>CM077637.1:74142500-76857316 GCA_039660915.1 Euphorbia tirucalli | reverse complement strand
ATTTTGTTCATTAAATTTAGTTTGATTGTTAATTTGTGGATCGTGAACTTTATTTATGGATAACTTTTTTAATTTTATCATTGATTTGTTTATTTATGTTTTTATTATTTTTTATTAAACTGATAATTTCGTGGAACAGGTAATTAACGAGTACTGTTACTTGTGGTGGGATGAGGATGTGATTTACTTAGTTACTAACAATGGATAATGGAACAGGACAGATAGTTAAATTTATAAATCGAAATAGGGCGGGTAGTTCCATTACCCACAGGTACCCTACTTGTTGTCATTCCTAAAGATTACGTGCAGGGAAGCTAGCAGGTACAGAATTCGCAGATATCCAACAAACTCTAATAGGACTATGTGAACCCTGAATAAAAAGGTATGATATTTAAAAAATTATCCATCATGGGTACAAATATTCTTCCAACTTACCCGCTCTAAACATTTGGTCATGTATTTATTAGTTACGTATTTATTATTAAATGTTATGTATTATTTAATTGCAATTTTAAAAGTTTTGATATGATTTATTTGTTAAACTTCTAAATGGTTTTTCAAATTTGTTAAATATAAATCTATGTAACAATTATTTATTTTGTGAATTGAACTTTTATTTTTATATTAAATGAATACAGATAATAAATGGAAATCCTGTTCAGAATTAAATTTAACTTGGTATTTTACATGTATTTTCATTGGTTGAATGTTGATAGTGCCATGTCACATAGAGTATGAACTTCTAAAAAGAATTATTAATTATTTCATTAAAGAATGGCAAATAATCTTTTTCGTTCCTATTCTATCGTTTTATTACCTTTTTAATCTATGTCTTTATAAAGTTATCTTTTTGGTTTTTATCATATACGAAACCATATCCAATTGGACTACAATTGTCCCTCATGACAAGACAATTGTGCTCTAGATGAGTATATTTTCATATATGACAAAGGCAAAAATAAAATTTAAACCGATAAAAGACACAATTGGCTGATAAAACAAGTATTGGAGATGTCATTTTACCTATATAATTATGGAATTGTTGTTAATTTTTATAAAATCACAAGTGCCATCTCAATAGCTACAATTTAATAAAATGATAAACATATAAGAAATAAATTAAACAATTTTTCTGTTAAAATTATAATCATATTAGATTATTGATTGTACGTAAGAAACATGAAAATTTGATAATGTAAGTAATTTTGATAATAGATAAATTCATGCAATAAGGCACTCTTCAATCTCTTCTCTTCATCATTGTGTGCTACCTACGAATTAAGAAACGGAATTCTGCTTTGGAGCTGTAAAAAAAAAAAATATATACATTTTTTTTTTCATAATATAATCACTTAAAACTCGATAAAAGAGTATTAAAACTTATTTATGTATAGATAAAATATTATTTTGAAAACACAATATCATTTGACTAAAAATGAATTAAATTAGTCCATAAAAAATCAACTAATTAGTACGAAAGTAACAAAATTTATAATTAACTTTTGATTTTAATAGCTAGATTGTTAATTATAGATTAGGCAAATCATTTAATTAGAATTTAAGAATATTGTAAACACGTGTTGTGGTTTATGTGTTTTTGTGAAAGGTTTTGACTAACGAATCAACCTCCTAATCCATCTGATTATGAACTTAAATTTGATGATTTTTAATTGTTATGAAAATTATATTTTCATTTATCACATTATCACTCTACTTGTCTTCCTCCCAACACAAAACATTTATCTATGGTTAATTACAATGACGATTCTCTAACTAAAAAATAAACATAAGTGCCATAAAACTTCAATTTGTAATGTAATACTCATCATAATTTGATTTTTGTTATTTCATCTGTTATTCTCATACTCAGAATTCACCAAATCAATTACCAAAAATTTGAATTGGTAATAGATTATCATTTTTTTTTTACACTTTAAACATAAATAAATAAAAAATAAATAAATTTCAGTTTTTTTTTTCTAATTTCAAGGGTCAAAAAATTAATTATTTCAATACCTAAGTAGAATAAATTTAAAAAAAAAAAGGTAAAAAATTGCATTACAGATTAAAGTTTTATACCAATTTGGTTCCGTTTACGATAGATCAGAATCATAGATGAATTCAAATCTTTATATAAGATAACCTTCTACTGTACTCTCTCTCTCTCTCTCTCTCTATATATATACAAAACTTATTCATGCAGATACAAGAAGTCAATTTTATTCTCCAAAATGGCATCTCACTATCCCTTCTCCTTCTTCATTCTTCTTCTCCTTCTTCTTCTTCTTCTTATTCTTCCATTGCTAGCTTCTGCTATTTCTGCAAATTCCATTGGCGGCAGTAAGTTATATATATCTTTTCTTAATTATTTATATAATGTTTTTTTTTCTTTAATAATCTTGAATTAATTAAAGTAAAGTGTTCGTTGAATTTTGTGTGGAGTAGGTACACATCCAGTTAATTTCAGCTACGGTGGAGGCAAAGACGGGCCAAATGAATGGGGAAAAACATACAAATTATGCTCACAAGGGAAAAGTCAGTCTCCTATCAATATTATCACCAGCCAAACTCTACCTGCCAAATCTTCTCATCCCATTTTCACCATTTACAAACCTGGATTTGCTTATCTTGTTGACAATGGTTGCAACATTGGGGTAATTACTTTATTTCTTAAATTTGTTTTACATCAATTAACTATATCCTTAAACACCTTTATGCTTCGGGGATATCAAACTTTATCCCAAATCTAACCCAATTATGTCTTGAGCTTTTCAAATAAGCTTCAAAATGGCCCGAAATCAACGGAAATGCATATATTCCGTCATGTTCATGAGTACTTTTAACTTTCTATTAATTGAAACTTGTTAATTATATATATTTTTCTTTTGTTTGCTATATTTTTTTTTATGAATCTTCTATGGTGCTATGTACTGTTGACGCAATATTTGTGTCTAAAAATGTTTTACAGGTTTTAATTATAAATTTGAGGGGCTTAATAGAATAAATTTGAAGTTGAGAGGCCCAAAAATAGCTTAAACACCTAAATTAAAATTATGAATTTAATATACCATGAATTGATGAATAAAATATTAAGGACCGCATATAAGGTTAAAAGGCTAGTTGACATAAATCTTGTCGAATTTAGTAACTTATGTGGTGAACATAAGTACTCACATCACATGACTCCTTAATGTTAGAAACAAACCAATTAAGATTCCTAATTATCTGGTAATCATATATTTTTTTTTCTGATTATGTTAATAAAAATATGAGGGGCTTGGTCTGAAATCCAAAAATGTGAAAAAAGTGATTTATTTATTTATTTATTTTGGGTTAATTACGCAGGTTAGATATAGCAGTGAACATGCAGAGGTGGAAATTGATGGAAAAATTTACACAATGAGGCTAATGCATTGGCATTCTCCCTCTGAACATCGTATTGACGGAATCCAGTAAGTCACCAATAACTGGATTATTTTTATCTTAATTGTTTATTTATGGCTTTAGATGATAATAATAATTTTAAAAGATTATGGATAAACAGTCAATTTATTCTCTAAATTATGTAAAACTTTGCAAACTAATGGGCTTGGGCCACTGGTGGCTGAAGACTGCATATCTTCACTGCAAATTAGTGTATGATTTATGCAATTTCCTTTTTAATTTTTTTTTTTAATGAAGCTTTGGAATAAATAATTTCTATAAAAATCTTTAATTTGGGTAAATAACCCCTGAACTATTAGTTAAATAACGTCTTCGAAAGTATGAGAATATGAAATCAAATTTAAAGCGGTATAATAAATAAATAAATATTAATTAAGAATTATGAGAGAAAATGAAGTGTAATATTGTGAATATATGAAATGGTATGGATAGGTATCCACTGGAGCTTCACATAGTCCACGTAGCAGCAGATCACAGCGTGGCTGTTGTTGCAGTCCTCTACAAATATGGGGCCCCTGATCCATTTATTGCCTCGGTATTATTCTTTTTTTTTTTTTTTTTTTTTTTTGAAAGTTCCAATGTTTTGTTATCCACTCTTTCGGTAGAATAAAATGCTTTTTTTAAGGAAAATAAATAGGGCAAGAATAAAATTCTGAATTTTTTTAGTAAATCTGACATTCATTTTAACAAATAAATATAAATTGAAACGTGAGAAAAACTAAAAATTTGATAGATGGTATTTTTTTTGGATAAATTTGACAAAAAATGTTGAGTTGAATGATTAAATTATTACGCAAAGTTAATCATGTAAGGGAGGATGTATGTTACGTCTGATATGGACTACATCAAATTAACCAGTTATGTAATGTTATGAAAGCAATATTTATAAATATGGAACAACTTTTTCATTTAAGATCCTTTTTTGGAACTAAATTTTTATTTGTTTACTTTTTCATTTAAGATCCTTTTTTAGAACTAAGTTTTTATTTGTTTACACGATACTGGAGTAACTTAATCTGATTAATTTATTTGTGCAGCTAATTCCGAAATTGGCAAAAATGGATACGATGGTGAGAAAAGGTGAAGAATCACCACAGGTCTCATTAGGGATGTTGAACACAAAATTTTTGGGAAATATAACTGGAAAATACTACAGATACGTGGGTTCTCTCACGACTCCTCCATGCACCGAGCCTATCATTTGGACCATCCTTGGAAAGGTATCCCTAATTTTATGTATCAATGGAATTGAATGGTATATATAAGAGCAACTCTCTAAAATTATAAGAGAACAATTGGATATAATTTGCATTGGAGAAAGTTGGTGTAAATTTTATCCTTCTGTAAAGTGTGAAATTGATTGAATTAGATGTGAGAAATTAATGATGTTATTGTGATAATGGCAGTTGAGAAGTGTAAGCAAGGAGCAAGTGGCAGCCATGAGATCTCCATTGGCAAACCGTTTCAAGCATAATTGTAGGCCTGTTCAGCCTCTCAATGGTAGAACGGTTAAGGCATATATATGATGGAGAATTAATCAATATAGCCACAATTATAAAGTTTAAATTTGCAATTTCAGGATCAATTGAATATATATATAATATGTTCATTTTGTGTTATAAACATGTGATACTTTTAAGTATCATACATAATTTTATGTACTTCGTCCAATTCCAAATTTCACCTCATTACTATATCGAATTGAAATTTTCGATTTTTCTAATTTTAATTAAAAAATAAATAAATTATTCCCATTTTTTTCCTTTTGATACATTGGTAACAAGTAACAACAACCACAGGAGTGCCCCACAATTACAAGTAACAGATTGATTCCAGGAAAAATTGGGGACAGTAATTTATTATTAATACTCAATTTAGCCAAATATATCCTACAGCAAAAAACACAAATTTAGCTAGGCAAAAATATAAATATAGAAATAACGATAGGGTATAAATAAGAAGTAAATGGCAGAGAAAAAGTTGAGGAAATATTTTTTCTCCTAAAATGGCTTCATATTTCCTCTCCTCACTTCTTCTTCTTCTTCTTCCAATTCTTACTCTTCTTTCTGCAAATCCTGATGCTGGCCGTATGTTAATTTTTTTTATTTCTTTCATATATAATATTAGTCTTATTTAATTTCATCTAATTAACTAATTTTTTGTGTGTTGAAAAATTATGAACAGATGAAATAGATTTCACATACGGGGGTAAAGAAAACGGGGCAACAGAATGGGGAAAAACATACAAAACATGCTCAGAGGGGAAAACTCAGTCTCCTATTGATATTAACACCCACCAAACTGTTTCAATGCAATCTTTGCAACCCTTAACCAGATTTTACAATCCTGCTGAGGCTTTTCTTGTTGATAATGGTGTCAATATTGGGGTTTGTCTTCCTTTCTTCTTCGTTAATTGCATATATTAGGACCGTTTAACTCTACAACATGTAATTAGCTATCCGTCCAGTTTAATTTGAATAATTGTTTTCGTCATTCGCAAGGCACAGATATGAATATTTAGTTGAAGGAAAAGAGCTCTTTACCGTTCCAACCAATAAGTCATTGATTCGGAGTATCAATTTAATACACACTTAGACATGTTTTTTCTCTGTCTAGATTATCTGATGTTTTAGGCCACTATTCACTTTGATTTGGATTCGAAATACAAAATTCTTCCGATAAGTATTTTTTAATCATAATTATATTCTTATCCTACAATTTGATTTTTTTATCATGGTTAAGTTGATCTAGCACCCTAATCACATAGGCATTGGGATTTATTAACATTAACACATATATTGGTGTTTTATCATGGTTAAGTTGATCTAGCACCCTAAGAAACACAATCGGTTTACTATCAACATGGGATATAAATTTGTAATATTCAAAAGTTAAAAAATGCAACGATAATAAAATTTTTTTCTTAGATAAAAATATAAGTTTAAAATTTTCGTATAAAAATCCCAATACATTATTAGCCTATCAAAGACATCATTTTATACTTACGGATTGTGACGTTTTCTACCGGCCGAATGGGCATATCGTATGTTACTCGTGAATTATTTTGGGCTTTAAAAAAAAGGCTCAAAATTCCATTTTTGGAAAATAGTAGAAAAAAGAAAAATTACAAAGCTAACAATATATGTAAAGCACCAATTTCGGTATCTCAAACATATATGACTTATTAATATTGTGGAGGTACTAAGGACTAGTTTGGGATTGTTGTTAGTGAAAGTGCTGTCAGAGAAAGCTAGTTTTCAATGCTTTCTTTAAAAGTAGTTTTAAGTGTTTTTCCAGTACTTTCCTGAATACAATCTGACTTGTATCAATTATATATTTGAGGCTGCTCTCCGTAACTCTAAAAGCAGCTTTCAGCCAAAGTAAAGTTCCCCATGCTTTGGCTGAAAGTTGCTTTCGGGGCTACGGGAAGCAGCCCCAAACTGGCGCTAACTCTAATATTGTGTCTTTTTTTTTTTTTTTTTTTTTTTTAATGATAAGCACTACTCTGTTTCAATTTTCAATTTTGAAATTTATGTTAAATTTGCAGGTACGTTATAGCAGCGATCATGCATCTATGATAATAGACGGTAAAAATTACACAATGAGATTGATGCATTGGCATTCTCCCTCTGAGCATCACCTTGATGGAGTCCAGTAAGCCCCTCTTATAAAATAACATAAGCAATAAAATTCTTATTATGATTTTACTAACTAAATTCATTAATTTGACAAAATTGAATGTATAGGTATCCATTGGAGCTTCATCTAGTACATGAAGCCCCTGATAAGAGTCTTGCTGTTGTTGGACTCTTATACCAATTTGGTCAACCTGATCAATTTATCCAATCTGTATGCTTTTTTACTTTTCTTTTATATTCATTCCACAATTAATTTTGTTCTCATTAAAAAAAATTAAGCATACTAAAATATGGCTCTATATTTAACCCTACTTGTGATTTAGAGTCATCCTAACGATTATAATACGATAACCCAGATTGCTAGGCTAATTAATTTGATGAAAAGTGCAGATTAGTTCGAGTCTGAGCAAGTTGAATGAGATGGTAAAAGAAGGGCAAAAACCAGAAGAAATATCATTGGGAATGTTGGACACAAAACTTCTAGGAGAACAGACTACAAAATATTACAGATATGAAGGTTCTCTTACCACTCCCCCTTGTTCAGAGCCTGTTATTTGGACTGTCCTTCCTGGGGTAATTCTTTCACTTTCAATATATTACCTTTTTATGATCTTGTTGATTTCTCATAAATGGGAAAGAAAAAAAAGTCAATTTTTGCTATGGTATTAGAGACAAAAGCTTAATGTTGTCCACTGATTTTTACCATACAAAATGATCATAGAGATGTGAATGGAATGGAGATGGTACAACGATACATCCCCCATCCTCATTCTCTGTTGTGTAGGAGAATATCCGTCAACATCCGTGAATGAAATTTTTCGTTTTCCTCATTTTCCCAATTGAAATGCTACACTTTTCTCAAAATATATCATATTCATACAAAAAAAAAATTAAATTAAAGTGTCTGTTGTAAAATAAAATCATACACAACATTCATTTACCAATAATAGAAAACCATTATGAAACTAGTGAAGAAAAAAAAAAGCTTAAATAAAACCTTGTAGATAAAATATTAAAAATAATATAAAAAGAAATTTTGGAGAATTAACGGGAAAATCCGTCAACATACCCGCTAAGACTAATTAAGACAGGAGAGGGTATTTCCGTCTCTGCTCCCGTAAGAATTCGAGAATAAAATTTAGCTCCATCCTCTTCCTATAGGAATTTTTTTGAGAATTTCTCTTTTCTGTCTGGGCAGATCTTCAATGAGGATGAAAAATCTCTTATCCATCGCTGCCCATAGTAAAAACCGTAGCTCAATTTTATTTTTATTCCCTCGGTAATTTTCTTAGATATGTACTTAAAATAGGACAAAATTGAGCTAAGATTATCTTGATAGGATTAAATTGAACTCGTATTTCTATTGTAATGGTATCATTGGGTTTCCTTGTATTATAAAAAAAAAATTTATCATAACCAATGATTTAGGTGGGAATTTTACTCTTATCTCTTTCTTTGAAAAAAATGTATCATCTTCTTTATGAGAAAAAAAGATTTAATTTTTGTTAAACATTATATTGAACATGTGCAGATAAAAACAGTAAGTGAGGAGCAAGTACAAGCCATAAAATCTCCATTAGCAAAGGACTTCAAGGATAATTGTAGGCCTATTCAGCCTCTAAATGGTAGACAAGTCATGAGGTATGATGGTAATTGATATATTTTAATTATATATTACTTATTTCGTATGCTACATCTCTACAAATTCTCTATCAATGATTAATAAAGTCCTTTTTTGAGATAAAAATCGTATATATTTTATTTTTTATATTATTATAATTAATCTATTTTCCGAAGATAATCAAAATATTTTAATTATATATAATATTTATTATTACACTGATTAAGCACCTTTTCAATTTTATTGTTACTAACATCAAATAGAGAGATACATTATTAAAATTTGTTAAATACCTTATTGAGTATTTAATTTTCTACATTATTATCTTACTTTTCACTAACTTTCACAGTGGATTTGTTTTAAAAATTCTATCCTACCTTGTTTATAATCATTGAGACGTATCGAGAATACCAAAAATAATAATTTTCCTACTCAAACTATAACTGATTTGTAGATACCAATGAGCAATGTCGAACCCACAGATATTGGTTTTTTTTTTTAAGTTACAAATAAAATAAAATGGGATTTGTAGAATGCAATTAATTGTAAAAATAACAAAACAATTAAATTAAGAAAATATTATACAAGAAGACATTCTAGCTAGAGGGACGGTCTGAGTCTTAAGTTGAACTAATTGATCACTAATTATATTCTAAAGATAACATTAAATTATTCAAGTAAATTAGCTATAGCTATCGACAGAGTGTCAGATAACCTAGTTTATTCTTACAAACTAAATGACTAAGAAAAGTTCGTTAATTATCCTAATAGAACAAACAAACCTAAAAAAGTTTTAGAATTTAATTCATTTAATTGCAATACACATGAATGAAACACTGACTTTACCCAACAATCACAAAAACGAAATTATTTAAAGCATACTAATTCAATTAAAAACTTGTACATAATCAACCATGTCATTTGCTACTTAGGTTAAGTACTCAATTAAACGATTACGTATTTAATTACATAACTAGCAAATCAATCACAAGTATATAATTAAATCAATTATTCAATTAAACCATGCAAGAGAAATAAGAACAAAATTGAATTAATTACCTGAATGAAATAAATAAAGTACAAAAGAATCTCACAACCAATTATTTAAGACTCAAGTCCCCTTAACTAGAACTTAGGGTTTAGTTCTTCATTGTAACAACAAAACTCCAAAAAAATTTAAAAATAAAAGAAAACTAAAATATGATTCACCCAATCATCACATCCTATTTTTCTAGTGATAGAAAAAACAACTAAGAAAAGAGATACCTAAAAAGAAAATAACTCTAATTAGGGTTTATTAGAAAAATAGAGTTCATCTAAGAATTTAAAAAAAAAATTCTAACATATCCTAAATAGACTAAAAGTTGATACAAATAAAAAAAAAAAAAAACTAATTAGGAAGCCTCATAAACCCATAAAACAACTTCAAATTCGTAGCTCTCCTAAGCCATGCTCTTCGCTTATGCAAAAACAGCTTTTTAGTCAACTTTTCAGCATCAATAGTATACCACAAGCCGTGCTCATGGGTTATGACTCGACATCTCTTCCTTTTTTGCATTTCAAGCTTCCAAAATCGACTCTTTAAGCTCAATTTTTACTTCAAGGCTCCTAGCATGAATAATATCACAAAGTAAAGTAAATCTGTCTAAATTAATAAAAAATACAGTAATTAAATATTATAAACAAAGGCAAATTACGTGTATAAAATGCATTCATCATCATTATTAAATGATAATAGCAAGATTTCATTTATAATTAATATGTAAATAGTATGTAAAAAAAATAACTATAAAATATATCTTATTAGAATGCAAGTGACTAAATACATTGTTATATTAGGAGTTCACACGATGGTAGAGATAACGAACAATAACAGGAATCGAACTTGTACAATTTATTTAGTAATTAGATACAATTAACCAAGTTAAGTTGACGAAGTATCCTTTAAGATATAAAAATTACATTATACGATGGCATCTGGATGTAAATGATATTGGTTCTAAGGAGCATGTTTGTAAAAGAGATCAAACCAGGTTAGACTCAAAACTGGACTTCTCGTGTGATCGAAACTAATCACACGCATGTGCAAGAAACATTAGAAAGACTTAAACCTGAAATAAGATTACTCATATGGCCGGATCGAAAGTATCGAATCCGGTCATCGAGTACAAGTACGATTTTGACTCCTAATAAAGCGAGGATGAGATATATTCCAATTTAAAGATAACCACTAAACAGGTGGCAAATGTGGCGAGAAATCCTAATTAGAACTTTATTAGGACTCTTAGACATTAATTTCTAATATATCTCTAAAGAAGATTACGAAATCTCAGTCCAAACAGGATAAGGACTGTACAGCCTATATATAGGTAGTCTTAATCAAAGGAAAGAATACTTACACTTGAGTAAATAACTAAACATTCTAAATGCATATTACTGACTTGGGCATTGGTGTATAACCTGGCTTATCTTATTTCTAACTCATTTTGTTTTCTAAAGGTTCAGATTGCACAAGAACAAAACTCAACCCGATCTGGCTAAAACAGACTTGAATTTTTTGGACGATACATCTTTATGTGATAAGTTTTACATTACACTTGCGTTTGCACTAAGCGAACAAGAGAAAACCGCTTGTCATGTTTTTTAGAGCTTTTTTGGATACCTGTTTTTCAGGTATATTTTATTGTTTAATGTCAAACAACAGTTTTAGAGGTGTTTGTTTTAATTTTACTAGCATTTGTTGATAACTTTTTATGAAGGAAAAACTGTTATTTCCCATCAATAAATCAAACTTGTTTTCTACGAAAAACACTTTATTTTATTTTATTTTATTTTCCAAATTAGTTATTTTATATTCTAACAGTAAAAATTTATTTTGTTTTTACAAAATATTAATTTTCAATAATCAATCAACAACAAACATCAAATAACAAATAATACCAATAAACAATAAACAGTAACAGCAGAACCAAACTGCCCTTAATCTTTCCTATTTCCTAAAAATCATCATTCATAAATTAGTTTGAAGTATAATTTGTAAGACGGAAAGCAGCTGTACTATTAAATTATGTATTAGATGAAAAAAAACAAAGAAAAAAAAGAAAAAAAAGAATAGATATTATTGGAAAAGGTATTTAGATTTGGAGAAAAAAACAAGAAGCAATTAATGATTGCAATGGCGATGAAAATCCATCTGGGAAATGCAAAGAAGTCAAATACGGCAACTAAGTCGAAATAGTTGGAAATCACAGTCAAACTTGTAGAAGAAATTCCACATTCAATTGCTTAAATTTTAAGCCAAGTAAATTTCATGAATCAGAGTTTAAAAAAAATTAATTATGGAATTTTGGAGTTTAAAAAAATTTAATTATGGAATTTTGGAGTGGAAAGTATATCTCAGCCTCGTTTATAACAGCAGGGGCAATGGGGGAAATGGGGGCATTGGGTCCATAATGATATGTTGTGTTAAAGTTTTTAGGAACATATCAAGGCGGATTTCTTGCTTCTTGGAAGGCAGATCAGATCAAAGGGATCATAATTTAACATCAATAATTGTGGTTTGGTTTGTTTTGTGTTTTTGTTTATAAAGCATGCATCTTACCACTCACTTTCCACTCAAAATTCAAATTCTAACATTTTAGACTCGCTAAAATTTTTTTTTTTTCTTCTTTTTCAACACTGTACCTTTAATTGACATTTCATTTTTATCTCATGAGTTGTTAAACTTCGAGTTAATATAGTCCAAAATTAATAAAATAAATATATTTCATCTTGTTCTGTTAATTATTCTATTGCCATCTTTTGACGATTTCAGAATTTAATTAAATAGGACATTGAATAATTAGATAACAGTCCTAAAACAGGAGACGAAATAAGATTAAAAAGTGTAACGAACAGGACCTAAAAGACTTTTTAAGCAATGTTTGTCATATTGTACCCACTTATCTACGGTTGCCTCCAATGCTGGAGTCAATAATCAACGCCGATTGTTCTTACTCTACTCCTTCACTCTGTCCCACTTCACCAATTTTAAACCCCATCTGTAAGGTTGAAAATTATACCCAAATCTTATCATAATGGGGAAAAGATTAATTTTACCCATAAGACAATGTCAATTAGCAAAAACAGTAAGATTCTGTTAGAATTTTTATCATGAGATGAAATTGGACCAATTTGTACGATAAAAGCGATGGTTGATCTTTTTTAATAATTTCAGATATAATATTAACATTCACTCTAAACTTCTATGAAATAATATTATATTTTATTACTTTTGTCAATAAACAAATTGACCATTTTGCAGATATTATTAATTTATTGTAATTAATTTATGAAGAGATTAAAATATATTAGTTTAGAAAAAAAATTTATACTTCAATTATACATATTTTTAATTAACATTCATATATAAATTACAAGTAATCATGTAAAAATAATTCAACATTCAATACATATGTTATTTGATCATCGATGATTATAATTCAAATAACAATAGTGTTCTACCACATTTTTAATCGAAAGGTCCTTCTCTAGTCGTAGCACATAACCTTACTTACTAAAACATGAAAAGGATAAAAAATAAAATTGAACTTAAGTCATTTGTATAGAAAAAACATACTATTTTATAAGCATATATGAGCAAATTAAAAAACTTCAAAAAAAAAATGAGTTATTTAGAAAATAATTTGATATTATAAATCGTTGTTGTACAGTTTTATTGAACCTCACAAAATATTCATAAATTGTTATTTTATGTATTTAGAAGAACAATTATTTTCGCACTTCAGCCCAAATCAAGAATTAAAAAAATTTATTAATTTAACGGATATTCATTTATCAAGATCTTATATTTATTTTGAAATGATATAATCCAATTCAAAAAAATTTGTAGAAGCAAAAGCACAAGTCAAAAAATAAAATGTACTCATCAAGTGACACTCTCTATTTCATAAAGTTAATATTTATGGAAAAAAAAAAAAAAAAATCAATCTTCTCATTTACAGGGGTGTATTGGATTAAGGCTTTTAATGACTTTTACATACTTTTAAAATTCAGAGGTATTCAATTAAGACTTTTTAAGAGTCTTTAAAAGTCATCCGGTATTCAATTATGACTTTTTAAGAGTCTTTAAAAGTCATCCTGTATTCAAAAAGTCATTGACAATTGATAAGAATGACTTTTACAGACTTTTTTTACAAAACATAACACAAAATTCTTTGAAAAAAGTCTTACATCTATATGCAAGACTTTTTATTTATCATTTATCGTGAAATCCATAATCACCCGCCCTTTCTGTCTCTGGAAACGATCGATCTCCACCCACTCCGACCTCCATAATCACCCACCCTTTTTCGTAGGGGCGAGTAAAACCAAACCACGAACCAAAAACCGAACCGAACAGAACCAAACTCTATTTGGTTTGGTTTTGATTTTATAAAATATAATAGTTTGGTTTTTGGTTCGGTTTTTGGTTTTTGTTAAAAAAAAACGAACCACACCGTAATAGGAAAAAATATTTTTTAAAAATATATATATGTATATAAATAAATTTTATTTGGTATATTATATATTTATATTATTATATAATTTGTATTTATGAAACTTTAGTAATATACATGTAATATAAATCATTTTTAAGTAATATTTTACATGTAATTTATAAAAAATAATGATAATAAAAATTAAAAAATTAAAATTTTTGTTGATTCGGTTGGAACCGAACCAAACCATAACCGAACCGAACTGGTTCGGTTCTGCTTAATCCAAACCATATGAACTTTGGTTTGGTTTTAGATACTATTTTTCTTCTACTTTGGTTTTTGGTTCAGTTTTTGAATCGAACCGCGTTTTGCTCACCCCTACTTTTTCGTTACCCTCTCCGACCTCCATAATCACCCGCCCTTTTTATCATCTTTAAGACAGCTTCCCCATTTACCATCTTTAAGACAGCTCCCCCATTTCAGTTTGACACACAAACAGAGGTAGTTTTGACTTGTACAGGATTGCATAATTTTCTTAGAAAGGAGTGTCAATCAGATGAGTTTCCAATTGAACAAAATAGTGAAACTAATTCATCTACACCAATGTCAATTAATGAAGAAAAAGATTTTGAACCATCTGTTGCAACACAAGAGGAACAAAGAAATGATGCTAATGAATGGAGAGCTAGTTTTGCTACTGACATGTGGAATAATGTTGAACATATGAATTATGATGCATATTAGAAATTTTATAGCTAAATTACAATTTTTTAATTAACATTGCTACTCAATTTTTATGTTACTATTTCATATTATATGTTTGGCGATTGTTGTGTTCATTTATGTGGTGCATTATCATTGCACACATAGAGATTATTTGTATTTTCTAATAAATCTACAAAAGTCTTTAAAAGTCCATAAAAGTCTATAAAAGTCTATGAAATAAATTTTTTAAAAGTCATCAATACTTTTAAAAATTCTCTGCAAAATATTAAAAGTCACCGAAAGTCATTAAAGTCTATAAAAGTCATTCACTCAAAAAAAGTTTACAAAAGTCTTAATCGAATACCACCCCCTTAAATTCATTACTTATTTCCAAAGTTAAAAAGTATTCAATATGCTTTTATCTATCATTTTATTAGTTAAAATAAAATTAAAAAGGTGTTTTATTCTCAAAGATTCATTATACGAATTATTAGTAAAATAAAAATTGAATTACTTATTTATAAAAAAAATTAATTAGTTTAAATTTATAATATTGTGAAATAAATGGATTACTTGACTAGATTATGATTTTAACTAGAGTTAACACTTCTATTTTTTTTATTAGTAAGCTGGTCGAGTACTAATTTTTATAAAATTTACACTCAAATATATATATTTACAAACCCTAATTGCTTGGCTTTCGGAAACAATCAAAGTAAAAAGGTTCAAAAATCTAAAATCGTGCACCAAAAAAAGAAGAAAAAGTACAAAAAACAAAAAAAAAAACAAAATTAAAACGAGGGATATCTGTAGTTACCGCGCTTAGGAGGGTACACTTTTTTTTCAACGTGCCACGTCATTCAAACTACCTGGGCCCTACCTTTTTCCCCGATCCCTACGGCGACGAAATGTATCGATTTCTACATCTCCTCTAAACTGGCCCCCCACAATTATCACCCGCCACACGATATGGTCCATCAACGACTCACATCACGCCACGTCAATCCACGACTCCGATTTCCTTCCCGATGCAAACTTCTTCATTCCGCCTAAACCAATCGGTACGGCACCCGCCGCCGCTTCAAAACCGTCACTATCCACGCTCTTTCTAGGAGGCGCGTCTCTGTCAACCGCTGGTAGCCGATCTCTAATGTCAGTCGTTGTCACCGCCGTATCACTACTCTTTTTTGATAATGATCCTCTTTGAGATGCATCTTTTTCGCTCTTTGGCGCGTGCTTCCTTGTAGCTCTGAATATGGCCCGAAAACTGGCGAAAAATCCGCTTCTTTGCCTCCTTTCTGGTTTTTCTCTTTTACTTTCAGTGTCGTTCGATCTCCCTGACCGTTGCCGGTTTTTTAGTCTCCGGTTCCGATCTTTCTTTGATCTTACTCTCCCCATACAGGAAACCTTAGGCGAAGACGGCTCAATCATAGAAGAATCCGATTTACTGTTCGAACCGGAACGCTTTGGAAACAACCGTGTGTTTCCTGGTTTACAGTGACGTCTGGCTTCGACGAAGCAAGTCTTCTGTGGCTTTGGCAAACCGATAATAGACGGTTTCGATTTCACGTTAGAGAATCGCTGAGAACTTGACTGATTGTTAATGTTTGGATTCAAATTAGTGGAATGAGAATTGCCTTTGGTGGAGTCCTTGCGTTCAATGAAGGCGTTGCGATCGAACCAATCGAACTCGGCATCTTTCGATAGCAAGAACGATTCAGGAGGAAAATCAGGTTGTTCAGTTTCTTCTTCCTGAGGTTGTTGAGTATCGCGATTATCGGCGGTGGTGGTAGTAGCTAATGTCTCACAGGCGATTTTACGGTCGCAGGAGACTCCGGCACAGGCAGAAACTAAGGTTTCGAGATCCACTTGTGGCATCGTCAGCAGAGAAAAAGATTTTTGAAAAAACAGAGAGAAACAGAGTAAAGATCAATGGATTATTAGATTCAGAAGATGAAGATTAATAGAGGGAAGATGAAATCAATGAAGAGAGAAATGATTAAGAGAGATGTTTTATAAGAGAGAAGAGAGGGAGGAAAAGGATTTCAACATTGGACGAGAAATTCCAAATTGTTGACTGGTGCTTGATGGTGGTTTTGGTTTTGGTTTCGGTTTCGGTTTCGTGTTGAATTTTAGGCTTTTTACTTAATTTTTACAGTATCAATCAGGGAGCGGTGCGGTAGATTTTCGAATTAATTTCTTTTATTATTTATTCGGATTTAATATTATAAATAAAATTAAGAAAAATTAGATGCAGAAGGCACAAGCCAAATATATATAAAATTGGTGTTTAATTGTTAGGCAAGAAATTCCAACTTCTTTTGTTGGCATTCATATAATATATTTATTTTTTATATTTAATTAATTCCTTTTACGGAGAAATATAATTTTTACAATTTTCTTTTGCTTTTGTTGACAGCAGCTATTTGGCGGCTAATGGCTTGGCTCTAAGCTTTTTTTTTTTTTCGTAAAATGGTTGTCACTGAACCAATTTTTACTTCACAGTTCAACTATTACAGCACGCTTTCATTCTCCTTTCTTTTTTTTAAAAAAAAAAAAATTAAATATCCTATTTTTAAAATTTTATTTGGATTCGAGTCTACTTGTGAAGCCATATTATAATGCCAAAGTGAAAAGATTAAAAAAAATAATACTCCTTATTTTCTTTTTATTAAAATTATATGATGTATTAGATTTTCTACTTTGTTCTTTTTTATTTGACGTTTTACATTACCAATACATTTTTTATCATGTTTTCTTATATTTGTCCTTATTTAAAGTATGAGAGAGGTTCATTATTTAATATAAAAAATACTACATTAAACTTTGTTAATTAAGAAAAAAGATAATCTTTGCATGGAAAATAGAGTTTTATGAGAGAAGGATTGAGGATAAACTAATCATATTAGTAACCTAATTAATATTTCATTGGTCTTAGTGAACAATATTAAACATTATATAATAAAAAACGGATGGAGTAATAATTTAGTTATGTTATGCTAGAGCTTTTGCAAAATACGGCATGCGGTTTAATTTATAACAAATATTATCTTATTGCTTGTTTTCTTTTATAACAAATACCCTAGTCTCCATTTCCTCTCTCTTAAAAGAAAACATTTTTAAAGTTTCAACTTTTCCTCCTTCCTCCTTCATGTTCTTTTTCTTTTTCATCTTTGTCTTTTCGTATTTTTGTTGCATTTTTGGTGATTTGATTGAAAATACCTCATTAAATATTGATTTATATATGTTTGATCAACATCTTTGTTTCACTATCTATTCGATTTATATCTTTTCAAATCTAGCACAACGAGTGAATGTGTTTTTTTCTATCAAATACTTTCGATTATGGTCAGTGCATTTTATTAACACGATCTATTTACTCGGAAAGATTATAACGTTGGAGATTCTGTTGCAATTGTTATCCTGCAATGGTGAATCGATCGACAATGGTTGGATTGTCTTCAAATTACATTTTATGTTCTTAGTTTTTTTTTTTCTACCCTTTGTGGTCTTTTTTTCCCTTTTGTGTAATTTGTTATCTATATTTAGTTTGTATTATGATGAGAAGTTTTTCCTTTTTTCCTTGATTTATTATTTCCATTTTTGAAATAATATATCCTTTATTATAAAAAGAAAAACTAATTAGTTTGTTGCTGTTAGACACCTCTTATGTGATCATTTTCTCAATATTTTTTCTATGAGTGATAAAAATTCAATTTGAAACATAGTTTAAACAAATAAATCATGTCTTTTTTACTCTTGTTAAATTGAATTGATATTACGGTAAATAATTTATTAGTCCATCCCTGTGTTTTTAAACTTATATAATTTCTAACTTTTATTATCGTCAACTGTTTAGTCTTTTTATTAGAATTAATTAGGCTAATAATACAAAAAATGCTTTTTGTTATATTAACATATCATCTTTCCTATTTTTTACTCCTTCCAATCACAAATACAAGTCGTTTTAAGTTTTGAAAATAAGTCACAAATATAAGTCATCTTACTCATAATTAATTGTAATTCTCTCATTTTTTGGTACTTTTATTATCTCTCAGTAGTTAATTCTCTTATAAACACAATATCTAATATATAATTAAAGAGAATAATGAGAATTCATTGGCTAAAAAGAGATATAGAATTAATTTGAACGTATATCAATGAGCAAAAAACAGAATTTTAACTCGTTAATCACTCATTAATAAGTTCTTAATAGTAGTGCATGAACCCAAAACAACTTATAATCGTAAACAAATGGAGTAGTATTTTTTATCACATGTAATTTTAGTGTTATTAATATTGATTAATTAATTTATTAACTTTTATGTAATCATAGAACTCGTCCAATATAAATTATTACGCATTCACTCAAAAATGTTGGAAGTCAAACAGGATATTCAAAGTAATAACTTGTAAGAAAAATTTTAACGTTGAAAAAGCAATTCTATATATTTGGCATAGTCTAATGGTTTTGTAGTTGGTGGTCTATGATCTTCATAAAGTGAAATTAGAATGTAGACGTACTAATTTCAACTTAAAAAAAAAAAAACTAATTTCAACAGTCACATAATTTTGAATTAGTCCATACAATTAATTAACGTTATCGAAATAAAATTCTCATTCGGAGAAGGGAAGCTACATAAAAACATTAGAATATATATACATGCGATTCCCAGTTCTCAAAAACATCTGTATAAGAATAAAGTTTGAATTGAATTAATCCTTTTTAATTCTAAACAAATTAGAATATAATTTTATTGCATAGTCTAATTTGTTTAACCATTAAGTCGCTAAAACCAATAAATACTACTATATATCTCATGTGAAGACTCACAATATAATTTTTAATATGTTAAATTGTAATGGAGTTTGTGTTTTATCATTATGTTTTTCGATAAATTATATATTTTTCTTTGAAATATGCCACAAAAAAAAAATGAAAATATAGTTTTATATAATTTTTATAATTAATTATCATTGTTTGGTCTTATGAAAAATAAGTATAGCTGATGAATAAATTGTATCTAGATAAATCGAATATCGTTTCAGAATACTGGACACTAACCATTTATTTGGGAAAAAAAAATAATTCAATAAAAGATTTGAGGTTTCTTGTTAAAATCAAATTAAATTCAGTTATTACGTGTATATTATTACACGAATTACTTTCAATTAAATTTTCACAAAATCATATACTAGAATTCAATTTATGCTTTTAGGGATTTATTTAAAGGTAGAATTCAATTTATGCTTTTAGGGATTTATTTAAAGGTAATAAAAAAAAGTCCAACAATTGCATTAAACCAATGTTATCATAACCGGATCGGAAATCGAACAGATGAAGCTACTGGTTCAATAGTTTTATTGATTTAACCCGTTAAAATCAGTGAAAACTGAATATTTATTTTTCAAAAATATTATTTAATAATATAAATAAATTATGATACAATTCATCCAAAACAATGTTATTTATTAAAATATTATAATTAATTATTATTGTTTTTGAAAACCAGAGAATTAAATCGAATTAACCAGATACAATACTGATTTATGATTTAATCAGTCGAACCGACTGATCCGGTTCTAATAGCATTGGATTAAACTCCTAATTGGAGACATAAAACAACATGTGTCCCTTGCTTTCGGGAGGAAATGAATATTGAATAATGATACACCATTTGCAACATTTTTAATTTTGCTACTTTTTTTAAATGTGTCCCAAATTTCTTGTACCTAAGCCATAATTGACTTTGTTTTTTTGTCGTGGGAATACAATTTTTGCGGTTTTTTTAGTTAGCAACGGGGTTCTCACTAACTAACCCAATAAATCTGATATAAATCAAATCAATTTCTCACTTTAACCCAACAAATTACCACATTGCTAATTAGACGACACGTGTGGTCGGATCAGTGTATCAGTTATCCACGTTGGATGATAACATGGACGAATAACAGATAACATAGAAAGTTTAAGTGAGTCTGCAAATCTTATTAATGAGGTCCAAAATTACATCCAAATAAAACATTAAGAGCTTAATTGGACCAGTTTTAATCTTATGGGTAAATCCACAACCACCCAGAAACCTTGGGAGCAATTTGATACCTTATCCCAATTATTAATCTATATAGTTTTACATATTACATTGGTTAGTTCATACATGTACTTTAAAATTCTTAAATTTTGTCTCAACCAACTCTTTAGTTTTTTCCATTTATTTTTACATGCAAAAATACAAAACTACCATTGATTATAAGTAAATTATTTATCTTTGAGTCTTAAAATTTAATTAAAATATTTATAATAAAGTTATTGTTGTATATATATATGTACTAATATTTCTATATTTGTATACGTTAGTTATTAAAATAAAATTTTTGTTGCTATTTATTCTCTTAAATTTGTTTTAATATTGTCTTGTTAATTTTATCCTATATTAGAGAAAAAATCCGGGTTTATAATTCTATATAGTTCTACTCCTAATTTTATATTTTTTAAAAAACATTTTCATGTTTACTCATTTTAATGCAATAAGCTCTATGCCAATAAATTAAAGTTCTATAATTATATAAAAATTAATTAACTAATATTACTAATATTAAGATTATGTGAGAAAAAAATAAGGTAGGAAATATGATATATTTTATTATTATAAAATCAAATGAAGGGTAATTTTAGTATTATTAGTCTAATTTGACCATTAACTATAATAAAAAGACTAAACAATTGATAATAACAAAACTTACGGACTATATAATTAATATAAAGACTAAATAGCATGAGATGTAACAACTTAGAGACGAATAAATTACTTACTTTTTTTTTCCCATGAATATTTATATTGAATTCAATTTCATCCACAATGAAGTGAAAGACCATAAAGAAACAAAAATAATAAGTAACATATATATATATATATATAAGCGAAATAATAAACAAAATGCTAGCGCCTACTTACATAAAAGATCATGATTAATTACAGGGGAAAATTAAAAAACATCCTGTGATTTTACTAATCAATAAAACAATGATGATGTTGTTTTGTCAAATAAGTATCTCGGTGTTTATAGAAGTTTATTTACGGTGGTTACTCCGTTATGAAAAAAAATTATTATTAATAAAATGGTCAAAATTGGTGACATGAAAAGAAGTATTTCAGTCCATTTTTTAAATAAAATAAAGTTTTGGACTAAAACATTACTTATCATGTCATGAATTTTGAATAATCAGTTTTTTTTTATAACAAAGTAAAATAAAAAACATTTTTTTGACAAAAAAAGAAAATTGATCGTGTTGTTAATAAATGAAATCATATTGTATGTTTTTAAACTTTGCTTTATACTTGAAGAACTTCAATTGTGTTTTTAGATATATATATGTGTCTGTGGAACCGAAATTATATGTCTCCGCGTGAATTCCTTGTACATATATAATTATATTATAATTAATTAATTAATTAATTAATATTCGAAATAATTAATTTTAGTATATATTTATAACAAATATGCAAATGGTAATATTTCTCATTGAGGAAGTTGACCAAAACCACAGAGTCGTGATTTGTTTGATATTGGGAAGAAAAAAAAAAGTGAAATTAATTAATTAATTATTAACTCGGATTAATTAACTTGGGAAAATCTAGTTAGAGAATATATTGGCTTACTTCGAGGATGGCAATTTGATTTTATATAATCATATAATAATTATATAATGGCATTGAGAATTCTATAATATATAGCACAAAATTAGGTCCATTGACGGTCAAACCTAACGTACGTAGATATTATATTATTGCATAGATAATTACTTAAGAAAAACCCAATTGGTGGACTAAATACTAGTATAATTATGACCTAACAAAACAATAAATCATTTCTTTAATTCTTATTTTAATTGTTTATAAAAGAAATTCTGTTTTAATTTTCTAATTATATTTTTATAAGGACAACCATAAAACTTATGGACCAACTTACATTACCAAAATAGAGTTCAATTTTGAGGTCAATTTTGACCTCTTCTCAGGAAAAAAGAAAATCAGAAATTAGAAAAACAAAATAGAGTTCATTAATTATAGTATAAAGTACTATACATCGACATATCTATCTCTTATACATGAAGAATATTTTGATCTGTTTTTGCGTTGTATCAAACCATATATGTTGTAAGGATCAAGAGAGATCGAAGCCGTAAGATTAGGAGGGAAATTAATTTAAAATGTGATTAAATTGACTAATTAACAACCCATAATATCTCGCATGTGATGTGTCCAAAGTTGTTATATAATAATATCCAATCAATTATTGTGTATAAAAACAGCAAAGCTATGCGTAATAATATGATGCAAAATCCTCATCATAATATTAAACCGTGACTTAACAAGATTCCCACTTCTTCCTCCCCATTTGTTTATTTTCTTTCTGTTTCTTTCAAAAGTTTCGCTAATTTTATTTTTTAATTATGTCGTAATTATCAAAAACAACAATTAAAAGGGTGTCTGTTTCTGCTTTTCATATCAACTTCTAGCTTTTCACCCCGAAAAACGTAAAATATAGTTTTTTTTTTTTAGATTTATTAAACAACTGCTTTTAATTGTTTTGTAAAAAAAGACACTTTTTTCACGGAAAACTCTTTTTTAGAGAAGTTCATTTTTAAAGCTTTTTCATGAAAATCTTTTTATAATTATTTGATTTTTACAAATTTAATCTTTGTAAAATAATAAATTATACTTTTATATAAATACGTAAATTTTTTTTATGGAATTTTTTTTCATATCTATAAATATTGAAATATTAAGTGAGATAAATTCTTAAAATTAATTTATATAGGCTAGTTTCATACTTTTTTTTTAATTTATATTAAAATTTTTAGTCAAAGATATTTTGATCCATTTTATGTATATAAACTAGAATTTAAATTATGTTTGTATACTTATGAAGATAATAATTTTTGTGCACTTTTAAATTATTATTTAATGAAAATAATGATTTTTGAAGTGTATAATAAGTTAAAATTATTTTTAAATTATCAAATTAAGCAATTATTTTTATTAATATTTATGTAATATTTTTATTTTTGTATAATTATTGTATACTGGTATAAAATATATGTTTATATTAGTCTTTTTACATCTTAATAGCAATAGCTAACCAAACACTATAATTTAATTAGTAACAACTTACTATAACAGTAAACAACTAACAACAATAACAATAGCTATTAGCTAACAGCTGAACTAAAATAATATACTAAAAACTAAAATTGATTGTGATTATACAGTCTTTTCATGTACCCAAAATAATTTATCTTTATTTAGACTCAAATCAATAGGGAATTTGTTTCTAACTTTGACTAATTTCGGTGGGATTAGATAGGTTAGGTTTTACACACCAGATACTTGTTAATTTTTTTAACTGATACTTGTTAATTAATTAAGTAATACATTCAGTTATCCAGGAAGTTATACAGTATGTCCGTCGTACCACGTCAATAATATTATTACATATCACACTCTTATCATAGAAAAATGACACAGTATAATTAATTAATTACTTATTTAACAGTTGATTGTTTAAATAAAAATCCTAAACCTTAGATACTAATTTATTAACCCTAGATCCTAAAATATATTATATAATCTGATTTTATTAGTTTGATACATGAATAACGTAGTGTGTTAGGTGTATTTTATTATTCTTATAAATGATTGATATTTTCAAATAATTTGATAGATAATAATATACAGTTTTCTTACCACTAGAGAACAAGAAATTATCAATCATTGTCTGGATTTCGAGCATAAGAAATGCGAGGTGAACATTAAATACACTCTCTGAGGAGGGTAACATGTCGCTGACTGAATGATAGATTTTACAGGTAGTAAGTTCACCCGCTTCACGATGAGTCATTATTTTTGTTTTGTTGTTGTTTTCGTTGGGCATAGCGTTTGTGTGAAAAAAAAAAAGTTCACAAATAAACAGAAATTCCATTGATAACAGCTGAAATGAATTTCATAATGAAAAATATTAGGGCAAATTACACAAAAAAAAAAAAATCCTATAGTTTTATTTTTTTATAAATAAAGGATTGTAGTTTTTTTGTTTAAAAAAAGAATTGTGTTTTAAAATGTTAATAAAAAAAGGATAACTAACATTTTTTCGTTAAAAATGATGATATAGCGGAGGGTATTTTTAGTTATTTAACATACCAATAATTTATGTATATTATTTAAGAATTTTACATCAAAATTTGAATATTTTTCAAAGATTTTTCAATTTGTTATGATTTTTTTTAAACTATTATCATTATTTAATTTATAAAAATATTTACGCTTTTCAAAAATTTTCAAAATTTATCATTCATGTGTATTGTATTTTTATTAACCAACTTGAAAATTTTGAGTTCAAAATGAACAAGAATACCCTATGTAATTTCATGATTTAATTTTAGTTATCCTTTTTTTATTAACATTTTAAAACACAGTCTTTTTTAAACAAAAAAACTACAGTCCTTTATTTACAAAAAATAAAACCACGTGACTTTTTTTTTTTTTTATTTACCCAAAATATTAAATCATATTATGGTTAGTAGCAACTAATCAAATCTTTGAAGGGGAATTAAGCCGAGCAGATCGAAGCCAAGCCAAGCCAAGCCAAGCCAGGCCAGGCCATAAAATAAGAAAAAATATTAGTATTAGTTAATTAATTAAATTAAATTAAAGAGAAAGAAAAGTGAATAGAGAACAAAGAGTGGGGGCCATACTATAATGGAGGATGGAGAAAAATTAAGAAAAGTCAAAACTACGTTGTTTGACAATAAGAATTTTTTCTATTGGCTCTCACAGATATAAATAGCCGCCACCTTAGCCCAAAAGCTTGTTTTTTTTGTTAAAAAAACCACCTTCTTTAAACTTCTCGAACATAATATCTTCTTCTTGCTTTCTTATTTTATATTTATTTTATTTTTAATACATATAATAAGAGAAGGATTTTTTTAACTTTTGTTTCGCTAATTAATATGATATTATCACTTTTTACCATCATTCATTACGATTTTGTGAGTATAATTAAATCATTATTTTTTATTCGATCGAGTTTTCCCATGTACAATTTTGTACTCCATTCATAACTTATCGTTATCTTTCATATAATTGGATAATTTAATTGTACAAACAAAAATAATTATTTTCAAAAAGTATGTTTTTATTTAAATTTTTACAATTCTGTATATATGATTATTTCAACCCATTTTTATTAGATATACATTTTATAATTGTATAATTTTACAATTTTTTTTTTTTGAATATTATTGTTATATAATATAAAATTTATTACAGTGCATGTTGTTTGGTAAAAGTAAACATATATACCAAAATTTAATTCCTTAAACTAAGTAGATTGCAAATAAAATATTTAATAATTAATTTTTAAACTTTATTTCTACATTCAATTACTAGTTATACTAAAATTCTAAAAATACTTCATATTTTAACGTAATTATAAATATGTATGAGTCAAATAATATCACATCAACTGGAAATCTTTTTATTAGAAATTATGGCCGGATAGTGTGCTATATCGTTTGATTTCAGTCCCGTAGAATAATATTAGGTCAGACACTAAGTGGTCAGATTATAAATGAGATACATACTTCCATTATTTTCTTAATTTTTATATCAACGTTTTAAAGATTAAAGTTATGTAACATTGAATAAACCCTTTTTTTTGTTTTTTTAAATTCTCTTTGAGTCAAAAAAGCATGGGTCAGTTTAAGGCCGTCATGATCGTTTTTTACTACATAATGACCAATTGGCAATGTCAATTAAGCAGAAAAGGTAGAATTATATACCATAAAGATGTGTGTAAGGTCGTGTTCCTCATCCCATTTCATAAAGTTGTTACTTTCCTGAATTAAAAGAGAAAAAGATAGCCCGGTTTTCAAATAATTTAATTTATAAAACTTTTAATGTCAATGAAAAACCACAAATAATAATCAAAAGTAAAAGAGAAACGATAATCACATTCTTATGTTGATTCACATGCGAGCAATGAGAGCCATAATCTACTTTATAATCTAAATAAATAACTTAATACTAAAGGTTTCTCTGACTTAATTAATTGTCAATTTTAAAAAATATCATTCTCCTTTTTTAATTAATGTCATCGAAATTAGACCAAACCAGTTAGTTCAACCGGTTTAATTTGCGAACCAGCCATGCACAATAATAAAATAGTTACTGTTATGAAGTTGTAATTGTATATATTTATATTATAACAAAAATTTGATAATTTTGTTAAATATGGTTTTTGATAGCAATTTTTAGATAGTATTATTAAACGAGCTTTTTAACAGTAAAATTTTGTTACAAATATTTTTACTGTTAAATCTAATATTTATTGTAGTGAAAGTAGTTATGACTATGTTTCTTGGATTTGTTTGATCTATAAAAAGAGAATCTTTCGTGTTGATTAATTCAATTTTATCCTCATTATCAGATAAGTATAAAAATCAAATTTGGATCAATTGATTATTATTGTCTTATTATCATTTTTCATTGTTGTATGCATTACGAACATAGAAACTTCCATTTTGTTAGCTAAAGTAGTGTTTTTTTTTTCACATGAGTTGAAATTTTTTTAGTTACCCGATTCATCCTAGGCTTGTTAGACACCTTTTAAATGAATTTTTTCTTAATTAAAATTGTTTTGCATACATTAAGATTTAAATTTGAGATATCTAACGTAAGCGAATTGAGCTTCTTGACCACTCAAGCCAACCTCAATTGATGCTAATAAGTTAAACAATAGCTAGATATTTTTTTGGATAGCGTCTGTTAATTAAAATTTTTAATTGCACTATAAAAAAAATTTGGTACCTAATTTTATTTTTCTATGAACTCGTACTTTTAATCTCTTGTATAAAAGAAGATGCATTTATTACCATAATGGTAACGTAACTAGATGTGAAATGCAAAATCTAATTTAATTAAGTGACTATAAATTTTTATTACTTTAAGCACAACTTAATCAACTATTAACTAAGTAAATACTCTTGAAAAACATATTCCACTGCAACTGCCCATTTTTTTTTATCTTCTTTTGCATAATTATAGTTTAATTCATATATATATATATATATATATATATATAATATTGATTAGTTATTTACAAATAATTTGACTGTACATTTAGTTGCGTCTTAGTCGTAAGTATGTCTCTCTAAAAGAATAATAGTTATAAAAAGAAAAAGAATATTTAAGATATGTACTGATGTCGCAATTTCGAACACATACGGACAAATAATAGTAATAAAAAAAAGAATAATAATAAAAAGAAATTTTTGCCAAGTATGAGAGCTAAGTGAAACAAAAAGCTTCTTAAACTCTCTAGAAGGTGAAAGTTTGCAGTTGAATTAAATACTATACAACTATAGAAGTGACCAATTTCTAAGACAGTCTCTTTTTTGGAGATATTAATATTATTATTTATTTAAATTAAGCATATAGTCTATCTAGACTATAGAAGCCATCCCTAATTTTCCATTCTGATGCTTTTCCGTAATCATTTACTTATAATCATGGTCTGTAATTTCGGTGAATTAATCTTGTATTTTTATTTTTATTTTTTTTCAAATTTAATTCCAGCATTATTGTTTAATCTGCTTATAAAATGTATTTGGGCGTCTTAAATTTTCTCAGTTTTTTATATATATATATATATAAAAATTTCCCAGTCACATAATTAGTTTGGAAATCGAAACGGAAAAGGAAATAAACGCCGGAAAACATCACTTCTATAAGATATAAAAAAACTGAAATTGAGGGGAAACGTATAAATAATAAAAATAAAAAAATTTTTCTAAATCATAGAAAATGAGTTTTGAATTGAAGAGAAAGTTTTAATTTAACATGAATTATAAAAAGAATTGGCCATTAATTTGTCAAACATGTTTTTTTAAATTATATGAAATGAATTTCTAATTTCTATAACTTACCGAATCTGAAAACATTTTGCACTGGTTTTCGAGAGGTTTTGTTTGGATAAAAAAAAAACATAGAAATTCAAGTATGTTAAAATTCCCGTATTTTATAGGAATTATCAATGCTTTGAAATGAATTAAAATCCCAAAACATTTAAAGAAATGAATATTAATCATAATTTGTATGCTTGAATTCCGGAAGATAAATGTATGGTGAAATGACTACTTATCCTGATATATATAGGTCTCAAAAGGATGGAAATAGCTGGAAATTTATTATTTTAAAACAAAAACGTAGCTGCTATTTGTTTTGTTTTTTTGTTTCATGTGCATGCACAGAACATAACAGAACAATCCTACAAAACATCTCCCATCAGGATTATTTAAATTACTTAATAGCTTCTCAGAGACTTCTAGAAGTTGAAAATTTTTCTTACACAAGTAGAATCCCCATAAAACACCAATTTAAATTTCATATCCTATCCACAAACTATTAATCACCGTACTAAACAGTGTTTCTTCTTATAAAGCAAAATCTCAAATTCCAATCTTTTATTATTTAATTCACGTGAAGGACTACCTTTCTTCCCCTGGTTAGTTATGCTTTATTTATATATATATATATATTTTACAATATGCAGAATACATCAAAATGATTGATCAGCAATGAAATCAGATAAATTCAACAATATCTCCTTCAATTATTGAAATAATAATAATAATAAACATAAAATACACTATACTAATGGGAAGAAGCAATAAACAGTATATAAAATAAACCAAATAAAACATAATAACACAACATCCAAACTTTTTTTTTACTAGATCCAAATATTTTTTACCAATGATCCACAACAATAAGTTAACAACTCGCATATCACCACACAGTTTAGCAAATATGAACCATTATGTATAAATGATTGGTATGAGGTATCTAGAGTACAAAATTTTTAAAGAATCTTTGACAGATAACTGATGACAATCAATCTATGGAAAAGAATTATTATATTTTTGGATGATTCAGAGAAAATCTAACAACGAGAAAATTGATTTAGGAAATAAGTTAGAAAAAAAGCCAAATATAAATTATTTGATGCATAAAGAAAATATAAAAGGAAGAGGAGTTAAGTTGGAGGAAGAAGAAGACAATTTCCTTCTTCCTCTTTGAGAAGATAAAGCTTTGAGAGGGTTTTCTAAAAGAGAGATCTAAAGAGAGAGAGAGAAGATTAGAGAGAAGATGAGATTGTATAATTCAAACTTAGTCAAAAATAATTTTAAATTAATGATTTTTTTGGAACATGCTGAAATGAATAATCCAAAAAATTATATTTACAACATGTCGGATTAAAAATCATTCTACCCAAAAAAAAAAAAAACTATTCTTGAGAATTGATCTACAATACTAAATTTAATTTACGAACAAAATAAACATTAAAATAAAATTATCAATAATGTTAATGGAGGAGCGAGAAAAGCAGTTTCCAATAAAGTAAGGGATAAGTAAGGGGCCAGTACCTTATTAATCATAGAGCTTTATTATTATGAATTACTATGATTTATAGAAAATAAAAATATGAGAAAGAAAAGGTTTCTAGAAAGTCTCTTCAAATTGAATTTCCTTTTGTACATTCAAACAAATGTTAGTTGATATGTGACATAATTATTTTATAAATTATAAACTAGTGGATTAAATGGGATCTTTGAATCTTCTCACTTTATTCTAGTGTATAATATTATCAATTTAACTTTTGGAATTTGCTTACTTCACCTTTTTTATATTATGATGCTTAATGGAAAATATATATATATATATATATTCCTAATTTGTCTCTTTAGGCAAAGTATTCTATTCAAATTCCTCGTTGCAATGGTACACCTAAATATAAGTTATTATTATTTTCTCTATTAAAGAGTCAACAATTTTATATATATATTTTTTTGTAATATTTAAATTAAATTGTGGGCTCTCTAAATGAAAAGACAATTGTGGGTTCTGAGTTTATGGCCCGTTAAGAAAAGTGAAAAAAAGGCCTAAATGGGCCAATCAGAAATTAATCAATCGAAGTTTAAATGTTGAAATATGGGCCTTAATAAGTGGACTGGCCATAGCATCCATTTCATTATGGGAGATTTAGCTTATTAACGTGTTTGGTGGGAAAAATCTCTCTAATGACCCATTCATAGTTATAATATTTAGAATATCCAAGTATGTGAAAATTAATTTTCCTAATGTTGTGACACAATAATAGCATTTTCAATATTTTCAAAATATAAAACAAATATAACCATTAGATAATTACAGAATAATAAGATAGAATTCTAATAAAAAACAACTGCTGAAAAAAAAATACAATAATAATTAAGTGATAACAGCCAATTTATATTCTTCAGCATACTAAATAAAAAGCAATTAAAATGATGTATTAAAACATCATGTGGTGACATTTTATAACTCTATTTAGCATATTACACATACATTTTTACAGTATATCTATGATATACTTGTCATATGTTCTGAATTTATAATGATAATAATAGTATTATAAAATCATCGAACATATATATTTGCAATATACTTATCATATATCGGTAATATATCTACAATATACTCAAAATACACTTCTAATATATGTTGAATTGTGATAGATATATGATAAATATATAATTACTCATAGTATGTATACAATAAATATACAACTATTATACATACCATATAGGTTGTAAGGGGGAAAAAAAAAGGTGAGTTGAGGTTGTGAAAGGAGATGAATTGAGGTTCTGTTTCCATATCTATACTGAAAGCAAGTGATCAATGAAATCATAAAGTGATAAATATGAAAAGCGGAATTATTAACCTTCAAATTAAATGATAGATTGATGAAATCGGAAACCTAATCAAGAGAATAAACAGATAGATGAAATAGAATTTGATAGAAAAAGCAATAATTAACTTCTTTTTTCACCAGTGTAGAACTCTTGAACAAAACTGAATTTCTTGGAATAAAATTTGATAAAAAAAAGAAGCAATAATGAACCCGAGACGTCATTGGGTTGCTTGAAATGAAAATAAAAGCTTCAGCGCCAAAAATGAAGGAAGACAGAATAATTGAACTCAATAGCTTCTTTTTATGAATTCAATGGCTATTTTATAATAGAAAATTATACCCACTAAAACAAGATAGGATCAAAATCATAAGGATTAGGTAAATCCTCTTAAAGATAATGAAGTTTTTAATTAAATAAAAAATTAATAAATATAAAAAATAATAATATTTAAAAAATTTGTGATAGGTCTACTATTGGGCTAAATAAAAAATAAATTTACTTATAATCTAAAAGCAAAAATCATAGGATGCTAGAATAAAGAATAATACAAATCTATAGACAAATGGGGTAATTTTCCCTTTCATTATTTAACTTCGATCTTAAAAAGAAAAATAAAAGGGAAAATTAGTTTAGTAGCATGTTATTATGTAATTATTTTCTAAATGACTCAAGTCTAATTATAAAATTCAAAATAACCAAAATATCAAATTAATATCCTTAATGATATAGCTAACAAAATCATAGATAGGATAATGTATTTTATTTTGTAGAAAATTATAATCTAAGAAAATAATAAACAAACTAATAATAAGATAATAAATCGATAATCTTCCTATTTTATGGGATGACTTTCAGATAATGATAAATAATTATACTAATGAGATAACTACTACATATATTACGTAGAATTCTAACCAAAATAAATAACTAAAATGTAGAGTGCTTTATAAGAAAAACACTAATAAAATTTATAGGAATAATAAAAACATTGAAGATTATGGCATATTATAACCACTTCTCCTCCTAGACCAGATCTTCTAATTCTGGAGAAAAAAAAAAATTCCAACTGAGTATAGTAATTTGAAGGTATTAAAATATATGTTACTGATAAAAATACATTCAATATTCTTATTAGACATACCTAAATCAACTTAAAAAATAAACAAGTATACATTAAACAATATATTAGTATACCTTAAAAATCAATCAATATATCTTAAATACACCAGGAAAGTATATCATTATACCTTAAACATACAGTAAAGATATATCAATATACGTTAAATATACTTATTTTAAAATACCTTAAAAATATACCAATAAATATTTTGAAATATATTAAAGGTGTAGTAAAGCACCCAATGCAATGACAATGAAGACGAAAATGATAGTGAGATGAGTAAAAATGAATCTAGATTTTTTAGACGAACAACTTACTGAATATAAATTGAACTGAAATTAGATTATAGCTAAATTGACATACATAATCTAAACATCTAAACTATACTCAAACACGATTTGAACAAATGAGCAATTATAAAATGAAAAACAACTATTTAGTAAAAATTGAAAAAAATTACCAGAAAATAAGACCAAATATTCAAAACTTAGTAAGCGAATAAGACTTCCATTAATACCCAGTGAAAAATCATGTAGGGTGTAGTTGTTACGTGAAGAGAAATAATAGAATAGATTCTCCTATGGAGTATTTATATAGTAAGGAAAAAGAAATTTAAGATATTCTATTTTAATGGTTGAATCCATATCCTTATTGACTGCAATAATTAAAAATATATAAAATTAATATTTTGTTATTGTGATAATGTTATTCTATTAGATAATATAATATTATTAACCATTCTAGAAAGGGTTAAAAGGAAGTATAAAATGATTTAAATCCTAAAGAGAAGAAAGATAGGATGCTAAAAGAAATAATAAAACAAATTCAAAGATATATAAGGTAATTTCCCCAAATTAAAACAAAACATTTTAAGGCTCTTGATCTTATGTTAATTTAAAGGGGATAATTAGCTAACTAACATGTTATTACGAACATATCTTCCAAATAACTCACACCAACAATCTTGTGAACAGTATAGATAATTAAATTATAAACATGATAATTATCACATTTTGTGGAAATTTTAATAGAAAAAAATAAAAAGAAATTATCATAATTAATGCTATATTATCTCTATAAAAATATTTAGTAAATAGAATGATATTAGAACTAAAATACATTTGAAAAAGTTTCTTCTCTCCTTTTTTTTTAATTTTATGGAAGTCAATTTTACCATCATTTTTCATTAAAAAAAAAATCCAACATATGCCATTGATAAATCAAACAAAGGAATTGAAAATATCTACAACAGAAACAAAATGTTGGTAAGAACATTTTTTGAAGCAAAATTAATATCATTTTTATTTTAACACTAAAAATCGTAAATAATTATATGAATATACCATGAAATTTTACTTGTATGTATTCGATATATGTAATCAATATACGATTAATTGATACTATGTCAATATACTAAGAATTATACCAATATACCACAAATATATTGTACAAGTTTATATCAATAAACTGCAATGTTATACAACAATATACCAATATAGCATATATACATGTTGTACAAGTTTATATCAATAAGAATATACTAATATATCATAAATAAATGTTGTACAATGGTATATTAATGTTTTGCAAGGTTATAAAAGTATATGTTAATATACTATAAATATATATTATATATATATATCAATATACTACAATATGTACAAATATTGAAACCATCTAGAGGAAATCAAAATTATACCCATAAAATCAACAAAATTTTAAATAAAAATTACAAACTAGACAAAAAGCCAACAAAAAAAGAATTCTTTCTGTTAAAAGACTAATAGAACCAAAAATATTCTATATCGATTAAGGTGAAGGGAAAGAAATAACTTGTACAATAATAGAACCCTTTAAAATCGCAATGAGTGTCTCTAGTATGAAAATATAAATAAGAAACTATACCTCACATGAAAAAGAAAAAATTAATTGAGAAAGAATGACTAAAATATGAAGGTAATACCATTTATAATTAAAAAGATAAATATAAGAATTAGAAAAATAATATTAAAAAAATTTACAATTAAAAAGATAAAAGAGATAAGAATGAGATAAATGATACAAAAATGTTAAGATGGTGATAGTTGTAATTGTGGACTAAAAGAAAAATTAATTTACTAATAATCTAAATACAAAAATCATAAGATACTAAAATAAATAATATTATATATTCATGGATAAATATTGTAATTTCTCATTTTTCAAAAAGTATTTGACAAAGCTTTAATGCAGAAGGGCTTAGCCCATGTCCAAGATCTTATCGGGGAGATTGCTACCGTTATGAAAATAATCAAGCCGTTGGTGATATCCCTTGCAACAAGTAAGTATCCTCCCTTCTCTTGTTATTTGAATTTCATTAGAGATATTTTTGGATTTTATTTTGGTGATTTTAAGAAATATACAATAAATAAATAAATAAATATACAATCCAAGTAATGTGTTAAGCGTTATTCTATCATTAGTTATTGTCTTTTAATTTGGCTAGCATAAAGTAATATTCTACTTACCTCAAAATGAAATTGAGATCTTAATTAATTTGACATTTTCAGCATGAAAATTAACATGTGTCACACAATTAAGAATGACCAATTTAATTACATATGTTTAATCGTGGATTATTTTGAGCAAAAAATATTAAATTGGACTAAATTGATTCTGATTTATTATATTTTTATTTTCAGCAAAATAATTGGGTCTCGTTTCTACTTTTGGGGATATGAGAACACTGTAGGCAATTTTAATGGCACATTCCATTCAGCAAGAGATGATTATGGGCATGGGACCCACACAATGTCAACGGCGGCAGGAATTGATGTTCCATTTTATGATAAAGGTGGACATGAATGGGTGATAAAAGGAGGTGCACCGTGGGCCCGCTATCATCTTATAAAGTCTTTTGGCATAGTTTTTGTGACGGTTCAGATGTTCTTAGAGGTTTTGATGATGCAAATATCGGACGGTGTTGATCTTATCACCATATCTCTTGGTCCTTCTTCAACTACGCTGCATTCATATTTTGAAGATCCCTTTGCCATTGGATCGTACCATGCTTTCTGTAGTGGAATCCTGACCGTTGGTTCCGCTGGCAATGAAGGGCATTTAGGTCATTATCCAGTTACTAATGTTGCGCCTTCGGTTTTAACCGTGGCAGCTACTTCAACTGATTGTGATTTATCCAGTGATGTTGTGCTTGGTAATGGAGTAGTTTTGAAGGTAATCTTGATTATTCAATTTTTTAGATGATTAAATCTCAACCGTTAAGATTTTATATCATTTTTTTTTTACTTCTGTTTTCTCATATTTTGTGTGGTTTAGGGCCACGGACATAATTCTTATGACTTCAAAGATAAAGTAGTAGTATCGGCAAATGATGCATTAAATTCTGTAAGGTATATATTGTTCTAACCATTTATCCTTTTTTTGTTTTTTGAAAAATTTTAGAATCGTGCCAATATGTATAAAAATCCTATTATAATCCCGAACTGGACTCATCCAGAACCACTTGATGGTCACCACATCAGTAGCATAAAAAATAAGGCAATGATTTATATGTTCTTACTAGTTCAATTGGAACTATATTAGAATTTTTGGTTAACCCTTGTAAAATAACGGTATTTAAAGATGTATATATATATATTACTTTTGTATTCATTAACCCTTGTAAAATAACGGTATTTAAAGATGTAGTACTCATTGTAGAATATTGTTGGCACAAACTGCTGAATTTGGTGTAACTTGATCCAAAAATGCACTCGATGTGAGTTACACCAGAATTTTCAACTTGGTACCAAACATTTCAATACATGTCGAGTCCTGCAAATTTCATGTATTTCACAATAGTTAGCTGTAGAAACTAAGAAAAAAATCTTGCCTTTGAAGGTACCTTGTGGATTAAATTAAGCCAAGTTTAATTATAATTATATTTGGTGATGTATGTATTATTTTATTTGGGGCAAACTAATCAATTAATTGTTTGAATAAGAATCACATAGAAGGAAAGATTGTGGTGTGTAAATATATTGTGGAGATTCCAACTATAGATCTTATAAGGAATGCAAATGGAATTGGTGTCATATTTTGTTGATTACTTAGAAGGTGGAAGAATGCATTCTTATGAACAAATTCCATATTCTGTCATCACTCCAACTGATTATCAAACTTTACAACAATACATCAATTCTAATAAAGGGTAATTAAATAATTCATCTCTCTTTTTCATAATTTTTTTTTTAAAATTTTCAATTATAAGTTATAATTTAATTTGGTAATGATTATGTATAATTACAGGAGATCAACTGTTTCCATTTTAAGAACAAAGACAAAAATTCACACAAAACCAGCCCCACAAATGGCCTCTTTTTCTTCAAGAGGACCTAATCGTTTGAACCCAGATATCATTAAGGTGATTAAGTTTTCTTTTATCATTCAATTTATTATTTTGGAGTATATATGATTATATAATTTTGAAATGCAGCCAGATATAGCAGCACCTGGAATGAGTATCTTAGCAGCTTTTCCTAGCTCAGTGCCATCACTTTCAGATCCACAAATCCAAGTCCCAAAATAAGTCAAATTCAAAATTACAATGCATATGTGTCTGGTACTTCTATGGCTTGTCCTCATGTTTCTGGTGTTGCTGCTGTTCTTAAAAGCTTCTTTAAAAATTGGAGTCCAGCTTGGATCAAGTCTGCTTTAATGACTACAGGTTACTATCTTTTACTTGAGAAATTCTGCCATGGTTCTCGTTTACATAGACCCGATTAATGAATGTGTAACCCTTGTCCCATAGTTCAATGTTGTAAGTGTAAAGAGAAAAGTTATAGAATGGTATCGATTACAGTGACCCTATGACTATTGAAGAGAGAGGTCAAATATGAACTTAATGTGCAAAAATAGTGCAATATTAGGCTCTACATTTTAGACATGGTACAATTTTGGATCATACTAAAAAAACAGAAAAAACAATCCGTTGACTGGCTAGTAAAAGAAGGTGTTCTGTGAAATACAGTTAAGAAAGACCAAAAATTGTACTAAATTGTTGGACTCGATATTAAAATGCTTTTCACATTTGAGTCATATTTTCGATCTGGTAATAGTACTGCAAACCCTTTTGATATGGGTACAGGACATATAGTACCAGGTCGTGTATTTGGTTCAGGATTGGTATATGACATGACTTTGGATGATGTTAATGCATTCATATGCAATCAAGCTACATTCTTTGGTATCGATCCACGGTTATGTTTTAACTTGTTTGAAATCGTCACATGTAATAATGTGTCATCGTATAATCTCAACCATCCTTCTATTGCACTATACAAGCCGAGAGGTCCTGTTGCGGTTACAAGATACTTACTTTGGCTGCGGTTGAAGGTCCTCTAGTTTATCAACCTATCATAGCTGTGCCGGATAGTGTGAGAGTTATGATTTACTCGTCCGTTCTTGATTTTACGCAACGTATGGCATGGCAATACATTGTGATGTTCGAAAATTTAAATGCCAACTCGAATGTTTATGAATCCATAACATGGACTGATGGTCATGGTCATGATGTAAAGACTCCTAGGTTTGTTCTTCATTTCCTTTTGTTGTTTAGAGCTTTAGTGGCTAGATCTTTAGTAGGTTTGTTTTGTAGTTTTCTGGTTGATTTTGTCGTTTAGATGAACTTTAGAATAGTTAATAAAATTACATGTTTATGTGCTCTGGATAAATCCTATTAATCAATTGGTCTATTTTATTCTTGAATTTTTTACTACCGTCCTCTAACGACTCCTATTGATGTTTTCACAATGTAACGACTCCTATTGATGTTTTTAATATTTAGGTTTGTACCGGTCGGGACTACTTTAGAATTGTTGCGGAATTGGGTCAACTGAGAGCAAAATAGATAACAGAATACAAGTAAGCAAAAGAAATCATTTCATATATAGAGAATCAATACAATGCAGTTATATTATGAAACAGAATCATCCAAATGAGGTCTAAAACCAATATTTTTGGTACCTCTTCTAAGTGGAAAACAAAGTTAAAACACAGCAATCCGTTAATGGTTGTTTCATATCAGAAACCCAAAATCTGAAAAAGAATCAAGTTAAATACAAAGAACACATGAAAATTAGCAACAAATAGGACACTGAATCAATCCATTTTCATTGCACTCACCACATCTTACCATCTTCTTCTGCTCCGAATCCAACACTTTGCAGCTTCCATTGCATTCCGTACACATCATAAACCTTATCCCTGCACATCCTTCGCATCCGATTCCAATTCTTCTCTCAATCCCATCAAACAAAATCCCCAATTTCCCTTCTTCATCGAGTTTCACCACTTGCTCTGCACCACCAATTAGTCTCCCTTTCACAAACACTAACGGAACTTTCACTTCCTTCGAACCAATTAGTCCTCTTAGCTCCTCCTTCAAACCCGAATCCATTGAGATATCTCTTTCTACCATATGAACATGGTGTGATTCAATTATTGATCTCACTGTATTGCAGTCCTCGAATGTTTTTCTGATTCCTCGCAGTGTTGTAGTGTAGATCACAACCGCGTTTTTGCCTCCAGGCGGGCATTTTTCTTCATAGGAACTGAGGATCGAGTCCGAATTTTTTGACTTTCGAGTGTTGGGAGTGAGTGAAATGATTGTTTTGATTTGTTCTTCCCCTGAAGTTAGTTCCTTTTCGTATAATGCGACGAGTTCTGGATCAAACAGTGGGCTGAAACTCCTCCTCCTCGATGATGATGATCCACTGGAATTATCAATGCTGTCTGATTCAGCCCTGACCGGAGATTCCTTCGCTGGATAACTCAGTCGGAGCACTGCCTTACTCAATTTGGCTGAAGAATTGTTGGGTTTAAAAACGGGTCTGGGGCTGAAATCGGATGTTCTTCTTACTTTGTTTTCTTTTCCCCCAAATGTCTTTGCTTTTCTTGGTGACCCAAATTGATTTAAGAACTTCAATGGAGTTCTAGCATCCATATCTGCAAATCCGAGAATCGAAGCTCTCGATTTGGGGCTTTTTTTGGGCGGATTCGGATTCTGATTGGAAACGGGTACAACCTCTTCAAGATCCTCCATTAGTTCCCATGTGTTAATTACTTCTGGCTCGTCACGAATTGGGGATTGTTGCCTTTCCTCTTTGCTCTTAACTTCTTCTTTTTCTTCTTCTTCTTTCTCTTTGGCCTTTTCTTCTTCTTCTTCTTCTCCATTTTTGTTGCTGAGTTTTTCTTTGATTTGGAGGTCGAGAGCGCCGTAGGTTGATGAAGTGAGAGAGACAACATGGGTAACACCTACTCTGCCGCCATGTTTGACGATGATGTCTTGATGGAGTTCTTTCTTGAACAGCTTTGACGAAACGCAGCCCATTTGGTTCCACCGATTTAGTGGGGTTTTCGGCTGTTTCGGGTGGTTTTCTGGTTCTGCTTTTGCGGTTCAAAGAGAAGAAGAAGAAAGGGGTTTTTGTTTGTTTTTTGAATGTCTGTAACGGTTATCCTGTCTGCAACGGGCCTTAACGGTCGGATTATTTCGAATAGATTTAATATTTTTGTCTGAAAGTCCTTGTTAATTTTAGTTATTAGTTAAACTGCAGATTACTTTCATGCTATTTTCAATTTCGCCCCTGTTTCTGACTATTAGTTTCTACTTTTTCATCCTTATATCTTTAATTTTTGTATATTATATAATAATAATCTTTACGAGACAGTGGAAATTTTCCTTTTCTTTTTTCACCCTTCAATCTTTTCTACATCTTTTCCAGATTTTCTTTAAAGAAGGAATAATTTGAGTGAGTAGAATGACAATGTTGAAAAGTTTCTCTAGCTTTATTAAGCAAGCAAGATTGCAGAGAGTAATTGGAAAATTTTCAATCATAATGCATCCATCCATCCAGAAATGATCAACCAACGTGGGTCTAAAAAAGTTATTCAGTTAAAAGAAGCTATTAATACATAATTTTTATATATTATTTTTTTTTTGTTGAACAATATAAAATAGATGGAAATTAAATTATTATATTTTCAATAATATTTATTGAAATTAGCATAATATGTTTATAAATTCAAGTTAATTTTATGTGCTCCGTTGAATTGTTTACACATAATAAATAGAGTATGCTGGAAAAAATTAAAAAAAAAAAAACTATTTTATACTGTAACAAATTTAAAATAGAAAAAGTACTTCATAAATTAATTACTTCATGAAATCACCTTATCACACGTTAAGATTAACACTAAAACTATTCATTAATTTTGCAAAAGTGCGAGCTAAACTGAAAGGAATTTTTAAAAATAATAAAATGACAACAAAATCTAAAAAAGAGACGGAGAGAAAAGGTGTAGGCTTTAATGTATAGGTTTTGATCCTTTTAAGCAAGTTTATGGATGTACGTGTTTGGATTGGATGGATGCTTAGAAATTCGTTAAACTGCTTCTTGAACTAAGGCAAATTCCCTGATAATTTTTTTTAATGATATTTAATTTTATGTTAAATACATTATTTTTCTCGTGTATTTAACACTAAACATCTGTTAATCCTTCAAACTTACATGAAGTCTAGTTTACTTTTTTAATATGATAAAATTGTCATAAAGTTCCCTCTAAATGTGATGTGCACTGAAATTTCTTTCACATACTTAATAATGTTTCAAATTCAATTTCAGTATCATATCATATTGAAGAAGAATTTTAGATTTGTTTTACTAAGTTGATAGAGCAATTTAAACTTTATGTAAATTCATAAGATTAGTAGCTGATCAGTGCCATGTACATTAGATAAATAATCTATTTGACATAGTTGTGAAACCGGACCGGGTTCGATCGGAACCGGAGATCTGACTGGTCGGTTTCCATCAGGTTTTGCACTTTGGTCAACAACCGGTCAATCTTTGGTCGGACCAGCTGGTCGAACCGGAAAATCATGAACCGAATCGGTTTTTCGGTTCGACTAGACTTTTTTTTAAAAAAATTATTTGAATATAAAATTTAAGTTATTATTTTGATGTGTTTTTAATTAAAATAAAATATAGTTTGTATTTTTAAATTAAATTGACATTTTATTGTAACTAAAAAAATTATATTTCATAAATTGAGTTTTTTTAATTACTATATTGTGTTTGAAATGTTTAAACTTAAAGAATTCTAATAAAAATATTCAAATTTTTATAAATTATAAATATAAAAATAAAAATATTTTAATATATTTATTAAATCCGATTCGATTTTGGTTTATTTCGGTTTAATTTAAAATCTATGAATTTATCCTTTTATCGGTTCGATGACCAGTCCGGGTCTGATACAACGATTTTCGACCTTAATTTTGTATTGTAACTACCCTATCGCTAGCATCCTTGTAGCTTGTGAAATCCAACTCCTGTTAATATGGCAGGTACTGTGTTGTCTTCAATTATAAAAATATAAAATATTGCATTAATTATGATATTTTTTTTTAGTTTTTTTGAAATTTCCTACAGCCGGGATAATTTAATTATGTACACTATTTAGAAGATTATTTAGATATTATGGTTATTTTGTATTTAATAATTAAGTGAGAGTCATTTGGGAGATATGTTCCTGACAGCATATTGGTTAGTAGATAATTATCCCTCTGAAAGACAAATCATTAACCCAAATAATTGAAAATTAAACAGAATTAATTAATAAGATTAAGATTAACACTTACCACCATCTAAATGGCCAATCACAACATCATTAGCAGGATAATTACCATGTAATTCAAATATGTCTTTATAATGTTGGTTGTCTGCTTGTTCCCCTAAAAAATCATATAGCCTTGTCGTGTGAAGTTCATACATAGGACTTTCAAACACTGAAACAACCGAATCAAAATCTGCAAATCATAATTGTTATTATTGTTATTAATCATTAATTAATATATATAAATAAGTAATTTTTTTTATTTATATTAATTACTTCTTAGCTTATCGGCTTCTTTCGGGGAGAGCATGGCCGAGAAACCCCTGAAGGTCTCGTGATAATGGTGAACAACTTTAGTCCGAGCTTGTTCAACAGTACTGATTATTGCCATTTCAATACTAGAGTTGTAAATGAGGCGGGGATGGAACGGAGATTGTATTTTTTATCCATGTTCCCAGACTATTTGGAGATCCGCGTCTCTGTCCCGTTTATTAATCGGGGACAAATTTTTGTCCCATCTCCCAGTCGGGCGGGAATCGGTTCTCCGCGGGGATTCCCATCCCGGTTAAACTGATTTTTAATTTTATAAAAAAACCCTATAAAATTTTAATTTTCATCCTCTAATTTATCCAAATATGCATTAAACTATATGCATAAAATTATCACCACTCAATTTTCAAATACACTAATATATAATTAATAATTATTCATGAGAATTTAATTTTCTTTTTACGTTAGTTTATAAAATTATAAATTATAAATAATAACAATGTAATGTAATAATATTAATAATAAAGAAATATAAAAGAGAAATTATCGGGAATTTGGGTATTTAACCGGGGATCCCCGCGGGTTTTAAACGGGGATGGGGACGGAGGCCCGTGGGACGGATAGAGCTATTACCATCCTGTTTCCGATTAAGAAACGGGAACAAATTTGTTTCCATCCCTACCCTGCGAGGATCTTAATCGAAGATTCTCTGTCCCCGTCCGGACGGATCCCCATCGGGAACGGACCCGCCACCCAGTTGACAACCCTATTCAATACATTATCAAAACAATAATTATTTGTTATTGCCACTAATTAGTTATAATTAGGGGATAAATGATCCTTAATTACCTACTAACACTTGAGGCAAGGATTTCATGGTTGGAATCGATTATAGACTCTGAATCCAGATCGTTGTGATGCCCCATATCAATAAGAAATCAGAATCATCATAATTGGATTTTGTTTATATATATTATTAATTTCTTAATTTTCTGTATTATATAATCCATAATATGGATTGTTTTAGTTTGTTTAGAGTATTCCTTTACGTTTTTCAACATGACAAACTTCATAGCTTTCCTCTGCCTATTTGTTTCATTTTTCATTTGTGTTTCTTCAGATTATTCTCAAATTCATGGCTACACTCCTCATCTCAAGGTTTGTATTCTACAATTTTATTTAAAACTATCAAATTCAGTATTTCCAATAGTTGGTAACAACACTAATTTAATTATAATTGGTAGCATTACATTATTTATAATATATCATGTATTGTATTTTTTGTTTTATCAGTTTAGGATAATATTTGAATGATTATATATTGATCATTTGAGAAGATATTGATAGATTCTTTTAGATTTTCTAAATAAGTAATATAGTTTAAATTGTTATATTCTGGTGAATATTTATAAATTGAAATAGTACTAAATATTATGTTGTTAAATGGGCTTTTTGTAATACTATTGAATTGATTTGTAACCAAACTAATAAGAAGATATTTCATTTTTTAAAAATTAGAGATATAATAATGATAAAAATTATTCTTGCAAGAAAAATAATAAGAGTATAAATATTTTTTCCAAAATTTTAGTCGTAAAGCTACCCAGATATCATTATTATATCTAAGTTAAATGTATTTACATGCCTATAATTGTCTTAAGAAAACTGTATTTACAGGTCTCAACTCTACTGTTTCTTTTGTTAAGGTTGAAAAGTATAATTTATTTCATTTCTATTTTCCTTTTGTAATCTACAATTTAATTATATAAATTGTATTTCAATTTGCTGCGACTAACAAATAATACCAATGCTAATGGTAATAATAATAATAATAATATATTTTCTTCATATATTTGTTTCCATAAAAATGTACAAGATGTTTCTAAGGTGTGTACTATAATATTAAATTATTTAGAGAATTAGGAATATAATATAACTTCACAATTTATATATAATATTTGCTCTTTTTTTTTTTTTTTTTTTTTTTTTGTATATTTATAGTCAAAACTTTACAAAACTTGATCGGACATAATAAAAGTTAACCGAAACCATCAGACTAGAAAATAATTTTTATTTAAAAAAATGGTACTTACCTAAAATTAAAAAATTAACTAATTATTTATATATACGTATAACTAATGTAAATCATTATTTTCATATAAATATGTATATATACATATAATTAATATAAATCATTATTTTCATATAAATATGTGTATTTATATTTAAATGTTAAGTTACAAATATTCTTAAAAAGTTAAATTTATCTATTTGGGAATTTTTTAATGGAAAATTCATTAATAATTAATTGACTCAAGTATATATTAACCGATAGAAACAGTAGGTTAACCAATTTAGAGTCAATAATAATTTTTTTTTTTTTTATGTTAAAGGACTAATAAACCATCCATGTGTACTCTTCCTCGTAAAGATTTAAAAAAAAAAAAAAAAATCATTCATTTTTGAAATTACTCATTATTTTGATAACAAAAACGTATTTACTAAATTTTTTAAAATCTATCTCTATTTAACTTTAACTGCAGTATAATTAAAAAAAAAGTGTTTTATTTAGCTAAAAAAATCTTATACCAAAAATATTACTATTTACATTTTTTATTTTACGATGTTTTAAATTCTTAACTTTGTTCTTTATATTTAACACTTTATATTACCAATATATTTTTATCGTACTTTCTCATATTTACCCTTGTTTGAGATATAAGAGATAGTCATTATTTTAAAAAATACTACATTAAATTTTGATAATTAAGAAAAAAAAGAATATTTACATAGAAAAAAAAGTTTTAGAAGAAAAATACTAAAAGTAAATTAATTATTTAGTAATCTAATTAGTATTTCATTAGTTTTAGTGTGTAACTTTAAACATCGTATAATAAAAAATTAGAAAAATATTAAATTATGATATATTTTAAAAAATAATATACGTGTGAGAAATTTAATATTTAACTGAGCACCGAGTAGCAGAAAAGAAAGTCCATTAAACACTGTCACACCGACGAGTCAAACAAGAATCAAACGCGGTTTCACTTACCATATGTTATACCCGCATGTTTTCTTCATTAAGATTTCCAATTAAAACATGCCACGTTGCTGTAAAGACGCTTTCATACACATTGCGAAATCGGAAAGGCTTCTCATTGAGAAATCCATGGAAAGCGCTACACCGAATCAGATAATACTTACACGTGCAAACCTCCCATTTTCCCCAACTTGGATAAATCATGGTGGTTTCTTGTTTTGTTCCGACATCGTGAATTTGATTGTACTTTTCCTTCTTTCGCCTCTTCCTTCTCTGTATCTTCTTTTTTCAGCCCACTGATTTGTTGAATTTGAGTTCGAAATGGCTGGTAGGAAGAGAAGAAAGTTGAAATCGTAAGTGTTTTGTTTTTTGTTACTCTTTTCAATATCTGAATAAGATAGTTGAATTCTTTTTTTTTTTTTCCTTTTTTTTTTCTTTTTTTTTTTTATGGCTTCTTTTGCGAAATTCAATTGCAGATAGTTAGGGTTTCATTATATTATCTTTAGGTATTTGTCAATTGGGTTTTGTTGTGATGCATTGCGTTTGTGGAATTCAGTTGGAGGTGATGATCAATTTGACAGTTCGAGGGATGTTTTCAAATGGGTTTTAGTTTTTGGGTGCTACTGGAAATGATGATTTGTAACCTAGGAAATGATTTTGGTTGGGTTTTTTTCTTCTGTATTTTTAGATTTACTCTATGAGAGCTGAAAGTTATTAACTGGCAGAGTTTGGATAAGGAACGAAATGACGAATTTGAACTCATAGATTAAGCAATTATAATTATAATTGTTTGTGTGGTCACCTTTGTATTTGGGTTTCTTCAAGCATTTTTGCTTGCTCCTTATATATTTCGGTTGTGATTTCATAGCATTAGATTTGGATTTTGTAATTGATGATCTTTCATTCATAACTATTACCGTGTTGGATTGTTAGGTAGTTAGTTGTGTCTTAAATGCGTACCACCCAAGTACCACCTTGTATGTTGCACTTAATTCATGTTTGTAGATATTGTCTTGAAAAATTTTATCTACTTCTTTCTAATTGTTTCAAAGGTGATTCAAGCGATTGAATATTTTGAAAATGATTCCCTGATTGCTTACTTAGTCGAAATATTTTGGTAGTCGGTTTATTATTATATGATCAATAAGTGGCTCACTATGACTGTAGGTTGACTGCAACCGTTATGGATACTAAACAAATATCAACCTTGAATAAGCGGGAGAAGTTAGAATTGCAAACTTGGGCCGACCTTCCGGTGGAACTTCTGGAGCTGGTGTTTAGCCATTTAACCCTAGAGGATAATATTCATGCGTCTGTCGTTTGCAAGAGATGGCATACTGCTGCAGTTTCTGTAAGAGTGGTAAACCAACCACCTTGGCTTATGTATTTCCCAAAATATGGAAGTTTGTATGAATTTTATGACCCAGCACAGCGCAAGACATATTCACTTGAGCTACCAGAGTTGCATGGGTCTAGAGTTTGTTACACTAAAGATGGTTGGTTATTGTTATACAGACCTAGAACACATCGCGTGTTCTTCTTTAATCCGTTCACCAAGGAGGTGATCAAACTGCCAAGATTTGAGTTGACTTATCAGATAGTTGCCTTCTCTTCTTCTCCAAAATCATCTAGTTGTGTCATTTTTACAGTTAAGCACATCAGCCCCACTATTGTTGCTATTAGCACTTGTTATCCTGGGGCAACTGAGTGGGTTACCGTTAATTACCAAAATCGCTTGCCTTTTGTTAGCAGTATTTGGAATAAGATCGTTTTCTGCAGTGGACTCTTCTATTGTCTTAGTCTAACTGGGTGGCTTGGGGTTTTTGACCCTGTTGAACGTACGTGGAATGTTCTTGTAGTGCCTCCACCTAAGTGTCCGGAGAACTTTTTCGCAAAAAATTGGTGGAAAGGAAAATTTATGTCGGAATGTAATGGAGATATCTTAGTTATATACACATGTTGTAGTGAGAATCCAATTTTGTTTAAGTTGAATAGGTCAAACATGGTATGGGAAGAAATGAAGACGCTTGATGGTGCGACTTTGTTTGCCAGTTTTTTGTCATCACATACGAGAATTGACCTTCCTGGAATAATGAGAAACAATGTTTACTTCTCTAAAGTTCGTTTCTTTGGTAAGCGTTGCATATCTTACTCTCTCGATGATTGTAGATACTATCCTCGTAAGCAGTGTCATGATTGGGGTGAACAAGATCCTTTTGAGAACATTTGGATTGAACCACCAGAAGATCTCTCAACATTCATTTGAAAAAGATCATACGATGTTTTCAGTTAAGTAAGTGTGATACTTTAGATCAATTGTTTTCAAATTCATTTGATCCAAGCACAAAATCCTATTGGTGCTTTTTATATGCATTGTAGATTATGTTATCATTTCGTTGTGCTCAAGTAACTGTCATAGAATGCCTGTATACGTGTGAAAGGTTTATGAGGTGTGGATGCTACACATTTAACTCAAATTCTGAATAGTGAGTGAAAGTGTAATATATCCATTTCTCTTAAGTATTAACTTATTGTAGTGTAGCAACAGGTTCTTTCAGCTTCTACTTAGTGATAGTTTTCCCTTTCCCAGTGCTATATGATTTCGGTTGGTAAGAATATTTCATGTGAAGTACACTTCGCCATGACCTTCATATTATACGTAAATACACTTAGATAGTGTTTTGTTTTATGACCTTTTCGAGTTCTTGGCCTTGATTCTACTTATTTCATGGAGCAGGCATTCATTGTTGCAGCAAAATAAAGTGATTGACTAGTCAGGAGATTTTTTTTCGTTGAGCATGAAGCTGCAATGCAAGGACGTGTATAAGAAGCATTTAGAAACTTCATTCAACATTCAGGGAGTGAAATATTATGCGTCATCCGGATAGCAAATAATGTAGACCTGACAGCTTAAACTGTAGCTTATGAGTTTAAGATCCATGTATCATCTTAGTGCATCTCGTAGAAATACAGTAACAGATTCCATTACTTTCAAATATAGATTTGCTTTTCGTGCTTCTTGTAGATTTGCCTCCATTAGCTTTTGTTGATGCCACAGATTTGTTTACTAATTAATTTCCGAGTTACTAATGAATGATGGAATCCATTAAAGTAGCAACCTTATGTAATTGCTCTCATGTTGCACTGGTGTGTTAATCGTCTCAACAGATAAATAAAATAAGTAATGATTAAATATAAGCTGGACCGAGTACAAGAAGCAAGAAGAAATTATGGCCATTTCATTTCATTCGAATAAAACAATTAAATAAATGAATTTAAGAACACGAGTAACATCTGATTCAGCGAAACATCCGAACCAAAGTCTACATACAATATTATAAATACTTGTGCTTCTCAGCTACCTACAATTATAATTTTACTTTCATAGGCTACCAATTTAGCAAACTCAGTCCTGAAAGCTACATGACGCGGGGCGGCTGCAATTGGGGAGCATGTTCACATCTTCAGTCTTACGCGTCAGAGTTTTTGATTGCAGAAAACTTAGGCTCTGCTATATTGTATAGCACTTGGACCAAATACGTCTTTATTTAACGGTCAAAGTAAGTGATGTCAAGCAGAAAATTATCCTCAGTCCTTGGGGACTTCAGTACTAATAGGCAATCAAATTAGTATGGTTTATACCGCCGTCCGCCGCGACTACCATCGTTGTTACGCCTTCCACTGCTTGAGCTACCAGCACCACTGCCCCTGCTGGCCCGAGGCTGGGGTGGAGGGGTGTGGGGTTGCATTCCAGGCTGTTGCCTGTTGCCAACATAACAATTATAACAATCAATGATCTTCCAGAGCTGACTTGAAATAAAACAGCAAAACAAAGAAACAAGCAACAAGATTTGCAAACACTAAACAATTGATTTAACTGGAAGGTACAGCATTGAGACAGATCTTCACAGGTTATCTTTCCGAGTTCCGACAATCTCACAACTCATAAATCATAATCAATCAATGTAACTATTCTTTGGACATAAGGTAGCTTGAATAGATATTCAAATCCTGGCATCCTAATGGCTGATAGTAAACAAACACAACCATGACGTTCTCTAGATGAAAATACTTACAAGACATATCCAATCCTTCCATCAGGCAAAAGCATTGGCATCATTGCCATCCCAGCAGGACTTGGTCCCCTACCGTACATCATTGGCTGCAAAGTGCATCACATAAGATTATTAAAATAATTGTTGGTTATCAAATCAAAACAACCTTTAATCTATCAACCAATATTCAAATTTATTATCACGTATTAGCAAAATACATAAAGCCAAATTTTCGCAAATTACAAAATGCACATTGGAAACTTCCAATCCAAACAGAAAACTAACTAATCCTTCTCTCATACATGCCAGCAAGTGCAAATGGATGACTAAAATTATTCGATTTGCCAGTAAATTCAGTTAACAGACTTGTAATAAAATTTCATCCACCATTATTAAAATTATGCCCTTTTCCCGAATAGATTTTCATCAATACAAGAATTATGCTGAAGCAACATTCAAAAATAATTGTAATATCATTACAGATACAAACATAAAACATTTCATGACCAGTTGACAGTATTTCTTTTGACATTCCCCTGTATTCTGTAGCATGCTCATCTAGATAACAGAAACATAATTATAAATTTAAGATACTTTGGTTTCAATAGGACAATACACAAACCAACACCACCACATGTACCCATATAAAGTGCCACTCAGTCCCAAGTATTTTAGGTCAACACTCGCATCATACCAGAAAAATGCAATTATTATGTCCCTGACATTTCATTTGTTAAAAGTATATCTTGAGGCTCCCAAATTTTTCGATTTTATGCATTCAACCCATGGTCTTTCAGTTAGACACATTGACCACTTGGTTAAGGAAAAGTTAGTTGTGAACATCAAACTTAACTTCAGTTAAACACGCATCGCACATTTCATCTACATCAGACATTAGTTCTAAAAACCAAATGAGCTTTTTACAATTTCTCTATAGCCACATTAGAAATATAAAATAAGGCCACTCACACAAGTCCTTTGCAACCTCTTCTCAAACCGTGAACATCAGACCACACTCTTTTAACAGAGTCTGATGTTGACAGCAAACTGTCTCATTTACCGAATGCTCCATGTATGTGCGATTATAATTAATCGATGGCTCAATATGTCAAAGTAAAAAAAAAGAGGGTCTTCATGTGTAAATCGAAAAATCAGGGACCTGAAGATGATTTTTTTTTTCTTTCAATTTAAAATAATAGAAGCTACGATAGAGAGAAGAGACAAAAAAAAAAAAAAAAAAAAATATACCAAAAAGTAGTCCTATCATAACCATAGTCCAGAAACCAGATGCATGTCCAACTTCAAACTACTATATACAATCATGTTTAAGCTACCTATTCCCTGGCCCTGTCAACTTGACCAAACCCAAACAATCAATGGAAACTCGCAATGTAGTTGCTCACACTGACATCCCGTACATTCATTTGTTTCTCATTCACTCTTTTGTGAGTATTTTGGGGTCTGGATAAGGGAAAGATTATGTGTTTGTGTGTGCGCTAATGGAGGGGGATGTGGGAGATGCATCATGACCATTCCCTTACCTGTGCAAAGCCAGTAGAACCATATCCTGTGCTTAGACCACTGTAAGCACCCCCAACAAGACCATAACTAAGACGAGGAGGGAAGGTTGGATTTGAAACAGATTTCTGTGAGTTTGGGCCTCCGGAAGACTTCTGATCTGCTTGGGGCTTTGCAAGGGAGCAATCCAAAACTTGGCCTGCCGAACAAGAACCAATTCATATCAACCAAGGAACTTCATCATATCAGAGATGCAAAAAAGATCGGAAATTCACCATCAATTTCATATTTCTCAGTGTTTTTCAGTGCTTTCATGGCACTTGACCTCTCAGCAAAGTGTACAAAACCATATCTGCTCCTTTCGTGGCCAGGTTTTGCAGGTGGAAGAACCACTTTAGTAACTTTTCCATGATGTTCAAAGAGATGTCTTAACTGATCCTGGGTTATATCTTTTGGTAAGTTCTTGACATACACTGCCTTAACCTGTATCAAATGTAGAAAGGTTTTCATTTTATTAATTTTTTTTTTCAAAAAGAAGATCCAGGTATCATGGCATCACAACCAGCATGCAGCTAACCATCTTGAAACGTAGAAGGAACTAATAAAGAGAAAACACAGTAACCTCAAATTTTACGATTAAGTGACCATATATTATTAATTAGGAGGAAATATTCATTCCTTCTTTTATGCAAGCCACAAGCCATCTCCACGGACACCAACAAAAGTACATCAAAGTAATGGAAAGAAACTTTAAGAACCAAAGCACAGGAGTAGTGATTAGTTGAACAAGGTAAATATTTAGTATTGGGATCAAGAAGACAACAACTTGATCAGCATTATAAGCATATCAGATACAAAGCATATAGATGCTATTAAAGAATATGAAGAAAACCAAGAAAACAAAATTGTATAAACACCTGAGAAGCAGCAGAAGAGCCAGCATTTTTAGGGTCAGCCCAGCTCACAGTTGGAGCATTATCATCAAGTTTAAAATCTGGGTTGGACATCTTTTTTCTCGAGTAATCTGCACAAGCATGATTATAATACTCAACAAAAGCAAATCCACGATTGCGACTGGAGTTCTGTGGGTCCTGTAAGCAGTAAGATGTCAAGTTAATGAACACTAACACTTCAAGCCACAATTCAAGAACTATTATGCTAAAAGCAGACAAACCTTCAACAATTCCACAGAAATTACACCAGGGCCAACCTTCATTACAATCTTCTTCATATCCTCCTCATCCAAGTCTCTTGGAACGTTTCCGATGAACAACCGATGATTTGCTTGAGATGTTGAGCATCTTACCTTTTTCCCCTAAAGAAGAACATAATGAACAGGAAAAGAATGGTAAGGTCAAGTAACTTCGAAACTTCAACATTTCCAAAGAGACTTGAGTTATGAAGGAAATAAATACATGCAAAATATATGCATAATTCCAGCATAAAACTGAATGGCAACCCCCACAGAACTTACTGTAGGAAGAAAAAATCAACATTTTGGTACCTTAAATTCGGTGTTGTTTAGTTCTTCAATGGCCTTAGAAGCTAACTCCTTTGATCTGAACATGACAAACGCATAACCCTTGGCCTCGCCTGAGTCTCTGCCCTTCATTATCCTCACCTGTTCTTAGCAAAGAAGCAGCTGTCAGTCGGTCTCGAAATGAAACACCCAGACTAGGCATTTAAAAAAATAAAAGCACAACTTACTTCAGTGACTTCACCTATAGATTCACAAAAACCCTTTAGATCCTCTTCAGTGGCATCATGAGGGATGCCGCCAAGGTACACCTCTGATCCATGAGGAGGGAGTGAAAGAAGTTCATCATGCTTTTTTTTATCATCTTCCTCCCCTTCCTTGTCAGAACCTTTCTGTGCATCAGCACCATTAGTACCCTCCTCAATTTCTTCCTCTTCTTCAACCTCCTCCTCAACCTCTTCCTCTTCCTCTTCCTCTACTTCCTCCACTTCCTCCTCTTCCTCTACTTCTTCATACTCAACCTCTTCTTCCATTGCCTCCTCTAGTTCATTGTCACCATCAAGGTCAACCCCCTCTTCAGAATCCATTGGCTTTTCAAGTTTATCTGGTTTATCAGCATCAGCATTATCCCTTGTCCTCGGCATCAAAAGTGTCTAAGAAAACAAGTTTACAAAGGCAACTGTGAAGGAAGCACAGAAGCCAGAAGCATTCATTGAAGGAAGAGTACAAAGTACGGAAAGGTGGAAACGAAATGAGAGGCCAAATGGAGTTGCAGAGTACGAATCCCAACTGAATCTTAGCCATAAGATATGGACTCGAGGAGTTGCAATGTGAATGATATTCAATTAAGGGAAATGATTAAGCAACAACAGTTAGAGACAGGCAAGAGAGATTTACGAATGATAATGAAGAGGATGATGCTCAGCAGGTGAAAAAATATACATAAATATCTAATGAAGCAGTGAATTTGTTGATATCTAGATACTAGCAGTGTCCCAAAAACAACAGCCAGTTGATTGTTTAATTATTTATCTGGAAATGCATCCACCAAAAGAGAAAAGCAAAAGACAAGAAATGAGAAAGTGAAATAATATGATTGACATTGCAAAGCATAATTTTTAGCCATGATAAGATAACCACCTGTTACAAAAACGAAGAGAAAACAGAATGCACCGGCTTATAATATTTCACACTCAAATCAACCAACACAGAAGAAAAAGACAGAAGCAAGATAATAGATACCAGTTATAAGCCACATGAGTAACACTGCAATTTCTGATTTACCTATGATGAGAATTAACTCTATATCGAAGCAAGGAACTCGAAGATAATACATGCTTGAAAGTACAACAAATAATTGATTACATGTTGCCAAAAAAATATTAATGCTGCTGCTTCACTCAACTGAATGCCCAGCATAATTCTAAAAAAAATACTTAATTAGACATAGTAATCATTCCTCGCCCTCGTTTTCAGACACAATCCCAAATAATTTCATCGAGTTCAATCTAAATTCAACTTGTACTATTTCTAGGATATGAAATAAGCACAGCTTCTTTCACCAAAACCAAGTCGAATATACGCAGTAACAATGTTCAATTGTAAGTTTGCAACCTAATAAACCACGAATATAACGAAAATTCAAAAGATAAGAAAAACCAAAATGAGAAAAATTTGTACCTTTCAGGTCGCGTAGGCAAGTAATAGGGATATAATCACCGGAATGCCGTCGGTGAGAATATCTAGGGTTCAGAATTGACAAATGCAAGAGAAAGAAGAACAGAGAAATTTGGATGAGCCGGCGAGACTTAAAACTTCAAACGAAAGAACGAACGCGAAATAAGCCTTTAGGGTTTCGCAGTAAAAACTACGCCGTTTTTCGATGGCTTCCGGTTTTGTGACGGTAAAAGAGTTACGACTGCAAAGCCCTCTTGGAGCAGAGCCTCAGCTTCCACTTCCTATCGTTATTGATTATCCTATAACATTTTTATTTTCTTTTTTACTTTTTTTTTTAATTAAATTGAATTTATCTCTGGTTTTTTTATTTTTCTTGAATACTTAATAAGTATATTTAATAAATAGGAATATATCTCATATTTAGAAAAAGAAAAATACCTTTTATAAAAAAATAGAAAAATATTATTATAAACATATTATTGTAAAATTATACCTTGGTTTATATGGAAAGGGATAAAAGTTTTATTAAATAAAGTAGTTTCTATAACAATATCATATTATAGGCATTAAAAAAAATATCAGTAATTTAAAGATTATATATTTACATATTTTAAACATTCTACTTTGCACATAAACAAAAAAAATTATAAAAATTAAAACGAAAACAATCAACAAAAAATGATAATTATAAAAAAATTTATGACGCATAAACGTGAGAGAAATATATAAACAATAAGAAAAAAATATTATATTCATAAGGTTTATATGTTTATTTCATGAAAAATATAATTTCTTGTTAAAGTAATTTTATAAAATTTTTTTACCTGATATGTAAATATGAATTTGTAAAATAAAAATACGGTTATAAAATGATTATATATTAATATTAATGTCTGTTTTTAATCTTCTAAAAAATAACTTATTCTTTATAAAATGAAAATTTATTTTTCTTTATTTTTTTCAATCATCAGTTTTTTTCTTATTAAAAAATTTTGTATTGATTTTTTTTTTTTTTTTTTTAAAGTTTGAAACATAAAAAAGTAAGAAAAATAAGGATAAAAATGAACTATATAAAGAATGTAAATGAAAAGAAGTATAAAACCCAGCAATTGACGCGCTAGGGTTTTTCTTTTCCATCTACACAGCTGCCTCGTAGTCGCCTCTGAAATGGTACTGCTACTTCTTCTGCTCCAATTTTCTCTCTTTATACTTCTGTGTATTAGCTGAAGTTTTAGTATAAAATGATATATTTTTTGGGTTGCTAATGTTTCTGTTAACTCGTGGATCTTCATATGTTTTTAGAAAAAAGTTCGCATCAAAGACTGCTTTGTAGTTTATGCAGATTCACAATTTTTAGCTTCAATTTCAAATTTCAGAATGGTTCAGCCATTTATGGTTTTTCGTCTCATCACGAAATGCTCAATGATTCGAAGAATCTGACCAAGTTTGCTAGTTTTCGTTTTGCTGGTTTTTAAAGATTCAAAACTGTTTGTAAACATTAATCGATTAAAGAAGATATGTTTTTCAACCATTGAGAAAAACTTTTTATCAGTTAATTGCTATTTTTTCAATTGTATGAGTCTCTCGATATATGTTGTAGTTCACGTTCTTCATTTTTTTGATCCGCTTTTAACTGTGAACAGGCTCCTAAAAAAGGTGTGAAGGCCCCAGCATTGGCGAAGAAGAAACCTGTAAGTAATGTCAGCTTTATTGTGACATTCTTTCCTGAGATTACAACTAATTTGTGCTATCAACTTGATTTTTACAGGAAAAGGTTGTGAACCCTTTGTTCGAAAAGCGGCCAAAGCAGTTTGGAATAGGTGGTGCATTGCCACCCAAAAAGGACTTGACTAGATTTGTCAAGTGGCCTCATGTTGTTCGTATTCAGAGGCAAAGAAGAATTCTGAAACAACGTCTGAAGGTTCCTCCTGCTGTTAACCAGTTCACAAAAACTTTAGACAAGAACCTTGGTAGGTTTGAGTTATTCTAATAGTCATGCATCTTAGGTTTTTGGATTAATTAGCATTGTTGTTGTCAATATTCTGTTGGTTTTAGAGTTATTAATACCATGCTGAAAAATTGTTTGTTCTGTTAACGAGAAGTAGCATGAGCTAAACCACAGTCGTCTAGTAAAACATCTTATCACAAGAGTATGTAATCAAAAAGCAGGCTAACATAACACCTGCCTACTACAACTCATCAATTAATAGGTAACATATTAGAACTTGGTAAGCAGTTAGTGAGATCACATTTGTTCATCTTTGGTTTTGAGTTAAAAAGACAGTATTTAATTTGTTTGTAAGGTTCATTATTGACTTTTCATCATTTCTTTTTTCAACAAATTATGTATCAATTCTAGTACATCATTTGAGATCTTAATCATAAACCTTAAAATTTTCTTCTTGTGGTTTTTATTCTTCATGTGACTGAATAGCAATTGAAATTCTGAGAAATTTAAAACTCGATGCATCAAACATGTTCTTAGGGCAGTAGTTTGATACAGTATTGGTAGTGTCCCATTCTCTAGTTTGCGGAGAGAACAAGGCCTCGTGGTACTGAGATTTGTAGCTTTTTGTATTTGATGGAATCAAAGCTATGGCTATCTTTGCAATGGTAAGGAATGGCAATGAAAGAGTGTTATGAGTGGGATGGGTGAGATGTCAATATTGTCGAGAACATCATGGTGTTTTGTGTGAATTATTATAATTCCAGGACTTTCTAACCTGGTATTGAGAAATTTATGTTATTGTTTTGCATACAGCGACACAGCTCTTCAAGTTGTTACTGAAATACAGACCAGAGGACAAGGCAGCTAAGAAGGAAAGGCTTCTTCAAAGGGCACAAGCTGAAGCTGATGGGAAAACTGTGGAATCAAAGAAGCCTATCGTTGTCAAATACGGGCTTAACCATGTTACTTACCTCATTGAGCAGGTATTCATATTCATATCTGGCTGTTGCTTCTCACCCATACTCAACTAAGTGCCAATGCATAATTAGGCAACATTTTCTGATATTATTTATGTTTTCCATTTGTTGAGGTAATGTTTCAACTTTCAAGTAAATGTTTTAAAAATTTAGATTGGTTGCAGTTTGCTCTTCTCTTTCATCATGTTTATTTGTGTCAAATTCTTGATAAATGATTGCTTGGTTTGCTGACCGCCTTAACAACTTGCTGGCTCCCTGCTATTATCCATCTTATGTAAGCTGTAATATGTTGTGATTCTAATAAAGATTCTGCCTTCTGCTTGTAGAACAAAGCTCAATTGGTTGTAATAGCACATGATGTCGACCCAATTGAGCTGGTTGTATGGTTGCCTGCCTTGTGCCGCAAGATGGAAGTCCCTTATGCAATTGTGAAGGGCAAATCGAGGCTTGGAGCAGTGGGTTTTCTGCACCTGTTCTATTTTTTATTCATTCTTGCAAGTTGTGTTTGGAAATTGACACCCTTTCATGGTCTCTTATATTTATGAAATCAGATCGTTCACCAAAAAACAGCTGCAGCTTTATGCATTACTTCTGTGAAGAATGAAGATAAATTGGAATTCTCAAAAATTTTGGAGGCAGTTAAGGTAATAAATAACTACATTTTCAGTCACTATACTTCCTATATGTGGATTGATGATTTCATATCTTACTCATTGTTATATAAATTTAGGCCAACTTTAATGACAAGTTCGATGAGCACCGTAAGAAGTGGGGTGGCGGCATTATGGGCTCCAAGTCTCAGGCTAAGACCAAAGCCAAGGAAAGAGTCCTAGCAAAGGAGGCTGCTCAGAGAATGACCTGAGTTTCTAGCAGTTACTAGAGACAGATTTGGTAGTGAATTTTGTATGTTTTTGTTTATTTTTTTGCAGTGACAGGGTTTATGTTAAGATTTGATGTGGGATAATTGACATATATTATATCTAATATGAGGGTATAAGAACCAATTTTTTTTCACTATCCACTTTAATTTGGATGGATTTGAGTCGATAGGGATTCTCAAACAGTTTCTTTCTTTATTCCCAACTTGCGTATGGGCGAGCACTACTCGAGAACTAACAACTCAACTATTCTAGAACAGTTGACTTTTTTCTTTTTTTTCTCTTAAAACAGAAAAAAAAATTGTGACCACTTCTTTTTTTATTTATTTTTTGAGATACTATTTCTTTTTCGTCTACCAAGTCATCACATTTGGAATCAAAATTTTCTATAAATTGCAAATACAGCTACTAGAAGAGGTAGTACAAAGTGTTTAAATTATAAAAACTAGGCAAGTGAATTGTCCTACACTACACTAGTAATTTTCCGTGCCAACCTTACCAATGACCTCTTTTCGAAATGAATTTCAAATTTTTTTCTTTCTATTTCTTTTTCCCAAGTATTTTCACATTGATACTATGCAAATATAATAACATATGATATTTACAGTTACATTGATACTTTGTAAATATAATAAATTTTTAATTTTTAAAATATTGATTTTTGTAATTTAAGTAATTATTTTTAATCTATCCAACTATGGCCTGGTGACAAGGTATATATCCAAATTCTGAAAGTTTTGAATTCAAGTTTCTCTCAGAACAAACACTACACTATTAAAAAGAAAAATAAGAATTGTCAAGAAAAAAAAAAAATTCAGTACTTTCTGTGAAAAATTCCTCATTAGAGGGTTCTATCACGTCTCAGACTGTTAGCTAAACGGCTTTGCACAACTGCTAACGGCTTTGAGCAACATTTTAACGCCTCGCCCATAGTAAAATAGTTCGATAAAAATTTATTAAAAGAATAAAATTGCACAAGCCAAATCTAGTAAAACGAAAATAAAAAAGTCCAGCAAACAAAAAAAACTAAATTTCCCTAATCAATTTAATCAAAGTCATCCAAGCAATGAAGCCAATAAACTTATAAAAGATGGTTCAAAAATTTACAGATTGGTATCAACAAAGGGAGGCTTACTCAAAATTGCCCCCTTTGTTTCCTTGATAAATTCCTTGCTTTAACTACCTAACTCAAAATCTTACCACTAGTTACTAATGTTAATGACCCTCTCCAGAAGGCTGCAAGACACCAAGTGCCAATGTCTGTTGTTCCTGGCTTAGTAAAGAAAACCACTTTCTAATTCGATCAACAACAGATTGACTAGTTACTTCTTGAAGCTTCAAATCACTCTTGATAACACCTTCAACACCAAGCGATAGAAGCTGCAGCAAAGAGACAATAGCGGCAATTTGAACAGACATAGACGTTGACGCATTGATGGTCTTGTCCAGCCATAGAAAATTTGATAATTTACATCTTAAGTTCTCAACTTCCTTGTCCTCGTAGCCATGTGCAACAACTCCAAGCCTGTGCTTCACAAGAAAGTTGATCAAGTGCTTAGGTTAAATGCAAAAAGAAATCAACCAACCTAAAAAACACAACCTATACATTTACATGTCTCAAGTTTCAAATTCCAACAGTACGAGAATCATAAGAAAAAATTCAATAACATCAAGGCAAACCCAAATCTAAAGGGTATACTAAGATGAGCCACTTCAGAAGGAACATGTGAATTTTATCTACAACATTAATTCATTAATTCTCCTGTGTCTGATAAACCTAGCACAAAACAATAATATCATGCTTACTTTTAATCATTAATCTGACTGCTTTTGTGTTATAGCTCAGTTGACAATTCTCAGTTCAAACTTCTAAAACAAAGCATCATCATTTCAATTTCAGTTATTCCTAGCTATCTGCAGCAATGAAGCTCAAAATTGCTCATTTTATCCTACTCTATTTTTTGAGGAAAGTTCCAATAGGAGAGATTTGAACTCAACCTTCTCTGACTTGAGACTACCAGGCTGAATGTCAATAAGCTATGATAAAACAGATGATTGATAGATCAAACGTATTTGTTCAGTTTGGTACAAGAACCTTTTACCATAACTAAACAATTCTGAACATTTTGCTCACTGTCTCCAGTGACAAGTGTTTCATTTATCTTACTGTTTATTGCTTTCCCTTACCTATCAAATTTTATAAAATCTAACCTAAATTGGACATAATTCAACACTTAATTTTACATAAAACATAAATGAAATACACAATTCAACATTTAAGCCTAACATCATATTACATAAAACAAATTCAACATGTTAGCAATACAACAAGTTAAAATGCTGAATCATGTTCGAATTCGGGTGCATTAATTATCAAATTGGATAGGTCAGGGGGAAAATATTACCAATCAATGTCAGAGGGCAAATAACAAAATGTGGTTCATAAATTTACTGGCTAATCAAGTGTTTTTTCCCCATAATAACTAATCAAGTTACTGAGTTTAACCATCCTATTGCAACTTAACATAGAAGTACTAAAAATTTAAAGAAATAGAGTAGATATTTTAAAACATGACAAGAGGTAAAAAGCACCGAGGATAAACCACATTGTTTGCTATGGCCTTTGTCTGAAGGATAATATAAAATGAAGAGAGAGTGACAGATTTAAGGTATAGACAATTATATCTAAAGTCCTACAGATAAAAATCTCAGTAATAGAAGTAATAGAAATCCCCCCATGGATTCTATGGGTCAAGTTTTCAAAAGGAAAATGAACAAAAATACCATGCTAAACATGTGCATATGGATTAAGCCAAGCATACCTCCCAAGCTGACCCAGGAGAATAATGAGAGCAACAGCAAAGTGATCTTGAATAGGTTTTTCCAAAATTTTCAGCAACACAGGGATAATTTTGCTAGATGTTGACTCCCAGCTCTGCATATCGACAGGAGAAATTTATTAGTAAAAAGACAACACCTTTTAGTTTCACAATAAGAAAGATACAATGTCAGTTTTCAGTCTCCAAGTATCATACAGACACCAAACAAAGCAAACCACATACTGCCACTAAAAACATTTGTTTCTTAACCAAGAGTGTAATTGACAAGAAACTGCAGACAGTCCCACATAAACAATTCCAAAACTAATAGAATGTAGCAAATCTTGATTACCCTAATTGACCACTAAGGCTCTTATGCTTTCCTAATATGCAAGATTTTCACCTGCTTAAAAAACCAAACCATCTGGGAATAAGCATAATACAGAACGATGAGCAAAACTAGATATAAAATTAATTTTCTAAAAAAAGAAAAAGAAACCAATGAGGTGAATCATAGCACTTTTCATACCATGTAGTTAGCAAGAAGTTCCACCAATGAAAGCAAGTCACTGAGGTCACATAAAGTTCCACTACTGACAGGGTCGGAATGAAAAGTAGGGATCACAGATGCATTTAAAGCACAGGATGCATCGCAGTTCCCGTCAAGGACACCAGAAACTTCTTTTTCACTTAAATTATGTTTAGCATTATCCTTACAATAAACAACATGAGAATTTGATAAGCTATCCACTTCCATTTGATGGACAATCACAGGAGCATAAGAATGGAGCTTTTCTGATAACACCAATAAAACCATATCCATTGGCACTACATCAAAAGGACATTCAGCACAAGGATTGAACGCAACTTTAGCCTCATGCAAACAAGTGGAAGCAACTGATGGAATTTCCCTCTCAAGATAAGTTACTATTGATTTTAACACAGTCATTGTCAAGCTGTATTCCTTAAGGGCGAAAAACTTCTCGCCACAGATATTTGCAAAAATATGAAGGATCATTAGTAAGACATTATTATCATATTTACGAATCCTCAAAAGGTTGTAAGAAGCCTCACAAACAAGCTCAATCCTGTCTATTGCTGTACAGATCAAAGATAACATGATGCTCCCTGCCAACAACTGGTCATCTGAAGCTGCTTCGTAGGACAAACTTATGTTCTCACCATCTAGAAAGATATTCATCCTCGTATCACATTCTTCTGAAGTATACACCACTAATTGCCCATTTAAGAGGAAGTCCTCAAATAGACCAAGCAGCCCATCCGTACAACACAAGTTCATAAACAAGCTTCTCGCCTCAACATCAGACATCACTACACAAAAACAATAATAATGATTCTGAAACAGAATAATATTACTAATATAACATTAGAGCTTTAGCTCATAAACTGCAACGACAAGACAATTTTTTCCAGGATATAGTATTCATTCTTGCCAAAGAAATACAATACCTGCATTAATTTGGGCAGCAAAAGAATCTGAGCTGAAGATAAAATCCTTCTCCCGGTAACTTCTAATGTTTTCCACAAAACATGCAGAAAAATTCAGCAGCAACAACGTGAAAAGAGCACAAGCCTTCTCCCTGAAATAAGGCAACACAAAACGCTCTATTTCATCACCATAAACACATGAAAGTTAGTAAAATCACAGAAGTACTGCTTATAAATGAATGTAGATCTAATTTTAAACTTTGTAGTAGCAAAAACATATACACATACTAGAAGACAAGTCATGAACAGTTTGTCCATACTACACCATAAATTCTAGATTTTGGTCAAAATAAACCCATTTTTACAAGTTTAACCATGTCCAAGTCACAAACTTGTCATGATATGGTTATCATAACGTAATGTTTGTGCCATCAGATTATCTTTGTTAACAAGTCTACCGGTTGATTCAAACCATCATGTTCATGAAAAAGAGATGTATTTGGACGAAAAAGAGATGTATTTGGACGAAAAAGAAAAGTTGCAGTCACTGGTGACTTCTTTGAACATGTGTAAAAATTCAAAGGGGTTTCAGGACTTCAATCCATTTTAGAATAGATACAGATACTTACTTGGGCAAAAGTTTCTCTTCCATTTTAAGAAAATGCAAAATTTTTTGCATAATGCAATCATTTTCAGTGTCCGAAGAGCAGCTCAACCGAAAAGTCCTTGTGACAGTAAATATTCTAGAAATGCTCCCACAGTCCTTAACATCGGAAAACACCACACAGTATGTCATAATACTTGCATGCTCAGATAAAATTTTGCTTTTGGATAAAATGTTTGAAGAAACCAGGCCACCATCACCGGGACTAGGTATAGTTGACAACTGAACCACTTCAGAGTCCTTTAACTGTCTCTTAGAAGCTCTTTCATTTTCCAATCCTGACACTTCATATTTCCTATTATTGGAACTAACATCCACATTAATGACGTCAAAACTATGAGAAGGCAGTAAAACTTCCATGCCGTTTCGCAATTCTTTATCCAACCTATCACCCATATGAGGCTCATCCATATCAAAATTTTCTGCAATACGAATCTCAACCTCAGGGAGAGAAGGGGATAAGGGCATTTCTACTGCTCTCCTGTAACATTCCTCATCTGCATTATTGTCCAGGTCTAGTAACTTCATATAATCCCCATTTTCCACTTCACCAACCCAGTCTATGGGTTCAAGATCAGCTCCAAAACAATCCATTAATCCCTTGATGGATTCCTGTGGGGCTCCCAACAATTCAATATTAGAAGGGGAAACATGTCTACTGGCAGTTGCATCTTCAGAAATTGTATTTCCCAATTGTACAATCTTCTCTTGCTCATCTCTGCTGCTCAAATCCTTCATAACTGTTATCTCATCATGACATACCTTTCTTTTCTTGTGGCCCCTCTCATCCTTAGCAAATGAGCCACCCAGTACACCTACTTCCACATACTTGGCTTCTTCTAGAGGTTTGCCCAATTCTTTGTTTAATATACCATGCAAGATAGAGAGTTTCTCCTCCATCTGCATATGCAACTTCTTACCCTCTGAGTACAAATATTTGACAGATTCAATAGTATCACACATCCCCGTAAACCTTCTGCCATGTCCATTAACTCTTCCAAAAGCATTAATGCGATGAGGACTTCTAACACTATTTTCTGCCACTATAGCAAGATTTTCATTGCATTGTATTTTAGTCACTTCACCAGATATGCCAGAACAAGTTTGTGCATCACAGTTTTCTTCAACCCATTTATCTGATGCAGAAACAAAAGCACCCTTTACCTGTGAGCCGACCAACTGACTATCAGAAAAAGATGCTGAACTGGAATTTATTGCAGAACTCTTTATTAATTTTTGGAAAGAGCCTCCCTGCAGAGACTTCAATTTAGAATGAATACCTGAAATGGCTTCAGTACAATTCCCTTCACATGTAGGAAGCAACTCATCAGAATAGTAACAGTTCTGCCTAAGAGGATCAGTTGGAGTAAAAGCACCACAGCTAGGCTTAAGAAATTCACTTTCATTCTGAGCATAGACCTTAAATGGCTCTAAATCACAGAGTTTCCTCTTCAAAGTCGACTTTTGCATGTTTGCTGATAACCTAACCTGTGAAATTCATCAAATAACAGTTAACTTATGAGAAGCAGAAAGTGTAGAATCTGTTCAGATGTTGATGGTATAGGAGGAAACAATTAATTCCAAGCAAAGAGACAAAAGTGATTCTAGAATGGAAGTTCTCACAAGTAGACATACAATCCATAAGATTATCAGATGTACAATGGATCACACAGCATGGAAGCAGCTAATCAAACACCAAACTAGCCAGAATTTGAACCAAAATTCAAAAAGGACAACCAATGTGAGGACAAATATGTGTTTGCTAATTAGATTAAGTTAACGTGGAATGAGAAATATCCCTTTTTCTATCATTAAATGCCGCACCTCACAGATAATATAATTAATATATATTTGGTCAAGCATTGCAATTGTGAATTTCTTCGCACAGAGCATTATTGAGAGCAATTAAATGCTCTCTGCATTGCGGATCCTTTTACCAGAGGGACAGCAGGTATTCTTGAATCTCAGAAAAATCAACTAGTAGCAGAAAGGGCAGAAACAAATACCAAATCTCTACTGGAGATTATTACTCATTTTTGTGCTTGTTATGTAATTACACAGAAGAATAATAAAAAGGTCTTAAGAATGATGCAAATGAGGAGACTAACCTTTTCCAAGTCCTCTCTGAACTGAGTGCCAGACAATAACCATTTGTCCAATGCATCCAGGCGTTGGGAGATTTTAACTGAATCCAGCTTTATAAGACCTAATTCTTGTTGTAGTGTACTACTCCTGTTTGTCTCCAGCTTAGCCATCTGCTTGGCATACTTCAATCGCATCTTTTCAAGCTTCAGTTTTTCCTGTACAAGCTTCAGTTTTCTAGTTTTGGACTTGACATCTTTGGCAGGTAAAACAGTAGGTGTCTTCGTCTCAGTTACACTTGTAGAGGATAAAAGTTCATGTACTTTTTTTTGCAGTGCTGCAATTTTATGCTTACTTTCCTCGAGCTGATTAGACAGCTGAAATTTTTCCATTTTTAACTTCTGATTTGCTTCTTTGAATTCTGAAACCTCAGACAACAACTTTGTCTTTGTTTCATTGACTTCGTTCCTCAGTGCCTCAAACCGAGTTTTATATTCTTCAGCCTTCTTTCGTTCAGTATCAGCATTCTTCTTTTCTTTATCAGCCTTGGTCTTTTCAGCTTTCAAGTGTTTTCTTGCTTCTGCAGCACTCTTTTGTACAGAATCTGCCAATTTTTTCTCTTTATCAAGAAGATCCTTGAGCAGACTGATTTCCTTTTCCCTAGTTTTATCTTTAGCATTTTCGCTTTCTGTTTGCTGTAAAGAGAGGATTTCAGATTCCAAGGTGGAGATGCCACCTTGATCATGTTGATCAACAGGAAGCTGACTGAAATTTCTGGAGGCATTAAAGCTATTTTTCTCCTTCTTTAGTTCCTCAATTTTTCGTCTAGCATCCTCCAACTGCTTTGAAAGATTTTCAGCACGAGATTTTTCTTCGATGATATTCTTCTCATTTGCTTCTGCAAGTTTCCTATGCTTCTCTGCTTTAACCATCTCTAGATCAGCACGTTTTCTCTCTTTTATCACATTAACTTTTTCTGCTTCTAATTTTTTGCCTGCCTCTTCAGACTTCGATATCTCAGAAACCAACTTCGATTTTGCTTCTTCAACTTCTTTCTTCAATGCCTCCAGCTGAATTCGAAATTCCTCAGCCTTCTTCCTCTCAATATTAGTAAGCTTCTTCTCCTCATTGCCCTTCCCCTTTTCAGATTTCAACTGTTTCCATGCTTCAGAAGCACTTCTTTTTTGTGTCTCAGCATTCTTCCTTTCAGAATCTGCTCTTGTCTTCTCTTTTTCAAGGAGCGCTTTGAGCTGAGTGATTTCTTTTTCCGCTTTAGACAGATGATCCTGTAGAAGCTTGACTTCCCCCTTTTTATCTTCAGTAACTGTGCTTCCATTTTGTTTTAAGGAGGATATTTCTGACCTCAAGGCAGCAACTTCATCCTCAAAAGAAATTCTCAGAGCTAGTTCTTTCTCTTTCCCTGCTTTCTCAGTGTCAGCTCGTGTCCGCTCTTCATCATATGCTGCAATATGAATAAATTTAAGTACCGGTATACCAAAAAAGTTCAAAGTAGCAATTCCCCGGTGCTCTCAAGTTACAATGCTTGTCACTACGATCCTCTGTTTCTTCAGCATGCATACTTTTCTAACTTGCTATACAAATAAACATGTGTAGTTATAAACATAAACTGTTGAAAGACAGACAGATGGTTAACTAGTTTCTGTCCTCTCCATTATCTATATTATAAAACTTAAATAGAAACTGTCGTCAAGAACGACAGAAAGATGACAACTCTGATAGTTGACCAACAAGACATGACCCAAAACCTGGATATAATTTTTTGTTTTTTCTCAATTCAAGTTTAAAATGTGAGACGTCTCAAGAACATGACTATTGTTTGCTCGATTTCCAGATGTGCATTACAGGTTTTTTGCCAATATATAAAAAATTAGATCGTACCTTTCTTTAGACTGGTATTATCTGCTTGAATCTTGTCAACTTGTTCATTGAGAATCTGAACTGCTTGTCTTAAATGTTTCCTCCCAGCTTCTAGCTTTGAACACTTCTCTTTCCACTGAAAAAGCCAAATTTTACATAGCTCAACAAAACTATTAAGAAAAGAAAAAACGCACACACACATCATATTATCTGCTAAGGAGCATGGAACATACCACAGTACAGCAGGTACTCATTGGCGAGAGCTTTACTGGATCTTCTGCAGCCATTTCTACATTCGCAAACAACCAATATTAGGACACGGATTTTAAGCTCCAAATACAAGAATCCGATGTTAAATGTAACCGTCAACTCAAAAGAAAGAAAGAAAGAAAAAGGAAAGCATAACCAAGACTGAGAAAGAGAGACTAACATGTATATGGGTCTTTTGAATCCTGCATTCATGGTGATTCAGTCGACTTACTTTTGAAATGCCACATAGAACAGACGATCTGGAAATCAACACAGAAGACCCCTAAAACCCAAGTAGGAACCTTTTAAACCCCTCCGGATAATTTGAACCGTCTCTCTCCTCGCCCCGAACCCAATCCTCTTATATTACCCAGCCCGATTTGAATCTCACCTTTATTTATAATTTATCCATGAATTGGCGGCGGAAGCTGCTTGCAAATAATGGAAAAAAAAAATTAGGGCTGAGCATCAGTCGGGTCGGTTCACTAACTGATCCGAATGTTTATCCATTTTAAGGACAAAAATAGAACTTAAAGCCTTAACCGAACCGAGATTAACCGAGTTGTATCCGACTGTTGACAAAATTTGGCCAATTCTGGACATATTGTTCTAAAAAAAAAATCAAAACCCTGCGTAGGTGTAGCATTCACTATTCCATGAACAAATTGAAGGAGAAAAACAAGGATCATTCCATTGAAAGCAATACAAAATTCTAAATTTATACTTGCCTAATATAAACACATTAATAAATCAATGAATCAAGAAAACTGAAACCAGGCGAACTTCAGGAGTGAATTCAGTCGACAATGAAATCATAGATTTAGGGTTTAGGGTTTATACTCACCTAAATGAAAATTGAAGCAGAGACAGGAGATAAGGTGGTCCGGTGGCGAGAGGAGGGAGCAACTGCCTTAAACGTCACGTGGCTTGAAGAAAGGACGACGAGTCGATGAGGGACTGTCATTGCACAAAGGCGCGAACATGGAAGAGAAGAAGAGACGCAATCACGGACGAACGCAAAACTGGTGGTGGACTGGAATTTGAGGGACAGTTCAAACTTGGGTGAACTGGAACGGTGAATGGATTATAAGAGGCTGTGGAAGAGTGAAAAAGAAGAACACAGATAGTAAAAAGACTTTAACCTTCAAACTTTTCCGAAATTGATTCTGTGACGATGATTGTAAATTTGTAACCAAGAGCGAGACAAAACCGGGAAATTATACGATGGATTCGGTTTATGTGGAGCTTTTCAATGAAAAATTTACAATAAGCGTTTTTTATTTTTCAAATGGTCATATTATTTACGTGTCAGTTTTTCAGTGGAACGATCCACGTGGACCCGGTCCACTATAAAATTTCACGGAAAAACCATACTTTTGCCGACTGAAATTGCAAAAATATTGAGTTTTGGCGTTCGATCTTTTATTTATTCAGAAGCCAAAATTTACCATGGATATCGTATGGGTGGGAAATTTCTAATGAAAAATAAATAACTAATTGGAGAACTAAAAGGTATATGAAAAAATAAAAAGTGTGTGTTGATTTTTCATTATTATAATCGACTAAATCTATTGTAAAATTTTTCTACTCTCATTCACCATTCAATTTTATTAAAACATAAAATGCTTTAAACATAAAATGCTTTGTACATAAAAGGCAATGATATTTTCAAAAAACTGCACGGAAGTTGTCATAAAAAATAAATAGTAAAAATATCTTAAGGTAAAATACAAATTATAATAATGACATAAAATTTTTCTCTCCGATATATTAATCTCTCCCTCTCTCCCTCTCTGAAAATTTTTTTCCCATCCTTTGTATCAACTTTTTTCTCAACTCTTATATAATTAAAAACTAATTTCTTCAATTATTTTTATATCCGTAGATTTTTTCATCATTCGATTTTATAAAGTTTTTTTGTTCATTTTTCTTTTTGAAATAAAATCCATATCTATATATTTTTTTCTTTATTTTTAGCACTAATATTACACACAATCTGCAAATATTGCATATATATTACTTCTATACTAAAGTTATACCACTTTTTTTTTACACATATATCGTTTTTATAGTAATTTCATATAGGTTTTGTATTACGACTATATTGATTATATACTACGGAAATAAGATTCATATACAATTGCAGAATAAAATCCATATAAAAGTGATATATGTGCCCCAAAAAAAAAAAAAAAAAAAAAGAAAAGAGTAACACGGTATATATGCAGTATTTGCAAATTGTATTTTCAACTAGTGCAAAAAACGAATCTAGAATAAAAATATATAAATATCAATCTCATTTCAAAAATAAAAAGAATAAAGAAACAATCTAAAATCGAATGACAAAAAAATAAACGAATATAAAGATAAATGAAAAAGTAATTTTTAATTATAGAAGAGGAGATTAAAAAAAAAAAGTAGGATCAAGCGAGCGAAAACTTTTTGGAGAAAGGAGGAAAGAAACACGGTGAAAAACAAAAATACTATAAATGTAATTTGTAAAAGATATTTATTTATTTTAACGAAAGTTAAAATATTTTGCAGTTGGCTTTTAAAATTCCTGATTTCATTATGGAATTTCATTCCTTAGTAAGTTTAAAATATATATATATATTTTTAATGAAAGTTAAAATATTTATTTGATTATGAAAACTAAACTAAATCACATCATAAATCTTTTATCAATTTACTTACGTAAAATATTAGAAGTAGTTCTTATATAGTATAGTAATTATTATAATGTATACTAATTATTATAATGTATTCTCTTTCTTTAGTCTACCTGGTCACATCTAGCTTATTTACTTGACCATATTAACTAGTAATAAACTATTAAGTACTTAACTGTAACATTCAAAAAGTTCATTCCTTTAAAAGTTGTGTATTTTTTTCTAATTGACAAGACATAAGCCTAAATTTTATTTAAAGAGAGGAGCTGATAATCACTCCACAACCTTGTTAGTGTCAGAACTTAGAGTTGTTGTATCACCACTAAAAATTAAGAAACAACCAATCAACTACTTCCAACCACAACGCAAACGGGAACAACATGAGGCAGGCAAATCCTCTACGGTAATACTTTCCTCAGCAAGAGAGCTTTTCCACTTGGCAAGTGCATCAACAACAACGTTGGCCAAACGAGGGATGCAAGAGAACGAAATGAATTTAAACGCATCACCACAGAGGAACAAAGTAGCATGAGGCCAAGAAGGATTTTGAATGCATGACATTACCATAGAACAATCTGACTTCACCTCAACAGAACCACAATTCTAAATAGGCTTTCCAGCAGATAACACTTCGCCCAATGAATTTCCAAGGATAACCCAACACCACAATTTTAACCATCATCTCAAAGAGGGAGATTATGAGCTAGACAAAAAGGAGCATCTGCCTTAGGATAAGAACCTCAGGGACCATGGTTTCTTATCATTGTCACACTTAGATCTATCCTTACTCAATTTAAAGTAGTTCAAAGGAGGTTTTAAGCAGCCAATTAAACAACACTCATGTTTAGTAATCATAGGGAGAATCAGAAAGATCCCCAGCTGAAACAATTTCATTCAATCTTTGCAAACATTCAGCCAAAGTTGATTTCTATGTATATCAACTAGTTTCCAATAAGAAAATCTTTCCTTTGAAATTATAACAGAAGTTATCAATTTAAAGATGGATCAAATACAGCAAAAACCAAAGAGTACATTTCACTAAGCATAATTCATCAATAACCAAGCAATTACTACTTTCTGCCATTTCATAAGCTTAAGTGGGTGCAGTGGAATGAGAGCATCTCTTATAGCCAAAATAATTCTGAATTCCAAGCAGAGGAACGTCCTAACTGATAAAGTATGGCGGCAGTTTCAATCTCAGAAAAAAACAGAATGAGAGAAAATGCTAAAGGTTCAATCACAAACTGGCTAGTCCACCATTCATTGTCGAAAGAACATAATATCACTCAACTATATTGATTGCTTACAGTAGATCTAAACAAAGAAATATCCATATTAACTAATAGAATTTAAAAACACCTACCACCTAGTTACATCAAAGGCGAAAAACACACCCCAACGCTACTTAAGGCCACAGACACCTCAAAGGAATAATGACTGATATTCTCCATTAGCTAGCTGACAAAGCTGATTGAAGGAATATGTATCTGCCAAAATAAGAAAAGAATTTCCGATGAAACGTAAGATTCAAATTTCGAGCATTGGAAAACACAATCAGATACCCATAAAAGCATAATATTATTGTTCTAAGCGACTTAAACCCTCGAAAAATCTATCATATCATATATAGATTCACAGCTCATTTGTCTTAAATTGGTAATAAGTAGATATACAACATATATAGTAACAACTCAAAACGACAATAAACCCTCTTGAAAGTACAAACTATTCTTAGTTTCCCACTGTTTTGATATTGCAGTGTTCCTTTCTTCTCATACACCTTTCTCCACGTGATAATTAATATGTAATATAAGTAGCACGTTTTAAATCAGATCAGAACCAACACAATCCATGGAAGTATGTTTCAATTGTTTATTTGTAGCGGAAGATACACTTTTCCTTTTACTAATTATTTTTTAACCTATATTTGCTAGATAATATTTCACTGTACCAAATTTAAGACTCCAAATAGAAACAAAATCCAAGACAGAACACCCACTCACTAACCATATTTTGCTGCTCATCAATGAGCCTCACAGTTGGCTACGACATGCAAGTGTGGAACACATTCCCCAAATCAATTTAACAAAAACCAAAAATCACACAAAATAATCACACCAATCAAACTCATAGATGTCAACAAAGTTTCAAAATTAGATGCAATTGTCCAAAGAATGTGTTACACAAATTTTAAATTTCCAGCTTGAACACAAGTTGTGCACAGATAAAGTAGTACAGTGAGAAAGCGACATAAAAGTGACCATATGCTCATACAATATGACATTTGACCATTTGAGATAGAATGTCAGTTCTAATGAACTGAAATTAATAGAAACAGAAATTATTTCTCATTAAATGCACTTAGCAACTTGTATTTGTTTGCTAGCAAAATAAACCAGGGTTCTCCAAATGATCTGGAACTTAGCAGTTCAATGGCAAACAGGATGCAGGAAAAGTAAACTGAAATATATCAAGATGATTGCATTAGAAAGTGCAAGTTACAAATTTATTCACATATAGGCATTCAGCCTGAATGATTCTAGGATAGCTACATGCAGAGTCATAGAGAAATCGGGTCCAAAACAGAATAAGAAGAAAAAAGAAGTAACTACCAAAAGCGTCACCAAAGTTGGTCCAAATTTCAGCTTGTATGGATGTTTCCGTATCAGCTATACCAATAACCTCAATAAAATTGGTAAGTGGAGCAGAAGGCGGAGTGCCTTTTACAATTAGCTGGTGATCATCTGTGGATTTTCCAGTTACAGCTCCTCGATCAGATCCAAGAACTTGGATCACTGTGCGGACTCTTTTGCGCAAATGCATCGGCAACAGCCCGCCATTAACAAAAATTGCGGGTTTCGATGTATCCATACCCTATCTAAGCCACATAAGAAATCAAATTGCATGTCAGATTTCAATCTATTAACTACCAGTTAACCTCAAACTCCAATTCACGAATCAATTATACTCTATAGAACCAATCCTTAGTCAGGCAAGATATCAAACAGTTAGAATACAATCACCGAAATCTTCTTTTAATCAAGCTATTCCTTTATTTTACCCCAAACAGAAGAAAAAAAAAATCAGATGAGAAAATCTTATGTAGAATACCTGTATTTCTAGAACATAAGAACGAACGGGATTAATCTCAGCAACCAAACGGCGTTTAAAGAGGAATTTAAAAGTTGTTAAGAACATTACCTGATATTTTGATACTGAATGTGTACAAAGATCCAAGATGAACGACTCTGCAAATGATCGGGGGCAGGGTTTCTTTTTGCGCGTGTAAAGCACTGCAGAAACCTTAATGGCGCTAAAATGGATCCCCTTTGGCGCCTTTTTTTCCCACAGTGATCTCCTTGTCTAAAACAAGTAAATTGCATTTAGGTCACTGAACTTTGATGTTTTTGTGTCACTGTCATTAAACTTTGTTTTGTTTGTATCAACAAATCACTTTTACCGAATCCACGAATTCGATGTCGCAGTAGTAAACGTTTGGCCTGCCATATGAAACATTCCCAATCTAATTGTGCCACATTTCAGCAATGGGGTACACGTGGCTCACAATCTATGGGTTAGGACACACGGCCCAATTAACGGAACCCAGCTATCACCAGGCCCAATGTGCATAAGCTTTCAATTGTGAGCTTTATACAATTCAAATTATCCAACAAGAAAGTTAACTTCATTTTTCCATTTAAAAAAAAAAAAAAAAGTCAACTCTTCATTTGCTTAATTGAAAATTTTATTAATAATATTATTACATTTTAAACTAAAAGGATAATAACAACTTTGTTGTAGCTTAAATAAGTACATCTCCAAAATGTGAATGGGAAATTCATATGCCCCATAATTTAAAAAAAAAAAAAAAAAAAAACTAAAAAATGACAACATACATCCCAAAATTAATATATAACTAAAAAATAAAGAAAAAAAGGAATTTTTTTTTTTTTTTTGTTGGCAAGAATTACATAATTGGAAGATATACAAGTAAAATAATTTATTTATTCTGTTTCAATTTGTTGGTAATAGCAATAACAGCACCAGCCACAGCAACAATGACAGCCGAAACTATGATAGTTGTTTTCAGTGTTTGCATGTTATTCTTTTTTTCCATTTCTCTCTTCTTTTTAACATTTGCATCTCGTTCCTACACAGCAATTATTTTATTATTATTATTTACATCATAATTACCAAATGAAATTAAAAGTTATGTATCTAAAATTAATTAATTAACTTACCAAATATTTCTTTTTTACTCCATATATCTCCTAATATTGAAATATTATGATACATGCATAAATTAAAAAATAAATAAAATGTCTCTTATTTTACTAAGAAATATCTCTATTAGTTTTTTTTTTTTTTTTTTTTTTTTTTTTTTTGATAGACTACATAGATATATTTCTATGAATGAATCATTGGATTTGGCATAAGATACACAGTTTTAACTTTATTGTAACCAACATAAAATTAATAGAAATAATTTTGAAAAAAAATTATAATTAAATCCTTTATTCTTTTCAATTTTATAAAACGATAAATAATATGAAATAAATCTATCTCTCCGAAAAAAAAACCCAAATAAAAAGATTTGTCTTTCTTATTCTTACATGAGTAAGTTGGCAGTTTTCATGCAAATGATAGGCTTATTCTTTTTTCATTTTTAAAGAAATCACAGAGAAAATTGAAGATAATAATTATTTTGTTCTGATTAAGGCATGCATTAGTGTGGTAAGAGTAAAACAACCTTGATTTCCTTGGTAGCATCAATTTCAGACGAAACAGAATCAGTTTCAAAGTCTTTGTTCTTGCTTGGCTCTAATTCTTTTTCTACATCAGCAGCAGGAAATGTAGATGTTTCTGTCTCTGTTGCCATTTTTTCTTTGGCTTATACAAAAAATTCAAACGGTTTTTTTAAAAAAATAAAAAATAAAAAAACTAGTGTTTGTTCGTTTCTTAATCTAAGATAATTAATCAAGAAAAAGAAAAAGAAAGAAAAAAGGGGCTCTCTTTTGTTTAAATAATAATTTTCTGAAAAAAAAAAAAAAAGGAGTTTTCTTATTCTATAAACAAAAAGTTAGTTATTCTTTTAAGGTTCTCAACATCTGCCTCTTCCTATTCACAATTGCCCGATAAATGTGTTTAATGCGGAATTGATAACTGTTTTCTCGGTGACTTCATGGCTAAAATAGTGCTTTTTGAATTTAATAAATAAATAAATAAATAAAATTGAAAAAAATTGGTGGCTCCAAACTTAGTTCAGGTGATAAATAATTTGATTACAACTTCTTTATTAAAAGAAAAAGAAGTGAATACTCACTATATTAATTGGTATGGCATATATCACCACTACAATATATATAGAAAAATAGAAAGTGAATACAATCCAAAATTTGTAATTTTGTTGCTTATTGTTCCAAATTTTAGTCAAGTCATTGACTCCACTTAGATAGAAGGCTATTCAAATTGGGGTAAGTATACTGGGTCTTAATTATGTGTTAGAGAATATATGGATAATGCATTACTTCTTCAATGAAAATAGCTCAAATTACGAACAAAAAAGCAAAGTTATGAAAACCGGACCGGACCGACCGGTTCGACCGGTTTTACCGCGAACCGGCCATTGGTCCGGTCGGTTTAATTAAATTTAACGGTTTAGTCAAAAACCGGATTTGACCGGTTCGAACCGCGAAAAACCGGTAAACCGACGAACCGGTCAAAAACCGGTTTCTTAACCAATTCTAAGTTGAAATTAAGAAAATGCTGAAAGTAGGATTTGAACCCATGTCCCCTCACTTAAGTTTGACATCTTATACCACTGGACCATCCTGATTTTACTGATGAGTTTTACTTAAATTTTTAATATATCAATTAAATAAAAATGTATCATAAAGAAAGCATTTTCATGAAATTATTTGCTTATATCAGAAAATAATAAAATCAAAATGACACTTTTCCTCCTTAATCTTGAAAAACGTACATAAATTGAATTTGAATTTATGAATTTTTGTATAGTACAATAAAACTGAATATTCTATATTAGTTCATTATGTTTTATTGAATCCTACTATTTTGTAAGTTAATTTCTCATTCAAAATCCAGTTTACTACTTGCTTAATCTAGCAGTGGTACCTTTGATTTCTTTAGTATTGCCCTTACTATTACTAGTCTCTGTTTTTGCCCTTGCTATTACTAGTTTATTTTTATTATTTAAGGCTTGTATTTAATTAAGTTTTAAAATATTTTGTGAAGTTATTTTGAATATTTAACATTTAAAACTTATGTTTGATGAATTTATAAGCTTATTTATTATTTAAATAATATTTTTTTAAAAAAATCAATAATCCTGTATAACCACCGGTATAACCACCGGTTGAACCGGTAAACCACGTACCAGTAGCTTCACCGGTTTGATGTCCGGTACGGTTATGATAACATTGCAAAAAAGTATCTGAGACTCTCTACAGTATCTTAAGAGTAGACTACTCCTAGCCAATTACTATGTCCTCGTAGCGAGGATATTTTTCCTTCTACAGAGTTTGAGTTTCATTAAGAGGATTTGCTCAACTCTTGTAAACTCTGAGAAAGAGAATCCAGAAGTGTGACATAGGAGTAGGGCAAGAAAACAAGAATAACAATAACTACAATAATAATAAAAAGGTAAACTTGGCACTAATGAAGAGAGAAATAGATGGACTCTTGAGTTTCAGCCTTTCCCTTTTTCTTTTTTTGATAGATTGAATTCATATGGTAATACACATTTGAATTCCTAAAATAACCAACCTGAATATATTAGCATATGGAGTCTGAGGAGGAAAATGACTTGAGGTGGCAAAAGAAGAGCTAATCTACCTTCTTAGCAGAGTATGCAACAACTTTGATGTATGATTCATCTGCCAGAATTCATAATTCTGTTGCACGTCACATTAAGCTCCTAGTTTCCTGACCCGAAACCACGAGGACGTGGCCTTGATGATGAAGCCGAGTCTGCAAATTGCCTTCTGGATTCTGATCTTCTCTTCCTCCTCGCAGTACCAGGAGGAGCCTTTTTTCCAGAAAAAAGAAAAAAAGAAAAAGGTCATATGGATAATATGACAATAAATGTAGCTTTAAGTTTAACCTCATGTTTTTCAAAAAGGAAAAAAAAAAAAAATAGTTCACAACCTCCATACAACTTCTAAATAAGCAAGCTAAAAAATATGTAGGAAACTACTAACACAGCAGTTATGGGCACAGAGCTGTTTCTCGTATGCATACGGTTAAATTCTACTACTTCGTTTTCATTTGGTTAGTCATTGCCTTGATGAATATAGAATGTTATGCAAGGAAAATTTTAAAAATTCCCTCAACTAGAGACGAAAAGATACGATTATCCTGGAAAAGGGTAAGGGTTATGTAAGCATGAAAACCCGATCTATGTACTAAAGTTGAAAGATTCTGCTATCTATTATATCCTTTCAAAACCAATCTTACCGGTTATTCTCATCTAAGCATCAATACAAACAAAGATATTGCACTTTTCATGTCACAAACGTGCACAAAAAAAAATAAGTTGCTGACCCAAAATAGCCCTTGTCTACTTTTAATAATGGACAGAGAATGAATCAAAACTATGCAAAAATGTCCAAAATATTGTCAGTCTCATGACAACCAGCAGTTGATTTAACAAAATTTTTTCCACAGTGTTTTGAACCAAAAACTATTCTCAAGGTATAATGTCTAAATTTCACAGCATTAAAATGAATTTAAAAGATAATAACGATGTTAAAGTAGTGAAACAAGATGATAGTATGAACTGAATGCTAGATTCTTTCCTATCTCGAATTGGTTAGAACATTCTACACCATCATGCCAAGTCATAGTATGATGAACATCATACTGTTGTTAGAGATGAAGAGGAAAACATGCATTTCACTTTATGGTTAACAAACCAGGCACTTCATAAATGAAAAATATGTGTATATATTAAAGATCAGGCACCTTTTGCTCAGCTTTAAGTGCATCCTCAAGATTGCTCAAAGCAGGAATAGATCCTCCCTCCATTACGCCCATTAGATTCTTCATACGGACACGCATTTGGAAGAGTTGAGCAACAAGTTGACTCACCTAATAATAATGATAGGACTTATTACATTGCATAACTAAGCATGGAGCTAATGTTTGCAAGGGGGAGAAGAAGATGACAAACTTCCCAAGTTTCCAATGTAAGATAACATAAATTCAGTACCAAAACTCGTATCAAGTATCAACCAAGCATACCTGCTGCTCTGTTTTCCCAGATTCCTGAGCAATTCTCTTTCTTCGGGCAGGAGATTCTGCCAAGAGTTCAGGCTTCTCTCTCTCCTCTGTTAATACAGAAAATTAGAAATCTTTGCAAAGAACATATTTTTTTTTTAATTATTGGATATAAAAACTCTCCGAGATACAATTAGAAACAAGTAAATGGCATCCCAGTGATATGGATTTACAACAGCCAATGTATTGGTCACATACAAGAAAGAACCAAATCAAAGTAAAATTAAAATCAGCAACTAAGTTATCTCCAAAAGATGTATTTCGCTATTTGCAGGGTGTTTAATATTGATGAGTTGCCACATGACAAACCATACAGGTCCCTGAACAAGAATACTGAGTAAATTGACAGTTGATAGATAAATGGAGAGCAGCATTCGGAAAGTACAAATATCACATCTTTACAGGACAAAGTGCTGTTTTAGAATTCCTGTTTGGTTTACTAAGTCCAAGTTCCTTATAATATAGAAAACTAAATGGCCTACATGCCTATTAGGACAGATTAGAGAATCTATATCTTATCTTAGTTATTAACTTCTAAAAAATAGATCACATTGCCCTGCTAAAAGGGGCATTATTGTACTTGTTTCAGATGGAACTTGAGTGACAAATCTTGCAATGAACAGGCAATAGATGCTGATGGTTTTTCATAATCTCTCACTGTTACTTTATGCATCATTAAGCATGTTTCCAACTTGTCTAAATTACGTTTTCTATATCATATCCTGTTTACGCAAATAGCAGAAAGAAGAGACCAGGTGTCATTGCTTCAATCATTCCTTCCATCATCTTTAAACTCTTCTCTGCCTCTCGAATTTGTGCAGGAGTAACCTGTTTACATGAAAATTGGAAGGTTACATGAAGCTTCTCCAGACAGTAAGTATAATTCAAAATGAATTGATAAACTGGCTAATTCTTATTACATTTTGGTTCAACCAACGAACCAGAGAATGTGCACTAGGCACAAATACAGTAATCACTTCCAAAAATAAAAGTGTAGACAATAAATTTACCTGCCAGTAAATAAAGAAAACTGAAAAGCAGTTTTTTTTTTCTTATCTTACCTTCCCCATTCCTGGGATCATCCCCAGGACACGAGTCATGGAACCCATACGTGCAACTGCACGAGTTTGCTTAAGGAAATCGTTAAAGTCAAACTTGGCACTCATTATCTTCTTTTGCAGATCTTCAGCATCTTCTTGGCGCATCTATACAGACAAATGAGCACATGATTGCATCAAGATCCATTTGAAGAATATATAAAACGGATTTTACCAAAACTTACAACTTCTTGTGCTTTCTCTACAAAAGAGAGAACATCTCCCATTCCTAGAATGCGCCCAGCCATACGATCTGGGTAGAAAGGTTCAAGATCCTCCATCCGCTCACCCCGCCCTACAAGTTTAATTGGCTTCCCTGATACCTGTCACCATTCAACTATTAAATGCAGAATAGAACATTAGATATCATTACAATTAGATTTTTAATTAGTAGTATATCAATAATACAAGAAAACCAACAAACATTGAGAATGCTTCAAAAAAAACATTGAGAATGCTTCAAACTGAAAAATAACCTCTGTCACAAGTATCAGGAATTCAAACAATATCTACTTAGTCAATAGATTGTTTCCATGAGATTTGACAAGACTCTTTGATATAATGGTTCAATTGCATGCCCACATGCAACATTGATCACACAACTTCAAACACTACAATAATAAAACAGCTGTTGCCATGCTATTGAGAGAAATCATCCAAAACACTCAGTAATACTTATTGAGCACAGGCATCTAACTTCATAGCAAAAGCGAACTACAAGCCAATTTCTGGCTTGATTAAACTTCCTTGAACTTAGTTGTTGTACTTCCAAACCAACAAAACATTCTTCATCTCAGGCATCAGCTATTCCTTGGCTTATATTTTCATAATCCTCAAAAATACCCCTAGAAACATCCTAAATCCTTCATCACATGTAAGAATTTATTATCAGCCATTACCAGAAATAGGAACTGATTTGTATGATCACTAATCCATAAAAGGAACTGATTTGTATGATCACTAATCCATTAGAGTGGATGAAATTATGTAGAATTTGCAGTCTATGATCCTTACTAATGGAATTGCAAATACCCATCATATTTCCGAGAATAAGTTCTTTCTTTAGAAAGAAGCTCCAAAGCAAAATCAAATCTTGGGAAATCACAAAGCAAACCTCTTTAACACTCAGGGCTGCACCACCTCTAGAATCTCCATCTAGCTTGGTCAAAATGGCACCCGTAATTCCAATTTCAAGGTTGAAGGTTGTAACCAAAGCTGTGCATTTAGAAAAGAATTCCCTAATTAGATAAGTTTGTAAAGCAATCGTAATTATCATCACTTCAACCCCTTACTGAGAATTGTAAAATCACAAAGGTACAGAAAGTTATGCAGGTATCAATAACACAAGAAACATAGCAGGTGCTACTCATATGTGCATTGGCTACTAGAAAACATTTTAGCCACTAATCATAGATAAACTGAACCAAAAAAGAAGTACAGAAGAAAGAAAGAGAATTATCTCATGCATACAAGACATTCACTAATGGATAGAAAACAAAGTAGTAGCTACAAAGAAAATGTTACTGTTTCTCATGCAAGCTACAACTGACAGACGTTTATTGCATTGCGTTTTATGTTTTGCCAAAAATTTTGGGGCATTCATCATGCTGATCTATCCACATTAACTGGCAACCAGAAATCCTGAAGGAAATGTATCGTACAGCCTGTACAGCGGCATTAATGAGAATCCAATATTTCTATTATTAAAACTAAAAAGTAATAAACCACATCAAATGAAGTTTTAGCAAAATGAACAAGCAAATGTTGACTAGCGAGCAAAAAGTAAGCATGGATAATATGTATACCAAATCCTAATGGCTAACAAAAAATCAGGGTTCAATATGCAAACTCAAAATTTACTTCACCTAGGATGTGAATAACAGCATAGTTCTAAAGCACTTGTTCAGGTTTCTTAAAGAATAGAAGACTATGATTGATCATGTAATAACTCTTTCACTATCATAAAGCAAGCAAACAACCTGCAGCTTCTTGCCCAGTCATTGCATCCACGACAAGCAGTACTTCTGTGGGATTCAGGACCCGTTTCACTTCTTTTAGCTCATCCATCATTCCTTTGTCTATCTGTTAAGAATGAAGATGAACAAATTATACTCAGGGGAGATCAAGGTATGAGAAATATAACATCAGTGAAATTTTCAAGGCAAATGATAAGGAAGTTATCATAAAATATGTTTATGAAGTTTAATTTACCTGCAGTCTTCCAGCAGTGTCTACTATGACCACATCCATGTTTTTCTTTTTAGCCTCCTCCAAGCCTCTTTTAGCTATTTCTGAAGGTTTAACCTCTGTCCCTTCTGTATACACAGGCACACCCACCTGTCACAGCTATAACTAATAATTACAATTGTAATCATAGCCCAATTAACAGAAAAAGAAGATCTCTATGCAAAGATAGATAACCAACAGAGCCAGCTGTGATGATTTTTATATTGTATTCTAAAGGATGGCAGCTAATTCACAATCAGTTGACAAGAAATACAAGTAAGAATATTATCTTTTCATCTTCAAGCATGAAACATGAAGATCTATAGCATTTAGCTGCCAAGGGTAGCATTTACAGAAAGAAGAGTACCCATCTCACTAATAGAGACATTACAGTCGTATTTTTTTTATCTGTTCCTAATTTGACATCTTATACAAAATAAATGGGATAAATGAGAATAATAAGAAAAATAGACACTTGAACCATGTAATGCTGTTTAAAACATTAGATGGTGTGCTAAAGCACTTTCTTGAAAATGAGAATCCAGTACCTGTTCGCCCAAAATAACAAGTTGATCAATAGCAGCAGGTCTGTACACATCCCCGGCCACAAGCATGCAAGACTTCCCCTGCAGAAAACAAAGTTAAGCATTCTGCATTATATATCAATAGAACTCCGCATGTGCATAATGTACCAACAAAATAAAAAGTTAAGCCTTTCAAAATGAACCTGTTTCTTAAGGTAATTAGCTAACTTTGCACAAACTGTTGTCTTTCCAACTCCTTGTAGACCTGCCAACAATATAACAGATGGGGGAGATTTTGCAAAAACCAGTTCAGCGACCTCTCCGCCCATCAATTTCACAAGCTCATCACGTACAATCTGCAAGAACGAGGAACTCATAACAGCTTGAAATAATAATTACAAGAGAGAAGAAAAAATAAAATGACACAGCAGTCGATATTTCAATCAATGTAATTTGATACATGGGCATGTAATTGCATCAAGATCACATAATTGACAATACACAAGATTACCTAACGGCTAGAGCATTTTCTGTGACTTCTAGCATCGAAGGAAATGTAAGGTGAAGAAAGTGTTGGAACACAATGAATTGTGACTGAAAGAAATGTGAAGCGATACCATTTTCTATCTCTCAATTTGGAGGACAAAATAAATTGATAATGAGTTAACGATTTAAACATATGATTTGCACTAACGTCTATTTACGTTAAAGACAGACTAACAATTGTAATTAAAAATCCATACGATAAGAAAATCAAATTCCAATTACATCTGACTGATTAAAAACCTTTTCATTTTTGCCAGCTCCAGAACTACATATTTTGCCTAGTCCAGCTGAACCCCATCCCATCCCCGTGTCTTTAAAAAAAAAAATCACCAACAAGTTTCAAAAAAGAACTCCAATGTTGTCACTTTTTGACTGCATTAAGTACATAGAAACCCTGACCTTGACCAGTTGCTGATCAGGTTTAACTCCTCGGATGACACCGACACCAACAGCTTGGTCACTAACTGATTGGACGAACCTTCTAACAACAGGAAGACTCACCTGAAACCAGAAAAGCCTCATTAGTCCATTTTTATCTAAAAGCCTTGTGTACCTGAAGAAAAAAAAAATGTACTCACATCTGCTTCAAGAAGAGCTCTCCTAATATCCCTCATAGGCTCCGCAATATTTTCTTTGGTCAAAACCTCTGAGCCATGAAAAATAAACAAAACATAAAATTCAAATGACATCTGAAGCATTTTGCAATGTTTATTTTTCTTTGCAAAATATGAGTTTCTGAAAATAAAAATTGAAATTTTAGGATCAAAAATATAAAAAGCTGGAAACCTTCTCCTTTGAGCTTGCTCCAAGCCGTTTCAAGACTGCTGGTTAACTGCCCAAACATTTCCGCCTTTACCACCCCATGAAAATGCTTTCTGAAAGAAGTTACACTCTTGCAATTAACCCAGCCCCATATATCCCTCTGTTCACAAACAAGCAAAAGCATGAAATAACTTTCTATGCAAGCAAACAGAGTCTAAGGCATTTAACTTTATTAATCAATGATCATCTACTTACAGCGAACGAATTTCTGGAAGAAAGTGAAGTGAGTTTAGTTGAACCAACCCACGAAGACCGAAATTTAGAGGAATTTCTCGCGCATTTTGGGAGGCTTATGTTTCTGCCGTTGTTTATCGAGAGAGAAGCGGAAGAGAAATGGCGGGAGGCAACGGCCGAGAACTGTACGGCCTCCATCTTCAAGCTTTTTGAGTATCTTCACTGCTCTTTATCCTCTGAAAATCCGTTTCTTTTTAGATTCTAATCTGCTCTGCTCTCACTCTATCCAGTTGGCAGGATAAATATAAGATACTACGCGGGCTCAAAGAGCTCCTTTTGATTTGGTTAAATCACAGCCGTAAAAATTCAAGATTCAGCAAATCAAAAACCAAGCAATGAAACGCGGACCTTTATGTCGTTTCTCGTCCAACAGCTCCATCATATGGCCGTTAAGACTAAACTATATCACCAACTCCAGTCGTCCACGGCCGGAATCTCCATTCCCGTCAATTCGTCGCAGTGGAATACTCGATTAAGGGAATTAGCAAATAAATCTCATTTCCATGATGCGCTTTCTGTCTACCTTCAAATGCTTCGTTCTGGCTCTTCCCCTAATGCCTTCACTTTCCCATTTGCCCTCAAATCCTGCGCCGCCCTTTCTCTTCCGATCACCGGTAAACAACTCCATTGTCATGTTATCAGAACTGGGTGTTTATTGGAACCCTTTGTTCAGACCTCCATGATTTCCATGTATAGTAAATGTTTTTTAATCGATGATGCACGCCAACTATTTGATGAGAATCCTCAGTCAACTAAGCAAACAGTAAGTTACAATGCCTTAATAGCTGGGTATGCTTTGCACAATAGAGTTAACGATGCGGTGTTTTTGTTTAGGGATATGAGAGAAATGGGTGTGGATATTAATGTGGTTACTATGCTGGGGTTGGTTCCTGTTTGTGGGATTCCAGGAAACTTGGAGCTGGGAGCGTCTGTTCATGGTTTCTCTCTGAAGTCTGGATTAGACATAAATTTATCTGTTGGAAATTGCTTGCTTACAATGTATGCAAAATGTGGGGAAGTTGATCTTGCAAGAAAGTTGTTTAATGAGATGCCAGGGAAAGGGTTGATTACATGGAATGCAATGATAAATGGGTATGCCCAGAATGGGCTTGCTACTGAAGTCCTCGAACTTTATAGGGAGATGGAATCAAGTGGATTTTCCCCTGACCCTTTAACACTTGCTGGGGTTCTTTCATCTTGTGCTCATCTTGGCGCACATGCTGTTGGCAGGGAGATAGAAGAGCAGATGAAAGTTTCTGGATTTGCATCAAATCCTTTCCTAAATAATGCTCTGATCAATATGTATGCTAGGTGTGGTAATTTGGTAAGAGCTAGGGATATTTTTGATGGTATGCCAGTGAAAAGTGTAGTTTCATGGACTGCAATGGTAGGTGGGTATGGAATGCATGGACAAGGAGAGATTGCAGTCAAGCTCTTCGATGACATGATCAGGAGAGGAGTTCAACCTGATAGAACAGCATTCGTGAGTGTTTTATATGCCTGTAGCCATGCAGGATTGATTGATAAAGGGTTGGAATATTTTGCTGTAATGCAGAGTAAGTACAGGTTGCAACCCGGTTCAGAGCATTACTCTTGTGTGGCCGATCTTTTAGGCAGGGCAGGTCGGTTGAATGAAGCTCGAAAGCTCATTGAATCCATGAAAGTGAAACCTGATGGTGCAGTTTGGGGGGCACTTTTAGGTGCTTGTAAGATCCATAAAAATGTAGAATTAGCCGAGTTGGCATTTGAAAAGGTCATAGAGGTTGAACCGACGAACATTGGTTACTATGTATTGTTGTCTAATTTATATACTGAGACAAGGAATTTGAATGGCTTGCTAAGAGTTAGAGTGATGATGAGGGAGAGGAAGCTGAAAAAGGACCCGGGCTGTAGCTATGTTGAATTTAATGGGAGAGTTAACCTCTTCTTTGCAGGAGATAGAAATCATCCTCAACACAAGGAAATATACAGGAAGTTGGATGAGTTAGAAAATTTAGTGAAGGAAGTTGATGAGTACAACACGGATCTTGAAGAAAGAAGAAATGAAGAACTCCTAAACAACGCTAATGTGCACAGTGAAAAGCTGGCAATTACATTTGGGATCCTCAACACCATGGAAGGATCAGAGATTGTTGTGATAAAGAATCTTAGAATATGTGGAGATTGTCACTTATTTATTAAGTTGGTCAGCAATATTGTGAACCATAAATTTGTAGTTAGAGATGCAACTCGTTTCCATCATTTCAGGAATGGAATGTGTTCTTGCAACGAATATTGGTGAAACTAAAGAGCATACTATAAAATCTACTATATGCACTCTACTGATTCAGTTGCAGATTGCTTTTAGGACTGTTTCAATGATTATTGGTTCTGAAAGATCCGCAGCTTCCATTAATGGGAAGCATGATTTATGATCTAAGGAGTGGTTAGTAGCTCCTTCTCCTTGAGTGAAGTATAAAGTTCAGTTTTTGTGTATGGCGGAGGCAGTTCTTGTCGAGAGTTCTTCCTTGCTCAAATCCGATGACACAATCACGTTGCATCAATTCATTTCTTCAAGGGAAAGAGACAGACCAAATCTTGTGGAGGTTAAGACATCATTGCCATTCTTTTTTATCTTTTTCATCCTGTGTGTACACTGAACACATGGTGTTTTGCAATTTGTTTTCAACAGATTTCTCAATCAGAATACGGAAATGTTGATTCTTTCAAGAACCTTGCTGTTACAGATATACATGGTCCGTTGCCTTGTCTATCACCTTTGTTGCAAAGGTAGCATCATCAAGCTTCTGTAGCATAAATTTTACACCGTTGTCAGCAAAATTCAATTTAGAACATAATAAACTTTATGTATAGTTAGGGTTCAACTTTGATTTTATGACCAGTTTAATCCATTAATTGATAGATAACGAAATTTTACGTTTTTATCAAAGCTTGTGGAGAGGAAAGTGAGGAGAGAAAGGTATAGTCAATGTTGATGCGGTAGCAGAATCAAGTCAAGCCTGGTTATTATCAAAGCATGTGAAGGTCTATCCAAGCTTGAGCGAAGGATAAAAGCGACAACAATAATGCCATTGCAGGCATACAAGAAGCAGAAGTGAACACTAACCTATTAGTACAGTAAAATACTACAGTATCAGTTTTTTAGCATTTTGAATAGATCAATGTAAACTAAATTGACGAAAGAAAAGGTGTCAATATTAAACATTATAAAAGATTCACAGCTTTACAGCTCTACCTAACCATCCACAAAAATGGCTTTACAACTTTATGGAAAATAATATCAAAATATTGGTAAATCTTACAGGTATGAATATTAAGCTGCATCATACTGGAAACAGAATTTGAAAAGCAATCGCACAGATCAACCACAAGTAATCAGAATTCAACACTTCAAAAATCATGAAAATTTTGCATCTTATTATCAAAATTGTTTGAGTAAGCCTATGGGTACAAATGTGTCAGTTCCTGAAACAGACTCATCTTCAGCCAAAGGAATGGTTTTCCAAGCAGTTAATTTTATTGGAACTTTCATCCCAACTTCGCTGGCTTTATCCTTCTCCATGCAAACGGCAGCAAAATGTGAACCAGCCAATTCCACGAGAGCAAACTGCCAAGTGTCTCTGAGGTTGAGGGGATCATCACTAGATTCAACAGTTATCTCAGATGCCTGATTCCACATTTAAGAATGAAACTCAAAGCGTTGCGTGATTGTATGAAAAATCGTGGTTAAAAGAAAAAGGAAATATCATTGAGACTTGAAAACCAGATATGCATAGACTCTAAATGCACAGGTTTTTTTTTTTTTTGAAAAAATAAATAAATAAAGGCTTCCTTTCATTAAGGTGCAACACACATATACACTGGTTCTTTTAATTCTATATTTACCAGTTGCAACTCCCTAGAACAGTTTAACTTCTGGTTTTATGCTCTTAACAGCAAAGTCATGTCTCCAATAAAAGATAAATAAATAAACGCTTGTTTAGTTGCTTAACTAAAAGAGTCTGGCTTTACTTTCTTAGCTTGCACTCAGATCTTGCTTGGAGTTTTATAGCATACCTCATTATCTGAATCCAGGGGAAGAACAATGCAGCTTTTAGGCACAGTCTTTACACGAATGCTAAAAGTCTTGAAAGGTGCAGCAGAGAAGCCTTTTCCCAAAGCTTTCACATATGCCTCCTACAATAGCTTACATAATTAAGAGGTATGACAATGAACACCTTGGAAGCTATTCCGAATGAAGTTTTGAATTTTGAAAATCACTGGAAAAATAATCGCCTTGAACCATTAGTTGCCATTGTTAGATACAGTTTAAGCACCATGCTCACCTTGAGTGTCCATAATTTAATGAACTCCTGACGCTGAACTTCAGAATCAGAAATAGAGCTTAAAAAATCCACTTCATGGCATGAGAAGTAACGCCGTGCAAAAGCTAGTATATTGTTTTTTATCTTCCGTTGTTTCTCTTCCACATCAATACCAATCTACCATCAGAAATTAAATAAGTCCCAATTCAATAATTTTTCAAGAACAATTCAAGCAGCCTATAGGTAGCAAAAGTACACATACCTGTGAACTGGTAGTTACTCCACAAGCTATCAAAGAAGAAGTATGTGAGATATTGAAATGTAATGGTGGTGGGCTCCAACCATGATCAATTTGCCACTCCACCTATTCTATGGAAAAATCAAGTTCGCCAAGAAATAAAGATGAGCTTAAAGAAGATGCATAGAAAATAATTATTTACAACTACTCAATCAAAGAGATAATACACTAACCTCAGGCTTCCCATGGATGTTCCTCCGGAATTTTATAGATCTTGGATCAACATGGTCACGTATCTGATCTAGTGATAAAAAATATTGTTTAATGACCTATATAAGCAGTGTACCTCATAGCAAATCTTAAATCATTGATAATTGTATCAAAAAAGAAGAAAGGAGTTAAATTGAAATGGATAGCTCTGTAGTCTAAACAAAATTTTCAAAGTATTAGAAAATATGATATCTATATTAACCCATATCCCAATATTTATTTTCAACAACCATACTTGTTTAAAACATGGGTTTAAGCCTATAATATTCTCATATGCAAGATTCAAAGAATTCACTTCGTCTACTTTAAGCACATCATTGCTCCAAAGAAGATAAGCAACACTATGCTTGCAGGTTATGTATGGTGTGCTAACTCGTTAAATACCAAAGTTCAAACCTCAAAAAGAGTAAGGATGACTAGAACAGTCAAAATTGGTAGTTCCATAAATTGTATGAATTGATTAGGTCTTCGAACTATGTACCAAAAACAACATGGATTAACTAGACAAGACAGCAGAAAACGAGAAACTAAAGGAAAACTTAAAAACAAGGACCCACATCTGGCAATTGTAGTGCGAATCAAGGTACGAGCTAGGAGTGCTCTTTTCTGAAGCTGGTCTCCAGGCATGTGTAGAACATTTTCCTTCTCAATCGGAGAGAGAATTTCCATATATCGACTCAAAAGTGATCCACTATTGACTTCATCAGGCACAACATACCAAAAATGAGTTTCCCTACCAAAAAAGAAAAATCAACACAAAAGCTACCACATTTCAATTTCAATTTCAATCATGAAGCATTAGCAATTTAAGTCCTGAAAAGGTGTATACATGAATCAAAATAAACGCATTAAAACTGTAACAAAACCAACTCAATCATTTTTCAAACTACATAATGTTAGATACAGAACAAAGGGAGAAGGCATGTCACATACATTGGAGAAGGAAGCTGCACAGGACCCAAAGGGGGCGAAGAAGCACAGAAATTCCTTAGGAGACAGCAGCGCATTTTCATCAAGAATTAAGAACTTGTAACTTCCTAGGAACTATATGATCATTTCCTGTAAGTATCACACAGAAGTATCAGAATCAATAGAAAAATTCGTAGTTGAGTTCAAATTCAAAAAATTTCAAAAAACTATGCAACCAAACACGGAATTCTATTACAGATTGAGAGACTAAAATCAGAGTAAATGATTAGAGAAGAAAAAAAATCAAGCCCTAACATAGGAGATGATATTTTCCGTTGATGGTACAGAAGCAAGAAGACAAGCAGTTTCCTTTTGACGGTGAAAACAATAAGCTGAGCCAAAAATCCTAGCCCTACTGAACCAATCCTAAACTGAACTTTATAGCTACAACTATTCTTATCTTCCTGCATTTCATCTCATGGAGCCTTTGCCAACATCAGGGGAGACAACACCAATTTATATCCCAAAGACCGAAAAGCATAATTTACTCATCAAATGAGCATTGCAATTGTACAAGAATGGTAATTAATTGTAAAGAAGAATCCAAATGCAAGCCATAAATCGAGCCCCAATTCTTAAAACCCTAATTTCAAAAACCCAAATTGTTGTCGCAACTCAAGTTGATTAACCTCAAATTCAATAGCTCAAATTGGAGATAAATGAACCATATCTGTGGAAAATAGAAATATTAAGATGTTGATTATTAAAAGAAGTTGAAAGAGGAGAGAGTACTTTAAATCAGCCTGTTAAGCATAGCAGTGTCGGAGCTGGACTGTTGCTCGATGGCGAAGATGAGAGGCGAGTCAAAAATAATGATACAAGAGAATGAGACATTTAAGACATTAACCAAAAAAAAATAAACAAGTAGACCATCCGTTGCTAAATTTAATAAGTTTATTATTATTATTATTATAATTTATTATCAGCATCATAGCTAAATTTATCAATGTCTATGATTTTATTTTCCTTTCTCTATTTTAACAATTTTTTTCCTTGTTTTTCTTTTACAAATCTTTTTCTTGTAAGAGTCGAACTCAAAATCGGCTATTTAGAAAAAATATCTTTACCACTAAAATATAGTTGAATTTTTTTCTAAGCATCATTTATACTTGTAATTGACTGTATATATGTATGTCTATATTTCTAATCCTATAAAACTGTATCGGAATTTTTTTTTTTTTTTTTTTTTTTACCTATAAATGAAAATGTAATTTATTAATGTGTTTCCTATTATTTAACTATTTATCCTTATTACTTTGCCAGTTGGCCCATAACAAAATTGGTCACACAACACTATTGTAAATGGGATAAAAAATAATAATTTTGTGCCAATCGGATTATATTTCTTAAAAATTCATATTATCCTTTCATAAATTTTGCATCTTGTAAAGAAATTGAAATATCAAATTTCACAAGTTCAATTGTGTTTAGTAACTTTACCAGCAAGTGCTTTTATTGACCAGATACATGTTTTTGCAACAGAAAGGATTCAAGCATAAGGATTTGTGTTTTCTTGTGTTTAGTACTTCTTAATATCAATTTAAGGTTTTTCTCTAGCTTGAGACATTATTCAAAATATTTCGTAGCTTAATTTTGAGCTACAATATTTCAAATATCAAAACATCAGATTATGCATTCAAGAATATCAAAACAGAGAGATTTCAACTGATTAGTTGTTGTACTATGAGAAAAGGTTGTTAGCAACTGTTAAGAAGATTAAACATCAATACATATGTTAATGAACAACCCGAAAAACATCATACCAAACCACACACAAACCATACACAATATTTCCAAAGCAAAACACACACACACACACACACAATGTGCCAACTTGCTTCAACCGTTGGCGAATCCTCACACACTTCACCGCCAAGCCTCGAACCGTTCTGTTCTAGAATTTATAGAACCAACTATGCTGGTTCCCTTGTTCTTCTCTACACCTCGAACCATTGCCTGTTCCATCTCCCTTTTCGTTCCAGTTTTAAAACTTGAATCACTTGATTGATCACTTCTGCTTCTGCAATTTCTCATTTGGATCCCTTCGATCTTACTCGTGAATCCGCCTTCTAGGTTTTCGTTCGTCAGCATGCTTACTTGAGATACAACTTCACAAGGGCAGTTACCAACCAGTGACCTGTTCCCCCCAGGAAAGTTCTCAATAGAAGCTAGAAAATTTTGACATCCGCCCTCAGTTGTAGAATCATCTTGACTGGGTCGAGGGGAGCCTTCAATAGAAGGTTCTTTGGTGACGAACACTTTCTGCTCTTCATTCAGCTCGCTTTCGTCCTCATTATCTTCCGCGAAAGAAGGTTCCCAAGAACTTTGGTGCCCATTCTCATCCGAAGGCTCGAGGCGAGAAACGGGAACCTGTTCTACCACAGATTCTTCTCTCTCCCGAAGTGTCCGAACAACTAGAGTCTTCAGAAAGTTCATCACTTGAACGGCATACATTAATGCAGTTAAGGGATCCGACATCTGTAAACAAAAACAGAAAAAGGTTGAAATAGCCGCATCATAATAACACTTCGACAAATAGTTGGAAATGAACAAATAGAGACATGAAATTCTTGAACTAAGCAGTAGTTCCAATTATCCCATGTAAATCCTACTGTAGTTGGCCTGAAAGTAGGAAAGTTGTATTCCTGAGATCTGTGAAATATTTACTCACTTGAGTCATGTTGGGGGCAAAAACAACAGCGACATTGCGAGCATTCATCTTGTTTAGATGCTCCAGTTGTGCAACATCAGCCATTAGGTTTATCGCCCAATCCAGCAGAGCAGCTTCAGTTGGGGGAAGGAGCCTTGCGAGCTGAACACATTCTTCCTCTGACTGAGCTTGCATTACCTGCTCTTGCGAAAGAGAGTCCAACACACCAGTTGGGAGTTCTCTAAACCAAGCCTACAAAACGTTGAGAGAAAAATCAGAATTCGGTTAATATTTAACTTATGCATGAGTTCAATGCGTAGGACTTCAAGGCCAGAAACCATTGCCTTCAATAATTTGGGACCTTGGTCAAAAGATAGTATTCGCAGATGTTACTCTAGTTGTCAAAGAAATTCCACACCCGAAAAAGCTACATGAAGCGCAATTCTTGGACTTCATAAGAAACCATCCGTTGAAACGAGCAAAGAATCAAGGAGTACCTTAATAAGACCTGCCAAGCAGTGCACATCAATGTCATCGGGGATAAGTCCTCTATTTAATTGATCTCTAACATACTCCTCCTGGCTGTTCTCTGCATTGATTCTGAAAACTCCTTCTGCCTGTACTTACCCAAAACAAACTGACCACTTAACTATTATCATAATCGTTTAACTTAAACTAACAAACTGCAATGAACACTAAGTAAACTATGTTATGTGCTGGGTTAAAAAGTTGCCTAAAAGACCTTATTGGATTCAGATGCAATACGAGACACAAAGAAAGGACATATACCTGCAAACCTCCTCGGGCGTACAGTTGTCTTTGCATCATCAAGAGTATCGTTGGCACACTATTACCTCTCGAGTCATATGAGAGCTGCATCGACTCAGTTGAAACACCAAAAACAGTAGCACTACAAATGGAGGAGAATTAGTCAGTAATAGGAACATTAGCTAAGACAATGGTGACCATTAGTCAAAAGGAACATTCCATCTTAAGCAATTAAGACCAGAGAATAATAAATAAGATACAGATATATGCAACATATTGAATTGACACTTCCAGCACCATCAAAATTACAGTTATGAACTGGCTTTGAACCTTAAGAACAGCATGGAATATTCATGCTGCATATGTAACAGTAACTCTTATCTGAAGGGAATTTGACAAAGCTCATAATCACATAACAGACCATAAAAATAAAAGCAATTAAGATTCAACCCAAATGGATTCTGAAAAATTGGGATAATACCCAAGCAATAAAAATGGGAAAAAAGAAGTGAATGTGAGATTTGCTTTGTGACCCAAACAATTGAAGACTCATCAAAGGAAGAAAAACCTAAAACCAAGACTAGAGTCCCAATAAACATAGAAGTAAACCAAGACACAAATTTGACACCAAAATTGACAAAATGACCCAAAAGGGAAATCAAAAGCAAGCATCTTTTTCTTTCAAAAAAAGAACAAACCTGGCACTAGGAGCTCTCCTAGGAACCTCAGGCTCAAACTCAACAGGCAAGCCAAGAAACCCATTGAACCTATCAAAAGTAACATGAGCAACATGTCTAACATTAGTAGGAACCCCAATCTCCATATTGCAAAAATCTTGACTCCCAAAATCAGCAATGCTACATCCAATCATAGACCGCCTAAAAACATCCACCAGAAGTTCAATAAGTGAAACCTGATCCCCTTCCCTCTCCCTTTCTTTCCTCTCAATACATATATCTACTTCTTCTATTTCTTCTTCTACTACTTGTTCTCGGTGGTCTATTTCTTCTTGGGATATTGTAGTGGGGCTATTTGGAAGTTGTTGTTGTTGTTGGTGTGGAATATCATTGTTGACACATGGTGTAGAAGAAGAAGAGCTTGAAGGAGAAGGGAAGTGAGAAGGGGATGATTGAAGTACTTCAGTCATTGTATCAAAAACCAAAGAAAGAATTCAAAGAAATGGTCTTTTTCTTTTGGGTATTTTTTTAATCCTAGAAAGGTCAAGAATTTCGAACTATGTGGGCATGTAGAGTTGGATTGAAGGAAGGATTTTGTGGGTATGGTAAGACGTGACTATCATCACTTCTTTTTTCCCCCAATTTTTTCTTTCTTATTTCTATCTATCTCTGCTGGCTGAAGATTGGATTTTGAGGCTTCAAGAAGCAAACGGGGAAGATGGTAGAGAGAGAAAGTAAATAGCTTTTGTGAAGAAAGATGAAAGAGAGAGAAACTTGAAGCCGAGTGGAAGAAGGCAACAGAAGGGAAGAGAGATGAGGTAGAGAGAGAAAATTAGCCAGTTCTTTATACACCAACTCTTCTCTTATGTAAGCAAACTGAGATATTAAATAGCATTTTGATGGCAGAACATATATACAATATATGTATATATAAAGAAGTGAAGTCTTCAGGTAATCTGCAACAGAGTTTGGGTGTGTTTGGTGGTCAAACTTTATTATCTGGTTTTGATTGTGAAACCAAACAATGATTAATTTTATGAAAAATAAACTTAATTAGATTCATAAGGGCATTTTGTTTGATTCTTGAACAAATATTGTAACCGTTAATAATTGCTAGCAAAACTTTTGAATTCTTTAATCTTTATGCTCGCAAAGACAATTTCTTTTCTTTAAGGAAAGCCGCAAGTTTGCAATATATATATATAACTATCCTATCAATATGAAAAATATAAATAAATAAATTAAACGTTCTTTTTTTAATGAAGTTCTTTAAATTTTAGAATTACAAAAACAGTAACAGTAAAAATAACAAAAACTATAAACGCACACCATATAGTTCTTGGTAAAGAAATTCTAGATCCGGTAGCCAAACAGCATTGCTTGCTTCCTATATGTTTAAACGATATTTTCAGTAAATTTTGTGAAGTACATCCGGCGAACCCTTGGATAGTGTTTGGCACCGGTGATTGAAAATAGGGTTGTCAAAATAAATAATTACACGTTAATCCGATTCATTGGATACGGAATTTAATGAATTATGTTACGCTTATGAGGGTTAGTGTCATAAATAGGTTTACATGTTTATAACATAAGATAAACGGGTCGTATCACAAGTCACCCCGTAAACCCATATAACACGTCTAATTATATATATACATATATAAAACTTAATTTGGAATTCTATCAAAATACGATAATCAAAATTCATAACAAGTTATGAGATAGTTTAAAACTTACTAGTAATTGTGGGTTTAAATTTTCAACATTATTAAGTAGCGAATAAGTTTATGTATTTTTTAAACTTATTTCTATTCACAGTCATAAAAACTGGACCAGACCAGTTGGTCGGGCTAGATTTAACCGGAACCAGAGATCAGTCCGGTTGGTTTTCAATCGGTTTGCATTCTGGTTAAAGATCCATCAATGATCGAACAGACTAAAAAAATGTAAATCAAACCAGTTTATCAGTTTGATCAGACTATTTTGTAAACAAATCTATTTTAATTAATAATTTAGGTTATCATTTTCATATTTATTAATTAAAATAAAATATGATTTTAATTTTTTAAATTGTTTTAAATTAAATTAATATTTAATTGTAAATTATAAAAACTGTATCAAATATATTGAGTTTTTTTAATTATTATATTGTGTTTAAGATCCTTGATTTTACAGAATTGTAATAAAAATGTTTATATTTTCACATGTTGTAAATATAAATGATATAAATATATTATTATTTTAATATATTTCTTAAATCCAGTTCAATTCTAGTTTATTTCGGTTTAATCTAAAATTTATGAACTCATCTTTTCTCCGGTTCGATGATTGGTCCAGCTCTAAAAACCATGTTTTTATTAGTAATATTTATTTACAAATCTTCAAATTCTTATCTTGTGCCCACCATTCCTGAGTGTGAAGTGCATAACTTAAACTAGTTTCATTGCATGGTTACACGTTTTTTATTGATACTCTTTGTGTATCGCTTTATCTTTTGATTTTGTATGAATTTCAAAAATTTTTAATTAAGTTGATGATTTATGGATTTTAAGTATACATTGGTTTATTTTTATTAGCTTATTTTTGTAAGAGTCAATGTTATAAGGTTGGATTATATTAAATTCACCATAAATAACCTATTTTAAAGTAAACAGGTTGAACGTGTTAATTGTGTCAACCAGCTATAATACCGTGTTATGTCGTATCAACTCATTTAATTATATGGTTGGTGTCAGTACTGACTTTATATATATTACTATAGTGGATCAACATGATACGCTAATTTATTTTAACAGTTCTAATTAGAAATCCTTCCTTCAATCCTCCAAACCAAACACACGATTAGAGTTTGGATGAGTTAAGCTAGATAAAAATTACACTCTCAAAATGAGTTTTCCCTTTTCGAGTTTTTAATTTTCTTTTTTGGATTCAGATAATGTCCAAATGTATCCCTCTTAATCTATGACTCATTCCCTCAACTTTTTTTTTTCAACCAAACATAACGTAAAAAGAATAAAAATGGAAATGAAAGGATAAAATCATGATAATTTAAAATCAATAAATTGACAAGAAAAAAAACATGGAATGACAGGTAATATTTAATAATAATAATAATAATGATAAAGAAAAAGCCATGTATTACGCAAAGCCAAGTAGTTGAGTTGAGTTCAGAATTCTGACAGTTGTGTGATCAAAGTGAGTAAGCAGTTAAGGACCACCTCCTCTTAAGCCTAATTAATTACTCTTTTAAAACTCTCCATTGTACAGTAATCATTTGTGCACATTTTGGTCCCATCTCTCCACCTAATATACTACTGATATCCATGTGTTTTTTCAGAGTCATATCTTTAGGAATATCAAACTAGGTTACCATGTTGTGTTGACTTGTTTTATTGACACTTATAAAATTAAATATGAATTACTTATTAAACGGATTAAACATAATATCAATTTATTTTCAACACTAATCCGATAATACCAGCCATAATTCACCAAATTTATATATTATACTTACCAATCAGTACAAAGTTTATCGTGAAAGACAGTTGATAGCAGTATGTTTGACATAAAGAAAAAGTGAAATGAAGTAAAAAAAAAAATTACATATAGATATATATACATTTTTTTAAGTATGTTCAATTACTCAGTTCGAGGTTGATCAGACACTTTTTAGATTGTCTTTCTTTCAATTAAAGTTTTTTTGCATACACTAGGACTCGAACTGGAGATCTTTAGTTTAAGCGACTGAGACCTTTAGCACTCAAATTAATCTTAATTAATATCTAAATACATCTTTAATTTTCCTGTCAACACATTGCAATTTGGCAAAACCTTACAAAATTTTGCTTTATATAATTATCTTAATAATGTTTTTATATAATTACTATATCTATAGTCACATGTATGAATGTGTCACGTAGATGTGTCTATATATGTCTTCGTATCACATGTGTCTATATATGTCTTCGTATCACATTTATGTGTCTATGTATATCTTCGATTTTCTTCCTTTCATTTTTTTTCTTCTTCCCAACTAAAAAATGCCTAAATCATTCAGCAACATTCCGGCTCCAAAGGCCCCCCCCCACCTAACCTGCCAACACGTTGCATTTCCGCAAAACCTTGCAAAATTTCGATACTAGTCAAAATCAACTTCAAACTTTCCAATCAACTACGAATAAATTCAACTTGAGTCCCGTCTTTCAACTGTTTTTTTTTTTTTTTTTTTAAATCCCCAATATTTGAGATCCTATTCGACCATTTCAATACACACGTGTCCACCTTAAATTGTGATAAAATTGACAATAAAGCTATTTTTAACACATAATGCAACAAAATCCTTATCTTTTGTAATATAGCCCCTGATTAACAATTAGATATATGCATCTCACCCTGTGCCTCAACAACATACTAAAAGAAATATATATTTTTGACAATACTTAATAGTATAGACACGTAAAATTCTACTGATTTATTAACATAAAATCGATATTGAAAAATATATAAAAGGGTTTTTAAGTTAGGTTTTGCCTTTTTATTATTATTATTATTATTATTGAAAAAAGGTTTTGCCCTTTTTTTTTTTTTCGTAAAATAGCTCTTCAGATTTTTACGTTTTATATGAGCTACACAACCCAATAAAACTTATATTTTAAAAGGTTTAGTTGCAATTTATTTTATTCTATTTTTATTTGCATGTGTAAATGTATCACAAATAAGAGGAGCTAATTATTAAATTAGGTTTCTCCGTATTTTATGTACTAATCGAGTAAATTTAGTCTTAATTAATACTCTTTCCGTCTAATTCTGATAGGTGAAATTTCTATTTTTGGTGTCCAATAATATATGCATTTTTCAATATCTAATTACTCACTTTGTTCATAAAATGATGTCACTTTAGCAAAATATCTTTATTCTAAAATGGTTGTCCTTTTAAAAAATACAAATATATCCCTACGTTGAATATTAACTAACAAGATGATTCGTTTTTCAAAAATATTTTATAGGGATATTTTAGTAAAATAATACTATAATTAATACATTTTAATGATATTCTTAATTCTTATGCCAAAGGCTAAAAAGGACGTCCTTTTAGGAACAGTGGGAGTATTAATTAAGTGATAAATTGTCAAAAATATTTTTGTTATATGTACCTAAATAATTAAAGTGACAACATTTATTTCATTTAATCGTTTGGTATAGTAAAGGTCTGTTAGTAAAAATACAGTTAATTAATTAATTTTTTTAATTATCTAACAATCAAAATATTTTCTATCAAAATTGGACGGAAGGAGTATTCATTTTTAGATATTCATTAACCAGCTTTTATCGTTGATTTAACCCAATGATCCATTTTCTAATAAAAAAGATATATCAGATCGATAATATATATTGATTTTTATTAATTGTAGTTTCATTGATTTTTCATCACATTGTTTTCATCTTTTTCCGAAATATAAATAATTAATATAAAGATTCACCTCAACTCATAATGCATATATATGTATAGAAGCGTATCAAAGTCCAACTTCTGCCGACAACAATCTCACTCATTGATTTGACAAATTGCTTTTTACTGTTCATTATTAAAATCATTATCTACTAATTATCCTATTTTACATTGTCACCATTTGGATTTACTCATGCAAAATAAAACTTAAAATCATTACTTATGCCCTTTTCAAGAGATAATTGGTTTTTTTTTAAAAAAAAAAAAAAGAAAAAGAAAAAGAGAGATAATTAATTATGGACTTGTAAAGAGAATTAGGTACGTCTTAAAAGTAAGTTGGTATAATTAACAAATTCAACTACCTCTGTATATAATTAGCACATATCATAGAATTGAAACTAAATTATCTCAAAAAATAGGAGCATTATATTAAATTAATATTATATAAGAGAAAGAGAAAGAAGAAACAGAATTTAAAAAAAAAAAAAATTAAGAGACAATGAAAGATATATTAAAAAAAAAAAAAAATTAAGAAACAGACAAGTACAAGGCAGAGACAATGAAAGGAAAAGGGAAAGTGTAGTTTAAGCAAATATATATTAAAAAAAAAAATTGCTTTATATTATTATCTTAATAATGTTAATATATAATTATTATATTCATATTCAGCCACCAAAAACTTTGTACTACTCCCAACAACATGAAGCACATTTCTTCCCTTTTCAACTTGTTTTGGAAATTGATCATTGTCTGTATCAAGGACAGATCCAGTTTCCATTTTCTGTAAAATATAATAATAATAATAATAATAATAATAAGGTTTAATTGATTATGCAGTTTTTAGCCTTTAATTATTTACTTCCTCCGTTTTTAATTATACAATGTTTTATGTTTTTTACTTTGTTCTTTTTTATTTAATACTTTACGTTACCAATGTATTTAATACAAAAAATATGAGAAAGATTCATTGTTTAATACAAAAAATACTACATTAAACTTTTATAATTAAGAAAAAACAAAATTTTTGTATAGAAAATAGAGTTTTAGGAAATAAGTATTAAGGGTAAACCAATTATTTTAGTAACTTAATTAATACTTCATTGGTCTTAGTGAATAACCTTAAACATCATATATTAAAAAATAGGGAGGGTATATATATCTATTACAAAATATTTTTTTTCCCGAGTGTAAGGCATATGGTTTGTGTTACACACAACATCTAATGTTTTAGTATGATGCATGAAACCGCAATAGAAATTTGTACTGGAAAATGATATATATGAAAATTATCGATGCATTTTTTATTATTTTATGTAGGTCAATTAATAAGAAAGATTACAAAAAAATTTCACAAAAAAAAAAAAGCAAAATAATTCAATTCTCTGAATTCCAAAATGAAATGAAGTACTCCCTCCGTTTTTTATTGCATGATGTTTAAGGTTGTTTATTAAGACCGATGAAGTATTAATTAGGTTACTAAAATAACTAGTTTACCCTTAATACTTCTCTCTTAAAACTCTATTTTCTATGCAAAAATTATCTTTCTTCTTAATTATCAAAGCTTAATGTAGTATTTTTTTAAATAATGAATCTCTCTCATACTTTAAATAAGGGTACATATGAGAAAATATGATAAAAAAATGCATTAGTAATATAAAGTGTCAAATAAAAAAAAAAAACAAAGTGAAAAACATAAAACATCATATAATAAAAAACGGAGTGAGTAAAATATTAAAGTTTAATTGAATTGAATCCGATCTCTCAAGAATTAGACGTTTCTTCATAAATATTTTTCTTCCTGTAGATGGAAAAAGGTGAAAGCAGAAAGAGGAAACTGGAGCTGGTTGGTATCTTATACTGGAAAAAAGAAGACCTTTTTTTACAGGATAATTATACCGTTATGTTTCTTTTGTTGTACTAAAGACACTGTTTCAAATTCAAATCCAAAGTTTGAGAGCGGATGTTTGGCATTTATACTACAAGGATTTAAAGTTGTTATAATTAAATAAATACAATAACACTATCACCAATTATCTGCTTTTATTTAACTGAAAAAGACCTCTGAAAGTGAAATTTCTTATATCTATGTCTGTTTAATTGTGCATCATGTCTACTTTTTGGGTATTATAAATTTTTTAAAATAAAGAATATATTATTATTTTGGTATTTCCCAAAACAAAAACTCATTTTGGATTTTCAACCTATTCATATAATTACTAGTTGAAACTATATTGATGAATAATATCAAGTTTAAAAAGCGATCATATTAAGAAACTAATATGTAAAAAATTTGTCTTTAGAATTTTGTTATTATATTTTTCTAAACAATGTAAATAATTAGGTTGGACTACATTTCAATTATTGATAAACAATAGTTATCCATGAATCTTATCTCTAAATTAATATGTCATGGAAGTCATTTTAACATCATTGACTTTGATTAGAAAGGATATGTTCAAGTTCATAAACCTAATTATTGCACTAAAACTTTGTCATTAACCTTATTTACTCTCCTAAAACAAATTCTCAATTATTTAGTAAATAAAAAAGAAATCAAATCGAAACACCTCAGAAATCCAATGTACTTCAGAGCAAAAACAGTTAGCATGAATTGCAAGAATTTCCTTTTACCAATGCTCTAAATGTTAGTATAACTTTAAACGACTTCTCTTTGAACATAGTTAAGAGGAAAAGAATATCTATATGAAATAAACCATGACAAATATTTAAAAAAAAAAAAAATGATGAATATGAGATGATTTATGAAAGAACATACGCATCTAGAGGTCCATTTTTGCACTCCACCAATCAGAAAGATGCACAGATGGGGCAGGTTTATTTATTTATTTATTTTGTTGGATATAAAATTTACTTATTTTAGAATAAGTTTATTTATTAATAACAAGTGCATTAACTTTTAGCATAATAAATGAAATGATTCATTGATGATTCCTTTACAAACAGCAAGATCTATGAACGTGAACTCCCCTACTAGCCAACTGTGTTATTCAAAACATGAAAAAAATAAAAAAAAAATTGAGCATATAATTTAAATTCATTCATTCGAGATGAATCCAATTAAATTATTAGCTAATGATCCAAAAATGGTTGATTGACATTTATAAATAATAATAATAATAATAATAATAATAATTCTTTCATTTTATTCCTTTTCAAAGGGATTGATTAAAACAAATTGATGAAATTGAAGTATGGTTACAGAGCAGTGCATAAATTTTAAGTATTCTGGAAGCATTCATAAGGTAAATCATGAACCAAAACTATTCTATTAAACTTTCTCTATTAAATAATGCTAATACAGAAATTAAATATATACCAGCATAAATGCAGATTCGATTGGTTACCCATTTCTTTAATAAAAATTAAATGAAAAGTGACCAGAACAAATTTCTTAAAAAAAAAAACCGATTTGGTTGGATTTCGGTTTTATGGTACTCAGCTCAGCAAGAAACTCTAAAATGGTACTGATCCAAATTTCTATAATGAGTATACCCTTATAGGTATCCATCATGTCTTTTGTGTTGTCTGTGTGGCTACTTTTCATTGGTCCAGCCCATTTGGACCAACACCATAGCAGAATTACTCCTGCTAAACCCTAAATATATCGTCAATGGAAACAAGTGATTTGAAACAAGATTAAAAATAGTAATGATATCGAAACTTGAGACAACATTTGATTCACTCCTACAAAGTTCAAAAACACAATTCAAAAATTTCCCCAAATTTCTGCATAGCAGGAGAGAGAGAGAGAGAGAAAAAAAAAAAAACCTTTACTAAGTTGAGAGTTTTAAAAAAAAAAGGGATTTGGTTCGATTTTCGGTTTTATGGTACTAGTGCAGTTTCAAACTCAAAAGGTGACCAGCAAGCAACTTAAGGGCAAAGTAATAGCACCTAATTTCCCAATGCATATCTTTGGAGTTCTTACGAGTTATGGCTCAGTTGAGAGTGCAAGTTGAATATGTGAAAATAAATCTACATTCAGTTCCCACTAAACACACACCTGCAAGAAGAGATGAGGAGACTTCACTATAGCTAACCTCAACTATTATTATCTCTACGAGGAAACAAAATTATCGAAATCCCAATAGGCTACAAACCAACAGCAACGAAAGCTTTACTAGAGATGCAATCTAATGAAAAATCACTAATCAGATGGAAAATATATTCCCACAAACAAACAATAGACAACATCAATCAAAATACAGAAGCAATAAAGCTACAGCAGAGCAGTACTAATACATAACCATAATCACTGAGATCTGTTCACAGGTTCTAGTGCTTCAACAGTGACAACACTATTTCCTCTGATAACCTGCAGCAGAGAATGATACAAGCAAAAATCAATAAATTTGGCTGATAATATAGAATAGCAAACAAATCTATTCATCAAACAAACAAAAGCGACTTAGACTTACCACCATGCCTATGTCCGTTTTGTCATCACCATTCACCTCCACAGTATTGTCGACCACCAAATTCATGAATTGGTCAAACCCACGAAGTGTGCCTACCACCATTCTATTTGCATTCAGCTTGACTGCATTAAAAATGAATAGATAAGTGGGCTAAGAGAATGAATACAAATTAAGGAAGGAAGCTGCAAATCCAGGGTACATGCATTTAACACAACAAACCAAATGAAAAAGCCCAGGATAGAGGGTCCATATGGTCCTTCAATGTAGCTTGTAGGATCAATTTACCCTAAAATGAAACTTTGATTATCAATTTTGTACTTAAACAAGGCATTTTTTTGTCAAGTTAGTTTAATAGTGACACATGCTAGCAGATGATTCATAGTTTTGTGCACTTGTCAATTTTTCACGCTAACTTGTGTTAATTTGGACTAATTTGACCAAAATGTCAAGTTGAAGAACCTAATTGATAGCCTAAGTTCATCTCAGGAAAATCGGCTCCACGAGCAAAGTCGAAATGCCAAAATGAACCTCGATCCACAACACATATGAACAGTTAATTTTCATTTGTTTTAGATCCAACAACATTTAAGGAGCGAACTTTCTGACTAGGCTAAACTTCTAAAAAAGTAATCTTACTATCTTTTATCCAACTTGAAACCTCTAATATCCTATTCTAGACAACAAACAAGACTGATTGAATGGATGCAAAAGAGAACCATATAGTTTTGTACCCATCTTATGTCCATCTCATACAAATTACTAATGCAAATTACAGTTTGATTAACCGAATTGATACGCTAAGTTCATTTTGGTCAAATTGACTCAGCGAGCAAAGCTGAATTGCCAAATTGAGCATTGATTCCAAACCCATATGAACAATTACTTCAGCTGTCAATTAAGTCTTTATAACCATACAACATATAATGAGCCATTTGTTTTAGCTCCAACAAACTTTAAGGAACCAACTATTTCCTTACCACACTCCACTTACAAAAAACAAGCCTTACAAGCTTTTTTTCAGTTTGAAACCTATAATATCCTAGTGAGCTTTTCAGAATATAGCAGAATTGTAAACGGCAAACAAGATTGAAGCCATGTAAAAGAGAACCATGTATGCTTTTCGACCTCGCACAAACTATAAGAAAAAAATATCATTTGAGAAACCGAAGACAAATTTTTTTTTTATTTAAAAAAAAAAAAAAAAAAAAAAGAATTTGTAAAACCCTAACCCAGCACTGGTTTCCATTAAAAACGGTTACCATTTGTAGAAAATAGGGAATTCAACGAAAGCATTCCTTCAATTTGTAAAGAAATAAAAAAGATGACAAAGGATGAGAGGAAAACAACTTACTTTGGAGCTTCTTGTCCATGTATCTGCAATCCCAAATTCGAAAACAATAAAACAATTAGCAAATTCTGGGGACACAAATATAGCGCATGATGTAATTAATTGAATTAAGTTAAATAACGGCACATACTTCTTCAAATCTGGTGGCTGGCCTGATCTACTCATGTTGAAGTTGAACTTGAACTGCTCGAGTTCCCGGCGACAGAAAATAAACAAAAAACAAACAGAAAGAAGGGTTTAGCTGATACCTGGCTGAGTTTTAGCATATAAAACCCAACAATAAATCAAAGGATTCAAAAGCTACATCGTCGCTTTGATGGAATAAATGAGGCCCAAGGTTTTTGGGCTAAATGGACCAAGCTAAGCCCAAGTCCAATTAATTCTTTTCTTTTCTTTTTTTATCATTTTTTGATAATTTGTAAAGCAAATGTATGTGGGTTAGATATTTTACATATTAAACTTATAATTTTATTTTTTGTTCAAAATCTTCAAAAATTGACCTTCAACTGCATAGTGGTGTTGAGGATTTTTTTTTTTTTTTTTTTTTTTTTTGTGAGAGGTACAAAAAAGTTTGTGTGTATATATATATATATTATAAGAACGATGAGAACAAAATGAGGATGCTTTCACCCTAAAAACATTAAGGGTATAATCAAATTCGCCCAAATATGTTTAGGGCAATTTTGGTATATAATCTAAAATATGATTATTATGATAGAGCATGAAGCTTATAAATGTAATTAAAAAAAAAAAAAATTGACTAATAGTCGTCTCATACCAAGCAACTTGAAAACGAGAAAATTCAACAAAAAAAAAAAAAAAAAAAAATTTGTGCCTTCATATTGGGAAAAGAATGCTTATAAATGGTAAATGGGGTATGAAATTTGAAATGAAACCCATGCTTTTATAATCAATCCAATTTATTCTAAAAGCTTTGCAAAGTTAAAAGTAAAAAAAGTTTTACGTGATATATGCATAAAAACATATTCCTTTATTTTAATAAAAAATATATCCATTATGTTGACATTATTATTATTATTATGGGCCTCGAAAGTTCTCATTGTACAAAAAGGACTGATTTTTTTCAATTTTTTTGCCGGGTAAAAACAAGAAGTCAACTTGTCGTATTAAAGACTGCTATAATAATAGGCCATATTTGCCCCCAACCCATTAGGCCTGCCATACCGTTTTGTCAACGCTAGAACACTGCCATTTCCATTGTCAACTCTTCACCTTGAATTTGTTCTCTTATACTGTCTGTTATTGCACCTTGAAAACAAATGGCACCAAACTTTTGAAAAATTTGTCTCCTCAATTTCTTTTAAGTAGTTACTTTTTTTTTTTTTATCAAAATTTATAAATTTTATAATACATTCTTGAAAACACGTACAAAATGTACTGTAATATACATAAATCTAAGGACTAATAAAAGAAAATTCTTGAAAACACGTACGAAATTTTGTTTGCTAGGAGGGGTTGAGTTGGCTAAAGATTATAATCAAAATTCTGTCGAATTAGATGTTTAAATGTAGTTACGTTTTTTAAACTTGATTCAAGATTTATTAATTCTGATAGGCTTGGTCCTCTAAACAAATTATCTGCAATTTTATTTCATTTCAATATATATTTTTTTTATTATTATCTTAAACATTTTTCCTTAAATTTTTTATTTTCATTTTTTTTGTTAATCATTTATTTTACCTTTGGACTTTCTTAATAACTTTTACACCTTTTACATATTTCTAATTTTCTTTAATTTAACCATTGACCGTTCAAACCTATAAAAGTTGATGAGTTCCTTTTATCTCTATAAATATTTGAGGGTCACAAATTTCTGGTTAATCTGCTGATCATTCTTCATTTTTCTCAAAAAAGGGTCACAAAATCTTTTATTATTCAATAACCCATGGCTTATTCCTACATCTACCCATTATTATATTTTTTTTTAATAAACACTCGTTATTAGGATTAATTGCAACCATGGTCACTCGGGGTTTTCAATCTGTAAACTCAAAATTATTTAATTCCATTTTGCATCAATAAAGTCACTCAATTTCTAAATCTGCATCGATAAAGTCACTCTAACCTGAATTCTATTTTGTCAATGGTTACAAATTGGGTGTCTTTATTGATACAAATAGAAAACTTCAGTGACGGTAGTTGCAATTTACCCGATTATTATTTATATCCATAATAATGCTGATGTCAAATGTATAACCGGCCTACTTTTCAATAATACGTGCCTTGTTGACAAGATTCTAAGGATATTTTTTGGTATTCATTTATAAAAACAAAAACCCTTAAATTCTTTTATATTTTTTAAGCACTTGAAGTTTTTTATTTCACTATTTTAACAAATGAGACTATAAGTTAAACCTCAAATAATAAAAAGAATAAATTAAGAAAACAAAACCAACTATTTATCGATTTCATGCTACCCACCACCACACTCCCTATAGTTGTTTAATTTACATATAATTATAGCTATATAACTTGTAATATATAATTAATATAAGTATTGTGTCTTAACATAAACAGAATTGGTGCCCACAACTTATTTTAGTGACAACAGACTGAATTAAGATTCCACTTCTTAACATATATAAAAGAGGAGAAGACAAAGTGGTTGATTAATTTTTCTCTTCTCCACAACGGTTGGGGGAAGTTGGTTTGTTAATAATGCTAATTAATTACAATTTGAAAATCAATAGGCTAATCAAAAGCACTATAATAACCAACGGTTCTCATTTGATTCAATCATAAAAATGATTGATTTTCATTTCAAAAGTATGAAAATTATTTTCATAGCTTTTTTAGCAATAAAAAAATTGTTGTTATTATGTTACAACTGTGTATGTAATTTTGTTGATATTGATATACATATAACAATAACTTTAGATATTAACGTTGAATTAGTTTTTTAACAGCAAACTTTATCTTATTGCTAAACCTGACATTTTTGAAAGTGATTTAAGCGATTTGATACTCTGAACTACTCCAATAAACTTTAATTGGTCAATTCTAGGGACCCTTGATTAACTCAATTTAGAGATTGATATGCGATGCGCTTAATCTAAATAATAATCATTAAATATTATGTATGACCCAATAAAGGAAAATAAGAGTATGGTGCTATCCCATTATTGAATTTCAAATAGATTATAAAATCAATTGAGTTTCTTAATTGCAAGAAGCCACTATTAGCAAGTCAAAATAAATGAATACACCTTTTTTAATGTAACATACCTATATTCACGAAGATGTTGAGATTCTTTCAAATTTTACAAGTCAAAAGAAATCAAATTTATAAGACATTCTTCAGACATTCCTCTCCCCACCCTTTCTTCCTCCTGTAACTCAATCACAATTCTCTCACCATCAAACCACTTATTTTTTTTCTTTTTTTTTTTTTTTTTTTTTTTTTATAAACTACGGGTATCCTTACTGAGATATTCCGCTCCTTGTAGATGTATTTACTGGGATTCGTATTTGAATATTTTCCGACAAACACAACTTGTGTTACCGATTGAGCTATATACAACCCGGTCTTCTTTTCTTGATTTCAGGAAAAATGTTGGGGAAGAAGATGGGTTCATTCAAGAAACTAGCAAAGAAGGTGAAGGTAAACATAGGAAGAAGTGATCAACAAGAAAACAGGAATTGTGATCTATCATCACATCAAGAAAGTTTGCTAAGGGAAATTGATGAAGAAGAAGAGGGAAGCAACAATTCAACAACAACACCAAATGGGTTTTTTGCAGTTTATGTAGGAGAAGAGAGGGAAAGATTTGTGGTGCCAACAAGCTATTTAAATCATCCACTCATGAAGATGCTATTGGATAAGTCATACAATGAGTTTGGGTTTGCACAACAAAGTAAGCTTGTTGTTCCTTGTAGTGTCTCCACTTTTCAAGAAGTTATCAATGCTTTTGAATGCTGCAATGGAAGGTTTGATTTTGGTGATTTGGTTGAAGAGTTCATATAAATTAATTACAAATTTGAAATTAGTTTGTGCCAAATCATTGTTTAGATTAGTTTTCGAGCTAGTTAATTAGGCCATTAGGTAGAATTTTATACTTATTTAATTAAGTTTTTTTTTTTTTTTAATTATCATTTTCTTGTTCTGGTTTGAAGTTATTACAGAGCTGTATACCAAACTGAGTGGAAGATTGAAAACCCATGTTAAGCTTTCTAGTTTCAACTAATCGTTGACTGCCTCTCAGAATTTCTTAACAATCTCATTTATTGTATTTCTTTATCTTGCTCTGATTTTCAAATTAGTTTCTGTTGGAAAATTTTTTGGTGAACACAACATACCAATCCATATCACACCACAGGGATGTAAACGGGACGAGACGGAGAGGGGATTGGCAATCCCATCCTCGTTCCCCGGTTTGGCGGACATCTCTGCCCCCTTCCCCGTTTAGCAAACAGGGATAATCTCAATCTCTATCGCTAGTCTAGTCTGGGAACGGGTTTCCTACGGAGATCTTCGTCCCCGTTAAGATAATTATTTTTTTTTAAAAAAAAAGTAAATTCAATTTTGAAATCGCCACCTTTTAAAGTTTAACATAGTTTTAATTGAACATTGAAAACTTTAATTTTAATTTCATTTTAATACTACAAAATTAATTATTTATATAAAATAAATATATAATTATATATAATAATATAAACAATTAGAGTTGATGATTATAACGGGGATATTGTCAGAGATCCCCGCATGGACTAAACGGATACAGGAACGGGGGCCTGTGGGATGGGGAGATGTAATTACATCCCCGTCCCCGTTTAGCATTCAAAGATAAATTTATCCTCATCGCCGCCCTGTGGGGATTCTAAACCAGAAATTCTCGTCCCCATTCAGGCGGGCTCCACATCCCCATTGACAACCCTATCACACAACACGGCAATCCATTTTTCAGATTAAATAAATAAGCCATTATGTTTTTATTTGATTTTTTTTAATCTATAGGCACTGCAAGAAAATAAAAAAAAAATACGAGCAGATTAGTAAGAAATTTATTTTTGATTTAATAAAAGATAGTTGCTTTGGAAACTTGTTAGTGTTTTATTGATCTCTAAAATCAATTTGTATTATAAATTTTGTAATTCTCAATCGAATTTTCGTTTTTATTTTCTCAGTTTATAATTTTTCTTGGTAATTTTAACTTTGTTGTTGGGTTGGCAATTTGACCACATTGATGGGAATTGTTTTTATCTCCTTTTTAAATTATATAAAAACAAGATAGAAATTTATGAAGACGGCAATGAAAAATGTGAGGGAGAAAGCGCAATCGACGCCTCTAATTTCGAATGGACTTAATTGAAGAAAATTGGGCCAAACACATTATCCGGCCCCTTGAACTTTAATTTTTGAACTGCTTAGTCCCCTCAACTATTTTAGCAACCTATTTAACCCCTCATCTATTTTAAAGTGGTATTTTTAGACACTTGAATGCTGATGTGTTGTATGACCTGGAGGTAAGAGGTAATATTAATTAAATAGAATATGGTTTCCAGCGTGTGTCCTGCATGTCTTTAGTGTCAGACACGTGTAATGCATGATACTCTGTTGTGTCTAGTTATGTTCACTCAAAGGTTTAAAAATACCACTTTAAAATAGATGAGGGGTTAGATAAGTTGCTAAAATAGTTGAGGGGGCCAAACGGCTCAAAAATTAAAGTTGAAATGACCGCTTATGTATTTGTACAAGAAAATTGCTTATGAGCCTTATATGATGTGATATGTACATTCACTGGTGATTTAAAAAGAAAAGTGAAAATTAACTTCAAAGGAAATTTTACCAATAGTATTGAGTAACATTTAATCTTTTGAAAGGGATTGAAACTTATAAACTTCTTTCTTTTGATAAAGAGATACAACTACCACTCAATCAACTAATTATTTACATCAGTATTAACCATTAAGCAGTAAAAGGACAACTAATCTTCAAATTAAATTAGCTATTCGATGATGAGTACTAATATTAAACAATTGTCACATATTTATTGATTTATTCTTTAATAAATGAAAATTCTCTCATAAAATAATATCATTGATATTCTCTAAAGCTCTTATTAAAATGGAAGGAGGAGGTACCTCTTGAACAAATTTCTCTAATTTTTTTGGCCAATGATTTTATAGATATTTTCAAAAATAGTTTTTCTTTGCCTCAATTATTTTTCACATATGACATTTCGATAAGAATATGTTGTTCTATTGGCCGTTGGCATTCAGGTGAAGAGCCCAATTGTTTACTTACAACTTGCGACATTATTAGCCATACAGAAAAAAAAAAAAATAGGCCACTGGCTAAATAAAACGGGCCTAAGCCTGGGCCATACCCACAACAATGAGCTAGCCCATAAAGACATGATAACTGACAATTCACACACACACAGAGCTAACTACAAATCTAGCTCTCCCCTTCAACATTGACACAACCATCTACAAGAATTCTCTTCATGTCATCGACCAATTTCTGCATTTGCTCCCTTGAATGCAGTGGCGACGGATATACACAAGCACAATCAAGTCGTCCATCTCGTATGGTGTCAAATAAAGCAATGGACGGCCCAATTCCATGGACAGAAGCACATCCTATATAATCCTCTACACCAAGCTCTTGATGCATTGAATTAGAATCATCCATTACAGGTTCTTCAAAAACAGATATGAATGCAGTTCTAGCTGATGATGATGGGGTTAAACCCGGATTATCAATCGCCTTACCCATTAAGAAATTCAAGTCACTCATGTCTGTGAAGTGCTTGTTGTTGTTCTTTGCATTTGCAAATGACATGTAACACCTGTTTGCTACCTCCCAAAGCTCGTCTCCTCCACTTATATCATGTGAATTCATTATAGCAGAGTGGTAAAATCCTGATGCAATATCAACCACAATTTGAGTACTCTGTATTTCATTCATTCATCATTGCAGAATTTTAAAAACGACATTAAGGTTGAGACTTCGGAGGCATAAAGGGTCAAGGATCAATTTGATCCAACAGACTTGGGTATCAATTTAGTCCGCAAGTCCATATGATTTGTGCTTTATTGATATTTTGAATAAACTAATACCCAAAATTCAGATTCAAATTAAATTCACAGAGACCCACTCAATTAAGATGAATTTTGCCTATTTTATGATTATCTCTCAATTATACTTTTTTTTTTCCTTCTAATTTTTGAAACCACGTATAAATATCAATTTATTATGTTTAACTCCCAGAATTCATAATGTCAACTTGAATGACGAAATTAATACCAAAAATCAGCAATGTGACACTTTATCTACAAGAGTAAGAAAGATGGGTTACCAAGATGTTGAATGCTGATCACAGGATCAAGAATCGAACGGCAATCAACCAGAGTTACAACACCATACTTCTGGCTTTGATCATCAGGAACATCTTTTGAACGATGTGCAGCGATCAAACCAGCAGCTGCTAACGCTCCACACAATTTAATCCCTCTTGATTTGCATCCCTTCAATACCAACACTGTTTGATTAAGCACATTGATTATGTGATAAATTCAAAAAATCACGAAAATTGCAAAATTACCTCCATCAGAAACCGAGTTTGATCCGAGTTCATCTGCAGTCTCAAAACCTGAGAACATCTAGCAGAAATTGAATCCACAAAGTTCAAATTCGCCAATCTGAATGCATTCAACGAATATCCAACGACATCCATTCCTCTAACCCAGAACGGCTTGTTCGCTTTCCCTTTAGGTATGCAATCTTCAATCCTCATCCCAATTTCACCAGTCTCAATTCCCAATTCCTTCACTTCTTCTTCCCTATTTCCTCCTGCGACAAGCATTAACAATTCTCTCAGCAGCACTGCCGCGGAGGCACGGTCGCAGGCAGCCGTGTGTAGCCGGAGCACCACCGCCCACTGGTCGTCTCTTATAGAGTAGACGCTAGGGAAGAAGAGGTTAGACTCTGATTGGAGAGGATCCGACCAGGGATTTCTGTTCATTTCGTGCTCTAGAATGAAATGGAGTGGGCTAATTGTGGAAGGATTAGGATTGTTGCATAAAATGGCGGAGGAGGTGGAAAGATCGAAGAGTTGAAATTGGAGGTGAGTGGAGGGAGGAGTGAAGAAGGAGAAGCCGGCGGCGGGGTCGAAGTGGAGCTCTGAACGGAGGATGGGATGGGAAATTTGGAGAAGATGAAGGGCATTTTGGAGATTGGGAATATGAGGGGGTTTAGATAGAAGAAGAGCTAAAACAGTGATGCCAGTGCCAGCAGGAACCGCTTTGCACCAGCTGTACTCTGTTCCGCCTACTTTTCGAGCCTGTGGCTCGTCTGGTTCTGTTTGGTGTAGGCCATTGTTAGCCATTGGTGAAAAAGGAGGAGAAGATGAGACGTGGAATTGGGGAAGAAGATGATGAAAATGGACCAACTTGAATAAAGTGTCTTTCTTTTTTTTAAGCAATTATATGAGTAATGTGCTGCCAAAGGAATGAGATTAATCAATGTGGACTTTTGTCGTGGACTGATGGCTAACAGATAAGGAGAAATCTCATCTCGATAGGATTACTTCTTCTGAGACTGCAATTTCTATAATGTTGCAAAAAAGGAAAACATGCTCCTTCCCTTAGACTAATTTTAATTTTGTATTAATCATAAGAACAACTGTTTTTGATCTCGTTGTAACCATTTCAATCACTAAAGTTTACCAAAAGAGTCTCCAATCATGTAACCCATTTAGGATACTGATGGAACATAATACAACATTCATACTACCCCATTACATAAAGAAAACTTCAAAAGGGGTTATTTTGATTCAAACATTTTTTATTATTATTATTAGATACCAACAAATCACATAATATAGCTAGTTTTTTTTTTCTTTTTTTTTTTTAATCTCTTTTGCATGATTGACAAGTGTATAAGTATTTAAATTATTTAATTACTTTGTGAATGAATAAATATATTAGTCCTTAGATTATTATCTATAAAGACACAATATTATTAATCATAGTGGATTGATAACGAATTGGACATTCATTAATCTTTAGGCTATCACCTTAATTTGTTTATTTTCTTGGTTCGTACGAGATACTAATCTTATGAGAGGGATAATCTTATTCTGCCTAACATGTTGACATTAGAATAAACATGTGGACATTCAAAGAGCTAATTGTATCCAACTATGACGTTAGATAATAATTGCACAAAGGTTAGTCAAGAGAATAATTATCTAGGTAATAATCGTGCATATAGTGTTTTTTTTTGCAATAGTTAGTTACGTAGCGTAATAAGAGTTTGCCAATAGAGAATTCATTACCCTAAGTAAATAGAAATAAATCCTACGATAATTATTGATTGGTTTTTTATGGAATAAATTCATGGCCAGAGCAATAAGATTAGCTTAATGAGATTAGCATCGACGGATATTCCCCGATGAGAGTCTTATTTAATCAAAGATTGCAACCAATAATTCTTAGGACCAGTTTAGGATTGCTGTAAGTGAAAATACTGTCAAGAAAAACTAGATTTCATTGTTTTTTTTAAAAGTAGTTTTAAGTGTTTTTTTCAATGTTTTCCTGAATACAATCTGACTTTTACCAACTGTGCATTTGAGGCTACTTTCCACAACCCTAAAAACAGCTTTCAACCAAAGTAAAATTTCCTATACTTTGGCTCTTGAGACTGCGGATAGGGGTGAGCAAAACCAAACTGCGAACCAAAAACTGAACTGAACCGAGACTGAAAAACCAAACGAACTGAACCAAACTTTATTTGGTTTTATAAAATATAATAGTTTGGTTTGTTGTTCGGTTTTTTGTTTTTGTTGAAAAAAATAAAACCGAACCGTAATAGGAAAAAAATATTTTTTAAAAATATATATATGTATATAAATAAATTTTATTTGACATATTATATATTTATATTATTATATAGTTTGTATTTATGAGACTTTAGTTATACATGTAATATAAATCATTTTTAAGCAATATTTTACATGTAATTATAAAAACTAATGATAATAAAAAAATTAAATAAATTAAAATTTTTGTTGATTTGGTTTGAAACGAATCAAACCGTAACTGAACCGAACTGGTTCGGTTTGATTTGATCCGAACCATATGAACTTTGATTTGACTTTTATTTTATTTTTCTTCTACTTTTGTTTTCAGTTCGATTTGGTTTGATTTTATTTTTGAACCGAACTGTATTTTGCTTGCTCCTAGCGTAAGGTAGCCCTAAACTACCCATTGGTTTCTTAACAATTAGATGTTGACATTTTGTAGCTGTGGTAGGGCTGTCAAAATGGGTTTATGTGTCGTGTTCGTGTCGTGTTGACACAGTTTGGTGACACTTATAAGGTTAACACTGACACTACCCATATATTAAATGGGTTGACAGAACACGACACTATATTATAACGGGTTGGCACTATTAACATGTTCAACCCATTTATTTAAAAATAGATTATTTATAGTAACAAAAAAATAGATTATTTATATATCAATTCAATATTGAACCACATTATGTATAAAAATAACAATTACACTTCTAAAAATAAATCAACATAAATTCATAAATTCAATTAAACATGTAACTTTGCAAATAGGGTAATAGAAAGTAAAAATTAGTTTAAATTTCTGCATTTTTATTAATTAAACAATATCTGGTGAAACTTTTATATCTCATTCAGGTAGTCCTTCCAAAACTGCAATTTCTACATAAAAGCCATAATAGTTACTAGCCTAGTATAGTCCAAAAAATATTCATTAAATCACAATGAAAAAGGGTTTGGAAGTATTGAAGAAAAAATAAATTTATACTATCAGCTCTCAAGTGCAAATGATAGTTTTAACATTCATATTAGTCAAAATTACTAATTTATTAAACGGGTTATATGGTTTCATGGGTTGACTCATGACCCAACCTATTTATCTCGTGTCATAAAAGTGTCGACTCTTTTCTGACATTAACTCTCATAAACTCAACCCTAATTCGTTAAATTCCGTGTTAAACGAATCGTGTTATCGTGTCACCACCCATTTTGACAGTCCTAGCTGTAGTGAAGAACGAAAATTTTAATGGAAGGACTTTATGCATGGAAATTATGATCGGTCCATACATTAATGTCAGAGTTATCAATTTTTTATAGGATAACACGATTCTCAAAGTTCGCTTAAATTCAGTACATTTGATAAAGTTATCATTTATATTTTTAATTTATATTACATTACCCAAATAATCATGATATGAAAATTTAAATTGATGCCCCTAAGTTTATTAAAATTTTAAAATATTAAAATATTAAATCTAATATCCCCTTTTTTAACTGTATATTAGTAGACATTTTTAAATTAATTATTTCGAGATTGTTCAGCCATCTACTTTTCATTAAAGTTTTTTTTTTTAAAACAAAAAAACACCTCTAATGTATGAAACATATAACAAAACTGAAAATTGGAAAGAAATTAAACTATTAATTAACAATTAAAATTCTAATTAATACAATGCGAACATACATATTTAAATAACAACACTGTGTTTAATAGAAATTCTAATTAATACAATGCGAACTTACATATTTAACTAACAACACTGTGTTTATTACATATAAAAAACATTGATTTTTTTTATTAAAGAAGATAACCACAAACAAAACCAACCAAGATAATGAAGTGACCTCTCTCAACACATATAAATAATCTTCATCCTCTAAGCATAATTGCAAGCATCAAGTAGAATTTTCTTCATGTGATCAACAAAATCTTGCATTTGGTCCCTTGAATGCAAAGGTGAAGGATAGACAAAGACACAATCCAATACCCCATCTCTAATAGTATCAAAAATTGCAAGGCAAGGTCCTACACCATGGGCAGAAGCACAGCCCATAAAATCCTCAAAGTCAAACCCTTTATAATTGTTGGAATTTTGTAGGACAGTAGTGTCTTCAAACACAGACAACATTGATGTCCTCAGAGAAGATGAAGAAGTCAAGCTTGGGTTTTCAATGGCTTTGCACATAAGGTAGTTTATGTCTGCCATGTCTGTGAAGTGTCTGTTGCTCTTCTTGTAGTTTTCATATTCACTGTATACTTTCTTCCCCAAATCCCATAGTTTCTCCCCTCCTTTCATTGCATATGTGTTCATTATGGCCGAATGGTAAGACCCTACAAGAGTTCGATCCGGACCGGTTAAATACCTCAAATTTGATCATTATGCAAGTCAAGTGACTCAAGTCACTATATAAAATGTTAGATGTGACTGAAAAGTTTTGAATATTAGCAATATCTAAAAGTTGTTGCTACATATATAACAAACTGAACAAATACATACCACCACGACCAATGTTATATAAACAGAACATGGCTGACCAATTCAACTGGGTCAACCGGAATTGATAGCTGGTAGACCCTCAGGGCTTGTTTGGATTGAGGTGATAGGAGGTTAACTACAGGAAGGTTAGACAACAAATCTTTGCTTGGACAAGAGTTTATTAAGAAAGGATTAAAGAAAAAATTATGGCACTATTCACAACTATTACCCAATATAGGGTAGAAATCAAACTAATTCCAATTTTATGGTGTTTTTGTCAAAGTCCGCCTACCACATTGGCGGACACTCCTTTTTTTTCTTCCCCCACAGGTCCGCTAGTCAAAGTGCTGGACTCAAAGTGGTCCGCCTATCAAAGTAGCGGACTTAAAAAGTCCGCCTATGGGATAGGCGGACGATTAGGTCCGCTTTCACCAAAAGCGGACCTAAAAGCTGCCTTGTCCCGGCTGATGGGACAAGGCAGAGTCCGCAAAACTGGAATGCGGACAGAGAGGTCCGCATTCCAAAGACGCGGACTCATGTACAAATTTTGAGTCCGCGTCTATGAAATGCGGACACATGTGTCCGCATTCCAAATACGCGGACCTGCATCCAGAATCTTCACCCCCAGCCATCCGATCAAATGTAAATATAAATCCAAACCGTTCGATGAATTTATATATTTACTCGTTTATACGTTGAGAACGAGTAAATCACCATTCCATTTTTCAGCTTCTTCAGCTTCGTTCTTCCTTGCTGCTGCTTCTTCTTCCTTCTCCTTCTAAACCTTTCTTCTTCTTTCTGATCCTTTTAAACTTATTACTTCAGTTCCTTCTACATTGTTTTTTTTTTTTTTGGTAGGTTTATTTTATAAACCGTAATTTTTATTTTATATTTATAATTATATAATTAATTTTTGTTAATAATATTAATCAACTTTTTGTAATTTTTTCTCAGGATTGTCAGCATCAAATTGGAAACAAAAAATTTTATCACTACAACCACCAGACAACAGTTATTGTAAAGGTAAATATAAAATTTTTGTAAAAATTTGTAATTTCTGGAATAATATATATATATATATATATATATATATAGGAGATATATGAAAAAATGGAATATGTATAAATTTGTATTAGATTTATTTTTGTGAAGTTAGTATATAATATTTATATGTTTGAAAAATCATATAGATATGATATAAAGTATATAGTTAGTAAATATCTCTATAAGTTTTGTTTAAAAATTGTTATTAAAATTTGAAATATTATTATTTTTACAGAATATTTGAAAAAAAAATAAAACTGAGGTAGTAAAAAGAATTTTTTTTTTAATTTGGTGTAAAATTTTATATTTATTTTTATCATTATTATTGTTATTGATATTATTTTTAATACAAGTTATTTTTTTTTAAATTATATTTTTATTTTTATTTTTATTATTGTTGTTATTAAGATTAATATTATTATAATGATTATTAATATTACAAGGGTTTAAAATAGAAAACTGGTGTAGTGATATATAATATTTTATTTAAGTTGTTGTGTAATTAATTAATTAATTAATGTGTATTTGAAATGGTTCAATTAAGGTTAATATTTTTTTATGCAACCTGTAGATGGTTAAAACAATACTGACCCCAAAGATTATGCGGTTCCCGGAATTTGCACTGAAGAAAATTGCAAATTTAAAAAACATTCGGATGAGAAGGGGAAAAAATTTACTGGAGTACCTGCTAAACATGAACGAAAAATTACAAGACATAATAATGTCTGGCTACAAATTTGATGTGCGAACGAGAGAACAAATGTGGATGCTAAGAAATGGATTATCTTGGCGTTATCAACGCTTATTTGATGAGATTTTTGACGAATCACCTGTAGATTATGATAATATGGTAAAAATATTAATTACGAAGGAGAGTGAATGTATAAAATTACCCCAAGAATTGGTTGGCAAAGTTCTAGAAACTCTGCCAATATGTCAAGTAGACTATTGTAATAAAGTTAACGCTAGGAATGGTTTTAAATTTAAGATTAGGAGATGACTATAGTAGTAGTTTAATTTTATAATTATGTAACTTATGTATTTTTTTTATTGTTTAGTGTTATAATGTAATTTAATATTATAATGTAATTTAATATTATAATATAATTTAGTTTTATGATTATCTAATTCAGCATTAATAATTTTAGTAAAGTCCTTTAATTATATAGAACATAAATGAACTGTAGAAGGTCCAGCTATATCCCTCTTGTGTGTAGAAGGTGTATTATGATTGCATTCGACGTATAATTCAATACAGAACAAGGTATGACCTAAACTGTTGACTATCCCCAACATCATATTCAAATCATCATCGTCACACAGATCAAAACACTTATACACTAACTGTACTCCATTCATTGCAATTGGGTTTCGAAATTGCACCCTAATCAAATCTTCGGTCGCTGGTATATTCATAACAGTCCTAATCTTATCAAACAATGAACTAAGATTGAATAAACCATTCATTGATATTACTTTGCAACATCCATTCTCATAATCAACTCCAAATTGATTCCTTATGATTTGACCACCCCAATGAATATATATTGGCAATGAAGTCGACATTATTCTGTCATATAATTAAAAAGCATTCATTAGGGCATCTCCAACCCACCACCAATATCCAATTTCTTTTTTTGATGTTTAGTGTTATTTTAGTTTCTTTTCCATTAATAATTTGGTGTTAATTTCTTTTTTTTCAAAATGTGTAATTTTTTACAGTATTTCGCTTATGTGTTTTTATTATGGTTTTCAGACCCGGACTGGTTATCGAACCGGTCAAGGGATGGATTCATGGAATTCAGATTAAACTGTAATAAACCTAAATCGAACCGGATTTTATATATATACTAAAATATTAAAATATTTTTATTTTTATATTTATAATTTATGAAAATTTGAATATTTTTATTATAATTCTTTAAGTTTAAGCATTTCAAACACAATATACTAATTAAAAAACCTCAATTTATGAAATATAGTTGTTTTAATTACAATTAAATGTCAATTTAATTTAAAAATACAAACTATATTTTATATTAATTAAAAACAACCCAAAATAATAACTTCAATTTTAGATTTAAATAAAATTTTTTTCAAAAATTTCTGGTTGAACCGGAAAACCGTTGCGGTTTACTATTTTCCGGTTCAACCGGCCGGTCCGACCAGCCATTGACCGGTTATTGACCAAAGTGGGAACCGGATAGAAACCGACCAGCCGGTTCGGTCCGGTTTTCACAACTATGTTTATAATATACGAAACTTTGAACATTTTTATTATAATTCTTATAATTAAGCATTTCAAACACAATATAGTAAATTAAAATGCTCAATTTATCAAATATAGGTTTTGTACTTACAATTAAAAATACAAACTATATTTTATTTTAAATAATACACCTCAAAATAATAACTTAAATTTTATATTTAAAAAAAGATTTAAAAAATAGTCTGGTCGAACCGGATCCAAACCGATCGGCCTGCCCTCTGCTTCCAGTCGAACCCGGTCCGACCCGCCTGTCTTGTTCGGTTTTCACAAATATGGTTTTCATTAATTTGTGTGTTTCATAATTTATATGTATTTGTCATCTTCATTTATTTTAATAATTTTGCTTAAATTCTTAAAATTTTTTAAATTAATATTGATAAAATATCAAAACTAAATTAAAATGTTGCAAATTCAAAAAAATATTAATACATATACAACTTGGAACTATCATAAAATTTGATATATCCTATTTTTTAATCATTAAGTGTTATTTTTTGCATTAATATTATTAACACTAAAATGTTTTGAATTACCCTTTATTAAAAACAATGAATAATATAATTGTATGTAAAAAGTAATATAATAGTAATAAAAATGTTATATAAATCAAATAGACATTTCTAATACAAACTATATAGTTTATATCATATATTTAATATTTTCGAAACATATAAACATTAAAAAATTATTATGTAATTTAAATTATTTTTTTATATTTAATTAACATTAAATTTTTTTCTAAGAATTTCATAAAAAATATGTTAATAATATTATATAGTGTGTAAAAAGAAATATATTAATAATAAAAATGTTAGGTGGAAAGGAATTATTTTCAAATATTTTTATTATAATTGGAAATTTGGAGTGGAGAGTTGGAGATGGTCTTATATACTACACAAAAATCAATCTAATACAAATTTATAAACAAATATTATATACATATTCAATTTTTCCATGCATCAATCACATATATATTACACAAATTTAAAGAAATTCACAACATAATTTCAAAAAAATACAAAAATTACAAAATTTCATAAATTTTTTTTATTTACCTTTATTACGTTTAATAAACGCGGACGATAGCTGCTATTTGATGATTGTAGTGCTAGGATTTTCGATCCTAATTTTGCTGATGCTATTCCTATATATAAAATACAAAAAATTTATACATTTAGTTAAACACATATTATACATCTAATATAAATTTATAAACGAACATTTTATACACATTCCATTTTTTTACACATTACATATATATTACTACAAAAATTTATAGAAATTCAGAACATAATTTCTACAAAATCTACAAAATATAAAATTTGTAAAAAATTTTAGTATTTACCTTTCTTGGGTTGAATACTTCACAATATTTGTTATTTGGTGGTTATATTATTGTTAGTATTTTCGTTCCTAATTTGATAATGCTAATCCTACAAAAAAAAAAAAATTTGTAACAAAAATTAAGAACTTAATTAAATATATATAAATACAAAATAAAATTATAATTACTAAAAAATTACTAAAAATTAATTAAATTGATAATTAAAAGAGGTAGGAAACTTACTTGAAAGAGATATAATGTTGAACAAATTTAACTTCTAAAATATTAAAGATGGAAGGAAATTAATTTTTTTTTGCAGATGAAGGTTGGAGAAGGAGTGGAAGAAGAAATCTGGTTTTTTTTTTGTGTAAACGGATGAATGAGCTGATGAAGACAGGAGGAAGGTAAGATGAAGGTATAAATTTTGATCGGACGGCTGGGATTATTTTTCATTTTGATCGGATGGCTGGGATACGTCGATTTGATGGGGGGAGACAGGGATTCTGCATGATGTCCGCCTGTTGGGTATGCGGACACTGAGGTCCGCATTCCGGTTTTGCGGACTCTGCCTTGTCCCATCAGCTGGGACAAGGCAGCTTTTAGGTCCGCTTTTGGTAAAAGCGGACCTAATCGTCCGCCTATCCCATAGGCGGACTTTTTAAGTCCGCTACTTTGATAGGCGGACCTCTTTCAGTCCAGCACTTTGACTGGCGGACCTGTGGGAGAAGAAGAAAAAGGGGTGTCCGCCAATGTGGTAGGCGGACTTTGACAAAAACACCATAAAATTGGAATTAGTTTGATTTCTACCCTATATTGGGTAATAGTTGTGAATAGTGCCATAATTTTTTCTTTAATCCATTAAGAAATGGGAGGTGAGTGGAAGGTTAACAAATTTTCATTTTTAGTTCCACTAAACAGGTGGAATCTCAAAGTTAAGCAATTAAATTCACTTCACCTTCCTTTCCATTCCTTTAAAATTCTCCTCTCGGTTTCATTTGGCTATTTATTCATTCTAATTTTAATAAACATTAGCTACAATGCAACAACTTTTTTATACTTACTTCTATAGCTACAGCAAGAAGGTTAATACATTTTGCCAAAAAAAACTTCTCACATAAACTTATAATGAGTTTAATTAGAAGTAAGATTAATGATTTAGATTGACTAATTTTTTTAACCAAATCATGTAATAGTTTCTAGCCACTAAAAGGGCTAACATGCCAAGGCGGAAGGTCTTAATTTTGATATTTAAAATTTTAAAATATTCACCGACAAATATATACTTATTTATGAGATTTGTAAAAATATAATATTATCAAAATCGGATGAAACTAATTAGCTAGTTCAACCGTCAATCAACTATTGACCCAGTTTGATATAAAGTGCCCGTTCTTAAATAAAATTCACACAGACTGGTTTATAAAATTAATTAAATAATATTTTTTTTTTAAATAAAATGTTCAACATGGTTAAAAAAAAAAAAAAAAAAAAAAAATTGTGACTGACCAAAGTGGCGGTGAGAAAGAGGTGGGTCAAGAAGGGGTCTACAGTCAGTCAAAGTAACAATGGCATACTTTCTCTGTTTATCAGCATGGTTTTTAGAGCTCTGCGCAGCAATTAGTCCAGCAGCCCCTATTACCGCGCACAGCTTTATTCCTCTTGACTTGCAGCCCTTCAAAAATAAAAAATTCAAGTCATAATTAATTAATTTATGAACTAATTAAATTGAGTTTCAAAGAATGCATAATGCATATATAAGTAAATGAAACGATGGTTTTGTTGTCAAATAATAAGAGTGATTTGGAGACCTTAATTAATTTGGTCATATTAAAGATTACCAGTCACGGAGTTAGAAATAATTTTTTTTTTTTTTTTGTTTTTGTTTTGAGAGGTGTACTTAAAATTGTTATATATGTAATGTTAATTTGATTTCTACTCCAACATTAGCGTCAATTGTCAAAATTTTAAAATTTTAGAGATATTAAAGAATCAATATTACTTTTATTTCTTTCCTATAAAATGATTCTAGATTTTATTTCTACGGAAAAAATTCTCCTTCAATTTTTAATGTATAATATAAATTTTAACTCAATTTTATCATTTTCTAAGTAAATATTGACCAAAGTTACAGATAGAATTTTTTTAAAATTGTAAAATTAAACTAAAATTCTACTATAATGAAAACATTGGACAGTTATGAATAATAATGATAAAAATGAAATAAAACTATTTTATTTTATTTTTTCCTTTTTAACGGGGGCCATATATATTTATATACTAAACTTTAAGGATCAAATTATAGTGTTATAAATTTTTTCAAGGATTAAAATATATATTTTCACAGTTTTAGGGGTTTATGACCACCATTTGCTAGGGGTGAGGAAACCTAAACCGCGAACTAAAAATCAAACCAAACCGAGACTGAAAAACCAAACCGAAGCAAACCAAACTCTATTTGGTTTGATTTTGGTTTTATAAAATATAACAATTTGGTTTTTGGTTCGGTTTTTGGTTTTCATTAAAAAACCGAATTGAACCGAACCGTACTAGGAAATATTTTTTAAAAATATGAATATGTATATAAATAAATTATTTGGCATATTATATATTTATATTATTATATAGTTTGTATTTACGAGACTTTAGTAATATATATGTAATGTAAATCCTTCTTAAGCAATACTTTACATGTAATTTATAAAAAATAATAATAATAAAAATTAAAAAATTGAAATTTTTGTTGATTTGGTTTTACCCGAACCATATGAACTTTTGCTTGGTTTTGTTTTTTATTTTTTTTTTCTATTTTGATTTTTGGTTCGGTTCGGTTCAGTTGTTTTGCTCACCCCTACCCTTTGCCCACTTTCTCCGTCGTTGATGGGTTACACAAATAGAAAATAACTGAGGAAGTATTATCACAATATTTTTCATTTAATAAAATCATTATGAAGCTCTCCTTTTTTTTTTCATTTTTATTAATTAAGTACATGATCTTTCAATTCAACACATTAAGTCCTTAATTAATTATATATAATCCACACAATGATTCATTAATTAGCAAAATAGTTTTATAGAAAAAACACCTAGTTGTGGTTTATGAAAATCGAACACGGCTAAAAACACATAACTGATTTCATCTACATCTGAAATTGTACTGTTTTCAGTTTGAAATATGATTTTTACAGTTTTCAAGTCATACCAGCTATATAACAAAACCGTTCTCCAACAGGATAAATTTTACAATACCCTTAAAGTACTCCCTTAGTTATAAAAACACGATTTAATTAAGGAATAATGAAAACACTTCAACTTAAATTGTGTTTTTACAGTTACGAGAGTATACTCTGCAAATATTTGTCGTAAATAAGATAAGTAATGCAATTTTAAAAACGAGATTTACTACAGTTTGGGACCCAAGCTTCGGACCGGTTTGGATGGCTATCATCATATTAATTAGCACTCCATTCCGGAACCATGGTAGAGAGGTTGTTAAAGTGATGGATACACTTACAGCAAGAATGTTGAGAGTGTGAATTTGGTCAATCTTAAAGCGGACAACTTGAGAAGATCTAGGTGCTGTCGCATCTTCGAACTTCAAGTTCGTCAATCTTAATGAATTTAATGAGTAACCAATCATATCCACTCCCCTCGACCACATTGTCTTCTTCCCCATCCCTTTTGGTATCATTTCCTCCATTCCCAAATTAACCTTCCCTTTATTCCCACTTTCCATTTCTACCATTCCTCCGTCCCCCATCAACGCCACCAACTTATTCAGCAGCGTAATACCAGTCGTCCGGTCACAAGCAGCGGCGTGCAGCCTCACAACCACCGCCCACTTTTCTTCTGGTAACGAATAAACGGTGGCGAAAAACACATCATAAACAGTGGAAAACGAATCAAACCATGAGTTTTGGTTAAGTTCGTGTTCTACAATGAGATGGAAAGGTGAGATTATTTTTTGGGGGTTGAAATTGTTGTTTGATTGGAGAATTTCTAGGGTTGAAGAAAGGTTGAAGCTTTTTAATTTGAGAGAAGAAGAAGAAGAAGTGGAGAAGGAGAAGGTGTTTGTGGCGGTGTTTGAATGGAGATTTGAACGGAGGATAGGATGGGCATGTTGGAGCTTATGAATGGCGTTCTCGAGAAGTGAAATTTCCGGTGGTTTGGGGGTTTGGATTGCCACCACGGCTATACCAGTGCCGCCGGGTACGGCGCGGCAGAAGCTTTGTTCGGTGCCGCCGACTAGTCGGCCTTGTGTCATTTCTGGAACTAGCTTGTGGTTGCTCGACATATTAATTGAAATTTTTGAATCAAGAATTGGATAAAGAAATGTTTAATTGAGATGAATGAATAATGTTGGGATGATTTTGCTCTGTATTTATAAGCATGCATGGTGCTCTTACGATAATTTTCATTAGGATAAATGGGCTTAATTTCACTCATGGTATACCAACTATCTCCCGAATCACAGTTTGATATACCAACTATCGTTTTGCACACTGTAGTACCCCAATTTCTAGATGACCTCCTATTGTGGTACATGTGACCTGTTATTGTAAGTTAATTGTGCCATGTCAGCACTTTGTTGGGCTTAATTTCACTTATGGTATACTATTATCTCCCTAATCACAGTTTGGTATATCACTTTATACATATTGTTTCATTTTATTTTTATTAAAAAAAAAACAAAAATATATAAATAAAAAAAATAAAAGAAAAAAATTTGATTTATATATTTCTGTTATTTTTTTTAAAAAATAAAATAAAATGAAATAATACGTATAAAGTGGTATACCAAATTGTGATTAGGAAGATAGTTGGTATACCATAAGTGAAATTAAGCCCAATAAAGTGCTGACTTGGTACAGTTAACCTACAATAACAGGTCACATATACCACAATGGGAGGTCACCTAGAAGTTGGGGTACTACAGTGTGCAAAAAGGTAGTTGGTATACCAAACTATGATTAGGGAGATAGTCGATATACCATGAGTGAAATTAACCTGGATAAATATCAGGTTAGTATGATTAGGGAGATAACAGGTCACATGTACCACAATGGGAGGTCACCTAGAAGTTGGGGTACTACAGTGTGTAAAACGTTAATTGGTATACCAAACTATGATTAAAGAGATAGTTGATATACCATGAGTGAAATTAACCTGGATAAATATCACGGCTACATGGTGCTATTGAGTCTTTCGTCTTTTAATTTAGCATGTACGGCTCTTGATCTATTAGAATAATGCATATTAAAATTTCCGTTAACAGAATAATTAGACCTCGAGCATAACCCATCTCTAAACTATTTTTCAAAGGTAAAAATTAGTCCCAGCTCATAAAATTACCAATTCAATTATTCACCTATTCAATTTGACAAAAAAACTCTATGTAATGGATGCAATCGGTGCGTTAATATGATACGTGATTTACAAAATCGACATGTGGGTCTAACTAGTCTGAAAGCTTCAATTTCTATCCAATCACAAACGTCGGAGTGGATTCGACCTCATATCCTCTCTCTTGGTATATGTTAAACAATATGTGTTTTTTCGACTGAGATTTAATCGCGTTACTCTGATTAGATTCAGTCATAACTTAACTAAAAGAATAAAGAATTGATTAAGATAAACTTACAAACACATTTTTTGGGTGAGATTCTTCCTACCAAGAATGGTTGTGTAGGATTGTTACATGACTTAAAGATAGAACTAACGCGACTGTTACACGCGGAGTTTACAATTTTTAGATATCATTAATTGCAATGAGTATTTTGCTCAAAATTAAATCAGTAATAATATTTAAAAAATAGTTTAGGAGATCAGTCGAGCTTAAAACACATTAATTAGTTTGAAGTATTAAACTCGATTGAAAGAGCAGGACCCATTTCTGTGTTTGACCTAATTAACATTTATCCAAAGGATGTTTCTATATGTCTAGCTAGTTAATGTGGCTATATAAGAGATGAATCATAGAGCTCTATCTAAGTCTCTCTCACACAATTTAAAAAGAATTTCATATTCTTCTTCTTAAGTAGATGTTTAATGCGTGCAATATTATGATTCATTAATTTAAGATCTCAAATTAAAAGAAAATTATCTAAAAACTAGAACCTGAAAAGAATGAGTATGTGTAATTAATAATGACGTGGATATCATAGAATCGTTTAATCGAAAACCTTAAATTGATAGATAAAGTATAATTATAGCCTTATTATCTCTGATACTCTCTGACATGTAAATGCCCATTTAATTTGAAACATGTTCAATAGGGGTGCACTTTACCATATTGAAATTTAATCAACAAATGAAGCTGTTGGGATTCCAATCCTCAATCTTTAAATCTAAGGGTGCGTTTGGTTCAAAGTTCGGAATCGGAATCGGAAACGGAAACGAAATGATAGGAAATCGGAATCAGAATCACCAATTAATAGTTTTGTTTGGTTTAGTTCGGAATCGGAATTTAATTACTTTTTAGAAATTAATAATAGTTTTTATAAAATACAATTTGATAGAAAAATATATAAGATATAAAGTATCATTAATGTTTAACAATTATTTCTTTTATATTTGTTATCGTTGTTTTATTATTTTAGCATTTGATTTATGTTAATAACTAAATAATATTAATAATAATCATATCCGTATATAAAAATATTAATATATCAGAGAAGTTGGGAAATTGAGATAATTGTTAGTTATTTGGCAAAATAAGGGTAAGAAATAGTGAATTTTTTTTTTTCTTTTTATCAGATTTAATTTAGGAATGGGAATCAATATTGATTAATGGGGGGAGAGGAGGGAATGAGTGATTCCTACAAATGGGGGAATGGGATTCCCATTACCTAAATAATTTTGTTAAACCAAACAATAGCAAAGGGAATTGGTGATTCTCATTCCCATTCCCTCCTACTTATCTAGCTAACCAAACACCCCCTAAAAGGTTCTGGTACCGTGTTATTGAACTGTTGACCCCAAAAACTTAATCTGATAGGTAAGGTCCAATTATAACTTTTATTATTATCTCTATGTCATGAAACCGTTAACTTAAAAGATTAAACTGATAGGTAAAACTCAATTATAGCTTTTATTATTATCTTTGATAGTGTATGCCACGTCATCTGCATGCCAATACAATAAAATTATGACAATCAATATTTCAATCAATAAAAAAAAATGACGATATATAATCAATTGATTAATTATTTAAATAAAATTTTGGACCTTGAAATAAAAATCATATGCTTTAAGTTATAATCTTAATTAGATCTTAAAATATATTATACAGTGTAATGTTATTAGCTTGACGCAGGAATGATGTACGTGGAAGCGTATTCTATAATTTATCTTTTACATGGGCATCTATAAGTTGTGAGTTTTAATTTGAACAACTAATTAAACCAAGAATTTGTTAAATGGTGAGATGGAATTAATTTAGACATTCCCCATCCAATTCTCCGTCAACTATAGCCTATAGTCAATTTTATTTATTGTAGCAGCTGTTCACCGCTTTCCTCCTGGCTTCCCTGTCTTCAGATTTCTTTGTTTAAATTAAGAACAAGATGGATATTATCATTTCCCTTGCAAGACATAATATGAAAAATGGATAGTAGCTATTTATGGCATACCTACTTTCCTATATCTAACGTTTGGATTCACATTCACCATCCAACCTTAATGCTTTATGATATATATTAGAATATTCTAAATTTCTATTATAATATAAATTAAATTTAAATTGTATTGTCAATCAAGGTTGATCCGAGCGATAAGAAACTGATATTTTACCTATAAGATTTGGAGTTTAATTTTTCACCCAGTTAAAATTTATCTATCCTTATGTGGTTTGTAAGTAAACTCTCACCAAAATATACTCTTAACTTTCGAATACGTAGGCCTACCTACTTTTACTGTTTGTAGAAAAAACATTGCATACCGTTATTCATAGTTTTTATTTATTTATTTATTTATTTATTTATTCATTTTGCATAATTCTATTGTCACAAAATTTAAACTTTTATCTAATCAAACAAAAATGAAAGTCGGAGGAAAGATTTATTTTGACAACAAATGAGAATGGAAGGATTATTGGACTTTCTAGAAAGATAAAATAGAGACGGAATTGAGGTGCACAACTAGCATTGCGAATGGGGGCGATGAATGGTGATAGAAGACTAAGAGTAATTTAGGGATTCCATGGTTTTCAAAAGGATTGTTCGCAAATGCAAGAGGGTATATCTAAACCTAGGGCGCCAAACGAAAGAAAAAACACAACCAGAAAGGAAAAAACAAAGGCAGAGGGAAAGAACTTACTAACTTTGCTCGGAGATGGTGGGAAGGCAGAATGGAACTGGAAAATGCTTGCAGAAGACAAATGCACCAATTAATAGCCTCCTGGGGGGAAAATGAAAAAGTTGTAGCCTTTGAAAATCGACGGGATAGGCCAAGGGTCACGTCGCTGGAGTTGCCCAGTACGTGGCAGAAAGTGTTAGTTGCAGATTATAGAAAACAGAATTGAAAATAAAACGAAGATGTGAGCGGACGACGCGTTTTCGACGGGACGCGGGACTCCCTTTCGGAAGGGGCGCCTCGATTTCGGGCGGGGCCCTCCCTCGCGTGGGGTTTTTGATTTGGAAATTCATTTTTGAAAAAGCGGATTATTTTGAAAAAGAATCGAGACCTAAATCTCGATAAAAAGTATAGGAGTCGCCACCCGGCTCAGCTCAACCGGGAAATTACAGTGTAGCTGAACCAAAGCGGGAACTGCCACACTTTTCAGAGATTCGGGTCCGGACAAGTCCTTTATTTCGTGTCTAATTTAAATATTATTGTCAATGTTCTAGTTACGACACTTTAAGTAGCTAAAGATTGATTTTCATTGAAAGAATACACGCAGCGCGCATACAGGATAATAATACAAAATGTAAAGTAAAAAAAAGAATAAATATTTAAGGGCTTACAACCAAATTGAAAGAAAAATAAAACTCTCGCCTCACTGATACAACCGCCTATATACACGAGAATCTAGAAAAATTACAACCGCCTAAATACACGATTTAATTCTATTAAATACAAATGAAAAGAAAATTAGAATAAAATAAAGGCTGCAAAACAAAGGTTAGCACAATTTATACGGCACGCCATAAATAGGACTCAAATAGACAGAAATAGGGAATTAGAATTGGGGGTCATGCAATTGGGGGTAACCGGGTCGGCCCGGTCGGCCGGCCCGGTCAGACCTGGAAAACCATTTTTGAAACGTCCCTGTATTTTTGGTTTTGTGAGAAAAATCATTTTTGAAAACAATTTTTCCGGTTTATTATAATTAAACATGTAAAGTGGGTCGGTTTTCGGGAGAATCGGGTCTCCGTCGTGGAATTGTTCTAAATGCAACTTTACTGAAAAATAAATCTAAGGTCGTGATGTGCACAACAAAATTCATTTTGATGATTTTTGAGGGTTTTCCAAATTTTTCTGATTTTCTGGGGTTTTCTGATTTTTATGAAATTTTTTGGATTTTAGAATTTTATTTGGATTTTAGGGATTTTTTAGGGATTTCTGTCCTTGGCCGCGAGCTACAGTCGTACGACTGTCGTTACAGTCGTGCGACTGTAACCCTGGTTTGGGCAGAAATCGCTAAAAAAACCCTAAAACAAAACCCTAAAACTGAAGAAGGAAAGACAGTCGTACGACTGTAGTGTGTTTGGCACGACTGTATTTACAGTCGTGCCCCTGTTCTTATTTCAAGAACAGTCGTACGACTGTTCTTACTTTTCCAGAAATAAAAAATGCAAAAACTTGAAGAAAAATGCACCAAACACAATCAAATCACCCAGAAAGCTTGAAAATGAGATGAGTTAAAGATTATTTACCTCCTTGGTGACGATCCACAGCTGGAATGACCCCTGGCTACGCACCAATCCACGTGAATTTGCACTTTTTCCCCAAAAAGTCAAGGTTTCAAGAATGTCCAAATAACTCCCAAAAAGTCACGGATATGTGTTTGTTTTTGGTCCGAAATGATTTAATTTGTTAGTGTAATCGTTAACCTAAGATGTCTAATTCGTTTCAGAGATTAAAAACAAGAAATCAAGGGGGAAAATATGAGAAGAAAGCAAGCCTTTTTCACTTCTCTCTCTTCTTTCTTTTTCTCCCTCTTTCTCTCTCTAAAATTCTGGTTTTCTTCTCCCAAAAAAACCAAAAGCCCCTAAAATCTGCTTTTTCTTTTTCTTATATACCCTATTAGCCCGGAAATCTTGAGCATTAAATGCTCAAGATTTCCCTTCCTTTTTAAGTCAAGGAAGTATGGGCTGAAACCTGCTCCCCGAAAGTACAGTCGTACGACTGTACTTATACTACAGTCGTACGACTGTAGTGAATTCCCACGACTGTATACTACAGTCGTGGGTCAACGGTCAACGGCCCCATTTTTTTTTTTTTTTTTTTTAAAGTAAAATTTCGTGTTCACAGGCTGCCCCTCGTGTAGCTGGAATCCGATTTTCCGAAACGGATTTAGGTACACGACAAAGAACACGAAATTACGGATATGCAACGGTGGTTTCGCAGGTGACTTTGGTAGTCAGGTGGTCCATATGTCTTTTGCATGAGGATGACACCGAGAGTATAAATGACTTTTGGAGTCGGGCGGTTCCCTACGATGGCTTCCGCGCAAGGATGACGCCGAGATGAAATGACTTTTGGAGTCAAAAGGCTATGTACGGTTTGTCACACCGAGCCTAAAAATGCATGTGATGCATGTTTGATGAACGTATTTATTCCTTGATCGATAATTTTGAAACAAAAATTTTTGCCCCTTCGATCAAGAATAAATACGGGAATGCGTGCCATGGTTGCCTTTTATAGTCGTGCGGGACTGGATTTGTGAATACAAGATGTGATAGTCGTGTGCGACTGGCGCACTCAACGGACTGACACAGGATTTTTGGTTCCCTTTTAAAGTCGTGGGGGACTATGATTTTTGTATGAATGCATGACGATCGTGTGCGGCCGGGCGCACTCGACAGACTGAAATCGGATTCGGGTTCCCTTTTAAAGTCGTGGGGGACTATGATTTTTGTGTGAATGTAATGGCCCGGAGTGGCTTGGCACGTGGGGCGCGTTAAAAGTGCGACTGGTGTAATTATACTTACAGTGAATTTTTTTTCAGGGTTTTTCTTGGATTTCGTGCCCCTTGGGTGAGGCGGACCGTCATTGAAATGAATTAGTCTTCGCTAGATTAGTCCTGCAAAAATTACTGAAATGCCCCTGTAGGGATTTATTGCACATTAGATAATGAAAATGGGTTTAAAGAATAAATAGGAATAAAATAAAATGAAATAAAAAATTCCCCCCTTTTTCTTCACTACAGTCGCACGACTGTATTCAAATTTTGAATACAGTCGTACGACTGTAGGCGAAGTACAGTCGTACGACTGTACTTCGCGGGCAGCCAAAATAAAAGGGGCGGTTTCCGCCCCTTTCTCTCCCACTTTCATTTTTCTCAAAGAAACCTTTCCTCTCCTTTCTCTGAAACCGATCCCAAAACTCGAAAAACCATCCAAAATGTTGAAGAAAATGGGAAAGAAATTGAAGAAGATTCAGACCAGTGCGGTTCCGGAACCCAACAATCCGGAGGAGATTGCTTTCGTGGGGATCCCCCAAGGATACGGGCACCCGCTTTATATGGACCACTTCGGGATCCGGTTCGGGATGGTGATCCCCATTCTGCTGGCAATGGACTCCCATTTGTCCGTTACACAGGTTGGTTTTCGATTCCTATGCCTTGATTTTGAGTTTTTTCCATATTTTTTCTTTGAACTTTTGGGAACTGATTTGCATGATTTACTGCTTTCTGGGTTGAATTGATTGAGTAGAATGCATGTTAGGAGTCCCCTGTAGCCAATAGGAACAAGAAACTAGGAAAAACAGGTTAGAAATCGCGAAAATTATACAAATTGCGAATTTTTTTCTGCAGGAATATGAACAGTCGTGCGACTGTTCATGCAGATGATGAACAGTCGTACGACTGTGGGCATTACAGTCGTGTGACTGTAGCTACGCTCGTGCAATGCGTACTACAGTCGTACGACTGTAGCAAGAAAACATGGTTTTTTTTTTTTTTTGCAAAATCTGAATGCATGTATATTGTACTTCCCGTAATGCAGGCGCACAGAGTTGCTGGTAGTGGGAATCTTTCCCTTCCCCGGGTCTGGTGGGACCGACTTCCAGAGCCCGTGCGGGCTCGGGTTAGGCTCCTAGGGCTAGAGTCTTTCGTCCTGTCTTTGCCTATGAGCACACCGCACACCACTCATGCCGTGCTGACGGCCTTGTGCGAGAGATGGGTTTGCACTACCCACACCTTCCATTTGCCGATCGGGGAGTTCACCGTCACTCCCTCAGATTTCGTGGCGATCACAGGCTTTGGGTTCGGCGGGACCCCTATCATCTTTAACTGCAGCCTGACCCGACACCAGCAGGTGGACACTTATATCCGGAGGTTGATTGGCTGCGCCCCTGAAAGGGGGAAGATCTTGTGCTCCCGGGTGGAGGCTTATTGGGCCACCCGCGCAGACCTGACTGAGGAGGACGTGGAGCGGTACACCAGGGCCTACGTGCTTGTCCTCCTGTCCTGCACATTGTTTCCGACTGGGCAGAGTACCTGCAATTTGACTCTGCTCCCGACATTGGTGGACCTGGCTGCCTTCCCGTCTCTGGACTGGGCGCGAGCTGCGTTGGGGCAGCTGTATTACGGGCTGGACTTGTGAGCCCGGGGAGAGCAGCAGGAGATTCTGGGATTCTGGTTCGGCCTTCTGGTATTGCCTCTTTCTTCTCTTTCTTCTTTCTTTTTTTTTTTTTACATTATAATTATTTTTATAATTACAGATCTGGGCTTTTGAGCATCGGGTGCTGGAGCCGCCCGATTTGAGGGACGTCCAGGGTGATGTTCATCCGACTGTCCTGCATCGCTGGACGCAGGGGTGGCAAGGTGCCGTCCGTGATATCGAGGAGGTACGGCAGAGTCTACTCGACCCGTCCTGGAGGAGGGTAAGTAAACAAAAATCATTAGTATGAAAATTTGAATAACTTTTTGCTTACCTGTACTGAATTTCTTTTGTTGCGCTTCTACAGATCCGGCACCACCCTTGGGAGAATCTGGGTACCATCACTCTCCTCTTCCAGTCTTCGGCACGCTTCGACCGCCGCCGCTTTGTCGTGGAGAGCCCCATGTCCCAGGAGTGGTACTTGGGCGATCGTCTCTTCCTTTCTGACCACATCGATGGTCCGATTGGCCGGCTCGTGCCCCCGCCGCTCCCTCAGGCGCTCTTCTGGCCACACCTGGCGGACCCTGCGACAGACCCTGAGATATTTGGAGAGGGGTATAGCGTGGATCCCGTGGATGGAGATTACCCCGCCTATATCCAGCAGTGTTTATTGCCCGCTGCGGGTGTCGCACCAGCAGCTCCTCCTCCTCGTCCTCGTCAGGTATTCATTCATTTTTTTTCTTTTCCTCTTTTTTTTTTTTTTTTTTACTTTATATTCTCCTTGCAGGTTAAGAGGCGCAGGGGATCTGGGTCCTCCCAACCCAGTGGGCCGGCTGGTGGGAGCACTGATGTAGGCACAGGAGACGAGGATACTCCGGTTCAGGATAGGACTCACCTTGTCCATGCAGGCAGCGCCGCAGCTTCGGCTTCGCAGGCCGTCGGGGCTAGTGGTGTCGTGGAGGGTCGCCTGATTTCCGAGCTCAGAACCGGCTTCACGTTGATTGGGTTGGATGGCACCCAATCCTATACGACCTGGAGCATTCCTCGTGAGGAGCCTGCCATGTTCCTCCCGGAGGACACTACCCACGTAAGTCTCTTTTTTTTTTTTTTTTTGATCTCTGATGTTCTTTCAGGTCCGGCGAGCTGACATGGAGGAGATAGCCTACCGATACAGGGGTCTAGGAGACTTTGTGGTCCGAGAGAACGGCGTTTGGGCAGTAAGTATCTCGTGTTTCCTGTATCAAAATTTATGTAATGCATGAATGCATATGTATGTATGTATGGATGCTAATTTATGTTGTCGATTGCAGTCTCGGGTTGAGATATTTCGAGAGCAGGCCAGGGAGGCTGCTTCTGTTGTGGCTCAGGCCCGGACTGCGAACGAAGAGGTGGAGAGAGGGAGAGCCGAGATAGCCAGGCTGCAGGCTGGGATGGCTCGTCTGCAGGCGGATTTTGACTCTTACCGGGCTACACATCAGAGTGAGTCTGAGGAGGAGGAGGAGGACGAGGGGCAGGATGAGAGCTAGTTGGAGCATCCTGCTTGTCTTATTTATTGTTTTCACAGTTTTTTTGCTCTTTTGTACTGGATTTTTTAGATACATTGTGAATTGCACTTTTCATATTATTGGATTTGCCTTTGCTTGACTGGATCATTGGAAATTTACTCTCCTTCCTTTTCTTCTTCAATTTTTGCTTCTTTTTATCCAGGCTTTTACAATTTTCTAGAATCATTACAAGACTCTGATTGGCTCAAATTGAAGCCTTTCGGGTTATGGAATCTCAAGGCCTATTACAGACACTCGTGGAACATCGACCTGTTGAATGCTTGTTATCGCTTCTGGGACCCAGTGGACAATGTTTTCCGCTTCTCACGCCAAGAGCTCTGTCCCTTATATGAAGAGTTCAGTGCTATCTTGAATATCCCCTGCCATAAAGGAGTGGACATCGCCGTTCCCGAGTTCACTTTTGGTTGCATTTCCTCCTTGGTGAGCTTGTTCGGGCTTCCCAATCCCGAGGTGGAAGCTTTATTAGCTACTGATTCTCCTTTTCCTGGATTGAGCTCAGACTCCGTATTAGGATGGTGTAGCAATGCCCCTAGGGATCACATGAGTTGGGCCTCCATGGTCAGCCTGTTACTGGTGAGCCGGTATTTCTGTGGTCCTAGTGATGGGATTATCTCCTTCAGGGCTGTCTCCCTTATCTCTCAGATGGCCGTGGGAGCATCTCCAGCTCCTTTTGCACTTGCTGAGACACTGATTAGTTTGCATGCATCCAAGGCAAATGGTGTTCTCCACATTGGCCCTCATCTCACACTGCTCCAGGTGAAATTCCTTATTATCTGGTGTATTTCTGAGTCGAATGAGCCACTAACCCTTGCTTACCACCAACTGCAGATCTGGTTGCTGGAGAAGTTATCAATTCTTAAGATTCCAAGGGGGAACTTCAAGAAATACAACCCGGCCAATCTGAGGGAACGAGGCTTCTCCGTCGACTCCTATACTGATATGTCTGCTGATGAGTGGGGCGCTTGGCTATCTCACCGGACTGATGACCAGATTAGGTGGGTGTGCCCCTGGTGGAAGATTACCCACGTGATTGTAGAGATGTGGGCACATGGTGTGCAATTATTAGGACAGACCAGGGTAACATTCTATTCTCCGAGTCGCCTCTGCCGGCAGTACGGTCATCTACAAGGTATCCCTCAGCGCTCTTGTATCACCCGTTGTGAGGAGTACACTGCTGCTTGGCCAGATCACATCAGACTTCGCTGGGCTGGAGATACCCACCGTGTGGCATTGAATTATGCCTCACTTGCTCCCACAGAGACAGATAGTCGTTACAAGGAGTGGCTGGCTGAGATCCAGGATTTACCGACCCGTGAGGCGCGTGAGAGTGCGACTTTCTGATGGCTGGCTCCCTCTGAGGCTGCGAGACCACTTCCTGTCAAGAAAAGAAGAGCATAAAAAGAAAAACTGTGATTTTCACTATTATGCATGTATTGGTTACAATTATTATTATTTATATACATCTTTTCCATTATTGATGCGGTCCCTCTCTTTTTTTTTTTTTTTTTTTTTTTTTTTGCCTTAACTTTTGCTTAAGCCGCCCTTGCGGGTTTTCGACCTAACAGGCTCTTTTCTTCCTGCCTTAACTTTTGCTTAAGCCGCCCTTGCGGGTTTTCGACTTAACAGGCTCCTCTTTTTTTTTTTTTTTTTTTTTTTTTTTTTTTTTTTTTAAGGGTTGGATGATATTTGCAATTGCACACTTAGGCGTTTAAATGCCTTTGTTTATCTGGATGTTTCGACAAATGTATCATGTAACATACTCCAAACATTCATGCAATATGTTGAGCATAACGCACTTCATTAATGAAATTTAATTATCGCATTAATTGAAAATTCTAAAATTGGTACATATCTCGAACGAACTCATTCCTGTTATCAACCATCCTATACAGGTTTTCTGGTCGATAAGCTAACCCTCGTTGCCTTAATTTTTGCTTAAGTCGCCCTTACGGGTTTTCGACTCAACAGGCCTTTTCTTTTTTTTTTTTTTTTTTTTTTTTACACGTGGTAGCGTTTGAGATGATCTTGGTTAATCGGATTGGTGAATTCGTTGCCATCCATGTCCATGATCTTCACCGCGCCTTTGGAGAGTACCTTCTTAACCACATACGGCCCTTCCCAGTTGGGTTTAAATTTGCCCCTTGCATCTGTGTTGGTCGGTCTCATTTGCTTCAACACCAGATCCCCCGCTTTTAGCGGCTGTTTCTGATGACGAACCCGCCGATTATAAGCCCTAGCCATCCTTTGGTGGTACATCTGCAGATGATCCAGAGCCTTAAGACGCCTTTCATCGACCATAGCCAGCTGCTCAAATCTCGCCTTCACCCATTCTGTTTCAGGCAATTGAGCCTCTAAGACCGTCCTTAGTGACTTCAATTCCATTTCGACAGGAAGGACTGCTTCCATCCCATAAACCAGCAAATAAGGCGTTTCCCCAGTCGGCGTTCTAACACTGGTTCTGTACCCCCACAGAGCATAAGGTAATCTGTCTGCCCAATCCCGGTAGGTTGAGGTGGTCTTAGATAAAATCTTCTTAATAGACTTATTTGCTGCCTCTACTGCACCATTGGCTTGTGGCCTATAAGGAGAAGACTTGCGATGTTCCACATTGTATTCCTCGAATAATTCAGCTGTGGCCCCCTGAAACTGCACTCCGTTATCAGTTACCACGTGATGCGGTACACCATATCTTGCAAAGATGTGCTTCTTCATGAACTTAGCCATGTTCTTAGCTGTAACCGTGACATAAGACTCGGCTTCAACCCACTTGGAGAAATAATCGATTGCCACTACAATGAATTTGTGACCATTCGATGCGGGAGGCCGAATTTCACCAATTATGTCTATACCCCATACTGCAAACGGCCAAGGTGTCATGAGGTTTTGCAACTCCATAGGTGGAAGATGGCTGATGTCCCCGTAAATCTGGCATTCGTGGCACTTTTTCACTTCCTCTGCACAATCAGTCTGCATAGTGAGCCAGAAGTACCCTTGTCTCATGATCTTCTTTGCTAGAGCTAATCCGTTCATATGCGGGCCACAGATCCCTGAATGCATTTCTTGCATGACCTTCTTGGCTTCTGCTTCCGTTAGGCACTTTAATAACAACCCATCCGCAGTCCTTCTGAAAAGCTGCCCATCAAACCATCTGAACTGAGCTGCCAACTTTCTTAAAGTTGTCTTATCCGATGCATCCGCTTCTTCAGGGTATTGGCCATTCTGCAGAAAGTCAGCTATATCTTGGTACTAGGGCTTATTGTCTGCAACTAAAACCAGGACCGCGCTAGGACGATGAAACGGTGTTCTAGCAGTCTCCAGGATCAAAGGCTGCATCGGTGCTTTCTGAGGTCCTTCCCACATGGATGACAGGGTAGCCAATGAATCTGCCATCTGATTATCATCTCTAGCCACATGCTTGAATTCAATATGCCCGAATACCTTCACCATTTCCCACAAAGTCTCCAAGTATGGGCGAAGTGATTCTTCCTTGATTTCCCATTCTCCGGTGGCTTGGCGAATTACCAACAGCGAATCTCCCACAATGGACACATCATTTGCCCCTAATGTGATGAGAGCATCAATGCCAAACAAACAAGCTTCATATTCTGCGCCATTGTTGGTTACCGGGAATTCCAGCCGTTTTGACAAAGGAATTATCTCTCCTTCAGGAGTTACAATGATTACTCCGAGGCCCGCCCCTCTCTTATTTACAGCTCCATCAAAATGCATGATCCATTTCCTGATCTCCACTTCTACGAAAGCCAACTGTTCATCAGGAAATTCCAGGTTTTCCACATAATCAGATTCAAGCGGCTGATTGGCCAGGAACTCAGCCACTGCTCTTCCCTTGATCACCTTCTTCGTTACATACTCGATGTCAAATTCTGATAACAAAAGCAACCACCGGGACAGTTTCCCCGTTAAGGAAGGAGCAGAGCAAAGATATTTCATTGGATCAACCTTTGCCACGGCTTGTATTTTGTAGGATTGGAAATAGTGCCTCAACTTCTTCGTAAGCCAGACCATAGCAGTGCAAGTCTTCTCCACAACAGTGTATCGGGTTTCGTAATCTAGCAGCTTCTTACTGAGGTAGTAAATAGCATGCTCCCTTTTGTCATCTTGTTCTTGAACCAACATTGCCCCTATGGAGTTTTCTTCAATGGCTAAGTACAGGGTCAAAGGTTTTCCCAGAGTTGGGGGTTTCAACACTGGAGGATTAATCAGGTACTTTTTGATCCTATCAAATGCAATCTGACACTGATCATTCCACACAACAGGTTGTTCCTTCCGAAGAAGCTTGAAAATGGGTTCACAGACTGTAGTCAATCTGGCGATGAATCTGCTGACGTACTGAAGAGACCCCAGAAAAGACCTGACTTCTTTCTCTGTTTTTGGTGCTGGCATATCTCGAATTGCTTTGATCTTGTCTGGGTCCATCTCAATGCCCTTTTGACTGACAATGTGCCCCAACAGTTTGCCCGATGCAACTCCGAAAACACACTTCTTTGGATTGAGTCGCAGGTTGTACTTTTCAATCCTAGTCATAAATCTATCCAGGATAGCAGGGTGCTCCTCTCGGGTCATTGATTTTACTAGCATATCATCAACATACACCTCTACCTCCTTGTGGATCATGTCGTGCAGTAACGTCGTAACCGCCCGTTGATATGTTGCCCCAGCATTCTTCAACCCAAACGGCATCACTCTGTAGCAGTACACCCCCCACTCTGTGATGAAGGCTGTCTTGATCTTGTCAATGACATTCATGAAGATCTGGTTATACCCCGAGAAACCATCCATGAACAAATACATAACTGCCCTTGCTGCACTGTCGACCAGGACATCAATGTGAGGAAGTGGGAAGTCATCCTTTGGAGAGGCCTTATTCAAATCCCGGTAATCCACACAAACTCGGACCCTTCCGTCCTTCTTGGCAACTGGGACTATATTGGCTAACCATTCAGGGTAATCCACCACCTCCAGAAAATTGGCCTTTATCTGCTTTGCTACTTCTTCTTTGACTTTCTCGGCCCATTCTGGACGTAGACGCCTGAGCTTCTGCTTTACTGCGCTGAACTTAGGGTCAATCGGAATTCTGTGCTCTGCTATCTCTCTGTCAACCCCCGGCATGTCGTCGTAAGACCAGGCAAACGCTCCCACATGCTTTTTAAGTACTTTTGTTAATTCTCTCTCTTCTTCAGGATTGAGTTCGTTAGAGATGGATACCATTTTAGGATTTTCAATTGTGCCCAAATTAATTTCATGTAATGCAGTGTCATGAATGCTAAACACATTGAATGAATGTTTGCATGTATGCACAGAGCCATTAGGAAAAACATCACACAAATAAGCAAAGTCAGATTTCATTTCATTCATCGCCTTAAAAGCGGAATTGTTCATATCAAGTACATAAGATAAGTTTACAAAGAAATCATTTTCTTCCTCCACATGCGGAGGGTCTTCTACAGCAAGATCTTCCGGGTCAGCAGGCTCTTCTTCGAACAAGTCACCCAAGTCAGCTTCAAGAGTCTCTTTCTGAGCTTCAGATAAGGCATCTTCTTCCACCTTCGCTTTTCCCTTAGCCATCATTTTGGTGAGTTCAGCAACAGCTTTTTCCACTAACTCTGCCCGTCCTGAAATAGCTTCCTTCTTCACGGGGCTCTCTTTCAACCCTTTTTTCAGTAGTTCAGCAAATGCTTTGGTAATGGTATCCACCAGGGGGTCTGTATCTTCTTTTGGTTGCACCTCCGGGATGATGGGAGCCACCACTTCAGCTTGGCTTATTGGAGGAGAAGTGGTCTCCTTCATATCTTCTAGCTTAAGCATTCCTTCCACTGAGCCAACCCCATATTTCAAAAAGTCTACAATATTAGCAAAAATCTCAAACCCGGGGACTGTTTCCCCATCGATAACCATCGGTTCTGGTTTACCACCATACGGCCCACCACTGGCTCGAACAAAAGTATCCAAGAGATGGACTTTCTTTGTTTCCGGGATCTCCTTCTTCTCAGCCCCTTTGTAACCAAGACCCCCTCGGTGTGATTGGCCCCCAGTGATATCAAACTTTGTGACCCCTTGCTGATGGACTCCTAGCCCCCTTCCTGGAATGAAATTTTGCTTCTGAAAATACTTATGGATCCATGGAGAAAATGTCAAATCCCTCTCCTTATGCTCAGAAAGAACTGCCACTTGAAAGCCAGTCAAAGGTTGTTCAGATGAGTTCAGAGCAGCCACCATAGAAGATTCATCTGCCTCAAGAGTTACAATCTTTTCCCCCATCGGAATCTTCACCTTTTGGTGCAAAGTTGATGGCACACCTCCCAATGCATGAAACCAAGGTCTTCCCAAAAGCAAGGAGAAAGTCACAGGAATATCAATGACAGTGAACAGCACGGTTGACTTAACTTCTCCCACTGACACTTCTGCTTCAAAGGTTCCGATCACAGTACGCTTGGAATCGTCATAGGCCCGGATCACCGTGTTAGACCTTGACAATGCTTCTTCAGACATATGAAGGCTAGGTAAAACTTTCAGAGGGCAGATATTCAGTGCTGAGCCGTCATCAACCATCACACACGGCAAAATTCGATCCATCATCTCCACTTTCAGATACAAGGCACGATTGTGGTTAGTGCCTTCCGGAGGTAAGTCATCCTCAGTAAAAGTGATCCCCCCGGGATTATCAGATTGTTGACTCTTTGTACTCCCAATCACCATGCATACTTCCTCGGGAGACATTAATGGGTTTGCATCCATTTCCATAAGCTTTTTTACCACTGCAGCTCGATGTCTTTGGGACTCCATAAGCAAATGCCACATAGATGCACGTGCGGGCATCTTTTTGAGTTGCTCCACTACTAGGTCTTCTTTCTCGTTCACTTTGATAGGCAAATAATCTTGAACCGGTGCTTCTACCCTCTTACTCGGCTCTCCCAATCGTTGTGGCTCGGGTTGATATACCCTTCCACTTCTCGTGACATTATTCACTGGAGCATCTTCCTCCCTTATATACATCCCATCCTTAGTGCAGACAGGATAGACAGGTGTTGTCCGGTTCAGAGGTTCGGGCCTACTCATCAACTCAAATTCATCCGCATCATCATCCAATTCTATATCATCCAGATTCACAGGTTTGCTCTCCTCCACTGAGGGCTTAACATCTTCACCTACCACCACTTGAATTGCGGGATTCGCCCTTGCAATCTGGGCTAAGACAAAGTTAGGAGATAACCCCGATTGCACCATGTTTACTCTTCTTTCAAACTGAGGTAGCGGATTACTCTGCACATTGGGCTTTGAACGGGGCGTTTCTATCTTCTTTTCATCAATCAGCTGTTGAATTGCCTTTTTCAAAGCATGACACTCGTTGGTTCGATGCCCCTTAGTCACATGATAGGAGCAAAAGTTGTTCTTGTCCGCCTCAGCCGGAGGCGTGTACGGTTTCAGACTTTGAAGAAAGCCTAGATTCCTACATTTCAGAAAGATCCGCCCCAAAGAATCTTCCCAAGGAGAGATCCCTTTCCCGGCTGTCTGTTGACTAGACCCTTGCGCAACTGTTGCCACCTCTATTTGTTTAACAGGTGCAGGTGACTGGTTTGGCTTAGCACTTGTCGATGAAGAAGCCGCAGGGTTGTTGTTGCTTTTATACCCCGAGGAGTATGTACGGCTCCGATACCCTCCTCCATAACTGTTCTGGGCCGGATCAATCTCGTACTTCTTAACTTTGCGGGCCAACTCATGCACCTCTATCAGGGACTGGAATTTATGGTACTTTATCACATTCCTATAAACCTCCAAGCTCCCGTCAATTAGCTTCACGATCAATTCATCTTCCAATGGCTTCTGATGAAGGAGAATCATTTTATCCATCCACCTTTGGTAGTATTCAGAGAAGGTCTCATTTGGTTTCTGCCTCACCGCCTCTAAGTCTCGCAGCTTGACTTCCAGTTGTGTATTGAAACTAAAATACTTGATGAATGCATCAGACAGTGCATCCCAATCACCTTGTATCCCCTCAGGCTGCTTATTGTACCACGTGATAGCACCCCCTTCCAAAGTAGTGGGGAATAGTCCTACCAACTGATTCATGGTGAGCCCGGCCATGGTCATAATCCGCACGTATTGATTCAAATGGGCTGTAGGAGGGCTCTTCCCCACGTACGGTGCAATCCTAGGCATTTGGAAGCCTACTGGAAGCATTTCAACCCCTCCGGCTATCAGTGTGGATGGGTCGATCCGTTTGGCAGATTGGATCTTAGAGCTGGCACGCAGCTCTGCTATAGTTTCTTCCATCTCCTTCATCTTTCTTTCCAAGGCGGACTCCACAGGCCGCTCAGCATTATCTCTCCGGCCTTCTTCAGCGTCTGACTGCCCATCGTTCAGTCTCCCTCCACTACTTTCTTCCCGAGCACCTCTTTCTGGCCTCTGATTAGATGATTCAGCCAAAGCACTCTGCACTTGGCTTTTGATAAGATTCTTAAACTCATCAGAACTCATGAAATCATGAAGAGCAGAGGTAGCCATCGTGGCGGCAGCAGCTTCGGGTGGGATTGCCATATCTTGAAATCTTTGTTGCAATTGTTCAAGTTCCAATGAAAACCCGGCACTCAATTCAGACGACGCTTCAACCTCCCCAAACTGAATAGATTCCTCAGACTCACTAGATGATGAATCACTGTGCTCTATCCTCACGAGTCGTCGTCCCGATCGGAGCCAAACTACAAAATATTCCAAACAAAAGTTAGTGAAATATGATCGCCCAAAGAGTCATGAACTCTAGGGGATATGCATGTATGCATGGTGTGTTGAATGGACGATGTATGGATGTTGTATGAAATGAATTTGTAATACGAACCTTGAATAATTAACCCTTCGGGTGGTGGAGTATGCATGAACTCTTATTTATTTATGCATATATTACAATCCAAGAATTAGATGCATGGATGAGACCTTTGGTGCTCGGGGAGTACCTCGGGTTTTTGTGAAATGACATGATTGTCCTTAGTGGACGGACAGAGTTTTCGGCACTCATGGAGTGCCTCGGATTTTTGTGATGTGATATCGACACGCGCATGGCACTTGGTCGAGGTTTCGGTGTCCGTGGGATACCTTGGATTTTTAATGATATGAAATGAACTCGTGCTCAGCTTGCGGGTGGAATTTCAATACTCGGGGAGTATCTCGGTTTCCGCGCCACGATGTGAAGTGAATGCGTTCTTGGTGAACGAGCAGAGTTCCGGCGCTCGGGGAGCACCTAAACGTTTTGATGTGTGAAATGGAATTTTTCCGGCACTCGTGGAGTACCCGAAATAATTTAATGAAGTGCGATGAATTTTGTCGGCGCTCGTGGAACGCCTAAAAAAAAAAAATGCTTTGATGGAATGCGATGAATTTTTGTCGGCATTTGTGGAGCGCCTAAAATGCTTTAATGAAATGCGACGAATTTTTGTCGGCACTCGTGGAGCGCCTAAAATGATTTAAATGAAATGCGATAATTTTTTTTGACGGCACCCGTGGAGCGCCTAAAATGCTTCCCTATTTGGTTGGCAACGTGACGTGTGTGACCCTTATGGAATTATTCAAGATTCGCATAATGCTTTATGTATGACATGCGTTTCCCATGGCTGCAAAATAAAATGGTTAATGCTCATGACATTCAAATGATGTTCGTGAGTTAATTAATTTTTCACACGAAGAAAAAATGCATGGCTACAAAAAAAATGTGGTTAGTGTAAATGTCACGCAAGTGATTAATGTATTTACAAGCGAAAGAATGGAAATGGCTGTACAAAAGATGTGAGTTAGGATCACACAAATGTTCTATGTGCGGTATGTTATGTTTGTGAAAAAAATGTAAATGATGATATGTTATGGAAGGACAAAAAGACATGTAGCAATTAGCACACGGATCGTATTCTTCCAACCTTATTCCTCCAAACGTGGTCAGGTCGATAAAATTCTAACCGAGTCCTAGGAAGGGTTCTCTTCGATCACCAACCGGGGGTGATGAAGGCGGATTTTATTTTATTTTATTCACACAATTTGTTTTGGCATCCTAAGGGAATCCAACTAAGGTTACCTAAGTGAGTTCGGTCCAAAGTCGGGATAACATCAAGGCTCCCATAGCAAAAATATACTCCTCACTTCTCCCCACTCAAGGGTTCGAACGAAGGGGTTCGTACGAGGCTATGGGTGGTGTTTCGTATCCGTGCCCCTAAGACCAAGAGGAACTTAGGCGACACTTCAACGATTCACCGGGCTAATAGTGGATACCTAACTTAATGCAATAAATGCCTAACTACAAAAATGCATAAAGTGCCATATAAGAATCATCCACTTAATTTAAATTAGACACTTTTCAAGGCTTGTCAAATTCTTTTAAGTTTTTTTGAAAAACATTTAAGAAATCCCCAGCGGAGTCGCCACTGTGAGCGGACGATGCGTTTTCGACGGGACGCTGGACTCCCTTTCGGAAGGGGCGCCTCGATTTCGGGCGGGGCCCTCCCTCGCGTGGGGTTTTTGATTTGGAAATTCATTTTTGAAAAAGCGGATTATTTTGAAAAAGAATCGAGACCTAAATCTTGATAAAAAGTATAGGAGTCGCCACCCGGCTCAGCTCAACCGGGAAATTACAGTGTAGCTGAACCAAAGCGGGAACTGCCACACTTTTCAGAGATTCGGGTCCGGACAAGTCCTTTATTTCGTGTCTAATTTAAATATTATTGTCAATGTTCTAGTTACGACACTTTAAGTAGCTAAAGATTGATTTTCATTGAAAGAATACACGCAGCGCGCATACAGGATAATAATACAAAATGTAAAGTAAAAAAAGAATAAATATTTAAGGGCTTACAACCAAATTGAAAGAAAAATAAAACTCTCGCCTCACTGATACAACCGCCTATATACACGAGAATCTAGAAAAATTACAACCGCCTAAATACACGATTTAATTCTATTAAATACAAATGAAAAGAAAATTAGAATAAAATAAAGGCTGCAAAACAAAGGTTAGCACAATTTATACGGCACGCCATAAATAGGACTCAAATAGACAGAAATAGGGAATTAGAATTGGGGGTCATGCAATTGGGGGTAACCGGGTCGGTCCGGTCGGCCGGCCCGGTCAGACCTGGAAAACCATTTTTGAAACGTCCCTGTATTTTTGGTTTTGTGAGAAAAATCATTTTTGAAAACAATTTTTCCGGTTTATTATAATTAAACATGTAAAGTGGGTCGGTTTTCGGGAGAATCGGGTCTCCGTCGTGGAATTGTTCTAAATGCAACTTTACTGAAAAATAAATCTAAGGTCGTGATGTGCACAACAAAATTCATTTTGATGATTTTTGAGGGTTTTCCAAATTTTTCTAATTTTCTGGGGTTTTCTGATTTTTATGAAATTTTTTGGATTTTAGAATTTTATTTGGATTTTAGGGATTTCTGTCCCTGGCCGCGAGCTACAGTCGTACGACTGTCGTTACAGTCGTACGACTGTCTACTACAGTCGTGCGACTGTAACCCTGGTTTGGGCAGAAATCGCTAAAAAAACCCTAAAACAAAACCCTAAAACTGAAGAAGGAAAGACAGTCGTACGACTGTAGTGTGTTTGGCACGACTGTATTTACAGTCGTGCCCCTGTTCTTATTTCAAGAACAGTCGTACGACTGTTCTTACTTTTCCAGAAATAAAAAATGCAAAAACTTGAAGAAAAATGCACCAAACACAATCAAATCACCCAGAAAGCTTGAAAATGAGATGAGTTAAAGATTATTTACCTCCTTGGTGACGATCCACAGCTGGAATGACCCCTGGCTACGCACCAATCCACGTGAATTTGCACTTTTTCCCCAAAAAGTCAAGGTTTCAAGAATGTCCAAATAACTCCCAAAAAGTCACGGATATGTGTTTGTTTTTGGTCCGAAATGATTTAATTTGTTAGTGTAATCGTTAACCTAAGATGTCTAATTCGTTTCAGAGATTAAAAACAAGAAATCAAGGGGGAAAATATGAGAAGAAAGCAAGCCTTTTTCACTTCTCTCTCTTCTTTCTTTTTCTCCCTCTTTCTCTCTCTAAAATTCTGGTTTTCTTCTCCCAAAAAAACCAAAAGCCCCTAAAATCTGCTTTTTCTTTTTCTTATATACCCTATTAGCCCGGAAATCTCGAGCATTAAATGCTCAAGATTTCCCTTCCTTTTTAAGTCAAGGAAGTATGGGCTGAAACCTGCTCCCCGGAAGTACAGTCGTACGACTATACTTACACTACAGTCGTACGACTGTAGTGAATTCCCACGACTGTATACTACAGTCGTGGGTCAACGGTCAATGGCCCCATTTTTTTTTTTTTTAAAAAAAAAAAGTAAAATTTCGTGTTCGCAGAAGAACAAACGAAAGATTTAAAATACTTTTCAACCTTAACGGAAGGGATGTAGAGACGAGGCCTGTAAAAACAGTTTCCTTAAGATAATTATCTGCCCCGTAGTGGCGATTTGTCTCCCAGGATACAACGACTCTCGAAGGCGAACCGAACTATGTGAAGTGTACTATCACCGGGAAAAAGGAAAGAATTTTTGGAGGAAGCAGAATGCAAAGGAAATACAAATCAATGGAATGGAAGTGAAAGAAAAAATTGGCAGAATGAGGATTTTAAAAGAATGGAAACAATTGACATTAAATTGGATTAATTCTCTCATGGTTATGTCCGTTATGGTCATGAACATCTCCTGGTTCTGCAAGAGTTTCAGATAACTAGGCCCCATTAGTTTCTTTTGAAGCGACCCCACTTCACTCTCACATAGGTGATCTCTTTTGCTCAACCTTTTGAAGCACAAAGAATCATTAAAAGCATAGCTTAACCTTTCCACATTTTATCACTGTTTACATTGTAGGAATGGACAAGGGTTTGACCCCCACAGTGACCTCACAAGATCTATGCAATTAGGTTGTCCCATTGAACCTAGATCTTGGGATCTCCAGTCAACAAGGTTGGGTTTTCCTTCACATAGCGCCTTAAATATTCATGGGCTTTAGTCCCATTCCTCTTGATGTCTTTTCAACTTGATCTCGGTTTAAACCTTTGGTTAGCGGATCCGCAGTGTTATCCTTTGACCCTACAAAGTCAATAGAGATAACTCCCGTTGAGATCAGTTGTCTAACAGTATTATGACGATGACGCATGTGTCGCAACTTACCGTTGTACATAATGTTCTGTGCTCTTTTAATCGTTGCTTGATTATCACAATGTATACAAATTGCGGGCACAGGCTTTGGCCATTCTGGAATATCTTCTAAGAAATTCCGTAACCATTCAGCTTCCTCTCCAGTTTTATCCAAGGCTACAAACTCAGCTTCCATAGTGGATCTAGTTATAATCGTTTGCCTTGAGGATTTCCACGACACTGCTCCTCCTCCTAGAGTGAACACGTACCCACTTGTACCTTTAGAATTCTTGATGTCAGCTATCCAACTGGCATCAGAATATGCTTCTAGTACCGCAGGTTCTCTCGTATAGTGTAAACCATAATTACGAGTATATCGCAAATACCTTAGTATTCTCACGATAGCTACCCAATGAATCTTTCCTTGATTACTCATATATCTGCTTAAACTACTTACAGTGTAAGCAATATCTGGTCTTGTACAACTCGAAAGGTACATCAGACTACCTATAACCCTGGCATTCTCCACTTGGTCTATGCCTTCACCTTTGTTTTTGGACAAATGTTGACTAATGTCCAACGGAGTTTTGGCTATACCAGAATCATCCTTGTTAAACTTATCAAGTATCTTGTCCACGTAGTGTGACTGAGTTAAAATGAGACCGTTAGGTGAACGTTTAACTTGGATGCCTAAAATCACATCCGCCAGTCCCATATCTTTCATGTCAAATCTGGAATTTAACATGTTCTTGGTACTCTTTACCATCTTCTCATTGCTTCCCACAATGAGTATGTCATCAACATACAAGCATAGGATAACATATCCTTCAGTTGTAGTTTTGACATAAATACATTTGTCACACTCATTGATACGATAGCCACTAGCCATCATGGCATCATCAAACTTTTTGTGCCATTGTTTTGGTGCTTGCTTTAAACCATATAAAGACTTCACCAATTTACAGACTTTCTTTTCTTGACCTGGAACTACACAACCTTCAGGTTGTTCCATGTAGATTTCTTCTTCCAGATCTCCATTCAGGAAAGCTGTCTTCACATCCATTTGATGTACCTCAAGATTCCGTAGAGCAGCAATAGCAAGTACCATCCTAATGGATGTTATTCTCGACACTGGAGAACAAGTATCAAAGTAGTCAAGGCCTTCCTTTTGTCTATAACCTTTTATAACCAAACGGGCCTTGTACTTATCAATTGTTCCATCTGCATTCAATTTCCGTTTGAAAATCCATTTAGAGCTTAGTGGTTTAGTTCCACGAGGAAGATCCACTAATTCCCAAGTATGATTTTACAGAATGGAATCAATCTCACTCCTTATGGCTTTTTTCCATAAAGGACTTTCAGTTGAACTTACAGCTTCTTTGTAAGTTTGTGGTTTAGCCTCTAACATGTAAGTTAGAAAATCTGGACCAAAAGATTTTTCCACCCTTGCCCTTTTACTTCTTCGAGGTTCAACCTCTATGTCCATCTTATCCTCTTCTTGAAGATCTTGAACATTCTCTTCCACCTCTTGTTGAAGCTCTTCATTATTCTCAACTTCGTCATGTTGACCATCTTGACCGTCAACTTCAACAGTCTCACGAGACCGTTTAGATCCCGACCCCACACCGTTTTATTTACATGGAAACACATTTTCAAAGAACGAGGCGTCCTTTGACTCCATTAATGTATTCTTGTGTATTTCCGGGTTTTTAGATTCATGCACAAGAAACCGATACGCATTACTGTGTTCCGCATATCTAATGAAAATACAATCCACTGTCTTTGGGCCTATTTTCATTCTCTTAGGTAATGGGGCCATTACCTTTGCAAGACACCCCCACACTTTCAAGTAATTATAAGAAGGTTTTCTACCTTTCCATAATTCATAAGGGGTTTTGTCTTGTTTCTTACGGGGTACCTTGTTTAAAAGGTAATTTGCTGACAACACAGCATCCCCCCACATGTTTTGTGGTAACCCAGAACTAGTTAGCATCGCATTCATCATTTCTTTTAAGGTACGATTCTTTCGTTCAGCTACACCGTTAGATTGAGGAGAGTACGGTGGTGTTACTTCGTGAATAATACCATGTTGGGAGCAAAACTCACCAAATGGTGTAACATATTCACCACCACGATCACTTCTTACCACCTTAATCTTTTTATTAAGTTGGTTTTCTACTTCTTGCTTATAAAGAACAAATTTCTCTAAAGCCTCATCTTTGCTTTTAACCAAATACACACAACAATATTTTGTGCTATCATCTATAAAGGTAATAAAATATTTATTTCCTCCCCTTGATTGAACAAACTTCAAGTCACAAATATCTGTGTGTATAAGATCAAGTGGTTCTGAATTTCTTTCAACAGAATGAAATGAGGATCTTGTCAATTTTGTCTCTACAAAAATTTCACATTTATGGTTTTTATCAATTTGAAAGATGGGGATATGATTCAAGTTAATTAAACGTCGCAACGTATCAAAATTAACATGTCCAAGTCTACTATGCCATAAATTAGAAGACTCAATAATATAAGCAGAAGAAACGTTATTCTTATTCATTTCAATTGAATTTGATTTACAAGAGATACAATTAAATTTGAACATCCCATTACATTCATATCCCTTGCCCACATATATACCCCCTTTAGACAAAATAAATTTCTAAGACTCAAAAACCATCTTGAAGCCATGTGAGCTCAAGAGGCTCCCAGAAACCAGATTCTTCCTCATTTCAGGAACATACAAGACATTTTGCAGCTTCACTTCTTTCCCAGAAGTCATTTTCAGAATGACAGTTCCATGTCCCTTGATCTTTGAAGTAGCAGAATTGCCCATGTAGAGATTCTCTCCTTTCTTTGTAAGAGTCAATCCAGCAAAAGACCCTTTGTCACAACAAATGTGGCGTGTAACACCAGTATCAAGCCACCATTCTCGTGGATTTGAGTCAACCAGGTTGACTTCAGAAATCACTGCATACAGATCGATGTTAGACACATCTCTAGCAATTTCTTCCACAGCATTTGCCTCATTTTTGTTGAACCTTTTCGGCAGCCTACAATCAGAGGACTTGTGTCCCATTTTATTGCAATTGAAGCATTTTCCATTAAACTTTAGTTTCTTGGAAATGCCCCCTTTAGGTCCCAATTTGGACTTAGGTCCAGCAGGCTGTTTGCCCTTCTTGGGGTCTTTCTTGACCTCTACAACATTGGCTCTAGCCATAGCTTGATTAGCAGCAACAGAAGATTTCCTCTCTGATCTTCTATTGTCTTCTTCAATACGAAGTCGGACAATTAGATCCTCAACAGACATCTCTTTCCTTGTATGCTTGAGATAGTTTTTGAAATCAATCCAACTAGGTGGCAATTTCTCAATGATTGCAGCCACTTGGAAGGTTTCACTAGTCTCCATCCTTTCAGCTTGCATCCCATGGATCAAAAGCTGGATTTCTTGCACTTGACTCACAACAGATTTGGAATCAACCATTTTGTAACTAAGGAATTGGCCTACTAAGTATTTCTTAGCACCCGCATCCTCAGTTCTGTACTTCCTATCCAAGGAGTCCCATAATTCCTTTGCAGTTCGTTTAACAGTGTAAACCTCATACAAATCAGGAACCAATCCATTCAGAATGTGGTTTCTACAAAGGAAATCCAAGTGATTCCAAGCATCAACAGCTAATTGAACAGAAGGATCCACCACACCCTCGGGAACAACAGGAGGATCTTCTTTCAGCAGCCTATGATATTGCATGCTAGTCAAGTAGAAAAGCATTTTCTGCTGCCACATTTTAAAATTCATTCCGTTGAATTTTTCCGGCCTTTCAGGCACTGTTACTGGGTATGAACCCGAACCAGCTACAGGACCGTTAGGCATAACAAGCTTAGAACCACTAGGACCATTTTGTCCATGTTGGTTATTCTGGCCTTGGCCAGTTTCAGAACCATTGCCTCCAAAAGGTGGGACAATATCAGCCATTTTTCAATCTGAAATTTCAAACAAAGAAAGTTAGTGAAATTCCAAAATCAACAAACTAAACACAAAAAATGAATCAAAAAAAAAAACTGTTAATTTAGAACAACAAATGTCCAAACAGTCCACAATAATCCAGTAAAAGGTCCAAAAATTCTCCAAATGTCAAGGTATAAATATCTAGAATGTCAAGGTTTTAATATCCAAAATGTTAAGGTATTAAAAATCCAAAATGTCAAGGTAATCCTGCAAAACTTAACGAAGCACTACGTATATAGTTGTCTTAAGATTGTTAGTTGCAGATTATAGAAAACAGAATTGAAAATAAAACGAAGAACAAACGAAAGATTTAAAATACTTTTCAACCTTAACGGAAGGGAGGTAGAGACGAGGCCTGTAAAAACAGTTTCCTTAAGACAATTATCTGCCCCGTAGTGGCGATTTGTCTTCCAGGATACAACGACTCTCGAAGGTGAACCGAACTATGTGAAGTGTACTATCACCGGGAAAAAAGAAAGAATTTTTGGAGGAAGCAGAATGCAAAGGTAAAACGAATCAATAGAATGGAAGTGAAAGAAAAAATTGGCAGAATGAGGATTTTAAAAGAATGGAAACAATTGACATTAAATTGGATTAATTCTCTCATTAAGGGAATTAATTCTGCAGTTACACTTTTATTCCAAAAATAAAACTGTCACAGAATTTGAAAAAACTCAAAAAAAAAAAAATATCTGGAGAAAAATTTTGTTGGGCAAAAGCAAAAACTAGGCAGGCCCGTAGTGGCCTATTTCGGTCCGGCATTCGCGACGCCCATGTCGTGCCGGTGCGCATTGGGCCTTTGAAGGCTCGGGGCTAGGATTTGCACCCCCCCCTGCGCACACAAGAGAGAGCCTTTTGGTTTATACAAGTTAACACCTTACAAAAGTGTGTTTCAATATATACACCTTTTCCACTTCATATTTTTCCCATGTGGGATAAGTTAACATAAGCCAAATTTTTCTCCAAATATTCCATTCCATTAGGCTAACTTTGAGCAACAATTTCTCATTCACTACTTGTCCGTTTTGGGTCAATTATATACCGTTGGAAAGCTCACGTTACGTACTATACAATGATACTAATCATTTAATTAAATACGCTTCCTTTCCATAATATAATTTGGCCCAAAGTTGACAAATAATCACTAATATATAATCCAATATATTTGTCAAATTTCCAACAGAAAGTTGGCGAGTGCGTGGCTCTAGGCAGGGTTTTTGGAAATTAAACCCTAAAGAGTTCTTCAGATTAGGGGGGACTTCTGATGACATCCGATGATCAAGAGGTCGGGTCTCTCACCCGGTTCCTTGACGCCAAATCTATTGTCCAGTTCTCCAGGAAGGACGTGATGATTTTCATAACTGATCTGGTCCAGATCTTCTTCATCTGCGGAAAGATTCTAGAAGATGAGTGATGGTGTCCTTTTAAGAGTCTACTTACTATATCGTACTAGGAGGAGGACTCTGTATCCCATATGGAGTCTAGAAAACAGTCTTTTAGTTTGACTAAAAGAAGGGCTTGGGAGTATTCCTAATCCAAAGCCAACTCTATCACTAGCCCTATAAAAGGAGGGTTCGTATAGATACATCTAACTCATTCTAATCAAGCTAATACATTCACAACTTAAACAACTTAGACTGACTTAGGCATCGGATCTTACCCCAGAGGTTACCGGTGTCTCAACTTTTCTGTCTCGCAGAAACGATATCAGATCCGGCCTGAGACCAACCCAAACCCGGATCTCTCGAAGGATTTCAGACTGAATCCAGCATATAATATTGAGTCTTTGGTCTTTTAATTTAGCATGTAGGGCTGTTGATCTATTCGAGTAATGCATATTAAAATTTCAGTTAACATAATAATTAGACCTTCAACATAACCCATCTCTAAACTATTTTTCAAAGGTAAAAATTAGTCCCAACTCAAAACATTACCAATTTAATTATTCACCTATTCAATTTGAGAGAAAGCTCTAACTAGTCTGAAAGCTTAAATTTCTATCCAATCACAAATATCGGAGTGGATTTGACCTCATATCCTCTCTCTTGGTATATGTTAAGCAATATGCGTTTTTTCGACTGTGATTAGATTCATTCATAGCTTAACTAAAGGTATAAATAATTGATTAAGATAAACTATTTATGGCATACCTACTGTCCTATATTTAATTTATGGCATAACTACTTTCCTATATCAATAGTTATTTATGGCATGCCTACTTTCCTATATTTAAAGTTTGGATTCACATTCACCATCTAACCTCAATGTTTTATGATATATATTAGAATATTCTAAATTTTTATCATAATATAAATTAAATTTAAATTGTATTGTTAATCAAGATTGGCCCGAGCGATAAGAAATCGATATTTTACTTTTAAGGTTTGGAGTTTAATTTTTCACTCAGTTAAAATTTATCCATCTTTAGATGGTTTGTAAATAAACTCTCTCCAAAATATGCTCTTAACTTTCGAATATGCTCTTAACTTTCGAATATGCAGGTCTATCTACTTTTACCGAAATTTTTTGTAGAAAAAACATTGCATACTGTTATTCATAGTTTTATTTTTTATTTTTTGCATAATTCTATTGTCACGAAATTTAAACTTTTATCTAATCAAACAAAAATGAAAGTCGGAGGAAAGATTTATTTTGACAAAAAATGAGAATGGAAGGATTATTGGACTTTCTAGAAAGATAAAATAGAGACGGAATTGAGGTGCACAACTAGCATTGCGAATGGGGGCGAGCTTGAGATGTCTTCTCCCTTCTTCTGAGAATTCTTTATTTTTCTTTAATTTATGAATTGGAGAAAAAAATATCATATTATTTTTTAACACTATTTTAAAATTAAAGTAAACAATCATTTAAACTAATAAAGTCATAATATTAATTAACTTAAACTTTTAAATTGAACTTACCATTAGTAGTCTAAATTTGCATAAAAGAAATCATTTATAGATATATTAATTTTAAATATAGTTTATTGTAAAATTTTGCCAATCAAAGTTTGAATTCTGAAGCTTATAAAATTTTTTTGGCCAATGTAGCTAGGCTAAAGTAGTTACAGCTGCTCTCGATGTTTATCCTTTCCAACAGTAATATCAATAAATAATAGTTGTATGTTTGAAATAAATAAGACTGATGAGTAATATTCTCAGTGTGTATTACACCTTAATACAAATAAATTAATTTTGTATTACATGGTCCAACTCTACAAATGGCTTATTATAGAGTTGCACCCATCATCCTCGAGATCTCATCCAATCTTTTCTTTTTCCTATGATATATTGCAGGAGAAATTTTATAGTGGACCGGGTCCACGTGGACTGTTCCACTGAAAAACTGACACATAAGCAATATTAGTATTGGAAAAGTAAAAAACATTTATGTGTCAGTTTATCATTGGGAAGGTCCACATGGACCGGGTCCATTGTATAATTTTCCTATATTACAGATAGTAATGACATGAATATGATACTATTTAATGCAACATTTCCTATGCATTGTCCATGCATAGTACCTGATATTTTCTAAATTTTTAGCGTACAGGTTTTTGTAAGTCTGTGTGCCAAATTAAACTATACAATTTGGACCTCAGAAATTAAAGTCATGCATACAGCCCTCAATTATTATTTGTATAATTGATAATAAAGAGACCTCACACATTGACCATGCTCTTCTCCACAACGTTTTGTTTTCCAATTAATTGATCCTTGTTTCAATTTTTCTAGGTGAATAATGACGGCTACCCTTTTCTTTTCTCCAATAAAAAATTATATTTGATTCATAATATTATACGTAATAATATTGTTTGTGGTAAATTATAGTATTAACTTTTTGATAAATTAATTATACATTTAGCTGAGCTTTTAACCACATAACATTTTTCAGTCATAAAAAATTAAAAAAACCCACATAATATTTTGGTAGATAGTACGTATTTTCATTTAATGAAATCATATATCTATTCATATTCAATATATGAATGTTAGTTAGGAAAAACAACATAAACAAAAGTTTATGTATATATGATACATGAATGCATAGTCAGTAATTATAAATTGCAAAAAATACTTTAAATTTTAAATATTTGTGAATTTGTACTTTCTATTTTAATAATAATTATAAATTGCAAAAAATACTTTAGATTTTAAATATTTGTGATTTCGTACTTTCTATTTTAATAATAATAAAAAAAGTGGATACCAAGAGAAAAAAAAAAGAAAAAAGAAAAAAGAAAAATAACAAATGAGCCTGCGTTTGGACCAAGAGAATGTTTGGTTTGCTTGAAAAATACCGTGGAATGGGAATTGGAATGAAAAATTCTCATTTACAATGTTTGGTTAACTCAAATTTATTATGGAATGGGAAAGTGATTCCCATAAATGGTGGAATGGGTGATTCCCCCTTTAACCCATGTTAATCAATTTTGATTCCTTGGGAATCAAAACAAATGGTGGTTATAGTGTGCATACCCACGTAAACATATTGGTTACTTTTTTTTTTTTTTTTTCTTTTCAATTTCTTTAAAATATTTATTATGAAATTATTATGTGCATTATAATCTCTCCAATATCTTAATGAATGACAATTAAAATATTTCTTTTTTTTTTTTTTTTTTACAAGAAAAACACTTATCATGATATAATTTGATTTTCATACTTTTTAGTTTTTATGACTTTTTATCTTACTTATTTATTTATAAATATTACTATCGTAAAATCAATTTTTTATTCCAAAACAATTGAATTCCAATTCCACATTGAACCAAACAAAAGTTATAAATAGTCATTCCGATTCTGATTCCACCCTATTCCGATTCCGTTTCTGATTCCGATTCCAAAGTTCAAACCAAACGCACTCCAAGTCTGCTTGACATGCATTTTCCGTTCAAAATTGGGGCTCATATGATGTCTTTATTTTATTTAGTATGAGACTACGAGTGTTTTTCAGGAAAAAAAAAATAGTTATTTGAAAATTGAAAATATAATTTAGTTGGTATGAAGAACTAAATACCTTTTGGTCTCTATGCTATCACCGGTTTGTTCTTTTGATCCATGTCCTATTGACATTTCCCTTTTAATCTTTGTGGTATTAAAAAAGGTTCCAAAATGATCCATAATAAGTATATTCCGCCAGATTCTGTTAATAAAATTGTTAATAGAATCCGACGGAATATGTTTTTTAGGGGTCATTTTGAAACTTTTTTATATACCACATGAGGTAAAAGTGAAATATCAATAAAATATAGGCCAAAAGGACAGATCGGTGATAGCATAGGAGCCAAAAAGGTCTTTAGGCCTTAGTATGAACCACGTAAATGATGTTTAGAGTCCACCTTGGTTCAAGCTCAACTATGCCCTTAAATGAGTTAGGTTAAAGTTGGATTAGCTATGAATGTACTTGTGCGGTTAAGCCAATTCTAGCCCAGATTATCATCTTTCCCAAAATAAAATAAATGATAGTAAATGGTTTTCCAACAAAATCCCTATTCCCTTTTACATCACCCTCCAGTGAGAAAGAACTCAAAAAAGAAGGAAAAAATTTAATTTTGTTTTGAAGAAGTTTAAAAGGCTAAAAGAAAAAGGAGATATAACCTGAGCCAATTGGAATACATCGAAGAGTATCGGACTTCCAAGCACAATTCCAAAGAGTTTAACTTAGGTGAGTCCCTTTACCAAAACCCAAATTCTCAGCTTTGGGGTTAGCATATTTCCACTAAAACTTGGTATTGATATTGATCCCTCCCTCCCTCTTAGACCTGTCCATGGGCCTGGGGGCCCGTCCATCCTGCCCAAGCCCAGGCTCAAATGGCTGGGTTTGGGTAGCCAAAATATAATATAGGCCCGTCCAAGCCCGAACCCGTAAAAACCCACACAAAATAGAGCTGGATTTGGATAGTTTACTAATATCGTATTTCAGTCCGAGCCCGGTCCGTGTATTAATAAAAAAAATAAAAAATATAATTAGATATATATAATTAAAATAATAAAAATATAAAACCTTAAGGATGAAACCCTCTCTTCCTCTCACATAACATCTGCCTTATATTAGGTACTTGTCTAGCAAAGGAAGAGTTTGCCTTATATTAGATACAAGCAGCTGCACCACACTACATGGCAGAGGAAGAGTTTGGATTGCATAGCAATAGCCCTCTCACATTACCCTGCAATTCAAAACTCATGGAATATGCAATTCATTTCATCAAACAGGGAGTCACAAGAGATGTAGAAAGAGCATTATTAACTTCCTTAGCTAGCAGTTGTTCATTGTCTTTCCTTGTCCAACCTCACATAACAACAAGGAATCAATTACCAATTTACAGCTTTTGAAGTTTATACACGACTGGATTGTAGATAACAAATGAATATTATAATATAGAAAAAAATGTTCAATCAAATTATTTTCATGATCTTGCAATTGAATTTTACTTCTATACTTTTTCACAAAAAAAGTTATGTGGTGCTGACAAAATTATCAATAACATATATGATCAACATCTTGACAGTTCAATAAGAGTAGAAATATGATGGATTACTTGAAATCCGTATCGGGATCCGGGGTTCGAATTGCTCTTCGGGCCGGATCTAATATCACTCCCGCAAGACAAAAAGGGTAAGACACCGGTAACTTCAGGAGTAAGCTCCGATGCCTAAGTCAGTATCGTATTCTCCTAGTTTTTAATATTTTTACTTGAATGGAATGAATACCTTTACCTCAAGAATACCCTCCTTTTATACGGCTTGTGATAGAGTTGGATTGGAAGAGCTCCCCAATCCTACTTCCAATCAATCTGAAAGACTTGCCTTTTAGGATCCATGTGGGACAAAGTCCTTTTTCTAGTGAAACACGGGGAGTAGATTCCTAATGGGATATTGCCACTTTCCTTCTAGAATCTTTCCACAAAAGAAGGGGTTCATTGCAAGATCTGTTATGGGAACCCATGTTTCAGGAGAAACAGATGATGGATCCGGTCCGCCCTACCCGAGTGAGGGGCCCGGTATCCAGATGACCGGATGATATCAGATCGGATGTCATCAAAATATAAGTATTATTCTTCACATTAAATGATTTCAATATAAAGACCACAAATCAAAAAATAATTTTTTATTTTTTATTTCTTCAATTGTATCATGTGTTGGAGATTCCAAACGAAGGCAAATGTATAAAGACGTAGATATTATCTTTCATTCTTATTACTAAATATTCCAAGCAAGATATCATTATCAAAGGCATGTAATCTCTGCATAAAATATATTAGGCAGTCTTTAAACTTTTTTTTTTTGTGGTGTGTAATTATATTGTTTTTAAATGGTATGTTTTATTTTTATTATTGTGTAAGCCCAAGTCCAGCCCAAACCCAGCCTAGTTCAAGCCCGAAAAACTTTAGATGAACTGGACTGGGCTTGGACCGAACATTTTTAGGTGAAAACCCATAAGGCCCGGTCCGAACCCAGCCCCAATCCAGCCTATGAATAGGTCTACTCGCTCTCAAAAGAAGGAACATCAAGAGTGAGATTTTAAAGTTTGGCTGCAAAGCGAAGCCAATAAGAATGGTACCACATAGGAAATTTCACTACTAAAGGGGTAGGGAATGAGTGAGAAGAAGGTCAGAAAATTGTCATACAAATGGTTGCCGAAAAGTGCAAGTGAGAAGGTAAGCAAAAGCTCGTTTATTTAAAATCGGTTCTTTTTTTATATTTCTTTATCTTTTACCGTTTTCTATAGCCCAATTAATTTTTTAAATTTATTTTTGGACTTCTTACATTAATAACTCCTAAAAATTTTCATTTAAAAACTCCAAAATTTTTAAAATTACATATTTAATAAAGAAAATTAGACTTTATTGCCTTTTTTAACATCTTAATGTTATAAACCAATGATGTCCCAGGGCCAATATTGACATAATCCACTTATACTTCTTAGATTGAGGTACATGCGAAAATTAAATCATAAAAAAGAAAATTAAAAAAGTTACAAAAGAAAACATGATAATAATGGGGTAAAGAAGATAAAATAAATTAAAAAAAAAGGGCAAATTGTACAAAAGCTTTTATTTTTTTTTAATAAAATTTTATTAATTATAGTGCTAATTTGGACCGTTTTATTCCATACTGAGAATATGCCTGGCCCGTAACCAAGCCCATTTTTCAAAAACACGAAGTAAAAACATTATCGATCCAACCTGTCAACAAGACCGTCCGATCCATTTAGCACCGCGAAATCTAACCGTTCGATATAGTTTAGGAGAGCGGGTTTCAAAATTCAAATCTCATTTCATCCCCGCTCTCACTTCACATCTAACACTCACAGAGGCTCAAGAGAGAGAGAGTGTTGGAGAGGGAGAGAGAGAGCGAGAGAGAGCGAGAGAAGAGACAGAAACCTACCTTCTGTGAGGAGAAACGTTTTCGAGGACTGGATCTAACATTGTAGTATACGTAGCGTCTCTCTTTGTATTGTAAAGAAATGTCGGCTCGTCACGAGAAAGAAAAAGGCGTTAATGTGCAGGTTCTGCTCCGTTGCAGGTATAGTTATTGGTTTGGTGCGCGTCAGTCAATTTGTTTAACATTAGCGCCAATTTGATTTCTGTTGAGTTGTATTATGAGTTTTCTCGACTAAATGAATTTTAATTTATATATTTCTTTTACTAGGCCATTTAGCGAGGATGAGTTGAGGAACAATGCACCGCAAGTTGTCACTTGCAATGATTACCAGAGAGAGGTCGCCGTTTCACAGAGTATTGCTGGAAAGCATATTGATCGGGTTTTCACTTTCGACAAGGTTACTTTTCCATTATTAATTTTCAAGTAACAGAATGCCCAAGGGTGATGGTTGGTTGATTGGATAACTTCTGATAGTGATTCACTGTGTAGAATATTTGGTGCTTTGGATGGATTGATTGTTCATAAATTTCTATTAAATTAAGATCTAGTATCGATAGGTTTGTGGTCTTGTTGAGTAGTGGAATTTTTAGGACACAATTTCCTCTCTTTTCCTTAATGTGGCATTTGTTTAAGGGATTCACCAGTTTAGGACATTCCTGTCTCTTGATGGGTTCAAATTAATGGATTTCTCCCTACACAACATTTTGATGTACTAAGTTATATATTGGTGGTATGGCAAGTTGAGATACAATTTTAATGTAACTCTAATGTGGTAATTGTTTGTGAAATCTTATTCTTAGCTTATGGGATTTATAGGTTTTTGGTCCTTCAGCTCAGCAAAGGGAACTTTTTGAGCAAGCTGTAGTGCCAATTGTGAACGAAGTTCTTGAAGGCTTCAACTGTACCATTTTTGCTTATGGTCAAACTGGTACGGGAAAAACTTACACAATGGAGGGTGAATGCAAAAGATCAAAGGTACATTATAGGATTATGTTATGGCTTTACTTTTTACTTGCTTTGTTGTTCTTGATTTTATCTTAAGTTGAATTCACCCTGGTTGTTTCTGGATATGATGTACAAATTGAGCAGAGTGGGACTAATGGGGAGCTGCCTCCAGGAGCTGGTGTCATACCTAGAGCTGTCAAGCAAATTTTTGATACACTTGAAGGCCAGAACGCCGAATATAGCGTTAAAGTTACTTTCTTAGAATTGTACAATGAGGAGATCACTGATTTGCTTGCCCCAGATGAAATTTCTAAAGTTGGTTTGGAGGAGAAACAAAAAAAGCAGCTTCCTCTGATGGAGGATGGGAAAGGAGGAGTACTTATAAGAGGTTTGGAGGAGGAAATAGTAACAAGTGCTGGTGAAATATTTACTCTTTTAGAAAGGGGCTCAGCAAAACGTCGAACAGCTGAAACTTTGTTAAACAAACAATCAAGGTAATATTTAGTTTGCTGTTTTGATGGTTGAGGCCAAAGTTAATTTCTTTTTTCCTTCTAGTAATAAGATCAAAATTTTTTTGTTGTAGTCGGTCTCATTCCCTTTTCACCATTACAATACATATCAAGGAAGCTACTCCTGAAGGTGAAGAATTGATCAAATGTGGCAAACTGAATTTGGTTGATCTAGCTGGTTCAGAAAATATTTCTCGCTCTGGGGCTAGAGAGGTATTTTTCTGTTTCTTGGTTAACGTATGTTTGAATTTTAGATTACTGAAGCAGGCAAAACCTACACTGGAGATGAATTCTATCATGAACTTTTAATAGGGCCGTGCTAGGGAAGCTGGAGAAATCAACAAAAGTTTGTTAACTCTAGGTCGTGTCATCAATGCACTTGTTGAACATCTTGGGCACATCCCTTACAGGTTTGAAGTCATCCTCCCACTTGGGTTGTCATTCAATTATCAGTTATCCTCCAATTTTGATTTACGTAATTTGTTCCAGGGATAGCAAGCTCACAAGGTTACTTCGTGATTCTCTTGGGGGAAGAACTAAAACATGTATTATAGCAACAGTTTCACCGGCTGTTCATTGTTTGGAGGAGACCCTAAGTACACTGGATTATGCGCACAGAGCCAAACATATAAAAAATAAACCTGAGGTTAGCTATAATTTTTCAGGATCAGTCGCTTATTTCCTTTGGCTGAAGTTGCTATTTGGAGCTTTTAATCATTTATTTTTCCTGAGTTTTTTAGATCTACGTTACTAGTGTTTATAATTTGTTGAAGAGAAGGTTTTAATCATTCTGTATTTTGAGCCGTGAAATGTGAACACATAGATGTTACGTTTTCTATCATAGATGTCAAAGTTTCTGTGTAATTTATTTTATGCTTGTAGCCTAATGTTGGTACATACTGAAGAATCTGCTCGTTCATTCTGAGGAGTATGCCTGAGGCTATATTTTGTTTAATAAATTAAACTCTCCATGAAGTCACAGTTGGATGATTAATGTTTCTTCCATTTAGTGGCCTGGTGTAAAAACTGAAAAACCATTGGTTGACTTTGTATGCTGTAGTTTTTTTGACTTTGAGATACCTGTCAGCTAGTAAGGCTGAATTCCTACTTATACTCTTATTCAACAATGTTTGAGATTTCATTAAAAAAAAAGAAGAGAGAGAGAGATGTAATTCTAGCAGTACTTTGTAGTTATAGCAAAGGAATTGAAAGTTTGTTCCTGTTCTTTTTAGGTCAACCAAAAAATGATGAAATCAACCCTCATCAAGGACCTGTATGGCGAGATTGAAAGGCTTAAAGCGGGTATGGCACATGAATGAGCTTTGCTATTTGATGAAAAAAAGTTGTGCTTTTGATTTACTGCACTGGTGTAACATTTTATAAACTAGTTTGCTGACTCGTTACATGTTGCCAACTTTTCTCAGAGGTCTATGCAGCTCGTGAAAAAAATGGGGTTTATATTCCTAAGGAGCGATACTATCAGGAAGAGAGTGAAAGGAAGGTAATTAATCATTCTCCTTGTTTATTATTTATTCCTCTCTTGGCATTTGTAATTCTTTCAATTTATACTTCTGTCTTAAATAAGAACAGCATAACAATATGCATTTCTCTTCCATTCTGTTCAGGCCATGGCAGACCAGATAGAACAAATGGGAGTCACAATAGAAAACCATCAGAAGGTTAGTGTTTGATGCCTCTATGGAAATTGAAAGAAGAGATTATGTTGCAACCCTATATCTAAGTTCACACATTATTTATATGTATTCGAAAACAGCAAATGGAGGAGTTGCAAGAAAGATATGATGTACAGGTGCAACAATATTTACAATTGAACAATAAACTTGAAGCAACTGAGGTATATTGATTTTGCATTTCTGCTAGTTGTTCATATATATGTATGTATGTATGTAAAGTTTGATTCACCCGGGCGTAATGTACAGAAAAGCTTGAGTCAAACCTGCAAATTGCTTTCCAGTGCTGAGGAAGAATTGAAGAAGTGTCGTTATTCTCTGAAGGAGAGGGATTTTATCATATCTGAACAGAAAAAAGCAGGCATGTTTTTTTTGTTATTTCGTTGTATTCCAAACTTGTTACTTTTGCTTATGTATTAATATTGCTGTGGTATTTTTCAAACAGAAAATGCTCTTACTGATCAAGCTTGTGCTCTAAGGTCTGATCTCGAGAAAGCTCTTCAAGATAATGCCTCTTTGTTCCAAAAGATTGGTATGTGCTCAGTTTTGTTGTTCTGGTGTCTGTGGATAGTCAATTGAACAATTTGTAATGTCTAATGCAATAATACATAGGTAGAGAAGATAAGTTGAATGCTGATAATAGAGCAGTAGTGAGCAGTTTCCAAGTAGATCTGTCCCAACGAATTGGTTCTCTTCAAGACATGTTGGCTTCTTCAATAACAAAACAAGATGAACATCTTCAATGTGTTCAAAAACTTTGTCAATCTTTCCTGCACATACATGATAAGGTATTATAATCATATAAACACCATTTTTCTTCTATTATTTATTCTTATTATTAGCATATCTTTTGAACTGCATTGTTATTATCACAGTTAAGGTTTAGATTTAGTGAATGTTGATTGTATTTCATTCCTTTTTCTTGCCATTAGGCTGTCAAGGATATCAAGAAGAAAGTAACAGCATCAAGAGCTTTATATGTTTCTCACATTGAGGCAGTGCAAAACGTTGTGCGGTTGCACAAGGCTAGCTCTATTGCTTGCTTAGAAGAAATTTCGTCGTTGGCTTCTTCAAATGCACAGTCCATTGAAGATGTACGTAGCGATTAGTTGAGTAGCTTTCCACTGATCATGGTTTAACTATTTCATAAGTTTTACTGATTTATTTAATGTTCAGTATCTTGCATCGGATGCCGATCACGTTGCGTCAATATTCAATGAGATCCAGACTACTCTTTCAGCTCACCAGGGCGAAATGGCTCTTTTTGCTCGGGAATTGCGTCAGGTTTAGCCCTTATTATGGTTATAGTATTTTTTCGTTGTATACTAATGTGGCATTAAGCCTGTTGCGTGTTATTAAATATCAATGTTAAGTTTGGAATTTTTTATTGAGTTATTTTCCCTAGCAATTCAGTGAAAGTTGCATTTAAATTTATCAAAATTTTTCTGTTTCTTCTCTGTTAGTAATACAAATTTGTTCTACCTTTTCCTTGTGGGGCTTGAATGTGCTTGGAAACCAATAGAAATTCCAAGTTAGTGGTGAGCAAACAAAGGAGGTTTCTGACTACATGAATGGGTTTCTCGAAAGGCTTTTGGAACAGTCTAAGGAGCTTCAAAATCATGCAACAAAAGCTGAGGAAATTCAATCTAAAAGCATTAGTGATTTTCAGAAGGCGTATGAGGTTTGATACGCACGTAGTTTTGTATATATTAAATTCTCTACTTGAGTAAACTCTACTCAAACCTTTTCCCTTTTAGGAGCAATCAAAATCTGATGCGGAGAAGCTTTTTGCTGACATTAACTCTTTAGTCTCGAGCCACATGCAGCGCCAAAAAGAGATGGTTTGCTTTCTTTTTATACCTTCTAGTTCTATGTTGCATCTATCTGTTTTCAAACTTTACTAAAAGCTTTATATATCTACAGGTTAATGCAAGGCTAGTTGATCTGAGAGAAAGTGCTACTGGGAATAAAACAATTCTGGATGGACATATTTCTAAAATGGAGGGTGTTACAAGTGATGCAAAACGAAAATGGCAGGAATTTGCTACGCAAGCTGAAAGTAGGGTTCAAGATGCTGCAGATTACTCTGCTGTAAAACATTGTCGTATGGAGTCACTTATGCAGCGCTGGTATGTTTTTCCTTCTGAAATCTATTTGGATTTTCTTATAACGTTCCTTTAGTTAGAGAAACTTAGGATTTTAAATGAATCAAAGCATGCCAATGATTAACGCTCTGTTAGAACAATTAAGTAGTAACTATTTGTGTATTTGCTTATTGTGAATCATTTTTATGTCCAAAAAAAGGTCTCATTACGGATTTGTCCTTTCCCTTGCCTTTTCTTTGGTTTAGCGTAAGCACTACCGAATCAGCTTTTGAGCACTGGAAAAAGTCTCATGAATCAGTGACTGAGATGGGAAGGAAGCATGTTTCATCTATGTCATCACTTACCAGGTAAATAAATTGCTGCTATTGTGTGGATTTTCTTCAATAGTTCAGCTCTTAGACGGATCATATCTTTTATAAAAGAGAAGTAGCTGTACTTTCATGAAATAAGATGCTTCTGGCAGTATTGAAATGCATTGCCTACTGCTCTGGCTAATTAACAGAATATTATGTGTTGTCATGTTCTCTATTAGTTCATCCTTTATGCTCCCATAATAGTGACAATATATTTTATATCTAATAGACATTTTCCTTTATAATACTCTTTTCAGAAATGCAACTGATAGCTGTGAGCAACATGATGTTGAGATTGGTGCTGCAAGGGTTGCAGCCGAGCAAGATGCAGCACAGAATAGCGGGGATATCCTTCAGCATATGGATGGTCAGTTGTGTTTCGTGATTTTGAGTATTACTGTTAAATTCAATTCACAATATTATGAACTTGGTTGAGAAATTGTATGGTAGAGTGGATACAATGCTTGTTCTTTACATTAATAGGAAGAGACTTTAATGCATCATAATAATGTTTTATCCAAATATGTAGAGGTAAATGACTTTAGCTTTTCAGATTTGGTAAATTGAACAAAAGTTCCTGAAAATGATAAATGTCAGACACATTTGTGTCACACATTCGGTGGAGTAAATTTACATGTTTGATAGTCATTTCTGCGCCTAATCTATTGAACTGGGAAATATCTGCAGATATGTCAGAGCAGGAACGAGGTTCTGTTTCTGGAATCTTGGAAACTACAAAAGTTCACGCAGATGAAATTATGAAATTCAGGGAAGATCATTCGGGTCAAGCTGCTGGCATAGTTGACAAAACACAGTCAACCTTTCAGGAGCATTATTTGGTATGTGAATATAGCTTATATGCTGTTAAATTTTATATTGCATTTCACCAATAGCTCTGTACAGCTCTAAAGACAATAACTATTTCGTGGGATGAAAAACATTGAAAAGTTCTCAATTATAGAGTGGTAAAATGTTGCTTCTTCAGTCTGGCAATATGTATGGCCACTGTGTTAATTTTTCATGCTGAAATGAAAACTGTGTCGATTCTGTTGCTTTTTGATTATAATGTGAAATATTCTGATGGATGGTTTTTATAAGTGACTTTTTGCTTATGGAGCCAACACAATTTTGTTGCATTCTATTAGCAATTGAGGTGCTAAAAATGTGCAGGATTACGAGCCAACGGGCACAACACCAACAAGATGTGAGCCTGAAATTCCAACCGAGGGGAAAATTGAATCATTAAGAGCGATGCCAATGGAGGCTCTGGTTGAGGAATTTAGAGAAAATAATTCTCATGAATCTTTGGAGGTGAAGGAGTTGAAGCCATCTTTAATACCACGGTCGCCCCTTGTACAACTGAACTAGTCACTGACTGGTACATCTCTGGTCTTGTGCTTCATCTACATTTATATTGAAAATCAATTTGTATTTGTAAGAATAGTGTATAAATTGTTATTAAGATTCATCCCACAATTGAATCTGGATGAAAAATTAAGGGTGTATCTGCATAGTTCTGGTGTTTAGTATAAATTAATCCCATCTTGGGATTTTTTTCTAGTAATCTGTAGCTTAGTAGGAAAGGATCAAAAGTGTGACGTTGCTCCACAATATTGGTTTAAGTTTTATTTTTGGGGTTATTGGTAATTAGATGATTGCACCAATTCAATGCATAAAGGTAAGACATACTTTCTTATTTACTTTAGAGCATAAAATTAAATTCTGATTTTTATATTCCGTCCATATTTTCGAAGCAGTGTAAGCTAAAACAAACAAAAATGACACTTTAATTCAGAGATGTCAGATGGCAATTTTTTAAAATAATATACTTTTTCCATCATGGAGCATGCTTTTTCTTTCAATTAATATTATATATGTTTTATCCATGACATTTCTCAAATAACAAGTAATTTATTTTGTTAAATTTTATATTTTATTCAATCATAATTATGTGAAATTTTGAATATTCTAAAAATGAATTAAAACAATTAGATTTTTTATGTATTAAGTTATTTTTTTTTACTAAAATAGTATTTATTAACATTAATTAACTATTTAATATTCATTATTTTTTAATGAATATTTAGGTTGTGTTTAATTCAATAAGTTCAATAAATTTAATGCGAAATTATGTGCACAACACAAAATAAATACTAAGCAAAATATTCATTAGGGGTGTACAAAAAAAACTAAAAAACCATCAAACGGAATCGAAACCGAGTTAAAAATATCCGAAACCGATGGATTAGTGTATGGGTTTTATTTTTAGAAATTAACGGTTACGGTTTAGGTTTAGGTTTTTACATCGGAAGTCCATGTGGGTCTCTGATGTTATTTTACTTTCTCATTATACAACACCAAGTAGTCTCGGTCACTCCCTTCTAATTCTATCTCCTCTCAATTTTTAATTTCACACTCATTGAAAAACAAACAGCGAATGACATTTTATTAATTAATGTTTGATCTTGTACAACAATTTCTATGTTTGGAAACTTTTTTTTTATTAATGTTTTAATTATTTGAGTTTATGGTTAAGATGTTATTTTAATTAATAATTAAGGCTATGGTTTATAATTTTATATTTTTATTTGACATTTAAGATTTATAGTCTATTTATTTAAGGTTTTAAATATTATAAATTTAGCAAAATCATAATGTCTATTTCGTAAATGGTTAACCGTAAAAAAATGGTTAACTGACCGAAATTAATGGTTATCCGACTAATGGTTAACCGAATTTAATGGACAGTGTATGGTTAGTAAATTAAAAAAAAAGGTTCAAACGGTTAACCGTTTGTAAAAGTCTACATGGACCGGTTAACCAAATGTGTGCATCCCTAATATCCATCCTCTTATCATTTACTAGAATTATAATTGGTCGTCTTATCAATTTTTTTTTTTTTAATATGTTGGGTATCTAATTTTTTTTATCTTAATATTATTAAATCAAACTCGATTTATCTTGTGTGTGTAATATGCTTTCTTCTGTGCGGTTAACCGTTTATAAAAATCTACATGGACCGGTTAACTAACTGTGTGCCCCCCTAATCTTCATCCCCTTATCATTTACTAAAATTATAATAGGTCGTCTTATCATTTTTTTTGAATTTGTTGGGTATCTATTTTTTTATCTTAATATTATTAAATCAAACTCAATTTATCTTGTGTGTGTAATATGCTTTCTTCAGTAGCGGAACTTTAAAACGAACTTTCAATTACTTATTAAAATATATGGTTTTATTGTTTGAAATTGAGAAACAGACACTTTCGATTAATCTGTTTTATAATCTTAGATAATTTTTTTTATATGGTGAAAAATCATTGGTTATATCATTTAATAAAGTATGTTATAAGTACGTAAAATAAGATCATTTTTAGAACTGATATTAAAATGGAATCACCAATTAATCAATTATGATTATAGAAAAAAGCTCATCCAAAAGCTCAACCGGTTGTTTTGCCTAAATATTATATGAAGGACGCATTCATCATTTTTTAATTATTATAATTTTTTTTGACTGATTATTATTATAAATTTTATTACCTAGGTTGAACCAAAAACTAACTAAATCATTCAAAAAAAAAAAAAACTAAATAATAATGTTTATAAATAACAAATATGTAATTTAATAATGGGGAAAGGAGAAATTTATCATTTTGGGTAAAATTTATTAGTATGTCATTTGATTTTTGAGAGCCTACATTCTCTTAATAAAAAGGAAAAAGAAATATTGGAAAATAGTAAGTAATTCCGTGAAGAAAAAGTTTATCTCCAAAATTTCAACTAAGCTATGTTGAACATATATATATTTGTTGTATTTTGACTGAAATGTTGACATATTTCAGTCATCGAAAATTTGCATATATTTTTTGAAATTAGAGATTATAATATACATCAAATATATGTTTCTGGTGAGATCCATATCATAATATAATATATTATATTATGGATATAGTTGTATATATACGTTAACTCAAAAAAGTCGAACCAAATAGAGCCACTCTACCCTCAATTAAATATTTGATTGGATATCTAATGTACTTTACTCTACAATCTACATAACATAAATGTCTTTTTCAATGTTTACAATCTACTTATCAACAATATCACCTGCTCTTTTTTTCCCTTAATTTTTTTTTTTTAAAACAATTTTCGGTTAATTATTTATTATATGGCAACTGAATGTGATACATGAGATTAATATTTTTATATAAACTTAAATTTTCTATATTTCATTTCATTTTAATTATTTTTTTAATTAGAAAAGAATCATGTGGCATTAATCTATTTCAAAATTGGTTGATTTACAAACTCTTTTAGATTAGAAGAATTATCAACCGGCTAACTACAATTATACAGTAATTATTTGTACAAATTAAGACACGTGTTAGAATTTCAAAAAATTTCAAAACCTATTGAGATTTTAGAATGAACGTTCTTTCGTTGATTATTATTTGCAGCTCATTAACTTGAAAATAATACATTCATACGAATTTACATTGAATTTTCCTTCGTATTGTTATTTTTTGAAAATGCTATATGATTTGACTTTTTTTTTTTTTTTTCTGTTCTGCTGTAAGTTAAATTTAGTAAAAACAATTTAAACGTGATTTAAACATCATAATGTAATCCCAAACCCATTAAATGCTTCAATTATAAAATAATGTCAATTATCAATTCAAAACTGTTAAGTTGAATTTACAGCAGATTTATTTGACAAGAAGTGAATACTTGAAATCAGAAATTCCAGTGATCATTAATTTTTGACTTATTTGATAATAATTTTACAAAAACCTTCCTTGATGTAGGAGTTGAGTCTGACTAGTATAAACATTGACAATTTGATTTTATAGCCTTGGTGCATGGAAAACATGTTTTATCATATACATTTTAAAATATTTTCCAAATTTACAGAATATATAGTTTGGAGTAATATATATATAAAGATCATGTGGTTTGCTCGGTTTGTAGATCGAGACCTGTGTTTGAAAACGTTATAAAAGCATAACACATGGTTTGAAGATTTATAAATTAATAGTTTATCATTCATTACACTCCACGGAAATTTTCTTATCCTTAAAATGTAATGGGCCTTGGTGGGGAAGCTTGAAATTTTTTAGGAAGTGAGTATATTTTTATTAATTAATAATGTAAAAAAATAAAAGAAATCATAAAAAAAATAGAAAAAATATCTAAATTTTAAAATTTTATTTTAAAGTTATTAAGGAATATTTATATATTTTTTTGCATATTTTTCACCAATTTTTCTATTTTTCATGATTTATTTTTATTTTTTCACATTAATAATTAATAATTATATATTCACTTTTTGAAAAATTTTAAACTTTGACACTAAAATCTATTGTATTTTAATTAACGAACTTGCAAAATTTAAATATTTTTTCAGAAATGTATTGGATTTGCATGTTTATAGGACTGGGTGATGAGGGAGAACAAGTCATCTTGTATCCTTATCCATAATTAACGCAACTACTAATTGCATTTTATCTTCTTTATTATTATTATTATTATTATTATTATTATTATTATTATTGTTATTATTTGCCTAAAATTAGAGAAGGAAAAGGCAAGACCGTTGCGATTTTATGTTTTTTGATAAAACTGGATACGCATTATTAAGATTTTATTTAATCAAATTAGCTTGAAATTATAACCTTTTTCACTAATTTTAACACAAATATTAATAAAAAGTATATAATAATTTGATACCTTTTATAAATTTGCCAATTGAGGAATGGATTTTAAATATATGAATTAAAACTTATGAATAAAAAATAACTTACAATATAAATTAAGTATGGATAAATTTTAACTAGACCCCGGTGCTTATGTCGTTCGTACTAGGCTAACAAATCGGTGCCTAAAATCTTGACACCATGGAATTATATATATTTTTATTAGTAGATTTTCAAATAAAAGTTTATGGTAATATATTTATGTTGCTTCATATTGCATGAATATCATGACGCACTATGTGTATTGTACTATTTTTCTGAATGATGAATCTTTGACTTTCTTTTTTTTTTTAAAAAAATTTTTTTGGGTAAATTAAAAAAAAAAAAACCCTGTGATTTCACTTTTTTGCAAATAAAGGACTATGGTTTTTTTGTTTAAAAAAGATGATTGTATTTTAAAATGTTAATAAAAAAAGGATAACTAACATTTTTCCGTTAAAAATGATGATATAGCGGAGGGTATTTTTAGTTATTTAACATACCAATAATTTATGTATATTATTTAAGAATTTTACATCAAAATTTGAATATTTTTCAATGATTTTTCAATTTGTTATGATTTTTTTAAAATCTATTATCATTATTTAATTTATAAAAATATTTGCGCTTTTCAAAAATTTTCAAAATTTATCATTCATGTGTATTGTATTTTTATTAACCAACTTGAAAATTTTGAGTTCAAAATGAACAAGAATACCCTATGTAATGTCATGATTTAATTTTAGTTATCCTTTTTTTGTTAACATTTTAAAACACAATCCTTTTTTTTAAACCAAAAAATTCACAGTCCTTTATTTGCAAAAAAATGAAACCACAGGGTTTTTTTTTTTTGTAATTTACCCTGTATTCATTAACAAGAATATTTGAAATATGACAAGATATCTCCAAAATATGAATATCAATCTTGAATAAAAGTTGTTGGATTCTTAGAAATACCTAAGTAGTCCTCTTTTTGGAAAGTAAATTGATACATTTTAAAAGTTAAATCCTGAATCCATAAATTTCTAAAAAATAAAGTACTTACTTCAAACTTTTGACCTATGACTAAATTTAGAAAAGTAAAAAACTAGAAAATGAAACGTGGTTGGATAATCCAATCAAATTTAAAAAAAAAAAAAAATCAAAAATTAATTACAACAAATTACACAAAATTTCAGACGTATCAAAACCAATAACTAATAATTAGTAATTAATTAATTAATCAGTTATCTAATTACATTAATCATCCTCAGATCTCTATCCATTAGTTGTTTTTTTAACAAAAACAGCGACTCTTTTTCTCATTCCTTCTATAAATACATCTTCTTCCTCTTTCTGCTCCATTACACCATTTTTCCCTTCTCTGCCTATTTTTCTTTTCTTACAACCAAACTTATTATACATTTTTTTTTTTACTTTTAATTATTGGCCATGGCTGGCCCAAATCTCCTTGTCGTTTTTACTGTTTTTGCATCTGTTTTCTTGTTAAACGACAACATTCATGGCGTATACGGATCTCATAGAATATACCCTAATTTTCAGAATCTGCATGCGGTTTCTGTTAAAGAACTTCACAGAACTGGTTATCACTTTCAGCCTCCTAAGCATTGGATTAACGGTAATAATTTTCTCTCTTAATTACTCTTTTTATCATTATTCTTGTCATATTATTATACATTGACAATTATCATACGAATTATATTAATTTTTCCAGTTTCTGAATCACAAATACTCTTATTTTTTTTCTGTTGCAATTTTTGTTCTGGATTTCAAGATTCAATGACGATTGTGTTTTTCTTAGCCTATATTTTGTTATTAATTTTTGAAATATATTTTGCTTGGTCAGAAATCTGAATTGCCTTATTTTTCTGTTTATTAATTATTCTGATAAAGACAAGATATGATAATTTTATAATTAAGTTGACCAATAGAATAGTTTATTACATTTGCGATCTTCTTAATCTATGCCATGTTCTACATGATGATAACATAAATGGATATTGATTAATCAAGAGTAATCATATATCAGTTGTTTTTTCTTTGAATTCCACGTGTCATTGACTGTATATCTGCCTTCATAGTTCTTTCAAATCTTTTTTTTTTTTTTTTTGCGCAGAAAGTAATTCCTTTTCCTGAAAAGTTTTAATTATTTTGAATACTAGTTTTTGATTATCATTTGTTGCAATTGTGTTATATTATAAATTAAAATCTTATGAAAATATTAATTTTTTTAATCAATTATTACGTAAAAATATATAGATTTTTCATTTCAATTGGAGTAAATTGCATAAATTAATATTTAAAAAACTAAAAAAAAATAAATTCGTATTACAAATCCTTTTAGCTTTAATTATATTCATCTCTGCTATAGTCATTTTGCCCAGATTTAGGCATAGCTCAATTCGCTGGACTGACATGATTTCATATTGTAACCCAACTTTGGTATATAATTTTATAGCATGAAATTTAATTAGGTGGCTTTATTGTGACAAGTTAATTGTCTATTTTTGGTCAAAATGATTATTGTTAAAAAAGAAATTGGTATTGAACGAGTTTCACGATAAGTTTGTTTTTTTCCAAGAAAATTCATTAAGTATTAGCCTCTTGTTTTTGTTAGCTTTGAAACAATTATAAAAATATAAATATAAGTTAGATCCAAAAGTAGAGGAATGATGCAATTGTTTAATTAGTACATAATAGCCGTCCATGACATCATAATCAATCAAGTATTTGTTAATTTTAAAGTTTTGATTGGATCCAAATGTCACTTTAATTTGTTAACACTACTTAAAGCTGTGATTAGATCCAAATGTCACTTTATATATTATTAAAATTAAAATGGAAAATAACACTTGGCAGTATAATTTTTTTTTTTTTTTTGTTTGCTTTATTATCCAATATGAAAATAGTGTTTATTATTTGGGTGACCATATGTCATGCAATAGAGTTTGCATTGCATGCGCACAGAAAAAAAAAAAAAAAAAAAAAAAAAAAGGACATTAATCAATTTTCATAAATGATGATTAGTCCCACTTTGATCAATTTAGTCCCTGCATATTGGCAGTAGTTTCTGATTTCGCAAACCTTTGGGTCCCATAATAAGATATACCCCAACATATATCCCCTGACTCAATTTTGAATTTGTTTTATTTGCCATTTTATTTTTATTTTTGTCATTATTAATTTATTTTAATTTAGCACTTTTTTTTTTGACAACTAATTTAGCACTTTTGTTTAAATATTTTTCTTTTCAAGTTATTTTTTTGACAATGGTTTAAGTCATTATTTCCATTTTTTTTTCGTGATATTCAAATTTCCTTGTATTATTCGAATTATTTTTTGGTGGATTAAAGGGTTATAAAAGTCTTAAATCAAATTCATATGGAGTGTACAGATACTGTTTGCAATTTTTGAAAAAAATTAATTAGGTGATGTTATGTTTCAATTTTGGTAGGCTCAGTAATTAAGGTATGACCCAGATAATTAATTATGTGATTTTTTTTTTTCTCCCTATTTGATCCACTAAATCAAGTAAGATCAAGAAAATCATAATATTCAACGATTTGTTTAGAAAATATAACACCAGAAAGATATATATTGGTTTAAAGTGGAAATAATAATTAAACTCCGTTTTTATTTATAGTACTATCTTATTTGACTTTGTAGTTATCCTTTTTTATTTTGGATTTATCGAGTATTTTCCCAAAATTTGACTTTTTTTTTTTTTTTTTTTTAAAATTTGTCTTCATAATGTTGGATATATAGTTTCTTTATGTGTTTGGATAAATTTAAAGCAACAGCTGTCAAAATCTGGAACTATAAAAGCTAGATTCTATGAACTCTGAAGTTGAAGATTTAATTAAGATATAATTTTGTCTTACACATAAACATGATGCCTGTGAGATTTATCAAGTACCATTTACTACTTTTTACATGCACAATCTTGTTTACAAAATTATTTTTTTAATATATATATATATATATATATATTTGTTAATTTGGTGGAAGGGAAAGGCATTTTACATTTTAGTAGAAACTTCTCCTACCTCTTAAAAGGGCAATTAAAATCCTTCACAACTAATTATATTTTTAGTTCACACAAAAGAAATAAAATGAGCTACTAAAAATACAAAATTATTGTGTAGTTTTACTTAAAAATTAATATATTTATGGCATGTTATTGCTACAAAGTTTTAACCACAAAATTTTGTATTTTGTTGCTATATCAATTTTTTCAGCAAAAATATATTTTGCTTTAAATATTTTATTATTAAATCTAATAATCTTTGAATAGTTGGATGTTGTGTCTAATTTGTGGTCATTTAATTTCCCACGTTATGAATATTTCATTTGCTTTGGTACATATATGTATAAATAAATTAATGTATGGTCACTTTCATTTATTTATAAGTACTTTTCAATACTTATCACATTTCTCTTTCCCTTTATAAATGTATTTATCTGGTTGTATTATTCTTGCCATTTGATACATTCTCATGAAATTTATGCAACAACAAAAAAAAAAAGTGAATATTCAGTCAGTAATTCAATAGGCTTTTCAGTTTTCTCACATGATACTTTCTGTCACTTTTTAATTATTTGATAGATTCTTTTCAACTTGCATTGTTTTGGATATGGTTTACTTATAGCTCCTCCTAGTCAAATCAAAATACTTAATTTTTTTTTTTCCATAAAAACATTTTCAAAGGTAAAAATTGTACAATATTATCTCGTATGAATGGTACAACTTTTAGATCAGTTTCGTGTACAAATAAATTTCGTCAGTAATTTTATGTACTGCCATTTTTTTTTTTCATATCACATGCTATTCAGTAATTAAGAATTAAACTCAGTAAAATCATATACTAATTTCTTTTTTTTCATTTTTTATATGTCACCCTTCGGATTCTCAAATCTACTGGACAATTCTAAACGACAACAGATCCAAATGGTGAGTTTATCTTTCCATTTTTCATTTCGTAGTTGTAAAATTTCCTTAAAAATTTAAAATTATTGCTAATTATGACATTTATTGCTGATTAAAAAAAAATTAATTTTGGACAGGGCCAATGTATTTCAATGGGTATTACCATCTATTCTACCAATACAATCCAAAAGGAGCAGTGTGGGGAAACATTGTTTGGGCCCACTCAGTATCAAAAGATTTGATCAATTGGGAAGCCCTAGAGCCAGCAATTTTCCCATCCGAACCATTTGACATAAACGGTACTTGGTCCGGGTCGGCCACTATCCTACCCGGGAACAAACCCGTTATCCTCTACACTGGAATCGACTCTAAACAACACCAGCTCCAAAACTATGCGGTACCCAAAAACCTATCCGACCCTTATCTCCGTGAGTGGGTCAAACCGCTCGATATTAACCCGATCATCGACCCCGATAGCTCGGTCAACGCTAGCGCTTTCCGTGACCCGACTACCGCTTGGAAGGTGAAAAACCTTTGGCATATTTTGGTGGGTGGGAAAAATAACATGGAAGGAATAGCACATATGTATGTGAGTAAGGATTTTAAGAAATGGGTGAAGACACACCCGCTCCATACGGTTCAAAATACGGGTATGTTAGAATGCCCGGATTTCTTCACATTACCATGCGAAAGCGGGTTGGACAAGTTGGAAGAAACTGGAGAGAAAGTGAAGCACGTGTTGAAATTTAGCTTGGATTTGACTAGATTTGAGTACTACACAGTTGGAACATATGATCATGAGAAGGATATTTACATTCCTGATAAAGATCAAGTGGACGGCTGGGATGGGTTGAGATTTGACTATGGAAACTATTATGCATCGAAGACTTTCTTTGACCAAAGCAAGAAGCGTAGGATTCTTTTAGGCTGGGCCAATGAGTCAGATTCTGTTGCAGCTGATAAGGATAAAGGTTGGGCTGGAATTCACGCAATTCCAAGAGAATTATGGATGGATAAAAATGGGAAACAAGTAATTCAATGGCCTGTTAAAGAATTGGAATCTCTTAGACAGAAAAAAGTTGAAATCACTAATAAAAAGATCAAGAAGGGTGAACATGTTGAAGTTGAAGGCATCACTGCTGCTCAGGTTTTACTTTCTTTCCAATCAACCTTTTTCGTGTTATAATCGTTTTATGTTATTTATATGCGACTAGCCTCTAAAATTTCTCTAATGCCAATACGGAAGTTGAATTTTATTTTTAATCCATGAGCATTACTAAACAAGCCAAATAAGCCATCGATGGAGGGCTTAATTGGGGCCCTGGTTAGTGTTTTAAGGTAAAATTCAGTTTCCTCTTAAAGAAGTTGAATTTTACTTTCAATGCATGAATATTACTAAACAGGGGTTTATTGAGCCATTATTAAAGGACTTAATTGGAGTCCTAATTAGTAGCTTTTGATCTTTAATTAATTAACCTATGTCCATTGATGAAAGGCTTAATTGAGTCCCTGACTAGCAAAGTTTGATATCAATTAACCCATTTTGCATTAAGGGTAATAGAAACTTTATCCATACAAGATAATATGACATGAATGCTGGAAGAAATGCTTGTGTTATTGTAGTTGCCATGTTAATAAATTTTGGCCAGAATTGAAATTTTTAATGGAGTATATAATTTGGCAGGCTGATGTAGAAGTTACCTTCTCATTTACAAGCCTAGAAAAGGCTGAAAAATACGAGTCAAAATGGGATAAATTACCAGCACAAGATGTGTGTCATAAAAAGGGATCTAAAGTACAAGGTGGGCTTGGGCCATTTGGGCTTATTACGTTGGCCTCTTCAAAATTGGAAGAATTTACACCCGTTTTCTTTAGAGTTTTTAAACATCAAACCAAGCACAAAGTTCTCTTCTGCTCTGATGCAACAAGGTATGTTCTCCTTTTTTGCCTACTAATTTTCACTTACATTTATATCATATATGGATTAAGAATTAATTTTGGCCATATTGGAAAATTCTACCCTTATGGAATGTAACTAACCAATTCTATCCTAATTCTAGAAGGATAAAATCAATTCCATCTCCTTTTATGGAATTTATTTAGTATTTACTTAGACATGTTAAATTTCCAATGGCTCGCTACGACCCAAACCTAGATTAGCCTGGATTTATACAGGTTAAGCTTTGATTCTTATAAAGAATTGGCTTGGCCATAGATACTTAACTTACAATAAGTAGGTGTGCCTAGGCTAGACTTAAGAATTGATTTAACGTCTAAACCCAAGTCTACAAAAATAGTAGAAAGACTGGGATGGGGTTGGGCTGACATTTTTAATGAAAAGCCCGACTAGACCCACCCTAGTTGAACGATTAATCGTGTTTACTTCTATCATTGGATTGACGTTAAATTATTTAGTATAATGAGGATAAAACTGATGTTTCTACTGTTAGGCCATGATTAATGTAATTATTATTGGATTCTAAATTTAGTATTATTTTGTTTTTGAAAATAGCTCATCGTTGGGGGAAGATTTATACAAGCCATCATTTGCTGGATGGGTAGATGTGGATTTAGAAAAAAAGAAGAAAATTTCACTGAAGAGTTTAATAGATCATTCAGTGGTGGAAAGTTTTGCAGCTGGTGGCAAGACTGTAATTCTATCAAGAGTATATCCAACTCTAGCTGTCCAAAACGATGCGCATTTGCACGTTTTCAATAACGGCTCACAAACTATTACAGTCGACAATTTGAAAGCATGGAGTATGAAGAAACCTGTCATGAATATTCCTGTTAAGGATTGATTAAAATTTAATTACAATTAACCACTTGGGGGATTTCAGTTTTAGTTTAATTAATTAAATTTGTTTGTTATAATTAGAAGGGAAACATGTACGGGGATACTACAAATTATATACTTTCAGTGCATTCATTGATTGATTTATGATATATACTCTTCACATTTTTACTTATCTTAAATTCTTTAATTATGGCTTTGTTGGAGTGTGAAAAATTAATTTTATATGCAAATTGCTGAAATACAATTTTAATGTCACATTCATTATTTGAATTTGAATTATAATTATGATACTTCTTTTTTTTAATTGCCATAAGATGAATAAGAGCATTCGAGTCATTTTTTTTTGTTCGATTTCTTATCTTATTTAATAATTAGATACATTTCTTGAAGTAATGATATCTATATTTTTTTGGAACTCGAACACCTATGATGTCCATAATTCAGTTCACCATCTACCATATGAGCTACCAAACATTGATCAATAAAATCTAATTTAGTATAAAAACATTTCTTCACATTCCAAGCCCATTTATCATTAAAAATTTGTTTAAAGTAGGCTTGATTTGAAAAACTGTGTATTTATTTTTATCTTCACAATCATGGGTTGGTATTTGGTTGTTTCAATAATAATAATAATAATAATAACGGTAGTCGTTGTGGAAGATTTATTTGTATAAATCAATTAATTCTAGAAGATTAAGTGGGAAGATTATTTGTTATTATATACTTTATATTTTAGATAAAGTGGGGATGATCAAGCCTTCAACATTGACTATTGAGAGTTGACTATACCTTTACCTACCCTTCTAAATAATTATTTTTCACTTAAAATATATTGTATACACTAACTACTTTTCTTAGACATGTAGTTTGAAGCAAGTTGGAATTCTTAAACACTCAATCCAATTTCGTCTCTAGTAAACAAATTCTTAAACACTAACTACTTTTCTTAAATATGATTTAAGTAGTTCATTTTCAAGTTAATTTACTGAATAGATTGAAACTTAAATAATTGAGGTGTTTAGCTTACACTAAGTCACCAGTAGAGGGGTGTAGTTAAAGACAATACAGCCTTCGGTAAGTGAGATTAGGAAGGTTTTGGACGGTTTATGTATTAAGTCGGATTGCTAATTGTTCAACAAGTAAAATGGAACGGTATCATGTACGTCTATATTCTCTCAGTATTGTAATTGTTTTTGATGTTCTGTCAATGTAATTTTTTTTTTTTAGGTAAAAAAGTAAAATTCTATTTAATACTCTTTTCTGTTATTTTTATTTAACTTTTGAAGTTACCCATCAATACTAATGAAATATCAATCCAATTTATCTTTAGTAATTATCTCATAAAATATTTTTTTTATGTTAAAGACAATTGTAATTAAATTATACAAACCTTTCAAATTCGTATATTAGAAAGTCAATCTTTTTTTTTTATCTTACCAAGTATGATTATATATAATTATTCGGGCCCACTTATAACTCTTTTAAAAGTTGTCCTCAATTTGTATTAATAATTTAGTTTTATTTCCCATGAATTATATTTTATGTTATCTGTCTCTTTAAGTCTCTTTAAATTACTCACTCCTACAGCTGAAAAGAAGAAGAAGAAAACCAGGCAACCAGCAATGGCAGATGCTACTGTAATGGAAGAATTGAAGAAATTCGACGAAACAAAGATGGGCGTCAAAGGTCTATCAGATTCCGGTATTACTTCAATTCCAAAATTCTTCATTCATCCACCTGAATCTCTCTCTGATCTCCACCCGAATCCATCTCAAACACCTCTTTCCATTCCAATTATCGATTTATCCGCCATTAATTCCGATCACCATCACCGCTCCAAAATCATTAATCAAGTGAAGGAAGCCGCCGCAAACTGGGGCTTCTTCCAAGTAATCAACCACGGAATCCCTCAATCAATTCTAGACTCTACTCTGCGAGCAATTAAATCCTTCCATGATCAACCGTACGAGGTCAAATCGAAATACTATAAACGCGATGAATTGGGCGGCGTTATGTATGCTAGCAATAATGATTTGTATCGATCTAAGGCGGCCGCCTGGCATGATTCGCTGCAGATGTGGATGGGTGAGCCGGCGCCGGTGAAGCCAGAGGAGATACCGGAGATATGTAGAAATGAGATGATTGAGTGGGATTCGTGCTCGAAAATGGTGGGTGAGACTGTGATGGAGTTGTTGAGTGAAGGATTAGGGCTAGAGGCTGGAAAGTTCAAAGAGTTGAGTTTTAGTGAAACTAGAGTTTTGGTTGGACACTGCTATCCCTATTGCCCCCAGCCGGATCTAACGGTGGGGATAACGGCTCACACAGATCCCGTTGTGGTGACGGTGCTGCTACAGGATGAGATAGGCGGTTTACAGGTTAAGCACGGCGATGGATGGGTGGACGTTAAGCCGATCAACGGCGGACTGATTATTAATGTTGGGGACTTTCTCCAGGTATACTGAACAACTTTGCTTTAATTACTTAATTCATATTCCATGCAAATTTTTTTATATGGTGTAAATAAGGATGAAAAATAATAGAAAACTTTCTTAAAGTAGAATTCTTAAAAATTCGTATATTAAAAACCGGAAGAAGTAATTAGTTATTAATTAAGTTAATTAATCGGCATGATTAGTTGGGTAACAAAACATAATTAATGAATGACTTTTAATTAATTTGATAGTGATAAACCGCCATCCTACCTCAATTTATTAATCATGCATGAGCCTATTGATTAATTTTCTAAATTAATACTATTTTATGCATGAGCCAGTTATTCTTTACATTATCAAACACAATTCACTCACTCATGATTGTGTTACCACATTTTGTCAGAACCATGCTAATGATATTTTAGCTTGCTGACTAAAATTATTTTTGTCAGACACAATCGTGAAAAAATTGCTAGTGAGAAATCAACTAATATTGAAAATTTGTCTACAAATATTCATGCATCTCTAACAGAATATAAAGTATAAGGATAATAAATTGTCAGTTAACGGCAGTTAATGTCGAAAAATAGTTGATAGGAGCTTATACATAAAACTCAAATGTTGTCAACGAAAAATTTGTTTAGGGGCTTGTGGTGAAATAAAAGTTGAGGGAGAAATTTCAGTATTCTCATTGTGTTTTTTGCAATGATATTAATTTGTTTTGAAATAGAATTAATCAAATTTGTTGCAGATAGTATCAAATGGAGAGTACAAAAGTGTGCAGCACAGAGTGTTAGCCAACTCAGCTAAACAGCCAAGAATTTCAGTTGTGGGATTTTTCAATTTAAGCAAGTGGAAAGGATCGGGTTATTTCGGACCTTTACCTGAGCTAATATCGGCCGAGAAACCGCCTATTTATCGGGATTTTACCCAGCAGGAATTCCTTGATAATTTTTACAGCAAGGGTTTGGATAGCAAGTCATTGATTGACAAGATTAAAATATGAAATCAGCTCCATTAAGTTAATTACAAGAAAGACATATCCTGTTGTTAACTATATTGCTATTATTACTATTTACAATAAATATGGTATATAAGTTGATGTTGTATAGTGTTTCGATCGTCCAAATCAAAGTCAGGAGGGTGCGTAACTTTGTAGTCAAACTTAGTACGTCACTCTTTCAGCTTCAAGTTTCGACGGTCTAAGAACGAATAATTTTATTGACATCATAATAAAAATTAAGTAAAATTACTAGTACAAATTTAGTGTCTGTAGTCACATAAACCTAAATATTCAGGGAACTTTGGTGTAGTTTACCTGATAAAATTAGTATATGTTTGAATATAATGTCTGAAGAGATTAAATAAAGAGAGTTAAGATACCACTCACCAGAGTGAGGAATCCGCCCCTCCAAGAGACTGGAGAAGGGACTTAGGGCATTTGTAGTTGGCTTGAGGGCCCCTTGTGGGCTTCTGGAAAATGGGCCTGATGGGGTCTATGCTGTGGATCCTGGCCCATATACTGCAAGGAGCCCAGCCCATACAGTATCATTAGCCTCAGTTATAACTATTATCAGAATTATTACGGTACATGAACTTTTATTTACTTATTCTTTTCTTAAACAATTTATTAGTCCTTATGTTTTTATGCATTACACTAGTTAGTTTATAGATAAATTCTAAGGTCCTTAAGTTTTATTTCAATGAACTCTTTAGTCTTTTCTTTTACTTTGCTTATGAAAGGACAAAACCTTTGATTATTGGTAAAAATATATCTTTTGATTTTAAATTCAATTAAAATATTTTCAATAAATTTTTGTGTAGTATATACACATACACCAATATTTCTATATTTTTATATATTGGTTATAAAAATAAAATTATTTCGTATTATTTATTCTCTTTAATATAAATATTATCATTTTTTATTAGTTTAATATAATATCTATAAACTAATAATAAATGTTATTATAAAGGTAGTTAATTATTTTAAAATGATATCTTTTTGTTTATTAATGTTTTCTTTAATGTATATTAGGATGAAAATTTCGAATTCATAATTTTTATATAGTTCTACTCCTAATTTTTTATTTTTCAAATTTATAATTTATATAGTTAACTCCTAATTTTATATTTTTCAAAATATTTTTTTATTTAGTTTTTTTTATACAATAAACTGTACGCCAAGAGTTTATTTATATAATTATATAAAATTTGATAAATTAATTAATCAATATTAGTAATATTGTTAATATTAGAATTAAGTGAGGAACAAATATAAGATAGAAAAAAATATATATTTTATTATTATTATAAAATAAAATAAATGGTAATTTTGGTATTATTAGTCTAATATGACTTAAAAGGACTAAGCAATTGACAATGATAAAACATAGGAACTATATAATTATCATGTGGACTGACTAGTATAATATGTAAAAATATAGGGACTAATTAATTATTTACCCTTTTTTTTAGCATCATGAACTTTGATTATTACTCTCTCCATTCCACAATAGATGTCACTTAAGATTTATACACACATATTAAGAAAATGAATAATATGTTTATAAAATAATGTTATTTTACTAAATTGGTCTTATTAAATTTTATTTTGAAATTTGTTGCATCTTGATATTTGAATTCTACATACTTCATGATAGGTGAAATGAAGAACATTTAATGCTTTTATTGATATATTTTTTTTGTCCTAAGCAATTATTCCCTCCATTTTTTATTATATGATGTTTAAGGTTGTTCACTAAGATCAATGACGTACGTATTAACTAAGTAACTAAAATGACTAGTTTATCCTCAATACTTCTCTCATAAAACTCTATTTTTCATGCAAAATTTCTCTTTCTTTTTAATTATTAAAGCTTAATGTAATACTTTTTGTTTTAAATAATGAACCTCTCTCATACTTTAAATAAGAGCAGATATGAGAGAACATGGTAAAAAATACATTGGTATTGTAAAGTGTCAAATAAAAAAAAAGTCATATAATAAAAAATAGAAGGAGTATTATATAAAATTAATACAAGGATAAGATGGAAAAAATTTAACTAAATTTGTCTTGATTTTCTAAAGTGACATATTTTGAAAAAGAAAAAATTACATGAAGTAACATTTATTTCGGAATGAAGGGAGTAATATTACTAGAATTACTAGTATCTGTATGCGGCTAACTATAATTATTCAATACTAACAAACTAATTATCAGCTTGGTTACAACTCAAAATAGTTCCTCGGTAAACGAAATTTCAGGTTCAGATTTATGAATGGGTTTCATCATTAGAAAAGCTTCACCTGTTACTCCTTTGACAGTACATCTTGGTGACAAGAATATCCATGTGGAAACTTGAGTTATTCATTAACTTATAAAATTATTCTGTCGTAATAAGGGATTAATTTCAGAACATTGTCCGTCAAAAGTTATTGAAAATGATCTCTTGCACTCTCTTCTTAGCCAGGAATGTGTATAATAATTTCATACAAAAACACTTAGATTAGAAGTGCATATACCACTTTATTTTAGATGGATTGAGAGAGAAGTTCAAAAAGCTCCTTGGAAGCTGATTTCAACCCCACCTCACTCACCAATCGAATGTTTAAAAAGAAAAAAAGGAAAAAAAAAAAAAAAGAAGCGCATCCGTCCTTCAACATGTTCAAATTCTATTATAAATGTTGTTGCCATGATTTAAACTCTAGACCACGGAATAGTGACAATATAACTAGGTGATTAAAAGCATTTTAGTTGCCATTCTGTATGAAAATTTAATTAAAGAATGTATTGAAGACCCCTTTCCCCATGGCATGAGATTTACTGATTAAAATTTATAGACTTCCAAGAGATGCCGAAACAAAAATGGTTATGGCTAGAGATGCTAAACATGCACTCCAAGGGTAGAACCCCGTCTGGGGTAACACGTACCTCTCAAGAGTATTGCCACCGGGCTGAGGGGTCAAGGAATCCCATAACCCCCCTTTGGTTCAGCCCCTGCAGTCCATACCATTGGGCACACCCACACGGCCACACCATTGAATATTCGATACCAACAACAGCGAAAATGTAAAGCAACCAAAACACTGGAAGAGAATTGGTTAACAATTACACAACTTACATCAACAAGGGACTGATTCACCATCAGTTATACAGACAGGAAGAGGCGAAACAAACAAGAAGTTGGGCAACATGTTCATACAAGGATTGAAAGCACACAAACATCAATGATAGGGGAAGATGCCACTTATTTGAGGAGTGTCTTCACAATGGATTTCACATTCAACTTTTTCAGATCTGTGTAAGATTGCCCACACCCAACAAACATCACCGGCGCCCCTGAGATGTAAACCATTGACAGGGCTGCTCCAACCTATAAAATCAATACAAATACACATTGTAAAAAACAACTCGGATATGTAAAGAAGGAAACTACTGCTTTACTATAACTTCACTTCTACCTTATCATCTATTGTATCGAACTTCGTTAGCAAAATCCCGTCTATTAATCTTGGATTAGGTGAAGTAGAAAGGTCAGCTAATTTCTGCAGATGAACCAGTGTCAGTCTAAAGATGACAACCGTAGAAAGTTAAATGTTTTAAGTTAAAAACGGAACCTGATTGAACTTCGACAGCTGATCGACAGCATCATTTCCAACCAGTGCCTCTCCAACAAACAAAACCAAATCTGGACAATTCAGGTTAATAAGCTTTGATAGCGCTCTCATTAATGGTTCATTATCCTGAAAATGTAACATGGGTGTATCAACATCATTCTCATAATAATTATAGCAAATAAAATATACAAGGTAGTAAACGAGCAAGGAAATAAATAATGGTTGAATCTCCACCCAATCCCTTCTCAAGCCCACACTAGCTGTGATTACAGTCAGATCCTTAAATCGTATTAATGAAGAATATGTCATTACAACATGTGCTAATTATGGATTGCAATTTTGAGATAGAACCAACAGAAATTCTCTTCACAAAGCAATTGTAAGAACTGAAGCATTAATTAACCCCCACCACCCATAAAAAAAATGACAATTGATATTCACTGGATGATACTACTTTACTCAACTTAGTGAGAACTGAGAATATAGCTGCTCAAAACACACCTGCATACGACCAGCGGTATCAACAAGAACCACATCAGAACCATTGCGTGTCGCCTCCTGGATTGCTTCCTTCGCCACAACAGCAGGATCTTTCTCATAGCCCTTTTCAAATATAGGGATCTAAGAAGAAAAGGTCACAATTTCAATGTACAGATTCTATGAACCAGATTACTCAGGCAAACAAACTACTGCAACAAGAATCCTGGATACCTCGCTGCAGCTAAAATATGACATAAATTGAGTACCTGAAGCCTCCGTGCATGTGTACGTAGCTGCTCAACAGCTCCTGACCGAAATGTATCACAAGCAGCCATCATAACGCTTACATTATGCTGCAGAAGCCAGTATGCTACCTGCAATGTGTAAAAATGACCTACTGATCAAAAGACAGGTCTTGATTGTAAAATACATATATGCAGAGAGTAGCTTGAACTGAACCTTAGCAAGATTGGTCGACTTTCCAACACCATTGACACCCACGAAAACAACAACATATGGTTTCCTTTGTTCCTTGGCAGCATGTACATCCCTCAGTATGTCTATAGAGCGCCTAGGAGTTAAAATGCGAAGAAGAGCCTCTTCCATTGCAGCCTGTAGCGATGATTCCATGCCATGATTATGAATTTATTGATATGCCAAAAAATGTAAGCCATAAAAAGGAACTCAAAATAGAAATGTTACAAACCTGCACTGTGGAAGATATCCTTGTGAAAGATGCCAGCTTTTTACCTACCAGACTTGCTGCCACTGATTCACAAAGCTTCTCAGCTATCTCCTCTGCCTGCAATTTCAAAATAAACAGAACTTGGTAAGCACGTGAGTCCCTACCAACAAATAATAATAAACTATACATATTATATAGATAATAGCATACCACATTCTTGGTCATCAGCCTATCCTTCAGAGCTTTCAGAGCTGGTTCCAGGTCTGACTTGTCCAAATTTGCCTTTCCTGCAATACTGTAACAGCAAAAGTACATGCCATCCAGTGAAATTAAGCAACTTTATTTATCATTGACTTCTAAAAACTGTTACTTTAGTCTTTATCACTTATAAAAGAAATCGTATAAAAAAAAAATTAAGTTGTTTCTCATAATCAGAACAGAAAATATTAATCCACCAACTATCTACGTATACAATCACTTATTAAGCAAGATGTCTACATATACTTCACTTAAAGGACAAGTGAGTACATAAATATCTTCTGACCAGTCCAAAAAATGGAACAAGCAAGTCTTAAAGTGCCCCTCCTATATTACCCAAAAAACAAAAGGTGCCTCTCCTATTTTGCATTTAAAAGCTGAAGCTTTAAGTCTGTTCTTCAGCTCACAAATCAGGAGACTACAAAAACAACTCTAAAAGTGTAAACCGATGTAACTAGAGAACGGTGAATTTGAACTATAACTTTCCACAAAAACTCCAATCGAAAGAGGAGAAATGAAAGAAATAAGACAAGAATAGAACAGTCCAGTATCATTCACATCATCATTTCTAGGAGTAATCAGAGAGTATGTACTAAGATTTGGTTCATCAAGAAAAAATAGGGATGCACATTCAAATATTACGTACATGCATGAATCTATAAGCAGACATAATAAGAGTAATCAACAACTGCAACTTGCTAGCTTATAGCGAATGATCTAAAGCCCAATAAGTTCAAATTAAGACAAGTCATGTAATTGACAAGAATATTCTACCAGGGGTATTCTACGGTTACTTCAGTAGTGTTTAGGGATGATAGAGCAGAGGGGAAGGGGGAGGAATGTTTTAGCGGCGTTTGGCTCTTTTTAGAGTGAGGCTTTACTCTTGGGGGTAGAGAGGGAAGTTTGTGACTTCCTATGGGCATTTGAGTGTTAGTTTAATCCTTTCTAACGTTGCTTTTTCCTTTTCCATTCTTCTTGGTAGCAGTATTGCAAGCTTGGTTATCAATCTAAACTCTATTCCTATAATATCTCTATTTTACTCTATTTCACTGTGTCTGTGTTTTTGAGTTTCTTACACTAGCTGATGAAAACTAATCACTCAGAACAGAAAACATGCACTTCATCTTAACATATATTAGCCATTTCTGTATTGTCTATAGCAAAAGGGATTATCATCTTCCAATACTTTTAAAAGGGGCATACACTGCAACAAACGTTGCTGGTTTAAAATGTATTCAAATTCTTCATAATGATGCATAATTCCCGTCATATGCAAATTAATCATCTCCAGATCAAATCGTTAAGTATGAATCTTTTAATCAAAGTGAAACATATATCTATCTCATGCGTTCAAATACTAAAATATCCAGTCCCCTAACTTATTCAACTCAATTATTACACAACCAAGTAAAATAGCATAAACATTAAAGTTAAGGGGCATTGAAGTTACCTATTAAACATAGATGAGAACCATCCCTTTTTCTTAGTATCAGGCTTGCTGTCCTTCGCCACTTCCTCATCTTCACTCTCACTGTCGCTACTTACAATCTCATCTTTGTCCATCATGCTTTCACCATGATCAGTTGCCACAGCATCTATTTCATTCCCATTCTCCTCCACAGGATCTGTGAAGTCCAATTTTGTGTCTTTAGGAGAATCATCCCAAACTCTATTCTTCTTTGTTATCTTTTTCTTTGGGTCCACCTTGGAACCCTTACTAACAAGAGTATCAGGTTTTTTTCCACCTTTACTTTTAAGCTTTTGAAGCTTGCTTACATCGAAAGCTCCATTATTGGAACTAGCATTTTCTTTATGGTTAGTAACAGCTGCCCTAGAACCTTTAATATCAACATGACTACCATTAGATTGTCCATTCTCCAATATGTAGCTTTTTCCATTATCAGCATCGCCACCATCATTTGCTTCACCCTTTTTTTTATTTCCCCCTTCAAGCATGCCTTTTTTCAGCTGTCCTTGTTTCTTACCATCATTCACAGGTTTACTCACCGGCTTCGATTTCTTCAATTCCTCTGCTCGAGCTTCTGCCTCTTTCCTAAGTTGCCTGTAAGTCTCATCAAAATCATTATAATCCGTCCGCTTGGGATCATAAATCTGTGAAAATTCACGCTTCATCAATCCAAGCAGTTCATCCACATACAATAGATGAAGGATCCGCTGATAGACAGCAACAAAGACAAGGCCAAGTTCATTATGGAAAGTCCATTTGAGCGTATATGAGGCACCAGGAGCATCATAATTGTAAGCCGCTGCACCTGATCGCTCCTCCAAAAGGCAGGACCTGATCAAGGTGTCAATTGGTGATCCTCTAAGAGCATTTCCAAGCTCTTTGCATGTCCAAAGTATTAGCCCTCCTCTCGTGAAAATAAGCAACTGCTCTAACATCTTTGATTTTCTCTAATACCTACAATCAGATCCAATAAATTTCTACATCAGGAAAACAGATAACAGCATAGGCGGAGGGACAGCCGCCGAAATCCACCCTTAGAGTGGTTGTTCCAGGCCGCCCTCCGCCAAAGCTGAGGGTGTGCTGCTTTGCACCCCCCCATTTGGCAACGAAGATGAGATCCGACACCTCTATTCAGCATCTTGGTATCGGAATCGGTAACAGGAACACGTAAGATTCGCAATTGAACACGTAAGGTTAGAATACATAATAGGACAAGATATAGATGACGAATTGAGCCATCAAAACCGAATGTATAATCAATGAAAACTATATAATCCAATCTGAAAACAGGGAAATTGAAGAGAAGAAGAACGGGAAGATCGAAGGATTTTCGGATTCGAGTAAATAAGATAAACACATACCTTTGCTCTCTCTGTTTCTCCGTTTTGCTGAAATCTCCGGGAGATCTAAAAAAGTAGGGAAAATAAATTTTAAAAAAATAAAAAAAGAAAAATAGGTGAATGTATTGGTAGTGGAGTAAATATATATGCCTTAATTTTCCCGGAGCGAATATTTTGACTCGAATTGTTCGCCGACCAGCGAAATTTCACGCGCCGCTGACCTCCCCAAGGGGCCCGGCAGTTTTCTTCCTATATTTTTTTATAATAAAATGCAATTTCACCCCGAATGAGCCTAAAAGTAAAATGCAAATATTACGGAATATTTCTTATCAAAAGTTATAGTGTGTAAAACTCTTGCAGAATATTAGAAAACAATTTTTTTTTAATTTGCATGGGTCAAATATCAATCTCATCATTGGCTACAACATTAATTGATCCAGTAAGTGTGTGTGGTTCGAGTAAATAATAAGTTATGAACTTATGATGATTTTGATTTTCTTTTTACAAAAACAAAAGAAAACACAGGCTACACTACGTAGCAAGAGTCCAAGGAAGGAAATTCCAAAACTATCGTCTATAATAATGTCTTCAGTGATGATTTTATTTTTCCAGTTATATGTTTTTGAAATTTCATATCTTATTTTCATATTTCAAAAATAATCTTTTTTTTTTTTTAAATGTGTGTGGGGATAACTTTCAATCACTTTTAAGTTGCAAATTTTATTCACTCCGATTAATACCAAAATAAAATGAAACAACAACATTATTAGCATGCTTAATCTTTGAGTAATAAACTAACAACGGAACATTCAATTACGGAAATCGAGCAAGAAAAAAAGAGAATGAATGGGCACCGTCATTGACAAGTATATATTTCCGATTATGAGTGAAAGAGATGGATGTTAATTGTAAACAGTAGAAAGAATGAAAATTTTACATTGGATGTACAGACTAAACTCTACTTAAACACCTCTTTTCGCAATCCAATTTAATCTCCTTACTTAGTGGAATATATTAATGTATAAACCTAACTATAAAAAACATTGGTGAATATGAAAATTTAATAAAACATTTTTTTCTTGAATAATTAAGATTGACTTATCAGGGCTTCTGAGAACTGAGAAAGAAATGAGAATTTTTTAAAAAATAATAATAATAATAACTAGAGGTGGCAATTATGTACACGACCTGCTGACACGACACGAACCCAACACGAATTTAGTGGGTTTGGGTTTGATTAAACAGGTAGTGGGTCATTTTTGGGTTGACACGAAAGTGACACGATAATTTTTGGGTCGGGTTAGGGTTGACCTGCTAACCCGAAAATGACAAAAATATTTAAAATTTATTATTATGTTTTCCTATATTTTTACATGTCACCATTAAGAAATGTAATATAATATATATAACTCACAAATACAAAACAACTTAATTTTACACGTCATTCTTAAAAGATGTAGTAAAATGACACATAAATGCGAACCAGACATAATCCAAAATAAAAAATAGAGCATTAAGATTTGTAAAATAGGTTTTGGAACAATATTTTAGGTCGCCAAGGGTTAAATTATTAATTTAGATACGATATAAATATTTAAAATTTTTAATCTTTCCTTTATAATGTTTTTGCATGTAACCCAAAAACACGACACGAAACCGACACGAACACGATTGGGTTAACTCGCTTATGACACGAAAATTTTTGAGTCGGGTTTGGGTTTTGCTCACTGAAACACGAACCCGAATTTGACACGACACGAACACGGCCCACCTATACGAATTACCACCCCTAATAATAACTAGGCGCATGCCTTTTGAATAGCGTTTTCCATCCTCCCCCTCCAGTGCCTTTTTTACCAAATACACCATAAGGAGAAAGTGGTAAATGCCAACGCATTAATGGGCAAAGAACCCAATATCCTGTTCTTGAATAATTAAAATTGAGTTCTGTAGAAAATTTTGACATAACAATTAATTCTATGTCAAAATTATTTATATCTGCATAGTTAGTTATTTTCATTGAGGTAGTCATATTCAAGACTTATTCAGTTAAGGTTTTTTGTCTCTCGCTATAGATGTATTTAATAGGATTCAAACCTGAGTCTTCTACCATAAATCCAACATATATTGCTAATTGAGCTACAACCCATTTTTAAATTTTAAAACTATTTTAACCTTTTTTTTTTTTTTTTTTTTTTTGCTTTGAGACTCTTTATAAACCCTTTTAGAAACCTTTCTAACATCTTTTTCAGATTTTTTTGAACATTTAATAAACTTTTTTTTGTGTTTTTGTGTAGAGTGCTTGACACTTGATATGATACGTGACAAAAAGCCTTAAATCATATTAACTAGCTTCTAGTTTGCATGTTGTTCAGTGTGTTTTTTTTTTTTTAATTGTTTTTATATTTATTTCCTATTAAATCATGAAATAATGAATATATTAAATAAATGAATAATATTTTTAATGAGTATATTGTCAGAATATGAATATTGGTATAACTTTTCCATCATCATGCACGTTTATTTTGTTTTTGGAGTCTCTTGTAAATTTCTACCGGAGCATGACGCGTACTTCTTGGTCCTATACTTGTTTTTTTAGGATACTTTTATTGGAAGAAAATTCTTATGTATTTTTAAAATTAATTTATTAAAAGTATTCATTTTTTTAGAAAAAAAAAAAAAACTTACTCTTCAATTTGAAGTATTATTTCTATTTTATTTTTATTTTTGTTACTGTTTCCCCTGGGGATGTACAAAATCAAGCCAACCTAATGAATTCAACCAACCCAATCCAACCCGATCCATATATTCTTTATTTTAATAGTTATTCATTGGGTTGGATTGGGTTGGGTTGGATAAAATGAGAAAAGTAATTGGGTTGACAATTGACAATTTTTTATAAGAGTTCAGTATACAGTATTAAGAAAACTCAAATTTTAACTCTGTAAGGTCAAGAAATAAATTTTTTCATTGAATTTTAGTTTTTTATTGATTTATAAATTAATGCTTAATTATCATGAAAATAGATAAATATGAATGAAGGGATTTAAGATGGGTAAAATAAACTACCTTTAAAAACATAGATTAGTAAATAAGTGTAGAGACTATAACTTAAAATGTTGAAGTAAATTAATTAATAGTATAACAGAGATAATTATGGCAAAGATTATTTACATCTTGAAAAACATTACATTGCTTTGGAGTTGTACTGAATCTTGGTCGGCTCACCATTATCCCACCTAATGATAACAATAATAGATTGATTACATTAGTCTTGGAAATTCTTGATTTCAGTATTAATACATTTTTCTTGAAAATATTCAATATAAAATCTCATAAACTCAAAGATTTCAAATCATATATTTTAATATTCCAAGACTTCCATTCTCAAGCTAACCTCTCATATTCACCATAAAATTACAAGGCAATTTGTTTTATTCCATTCAAATTCCTACAGAAATATACATATACATACAATTACTTCTGCTCTTCTTACTTTATTCCAACAAAGTACTAATTAAAAATTGTATTTGAACTTTAAATAACTAAATGTATTTTGATATAATTACCAGTTGGATATTTGTCTTTAATCCATCGTCAAGGTATATATATTGGCATTAAAACTCATGATAATTATGCAAGTTTATTCCTAAAAATAAGCAATGAAGTGGGGAAGAAACTTGAATAGATCAACTACTAAAACTTATGAGCAATAATAACCCTTTGCCTATAAATTCAACAATGAAAGGTGTCTTTTTATTCTTAAATCAGTTTCAAAAGTAACAGAAGCTGGACAAAATTTAATAGTGATTTTAAAGAAAAAGGGTGGCTAAGCATGGAAGTCCAAGTGTAATTTACACATTCCTTTTCCGATGACCACTCGATTTCCTTAAACTTATCGGATTGAAAATCAATGGATTCAATGAACGTTTCTACACTTTCAGATAAACATTGGTCCGGAAACAGTCTTTACATGACCTATTGTATATGTGTTGTTGTTGAGGGAGAAGAAAATGAGTCCTCAGAATACCATTCTTCTTCTAATTTTGAAATCATACTCTTTCTTCCAAGGGAAATCCAATATCCCTAATTCTTATTGAAGCTCAGTAATCCTCATTTTGCCAAATAAATCTGTACATAATTGATAGTTAGTATTAACAATTGAAAAAGTGCATATAATAAAAAAATATCATATCATCCCAAAATAAATGAAGATAAAAAGTCAAGCCAAGATACAAACAGATGAATGAATAAATATATGAACAACAAACCCTAAAAAAAAAAAGATACTGATAATAATAAGTTAATAGCAAATCTAGAGGCCATGAAACACACAAATCAAAATCAAATTCGGAACTGAAGCTTCAAGATTTTCATTTGTATGCACTTCTTTCTCCTCCATCTACAACATTTAACCAAACAAAACAATATAGAGATACAGATGGTGAAACTAATTCCAATTTGAGACAATGCAAACAAAACAACTAATAGAATTTGTTTAATCCTTTACCTACTAAATATAGAAGCAATCTAAATTCAAAATCGATTATAGATTCTCCCAAAAGACAACCAATACACAACCATATGCTAAGTTAGCCATAAATCCATAAAAAAATGACCTAGAAAAGCGATAAGAGAAAATTGAAAGATAAAAAAACTGTGAGAAAATGCAAAGAAATTAAGATGATAAGCAAGCTAAACCAAAATCCATTGACTAAAATAGTGAAGAATGAGATTGGTCTTGAATGGCTAAAAGAATAAAAAGAGACATTCAAAGAATGTAGAACGTAAAGTGAGACATTAAGTATTTGGGTTTCAATAATTTTAAATTAAAAGTTTTTTTTTTTTTTTTTACTTATTCTTGAAATGTCCGAGATATTAATTAACTGTTATAAATGTTATTAGAGGCATAAAAGTTGTAACAACCAAATTTAATAATATTTTAAATCTTCTTTCCATTTAAGATTTCTTTTAATAATATAATAAATACCATATATTAATGTTTAAGGAGTTGCCAATTTGTGAAAAACCAAAATTTGAGAAAAAATAAGAGAAAAAAAAAAAAAAAAGATAAATAGGAATGGAAGTATAGACAGATACCATGTAGAATAAGGAAAAACCACCTAAAACCTTCTTTTACTTAACATGTAGATTAGTATAAAGTCAAGACTTTATTTAAATTTGATTCTTAATTTTATATTTTTGTTTTATTGTTTTTATCGAGTCGTGCATTATTTTGCATTTAGAACTAATTAGAGTTCAATTTCTTGCATTTTTATTGCTTTTTGCTTAAATCAACAAAATTGTGGTCTTTTAATCATTGTGCATAGGGGAACAAATTACAGTTATAACCGAAAACCGAAATGATATAAAAGTTTAATTTGATTTTTAACTATTTTAGTTTAGTTCGATTTTAATTTTAGAATTCGATCTGTTTTACTAAAAAAATTCCAGTTATACCAAAATCGAAACAAAATTTAAATATAATACTAAAAATATATATTTTAATATATATTCATACAATATTTATTTAATTTTTTACAACTTTATTTATTTAAGAACTATATTTAATATGAATGTATTAATATTTTACCTTATTTCATATTTTTTATATTTACTATGTATATTTTTTTATTTTTATAATTTTTTTATCCATTATAATATTTTTCAGTTATTATTAATGGGTTAGTAACCAAACCAGATTTCGGTTCAGTTCTATTTAGTTATTTCATAATTTCAACTCGATTTAGTTTTAAATTTTTTGAAAAGTTTGGTTTAGTTGAACCGAGCTGATGCTACCCCTAGTTGTGTAAATCCCATCTCAGTACTGCACTAAGCCAATAAGCTTTCCTTCTATTGATCACCTTATTTAATATTTAGGACATTTGTCTTTGACAACCCTGCACACCACTTTTAAAAGGAGAAAAAAATTTCTAAATCTAAACCTAAAATGTGACGTGGGTTGTCAAAATCTTAGTTAATTTATGTTATGGATGGAAGTTGATCAATTTAACAAATTCAAGCCAAGTCGTTAAAAATGATGTGAGTGAGATTCTTTTTAATTAGTGAGGGGGCAAGTGTTTTAAAATAATAGTTAAGGGGTAAACTCGAACAATTTATAGAAGACAGGGGGCAAATAGATATTTGAAACCCATATTAGTATGATATGATTGTTTAAGATAATTTTAGAGGCTTTTAATTGATGCAAGGCTCTAAGTTAGCTCAGAAGCCTATTTCCATTGAGATATTCTTGAGAGAGAATTCTAAGTGCTTGTTCTTGTGTCTCAAAAAAAACCTTAATGTGAATGATGTCATGAAAGTGGGCCTAGTGTTAGATGATTATTTACAACTCGCTTCCTCCTCGTACATTAGATACAACTTCTCCGGGAGTCTATGAACAAAGTGGCCATTCTGGATTGGGTTTGACCAAAATCGAAGACCAATCCAATCATTTTTCAACATGCTTAATATACATAACACAATCGGTTATATTACATTGATTGGATTGATAACACTACACTGGATTAATTTTATGGTTTCAAAAAGGGCCAAATAGCAATTTATAAACCGGTATCTTTGATTTAAAACATCACAAACTGAGATCTATAGTTTCATAATGTTAATAAAAGTAGTCTATTGTCCAATACATTCCCATAGAAAAACTTTTTTAACTTTTGAAGTTTCACTCTTTCATTTAAAATTTTGCATGTTGATTGACAAAAACATAATGGAGCTAAGTGACAAATTTTATAAATTTTGAGAAAGTGCATGTATTTATTAATAATGGAAAAACTTACAAAAAAAAAGAAAAAAAAAAAAAGAAAAAAAAGAAAAATGACTAGAAAATTTCAAATCCTTGTAACGTAATCTTAAAATATATAAATAAACTATTGGGATAATAAATAATAAAAAAGATAAACTTTTGTAAGGGATTCAATTTAATGGAGTAAATCTTAGGTTTTTAATTTAGTATGCGAAACCCGACGTTTTCTACTATTTGACATCTTAATAAATTTGTACACTCTCTTTAATAACTTCCTATCAAGATTTGAAAATTTTCCAATCATTTTTCTATTTTTTGTAATTTTTTCTTTTTATCTTTTTGTATTATAAATTAATAAAAAGTAGAAGAGCATCTTGAAAATTTTCAAACTTCAGTACCAAAATCCATTGTATTTTAATCTACAAATATGCAAAATTTCAAATAAAAATTCCAATAAGAATATTTTTGGAATGTATTATACGATATATTATTTTTATTAATATTACCAAATCACATATTACATTTTGTATTACTTTAAACCACAGACACCAATTTACAAATAGTTGGAAACTAAGGGTTTATTTTTTTTAATAATCCCTTAAAAGAACTGATTCTTAGAAAACATTATATGATTTTAATTTTTAACTAAAAATTTACAACAAAACAGGTGCGATTTTTAATTTTCTTATTAAATACATTACTATAAGAAAATGAAATTTAGATAATTTCTGAAATAATTTTAAGTCAAACTCAACTTTAATTGCACTAAAAATAAGATTAAATATATTTAACTTTTTAATTAATGTATTATTTTTAAAATTATATTTTCAATTTCGATAGATTGTGGACCCCTTCGATCACTTGAAAACCATCATTTAAGACCTTATCAAAATTGCCGAGTTTCTTACACGCCTATAATTCTGCTCTCCCCAAAAGCTCAATATATAAAAAGAACAAAATTCTAAATCCTAATACATAAATCATAGGAAAACGTACATCTAGAAGTTAAATTTCATGAAATAACTTAATTGGACATATTTACAGCGTTACCACTCGCATGGATTTATAATTTGTAGAAACTTAATGTTCGGTTTTTCACTACCCAATAAAACGTGAGACTTTTGCCCTATAAAATTCACAATTCGCTAGACTTGTTGACACATGAATTACCAAAAGTTTATCAACAGCGTTAAATAGCAATATATTTTATACTTCGAGTAGCAGGTGGATTATATAAAACACAAAGCAAATATATCAAATTAACCTCCAAAATAAAATGCATGATGTGATGATAGAATTTCATAAATCTTGATCATATTGTTGCCTGCTAAATCCAACTCTCACATGTTCATTACAACAAAAATGTAAATTAACTTCCAAAAAATAACAATCAAACGTTTAAATATCCACCATTTGCTCTTCCTCAAAGTCTACTTAATCTTCTTCTTTGGCCTCAGCTGCAATGACAAAAAAACAGAGGGTTATAAGCTCCCCAGCAGCAAGATATTCAACGAATCAACAAATCCAACAAAAGAAAAGAATACACCGAACAACAATTGACACAAAAACAAAGGTACCTGATTGCTGTGCCCACATTTCTTCTTTCGGCAGTTGACAGCCCTTGGGTGCAGACGTGCATAGCACCTATGGGCCCAAAATGAAAGAGCATGAAAACTTGACAAAGCAGAGAACTAACAAAAAGCTACTACTAAATGTAGTACAACTGATTTGGAACACCATAATGAATTATCCAGAAGAATGTAATAACAAATTGATGGCAAGCAATATGAAAAGGTAAACAGCGAACAAATAACAAAGAAAACAAAACACAAGGCACACCAAAAATGAACCACATCTCAATATAAACTACTCAACAACTAACTTTGTAAGCCGCAAAGCAACAAATACTTCAATGTATAAAAATTGATATCTAAAGAAGCAAATGATAAAGAAGCACATACACAAGTGATATACCATCCAAGAAACTCAACTGTAAGAAAATGAGTCCAGTCGATAAAAAAAAAAAAATTGAGAATGGACATCAATGTTGGGACTAGGATGCCCTCTGTTGAATAAAGGATAGCAAAGAGGGTTCAACTTAGTCCCACCTGTAATCCCAGAGGAACAGGTGGACATCAAAACAATCAAGATATGAAAGAGATGTAAAGGAATGGAAGAGTATGGCTGGTGTAAAGCACATAAAAAGACTGGTTAGAAAAGTCTACATAAGCATTCTCAAATAAGATTAATGATGAGACAGGCAAGGACCAACACCTGATCTGTTTCCCCGAGTACAAAAAGTGATGAAGACAATAAACACAATTTCATTCAAATACAAGAACAATAATTATACTAACAAACTAAAACTCTTACTCAAATCAAGTTCCTTTGTCTACTTGACAAGAGAAAACAGCTAAACATGTACGAAAACTGGACGGAGCAACAGCGATTCCGTTGTCCTCAAACAATGGATGTGTAAGGAGAAAAATAAAACAAACAAACTCATACATATGAAGATAATAATGTACCACTCATGAAAATCAACTGAATATATATAATCACAGCTGATAAAGTTGAAATGGAAACTAATATTGGGAACTCGTATAACCCCTTTTGCATATTTAAACGCAAGGAAGTTAAGTAAATTCCCAATTAAATATTAGATTCTAGATTTGCCAAGTTTTGGAAATCAAATACAACAACTCATGAACCTCTTCAACGAAAATTTCTAATATGGACTGGGTCTATGTGGTCCGCACTGCCTCTTCAACAAGAATAGAATGAGAAAATAATAAAATATAACTATGAACCTATCCTACAAATCTTACTAATCAGTAGCCATCTAATATCAAACAAGCAGATAGAGATACATACTTGCGGCAAATCATTTTGTCCTGGTTGTACTTGCGAGCCAAAGCCATGAGAGAAGGCTCAATGATCCCTCCTCTAAGCCTGAGCACAAGATGAAGAGTCGATTCTGTACACCAGACAGCAACATTACAATTAAGCTTAAACAATTAATCTTTTTCTCTTATTTATGTCAAATAGATGGCTTTTCTACAAAACAGAGGAAACTTCAATGCAGATAACGAAAACGAAGAGCAAACCTTTCTGGATATTGTAATCAGCCAAGGTACGGCCATCTTCAAGCTGCTTCCCGGCAAAGATCAACCTTTGTTGGTCAGGTGGAATACCTATTCATTAGGCCATCGTAGAATTCAATATTAACTGATTGAGAAAGTATGAGCTAATTTTGAAACTAATTAAAGTCAGGAACCAGACGTATCTTAAGAAAAGGGAAAAGAGAAGAGAAAGAATACCTTCCTTGTCCTGGATCTTAGCCTTGACATTGTCGATGGTGTCACTGCTCTCTACCTCGAGAGTAATGGTCTTCCCTGTTAGGGTTTTCACGAAAATCTGCATCTTCGCCCCCCTCTGTCTCAAGCTACTAAATGATTCTAAAAACTGCGCTCGTTCAGTTTATATAGTCCGATTGAACGCGCTAGGGTTTTGAAAGCCACCTCTATGGAAATGGGCTTTTTTGTGGGCCGGATATCCGGCCCATATATGCCCAAAATCTATATGATTCATCCTACCCTTTAGTAGATTGGCTTTGTGAGATTGGCAATAAATCTGAATATTTGATAAAGTAATAATTTTAATTAAATAATAAAAGTTAAGTATTTAGTCGGACTAGTACGTTAAGGTATATAACCTCTCTAAATGTATAGGATAATAATTTTAAAAAATTTCTTAAGACTGGTCAATATATAAAATAATAATTCATTCAATGCATATAAAAATTTTATATAAAAACCATAATATTGGATTATATTCTGAAAAATTTCTATTTTAATTTGATAAAATATGCATCTAAATTTAATATATTGTTTTTGTTTTGCATGTGAGCTAAATTCAATTTTTGTATAATATGGATATTTAAATTTTTTACATATACTTCATAAAAAATATTAAATAGATATATATATATATATATATATATATATATATATAATTACCTTTTGATATATACTTATAATTTATATATAAATTTTGATAAAAGAAAAATAAGAACAGTAAAATTTTTTGCTTAATACTTTCATTGTTTAGATCTCACGTTGAAACAATATCCAAGGATCAATATTATTATCCTAATTCAATAATTAAAAAATAACTGTTCTTTTTGAAATGAGAAATTTTTTTTTTTCTTTAGAAAATAATTTGTATGGTTGATACCACATTGCAAAAAAGAAACAATCTCCAAAACTTGGCAAAATCAGAGACATGATGTCTCCTTTTTGTGTACATTTTCTTCAATAATGTTTCTATGTCTTCTGCCAGTATATATAGTTTTTTCTTCATATGTTTTAGTTCAGAAATGTATGAACTAGAAACCATATAGTATTCTTATCAAAAAAGAAAAAAAAAGAAACTATATAGTACTATTCTTTTCTTTCTTTTACCCAACTATATACATATTATCTATTCGTCACTCTTCCTTATGATCCACCAAATAATCTCAAAGTTTTCCAATTAAAAGTTGATCTGCTGATTATTATCAAAAACACCTCATATATCCCATCACACCCAGTTGCACAAGGGGAAAAAATTACTAGTAGCAACAAGAATAGATAGTTTGTAATTTATGGGAGCCAAATACAGATAATAGTCGTTCTCGACTAGTGAAAGGAGTAGAGTGGTTATGCACTCATGACGAAAGCGAAGCAATCTGGGGAGCTACTATCTCAAGAAGACCCTTTGGATTGTCCACATGAACCCAATGCCCAGAGTTTGGAAGAATATAATGTGAAACCTTACCCTCAGTTTCATTTCCTTTTCGATTAGCAAGGCTCTCAATTCGCTTGATTACTTCTTGGTCCCAGCGGTCACTCTTCTCTGCAATCACCATGCCAATCTCTGTTCCTTTCGGTGGATTTTCCAATAGAGACCAGTATGACGTCTCCCTGAACAATATAACATTCATTCTTCATCAAAACAGGCTAGAAGCCAAAAACAGATAGATAAACCTTAAATTATTAATTCCGCAGAGGAGTCCATTTGAAGCTGGTTCACTAGGAACAGAGATTGACCTGTAAGAATCGAACATTTGGATGACGTTTTCAAGATTAAAAGCCCATGTTTCTTGTTCTCCATTTTTCTTGAGATTAGTTCCGATCCATTCTGCCAATGACTTTGAGAAACCAAGTTCAATCAAGTGATTCACAAGCCACCTGAGGCAACAAAAAACCAAAATGAAATTACGCTTTTTTAACAGGACCAAAATGAAATTACTTGATGTAGTAAAGCGGGTACTCTACATTTACATTCTGTTCAGGTCAACATATCACACTAGACAGATGGGGGCCCCGAGGAACTCAATTTTATGTCCTTACTTTTTCACTTCATGAAAGATATTCAACACAGCCTAGTTTTGTCCCTACTTGCAGTGGCAACACTTGTCGATTTAAACTCTCGACAATCAAAACAAGTTGTCATCCTAATTGAGAAATTAAAAAAATTACAGTGGTTCTGCACTGCAGTAGTAATTGAAACCAAGCATCCAGTCTTTAAATAAACCTTCCAGAAGAAAAACTTATGCGCTGAATTTTTGGTCACAAAACAGTTCAAACTATCTCAGATGAAACAAACATCAATCATTGGCTTTATGGCAAATTTTGGAAAACCAATAGAATACAAGATCTTATGCGTTGAGTATTAATTATATAGAATAAATGCGTTAAAGAGTGCAGCATGACCACCCATCTCCCCCTTCCAAATCTACATTGTAACTTTATGCATAGGAATTACTTGATACTCCAGACTGAAATGTACAAGTACAAATAAGAATACGAGAAAATTACTCCTTGATTGACAAGTTGATGACAAGAACAATGTCAAAAATAATTGTAATGACAGGTGCACCTGGACCTCTTAAACCAGGTGACAGTAAGCAACATAATCAATTAACCAGCCATGTATCTAAAACCGAAAAATAATAGCACATCAATAGAGAAGTTCAGTTACCTTCGCGAAGGAAGTGATGAAGGTAGACTCTGCAAGGTCTTTAAAACTTTCTCTACTTCTCCATCACTGTTTTCAGGGCTTACCTCTCCAGGTACAGAATCCAATATCCAGAGCTGTTCTGCATCAGGAAATGAAATATCAAAGCAGCGAAACTCTTTTGTTTGCAAAAAAGACTCTAACCCTATCAGTCTCTAGCAGAAAAGCCAACTGCATCATCACATTCTCTGCAAGATCCTCATGAATGACAGACCAAAAATGCCACCTCAAATCTCGACTTCACTTTACTGGTCAAATAGGACCAAATAAAAAGAAAAATCCTAAATGAAATTTAATGTTAATACAGGATAGTTTTATATTGCAAACTCAACCTCTAGAGCAGTGACTGAAGCTATATTAATGGTTAATTGGCCACACATTTTTAACATTACAGCATTCCTTAATATTCAAATCCTCCCAATACAATTTTACATAATGTTACTACCCTTTACGAGTCAATGCAAAACTGAAAAACAAAAGGTACCTGCTTCGGCAATGAAACAGACTCCCCATAATCACCACGAGCACAACTCTGAGCAAATTGGAGGGCAACCTTTCCTCCCATAGAATGACCAATTACAACATCAGGCCAATTCCAACCTTGAGATTTAATCAAATGAGACAAATCCTTGGCGGCATTAAACATGTCATGAGGTGGGTCGAAGCCCTTTTTCTCCGCTGATTTTGCGTGATTTCTCAAATCAACAAGCACCATCCTCCATTCTATACATTCAGAGCAATCAGAAAAAGAAAAAGGAGAACAGAAAAATTGAATTGATTTGAAATAGAAACAGAAAGAGAAAGTAAGTACCAGAAGAAGAAGAAGAAGAAGAATTAGCGAGAAAGGAAGCCAGATTGCGAGAAAAGGAACGCCAGTTGCGGCCAGACCCTAAGAGGCCATGGAGAATAAACACCGTTGAAGTGTATGGTTTCTCCGGTGAAGATCGGACCTCTTCGAACGCTAGGGTCTCAAGCGTTCGTGTTGTCCGGTAATGGACGCCTGAACTCTTCCGAGTCAAGAAATGAGTCAGGAGGTTCAAACTCGGTTTGCTCTTGACAGTTGCCATTTCCAGACAAGAAGCGAAAGGCGAAAGATAGTGACTTGTTTTCAGCGAATTATGTAACTTACTACTCTGGGCCAAGGGAGTCATGTAGTCAGAACAACTGAGACGCAACGTCGTCGTATCACTGTTCAAAACGGTTCCAAGACGGTTTCAAGTTTACAGCCGTAATTAAACAAACGGATAAATGGTTGATTTGTGTATTCCATAACTTCTTCCGCAGTGAATTCCATTCAAAATAACTTTCTTGAATTTATACTTTCTACCTTTACCGATGCATTGTTAAAATTTTTAGCCACACTTAAACTGTAACTATAACTACATAAGAGAGTTCAATAATTCAGAGAAAAGAAAATTTTAACATGGAAAATAAAGTTCTATAAAAAAAAATCTATTAAAGATAAATTAATGATTTTAATAATGCAACTAATACTTAATTGGTATCGGTGAACAACGATATTGTATAATAAAACCGGAGGGGATTAATATTGGCTTCCGAGTTGCAACTAGATGTTTCAGGCAAAGAAAAAAAAAAAAAATTAAATAACCATGCAGACCAAGTTGAAGGATCAAAATAACCTTTTATCCCCATAAAACAAAACCCTTCTATTCTGGAGAATATAAGAAATGAAATGAATCAATGCCAACCTACAGCACTTTTGAATCGGTTAGCAACTTAACATTTAGATTTTACTCCGATGCTAGAATTCTTTTTCCAAGCAAGCAAGCACGAACTTAGAAAAGTATAAAATGCATATCAGTAACATATAAAACGAGCTTGAAAAGTTTTCAATTTCTTCTGCTAAAAAAGTGTATCCGCAATCCCAGACAATAATGCAATACAAAACCAAAGTAAACAAACACTCTAGACTAGCATTTCCATGGCAATCGCCTTCTACACAGCCAATTCTCTGCAGGAATAATAGCACAAGAAGATTGCCCAAGCTAATCATTCTGCTTACATTTTGGCTTGTGTGCTTATTGCTGTGGCCTTTTGAGATCCTTCATGAGCTGCGCATATGTACATTCCTATAAATCTTTTAGTCAATTTCGCGCAAATTATACATTATAATTTATAAAGTTTCGTAAGAGAAATTTTTTCCCGAAAACAATGGGTTGGAATCCTGGAATCCTCCCTAGTCAAATGGATCGATTCGGGGATCATGTTCACTTGCCATCAGCATCCCGGTGCAAAGGCATGTAGGGCACATCACCTAATTTAGTAAAGACAAGAAACAGCACTTAAGTAAATCTGGCATTCTGTGCCCTATATGTACTGCACATTAGGAGGGAGGAGGAAGACAGAATAGTTAAACATGTACTATAGCCAAAAACAGAAGAATCAACTGGCAAGGTAGTGCAAAAATGTCAACTTAAATTTATTTCAATTGTATTTTTACCATTTTTTCAGCTTTTATGGCTTGGCTAGCCATGATTAGACAGTTTCCAGGTGATTTCTACCCATAACTTCTACGGGTAGAAGCCATTTTTTGGCCCTTATACTAGTCTAAATTTCTTTAATATTTGGCCTTAGTTGGCTCCTGTAAGTTTTGGATAATATAGCCCCTTACTGAAAAATCTGTCAAGCATATTTCCCCATCTTTGTTAATTGGCTCAAAAAAACTAACACAACTACAAGTGAATGATGCTGCGTCGCTTACGGAAAAAAGGGATCAATGCCTAACAGATTTATTAGTCAGGGGCTAAATTATCCAAAGTGACAAGTACTGGGGCTAAATAATGCCAAATCAAAGTACAATGCTTATAAAAGAAATTTAAGGAAGTATGAGCGCTAAGACTTGCTTTTGCTTAACTTATATTGTAACACCGTTTAGTACCATATTGATGTTCCACTTAGAACAAGAGAAAGATTTGATCAGATGCAGCATAAAAACTAAAAGATTCCCATTTCATGTTCGAGAAAGAAGTAGCTAACTTTTTATGAATATCTTATACCTTCCCTGCACCAGAACAATTAAGACACCTTTGAGTTGTTGGCACTTGCAAGGGACGATCTGAAGCAGTGGACAGTGAGATGGGATCAATACTCAAGGACACACCACTTGATGAACATCGTGCACAGGCCAAGTATCCTATACACAAAATCATGCAAACAAATTATTATGATTTCAGGCAAGATAGACAAAACAAAACAATCCTTCATGTTTCACCAATTTTCTGCAGTAAAGGGAGTGGGAGAACCTTTTCAGTTTTCAATACAGGGGAAAGCATAAAAGGCATCTTACAATCATACAGCAACATGCCAAATGAACATATCATAATCCTCATTGCTATATGAGGTCTGGTAAAAGAATGCTTGAAAGGTTAGCATCTTTATGCAACACATTAGACTTAGAGCTAAGGTGTAGTATAAAGTAGTAACATACAAAAAGGTTAAATGTGTTTTCAGAATTGATGACAGTAACACAGAAAGAACAAGGCTCCTGAATTGAAATATTGAATTCACTTTGGCAAACCAACACCAGATTTGGAAAAAAAAAAAAAAAAAAAAAAGATTACCAAAACCTATTTAAGCTTACTTGAATAATTAGCAGATAAAATTTTAATCAGGAATATTGCAGCTCTCCTGCTTTAGCAGCAACCAAGGGAGTAAAATAATGCACAAAGTATGCACCACAAAATGTAAATTCTATGGGCAAGAACATATCCACATAACAAACTGATACATACCAGTTCCATGACAGTATTTGCATCGTTTCTTCTCTTGTTGCTCAACATTGTTGGCTTCAATTAACATCAACGCTGAAATGACACCCACAGCCCCACCTGAAAAGGATGCCACAATGGGATCGACCTGACTGAACTCAGAAATCAACAAGTTGAAAGTTTAGTTCAATAAAGAAAAGAATGGTTTCTTGAGGATTTGAGTCTCCAATAGAGAAATTCTACCTTAGTTGCATTGGCAAATGCAAACTGCTTATAAAATCCTTATATGAGGTACCTCCAATACCTAATTTTAGTTCCAGCTGCAATGGAAGAAATAATTCAAAGTAAACTCAATTAACATCCTAGGAGAGAAAGCAACATTATATTCAGTCATGAAGATCAAGATTTGATAATTGTCATGAATGACAATGAGCAATTAGAACCATTGACATATCAGAGAAACCACTTATACAACAAAGAGGGGTCAATACGACAGCGTCCTCTATTTTGGTTGTACTAGCCCTGTATGCAATTGAGGACAAATAATTTGCATTCTCATTCGCTTATTGCCTCGCCTTCTGACCCTCAGAGTTAATTTTCACACGAATCACAGACACCCAAGCCATATTGTATATCAATAAACTTCATTTCTCTATTATTTTCTTAGGCACCCTTTACCTATTTGATATCACTTTTCAAAGAACCAATAGACTCTTTCATCCAATTAATACTCCAAAAGTTTCGTTAGTACTTGAAGCACAAAGAATAAACTCCAAGCTTAGGAGTGCAGAAATTTTGATGCAGAATTAATGCAGCTAGAATCCTATTTTCAACTTCTCAATTGTTATTGCTAAAAGTAAGAAGTCCTTTCCAATTAGATTATAAAATCATCTTCCAGTACGACAAATGACAGCACTCTGTCAGAACCAACCAGCAAGCAACGGAGGACATCTTATGTCCATTACAGTAAGAGGAAACTGATATATGCAGCAAATGGCTAAAAATTCAGTGAGCCATGAAGGACGGTGAAACCTATTTGCATTTGTCTCAGTCAAGGAAACCTCTAAATCGTCTTATACACCATAGCAGCCACAACAAAGGTGAACTTAAATATGATTAACTACAGCATATTTTTCTCATTCACCCCGGACATCAAATCTTAACAAGACAACTGATTAATGATTCTATTTCAAACAGTTCAGGGATCCACACCAAAATGTATTCAAAACTAGAGAAAAGGGGAGAATTTCTTTCAAGGATGTAGACCTGAATCAAAAAACTCATTAACTCCGCATAAGGTAGATAAGATGCAAAAAGAGCATAGAAAGAACAATAATAATAACAAATAAGTCAATAGGCAAAACGACGAAAAGAATCCATATTTGTGATGGAACAATTAAAAAAGAACTTACAGTTGGAGCAATAAGTCCCCCAAAAACAATAATTCCCGATATAAAAGATAAGCTTGTGAGGTAAAGCTGCTTCAATGTCTTTGGCGTCTACTTCAAAACAACAAAGAAATGCATGCAATTAGGCCAAAACAAGATTAATATCCTAAAAAGAGCTATCAAGCAAAGTACAGAATAGACAACGGGAAACAAACGCCGGTGTGTGCCTGAACAGGATGGTTAGGAATTGATAAGCATTATCTTGTTCTTGAGTCAATATAAATTAAGGTAAATTAAGAACTCACCATATGAGGAAGAAAAGGAATGGATGAGGGGATGTCAGGCATCTCATTTGCCTCTTCTTCTTCGCCACTCTCATTAATAACTTTCAGAGTCTTTAAACGTTGCTGCACGCGAAGTCTCCTCACCTGATAATAACATTGAAATTTGCAGCAGATAAAATTGATACATACAAAAATCGATGAGAATTTATTTTACAGAATACTAAAAAAGAAATTAAAAAAACCTCTTCCATTAGGAGAAATATCTTATTTCGTCTGCTCCTAATATTATCTTGAATTTCCTTTGACTGCATCTGAGCAAAATCCTGAACAGTCTCCGGTCCTTCTATAATGCAAAAATTACTAAAAAAAAAGTAGAAACCAGGCATAAATACTGAAATTCATTCTCATAAAAATTAAAAGACAAGGACAGAAACCAGAAATATGAAATTAAATACCTCGAGGAGGCATCGCTGCCAGATGAGGGAACTGAATCGGAAGAGTTAATAGGAGAAGAAGAAGATAGAATCCGAAATCGAGCAGAGTGTTTGGGGTTGGGAATAAAAAAGAGTTGTTTAGGATGTGGGCGTGAGAGTGATGAAGGTCCAGATTTAGAGGAAACAGATTGGGATGGTGGAAGAACAGAATTATGCAGATGATGATGGCGAACGGAGTAGAGAGAAAAAGCAGACATTTTGAAGGATGGCAAACGGGAGAGGAATGGTAGCGGTTGTAAAATCCGAAATCGATAACCGAGTGACAAAAGTAAGGTAATAATTTGCAAAAGTTTAGTGCGGTCCCCGGTACCGCTATGCTGACGTGGTGACCCACCATGGTAGGTGCTGACCAGACATGACCATCGTGTCTTCCAACGTGTGACATTATAATAACATTCTCGAACCAACCTAAAACTGTGTTTGGGGTTGCAGAGAACATGTTTTAGTTAAAGTGAGGGAAATTTTATTTTGGTTGAAAGCTGTTTTTGGACTGCGGAAAGCAGTCTCAAATGCACAATTATTAAAAGTCAGATTGTATTCAGGAAAGTATTGGAAAAACACTTAAAACTACTTAGAAAAAATATAATGAAACCCAACTTCTCATGACAATCCCACACTGGCCCTAAAAGCATCACCATCTTCAAGGCAACAATAAAACTCCCATAAATAATAAAAAGTTACCATTTCATTTGTTTTATATATATATATATATATATATATATATATATATATATAAAGTTAATCACAAAACCCATTTTGTTCGACACAAAAACCACTTTCCATATGCAAACCTATTTCTACAAAAAAAAAAAAAAAAAAAAAAAACAATAAAACTCCCTTTTTTTCTTATACAAAAACCCTCTCCAAATGAACTCTTGGACATACTCTAATTTTTGATGATACTACATGTTTCTTTTGCATGGTGTGTGACTCTCTCTCTAGGCTGCTTTGTGGATTGCTCTTATGGTGCTATAAAGTACTTAAAAATCAGCTTCTAACCAAGACTATTAGTTGGAGGGAAGCTTTTAACTGGCCAAAGAATAACAATTTTACATAAGTCTCAGTAGAGGGTGATGCTTTCCTCGTCTATGGTTCGTTGTCTTGAGATTCCATTTCTGCTTACTCGCAGGTGGGATTAGTATTTGAAGACTAGAAAAGTCAATAAAGTGGCTCATTTTTTAGCCAGAGAAAATTTTACTTGTGCTAAGATTTTATATTAATTCAAAATCCTTATTGTTTATTTGCAATGCTTTAGTTGGAAATGTCTCTTTAAATGGATTATTAATAAGAAAAATAAAGATGGTGAAAAGTAACTTTATGTGTTATTTAGTCATTACATATAACATCATCGTGGAGTATTCCTTGTCGAATTTATGGCTAGTTTCAAATGAAAATATTGAAATTGTAGTTTTATGTGAAGATATTAAATTTATACTTTCATGTCAAGACGTCGGATATATATAGTATAATGTGAAGACATTTAATGTATATAAGTCCAATTGAAGGTATTTGTAGAGATATGGAATTTTAAGGGTTCAAGTACCGATATTTCCTTTAGCGGCCACTGTAAGTTTCGGAATTTTTTATACTTAAAAAAAAGAGTATATGGTCGTACAACTGTACTTACAGTTGTGCGACTGTAATTTAAAAATTACAGTCATACGACTGTAATATCGGAAAAGTTGCAGGAGCCCATACCTCTGCAGCAGGAAATGGAGGAGAGAGGAAGGAGCATTAATTGCTCCGTTCTTGCAGCAAGTAAGCCGAAAAAGCAGAGATAAAAAAGAAGGAAAGGAAGGGAGAGAGACAACAACTGATTTCTGGTGAAAAACTTAGAGAGAAAAGAGAAGGAAAGAGACAAGAAAAAGGGGAAGGGACTTTGCTCAAGAATCCTCTTTTTCTCTTCTATTTCTTTCGAATTCTTTAGGATTAAAGCTAAAATTTGTTAGAAACCTTTAGGTATTAATTAACTTCACAATCAAATCAAAATTCCAGACTTAAATCATCAGAATCCCTAACATTTTGGATTTTTTGGGACTAAAGCTTCCTCTCTCAATTTCAAAGGAAAAGTGTGAATTTGTTTGGATTGGAGCGACGCCAGGGGTCAAATCGACTTGGATTAGCTTCTAAAAAGGTAGACACTCCTTTTCCTTTCACTTTTTCTCGCTTTCTGGGTGTTTGAAGTGAATTTTTATGCATTTTCTGTTGTATTTTCACTCTTCTGTTTCTGAAAATTAAGAACAGTCAGATTGATGAACAGTCGCACGACTGTATATACAGTCGTACGAGTGTTCTTAATTTCCAGATTGTTTTCTTTAGTTTTGATTCAACATATAATTTTGGCGAAATTTTGATTCTGAGCCGTTTACAGTCGCATGACTGTAACTTACAGTCGCACGACTGTAACTCTCGTTACAGAATCAGAATTTCAGCTTTTATCCCTTCAAATTTATAAAAATCCATAAAAAAATTAGAAAATTCTGAAAATCGTCAAAAATGAATTTTGTTGTGTGCATCACGACCATAGATTCAATTTTTAGTAAAATTGTATTTAGGATAGTTCAACGACGGAGACCCGGTTCTCCCGAAAACCGACCCACTTTAAATATAAAAATGCATGTAAACTGGTAAAATTGTTTTCAAAATTATTTTCCCACAAAACAAGAAATATAGGGACGTTTCAAAACTTTTTCTAGGTCTAACTGGGCCAGTGTGATCGGACGACGCGTTTTAGACGGGACGCGAGACTCCCTTTCGGAAGGCGTACCTTGATCCCGGGCGGGCCCCTTCTGAAAGGGAGTCTCGCGTCCCTTCGAAAATGCGTCGTCCGCTCACAGTGGCGACTCTGCTAGGGATGTCTTAAAAGGTTTTCTTAAAAACTTAAAAGAATTTGACAAGCCCTGAAAAGTGTCTAATTGAAATAAGGTGGATGATTCTCGATTGGTATTTCATTTTGCATCTTTAGCTAGACATGCTTGCATTAGATTTAGTATCCATTTTCAGCCCGGTGGATTGTTGAAGTGTCGCCTTTGTTCCTCATGGTCTTAGGGGCACGGATAGAAAACACCACCCATAGCCTCGTACGAACCCCTTCGTTCGGACCCTTGAGTGGGGAGAAGTGAGGAGTATATTTTGCTATGGGAACCTTGATTTTTAACCCGACTTGGACCGAACTCATATAGGCAGCCCTAGTTGGATTCCCTTAGGATACCAAAATAATTGTGTGGATAAAATAAGAGTGCGCCTTCATCACCCCCGGTTGGTGATCGAAGTGAACCCCACCTAGAACTCGGTTAGAATTTTTTTTTTTTGAGACTGACCACGCTTAGAGAAATAAGGTTGGAAGGATTCGCTTCGTGTGCTACATGTTACACGCTTCTCGACATTTCACGACATACCACAATCACCATTTTCCATACACATGACATATCATACATAAAACATTTTTGTGTGATGCTAACCCACATTTTTATGCAGCCATTTGCATTTTATTTTCGTGTGCAATCATTAAATTATCCGTTTGCCATTCATACTAACCCTTTGTTTTTCAGCCATAACATTATACTTGTGTGATTAGCATTTTTCGCATAGCATGCATAACATCATTATGTGTGTCATACATCCTAACCATGTTTTTGTGCAGCCATTTGCATTTTATGTGTCATAAGCATTCACGACATATCACCTAAATTAAATTAGGGGCATTCCAAGGACGCCCACCACGATCATATCATCCCATCATATATCGGGTATCCTAAAATACCTATGTTCTGCCAATGCATTGGATTGCATTCAGCCATTCCACCAAATTATTTCATTCAATAGAGACCACAACGGTCCTAGGTATATTCCCGTGTGACAACCCACACGATGCATTTCATAACACTATGCTCATTCACCATAAACATCATATAACACCAAGGCCTACATCGGACCATTTCATGACATTACTACGTTATTCAAGGCGCTCCCCTAGTGCCGGGTTAGTACACATGTAGGAGCATTTTATAATATCCCAAATCATGATAGGTATTCCTCGAACGCCAAACTTCTGTCTGTGTCTCCTATGGCACATGACTCTCTTACAACATCATTTCATTTCATATGCTCAAAAGCATCAGAACTCTATCCATAGGCCGATCCCATGTGACCATTTCACATCATCTCATAAACCTACAAACCGTCGGACTTCGTTCGTGTGTCGATACACACGCGACCATTTCACGAAATTCATTAGTTGCCCCAAAAGCACCAAACTTTTATCCGTGTGGTGGTCCACACGTGACATTTTTGCATAACATCGGGTGCACTTGGAATGTCCAAAATAAAACAAAAAGAAATGAATAAAAAGGTCACATTCATTGTCATCCACATTCACGAAACATCGTCCAAGTATTATCATCCATACCATCCAATCATGCACTTTTTAGCCCTAACAGTCTTAATGTGCATTAAAGCAGAATAAACTGGGGCATCCTAGAACCAGAGCCCAGACTGCAAGAGCAAGTGAGAGCGAAAGATCAGTCGAATCCAGCAAAGCAACAGAGTCCAGAGAAGAAGTAGCAATGGCTGATCAAACGCCAAACATTGCTAGTGTTCTGAAGGATTTCTTTCGATCCTAAGACTTCCGGGATATGCTAAAGGAAGAATTGAGGGCTGTTGTTTGGGAAAGTGGTGAAGCTGGTAATGGTGGAACCGGGAAAGAAAAAGAAGGGGAGACCTCTCAACAAGGGGCTGATGCTTCAGCCAGCATAGAAAAACTGCAAGAAATCGAGGCAGCTATGGCACAGAAAATGAAGGCTAAGTACTCTGAACTGGATGAGATGCTAGCTGAGCTGAAAAAGGGAGCCAACATCAGTTTGGGCTCCAGGCAGGGTGTCAATGTGGATGCCATGATAAACCAAGGCATCGAGACATTCCCTGTGGGGTTCCAAGTCCCCAAAATTCCTTCTTACAGAGGGCTCAGGTCACCAGAAGCTCACATCAACCTCTATGCCCGTATAATGCTGATCGCGGGTGCTACCAAGCAGCAGTTGGTCAACTTCTTCCCAACAACACTAGAAGAAGAGCTTTGAACCGGTACAACTCTCTGACAGAGGAAGTACAGTAGGATTAGGGAACACTGTCAGTGGCCTTTATCAAATACTATAGCTTCAACACAAAGATCCAAGTGAAGCTATATGACTTGGAAAGGGTTAAGCAGAAGCTCAATGAACCCTTTGATGAGTATTATCAAAGGTGGATGAACAAAATGATCCTGCTGAAGAATCGCCTCGATGAAGAAGAGCTAATTCAGAAACTGATTGAAGGCAGCAGGGATGTCTATAGAGACAACTTGAAATTCCATGCCTTCAATGAACTCAGCGAGGTCTACAGTATGGCCATGAAGGTTGAGAGGGATGAAGAAGAAAAAGTGGTCAGTCAAAATGGCAGAAGCTTTAAGCACGGTCTGGGGTATCGATCGACGACCGCCACTGGATCAAACAATGGATTTGGATTCGGCTTACAAACAAGAGTGACCAATCCCCAGAGGATAAGCCAACTGAAGTTGCAGTGGTGTCTCACCAACAAGGAGATCAAACTGGAGATTCACAAAATCGAGGCCTATCCCCGTGGACCCTTTCTTTGGCTAAGATTTTTACGAAATGCAGGAATGGTGGCCTCTTGAGTTCTCTGAAGCCGTTCGAGAAGCCAGCTGAGACAGACAAAGGCAAATTCTGCTCCTATCATGTGACAGTGGGGCATCACACGAATGACTGCAAGCAACTACTCAGGGCTATTCGTCAACTGATCATGGATGGGAAAATCGTGGAGTCACCTTTGAAGCCCAGTGTGCAGACCAATCCTTTGCCCAGCTTTGACTAGTCCAATCGAAGTGGGCGATGCAGCAACAAAAGAAGACCCTTTGCATGTGGAGGATGTTAATTATTTTGATATATCTGTTTTTATTTTCTATCTTGTTTCATGAACAATGCAGCCTACAAGGCGTTTAGTTTAGTGTAATTTGATTTCAATTATTTGTGTGATATTTTCATAGATGGAACACTGTGCATGCATACAAACATTCATTTAATGTCTTTAGCATACATGACACATCATTATGTGAAATGAATGTAAGGACAGACGAGCATCCAAAATGATATCCGTCCTGAAAGACCTCACGACTGATAAGAGAAAGAAAAGAAAAATTGCAAAGTACCTAAAAGCATGTGAAGACCTTCGCCTGGTCCTATAACAACACGCATCGACAAAGGATCACAAGATACAGAATTACAAAGAATCTGAAGGATAAGTCCAGCCAAGCGGAAGTTCTGTAATAAAAAAAGAGAGAGAGAGAGAGAGAGAGAGTCCGATGGATTGAAAATCACGAAAGCAATCCATGCAAAAGTTAGGACAGTGGAGTGAGCACCACCGGCAGGAAAATCCGCAAGGACCAGTTGGTGGCAGTAGTGGGTTCGGTCGAGACGGATACCATACTCATCTTGCCCTTAATTTCATTTCATATATAATGTGCATTATACTAAAACATTATCAGTGAATGAATGAATGAATGCCTTGCCCTGTTCATTTAAATATCCCGAGTTTGCTTGAAATTGAATTCATACCATGCATCATATATGGTTATACGCCTGTGAGCTTCAGCAACAGCGATGGAGCAACCAAGTCCTACAAGACTTTCCATGATCGCCTCATCACCAGAGGGACATCAAAGCAAGTGGACATGGCGCTGCCTTAATTAATTCCCGGATGTCGTCGTCCTGTGTTGAATTGGAAGTATTCCTTTAATTCCACGACATCCTTAAAAAAAAAAAGAGCTCGCTGAGGTGAAAACCGAAAAGGCAGCTTAGGCAAAAATTAGAGCAGCCCGCTAAGCTGAAAACCCGTATTGGGCAGTTTAGGCAAAAGTTAGGGCATATAAAGAGCTTGCTAAGGTGAAAACCGAAAAGACACCTTAGGCAAAAGTTAGAGCGACTCGCTGAGTTGAAAACCCACCTTGGGCGGCTCAGGCAAAATTTATAGCACTTCCAAATCCATGAAGCAAAAACTCTCTGTCATCATCGTAGCAGGAATATTTCATTAATCCCCAACAAGATCCCCTAAATTATTTCTCAACGACATCGTTGCCAAGAACATCATCACTTTCTCTCCAACAGTCATTGCACTTCCTCATTAGCCATCATATATCCCTGACAGGATCGCAAGAATTACATGCACACAAAATGTTGTTTCTCCAATTACGGACGATCAATCGCACAACATATCTTCCCCAGAAAGAACCTGGAATGTCAAGATTGAGCAAATGGTGTGAAATGTGTTTTTTTTTTTTTAAGTTCATTTGCACATGCACACATTGAAACATGTACATGCATTCAAATCATACATGCATACATGCACATACATATCACAACCAACCCAAGCACATGTATCCGCCATTATCATCGGGCTATTCCAAACCAGGATCACTCTCAAAGCAGAGATGGCACAACGCCGAGGCATCCATTGGACCTTAAGCATCAGTACAACTCAAATCTCAACATATCAAGTCTCCAAGGGGCAGAATAATCAAGTCGTATTTATCCTTGATCGAAGGGGCAAAAATTTTTTGTTTCCAAAATTATCGATCAAGGGATAAATACTTATTCCCCAGCCAACATCAAAATTATCATTCCTAAAGCTATCCCTATTTCTTCGTTCAAGCCATATTTCAAACCCTTGAACTCCATTACGTTCAAGCATGGTTACAAATCCTTGAACTCATTTTTTCATTCAAGCCAGATTTCAAACCCTTAAACTCCATTACATTCAAGCATGGTTACAAATCCTTGAACCCATTTCTTCATTCAAGCTAGATGTCAAACCCTTGAACTCCATTGCGTTCAAGCATGGTTGCAAATCCTTCAACCCATGTTCTTCATTCAAGCTAGATGTCAAACCCTTGAACTCCATTGCGTTCAAGCATGGTTGCAAATCCTTCAACCCTTGTTCTTCATTCAAGCCATATTTTAAGCCCTTGAACTCCATTACGTTCAAGCATGGTTACAAATCCTTGAACCCCTTTTCTTTATTCAAGCTAGATTTTAAGCCCTTGAACTCCATTACGTTCAAGCATGGTTACAAATCCTTGAACCCCTTTTCTTCATTCAAGCCAGATTTCAAACCCTTGAACTCCATTACATTCAAGCATGGTTACAAATCCTTGAACCCATTTCTTCATTCAAGCCAGATTTCAAACCCTTGAACTCCATGACGTTCAAGCATGGTTACAAATCCTTGAACCCATTTCTTCATTCAAGCTAGATGTCAAACCCTTGAACTCTATTGCATTCAAGCATGGTTGCAAATCCTTGAACCCATGTTCTTCATTCAAGCTAGATGTCAAACCCTTGAACTCCATTGCGTTCAAGCATGGTTGCAAATCCTTGAACCCCTGTTCTTCATTCAAGCTAGATGTCAAACCCTTAAACTTCATTACGTTCAAGCATGGTTGCAAATCCTTTAACCCCTGTTCTTTATTCAAGCTAGATGTCAAACCTTTGAACTCCATTGCGTTTAAGCATGGTTGCAAATCCTTGAACCCCTGTTCTTCATTCAAGCCAGATTTTAAGCCCTTGAACTCCATTACGTTCAAGCATGGTTACAAATCCTTGAACCCCTGTTCTTCATTTAAGCCAGATTTTAAGCCCTTGAACTCCATTTTGTTCAAGCACGGTTACAAATTCTTGAACCCCTTTCTTCATTCATGCTGGATTTCAAACCCTTGAACTCCATTACATTCAAGCATGGTTGCAAATCCTTGAACTACTTTTTTTTTATTATTCAGACCAGAGTTTGAAAACCTTGAACTCCATTACGTTCAAGCATGGTTACAAATCCTTGACCCTCTTATTCCATTATTTCGAATCCATCCGATTCCAGCAAAATTTCAAATCCTCAAAATTTCAGCAGATTTGCCTCGGGCAACCTGGACCCGGTATCGGCTTAGTTCTACATCAAACCCATTATTTCATCCAAGCTAGATTTCGAATCCTTAAACTTCTTCAAGCATGATTCCCAATCCTTGATAAACACCTCTCCAAGCTAGATCTCGAATCCTTGAACTTCTTCAAGCATGATTCCCAATCCTTGTAAACCTCCTTAAGGGTGATTTTAAATCCTCGAAACCTCTTCAAGCTTGATTCTTAATCCTTGAAACTCGCCCAAGTCAGATTTCGGATTCTTGAAGATCGATTCAAGCAAGATCCTAGATCATGGAAGCCAATTCAAATCTCCAGCATGGCCTCGGGTAACATAGACCCGATATCGGCTTATTCCATCCAATCAACTCAACGCGTCACCACAGCAGTGAAGCTTCAGCAACTCAGTTGCATGTTTTGTTTCCTGTGTCTGCGGTGCTTTGATTCACGCTCTCAAATTCATCACCTTAACCATTTCAGACCAAGATCGGGTGTTGAATTTGATCACGTGAGGGGCAGCTGTAAGTGCCAGAATTTTCTATACTTAAAAAAAGAAAGTATATAGTCGTACGACTGTACTTACAGTCGTACGACTGTAATATCAGAAAAGTTGTAGGAGCCCATCCTCTGCAGCAGAAAATGAAGGAGAGAGGAAGGAGTATTAATTGCTCCGTTCTTGCAGCAAGTAAGCCGAAAAAGCAGAGATAAAAAAGAAGGAAAGGAAGGGAGAGAGACAGCAACTGATTTCTGGTGAAAATTAGAGAGAAAAGAGAAGGAAAGAGACAAGAAAAAGGGGAAAAGGACTTTGCTCAAGAATCCTCTTTTTCTCTTCTATTTCTTTCGAATTCTTTAGGATTAAAGCTAAAATTTGTTAGAAACCCTTAGGTTAATTCATTAACTTCACAATCAAATCAAAATTCCAGACTTAAATTATTAGAATCCCTAACATTTTCGATTTTTTTGGGACTAAAGCTTCCTCTCTCAATTTCAAAGGGAAAGTGTGAATTTGTTTAGATTAGAGCGACGCCAGGGGTCAAATCGACTTGGATTAGCTTCTAAAAAGGTAGACACTCCTTTTCCTTTCACTTTTTCTAGCTTTCTGGGTGTTTGAAGTGAATTTTTGTGCATTTTTTGCTGTATTTTCGTGCGTCTGTTTTTGGAAATTAAGAACAGTCGCACGACTGTTCTTGGATTGATGAACAGTCGTACGACTGTATATACAGTCGTACGAGTGTTCGTAATTTCCAGATTGTTTTCTTAAATTTTGATTCAAAATAAAATTTTGGCGAAATTTTGATTCTGAGCCGTTTACAGTCGCACGACTGTAACTCTCGTTACAGAATCAGAATTTCAGCTCTTATCCCTTCAAATTTATAAAAATCCATAAAAAATTAGAAAATTTCGAAAATCGTCAAAAATGAATTTTGTTGTGTGCATCACGACCATAGATTCAATTTTCTGTAAAATTGCATTTAGGACAGTTCAACGACGGAGACCCAGTTCTCCCGAAAACCGACCCACTTTAAATATAAAAATACATGTAAACCGGTAAAATTGTTTTTAAAATGATTTTCCCACAAAACCAAAAATATAGGGACGTTTCAAAATGTTTTTCAGGTCTAACCGGACCGGTTAGCTGAGCCAACCCGGTTATCCCCTAAATACATGCTCCCAATTCTTGATTTTCCGATTCTGTCTATTTGAGTCCAATTTGTGGCATGCTATATATATTGTGCTAACCTTTGTTTTGCAACTTTTTATTTTTATTTTTATTTTTGATGTATTTAATAGATTAATACATGTATCCTAGGCGATTGTATTTTTTCTAGATTCTCGTGTATTCTAGGCACTTGTAAAAGTGAGGCGAGAGTTTTTATCTTTTATTCAATGGGGTTGTAATAATTTAATTATTCACTATTTCGCTTTAACCTGTATGCACGCTGTATGTTTATTTAATGCAATAAAATTGACTTTAGAATTTGAAATATCATCTTTGAACATTGATCAATATTTATTTTAATTAGACACGAAATAAGGGACTTGTCTGGATCCAAATCCCTTGATAGTGTAGCGGTCGTTCATTCGGTTCAGCTACCTTAAGAATTTTCCGGTTGAGCTGAGCCGGGTGACGACTCTACAATATTCATCGAGACTTAGGTTTCAGTTCTTTTAAGAATTAATTCCATCTATTTTCCAAACCGAACTTTTCCATTATCAATCCCTACGCGAGGGAGGGGCCCGCCCGAGATCGAGGTGCCCCTTCCGAAAAGGAGTCTCGAGTCCCGTCGAAAACACGTTGTCCACTCACAGCCACTAGATATGCACAAAAATGAGAAACGTATCTTTACTACTTCTAAGTAAGCAAATAGAGCAAATAGTTTTTCGTAAATGTTACAGTATCAAAATTGTAGTTTCATGTAAAGATATCACAATTTTAGTTTCATGTGAATACGTTCTAAGTAAAAATGTAAAATTGTAACATTCAAGTAAAGGTGTTGCATCTTGTTGCTGCTATATATATAATGAGAAGTTTAGCTTTACAATTTCTTCCTAAATTAGCAAACCGAGCTATTAATTATGCTTATTGAAATATTAAAACTGCAGTTTTATGTGAAGACATGACGATATAAGTTTTATGTAAAGACATTAAATATACTCCATTCTTTTATATAGGTCATTTTAGGTTTATAAAGAATTTTTTTTTAATTAACGTTTTATACTTTTGATGGATATTTGGCTAACTCATATATACCCTTATTAGTTTAGACTTCTAATTAAGAGAGAGAAAAATTTTGAATTACGTTTTCAAGGCATGGAGGGAAGGTTCAAATTGCAAGCTTCTATGAAGAAGATGAAGAGTTTTTCTGGATTTTTAAGAAAGAGAAAGTTTATGCGGGAAGCAAATTATGCAGTAAAAGAAGTAAGTAGAAACTTTTATTGATATCATCTAGCAAAAGAAAAAAAAAATGAAGCAAGGTTTGGAACCAACAGTAGGAGAGCACTCGATGTAGGCCAAGATCGTAAAGATTCCTCTGGATTTTGACTTGAATATGCTAGCTAATTGTGGGTTTGATCTGAATAAGTTTTCAAATGATGAAGAACCAACAAATTTGAAGGAAAAAGTACTTCAACAAGTTGTTGGGAGGATGCTGAAAACTTTTCTCCCTAATTCATATTAAGTGTAGTAAGCCTCTTTTGGGATGTTGGTTGAATAGCTCCTAATTAAGATTTTCGATTCAATTTCTATTATCCAAAGAGCAATAGTTTATCATGTTTAAGAAATTTCTCCCTAATTTCTATTTTCTATTATTTTATCATGTTCATCGATAGGGTGATTTCATTATTTTTTTTATCTGCAATCAGTTTATTCTTCCTTGTGCTTTTATCGATTATTATTGGTTTGAGAATTTATTTTTTATTGCTTTAAAAATTCATCTACCAAATTAGTTGGGAATAGTTGTATTAGTGAATGAATCAGTATCTTGTGTGTGCTATATATATATAAAGAAATCAAAATTTTGCTATTCTATTTACATATTTTTTCAAATTTTGAAGCTAAATATGTGTAATTGCAACAGTTAAAGGCACCATGGTTTGAATAGACTATAGTGTTTTAATTGATTGGTTAATCTAGATTGAAGTGTGATATGTTATTCGATTTATTTTGTTGTAAGGTTGTAGCTCGTCTTTTTCTTTCTTCTTTTTTTTCTTCTTCTAAGGTTGCTGTTGTTGCTTGTCTTTTTCTTTCCTATATACTGCTTTAGTGACCTTTCTTTCTTTTATTTTGCTTGTGTTGCTAAGCTTTAAGGCTTACTTGCTTCAATCTAGTTATATACCTTGAACCTTTGTTTTGTCTTTAATAAAATTGAAGTGATTTATATTTAAAAAAAAGGCCTTATAATGAAATGTTACCTAGTGAAAAGCAAACTAAATAGGTGCAATTATAGAATTTCATTATGATGATTAGCATTGGTGAACATGAATACTTGTATTGCTGGAATTAAGCTTTAAAATGAGTTCCATATTTTGATTCTTTTGGGGAAAAATAATTAGGTGGAACCCAGTTTAATGATTCAGAACTCAAAAATGAACTATTCTCTCATTCCGAACTCAAAAATGAACTATTCTCTCTCACTTCACTTTTTATTAATCCATATAGAATTTCATTAATGCAAAAAGAATATATAAATCATCTAAAACTAAAAGCAATCATTCCCAAAAGAAAGGTGCACAAAAACGCCAACAGCAAGACTACAAATTACCAAACCTGAACTATGAAGCATACAACATAAAAATGCAGCAAAAATATAATAAGAACTGAAAAAAAAATACAGAATAGGACAACAAACATAAACTGTAAAAAACTTAAAGAATCCAGGCTATAAGATCTTAAGAGCGATTCACACCTCCTCTAACTAACGAATTGGCAAAGAAATTACAGCCTCTTAGACTATGTTTGAAGGAGTAGCACTTAAGGCTTGACAGATAAAACAGAACTTGTTCCATAATACACCAAAGTTCACATATATGTTAATGCAGTGCAACATTATGTCAGGATGGACGAACTCTACTTTCCTTATTTATGGTCTTTGCTTAAAATTGATCTCCACCATTGACATTAGATGAGAATTGTAACATTGGCTAGATCTATAACAATAGAAAAGAATTTATTAATGCTCAGATACAGAATACCTTTACCCCAATATAAGATTGTAGTTTTAACAAGACTTGCATTGTTGTACTTAGTTGCAAAAGAATTGGATACTAACAATTGTAGTTTCCACAAGCTTAAATCTATAGCTTTTTTTAATCCCGTTAAATCAATAGCTTCCTTATTTCTTTATATGGGCAGATATTGCTACTCAATGTAAAGGAAAAAAAAGAGCATTAATAAAAAATTAGTTTTTCCATCAATAGTTGCTTACATATACAAAAACAATCTAAATAAAACTCTTTCATAAGTCTGGTAAAAAAAAAGCAAAACAGTTTGATAGTAAATAGTCTAATTTAAAAATTCTATGGCATCTTGTTACAATGCAGGGTCACAATTCAGTTGAATCAAAATCTTGTCTTCATTTTCTAGCTTTGCTTTGTTGATATGCAAAATTTTGTATTTGTGGCAGCCTCGTGCTTTCATAATTTCAATCATGCACAACTGTAATGTTAAAAAGATATGGTTAGACTTAATCGCAGAAAAATTTTCGAATGACTTGACAACTGCATTATCAAGATCATCAACTGTCTTAAGAGACTCCTTATATTGTAAGGATTAAATACCACTAAAAAAACCAAGGTCCAACAAATTCAAATCTGGAGAGTTTACAGGCTGACTCATTAATCGGATATCAAATCCATCTTGTCTAACTGCTTCACAAAATTCAGTATCATTTCGATCGATGTGTGTCCTAGCATAGTCTTGTTGAATAAATATCAGATGCATTATGTCATCTTTTGGCCATTTTTGCTTGATAGCATGTATTAACTTTTCAATTAAATATGTTTTCATAATTTCTCTTGTTACCGAAGTTATCGGTTTAGTCTCCAATATGCCTACAACTCTATTAATACTATTTCTCTTGGTTGGTTCTTGTTTGATGAAAGGAAATACACCTATTTTTCGAGAGAACATCTCATTTCCTTGCACATCAAAATCTTGGGAGAGCTGTAGCAACTAAAAACATTACTTTTCCATACAATTTTTACCTTACAAGTGCGTATCGGATCTTCTTCATCAGGTAACAAATAGTAATTCTCATATTTCTTTGACATGTAGAACCACTTCTCATCAATATGAATAATATTATACATCCCTTTGAACATCAGATCGTGTGGTAAGCTACTTTCTTGAGGCATGTAAATGTAAAATTGTGGTTGAGATCTTTTATTTTCTTCTTTCAGAAAAGGTTAATAAAATTAGAATGTCGTCGAATGGCTCCTTCCTTTAACAAATTGAATGTTTTCGTCTTGCTAGTCTTCAAAGAACAAGCTAAAGATTCAATTGTTGTCAGTTCATGTAAAGGAATCTCATGAATCTGTTCCAAATCAATCTCAATTCTTTTGTGGCCACAATTTGATGCCCGTCTACTCGATACATCACTAGTTGGAGAACTTTTTGATCATTTCTAAATTCGTTGAACAGTTCAAAGGGAAATCGAAAAAGCTGATGCTACTATATTTGTCATTTCTCTTTTTAGTTCTCCATCAACACTTTTTTGTAAAAGCATAGTGTGTATAGCTTTTCGCTCATCATCAATCAAATTTTTTCTTTTCCTAGTGATAGTATCCTCTGTGTTGAAGACATAATGTTTCATCAGATTGTTAGCAATTCTAGCAACAATATAATCATAAAAATATAACAAGAGAAAGCACAGAACCAATTGATAAATTACCAAAATAATCCCAAGATAATCTAATGATAATTTACAAATAAAAAAAAATAAACAAAGAAATATGTAAAATTCACTTGTTACTGCTCGATAGCAGAGATGTAAAGTCTAGCAATTTTGCACGATCTAAGATCCATCTAATGAACCCATATCAATATCATCAATGCAGCAAAAATAAAGTCTAGTAATTTTACACAAAATTAAAGTTAAATAAAATATATTAGCACGATCATTTTGAAGTAAAAAATTTGGTACTAATTATGCAATTACGAGTTGTTATTTGATTTGCAAAAAGTTGAAACTCTAAATATACAAGAATACATGTATGTGAGCATAGACCTGTCAAGCTTGATTAATTGAAAATTGTAAGTACATGGATTAATGAAGGCCAAATCAAAACTTTGTTAGCCTCGTTAATGCAGCCGTGTACAAACAACAGTATAAGCAATATTATAATAAGCAGGAGATTACAATTGAAGTAAAGAACAATGAAATTGAAAATACTATTCAACCTTTTCACAAGAACAAAGATTTATTGCGGAGGCCTGAAACCAGTCTCCTTAAGACGTTTATTCGGCCGAGGTAGAATACGTCTCCCAGGATACAACCGCAATCAGAATCGAACTCTAACCGTGTAATAAACCACCACCAGAACCTAGAGGTCTAAGAATAGAATTCTATTTTTTGCAAAGAGGAAGAAGAATTTTCGTGCAAGAACATCTCCAAACTAGAAATTAAAACCTTTTTTTTAAGGCTGCCAAAGGGAGTTACGAAAATAATAGCACATAATGTATCATTAAAGGTGTTTATTCATATTAATTTTGCTGTTACAAAATTAATAGAGCTGTTAGGAATTTGAATGGATCTTTAAGGGAGAAAAAATTATCGGGCCGAATTAAAAATGGGCCGTGCGCGGGCTGGCCGATTTCGGAGCAGCATTCGCGTCGCCCACGTCGTGCGGGTGCGCATTGGGCCTTTGGAACCCAAGCCCGGAACGTTGGATTTGCACCCCCCCCTGCGCGCCCGAGAGAGAGCCTCTATGCTTATAATTCTTACAAGCCCATAAAGTGCCAAAGCTTATAAACACAACTCTCCCTTCCTTCATAACCCATGTGGGATATGGGATTTTTCATCCAATTTCTCCATTCCTTCACCATTCCATTGAGCTCACTTTGAACTTCAATTTCTCATTCACCTCTAATCCGTTTTGAGCGTATAATATATCGTTGGAAAGCTCGTGTTACGTAGAATACATTGACATATTCCATGTTATTCAAAACGTAACATTTCCGTTAAATATTTACACTCAAAGTTGACAAAAAAAAAAATCAATTGTCCAATGCTATATTTCCAACAATCCCCCACATGAATGAAAATTGAAAATAAATAAAGGACATTTTCAAAAATTCGAAGTGGTGATAGTTTCTACAGTCAATATCTGCATAGGATAGGTAGGCTACAACCTTTGAACCTTCCCTTGTGAAAGTATATTTACTTTACTGGCTGACTAGTAGACGCGATGTCTTTGAACTATTCTGCCGTTTGTGTAAACGATGATATACCTCACACAAATATCAACTTAACACGGTTTTTTTTTTTTTTTTGGTTCTCATGGTTATGTCCGTTATGGTCATGGACATCTCCTGGTTCTGCAAGAGTTTAGGACAACTAAGCCCCATTAGTTTCCTTTGAAGCGACCCCACTTCACTCTCACATAGGTGATTTCTTTTGCTCAACTTGATGCACAAAGAATCATTAAAAGCTCATATAGCTTAACCTTATCCACTTAGTCACTGTTTACATCATAGGAATGGTCTAGGGTTACCCCCCACAGTGACCACACAAGGTCTATGCAATTAGGTTGTCCCATTGAACCTAGATCTTGGGATCTCCAGTCAATAAGGTTGGGTTTTCCTTCACACAACACCTTATACATTCATGAGCTTTAGTCCCATTCCTTTCGATGTCTTATCAACTTGATCTCGATTTAAACCTTTGGTTAGCGGATCCGCAATGTTATCCTTTGATACTACAAAATCAATAGAGATAACTCCTGTTGAGATCAGTTGTCGAACGGTGTTATGTCTACGACGCATATGTCTTGACTTACCGTTATACATGACATTTTGTGCCCGTTTAATCGCTGCTTGATTATCACAATGAATACAAATTGTGGGCACAGGTTTAGGCCATTCTGGAATATCTTCTAAGAAGTTTCGTAGCCATTCGGCTTCTTCTCCAGTTTTATCCAAGGCCACGAACTCAGCTTCCATAGTGGATCTTGTTATAATCATTTGTCTTGAAGATTTCCAAGACACTGCTCCACCTCCTAGAGTGAACACGTATCCACTTGTACCCTTAGAATTCTTAATGTCAGCTATCCAGCTAGCATCAGAATACCCTTCCAGAACAGCTGGTTCTCTCATATAGTGCAGTCCATAATTCCGAGTATATCGTAAGTATCTTAGTAGTCTCACAATAGCCTTCCAATGGCTTTCCCCTGGATTACTCGTGAATCTGCTTAAGTTGCTTACAGTGAAAGCAATATCAGGTCTCGTACAACTCGAGAGATACATTAGATTGCCTATAATCCTAGCATATTCCACTTGGTCTATGCTTTCACCTTTATTTTTAGACAAATACTGACTTATATCAATAGGTGTTCTGGCTATACCAGAATCATTTTTACTGAATTTATTCAGTATTTTGTCCACGTAGTGTGACTGCGTTAATATGAGACCATTAGGTGATCTTTTTACTTGAATGCCCAATATAACATCCGCAAGTCCCATGTCTTTCATGTCAAATTTAGAATTTAACATATTCTTAGTGCTTTTGACCATATTCTCATTGCTTCCTACAATGAGTATGTCATCAACATACAAACATAAGATAACATATCCTTCATTTGTAGTTTTGACATAAATACATTTGTCACACTCGTTAATTCGATAGCCACTAGCCGTCATGGCATCATCGAACTTCTTATGCCACTGTTTTGGTGCTTGTTTTAATCCATATAAGGACTTTACCAACTTACACACCTTCTTTTCCTGATCTGGAGCTACATAACCTTCAGGTTGTTCCATGTAGATCTCTTCTTCTAGATCTCCATTCAGGAATGCTGTCTTAACATCCATTTGATGTACCTCTAGATTTCTCAATGCGGCAATTGCAAGTACCATCCTAATGGATGTTATTCTCGACACAGGAGAATAAGTATCAAAGTAATCAAGACCTTCCTTTTGTCTATAACCTTTTATGACCAACCGGGCCTTGTACTTATCTATTGTTCCATCTGCCTTCAGTTTCCGTTTAAAAATCCATTTAGAAGTTAGTGGTTTAGTTCCGGGAGGAAGATCCACTAATTCCCATGTATGGTTTTGAAGAATGGAATCAATCTCACTCCTTATGGCTTCTTTCCATAAAGGACTTTCAGTAGAACTTACAGCTTCATTGTAAGTCTGTGGTTCAGCCTCTAGCATATAGGTTAGAAAATCAGGACCAAAAGATTTTTCTATCCTTGCTCTTTTACTTCTTCTAGGCTCTATCTCTTCGTCCGCCACATTCTCATATTGAGAATCTTGAACGTTTATGTCAGATTTAACATCATCATTTTGATCTTCTTCACTGTCTATTTCAACAGTTTCACGAGATCGTTTAGATCCCGACCCTTCATTTTCCTCTTTAAATGGAAACACATTTTCAAAAAATGATGCATCTTTTGATTCTAGAATTGTGTTCTTGTGTATTTCTGGATTTTTAGATTCATACACAAGAAATCGATATGCATTACTGTTCTTTGCATATCCAATGAAGATGCAATCCACAGTTTTAGGTCCTATCTTCATTCTCTTAGGTAATGGAACCATTACCTTTGCAAGGCACCCCCACACTTTCAAATAATTATAGGAAGGTTTTCTACCTTTCCATAATTCATAAGGGGTTTTGTCCATTTTCTTACGTGGTACCTTATTTAAAAGGTATTCGCCGACAAAATAGCTTCCCCCCACATGTTCTGTGGTAACCCTGAACTAGAGAGCATCGCATTCATCATTTCTTTAAATGTACGATTTTTGCGCTCAGCTACACCATTAGATTGAGGAGAGTACGGTGGTGTCACTTCGTGAATAATACCATGTTGGGAGCAAAACTCACCAAATGGTGCAACATATTCTCCACCACGATCACTTCTTACCACCTTAATCTTTTTATTAAGTTGGTTTTCTACTTCTTGCTTATAGAGAACAAATTTCTCTAAAGCTTCATCTTTACTTTTAAGTAAATACACATAACAATATTTTGTGCTATCATCGATGAAGGTAATAAAATATTTATTCCCTCCTCTAGATTGAACGTATTTCAAGTCACAAATATCTGTGTGTATTAGATCAAGAGGTTCCGTATTTCTTTCAACAGTATGAAATGAAGATCTTGTCAATTTTGTCTCAATGCATATTTCACATTTATGTGATTTATCAATTTGAAAATTGGGTATGTGATTCAAGTTAATTAAACGTCGTAACGTATCATAATTAACATGACCGAGTCTGGCATGCCATAAACTAGAAGACTTAACAATATAAGGAGAAGAGGCATTTTTATTCATATCAATTGAATTTTTCTTACAAGCAATGGCATTGAATTTCCACAAGCCATTCAATTCATAGCCCTTCCCCACATACATACCACCCTTAGACAAAATAAATTTCTGTGATTCAAAAACCATCTTAAAGCCGTGATCACTTAAGAGGCTTCCAGAGACAAGATTTTTCCTAATATCTGGTACATACAAAACATTTTGTAATTTGACTTCTTTTCCTGAAGTCATCTTCAAAATCACTGTACCATGTCCCTTGATCTTCGAAGTAGAACTGTTGCCCATATAGAGCTTCTCTCCTTTCTTTGTAAGAGTCAATCCAGCAAAAGACTCTTTGTCACCACAAATATGTCGGGTAGCACCAGTATCCAGCCACCACTCCTTTGAATTCGAGTCAACCATGTTGACTTCAGAAATGACCGCACAAAGATCAATTTCAGAAACATCTTTAGCAATGACCTCAACAACATGGGCCTCACTCTTGTTGACCTTCTTTGGCAACCTGCAATCAGAGGACTTGTGCCCCATTTTGTTGCAATTGTAGCATTTCCCATTGAACTTTGGCTTCTTAGAAATGCCACCCTTTGGTCCCATTTTGGACTTGGATCCAGCAGTCTTATTAGCCTTTTTGGAGTCTTTCCTTACCTCCACTACGTTGGCTTTAGCCACAGCTTGATTTACAGCTACACCAAGCTTTCTTTCAGCCTTTCTATTGTCCTCCTCTATACGGAGTCGGACAATAAGATCCTCAACAGACATCTCCTTACGTTTGTGCTTGAGATAGTTCTTGAACTCTCCCCATCCAGGTGGCAACTTCTCAATAATAGCAGCCACTTGGAATGGTTCACTAGTGTCCATTCCTTCAGCAGTCATGCTGTGAATCACAAGCTGGAGTTCTTGCACCTGACTAACCACTGATTTGGAATCAACCATTTTATAATTCAGAAAATGGCCAACTAAGTATTTCTTAGCTCCAGCATCCTCAGTCCGATACTTTTTGTCCAAGGATTCCCACAATTCCTTAGCTGTTCGTTTCACAGAGTACACTTCCCATGATTCGGGCATCAAACAGTTTAAAATACTGTTTCTACAAAGGAAATCCAAGTGATTCCATGCATCAACAGCTGCCTGAACAGAAACATCCGTATTTCCCTCAGGTACAACGGGAGGATCTTCTTTCAGCAGTCTGTGATATTGAACACTAGTCAAGTAGTACAACATCTTTTGTTGCCACATCTTGAAATTTACACCAGTAAATTTCTCCGGTTTATCAGGCACAACCATTGGGTAATGTCCTATAGCAGGAGCCGAATTGTTAGGAGCAACTGAAATTGAACCAATAGATCCAATCCCACCATTCGGTCCAGAATTCAGAACAGTCCCAGAACCACCAATTGGACCATGTTGTCCATTTTGGTTTTGGTTCGGTCTACCCCCACTGGTCTGTCCAATGTCAGAACCGTTGCCTCCATTAGGTGGTGGTACAACCTCCATATCTCAATACTGCAATTTCAAACAATTGAATGTAAAAAAAAATAACTCCAGAAACAAAAATCAAGAAATTACAGAATAACTCCAGAAGCAAAAATTCAGAAATTACGGAACAGAAACTTTATGTTATAAAAGTTTCAATATGAACAGTCCAATATGAGTAGTCCGATTGTAATCCAGTTATAATCCAATTATAATCTCCGAAGCAAAGGTAATCCAAAGCAAAGGTACCCTGCAAACTTAATAGAAATTGCTGTTATACTTGATAAAAGCGAATAAACGTCTTAAGATTGTTAGCCTCGTTAATGCAGCCGTGTACAAACAACAGTATAAGCAATATTATAATAAGCAGGAGATTACAATTGAAGTAAAGAACAATGAAATTGAAAATACTATTCAACCTTTTCACAAGAACAAAGATTTATTGCGGAGGCCTGAAACCAGTCTCCTTAAGACGTTTATTCGGCCGAGGTAGAATACGTCTCCCAGGATACAACCGCAATCAGAATCGAACTCTAACCGTGTAATAAACCACCACCAGAACCTAGAGGTCTAAGAATAGAATTCTATTTTTTGCAAAGAGGAAGAAGAATTTTCGAGATTAAAACCTTTTTTAAGGCTGCCAAAGGGAGTTACGAAAATAATAGCACATAATGCATCATTATTAGGAATTTGAATGGATCAAGCCCGGAACGTTGGATTTGCACCCCCCCCCTGCGCGCCCGAGAGAGAGCCTCTATGCTTATAATTCTTACAAGCCCATAAAGTGCCAAAGCTTATAAACACAACTCTCCCTTCCTTCATAACCCATGTGGGATATGGGATTTTTCATCCAATTTCTCCATTCCTTCACCATTCCATTGAGCTCACTTTGAACTTCAATTTCTCATTCACCTCTAATCCGTTTTGAGCGTATAATATATCGTTGGAAAGCTCGTGTTACGTAGAATACATTGACATATTCCATGTTATTCAAAACGTAATATTTCCGTTAAATATTTACACTCAAAGTTGACAAAAAAAAAAAATCAATTGTCCAATGCTATATTTCCAACAAACTTATTAAAGGAAATTAGACAAACACAGAGACAAAATATAATAGAAATACAAGCTAATGAAAAACCTCATCATTAGAGGGACAACAGTAACGAAAATGTAAATAAAGTAGAGAGATTTGTTTAGTGTGGGAATTGGAGTTTTAATAGGAGAGATTAAGGGATAAATTAGTAAATTGAATAACTTAATTAATAAAACATTGGTCCTGTAGTTTTAGCTAAAACGACCTATATAAAAGAATGGAGGGAGTATATAGTTTCATGTGAAAACATTTCTCTTACTATTACTGCACACATGTGTATGTGTGATGGTGAGAAGCTTAGCTTTCCTACTTGTTCTTCATTTAGCAAATAGAGCTACTAATCGTTCACTAATTCTATCCGAATCGTCCCCTTTATCAACTAATAGAGCAAGCTTATCTTTATGTAATCAAATTTACCATCTTGTTCACATAAAACACTTCGCATGCATATCACAATCATAAGCATACAATCTCCACAGAGAAGCATAACAATTCTCCTTCTATAGGATTATATGTGGGATTAAGAGACGAGCAGAGCAATGTATATTAGGCTGTAGTTTGTTAAGTATTTGTATGTTTTAGTTCTATACTTTATTAGCAAAAATTAATCACATTATCGATTTATGGTACTTTTTTCCATTTAGTATTATTTTTTTGTTTACTTTACTATAGTTTTGATGATTAGACATAATTATTCAAGAAAGGAGTATAAACTTAAGATATCCACTCAGCTATCTGATTTTCGTAGCAAGCAAGGCATAAAAAATATATGATGCAAATTTTTAATAGTTCAATAAGATTGAGTAGATGTCTTAAGATTAATCATGCAAAAGATCCTCCCTACAAATAAAAAGAAAACGAAAAGCCATAACTTCATTTAAAAGAAAAAACATCACCAGCCAACTGATCAAAGAACCAACAATGATTTGTAATTTTTTTTTTTTTTTTAAATTCTAGCTATCAAACATTTATAAATAGAGAAACTAATAACAGAAGAACCACAAGACCCAAAAAAACACCAGCTAAAAGAGAGAAAGCAAAACCTCTAAATCCTGCATGTCCTCCATGAGGATCAACACCCCAATCCAACACCTCTTTACTATACCGTTTTTTCTCAAAACTCGCAACACCATTTCTTTCGACTTCAGCTCTTTTAATATGCGATAAAATGTGAGGGAAGACCTCTTCATAAGATTTCTCTCCGATTAATAAATCCGAATGTCCAAACCCTTCTACAACCACTCTTTCATGTCTAAAACCAGGTTGGTGCAACTTCATGAATTTGTTTGCCAGAAATGTTGTCTCTGGAGTTACAAGGAGCGTCCGCCCGCCTGAGATATATAGAGTGGACACTGCCATCCTCTCTGAATGGATCATATACGAGTTGTTACCCTTGCTGTCAACTATAAATCCAGAGTTGCAGATTTTTCTGAGATGATGAAATCCTCCCATTGGAAGCTCTGTTAAACTATGCTTGTACAACCACTGGTGCATGGTGAGGCTCACATTTTCATGCCAGAATGCATTCCCGAAAATTCCTGAAAAAATCTCACATTCCTTGCAGTTGCATCCCTCGTATCGTGGTATGAAACAGGCAATGCCTTTCAAGATCCAGTGGCCAAAACTTGTCTCTGATGTTCCTGAAAAAGGCAGGATATTCTTCTTGCCTAGTATAGCCATTGTTATCTGCATTCAATCCCAAATTGAGTTAAATTAAAGTGTTCCATAAGCCCAAGGGGACTCAAGTTAGTTAACTATTTCTAATTGATGAAAAATAGTGTTGGTTTAAATCAAGGTTTGCCTATACCTCACAGATCCCTGAAATAATCAGAAATCATATATGCCAACGAATTCTTTCTCTTGCTCAAACATAAAATAATTTCAGCTTGAAAGAATAAGGATATGTGTTGTGATACGGGGAAGAGTAGTTAGTTGCCAAACAAGCTTTGTTTGAGAATGGGTTTTGCCCCATTAATCGTGTTAACTGACTCTCATGTTCAAGTGAACATGATATAATGATAAGTCACCAACATGAGGATTGAGACGTTTCCAACATGAACTATGATGTTCACTTGAACATAGAGAGACCAAATCCCACATATATCACCTTATGTTACATTATTTTAATGAGGTCCCCATCCAAGCAGATGGTCGATAAGCCTGCTTTTCTATTATACACACACATACACCATCGTTTAGTTATAAAAGCAAAAGCTTTCCTTCCAAACTAGTCGAATCATGATGACAAGTCGAACAAAAAGATTATCAAAGAAAATCTCAATGATGTCAATCCACTCTGAGACTTTTCTTGGTAGAAACATGCTTTTCAAAAGTTTAAATTTTGACTTTGGCAAGGCTTAAAAATACAGTTAAACCATTATAAATGAAGGATTATCTTTTCACTAAATAAATCAACTACACAAATCAAATAAAAAATAAGCAAGAAAAACTCAATGATAAAAAAGCGTTATTAATTGTCCATATAAATATAGTAGTTCTATTGTTGCGGGCTTGCAGCCAGCAGACATTTATTTCTCCAATGAACAACGATACCAAAAATATGTGTAGACTGAGCAAGAGACAGAAAGAGTGCAAGAGAGAAAGAGGGGTGAAAGAACTTACAGGAACTAGAGGAAGCCACATTTTGACTCTGGGTAGCGTCGTAAGTTTGAAGAACATTGAAGAATTCGTGCAAGTCAAAGAGGATATACTGGATGCCTTCACATGCCCTCCCATGAGACCTATATGAATGGCTAAGCCTCCAACACAATGTGCAATTACATGAATCTTCGTGCTCAGTCCATGCAATTCAAGGATCTTATTAATTGCTGCAGAAGAAAAATATGGGTCACAGAAATAGCAAAAATAATAATAAGTATATAATCATAAGAGGTTCATCTCCGTTCCTATTTACCAGCTGGTATATCATATTTTCCAATGTCATCAATAGTGAAGCTGTTCACAGGATTCAAGGGATGCAATCTTGATTGCAGTAGCCAAATTTCATGACCTTCTTCCAGTAAAGTTCTGACTAAATCATGTGGTTCTGTTGGCAGTGCATAATGCTCAATAGAATAACCATTCAGAAGCAGAACTGGGTAAGGTTGCTTGTCTCCTTCAATTTGCCTCTGATTTTGAGTGCTACTCCACTGCCTGCAACTGATCACATATCCATCTTCTGGAAACATTTGAATGGCAGAACCAAAGAAATTAAAAAGCCAAGTTGTAGTGAGTAGTGAAGAAGAGAAAGAAACAAAGTTTTAAGCCACAAACCAACCAGTTTTTATTTTATGCAGATTACTATCTGGATAAGGTCTATGGCAAGAATCATTTTGGATGAAATCCTTCTGACGACCACATGGGATTCGTAACACATAGGTTCTTGCAAGGGTCTGTAGTAGGGTATTTATGAACCTTCCAGCATTTTTGCCTTTGAGGCTCATGATGCTCTTCAAAAGCTCTATGAATGAAACTCGAAGCTCCCCTCGTAAGTTAACCATTGTACTATTGACAGCTAACTTTTTTAATGTTACCTGCAGTGTTGTTGTCTCTTTCCAAGCATATAATGCAAAAAGATGCGGACTCATTGTTTTCTTTCCCTCGAGAATATATCTGCACCAAATAAAATTCCCTAATCAAATAATGAAAATTGTACTTCTTCAGGACAGTGGAAATAACTTCAAAGGCTGGCATTTACTTTGAACCAGAAGAAGCTACAAGTAGAAGTCGATAGTGCATATACTGTGTGTAGGGAGTTCTGCCATCTGTGACACACATATCTACTTCCCCATCTACAATGTGTATTTTATCTTTCTCAAGGGCTTTGAACACCAAATATCCACCAACCTTTCCTCTCAGGAGTGGATGAGATCCTCCAGAAAGCAGATTCCATTCATCGAATACAGTCTGATTCTGTGAATTCATTTTCATTACTAGATGAGCAATGCATGGCATACCACCTACATAGCCTCTCATTGTTTCTTTGATCTGAACAGCTGAATTATGATCCTTCTTTAAATTTTTATCTTTGACCAAACATGAGTTCCGATCAACAATTAATCTGTTTAAATGTATACTTGGTTTGCTTTTATACTTGAGGACATCCTGCACGAGGCTCCTACTTACATGCTCAGCCACTGTTGCAATGGTTAGAGATGGGTTTATACCAACAGAACATGGGATTAAAGAAGCATCACAAACATAGAGCCCTGCATGCACAGAGGCTGGGGTTTGGGGGTCAAAAACCTGGCCATTGTGGTTACAAACCCCAGCCAAAGAATCTGGTGCTGCATTGCATCCCCCCAAAAGATGAACTGCTGTGCTCCTGTACTTGGACATGAATAGGATTCCTCCCAATTTCTTGGTGAGTTTTTGATAGGCTTCAATTTTTCGTGGGAGCAAAGGATCATGTGGTGGAGTAAAGCAGATCTTGTCTGTTTCTTTGTCCAACATAATTTTCCCATTCCCATCATCATATCCCATTGCATTGAAGATGACTGCTTGGGTTGATTTAAGACCTATACTATATCTCAGCTTGTCAATAATCCCATGAAAGAATGTATAACCAGTTGGCCATCCATAAGTAGTAATCCCTTTAAACAGCAGGTAAGGATAAGCCCTTGGAAGCACAGCACTCTACATCAAAACAATAAAAGATCAGCTGTGATATAATAAAGATAAATCTTCTCATTGATTCATTCATATGTTTGTGCATGTAACCCTTCAACATTCTAAAGCATTAGGCTTAACCCCATATTGCACCTCTTTTTGACACTTTATAAAGCATTGGACTTGACCCCATAAGACATATTATTGTTTGTGCTCAGCCTAGATCTGTTAAAATGCTGGCATTTATTCACCTCTATGATAATTAAAATGCATTGTGTTAAATATATAGTAGCTTGAATTGTAGTAAGATAAGTCTAACAGCACCACTGTCAAGCATCTGTTAACTAGAACCATTACTAAGAGAAAACAAGAATTGAAGTTCTCAACCTGAATTGTGAAACCCAATGAAGAAGTGTAAGATGATGAAATGGATGGTCCTGGCCGTTCTTGGAAAGGTATAGTTGGCAGTTGTTCTCTGTCTAATCCATAACCATTCAAGGGTGCAGCACTTCCAGCAAGATAAGCTACTGTATTACCATTACAGCTGAATCCAGAGCCAAGAGCTTCTGAAAGCCTCAGTCCTCTCATTTGTGACTGGAAAAGTATCTCATTTGTACCAAAAACTCCAGCTGCGGGATGCAGGTTAAGAGATAGTCACAAAGTGGAAAGCAAGATATTGATGATCATTCAACAGAAATTTTTCCTACCTGATAAGATCACAAAGTCAGATGTTATATAATCTATTTCATTTAAGTAAACACGCCATCTTTTTTGTTTTTCACTGATTCTTCCTTGTTGGAAAATTTCACTGGTGTTCTCCACTACATACTTAACTTGACACTCAGTTCTTACTGTACATCCTGCCTGCATCACAAGAACTTATTATTTTTATGTACAGCCAAGGCATGTTGGACTCCGGAATTCTAAGTAACATAATTTTTATGTCGAATTTCTAAAGTAACACGATACAACAGGGAACTGATTACAAGTAAATATTTTCAAAACCATCATTACTATAAGGGCATGCAATAAAGTTTTGGACCAATAAACTGCACCTGTCTAAATTCGTTGCCATCGCAAATAATATATAGATCTCTAATTAGCTCAAAATCTTTCCAACAATTCTTGTCTTTGAATCAGAAATGCAAATAAAATGTAGTGGCTATTGTTCATAAAAGTGTGTGGGAGAAATTTGCCTGGATTGCTGAGAGAAGATAATTTTTATCAGTAGAATTTTTGGCATTGTAAGGACACCCAGACATGCAATTTCCACATGCTAAGCAGCTGTTCATCTGTTGAAGCTTCATTGAATTGGATGGAAGTTCCTCAGCATCAAAATTCACACTGAGCTTCATTAATCTCTCCAGAGTTTCTCCTGTGTCTCCTTCAACTATTTCATCCATTACTCTTGTAACTGGAAATTTCACTGGAATGCTTTGTATTCTTAGCATTGCTGCAGAAGAAGCTTCACAAACATCCCAATCCTTTTCCCATTCCTTCAGCCATTTAGGATTCCGTCTAGTACGAACTGGAGTTGGGAGCATTACTCCTGCATTGACTAGTGAACCACCACCTAGCCCACAAGCCACTGCTGCTAAAGAATCATTCTGCTCGTATACCTACAATTTCATATGTGCCATTAAACTATACGAAAAAGAACAGGAAAAAGCTGTTCTTAGATGTCCAACCACGTAACTTGCTTTTGTTATGCAGAGACAATACATGATATGAGACCATAGCTTTTTAGCTTGGTTTCTAATATATCCAATATGAAAAGAAGAAAAAGGAAGCGAGGATAACGAAGAGAACCTGAAATAGGGCATCTTTGGAGCCAAAACTGATGCCTGAGTTTCGGTTTTCGAACCTTACTGCCGACATGATCTTGCAAGTATCAGTTGGGAAATCCTCAGCATTCCATCTTCGGCCTTTCTCTAGTAAACAGACCTTTATTCCTGCCATGGACATTCGACATGCAGCAATAGAGCCACCATATCCAGAACCTACAACAATAGCATCAAAACAACTTTCTTCTATGTCTCCAATCCTCTCTTCTAAATATTCTTGTCCATTCATTTTGTTTTTACCCCAAAACAAGTATTCAAGAATGAAGAACTTCAAACTAAGTTTTGCAACTTATAAACATGAAAATCGAAGAAGTTCAAATGTATAATAGCCGGCATAAAGTAGAATATACTATCTTATAGTCTAGGGAGTTCAAATGAAACCAATATACATCTTGGTTCTTGTGCATAGTTTGAATTCGCGAGTGAATTATTAATATACGGTGTTTCCAATTCCATAGAAGGATATTTATTATTCCAATAGATAAGAACTGGCTTTGTTTTTATATAATTTTCACTAAAATGAAGAACCATTTAGTACTCAGTCCTGATCCACCAGTTTGGAATAATTCAAAGGCAAAATCAAATTTATTGGAATAAATTAAAAAGAGAGATTTGATCGAGTCTTAGCAAGAAAATTAAATTTAAAAATCAATCGTTTTACTTGTTAAGAAATAAAATATGGAGGAATCAGGCAAATTGAATTTCTGATAAAGAATATTATCAAGCCCATAACAGTGAAATCAATGAAGCAACAAAGTTGACAGATTCCAATAAATGAGTTCTGCTGACGTTACTCATACTCGCAAAGCAGTCAATTTAGTGGGTCCTAAATTTATAGCGTCTCGTTATAACTGGCCGCCGTGGTGGACAAAATATATTCTTGGAAAAAAGAGCAAAATAATGCAGATTGTCAAAATATATAGAAATTTGGGGTGGTTTGAAAACTATAGATAAAAGTAATGTGGAAAAAAAAGAAAAGATAAATATTATTACAAACGCGTTCAGGGTTATTTTTTCGAGGAATACCCGTCATTTTTGCAGGTTTTTTAGAGGTGAAAGTGCTTGTGGGACCAACACTTTCACCATCTCGTCAGCTCATCTCTAAAAGCGCTGGCTCATCTCTAAAAGCGCTGGTGGAACCACCGCTTTTAGAGTTAATTGTCAGAGGGAATCAATTCCCTCTGAAAAGTTGATGGACGAATGGATGGGTGCATGCCTTCTTGGGTCATTCAGCACAATAGTAAAAATGGATTGTTTTTCGAGTGTCTCTACAGATGAAATCAATTGCCCATTTCAATTGCCAATTTTTGCCTTAACCCTTCCCTGCCTTTCAATTTTTCTTCTTCTTCTTCAACATTTATTCTTTTCTTCTTCTTCAACATTTCTTCTCTTCTTCTTCACCTCAACTCTGTTATTTTTTTATTTTTAACCACTTTTCACTACTTCATGTAACAGAGACCACATCAAATTATAAGAGGTTAGCTTCTTTTTAATCCAAAAATTATATTATGTTTTCTTTTTCTTTTTCTAGAGAATTTAGGATATGTCACTATAAATTTAAATTTAGTTATGAAAACTTAACTTTTTAATTATGTTTTATATAAAGGTTGATTAAAAAAAGAAAATATAATGCATTTCAAAAAATTATTTTTCCATGATCAGTAAGTATTTTTTAATTCGGAGATATAATATGTTATATGCTATGTGTAAATATATGAATTTTGGTGTATAATCAAAACTTGAAAGAAAATATATTTAGATGTCATATGCACAAATCTCTTTTGAAAATTTTCAAATCATCTATAATGTACCAATGTAGACTTTTTGTGATAAATTTTCAAATCATCTATAATGTACCAATGTAGACTTTTTGTGATATGAACATATCTAGATAACATATGTTGGTTTACGTTGAATTTTTGTTTTTTTAAGGTTATCTAAGTTGATAATTAGCTCAATTAAATGTCATGCATACTTCAAATACAAATACAAGCAAAAAAAATTTTTTTAATTGAATTACACTTATGAATTTAGATCAGTGGTTGTAGAATCATTGATAGCGTTTATGATTTCGATTGTATACTCAAATTATAGTCTTTTAAACTAGTCATAAAAATAAATAAAATAATATAAAGATAAGACAAAAAATAAGACAAAAAAAAAAAAAAAAAAAAACTAGCTAGGCCCTTAAAGTTGAAATTTTAGAGCTGAAACATTTCCTAAGCTGTGGGCATTGGTTAGTAAGTGTGGGGTGCTGATTTCTTTTCTCTTTTAAGAATTTTTGACTAAGTTATGGGCATAGTTTAGGCGAATAGGGCTACTGTTTTTTTATGTCGAAATTTTTCTTAACTTATGGGCATAGCTTAGTCAATGAGGGCAAATGCTTTGTTTTGAGCGTTGTGAGATTTTCTTTAGTTACAAGTGTAATTCAATTAAAAAAAAAAAAATTCTTTGCTTGTATTTGTATTTGAAGTATGCATGCCATTTAATTGATCTAATTATCAACTTAAATAACCTTTAAAAAAAATCAACGTAAACCAACATATGTGTTGGAAATGCCCTAGTCCCGAGGCATTGGTCCTTGTGTTTGTATAATACATTTGTACATTAATGTAAACTTTATGTATTATACAATTTGTGTCAAGGAAATAAAGGCATTAATCTATTTATTATATGTCTTGTGCTATATTTTAAATAGAGTATCCAATGGACATATCCATATCCATGTTGTCAAGTGTGAGGCACTTGGCAGTAAGACCGTGGATAGGGAAAACGATATGGCCATAAAGTTATCCGTAGTCTGTTCCAATCATGGGAATGAATGGAACTAAAGACTATCATTAGCCTGGTTGTATGGCGGTGTCTTACCGGTCATTGAACATGGAATGTCAACCAGGTTAATGGGTACATGCAAAAAGGGCATGGTACTGGATCGATCAACTTAACGGGAATCTACATGGTATAGTATCACAAATGATTCTCGCGTAGTACTTGTATAAGTCCTTTGACCGGACCATATGATGGTGCTGCATGTGAAGTGGCACACTTTGGTGTACGCCTAACGGGCCTGTAAAAGGGTGCCAAGTATGGGTACGTTCGGGTGTGTTAGTGAACATGGCAGTGCTATGGATATGCAGAAGGGAATGTCACTCAGTGATTCACTGAGACGATATCACTGGCCTCTTGAAGAATGTTACTGATAAGTGTGCGGCCGCACCCAAACAAGATTCGATCTTGTTTGTGAGCATCAGTTCATTCGGTATCAAGTAAAGGTCCAGACACAAAGAGGGTGATACTTCCATGCCTCTGTGTTGGACACCGATATCAGCGACATGGGATTTACAAGTTCAAACTACAGGGCTACGGTGACAGTTTGACTGCTATCTCCATCTTAATTGGGGGCTGCAGTGGCTTGCTAGAGCCCACCTGCAGTCTGTGGGCATTAGCTCACTGCCAACATAAAGACGGGCCCATCAGATCGTATACATTGAACGTCTGGACTTTAACTAGTCGGATTAAGTGTGTACTTGGAGTATACACGTTTGATGAGAGAGAGACTTATTAATTATATTATATAAGTCAATTGGATTGATCAATATATTATAATTAATATTTATTTTGGCCTTCTCTTAATTAATTCAATGAATTAATTTATGAGACTATTTCCTAGGTGGAAATATTATTACATGTATAGGTTTACATGTATTTCATTTTATGTATGTCTAATTTAATCCATTGATTAAATTAATGGGTCAAATGAATTTTAATTTAAATGTATGTAATATATTATGGTATAATATATAAGCATACATGGTTTATTAAGGTTGCATTTGAAATTAATTCAATCAAAGGATGTTAAATTGGGCTTAGGCTTAAAATGAAAAATGCCCACATGAAGTGGGATTTGTGTGGCCGAAATTTATGGAAGAATTGGGCTAAGGGATGACTCATTTTGTTGACAAAAGTGATGATGAATATGGTGAGTCATGTATGATCTTTTGGTAAGCAAAGTTGGACTTTGCTACTTAAGATATTTTTTTCCTCTTATGGTAAGAATGAAAAGGAAAAAAATATCCCATGAATTCATCACTCTTGGCCGAATTATGGAGGGATTGAATGAGTCATATTTTTGACTTTAAATGGTAAAGTCTTTAAGATGAAAGTGTGATGGTGAAAGGTGATGGTGAGTCACCATGATAAGTCATTGGTATTGACTTATTTGGATGCAAAGTTGGACTTTGCTCTTTCATGCATCATTACACTCATTCACTCCTTTATTTGTTTGGTCGTAAAAGAAAGAATGAGTTTTGCCCACTTGAAAAAGATGGTTAGATTTTTCTTTTGGAAAGAAAAAATGGGACAACTATTTTTCTTCTTGTGGGCAGCCCCTCTCTCCCTCTCTTCTAGTCATCCGAGTCGCTAGCACGGGTTTCGGTCCGAGAGCAGTTCGTGTACGCATCGGTGGAGGAAATCTACACTTGATTTCTGCAGTCCGCATCCGTCTCTTAGAGAGACTTTGTGGTAAGTTTTTGAAACCCTCCTTTTATGCTTTAAGTTTTTGATTTCCACATCTTAAGCTCCTGGACCGGATTCGAGGAAATCGACGCGTATTTCTGCTTTTATCGGTCGGTTTCCAGTGACGAATCCCAACAATATGTTATCTAGATATGTTCATATCACAAAAAGTCTATATTGGTACATTATAGATGATTTAAAAATTTTCAAAAAAGATTTGTGTATGTGACATCTAAATATATTTTCTTTCAAGTTTTGATTATACACCAAAATTCATATATTTACAAATAGCATATAACATATTTTATCTCCGAATTAAAAAATACTTACCAATCATGGAAAAATAGTTTTTTGAAATGTATTATATTTTCTTTTTTTAATCAATCTTTATATAAAACATAATTAAAAAATTAAGTTTCCATTACTAAATTTAAATTTATAGTGACATATCCTAAATTCTCTAGAAAAAGAATAAAAAAAAAACATAATATAATTTTTGGATTAAAAAGAAGCTAACCACTTGTAATTTGATGTGGTCCCTGTTACACGAAGTAGTGAAAAGTGGTTAAAAATAAAAAATAAAAGAGTTAAGGGGAAGAAGAAGAGAAGAAATGTTGAAGAAGAAGAAAAGAAGAAATGTTGAAGAAGAAGAAGAAGAAAAATTGAAAGGCTGGGAAGGGTTAAGGTAAAAATTGGCAATTGAAATGGGCAATTGATTTCATTTGTGGAGACACACGAAAAACAATCCATTTTTACTATTGTGCTGAGTGACCCAAGAAGGCATGCACCCATCCATCCATCCATGAACTTTTCAGAGGGAATTGATTCCCTCCGACAATTAACTTTAAAAGCGCTGGTCCCACAAGCGCTTTCACCTCTAAAAAGCCTGCAAAAATGACAGGTATTCCTCCAAAAAATAACTCTGAACGCGTTAGACCGTACAACGCGTTTGTAATAATATTTATCTCCTCTTTTTCTTCCACATTACTTTTGTCTCTAGTTTTCAAACCACCCCAAATTTTTATATATTTTGACAATCTACATTATTTTGCTCTTTAACCCTATATTCTTCAAGGCTGAAAAGCGGCCACATCGAAGACTGATAAACTCCAGTCCACCAAGTTGCTAGTGGGCCCGGCCGTACTACGAATATGTACTTCATGGCTGTGTTGTGCTGATTGCCACAAATGAGCAGAAAAATCATAGTTCGTCTAGTCTATAAATTATCTTGAACTCCTGCAACAGCATCCTGAAAAAAAAAATCCCGAACAATTCCAAATCCTTTCATAATGTGAAAATTACTCACAGAATATAGAAACAATGCATGAAAATCTCAGCAAGACATCTCCGACAGAGGAGGGAGCAGAATTGCAGGAGTTAATAGGAGAAAGAGGAGAAAGTTGAGGTTTATTGTCAGAAGAGAAGTTTGGTATGGAGGAAGAAGAAGAAGATGATGACAAATTGATGATAATGATGAGAGTGGAGAGAAAGTAGATTGTAGATACTTTTGTTCTAATGCTCTATTGCGCTGCACATTGAAGAAGTCGGGGAGAATTAGGGGTGCACAAAAAAACGAAAAAACCGTGAAACCGAACAGAAACCGTACTAAAAATATGGTTAACCGAAACCGATGGACTAGTGTACGGTTTTTATTTTTAGAAATAAACGGTTACGGTTACGGTTACGGTTACGGTTTTTACACTGAAAGTTCATGTGGACTCGCGGTTAACTGACTTCTTACAAATATTTTTCTTAAAAAATTATGTAATTATATATATATAGGTAATATGAATAATAAATGAAATATTTGGGCCTTTGATGTTATTTTACTTCCTTAATATATAACACCAAGTATTGTCAGTCACTCCCTTCCAATCTTATCTCCTCTCTATTCTTAATTTCACACTCACTGAAAAACGAACAGCGAAGAACAATTTCATTAATTAATGTTTGATCTTGTATAACAATTTCTACGTTTGAAAACTTTTTTTTATTAATGTTTTAATTATTGGAGTTTATGGTTAAAATGTTATTTTAATTAATAATTAAGATTATGGTTTGTAATTTTATATTTTTATTTGACGTTTGAGATTTATAGTCTATTTATTTGATATTCTAAATATTATAAATTTTGCAAAATCATAATATCTATTTCGTAAATGGTCAACCGTAAAAAAATGGTTAACCGACTAATGGTTAACCGAATTTAATGGACAGTGTATGGTTAGTAAATTAAAAAAACCGTTCAAACGGTTAACCGTTTGTAAAAATCCACATGGACCGGTTAACCGACCGTGTGCACCCCTAGAGAGAATTTGAAGTGACTTCTTTTTTTACCGGCAGAATTGACTGTTCTTTTTTCTGTATAGTGGTGAAAATGTATCTTCAAGCCGAGGGCATGGAACTAATGTAATATTTTTTTATTTAAAAAACAACCATTTAAATATTTTTCCTTATATCATTAAATTAAAATTGCTTTTCCAAAATATATAAATTCTACTTGATTTTTAAACCTTCGTGGAATCTTAATTTTGCCTTTAAGAGTTCAATATTACACTTCCAATTTTAAAACCATTTATATTCTTTCTACCATCTTTTAACCATTAATTAATTTTAACACTTTGTAATTTTACATGGCATATCTTCCACCTTAAGCGTTAATTAAATAAAGGGAAAAAAAGTTTAAAAAAAAAAAAACACAAAACTTGTGGTTTGATTGGTTTGCAGATAAAAAGTTGTGTTTCAAAACGGCACAAAAGCATGATACGTGGTTTGACGATTTTGCAAATCAATAGGTTATCATCTAATATATCCCCCTAAAACTTTCTTATCTTTTAAAATTTCACCTGAAATTTTGAAAGTTTGTTGATTAAAATACAATGGACGCTAGTGTAGAAGCTTAAAATTTTTTGGACAGTGGATATGTTTTTCTTAATTAATAATACAAAAAAATAAAAAAATATAAAATATAAAATTTCCGAAAAATATCCAAAATTTGGAAGTTTGTTAATTAAAGTACAATGGATTTTGGTGTACAAGTTTAAAATTTTTTTGGAATGTAAGTATATTTTTATTAATTAATAATGCAAAAAAAATAAAAAAATCATAAAAAATAGAAAAAAATTGTTAACAAATATCCGAAAAATATATTCCTACTACATAATAACTTTAAAACAAGATTTAAAAATTTAGATATTGTTCGGTAATTTCCCTTTTTTTATTATTTTTTATATATTATTATTAATAAAAACAAATTCACTTCCAAAAAAATTCCAAACTTTCACACTAAGATCCATTGTACTTTAATTAACAAACTTGAAAAATTTCAGGTGAAATTTTGGAGGATAAGAAAGTTTTAGGGGAGTATATTTGATAATAAACCCTTGATTTGCAAAATCTCCAAATCACGTGTCATGCTTTTGTACTTTTTTGAAACACAGTGCTTGATTTGCAAATCGATTAAACCACAAGATTTTTTTTTTATTATTTTTTATTTTTATACTCCCTTCAATAAATAAAAGAACAAAATGAAATACATAAAACAAAAATTTTATACTAATCATTGTTTATGTTTATTATATTCTAAAAGCTCTAGCAACTAATATCATTCTATCCTTTTTTATGAGAATCTACGATAAAAATTTACAAATGGTTCTAACTCAATAAGCAGATGTAACTCGTGGCCTAATTGTCAGTAATCTATGAACTTTTTAACAATTTGAATTTAAGGGATATATATTCCTATTATATTCTAAAACTTTCCAAAATAAATCCACAATACAAATCCCTCTTTTAACTTGCAACCTTTTTTGGCAGGCATAAAGTCCAATCCAACGTTAGCATTGATAGTTGAATTTTAATCTTTAACATATTTGCAATTTTAATATTTTCGTAAGAAGAAGAGCATAATTGGCCTTCTTTGATAAGATTGAGCTCTAAATTGCCCCGTTTGAGCTAGATAAATGAGAATTAAGTAAATGGCATTATGCACATGGTTTTGATACCACATCTATCTCAAAATCTTAAGATGATAGGTTTATATCCTCCCAATCATATAACATTCATTAATCTTATAGTTTCCAATTCACATTAGCCCAACAATTATCCATTCAAGTATGAGTCACATTCATCTTCTGGGCTTAGGATTGCTTCCTTGATTGGAAATTTCTCTGAGTACTACAGCACCAAGAACATAAACAAGGAATTATTGTATCGTATTCATCTGAGTCGAACCATTAGCTCTAATATCACTTGTTAAGTTCTAGGAATCTTTGCCGAGAGACTGGAGATGAGAACCAAGTGAATGACCATACCCATGAGCTTGATACCATATCCAACCCAAAATTTTATGCTGCTTGGCTTTAAAAATGAACATATTGTTTCATTTCCACAACCACCAAACAGCCCTAACAAAAAGAATTGGCCAAGAGATAATCCACCATGAATATTCAAGGTACTCAGCAACCCCTTCTTCATTTCCCCGACCTTAATTCAACTTAGATAGTGAGCATTCAAATATGTGATGCAAAATGTTAATAGTTCAATAAAGTCGAGTGCGTCATATAATCTTAAACTTATAAAATCATACAACTTTCACCACTAGTTCCTCCCTTCAAATTACAGAAAAAATAAAGAACAAAACCCAAATCAACACTATTAACCATTTTTATCATTTGGGAAAGAAACAATCATCAGCCAACTCACAGATATAGACAAGCCATTCTTGTTTTTCGAATTTCTAGCTATCAAGTACCTATAAAGACAGAAACTAATACCAGCGTAAACACAAGACCAAGAAAATAACAGATAAAAGAGAGAAAGCAAAACCTCCAAATCCTGCATATCCTCCTCCATAAGGATCAGCACCCCAATCCAGTACCTCTTTACTATACCTTTTTCTCTCAAAACTGGCAACACCATTTCCTTCGACTTCAGCTCTTTTAATATGTGATAAAATGTGAGGGAAAACCTCCTCGTAAGATTTCTCTTCAATTCATAAATCTGAATGCCCATACCCTTCTACAACCACTCTTTCATGTCTAAAACCAGGTTGGTGCAGCTTCATGAATTTGTTAGCAAGAAATGTTGTCTCTGGAGTTACAAGGAGTGTCCGCCCGCCTGAGACATACAAAGTAGACACTGCCATCCTCTCTGAATGGATCATATACGAGTTGTTCCCCTTGCTGTCTATGATTAATCCAGAGTTGCCGATTTTTCTGAGGTGATGAAATCCTCCCATTGGAAGCTCTCTAAAACTATGCTTATACAACCACTGGTGCATAGAGGGACTGACATTTTCATGCCAAAATGCATTTCCAAAAATTCCTGAAAAGACCTCGCATTCCTTGCAGTTGCATCTCTCAGTGGTATGAGGCCGGCAATGCCTTTCAAGAGCCTATGCCGAAAACTCGTCTCTGATGCTCCCAAAATAGGCAAGATAGTGTTCTTGCCCAGTATAGCCATTGTTTTCTGCAGACCCAAATTGAGCAAAATTGAAGTATGAGCCATAAGCTAAAGGGATCTTCATTTATTTAACAATTTCTGAAACAATATAATCTCCATCAGCACAACAAATTGATAGAAACACTCTTTAAATCAAGGTTTGCCTATCCCTTATAAAGGAAGAATTAGATAAAAGTTAAAACTGAACTGCTCACACTTAGTCCTTGTTTTTTTCTACAAGCAAAAGCTTTGCTTTTTAGCTACCGTAATCATAATGACAAGTCAAATAAAAAACTTAATACAAGAAAAATCTCAATGATTTAATTGTATGCTCTTTGTCCAAATACATATAGTAGTTCAACTGTTGCAGCAGACATTTATTTATGCAATAAAAAAGAACACCAAGAAGGCTATATACTTGTGTATACTAAGTAAATTGGTAAAACATCTCGCTGTTCCATGCAGCGAGACAGAATGTGAGAGAGAGAGAGAGAGAGAGAGAGAGAGAGAGAGAGAGAGAAGAGGGGGTAGGATACGGGAACTAGAGGAAGCCACATTTTGACTCTGGGAAGTGCAGTCAGTTTGAAGAACATTGAGGAATTTGTGCAAGTCAAAGAAGCTATACTGGATGCCTTTACATGACCTCCCATGAGAGCTATATGAATGGCTATGCCTCCACCACAATGTGCAATTATATGAATCTTTGTGCTAAGTCCATGCAATTCAAGGATCTCATTGATTGCTGAAAAAGAAAAAATGGGGTCACAGAACTAGCAAAACTAATGAATCCAAAAAAATCTATTTCACATGCATTCCTGTTTACCAGCTGGTATATCATATTTCCCAAAGTCGTCTATAGTGAAACTGTTTGCAAGATTCAAGGGATCCAACCTTGGTTGCAGTAGCCAAATTTCATGCCCTTCTTCCATTGAAGTTCTGACTACATCATGCGGTTCTGTTGGCAATGCATAACTCTCTGTAGAAAAACCATCGAGAAGGAGAACTGGAATAGGTTGCTTCTCTCCTTTCATCTGCCACTGATTTTGAGTCCATTTCCGCTGCCTGCAACTGATCACATATCCATCTTCTGGATAAAATTTAAAATTCAAAGCTGATGAAATTAAAAAGCCAAGTCCTAAACTCCTAATGAACAGAAGAATGGAAAGAAAAAGTTTTAGCCTCCAGATTACCAGTTTTAATATTATGCAGATTGCTATCTGGATAAGGTTTATGGCAAGAATCATTCAGGATAAACTCCTTTTGAAATCCACGTGGGATTTGTCACATATGACAAAGTTTCAATAGAGATTTATGCCAGGAAAAACATGTCCTGTTCTGTTGGAAAATTCTCATTTAAATAGGAAAAAATACAAGCTGCAAATCAGCCTTAACAAAAGCTAAAAGATACAAATCTGCAAATCTGTCTAAATAAGGAAAGAATAAAATATTTACACCTATAAATATATATAAGGCAGAAATCTAGAGGTATTAATTAATAGATTTATTCTCTCAATCAGGGCATTAAATTCCCTAATCAGGGCATTAAATTCCCTCAATCAAGGCATTAATAAATCAATTCCTTTGACATCCCCCCTCAAATTGATGCTGGTAAATCTACAAGCATCAATTTGTTAACAAGGAAATTATGCCTTTGACGTGTCATGGATTTGGTGAAGATATCTGCGATCTGTAAAGTAGTGGAGATATGTGGGAGAGTTATAACTCGTCGATCAAAAGCAGCTCGGATGAAGTGGCAGTCAACCTCTATGTGTTTAGTCCGTTCATGATAGACAGGGTTGGCAGCAATTTGTATGGCACTTGTGTTGTCAGCATGTAAAGGAGTTGGTTGTTTTTGAGAAAAACCAAGTTCTGTTAGGAGACCTCGTAACCAAATAATTTCAGAGCAGGCAGCAGACATGGCCCTGTATTCTGCCTCAGTTGAAGATTTGGATACATTTTCCTGCTTCTTGCATTTCCAAGAGATAAGAGCAGCACCAAGAAACATACACCAACCATTAGTAGATTTCCTAGTGTCTGGGCAGCCCGCCCAATCTGCATCGCTGTATGCTTGCAACTCAATTGAAGAACCAGTAGGGAAAAATAAGCCCCGATTAGGTGTGCCAAGGATGTATCGAATTATCCGCTGGACTGCAGAGAGGTGAAGATGCCGAGGAGATTGCATGAATTTGCCGACAATATGGACAGCGTAGGATATATCTGGGCTGGTGATGGTTAAGTAGATAAGGCTGCCAACCAACTTTCGATATAAAGTAGGATCCTCAAGAAGATTACCTTCATCACGTCAGTATTTTACATTCAGTTCCATTGGGGTTTCAACAGGAGAACTATCGGCAAGTCCAGCTAACTGAATCAAATCTTGTAGATACTTATGTTGATTCAAAAAAATACCTTGAGGTCGATGATGGGCCTTTAATCCTAAGAAGTAGGTGAGCTGGCCAAGATCTTTCATATGGAAAGTAGAATGTAGCAATTTTTGAACACGAGTGATTGCCTCTATATCAGAACCAGTGACAACTATATCATCCACATAAACAAGAAGAACAACGATGCCGGTGGATGTTTTTTGTAGAAAAAGAGATGAGTCATATTGACTTTGAGTGAATGAGAAACCAATGAGAGTGGATCGAAACTTTTCAAACCATATTCTTAGTGCATGCTTTAAACCATACAAAGAGCGCTTTAGTTTATAAACAGCATTAGGTGAGGAAGTAGGCATACCATAGGGAAGTTTTATGTAAACTTCTTCCTTGAGATCACCGTGTAAGAACGCATTCTTAACATCCATTTGATGTAAAGGCCATGATTAAGATGCTGCAAGGGCTAGAATGGTTCGTACAGTGGTCATTTTGGCGACCGGTGCGAAAGTCTCGTCATAGTCTAGGCCATACTCTTGCCTATTCCCAAGAACTACTAACGGAGCCTTGTGACGATCTATAGATCCGTCTGAACGAAGCTTGATAGAAAACACAAACTTAGTTCCGAGAGGTTTCACAGATTGGGGACATGGCACAACATCCCATGTTTGATTCTCTTCAAGTGCTAGAAGTTCTGCTTCAATAGCTTTTTGCCAACACCCATGCTCCATAGCCTGTTTATAAGATGATGGAATAGGAATAGAAGACAAGGTGGCTGTCAAGGATATTGGATTGGGGAACCCATACCTATCAGGGGGCCGACTAACCCGAGAACTTGTGCGGGTAGAGGTAGATACAGTTGCTGGAACAGGATCAGCTTCAAGGGGATGATCTTGGGGAGCCGTAGTAGGTCTAGAAGTTGGACTTGGTGCGGTTAAGGTGCGCCTGTGATAAACCATTAGTGGTTTAGAAGGTTTTGGATCTGCAGAAGGGTTAGTAAATACTGGCATTATAGCCAATGAAGGAGAAACACAATCTTGGTGTGTAGTGAAGAAATACTGATTTTCAAAAAAAATCACATTTCTAGAAACTCGAATACGACGCACTTTGGGATCATAACAAAGAAAACCTTTCTGGTTAACAGAGTATCCTAAAAATGCACATTTAACCGACTGAGCCGTGAGTTTTGTACGTTCATGAGCTGGAAGGTGAACATAGCAAACACAACTAAAGGTGCGAAGATTAGAATAATCTGCAGCATGACCAAACAAACGAGTAAAAGGAGATTCATGGTTTAATGAGGGAGAGGGTAGCCTATTAATAAGGTGGACTGAAGTCGAAAGAGCTTCACACCAAAACCGAGAGGGTACAGATACTCTAATAAAAGGGTCCGAACAATGTCAAGAAGATGGCGGTTCTTTCTTTCCGCCACACCGTTCTGTTGAGGGGTCGAAGGACAAGACCTTTGAGAGATTATGCCATTAGATTGTAAAAAATCCTGAAATAAATGAGACATGTACTCACCCCCATTGTCACTACGGAGAATTTTAATAGTAGTAGAAAATTGAGTCTGGACATATGCATGAAATATCTTGAAAACAGAAAAGACTTCATCTTTGGAGTGCAGGAAATAAACCCAAGTGAAATGACTATAATCATCAATAAAAGTGACAAAGTACTTGTAATTATCATGAGATATTACTGGTGCCATACCCCACAAATCACTATGTATGATATCAAAAGGTTTGAGAACTTTTGGTGTATGAGTTGGAAATGGCAAAGTTTTACTCTTTCCAAGTTTACAAGAGCTGCAATTAAATTGAACATCACTAAAAGATGGTGACTTTTTATTTCCAAGCAAACCAGAATTTAGCAAATCAAAAAGTACATGAGAGTTTGGATGTCCAAGACGTTTATGCCATGCTTGGTAATCAACATGAACAGAATTACAGGTAACAAAAGGTAAAGGAAAACACGGAGATAAAGAAAATTGGAGAGGGAAAAGACATCCTACTTTAGGCCCCCTTATTATTATCTTCCCTGATTTCTGATCCTGAGATTCCTAAAGCGGAGAATGCAGATATAATCATCTACTGGATCATTTCAGGAGTTATAGTTTGAGTGGGAGCATGATCACTTTGTGGCAGATTTGTTGTATTCATAGGACTGCTAGCACTAGAAGAGCCAATGGAGGCAGTATATGCTGTTTCAGATTTCTTGGGAGGTCGAGTAGGGCATTCTTTGATGATGTGGCCATCCTTTTTGCAATAGTTGCAAAATTTTTTGGAACAATTTGAAGCATAATGTCCAAATCCTTTACAACAGTAACATTGAATAGTTTTCGGGTCCTTGCCTCTTGGCTTGCCTTGTGCTGCAAAAGCCATGGGAACAGTGGTGGATCTTTGTTGTTCCATAGAGGTCTGAGTAAGAAAACGTTGTTCTTCGCGAAACAGATCATTGAGACATGTGTCTAAGGAGGGGACTGGTTCTCGATTCATGAGGCTGGACCTAGCACTTTCGAATTCAGGTCTCAATTTCATAAGAAATTGGTCCCTCTGAGTAGTTTCATGGACAGTTTGAACGGATTTTAGCCCTTCTGAAGGTAAAGTAGCATAGATTATATTTGTATATTCAGCCCAAAGATTCATGAAACTAGAGTAAAAATCAGAGATTGAGAGATTTTCCTGTTTGATGATAGCTAATTCATGTTCAATCTGAAATCGACGGGCTGTATTATTTTGACAATAGAGCTTCTCCAAGTACTTCCACATTTCAGCTGCAGTCTTGAAAGGTCTAAGATTCAAGATTATGTTGTATTCTACAGACCCTAGAATCCATGCCATGATTTGAGCATCCTTAACCTCCCACTTGGCACGCTCATTGTTCTCTGCTGTTTCAGCAGGGGCAGGTTTGCTGCCATCAATATGGTCCCATAGATCCTTGCCTTTGACAAATATCTTGAATTGGAACGCCCAGGCTGCATAATTCTTGCCATTAAAACGAATCAGGTAGGTTTCATGTTTGTCTGAAGACATGATGCTAGGAGAGTTTGAATAAGATGAGATGAACACGAGAGCTAGAAATCAGAATTCTAAGAACAGAGGACTGGACTAAGGCTTAGATGAAAAAAGAGGACAAGAAATCAGAATTGTGGCTCTGATACCATGACAAAGTTTCAATAGAGATTTATGCCAGGAAAAACATGTCATGTTCTGTTGGAAAATTCTCATTTCAATAGGAAAAAATACAAGCTGCAAATCAGCCTTAACAAAAGCTAAAAGATACAAATCTGCAAATCTGTCTAAATAAGGAAAGAATAAAATATTTACACCTATAAATATATACAAGGCAGAAATCTAGAGGTATTAATTAATAGATTTATTCTCTCAATCAGGGCATTAAATTCCCTAATCAGGGCATTAAATTCCCTCAATCAAGGCATTAATAAATCAATTCCTTTGACAACATATAGGTTCTTTCAAGGGTCTGTAGAAGGATATTTATGAACCTTCCAGCATTTTTGCCTTTGAGGCTAACCATGCTCTTCAAAAGCTCTATGAATGAAATTTGAAGCTGAGAACTTTACAGCAGAGAAGGGGAAAAATGATTCTTATTATTGAATTATACACACAAAATTACAATTACAGCACCAAAACTTATGTATTTATACTACTTACAAATGCCAGCTCATCTTTTATTGTTGTAACAGCCTATAACAACTTATAACAACCCATAACAACCCATACTAACTAACATGCCCCCCTCAAGATGAAGGAGGTTGAAGCACAACGCCCATCTTGGCCAACATAGGTGACATTTGCACATGGGACAAAGGTTTGGTCAAAACATCAGCAAGCTGCTGCGTGGAAGGAACAAAAGGGGTACACAAAAATCCCTGCAAAAGATGCTCTCGCACCACGTGACAATCAATGTCAAGATGCTTGGTGCGCTCATGAAACACAGGATTTTCTGCAATATGTATGGCAGCTTGATTATCACAGAAAAGCTGAATAGGAAGAGAAACAGAAATACCAAAATCCTGTAAAAGATAAGAGAGCCATTTGAGTTCACAGGCAGCAGAAGCCATGGACCGATATTCGGCCTCAGCAGAAGAGTTACTCACCGTTGCCTGCTTCTTAGCCTTCCAAGAAATCAAAGAATTCCCTAAGAAAACACAATATCCACCAACAGAACGACGAGTCTGTTTACACCGAGCCCAATCGGCATCACAATAGGCAGTAAGAGTGTTACTAGGAGCAGCAGCATAAAACAAGCCCATATTAACAGTCCCCTTAAGATACTTTAAAACATGTAAGGCAGCCTCCATATGCAATTGTGTGGGTGACTGTAAAAATTGACTCAACTGTTGAGTAACATAGCCAATATCAGGCCGTGTAAAACCAAGGTACAATAATTTGCCAACAATCCGACGATAAGATTCAGGATCAGACAACAAAGGACTGTCAGAAGAAAAATCAAAACCAGGAATAAAAGGACCAGAAACAGTAGTAGCATTGAAGACCCCTGTTTCAAGCAACAAGTCCGTGATATATTTATGTTGAGAGACTACTAACCCGTCGGCAGACCTTGCTAATTCAAGTCCCAAGAAATACTTGGCCACGCCCAAGTCTTTAATTGTAAAAGCTGTATGTAAAGCAGCCTTGACTGCAGAAATCAGTGCCATGGATGTGCCTGTGAGTAATACATCATCAACATAAACAATTGCAATAAGAAAATCAGCACCTGTTCGTTTGGTAAACAAACAATAATCGTGAATGGAACGAACAAAACCCAAATCAACGAGCTTGGCAGTAAACTCTTTATTCCACTGACGACCAGCCTGTTTGAGGCCATATAAACTTCGAATTAATCGACATACCTGACCCGGTTGTGCCCTGGAATAACCTTCAGGAGGATACATATATAACTCCTCATCAATATGCCCATGTAAATAGGCATTATTAATATCCACCTGATGGATATCCCAACCAAATTGAGCAGCGACAGCCAAAAAAACCCGCACGGTTACAACCTTGGCAACCGGAGAGAAACTATCATGATAATCAATGCCCCATTCCTGATGATATCCTTTAGCTACAAGACGCGCCTTGTATTTATCAAGACTCCCGTCCGCCTTATATTTAACCTTATACACCCATTTGGAAGAAATTGCTTTCTTGCCGGCTGGTAGAGTAGTTAATTCCCACGTACCATTTGATTCCAAAGCTGACAGTTCGGTCCGCATAGCATCAAGCCAACGGGGATCTTTAGAAGCACTTTTGTAAGAAGTAGGCTCCGGTATTTTGGCCAAATTGCTAAGAAAAGCAAAATGTTCAGCTGTATAAGAAGGAAACAACGGCAAACACCCAGCTGGATACGTAAGCACGGCATTAGTAACATAATCCTGTGTCCAGACAGGCTTACGGACAGGCCGAGTGGATTTTCGAAAAACTGGTGGAACAGGAGAAACATCCGGAACAGGTTCAACAACCACTGGACTATGGTGATGCTCAGAAGAAACATAAATCCCAGAAGAAGGGATAATAGAGGAGGAGGAATCAGAAGACAAAGAATCTGTAATAACCGGCACAGAATCAGTACGAAAAGTGAAAGAGGAGTCGAAGCCAAAAATACCTGGAGCATGAGGGGAAGCAGAATCAGCTTGAACAGGGGGAAGAACAGGATCAGCAAGGAAAGGAAAAACATTCTCAGTAAACACCACATCTCGAGAAACCAATAATCGCTTGGTATCCCAATCAAGAACTGTATATCCCTTCTGTAATGCTGCCAAACCCAGGAAAACCCCTTTAAAAGCACGTGGAGCAAACTTATCTTTGTGAGGTTGGGTATTAGTATAGTAACACAAACAGCCAAAGACTTTTATGCGCTCAAGGTCAGGCTTCTTACCATATAAAACTTCATACGGACTGCGCCAATGCAATAATTTTGTGGGTAACATATTAATGAGAACCGTGGCATACAGAATTGCTTCTCCCCAGTAAAGTTTCGGTAGATGACCCTGGAACATAAGAGCACGGGTTGTATCCAATAAATGCCGGTGTTTGCGTTCCACAACACCATTTTGCTGTGGCGTATAAGGACAAGAACGTTGATGCAAGATACCCCGCTCCCGAAACAGCTGGGCACAAGACTGATTTACAAACTCAGTTCCATTGTCACTGCGAACTATTTTAACAACAGCATGAAATTGAGTAGAAACAAGATTCAAAAAACTCTCAATGCTGGTGGAAACATGAGCTTTATTAGTTAACAACAAAGTCCAAGTACATCTTGTGTAATCATCAACAATAGTCAAAACATAAGAAGCACCAGTAACAGACTTTTGTTTATAAGGACCCCAAAGATCCATATGCACTAGCTCAAAACAATTACAAGTAGTTATGTGACTTAAAGAAAAACTCAACCTAGACTGTTTAGCCATGGGACAAACATCACAAGCTTGACACATAGGCCGAGTATCTATGTGTAACAAATGAGAAAGTTTGTCTGCAGAAGCATGACCAAAACGTAAATGCCAAAGAGTGGAGGAATGGTCTGTTACTGTATTACAAGAAAAATCACCAGCTGTATGCAAACCATATTTGTGGCACCAAAATTGTATTGTATGAATCAAAAAAGAAGAAGAATCGAGCTTGTATAAACCATGATGCAAAACTCCCACTGCTAGCACTTGCTTAGAAACCCGGTCCTGTAGAAAACAACAACCAGGATAAAACTGAATGCCAATATTGTTGTCGCGTAATAATTGCCCAATTGACAGCAAATTAAAACGGAAATGCGGTAAGTAAAGAACATCCCTCAACACCAACAATTTATCAAGAACCACAGTGCCAAAATGAACAATAGCTTGCTGAGTTCCATCAGGCAAAGTAACAGTCTTACCATGCGAAACAGATTCCCAAGTAGAAAACAAAGACTTATGAAAACTCATATGAGCCGTAGCCCCGGAATCAATGATCCAGGCAGTAGAGTGAAACTCAGAATCAGAAGAAGCAGAAAAAGCAAAAGTAATACCTGCAAATCCAGCAAACACAGAATTTCCACCAGAGCTACTTGTGTCCTCCATCAATCCCTTAGACTTCATCATTTTCAACACCTCCTGCTGAACTAAAGAAGAAAAATCTTTAGGCAATGCACCAACAGCCATGGACCGCGTACGATCATCAGCAACAGGTGTGGAATAATCCAAAGGAGAGTCAACCACATTATAAGCTTGATAAGTAGTTGAATTATGAGATGGAACTTGCATACATGGAGCATTGGGATCACGAGGACCTTTATACCAATCAGGATAACCAACAAGTTTAAAACAAGAATCACGATTGTGTTTTGTATCTTTGCAATAAGTACAAAACTTATCACTATTCTTGCTTCCCTTCTTCTTGCCCTTCACATCAGCTGGATACCTGTAAGGTTTTGTAGAAACCGCAGCATGAGAAAATTCTGTAGAATGAAAATCAGTCATGGAGATTTCCCGTTGCTTAGCTACACGTTGAACCATTGCATAGACTTTCTTTAGTTCAGGCATAGGATCCATTAACAACACTTGAGATTTCACAGCATCATATTCCTCACTAAGACCCATAAGAAACTGGATAACCTGATCCTCATCACTCATTTGTTTGCTCCGTTTAATAGCATGACAAATACAAGATTGAGATGCAATACAATGACACACAGGTAAGGGTCGGAGGAAAGATAATTCTTCCCAAAGCTTCTTCAATTTATTATAATACAGCAAAAGTGAAGAAGTGCCTTGTGTTAAAGAACTAATTTCTCTCTTAAGCTGATAAAGCAGGGGACCATTATTTTCACCAAAATGATCTTCAATTTCACTCCACAATTCTCTTGCAGATTTAGCATAGATGAAGGATTCTACCAAATCTCGTGAGATGGAGTTCAAAATCCAGGATATAACCAGACTATCATTCTTTTTCCATTTTGCATATGCAGGAGAAGTAGAATCAGGCACAAAAGCATCTTGATGAATAAAATCAAGTTTTTCCTTGACTTCTAGGGCTAGAATCATACCTCTTCTCCAAGACAAAAAATTATCTACAGACAATGGAACACTAACCAGAGTAAGGCCAGGATTCTCAGATTGTAGCATCGTGATACTCTGATTTCGTCCCTGTATATGAGTGGAATCTCGATTCTGACTCCTAGAAACAGATCGAGATCGCGATGGTTCAGGGGAAGGAGAGTCAGAATCGCTTTGATTCTCACCGCTACCACCGCCGCCGACACCGGTATCTTCGCCGTCTGCTCCACCGCTGGCTGAGTGTGGATGAGCGTCACCGGTCAACGCGCGTCGATAGCTGCCTCTCGCCATTTATGGAACCTGCTCTGATACCATGAGAACTTTACAGCAGAGAAGGGGAAAAATGATTCTTATTATTGAATTATACACACAAAATTACAATTACAGTACCAAAACTTATGTATTTATACTACTTACAAATGCCAGCTCATCTTTTATTGTTGTAACAGCCTATAACAACTTATAACAACCCATAACAACCCATACTAACTAACAGAAGCTCCCCTCGTAAGTTAACCATAGTGCCACTTGCACTGTTGACAGCTAACTTTTTAAATGTGACATGTAGTGTTGTAGTCTCTTTCCAACCATATAATGAAAAAAGATGCGGATTCATTGTCTTCTTTTCCTCAAGAATATATCTGGTGCACCAAATAAAATTCCATAATCAAATAATGTAAATTGTATTACTTCAGGACAGTGGAAATAAATTCAAAGCTTAGCATGTACTTTGAACTAGAAGAAGCCACGAGCAGAAGACGATAGTGCATGTACTGTGTGTAAGGAGTTCGGCCATCTGTAACGCACATATCTACTTCCCCATCTGCAATATGTATTTTATTCTTCTCCAGGGCTTCGAACACCAAATACCCACCAACCTTCCCTCTCAGAAGTGGATGAGATCCTCCAGAAAGCAGATTTCATTGATTGAATACTTTCTGATTCTGCGAATTCATTTTCATTATTAGACGAGCAGTGCATGGCATACCACCCACATAACCTCTCATTGTTTCCTTGATCTGAACGGTTGACTTATGGTCCTTATCTAAACTTTTATCTTTGACCAAACATGGGTTCTGATCAACAATTAAACCGTTTAAATGTATGCTTGGTTTGCTTTTGTACTTGAGGACATCCTGCACAAGGCTCCTACTTACATGCTCAGCCACTGTTGCAATGATTAGAGATGGTTTATACCAACAGCACATGGGATTAAAGAAGCATCACAAACATAGAGGCCTTCATGCACAGAGGCTGGGGTCTGGGGGGCAAAAACCTGGCCATTTGTGGTTATAAACCCCAGCCGAAGAATCTGATGCTGCATTGCATCCCCACAAAAGAAGAACTGATGTGCATCTGTACTTGGACATGAATAGGATTCCTCCCAATTTCTTGGTGAAATTTTGATAGGCTTCAATTTTTCGTGAAAGCAAAGGATCATGTGGTGGAGTAAAGCAAATCTTATCTCTTTTTTTGTCTAACATTATTTTCCTATCACCATCATCATATCCCATTGCATTGAGGACAATTGCTTGGGTTGATTTAAGACCTAGACAGTATCTCAGCTTGTCAATAATCCCATGAAAGAATGCATAACCAGTTGGCCATCCATAAGCAGTAATCCCTTTAAACAGCAGGTAAGGATAAGCCCTTGGAAGCACAACACTCTACATCAAAAGAATAAAAGATCAGCTGTGATATAATAAAGATACATCTTATTGATTTGTTCATATGTTTGTGCATGTAACCCTTCAACATTCTAAAGAATTGGTCTTAACCCAATGTTGCACCTCTTTTTGACTCTTTATAAAGCATTGGGCTTGACCCCATAAGACATATATTATTGTTTGTGCTCAGCCTAAATCTGTAAAAATGCATCTTTTTGGCTTTTATTCACCTCTATGATAATTAAAATGCATTGTGTTTAATATATAGTAGCTTGAATTGTAGTAAGATAAGTCTAACAGCACCACTGTCAAGCATCTGTTAACTAAAACCATTACTAAGAGAAAGCAAGCATCGAAGTCCTCAATCTGAATTGTGAAACCCAGTGAAGTGTAAGATGATGAGATGGATGGTCCTGGCCGTTCTTGGAAAGGTATAGATGGCAGTTGTTCTCTGTCTAATCCATAACCATTCAAGGGTGCAGCACTTCCAGCAAGATAAGCTACTGTATTACCATTACAGCTGAATCCAGAGCCAAGAGCTTCTGAAAGCCTCAGTCCTCTCATATGTGACTGGAAAAGTATCTCATTTGTACCAAAAACTCCAGCTGCGGGATGCAGGTTAAGAGATAGTCACAAAGTGGAAAGCAAGATATTGATGATCATTCAACAGAAATTTTTCCTACCTGATAAGATCACAAAGTTAGATGTTATATAATCTATTTCATTTAAGTAAACACGCCATCTTTTTTGTTTTCCACTGATTCTTCCTTGTTGGAAAATTTCACTGGTGTTCTCCACTACATACTTAACTTGACACTCAGTTCTTACTGTACATCCTGCCTGCATCACAAGAACTTATTATTTTTATGTACAGCCAAGGCATGTTGGACTCCGGAATTCTAAGTAACTTAATTTTTATGTCGAATTTCTAAAGTAACACGATACAACAGGGAACTGATCTCAATCAACGTGGGATATTCTGTATATATATTAACAAAATTTAGTAATTGATATTTAATCCTGAGTTAATATATTAATAAATTATTTAAATTAATGATTTCAAACTACCAACAAATTAAATAAGTTAATAAAAAGATCTGCAGGTCAAAAAGGAAGGCCGTGAAGTCCACGAAGTGGGTCCTAACTTTAATGCATAAAATGTCAACTGTACCTGGTCGCTGAAACATGTTCTTAAGGCAAAACATTAGCCTCAGATCCACAACGATGACCCGGTCACCCGCAAGCTATAATAGCACACCAAGCTGTCACTGGCCAACGCTCTGCTGATCACCATAGATATAAGCTTGAACAGAAAAATCACATTTCTTGTACTTGTAGATATTCTTTTCAATTCATTTTAGAAGCCGGGGTTACCACGCAATCCGTTTAGATATTATCTTGCGGTTCCTGCAACTGCATCCGCAAGAATTACCTCAACAGCTCCCGCCTTCCCGGTCCTTCTATAACGCAAAAACACTGAATTAGTATAGAAGCAAGGCATGAAAAACTGGAGAAGACATCGCCAACAGCAGAGGAAACAGAATTGGAGGTGGTGATAAGAGGAGAGAGAATCTGAAATCGAACAGAGTGTTTGGAGTTGGGAATGGAAAAGGGGTGTTTAGGATTTGCAAGTGAGAGAGAGCGAAATGTTCAGATTCAGTGGAGACATGATGATGATGATGATGATGATTGATGAGAGTGGAGAGAGCAAGTAAACATTTTGATCTAATACTAAATTGCATGAACGATAAGGATAGAATACACATCATAGATGGGGAAGAGGATATGTGTCACAGATTGCAAAAAACTCTGCTAAACATAGGTGCATACCTATCATCTTCTCCTTTTAGCTTCTTCGGGTTCAAAGTATGCCAACATATGAAGTTAAAGTGCTTCTCAATTCACTGAAGAAAAATAATACTCATTATTTGATAAAACTCTTTTTATTTTGATGGTGCATCGTCAGGTTCTGCAGGTGGAGTTTGTAACCACGCAATACCCAGGTTTTGACCCAAAACATACAGCCTCTGTGCTTGAAGGCCTCTATGTTGGTGATGCTTCCTTAACACCGTGTTCTGTTGGTATAAACCCATCCCTAACCATTGCATCAGTAGCTGAGTATGTAAGCAGGAACCCTGTGCAGGACATTATTGAGTACAAAAACAAAAGAACGTCCAACGTTAGACAATTGTCGGCAATAAATGATGCCGGTCAGAATGAAACTCTGACCACCTAAGATATAGAGTTGACGTTGCCATCCTTTCTGGATGAATTAAATATGATTTGTCACTGTTGCTGTCCTCGATGAATCCAGAGTTGCAGAATCTTCTCAGATGATGAAATGCCTAGCTCTCATGTAAAGCTTTGTTGAGAATGATCTCTTAGCTTGAAATCTTGACAAACAATTTTTGTCTATGAATCAACATATGAGAAACAAAATATCTTTAAGGCTATTGATAAGAGAAGTAGCAGAAAACTTGCCTGGATTTCTGAAAGAAGATCATTTTTATCTTTACAATTTTCGGCATTGTAAGGACAACCAGAGATGCAACTTCCACATATAGGCAGCTGTTCATCTGTTGAAACTAAGGGCCAATTTGGGATTGCTATTAGTGAAAGTGTTGTCAGGGAAAGCTAGGTTTCATTGCTTTCTTTAAAAGTAGTTTTTAAGTTTTTTTTCCAGTGCTTTTCTGAATACAATTTGACTTTTACTAATTATGTATTAGAAAGCAGCCCCAAAGCAGCTTTCAGTCAAAGTAAGGTTCCCCATGCTTTAACCGAAAGCTGCTTTCAGCAGCCCAAAACTGGCCCTAAGTTGAATTGAATGGTTGTTCATCAATATTCACAATGAGCTTGGTCAAACTCTCAAGAGTTTCTTCAGCATCTCCTTCAACTATTCAACCCATTACTCTCGCTATTGGAAATTTTACCGTTTGTATTTTCAGCATTGCTGCAGCAGAAACTTCGCAAATATCTGAATCCCTTTCCCAGTGCTTTGGACATTTGAAGTCCTTCTAGCTTAAAATGGGGTTGAGAGCATTGCTCTTGCATTGCCTAGTCATCCACCACCTAGCACCAAAGCCATTGCTGCTAGAGAGTCTTTTTGTTCATGCATCTGTGATATCATAAGCACCAGTGATTCAGCAAGCTCTATGTGAACAAGAAATACAAAAAGCTTTTCTTGGACATCTAATCATGTGATAATAATTCTATTACAATTTGAAGCAACTTTGACAGTCCTTTGTTATGCAGATACATGAACATATGGTGATGAGATTATGCTGTTATCTTGTTTCTTCAATGTGACCATTATGGCAACTAGATAAAGGTAGTGGGGATGACAAACAAAAACCTGAAATAAAGCATGTTTTGAGCCAAACTGATGCCTAAGTTCCATTTATTCAAACCTCAAAGTAGACATGATCTTCAAAGTATTAACCAGAAAATCCTCAGCAGCCCATCTACTCGTGCTCAAGTAAATATACCTTTATTACTCTTTCTCAAGTAAATATACCTTTATTCCTGCCATGAACATTCAACAAGCAATAGTAGAGCCAACATATCAGAACTAACAGCAATGGCATCAAACCATCTTCTTCTCTCTCTCCAGTTGTCCCTCGTATATATGTTTGTATATCCATTTTCTGTTGTAATCCCTGAAAAATTATTTAGGGCTTGCAGTCTGCTTAAGTTTTATATCTTACAAACACGGAAAAGAAAAAAAGGTTGAGGAGAACAAATATTACCTTTTGTCCTGAATGTTCAAGGAGACAACATGAAAGAAGTCCGCATCTTATCCTTCAGGTTAAGACTGGATCATTTGTCGGCAGTCTTATAGCCTTTCTATTCAATCAAAGTAGAGCAGAGATTTATAGTAATGTCATTGAAACAAAGAGAAACACTTCTTATTCCTGAATGAAAGAACCAATTCAATTTCTTGATAAATACATATCCATTGCAGTATGACTATAACCTACTTTGTAATGCATGAAAGCATTCAATTTAAACCAGCTCCATAACTTACCTATCAATCAGCTTGAGTAGATAAAAGGTAGGATAAAACTGCATTTGATCACAGAAATGAATTTGTTGAAACCCAATCTCAATCAAGACCTACCAATCCTATCAAAGTTATGCATCAATTACAACCCAGACCAAGAAGATAATCCAATGTTGATCTAACCGAATCTAGATTCCTATATTCAAAAAGTTTTCACAATATATTTCTTTATGCAAGTAAATTAAGATTATAATTAAGAAACAACCAGCATATAAAAGAGTATCGATGCACAATTTATTTCATAATTGTCATATAAAAGTTTGGAAACAAACTTTTATTCATTTAATATCCTTAAAAAAAACAAGCAAAATAAAATATAGATTTTTACAACTTTTATGCCTCAAGTAACAAAATAATTCAAATTCTAGCAATTTCAACTGACTTCTTGAGTGCTTGCAGAAGACTTCTCATAATTCTGGGCTCACCCGGTGGTTGATTTTCTTTTAAGGGGCCATTTCTTACGGCTCTGAAAAGAGGACCAGAACCACCAGTTGCTGGATACACCAAGCAATCAATGTAAACTAGGACCTCAGTTTTCCCATCTCCAATTGTAATAAAACCCAACCTAGCTCCACCTGGTATTTTATCTACCTGTTATTTAGAAATGTCAATGTGGGCCATTAAAACAGAAGAAAATCTCAGTCTTTGGTGCAGTTCTACTGTTTAGTCTGAAACTAGATTAAACACAAGAAAGCAGCCAAAAGACTTTTGATCTTAAATTGATAACCCGCATTCAGGTTCTAACGGACCTTCTACTTCTGCCTAAGAATTCAAGAATAACTTAAAACAGAAAAAAGTTCCAACTGACCTTCAATGGCACCGGAAGCGGCAGATTAGCTCCTTGGCAAAGACTGTTCGCCCACTGGTATAAATAAGAAAAAAATTCGAAGATATTCTCATCAGTTAATATCCTTGGGATGTTTAAAAGTACAAACCAAACAGATATTTGCATTCGCTTGTCTGAAAACGGAAAGGACGAAGCATGAAGTAAACCTGGAAGAGTAAGATCTCAAATCTCTCAAGGTCGGTATTCATAGGCAATTTCAAGGTCCCCAAGGAGACGCCATCTTCACCGTCGTCATCAGCAGACACAATGCCGTCATTTTGGGAGGAGAATTTAGCCACCGGAATTAGATGCTGGTGGCCGTAAAATTCACCATAATGGGAGCAACGGTTCTTGCCTACCCAGGTGGTTATTAGGAATGGGCGGGAAACCGGAAGAGAAGAAGAAGAAGAGATCTCCACGTGGGAACACACACGTGCTGGATAGAGGAGCTGCCCAATCGCGCCCGCCATGGTTCACAACACAACTAGCAAAGAACAATGACCACGCGCAGATCAAAGAGAGAGAGAATACAAAGCTGTGAGGGAAGGGAGTTTGGATAAGGAACAAGAAATTCCAGATTTCTGCGGCTGTAAACAATTTCCAATTACTATTGCTGAAATCAAATTTTTGTAAAAATTTTGTATATATTGCAGAAATATTCAATTATTTATTCAGTTATACCGTACAATTTTTTTTTTCTTTTTTTTTAAAAAAAAAGTTAAAATAAGTAGCAATATACAACCTTATTTATTATTTGATAGAAGGGATAAAAGAAATTGTTTAATAATTTGAAATATTATGGACAATGGAGCGTGACGTGTAAATCTAAAAATTGAAGCTTGAGCTATAAATGAAAACGTTGAAAGGCCTTTTCAATAGCTGCGAATTTGTACAGTGATCTATAAACTTGCAAATTTCGTACAGCACCAAAATGGTGAACTAAAACCCTATGTCACAAAGGCTTTACAAAGCAAATGTTGCCCTTGGAACCGAAAAATCCTCATTTTATGGCGTTTTTATGCATTATGATGAACAAGCTTCAAGCTTAGGGAGGAGACTTCGCCATGAATCCGCAATGCTGTTCGCCAAACGAGCCTGTCCTTTCGCGAATTCATGGAATGCGATTCCCATATCTTGTGTTTTCTGCTCCTGAAAACGTACTATCTCTTCGTTCATCACTCGAACAATGGTCTCAAATCTTCTTGTTGCTTCCTCACCCTCTGCCTTCAACTGCATTACAGGTAAATTTTAGATGGATAAACAAAATTTCAACAATTTGAAGCTAAGAATACATGTGGGCAAAACATACCTCCTTATATTCATGCTCGGCCTCTCCAACTTTCTCTGAACGTGTTAACATGAGCTTGTCACTGCAGAAAACAGATTTATGTAAGTTCAATAAAATCAACATTGAGGATTTGCCAGACGTAATGGAAGTACAGGGCACAAACAGCAGATACGTCTGTTACGACATCAATTGTCATTTTACTGGAGTACCTCTATTTTTGTCATTACAGGAATTTAAAAAGATACCCCATCCAGGAGAAATATGATTAACAACAGAAGGAGAAAAAAGTTGATAAAGTCGTACAGATTAATTTCCTTCAATTTAATTGTCTCAGCCAGTTCGCACTGATGCCTGAAGGCATTAGCCCTCTCACCTATGGTGGCCTGTTTTCAAACAAAATTGCAATATCAGCTGCAAAAAAGAAGAAGAAATAAAGAAAGAGAGAAAAATAAGCAGGTAGGAGCAAGCTAGACTCACCTTAATAGATTGCACAGCCCGAACATAATCTTTCAAAGGTTCTTCAAAATTCATTAAAAGTTGATGGGCCTGATGGGAAGAAGGAAAAAATGCTCAAATAATTTACCATAAACTAAATCATCCCTTCAATCAAATTCACTTAAAAAGCATACCTCTTTCTGCAACCTAATAGATAACGTCTCTGCTTTCGCCCCAAGGTCAGAAAATGCCTTCCCAAGGGAATCACCTTCACAATCACCAAGAAGTTTGGCTGCCTTCCCAAAATCTGATAGAGATTGCCCCAACTCTGAGGAAATAAACAACCAAACCAATTACCAAGCTATACAGTAATGTCTAAAACTGAACATAACACAGAAAATCATTCACGGGAAAGTGCATCGATACTAAATATCTTTTATACCTCTGTGTCTTTTTACAAGACGGTATGCATGCTTCTGAGCCTCAGACAAGTGGTTTTCAAGCTCAAAAATGTAATGCTTTAACTTTTCATATTCAGCATTTGATTCTTCAACAGGTTTTTCCTTCCCAAGAACCACATCACTCACTTTTGTTTGCACATCCTGCAGAAAAAGTTTATGAGATTATTTCTAGATGAACATCACAAATCAAAGTAATTGAAGTGAGTTCAAACTGTAATACATTATGAGTAGAACTGGGCATTGTCTGCTGTGTATAAATAACCATTCACATAGTGCAACAGATTTCCAATTATGTGCATCAAATTTGATTTTTTCCTCAGAAACAACATTCCATAGATCCAACATGAAGATTAGATCTTTGAGTAGCAAACAATTATCTCAAACCATTCATAGATTAGGCAGCAAAAGCACACAACCTATAAGAAACTTCTTCAAGGTTTCTGAGCAGATCTAAGATCCAACAAAGAAGTTCTAAAACAATGACTGCTGAAAAGAGAAACTTAGAATGTCCACATCAAGACAAAGTTGCCTAGCTTTTTGTGACAGCATCTTCGTTACTTGGATTGAATTTCTTTGTGACTAACAATGCCAGTTATCCTGGACGACACAGAACTCATACCTTGAAGATTTGCATCAAATCAGCTGGCTTCTTCTTAAAAATACCAGTCTCATGAGACCTTAATCTCTCCATTGTCTGAAAAATAGGTCATATATTAGTACCAAAATAACAGAATCACAGGTTCTATCAATATCATTAATTTAATTAAAAAGGAAGTGCAAGCTATGTAGATACTTCTGTTAGAGTGAATCTTTTTTCTAGAATACAGAAAAGTAAGAAAAATAAATTAAAAGGGGAATGGAAATATTAACTTCTCACTACACTACTTAAAATGGGAATGGAAATGAATGAAATTCACATTCTAAAATCACCAAAGGAACACAGCATCAGTAGCTATGTATTATGCATGGACACATACAAGGAATGCAGCTATTAAAAATATGTATAGATACAAATGCAACACATCAAGGTTACATATAAGTTCAAATGTAAATGAAATTTCCATTAGCACAAAAATTCTCATGTATATATATATGCAAACACAAATTTCATCATCTAAAATCAATATAAAAAAAAATATCTATAGTACAAATAGTATTAGGTTTCCTTTACAGTTGATAAAGGAAATGTGACACTTCAATATTAAATTCTAAAGCATCAATTCAGTTTTAATTTAATTTCAAATTTTAATGGTGAACAGTATCATAAATAAGCAGAAACACTGAAGTGACCTAATAGAGTGTCTACTAGGTAATAAGAATGCATATTTATTGAGCACAAATGATTTTTTCTGCTGAACTTGGACATATTCTCAATGTCATCATTCAGCAAGTCTCCAACACTGTCAACCCAGTAGCCCTTATCAAAGGGCTCGTCATGCTCTATAGGTGATTGCTTAACATGAAGGACAAATAATTTTTTCAGAAACTATAGGCTTGTAATGTTCTATATGCAAGGTAAACTAGGGATTCATAGCGTAGCAGCTCATTCCGAAATGGAGCATATATGCACTCTGAGGTCTCAAAACTGCGCTTCTAGAACTGTTTTAAGGTTTTTGAAAAAAAAAGAGAGATTCTCAATTTAAGAAATTATGAAAAGAAACCATTAATGATGAATAATGAACTTTCTAAATTGAAACTGAACTATTAAAGTTATAACACTAAACTAAACTGGATTGAGATGATACAAACAAGTGAGATAATAAAAATGGCTAGGGGTAAATGATATTTGTTTTGCTAAATGATATTTCTCACTTAACTTTTCATATTTTAGGATGAAAAAGATGTTATGAATAGAATTCAACAAGTTTTGTTTTTCTTTCACCTGAGAGATTCTTTTACATGATATTCATTTCACGTTTTTTCAGAGTAACATACCAAAAGTCTTTTGCCAAATTCTTTACAATGATTAAGTTATATATAAGATTTGAATTACATAAAAGCAAAAGGCAAATCAAAATATAGACTTTATTTTAATTTCAATACCAAACTGTTTCTTCTTGGTAATCATATTGAACTGCCAGTAAATTCAAGTTTAGTTTAGTCTACTTCTTACCAAATAATAAACAACCCAACAAATAGAGAAACCAAATGGAACTTTTGCATAGAGCAATTTTCACAAGGATTTTCAACACCTTTGATTTCTTTGCTTTAAAAAGGAAAAACAAAAACAGAATCTTTGAGACCAAATATAAAGGCGATTTTGAAACTTTGAAACTTACAAGAAACTTTAGCAAATAGGTATATATAAGTAAAATGATAATTTGAAGCCATATCATGACCGATAAGAAGGCATTATAATGCGAGTTTACATGTCTGTATGCATGCCATATGCAGGGGATGTAAGAGTCAGTCTCATTATATAGAACTAGAAGTCTGATTAACAGATTTATAACGTTTTCTGACTAAATGTTCATCACGCCAAAAAGAAGAATGGCATGTAAGCACACCAGATATAAATAGATCACCTCTTCATCTGCCTGCAAAAAGGTTCTCAAATCCTCACTTTGCCGAAGCTCATTATGCGAGGCTATCCTATTCACAAATATATCCAATGCTTGTCGCCGCAACTCAATAAATTCAGCACTAAAACGAAACTTTTCTGCATTAGAAAGCAAACAGTTAGTAATATTAAACTTTGCAATGATTCAAACATGATACTCCAACCTCAATTTGTTTCCACGTTTCTGTCATATTACAAACAAGTATGCGGACAAAAAAGTACGCTATATCAAGTCTAATCATAAGCGAAAGGGAAGACTCTGTCTAACACAGATACTAAATGTACGTGGCAGCAATCTGAGTCTGATCCACTGTGCCATAGGGATATTATATTATATTATATTATACTATATTATAAGAAATGGTGAGGCAGCAATGTTACAGCCATGAACTTTCCCTAGGGAAATAAGTAGATGAATTGAACAAAGATACGTGACAGTCCCATATTTTAAGTATTGCATTATCTCATTTTTTTAATGCTCCAAAGAGTAGCAAGAAAATATAACCTCATACATGCAGCATGAATTTCAGAAATTGATGCATTTCAGTGAAGTAAGAAGCAAATGCCATGTGCAGGGAAATCCTAATTTACAAGGAGCATTTTTATGATTTCCTTATCTCTAGAACTTTAGGTCAATTATTTTTGCTTTAGCCATAATTTTCTTCAAGAAAATTTTCCTTTGCACTCATAATTCGTTACTGATACTGTTCTTCTCTAAGTAAAGAAGCAATCCCTCTTTTGATTGAGAAGGCAAGTAACAATCAGTTTTGCAATCAATCTCTTTATTCCTTCTTTGTTTATGAGAGTCAATTTACATGCATATGAGAAGATTCTCAGATGGATCAAGTTTGATGTGAATGCCGCACACTCTATCCATGTCGCAATTTGTAAAAGTTTTGGTGGTTGAATATGAAGGTACTTTCATCAATTTAATGTCTATTGCTCTTGCCCTAGTAATTCTTGCTTCTACCATATCCTTACCCTCATCAAATTGTATGACGAGGTGAAGTTTCTAAACCTTCTATAAAAGTTTTGAAGTCCAAACCAAGAAGTGCCCGTAAGAGCAATTCAACAAAAGTTTTATGCAAAAGGCAACATTACTGACGGAGCTCCAGCGTAAAAAATGATAACAAACTAAAAGAAAAATCTAGCAAGGAGAAACTGATAAATTCCATTTCATACCTACTGTACTCTTCTCTGGAAGAGGAGGAATGAAAACACCTTTGTACCTTTCAAAGAGACGATCGCGTAACCAAACAAAATCACTGTAACGCCGAATAACAATCTTTTCAGGCCCTTGGTATTCAGGAAAATTAGTCTGCCAAAAAATATATATATATATCATCCAAGCCACATCAAACTTATGAAACAGAATTTGTAGTATATTATTCTGCAACCTTTACCGTCAATGTTTCAATACAAAAAAAAAAAAAAAAAAATCTAAGTATATCACAAAACACCTAAAATCATGTGGACACACCTCTTAGCACTCAAGTGACCCTTTTAATCAATACATTGAGCCATTCAAAGGGATTGCTCAAAAGTTAATTGGTGATGAATTTAGAAATTTTATTGATATGCCAACACTATGTCCAAAACTTTCACACAATAACAACACCACTCTGGTACAAGTGTATGCACAATAAGACCCTTCCATATTCAGTTTTCACTTCCAGCAATTACAAGATCAATACACAGAGAAAAAAAAAAAGAGGTTTTGAAGCTTCATTTTCATATATCCACTTACTAAACCAAACTACGGAAATATATGCAGAACGAAACTAAATATAACAACGTAGCAAGATAACCCAGACATTGACGCAAAGAAAATCCAATATTCTATTTGTAAATATTCATCACATGTTTTCCATTAACTCATACAAACAAGACGCTGACAAAAGACTGTTAAGCCAACTGATGATGATAAAATGAGCTGCAATCCAATAGACATATGGGTTTGAAGTCACCCAGAAGGCACGAATAGGTAGTCCATTCATCTAACAGGCTAATGAAGTATTTAAGCATTTGCCAATTCGCAAACCATAATATTCCAAAGCCAACATAAAAACACACTGATCAATCCATAATTCACAGAAACAAGGCATCTCTTAATCCAGTCCTAATTCACTAAACTGAAACACAAACTGCTCAAACCAGAAGAAGAGGAAATCAGTAAGATTACCTTGGTAATGACGCGGTAAGAGATGTAAGACTGAACGCCGTTACCTAATTTGACAGGATCAGTGACCGAAACCGACAAGTAAGGCTGCGATGATGGAGATCTAGGGCTATGAGAAGATCCCGACGAACTCCAGTGCTGCTCCATTATCACACCAACAAAGAAACAAGCAAAGAATCAATAATTCTACCAATAAACCTTTACGTAAATCGACCTTGCAATCGGTACAAATATAACCGGATGGACAAGGGTGGCAGGATGGTAATTTACCGCGTTAATCATGGCCTAATATATTAATGAAATCAATGGCTATCGTAGGACGCTCGCCGGAGAGAGAATCGATGGCGATGGCTACCGTAAGTCGGTCGCCGGAGAGGGCTATTCCGGGCAGAAAAAGCGGAGGAGTAAAATGGGAGTAACCGTAGCTCCTTCGGGAACAGGGTACAGCAGTGAGAAGTACAGCGTGTACTTCAATGGAAAGATCGGAAATATGAGTATAACTGCCACATGATTTCCAGATCGAGCGTGGCGTACACTTTAAAATCAGAGTCAAGCTTCAAAATTTTTTTTTTCTTTCTTTCTACAAAATAACATAATTTTAAAACACAATTTAATAAAAAAAAAACACGATTTTTTTTTTTTAGAATTCTTTTTTTTTTTTTTTTGTAAGAATGAAGTACACGATTTTTTTTTTTAGAATTCTTATTTTTTTTGTAAGAATGAAGTATGTTATATTATAAATACCCAAATCCTTATTCACGGGTTGTAATTTAATTGGCAATGCAGATTAGATTATTCAAATTCGAATCTCAGTAATAATTCGCGTAAAATAATAAGAAAAAGTATATAATTTATAAAAATAAAAAAAACTCAAAAATTTAAAATTTTAATTAGATTAAAATATATTTATCACCAAAACCTATTTAAATTGCTCTCGTAATTAGTCTACATCATTTAGTCATAAGTATCAAATTTTAATTGATAGATAAATAATATCACTTTTTCTGAGCGAAAAATAATAATATTTGACCTACTCACAATAATTTTACAAAAAAAAACTATTTAATGTGATATTTAAATGGCGGTTCTTTTTTAAGCATCAATAAAATGTTAGAATTATATTTGATCTTTTCTAATATAGTTTTTGGCTTATTTGTATTACGGTATTACCAAACTCTTTAATCTTATATTGTTTCGTACTTTACAAATAGAGTGCAAGCATTTATATATGCGTGTGTGATAAAACCGGAAACACTTTTTAACATTGTCTTCAACATATTTAGATCATACAATTTAAGAGCTAAATTGAAAAAAATTGAAGTTAACAGACTCAATATTATAGATGCTCTTAGTTTGGACCTTAACAAACTAATATGAAATTTAACTTTAAAATTTAGAAAATTTCAGAGCTTGCTCACTCAATTAAATTTTGGCAATTTGGACATTTCTTCCAAAATGAAAACGTTTAGAATCTGAGTCTCTTAATACTGGATATCACGAATCATATCTATTAAGGATTGATTTACCTGGAGATTCGAGTCTTCTCATCTCTTAAATGGTCGTATGGTATTCTGAAACCCATAAAATTAAAAAAAAAAAAAAAAAAAAAAGAAAAAAAAAAAAACAAAAGCTTTTCATTTGTGAAAGTCCTTCGGACGCGGAAATACACTATTTAGGCTCATGTTTTTCGGCTCAGAGCAATCGTATATTTTCTATTTAAGTAAGACATCAACTTTCTAAAAAGGTTAGTCTCTTTTTCTCTTTCTCTCTAGCTCAAATTTCTCTTTTGAATGGAATTGTGCTGAGTTGATAGTTGTGGAAATCAAATAAAGGGCTTAAAATCATCGATGGTACATGAACTTTTACCTTACTAACATAATGGTACATAAACTTCAAAACCAGACATAAAAGTACATCAACTTAGTACCTCGCTAACATAAAAGTCAAAATTACCTTTGACCATGAAAAATACCGTTGATCACTTCAGAACCCGGTGAAAACTACCACGTCATCATTTTGAAAGCTGACACGTCATCGTTTTTAACCGGTTCCTGGCGTGATCAACGGTAAACCTCAACCACAGGTATCTCAACAATAAATATTACACTTTTTTAAAAGAATTGAGACTTGTTAAAAAATAAGTAGGAACTTAAAAGTATATTTAGTCATTGGTAATTAGATGGATTCAATGATGCTGATGTAAGTTTTGGTGGATCTACTCCAGCATGTAGCTTTACCCTTGAGGTGTTGAAAGTTTGGTACATTTGAAAATTTGATGTGAAACGAGCTTCATTATTATTATTATTATTATTATTTTCTTTCTCTCTTGTGCATGATTAAATTATTCAATGGCTGATTCAGTTCAGTAACCATTGCTAATAATTAACAAAGTCAACAATGTTAAATTTAATTATTTAGACGATGTTCCAAATATTACCATGTGCTTAGACTCCGAAAAAACCATTTAGATATAGCTCCAGACAAGAATTTTCACAATCATGGTTTGAGACTTTAGAAACCTTAACGAATAAGATACATGCAAGTTTTGGCATCTATAAATGCGGTTAAAAATATAAATAATTGAACCCCATTTTAATTACAATTAAAATTGAGCCCAAATTATTAAAATCCCTTTCAAACCTCTAAATAAATTACTATATATACTAAACCAATATAAATATATTCATGTAACAAAGAAAAACACAATTACTATATAATTATTAAATTTAACGAAAACTATGTTGAGTGAAACACAAATAAAAAGTTCAATAAGTTATTGCAAAGCACTTAATTAGTAGTATCAAGACTTCAGAAATCGAAGATGTGCAAATTAAGATGGTTGCTAAAAGAGCAATTGATGCTTTATAATCTTTTACATATATTATTAGGAAAAATATGTCCTGAGCCTCTGTTCTTTTATCAAAACTATAATTAGTCTCCTGATCAATTTTTTAAACACATTGAGTACCTGATCATTTTATTTAAACATTATTAACCCCAAACTCGGTTTTATTTTATGTCTATGTAATAAACTATTAAGTGACATGATTAATAATATTTTATCACGTAACACAATTTCAGAAATTTGTATGAACAAAAAAAAGATTTACTAAAAGTATCCATTTTACAGTTTCAAGTGATAAAATCATATAATTTTTAAATTATTTGGAAATGTTTGTTTTACAGTTCCGTCACTGAACAAAGTATATTACACATACGCAAAAGATACGTCGAGTTTGAAACTAATAATATTAAAATCAAAAGATTACGTAATCAATACATTTAAAAATTTGATAAATAGACTAATTAAAGTGTTGGTAAAAGATTAGGGGACTCAAGATATGTTTGCCATAATATTATTATAGATCATTTGATTTTATTTTTTTTCTATTCGATAACCGTAAAAGAGAACTGATGATTTATCCAATGTTTTTTTGTTTTTAAGTTTGAGAATAGTACAATTGTAAAAAGCTGCAAATTGTTCGTCATTACATGAAATCTGGTTTTATAAACCACCGTATATTATTAAATATACTGTTAGACTTCGATTTAATGCATTGAATAATACACATGAATGAATCATACTATACAAATCAAGAGACTTCGGATTTATTTTCTTTTGTTTTTTCATTAAAAAAATTGCTCTTAGATATCAATCCTATGGTAACAACAGATCATGGAGACCATATAAATCATACTATGCAAGTCAATCTCTATAAGTCTTTCATACTTGCATTTTCATTTTCATTTTCAAATTTATTTTTGTTGTATTTCAAATTCTACAAGTTTATTCAATTTCAATAATTCTTCAAAAAATTTCATCAAACCCGATATGGTTTTAATTTAATGAAGCTCAGATTTTAACAGAATGAAATACGAATTATAACAATTTTTGTAATTTTACAATAGTTGTGATAAGCGAAGTTTAGTACATTTTTTTTTCTTTTTTTCATAATAATTCCCTTTCTTTTTCTGATAATAAAACTAACCCTATAAATTTAGATCTATTTTCCTTTTCTTATTCAAATATATCATTTTAAAAACAAATCCACAATGAATCAAAACTCAGTTTGAATTAGGAAATTATTATTTTCCATTTTTCTCAAACAAAGAAAAGATAAGGGAAAAAAAACCCTTTTCATTGAAATGATTGCAAAATTGAATTGTATAATGCTCTCACTCACCAGAAAACAAATACTAGGTTTGAAAAGCAGCGAAAAGAACCGACCATAAATGAATTCCCCAACAGCTGACGTCAAGCAGATAAGATTTCAATTTACGCTACCTTTTTGGCACGTGGGACCCAATCAAAGAAAATGACCAAACGATGTCGTGCCTCTGAATTGCTGGCGTGGGCCATTTTCAACTCGCACCACAATCGGCGACTCTCCGCCGCAACACATTCGCCACTTCTTGTCTCCTCTATAAATATACGCTAACAAATTCCTTCGGTTTGTTATCCACTGCTCAAAATAATGGACCCCGTTTCTCGCCACCGCTTCCTTAGTATATTCCCCTCTTCCGACGTAGCTGCATCAGCCGGCGGTGGTGATGAGCTCAACGAAGATGACGTCCTCTGGACAAATGACTTTATCGAACAAAGCATCATCGATTCCCCCGCCGATAAAAGCAATGAAAGCAGTAGCAAACGCCGGCTATCATTCCAGCGTAATTCCGGGATTCTCGCTGCATTACCAGAGTCCAATAATCACTCAGTACTCTCTCGGAAGTCTTCAATTCCTTCTTCGTCGAAAACGATTCCTATGATACCTAGAACCAAGCAGCCAAATCCGGATAGAGAGTATGCCTCACAGTCCTTGCCGGCGAGGAAGATGAACCAATCAGCTCCAGTGAATGTACCGTTGCTGTCAATTGCGATAGCGAAGCAGCGGAATAGTAGGTTTGATGATGTAGATGACGAAAACGACGATGAAGAAGAGGAGAAGCTGCCGCCTCATGAAATTGTAGCTCGAGGATCTAGAAATTCGCCGAAAACAACATTTTCGGTGCTGGAAGGCGTTGGAAGGACTCTTAAAGGAAGGGATCTAAGACAGGTGAGGAATGCCGTATGGCGTCAAACAGGTTTTCTAGATTGAATTTCTTTTTCCCCTTTTGCTTAGAGAAAATTATGTCATTTGTTGATGTTGCTGATGTGGCTAATTACAAATTAGGAGTTAATTAGCTACTGTATTAGGAATTTTAGCGTTTTATAATTTGAATCTGTATTGTAGTTCCTATACACTGTCTTCTTCTGGGATCAGATAGTAACTAACATTGCTCTATTCGCTAATTACAAATTCAAAGGTTAGTTTTTGCATGCTTGTTTGGAACGAGGGATTGGAAGAAAAAGAGTCAAATTTTATCGCAGTTTATGGCCAATTTTATCCCCAAAAGCATTGTCATGTGTTAGGTGACGGATATAGTGTGATTTTATACACCTTTGATCAATTCTTGATTAGGTAGTTGTCTTGTGAAGTTTAGTACATCTCCTGAAGAATGCTCAAGTTTAGTACTTCATGTTTGAAATCAACTAACCATTTGGACATAGTCACATAGTCATACTGGTCTGCCCATCAAAGGTGGGTGGGAAGTCTGGGTTCGAATCCCATTCCTTTCAAAATGCTGTCTAAAAAATGTTTGCAGTCGACTAATGTCTCGCGGATGGGTTTTATGCTTTTATCAACTAATGAACTAATGAATTATTTTAACAGGTTTTGCCATTGGGTGTTATCAAGCAATTGAAAAAATTGATAGGTTAAAACAAGGCTCTAACCTTGGTAGTAAAGTCAACTTTATTGCAAATATAGAAAAATATGTTTTTAGTTGTTTGTTTGAAAGCAAGTTCAATAAAGAAGGGCGGGTTATGAATTTAATTTTCACTACTGTTGATTTAAATTATTTTTTATGGACTATCCAACATGATTGTGACGAAACTTACTATGAGAGACTAATTAATTTTTTAAAAAAATGAATGCATATATACTAGACTTGTTCACGATAGCAATTTGGCCGAACTTGCTTAAATATAATTTTTATGTAACCCGAACTTGCTTAAATATAATTTTTATGTAACCCGATCCGAACCTGGTGAAGCCTAATTTTTTTTTGGGATGAGCTTGGAATTGTAAGTCTTAGGCTGGCCTCTGGCACAAATATATATATATATATATATATATATATATATATATATATATATATATATATATATACACACACTAATAGAAGCAAGTGTACTTTGTCGTTCAAATAATATATAGTAAATAGAGTATCGATCTCACGAGGATTAATTATACTAATCCTAAACACAATGGGATTTCTATTATTCTAAGCGGAGAGAATAATATATCTTTGATTTTGTTTTATATCTAAGATTAAAACTAAGGAAAGCAATTAATTAAATGAGGGAAAATTGAATAGATAAATTTGATAGGAATGTTAACTAAGGTGGCTGGTTTCGCTTAACACTAATCCCAGTAATATTTTAAGTTGTGCAACGAATCCAATTAAATTCCAAGATGGTGATTTCCAAAAGTAATTAACACCGGTCAGGAATATCAGCTCTAATTCTTAATCTAAACATTTAAACCTCTCAGTTCTAAGCGGTCAAACAAGAAATCATTAAGTCTAAGAAATCCTAACTCTAGCTAGTGAGCCACAAAAGCAATAGTCATGTAAATGTTATGTTGTATGATTCCGTTAATCTAGTCCTTTGGTCAATTAAAAATTAACTACGAGCGTTGGAATTGATGGTCATGCATCCAAAGCATTAAGCATACACAACACAATATTGGAAAATAATATAAATTAAATTACATTAAACTATAAAATAATTACATGGAACAATTGCTAAGATCCACCATAGCCTTAGCTATGGTGGAATTAGTTCATAACTAAACTAATAACATACAAGAAATTTAAGAAAAGCATAATAAAGAGAAAGTTTAGAGAAAACTAGACGGATGGTAGAAAGGTATACGAATTGTTGAGACGGAAAGATGAAGTGCTCCTTAAAATCTAGCTCCAAACATGTTCTCCCAATAGCAAAAGCAGAAAAAAAGACTAAAAACTAACTGATTACCTAACTAAAGCCGAATATTTTTCTTTTAACTCTTCTAAAACTAAAAAGGAAACAATTGTGGTAGAAATATATTACAACTCTTTACAAAGGGAACTACCAAAAATAGACACTCCCACTTGGAACAGGAGTCAAATAAAAATAGAAAATTATCCTAGCAAAAGACTTTAACTTCTTTCTCATGTGTAAAACCCGCAGCCCTTCCTTGGCCCATCACAAATGCAAACCCAAACCACCAATTCAGCCTCAAAACTCCAAAATCAATACCTCCTAAGACATGGTCATGCCTTAAGACTGTTCCTAGACTGTTTCAAGCTAGATCCTTTCCCTTTTCATGCACTTTTAGCTCCATTTTTCTCTTTAAGGTCCTATGAAAGAAAATAGCAAAAAGTGAAGTAAAATATGCCTTAAATGAATAAAAACAACTCGATTAAAGTGCAAAACCAAGGCAAAATATGTATATAAAATACACTTATATATATATATATATATATATATAATATAATTTATTTCATATATAATTATATTATGTTTATTTCTTTTTGTGAAAATTATACTATGTTTATTATAACACACACACACACACGCACACACACACATATATATATATATATATATTAAGAGTATAAAAAGTGTTAAGTGTGCACGTGAAAAGTTTTACCAAAATATAAATATGTTTCCATTAATTTTTATTTTATTAATTATAAACTTTTTTAAAAAAATGAATTAAATAGTTGAGTATAGGCTGACCTTGAGAATTAATCTCAAAGCTCGAGCCCAATCCCATCTGAGCCCGCAAAATTAATAGGTGAGTTAAACTGGATTTGGGTAGATGTTGTCCTGCTCAGGCTCGATCCAGGCCACGAATAGTATATACGAAAAATTATACAATCAGCTCTCCTTCTATTATTCAATCCATATATAAAATAATACAATCGGCTATTTTTATTATTTGATACACAAAAATGATCATAGTTAACAATTTAAAAATACCATTTTAGCACTTTTGAAGGAATAATATATTGCATTGCATCTCATCCTAAATTAATAACAAAATTAAAGGTCATGTTTAATTATCAGAGTGAAATAGAAGATGAATGAAATAAATATTTCTATTCCAATGCTATTATGGTATTTGATTCAAAAATAATAATAATAATACAAGAAAAAGGTTTAACTAACGTTCGAATGACTTGCATACTATAATGGTTGGATCAAGTGGTAAGCAACATGCATCTACCAAAGGTGAAAGTGTGTTCAAATACTACAAGCACCTTTATCATGTGAAGGGCTTCAATCAAGCACCACTCAAGTTGTTGAGCAAGTTCTACAATTTTATGAAACAAAACAAAATAAATTATAGAAAACGAAAAAAAACTCACGAAAAAAGAAAGATGGAAGAAAAAAAGAAATGCAAAAAAAAGGGAAAAAGGAAAAAGAAATTTAAAGAAAATGGAGAAAAATAGAAAAAAAAAAGTGAAAATGGAAAAAATAACCAAAGAAAAACTAAAGAAAACGAGAAAAAAATAAAAGAAATGGGATAGTTGAAAACAATTGAAAAAATGAAAGAAAACAAGAAAAACGAAAAAAGAGAGGTAATATGAAGAAAAAAAAAATTGGAGAAAAACGAAAAAAAATGAACTAGATAAAGGAGGAAAACGAAGGAACATGAGAAAAATCAACAAAAAATTTAAAAAAAAAAAATGAAGAAAATGTGCTGAATCGGAAAAAAAGCATGAAAAAATGAAAATACATAACAAATGAAGAGAAACAGATAAAATGTTACGGTCAAATTATCTTTGGCTTGACAAAATTAATTATGTAATCCACTATGTCTAATGTACATTAGAAATTATTCATTTTGGCGTGTTAAAAAAAAAAACATATTCGTGTCATTAATTTTTCTAAAATACAGGCAGAATAACGTGGATTTCCTACGAGAAACCAATATTCAAAGCTATTTAGTAATTTTCATACATATTTTTGTTAAAACGAAAAAAGAAAATATCATGATTACTAACAGCAAACTTACTGACATTATTTAATGTAACTTAAGCTCTGAATAATGCTATGGGCTATAACAAAAATACCTCCTGTGAGACAGGTCTAACCGGACCCAAAATAGGAAAGGATTTTTCCAATTTTAATTTGCATTAATATCGAAAAGTACCTTTTTGATTTTTATACAAATGTCAGGCGTTGTCCGACAGCACCTGACATACATGTAAAAACCTGAAAGATTCTTTCCGATTTTAACGCAAGTCAAAATCAGATGATTGGCGTGAAATTTTACTGTGTGATTCCACGCCTAGTCTGTATAAAAAAACCCTTCGTATAGCAGAAATTGATGTGAATTTATTATATATAAAAAAAATTTGCATGCTTTCAAACCCCTCTCATAAAGTTAATTCTGTATTCAAATTTTCAAATTGATTAATTCTAGCTCTTTCAATTTATTATATACATTATAGTTATTGAGGCAAACCTATAACAAGCTACCTATCATCTCCTCCGGTCCCTTTCTTTCTGCCACAAATCATCTTTGTGGTTATTTTCCTCATAGGTATTATCTGAAATTTAATTTGTGCTGAAGAGTATGTGAATTTTTGCTCTTAAATAAGTTTTTCATTCTAGAAAAGCATTTTCTGCTGACAGTCTTTTACCCTTGTTTCTTTATTGTAGTCCTGAAGCTTATAATTTTTTTTTTCATCAATTCAAAAATAGTGTTTGCAGTAAAACTACGCTTCAAAGGACTATTCTCTCTTCAAGATTGTTTTATTAATAAATTCTATTACAACTCAATTGATAATTAACTTTTTGCACGTTATTGTGTAATATCCTGAAAATTTATCATTATTATCTTATTTTCCTCGTAACATTGGGGGAGCATTTGTTGATTCAGAATAGGCTGAGCCACTGAGCAAATATTACTAAGGATAAAATGAGTGTTTCAGTATTATAATATTATAAAAAACTCTTTAGTTTACTTTGTAATGGATTTCCTGCAATTTGGTTTTTTTTTTTTTTTTTTTTTTTTCAATATAAAACAATCTTATTACAGTAGGATTTCTCAGTAATGGTTAGGTTTATTAATGGTTTGTTTTGGAGGAATACACATGTTTTGTATCTCATATTGGCTTTATTATCTTTTTTATGTGCATCTATATTGGCATCCGTAGTTCTGTATGGCATACTACCATAGTTCTAAATCATGCTTATAAGTCATATGGGAATTGTCGGGAGTGGAGAGAGTATGCATGTTATGCCTGCACAAATCCGTTGTAGAAGATTTTTTTCCCAAACCCTTACTGCCATTTTCTCAGTAAGACTATTTACATCTCTGGAAATGTTTGCTCCCACTGCTAGGTCAGCGTACTGTGAAGCTCAATTAAACCCTGAACTTCAAAGAGAGTTCAGGCAATATCTAATTCAAGTATAGCTGAATAACTTTCTTTTGAATTCTTTACCAATTATTTGCTAGTCCCTATGCTAATGCAGAGGTCTCTTATTCTTAATTTTGCTGTCAAATATGACTTATGCTGATGATGATGAATCTCTTTGTGATGCTGAGGTAACCTTACTGTGTGATTCTGGTGTTTCTTAGACAAGTTGATTCGTGATATTTGTTTAATTATCTTGATCATTCATATTCCTTGTTTGCAGGAGGATGATTCACTCCCAGACAGAGATCAGGTTTCCACATACTTTTTAGGTTCTAATTTGGTTTTCTAAATTTAGTAATCTGATTACCAGAAGGTTAACATTATGCTATCTTACTTTTCTTTTGATGCATCTTCTTCCAAGAGGAAATGAGGTCACGCTTTGATACATCAAAGTTTCATGGATGTGATGATATGAAGGATGTTGTATGATATGCACTAGAACATATTCTTCGCAGATTTCCAATTTTTCTTTTTCCTTTTCACTGTCTCTCTTTTGCTGCTTCCAAGTATTTTGAAACTTGTGGTTACTGCAAATATGTTGGGTTTCTATTGACTGTCTGAAGCTCTTGACAGGATGATGATAGTTTGAATGTATGGAACTCGAGGAAATGCAGTGCAGCTGGTCTAGATATTATTTCAAATATTTATAGGGACGATACTCCCAATAGTGATGCCTTTAGATGAGGTAATTTCGCACGCCGTGCACAAAAAGATGTAGCTGTGAGACGGCACCTCTGGGTTGCATTTAACAGTAAGGACTGTGTATCGTTCAGAAATAGCAAATAATGGAACACTTTTTTTTGAAAAATCCTTGCAAGATTGGGCCAAATTATCAGCTACAAGATACTGTATGAATATCATGCATGGATTAGTTCCTGTGGTTTCCAATTTTTTTTTTTTTTTCCTAGTCCTTTTTCCATGGTTTTTCTTCCTGGTTCTGAAATGGAGAAAAAAATATTTATTTCTGATAATATCATGTGCAAGTAAATACATGGAATTTAACATATTCAGCTGTTTAGCTGCTTCAGCATGCTTTAAACTTAATATTTTCAACAAATCTATGAACTGTACTCTCTGATCCAGGCCAGGTTATCTGCCTTTGATGATGATACCTGGAAGGAAGCAGAAGCAGTAGTAATAGCAGTTGGCTCTATAGCTGAGGGGTGACCTTCTCAGGTAATAGTCTTTCTACTTCTTTTCACTTGATTGTCGATGGTGTATGTAGCTCTCATGGTGCAATTCTAAGTCGTGTTTACGAACTTGAAGTGATAATTCAGACCATTCACCCACAGGTAAGCCTTAATTCTAGTTTCTGTAGCACTAGTTTAAATTCTAACATATTTGTTCAACTGCAATCTGTGATATCATATTTCTTTTGCATGTTTTAGTTCTCGAAAATTTCGAATTTTGGATGTGATTGTTAAATTTCCATTATTAATTACCGTGACTTTTACTAATATATTGGTGTTTTATGTCTTATCGTTGTGATCATCATCTCTCTATTTGCAGATCGTGGCATATCTTATCCCTATGTTAGATGAATAATTTCCTTTGCTCAGGAGTATAACCAGTTGGACACTTTCTCGATTCAGCAAATTTATCATTGACGTGTGTTGAATTTTCCGAATAATTTGCCTTTTGTTTTTCTTGTTTATCTTGCCCCTACCCCCGCATTTTTGCAACGCTTTACTTTGTTGGACAATACTAGAATATTATTTTGATTTCAGGATATTGGTAATGAAAGGGATCATGAACAATTCAACAAAGTCATTATGGGCCTTTTACGGTGGATTTTAGACACAAATAAGCCGGTACAAGAGGCTGCTTGTTCTGCTTTTGCTACTCTAGAGGAGGTTATTCCTGCTGCCATTACAATTGTGGCTGATATAACTTTTACACATATTGGTCTACATTTAATTGCTGGAAGCTGCAGAGGAATTAGCACCATATTTGGAAATAATTCTTCAGCACCTTATGTGGGCTTATGGAAGATATCAAGTTTTTTTTTTTTTTTTTTCTCACAATTACTTGACCAATGAAACATCATTCACTGATCTCGGGGTACTTGTTTGGTTGACCAGTTCCATACTTGATAATAAGGGAATTTTGGATCTGTGTTCCTATGAATTACTAGAAATTTATGTGCTGGTTACCTCCTCCAATTGCTTTGATATTGATATTTTTGTTTCAGGGCAGAAATCTTCGAATTGTTAATGATGCTATCAGCACTTTAGCAGATGCTGTAAAAGAGGAGCTCAATCAGGTAAAGTTTACATTTTTGTTTTCCTCTTTTGTTGTAGGTGGCTAGTATGAATGATGCTGAACAATTTTTTTTTATACCATGAATATATCATTGCTTTCTCTCTTGGATGATTTATGTTGGGCTTTGTTCTCTTCTTGTGTGGATTCCTGTACGGTTCAGGATTAGGTGGTTGAGGAGAGATTTCTATACCCTTGAATTAGCAATTATACTCATAAATTCTTTTGTTTTTTTTTTCTCATTCTCATCTTAATATATAGTGTACAATCTTTTACTTTTCCTACTTTTGAGTCGTTTAATCAATTAATGTCTTAATTATAGTAGATATTAAACATATGGTAGTGGAATCAATTCTATTTATCGGACAACTTATTGGGCACTAATTAACAATTAACATTATACAGTTACAGAAATTTTGGATATGAAACAATTAACCTTCATATTCAGTTAAAAAGTAAACAAACCTTTCAGTTACAAAACTACAACATAAAAATTTCATACTATGAGCCATTATTTATATATAATTAAAATTGAATCCTGTAGGGGCACCACAGGATTCAATTTTAGGATTCAATTTTTTTTTTCTTTTTTGTTTTCTTTTTTTCAATTTTATTTATTTCATTTTTTTTATTTTCAATTTTTTTTATTTCTTTTTTTTCAATTTTAAGAAAACAAAAAGAATTATTTTTTATCCTTTTCCATTTTTTTATTTTTACATTATTTTTTCCTATTTTTTGTATTTTTATTTTCTTTTACTTTCTCTTCTCTTCTTCCATTTTTTTCTCTTTTTATTTTCTTTTTGTTTTTTCTCTTCCATTTTTTTTTTTAAAATGTCTCTTTTACTTTTTCTTATAGTTGAAAATCAATTTTAACAAAAAAATATTCATAGTTATAATAGGTAAGTTTACGTATGATTTTAAAAACAATGGTTTTATATATATTATTAATATTTTATTAATCATATATGCATCTAAATAAATTATTTATTTTTTATGAATTCCGTTGAAATTTTTTTCAAATTTATTAAAATTTATGTTGGCATATAAAATTTAATATATAATTAGAAATGTTCATGGGTCAGGCTCAGGCCAAGCGTAACTGATTTTTTCAAAAAAAACATTAGGATTTGATTTTTTTTTATCCATTGGACAGTCGTTGGATATCTTTGTGAAAAATTTCAGCTGTTGGATTTGGTCAACGCATAGACAATTTTTTCCTTGCAGTCATCTCTTTCTCTAGTCAGTCTTCTTCTTCCTCTACTGGACCGTCAGCTGTTGGATTTGGTGAAAGCATGACAAGCTTTTCTTTGCAATCTTCTCTTTTTACAGTCAGTCTCCTTCTTTATCAGTCACGATTCTCCACATCTACTCCTCCCGTTCTGTCTCTTAAAATTTTTTCATGTAATCTTCTCTTTTACGAGTGATGGTTCCTCTTATCTATTTCTCCCTTTTGAACAATTTATAAATACGAATTTCGATCGTTAAAAAAACTGAATCCACATCACTGTATATATTAAAATATGATTAAAAAAAATTGCGTCCACTCTACTTTTCAACTTCACTGTATATATTATTAAAACTAAATCCACTTCACTGTATTTATTAAAAATATTACTAAAAAAAAAATGAATCTACATCACTGTATATATTAAAATATTTATATATTTTAAAATTGAATCCTATTAGGGCCCACCACAGAATTGAATTTTCTTTTTCTTTTTCCTTTTTATTATTTTCTTTAATTTTTCTTTTCAATTATTTTTTATTTTTTCTTATATTTCCTTTTCTTCAATTTAAAAAAAATGAATTTTTTTTCTTTTTATTTTTCTCTCTTTTATTTTCTTTCTTCCTTTCCTTTTTTTTTTCAATTTTATTTATTTTTTCTTCTATTTTTTTCTTTTACTTTCACTCTTTTCTTATATTTTTCTGTTTTTTCCTTTTAGTTTTTTTTCCTTTTACATTTTTTTAAATGGCTCTTTTACTTTTTTTATAGTTGAAAATTAATTTTAACAAAAAATATTCATAGGTACACAAATATAAGTTTACGCATGATTTTAAAAACAATAATTTCATATATATTTTTAATGTTTTCTTTTATTATGTATGCATCTAAATAAATTGTTTCTTTTGTAAGAATTTCGCTAAAAAAATTTTCAAATTTATTATTCAATATGTATAGAATTGAATTTTTGACATATAAAATTTATTATAGGAATCGCTGTTCATGGGTTAGACTCGGACCGGACGTAATTGGCTTTTTCTAAAATTCGTAAGGGTTAGATTTTTTTTTTTTATTCATGGGGCTATTGGCTATTGGATTTTTTTAAAAAAAATTTCAGTCATTGGATTTAGTCAAAGTATAAACAATTTTTTTTTTTTTTTTTTTTTTTGCAGTCTTCTCTTTCTTAAGTTAGTCTTATTTCTTCATCAACTCAACAGTCAGGCATTGCATTTGGTTAACGCATATTAATCATGATTTTCCTCATCCGCTCCTCCTGTTCCGTCTCTCAAACTTTTTTCTTGCAATATTCTCTTTTCTAAATAACAATTCCTCCCATGTACTTCTCCCTTTTGAACATTTCATAAATGCATATTTTAATCAGGGGCTCAATTCAAACCACCATTACTTTTGTTTTTAATTTCTCCCTCAATGATATTAAAAATCTTTAATAATAATAATAATAGGAATATTGAAAATAAATCCACTCAGAATAACAAACCCATACTTTTTCCAAAATCCAGACTTTTTCTTTCCTTCCGTGGCAAAGCGGGGCTTAAAACTAGTAAATAATTAAAATCAGGATTCAATTTTCTTTTTCTTTTTTCTTTTATTTTTTCTAATTTTATTTATTTCATTTTTTTTAATTTTAAGAAAACAAAAAGAATGAATTTTTTTTCCTTTTCCATTTTTTCCATTTTTTTAATTTTCACATTATTTTTTCCTATTTTTGATGTTTTTATTTTCTTTTACTTTCTCTTTTCTTCTTCCATTTTTTCCTCTTTTTTTTTTCTTTTTTTTTTCTCTTTCATTTTTTTTTAAAATGTCTCTTTTACTTTTTCTTACAGTTGAAAATCAATTTTAACAAAAAATATCCATAATTACAATAGGTAAGTTTACGTATGATTTTAAAAACAACAGTTTCATATATATTTTTAATATTTTCTTAATAATGTATGCATCTAAATAAATTGATTCTTTTTTATGAATTCCGTTGAAATTTTTTTCGAATTTATTAAAATTTATGTTGGCATATAAAATTTATTATATGATTAGACATGTTCAAGGATTAGGCTCAGGCCGAGCGCAACTAATTTTTTCAAAAAAACATTAGGGTTTGATTTTTTTTTTTTATCCATTGGACAGTCGTTGGATATCTTTGTGAAAAATTTCAACCGTTGAATTTGGTCAACGCATGGATAATTTTTTCCTTGCAATCCTCTCTTTCTCCAGTCAGTCTTCTTCTTCCTCAACTGGGCCGTTAACCGTTGGATTTGGTGAAAGCATGGACAAGCTTTTCTTTGCAATCTTCTCTTTTCACGGTCATTCTCCTTCTTTGTCAGTCACGATTCTTCGCATCTGCTTTTCCCATTCCGTCTCTCAAAATTTTTTCATGTAATCTTCTCTTTTCCAAGTGATGATTCTGTTGGAAATGTCCTAGTCCCGAGGCATTGGTCCTTGTGTTTGTATGATACATTTGAACATTAATATGAACTTTATGTATTATACAATTTGTGTCAAGAGATAAAGGCATTAATCTATTTATTATATGTCTTGTGCTATATTTTAAATAGAGTATCTAATGGACATATCCATATCTATGTTGTCAAGTGTCATGCACTTGGCAGTAAGATTATGGATAGGGAAAACGATATGGCCATAAAGTCATCCGTAGTCTGTTCCAATTATGGGAATGAATGGAACTAAAGACTATCATTAGCCTGGTTGTATGGCGGTGTCTTACCAGTCATAGAACATGGAATGTCAACAAGGTTAATGGGTACATGCAAAATGGGCATGGTACTGGATCGATCCACTTAACGGGAATCTACATGGTATAGTATCACAAATGATTCTCGCGTAGTACTTGTATAAGTCCTTTGACCGGACCATATGATGGTGCTGCATGTGAAGTGGCACACTTTGGTGTACGCCTAACGGGCCTGTAAAAGGGTGCCAAGTATGGGTACATTCGGGTGTGTTAGTGAACATGGCAGTGTTATGAATATGCAGAAGGGAATGTCACTCAGTGATTCACTGAGACGATATCACTGGCCTCTTGAAGAATGCTACTGATAAGTGTGCGGCCGCATCCAAACAAGATTGGATCTTGTTTGTGAGCATCAGTTCATTCGGTATCAAGTAAAGGTCCAGAAACAAAGAGGGTGATACTTCCATGCTTCTGTGTTGGACACCGATATCAGCGACATGGGATTTACAAGTTCAAACTACAGAGTTACGTTTTCAGTTAGACTGCTTACCCGTCTTAATTGGGGGCTGCAATGGCTTGCTAGAGCCCACCTGTAGTTTGTGGGCCTTGACCCACTGCCAACATAAAGACGGGCCCATTGGATCATACACATTGAACGTTTGAACTTTAACTAGTCGGATTAAGTGTGTACTTGGAGTATACACGTTTGAAGAAAGAGACTTATTAATTATATTATATAGGTCAATTGGATTGATCAATATATTATAATTAATATTTATTTTGGCTTTCCCATAATTAATTCAATGAATTAATTTATGGGATTATTTCCTAGGTGGAAATATTATTATACATGTATAGGTTTACATGTATCTCATTTTATGTATGTCTAATTTAATCCCTTGATTAAATTAATAGGTCAAATGAATTTTAATTTAAATATATGTAATATATTATATGGTATAATATATAAGCATACATGTTAAAGTAAAGTTGCATTTGGAATTAATTAAATCAAAGGAATTAAAATTGGGCTTAAGACTTAAAATGAAAATTCCCACATGAAGTGAAATTGTGTTGGCCGAAATTTATGGCAGAATTGGGCTAAGGGATGAGTCATTTTGTTGGACAAAATATGATGATGAGAAATGGTGAGTCATAATATGACTTTAAGGTAGCAAAGTTGGACTTTGCTTCCTTGATTTTTATCATCTTTCTTATGGTAAGAAGAAGAAAAAAAATCAGCCATCACTTCATCCTTCCTTGGCCGAATCTTTAAGGCATTTTGGATAAGTCATTCTTTTGTCTTTAAGATAAAAAGTGACTTTACTTCTTATGCATTTAAAGTGTGAAAGTGATGTGTCATAGGTTTGGCATAAAGATTTTATTCTTTTGGAAAGAAAATAAAACTAAATTATCACTTTTCAAGGGATGGCTGAAATTTATGGCAAGAGAGGGATATGTTTGGTGAGTCACCATTTGGGCCAAAAGGTTGCAAAGTTAGACTTTGCATCTTTTGGACCAATTGGAAGTGGTGACTCACACTTGGGAGAAAAATGTATTTTTTCCTACTTGATGCTTGTCCATCTTTTTCTCTCTTAAGCATGAGAAATATTACAGCCATATTTTCTCAATGGTGGCCGCCCCTCTCTCCCTCTCTTCTTGAAAGTTCCGAGTCGCTAGCACGGGTTTCGATCCGAGAGCCGTTCGTGTACGCATCGGTGGAGGAAATTTATACTTGATTTCTGCAGTCCGCATCCGTCTCTTAGAGAGACTTTGTGGTAAGTTTTAGAACTTTCTCTTTATGCTTTTAGTTTTTGATTTCCACATCTTAAGCTCCTGGGACCGGATTCCAGGAAATCGACACGTATTTCCGTTTTTATCGGTCGGTTTCCCGTGACGAATCCCAACAGGTTCCTCTTATCTGCTTTTCCCTTTTGAACAATTTATAAATGCAAGTTTCGATCGTTAAAAAAAAATGAATCCACATCACTGTATATATTAAAATATTATTAAAAAAATTGAGTCCACTCTTTTTTTCCACTTCACTGTATATATTATTAAAACTGAATCTACTTCATTGTATTTATTAAAATATTATTAAAAAAAATGAATCTACGTCACTGTATATATTAAAATATCTATATATATTAAAATTGAATCCTGTTGGGGCCCCCATAGAATTGAATTTTCTTTTTCTTTTTCCTTTTTATAATTTTCTTTAATTTTTCTTTTCAATTATTTTTTATTTTTTCTTATATTTCCTTTTCTTCAATTTAAAAAAAAATGAATTTTCTTTTCTTTTTATTTTTCTTTCTTCCTTTCCTTTTTTTTCAATTTTATATATTTTTTCTTTTATTTGTTTTCTTCTATTTTTTTCTTTTACTTTCACTTTTTTCTTTTTTTTTTTTTTCTGTTTTTTCCTTTTACATTTTTTTTAAATGGCTCTTTTGCTTTTTTTATAGTTGAAAATTAATTTTAACAAAAACTATTCATAGGTACACAAATATAAGTTTACGCATGATTTTAAAAACAATGATTTCATATTTATTTTTAATGTTTTCTTTTATTATGTATGCATCTAAATATATTGTTTCTTTTGTAAGAATTTCGCTAAAAAAATTTTCAAATTTATTATTCAATATGTAAAGAATTGAATTTTTGACATATAAAATTTATTATATAAATCGATGTTTATGGGTCAGGCTCGGGCCAGACGTAATTGGCTTTTTCTAAAATTCATAAGGATTAGATTTTTTTATTCACGGGGCTATAAGCTGTTGAACTTTTTTTTTAAAAAAAATTCAGTCGTGGGATTTAGTCAAAGTTTAACCAAATTATTTTCTTACAGTCTTCTCTTTCCTCAGTTAGTCTTATTTCTTCCTTAACTCGGTAGTCAGGCGTTGCATTTGGTTAACGCGTGGACAAAGTTTTTTCTTGCAATTTTCTTTTTCCTCAATCAGTTTTCTTATTTGTTAGTCACGATTCTCCTCATCCACTCATCCTGTTCTGTTTCTCAAACTTTTTTCCAGTAATTTTCTCTTTTCTAAGTGACAGTTCCTCCCATCTACTTCTCCCTTTTGAACATTTTATAAATGCATATTTTAATCAAGGACTCAATTCAAACCACCATTACTTTTGTTTTTAATTTCTCCCTCAATGATATTAAAAATCTTTAATAACAATAATAATAATAATAGAAATATTGAAAATAAATCCACTTAGAATAACAAACCCATGTTTTTTCCAAAATCCAGACTTTTTCTTTTCTTCCTCGGCAAAGCGGGGGTTTAAAGCTAGTTTCAATTATTTTCTTAAAATTTTTTAATAGTAGATTCTTCAATTATGATAAAAACATTCAATGCTATATAAGAGTCATTGCCAGTCTCACTATCATAATACTTTTTCTTTCTTTCTTTCTTCTTCTTCTTCTTCTTTTTTTTTTTTTTCTCTATAGTAGAACCTGTATAAATTAATATTCAATGAATTAATAACTTCGGTTAAATAATATTTTTCCCTGATCCCGACTTGAGCTAATTAAATAAATTAATAATTTCGCTAAATTTATAAGATAATAATTTTCAAAAAATTCCTTTGGGCCCATTGAAAATATAAATTAATGATTTACTAAATACATATGAAAATTACATATACTGTGTAAATTCATATGATAAATACTTTTTAGATAATTTATTATTTCCTAAAATATGTATCTATAGTCATTTGTTTATGTTTTGCAATCGAACTAAATTAAATACGATCTTTAACGTTTTGCAAAGCGTATGCCACATTTGGTATATTTTTCTCTTGTTGAAACAAGTAATTTTCAAAGTGTCCACTGCAAGAAAAGCATCTTTTGGAGAGACATATGGTGAAGCAAGACTATCATATGGATCTTGATCATCATCTACTGACGCACCCATTACTCCTTGAATAATTTCTTCATCTGTAGGGGATTCCATTACAGCTTCATTTTCACTAGGATAATCAAGAATATGCTCAATGTTCATGGGATTTCTATAGTGCAAATTAGAAATTAGTTCTTCAAGTCCATGAATCCCTTCAAAGTGATTGATTTCTTATTTCAGAGGCACACCTTCCTCGGATCGAATTTTGCAATGTTGAAAACAATTTGCAATAGTTGTTGTCTTCACATCGATATTCCATGTGGTATTAATGAAATTGATAGCATCTAGCACATTAATTTTTTCAGGATTTGTTGCTCCCATCTCATACCCTTCCAAAATGCTAGAATAAAAACGATGCCGGTAATGAACCTTAAGTGTTTGAATAATTCCAACATCACATGGTTGAATTTTTGATGTTGTATTTGGAGGAAGAAAGAATAATTCAACGTTTCTCAAGCCTTGAATAACGTGGGATGAGCTGGGCAATTATCTACAATAAGCAGCACCTTTCTATCGGTCATTCTACTATCAAACCAATGAATAAATTCTTGAAAAAGCAATCCAATCATCCATGCTTTCTTGTTGGCTCGATAATGACAATTAAGATTGTCTATATTCACATTTTTAAAGCATCTAGGATTAGCAAACTTACCAATAATCCATAGAGGTACTTTATCTGAACCATCGCCATTGCAACAAATAGCAACAGTAAGTCTTTTGTTGTCCTTTTTTCGTCCTTCTAACTGCTTTGTAGCTAGTGAATGATCAGCTTGCAAACGATAAAATAAGCATGTTTCATCCATATTATAAATATCTTTCCAATCAAATTTGTCCAACTTAGTAGGGGGTGCACACGGTCGGTTAACCAATCTATGTGGACTGTTACAAACGGTTAACCGTTTAAACGGTTTTTTTAATTTACTAACTATACACTGTCCATTAAATTCGGTTAACTATTAATTTCGGTCAGTTAACCATTTCTTTACAGTTAACCATTTACGAATTAGACATTATTTGTTCCTAAATTTATAATATTTAAAACCTCAAATAAAAATAGAGCATAAATCTCAAATGTCAAATAAAAATATAAAATTACAAACCATAGTCTTAATTATTAACTAAAATAACATTTTAACCATAAACTCCAATAATTAAAACATTAATAAAAAAAAGTTTCCAAATATAGAAATTGTTGTACAAGATCAAACATCAATTAATGAAATTGTTTTTAATTGTTTGTTTTTTAATGAGTGTGAAACTAAGAATTGAGAGGAGATCGGATTGGAAGGGAGTGACCGAGACTACTTTGTGTTGTATAGTGAGGAAGTATAATAACATCAAAGACCTAAATGTTTCACTTTTTATTCATGTTACCTATATATATATATGTATATATAATTACATAATTTTTTTAAGTAAAATATTTGTAAATAATCGGTTCACCACGAGTCCACATGGACTTTCGATGTAAAAACCTAAACCTAAACCTAAACCTTAATCGTAATCGTAATCGTTAATTTCTAAAAACAAAAACTGTACACTAGTCCATCAGTTTCGGTTAACCATATTTTTAGCTCGGCTTCGGTTCGGTTTCACGGTTTTTTGGTTTTTTTTTTGTGCACCCCTACAACTTAGCTCGAATTTCAGGTAAAGCATTTTCAATACTCTCCACAGTAATTGAACCACTTTCACCAAACTTTTCTATGAGACTTAATCCCATGCCTCGCCTTGAACCGCTCTAGCCAACCACTTGAGAAGTTAAAGTCTAAATCTGCATCATCATACATTTTTTGTAGAAACACTTTTGCTTTAGTTTGAATCATTTCTCTTGTCATGTTCACTTTCTCTTGATATTGGAGAAACCACTCATATAACACCTTTTCTAATTCAGGATATTTGGCTGATTTGTGCTTTTTAACATTGCTATTTGTTATCTCTTTTGACAAATATTTTGCTGACCTTTTGAGAGTTTTTGATATTGTTCCTTGGCTGATGGAGATACCAAACTTTTGTTGAACCCATTGTTGCAATTCTTTTTTACTTAAAGTGGGGTGTGATGTGAAAATTTGCAAGTGCACAAAATCGTATTAAGTAATAAAGTGTAAGTAAAGATCATTCCCGTGGAGATTATTTACTAATTACCAACTAATTCACAAAAATTATTAACTAAGCAAACAACGAATAATTGGATTTGTTTTATATTAAGCTAATAATTAAATTGAAAGACAACAAAAGCAATTAAAAATAAGTAGAGATAATTCAATAAGAGAAACACCCATGATATTAATTTCATACAACTTTTAGCCTAATCAATATATTGTATATTTAAATAATTTAATTACTCATGCAATGGAGAATGATTTGATGTCAATAATATTCTCTCTCAAGATATATTATTAATATTAAATATATGTCAATAACCCTACTCTTAATAGTGATTAATATCTTATAGTTAACACACTAAGCACGAATCATTCAAAAACTCCACACAAGTTCAAATTATATTACTCTCATTCAAATATAAACTTATGATTTTATTATCTTAGTTCCGATTTAAATAGTATTTCTGTGAGCGGACGACGCGTTTTCGACGGGACGCGGGACTCCCTTTCGGAAGGGACGCCTCGATTTCGGGCGGGGCCCTCCCTCGCATGGGGTTTTTGATTTGGAAACTCGTTTTTGGAAAAAGGCGGATTATTTTGAAAAAGAATCGAGACCTAAATCTCGATAAAAAGTATAGGAGTCGCCACCCGGCTCAGCTCAACCGGGAAATTACAGTGTAGCTGAACCAAAGCGGGAACTGCCACACTTTTCAGAGATTCGGGTCCGGACAAGTCCTTTATTTCGTGTCTAATTTAAATATTATTGTCAATGTTCTAGTTACAACACTTTACGTAGCTAAAGATTTATTTTTATTAAAAGAATACACGCAGCGCGCATACAGAATAATAATACAAAAATATAAAGTAAAGAGAATAAATATTTAAGGGCTTACAACCAAATTGAAAGAAAAAAATAAAACTCTCGCCTCACTGATACAACCGCCTATATACACGAGAATCTAGAAAAATTACAACCGCCTAAATACACGATTTAATTCTATTAAATACAAATAAAAAGAAAAATTAAAATAGAATAAAAGCTGCAAAACAAAGGTTAGCATAATTTATACGGCACGCCATAAATAGGACTCAAGTAGACAGAAATAGGGAATTAGAATTCGGGGTCATGCAATTGGGGGTAACCGGGTCGACCCGGTCGGCCGGCCCGGTCAGACCTGGAAAACCATTTTTGAAACGTCCCTGTATTTTTGGTTTTGTGAGAAAAATCATTTTTGAAAACAATTTTTCCGGTTTATTATAATTAAATATGTAAAGTGGGTCGGTTTTCGGGAGATTCGGGTCTCCGTCGTGGAATTGTTCTAAATGCATCTTTACTGAAAAATAAATCTAAGGTCGTGAGGGTTTTCCAAATTTTTCTGATTTTCTGGGATATTCTGATTTTTATGAAATTTTTTGGATTTTTAGAATTTTATTTGGATTTTAGGGATTTTTTAGGGATTTCTGTCCCTGGCCGCGAGCTACAGTCGTACGACTGTAGTTACAGTCGTACGACTGTCTACTACAGTCGTGCGACTGTAGCCCTGGTTTGGGCAGAAATCGCTAAAAAACCCTAAAACAAAACCCTAAAACTGGAGAAGGAAGGATAGTCGTACGACTGTAGTGTGTTTGGCACGACTGTATTTACAGTCGTGCCCCTGTTCTTATTTCAAGAACAGTCGTACGACTGTTCTTACTTTTCCAGAAATAAAAATGCAAAAACTTGAAGAAAAATGCACCAAACACAATCAAATCACCCAGAAAGCTGGAAAAAAGGATAAGTTAAAGATTGTTTACCTCCTTGGTGACGATCCACAGCTGGAATGACCCCTGGCTACGCACCAATCCACGTGAATTTGCACTTTTTCCCCAAAAAGCCAAGGTTTCAAGTATGTCCAAATAACTCCAGAAAAGTCACGGATTTGTGTTTGTTTTTGGTCCGAGATGATTTAATTTGTTAGTGTGATTGTTAACCTAAGATGTCTAATTCGTTTTAGAGATTAAAAGCAAGAAATCAAGGAGAAAATGTGAGAAGAAAGCAAGCCTTTTCACTTCTCTCTCTTCTTTCTTTTTCTCCCCTTTTCTCTCTCTAAAATTCTGGTTTTCAACTCCAAAAACCTCCAAAAGTCCCAAAATCTGCTTTTTCCTTTCCTTATATACCCCACTTGCCCGGAAATCTTGAGCATTAAATGCTCAAGATTTCCCTTCTCTCTCAAGTCAAAGAAGTATGGGCTGAAACCTGCTCCCCAAAAGTACAGTCGTACGACTGTACTTACACTTCAGTCGTACGACTGTAGTGAATTCCCACGACTGTATACTACAGTCGTGGGTCAACGGTCAACGGCCCCATTTTTTTTTTTTTTTTAGCTAAAATTTCGTGTTCACAATTTCCTCTCGGTACTCTATACTATTTCAATCTATAAACATGCAATTGGTGATCAAGGAAAAGCAAGCATTAAACAAAATAATAACATTTGCATATCTAAAATAAGAAAACTACAATAATTTCATAAACTAATAAAGTTCTATTACATTAATATCCTAAATAAAGAAAGTTTAGCTACTCATAGTATCTAAAACACATAAGTAAAAAGTAAGAAATGAAGACATGAAGAGGGATGAAACTCTAAGGTTGGTGTAGACCTCTTCACTGAATCTCTTCGCCTTGTCGCCATCACCAAACCTCTAGAATTCCTCTCAAAAACACAGAATTAAAACTAAGTTCGGTCCCCCCAAATTGAAAACAAAAGCTCCTTATATGGGAGAGACAATCTTCTAACCCAATAAGGAGAGAAACTAACTTAGAAACTTTATAACCCAAAAGAAATCTCTAACTAATCCCAATTAGAAATCCTAATTTATCAAATTCCACTAAACACAAATTCCCCAAAATATCTTCAATCTAACTATTCTGATCCAAATAGGAAAACATAATTTTGTAGGAGAAAAAGTCAACTAGGAAGTTTGACCCGCAAGACTTAGGATCAACTATAGAAAACCCAATTTATCTTCTTCATCTCAACTCCGATTAGCTCGATTTAGATGCGTTGGAAAGCTGACGGATAGGCGCACAACTTTGTAGAACAACTTTGAAGCCAAATCAGCCTTTAACTATCTCAAAAATCTAGACAAAGTTCTACCTACAGCAATCCTTCTCCAATTAGAATTCCTAATTAGGTAAAATTCTCCTATTTTACACCTAAAAAAAAGAAATAAAACTAAATAAGAGCAAATAAATAAAATATAACAATTAACTAATAAAGTATTAAAACTAATACTAAAAATGCATAAATTAATAAAAACATGAAAATGAGTTATCAGGGTGGTCATTTTCGTACACACATAATGCTTTTCGCATCTCATCTGTTAGTGTAGATTTTTTTACACCTTTCAAATGAGAAGCCATGAAGGAAATGATATGTATGAATTTTTGTATTTTGATTATGAAACTAAAGTGCATATTTCATTTATAAATATTTTATTGTGCATGAAAAACTTAAAATTTTAATACGTACATGCATGTATATTGAATTTTAAACCATCTTTTTCCAAAATTAGCTGTCATACAATGTACTTTCTCATCCATCCATGCATTCAGAATATCAATGCTCATAATCCCTTTATTAATTTTATATAAGTTTAATAAAAAATGATGTATGAAATACGAAATATTCTCTAAAATTATAAAATATTAATTTATCGATAAATTAATAAAATATTAATTTATTGATAAAATAATAATCTCGGTTAAATAATGAATTTTTCCGGTCTCAAGTTTATTAATTTATAGATGTTCTACTGTATTTATCCTTTTTTTTTTTTTTTTTTTTTTTTTTTTGGGCTCTTCACCAAATTATGTCAAAGGAAGTAAGAGCCCAAAAGTTTTTACTCTGTGGGCTAATTCTTGTGGGAGCCCTCATTGTTCATGATGGCTTTGAAAAAGCAATTGTAAATTTGTGAATCTCTGGCACTTTTTTTTTTTTTTAGTTGTAACGTTATAGTTTTATAAATAGATTAAAACAAAATTTCCAATTTTTATACATTTGGGTATTTCGGTTTCACAAGAAAGGTGGCCATAAAGGTTATTTATAACTAAAGTATATGTATTATACCAAAATACTTATAATTACGTACATTACTATATGTCCTATGAATTTAATACAACATTAATTTTGAATGTCCTATTAAACAGATCTATAATTTTTGCATCAATTACTTATATAACCCGCGCACTACTTTTCTTTAAAAGTTCAGATATACTGCCTTTTTACTTATTGAACTCAGAAATTCGACTGCTTGTTTATTAGGCTTTCGGTAACAAGTGGTCAGAATTGAGTTACATGACAAGCACACTAGTCAAGTAGTCATAATGTTCAAATGACTATTTTGTAAAAATAATAATTGTTGCATGTTGAATTTTATTTTCTCTAGCCTCTACGATTTAGATAGGATAAGTAGAATGTCAAACACTGGGCATTGATATAATTATAAGTATTGTTTAGGATTAACCGAATAGATACTAAAAGGAATAAGCGAATAAAAGTTCAAAGAGGATTTAGTTTATTTTTACTAAGTTTACATTTTCTAAATGCTAAAGTAATCAACCAAATTAGTTATTAGAATTACAAGTTGCAAATTGATCCTACTAGAAATGCAATAAAATATGAATACATTTAATGATTAGAGAATATGGCCTATGATTTCTAAATGTAATTATCGTTGTCAATAGAAGTATTCTTATTTAGAATCCATAAGCATTCTCATCTAGAATCCATAAGCATTCTCATGTTATCATGGAGATTACCAAAAATCATAAAGTTTTATGCCTATTCTTTTTATCCCTCAAAGTGAAATCCTCGTCTCCTAAATAATTTCTACCTTTTAAGTAAATTTATTTGTGTTTTCACCAAAGTGTTCCAATTCTCATTGTGAACAAATCCACTAATAATTACATATGGTGATCAATCATACATAATAAATTAAGTGCTCAAATAAACTTATCTAAGTATATATTGTCAACTAAATCATACAAGGAAAATAATAATATTGAAAACATAATCTAAAGAAAAAGAAAAGAACAAAAAGAGATTGATAATTCCTTAAATACTTCTTTAAAAGATGCTTGTAGATGGTATGGTCTCTTGTTGGCTCTTCTCTTCCCTGATGACTCCTTGTTCTTTATAAGCAATTTGATTGTGTTTAAATAATTTCTTTTTTGTGTTTTTCTTGGTCTCCCCTAAAAAATGTGGATAATAACATGTATTTATAGGTCATAAAAAGATGTAATAGTTGGACAAAAGTCATAATGTTTGGAAAAGTTACATTGGTTTGAATTGAAAATCACAATGGTTAGACGAAAAGTTGGAATGATTCAATTGAAGAGTTGCCTCTCTTGGATAAATAACCACCTCACTTGGATGGATAGTTGTCTCCACTATTTTGTATCATGAGTTGGCATAAATGGTACAAGTCGACACAGTCATCTCAGTATTGTCTCAAAATTCTTTAATTTTTCAATAAAAATTTCTCAATTACGGACTTAAATTATTCAATTGATCCTATAAAATAAAAACAAAATAAAAGTAGTATAAAACATGATAAATTAAACTAAATACACAATTTAAACTTAGAATATAACATTAAATCAACTAGGATAATCATGCTGAATTGTGTGACATCAATAATAATAATAATAAGGTAAAAGTCACATGGTCTCTTTTTGAAAAAAAAAAAAAAAAAAAGCACTATTTTCTATTTTTTTTAAAGAATGAAACCAATGAGATGGTTTTGCAAGCTTCCCCTTAAAAGTTCTTCCGTAGAAATATCATAGTCAATAGTAAAGTAATATTCCGAATAATGTTTAAGAGAAAATTTAATGTTTATATGTTATGTTGACTAATTATGGAAGCATATGTAATTGGTAAAGTCTTTTTCCAATTTAGATTTCAGGTGTTGAGCACATTCGTCGTTCTCTTGTAATTAAGTGTAATTGCAGCAAGATAACGGGAGAATTTGCTTAAAATGACTAGATTTAAGAACTTTAATAAAATAAATAAATAAATAATTTACGGTTTCATCACAACTAAGAAAATTGAATAAACACCTATAGATTTGCTTCAAGTATTGTCATTTTAAATGTAAAAAAAAAAAAAAAAAAACATACTATCTTTTTTTAATCTTTTTTTGACTCTGAAATGTTTTATGCTGTTTTTGTTAAATTCTTCCAATTGAACTTGGAAATTCTGTTGCTTGCGAATTTTGTATCATTGGGCTATCAGTAGACAACATTTTTCAATGGCCTAGGGTGAACTCTCCCCAAGAGAATGGTAATTGACAATTTGAGAGGCATGATCTCAGAACAGCCACGATCAAGAGCAAAGCAGATACCGTCGGGCATAGCTAAAACTTGACAATAAGTGGATAATAAATTACGTGTTTAATGATAGTGATTAGGACTTAAATTTATCAATACGACTAACTCATTTGGTATGTAGGGTCTCAGTTGATCTGTATCGTACATAATGACTAAAATTGATATTTCTTACAAATTAGAGTTTTCTATATAACCTTATCCTGAGAATTATTGTGGATAATTTTACAATTTTGATTGTTCTCAAAATTCAAAGAACAAATTAACATACTGTACAATTCGTAGCGACGTAAATCAAAGTATAAAAAGTGGATTCTTTACCTAATTCAATACCAGAACCATGATTTAAACTGTTAATCTCATTACACATATAGTTAAAAATTACAAATTTTGAAATTGAAGATTAATAAAAGATGAAGCTGTTGGCGAAGTTCTCATATCAGATACATTCTCCAAATCAAATCCAGGCAAAACAATGGCACCAATTCCGCAAATAAGATCCGTTAATCGATTTCCATAAAGTTAATAATCCAAACATACATGAACAGATATTCATACCATTACCCCAATCAAGTAGAATACCATTCAAATGGACATATCAGTAACAAGAGAGTTCAATGAAAATCACAGCAAGCATTAACACAGTGTTGAAGATTAGAATAAAATGTTTCAGACACCCAAGGAAGGATAAAGCAGCACTAGCTCTCAAGCCTGGCGAAGGCGAAAGCTCTTAGGCGGCCACTGCGAATGTTTTGAGAAACAAGCCTTGAATTTATCATCACCAACAGTAACCAACACCAAAAACTTTTATAAAGATTACTCTGTACTTGATTTCTTAATACCAAAGTAATATATAATTCAAATGCAGAACAAGAAATCATTCAACACAACTAAATCAAAAACATAAAATTGGCATAATTAAAATAAGGAAACATAGTCTCAGACATCCAAGGAAGGATAAAGCAGCATTGGCTCTCAAGCCTGGCGAAGGCGAAAGCCCTTAGGCGGCCACTGCGAATGTTTTGAGAAACAAGCCTTGAATTTATCATCACCGACAGAACTAACACCAAAAGCTTTTATAAAGATTACTCGGTACTTAATTTCTCAATACCAAAGTAATATATACTTCAAATGCAGAACAAGAAATCATTCAACACAACTAAATCAAAAACATAAAATTGACATAATTAAAATAAGAAAACATAGTCTCAGACATCCAAGGAAGGATAAAGCAGCATTGGCTCTCAAGCCTGGCGAAGGCGAAAGCCCTTAGGCGGCCACTGCGAATGTCTTGAGAAACAAGCCTTGAATTTATCATCACCGACTTCGAATTTCACAAAAAATTACATAGATCTCACATACAAATGTGCAGAAACAGATGTGTAAGAGCAAAAGTAAGTTGTGCATTTGATAGTAATCAGTTAATTACCAACTCACAAGCAAGTCAGACAAATTTTATGCCTCAAAAAGTTGAGTTCATAAATGGATTAACTCCGATTCACACATCTAATTGATTCATCATTCTTGCCAAATTCAATTGAAGAAAAACGCAGAAAAGTATCACAATTTTGAGGAAAAAAAATGGTGCGAGTGTTTCCCCAGTAAAGAGTGAGCCATACATGGATAATCATGGACCTGATTCCCATTAGTTGAAACAACCAGAGATAGAATTAAAGAAACTATCAAAGGGCACAATTAGCAGGAAAACACAGGCACAAAGGATTAAACGAATGCCTCTTGAAGAAATTCAGTGGGGGCAAAAGGGGGGAAAATCCATAGGAAAACCCTACAGAGAAACCCGAAGAATTGTTTAATATAGCGCAGCTATGACTCAAAACGCTTCCATTGATATTTGGAAGGCGATCTTAAGGGCTGCGCATGGAACACAAATACAATAAAAATTTTGGGGAATACAGAGACTGCAGTAGAAGGAAGAGAAATCTTGAGATTTTGAGGACGAAGGAAGGAATTTGGTTGCTCAGAAACCCTAATCTAAAATGAGAAAACGACGCATACTTGATATTTATAGCCATAAAATTGGGATTATTGCCCTAAGGACATGGGCTGCGGAGTTTCGAGCCCATAGGTTCCCAAATTTAGGCCTCCCCTACTGGACCGTTAAATTCCCGGCCCATCAAGGCATATATTTAATTTTCCTAATGTGAACTATTCATTTTTGTTGAAAACTATCTGGCTAAAAATGGGCGAGAATATCCATATCCATTTCCCGTCCGGATCCACTCCTAAGGGATCGGAGATTCCCGATAAAAGTTTCAATCATTGATCTTCTTTTCTATCATCGGGTTAGAAACTAAAAGTCAGAAATTCATTCTGACTTTAAGAATCCATTTTATTAATTAATACATTTGAAAACCAAGAATTGATATCAACTTATTTCCACAAAAATCGACCACAGGCATTCACTAAAATTTGATTTTATTACTTTTACTTTTCTTCCTTTTATCGTAATTTATAAATTAATGGTTGTACTTTCTTAACATAGAATTATTTATATATATTTAATCTAATTTAGTATTTTTAAATTGCATATGAAACCTTAAATAAAAATTAAAAAAAAAAAGATATAAATTTGACCATCGTCTAGGGGGTGATGACGAAAAATGAATCGACTAAATTAATTAAAAAATATATAAAATTGAAAGACCATAAATAGAGATAGCATGGACTATGAGCATCCATCGTCAAGTAAGTCAAGTTTTGACGGGTGTGGGGATGAATGTTCTGGAGGTATCAAAAAGTTCATATCATACGCAATGATAGTATTACGATGTAATTTCCTCTTATTCTCAAATCAGTACTCAATATGGCCATAAAAATATATATTAAAAAAAATGAAAAGAAAATTATGTACTCAAGATAAAAATATTTGTGCCAAAAAAAAAAAAAAAAAAAAAAAAAAACCCAATAATTCTCTAAGCTTATCTTTCGAAGCACAGTATTACTAAAGGTACAATACGCCAACTAAATATGCACCATAATATTGAACACTTAGTTTCAATTACAAGTCTACCAAATCCAGTGCCGAGCCAGAATCTGAGTATTGGTGGCACAAATTGTGTAAGAGATGAGAAAAACAAAGATGACAGTGGAGAGGGATAGCAGCAAATTTTGGTATAAAGGGGAGTGGTATGTTTGTCGAGAAATTGCAGTAAGTGTATTCGTAATTTGTTTTGCTTTTTTTAAACTATAACGGCAAAACAACATAGTTTTATCTAGTAGTCCAATTTTTTTAAAGAAAGAGAGACAAATCCCATCAAAGGATTCATTTTTTCACTGATTTTGGAGGGCAAAATACTCTTCCAGATCCATAATTCATAGGACGGAGACTGCCTACCAAATATATCTACTAGGAGGCTCTTTTGATGAAAGGCGATTAGCCTAATTAAACGAGTACATAATAAAAAATATCAGAACGATTACAAATTCCGACGCTAATCTACGTTACTAAATGTCATCTATAGCAACATTTTGATAGTAAGGATTTTTTTTTTTTTTTTAATCATGAAGGCTGCGGTTCGAATATCTTTAGTAGCAAATCATTAGTGTCAAAATTGCTTTAAAAGAATTACCAAACCTAAACCAAAAATCATTAGGTCTATTTTTCCTTTTTTTTTTTTTTTTTTCGCCGTCATGAATCAGGCTAAATGAGTGTACTTTCCACAATCACTAGCTTTGTCTTTCACAATTTCAATGCTTGTGAAGCCAAATTAACAATAGCTTCTATCTATTATCACCATTCACCATATTTTTCTTTTCTGAGAAAAAACAAATATTCTTGATTACTGGAATCTTTTTAACGCGTGTATCTCTTATTAAAAAAAAAAAAAAAAATAGAAAAACAAAAAAACAAATAGAGACTACCCTTTTCCTTATGGGACGAGGACTCGACAATTGCAAAGAAACAACCGATGTGGAATTTGAATGGTAGCTAACTAGCAACGCCTCTACATGTAGAATTTGAAAGGTAGCTAACTAATACTTTTTTTTTTTTTTTTCCGTTTTATATATTTTTCTTTCTTTTATTACCATTAAGTTATATCAAAGTCGCTCTGGATAGATCATAAGAAGTATAGGATTTCTCATTTCTCACTTTCAAATTCAATAAATGTTTAACATTTTACTTACGAGTTCTCAAATTTTTACGAATTTTGTAATTTTTTTCATAATTAATTTTTTTTAAACATATTAAATATATGATTTTTCCATCTTGCTAATATACACCGGGAGTTAATTAACATTTTCGTCTTGTGTGAATTTCAGTTTTAATTAATTGGTGTCTAACGTGATTATAAGGAAAGTAGAAGACTTTAGAGGTAATATGATTTATATTAATGAAACTTCCATATGCAAATGTGTCATTCATAAAATCTAAATCATACTTCTGATTTAGTTCCATGTGCTCTAAAAAATCATGTCGCATCAGTTAACGGTCAGTGCAATCTATGCAAGACATAGGTGTTATATTTGGGGCGAACACTATCGAGATGGAAAAATCACGAATCTAATATGTTAAAAATTTTGGATGATGAAACTAATTGCAAAATTCACAAAATCAGTTGTAAAAAGATGTTATCTTAATATTATCAAGTGAAAATTTTAGAATGCTCCTGAAATATATTACTTCTTGAAAATATATCAATAAAAATGGTTATTACTTGAACTTTTAGGGTATAATAAAAAAATAAATATAAATTTTATTTTATCATGAACAAGAGTGCCGTAAAATTTCTCTTATTATGGTGATAACTTATTTCTTACGCACATCATTATAGATTGACTGTAAAATATAAACTAAATTTTGGTATATGTATACTTTTAAAGTAAAAACCTTCTTATAAGCAAACATGTGCATACATATAAAATTTATATTTATTTGAGAAAATATAGAGTTGATAATTTCTTTAATGAATTATGGATTATAGATAACTAAAATGAAATAATTAAATTAGAATAAATATGAAATGTTTGTTTGGACTCACAGTCATCAAGTTGAAGAATTGACTTGAAGTCACTCGGGTTTGAACGCGGATACTTTTCTGCAATTTATGCGCGTGAATTCTGCTTGACTTTCTACTTCTGTTTGTTGACCATTGTGACACTGGATTCTTCCAACCTCTTTACACGATTTTTAATATGGCTGGCTAATTATGAATATAATACGCATAAGATAAGAATAGTATTGTAAGTGAAAAGATTTTACATCTTGGAGTATTTATTTTTATAGTTATAAAAGTTTCAAGCAATAACCTTTTTATTACTTTTCTAAGAAGAATATATCTTTATAAATTTTTTAATTTTTTTTTTTATATATGAGGCGAAGTGGAGATCATGGAATTTGTGTATTTGTTTAGATGGTTATTCCCACATCTCTGTCACCATTTATGAAATGGAAAATAAAAAATCTTTATTCCCTGAGATTAGATTTCTGTACAATCCATATTTATTGTTTCGCAAACATCTAATAATCTAACACTATTTATTAGTAAAAAATAGTTTTCCTTGTTAAAATATTTGTCATAGAAAATATTTTAATAATTTTTTTTTTTTTGGTATGTAATATATAAATTTATAAATAAAGATATGGTGGTAGAATAATTATAGTAAATGTATATACGTAATGTGATTTCTCTCTCTTTTCAAAAATAACTTTGAGAAATCGGAAGTTATTTTTCCTTATTTCTTAAAGATTTTCCTTTGATTACGAAAATAATTTTCATTGACTTATTTTCCTTTTAATTACGAGCACAATAAAATATAAAAAAATAATTTTCAGAAGAATATTTTTCATAAAACATATGGATCCTAAATAACAATTTCTTTAGTAAAATTTACAAATATAACTATTTAATACAACATAGATATATATTAACTTTGTAAGCAACACATTGGTCAATCCACCAAATATAACAATAAACATCTAAAAATTCATATAGGCTATAATTATTTTTTTTTTAATTCCAAAAGAATATTAATCCATCAAAATAATATCAATAAAAATTGGCAGATAAAACAATTTCAAGAATATCAATGCATCTTTCCTGTGAGGTGGAAAGATGGGTCTCCATAGACCGCTCCATCATCGTCTTTATCGAAGTATTTTTCTCCATTTCCACCTTGTGCAGAAAATAAGTGGATAGATCTCGAACCCATTGGATTGGTGAGAACAAATTTTTTCCACCCCTTTACACTGCTAGAAAATAAATTTTTGTAGGATGACTGCTACTTTATAAATGATTAATGGCAAAAAAAAAAATAAAAAAAAAAACATTCGCAGCTACTAGAGCTTTTATCAAAATTGTAATTGGCCCCTTAATCAATTTTTTTAATACATTGAGTATCTGATCTTTTTATTTTGATATTATAAGCTCCAAAATCGATTTTATTTTATGTCTATGTAACAAACACTATTAAGTGACATGACCAATAATATTTTAGTACGTAACACAATTTCAAAAAATTGCCAAGATAAGAAAAAAGATTTGCTGAAAGTGTACATTTTATAGTTTCAAACAATAAAACCGTATAATTGTTAAATTATTTCGGAATATTTATTTCACAATTCCGTTACTGAACAAAACATATTTTACACACGTAAAAGATAGGTCGAGTTTGAGACTAATAATATTGAAATGAAAAAGATTGGGTATTTAATATATTCAAAAAATTGATTAGGGTGTTAACTGCAATTTTGGTAAAAGATTAGAGTACTCAGAATGTATTTTACCATGATTAATATATGCTTATATTACACACATCATATTAATATATGTCAGTTATCAACTACAATGCTATTTTCATGTTATTTGATTTTTCTCAAAAAGAATACTTAATCAAGTATAATAAGTTTATCGTGCGAAACATATCAATAACTTCCCACACATCTATTTTTGCCATATACAAGACTTAGAATATGAGACTTTTATATATACTTCTCCTATATACAGTGGCTTCATGTAATGTTAAAGGTTTAGTGGTGTTACATAATTAACTAATCTCTAATTATAATTAATCGGATGTGAAAAGACTCTATGAGTATTTAGGGTGTTGATATTGATTACATAACGTGAGCACATAAATGAAGTTCGGCTATTGTAACACAAAACTAATTGGCTAGCTATCATTTGTTGACATCCATTGGTCTATATATCTCTTTTGAGGTCTAAGATCATTAATGAGTTTAGTCTTCTCTACAAACATGGACCCACCATGCCTTCAAATATAGGTCCAACGATATTTTCATCATCTACCTTCGTTTGCTTTGATACTAAGAAGAGACTCCATGGGATTTTAAAGTGTTAGGTCTAATTGCATAGATGAACACACAACGAGGTTGAACTCATATAAGATAAAATCAATTAGCTTATATTAAAACCTCGTCTACATCACTTATTGCCACTCATTACTGTATGATGGATTCGGTAAAAATTCCTCTGTAAATTCAAATATGGAATGGCTAAGGCCGAATCTGCTTATGTTCCTGCAAAATAGAAAGGACGTGACACCGGTAACCTTTGGGTTATGCTCAAATATCCAAGTCAGCCTTGACTATGTCAATTTTTGGCTATATTAGCTTGATTATTGATTTATTAGTCTTTTTCATACCTCCACGCTCCTTCCTTTTATAAAGTTAGTGGTAGAGTTTGCTCTAGATTAGGAATGCCCAGAGCCCTTATCTCATTTGGACTAGAAGACTTCCACCTCACGTTCCACGTGGAACACGAGTCCCCCTTTAATCACACCACTAGGTAGAGGTAGACTTAGACAAGGACTCTCCTCCCTTCTGAAAGGCTTCTTCAACACCAAGCAGACGCATCTTGACCCAAACCAGGCCTCCACCAACGAGCCCCGTAACTGCTAAACAATCCGTATGATAGACCCTATATTATAATATCCAGATGTCATCAGAAGTCCTTCGCCAGTCCAGAGAACTCTTTAGGGTTCCACTTCAAATTTCAAAAATGCAGTCCTTGAGCCGCGTGCCCAACAACCCCTCACCACGTGTCAAATTCTAAAGAAACTCTACCTTTGGCTGTCCCATCAGGGAGGGGTTACAACTTTTCATTTTTCCCCTAAAACGCTTTATTTCACTCATTCAACTCCTGCAAACAAAAAGCTCTCACTTCACTCCCAGTCTTTCCACTCTCAACTTTTCCACATAGCAAAACCAGTAAGTATTCCTTCTTTTCTTATGTAATTTCCTTTCTGTTTTTGTGTTTTAAGATTGCGCCCAAAAATCCACTTTTACGCTTGAGAAAACCTCTTTCCACAAACTTGCAATTCCTCCCAGACATTCCCAGGCCTTTACACCTTCAAACCATAAAATCCCCTAATTACACCTGGTCCTCAATCCTTAAACATCATGCCTCATCACCTCCAGTAAAAGTGGATTCAGACCTCGCCAGGATCTCCTCATTAGAATCCTCAGAAAGAACACCATTCGTTAGAGCACCCGGTGCACCGGCATGCCATGCCACTGTCTGTCAACAAGTATAGAACAACACCAGAGGAAGGAAACCGGAAAGGACCCTGACTCCCTATACTGCAGCTATAGCTTCTACAATCAAAGAAGGAGAGATAAGATGGTTACGGGTTGCCCATATATGGCTAGAGACCTATGAATCGCTCAAGACTTCATCCAATCAGAGGGTCCACCAACCACCGGAAGTCTTTTTCTCTATATACCTTCATCACATCAAAGGCGGATTCACCTATCCCCTACCGGAAGAGATATGCAACATGTTGAACTGTTACAACTACACCCGAACATAATAGAGGACATATGTGCCTTGTACTGGCTATGTTGCAACCTCGGCATCCAGTTGACTAGTGCCATATTGCCGCACCAATTCACTGGGATGCCAACAGCGACCATCTAACCCTAGCGAAAGGCGCCGACTTCCAGTTCTTCATGAGTCGCACTTCATCGGTCAAGGGCTTCAAGAAATTGTTCTTTTTTATCAGGCACAAAGATGATGCTCCTATGTTCCCCCAAGCTTAGCCATTCCAGAGCACTAAGGCAATGAAAGGGGCAAAGGACAGGCTTTCACCCAAGGAGAAAGCCGATCTGGAAGTACTGAGCTTCGTTCCAACCAAGTACTGGAAGCTCTCGTATGCGGTCAAGGCCCTCCGCCTAAGGCTATCCCTAGCCACACTGGACTACCGAACAGGACTTCCAATTTTCTTTAACAATCTCATTGAGGATCGCTGAGGTATTAATTTTTAATCGTACTCATTCTACACTTGTACTCTTGGCAAGGATGTCACTAGCTGCTACTGTTATAGTACTAAAGACCCGAAAGAAGGGATCTCAGACCCCGGCTACCACTACCGTCCCTTCGGTTCCCCCAACACCTATGCTCAGACTCGAGGAGTCAGCCCCCTATCCAGGTGGAAATACTGAGCCCGCATCTGGGGGTAAAAGGAAGGCAACTACCGCCACCATAGCGAACAAAGGCAAAAGGATCCACATGGTAAGACTTGCCACTTGTTATTCCCTACTCCTATACTTGTACTATTTCTCACGTTAATAACTTCTGCGGGATGTCATCCTAGATTTTGGCCAGACCCCGGGGGATAATGATGGCCCCTCCATAAAGGAGATCCTCCTGTCCAAATTCAAGACTGAAGCAAGCTTAGCGGATCCCCTAGTGCAACTGGAACTTAACACTGGGATGTACTTATCAGTAGATGCGGCGAGGATGGACGAGCTAAGCAACCGCACAATTGGGACCCGGGTCTTAATCAAGCTATACACCGTAAGTCCCTTCGAGCTCTTTCACTCCCCCTATTGAACAGTTGGAGTAACACTCCCTTTTGTAGGCCATCCCTTTCCTCTATAAAGAACTGAAGCGGGTTGAGGACGCGGACCTCATTTACAACGAAAACCTGGCTGGGGCGCTGGAAAGGAAGAAGATGGAGAAAGTGCTAGCCGAGGCTACTGAGAGAAACACTGAGCAGCAAAAGACTATAGACTTGGCTTTGACCGAAATTACTACTTTGAAAAGATCTTGCACCGTGTCTGAGGTGGCCTTAGAGAAGGAGAGGGAGGCCTACCAGGCGGATCTTGCAGCTAGAGAAGAATGCCTGAAGGAAAGGACTGTAACATACAGATGATTAGCCTTACTGCATGGTAACCGCCTTCTCCAGAAATGTGCTGAGGCATATTCGGACATCTCCTTTGATAAAATTGATGCGGACTTCCCTCAGGAGATGGATCTTTCTCTTTTTTTCTCCCTTACTGGAGATTGTGGACCTCAACCTGCCAGGGCCAGAAGCGGACCCCGTCACCTCAGCTCCGGTATCGAATGAGCAGAATGAGATCACTCCTTTACAACCGACGGAGAGAGCGTCTAACCCGGAAGAGTAGCTCGGGCTTCCATTTTATTTATTTGTTTTATTTTGTCCTCTGAGGAGGTACTCTGTAATTACTTTTTCCCCGTAAACAGGGTATTTATGCAAATACTTTATATTTTCACTATATTTGCTTCGTTTTCATGATATTATCCCCCTATTTTTTCCGGGTCTCTCTTGGCTCTTCTCTGAATCCGAGCTATACGCTTCATTTCTTGATTAAGACCGTAAATAATAAAATTTGAAACCAAGGCAAATACAAAATTATAATGTTTTACTAAGTTACCTCATTAAAAACCTCGTCAAGGAAAACTCTGTGGGAAAAAACTATTGATAAGGGAAAAAGAGTGCAACATTTACAAATCTAGAGCTAATTCTGGTGATATTTCCAGAGGATTCTTGTGTTGCATGTGTAGGGGACCTCTTTTCCATCCATCTGGCTTAATTTGTGGGTGGCCGGACCCACAGCCTTCTCAATTCGGTAGGACCCCCCCACCTCATTGCTAACTTTCCTTTACCTTCCTACACTTGAGAGGTTTTAACATTTCTGAGTACCAACTCCCCCTACTAGAAGGATACTGCTTTGATCTTCCTATCATGGTACCTTGTGGTTCGGTTTTTGTAGGTAGCCATGAGACTAAAAGCCCGATCATGTATTTCCTCTAACGAGTGAAGATGGAAGCGTATGTTGATATCATTTTGTGCCTTATTGTAATATGCAACCCTGTCGCTGAGGGATCCAATCTCTACCGGGATAACCGCCTTAATCCCGTATGTCATAGCAAAAGGCATCTCTTCCGTAGAACGCTTTGGAGTGGTCTGGTATGCTTAAAGAATATTGTGTAGTTTGTCTACCTATGCTCCTTTTCGTTCTTCCAACCTTTTCTTTATCCCTTCACACAAGGTCCGGTTCATGACTTCTGTCACACTGTTAATTTTAGGGTGGGCTACCGAACTGCATCTGTGATCAAAGTGGAAGCTTCTACAAACTCAACAAACTTCCTAGAGGTAAACTGGGTGCCGTTATCTGTGATGATGACCTTCGGTATACCAAACTTGTTTAGAATGTGTTTCTGAATAAAGCTTATTGTATTCTCTGAAGTAATGATGGAAACAGCTCCGGCCACCACCTACTTGGTGAAATAATCCATCGCTACCATTGACCATTTTCATTGCTTGCTTGCTTCTAGCATCGGGCCTACTAGGTCAATTCCCCACATGGAAAAAAGCCATGCCGTGAGAATTGGTTTTTGTTCTGATGGGGGACGATTCATCTTTTTAGCGTATACTTAGCACTGATGGCATGCTGCGACATAGGAATCTGCATCCTCCTTCATTGATTCCCAAAAGTACCCATCAGCTTAGCCTTCTATACTGTTTCCAGAGTAGCCTAATGCGAACCACATATTCTCTCATGAAGCTCCCTTAGTAGATAATTTCCTTCTTCCATTAAGAGGCACTTTAACCATGGGTGACTAAATGACTTCTGGTAAAGCTGTCCTCCAATAATAGTGTACCTGGTAGATTTTCTTGAGATCAGACTGCCTCTGCTTCATCTTCCGATAACTTGCCCTCTTGGAGGAAGTTAATGATGCATTTCATCCAATCAGGAATGCTTCCATTTACGGTCAATGTCTCTAGCTGCTTTGTACTTAGGTGAGATTGTGCTTCATATGGATAGTATAGGTGCTACCATTCGACCTGGCTAGACACGACTTTGACGAGTTTGTTTGCTATGCTATTTGCATCTCGGGGAATATTCTCTATCTTTTAAACTGTGCCTTAATGCTCTATTTCCTTTAATTGTCCCTGGACTTTCTCTAAATACTTACTCATTGATGGGTCTCTGAGCTCGAAGTGCTTATTTACTTGGTTTGACACTAGCCGAGAATCGCTGATTATTCGAACCCTTTCTGGTCTAATTTCCTTGACCAGTTCCAACCCCTTGATCATGGCATCGTATTCTGCTGCATTGTTGGTGGTAGGAAAATCTAACCTGGCCTCAAAATATAGGCGGATTCAGTTTGGGCATCGGATGTATATTCTTGCTCATGCTCCCTCCTGTAAGGATGCCGAGTCAACAAAAAAAATGTCCCACTCTTTAAATGGAGGTACCGTGTCTGGTTTTAAGCCTGCAAATTCCATTATAAAATCTGCCAGGACTTGCACTTTCAGGGCCTGCCTTGGTTCAAATCGGATATCAAACTCGCCTAACCATATCCCCCATTTGGCTAATCTTCCTGATGTCTATGGTCATTGAAAAACCTTTTTTAGTAGGAATCCAGTTCTGACTGTAATGGTGTGGGCTTGAAAGTACGACCGTAACTAGACTGTTGTTGATAGTAAGGCGAGTGTGAGCTTCTCAATGCTTGGATATCTGGTTTCTACTCCCTTCAACACTTTGCTTGTGCAATATATTAGGAATTGCTATCCATCCTCTTTTGTTAGAAAGATGGATCCTATAGCTTTTTCTGTAGCGGCTATATACAAGTGCAATCTCTCCCAATCTATTAGTCTACTTAGCAGTGGAGGGGAGACTAAGAACTGCTTGATTTGGTCGAATGCCTCATGACATTCCCAGTCCCATTTAAAAGGCCTGGCCTTTCTTCAGTGCTTTATAGAATGGCATGCATCTTTTGGTTGAAAATGAAATGAATCTCCCTAGGGCTGTAATCTGGACGTTCAGCTTCTGGATCTCATTGAGATTTTTGGGAGGGGCCATGTTTAATACTGCTTTTATCTTTTCTAGATTTGCCTCTATTCCTCTCTGTGAAATCATGAACCCCAAGAACTTCCCTCCTCTTACTCTGAATATGCATTTCCCCAGATTGAGCTTGAGCCTATATTTTTTAAGAATGGTGAATGTCTCTTTGAGATCTCAGGGGTGTTCTGCCTTTTTGGGGCGTATTTCCTTTTCTTCTAAATCACCGGGGCCACTATCCGGTCTACATTGAGGGAGTGTTTTATAATCTCTAATGGGATGCCCTCTATGTCACTGATTTTCTAAGCAAAGGTATTTTGTTCTTCTTTAATCACTTGGACTATCTGAACCTTGGTGTCCTGGTTAAGCTCCTCGGAAATCCGGATCGACCTTTCTGGCGCTATGTCTAGTGTTTCCAATTCATCCACCGGTTCTGCTTTTCTCTTGTCCTCCGGTTCTAGATTGGGCTTTTCGATCTGAAGAGATGCCAGGTACATCCTCTGTGCCATCTGTTGGCTTCCTTTCGCTATTGTTATCCCTGAAGGAGTCAATATCTGCAACGCTAGGTATCGGATGGATAGCACTGCTTCTGATTCTGATAGGGGTGCACACGGTCGGTTAACCGGTCCATGTGGACTTTTGGTAACGGTTAACCGCTTGAACGGTTTTTCTATTTTACTAACCGTACACTGTCCACTAAATTCGGTTAACCATTATTCGGTTAACCATTAATTTCGGTCGGTTAACTATTTTTTTACGGTTAACCATTTCCGAAATAAACATTATATTTTAAACTTCAAATTTTAAACTATAAATTTCAAATATCAAAAACAAACATAAAATTACAAACCATAGTCTTCATAATTGATTAAAAATGGCTTTACAACCATAAACTAAAGTAATTAAAATATTAACAAAAACAAAAAAAAAATCCCAAACACGGAATTTGTTTCTCAAAATCAAACATTAATGAAAGAAAAACTCCATGTCCATTTCACAAAACCTTCATATTTCCTGCATATATAATTAAAACAAAAAATTGGTCAAAAAAAAGTCAAGCTATAATTCATCGATAAGTTAGATGATAAGAAGTGTAAAAAAAAAATCTGAGATTTGGTTTGCATGCAGGATATTTCTATTTCTATACTATCCCAAAAATTGAAGAAAAATTACATTTCGATGGATTTGAACTCTACAGCAAAATGAGGTGATTTTCACCGAAATTATGAGAGTGATCGACACCCAAAAAAAAAAGAAAAAAGAAAGAAAATCTATGTAATAAAGATATGAGAAAGAAAAGAATTAAAAGATGCATGAATGAATGGACAGAAAAGATAAGCTCAAACAAAATGAGACAAAAAGAGAAGGCCCTTTTAGTTTCCAATTTGAGATCTCCAATTTGAAATTATGTTCACCCACCCAATGCAATTCTCCGCCTAATTACTAATTAGTCAAACATTTATAAAAGCACATTTATAAAAGCAGTAGTGGTTATTGGGGTGGGGAATTAGGCGTCAATATATGTACCACAGTACCACTCCTAGTAGCCATTTGCAGGGGCCAAACTACAAGAACTTGATGCAATTTATAGTGGATGGAAAGATCGAAATAGAAATAGAATATGTGATAAAATAAGGCATACAGTTGGTGGCGGCAAGATCGACAAACTTACAGTTGGTGGCAGCAGCGGTGGCCGGATTTCCCCTGTTCTGCCTCTAATCGATCGGCCGCCTGTGTTTTGTACCTTTCCTCTCTTTGTCATGGATGGTTGTGCGTTGAATCAGGATTGACAGGGGCTGTAAACTTGAGATTTGAGAGAGAGGAAGAAGGATTAGGCTAGGGATTCAATGATTTGGGTTCGGATGGGAGGGAGAGACAAAATGGAATTAGGGATTTTGAGAATTTGAGAGAGAGAGGAGATGAGGCAGATGAGATATCGAGTGAAGTGAGGAGGAATAATGGGAAATAATGTAAAATTACAATAAACACCCAAATGTTTTATCTTTAATTCATTTAACCTATATATAAAAAAAAAATTTCCAACGGTCGGTTAACCGAGTCCACATGGACTTTCGGTATAAAAACCGAAACCGAAACCGAAACCGTGAAAATTTAAAAATAAAAACCATACACTAGTCCATCGGTTTCAGTTAACCACATTTTCTGTCCAGTTTCGGTTCGGTTTCACGGTTTTTCAGTTTCTCGGTTTTTTTTGTACACCCCTAGATTCTGATAGGAATGGTCTTCCCAAGATCATATTATATGCTAATGGGGATTCTATCACCATGAAGTCTACCTTTGATCTCCAAATGTGCTTTTCATCTCTGATTTCTAGGTCTAGAGTTACCCGTCCTATTACTAGCACAGTGTGGCCACTTAATCCGACCAGTAGAGCATTGACCAGTTGGATCCAGCTGGGAATGATTCTCAGCTTTTCTGTTATATGCTTTGTGATGATGTTGGTTGAGCTTCCTTTGTCCACCAAGATTTCTTTGACCATATATCCCTTTATTTCTACCTCCATGACTAGGGCGTCCAAATGTCCTACTTGGACTTGACTTCCTATCGAAAAGGAGAGGTTCAGCTCATTATCTTCTCCCGTTTCTTGAGTTCTTTTGGCTTTTTTGCTAGACAGATCTCCTTAGGCTATCACCATCACTACGCCCTTCATTTTCTTGGTGGGCTTGCTTCCTTCTGAATCTTGGTCTTTTAGCTCTTCCTTGCTTATCTTCTTATCTATAAATTTTTGGAGCCTGCCTCTCTTGATCAGCTCTTTGATATCTTCCGTTAAGTGTCTACATTCATATGTGTCATGTCTGTTTGCTCAATGGTACTTACAATAGGAGCTCTTATCTTCGCCCATTATCTTTCCTTTCCTTGCCTCCGGGTAGGAGAGACCTTTCCTGTCTGAGCTCTTTTCTACCGCCACCAATACTAAGCTGAGCGGCCAGTTTAAATGGGCGAATCCTCCGAACTGTCTGGAGTCCCTTCAGTCCCTCTTAGATCGCCTGTCATCCGTCTTATTTCTTTCAGTATTCTTACGGTTCCTAGCTAGTGCTTCCACCTCATATAGCTCAATGAAGGTTTTAGTCATGGAGATCATCTGAGTTACGTTTTGTGGTTTCCTCAAGACTAGGTTAGCCCTCAACCACTCATTGGTGGTGTTAGCTATCAGTGCCTTTAATGCTGTGTGAAAATCTAGCTTCTGGACCTCTACTGTTGCCAAGTTGAACCGGTCAATAAAGTCCCCAAGGGATTCTCCTTGTTGTTGCTTCACATCATACAGGGTCCACCTGGCAGCTCTCGTAGGTATAGATCCATAGAATTTTGTGTAGAATTCCTCTCTCAATTGCTCCCAATTGTTGATTGAGGCTAGCTCTAGGGTTTTAAACTAGTAAGATGTCGAGCCCAAGAGTGTTGATTAAAAGAGCCTACACATCAGGCCTTCATTCGCTCTTGCTATCTCCATCCGGTTTTTATAATTCCTTAAATGGACTTAAGGGTCTGTTTTCCCATTGTAGTTCTCGAAGTTCAGCTATTTAAACTTCGGATCGCATGGCATTTTCAGGATCCGGTTGATGAAGTAAGACTCTCTACTTTCCACAAGCAGCTCCTGGATTGGGACTAAGAACCGGGAGAAGAAGTGCTTAAACATGGCCATTATCTTCGGATCATCTGCCCCTTTTAGTACGGATGTTACCGCCGGGGTTAGTGGTGGTCCCACCATGTACCCATAGGTAGGATGGTAGCTAGGAGGAGGAGTTTGAATCAGGGTCTGATTGTTGGGAAGCCTTGCATGTGGGGTTGTTGGATGGCCTAAAGGATTAGGCAGGGTTGCCATTGCCAGAGGTTGCTGGTATGCCACCCGGAACTCTTCATTCAGTGCGAAAACTGGGTTAAGATGGTTTGTCTGCCCTACACCCCCCAAAAGAGCAGAAACCGGTGGGGCCACCGTGTACTACATCGTCTGGTTTGTTTGAGGTGGGGGATATGGGAAGAGGTTTCTTGCTGCTCCTCACCCAAGGCCGCCATCCATGTTAGTGATCAGAGGAGACGTGCTGCTGCTGATGGTAGAGCCGGCCATGCCAAAATTCTGGAGTTAAAGAACAGTGTGCCTGAGGTCTCTGGGGTCAGCAGGACTGAGGGTGTTGGCTATGCGATTAATCACCGTCGCCTGGGGAGACACTGATGAGTTCAGTGTCGTCAATGGTGGGGTAGTCATGGCTGTAGGAGAGCTTTCCATGATAGCCTCTAAAGTTGTCACATTAGCGGAACCAGATGAGGTCATTGTTCAATCTGGTCCACACTCACTGCACCAAATGATGGATTCGGTAAAATCGCTCTGTAGATCCGGATTCGGAATGGCTGAAGCTGAATATGCTTATGTTCCTACAAAACAGAAAGGATGTGACACCGGTAACCTTTGGGTTATGCTCTGATGTCTAAGTCAGCCTTGACTATGTCAATTTCTGACTATATTAGCTTGATTATTGATTTATTAGTCTTTTTCTTATCTCCACACTTTTATAAAGCCAGTGGTAAAATTTACTCTACATTAGGAATGTCCAGAGCCCTCATCTCACTCCGATTAGAAGACTTCCACCTCACGTCCCACGTGAAACATGAGTCCCCTTTAATCACACCACTAAGCAGAGGTAGACTTGGACAAGGACGCCCCTCCCTTCTAAAAGGCTCTTTAACACCAAGCAGACACATCCTGACCCGAACCGGCCTCGCAACTGCTACACAATCTGGATGACAGACTCGGTATTATAATATCCGGATGTCATCACCGTACAAATGAGATGTCCAATAGAATGCACCTAAAAAATATAACATTATCAGGGCATTAGGATATAGCAACTGCACCGAAAGGGCCAAAAGAAAAGAATACGATAATGATAATAAAAGCATGTACGATTAAGTTGACTAGTTGGATGCGTTGTTCCACATGATGTGAAGAGTATAGGGCAGGTAAAAGACATTTTCTTTTGAAGTAATTTCCAAGCAAAACCTCATTCAACTCTTTTTCTCCTTTTACTCGTTTTTTCCTTCTCTATATATATATATATGTATAGATACATACGAGAAACCAAAAGAAATTATTAATTAATTAATTAATTAATTAATTAATTAATTAATAGAATTACTTAAACTAAGACTTTAATTAATTTTTAATATAAAGATGGAGGATTTGCCACCTGGGTTTCGGTTCTACCCAACGGAAGAGGAGCTAGTTTCATTCTATCTGCATAACAAGCTGGATGGCACCAGACAAGATCTTAACCGTGTCATGGATAGGCTTATTCCTGTTGTTGATATATATCAATATAATCCATGGGAACTTCCGCGTATAAATAAATTAATTAATACGTTTTTGTTCATGTTTTTGTTTGTGATTATAATTAATTAAATCGGGATTTGTTATATTTGCAGAATTGGGTGGAGAATTAAGGAATAGGGATGACGAAGAGTGGTTTTTCTTTATCCCAAGGCAGGAAAGTGAAGCAAGAGGAGGGAGACCAAAGAGGGTAACAACAAATGGATACTGGAAAGCAACTGGATCACCTGGTAATGTTTATTCAAATAATAGAATCATTGGTATGAAAAGAACTATGGTTTTTTATAGAGGAAGAGCTCCTAATGGAATCAAAACTGATTGGAAAATGAACGAGTATAAATCCGTTTATCAATCTCCACATATTAATGCTTCCTCTTCCTCGTCCTCTTCCTCTTCCACAACTGCACCTCCAATGGTATGTATATATTATCATATGCATTTTTATCTTATTCTTCTTATTTGATTTGATATCTTAAGCTTCGCTTGAGTAAAAATTGAATCTATTCATTTAAATATAATTGTTTCTTTAGATATAATTAATGTTGGGTTTATATTAGGTTAACTGCACCATAGTATTACTAGAACTAGAAAGCTTAATTACATGCTTGATTTCCTTTAGAAATGGAAACTATATATAACATTCTTTCACCAATTACTTTTTACATTCATTCTATATGTTAGATCCGCGAACAGGATATGTATATATATATATATATATATATATATATATATATATATATATATATATATATATATATATATATATCATTTATAAAATGAATGGTTAATATTTGTTTATTAAAATTTGAAAAATGGTTTGATATTTATTGAAAAATTAATTCTCTTGAATAGTTGAGGTTTTCAAGCTGTTAGTTTTTGTAGTTGGGAACTCCCTTCCCCTTCAAACATATCTCATGTTTAAGTATTTTGCCCTTTGAGAATCTTCTTTTGGCTTAAGTATTTTGCCCTTTGAGAATCTTCTTTTGGCTCACTACAAAAGATAATTTTTGCTGCTAGAGGTATAAAAGTTCTTGTAATAGCTTTGGGCAGCAACAGACTACACGATGATGCTATGAATTTGTGATGTATATATATATTTGGCAACCAAATTTGATAAAATTTTATCATTGTTGATTTGCATGTAGCAGCAACTTTTGAATATTATAGCTAAATTAGCTTTTCAGTAGTATTTTGCTGCTAAATTTAGCATGTCTTGGTGTGGATGGAATTCAATAATATATGAATAGTTGAAGTTAATCCAACATTATCTGCCATATTCAAATAGAAGTGAGAAGATAAAAATTTGGTTCTATCAACTATTTATACACTCCTCATCTGAGGATTAGGCCCTTGCTTGAGCAGGACATTATGGGAATCGCCTTCGCCTTCCCTCGTCTGTGCCCCCATTCGTAGCTTTTTGGCTTCTCTCTTGTTTGATAAAACAAAAAAACTATTTATACATAATAAATGCAAGGAATACAAATTTTTTTTTCTTGTGAAGACAATTTTTAGTTAATGGAAAAATTTGTTGGTGTACACAATGCAGTTAAGGCATGAGTTCAGCCTGTGTAGGGTGTACAAGAAATCGAAAAGTGTAAGAGCATTTGATCGACGACCAGTAGGAGTGGAGATTAGAGGGCAAGCTCCAGCAGCAGTTGTTGAGCCAACACGGTCTGATCTTCATCAAAATCTTCCATCATCATCATCAGCACAGGATGCACAAAACTCTCCACAAAGTTCATCATCAGATGATCCTGGCACTAACCCTACTCAAAGTAGCCAAGAAAATACCACCCACCTTCCTATGTCTATTGATAGTGAACCTTTATGGGATTGGGATCAACTCGACCTTTATTATGAACATGATCACAATTAATTTACTTTGCAGCTTTTAATAATGTTAATAATTAGGAATTATTCTGCTTTAAGTTCTTGTTTATGTATTAAGGGCAGCACATAACCCCTCCTTTGCTATTGGAGGGGTTTTTTTTGGCTATTGGAACGGTCGTTTTGCTTCCTTTTTTTTATATTCTTATTTATTTCTTTTTGTTTGTTTTATATTTTTATTCTTTTAAAGTTAGTTGTTTAAGTTTATAAAATAAAATAATATAATGAAATGGGACTATTTAAATAATTTTGGAAGAGTTTTTTTTATCATTGGAGAGCAAAAGTTCTTTATCATGGGTTTTTTTTGTTTTGATGAGGTGACAACAAAAAAAATAAGGGGGGAACTCATTCTCCTCATTGAAGATGCTCTTTCTAATTTTGTGCAAAGCAAATACCATTTGTTGGGACTAGATGCTTAAATACTAAAAATTGATCCTACCACTAATACATATTAATAATTTCCGGTTGAATTGCTAAATTATCATGTACCATACATTAGATCTAATTTTCCATTATGTGTACTGAAAAGACCTTGTGGATTTTAAGAGTGTTGGCCTGATTGTATCAGTGAACATATAAGTGGGATTGAGCCCATGTAACATAAAACTAATTGGTTTGTGTTAAGAGTCAATCTACACCACTTATATAAATCTCTTTGATCTTATTTATTTCTGATATATGATTCCTTCTCCAACATCTTCAACATGTACTAAATTTATTTTATGTTGCTATTTGTTGAATTTACTCTATATTATCACTTTTAAAATAATGGATCACTATTAAGAAATGTTAGATTTGGTAGCAAAATAAGCTTTGTTGCCAAAAAAGTTTATTTAGTAGCAATATTCAAAAATTACTAAAAAATAAACTCATTTAGCAATAAAATTATGTAATATTTTTATTGTAAATAGTCATAGTTAAAACTTTACAATAGCAATATGCAACAACATTTTTATTACCGCCTCAAGTTTATGGCAACAAATTTATACTTTTGAAAATAAAATTTGTTTGATACCAAATCTTGAATTTCTTATAATGATAGCACCATAGATTAAACAAATAATAAGTTACGTAATTCTTTCTTATGTAACAAATTGCTCCACTGAAAAGGTGAAACAATTATTTTTACGCCTTAACGATCTTTTTGACCCTTTTCGTATCACCAAATTATCTTTTTAACCCTTGTCATTTCAAAGTTGCCATTTTGGTTCCTTTTCTACACAAAACTATATCCAATTAGACCATAATGGACCATTTCGCTCTTTGAATGAATTAAAACTAAAGGGTAAAATGATCAATTATGATCCAATTGGATATTGTTTCGTATAAGATAGAAACCAAAATGGTAACTTTAAAATGACAGACATAAGCTAAAAAGGTAATTCAATGATAAGACAGATAACAAAAGTTTTTTTTTTTTTTTTTTTTTTTTGGCGTTTGCATTTCGAATGAAGCATGTGAAATTGATTGCATTTGTATTGCTCATCTATTCTCTTAATTTTAAGATATTATCATTTTTTTAAAATAAAAAAAAAGGAACTTGTAGTTATTTTGTTAATTACTTGACAAATGGATCTAAGTCAACAAGAAAAAAGAAAACAGAAAAGAAATTGTAGTTTCGTGACCAGCGTCGTCGTTGAAGAAGAAAATGGGTCTCCATGTGGTTGTTTCAATAAGCCAATCAGTTTTCTTTAAGGTTGAGCTGCTTCTCCTTTGGGCCAAACGAAATGCCTGTCTTTGGTGAAATTTTTTTCATCCGAGTGCATTGTCGTCTTAGAGTCGTTTCTCAACATAGCCATTGTCGTTTTGACTGCTAACGTATTTTATATTGTATATTTGTAGCATGTCAAAGTCTACGGCTAATTGTTGCTTTATTTTTCTTTCGAATATGTAATTAGATTTCAAATATTTATATTTTTAATGGCTAATTAATTTTAACTAACAATTCAATCAAATAAATTCAAAGCAAAGGTTTCTAAAAAATATGAATTATTGTTTTTACCGTATGTAGTTTATTTCGTTCAGATAGAACATAAGCAAACATATGCAAGAGTCAACTGAATTCTTACAAAAATTACAATTAGCCGTTAGATCAATTTTTTTTTAACACATTAGATACATGATTTTTTCATTTTGATATTAATTACTCTAAATTTAATTCTTATTTTTTGTGTGTGTAACATGCTACATTAAGTAGCGCATAACCAATAATATTTTACTAGTGAAGAGATTTTGTGGATCTTAATAGTGTTAACCCTCACCGTATGAATGAGCATATATATAAGTGTGATTGAGTTTATGTAACACGAAATCAATTAGATTATATTAAAGCCCAATGTACACAACTTATATGCTTCTCTCTGTAGTCTCATTTACTTCTAATGTGAGATCTACAACACTCTATCTCAATTGCAATTGACCTGGACCAATTGTCATTCATCAAGCATTCATTACCGTATCTCCTTTCACCCAATAATGACGTTGGGTGAAATACAGGTCTATGATCTTTTGGCTATTAGGTTTTATTTGGCTCTAATACCATGAAGAAAAGTGTTGGGCGTAACTGCATGAGTGAGCACAGAAGTAGGGTTGAGCCCATATAACACAAAACTAAATGGCTTATGTCAAAGATCAATATACACCATTTTTATCCCACTCTCCAATTCTTATTTATTTCCAATGTGAAATTTTTAACAAATGCGTGGCACAATTTCTATAAAAACTTAAAAAAATTGGCAAAACGTATAACTAGTCCCCTTAACTTTTACGAAAATCTTCGCAATCTTTTCATTTTAATGCTACCCGTCCCAAATTTAATCTTCATTTTACACGTGACACACTCCACCAAGTGGGGCGTGAAGGATTCAATTGTGTATATTGCTAGCTTACAAACAAATACGCACAATCGCACCAATTGTCCTTCCCTATATTACAACTATTTCTCATCTAATATCCATGTCCATATATATCATAATCCCAACAGTATAAATGCTCCCAATCCCACAATGGCTCATTATAATTATTTGTTATTGTCTCTGCCATTGGTATGTTAGTATATTCAGTTTCAGATGGAGGGAAGCCATTAATGTTAACTAATGGTGGACTTGAACTGTGATCTGTAGGTGTACAAGTTCCATCTGCCATTAGAGGGTTCTGAGGAATTGTTCTTCATTCTTCGTCTTCTTCTTCTTCATCTTCATCTTCATCTTCAAATGAACGCCGACATCTCGGTGTCTTTGTACACACGACACACACTTAATTCTTGCCTTATCTGCAAAACAACCAAAAAAAAATTGTGCAAACCTTTTAGCTATATTATTTCATTAGATTCCGGTATCAATAATGAATTTGAACAATTTAAAAAAATAGTAAGAAATTAAGATTGAGCTGACATTGTAATCTATATATAGGGTTTCAAATTACGTATAATAATCTAGATCCTTTTATGATTTCCAGCTTATGATGGCAGATTTTTATTTGGAAAACCTCAAATAGATAACCAGTAATTAAATATTAGATGGTTCTAAATCTTAAATTCATGGTGTTTATATATAAATTTAGATGATATAAAATTTTCTTGTTGCATATATATATCTCAAACCCACGGCCATATACTAAAACTAGAAGACAAAAAACTAAAAAGTTTAGTTTGCAGTTCAATCATCCAAAGAGAGAATATTGTCCGAATCTAATCAGTTCGAGATTAATTAGATAAACACCTTTTCTAGATAAGGTATTTAATTTTTAGCATATGCTAGGACAAAGCCATATCTTGGCTTTTGCATTTTGTAGTTTGGAAATATTCAGTATATTACTAAGCAATCTACAGACCGTACATATCTGTAACATATTTATCAAAAAAATTTCCGTCAAACCTTTGTACTTGTAATTTTCAGATAATTTACTTCATGCTTAACTAATCCTTCTCATACTTTCTGTTAATTGGCTCAACACATAAACTACGATACATACATCTAGCATGGTTAATGACACACTAGTTGACGGAGTGTAAGAGATCAAAAATTATTCTAAATTCTTAAATTGATAGATAAGACCTAAGAATCATTATTATTATGATTATCTTTGACACTCTCAGTCCACTCGCGAATGCTCCATGGACTTGAACAGTATACAACATGTGTATACTCACTTTATTATATATTGAAATTCCAACAATATGAAACTCCCACAATATGAACCATTTGGTTTAAGAAGATCAGGATATTATGTCATGAAATCATTTTACTCAAAAACTTAAGATTACAAGTAAGGTCCAAGAATTGTTATAAAATCATTTGAACCAAAAGCTTAAACTAATAGATAAGACCAAAGAATAGATTTTATTATTATTTCTAACATTTCCAACCTGCACGGATGCGGATGTTTTTTAGTTTTGAAAGGTATACAACACATGCTCACTTTACCATGTGTTGAGATTCTAACAATATAAAACTTCTACGATATGAACCCTCGGTCACTTGGTAGAAGGGGTTCTGACACCATATTATTGAACTATTTAACTAAAAGCTTAAACTAGCAGTTAAAGCTCAAGAATTATTTTTATTAGAATATTAGATTGAAAAAAGAGAAGACGAGAAGAGATAAGTTAATGCATAAAGTGTGCATTGCAACAACCATTCGATTTGAGGCAGTTGAAGAAGAAGAATGTTGGAATTGGACAGCTTTATATTCATTGATTTTCCAATCGGACTTGAGCCCATTACGAACCCTACCAATGTAGAAAACCATTGTCCTTTTTAAGCCAATGCAGTGATTATTATTGGAAGAGTAAACAGAACCAGGTGAACCAGTTGACTTCCAGTAGCCAGTTGTGTTATGTCTGCTTGGCTTTCCTACATGAATTTCCTTTTCTTGTATTGGGTTGAAGAAAAACCATTGTTCTGTGTCTCCACGGCACACCTCTCCTGCTAATTCTGCATCATCAAATATTAATCATGTTATTGTATATTAAAATTATCTATAATCACACACATATTTAACCGAGAGATTCTACTATGGACCGGGTCCACCGTAGTCCGCACCATTGGACACTTGACATATCATTATAAGACTCCTAAAAATAAGACTCCTAAAAATTCTTGCTAAAAAAGTAATAAACTGAAATATGACGCCAAAAGAAGAAAGGATTAGCCGTTCTGAATACGGATTTTGAAAAATGTGAAAAAAAAAAAGATTAAAATGACCAAAGAACAAGAATTAATTAAGAAAAGGAAAATGAAGGAAGAAGAATAAATTAAAAAAATTACGAGGGAGATCCCATGGATTGAAGTGGAAAATATCAAGAACTGGAATAACTCTATCCATAGCACGAATAAGGTCTTGTCTCTTTCCATCAAGCTTGTGTTGCAGATAAAACGACACCAGCTCTTCTTCAGTTGGGGAAAAACGAAACCCAGGTGCCAATTCCATATATATATGTAATTAATTTTATTCTAATTTTGTGTAATTACATAAAGTTAGGGCAGTTCCTCTTCATCCCCTTATATATATATATATATATATACTAATTAGTTGTTGAAAATTTTGCATCAAATTAAATTAATATTATATTTTTAAGGTTAAGGGAGGAGTTGCTTGGAAACTTCAACACCAGCTAATGCTGTAGAAAATCTTTTTGTGTTGCAGTTCCTTTTTGTTTTTGTTTTGGGCTTTCTTTCAAAAAATTAAAAAAAAAAAAAAATTGTCTTTTCATCATTATCTGTATACCACCGACCTTTTTCCACATAATTGTGCCCCTTGCTTAACCAATTAATTTCTATTAAAAGTAATACCAGTGTTTGTTTTTTGTTTTTTTGCCACAAATATTTCTTTTTTTTTTTTTTTGACTGAAAAAATGATGATATTATTAAAAGGAGAAACAAAGCTAAACATCCCAACTAGGTTGGCACCTTTAGCTAAAATCTCAAATCTGAATACAACTCTGAAAGAATTGAAGGGGGCGGAAGATCCACATTGATGTTAGTGGACAATGAGAGTAAGCCTATCTTAGCTAAACTATGGGCCACTGTATTCGCACTATGCCGAATAGCCTGAAATGAAATGTTATCAAAAGACTCAGCTATATATCTACAGTCCGCAAGAATAAGCCCTAAGGGCGACTCATCAATATAATCAACCTGACAAAGAGCCGAGATCACCACAGAAGCATCACCTTCCAAAATTAGTTGAGGAGGAGACATATTTCATTTAAATGCATGATTGTAACAAGACATATTTTCAGGTGTGGTGTGCGGTCATTTCTTCCGTAGAGGCCAAATATAAATTAAAAAAATTTCAAATATATGGTGATTTAGCTGTTGAACTCCACGATTAATTTGCTTCAACCTGAATTTTTGTGTATGATTTAGTCCATAAAATCTCATTTTATATTGTATCTCTACATATAGAATACCTAAATGATAGCTCCGGGAAAGGACGTGTCTTCAGGACGCCAGAGATGGCCAAAAGCCCGCCTATCTCAGAGAAAAGACCGAATACCTGTATCAGAGAAAGTGTGAGGACCGGGTGACCTCCGAATCCACTCTGATGCCTAAGTCAGAGATTTTAGAGAAGGAAGATAAGAATAAGAATGAAATCTTGGTGATTCAGAATGAGATACCTGTCAGGTTCCCTACCACCTTTTTTATACTTGATCAGTCCGCGTGGTTTTGTCAGGCCGTTATGTACGGTCATTTCTTATTGGCTAGGCATGGGCTGCTCTTGGTCCCCTCCTGACATGTCCATGCTGCAGACTCACCCTGTGCTTGTCCCCGCGGCACCTGTTGCTGGTACAGAATCCAGTCCTGACACGTGTATAGTAGAAACCAGCTTATCTGTCCTCGCCAATTTCTTTGGTGACCGAGTGGAAGCCAGAAGAGGCATCATGAGGTAACTGCTTGTTGTCTAAAGTCATGGATGAGGTACGCGGATACTAGCCGTGTGAATCACGCGGTATGTTTTAGGACTCCATGCTATCAAGAGTCCCCCCCTGGTGAAGAATTCAAACTCTTTTAAGGGTTTTTTGGCGGTAGGTTTATAGGAACTGAGGAGTCCTTTGGGCCTCGTGTACCTAATGTCTGGGCGACAGGTGTCCTCTCATTTAAGTGGTGTCAGAAGGCGTCTTTTCACCTGCCCCTCCCCTATTTTCTTTAAAAGGGGAACTGGGCTGCCTTTTGTCCTTTGCTTCAAGAACCTTCAAGGCTCCTCCTTTCTGCGATTTCTGAGTTCTTATCTCTGCATTTGCAATTTGCTTCTCATTATCCTTGTTTCCAGTAAGTTCTTCTTCATACTTCAACTTAGTGGTATTGCAATTTTGATTTCTGCGAAAATTTGCCCTTTTTGCTTGGATTTGTTTTCTGCGTTGGTTCGATTTCTTGCCTGTTCCTCTTTGCTTTTCTAGGTTTGTTGCCTGTTCATCTTCTTTGCTTTTCTGGGTATGTTGTCTATACTTTCCTTCTTTTGCTTGAAGCGATGAGTTCTTATGTAACACCTAGTAACCTAGGTTCTTCTAGTAACGGGGGATCTGGGGAATTAGTGAACTCTAGGAACCGCCCTAGGGTTGGTAAAAACACTCGGGGTTTTAACTTCAAATGCACCAGTAATAAACCATATCGTCGTCTTCTAGAGCCAACAGACCCTGATGACTACAGGGTAATCATTACTCCCAACTTGCCGAATCTGCCTCCTTCTTTAGGAAATGAATACCACTTAACCACATCTTCAGAGTCTAATTCTCCCAATTTAGCATCCCCTGCCCGTGCTGAGGAGGTGGGCACTTCAGTCCCGCCTCCTATATATGTTGAGCCGCCTACTAAAGGTCCTATTCAGGTAGATTCTTCTGCTAAAGGTCCCAGCAGAACTAGGGCCAAGAGAATGACTCCTCGCATAGAGGATATGGTTTCTGAGACTCATGAGGGCCACATAAGCCTTTATAGAGAGATCTATCCCTGGTTGCGTGATTGCCGGGTCATGCTACCTTCTAAGCATCAGCGTGTCCATAGACCTCCACCAGGTTATTTTTCTATATACATGGACCAAATTTGATCCGGCTTTTCCTATCCTCTCCCATCCGGCCTCTGCGACATCCTCCTCAATTGGGGCTTCTGCCCAGCCTAAATTCATCCTAACTCCTGGGGGGATATCTGTGCCACCTACTAGTTGTGTGAGAACCTGGAGTTCGATTTAAATAACGCCTTTTTTCGGAAGCTGGCTACTCCCAAGCTGAACTCTAGGGAGGACCACTACCAGTTGTCCAAGAAAGGAGATTTCTATGCCCTCAAAGGGCAGATTGCTTCCCTCAAGCATTTCAAACATTTCTTCTTTTACAGAGAGGTCCAAAAGGACTTGGATGTGTTCCCTATCAGCTGGTCTTTTAGAGGGGCAGGGAAGGCTCGCCAGCGCCTAGAGCCGGGTGAAAAAATTTTCCTCGAGGAGTTCAGGACTTTGGCTCCTGATATGTGGACCTGGCAGGTTGCTGTAAATGCTTACCTTGAGAAGATTAGGCTCGTAGAACGGGAAGAGTCAGGAACCGGCTTTATCTATTACCCGGGTCCAGTCCCTAGACGAGGTATCTTTTTATCATTGCTTAGTTATTTATTTATTTTCTCAGGCATGAATGCAGCTGATGCGCTTAGTCATGTTTTAGCCGCCCAGAGGAAAAATCTGCTGAAGGAGCCGCATCCAAATCCTGCTGAAATCCCATCCGGCGCAGGGGAGCCAGCCAAAGGGCCAAGTGCTTCCAAGATGCAAAAGAGGAAGAGAACCATTCCTGTCGATCCTGAGCTGGCTTCTAATCCAGTAAGTTTTGGCTTTCTCTTCCCTAATGTATTATTGTTATTGCTTTTTACTAACCTCACTTCCTGGCTTGTCATTTTTATTTAATCAGGGCTATGGAGTGGCTCCCGTCTCCCCCATGCTGTCTTCCATCCCTCAACCTTGGTTACGAGGAAGAGGGGGCAAGAGGTCCGAATAAAGGATCAGGCAGTCCAGGCTGAACTCAGGTCCGGGTTTGTGCTGCCGGCTGACAAGAAGGAGTATGGCAAACTTTGTGACAACGAGGCGGTTTCTATGTGCCTCATGGAACTATTCTCCGTAAGGATCTTAACGAAGCTGCTGAACTCCTTTTCTCTCTTTTTTTATTATTCATTCGGCTTGTTGTTTTGCAGGGGCTCTCTAGAGCAGTTGAACTGGTTGGTCGTCTGTCTAAGATCGGCCAGCTGGAAAAGAAGCTTAAAGGGACTCAGCAGGTGCTGGAGGAAGAGAAGAATAGAGCCTGGATGCAGGGAGAGGAAATTAATAACCTGAAGAAACAGCTGGAAGAAGAGAAAGCTGCATGGGAGCAGATAGACATCCTCAAGAAACAGCTAGAGGATGAGAAGGCGGTGCATAAACAAAGTGTTAAGAAATGTGACGCCACTCTCCTTGACTCAACTAGCAAGCTGGTTCTTCTAGGACAGTTATATGGCCAACGCGTGCTCGCTGTCTGCCAAGCAATTTATCCTGACCTGATCCTGGATTTGGACTTTGTCAATTTTCCTCAGTATGACGAGCTTCCTGCTGATAGTCCTGATGAGGACAATGTCGTGTCGCCAGCGGGTGCTAAGGAGCTAGTAGATATAGGAATAGTGTTCCTAGAGCGGATGCTCGCTCTTAGAAAAAATTTGTAATTTTTCAAGGCCTTAATTGGCTTTTATTTGTACTGTACTTGTTATTTCAATGAAGAATTACGTTCCTTGTTTACTCGGCTTTTCCATACTCAATCTTTTGTTTATTCGGCTTTTATCTTGTTTACCGAAATTCTTTCATGCTTGGCTTTTATGCTTGTAGTTTTGTGCCAAGTCTGCACATCTATTCTTTCATTATTCATTTGAACCCAATTAGGGTTTTTAGAATAAATGTGTCCATTTGGTTAGGACCGACTCCTGCTTGGAGGTTTTTAGAATAAATGAGCTCATCCGGTTATGACCGACTCTTTCTTTGAGGTTTTAATGATTGAAAGATATTTTTATTTATCTTTTCGGAATACAACTTAGAGGGCATCCCCTGCTAAGTTTTACAATTGGATGTGCTATCTCGTTAAAAACCCGACTATGGAAAAACCCAGTGGGAAAAATCCATTAGTGGGAAAAAAGAGTGCAGCCCTTTTTCTTCTTAGCTATTCTCAGGCGGGAAGTATTGACTTAAATTGGCAATATTCCATGTACGTGGGATTTCCTTCCCATCTAGATTGTGAAGGTTGTATATTGCTGGACCGACTGCTGCTGCAACTTTGTACAGCCCTTCCCACTTTGCACCAAGCTTTCCTTTTCCTTCCCTCGCCTATGATGCTGCGGAGTCCTTTAGGACCAAGTCACCTTCCTTGAGTGTTGTCTTCCTCACCTTCCTATTATGGTAACGGGCCACTTGGTTCTTGTAAGCCGCCATCAGGATGTAAGCTCTTTCCCTTCTTTCTTCCAAGGAATCCAGATGGTACATCATGTTGATATGATTTTGAGCTTCTGTGTAGTAAAGCACTCGGTCACTGGGGGCTCCAATTTCGACGGGGATTGCTGCTTCTACTCCATATACCATAGCGAAGGGGGTTTCCCCAGTCGTTCTTCTTGGGGTGGTTCTATAAGCCCACAAGACGTTATTCAACTCATCAACCCATGCTCCCTTGTGACTCTCCAGCCTTTTCTTGATTCCATCTCCTATGGTTCTGTTTGTGACCTCCGTCTGCCTATTGCTTTGGGGATGTGCCACTGAGGAAGAGTTGTGCATGATTTTGAGCCCTCTACAGAATTCCTCAAATTTGTTCGAGGTGAATTGGGTGCCATTGTCGGATATGATTCTATGGGGTATCCCGAATCTGGTGATGATGTGGTCCCACATGAAGAAGATGACTTTCTCTGGTGTGATCGTTGTGGTCGCCTCTGCTTCAACCCATTTGCTGAAGTGGTCCACTGCAACTATAATAAACTTCCTCTGTCAGCTGGCTTCAGGCATGGGTCCTACGATGTTAATACCCCACGTGGAAAAGGGCCAGCCAGTTAATATTGGTTTCTGCTCTGCTGTAGGCAAGTGGGATCTTTTGGAATGGATTTGGCATTGGTGGCATCTCCTGACATTGGCCGTTCCATCTGCCTCCATTGTTTTCCAATAGTAACCTTGTAGTACCGCCCTTCTAACTAGCGCCTGTGCCGCTTGGTCGGCCCTGCAAATTCCCTCCTGTAATTCTCGAAGGACATAATTTCCTTCTTCAGCAGTGATGCACTTCAGCCATGCACCGGTAAAAGACTTCTTATAGAGTTCTTTATCGATTATTACATAGCACTGTGACTTCCTGGAGATCTTTGTTACCTCTCCTCTGTCCTCAGGCAGATGTCCTTCGACCAGGTACTTTATTATAGGCTCCATCCAACCCAGCTCCGCCTTTTCTACTGTCATCACCTCATTTGCTCCGATGCTGGATTTAGTTTGAACTTCATATAGGCAATTTAAGAATTGCCAATCTTCAGCGCTTGCTGCTGCCTTAACCAGCTTGTCTGCTTCAACATTTTCATTCCTAGAGATGTTTTCCACCCTCCATGCGGTGCCTCTGCCTTCGACCACTTCGAGCAAACATCGCACCTTGTCTAGGTATCTGGACATGCAAGGATCTTTAGTTTTAAAGTTTTTATTAATTTGGTTAGAAACTAACCTTGAGTCACTCAGCAGTTTCACCCGGTCTGGAGCGATTTCCCGGATGAGCTCCAACCCCTTAATCACTACTTCATATTCTGCGGCGTTGTTGGTTGCAGGAAAGGCTAGCTTCGCGGCATAAGACATCTTTATTTTCTCAGGCCCTTCGACGTGCACTCCAATTCCTGCTCCTTCTTGAGATGAAGCTCCATCCACATATACTCTCCATTCTTCTGCCTTCAGTACCTGGTTTGGTTCTAACTCCGCGAATTCCACTACAAAATCCGCCATGACTTGCGCTTTTAATACCGATCTGGGCTCAAAGCGGACATCAAATTCACTGAGTCTGATAGTCCACTCAGCCAACCTGCCCAAAGTATCCGGTCTCTGTAGCACCTTCTTCAGAAGGAAATTTGTTATCACAATTACAATGTGGGCTTGGAAGTAAGGTCGCAACCTGGCAGATGCTGAAATTATCGCCAAGGCTAATTTCTTGATCCTCGGGTATCTGAGCTTTGCCCCTCTTAACACCTTACTGGTGTAATACACTGGGTATTGCTGCCCTTCCTCTTCTCTAACCATCACTGAGCCTACTACTTCATCTGTTGTCGCCAGATACAAGTACAACATCTCACCAGGAATTGGCCGGCTCAGCAATGATGGTGTTCCCAAGAAGCTCTTAATTCTACCGAATGCCTCCTGGCACTCATCATCCTAGTTGAACTTTTGGCTTTTTTTGATTGCCTTATAAAAGGGTAAACATTTCTTGGCTGAAAATGAGACGAACCTTCCTAGTGCAGTGATGCGGCCATTAAGGCGTTGGACTTCGTTCACTGTTTTGGGCGGCACCATGTCTAAGATTGCTTTAATCTTCTCTGGATTTGCTTCCACCCCTCTTTGTGAAATCATGAAGCCCAGGAATTTCCCCCCTCGCACTCCAAACACGCAGTTCTTTGGATTCAATTTGAGGCAGTATTTTTGCAGTATTTTGAAGGCCTCCCGAATGTCTTAGGCGTGATTTTCTTCACCTGTGCTTTTAATGATCATGTCATCCACATACACTTCGACTGTCTTTCCAATCTGCTCCTTGAACATGTCATTGACCAAGTGCTGATATGTCGATCCTGCATTCTTTAAACCAAAGGGCATCACCCGATAGCTGTACGTGACTTCGTGTGTGACGAATGCGGTTTTTTCTTCATCCACTGGGTCCATTGGAATCTGATGGTATCCCGAATTTACGTCCAGGAAGGAGTAGATTGTGTATTCGGCTGTTGAGTCTACCAGCTGGTCAATGTTGGGAAGAGGATAGCTATCCTTTGGGCAAGCTTTGTTCAAGTCAGTGAAGTCCACACACATCCTCCATGCCCCTCCTGGTTTCTTCACCAAGACCACATTTGCCAGCCATTCGGGATATAACACCTTTCGGATATGTCTGGCTTCTAGAAATTTCTTTATTTCTGCCTCAATTGCCTTCTGCCTTTCTGGTGCATGCTTTCTTCTCTTTTGTACTACCGGCTTGGTAGTAGGATCTATATTCAAGCTCTGCTTCATTATTTCTGGCAAGACTTCGATAATATCATTGGTGCACCAGGCGAAGGTCTTCTGCTCTTCCTTGAGCACTGCTGTGATTGCCTGCTTGAGCTCGAGTTTCAATTCCTTAGCCACTTGGACTAATCTCCCTGGTCCGACCACAAGGGCCTCAAGCTCATCCACCGGTTCAGCTTTGTCTTGCTTTTCTGATTCCCAGCTATCCTCTCCTGGTTTCAAGGAAGCTAGTTATGTTTTTTGGGCCGCTTGCTGACTCCCTCTAGCCACTACCACCCCCGTCGTGGTCGGTATTTGGAGGGCTAAATACCGGACGGAGAGGATTGCTTCTGATTCTACTAGGAATGGTCTTCCCAATATGATGTTGTAAGTGAGTGGGGTGTCAATTATTACAAATTCTTCTTCAGACCTCCAACTGTGCTTTTCATCACCCACCTCCAAATTCAGTGTCACCTGCCCAACAACCGACTAGGGGCAAATATACCGGCTGGATCCTGCTCTGATGGATGTCTAACTGGTGGGCAGCCTCTTTCGTGATGATGTTTACCGAGCTACCAGTATCCACGAGGATCCTTTTGACCGTGTATCCTTCCATCAACGCCTCAATGACCAAGGCATCTGCATGGTGTGCTTGCACATTGCTGTGAATTGAGAACGAGTGATTCAAGCTACTGGATTTCCCTGTATTCGTTGTCTGATGTGCTGAGGAACTAGCTTTTTTATTGGGTGGTTCAAATTTGGGTCCCCTAGCGACAACCATGACGACCCCCTTGGACTTCTTAACTGGCCTTTCATCATCGTTTCTTCTGTCCTTCTGCTCTTTGTCTCTGTTTGTGTTGCATGGAGCCGGTGTATTATATGGAACTGGCGTGTTGTTGTAAAAGCCTTATGGAGTGAGGAAGCTATGTGTTTGAGGCAGTGTTTGTATTTGGTTTGGGTATGACTAAGTAATGTGAGGGGGAGGCAAATAAGGTTGGGTAATCCATACCAAGAACTCGGGGCGAGGATCTAGGGACCATTACTCCCCTGGGTTACTGTGTTAGGGTTCACTTGCCCTGCAGGAGGCTGATCCCCGACTGGCATAGGCATCCAACCAAAAATGGGCTAAGCTCCTCCTACTTGAGATCCTCCAACTTCTCTTCCGCCGGTTACTCCAACACCCACAGGGTGCACCATACTTGGCCTCAATTCGTTCGATCTCACCACTGAAGCCCCAGATTCAGAGACAAGAAATAGGGCTCATATAGTGCTTGGATGAGAAATAGGCTCCGGTAAAGTATTCACCACAGAGAAAGGAGTACTGCTACTCATTAAGGAACCTATCATGCCCTGCTCTTGCATCTGCAGGACAGCTCGTCGGAAGTAGTTCTGATCTGCTGGACTCATCCTATAGTTCCTGGTGATCCGATCCAAAACGGCACCAGCGGAGCTACTATTGATGCCTAAAGTTGTAGCGAAGGTGCTGGATGGACTTGGGGTTGCAGTTGCCAAAGGTAAGGGCATTACAATTTCTGGGAAAGGTGGTATTCCTCCTCCCTGGGGAGAAAGAACTGTTGAAACAGTTTCTGAAGTTGTTGATCCCGATGACATTGTTGTCCAATGGGTCCTCGCTCACCGCACCAATTTGATAGCTCTGGGAAAGGACGTGTCTTCATGCCGCCAGAGATGGCCAAAAGCCCGCCTATCTCAGAGAAAAGACCGAGTACCTGTATCAGAGAAAGTGTGAGGACCAGGTGACCTCCGGGTCCACTCCGATGCCTAAGTCAGAGATTTTAAAGAAGGAAGATAAGAATAAGAATGAAATCTTGGTAATTCAGAATGAGATACCTGTGAGGTTCCCCACCACCCTTTTTATACTTGATCAGTCCGCGTGGCTTTGTCAGGCCGTTATGTACACTCATTTCTTATTGGCTGGGCATGGGCTGCTCTTGGTCCCCTTCTGACATGTCCATGCTGCAGACTCACCCTGTGCTTGTCCCAGCGGCACCTGTTGCTGGTACAGAATCCATTCCTTACACGTGTACAGTAGAAACCAGCTTACCTGTCCTCGCCAATTTCTTTGGTGACCGAGTGGAAGCCAGAAGAGGCATCATGAGGTAACTGTTTGTTGTGTAAAGTCATGGACGAGGTACACGGATACTAGCCGTGTGAATCACGTTGTATGTTTTAAGACTCCATGCTATTACTAAATTAATTTCTTCAATATAACTTCTAAGTAGGATAAATATATATCAGTTAAAAAAAAACTAAAATATCAAATATAATATATATAAAATATGATTTCAATAAAAATTGAATAACGAATATTTAGGTACACATGTTTCATGCTTTATGGAGCCAAGATCAAATTTATAATAATTAGTAATAAATTTCAATTCAAATTAGGATTGTCAATAAGGACGTAGGGTCCGTTTCTGCTAGGGGTAAACCCAAACGGAGACGAAATTTCCCGTTTAGAATTCCCGCGGATCGGGACGGGAGACGTCCCCGATTGTTAACTGGGGATAGGGATGAGATTATCCTTCCCCGCCCCTGTGGATCCTCGTCCCTGTTCCTGTTTAGTTCTCGCGGGGATTTCCGTTAAATTCTCGTTAAAATCCTAATTTAATTATTCATTTTATTATTTATATATGTGTAAATTTTACAATAAAAAAACTTAAAACTAGAGATTTCGTTTATATCCCTATTTTTATTTAAGAATTGAAATATAATAATTTGAAAGGGTTTTATATTTTGTTTAATACACTTTCTTTTTTACTTATTTTTATACAAAATTGAATTTTATTTAAATTTTTTTTTAATAAAATTGTCTTAACGGGAACGGGGATCCCCGCGAAGAACCCGTTCCCTGACGTGACTGGAAACGGGGATTAAGATTGTCCACGTTTACTAAACGATGACGGGGATAGAAATCCTGAAACGGAGATGAGATTGCCAATTCCCATCACGTTTCACCCCGTTTACATTTCTAATTCAAATACTACAACAAAGTGAAATGAAATCTAATGGTCAAAAGGCAAAATCATGGTTGACTCGGTATTCATAAGGAAATAGAGACTGGAATGATGAGACTTGGATTTGGGCTGAAATCATAAATATTAAAAATTCCAAATGGAATTGGGGCATGAAATTGAAAAGTTGGAAATAGTAAGGTTAACAATATAAAAATCCAATTCTTCATTATTGACTTCCAATGCAATGCAAAATTAAAATTTTGTGGTAGTCATTCAAATTAATGATACATATAATCTCGTATGAAATGCTTAATTAATTTTCGTTTAATTGCATCGAAATGCACAAACGGTAGAATTTAATTAACATAGCAATGACATATATATTATTATAAGTGGGTGAAGTGATCCATTGGCATATTGTTCTTGACGTTTACAAATTGGCTCTCCATTGATGGATCCAGGCTAAATGCATATGTGACCCTTTCAATTTTTATTTTTAAGCCGTTTGACCCTTTCAACTATTTTGACGATCTATCTAGCTTATCTAAAGGTCAAATACATACGTAGCTCCTTCAATTTTTATTTTTGAACCGCTTGGCCCCCTCAACTATTTTAGCAATCTATATAACCCCTCATCTATTTTAAAGTGGTATTTTTAAACCTTTGAGTGAACATAACCAGACAAAACAGAGTACCATACATTACATGCGTCTGACACTAAAGACATGTAGGATATACACTGGAAACCATCTTCTATTTAATTAATACTACAAACTATTATAAAGTGAAAATTTCCCAGCAATTAATAAAACTCAAGAGGAGGAAGAAATATGATTGCAGAAGAGACAATAAAAAAGAACGAGGAGAGTTTAACCAAAGTGATGAGAGAGGGAGAAAAAAAATGCAGATAATTTTTTTATATATAATATTTACAAAATACTACCATTGTAAAATCGTAAACTTCATCCCAAACGTGCTGAGATTTCTCTTACCTCCAGGTCATACTATATATCAGCATTCAAAGTGTCTAAAAATACCACTTTAAAATAGATGAGGGGTTAGATAGGTCGCTAAAATAGTTGAGGGGGCTAAGCGGCTTAAAATTAAAAGTTGAAGGGGCCACGTATGTATTTGGATTTTAGATGAGGGGTTAGATAGGTTGCTAAAATAGTTGAGGGGGCCAAGCGGCTTAAAAATAAAAGTTGAAGGGGCTACATATGTATTTGACCTTTAGATGAGAGGTTAGATAGATCGCTAAAATAGTTCAAGGGGCCAAACGGTTCAAAAATTAAAGTTAAAAAGGCCGCGTATATATTTAGCCAATTAAAAGTTATGAATGACACTAAAGACATGTAGGACACACACTGGAAACCATCTCTAAACTATCTTCTATTTAATTAATACTACAAACTATTACAAAGTGAAGATTTTTCAGCAATTAATAAAACTCAAAAGGAGGAAGAAATATGATTGCACAACAGACAATAAAGAAGAACGAAGAGAGTTTAACCAAAGTGAGGCGAGAAGGAGAAAAAAATACAGATAATTTTTTTTATATAATATTTACAAAATATTACCATTGTAAAATTGTAAACTTCATCCCAAACGCGTTGAGATTTTTCCTACCTCCAGGTCATACTATATATCAGCATTCCAACTATCTAAAAATACCACTTTAAAATAGATAAGGGGTTAGATGGGTCGCTAAAATAGTTAAGAAGACTAAGCGGCTCAAAAATAAAAGTTGAAAGAACCACATATACATTTGGCCGTTGATCCAATTAATTAAAAGTTATGAATGAACATGGGCAGCATGAAATTGATGTGGGTGAATTAAATAATAATAATAATGTGGGTACCACTTTTAATTTATTCTAAGGTAGTTGTTGGGAAACAAACCAATTTTGCCAAAGTGTTATTTGAGGAAATTAATTAATGGTAATCAAATAATCAATTATCTTTTTTATCTGCTGTTCTAAAGTAGTTGACTTGGGCGCATAAATTTGGAAAATAAAAATTTTTCGTATTTTAAGTTAATTATTATACTTGGATACGTATTATAGTTTGATTTTCTAAATCATCAAAATATCATCACTTTCAGTTAATTTTATAATTTTTTTAAAAAAAAATTTAGATGAGGAAAGGTATAGACCAGTTCTATCTATTTTCAAGTCGAGAATAAATTATATATCGTGATGAGAATATACAATATTTATAAATTTCCTACTAAATAAATAGTTATATATATATATATATATATATATATAAAGGAAACTTCAATGTAATCCCATTTTTAAAAAGTAGGCTACAGAAAGCAAATTAAGATCATACAATATTAATTTGAGAAATTAACAAGTTTAATACTAAAATGAAAAAAATCGTCCTAGCATATGACGTAATGGGCAAGAAGAAGAAGTCCAACCATAATTATAATTAGATTCGATTGATATTGTTAACGCGTGTCGTAACACTAGGTTTACTGATGTTTTTGCCGCAGAGAAAGAAACCTGATTAACTTTATGCAAATTTCTGGTAAGAGAAACAATAATTTTGTCATTAGTAAAGATTCGTAGAAGTTGGTCTCACGTAATTGATTGATATTTACTAATTAATTCTTAAATTAACCGAGTAACTTGACTTCACACTTCATTAATTCTTTAATTAGACTTACCTTTGATACAAAAGGACCGTTATTGCTTCTAACACAACTCATTTGGAAGTTGCATAGAAATTATCATTGTGGAAAAAAAAAAACAACAAAATAATTATCACAAATTTGATGTTTAATTTTCGGCTAAAACAGTAAACTGCTTTTTCCAGTGACGTTTGCTGAAGTATTTTATCAGTATTTGTTTGTGAGTGGTTATCAAAGTTAATTTTGTGTCAATAAATTTATTAAATTTTAATTATAAATGCTTCAGTAAATTAATCTGTGTTCAGTAAAAAAAATAAAAAATAAAAAATAAATAAATCTGCGTGCCATATTTTTTCAAAAAATTAGCAATTATTTTTCCCATATTTTTTCAAAAAATTAGTAATTATTTAATTAAATGGGAACTTGCCGTTTTCCCAGCGTCTGTAATTGAAAAGTTGAAAAACAATAAATTGATGTCTAATAATCTTAAAGTTAACCACAAAACGAATCCTATTTTGCTCATAAAAACGGTCGTTTTTATATACTCCGACACCCATAAAAGTGTATATATAACATTAATTAATGTTATTTACTGAAAAAAAAAAACAAATATTGATGTTTCTTGTGTTAATCGATTCCATGTTATAATATTCTAAATTATATACTAGATACTTGATGTTGGTTATTTTTCAACTTTGAGTTTAATTATTTTACAGAAAGATTATGATTTGAGTAACATAAATTATGCCATCGTATTCTACGTAACGAAATCTTTTCAACTGTATAAATCAAATTTTTTTTCTTTTATTTTCTTTGATTTATATATTTCTGTTATTATTTTTTAAAAAAAAAATAAAATGAAACAATACGTATAAAGTGGTATACCAACTGTGATTAGGGAGATAGTTGGTATACCATAAGTGAAATTAAGCCCAACAAAGTGCTGACGTGGCACAGTTAACCTGTAATAACAGGTCACATGTACCACAATGGGAGGTCACCTAGAAGTTGGGGCCCTACAATGTGCAAAACGATAGTTAGTATACCAAACTGTGATTAGGGAGATAGTGTAAGATAATGGCAAACTGTAACTTTCATTAATGGAATAATACAAATATATACACAAACCCTAGATAGCATAATTACTAGTGTAACCCTAATAGACTTTACAATGGAGTAGGAATACCATCTCCTACAAGGATTAGAATACTATCCCTTACACCCCCCGCAAGTTGAGCGGGGGATGAACCAACGGTCATCTTGTCACGGAGCCAAAGAAAACGTGGCTTGGTAAGACCCTTTGTGAGAGCATCCGCAATTTGATCATGGGAGCAAAGATACGCTACCCGTAAGGAACCCTTCTGAAAACGGTCACGGACAAAATGAAAATCAACCTCCAAGTGCTTACTTCGATTGTGAAAGACAGGATTCAAAGTGAGATAAGTAGCGCCAAGATTGTCACAAAACAAGGTAGGAGGAGAAGGAGCAGGAAAACCGATTTCATGAAGAAAGATTTGCAACCATTGTAATTCCGATGTAGCGGAAGCCAAGGCCCTATATTCGGCCTCTGTAGAAGAGCGAGATACGGCCTTTTGTTTCCGTGATAACCAGGAGATCGCATTTGCACCCAAATAAATAACAAAGCCAGTTGTAGATTTTCTATCATCAATGCAGCTCGCCCAATCAGAATCAGCAAAACCAGTCAAGACAAGTTTAGATGGACGAATTAAGATACCATAGGTAGACGTCCCCCAAAGATAACGCAATACACGCTTCACAGCACTCCAATGAATAGTTGTGGGGGCATGCATAAATTGAGAGATGCAGTTGACAGCAAAGGCAATGTCAGGCCGTGTAAAAGTGAGGTATTGAAGACCACCAACCACTGAACGAAACATAGTTGGATCGGAAAAAGGATCCCCACTATCCAAAGTCAACTTTTCGCTGCAATTAATTGGAGAGGCAATAGAGCTGCAATTGTGCATCTTAGCACGAAGTAATAAATCATTGATATGTTTTGACTGGTGAAGAAACAAACTAGAAGATGTCCAATCAGCCTCAATACCCAGAAAATAGTGTAAGCGACCCAAATTCTTCACAGCAAACTTAGTTTGATGAAAATCAACAACTTTGTCCAAGAAAGCAGGAGCATCACCCATCAATAAAATATCATCAACATAGATTAGGCAGAAAATTTTTACCGAAGCCGTGTGAATGAAGTATAGGGAGCTGTCCGATTTTGAGCACTGGAAACCGAATTGCAATAGGGCAGACATCGATGCCACTGACAAGGAGCTTGCTTCAGACCATACATCGACTTTCGGAGGTGGCAGACATGATCAGGAAAGCGTGGATCAACAAAACCTTGAGGTTGTTGCATAAAAACGGCTTCATCCAGTGTTCCATGAAGGAAAGCATTTGAAATATCAAGCTGAATAACACTCCACTTGTATGATACAGCAAAAGTGAGCAACATCCGAATAGTGGTGGGTTTAACCACCGGACTGCAAGTGTCATGAAAATCAATACCAGGTCGCTGATGAAAACCTTTGGCAACAAGACGTGCTTTGTATCTATCAATAGAGCCATCTGATTTTTGTTTGACACGAAATACCCATTTACACCCAATAATATTCTGAGCCTGAGAGGGAGGAACAAGATCCCATGTTCCATTTTTAATGAGAGCATTGAACTCCGAAGCCATGGCATCCCGCCAAGCAGGAATCTTTGCAGCTTGAGCATAGGTGGACGGTTCAACAATTGGATCTCCAGTAGCAGCAGCAACTAAATCAAGAATAGCTTTGTTTCTGAGGGAGCCGGATTTGGCCCTTGTGACCATCGGGTGAGCCAATTGAGACTTGCTAGGACGTATGGGTGGTAAAGGCCCATGACGTTGAAGATCAACAACCAATGACACCTTGGGATCAGCAACTGTCACACCTCGGTGGGGATGAGGCGGAGTCGCAGCCTGAGGTGATGAGGATGGTGAACCGGTGTTTGGGAGGGGGAGCAGGGGCTAGTCGTGTTGAAGAGGAGGTGACAGGCTGGTTGGTGCTGGTGGTTCCGTCGGTGAAGTTGGGGTCGGTTGCAGGGGTGGCAACGGATTAGGAGGGGTCGGTTGGTGAGAGAGGGGCAGCGATATGGAGGGTAAGGAAATTTGGGACTGGTCTGACACCGGAGCAAAAGGTTCATCATCAACAGCAAACGGAAAAACCTGTTCATCAAAAAGTACATGGCGTGAGATATAAATTTTTCCAGAACAAAAATCAAGACACTTGTACCCTTTATGAACCTTACTGTAACCCAAGAAAATGCATGGAAGAGAGCGATGATCAAGTTTATTTTTAGCATAGGGACGCAACCAAGGATAACAACGACAACCAAAGATACTAAGAAAATTATAATCAGGTTCAGTACCAAATAATCTATGAAGAGGATTATCAAAATTAATTGTGCTAGTGGGCAAACGATTTATGTTATAAACAGCACATTCAAAGGCAGCAGTCCAATATTTGATGGGCAGGGAACTATGATGTAATAAAGAAAGACCAGTTTCAACAATGTGTCGGTGTTTGCGTTTGGCTCTCCCATTTTGTTCTGGCGTGTGTGGGCAAGATACACGATGGGAGATGCCATTTAATTTGAGATAAGAGGTAAGAGCCTGAAATTCTCTCCCCCAATCAGATTGGAAAATTTTTATTGGTGTTTGGAAATATTTTTCAACAAGGGTGCGAAATTGAATAAAAATGTCTAACACTTCAGATTTCTTGTGCATAAAGTAAATCCATGTGTATTTTGAGGAATGATCAAAAAAGAGAACATAGTATCCATAGCCATCAAAAGATTGAACCGGAGCCGGTCCCCAAACATCAGCACAAATTAATTCTAAGGGTGAATGAGAGATTGAAACAGAATCAAAAAATAGTAATTTATGGCTTTTACTTATAGCACACGCATTGCAAAGAGAAGGAACAGAATTGCGAAAATCAATTTTATTAGAATGTAAGGTACGTTTAACAATAGGTAAGGCAGGGTGCCCCAAACGAGCATGCCAAACATTTAAAGAAGCAAGATTTGCACTAATTAAAGAAGGACTAGACTTGAAGCATAAATTGTAGAGTCCGTTGTCACTCCGGCCTCGGAACAGAATCTCCTTCGACTCCAAATCCTTGATAAGAAAATAATCAGAGAAAAATTCAACAGAAACAGGATTAGAGTTGGTTAGTGCAAAAACAGATAATAAATTTCGATTAGCAGTAGGAACATGGAGAATATTTCGAAATTTGAGAGACTTAGAACCAATAAGAAAAGAATTCTCACCAACATGAGTTATGGGAAGAAACATACCATTGCCAATTTGGACCTCTTCAGGTCCGGAGTATTCAGAGTGAAGCGCAAGGTTTTCCAAGTTGGATGTTAAATGATGAGTTGCTCCGGAGTCAAAAACCCATAGTTGGTTTGAGGTATGTGTTGCGGCTAGGTTTGATTGTGGAGATTGAGGCTGATTTCTGGGCATTCTAGGGGATGAGCACCGATTCGCCTTGTGTCCAATACCACAACAATTAAAGCAAGTAACAATTTGATCATCCGATTGACACGGGGCAGCAGGCTGAAAAGATTGATGTTGTTGCTGTCCAGAATTATTCCAGTGAGTTCCAGGGCTGTACGGGGGCTGTCCATGCGAATAAGAGGGACCATGAGAGTAACGACCCCCACCACGACCACGGGAGCTGCCATTACCTCTGCCACGGCATGGGTAGGAGCTGGAGCGGGCTGCAACGTGGGCAGCGGGCTGGACAGTAGTGATAACGTCTTTCTTGGCTTGTTGGAGTAACTTTTCTTCCATTAAAAGAGAGCCCAGCAGGTAATCAAAGGAAGTAGGCTCAGTTTTGGAGTTTTGAATGCGATTAAAATCATTATATTCTTCACCCAAACCATGACAAATACAATCAATTAAATCATCCTCAGGAACAATATATCCAAGAGCAGCCAATTTATCAGCAACAGACTTGGCATGCTGAACATAGTTGATAATCGATAAATTACCTCTCTCAAGCATCTGCAATTCTCGATGAAGAATACGGATTTGAGGTCTAGACCCCATTGAATATGTGGTGATTAATTTGTCCCAGACGCCTTTGGCCGTAGTGGCCCCAATAACTTGTGGCATTAATGATTCCGAGATGGAATTTAATAACCAAGAGAGAACTTGTTGATCTCTCTTTTCCCATAACTGAAAATCAGGATTAATACTACCATCGGGTGAAAACTGAGGTGGAGAAACAATGGAACCGTCTACATGGCCCATAAGTCCGTGACCCTTCAACATTGGAGTAACTTGAGCTTTCCAAATTAGAAAGTTGGATGGATTCAACTTGATGTGGGATTGAGTAGTGTTAGGAATGGTGGAGGAAAATAAAGGTGAGTTTGTTGTGCCGGTTGCCATGAGGGCCGAGTTTAGGCCATCAACAATGGTGAACGATGTGTTCATGATGGTAATGATGTCGGCGGCTGAAGTGGAGAAAAAGAGAGGGGATATCGGCTACTTGGATAAAAAGGGAGGGGATATTAAACCCTAGAGAGAAGCTCTAATACCGTGTAAGATAATGGCAAACCGTAACTTTCATTAATGGAATAATACAAATATATACACAAACCCTAGATAGCATAATTACAAGTGTAACCCTAATAGACTTTACAATGGAGTAGGAATACCATCTCCTACAAGGAGTAGGAATACCATCTCTTACAAGGATTAGAATACTATCTCTTACTGATAGTTGGTATACCATGAGTGAAATTAAGCCTTTAATTGAGATTATAATTTACAAAGATGTTATCAAAAGCAATTGTCTTTAAATATCGTGCCTACAATTTTGCAAAATGTTGGAAAAATATTCAATTTGTGAGAAAAAAAGTTTTGAAATAGATTGTAATCTCCAAGTAAAACATATGAGGTTTCATTTTCAAATTATTTCTCTTTTTATTCTTCATCCTTTCTTTTTCTTTGTACGCTTCATGCTTTTTGTTTCAAATATTTATTTATTTTTCTTATTTCATCTTTCTTTTTTTGGGCTCATATCTGGTTTTAGTTTTATTAATTCACTTTCCATTTTTTTCATTTGCAAGCTAAATCCATAGATTTGATTTTGTTTCTGAGTTTGAGATATAAAAAGACTTCATCACAGATCAAGCTTGAGATTCAAGAATACTCAAAGTCAATTATACAATGATATTTATCAGAAGAGAGAAAGTCTCAGAAACTAATCAAACTATGTAATAATATTTTTTATTGCTTTCTTTTTTCTCTTTTTTGGATAAATTTGGGATATTATTCTATGTACATATTTTTTTTTTGTCAAAAAAAAAAGAAATTCAAAATTCATTTTTTATAAAGTCAATATCATCGTTTTAGCTTTTTTTTGTTTCACAAATATTAATATATGGATTTTGTTTAGTTATATAGGATACTTTTGCAGTAATAAAGATTATCATTACAAGAAATTATAAAGATTTTCATGATAACACTAATTGTCAAGTAATTTAAGCAGCACATAAGAGTTTATTGGATGGATTTGATTTATCTTTCCTACCTTTATTATATGCATGCATTTAAAATTGATTACTAGTAATGTTAAATTTTATATATTGTACGGTTCCTATCGTTTAAGCTTATAAGACTAGAAATTTTTTTTTCAATCTTTTAGATTTTTTATCAATTTGTTTTGCAAATAAAAAATATAAAGTCAAGACAATTTAGTTATTCTAAGAATTTTTTGTTTAAGTTTGAATTTGATCATATTCATTTATTAGGCTAACACCAATGAAGGACAAGTTAAGGGTAGGCTTAATTTCGCTCATGGTATACCAACTATCTCCCTAATCACAGTTTGGTATACCAACTACCGTTTTGGACACTGTAATACCCTAACTTCTAGGTGACCTCCCATTGTGGTACATGTGACCTGTTATTGCAGGTTAACTGTGCCACATCAGCACTTTGTTAGGATTAATTTCACTTATGGTATACCAATTATCTCTCTAATCACAGTTTGGTATACCACTTTATACATATTGTTTCATTTTATTTTTACAAAAAAAAATAACAAAAATATATAAATCAAAGAAAATAAAAGAAAAAAAATTTGATTATATATTTCTATTATTTTAAAAAATAAAAAATAAAATGAAACAATACGTATAAAGTGGTATACCAAACTGTGATTAGGGAGATAGTTGGTATACCATAAATGAAATTAAGTCTAACAAAGTGCTGACGTGGCACAGCTAACTTGCAATAACAGGTCACATGTACCACAATGGGAGGTCACCTAGAATTTGGGGTACTACAGTGTGCAAAACGGTAATTGGTATACTAAACTGTGATTAGGGAGATAGTTGGTATACCATGAGTGAAATTAACCCTTAAGGGTAAGGAACACTAAATTGTTATAAATGACCATTTCTAAAATGTAAGGTCCATTGCAATTTTAATTAATATCTTAAATCCAATACATTACTTATTGCATTTCGATTTCAGTTTTTTTTTATATAGTTTGTCGACTTCCATAATATTTTTTTAAATAAATTATACACAATTTTATTGAATAACCATAAAAGGTTAACAATCATGGAAATTATATAATCAAAATATGATAATTAAAATCATCAATACAAATATTAAGTAAAGGATTATTATGATATTATTTTTAGAACACATGTGTAAGGATGCTATAAAAAATGAAAAGTCCAATTGCAACAAGTATAATATGACTATATGAAACCATTTTATATGCATACGACAGTTCATAAGACTAATGATGCCTCAATTTTTTTTCATATAAGTAATTAGATATTAAATTTAAAGGCTAAAACCTGATTTTACGACTAATTAAATTTATATCATAATTTATTACAATTTGCATGAAAAATAATATTAAATCATGAATTTTTTTAACAAAAAAATTTAGATTCATATGTATATTTCCAGGGTCAGAAAATTTAAGTGTCAAGACTGTATAAGGATTTGCAAGATGGCTTATATATTGTTTTACATATAAAAACCCCAATAACAATGATAATAAAAATTGAACAAAGTGAAAGTGTCACAAGAGTTGCTTCTTTATCGTTACGCCAAAACCCTCATAGTCAATCATAATCTTTGATGTATAAATTTTTTAATCAAATTTATTATTATCAATTTAATTAGTTAAAATATTAAAAAAATTATAAATTATTATTGCGCATATATAATCAAAATAATAAACTTTGCATGTACACTTTCTGTAAGTTAAAACAAGTGTATCATCCATAGTATTTCTTTCGGTAAAAAAAGTGTAAAAAAAATCATAGTATACATAGTGCTACAGTGCTTCTTTCCTTTTCTCTGACCATGTGTGACATAAATTATACACATTTTAATTTCATTATTTTCTTCACGTTGTATTAATGAATCAATAAATTATAAAATTATAAAAGAAAGAAAGAAATTTTAAGGTTAAAAAATAAATTGTCAATTGTTTAATTATCAATATTCTCTTACTATTAACTTTAATTGAATTAAATATCTATGTAAATTCGGTTAGTGATATTGTGAACACGGAATTTTCGGGGTCTCAAAAAAAAAAAACGCAACCTTGATTCCCACGACTGTAACCTTATTACAGTCGTACGACTGTATGCTCGGGGGCAGGTTGCAGAACCCATACCCCTAGAATAAAAAATTGGGAAAAATCTTGAGCAATTAATGCTCAAGATTTTTCGGGAAGAAGAAATAAAAGGCAGAAGGAAAGAAAGAGAGGGGACTTTTTGGCAGAAAGTGAAGAAATAAAAGAGAGAAAGAAAGAAGAGAGAAAAAAAAGGAAAAAAAAAAAAGAAAACTAAACCTCTTCAACTAATTTCTTCTCAAATTCAGAGGGTTAAGGCTTCAAATTTGTTAGAAACCCCTATGTTAATAACTTGACTTCACAAACATCAAGATCTTGGACTTAAACCATCAGAATCCGTAATATTTGGGATTATTTTGGACAAGTTTTTTAAACCTCAAACTCAAGGGAAAGGAGCAAATTTCAGTGGATTGGAGCGACACCAGGGGTCAATTCGACGTTGGATTAGCTTCTAAGAGGTAGGCCCTTCGTTTCCCTTCTCTTTTTCCAGCTTTCTGGGTGCTGTGGTTGATTTTCGTGCATTTTTGTCCAAGTTTTTGCACTTTTGCTTCTGGAAAATTAAAAACAGTCGTACGACTGTTCTTGTCACAAAGAAAGGGGCACGACTGTAATTATAGTCGTGCCATTCGATCTATAGTCGTACCACTGTTTTTGTTTTTCCCAGTTTTAGCCCTTCGTTTTAAACTTTTTAGCGATTTCTGCCTCAGGTAAGGGCTACAGTCGCACGACTATAGTAACAGTCGTACGACTGTAACGACAATCGCACGATTGTAACTACAGTCGCACGACTGTAGTTCTCGACCAGAAGCAGAAATCCCTAAAATCCAAAAAAATTCATAAAACCCTAAAAAATTTCATAAAAATCAGAAAATTCAGAAAAATTCAGAAAAATCTTGAAAAATAAAAAATCATCAAAAATGAATTTTGGAGTGTGCATTCACGACCCTAGATTTATTTTTCGGTATTTTTTCATTTAGAACAAAACCACGACGGAGACCCGTTTCTCCCAAAAACCGACCCACCTCACATGTGATAAATGTATGAAACCGGAAAAATGTTTTCAAAAACGATTTTCTCACAAAACCAAAAATACAGGAACGTTTCAAAATGGCTTTCCAGTTCTAACCGGGCCGGCCGACCGGGCCGATCCGGTTACCCCAAATACATGATCCCGAATCCTTGAATTCCCAATTCTGTCAAACTTGAGTCCTAAGTGTAGTGTGTTATATGTTTGCGCTAACCATTTGTTTTGCAGTTTTAATTTCTTTATTTTTCATTTTAATGTATTTATTAGATTAAACCGTGTATATTAAGCGATTGTAAATTTTTTTTAGATTCTCGTGTATTTTAGGCGCTTGTATCGTGAGGCCGAGAGTTCTTATTTTCCATTCAATTGGGTTGTAAGCTTCTAAATATTTATTTCTTTTACTTTTATTTTGTATTATTATGTGTGCGCGCCGCATGTATTATTCGATAAAAATCAATTTTTAGCAATTTAAAGTGTCGTAATTAGAACATTGGCCAATTGATTTTGATTAGACATGAAATAAGTGACTTGTCCGAACCTGGATCTCTGAAAAGTGTAGCAGTTCTCACTTTGATTCAGCTACACTGTAATTTCCCGGTTGAGCTGAGCCGGGTGGTGACTCCTATACTTTTTATCGAGATTTAGGTCTCGATTCTTTTACGAAACAATTAATTTTCCAAAACGAATTTCCAATCCAAAAACCTCACGCGAGGGAGGGCCCCGCCCGAGATCGAGGTGCCCCTTCCGAAAGGGAGTCTCGCGTCCCGTCGAAAACGCGTCGTCCGCTCACAGATATCAACCATAAATTACACAACGGTTACAACTGTTATATATTAAAAGTCATAAAAATGAAAATGACCATATATTACACCTATATAAATAGGATTTGCAAGGTATCAAAGTACATTTCGATTTTATTCTCTTATTTTACTCTGAATTTCTTATTATTCTCTTATATAAGTTCTGAACTTTAGTGTTAAAGTGTCTATACAAAAGGCTCAACCACCTATTTTCTTAATATATGAAAATTAAATGTAAATTTGTATGTACAAATAAAAAACCTAATTTTTAAAAGTGCTTAAAATATATTAAATTCACTAATATGATATCTAAGCTCAAAATTAGTTTCGACATATAAAATGTCAAGGCGGGATCATATTATAATAAAATATTATTGATTACTTTAAAATTATTTTTTATTATTTAATAAGTAAAATAAAAAAATTGATAAAATTAAGAGATGTACAAAAAAATTCATGAATAAATCAAAATTTAATATTTTATATCTATTTTGAAAAATACTAATGAAACCGCACACCGCGCGGGCTCAAAGCTAGTGTTTATAAGAAAGGGAAGTCAGAAAAACTGAATGAAAGCAAAAAACATTTATAAGGGAACATATTCAAAATATAAATATTAAAAAAAATAAATAACTAACATAAAATAAAAACAAAAATAAAATGTTGGGGACAAGGCCACCACCTGTCCTAGGTAGCTCCGGCTAGCCCTGAGCATTGGTCGGTTCGGTAACTGAACCGAACCGAATTATCGGTTAACCGAACTAAATTATATGTAATTATAAGAATCGAATCAAACCGAACAAGGTAATAACCAAACCAAACCGAAGTGAAATTTTTTTGTTCGGTTCAGTTATTACCAAAATTTGTAACTTTAACCGAAAATAGGGATGAGGAGAGTTGGGCATTGGAATAATGGACTCATACAAAGCCTGCCAACACACACACATATAATAATAATAATAATAATAATAATAATAATAATAATCATTCGGTTCAGTTTCGGTTGAACCAAATTTTTTTACCGACAAACCAAACCAAACCGAATACCAAAATATTTATAAAATTGCTACCAAACCAAACAAAAAAAATTCGGTAACCGAACCGAATTTTTTTTCGGTTTGGTTCGGTATTGGTATTCGGTTTTACCGAATAATGCTCACCCCTAGCTCCGGCTACGATCGAAAGTGTTGAAAATAGACATGACTGCAACTAATTCACATGGGATGGGATGTATATTCACGTTCAGTAAATGGGATTTGAATTTCTCAAGATCCTAATCTGTTTCACGTTCAGTAAGACTTGTGTATAAAATTTGAAAATATATTTAACAAGCTCTCGACAGTATATATATTAAAGTTCAAACACATTTTTAATACTCTTTTGACTTTAATGTAATAACAAGACAACATTATCATTACAAAGATATACAGAAAAAAGATTTGCTAACATAATTGAACACAAAAACTGAAAAAGATTGAAGAACACATTTGAAAATAAATAATAATTTGATACTGGAATTACAACAAAAGAGTGTTACGGGTATAATTAGGGTAGATTGAACCTTAATAGTATCCAATTAATTTTATGTTATGTTGAATACACTCGCGTATGTGATTACTTATACTGTTAGGCTTAACAATCTTAAAGCTCTAGAAGTTTTTACTCATGTGTAAATTTTGGAGTAGATTCCAATAAAAAACTAAAATAAATAAATTTTAATTTGTAATTTGTGAAGAAAGCATGAACCCGTTGGCCTTTAATATGCAAACTCCACCTTTGAAGTGGTTTCATAAAAAATATTAAGTAGTCATTATTTTGAGCTGCAATAAATTAAAATGATTGTGCTTCCAACTTCTCCAACAATATGAAATTTCAATTGATATTTTTTTTTTTTCTTATGATGCACTTAGTTCAATGCAATATCAAGAGCTCACTTTCTCTTGTATTTGTATTTTATTCCAAGTAAACAGAAAGGGATAACGGTTAATTTGGCCCATAAGATTTTTGTGTTGTGAAATTTCGGGTTAAACAAATAGATTATATACTATTGTACTGAAAAATCACACCAGATAAATTCCCAGAAAAGGGGAATTTACCTGTGTGATTTTTCAGTACAATAATATACACTCTATTTGTTTAACCTGAAATTTCGCAACAATTGGTATCAGAGCCAAGGTTTTATCTTAGTATGCTCTGTGGTTTGTAGCGTATTCTAATCCATACCACATTAGAAAAGAACCTTGGGCTATTGCCATTCTGCGTTGACAGCTATTAAATAAATAAGATTGCTAAAATGACAAACAGAGAAAATCCATTCGTAAAGAAGGCGTCCACATCAACTGCTTCATCATTTTTTCCGAGAACTGCGGTGACAAATGCAAGAGTTGTAGTGGAGATCTTTGATGGTACCGATCATTTCGGCATGTGGCAAAGTGAGGTTCTAGATGCTCTGTTTCAGCAAGGTCTGGACATTGCCATTGATGAAAAGAAACCAGATGATGTTGAAGAGAAAGAATGGGGGACCCTCAATCGTTTGGCATGTGGTATTATTCGATCGTGTCTATCTAGAGAGCAGAATTATGCATTCTGTAAAGAGACTTCTGCTAGTAGATTGATGACGACGGCATTAGAGGAAAAGTTCTTGAAAACAAAGCAGTCAAAATAAGCTTTACATGAAGAAAAGATTGTTTTGATTCACTTACACTCCGGGTACCACAATAAATTATCACATCACCAGTTTTAATCAACCGATCGCTGATTTGTTGAATTTGGATGTGACATTTGAAGATGAGGATCTTGCAGTGATGTTGTTGGGATCACTTCCTAAGGAGTTTGAGTTTCTCGAAATAACTCCACTCCATGGGAAGGTTGCTGTATCTCTCAGTGAAGTCGGTGGAGCTTTGTACAATTATGAATTGAGAAGGAAAGATAAGAAAGATAGCTCAGGAAGAGCTACTGAAGCTTTGATCATACGAGGACATTCGGAGAGCTAAACGAAAGGAAAAAAAAAGCAATCAAAGTCAAAGCCCAAATTGGGAAAAGATGAATGTGCCTTTTACCGGACAAAGGGGCATTGGAAGAAAGATTGTCCTAAGCTAAAGAATAAAGCCAAATCTGATAAGGGAAAGAATGTTGTAGATTCAAATGTTGCTAAGTATGATGAAGACTCAGATTGTTCACTTGCTGTTACGCCGTCAACAAGCTCTTCTAGTGTGTGGCTGCTTGATGCGTCTCTGACCTCAAAGTGCTTATTTACTTGGTTTGACACTAGCCGGGAATCGCTGAGTGTTCGAACCCTTTCTGGTCTAATTTCCTTGACCAGTTCCAACCCCTTGATCATGGCATTGTATTCTGCTGCATTGTTGGCGGTAGGAAAATCTAACCTGGCCTCATAATGCAGGCGGATTCAGTTTGGGCATTGGATGTATATTCTTGCTTCTGCTTCCTCCTATGAGGATGCCCAGTCAATAAAAAAAATGTCCCACTCTTTAAATGGAGGTACCGCGTCTGGTTTTAAGCCTGCAAATTCCACTATGAAATCTGCCAGGACTTGCGCTTTCAGGGCCTGCCTTGGTTTAAATCGGATATCAAACTCGCCTAACCATATCCCTCGTTTGGCTAATCTTCCTGATGTCTATGGTCATTGCAAAACCTTTTTCAGTAGGAATCTAGTTCTGACTGTAATGGTGTGGGCTTGAATGTACGACCGTAACTAGACTGTTGCTGATAGTAAGGCGAGTGTGAGCTTCTCAATGCTTGGATATTTGGTTTCTACTCCCTTCAACACTTTGCTTGTGTAATATATTAGGAATTGCTATCCATCCTCCTTTGTTAGAAAGACGGATCCCATAGCTTTGTCTGTAGCGGCCATATACAGGTGCAATCTCTCCCTTTCTATCGGTCGAATGCCTTATGACATTCCAAGTCCCATTTAAAAGGCCTGGCCTTTCTTCAGTGCTTTATAGAATGGCATGCATCTTTTGGTTGAAAATGAAATGAATCTCCCTAGGGCTGTAATCTAGACGTTCAACTTCTGGATCTCATTAAGATTTTTAGGAGGGGCCATGTTTAATACTGCTTTTATCTTTTCTAGATTTGCCTCTATTCCTCTCTGTAAAATCATGAAACCCAAGAACTTCCCTTCTCTTACTCTGAATATGCATTTCCCCAGATTGAGCTTGAGCCTGTATTTTTTAAGAATGGTGAATGTCTCTCTGAGATCTCAGGGGTGTTCTGCCTTTTTGGGGCGTATTTCCTTTTCTTCTAAATCACCGGGGCCACTATCCGTTCTACATTGAGGTAGTGCTTTATAATCTCCGATGGGACGCCCTCTATGTCACTGATTTTCTAAGCAAAGGTATTTTGTTCTTCTTTAATCACTTGGACTATCTGAACCTTGGTGTCCTGGTTAAGCTCCTTGGAAATCCGGATCGACCTTTCTGGTGCTATTTCTAGTGTTTCCAATTCATCCACTGGTTCTGCTTTTCTCTTGTCCTCCAGTTCTAGATTAGGCTTTTCAGTCTGAAGAGATGCCAGGTACATCCTCTGTGCCATCTGTTGGCTTCCTTTCGCTATTGCTATCCCTGAAGGAGTCAATATCTACAACGCTAGGTATCGGATGGATAGCACTGCTTCTGATTCTGATAGGAATGGTCTTCCCAAGATCACATTATATGCTAATGGGGATTCTATCACCGTAAAGTCTGCCTTTGATCTCCAAATGTGCTTTTCATCTCCGATTTCTAGGTCTAGAGTTACCCGTCCTATTACTAGCACAGTGTGGCCACTTAATCCGACCAGTAGAGCATTGATCGGCTGGATCCGGCTGGGAATGATTCTCAGCTTTTTTGTTGCATGCTTCGTGATGATGTTAGTTGAGCTCCCTTTGTCCACCAAGATTTCTTCGGCCGTATATCCCTTTATTTCTACCTCCATGACTAGGGCGTCCAAATGTCCTACTTAGACTTGACTTCCGGTCGAAAAGGAGAGGTTCAACTTATTATCTTCTCCCGTTTCTCGGGTTCTTTTGGCTTTTTTGCTGGACAGATCTCCTTAGGCTCTCACCATCACTACGCCCTTCATTTTCTTGGTGGGCTAGCTTCCTTCTGAATCTTGGTCTTTTGGCTCTTCCTTGCTTACCTTTTTATCTATAAATTTTTGGTGCCTGCCTCTCTTGATCAGCTTTTTGAATCCTCCGAATTGTCTGGAGTCCCTTCAGTCCCTCTTAGATCGCCCGTCATGCGTCTTATTTCTTTCAGTATTCTTACGGTTCTTAGCCAGTGCTTCCACCTCATATAGCTCAATGAAGGTTTTAGTCATGGAGATCATCTGAGTTACGTTCTGTTGTTTCCTCAAGACCAGGTCAGCCCTCAACCACTCATTGGTGCTGTTAGCTATCAGTGCCTTTAATGCTGTGTGAAAATCTAGCTTGTGGACCTCTACTGTTGCCAAGTTGAACCGGTCAACAAAGTCCTCGAGGGATTCTCCTTGTTGTTGCTTCACATCATACAGGGTCCACCTGGTAGCTCTCGTAGGTATAGATCCATAGAATTTTATGTAAAATTGCTCTCTCAATTGCTCCCAACTGTTGATTGAGGCTGGCTCTAGGGTTTTAAACTAGTAAGATGTCGAGCCCAAGAGTGTTGATGAAAAGAGCCTACACATCAGGCCTTCATTCTCTCTTGCTATCTCCATCTGGTTTTTATAATTCCTTGAATGGACTTAAGGGTCGGTTTTCCCATTGTAGTTCTCGAAGTTCAGCTATTTAAACTTCGGATCACATGGCATTTCCAGGATCCAGTTTATGAAGTAAGACTCTCTACTTTTCACAAGTAGCTCCTGGATTGGGACTGAGAACCGGGAGAAGTGCTTAAACATGGCCATTATTTTCGGATCGTCTGCCCCTTCTGGTACGGATGTTATCGCCGGGGTTAATGGTGGTCCCACCATGTACCCATAGGTAGGATGGTAGCTAGGAGGAGGAGTTTGAATCAAGGTTTGATAATTAGGAAGCCTTGCATTTGGGGTTGTTGGATGGCCTAAAGGATTAGGCAGGGTTGCCATCGCTAGAGGTTACTGGTACGCCACCAGGAACTCTTCATTCAGTGCAAAAACTGGGTTAAGATGGTTTGTCTGCCCTGCACCCCCCAAAAGAGCAGAAACCGGTGGGGCCGCCGTGTACTACATCGTCTGGTTTGTTTGAGGTGGGGGATGTGGGAAGAGGTTTCTTGCTGCTCCTCACCCAAGGCCGCCATCCATGTTAGTGATCAGAGGAGACGTGCTGCTGCTGATGGTAGAGCCGGCCATGCCAAAATTCTGGAGTTAAAGAACAGTGTGCCTGAGGTCTCTGGGGTCAACAGGACTGAGGGTGTTGGCTATGCGATTAATCACCGTCGCCTGGGGAGACACTGATGAGTTCAGTGTCGTCAATGGTGGGGTAGTCATGGCTGTAGGAGAGCTTTCCATGATAGCCTCTAAAGTTGTCACATTAGCGGAACCAGATGAGGTCATTGTTCAATCTGTTCCACACTCACTGCACCAAATGATGGATTCGGTAAAAATCGCTCTGTAGATCCGGATTCGGAATGGCTGAAGCTGAATATGCTTATGTTCCTACAAAACAGAAAGGATGTGACACCGGTAACCTTTGGGTTATGCTCTGATATCTAAGTCAGCCTTGACTATGTCAATTTCTGGCTATATTAGCTTGATTATTGATTTATTAGTCTTTTTCTTATCTCCACACTTTTATAAAGCCAGTGGTAAAATTTACTCTAGATTAGGAATGTCCAGAGCCCTCATCTCACTCCGATTAGAAGACTTCCACCTCACGTCCCACGTGAAACATGAGTCCCCTTTAATCACACCACTAAGTAGAGGTAGACTTGGACAAGGATGCCCCTCCCTTCTAAAAGGCTTCTTTAACACCAAGCAGACACATCCTGACCCGAACCGGCCTCGCAACTTCTACACAATCTGGATGACAGACTCGGTATTATAATATCCGGATGTCATCACCGTACAAATGAGATGTCCAATAGAATGCACCTAAAAAATATAACATTATCAGGGCATTAGGATATAGCAACTGCACCGAAAGGGCCAAAAGAAAAGAATACGATAATGATAATAAAAGCATGTACGATTAAGTTGACTAGTTGGATGCGTTGTTCCACATGATGTGAAGAGTATAGGGCAGGTAAAAGACATTTTCTTTTGAAGTAATTTCCAAGCAAAACCTCATTCAACTCTTTTTCTCCTTTTACTCGTTTTTTCCTTCTCTCTCTCTCTCTCTCTCTCTCCCTATATATAGATACATACGAGAAACCTAAAGAAATTAATTAATTAATTAATTAATAGAATTACTTAAACTAAGACTTTAATTAATTTTTAATATAAAGATGGAGGATTTGCCACCTGGGTTTCGGTTCTACCCAACGGAAGAGGAGCTAGTTTCATTCTATCTGCATAACAAGCTGGATGGCACCAGACAAGATCTTAACCGTGTCATGGATAGGCTTATTCCTGTTGTTGATATATATCAATATAATCCATGGGAACTTCCACGTATAAATAAATTAATTAATACGTTTTTGTTCATGTTTTTGTTTGTGATTATAAGTAATTAAATCGGGATTTGTTATATTTGCAGAATTGGGTGGAGAATTAAGGAATAGGGATGACGAAGAGTGGTTTTTCTTTATCCCAAGGCAGGAAAGTGAAGCAAGAGGAGGGAGACCAAAGAGGGTAACAACAAATGGATACTGGAAAGCAACTGGATCACCTGGTAATGTTTATTCAAATAATAGAATCATTGGTATGAAAAGAACTATGGTTTTTTATAGAGGAAGAGCTCCTAATGGAATCAAAACTGATTGGAAAATGAACGAGTATAAATCCGTTTATCAATCTCCACATATTAATGCTTCCTCTTCCTCGTCCTCTTCCTCTTCCACAACTGCACCTCCAATGGTATGTATATATTATCATATGCATTTTTATCTTATTCTTCTTATTTGATTTGATATCTTAAGCTTCGCTTGAGTAAAAATTGAATCTATTCATTTAAATATAATTGTTCCTTTAGATATAATTAATGTTGGGTTTATATTAGGTTAACTGCACCATAGTATTACTAGAACTAGAAAGCTTAATTACATGCTTGATTTCCTTTAGAAATGGAAACTGTATATAACATTCTTTCACCAATTACTTTTTACATTCATTCTATATGTTAGATCCGCGAACAGGATATGTATATATATATATATATATATATATCATTTATAAAATGAATGGTTAATATTTGTTTATTAAAATTTGAAAAATGGTTTGATATTTATTGAAAAATTAATTCTCTTGAATAGTTGAGGTTTTCAAGCTGTTAGTTTTTGTAGTTGGGAACTCCCTTCCCCTTCAAACATATCTCATGTTTAAGTATTTTGCCCTTTGAGAATCTTCTTTTGGCTTAAGTATTTTGCCCTTTGAGAATCTTCTTTTGGCTCACTACAAAAGATAATTTTTGCTGCTAGAGGTATAAAAGTTCTTGTAGTAGCTTTGGGCAGCAACAGACTACACGATGATGCTATGAATTTGTGATGTATATATATATTTGGCAACCAAATTTGATAAAATTTTATCATTGTTGATTTGCATGTAGCAGCAACTTTTGAATATTATAGCTAAATTAGCTTTTCAGTAGCATTTTGCTGCTAAATTTAGCATGTCTTGGTGTGGATGGAATTCAATAATATATGAATAGTTGAAGTTAATCCAACATTATCTGCCATATTCAAATAGAAGTGAGAAGATACAAATTTGGTTCTATCAACTATTTATACACTCCTCATCTGAGGATTAGGCCCTTGCTTGAGCAGGACATTATGGGAATCGCCTTGGCCTTCCCTGGTCTGTGCCCCCCTTCGTAGCTTTTTGGCTTCTCTCTTGTTTGATAAAACAAAAAAACTATTTATACATAATAAATGCAAGGAATACAAATTTTTTTTCTTGTGAAGACAATTTTTAGTTAATGGAAAAATTTGTTGGTGTACATAATGCAGTTAAGGCATGAGTTCAGCCTGTGTAGGGTGTACAAGAAATCGAAAAGTGTAAGAGCATTTGATCGACGACCAGTAGGAGTGGAGATTAGAGGGCAAGCTCCAGCAGCAGTTGTTGAGCCAACACGGTCTGATCTTCATCAAAATCTTCCATCATCATCATCAGCACAGGATGCACAAAACTCTCCACAAAGTTCATCATCAGATGATCCTGGCACTAACCCTACTCAAAGTAGCCAAGAAAATACCACCCACCTTCCTATGTCTATTGATAGTGAACCTTTATGGGATTGGGATCAGCTCGACCTTTATTAAGAACATGATCACAATTATTTTACTTTGCAGCTTTTTAATAATGTTAATAATTAGGAATTATTCTGCTTTAAGTTCTTGTTTATGTATTAAGGGCAGCACATAACCCCTCCTTTGCTATTGGAGGGGTTTTTTGCAAGGAACGGTCGTTTTGCTTCCTTTTTTTTATATTCTTATTTATTATTTTAATAATAGACTTTATTTCTTTTTGTTTGTTTTATATTTTTATTCTTTTAAAGTTAGTTGTTTAAGTTTATAAAATAATATAATATAACGAAATGGGACTATTTAAATAATTTTGGAAGAGTTTTTTTTATCATTGGAGAGCAAAAGTTCTTTATCATGGGTTTTTTTTGTTTTGATGAGGTGACAACAAAAAAAATAAGGGGGGAACTCATTCTCCTCATTGAAGATGCTCTTTCTAATTTTGTGCAAAGCAAATACCATTTGTTGGGACTAGATGCTTAAATACTAAAAATTGATCTTCCCACTAATGCATATTAATAATTTCCGGTTGACTTGCTAAATTATCACGTACCATACATTAGATCTAATTTTGCATTATGTGTACTGAAAAGACCTTGTGGATTTTAAGAGTGTTGGCCTGATTGTATCAGTGAACATATAAGTGGGATTGAACCCATGTAACATAAAACTAATTGGTTTGTGTTAAGAGTCAATCTACACCACTTATATAAATCTCTTTGATTTTATTTATTTTTGATATAGGATTCCTTCTCCAACATCTTCAACATGTACTAAATTTATTTTATGTTGCTATTTGTTGAATTTACTCTATATTATCACTTTTAAAATAATGGATCACTATTAAGAAATGTTAGATTTGGTAGCAAAATAAGCTTTGTTCCCAAAAAAGTTTATTTAGTAGCAATATTCAAAAATTGCTAAAAAATAAACTCATTTAGCAATAAAATTATATAAAATTTTTATTGTAAATAGTCATAGTTAAAACTTTACAATAGCAATATGCAACAACATTTTTATTACCGCCTCAAGTTTATGGCAACAAATTTATACTTTTGAAAATAAAATTTTTTTGATACCAAATCTTGAATTTCTTATAATGATAGCACCATAGATTAAACAAATAATAAGTTACGTAATTCTTTCTTATGTAACAAATTGCTCCACTGAAAAGGTGAAACAATTATTTTTACGCCTTAACGATCTTTTTGACCCTTTTCCTATCACCAAATTATCTTTTTAACTCTTGTCATTTCAAAGTTGCTATTTTGGTTCTTTTTCTACACAAAACTATATCCAATTAGACCATAATGGACCATTTCGCTCTTTGAATGAATTAAAACTAAAGGGTAAAATGATCAATTATGATCCAATTGGATATTGTTTCGTATAAGATAGAAACCAAAATGGTAACTTTAAAATGACAGACATAAGCTAAAAAGGCAATTCAATGATAAGAAAGATAACAAAAGTTGTTTTTTTTTTTTTTTTTTTTTTTTTGGCGTTTGCATTTCGAATGAAGCATGTGAAATTGATTGCATTTGTATTGCTCATCTGTTCTCTTAATTTTAAGATATTATTATTTTTTTCAAATAAAAAAAAGGAACTTGTAGTTATTTTGTTAATTACTTGACAAATGGATCTAAGTCAAAAAGAAAAAAGAAAACAGAAAAGAAATTGTAGTTTCGTGACCAGCGTCGTCGTTGAAGAAGAAAATGGGTCTCCATGTGGTTGTTTCAATAAGCCAATCAGTTTTCTTTAAGGTTGAACTGCTTCTCCTTTGGGCCAAACGAAATGCCTGTCTTTGGTGAAATTTTTTTCATCCGAGTGCACTGTCGTCTTAGAGTCGTTTCTCAACACAGACATTGTCGTTTTGACTGCTAACGTATTTTATATTGTATATTTGTAGCATGTCAAATTCTACGGCTAATTGTTGCTTTATTTTTCTTTCGAATATGTATTTAGATTTCAAATATTTATATTTTTAATGGCTATATTAATTTTAACTAACAATTTAATCAAATAAATTCAAAGCAAAGGTTTCTAAAAAATATGAATTATTGTTTTTACCGTACGTAGTTTATTTCGTTCAGATAGAACATAAGCAAACGTATGCAAGAGTCAACTGAATTCTTACAAAAATTACAATTAGCCGTTAGATCAATTTTTTTTAACACATTAGATACATGATTTTTTCATTTTGATATTAATTACTCTAAATTTAATTCTTATTTTTTGTGTGTGTAATATGCTACGTTAAGTAGCGCATAACCAATAATATTTTACTAGTGAAGAGATTTTGTGGATCTTAATAGTGTTAGCCCTCACCGCATGAGTGAGCATATATATAAGTGTGATTGAGTTCATGTAACACGAAATCAATTAGATTATATTAAGGCCCAATGTACACAACTTATATGCTTCTCTCTCCAGTCTCATTTACTTCTAATGTGAGATCTACAACACTCTATCTCAATTGCAATTGACCTGAACCAATTGTCATTCATCAAGCACTCATTATTACCGTATCTCCTTTCACCCAATAATGACGTTGGGTGAAATACAGGTCTATGATCTTTTGGCTATTAGGTCTTATTTGGCTCTAATACCATGAAGAAAAGTGTTGGGCGTAACTGTATGAGCAAGCACAGAAGTAGGGTTGAACCCATGTAACACAAAACTAAATGGCTTATGTCAAAAATCAATGTACACCATTTTTATCCCACTCTCCAATTCTTATTTATTTCCAATGTGGAATTTTTAATAAATGTGTGACACAATTTCTATAAAAACTTAAAAAAAATTGACAAAACGTATAACGAGTCCCCTTAACTTTTACGAAAATCTCCGCAATCTTTTCTTTTTAATGCTACCCGTCCCAAATTTAATCTTCATTTTACACGTGACACACTCCACCAAGTGGGGCGTGAAGGATTCAATTGTGTATATTGCTAGCTTACAAACAAATACGCACAATCGCACAAATTGTCCTCCCCTATATTATACATAAGATTTTACGACGATTTCTCATCTAATATCCATGTCCATATTTATCATAATCCCAACAGTATAAATGCTCCCAATCCCACAGTGGCTCATTATAATTATTTGTTATTGTCTCTGCCATTAGTATGTTAGTATATTCAGTTTCAGATGGAGGGAAGCCATTAATGTTAACTAATGGTGGACTTGAACTGTGATCTGTAGGTGTACAAGTTCCACCTGCCATTAGAGGGTTCTGAGGAATTGTTCTTCCTTCTTCGTCTTCTTCTTCTTCATCATCATCATCTTCATCTTCACAGCTTGGGTTTCCCGCATCCAATCCAGTTGGTCTTCTGTCAAATGAACGCCGACATCTCGGTGTCTTGTACACACGACACACACTTAATTCTTGCCTTATCTGCAGAACAACCAAAAAAAAAAAATTGTGCAAACCTTTTAGCTATATTATTTCATTAGATTCCGGTATCAATAATGAATTTGAACAATTTAAAAAAATAGTAAGAAATTAAGATTGAGCTGACATTGTAATCTATATATAGGGTTTCAAAGTACGTATAATAATCTAGATCCTTTTTTAATTTCCAGCTTATGATGGCAGATTTTTATTTGGAAAACCTCAAATAGATAACCAGTAATTAAATATTAGATGGTTCTAAATCTTAAATTCATGGTGGTTATATATAAATTTAGATGATACTGATATAAAATTTTCTTGTTGCATATATATATCTCAACCCCACAGCCATATATTAAAACTAGAAGACAAAAAACTAAAAAGTTTAGTTTGCAGTTCAATCATCCAAAGCGAGAATATTGTCCGAATCTAATCAGTTCGAGATTAATTAGATTAACACCTTTTCTAGATAAGGTATTTAATTTTTAGCATATGCTAGGACAAAGCCATATCTTGGCTTTTGGATTTTGTAGTTTGGAAATATTCAGTATATTACTGAGCAATCTACAGACCATACATATCTGTAACATATTTATCAAAAAAATTTCCGTGAAACCTATGTACTTGTAATTTTTAGATACTTTAGTTCATGCTTAACTAATCCTTCTCGTACTTTCTGTTAATTGGTTCAACACATAAACTACGATACATACATCTAGCATGGTTGATGACACACTAGTTGACAAAGTGTAAAAAATTACTCTAAATTCTTAAGTTGGTAGGTAAGACCTAAGAATCGTTATCATTATGATTATCTTTGACACTCTCAGTCCACTCGCGAATGCTCCATGGACTTGAACAGTATACAATATGTGTATACTCACTTTATCATATGTTGAAATTCCAACAATATGAAACTCCCACAATATGAACCCTCGACCATTTGGTTTAAGAAGATCAGGATATCATGTCATGAAATCATTTGACTTAAAAACTTAAGATTATAAGTAAGGTCTAAGAATTGTTATAAAATCATTTGAACCAAAAGCTTAAACTAATAGATAAGACCTAAGAATAGATTTTATTATTATTTCTAACACTTCCAACCTGCACGGACGCGGATGTTTTTTGGTTTTGAAAGGTATACAACACATGCTCACTTTAACATGTATTGCGATCTAACAATATAAAACTTCCACGATATGAACCCTCGGTAACTTGGTAGAAGGGGTTCTGACACCATATCATGGAACTATTTAACTAAAAGCTTAAACTAATAGGTAGAGCTCAAGAATTATTTTTATTAGAATATTAGATTGAAAAAAGAGAAGACGAGAAGAGATAAGTTAGTGTATAAAGTGTGCATTGCAACAACCATTCGATTTGAGGCAGTTGAAGAAGAAGAATGTTGGAATTGGATAGCTTTATATTCATTGATTTTCCAATCGGACTTGAGCCCATTACGAACCCTACCAATGTAGAAAACCATTGTCCTTTTTGAGCCAATGCAGTGATTATTATTGGAAGAGTAAACAGAACCAGGTGAACCAGTTGACTTCCAGTAGCCAGTTGTGTTATGTCTGCTTGGCTTTCCTCCATGAATTTCCTTTTCTTGTATTGGGTTGAAGAAAAACCATTGTTCTGTGTCTCCACGGCACACCTCTCCTGCTAATTCTGCATCATCAAATATTAATCATGTTATTGTATATTAAAATTATTTATAATTACACACATATTTAACTTATAAAATCTACTGTGAACCGGGTCCACTGTAGTCCGCACCATTGGATACTTCAAAAGAAAAAAAATAAGGCTCCTAAAAATTCTTGCTAAAAAAGTAATAAACTGAAACATGACGCCAAAAGAAGAAAGGATTAGCCGTTCTGAATACGGATTTTGAAAAATGTAAAAAAAAAAAAAGATTAAAATGACCAAAGAACAAGAATTAATTAAGAAAAGGAAAATGAAGGAAGAAGAATAAATTAAGAAAAATTACGAGGGAGATCCCATGGATTGAAGTGGAAAATATCAAGAACTGGAATAACTCTATCCATAGCACGAATAAGGTCTTGTCTCTTTCCATCAAGCTTGTGTTGCAGATAAAACGACACCAGCTCTTCTTCAGTTGGGGAAAAACGAAACCCAGGTGCCAATTCCATATATATATGTAATTAATTTTATTCTAATTTTGTGTAATTACATAAAGTTAGGGCAGTTCCTCTTCATCCCCTTATATATATATATATATATATATATATACTAATTAGTTGTTGAAAATTTTGCATCAAATTAAATTAATATTATATTTTTAAGGTTAAGGGAGGAGTTGCTTGGAAACTTCAACACCAGCTAATGCTGTAGAAAATCTTTTTGTGTTGCAGTTCCTTTTTGTTTTTGTTTTGGGCTTTCTTTCAAAAAATAAAATAAATAAAAAAAATTGTCTTTTCATCATTATCTGTATACCACCGACCTTTTTCCACATAATTGTGCCTCTTGCTTAATCAATTAATTTCTATTAATAGTAATACCAGTGTTTGTTTTTTGTTTTTTTGCCACAAATATTTCATTTAAATGCATGATTGTGACAAGACATATTTTCAGGTGCGGTGCGGGGTCATTTCTTCCGTAGAGGCCAAATATAAGTTAAAAAAATTTCAAATATATGGTGATTTAGCCGTTGAACTCCACGATTAATTTGCTTCAATCTGAATTTTTGTGTATGATTTAGTCCATAATATATCATTTTATATTGTATCTCTACATATAGAATACCTAAATGATAGCTCCGGGAAAGGACGTGTCTTCACGCCGCCAGAGATAGCCAAAAGCCCGCCTATCTCAGAGGAAAGACCGAATACCTGTATCAGAGAAAGTGTGGGGACCGGGTGACCTCCGAATCTACTCCGATGCCTAAGTCAGAGATTTTAGAGAAGGAAGATAAGAATAAGAATGAAATCTTGGTGATTCAGAATGAGATACCTGTGAGGTTCCCTACCACCTTTTTTTATACTTGATAAGTCCGCGTGGCTTTGTCAGGCCGTTATGTACGGTCATTTCTTATTAGCTGGGCATGGGCTGCTCTTGGTCCCCTTCTGACATGTCCATGCTGCAGACTCACCCTGTGCTTGTCCCCGCAGCACCTGTTGCTGGTACAGAATCCAGTCCTTACATGTGTATAGTAGAAACCAGCTTACCTGTTCTCACCAATGTCTTTGGTGACCGAGTGGAAGCCAGAAGAGGCATCATGAGATAACTGCTTGTTGTCTAAAGTCATGGATGAGGTACGCGGATACTAGCCATGTGAATCACGCTGTATGTTTTAGGACTCCATGCTATCAGGAGTCCCCCCCTGGTGAAGAATTCAAACTCTTTTAAGGGTTTTTTGGCGGTAGCTTTGTGGGAACCGAGGAGTCCCTTGGGCCTCGTGTACCTAATGCCTGGGCGACAGGTGTCCTCTCATTTAAGTGATATCAGAAAGCGTCTTTTCACATGCCCCTCCCTTATTTTCTTTAAAAGGGGAACTGGGCCGCCTTTTGTCCTTTGCTTCAAGAACCTTCAAGGCTCCTCCTTTCTGCGATTTCTGCATTCTTGTCTCTGCATTTGCAATTTGCTTCTCATTATCCTTGTTTCCAGTAAGTTCTTCTTCATACTTCAACTTAGTGGTATTGCAATTTTGATTTCTACGAAAATTTGCCCTTTTTGCTTGGATTTGTTTTCGGCGTTGGTTCGATTTCTTGCCTGTTCCTCTTTGCTTTTCTAGGTTTGTTGCCTGTTCATCTTTTTTGCTTTTTTGGGTTTGTTGTCTGTACTTTCCTTCTTTTGCTTGAAGCGATGAGTTCTTCTGTAACACCTAGTAACCTAGGTTCTTCTAGTAACGGGGGATCTGAGGAATTAGTGAACTCTAGGAATCGCCCTAGGGTTGGTAAAAACACCCTGGGTTTTAGCTTCAAAAGCACCAGTAATAACCCAGCTCACCGTCTTTTAGAGCCAACAGACCTTGATGACTACCGGGTAATCACTACTCCCAACTTGCCGAGTCCGCCTCCTTCTTCAGGAAATGAATACCACTTAACCACCTTCTCAGATTCTGATTCTCCCAATTTAGCATCCCCTGCCCATGCTGAGGAGGTGGGCACTTCAGTCCCGCCTCCTATATATGTTGAGCCGCCTGCTAAAGGTCCCATTCAGGTAGATTCTTTTGCTAAAGGTCCCAGCAGAACTAGGGCCAAGAGAATGACTCCTCGCATAGAGGATATGGTTTCTGAGACTCATGAGGGCCACATAAGCCTTTATAGAGAGATCTATCCCTGGTTGCGTGATTTAGGGGTGAGCAAAACCGAACCAATGTCCAAAAACCGAAAATCCAAACCGAACCGAACCGAACCAAACCGATCCATTTTATAGTTTCGTTCGGTTTGGTTTTAAGTTTTTAAGAAGTTTGGACTTCGGTTCGGTTTGGTTCTGTTCAAAACCGAAAAAACCAAAAACCGAATAATTGGTGAAATATTAAAATTAATTATGAAATTAATATATACTAATTGTAGAGAATTTTAGACATTATATTCTTTTATAGTTTTATATTGTGATTTTTGAATGCTAATTTATAGTTATTAAAACTTGAGAGTTGAAAAAAAAAAAAGTAAAGAATTTTAGTATTTTATTATGATGTAATAGTATTATTTAGTATTACTGATTTTTTAAGTTAATTTTTTTATATTTCTTTTTTTTTTTTAACAAACTACTTATATAAAATTTTTATATTGATTTTTTTTAAGAAGTTGATGTTTTTGGTTCGACCTAGTCCAAATCGAACTGAAATTTAGTTTGGATCGGATTGGTTTATAAAATACAGTGTTTTTTGGATCGGTTTTTTCAGTTCGGTTTGGTTTCTGAACCGAACCGGTCCATGCTCACCCCAAGCGTGATTGCCGGGTCATGCTACCTTCTAAGCATCAGCGTGTCCATACATCTCCACTAGGTTATTTTTCTATATACATGGACCAAATTCGATCCGGCTTTTCCTATCCTCTGCCATCCGGCCTCTGCGACATCCTCCTCAATTGGAGCTTCTGCCCAGCCCAAATTCATCCTAACTCCTGGGGGGATATCTGTGCCACCTACTGGTTGTGTGAGAACCTGGGGCTCGATTTAAATACCTCCGTCTTTCGGAAGCTGGATACTCCCAAGCTGAACTCTAGGGAGAACCACTACCAGTTGTCCAAGAAAGGAGATTTCTATGCCCTCAAAGAGCGGATTGCTTCCCTAAAGCGTTTCAAATATTTCTTCTTTTACATAGAGGTCCAAAAGGACTTGGATGTGTTCCCTGTCCGCTGGTCTTTTAGAGGGGCAGGGAAGGCTCGCCAGCGCCTAGAGCCGGGTGAAAAAATTTTCCTTGAGGAGTTCAGGACTTTGGCTCCTGATATGTGAACCTGGCAGGTTGCTGTAAATGCTTACCTTGAGAAGATTAGGCTCGTACAATGGGGAGAGTCAGGAACCAGCTTTATCTATTACCCGTGTCCAGTCTCTAGACGAGGTATCCATTTATCTTTGCTTAGTTATTTATTTGTTTTCTCAGGCATGAATGCAGCTGATGTGCTTAGTCGTGTTTTAGCTGCCCAGAGGAAAAATCTACTGAAGGAGCCGCATCCAATTCCTGCTGAAATCCCATCCGGCGCAGGGGAGCCGGCCAAAGGGCCAAGTGCTTCCAAGACGCAAAAGAGGAAGAGGACCGTTCCTGCCTGTCCTGAGCGGGCTTCAAATCCCGTAAGTTTTGGCTTTCTCTTCCCTAATGTATTATTGTTACTGTTTTTTACTAACCTCACTTCCTGGCTTGTCATTTTTATTTGATCAGGGCTCTGGAGTGGCTCCCATCTCCCCCGAGCTGTCTTCCCCCCCTCAACCTTGGTTGCGAGGAAGAAGGGGCAAGTGGTCCGAATAAAGGATCAGGCAGTCCAGGCTAAACTCAGGTCCGGGTTTGTGCTGCCGGCTGACAAGGAGGAGTACGGCAAACTTTTTGACAACGAGGCAGCTTCTACGTGCCTCATGGAACTGTTCTCCGTAAGGATCTTAACGAAGCTGCTGAACTCCTTTTCTCTCTTTTTTATTATTCATTCGGCATGTTGTTTTTCAGGGGCTCTCTAAAGCAGTTGAACTGGTTGGTCGTCTGTCTAAAATTAGCAAGTTGGAAAAGAAGCTTAAAGGGACTCAGCAGGCGCTGGAAGCAGATAAGAACAGAGCCTGGATACAGGGAGAGGAAATTAATAACCTGAAGAAATAGCTGGAAGAAGAGAAAGCTACATGGGAGCAGATAGACATCCTCAAGAAGCAGCTAGAGGATGAGAAGGCGGCGCATAAACAAAGTGTTAAGAAATGTGACGCCACTTTCCTTGACTCAACTGGCAAGCTGGTTCTTCTAGGACAGTTGTATGGCCAACGCGTCCTCGCTGTCTGCCAAGCAATTTATCTTGACCTGGTCCTGGATTTGGACTCGGTCAGTTTTCCTCAGTATGACGAGCTACCTGCTGATAGTCCTGATGAGGAGAATGTCGTGTCGCCAGCGGGTGCTAAGGAGCCGGTAGATATAGGAATAGTGTTCCTGGAGCGGATGCTCGCTCTTAGAAAAAATTTGTAATTTTTCAAGGCCTTAATTGGCTTTTATTTGTACTGTACTTGTTATTTCAATGAAGAATTACGTTCCTTGTTTTCTCGGCTTTTCCATACTCAATCTTTTGTTTATTCGGTTTTTATCTTGTTTACCGAAATTCTTTCATGCTTGGCTTTTATGCTTGTAGTTTTGTGCCAAGTCTGCACATCTATTCTTTCATCATTCATTTGAACCCAATTAGGGTTTTTAGAATAAATGTGTCCATTTGGTTAGGACCGACTCCTGCTTGGAGGTTTTTAGAATAAATGAGCTCATCCGGTTATGACCGACTCTTTCTTGGAGGTTTTAATGATTGAAAGATATTTTTATTTATCTTTTCGGAATACAACTTAGAGGGCATCCCCTGCTAAGTTTTACAATTGGAGGTGCTGCCTCGTTAAAAACCCGACTATGGAAAAACCCGGTGGGAAAAATCCATTAGTGGGAAAAAAGAGTGCAGCCCTTTTTCTTCTTAGCTATTCTCAGGCGGGAAGTATTGACTTAAATTGGCAATATTCCATGTACGTGGGATTTCTTTCCCATCTAGATTATGAAGGTTGTACGTCGCTGGACCGACTGCTGCTGCAACTCTGTACGGCCCTTCCCACTTTGCACCAAGCTTTCCTTTTCCTTCCCTCGCCTGCGATGCTGTGGAGTCCTTTAGGACCAGGTCACCTTCCTTGAGTGTTGTCTTCCTCACCTTCCTATTATGGTAACGGGCCATTTTGTTCTTGTAAGCCGCCATCAGGATGTAAGCTCTTTCCCTTCTTTCTTCCAAGGAATCCAGATGGTACATCATGTTGATATGATTTTGAGCTTCTGTGTAGTAAAGCACTCAGTCACTGGGGGCTCCAATTTCGACAGGGATTACTGCTTCTACTCCATATACCATAGCGAAGTGGGTTTCCCTAGTCGTTCTTCTTGGGGTGGTTCTATAAGCCCACAAGACGTTATTTAACTCACCAACCCATGCTCCCTTGTGACTCTCCAGCCTTTTCTTAATTCCATCTCCTATGGTTCTGTTTGTGACCTCTGTCTGCCTATTGCTTTGGGGATGTGCCACTGAGGAAGAGTTGTGCATGATTTTGAGTCCTCTATAGAATTCCTCAAATTTGTTCGAGGTGAATTGGGTGCCATTGTCGGATATGATTCTATGGGGTATCCCGAATCTGGTGATGATGTGGTCCCACATTAAGGAGATGACTTTCTCTGGTGTGATCGTTGAGGTCGCCTCTGCTTCAACCCATTTGCTGAAGTGGTCCACTGCAACTATAATAAACTTCCACTGTTTGCTGGCTTCATGCATGGGTCCTACGATGTCAATACCCCACGTGGAAAATGGCCAGCCAGTTAATATTGGTTTCTGCTCTGCTGCAAGCAAGTGAGATCTTTTGGAATGGATTTGGCATTGGTGGCATCTCCTGACATAGGCTGTTGCATCTGCCTCCATTGTTTTCCAATAGTAACCTTGTAGTATCGCCCTTCTAACTAGCGCCTGTGCCGCCTAGTGGGACCCGCAAATTCCCTCGTGTAATTCTCGGAGGACATAATTTCCTTCTTCAGCAGTGATGCACTTCAGCCATGCACCGGTAGACTTCTTATAGAGTTCTTTGTCGATTATTGCATAGCACTGTGACTTCCTGGAGATCTTTGTTACCTCTCCTCTGTCCTCAGGCAGATGTCCTTCGACCAGGTACTTTATTATGGGCTCCATCCAACCCAGCTCCGCCTTTTCTACTGTCATTGCCTCATTTACTCCGATGCTGGATTTAGTATGAACTTCATATGGGCAATTTAAGAATTACCAATCTTCAGCACTTGCTGCTGCCTTAACCAGCTTGTCTGCTTCAACATTTTCATTCCTGGAGATGTTTTCCACCCTCCATGCAGTGCCTCTACCTTCGACCACTTCGAGCAAACATCGCACCTTGTCTAGGTATCTGGACATGTAAGGATCTTTAGTTTCAAAGTTTTTATTAATTTGGTTGGAAACTAACCTTGACTCACTCAGCAGTTTCACCCGGTCTGAAGCGATTTCCTGGATGAGCTCCAACCCCTTAATCACTACTTCATATTCTGCGGCGTTGTTGGTGGCAGGAAAGGCTAGCTTCGCGGCATAAGACATCTTTATTTTCTCAGGCCCTTCGACGTGCACTCCAATTCCTGCTCCTTCTTGAGATGAAGCTCCATCCACATATACTCTCCATTCTTCCACCTTCAGTACCTGGTTTGGTTCTAACTCCACGAATTCCACTACAAAATCAGCCAAGACTTGCGCTTTTAATTCCGATATGGGTTCCAAGCGGACATCAAATTCACTGAGTCTGATAGTCCACTCAGCCAACCTGTCCGAAGTATCCAGTCTCTGCAGCACCTTCTTTAGAAGGAAATTTGTTCTCACAATTACAGTGTGGGCCTGGAAGTAAGGTCGCAACCTGGCAGATGCTGAAATTATTACCAAGGCTAATTTCTCGATCCTCGGGTATCTGAGCTCTGCCCCTCTTAACACTTTACTGGTGTAATAAACTGGGTATTGCTGCCCTTCCTCTTCTCTAACCATCACTGAGCCTACTGCTTCATCTGTTGCCGCCAGATACAAGTACAACATCTCACCAGGAATTGGCCGGCTCAGCAATGGTGGTGTTCCCAAGAAGCTCTTGATTCTACCGAATGCCTCCTGGCACTCATCATCCTAGTTGAACTTCTGGCCTTTCTTGATTGCCTTATAGAAGGGTAAACATTTCTTGGCTGAAAATGAAACGAACCTTCCTAGTGCATTGATGCAGCCATTAAGGCATATTGGACTTCGTTCACTGTTTTAGGCGGCACCATGTCTAAGATTGCTTTAATCTTCTCTGGATTTGCTTCCACCCCTCTTTGTGAAATCATGAAGCCCAGGAATTTCCCCCCTCACACTCCAAACACGTAGTTCTCTGGATTCAATTTGAGGCGGTACTTTTGCAGTATTTTGAAGGCCTTTCGAATGTCTTGGGCATGATTTTCTTCACCCGTGCTTTTAATGATCATGTCATCCATATGCACTTCGACTGTCTTTCCAATCTGCTCTTTGAACATGTCATTGACCAAGCGCTGATATATCGATCCTGCATTCTTTAAACCAAAGGGCATCACCGATAGCAGTACGTGCCTTCTTGTGTGATGAATGCGGTTTTTTCTTCATCCACTGGGTCCATTGGAATCTGATGGTATCCCGACTTTGCGTCCAGGAAGGAGTAGATTGCGTATTCGACTGTTGAGTCTACCAGCTGGTCAATGTTGGGAAGAAGATAGCTATGCTTTGGGCAAGCTTTGTTCAAGTCAGTGAAGTCCACACACATCCCCCATTCCCCTCTTGGTTTCTTCACCAAGACCACATTTGCCAGCAATTCAGGATATAACACCTTTCGGATATGTCTGGCTTATAGCAATTTCTTTATTTCTGCCTCAATTGCCTTCTGCCTCAATTGCCTTCTGCCTTTCTGCTGCATGCTTTCTTCTCTTTTGTACTACTGGCTTAGTAGTAGGATCTATATTCAAGCTCTGCTTCATTATTTCTGGCAAGACTTCGATAATATCATTGGTGCACCAGGCGAAAGTCTCCTGCTCTTCCTTGAGCACTGCTGTAATTGCCTGCTTGAGCTCGAGTTTCAATTCCTTAGCCACTTGGACTAATCTCCCTGGTCCGACCACAAGGGCCTCAAGCTCATCCACCGGTTCAACTCTATCTTGCTTTTCTGATTCCCAGCTATCCTTTCCTGGTTTCAAGAAAGCTAGTTATGTTTTTTGGGCCTCTTGCTGACTCCCCCTAGCCACTGCCACCGCCACCCCCGTCGTGGTCGGTATTTGGAGGGCTAAATACCAGACAGAGAGGATTGCTTCTGCTTCTACTAGGAATGGTCTTCCCAATGTGATGTTGTAGGCGAGTGGGGTGTCAATTATTACAAATTCTTCTTCAGACCTTCAGCTGTGTTTTTCATCACCCACCTCCAAATTCAGTGTCACCTACCTAGCAACCGTAACCGAATGGCCACTCAGCCCTACTAGGGGTGAATATACCGGCTGGATCCTGCTCTGATAGATGTCTAACTGGTGGGCAGCCTCATTCGTGATGATGTTTACCGAGCTACCGGTATCCACGAGGATCCTTTTCACCGTGTATCCTTCCATCAACGCCTCAATGACCAAGGCGTCTGCATGGTGTGCTTGCATATTGCTGTGAATTGAGAATGAGTGATTCAAGCTACTGGATTTCCCTGTATTTGTTGTCTGATGTGCTGAGGACCTAGCTTTTTAATTGGGTGGTTCAAATTTGGGCCCCCCAGTGATAACCATGATAACCCCCTTGGACTTCTTAACTGGCTTTTCATCGTCGTCTCTTCTGTCCTTCTGCTCTTTGTCTCTGTTTGTATTCCTTGTTATGCAGTCAACAAATCTACTAAACTTACCTGCCTTGATCAGCAGGTCCACCTCTGCGGCCAGGACTCGGCAGTTGTCTTTGTGATGACCCTTGGCTTTGTGAAACTTGCAGTACGCTTCCTTTTTACTCCCCATCATCTGGCCTGGCTTGGTATGGGGATATGGAATGCTTTTTGCATCTGAGCTTCTCTGAATTGCCACTAGTACCTCACTGAGTGGGGCATTCAATGGTGCAGACTATGACCGGTCTCCAGGGCGGTCTCTGTGATCTCGCTGCTTGTGCCTCTCTTTAGGCCGAGTGGCCTTGTCTCTCTCATTATGCCTCCTGCTCTTCGCAGGTAGGTCAATCTCATTGATTTCTACCATGCTTTTCGCAAGGGCTCTCATCTGAGTCAATTCTCTGGACTTCCTTGTTATGATTTCTCCTCGAAGCCTCTCATTGGTAGTATTCTTAATCATAGCCTCCTTGGCTGTGCTGAAATCCAAATTCCTAACCTCCAGACATGCAAGGTTGAAACGATCAATGAACGACCTTAAAGATTCACCAGGCTTTTGGACCACTTCATAAAGGGTGCGACTGGCTGCTCTAGTCAGTATTGAGCCCATAAAGTTCTTACAAAATTCCTGTCTGAGTCGGTCTCAGCTGTCGATTGTTCCGGGGTCCAGAGATTCAAACCAGTAAGCCGCTGCTCCTATCAAAGTTGTAGGGAACAAGCGGAATGTCCATCCGGTTTTTGAAGTTCCTAGCATAGACTCGGGGATCGGTATTGCCCCTGTAACTGTCGAAGGTTGGTTGCTTGAATTTGTTGTCTATCGGCTGATTGAGTATTCTGGCTGAAAAGGGAGATTCTCCATTCTCCATCAATGGTTCCTGGTATTGTATGGTGAATGTGCTCAATGCTTTCTTAAACATCGTCATAAATCTAGGATCATCTGTAAGCTCAGCACCGGTTTCGGATAGTGTTGGAGGAGGATGAGTGTTGCATGGAACCGGTGTATTATATGGAACTGGCGTGTTGTTGTAAAAGCCGTATGGAGTGAGGAAGCTATGTGTTTAAGGCAGTGTTTATATTTGGTTTGGGTATGACTGAGCAATGTGAGGGGGAGGCAGATAAGGTTGGGGTAATCCATACCAGGAACTCGGGGTGAGGATCTGTGGACCATTACTCCCTTGGGTTACTGTGTTGGGGTTCACTTGCCTTGCAGGAGGCTGATCCCCGACTGGCGTGGGCATCCAACCAAAAATGGGCTAAGCTCCTCCTACTTGAGATCCTCCAACTTCTCTTCCGCCGGTTACTCCAATGCCCACAGGGTGCACCATACTTGGCCTCAATCCTTCCGATCTCACCACTGAAGCCCTAGATTCAGAGACAAGAAATAGGGCTCGTACAGTGCTTGGATGAGAAATAGGCTCCGACAAAGTATTCACCACAGAGAAAGGAGTACTGCTACTCATTAAGGAACCTATCATGCCTTGCTCTTACATCTGCAAGACAGCTGACCGGAATTAGTTCTGATCTACTGGACTCATCCCATAGTTCCTGGTGATCCGATCCAAAACGGCACCAGCAGAGCTACTATTGCTGCCTAAAGTTGTGGCGAAGGTGTTGGATGGACTTGGGGTTGCAGTTGCCAAAGGTAAGGGCATTACAATTTCTGGGAAATGTGGTATTCCTCCTCCCTGGGGAGAAAGAACTGTTGAAACAGTTTCTAAAGTTGTTGATCCCGATGACATTGTTGTCCAACGGGTCCACGCTCACTGCACCAATTTGATAGCTCCGGGAAAGGACGTGTCTTCACGCGGCCAGAGATGGCCAAAAGCCCGCCTATCTCAGAGAAAAGACCGAGTACCTGTATCAGAGAAAGTGTGAGGACCGGGTGACCTCCGGGTCCACTCCGATGCCTAAGTCAGAGATTTTAGAAAAGGAAGATAAGAATAAGAATGAAATCTTGGTGATTCAGAATGAGATACCTATGAGGTTCCCCACCACCCTTTTTATACTTGATCAGTCTGCGTGGCTTTGTCAGGCCGTTATGTACGGTCATTTTATTGGCTTGGCATGGGCTGCTCTGGTCCCCTTCTGACATGTCCATGCTGCAGACTCACCCTGCGCTTATCCCTGCAGCACCTGTTGCTGGTACAGAATCCAGTCCTTACACGTGTACAGTAGAAACCAGCTTACCTGTCATCGCTAATGTCTTTGGTGACCGAGTGGAAGCCAGAAGAGGCATCATGAGGTAACTGTTTGTTGTGTAAAGTCATGGATGAGGTACACGGATACTAACCGTGTGAATCACGCGGTATGTTTTAAGACTCCATGCTATCACTAAATTAATTTCTTCAATATAACTTCTAAGTAGGATAAATATATATCAGTTAAAAAAAAAATAAAATATCAAATATAATATATATAAAATATGATTTCAATGAAAATTGAATAACGAATATATAGGTACACATGTTTCATGCTTTATGGAGCCAAGATCAAATTCATAATAATTACTAATAAATTTCAATTCAAATTAGGGTTGGCAATAAGGACGTAGGGTCCGTTTCTGCTAGGGGTAAACCCAAACGGAGATGGAAATTTCCCGTTTAGAATTCCCGTGGATCGGGACGGGAGATGTCCCCGATTGTTAACTGGGGATAGGGATGAGATTATCCTTCCCCGCCCCTGTGGATCCTCGTCCCCGTTCCTGTTTAGTTCTTGCAGGGATTTCCGTTAAATTCTCGTTAAAATCCTAATTTAATTATTCATTTTATTATTTATATATGTGTAAATTTTACAATAAAAAAACTTAAAACTAGAGATTTCGTTTACATCCCTATTTTTATTTAAGAATTGAAATATAATAATTTGAAAGGGTTTTATATTTTGTTTAATACACTTTCTTTTTACTTATTTTTATACAAAATTAAATTTTTTTTAAATTTTTTTTAAAATAAAATTGTCTTAACGGGAACGGGGATCCCCGCGAAGAACTCGTTCCCTGACGTGACTGAAAATGGGGATTAAAATTGTCCACATTCACTAAACGATGACGGGAATAGAAATCCCAAAACGGAGATGAGATTGCCAATTCCCATCACGTCTCATCCCGTTTACATTTCTAATTCAAATACTACAACAAAGTGAAATGAAATCTAATGGTCAAAAGGCTATTAATCATGGTTGACTCGGTATTCGTAAGGAAATAGAGACTGGAATGATAAGGCTTGGATTTGGGCTGAAATCATAAATATTAAAAATTCCAAATGGAATTGGGCATGAAATTGAAAAGTTGGAAATAGTAAGGTTAACAATATAAAAATCCAATTCTTCATTATTGACTTCCAATGCAATGTAAAATTAAAATTTTGTGGCAGTCATTCAAATTAATGATACATATAATCTCGTATGAAATGCTTGATTGAACGGCAGAATTTAATTAACATAGCAATGACATATATATTATTATAAGTGGGTGAAGTGATCCATTGGCATATTGTTGTTGACGTTTACAAATTGGCTTTCCATTGATGGATTCAGGCCAAATATATACACGGCCCATTCAATTTTTATTTTTGAGCCGCTTGGCCCCCTCAACTATTTTGACGATCTATCTAACCTCTCATCTAAAGGTCAAATACATACGTAGCTCTTTCAATTTTTATTTTTGAACCGCTTGGTCCCCTCAACTATTTTAGCAACCTATCTAACCCCTCATCTATTTTAAAGTGGTATTTTTAAACTTTTGAATGAACATAACCATACAAAACAGAGTACCATGCATTACACGTATCTGACACTAAAGACTTGTAGGACACACACTGGAAACCATCTTCTATTTAATTAATACTACAAACTATTATAAAGTGAAGATTTCCCAGCAATTAATAAAACTCAAGAAGAGGAAGAAATATGATTGCAAAAGAGATAATAAAAAAGAACGAGGAGTGTTTACCCAAAGTGAGGAGAGAGGGAGAAATGCAGATAATTTTTTTATATATAATATTTACAAAATACTACCATTGTAAAATCATAAACTTCATCCCAAACGCGCTGAGATTTCTCTTATCTCCAGGTCATACTATATATCTGCATTCAAAGTGTCTAAAAATACCACTTTAAAATTGATGAGGGGTTAGATAGGTCGCTAAAATAGTTGAGGGGGCCAAACGGCTCAAAAATAAAAGTTGAAGGGGCTACGTATGTATTTAACCTTTAGATAAAGGGTTAGATAGATCGCTAAAATAGTTAAAGAGGTCAAACGGTTCAAAAATTAAAGTTGAAAGGACCGCGTATGTATTTAGCCAATTAAAAGTTATGAATGAACATGCGCAGCATGGAATTCATGTGGGTGAATTAAATAATAATAATAATAATGTGGGTACCACTTGTAATTTATTCTAAGGTAGTTGTTGGGAAACAAACCAATTTTGCTTGTTATTTGAGGAAATTAATTAATGGTAATCAAATAATCAATTATCTCTAAAGTAGTTGACTTGGGCGCATAAATTTGGAAAATAAAAATTTTTCGTATTTTAAGTTAATTATTATACTTGGATACGAATTATAGTTTGATTTTCTAAATCATCAAAATATCATCACTTTCAGTTAATTTTATAATCTTTTACAAAAAAATTTAGATGAGGGTATAAAGCAGTTCTATCCATTTTTAAGTCGAGAATAAATTATATATTGTGATGAGAATATACAATATTTATAAATTCCCTACTAAATAAATAGTTATATATATATATATATATATATATATATATATATATATATATAAAGAAAACTTCAATGTAATCCCATTTTTAAAAAATAAGCTACAGAAAGCAAATTAAGATCATACAATATTTATAATTATAAGGAAAACGTACAACTAAATAAAGCGGGAGGGATATCTTATTATAAAACAAATAAATTAAAAAAAAAATTGTTTATCAACACATAATGAGTTTTATTAATTATTAAGTAATAATAAAATAAGTGTTATAAGATGGACTTTTTTGGACTTTGTATTATTCACTCATTACTCCTTTTCTGCCCTTATCTTTTAAGACAATCCTTTTATTCCCCGATCTTTTTTTTTAAGTATGTCTGATTAGTCAGTTCGAGGTTGATTAGACATTCTTTAAGTGATTCATCTCTCAATTAAATTTTTTTTGCGCACACTAGAACTCGAATTCGAGATCTGTAGCGTAAACAACTGAGACCTTTACCACATTCCTTAATGTTTTTATTGTGACCAATCTCATCTAAATTTATCGTAACACCTTTTTAATATTATGTAAATATTGTCTACTTTTATTCAAATCTCATCCCATGAACCTCATAATTTTATAATACAATTACATGTATTGGAAATATCAGTAACTTATTTTCCATCAGTTCATTCTTAACTCCATCGCCATCATTTAGAGCTGCTAGATCATATCGTAACATTTTTTAAAAGTTATAAAATAACAAAATATTTTTTATTTAATTAAAAAAAAAAACATACTAACTCAACAGAGACTAATACTTCGCATTTTTTAATTAAAAAATAGTTGTTCTTTCAATTATTTTTAATAAAGAATATTTTAATTGGTATCTGTACAATGTAGATGGGTATCCTTGGTGCTTTTTGAGAAATTAACAACTTTAATAGTAAAATGAAAAAAATCGTCCCAGCATATGACGTAATTGGTAAGAAGAAGAAGTCCAACCATAATTAGAATTAGATTCGATTGATATTGTTAATGCGTGTCGTAATGCTAGGTTTACTGATGTTTTTGCCGCAAAGAAAGAAACCTGATTAACTTTATGCAAATTTCTGGTAAGAGAAACAATAATTTTGTCATTTGTAAAGATTCGTAGAAGTTGGTCTCACGTAATTGATTGATATTTACTAATTAATTCTTAAATTAACCGACTAACTTGACTTCACACTTCATTAATTCTTTAATCAGCCGCACCACTTACCTTTGATACAAAAGGACCGTTAACACAACTCATTTGGAAGTTGCATAGAAATTATCATTGTGGAAAAAAAAGACAACAAAATAATTATCACAAATTTGATGTTTAATTTTCGGCTAAAACAGTAAAATGCTTTTTCCATTGACGTTTGCTGAAGTTAATTTTGTGTCAATAAATTTATTAAATTTTAATTATAAATGCTTCAGCCATCGAGGACACAAATGTTGCGTTGAAAGTAATTAAATTAATCTGTGTTCAGTAAAAAAAAAAAAATCTGCGTGCTAGACTGAAATCCACCAATAATTATGTGATAGAATATTTTTCCCATACTTTTTCAAAAAATTAGTAATTATTTAATTAAATGGGAACTTGCCGTTTTCCTAGCGTCTATAATTGAAAAGTTGAAAAACAATAAATTGATGTCTAATAATCTTAAAGTTAACCACAAAACGAATCCTATTTTGCTCATAAAAACGGTCGTTTTTATATACTCCGACACCCATAAAAGTGTATATATAACATTTAATTAATGTTATTTACTGAGAAAAAAAATATTGATGTCTCTTGTGTCAATCGATTCCATGTTATGATATTCTAAATTATATACTAGATACTTGATGTTGGTTATTTTTTAACTTTGAATTTAATTATTTTACAGAATGATTATGATTTGAGTAACATAAATTATGTCATCGTATTCTACGTAACGAAATCTTTTCAACTGTATATAATATGTCCAAAACAAATAATAATAAACGAGAAGTTGATACTCAAAATAAGCCACAGAAAATGGATTAAAATCCAATTGTCTCAGTTATACAAGGAGGAGGAGATATTTATCAAAAAGATTATTTTACAAGCAGTTAACTTGTATTAGCATACTCTCTCTTACTTACGTAATTCAATTGTTATTTTTTTTTTTTTTAATTCTGTAATCATTCTTATTGGATTATATTATTATATTCTAACAGTTGAAAGTTCAGATTCTGACAATCTTATATTGTTGGTACGTTTCAAGCTCAAAATACATGTATGTGGAAGGTGTGTCAAAGATAACATATAAAATTTATTTAAGAACCTTACTTGTGAATTTAAAATTTTATGTAAATTAATTTTATGTTAAAAATTCTAACAATTGTTTTAGTCATGGATAAGACTTAGAACTTAAAGTTTTGCTTAAGGAGAAAAATTCTCAATCAGTGCAACTAATAATTTATTAATTAATACACATTAAGGGAAAGACAAATGCCTTTAGCAGTAGGAGGATTTCAGTTAGGCAGAACATATAGTTTTCATGTTTAGGTAGTGTGTTTTGCTCAAATTTAGCATTTCAATAATAGTACTTCTAGTAGCAATATTATTAAAAATATTGTAACTAAACTATATCTTCCAATTATGGAATACTACTTATATTTCAGTTATTGTTATTTGCAAATTGCTATCTAAGGTTTTACAAGTTTTCAAATAGGTACCCATAATTTGTTTTTTTTTTTCCCCAGGAATAGACCTGTTCATGGGTCGGGCTGGGCCGGGTTCGGGCCGGGCTACATCGGGTTTGATATAAAAATCTCTTGTCCAAGCCCAGCCCAGCCCGCACTAATTTTACATCGGGCTCCGGCCGGACTGGGCCGGGCAATTGAACCTCATTCCCAAGCCCAGCCTAACCAGCCCATCAAATAAATGTTTATATTTTTCTAATATAACTTATTTTAAACAAATTTAATTTACAAATAATATTCATAGACAAATTTAATTTACAGATAGTATTCATAGACAAATTATAATGGTCAAAATCTTCTATAAGTTTTTCAAGTGTTCAAATTAAATATTTAGTATATAATTATATAAATAAAAATATAAAATTATATATTATAAAATTATCCGGGCCGGGCCAGTCATGGGTCTTATAGTTATTCTCAAGCCCAACCCATCATTAACTCGGGCTTCTACGAGTTCGGGCCGGGCCGGGCTTAAAGTAAAATATGTATGTCCAAGCCCAACCCAGAACGGGCGGGTTTGGGCGGATTTTACTGGCCACGGATCGTTTGCACAGGTCTATCCAGGAAACACAATCTTCAGTATAATAAATTACCATAGAAAATCAAAAGTTTGAATTTTGAGCGAAATTTTGCACATTGAATAAACGTACAATAAAACTTCATTTGGAGGTGGAGCTTGCAAACTTTTTGAAAAGTGTTGGTACTTTTTGTAGTTAAGTAATGTAAAAAAAATAATAATAATAAAAAATTCACAAAAAGTAAAGAAATAATCGAAAATATTCAAAATCTTAATAGGGAAGTTTCTGATGGGAATTTCCAAATCTTAATAGGAAAGTTTCTGATGGGAATTTTCATTTATTGTTTCACTCAACTTAATAGTGTTGATTAATCATTGTGATTCTGACAGCCAAATAGAGATGAAATATATATATATATATATATATATATATATATATATATATATATATATATCATGGTTTTCAGACCCGGACCGGTCATCGAACCGGTAAAGGAATGGATTCATAGATTTTGGATTAAACCAGAATAAATTGGAATCTAACCTGATTTAATAAATATATTTAAATATTAATATATTTTTATTTTTATATTTATAATATATGAAAATTTGAACAATTTTATTATAATTCTTTAAGTTTAAGCATTTCAAACACAATATAGAAATTAAAAAGCTCAATTTATGAAATATAGTTTTTATAGTTACAATTAAATGTCAATTTAATTTAAAATAATATAAAAATACAAACTATATTTTATTTTAAAAACACCTCAAAATAATAAATTAAATTTTTAATTCAAATAGTTTTTTTTTTTAAAACAGCTTGGTCGAACCGGAAAACCGGTCCGGTTCACAGTTTTCTGGTTTTATCGGCCTGTACGACCAGGAGTTGACCAATTATTGACCATATTAAAAACCGGACACAAACCGACAGGACTGACCCCCGGTTCCGATCGAACCCTGTCCGACCGGCCGGTTAGGTCCGGTTTTTCACAACTATGATATATATATAGTAAAAGAAGGTTTTAAGGGTTTTCTTTCTATTTCCCAAATCATCTCATTCATATTTATTTTTTTTCCTATCATTTTAAATATATATATATATATATATATATATATATATATATATATATATATATATATATATATATATAGAGAGAGAGAGAGTAAAAGAAGGTTTTAGAGGTTTTCTCCCTCTTTCCTAAATCATCTCATTCATATTTATCTTTTTTCCTATCATTTTAAATTTTTTATTCTAATTATTCAATATATATATATATATATATCCTCTCTTTATAACCATTAACTTAATTCATTTATGCAAAATACATTAATATCATAATAGTAGTTACAAAGTTTTAATTATTTCATAATTTATACCCTTAATGATTTTGTAACTTATTTTAAAATTTTCATTATAAAAAGAGGAACTTAATTTTTTCATTTCTGCATACATCAAAAAACTATCTTCTCCTGTTAAAACTTTTTGCTTCTCTAAACTTTCTTGTTAACTGTGGTTATAGTTTCAGAGTTTTCAGCCTCAAGTGCACTATTTTTAAAGCTTCTCGTACTAACTTTGGAGAACGATTAATGTTGCGATTTGCACCTTCGTCTCGGCCGAAAATTTGCTTTTGTGCGTAGAGTTTCCAAGTTTTATCATCCTCTTTTATAGTCATTGTAATAATCTCATCTAATATGCACAGCATAGAAAAATTCTAATAGTTGTAAGTTCTAATATTTGTTAATTATGTTTTTCCGTGTATATATATATATATATATATCAAAACAAGATTTTAAACATTTTATCTCTTCACTCATTTTTTCTCTTTTTTTATCTATTTTTTGCTTAAATATATATATAGAGTAAAATAAGGTTTAAGGAGTATTCTCTCTTATCTCTCAAATTCTCCCAACCCATTTATCTAATTTTCTATAATTTTTGAAATTTAAATTACAAATTTTCTAAATATTAAAATTCTCATTTTCTTTTTTAATAACCCAATAAAATAATAGTTACAAAAATTGTAATGGTTGACAATTTCTTTTGTTCCATTAAAGTATTAATAATTATGGTTTAATTGAAATTATAATTTACAAAGATGTTATCAAAAGCAATTGTCTTTAAATATCGTGCTTACAATTTTGCAAAATGTTGGAAAAATATTCAATTTGTGAGAAAAAAAGTTTTGAAATAGATTGTAATCTCCAAGTAAAACATATGAGGTTTCATTTGAAAATATTTATTTATTTTTCTTATTTCATCTTTCTTTTTTGGGCTCATATCTGGTTTTAGTTTTATTAATTCACTTTCCATTTTTTCATTTGCAAGCTAAATCCATAGATTTGATTTTGTTTCTGAGTTTGAGATATAAAAAGATTTCATCGCAGATCAAACTTGAGATTCAAGAATTCTCAAAGTCAATTATACAATGATATTTATCAGAAGAGAGAAAGTTTCAGAAACTAATCAAACTATATAATAATATTTTTTATTGCTTTCTTTTTTCTCTTTTTTGGATAAATTTGGGATATTATTCTATGTACATATATGTTTTTGTCAAAAAAAAAAAAAAGAAATTCAAAATTCATTTTTTATAAAGTCAATATCATTGTTTTAGCTTTTTTTGTTTCACAAATATTAATATATGGATTTTGTTTAGTTATGTAGGATACTTTTGCAGTAATAAAGATTATCACTACAAGAAATTATAAAGGTTTTCATGATAACAATAATTGTCAAGTAATTTAAGCAGCACATAAGAGTTTATTGGATAGATTTGATTTATGTTTCCTATCCTTATTATATGCATGCATTTAAAATTGATTACTATTAAAGTTAAATTTTATATATTGTACGGTTCTTATCATTTAAGCTCATAAGACTAGAAATTTTTTTTTCAATCTTTTAGATTTTTTATCAATCTGTTTTATAAAATAAAAAATATAAAGTCAAGACAATTTAGTTATTCTAAGAATTTTTTGTTTAAGTTTGAATTTGATCATACTCATTTATTAGGCTAACACCAATGAAGGACAAGTTAAGGGTAAGGGACACTAAATTGTTATAAATGACCATTTCTAAAATATAAGGTCCATTGCAATTTTTATTAATATCTTAAATCCAATATATTACTTATTGCATTTCGATTTCAGTTTTTTTTATATAGTTTGTCAACTTCCATAATATTTTTTTAAATAAATTATACACAATTTTATTGAATAACCATAAAAGGTTAACAATCATGGAAATTATATAATCAAAATATGATAATTAAAATCATCAATATAAATATTAAGTAAAGGATTATTATGATATTATTTTTAGAACACATGTTTAAGCATGCTATGAAAAATGAAAAGTCCAATTGCAACAAGTATAATATGACTATATGAAACCATTTTTATATGCATACGGCAGTTCATAAGACTAATGATGCCTTAATTTTTTTTTCATATAAGTAATTAGATATTAAATTCAAAGGCTAAAACCTGATTTTATGACTAATTAAATTTATATCATAATTTATTACAATTTACATGAAAAATAATATTAAATCATAAATTTTTTTAACAAAAAAAATTTAGATCCATATGCATATTTCCAGGATCAGAAAATTTAAGTGTCAAGGCTGTATAAGGATTTGCAAGAGGGCTTACATATTGTTTTACTCATAAAAGCCCCAATAACGGTGATAATAAAAATTGAACAAAGTGAAAGTGTCACAAGAGTTGCTTCTTTATCATTACGCCAAAACCCTCATAGTCAATCATAATCTTTTATGTATAAATTTTTTAATCAAATTTATTATTATCAATTTAATTAGTTAAAATATTAAAAAAATTATAAATTATTATTGCGCATATATAATCAAAATAATAAACTTTGCATGTACATTTTCTGTAAGTTAAAACAAGTGTGTTATCCATAGTATTTCTTTCGGTAAAAAAAGTGTAAAAAGAATCATAGTATACATAGTGCTACAGTACTTCTTTCCTTTTCTATGACCATGTGTGACATAAATTATACGCATTTTAACTTCATTATTTTCTTCACGTTGTATTAATGAATCAATAAATTATAAAATTATAAAAGAAAGAAATTTTAAGGTTACAAAATAAATTGTCAATTGTTTAATTATCAATATTCTCTTACTATTAACTTTAATTGAATTAAATATCTATGTAAATTTGGTTAGTAATATCAACCATAAATTACACAACGGTTACAACTGTTATATATTATAGTCATAAAAGTGAAAATGACCATATATTACACCTATAAAAATAGGATTTGTAAGGTATCAAAGTACATTTCGATTTTATTCTCTTATTTTACTCTGAATCTCTCATTATTCTCTTATATAAGTTCTGAACTTTAGTGTTAAAGTGTCTATAAAAAAGGCTCAACCACCTATTTTCTTAATATATGAAAATTAAATGTAAATTTGTATGTACAAATAAAAAACCTAATTTTTAAAAGTGCTTAAAATATATTAAATTCACTAATATAATATCTAAGCTCAAAATTAGTTTCAACATATAAAATGTCAAGGCGGGATCATATTATAAATAAAATATTATTGATTACTTTAAAATTATTTTTTATTATTTAATAAGTAAAATAAAAAAAATTGATAAAATTAAGAGATGTACAAAAAAATCCATGAATAAATCAGAATTTAATATTTTATATCTATTTTGAAAAATACTAATGAAACCGCACACCGCGCGGGTCAAAGCTAGTGTTTATAAGAAAGGGAAGTCAGAGAAACTGAATGAAAGCAAAAAACATTTATAGGGGAACATATTCAAAATATAAATATTAAAAAAATAAATAAATAAAATAAAAACAAAAATAAAATGTTGGGGACAAGGCCACCACCTGTCCTAGGTAGCTCCGGCCGCGATCGAAAGTGTTGAAAATAGACATGACTGCAACTAATTCACATGGGATGGGATGTATATTCACGTTCAGTAAATGGGATTTGAATTTCTCAAGATGCTAATCTGTTTCACGTTCAGTAAGACTTGTGTATAAAATTTGAAAATATATTTAACAAGCTCTTGACAGAATATATATTAAAGTTCAAACACATTTTTAATACTCTTTTGACTTTAATGTAATAACAAGACAACATTATCATTACAAAGATATACAGAAAAAAGATTTGCTAATGTAACTGAACACAAAAACTGAAAAAGATTGAAGAACACATTTGAAAATAAATAATAATTTGATACTGGAAAAACAACAAAAGAGTGTTACGGGTATAATTAGGGTAGACTGAACCTTAATAGTATCCAATTAATTTTATGTTACGTTGAATACATTCGCATATGTGATTACTTATACTGTTAGGCTTAACACTCTTCAAGCTCTAGAAGTTTTTGCTCGTGTGTAAATTTTGGAGTAGATTCCAATAAAAAACCTAAAATAAATAAATTTTACTTTGTAATTTGTGAAAAAAGCATGAACCCGTTGGTCTTTAATATGCAAACTCCACCTTTGAAGTGGTTTCATAAAAATATTAAGTAGTCATTATTGTGAGCTGCAATAAATTAAAATGATTGTGCTTCCAACTTCTCCAACAATATGAAATTTCAATTGATATATTTTTTTTTCTTATGATGCACTTGGTTCATTGCAATATCAAGAGCTCACTTTCTCTTGTATTTGTATTTTATTCCAAGTAAACAGAAAGGGATAACAGTTAATTTGGCCCATAAGATTATTGTGTTGTGAAATTTCGGGTTAAACAAATAGAGTGTATACTATTATACTGAAAAATCACACCAGATAAATTCCCAGAAAAGGGAAATTTACCTGTGTGATTTTTCAGTACAATAATATACACTCTATTTGTTTAACCCGAAATTTCGCAACAATTGGTATCAGAGCCAAGGTTTTATCTTAGTATGCTCTGTGGTTTGCAGCGTATTCTAATCCATACCACATCAGAAAAGAACCTTGGGCTATTGCCATTCCTCGTTGATAGCTATTAAATAAATAAGATTCCTAAAATGACAAACAGAGAAAATCCATTCGGAAAGAAGGCGTCCACATCAACTGCTTCGTCATTTTTTCCGAGAATCGCAGTGACAAATGCAAGAGTTGCAGTGGAGATCTTTGATGGTATTGGTCATTTCGGCATGTGGCAAAGTGAGGTTCTAGATGCTCTGTTTCAGTAAGGTCTGGACATTGCCATTGATGAAAAGAAACCAGATGATGTTGAAGAGAAAGAATGGGGGACCCTCAATCATTTGGCATGTGGTATTATTCGATCGTGTCTATCTAGAGAGCAGAAGTATGCATTCTGTAAAGAGACTTCTGCTAGTAGATTGATGACGGCATTAGAGGAAAAGTTCTTAAAAAAAAGCAGTCAAAATAAGCTTTACATAAAGAAAAGACTGTTTCGATTCACTTACACTCCGAGTACCATAATAAATGATCACATCACCATATTTAATCAACTGGTCGCTGATTTATTGAATTTGGATGTGACATTTGAAGATGAGGATCTTGCCTTGATGTTGTTGGGATCACTTCCTGAGGAGTTTGAGTTTCTCAAAATTACTCCACTCCATGGGAAGGCTGCTGTATCTCTCAGTGAAGTCTGTGGAGCTTTGTACAACTATGAATTGAGAAGGAAAGATAAGAAAGATAGCTTTGATCATATGAGGACGTCCGGAGAGCCAGACGAAAGAAAAAAAAAAAAGCAATCAAAGTCAAAGCCCAAATTGGGAAAAGATGAATGTGCCTTTTACCGGACAAAGGGGCATTGGAAGAAAGATTGTCCTAAGCTAAAGAATAAAGCCAAATGTGATAAGGAAAAGAATGTTGTAGATTCAAATGTTGCTAAGTATGATAAAGACTCAGATTGTTCACTTGCTGTTACGGCGTCAACAAGCTCTTCTAGTGTGTGGCTGCTTGATTCAGGCTGCAGTCATCACATGTGTCCCAATCGGGAATGGTTCTACGAATGTAAAAAGCTAGAAGATAGAGTTGTTTATACAGCAAATGCTTTCCTTCTTATCACATATGGGATTGGTTCCATTTGGTTGAAAAACCAAGATGGATAAATCAGAACCTTGAAAGAGGTTCGTTATGTGCTGGATTTATCAAAAAATCTCATTTCTGTGGGGGCTCTAGAAGAAAAGGGTCTCAAGATGGAAGCAGAACATGGAGTGATGAAGATAATTTTAGGATCATTGGTGGTGTTGAAGGGAGTTCGAAAGAATAACAAGTTGAACCACTACCAAGGTACTAATGTTATTGGAACTGTAGCATTGTCTTCTAATGATGAGAAAGAGTTAGAAGCGGCTAGGTTGTGGCATATGTGCTTAGGGCATGCTAGTGAGAAATCCTTGAATCTTCTGGTGAAACAAGGATTATTAAAAGACATTCAGGCTTGCAAATTGGACTTTTGTGAGCATTGTGTCAAAGGGAAAAAGACAAGGGTGAAATTTGGAATAACATTCCATGATACTAAAGGTATTTTGGACTATGTTCACTCTGATGTATGGGGGCCTTCCAAGAATGCATCAATGGGAGGAAAATATTACTATGTCACCTTTGTTGATGATTTTTCCAGGAGAGTTTGGATGTATACCATGAAGGCTAAAGATGAAGTGCTTGGAATTTTCCTTGCATGGAAAAAGATGATGGAAACTCAGACAGGTGGAAAGATCAAACATCTCTGAACAGATAATGGCGGGGAATACAAAAGTGATCTATTTATGAAATCCTATGAGGATGAAGGCATTGTCAAGCACTTCACAATCAAGAATACACCATAACAAAATGGGATGGCAAAACGCATGAATCAAGCTTTGCTGGAGAAAGTTCGGTGTATGTTGTCTAATGCTAGGTTAGGCAAACAGTTTTGGGATGAAGCTGTTACATATACAAGTCATCTCATTAATCGCCTACCATCTAATGCTATTGGTGGAAAGACACCACTAGAGAAGTGGTATGGAAAACCTGCTACAGATTATGATTCCTTACATGTGTTTGGTTGCACTGCTTATTATCATGTTAAGGAGTCAAAATTGGATCCACGTACAAAGAAAGCAATTTTCATAGGGATCACCTCTGGCGTGAAAGGATATCGACTTTGGTGTCCAGAGTCAAAGAAAGTAATCTTCAGTAGGGATGTTACCTTTGATGAATCTACCATGTTATGAAAGGTGACGACTGAAACAATTGAGTAGATAGATGGGACTCCCAAACAGGTGGAGTTTGAAAGGAAAATTTTTAGACTAGCAAATAATATGAAGCAAATGCCTCCTATGGTAGATATGGAGTTAGATGAAGATGAGGTTTCAACCCAAGAACCTTTATAGCAATATGAATCAATTGCATTGAGTAAGCCAAAAAGAACAATCAGAAAGCCTGCTCGCTATGTTGATATGGTGGCTTAGGCATTCCAAATTGCAAATGATGAAATTCCTACCACTTATAATGAAGTAGTTAGAAGTTCAGAAGAAGATAAGGGGAGAAATGCCATGAATAAAGAAATGCAGTCCCTTTATAAGAATCAGACTTGGAAGCTAGCTAGTCTGCCAAAGGAAAAAAAGGCAATTGGATGCAAATGGGTATATGCAAAGAAAGATGGATTTCCTGATGAATCTGATGTTCACTACAAAGCAAGGTTGGTGGCTAAAGGCTATGCTCAGACGGAGGGAATTGACTATAATGAAGTGTTTTCTCTAGTTGTAAAACACTCTTCCATCCATATTTTGTTGGCTTTGGTAGAATAAATGGATTTGGAACTAGTTCAGTTGGATGTAAAAATTGCATTTTTACATGGAAACTTGGAGGAGGAAATCTATATGGTTCAACCTGAAGGATTCAAGGTTGCTGGAAGAGAAGATATGGTTTGTAAACTTGAAAAATCATTGTACGGATTGAAGCAATCTACGAGGCAGTGGTACAAACGATTTGACAAGATTATGATATGGTAGAAGTACACAAGAAGCAAATATGATCACTGTGTGTATTTGCACAAGCTTCAAGATGGATCCTACATATATCTACTTCTTTATGTTGATGATATATTGACAGCTTTTAAGAGTCTGATAGAGATTGAAAATTTAAAGACTCAGTTGAAGAGGAAGTTTGAAATAAAAGATCTCGGTGAAGCCAAGAAGATTCTTGGCATGGAGCTAAGCAGAGATAAGAAGTTGGGGAGACTTTGTTTGACTCAGAAGCAATATCTGAGAAAGATCTTAACTTGTTTTGGCATGAATGAAAAGTCAAAACCTGTTGGTACTCCTCTTGCTCTTCACTTCAAGCTCAGTGCAGCTATGTCTCAAACAGATGAAGCAGAGCAAGAATACATGAAGAAAGTACCATATGCAAATGCAGTTGGTAGCTTGATGTATGCTATGGTGTGTACAAGGCCTAACATTTCACATGCAGTTGAGGTTATGAGCAGGTATATGTATGATCCTGGAAAGGAACACTGGCAAGCTGTGTGATGGATTCTACGGTACATTCTGAACACTGTAGAAGTTGGTTTGACATTTCAACAAGATAAGCAAGATGGTCAAGTGTAGTCGGATATTGTGATTCTGATTACGCCAGTGATTTGTATCAACGACGATCAACTACTGGTTACATGTTCACTCTTGTGAAGGCACCGATCAGTTGGAAGTCTACTTTACATGTTGGGATTCGTCATTGGAAAAATAACGTGGCGCAGCGAAAAATACACCGTTTAAAATTTCTTAGAATCCACATATCGTGTCCAATTACCATTGATTAGAATAAAACAATTAGAATCAAGAGAGATTAACTCACCGAATTCGTCTCCTCTAGAGACTGCTGCAGAATCGTTTCTTGAAACTGTGATCTCCAAAGTTCGGTGCACGACCAACTATTGAGCAGGAACCGGTGCTAGCCGAAGACTCGAAGGAATGGAGGTTTAATACTGGGATTTTCGGCTGATTTGGGGCTGCTCTTGGTGGCTGAAATTTCCAGCAATTAATTAGGATTGAATTAGGGTTTTATTCCTTAAGTGTGTCCTTATATAGACACCTTGTCTAATTAGGTTTTAATTAGGCTAATTAAACACAAGCCCATTAGGATTATAATTACATAAATAAACTTTAATTAAAAAGTATATACTATGTGATTTAATTCCATTTGACTAAATTTAATTGCCCCTAAATAAAATTAAATCACACTTAAGTAAATACAATACATGTATTTAATTTTTTTACTTAGGAAAACTATTTAAGTAATTGTTTACTTTATGTAATTCAATTAATTGATAAATTAATTAATTACATTATGTAAACTTATTAGTTAAATTAAATTCAATCCAATGTTAATTAATTACCTTGACACCGAATGTCAATTAATTAATTAACACATTTCTTCTAATGTACATTACATGTACAATTTCTATAAGTTCCGGCTCAGTTGATCTATGTGCACGATCCTATGGGTCTATCTTTATGTTGGCAGTAGGCCCAAGGTCCACAGACTGTAAGTGGGTTCTAGCAAATTATTACAGCCCCCAATTAAGACAGAGATGCAGCAGTCTTTCGAAGACACTCACCCGGTATGAATAAACAAGAGGCATGGTGTCTGTCATCCTCTTCTGTTGTTTATTATATTTCTTGATCTTGAGTTGATTGATTAATCAAATAAGCACTGACTTACTTGGGTATGGCCATACACTTATCAGTCCCACTCATCAAGTGGCCAATGATATCATCTCGGTGTTTCCCGAGTGGCAATTCCATCACTTCATCATCAATATCAACATGCTCACCGGTCCACCCAATCATACCCATATTTAGCATCCTTTTACAGACCTGTTAGGCATATGTCAAAGTGAACCGGATTCCATATTGATATTATAATGAAATCTGGTCTGAGGACAAAAGAGACCTACTCAAGAAAGACCTCTGACACTACAACCATGTGGCTTTCTTGTGCGGATCGATCCAGTCCCATGTCAACGACATGTACCTATATTCATGACTGACTATACAAGTACTATGGCTAATTAAGAACTGCCATACAGTCATCGAATATACAAGTCTGTGGTTCTCTTCGTTCCCATGATTAGAACAAACCTGGGATATGTTTTATGATTATCAATCAATGGATACTCTACTCATATTATAGCACAAGATATAAATGAAATAGATTAATTACCTTTATTAATGTAACATAAATAATGTATTCATACATGACTCTCAATGTATAATACAAAATACAAGAATCCAATGCCCTAAGAACTAGGGCACACCAATATTACAGTCAAATGTTGCTTTGTTTACTATAGAGGCAAAGTATATGGCAGTAATTGAAGCTGTGAAGGAGGCAATTTGGCTTCAAGGATTGCTCGGTGAATTAAGGGTTCAACAGAAGCACATCAAAGTGCATTGTGATAGTCAAAGTGCTATCCACTTAGCAAAGAACCAAGCTTACCATGCAACGATGAAGCATATCGACGTTCATTATTACTTTGTACGAGAGGTTCTGAAAGAAGGTGGAGTTACCATCCAGAAGATTCGGATCACTGAGAATCCTGCTGATATGTTAACAAAAGTAGTGACTACGGTCAAGTTGCAATATTGCTTGGACTTAATCAATATTGTCAAGAATTGAAAACGGCATTTGGGACACTATAGAAGTTGAGAGATTTGAAGAGATGTGGAATTTGCCAAGATGAAGATTTGTTGTTTTTTCCTTGTTTGCCAAATCCCACATCGGGTAATTGGCCAAGGAATAGTATTTTTCAATACTATAAATAGAGGGCCCTACTTAGCTTATTTCTCATCCCAAAAATTGCTTATCTTTCTCAAGGCAATTTTTTTCTTCTTTCTCTTGTAATATCTCTTAAGTGAAATATTAATTTGGTAATGTCCGAGGACGTAGGCATAATTGGCCGAACCTCGTTAAATTTTTGGTGTTCTTTATTTATTTATTTAATAGCTATTGTCGAGTATAGTTGTGGTAGGCTATTGTGCTATTAAATTACATGTCTAGGAAAATTCTGTCTAAAGAGGCTGGTATTTAAGTGGTCCACTTGTGACCCTCCACCATTTCCTGGGAATGTACCTAGTGTGATTTTTCAGTACAATAGTATACATTCTATTTGTTTAACATGAAATTTCGCAACGTATTGAAGAATATCAATTTTATTTTTTGCCACGTATAAAAAAATTTAGCTCAATTTACTATTTAAAATTAAGTTTCGTTCATAACTATTATCTAAACCTAATTAAAATTAGTAAAATGGGGCTAAATTTCTACATTAAAGATATTTTTTTGTTTAACAATTTTTATTCTTTTTAAGAGTGTAGCATGATAATATCTAGGGGTGAGCATGGACCGGTTCGGTTCAAAAACCGAACCGAACCGAAAAAAACCGATCCAAAAAACACTGTATTTTATAAACCAATCCGATCCAAACTAAATTTTGGTTCGATTCAGTCCAAACCGAACTAGTTCGGTTCGGTTCGGTGTGGACTAGCTCGAACCAAAAACATCAACTTTTTTTAAAAAAAAAATCAAAATAAAAATTTTATATAAGTAGTTTGTTTAAAAAAAAAAAAAGAAATATAAAAAAATTAACTTAAAAAAACAGTAATACTAAATAATACTATTACATCACGATAAAATACTAAAATTCTCTTCTTCTTTTTTTCAACTCTCAAGTTTTAACAACTATAACTTAGCATAAAAAAATCACAATATAAAACAATATAATGTCTAAAATTCTCTACAATTATTATATATTAATTTTATAAATAATTTTAATATTTTACCAATTATTCGGTTTTTCGGTTTTTTCGGTTTTGAACCGAACCAAACCGATCCGAACCGAAGTCCAAACTTCTTCATAACTTAAAACCAAACCGAACCAAACTATTAAATGGATCGGTTTGGTTCGGTTCGGTTTGGATTTTCGGTTTTTGGACATTGGTTCAGTTTTGCTCACCCCTAATAATATCGAGTAAGAGGCTCGAATTCTGAGCTTCCCATTTAAAGTGAAATGCACTTACCACGAGATAAAACTGAATGTACTTTTTTAAAAAAAAAAATTGAGCTATTTTGTACAATAAAAATAAAATGAATCTTCCTAATTACTTTACGGGCAAGCATAACTCTTATATCAAATTAAAATTCTTTTAAGTTAAATCACTTGATCAGTTGTTAAACATACTCATATGTTATACTGAGGCAAGATAACATACTACTACCAAGCAAAGCGAGAACAAATAACTTTAAAGGCCTGTTTGGTTCAACTATTAGCTATTAGCTGTTTGCTGTTACAATAAGTTGTTTGTTGTTAGCTAATTGATTGATAATGTTTGGTAAACTTATGATCAGTTGTTGTTGTTAAGATATAAAAACACTAATATAAACATATATTTTATACCAATACACAATAATTATACAAAATAAAAATATTACATAAATATTAGTAAAAGTAATTACATAATTAGATAATTTTAAAAATAATTTTAACTTATTATATACTTCAAAAATTATTATTTTCATTAAATAACGACTTCTTAAATATACAAAATTAATTTAAATTTACATAAAATGTATCAAAATAATATATTTTTAATTTTTGACTAAATAATATATATAAATAAAAAAATATGAAACTAGCCTAATAAATTAATTTGAATTAATCTCGCTTAATTTTTCAATATTTATAAACATAAAAAAATTCCATAACGTATTTATATAAATGTATAATTTATTATTTTGGAAAGGATAAATTATTAAAAACAGAATAATCAGAAAAAGCTTTTTGTGAAAAGGTTTAAAAGTTAGCTTTTCCTGAAAAAATTGTGTTTCCTACAAAACAGCTAAAGCTGCTGTTTAATAAATCTAACCAAATACTAAATTTTCTGCTTTTCGGGCTGAAAAACTAACTGCTCTAAAAAACAGAAACAAACACCCCAAACCCCTAAGTGGGTTTTTAAAGTTTCTAATGTTACAAACATATACTCCTAATTAGTAGTAAACCAAATTATACTTCTTAGAAGAGTGGAGTAAAAGTGAAAACTAAAGGATAAAGAAAACTGCAAAAGAAAAATATGAAAATGGTTAGGCAAATGAGAAAGGAAACTATAGAATGAGGGCACACATGTATAAATCCCACTTTTTCTTTTTTCATGTCATTTATGGATCCAACCCAAATAGATTTGTTCACAGGCATAGTTCAAGTCAAACCTATTTGGACCTATCTCTAAAAATCTCAACTCAAACTCAGCTCATCAGTCCACCTAATATTTATATGGTGAGAAAATTAAGGAAGTGAAAGTAAAGAAAAAGCAATTAACCATCCACCATCATGAACAGTCAACTGGATGGTGAAGGAAAATTAGAAGCTAATCAGTTATCTTCTGATTTAAGCCATACTAACATTCTGCCTCAGCAAAAGTAAATCTGTCATTATCACTCATCAATATGCTAACATATACATGAAAAAGGAATTCAGTAATTTACAAGGTGGGAATCCTAATTTTCTTTTGCATGATGTATCAATAATTGGTCATATATAAACCATGGCACCATATTAGAATGTAGAATATGCACTACAGTATAGCAATCACCAATCATCCTCTAAACTGGCACGATGAAAACACATCACTGTGCAGACAAATATAAAGAATGATGTGAACTCAATAAACATTGCGCCTGTTTCAATCATATGTGCGTGCCTTAGGATGATGGGGATGGCTAAGCTTCCAACAGCTGATGCCCCAGTGAGGAATTTAGCAGCATCTATCCAACTGCAAAATGAAGTTTTCAAATAACTAGTCACATGTTTAGCACACAAGGATTGCTGATCAGGAAGAACTTCACAGGAAATAGTTTATGGTACAAAGGATTTAGATTAAGGACTCACCCCCCACCATCCCGGCTGATCAGAAACTGAGTGGAGCCACCTCCAAAGAATAAACATGGCATAGGCACCAGTACGTACATGAGAGCTGTTGGATAACAGAATTCACATCATCACTCTGAAATGTGAAACTAAAGCTTACAAGTCAGAAAAACCAACCTGATAGCATTGGCCACCAATTGTTGTATATTGCACAAGCCTGCCATCCCAATTATAGAAGTAAGAAAGAGTTTAATTCATAGAAGAACCTAATATGGGGAAGGGGAGAGAACAATATAATAAGCGACAAAAAGACATTCTTCTTTAGCATTAGCAGTAGACGAAACAATTTAATTATCAGACCACAACTTCGTTCTCCTGAATTCTAACATTCTTTTGTACCTAGATGCTCCAATTTGGACAAATATAGCAATGTAATCAACTTTGTGCCTCTTTCTTCACCCAAATCACCTGAAATTCATTCTTGATATTCCTTCAAAGTCATAAAACTGCAATTTTTTTTGTTCAGCTATAGATCTCTCCTTTTCCGTTATATTGCCAAATATAATGGCAAACTTTTGCAAGTGTTCTCCTAATCACTAACAACCTCATAAACCACCACATCATCAATATCATTCACTGCTTTCATTTATAACACTGTTGTTGGAACTTGGATACCTGCATTGGTCATATTGATTCCTAATCTATTGGACAATTGTTACAGTTCCTAATTTGGGAGCAGATCAGGCCTCAGAGATCTGTTGCTAGACACAGTAGTAGCTAGCCAAGGTATGCTGGGTCATTCTTCCTTATAGACAAAGTTTATTTTCATTCAACTCAAACTTTCCAATGTAGCTTCTTTCATTCCTTAAAATGTTATTATTTGCAAACACAAAACAAGGGTAATGATGGAGCATGTGTTGAACATCTTTTAAATGTGTGCCAAGATCAAATCTATGAAGAATCAGCAGTATAGCCACCTCTTCACAAATTCCTGTGTTTCCTTCATTAGCACTATTCTTCCATTTCTTAAATCCAAAATATCTCTATATCTCATTATAACTGCAGCAGTTATTTTTCCCCTTGCTATTATAGTTCAGTCTAACAGAATTATTTGATGAACAGTGATCCCATTACGCTTTTTCTTACAGCCATTTCTCTCTTGCAATTTCTACTTTTTCACCAAAAACTTCATTCCTGTTTCACCTCTCTTTTCACTCATACAAGCATGCTATGCAAGCTCATCGATGCTAATCAAGCATCACTGCCACCAATTAATTCTGTATCCTGTTAAACTATTTTCAAGAGGTAATTTTCTAAAGAGAGTTTGACAGTTTTTAATATTATAACAAATCAACGACTAACTAAACTGTCTAAAGAGTCGAATCAAGCTTTAGAACATATAACTTAAATGTTTTACAACATATGAACAGTGTAACTTCTTTTTTCTTTTTCAATATGCAGTTTGTAAGAAGTTCATGTAGAAGACTGCCATAACTTAGGTCCCAGAAATTTTTTTCCTCAGACATCCTTCAATAGCAACATTGCCTTTCTAACATATCATTGCTTGCTTAAACTAATATTCATCAGCTTCTGTAAATTTTTCCACAGTTCTTAAATTTCTGCAACTGCCTCTTTTACAATATGAAACTAGAACTATTGTATAGCACTCAACAGTAAAAAAATTGATGATGTCAGTGAAGTACTGCCCCTTCTAGGCTTCTAGCTAACATTATAATGAAAAAGAGAACAAACTCATCTGAGTCTTTCATTTGGTATGCAGTTAAAAACAGAATAAAATGTAGAAAATTCATTCTCAAAAAGGCTAAAATGGAAAAAGTTTCTTTTCAAAATGGATATCCTGCAAGCTATCAAGCTAAATGATCAATTAAAATGCTGCATTCCGATTATATGACTACAACAGAATTAGAACTCCCCATAATGCATCTCTGCTTGTCTTCTTTTATCTCACACACACACACACACACACACATATGGTGTCTAAAATTTGATGATTTAACATAACAAATTTGACCCTGTGGCTTCTTCAGTCATAAAATATCATATCCTCCTTATCTATTCATACTTACCAATTCTTCCTTATCTCTTCACTATTTTGACTCATTGATACCAAATGTAGCCTTGCTGCCTCTTCAATTAAAAATCTCAAGCACTCTTATCTCATTAAAATAAGACATGATACATCTGAGTGATGCCGTCACTTCTTTAAATAAAGTCCAAGGCCACTTATCTCTTAATTAATTGGACAGAATACATCTGGCTAACCCCATTACTTCTTCAATGATAAAATCTTAAGCCATCCTCAAGTTCAGGGCAATGAACCTATATTGTTCATTGTGAACACCTACTTAGCCAATTAGCAAATCCTATAAAACCATCATACTTGGACAGGAACATCTAATAGATAAAAGGTATCCAAAGGAAAAAAAGAAATCGCTTGTTTCCTCAAGTTCTTCCTAGCCTTTAGAAGTGTTTGAACATGACCATTCATCTGCTTCCACCCCAAAAGGAAAGCATGTAATATTATAATTACTAGAACAATAGAATTGGACGAGCCTGATTACCTATAAATACATAATATCTTCCATTTCATCTTTGAAAAGGACACAAAATCACAAACAAAGATGATTACAATCATCTAGGAAGTTAGAATGAAGCAATTCATGAGACTCGAAGGAACCACAAATGGAAGAGCATGTCATTCGAAGAGACACAAGAACGTTTAATATGTAAATATATGCCACTAAATTATATCAAGAAGTGGTTGCGATAATGTTACAATATAACCTTTTAGATGCGTAACAATAAAGCGCAAAATTACATTTATCTGATTGAAAGTTTACCAGTATTTGAAGTAGGATGCTCGCAGAAAACATAAAAGCAAGCCCAGCAAGCCTGTAATGATTGCATATTACAAGTTATCTTACCAAAGATGCAGAACAAATTAATCACAAAAAAAAAAAAAAAAAAAAAAAAGCTCTCAACTTACACTGTAGAGAACAAGTTGATGCCGATTCACCAAATCAAAAACAGCAAGAAGAAAAAGGGTTAGCAGCGGATATCATCTTAAATATGACACTACTAGAAAAAAAAAAAATTCCGCATGCCCAGATCATTGAATACAAACTAAGAATTTAGAATAGATGAAAGTAATTTGGTCTCCGAAAAAAAGAATGAGTAGGACCATTCCCATACAAACACTGAACCCATGTCTTACGGATAGCTTCTATCTAAATAAAGTAAAGTAATCTCCAACATTAAAGCAAATATAAAGTAGCACAAGTAATTAAATCAAACAGATCCAATCAACCGATCAGTTGTAAAACGTTCGGTCTTCAAATCATAATTTCTACTTCAAACAACTCCCGCAACGCTGCATTTCAGGCATTAAATTTCCTCCTAGTTTATCCTTTCCCGAGAAAAAGACATATATTAACACAACAAAAAAAAAATAAAAAAAATATTGCTCTTAGGTCAAAGGAACTCAACACTTCCGAGTCCTAAACACTGAAAAACTAAACCTAAAAGAAGTACACAATAAAGAGAAAGGTAACACAGGTACAAATTTCCCAAATTAAACGAAATAGAGAAAGTAGGTATGATAAACAAACGAGAAAGACGATAATCTCAACTCAGATTACAAAAGAAACTATAAATTACAAGCGAAAGAATAAATTAAGAAAGGTACCTTCAATTGTCATAGCCATTGCTTCTAAAAAGGAGAAGGAAGGCTCAATCAGTGAAAGGATCCAATTCTGTTTCTGTTGGCTTTTGAATTTGGACTTTGGTAATAAAAGGGCGTGCGCCTCGTTGGAGAGAATATTTATTCCCTTTTTTTTTCTTTTTTTTTTTAAAGAATAACTATTCCCTTAATTTAGTTTTATTAAATTTTATTCTAAAAAAATGAATAAAATTTGTCTTCACCCTTTTACCTTTTCTCTAAAACATTATATTTAATTCATTCCATAATAATTTGGTACATTAATTTTCAAGTCATATTACATATGCCATAAATTTATAAAGTACTATCACACTTTTCTGAATTTTAATCATAATAAAACTCCTTATGTTCCTCGCATAAAATTTTCTCTTTTAAAAAATAATTAAAAGAAAAAGTAGAAGATTGCAACAAAATATATTATATATCTTAAAAAATTTAAAAATATAAGGTCCTATCATATATCAGAATAATTTTAATTATAAAAACAATAACTTTGATAATTGATACTGTTTATGAATTCCATTAAATCATTAATAGATTGAAGGTTGATATAATGTTGTTTATTTCTTTACATACTATTATATTGAAGAGAATTTCAAGTATAATTTTGAGATTTTCATCAAATAATCTCCTGATACTTAGTTTCAAATTAAAGAATTTATTCTCAGTTAAAAAATATAAAACTACTGTAGAAAATTAATTAATTACAATTTGCTACGAAAATAATTATTTGATTTTATTTTATGAAAATAAATATTAATAAACACTAAATAGAACATGGCATAAACATAGCATTTTACATGACATCGACACAAATTTAAAGATAATTATGTTTGGTTGCAGAGAATGGGGCTCATTTTCTAGAAATTTTTTTTTAAGAAAATGGAAAATTGGAACTTATGGGTTGTTTGTTTAATGGGAAAAGAGGGCGAGAGTGATTTCTTATCTCACCACTACCCCTTTTAATTCCATGTTTGTTAGTTATTAGTGAGGGATAAGACAAGGTCTAATCCCTATCCCTATCATTATCTCACCATTTTAATCTTAGGCCCCTCGTGTATAAGAGGTGGGATAACTTTTATTTATGGAATTTACACATTTATCCCACCCAATTATTTTAAAGACACATAAATCTCCAATTTTCTTATTTCTTTTTATTATTTTTAACATAATTAGGGATAATATAGTAAAATTTATTATTTTATCCCTCTATCTATCAAACATATCAAACACATCTTATATTATCCCTATTTCAATTTTAATCTTTATGCCTATCCATATCCCAATCTTTTATCCCTATCCCTGTCCCAACCATATCCCTATCCCTATCCCCATCATATACCAAACGTCCCGTTACTGGTTATGTCAAAAATTTTCCACAGTAGAAAACTGAAAATGAGTTTCCTGTTTTTTTCCAATTTTACTCTACATCTAGAAAACCTTTTTTTTTTTTTTTTTTTTTTTTTGGTATTTTCCAAATGGAAAACATGAAGATTGACGTCAACGTAATCTGCCAGTCTCTCTTTTTTTACTCGTTAAAAAAAAGCAGCCATTATATTTGGTTTTTTTTTTTTTTTTGGTTACTGCATTCCTTTTCTGTTATATAAGATGTATTCCTTTTCTTTTATATATTATATGTATATATTTTATTTTTATTATTTTATTTAATTGATATTAATCATTTCATGTTCTAAATTTTAAATAATAAAAAACTTATAATTTTGAATGGTTCTATTGGTATAAAAACATTAGAAATTAAATATATTTTATAAATACAAATTACAAATATAAAAAATAAGATAAATGTTATTTCCAAATTTTCAATTTTTTTTTTGGTAGAAAATGAGAAATTAAAAACCTAGTGAAAAGAAAAATACTTATAACAAAAGTTGCAATGAAATTTTAAATTAATTTAAAGAATTTATAAATTGTTATTTGTATATAATTTATAATCACGTTTAAAATTTTAAAATTTTAAAATAAAAATATGGAAATAAAAACGAAAAGGTAAAAGGTAAACTAAACATGTTTTCCAATTTTTATTTTTCTATTTGGAAAATTAAGGATTATAAAACTTGGAAAAAGAAAATAGAAAATGTTTTTCGAAACTAAACAAATATTTCATAAAATTTATATATATATATACACTTTATTTTTTTAGTAATCAAATATTTGATTAATCTGTTTAAGATGACAAAAAAAAAAAAAAAAACCTTAAAATTAAAGTAAAAATTAGACTATTATTTTTTACTTTATCATTAAATAGGAAGATAAAATATAAATTTGAATAATACATATAGTTTTGTTTTTTTTTTATTGAGTAAACCGTATATGTAGTTATACTAGGAAAATTTTAGAATATTTCCAGAATATAGTACTTCTTGAAAATATATTAACAAAAAGGATTGATGTATGTCCTTTTATAGTGTAATAAAAAAAAATGCAAATCCAATTAAAAGGACATATACTTCTGGAATACTGTAAAATTTCTTATTATACTACCACTTTTAACTTATTAAATTTATTTATCTCCATATTTTTATTATTTATTTGAGATTTTAATACCACTTTTTTGACATATGAATCTATTTCTTCCAATATTCCTTATTCTTAATTTATTTCATCAATTGAATAGGGAAAAGTTGAGAAGCCAATGGTACACGACTAATACTTTTCATTGAGCCTAATCTAGTTTATCTTGCTATGTTTTTGTATTGAGCTCATAATTTTGTTACCAAGCCTACACTTAGCTTGGAATAAATGAATTCCATAAGAAAATATGGAATTCATTTATAATTTTAATTTGTTATGCTTGGAATGTAAAAAAAAAAAAAAAAAAAAAGAATTCAATTCCATGAATTAAATTCTATGTCATTGATAATGCTTTTACCAAATCCCATCAAAATAGGTGGAATTTGTAAATGAATTCCCTATTTTAAAGATGAAATTTTTGGATGATAATAATACTCCTATATTATAACGTGTTGTTTTGTGTTTTGACCTATTCATTCTCCTTCAAAAACATTCTTTCTCCTTCAAATGTATTTGTCTCCTCTTCTTCCTGAAGCTCTCGATCATTTATACCTAGTTAGTTTTCACTATTCTATTATATAGCAAAGTCAATTTTTTCTGCAATTAAAAAACCCAAGTTCGATGAAGTGATTAATATTAGTTGATTAATCCATCAAATTATTAGTTGTCCTCTACTATTAAATATATTTTTTTATTTGCTTTGGTTGTTGTTTGTATTTTTAAATTGGATGAGTTAGGTTCCTTGCCCTTTGGTATTTTTCGACTGCCATATTTTGTTGGATTGTTGTGTTTTTTACTGCTATAGTTATTAACTTATTATAATTATGCATGTCCCTAGCTTATTATATCACCTAGTATATATCTTACAAAAAAAAAAAAAAAAGATCACCCAATATATTAGTTTTTTTATGCAGATTTGTAACTTTATGTTTTACGTGTTTCTTGGTTTATGCAGATCATATCATATATAGTACATGTTTAAATTTTATTTACCTTTGGTTTTTATATTCAGGAATTATGAAAGACATTGATAAAAATGTGATAGCCACCTTTATTGCATATGCTGGATATTTGTTTTCTTTATTGCGAGCTTATCAGAATATTGAGAAGCGTTTACCAAACTTGGATATAGAAATAATGTTAGACATAAAATCATGAGTCATTTAGAAAGTGGTAACAGTTCTCGTAATATGCTACGAATGGGACTGCAACCTTTTAGAATTTTAGTCAATATTTTAAAACGTAAAACAATATTGAAAGATAACAATTACAGCATTGTCGAGGAACAAGTTGCAAAATTTTTATATATTTTGGCTCACAATGAGAAACATAGAGTTGTAAATTTTCTCTTTCGTTGGAGTGGAGAGACTGTGAGTCGTCACTTTCACAAAATTCTTAAAGCCATCGTGTCGTTAAAAGACGAATTTTTAGTACAACCACATGGTTCTACAATTCCTCCAGAAATACAATATAGTGGAGGACGATTTTTCCCTTATTTCAAGGTTAGTAAACTTAGGGTTCTACCATATTTTTTCATATATATATAGTTTTTGTAGCTTATATGATCTACTTTATTGTATAAAATTGTAAAGGGGCTATTGATGGAATAGATATTCGTGTTAAAGTTTCGAAAGAAGATGTCCGAAGGTATAAAGGAAGAAAAGGAATACCTACAATGAATATATTAGTAGCATGTACTTTTGATTTGAAATTTACATATGTACTGCCTGGTTGGGAAGGTTCTGCTTTAGATTCAATAATATTAGAAAATGCTTTAACTAGGGAAGATAAATTAAAAGTTCCTCAAGGTAATTAATTCTAAATTAAAAATTCTAGGAAATTAATTTTTAAAAACATAATTAATGAATCAAATTTTTTTAATCTATTTGTAGGTAAACTTTATTTAGTGGATGCAAGCTATCCACTGAGATACAGTTTTATAACTCCCTATCGGAGTACTAGATATCATTTGAAAGAGTATTCACAAAGTGCTCCTGAGAATGCCAAGGAATTGTTTAACCACCGACACTCATCATTGCACAATGCAATTAAAAGAGCATTTGGAGTTGTTAAAAAAAGATTTTCTATCATAGCTAGTGGAACATATGCAAATTATACAATGTTAGAAAATTGTTCTTGCTTGTTGCATTTTACATAACTTTTTGATGATGTATGATCCGGATGAAGATATTTTACAGCAGGTTGATAATGAGTGTGAGCGGACGACTTGAAAAGCGGGACGCGGTGAAGCGAACCGGGGATTTTTGGAAAATTTATTTGGGTGATGTTTTTTGGAAAAACGGATTTTGTTTATCTTGGGTTAGGAAAATCACGGATTTGATTTGGAAATTCTTTTTGTAGAAAACGTTTTCCCGTTTTATTACTTAAAGACCGCGAAACCTAAATTTCAAGATCAGTGACAGAGTCGCTACCCGGATCAGCTCATCTGGGAAATTCCGGTACAGCTCCTTACCGAGCGCAGACTACTGTACCTAATCCAGAGATTCAGGGTTCGGACAACTTACCTACTTAACCTCGAGCTTTGTATTCAACTTATGATTTATATTACCATATTTGTTCAAGTTATTATCTTTTCTCTACCTAATTTCGTTTATTTTAATCAGCCGATGCTAAAGCAAAATGCGAAAAATAAATTGCAGAAAAATAAAGCATACATCCAAAATATACAAGAAAATAGTAGAAGCCGATTATACAACCCAATTGAATAAAAATGGAAAACTCTCGTCCTCACTTTACAATCGCCTAAGTACACGAGGATCTAAAAATTACGACCGCCTAGAAATACACAAGATAATCTATTAATTACAGCGAAAATAAAAATAAAATAAAAGCTGCAAAACAAATTGGTTAGCACAATTTATATTGCACACAAAGGTAGGACTCAAATAAGACAGAATTGGGAATTTAGGAAATGGGAACATGTATTTAGGGGGCAACCGGATCGACCCGACCGGTCAGACCGGTTAGACCTGGAAAACGGTTTTGAAACGCCGTGTAATTTTTGTGCTGAAAAATCATTTTTGGAAAACAATTGGCTCGGTTGTATGCAAATTTCCAATTTCTGTGGGTCTGTTATTCCGGAATCCAAGATTCGGGTTCCAAATACACAATCCATCTATGGTCCAAAATGCAATAAACACGCCAAAAACATTTGTGAAAATATTGTTTTGCTCATTTTCAATATTTTCCGAGAATTTAGATCCGATTCGGATAAAGCAACCCTGAAACTCAGGAAATAAAACCCCGGGAAAATCGAAAACCCTAATATCCGTATGTGCAGAAATCCAAAAACAAAAATTTTAAAACATACGGATGAATTTGGGCCGAAATCTTTCACAACAGAATGCGCAAAATGGAAAACGGACTGTTTTCGGCCGATTGGAACAAATCAGAAATCTGTCCCTATAGAATAGAGCCGCTGGGCTCTGTTCCTCGTGAACACAGCCGCCCGGCTCTATTCGGGCAATCCAGTTTTTGAAAGCTGCAAAAACGAAAAAAACGCACAGAAAAGACAATGCAAACAGGTTTAAGGCCTCTCAGAGTTTACCTTGATGTTGTTTTGATGCTTTGAATATCAAGAAATGGATTGAAAGCTTGGAATTTATCTTGAAAGCTCAACCGGCCGAAAACCAAAATTCGATCCGAAACAACCCGAAACGAATCCGAAATGATCCCAAATCAATGTGCAAAGGTTAAGCAACTTGTGTTTAATATTTTAAGATTGATTTTAAGTCTTAGCCTTTGTGTTTCTGAGCTCTCCTTTGGCTTAGAGTGTCTCTGCCTCTTCCTCTCTTTTACTTCTCTATTTCTTTTTCTCTCCGTTTTTTGGTTTTTTCAAAAACCTGCCTTAAGATTACCAACCCCCCTTCTGGATTTGATTTTTTTTATACTCTCCTCACACATATCATTTCGAACATTAAATGGCCGTCTAACTTTTCTGATTTTGCCCACATATCCTTTCTGCCGAGCAAAGTTTCTCCACTAGAGCCGCCCGACTCTAGCTTAAAAGCTATAGCCGTGTGGCTTTAACAAGAGTTGAGGAAAAACTTCAAAAATCAGACGTGCACCCTAAACCCTAGAAACCACTCAGGAGACCTTTTCGGGGATTTCGGATCGCGGATAGCTCGGTTTCAGGATGTTTAAGATACTTCGGTCATTTTCAAGTCCAGTTCGAGTCCGTCTGCTTCACGGGTAATATAGGAATTCTCATCATAGAGGTTAAGAAAAACCCATGCTCACATGTTGCCCCCCGCGGGACCAAATTCGGCTCATGGTCGGCTGGGAAGCCTAGATCAAGTTTGGTCTCGCGATTGGGAGCACGGTGAGAAAGGAGAAGAAAACATACCTGGTGTCCTGGTGCGACGAGGAATAGGCATAACATCCAACTAGGGATGTCGGCTTTGGTTTTGAAGTTGACCCAGGGGACATTCAATTCTCAAGATCGGCCCATGGGGCATTTGGTTTTTGAGATCAGCCTAGGGGGTATTTGGTTTTTGAGGTCGGCCCAAAGGGGCATTTGGTTTTTGAGGTGGTCCCAAAGGGGCATTTGGTTTTCAAGGTCGGCCCAAGAGGCATTTGGTTTTCGTAGTGAAAAGGTTCAATGAAATGCACCGTCTCTCCTATGTGGTGAAGAGGTAGCATGAACCGTAACTTTTCTTCCTCTCCTATGTCGCGAAGAGGTTGAAATGATTGTTCTTCCTTTCCTATATGGTGAAAAGGTTGAATAAAATGCACTGTCCCTCCTATGTGGTGAAAAGGCAGCACAAACTGTAACTTTTTCTTCCTTTCCTATATGGTGAAAAGGTTGAACGAAATGTACTATCCCTCCTATGTGGTGAAGAGCAACACGAACTGTAAATTGGTCTTCAATAGACATTTCTTCCTCTCCTATGTGGTGAAGAGGTTGAAATGACTGTTCTTCCTTTCTTGTGTGGTGAAAAGATTGAACAAAAGGTACTGTCCCTCCTATGTGGTGAAGAGGCAGTATAAACTATAAATTTTTCTTCCTTTCCTATGTGGTGAGCACAAACTGTAACTTTATTCTCCGTGCGGTGGAGTTCCCATAAGATCGATATAAGATTGCGTATTTATTCCTTGATCAATAATTTTGGAAACAAAAATTTTTGCCCCTTCGATCAAGAATAAATACGGTTGAGTTGTTTTGCCCCCATAATTTGTAAAAGGCAAGAAACACCCTTCTTGGGGTGATATTGGCGCCAATAAAACTCTGATAATTGGAGAAGTTTTCATACCTGAGATTTAGAGTCATATAACTCCGATTTGGGCAGCACGACTCTGAGGGTGCCAGCTGGATTAAATCTTTTCTGTCTTAGAAGGGTTCCCAATTCGGATCGACCCAATGATGGTGATGAGTGTCTCAATAAAAACGGATTCAAGAGCACGTATTTATTCCTTGAACGACAACTTTGGAGATAAAAATTTTTTCCCCTTCGATCGAGAATAAATACGACCGGATATTTGATGCATGTGTGCGTGCATGCATGCATGATTCGACTATATGCATGTATGCAACATGATGTTTATGCTACTGTGCTTGGTATCTGCGCGAGGCTGGGGAAGGAATCATGATTTTCGATGATCTCCCGTGAGGATTGTCTCAGCTGGGGATTTTGACTTAGTGGGGGTCATCTTGCTTGGGGACTACGTTCGAGATCATGACCCGTTTAGGTTTTATGAGCAGACGACCCTGTTGGGGATTACGTTTACCCTGAATTCCGTTCGTTCCATCTGCCTGATTGAGACCGACGAATGCTTCCTCCCAGATTTAGGTGTGCTTTCAGGTTGAGCTTGCCCAATCTGGTACTCTTTAGACCTTTTCGATCAATTATGCTAGTGGATTTGACACATCGGCATTATAGACTTGCTACCTGTTTTGCCAAGGGAAGGTCTATTTGTCTGAGCGTAGGAATGAGAATTAGATCTTATATCCTGTATGGGTCTTCTGTTGGGGATAACACATCCGAACCAAGAGTTGCCATCTATAATAGGAATTCCATCAGATTGGTCATGGGTTTGGATGCAATGGCCTACTAATGGATGTTTATATGTAATGGCACGATGTATGCAATATGAACATCTAAGCGGTGAATCAAACGTGCTTAATATTATTATGATGACATCAGAATGAATATGATAGGGAAAGCAAAAGTGACTTTGACTCTGAACGTCACTTTTTTCTTGTTACCAATACATCCTTTCGGTTTTCCGTGTTGAAAATTTTCCTCCTGGGGACCATTATTTTCCTTTTTTTATGAATGAATGAAAATTCTGTGTGAGCACTCCAGCCGAGTATATTTCTTCACACTAGCTTATCTTAGGATTGGAAAGTGAGCCTCAATATGTTCACCGAGGGTTGTAAAAGGGTTGTTCTTGATCATACTCAGCGGTTTAGCTTTTACCTGCCCCTAGTGTTAAAGATTTGTGTTCGGGTGTTTGGGTGTAAAACACTTCATCAGATCTGGTTCGCTGTGTGTGGCAACCTATTCATGGACATTTATATGCAATGGCATGACGCATGCATATTGAACATCAAAACAGAATATAAAACATTTATGACATGATGAATACGAATGCATTAGGAAACTTCCAACTCGTGGCTCCGGTTTCGATCGATGCCCCTTCATGCTACTAATATGTCCTTTCGGTTTTCCATATTGAAGGGTTTTTTTTTTTTTTTTTTTGCAAGTCGTCAGGGTATACAGCCGAACACTAAATGGAGTCGCTTGTGAGTGCACAACCTGAGATGGAGTCAATTAACCACTGAATTCTCCAAGGGTCTAAAACTGTATTCATGTTTTCAATTCACCCTAGATTCTGGTTCATGCACAGTCCCTGAAGATGGACACTGCTTTCAACCCTTTAAAGTGTAGCCTGATTCAGAATGACTTGAGTGAATTGTGGTTTCCCTATGTCTGCCAACCACAATAGCCTTGTTTCAAATCGCACCATTTTTGGAAGGTGAAAGGAACATTGGTAAGTAGTCACTTTGTTTGTAGCTGAAGACTAAGTTCTTGAAATGGTTGGTAAATGCAACTTTCCCCTGAATATTAGCACAATAGGCTTTGCAAGTCTTTTTATTAATGGTAGCATCCCATTCACGATTGTTAAAAGCTTTGTAAAACCTGGTTGCTCCAACACTATTGGTGGAGGATTTTCTCCAGCCTGAAAAGGAATTGCTGCCAATCTCCACCTTCCCCCTATCACCTTTTGCTCAGCTGAACCCCTTGTACCACCTCTTGCTGGGTTGAATGTTATTGGTAAATAATCATCCCTTTCACACTCAAATATTGACCTGTCAAAGTGTCTCACCAGCTCCTCTTTTCCCTGAAGCCTAGTATGGGCTATAGTGTGGACTTTGCTGGATAAGAAAGTGGTCATCTCTTATTGTGAACTGCTCGCTGAGGTTGTTGTGCAGCTTTTGGGTTTGTGAAATTTACAAATGCATACCCTTTGTTCACTTTGTTTTGGAAATTAAGAGGAAGGCATAAGAAATCAAAGGTTAACACTAATTTCTCATTATTACTCTCATTCTCTTCCATGCAGTGCTCATCCAGGAGTTCCACCAATAGTTGCTTGGGCATGGGCAATCTTTGGCTCAGTTAAAGCAGTCTTATATTCAAATCCACTCTCTATCATGAAATCAAGGCATTTCCTATCATTTAAGGATGCAAAACAATTAATTTGGGAGTTTAGGTTGAAGAGAAATGGCATGGGATAGAAAGAGAATCCCCAATCTGGAAAAAGTTGTTGATAAACAAAGACTGATTGAGGCAGTGCTGTAACCACCTGCCCCGTCGCCTTTCTGGTGATGGGATGATGCAATATGGAACAGCATTGGGATTCAATTTCTTGTTAGAAGCCATTGATGGTAGAAAATAAGGTTTCACAGAATCAGTTCAAGAGAGGAAATAAAAAGGGTGATTCTTCCAGCAAGTATTTGTGCTTTGCATATAACCGGAAGAAAAAGGGTGTTGAAAGTATGGATGAAGGTAGGGAGGAAAGAAGGGGAAGGGCTTTGGTTTTAAAGACAGGAAAGTTCAAATCTTTCACAGAAAGGGTACAAAGATCTGATAATGATGGAAATTGGGAAGTGGAGATTACTTATTATACCTTACCATTTAATGTTATAAGACACTCCGTCGACCCTCTATGAAAGGGAGAAAGACTTCTGTCTGCACCAATCTTTTTTTTCTCTTCTTTTTTCTTTTCTTTTCTTTTCTTTTTTTTTATGAGGGCTAAACCCAGGCCAGAGCCACCTGTTGGTTTTCCTGCTGCATTCAAGTCCATGCATGTCATGTGTGTTTAATATGCTTTTCAGATGAATAATGCATGCGTAATGTCATGTACATATGAATGTCACACGATCAAGACAATATATGTACTACAACCAAGAACTGTATCAGAGTTCTACCACATGATAGGTGATGAAGATGATGAAAGCCATTTGAATTCCCCATGGGTTGGAGATTTTGGTGAGTTTGGAATTTTAGCTTTAGGGTTTTGGCGTGGGGTACCTTTTTGGATATGGAATTAGGCTTGGGGCTTCATTTCGAAGTTTCATTTTGAGTTTCAATAATAGCTTTTGGTTTGGAATGGTTTGGGTATCGTGTGTGCCATTCAAATTGAAACTCTGTGGCAGGGCCAATAGCATCTTACAAGGATTATTGATTTGGATCAGCAAATGACTCGGCTGAGGTGGTGCCATCATATTATTTATTTATCTCACAAGCTCACCTTTCAAAAGAGAGTTTGATCAGGGCCAGATTCACTTTTAGGTTCCCTACAGTATTCAGATTAATGTCATGCATTTTGATATTATGTATACTGGATATGTCACTTTAGATGATCAAATGCATGCATACTACCATGTACGTGCAATCACCACACAAGTAAGAAGATGATGAACCATATTGCATTCAAAATGAATTCAATACACCTTACAAACAAAATGAGTCTCCTACAAAAAGGAAGCCTCTAAGGGTATTGATTTCATAACATCTGATCATTCCCCGACTAGTCACTGTCTCAGCTTCAGTGTCATTGCCCCACTCTCATCAAACCAGACCTTGTAGTTCTTCATCATATTCCTCTCCCTGAGAAGTCTGAGGAATTTCCTTAGTAGTCTCCCTTCTTGCCCCTAGTCGCCTATTAGAGGTAGATGGGACCCTCAACTTTCCTTCGTCGATTAGTTCCTGGATCCTCCTTCGCAGAGCGACACATTCATTGGTCTGGTGGCCTGCCATCACATGATAGCTACAGTAGTTACCCTTTTGTTCTAGTGTTGGCCCCATATATGGCCTGACACTCTGTAGCAAACCCATCTTTCTGCATATGGCAAATAGCCTGTTCACCAAGCGAGGCCCATAGGATGTGATATTTCTGTTGTCTTTGGGAAGTGAGTTCCGAATATGTCGTGGAACAGAGTCATCGTTGGCACTGGTGTCAAGAGGCCCCTTCAGTCCTACTTCATTGGTCAGTCCCGGTAAGCCCAAGTCCTGGTGAGAGGGCCTTCCAAAGTGTTGAGGGTGAGTGTCAGCAATCTGGGCATTCTGCTTCTTGTCAGTATCGGCATTGGAGTCCGTGCTTACCATATCCCTTATTTTTCCTTCGAGCTTTACCACCCGTACCTCCAACTCAGTGCACCTTGCCGTCAGTCTCTTTACTCTGTCAAAATCACCCCCTAGCATTTCCCTCAACGTCGCCGCCGCTCCCTCTTTGACTGCCTTTCGAAATCATGATGAAGCGACACATTCCTCCACAACATCTGTTATGGTGTTGAAGTTCATTGGGTTGGCCATTCTCAAGATTCTTTTCCTCTTCCCCTAATAAGAACACTCGTTAGTGTCGATAGACGCATGCATGGCAGATACCAAATGGGGAATAATGTATTCATGAGTGTGTGGTGTGACGTGTACGAATGGTGAGTTGCACACATGATGTCATGTAATGCCATGTCATGCTATACTATTCTAAACCAACAAAGTGTATGCAAAGTCAAGAACAGAAACATACAGATGCAATGGATGCTGTTGAAGAGGCTACTTGCTAAAGTAAGGCATGGCGTATAAATATACGCTACATGGATAAAATGACACACAGGGTGTCCATGGGTCGAAGCAAGATGATACTTGCGAGGGAATTTTATGCCATGGATGCATACATACGTGTGGTGTATCGGCGTAACTCCGGTACTTGGGAAGTACCTTTGGATCCATGGATGACATGGAATGAGGAGATGTGCTTGGCACACAGATGACGCCTTGGCGCTCGGAGAGCACCTTGGGTTTTTATGCGATGAAATGTGATGAGTTTGCGCTTGGGGCATAAGAAGAGTTCGGTGCTTGGGGAGCACCTTGGGCTTTAATGTGATGGAATGAGGTGTCATGAAATGGGATGGCGTGCCGGACACACAGATAGTGTTTCGGTGCTCAGGGAGCACCTAAACGGCTTGATGTATGAATGAGCTGTGACTTAGTCATGGTTGAATGATGTCAGGCGGATGGAGACTAGAATGAAAATGACTTTGTTCTTTTTATTTATTTTGGATGTTCTGCGGATACCCTAATGCTATGTAAAAGGCGATGCAAATAGGCCGCGTGTGATCCGACACGTGGGCAGGGGTTCGGTACCTTTGGGCCGCCTAATGGATATCGTGAAATGGTCGTGTGTGGTAGACACACGGACAAGGTTTTGACACTTTGCAGATCTATGAAGTGATATGAAATGGTCTAGTGAGGACCGTCCCACAGACAAAGTTTTGATGCTTTTAAGGCATCCAATATGGAATGATGTTATTGGTGAGTCACATGTAACTTGAGGCACGGACAAAGATTCGACATTCGTGGAATGCCTTATATGATTTAGTAATGTCATGGAATGTCCCTATATGTGTAGTAACTGGGCATTCATGGAGTACCCTGGATGATTCGATAATGCTATGAGCAACCCGATGTGGATCACGACACACAAGCAAGATCTTGGTATCCCTGTGACACCAATGATGGATGGATGAGATGTTGTGCAATGTTTGCCATGTGACTGCCCACACGAAAATAGATCTAGGACCATTGTGGTCTCCTAGTGAATGTTATGGCGCAGCGAAATGGCCGAGTGCAAACCAGGCACAGGCAAAACATTGATGGTTTTGGGACACCCGTTATGAAATGAAATGACCATGATAGGCATCCCTGAAACATCCTGTATTTAAATGGAATGCAATGGTTTGAATGAATGTTCATGTCACACAAAATGTGAATAGCTGCACGAAGATGTGGTTAGAATGACATACAGGACAATGTCATGCATGCAAGGTACGAATGCATATGTCACACAAATAAAGTGTTATGGCTACAAAAAGACGTGGTTAGGATGTATAACACACGAAGTGATGCATGCTTTATGAACATGCCACACATGAGATTTGAACGAAACACTGATGAAATGTCATGGCTGCACGAAGATATGGTTAGTGTCAATGTCATGCATATGTTGATAAAGATGTGATGATAACGATACACAAATGACTGTGCGTGTTGATGCCTCGTGAATGAAAATGATAATGGGCGTGATTTCTTTGTTCCGGATGTTCTAAGAATGTCTAATGTCATGCAAAAGAAGTCATACATGAGTCGACACACGGATGGAGGTTTGGTGCTTTCGGGGCACCTAATAGGTGTTATGAAATGGTCACGTGTGCACCATCACATGGATAAAGTTTCGATGCTTTGTAGGTCAAAATGAAATAGCATGACATGATTGTGAGCGGACGACTCGAAACGAGGGCGGACTGCGGAGAAGCGAACCGGGGAAAAGAGAATGGTTTGGATTTGAAAAACGGGTTTTGATTTATCTTGCTTTAGGGAAAATCATTCATTTGTTTTAGAAATTCTTTTTGTAGAAAACATTTTCCCGTTTTATTATTTAAAGACCACGAAACCTAAATTTCGAGATCAGTGACAGAGTCGCCACCCGGATCAGCTCATCCGGGAAATTCCTGTACAGCTCCCTACTGAGCGCAGACTACTGTACCTGATCCAGAGATTCAAGGTTCGGGCAACTTACCTACTTAACCTCGAGTTTGTATTCGATTTATGATTCATATTGCCATATTTATTCAATTTATTATCTTTTTCTAACCCGATTTTTTTTATTAGCCCGATGCTCAAGCGAAATGCAAAAAATAAAGCATACATCCAAAATATACAAGAAAATAGTAGAGGCCGATTATATAACCCAATCGAATAAAAGATAAAAACTCTCGTCCTCATATTACAATCGCCTAAATACACGAGGATCTAAAAATTACAATCGCCTAATTTAACGGAAATCTATTAAATACAGCCAAAATAATAAAAATAAATGCTGCAAAGCAGAATGGTTAGCACAATTTATATTATAAACACAATTTAGGACTCAAATAGGACAGAATTGGAGATTTAGGAAACGGGGGCATGCATTTAGGGGGTAACCAGGTTGACGCGACCGGTCGGAACGTTTAGACCTGGAAAACGGTCTTGAAACGCCCTGTAAGTTTTTGTGCTGGAAAACAATTTTTGAAAACCATTTGGCTCGGTTTCATACAAATTTCCATTTTGTGGTTCTGTTATCCTGGAATCCAGGGTTCTGTTCGTACGGGTTCCTAAATATGCAATCCACCTAGGGTCCAAAATGCAATAAACACACCAAAAATATTTGTGAAAATATTGTTTCAATCATTCTCAATATTTTCTGGGGATTTCATGTTGGTTATGCCCTAGTCCCGAAGCATTGGTCCTTGCATTTGTATCATACATTAATTGGATTCATGTATTATACTTATTTGTGTTATTAATAAAGGCATTAAGTCATTTATTATACTTATCTTGTGCAAAATACTAAATGAAGTATCCGATGGACATATCCATATCCATGATGACCAGTGTCATGCACTTGGTAAGACAATGGATAGGGTAAACGATATGACCATAAATAGATCCGTAGTCTGTTCCAGTCATGGGAATGAATGGAACAGGAGACTATCATTAACCTGGTTGTACGGCAGTGTCTTACCGGTCATTGGACATGGATTGTCAACCAAGTTAATGGGTACATGTATAAGGGGCATGGTACTGGATAGATCCACTAAACGAGAAATCCACATGGTATAGTATCACAAGTGATTCTCGTGTAGTACTTGTATGGATCCTTTGACTTGACCATATGATGGTGTTACATGTGAGGTCGCATACTTAGGGGTACGCCTAAAGGGCCTGTAACAGGGTGCTAAGTATGGGTACTTTCGGGTATGTCACTTAGCATGGTAATGCTATGGATATGCAGAAGGGATTTGTCACTTAGTAGTCCACTGGGAAGATATCACCGGCCTCTTAATGAATGTGACTGATAAGAGTGTGGCCACACCCAAACAAGTGGGAACTTGTTTGTGAGCTTCAGTGCATTCAGGATCAAGTTAATCTCCGACACAAAAGAGGGTGATCAATCCATGTCTCTGTGTTAGACACCGATATCAATGACATGGGATGTACAAGTTTAAACTACAGGGTTATGATAACAGTTAAACTGCCATCTCCATCTTAATTAGGGGCTGCAGTGACTTGCTAGGGCCCAACTGCAGTCTATGGGCCAAAGGCCCGCTGCCAACATAAAAATGGGCCCACGGGATCGTACACATAGAACGACTGAACACTGACTTAAGGAATGACATGTATACTTGGAGTATACACTGTGGAGAGAGAGGTATATATATATATTAATCATATTATAAAGATCAATTGGATTGATCCTAATAATAAAATTAATATATCCGATTGGCTCTTCATAATTAATTGGATTAATTATGAGATTATTTCCTAGGTGGAAATATTCATATGTATAGGTTTACGTATGATTTTATTTTGTGAAGATTTAATTTTAATTTGATCGATTAAATTAATTGGTCAAACTAATTTTAATTTAAATGTAAATAATATATTACTTGGTGTAATATATTAAATACATGGGTATATTAAAATTGGGCTTGATATTAATTTAAACCAGAATAATTAAAATTAGATTGAGCTTGAATTAAAAGAAGGAAGCTCGCACAGAATAAAAGAACCAAACTGGGCCTGAATTCCCCTAAGGGAATTTGGCCAACCTAGGTTTCTAACCTAGGAAAATTTTGGCCAAGGCATACTAAGCACACCATAGCCGAATCCTCTAGCCCCTTTTCTCCATTGCTCGTTTTTTCTACGCTAGCACGGGTCGTGTTCGTTAGGCGTTCGTGTTCTAGAATGAGGAGGGACTCTAATTTGATTCCTGCAGTCTTCATCCATCTCTAGAAGAGATATTCCTGGTAAGAGAATGATCTCTTTCTATTGAATTTTTATGTTTTACAATTTCCATTTCAATTGCTCCTGGGACTGGATTTGACGAAATCATCGCGTTCTTCCGCATTTATCGGTTGATTTCCGGTGAAAAATCCCAACTGTGGTATCAGAGCGGGCTTTTGATCCATGGAAATTGTTAAAATTGGTTGAATCCCATGTTTTAAAATTGGAGATTTTTCATTGGGATTCTTGTTTTGGGTTTAAGATTTTTCCCATTTGATTTTCATACAATTGAAATTGAATATGCATATTGGTTTGTGTTTGTTTAATTTAATTGTATGTTTTGGAATTCTTGGTAGATTCGTTATTGATGGATGATTTATATTTATTTTTCTGGTTTTAATATAAAAAAAATCTGGCTCTCGGGGGTGGGGTTGCCGGCGACTGGAGCGGCGGCAGCAGCGGGCAGCCGCTAGGCGACTGCGCCGCTACTGCCCCTAGCCGCAGCGGGCCGGGCCCAGCGTTTTTGGATTTGGCGGGTTTTGGGCCGGGGCCCATTTTTGAAATTTTAATTTGTTTTAAAATTCGTGTGTTTAAATTTATGCAATTTAAATGCGTGTGGTTTCTTGAATGAAATTTTATTTTATTCATGTGATTTTAATTTTGGAAATTAATATGGTTAATTGAAATTGGTTCGAGTGTTTTTGGCACAATTACTTGGATGGCTGAATTGGACCCATGGTTTCCCAATTCCAGTGGGAGCAGTTGGACTGCCTGGGCTGGAGGCCCAAAGCCCGTTAAGGGCTAAAACCATGGTGGGCCAAAATTGGCGATTTCTATATAATGGCTTGGACATAATTGAAATGGGCTTATATCATGCATTATAACATGCTTATGAATTATATGTATTGGATGCATATGTGTGATTAAATGTTTGTATGGTTGGATGCTATTGGGCCTTGTACAAGATTGGTTGTATTTTTCTTTTTTGGGTAAATACGGCCTGCGTGTCGTTTTTCTTTTTAATGTAATTTTATTTTATTCATTTATTATAAAATTTGTAAAAAGAATAAGCCTATGGAGTGGTGAGCCCAAGTTGAGGTGCAAGCCTAGAAGGAAGAAGATGGAGGCCCACCTGATATTCTTTTCTAGTATAGGTTTACTAGAATAATATTAGGATGTAATATAGGCCCATAGCAATCCATTTTACTTATTTATTTAATCATGTTTTATATTTATATGCATGTATGTATGTATGATCCAACCATATTTCACCCGCCTTATGTATGTAAGCCGTTATTAAATGAATCTAATAACCAAATGGAATTACGAAGTCGCTTAAAAGTGCTTCCCTCATTCAAAACCGACTCGAAGTGGGAATAGGCCAGTTGTAGACCATGCCCTCGCAGGATACACTGGAGTATTGTCACTTTGTATTGGGTTAGGGTATGGGATATTCTAACACTTGAATGGAGGTTTTGACTTAGCGTGGGTAGTAGGATTCTCCTGGCCCTAAGCACAGATGGGTAAGTACCAACAAGCCCATCAAACCGAGAGTCCCTAGGTTGGGATTGGATGGCATTCCTACCTAAATAATTAGGGTATAGTTGTACCAGGCCCTCGTCTGGCTATATCTTAATGAAATATGGATCTCGGCCCATGAGCCCAACAACTCGGTTTAATTAATAACTTGATTCATTATTAATTTTGTATGGGAACAACAAAGTAAAGTCCTTTATTAACACTCTAAATGTTTTTCTATGTAGAAATTCTTAAATGGCAAACAACAATACCTTATCACTGCGATCAATTCTGGAAAGGGACAAGCTTTCCGGTCCTAACTTTTTGGACTGGTCTAGGAACTTGAGAATAGTTCTAAAGCAGGAGTCCAAAGAGTATGTACTAAAGAGGCCTGTACCAGCTGCACCTCAAGGACGTAATCCACCGGCTGCCCAGCTGGAGGAATACGAGGGGTATGTCAAGGACAATAGGGATGTGACATGCCTAATGTTGGCCTGCATGGTCCCCGAACTGCAAAAACAGTTTATGGACCATCAAACCTTTGCCATGATAACAACTCTAAATGAGATGTTTCAAGAGCAAGCTCGTCAGGAAAGGTACCTGACCAACAAGGCATTCCACTCTTGTAAGATGGGGGCCGGGACATATGTGAGCGCACACGTGCTCAAGATGAAGGTCTCTTTGGACACTTTGGCCCGTCTCGGATCACCTATCTCTCAGGAGTTGGCGGCAGACACAATCCTTGCATCCTTGCCGGATTCTTATGATCAGTTCATCCTGAACTACAACATGTAAGGGATGAACCGTACTGTCAGTGAGCTGCATGGGATGCTTAAGCTTACCGAGCAGTCAATTAAAAGGACTCCGCCGGTGCTGCTGGTCAACAAGGGGAACCCTCCTGTTGCCAAGGGTAAGGCCAAGGAAAAGGCCAAGGCCCAACCGAAGGCCCAACAGAAGGCAGGTCCTAAAGATGTCTATTTTGGATGTAGACAAGCGGGCCATTGGAAGAGATCGTGTCCCAGGCTGATGGGAGAGCAAAGAAGGGGCCAAGGTGCGTCCTCTTCAGGTATTTATGTTATAGATATTAACCTTACTGTTTTAACATCCTGGATATTGGATACTGGATGTGGTTCTCACATTTGTTGCAATGTGCAGGGACTTAAGAACAGAAGGTCACTAGGGTCGGGAGAGGTGGACTTGCGGGTCGGGAATGGAGCAAGGGTTGCTGCCATAGAGATCGGCGAATACCACCTTGTGATGCCTAGTGGATTGGTTTTAATTTTGGAACATTGTTATTTTGTACCCACTATGTGCAGGAATATTATTTCAGTTTCTATGTTGGATATTTCTGGATTTTATTTTACTATTTCTAATGGTAGAATTTCAATATCTAGAGAGGGATTATTTTATGGAGATGCTCTATTAAATAATGGCCTATATATCCTGGACTTAAATGAAACCAATCATGTCTATAACATAAACACAAAAAGGGTTAAGCCAAACGAACTTAATCCTATCTACCTATGGCATTATCGTCTCGGCCATATAAACGAGAAGCACATTGCTAGGCTTCACAAAGCTGGAGTCTTAGGGTCATTTGACTTGGAGTCAATTGATACATGCGAATCATGTTTACAAGGCAAGATGACAAAGTCGCCTTTTAGCAAGAAGGCTGAAAGGGCCACTGGCTTATTGGACCTAATACATTCAGATGTATGTGGACCAATGAGCGCAGCGACCAGAGGTGGACACCTGTACTTCATCACATTCACGGACAATTTCAGCAGATATGGCTATGTCTATCTGATGAAACATAAGTCCGACACCTTTGATAGGTTCAAGGAATTTAGAAACGGGGTACAGAACCAGCTAGGCAGAAATATCAAAACCCTTCGTTCGGACTGAGGCGGTGAGTATATGAGCCTGGAGTTTGACACATATTTGAGAGAGCATGGAATAGTTCCACAGCTCACTCCTCCCGGAACACCACAATGGAATGGGGTGTCCGAACGGAGGAATAGGACCCTGTTGGACATGGTCCGCTCAATAATGAGTCAAGTCTCTCTCCCAATTAGTTTCTGGGGACACGCCTTCGAGACAGCAGCTCTTATCTTAAATAATACTCCGACTAAGGCAGTGGAAAAAACCCCATATCAGATATGGACGGGCAAGGAGCCTAATGTGTCTTTCCTAAGGATTTGGGGATGCGAAGCACATGTCAAGAGATTCACTAGTGGCAAGCTGGAGCCCAAAACCGATAAATGCTTGTTTGTGGGCTACCCAAAGGAAACCAAAGGGTATTACTTCTACAATCCCGCCGAGAATAAGGTGTTCGTGGCAAGGAAGGGGGTCTTTCTAGAAAAGGAGTTCCTTTCCAAGAAAGACAGTGGGAGCAGTGTTGAACTCAGGGAAGTTCAAGGTCCACAAGCTCCTGAAGAGGATAACTCGGAGGCCCAGGTGGAGCTTCCACAATAGGAAGCACCGACCCAGGCCACACAAGGACCTAGAAGGTCTGGTAGGGATCGTCGGGAACCGAAGAGGTATGGTTTCCTCATCACCGATGATCAGACTCTTCTCATCTGGGATGAGAAAGAACCCAAAACCTACCAGGAGGCTATGGCTAGCCCATAATCTGCGAATTGGCGCAAAGCCATGGAGGCAGAAATGCAATCTATGTATGATAACCAAGTTTGGAACTTGGTTGATCCACCTCCGGGTGCCAAGGTAATAGGTTGCAAGTGGTGCTATAAGCTAAAGGCCAACAACACCTTCAAGGGGCGTCTGGTTGCGAAAGGTTTCAGACAAGTCCATGGAATAGACTATGATGAAACTTTCTCACCAGTAGCCATGCTCAAATCCATCAGGATCTTGCTAGCCATAGCCGCATGGTATGACTATGAAGTCTGGCAAATGGATGTCAAAACCACTTTCCTTAATGGAAACCTACTCGAGGATGTGTACATGTCACAACCTGAGGGTTTTGTCGATCCAAAGTATCCGGGAAGGGTATGCAAGCTTCAAAGGTCCATTTATGGACTGAAGCAAGCATCCCGAAGTTGGAATCTAAGATTCAATAAGGCCATAAAGGAATATGGCTTCATACAGAATCAAGATGAGCCTTGTGTGTATAAGAGGACTAGTGGGAGCATTGTCACATTCTTGGTACTTTATATGGACGACATCCTAATCATCGGAAGTGACATACCTACACTGTAAGGGGTAAAGCAGTGGCTGAGTAAGTGCTTCACAATGAAGGACTTAGGTGAAGTTGAGATGATCCTAGGGATCAGGATCTATAGGGATAGATCTAATCGGCTTCTGGGCCTAAGTCAGGCCTCGTACATATACAAAGTTCTGAAAAGGTTCAGCATGGATCGGGCTAAGAAAGGTTTCTTGCCAATAGGTCATGGGCTGAAACTTAGTAAGAAACACTATCCTAAGACAAGGCAGGATAGGGAGAACATGAAATTGGTTCCATATGCTTCAGCTATAGGATCAATTATGTACTCCATGTTATGTACGAGACCTGATGTCGCCTTTATGACGAGCCGGTACCAGCAGGATCCCGGAAGGATCACTGGAAAGCTGTCAAGGCGATCCTTAAGTACCTTAACCGGACTAAGGATAGCTTCTTAGTGTATGGTGGTCAGGAAGTGCTGTCAGTTACTGGGTACACTGATGCGAGCTTCTAAACCGACCAGGATGAGTACCAGTCACAGTATGGGTATGTATTTTTGCTGAATGGTGGTGCTGTAAGCTGGAGGAGCTCAAAGCAGCCAACCATAGTGGACTCTACAACAGAAGCTGAGTACATCACTGCGTGTGATGCGGCTAAGGAAGCTATGTAGATAAAGAGTTTTATCACTGAGTTGGGAGTAGTGCCAACTATCCAGGACCCAGTTGATATCTTCTGTGACAACAATGGGGCCGTTGCACAAGCTAAGGAGCCCCGGTCACACAAGAACACAAAGCACATGCTCAAAAAGTTTCACCTCATACTAGAGATCGCGGAGAGAGGTGACATTGCATTGCACAGAGTGGACACCGAGGATAATGTCACAGATCCTTTGACCAAGGCGCTGGCCCAGCCCAAGCACGAGGGTCATACTAGATCTATAGGGATTAGGCCCATGCCTAGTTGGAACTAGTGCAAGTGGGAGATTGTTGGTTATGCCCTAGTCCCGAGGCATTGGTCCTTGCATTTGTATCATACATTAATTGGATTCATGTATTATACTTATTTGTGTTATTAATAAAGGCATTAATTCACTTATTATACTTATCTTGTGCAAAATACTAAATGAAGTATCCGATGGACATATCCATATCCATGATGACCAGTGTCATGCATTTGGCAGTAAAACCATGGATAGGGTAAACGATATGACCATAAATAAATCCGTAGTCTGTTCCAGTCATGGGAATGAATGGAACAAGAGACTATCATTAACTTGGTTGTATAGCGGTGTCTTACCGGTCATTGGACATGGATTGTCAACCAAGTTAATGGGTACATGCATAAGGGGCATGGTACTGGATAGATCTACTAAACGAGAAATCCATATGGTATAGTATCACAAGTGATTCTCGTGTAGTACTTGTATGGATCCTTTGACCTGACCATATGATGGTGTTATATATGAGGTCGCATACTTAGGGGTACGCCTAAAGGGCCTGTAACAGGGTGCCAAGTATGGGTACTTTCGGGTATGTCACTTAGCATGGTAATGCTATGGATATGCAGAAGGGATTTGTCACTCAGTAGTCCACTGGGAAGATATCACCGGCCTCTTGATGAATGTGACTGATAAGAGTGTGGCCACACCCAAACAAGTGGGAACTTGTTTGTGAGCTTCAGTGCATTCAAGATCAAGTTAATCTCCGACATAAAAGAGGGTGATCAATCCATGCCTCTGTGTTGGACACCGATATCAATGACATGGGATGTACAAGTTTAAACTACAGGGTTATGATAACAGTTAGACTGCCATCTCCTTCTTAATTGGGGGCTGCAGTGGCTTGCTAGAGCCCAACTGCAGTCTGTGGGCCAAAGACCCGCTGCCAACATAAAGATGGGCCCACAGGATCATACACATAGAACGACTGAACACTGACTTAAGGAATGACATGTATACCTGGAGTATACACTGTGGAGAGAGAGGTATATATATATATTAATCATATTATAAAGATCAATTGGATTGATGCTAATAATAAAATTAATATATCCGATTGGCTCTTCATAATTAATTGGATTAATTATGAGATTATTTCCTAGGTGGAAATATTCATATGTATAGGTTTACGTATGATTTTATTTTGTGAAGATTTAATTTTAATTTGATGGATAAAATTAATTGGTCAAATTAATTTTAATTTAAATGTAAATAATATATTACTTGGTGTAATATATTAAATACATGGGTATATTAAAATTGGGCTTGATATTAATTTAAACCAGAATAATTAAAATTAGATTGGGCTTCAATTAAAAGAAGGAAGCCCGCACAGAATGAAGGAGCCAAACTGGGCCTGAATTCCCCTAAGGGAATTCGGCCAACCTAACCTAGGAAAATTTCGGCCAAGGCATACTAAGCACACCATAGCCGAATCCTCTAGCCCCCTCTCTCCATTGCTCGTTTTTCCTACGCTAGCACGAGTCATGTTCGCTAGGCGTTCGTGTTCGAGAACGAGGAGGGACTCTAATTTGATTCCTGCAGTCTTCATCCATCTCTAGAAGAGATATTCCTGGTAAGAGAATGATCTCTTTCTATTGAATTTTTATGTTTTACAATTTCCATTTCAATTGCTCCTGGGACTGGATTTGAGGAAATCATCGCATTCTTCCCCATTTATCGGTTGATTTCCGGTGAAAAATCCCAATATTTCATAGGGTTCAGGGGTCTGCTAATGCTGAACTATGGATCCGATTCGGATAAAACAACCACGAAACTCAGAAAATAAACCCAGGAAACACCGAAAACCCTAATATCCGTACGTACATAAATTTGAAAACCAAAATTTTATGACATACGGATGGATTTAGGCCGAAAATGATCACAACAGAATGCATAAAATGGAAAACGGACTGTTTTTGGCTGATCGGGACAAACCAGGAATCTATCCCTGCAGAACAGAGCCGGTCTCTGTTCATCATGAACATAGCCGTGTGGCTGTGTTCATGAAGAACACAGCTGTATGGCTCTGTTCGGGCAATCCAGTTTCCAAAAGTTGCAAAAATGAAGAAGACGCATAGAAAAGACAAATGCAAACAGGTTTAAGGCCCCTTAGAGTTTACCTTGGTGTTGTTTTGGTGCTTTAAACGTCAAGAAATGGATTGAAAGCTTGGAATGCTTCCTGGGAACTCAACCGATCGAAAATCGAAATGGTCCGAAATAATCCGAAACGAATTCAGAACGATCCCCAATGAATGAGCAAAGGTTAAGTAACTTGTCACCAATGTTTTGAGGATTGATTTTGGGTCTTAGCTTTGTGTTTTTTGGGTTCTCCTTTGGCTCCTGTATCTCAGCCTCTGTCTCTCTTTTCTCTTTTTCTTTGCTTCTCTTTTTCTCTCTTTTTCTTTTTTTTTTTAATCCAGAAGCCCCCCTTCCTTTTACCTTCTGAGAACTTCCTTTTTTCATCTCTCTCCCTCACACTTATTTCCATCAATCAATAAATAAGCCGTCCAATCTCTGAATTTCTGCCCCTCTTTTCTTCTCCTATGAAAAGTTGCTCTGCTTTGCAAAGCAACTTGTTTTGTCCACTAGAGCCGTACGGCTCTAGTCTAGAGCCGTGTGGTTCTAACAAGACCGGGGTAAAATTTCAAAAATCGGACGCTCACCCTAAACCCTTAGAAATAGCTCGGGAGACCTTTTCAGGGATTTCGGATCATGGATAGCTTGGTTTTCAGGACATTTGAGATACTCCGGGCAACATTCCGATCATTTTCAAGTCCTATTCGAGTTTGTCCGTACCACAGGTAACAACGGAATTCTCATCATAGAGGTTGGAAAAAACTCATGCTTACAATGGTCACATGGAAGCCTTTCCATGGATAGAGTTCTAATGCTTTTGGGGCATCTAACATGAAGTGATGCTGCAAACAAGTCGCGTGTAAATAAAGACACGGACGAAGGTTTGGCGTTTGCGGAACGCCTTGCATGACTTGGTAATGTTATGATATGCTCCTATGTGCATAATAATTTGGGTACTTGTGGAGCACCTCGAATGAATTATCAATGTCATGAAACAATTCTGATGTGGATTGCGACACACAAGCAAAGCTTCGACATCACTGTGACGCTTACGATGAATGGACATGGAATGAAAAAGGTGTTGTGTTATGTCATCTTGCGACTTGCTATACGACACAGACCTAAGACCTTTATGATTTTCTAGTGAATGATATGATATAGTAGAATCGCCAAATGAGAATTGGTGCACAGGCAGACCACGCGTAGCTTTGGGGTACCCGAAATGGGATGAAATGAAATGATCGTGATAAGCATTCTTAGAACGTCCCTAAATAGGTGTAATGGAATGAAATGGCATGAATATGTATGTCACATAAAATGCAAGTGGCTGCAGAAAAAAGTGGTTAGGATGCATGACATACGGGATGATGTCGTGTATGCTTTATGGAAATGTTGGCACACAAGATGTATGTATAACACGCAAATAGAATGCCATGGCTGCACGAAGACGTGGTTAGCATAGATGTCACACATATGCATATGTGTTAAAGATGGCTGCATGAAAACATGGTTAAAATGGTACATGAATGATTATGCTCGTTTGATGCTTCGTGAAAAAGTAAAAAGAAAATCACCACGGAACAAACGTTAGCACACGTAAAAACATGCTCTCCTTTCCAACTTTATTTCTCCTTTCGATTGGTCTTGCATTCTTCCTAGGTGTTGGATCTCTTTGGCATCAATGGGGGATACCAAAGGCGCAAGCTTAATGTTCAATTTTAATTTTATGTTTTAGCAATCCTAGGGGAAGTTACTAAGCCATTACATGTGGGCTAAAGTCAAACCCAAGGGTAGTACAGGTTCCCATAGTGAACATACATTCCTCACCGTAGTATACGATGTAAGGTCATGCGGTGCTATGAGTGGTTTATCCTGTCGGGAGTCTCCAATCCTGGCGGTAGAGGTAGTCCACCTTCTTGGGTAAACTGGGGTAGATCAGTGTATTTGAGGGGTTGAGAAAAAGAAAATTTCATGATATGCAAGGTATGATAAATATGGCATTTATAAATTGATAAATGAATACAAGCAAGGTTATATTTCAGTAGTTGCCTAAGTTCCTTAAGTTTTTATGAAAAAATTTTTAAGAAATCAGCAGATCCTCAGCGGAGTCGCCACTGTGAGCCGACGACCTGAAAAGCGGGACGCGGCTAAGCGAACCTGGGATTTTTGGAAAATTTATTTGGGTGATGTTTTTGGGAAAAACGGATTTTGTTTATCTTGGGTTAGGAAAATCACGGATTTGATTTGGAAATTCTTTTTTGTAGAAAACGTTTTCCTGTTTTATTACTTAAAGACCTCAAAACCTAAATTTCAAGATCAGTGACAGAGTCGCCACCCGGATCAGCTCATCCGGAAAATTCCAGTACAGCTCCCTACCGAGCGCAGACTACTGTGCCTAATCTAGAGATTCAGGGTTCGAGCAACTTACCTACTTAACCTCGAGCTTGTATTCGACTTATGATTTATATTACCATATTTATTCAAGTTATTATCTTTTCTCTGCCCAATTTCATTTATTTTAACCAGCCGATGCTAAAGCAAAATGCGAAAAATAAATTACAGAAAAATAAAGCATACATCCAAAATATACAAGAAAATAGTAGAGGCCGATTATACAACCAATCGAATAAAAATGGAAAACTCTCGTCCTCACTTTACAATCGCCTAAGTACACGAGGATCTAAAAATTACAACCGCCTAAAAATACACGAGATAATCTATTAATTACAGCGAAAATAAAAATAAAATAAAAGCTGCAAAACAAATTGGTTAGCATAATTTATATTGCACACACAGGTAGGACTCAAATAAGATAGAATTAGGAATTTAGGAAATGGGAGCATGCATTTAGGGGGTAACCTGGTCGACCCGACCGGTCGGATCAGTTAGACCTAGAAAATGGTTTTGAAACACCTGTAATTTTTGTGCTGAAAAATCATTTTTGGAAAACAATTGGCTCGGTTGTATGCATATTTCCATTTTCTGTTGGTCTGTTATTCTGGAATCCAAGGTTCTATTCGAGCGGGTTCCTAAATACACAGTCCATCTATGGTCCAAAATGCAATAAATATGCCAAAAACATTTGTGAAAATATCGTTTTGCTCATTTTCAATATTTTCCAAAAATTTCATAGGATTGGGGGTCCGCTAATGCTAAACTATAGATCCGATTCAGATAAAGTAACCCCGAAACTCAAGAAATAAAACCCTGGGAAAATCAAAAACCCTAATATCCATACGTGCAGAATCCAAAAACTAAAATTTTAAAACATACGGATGAATTTGGGCCGAAATCGATCACAACAGAATGTGCAAAATGGAAAACGGACTATTTTCGACCGATCAAGACAAATCAGAAATCTGTCCCTACAGAACAGAGCCGCGAGGCTCTAGTCAGAGCCGTCCGGCTGTGTTCATGAAGAACACAGCCGCTCGGCTCTATTCGGGCAATCTAGTTTCCGAAAGTTGCAAAAATGAAGAAAACGCACAAAAAAGACAATGCAAACAGGTTTAAGGCCTCTCACAGTTTACCTTGATGTTGTTTTGATGCTTTAAATGTCAAGAAATGGATTGAAAGCTTGGAATTTATCCTGGAAGCTCAACCGGCCGAAAACCAAAATTCAATCCGAAACAACCCGAAACGAATCCGAAATGATCCGAAATCAATGTGCAAAGGTTAAGCAACTTGTGTTTAATGTTTTAAGATTGATTTTAAGTCTTAGGCTTTGTGTTTCTGAGCTCTCCTTTGGCTTAAAGTGTCTCGGCCTCTTCCTCTTTTTTGCTTCTCTGTTTCTTTTTCTCTCCGCTTTTTGGTTTTTTCAAAGTCCTGCCTTAAGATTACCAACCCCCCTCCTTGATTTGATTTTTTTTTATACTCTCCTCACACATATCACTTCGAACATTAAATGGTCATCTGACTTTTCTAATTTTACCCACATATCCCTTCTGTAGAGCCAAGTTGCTCTGCTTTGCAGAGCAACTTGGTTCACCCACTAGAGCCGCCCGGCTCTAGTTTAAAAGCTAGAGTCGTATGGCTTTAGCAAGAGCCGGGGCAAAATTTTAAAAATCAGACACGCACCGTAAACCCTAGAAACCACTCGGGGAGACCTTTTCGGGGATTTCGGATCGTGGATAACTCGGTTTTCAGGATGTTTGAGATACTCTAAGCGACATTCCGGTCGTTTTCAAGTCCAGTTCGAGTCCGTCTGCTTCACGGGTAATACAGGAATTCTCATCATAGAGGTCGGGAAAAACCCGTGCTCACAATGAGCTAATGCATAATCCTAGTCAATCTCAAGATATAGGCCATATACCTAGGGACGTAGACACTAGACTAGGAGAACAATTAAGAGATACCATATCTTCTCGTATGTGGCAAGATTACGTGTCTCACTCTTAAACTTATATATATATTTTTTTTAGTTTCAGTTATGAATGGAACAATAATAATGTGTTATTATTTTTATTTTACATGAAAACACATGCTAACGTTTCAAATTTTTGATATATTTAATATGTTACTTATCTTTACATAGATGGAAATCTCATTGGAAGATAAGGATGAACTTGTTGGTAATTCTAATGGAAAGACTAAGAAGTATTTCAAGTGGCCTAAGGAGATGGACAAACTTCTCCTTGGTCTTCTAAAAGAAGAGAAGGCCAAAGGAAATAAGGATGAGAAAAATTTAATAAAACAGCCTGGAATACTGTTATTAATGCTCTTAATATTGAATTTCAAAAGATGAACAAAACAATTGACGAGATAAAGGCATTGAATTGGTTAAAAACAATTCAAAATCAAATGCATCTAGCTATTGAGCTCTTGGATAAAAAAAAAGGCGAATTTGGATGGAATGACATTACAAAAAAAGTTGAAGCTACTCCATCTGTTTGGGAAAGTGTGATTCAGGTATTATAATTTGTAATTGAATTTTTATTAACTTTGTTAATCTCAAGGATATATTGATTTTAATTTACTTTTCTAGGTTAACCTAGAGTATAAGAAGGTGAGAGATAGAGAACTCCATTTTCTCGAAGATGCTTGCATACTATCTGAGAAGGATAAAGCTAATGGAGATGGTTATGAGACTACAAAGGAGAAGGTTCGAAGATGGAACACAACTGAGCATTTGACTATTGATGACATCAATGAGATGTAAACAAATAATGAAGTTTTTTTTTTAGCAAATGTAGACTTTTCCTAATTATAATGCATCATCACCAACTACTCATCAAGATTTGTCAACTCCAGAAATTGCTGCTTTAGCTACTAAACAACCAAGGTTATCATCCAAGGGTACTAAAAGAAAGAAATATGATGTTATTGCCGAAGAAATCATGCAGGTAACTTCTTCAATAAAAGAAATTGCAAAAGCTATTACTAATACTTGTAAGTGTGTATATACGACAAATGAAATTACTGTGGGGCTGAAAAAAATAGGTTTGGATAAGTGGGAAACTATGGAAGCTCTTGATTTCTTGGAGGATAATGAGCATTTGGTTGGAAGGTTTTTTGCTTGTGATGATGATATCAAGCTTGATTGGCTAAGGAAAAAGATGGAATTATGAATTAGAATAATTTATAATTTATTAGTGTTTGATTCTGACTAGTTGGATGATCTAGTTGCTAAGGGATACTGTTTTCCTTCATGTTTTATTTCCTTACGTTTGTTTGTTAGCCTTTATTTTAGTACTAGAATTTTAGCTATTTCGTTTTTTTGAAACTTCTAGTGGTGAGGATAATTTTGGAAATGAAAAGTAAATGAAGTTATTTTAGTTATTTTTTCCAAGCATAAAATCAAAAAATTCATTTTTATTCCAGATTTTAATTTTTTATTTCAAGCATATTAATTTATTTACAAATGAATTCTACGTGAAATTCATCAATAAATGAATTCTATATTTTCTATTCATTTGTTCCAAACTAAGTGTTAAAGACAAAATAATTTTTTAACAAAAAAGGTTATAAATTCGGTAATTACTTTGCCAATTCTTAACATTCTTTTTACCGCATTTGGCGATTTCTTAGTTTAGTATATATTTTTCAAATAACTGAGAAATGAAATGATTTCGCTAAAAATGTCATTAATCTTAGATAACTCCTCTTTCATTGAAGTTCTTTTTTTTTTTTTTTTTTTGGGTTTCTGGATGTATATTTCCAACTTGATTCTCTAGCTGTTAATAAAACTTAAAATAAAAAAAATACTGTAATTGAATATAAAATTTGCAAATCTCCAAGTAATTGACTACTCCTATTTCTCTCATGAGCCAAACTATCTAACCACACATTAATTAATTAAATAATTACCGCATTAAAAAGCGCAGTTAGTCGATCTACCCATAGATTAATTAATTACCCTAGTTATCAGACCCGGTAAATTTTTCTAAACCTTCAAAAGCTGCAATCTATTTAAAGAAGCAATAGCAATCCAATGATCAGAATCAAAAGGCGACCACCGTGCATTATTAATCTCCGCCGTCGATTCGAACCAAAAATGAGGTTCCTGGTCACCAGACTTACCACTATCCGGCGCGTACCCGGCGGAATCCAGCACTTCCCATATCAAAGCGCTGCAATCATCACCGGCAGAGCACAAATGCCGGCCAGTCACCGGAGCCCAAGATATCGCATTAACACTTGCTTTATGCTTCGACAATTCCATCCATGGTGTAGTTGGATACCGAATATCAACAATTACAATCTTATTACTCTCCATTCCAATTGTAGCTACAAATCTCGGATCAAATTTGTTCCATTCTACTCTTAACAATGGACGCTCTTGAATGGGATTTTCATAAATTATTGTTGATCTTTCTTTATCCCTCAAATCGAAAACCCTAACGGAACCGTCGCCGGAGACAGAAGCAAAAACGTTCAAACCACCCCAAGAGATATCGTGTACTTCCTTATCATGTGCGACTAATTGTGAATCTACAGTCTCCTTCTCAATATCCCAGATCGTGCAAGTGGTGTCGACGCTCGATGTAGCGACGCGACGAACATCAAAATCAGCCCAATCGAAGGAAGTAATGGCGGAATTAAACTCGCTACTTCTGTTGCCGTTAAATACTGACTTGAGCTCGATTCTGTCATCGTGAATTTGCCATAATCGTAAATAATCGCCGGAGGTGGCGATAATGTCGGGATTTGAACGGTCTTGGAAGGGGGAAAACATGAGATTGGAGGGCGCGAAAGGATGATCGAAGAGTAAGCGAGTATCGGAGGAGAAATTGAAAGTGTCGAGATCGAATTGAATAATTTCAACTTTGTTGCTGTAATCTTCGATTAAACTTCCAATTGCAAGCCTGTAAGATTTATCATGGCGAATTGACCAAGCTAGTGAATAAATCGGCCATTGAGCTATGTAGGTAAAGATGCCTTCTTTTCTGTCTGAAGGACTCTGCATTTTTTCAAATTGTCAATTTCTCTGCAGCCATAAAAAGAGAAGAATGTAATTTTGCAAGCAGCAAATTAATGGAGAAAAGAACACATTTTTGTTGGACAGATCAGTGGGAGAGATACTTACAGGTTAATTTGTGTATAAGAGAAGAGATTGGTGGAACGTATATTAGAGAAGAGGAGAAAAGGAGGCGATTAAATGGGAAAGAAATTAAGGAGAGGAAGGTGGGAATTAGGTGAAGCTAATGGTCAATCACACGAGCATACATAATGGTTGGTTTACTGCACATCTAATATTTTGTGAGCTATCACGTTGTACACTTGCGGGGTGTTTGGTATTTGATGGGAATAGGGATAGAAATAAGGGTTAAGATAGGAATGATGATAAAAGATTGGGATAGAGATAAGGATAAATGTTGGGATTGAAATAATGATAATATAAGATGTGTTTGGTATGTTGGATAGGGATAGGGATAAAACAATGTAATTTACCATATTATCACTAAACGTGTTAAAAATAATAAAATATGTTTGGTAGGACATATGAGTCTTAAATTTTTTTTTTTTTTTTTTTTTTTTTGGGTCAATCCAACCTACTAATCTTTATCTCACTCTTACAACATAGGGGGAGGTGAGATTAAATTGGAGGGATAAGATGGGATTGGGATTTCTTATCACATCCCATTATCATTGAAACAAACATGGGATAAAAGGGGGATTGGGATAAAAAAATCCTTATCCCACAAAACAAACATGCTGTTGATTCCAACTTTTGTTTTTCATTTAAACATTAGTAATTTGTAAATGGTGCTGAACGAGATTGCTGCCCTATCTCGTTTAGATGGGAATTTTTTATTTTAATCTCATAAAATTTTTAACGTATGCACAATATTAGATAATTTACACGTCATCAATTATGTTTACGTGTTAATGATCTAAACGGTGAGAACCATATGGTTCCCAAACTAGAATATATCTTCTCCTATTCTTGTTGGGCAAGTATGGAGTTGGGAAACCCACGTGAAAGAATTACGAGATTAGTAAATACTCCTTCCGTTCCTAAAAGGATTTTTTTTTAGTAAAATATATTTATTTCAAAATGTTTGTCCTTTTCAGAAATCAATGCAACATTTATTACTTTTTTTTTTACAATTATATCCCTACATTTAATGTTGATTGTAATCTAACTAATAAGGTTATCCGTTTTCCAAAAATATTTTATAGGGATTGTCGGAACAGGCCAGATGGGCAAAAGAGAAAAAAAAAACACCGGAAGCTTCTTTCTTTTTTTTATTATTATTTTTTGTCATTATTTGATTTGAGTCGCCACCAACCGATTTTTAGTGTGATTAGACACTATTATCAACCAGAGATTCTAGTTTTGGTTTGTTTACGATTACATGCAGGGAAGACCTCAGTCACCTTACCCTGTCTAAACTTGGTACTAAATGCTGTAAATTATTCTTTTTCGTGATGTAATTTCCTTTTTTTTTTAATCGAAAGTTAAAAGTTAATTAAATGGGACCTAAAAAAGGAAATCATGTTTTTTAAATTATTGACCATAAGATTAGGCTAAATAGGTTGCATACACTAACTTCTTCTTCTTATTATTATTATTATTATTATTATTATTATATAAAACTTAACTAATACTAGAAATGAAAAGAAACCATAGTATAAGATAAAACAATAAATGATATAAGAGTATAGAAAGGCCCAGTTTCGAATTAAAATCCGGTTCCCTGGCCCAACCCGGTTTCTACCCGTTTTCCTAACCCTAAGGTTATTAACCAACATATAAAAACCCTCTCCTCTCTCCTCTCAAACCTAACTCTCTGCTTTGTCTCTCAGCCGCCTCTCCCTATCATTATTCGTCGACCAACATCCCTGTTCCTCGCCATCGATTGCATCTCTCCTTCTTGCCTAAACACTCTCTGCGGCGACTCACTCTCTCTCTCTCACTCCTGTCTAACCATCTATTTTCAGGTGAAGACAACTCCTGCCTTCACTATCGCGACCTTAACCCACGCTACTTCTCTGTTCTTTTATGGAGAAAAATTGACCTTTTCATTCTACTGATATGTTGGACCCTAATTTGGTCGAATTAGCATGTACAATGCTACTAATATATATGCTTATATGATGATAGTGAAGAAGAATGCATATGCTGGTTTATGCAACTTTGAAATCTTGGAAGTCAGTGAGTATAATAATATCTTGACTATTTATTTATGATGATGGCTAAGAATGCAAGTGTTGTTTCTATTTTCGGCTATTTACTGCCTGAATGTATGAACGGGGTTGACCCTTTCCTCGATTATGTAAATGCTTGTGTCATCTAAATGTTGTGTCGGCTTAATTGATGCATTATTGTGGATGGGTAGTGAGGAAAAGGCCAAATGTAATGGGGGCAGTTTTTCAATGGCTTTTTCTAAAAAAAGAAATTTTGAGTTGGGTTCCTCTCCCTAAGAAACCAGTCACTTTAAAATCTTATTTCTTTTTTCAAAAGGGAGAATAGGGCTCAAAACATGTTTTATTAGTACTGATCCTTTTTGAAAAAGTAAAGTTTTGGACGGCTTCGGGGTGGGGGGGGGGAAGGAATTCTTACCTTTAACTTTTTCTTAGCAATGAAAACCATACTCCTATATCCAATGATCAAGACACCTAATCTGAACCTTCTTGAACATACATTCCCAGATCTTTGCAGTGCATTACTTACTGAAAATTTCAAACCTAGACCTCCAATCATCAATGTAAAATATGTACATTACATGCGCTATTTCTCATTTATGATTCTAGACACTACTCAAAAGGGATCCTTTCTCCATACACATGGAGTTAGGATCTCTTTTTGAGTCATAAAGACTTACATTCAAAACACATAAAGAAACAATCAGGGATAAAAATTTACATGGAGAAAAAGTACTTAAATATGTATCTCTTTTTTCCAAAACAAAAGATGGGAATAATGTGGTCCTTCTTACAGGTTTCAAACTTTGTTCTTCCAAAAAGGCCTCCACCAAAAGGATAGCTGTGTTTGGAAATGATGAATGGGAGACAATAAGAACAGAGGGGAGCTAGAACAGAAAAATTGATGAAGAAAGGTACTGTGAGTGGATGACCTTTTTCAGAACGCGCGGTGAAGTGGAAACCAGGGATTTTCTTTTTGAAAGTGTGATGTTGGGGTTTTGAGAATGGGTCTTTAATCTTCTTTAAGAAAGCCTTTCCTTTTATTGGAGAAAACCCTTTTCATAGAAACTTAATTTTAATGGTGAAGTGTGAATTTTGGAAAACATATTTTTCTTTTGGAAATTCCCAATTTAACTTAAAGATCTCAAAACACAAACTTCGAGATTAGATACAGAGTCGCCACCCGTATCAGCTCATCCAGGAAATTCCGGTACAGCTTGCTACCAAGTGTAGACGCAGTACCTTGTTGGGATTTTTCACCAGAAATCACCCGATAAAAGCGGAAGAATGCGATGATTTCCTCAAATCCAGTCCCAGGAGCAATTGAAGTGGAAATTGTAAAACTTAAAATTATGATAGAAAGAGATTAAATTCTTACCAGAAATATCTCTTTCAAGATATGGATAAAGACTGCAGAAATCAAATTAGATTCCCTCCTTATTTTCGTACACGAACGCCTAAGGAACACGACCCGTGCTAGCGTTAGAAAAACAAAAACTATGGTGAGAGGGGGCTAGGAATTTCGGCTATCTCTTGGTTTGTGTTAGGGTGGCCGAAATTTTCACCCTAGGTTTTTATACCTAGGGTGGCTGAATTCCCCTAGGGGAATTCAGGCCCAGCTTGGCTCCTTTCACTCTGTGCGGGCTTCCATCTTTTAATTTAGCTCCAGTCTAATTTTAACTATTCTTGTTTAAATTAATTTCAAGCCAAATTTTAATATACCCATGTATTTAATATATTACACCAAGTAATATATTATTTACATTTAAATTAAAATTAGTTTGACCAATTAATTTAATCCATCAAATTAAAATTAAATCTTCACAAAATAAAATCATATGTAAACCTATACATATGAATATTTCCACCTAGGAAATAATTTCCTAATTAATCCAATTAATTATGAAGAGCCAATTGAGTATGTTAATTCTATTATTAGGATCAATCTAATTGATCTTTATAATATAATCAACATATGTACACCTCTCTCTCCATAGTGTGTACTCCAAGTATACATGTGATTTCTTAAGTCTGTGTTCAGTCGTTCTATGTGTACGATCCCATGGGCCCATCTTTATGTTGGCAATAGGCCTTTGGCCCGCAGACTGCAGTTGGGCTCTAGCAAGCCACTACAGCCCCCAATTAAGATGGAGATGGCAGTCTAACTGTTATCATAACCCTATAGTTTAAACTTGTACATCTCATGTCATTGATATCGGTGTCTAACACAGAGGCATGGATTGATCACCCTCTTTTGTGTCGGACATTAACTTGATCTCGAATGCACTGAAGCTCAGAAACAAGATCCCACCTGTCTGGGTGTGGCCACACTCTTATCAGTTACACTCATCAAGAGGCCGGTGATATCTTCCCAGTGGACTACAGAGTGATAAATCCCTTCTGCATATCCATAGTATTACCATGCTAAGTGACATACCCGAAAGTACCCATACTTGGCACCCTATTACAGGCCCTTTAGGCGTACCCCTAAGCATGCGACCTCACATGTAACACCATCATATGGTCAGGTCAAAGGATCCATACAAGTACTACACGAGAATCACTTGTGATACTATACCATGTGGATTACTCATTTAGTGGATCTATCCAGTACCATGCCCCCATGCATGTACCCATTAACTTGGTTGACATTCCATGTACAATGACCGGTAAGACACCGCCATACAACCAGGTTAATGATAGTCTCTTGTTCCATTCATTCCCATGACTGGAACAGACTACGGATCTATTTATGGTCATATCGTTTACCCTATCCATGGTCTTACTGCCAAGTGCATGACACTCGTCATCATGGATATAGATATGTCCATTGGATACTTCATTTAATATATTGCACAAGATAAATATAATAAATGAATTGATGCCTTTATTAATAACACAAATGAGTATAATACATAAATCCAATAAATGTATAATACAAATACAAGGACCAATGCCTCGGGACTAGGGCATTTCCAATAATCTCCCACTTGCACTAGTTCCAACAAGGCATGGGCCTAGTGCCTATAGACCTAGTATGACCCTTGTGCTTGGGCTGAGCCAGCGCCTTGGTCAACGGATCTGTGACATTATCCTCGGTGTCCACTTTGTGCAATGCAATGTCACCTCTCTCCGCGATTTCTCGTATGAGGTGAAACTTTCTGAGCACGTGCTTTGTGTTCTTGTGTGACCGGGGCTCCTTAGCTTGTGCAACGGCCCCATTGTTGTCACAGAAGATATCGACTGGGTCCTGGATAGTTGGCACTACTCCCAACTCAATGATAAACTTCTTCATCCACACAACTTCCTTAGCCGCATCATACGCAGCGATGTACTCAGCTTCTGTTGTAGAGTCCGCTATGGTTGGCTGCTTTGAGCTCCTCCAGCTTACAGTACCACCATTCAGCAAAAATACATACCCAAATTGCGACTGGTACTCATCCTGGTCGGTCTGGAAGCTCGCATCAGTATACCCAGTAACTGATAGCACTTCCTGACCACCATACACTAAGAAGCTATCCTTAGTCCGGTTAAGGTACTTGAGGATCACCTTGACAGCTTTCCAGTGATCCTCCCCAGGATCCTGCTGGTATCGACTCGTCATACTCAGTGCAAAGGCGACATCAGGTCTCGTACATAATATGGAGTACATAATTGATCCCATAGCCGAAGCATATGGAACCAATTTCATGTTCTCCCTGTCCTCCCTTGTTTTAGGACAGTGTTTCTTACTAAGTTTCAGCCCATGGCCCATTGGCAAGAAACCTTTCTTAGCCCGGTCCATGCTGAACCATTTCAAAACTTTGTCAATGTATGAAGCCTGACTCAGGCCCAGAAGCCGATTTGATCTATCCCTGTAGATCCTGATCCCTAGGATCATCTCAGCCTCGCCTAAGTCCTTCATTGCGAAGCACTTACTCAGCCACTGCTTTACACCTTGCAGTGTAGGTATGTCGCTTCTAATGAGCAGGATGTCGTCTACATAAAGTACCAAGAATATGACAACGCTCCCACTAGTCCTCTTATAGACACAAGGCTCATCTTGATTCTGTATGAAGCCATATTCCTTTATGGCCTCATTGAATCTTAGATTCTAACTTCGGGATGCTTGCTTCAGTCCATAAATGGACCTTTGAAGTTTGCATACCTTTCTCGGATACTTTGGATCGACAAAACCCTCAGGTTGTGTAATGTACACATCCTCGAGTAGCTTTCCATTAAGGAAAGCGGTTTTGACATCCATCTGCCATACCTCATAGTTATACCATGCGGCTATGGCCAGCAGTATCCTGATGGATTTGAGCATGGCTACTGGTGAGAAAGTTTCATCATAGTCTATTCCATGGACTTGTCTGAAACCTTTTGCAACCAGACGCCCCTTGAAGGTATTATCAGCTTTTAACTTGTAGCACCACTTGCAACCTATTACCTTAGCACCCGAAGGTGGATCAACCAAGTTCCAAACTTGGTTATCATACATAGATTGCATTTCTGCCTCCACGGCTTTACGCCAATTCGCAGATTGTGGACTAGCCATAGCTTCCTGGTAGGTTTTGGGTTCTTCCTCATCCCAGATGAGAAGAGTTTCATCATCGGTGATGAGGAAACCATACCTCTCCGGTTCCCGACGATCCCTACCAGACCTTCTAGGTTCTTGTGTGGCCTGGGTCGGTGCTTCCCCTTGTGGAAGCTCCACCTGGGCCTCTGAGTTATCCTCTTCAGGAGCTTGTGGACCTTGAACTTCCCTGAGTTCAACATTGCTCCCACTATCTTTCTTGGATAGGAACTCCTTTTCTAGAAAGACCCCTTTCCTTGCCACGAACACCTTGTTCTCGGCGGGGTTGTAGAAGTAATACTCTTTGGTTTCCCTAGGGTAGCCCACAAACAGGCATTTATCGGTTTTGGGCTCCAGGTTGCCACTAGTCAATTTCTTGACATATGCTTCGCATCCCCAAATCCTTAGGAAAGACACATTGGGCTCCTTGCCCGTCCATATCTGATATGGGGTATTTTCCACTGCCTTAGTCGTAGTATTATTTAAGATGAGAGCTGCTGTCTCGAGAGCGTGTCCCCAGAAACTAATTGGGAGAGATGCTTGGCTCATCATTGAGTGGACCATATCCAATAGGGTCCTATTCCTCCGTTCGGACACCCCATTCCATTGTGGTGTTCCGGGAGGAGTGAGCTGTGGAACTATTCCATGCTCTCTCAAGTATGAGTCAAACTCTAGGCTCATATACTCACCACCTCGGTCCGACCGAAGGGTTTTGATATTCCTGCCTAGCTGGTTTTGTACCTCATTCCTAAATTCCTTGAACCTATCAAGGGTCTCGGACTTGTGTTTCATCAGATAGACATAGCCATATCTGCTGAAATCATCCGTGAACGTGACGAAGTACAGATGCCCACCTCTGGTCACTGCGCTCATAGGTCCACATACATCTGAATGTATTAGGTCCAATAAGCCAGTGGCCCTTTCAGCCTTCTTGCTAAAAGGCACCTTTGTCATCTTGCCTCGTAAACATGATTCGCATGTATCAATTGACTCCAAGTCAAATGACCCTAGGACTCTAGCTTTGTGAAGTCTAGCAATGCGCTTCTCGTTTACGTGGCCGAGACGACAATGCCATAGGTAGACGGGATTAAGTTCGTTAGGCTTAACCCTTTTAGCGTTTATGTTATAGATATGATTGGTTTCATTTAAGTCTAGGATATATAGGCCATTATTTAATAGAGCATCTCCATAAAATAATCCCTCTCTAGATATTGAAATTCTACCATTAGAAATAGTGAAATTAAATCCAGAAATATCCAACATTGATACAGAAATAATATTCCTGCACATAGCAGGTACAAAGTAACAATGTTCCAAAATCAAAACCAATCCACTGGGCATCATAAGGTGGTATTCGCCGATCTCTATGGCAGCAACCCTTGCTCCATTCCCGACCCGCAAGTCCACCTCTCCCGACCCCAGTGACCTTCTGTTCTTAAGTCCCTGCACATTGCAACAAATGTGAGAACCACATCCAGTATCCAATACCCAGGATGTTGAAACAGTAAGGTTAATATCTATAACATAAATACCTGAAAAGGACGCATTGGCCCCTTCTTTGCTCTCCCATCAGCCTGGGACACTATCTCTTCCAATGGCCCGTCTGTCTACACCCGAAACAGACATCTTCAGGACCTGCCTTCTGCTGGGCCTTGGGTTAGGCCTTGGCCTTCTTAGCCTTGGCTTTCTTGGCCTTGGCCTTGGCCTTTTCCTTGGCCTTACCCTTGGCAACAGGGGGTTCCTCTTGTTGACCAGCAGCACCGGCGGAGTCTTTTTGATCGACTGCTCGGTGAGCTTAAGCATCCCATGTAGCTCACTGACAGTACGGTTCATCCCTTGCATATTGTAGTTCAGGATGAACTGATCATAAGAATCCGACAAGGATGCAAGGATTGTGTCCACCGCCAACTCTTGAGAGATAGGCGATCCGAGATGGGCCAAAGTATCCAAACAGCCCTTCATCTTGAGCACGTGTGCGCTCACAGATGTCCCGACCCCCATCTTACAAGAGTGGAATGCCTTATTGGTCAGGTACCTTTCCTGACGAGCTTGCTCCTGAAACATCTCGTTCAGAGTTGTTATCATAGCATAGGCTTGATGGTCCATAAACTGTTTTTACAGTTCGGGGACCATACAGGCCAACATAAGGCATGTCACATCCCTATTATCCTCGACATGCGTCTCGTATTCCTCCAGCTGGGCAGCCGGTGGATTACGTCCTTGAGGCGCAGCCGGCATAGGCCTTTCCAGTACATACTCTTTTGACTCTTATCTTAGAACAATCCTTAAGTTCCTAGACCAGTCTAAAAAGTTAGGACCGGAAAGCTTGTCCTTTTCAAGAATAGATCGCAGTGATAAGGTATTATTGTTTGCCATTTAAGAGTTTCTACACAGAAAAACATTGAGAGTGTTAATAAAGGACTTTAATTTATTATTCCCATATGAAATTAATAATGAACCATGTTATTAATTTAAACCGAGTTGTTGGGCTCATGGGCCGAGATCCATATTTCATCAAGATATAGCCAAACGAGGGTTTGATACAACTATACCTTAACTCTTTAGGTAGGAACGCCGTCCAATCCCAACCTAGAGACTCTCGGTTTGATGGGCTTGTTGGCACTTACCCATCTGTGCTTAGGGCCAGGAGAATCCTACTACCCACGCTAAGTCAAAACCTCCATTCAAGTGTTAGAGTATCCCATACTCTAACCCAATACAAAGTGACAATACTCCAGTGTATCCTGCGAGGGCATGGTCTACAACTGGCCTATTCCCACTTCGATTCGATTTTGAACGAGGGAAGCACTTTTAAGCGACTTAGTAATTCCATTTGGTTATTAGATTCAATTTATAACGGCTAACATACATAAGGCGGATGAAATGCTATTAGATCATACATTCATACATGCAAATAAACATAAAGCATAATTAAATAAAAGTAAAATGTATTGCTATGGGCCTATATTACATCCTAATATTATTCTAGTAAACCTATACTGGATGAATATCAGGTGGGCCTCCATCTTTTCCTTCTGGACTTGCACCTCCACTTGGGCTCACCACTCCATGGGCTTCTTCTTTTACAAATTTTATAATATTTGAATAAAATAAAATTACATTAAAAAAAGAAAACGACACGCAGGCCGTATTTACCCAAAAAGAAAAATACAACCCATCTTGTACAAGGCCTAATAACATCCAACCATATAAACATTTAATCATACATATGCATCCAATACATATAATTCATAAGCATGCTATAATGCATGATTTAATCCCATTTCAATTATGTCCAAGCCATTATTAAGAAATCGCCAATTTTTGGCCCACCATGGTTCTAACCCTTAACGGGCTTTGGGCCTCCAGCCCAGGCAGTCCAACTGCTCCCACTGGAATTGGGAAACCATGGGTCCAATTCAGCCGTCTAAGTAATTGTGCCAAAATTACCCGAACCAATTTCAATTAACCATATTAATTTCCAAAATTAATATCACATGAATAAAATAAAATTTCATGCAAGAAACCACACGCAATTAAATTGCATAAATTTAAACACACGAATTTTAAAACCAAATAAAATTTCAAAACTGGGCCTTGGGCCCAAGACCCGCCAAATCCAAAATACTGGGCCCGGCCCGCTGCAGCCACCTAGCGGCCGCTGCCGTTCCCGCCGAGTGCGGCTGCGGCGATTCCGCCGCCAGCAGCCCCACACCCTGGGAGCCAGATTTTTGTTTTTTTTTAAACAGAAATAATAATAAAAAATCAACCAAATATTCCATCCATCAATAAAAAGAAATTCACCAAGAATTCCAAAACATACAATTAAATTAAACTAACATAAACCTATATGCAAATTTAATTTCAATTGTACAAAACAAATGGGAAAAATCTTAAACCCAAACTAAGAACCCCAATAAAAAATCTCCAATTTTAAAACATGAGATTCAACCAATTTAACAATTTCCACGGATCAAAAGCCCACTCTGATACCACTGTTGGGATTTTTCACCGGAAATCACCCGATAAAAGCGGAAGAACGCGATGATTTCCTCAAATCCAGTCCCAGGAGCAATTGAAGTGGAAATTATAAAACTTAAAATTATGATAGAAAGAGATTAAATTCTTACCAGAAATATCTCTTTCAAGAGATGGATGAAGACTGCAGAAATCAAATTAGATTCTCTCTTCGTTTTCGTACACGAACGCCTAAGGAACACGACCCGTGCTAGCGTTGGAAAAACAAAAACTATGGTGAGAGGGGGCTAGGAATTTCGGCTATCTCTTGGTTTGTGTTAGGGTGGCCGAAATTTTCACCCTAGGTTTTTATACCTAGGGTGGCCGAATTCCCCTAGGGGAATTCAGGCCCAGCTTGTCTCATTTCACTCTGTGCGGGCTTCCATCTTTTAATTTAGGCCCAGTCTAATTTTAACTATTCTGGTTTAAATTAATTTCAAGCCAAATTTTAATATACCCATGTATTTAATATATTACACCAAGTAATATATTATTTACATTTAAATTAAAATTAGTTTGACCAATTAATTTAATCCATCAAATTAAAATTAAATCTTCACAAAATAAAATCATATGTAAACCTATACATATGAATATTTCCACCTAGGAAATAATTTCATAATTAATTCAATTAATTATGAAGAGCCAATTGAGTATGTTAATTCTATTATTAGGATCAATCCAATTCATCTTTATAATATAATCAACATATGTACACCTTTCTCTCCATAGTGTATACTCCAAGTATACATGTGATTCCTTAAGTCTGTGTTCAGTCGTTCTATGTGTACGATCCCGTGGGCCCATCTTTATGTTGGCAGCAGGCCTTTGGCCCGCAGGCTGCAGTTGGGCTCTAGCAAGCCACTGCAACCCCCAATTAAGATGGAGATGGAGATGGCAGTCTAACTGTTATCATAACCCTGTTAACTTGTACATCCCATGTCATTGATATCGGTGTCTAACACAGAGGCATGGATTGATCACCCTCTTTTGTGTCGGACATTAACTTGATCCCGAATGCACTGAAGCTCACAAACAAGATCCCACCTGTCTGGGTGTGGCCACACTCTTATCAGTTACACTCATCAAGAGGCCGGTGATATCTTCCCAGTGGACTACTGAGTGACAAATCCCTTCTGCATATCCATAGTATTACCATGCTAAGTGACATACCCGAAAGTACCCATACTTGGCACCCTATTACAGGCCCTTTAGGCGTACCCTGAAGCATGTGACCTCACATGTAACACCATCATATGGTCAGGTCAAAGGATCCATACAAGTACTACACGAGAATCACTTGTGATACTATACCATGTGGATTACTCGTTTAGTGGATCTATCCAGTACCATGCCCCCATGCATGTACCCATTAACTTGGTTGACATTCCATGTCCAATGACCGGTAAGACACCGCCATACAACCAGGTTAATGATTGTCTCTTGTTCCATTCATTCCCATGGCTGGAACAAACTACAGATCTATTTATGGTCATATAGTTTACCCTATCCATGGTCTTACTGCCAAGTGCATGACACTCGTCATCATGGATATAGATATGTCCATTGGATACTCCATTTAATATATTGCACAAGATAAATATAATAAATGAATTGATGCCTTTATTAATAACACAAATGAGTATAATACATAAATCCAATAAATGTATAATACAAATACAAGGACGAATGCCTCGGGACTAGGGCATTTTCAACATACCTAATCCAGAGATTCGAGGTTTGGGCAACATATCTACTAATCCTCACTTATTTTCAATCATTATTTCATAACGTAATGTTCCATTCACTTAATTCTATTTTATCTTCTTTTAATTATTAATAGATGCTCATACAAATGACATAAATATAAATATTAAAATAAAGTGCGGAAAAATAAAAGTGCAGAAAAGTAAATCAGAGGCCAAATTATACAACCCAAGAAAAAGAAAACTCTCATCCTCACCTTTTACAACCGCCTACTATACACGATAATCTAAGAAATTACAATCGCCTAATTACACGAGATAATCTATTAAGTACATTAAAAATGAAAAATAACAAAAATAAAAGCTGCATCCAAATACGGTTAGCACAAAAAATCAAGGCATACCAAGGACTCAAATAGGACAGAATAGGGATTTGTAAGAGCGGGGACATGCATTTAGGGGGTAACCGGGTTGACCCGACCGGTTGGACCGGTTAGACCTGGAAAATAGTTTTTTGAAACGCCCTGTTGGTTTTGTGGGTGAAAAACCAATTTTGAAAATGGTTTGGCTTATTTACATGCATTTTTCCAATTTTAGTGGGCCAGATATCTCAGGACCCGGGGGTCCCGTTCGTGTGTGGGCCTAAATTAAACATTCATCTAGGGTCCAAAAAGAATGTAAACACACCAAAATTCAGTTTTGAATAGGAAAAGGGTGTAAAATTACAAGTTTGGGCCCTAAAAGGGCAAAACTATAATTCTGCCCCCTGAACTACAATCGAGAGACTGTAGGGCATTACAGCCGCGCGGCTGTAACACCTACAGTCGAGCGACTGTAGTGCTCCAGAATTGATTCCACTAATCTTTTCTCGTTTTTGAAAACCGCTTTGCAAATTTAATGATTTTGGGGGGTCTGGGATTTCCTAAAATATACTAAAATCAATAAAATGGATTCAAAACGGATCGAATCAAATCCGGAAATCCCTAATCCCTCAAAATCACCAAACTTCAAATTACATTCATCAATTAAAAATCATAAAACCAGGAATCTAAGCACAAGGGGATGTAATTGCGCTGATAATAAACTTAAAGAACACATTTGATCAAAAAACGGAAGCGTTATCGGCTTATTTTGAGGCATTCGGAGCTTCTGCCTTAGAGATTACAGTCGAGCGATTGTAATTAGAAGATTATAGTCGCGCGACTATAGGTCACAGTCGCGCGACTGTAGGCTACAGCGGGGCGACTGTGATCTTAGGCGAGGCGGCTGTAATCAAAATTCGCTTCCAAAATCGTAAAAATTTGAAAAAAAATCAATAAACAACACCTAGAATGAACAAAAATGGATTTTTAAGGTCTCTCAGAATGTTACCTGGTCTGTATTCCAGTGTTTGGATCACCAGAGATGGACTCGGATGTAGGAAAGTGTCTTGCAGTCACGAACAACCCGAAAAATGTGGATCAACGAAGCCCGAACGGAACCCCGAGAGAGATTGAGTGAGTAGTGATGATTTAACAACACCCTACAATAGTTTCTATGTGTTTCGTTGAAATTTTTAAGTTATTTTAGATCAAACCCTCTTATTTTCCTTAAGAACCTTAGAAAAAGTCCCAAAATCTGTGTTATTATGTGTTTTTATCTTAAAACCCTCTAATTTTCTACCTCCCTCTGTGTTCTGTTAACCCTAATCCCGAATACAAGACTTTTATATCTTCCGTTTTGGTTAAAAATCAGAATTAAATGCTGATTTTTGGTAAAAAAGGAAGTCTGGTGATTACAGTCGCACGACTGTAATATACTATAGCCGCACGGTTGTAGGCACTACAGTCGAGCGACTGTAATGACCAGATTACCTTATTTTGTTTAAAAAGACCGAATTAAATGCTGATTTGGATGAATTAAATGCTGATTTGGACAAAAAAATCTGATGATTACAGTCAAGTGACTGTAATGTACTATAGTCGCGGGGCTGTAGGCACTACAATCGAGCGACTGTAGTCACCAGATTAGCTTGTTTGCTTATTTTTCATTCTTTTCTTCGGTTTTCTTAAATACTTACTGGAATTCCTTTCGGGTTCCGTACCGAGACTTGTCACACACATTTGGGTCATCCGGGACATTTTCGACATTATTCCGGTCGGTCCAATCCGCTTCACTCTTATCCGTGAAAAAGGCAACAATGACTTTCATCACAGAGGTCGGGAAAAAACCCGTGCTCACACGTACAAATGAGAGTTGTGAGGAAGGGGACAAGAGAAGCATTTATAAAGAACAAGACAAGATGACCTCTTTTTTTTTTAATGAAAATCTGCTATTACCCACTCTTTTTAGACATCCTCTGCTCTTCTTTCTTCATACTTTCTATCTGTATTGCTGAGTTTTTAATCCATCCCTTTTTCTCATTGTTGAGAACCCCTTTTATAGTCCCTTTACCTAATATGTTTGTAACTGGAATTCCTTATTCCTGGTTTTGCTTGTCTCCTTTTAGTTATGATAGAACTGGAATTTTAGAAAACATACCCCTTAGTCCCTAGAAAATTTTCTGATCCTGCATAGCTCTTTTTACTTCTTTTTTTTTTTTTTTGTTTCAAGCTTAGGTTAATTGTTTTATTAGGTCTGTAACTTATTGGGCTTGAACACCTCTTATATTTTGTAATTTTCTGCAAACTATAATCAAAACAATACAACAAAATGATTTATTTATTTTCCACATATTCTATGTTTTCTTTTCTATATAAAAAAGAAAACATAATAGTAATAATAATAATAATAGTAATAATAATAATAAAATAAAATAAAAACAAAAAGAAAAAAACACTCGATAAAATGTATTTATAGGGATATTTTAGTAAAACAATACTATAATTAAGACATTTTTAATGACATTTTTAATTATTGTGCCAAAGCCTAAAAGGATATCCTTTTTGGAACGGAGGAAGTAGTATATAATTGGAAAAGACCCATTAACCTATTATCTTAAAGTTTTTGGTTGGATGTGGTGTCAAGTCCATATATATTTTCATTCACTTGGTTCTTATGCCCCCCGAACAGAGGTTCCCGATACCTGACAAGTGGTATAAGAGCTGATGGTTCAGCTGGGATGAGTACAGAGCAGTGTTTCAAATTGTTCGTTCCTTGATGCTATAAACATTATACCCTATAGAATTTCTTAATATAAAGAATCCAAATGGTTACCCACCACATGAACTAAACTTAAAAATTAATACACATATTATGTTGCTACATAACATAAATCTTACTATAGGATTATGTAACAAAACTAGATTAATAATTAAACAACTAGGTGATAGTGTTATAGAGGAGCGAATGATGTTGTTGCTGTTGTTCGGAAGGACAAAGCGGTTCAATCACTTCTAGTCTGAAGCTAGAGAAAAGAGAGAGAGAGAGAGAGAGAGAGAGAGAGAGAGAGAGAGAGAAGGATGGAAACTACATCGAAGAGAATGTATACGAGACTCTATTTCACGGTGGACAAAATGAAGAGGACTATTGATCGAAAGATGTGTTGGAGCAGGGGAAGGACTCTGGTTGAGACTATGGGTTCGAACCCGTTGCTCAAATTTTAAGCGGTGTTGGTTTGTCTTTAAATGAACATGTATTTACATACGGACAACTTTAAATTGCTTTATCCAGAGTTACAAGTGAAAAAGAAATATGTATAGTGATAGAAACTAAATATTATTATAAAAAATATTGTTTATCATGAAATATCTGATACACTGAAAATTGTATAATTGCATTTTTTTATATGTTAAACTTGATATTTAAACACATTGAATGGTTTCATTCTAAAATTTAATTTAAGGTCTTTACTAATGTTTGTGCAGGTTGGAGATGTCTTACAATGCTATCTCAACTATCAATAAGAGGACTAGTGGCACAACTATTAAGGTTAGAATCAAGGTGTTGGAATTTTTTTAATATAAGGGATCCAAATCAACTTTTCAACTTTATCCTTTTGTTCATAGACAAATAGGTAAAATCAGTCTCCTTCATATGATACGATTTATAAATTAAAAAAAATAAAATATGAAATTTTTTTTATTATTAGCACATTTTATTTAAAGGACATGTTATACAAGGAACTACAATGCCAAATGTAGTTGAAAAAATTCGCCCCAAAATGATTGTTGCCCTAAAATTGTGCACTAGCAAGTGTACTAGGTCAATTATAGTAATGGCAAGACAAGTGTCGATCCCACAGGGAATAAGGAAAAACTATAAGACTTCCTAATAAACTGTCAGATATAAGGTTTTCCAAATAAGTCAGCAATACAATTTTATATAAACTGGAATTAATATAAAGCATACAAGATAACGTAAGGAAGGTTGCCTAAAACAATAATAATAAAAGCACAGACTTCCACTAGTTAGACAAGCAATCTCGAGACATCTTTCTTTAGAATTTATTATGAATATATTAAGGAACGTAGATCTAAGGTTTCTTGCTCTCTACCCACCAAGCTTATCTCTCGACCTCACTTGGATCTATGAATCCCCAACTAAGCTTATCTCTCGACCTCACTTAGCCTAGGTATTCATGCATTAAGTCAAGCGAGCATTCTACCATAAATAGAAACCCTTAGCACACCCCCAATCTCCTCTCGGTCTCATGGCAAGTGTGTGTGTGTGTGATTTTTCCATATCCCCAAATCTCCTCTCAGTCTCATTCGGAATACTACGCATACAAGAGGGTCCCATTGTAATTTTGATAAGCACATCACAACACAATCATCTCAGCATAATATTCATAATAAATACAAGAAAGACTTGCCAAGATCACCAGCCTAAACTGGCTTCAGCCTGCTAGGAAACTACTCACTACACATAATTAACATCAAAACGAGATTTCCTAACCAGAAAGCTTGAAAGAAGAAAATTTTGTAAATTAAAATTAAAGCAAAGAAAATAATAGTAGTTGGAGAAGCATTCAATGCCCAACCCCCTTTGAACAGCAGACTATATATAGTCCCCTTAAAGAAAAGAAGAAAATCTACCTAGAGACATGTTCCTTGATTAAAATAATAACAAAAATTAACAACCATAAAATGCAATGGCTTCCTTAAGAAGCCAAGGACAGTTCTGGAATTTCCCAAAAGAAAATATCTTCTCCTCCTCTCTGGGCCGCGCCCCTTCCTTCAACTCTGGCCCATTCACGCCGTAGCCCATTCCAATTCCTTTTTCTCCTTTCTGCTGCCTGAGGCTTCCCAAATCCGGCAGCCTTTCTGAGCGGCGCCTAAGACCTGGAAAAACTCAATATTAGCTATGAATTCTCTATTTTCAAAGGAATTTAACTAATTTAGCTGCTGAATTCTTGCATAATTAACTGGTAATAATTTCATTTATTAATGATTGAATGAAACATCTATCACATATCTGGTTTTGATGTCCTTTATACTCAAAATAAATACCAGGGCAATAACAATCTCTTTCAATTGAAACTTTCCCACAATGCTAACATCAAGAAATTGGAAAAGCCATGTGATAATATACCATATGAAAAATTTAACTTCATTTCCTTTAAAGCTTTGAGGCAATAAGCTAATCTTTCAAATTATCTTTGTGGTTAGATTTTTCGATGAAGAATTAATTTTAAACAAAATTAGTGAATGAATCCTATTAATATAAATTATTTTTTCACATTGAAAACATATACTTGCGGATGAGTAACAAATATTGGCTGTCTTAAACAAGTTCAGGTATATGACTTGGCAAAAAAAAAAAACTATTTACATAAAAAAATTCAAGGTTTGTCCAAATCTCTATATTGTATGACTATTATAACAAATTCTTGTGCCATTTAAATCAAAATAAAGTGATGACTTTAGTGCAAAAGAAATAGAGGTATTGCTATGGGAAAAAGTAGCATAAAAATTTTAAGAAAGTGAAATTCTTCTTTGTTGGGTTATGCCTTAGTCCCTATATGATGTACTCTATTTGTCTTATGTATGAGAATACATTTATTCTATATTAATAAAAGGCATAATCGTATTTATTGAATTACTTGTGCAATTGATAAATATCGAGAATTCATAAATTGGTGTTTACTTATGTTTGTTAGTAGCGTGTACTGAACGAGTAAGACCATGAGTTTAAAGAACACAGTTTTAAAGTTATCCTTAGTCTGTTATAATCATGAGAATGAATATAACTAAAGACTAGTATGTTCCTTGTGGGATGGGTGGTGTTTAATCGACCATAGGACATGGAAAGTCTATCAAGGATATAGGTACATGTTAGTGAACAGTGTACTGGATCGATCCGCTTATGAGAACACTACATGGTCTAGTGTCATAAGTGTTTCACACATATTGCTTATATTGGATCCTTAGACCAGATATTACTACATTATTAGATGTGACCTCATATATTTTGATGTGCGCCTAATGGGCTCGTAATTGGGTGCCAAGTATGGGTATGTAGGGTATATCAGGAACCATACTAGGACTGGGAGTAATATGAAGGAATTGCATATCTCTTCACTGAAGAGATGATATCATCGGCCTCTTAACGAGAGAGACTGAGTAGTGTACGGCCGTACCCAAATAAAATGATTATTGGATAATCATTTATTTGGTCTTATCAGTCTACTTGGATGTCAAGTAAATGTCCTAGCACTTAGAAGGATGACAGTACCATGCCTTATGTAGAACACCGAGATCGGATGTGCAAAAGATCGTATAAGAATACTTTAGGTGTATATCGCTTTGATTTTGACATCTCCATCCCAATTAGGAGTTGTCACGACTTATTAGAGCCCACTTACGACTTATGGGCCGAATATCATTTAGGGTCCATGGCCAACATATAGATGACCTAAAGGATCGCATGTTAAAGAGTTTAGTTAGGCTTTATGATGGACCAATTGATATGTATTTGACACATATTAATTATTGATTATTATTATTTTATTTTATGGGACTAATTGTTAACTCCAGATAAAATAAAATAACCTATGATGAGAAATTGGCTTTTATGATTTTGATTAAATCATAAGACATGTAGAGTATGATGGATATTTTACATAAGAGGGGTAGTTCGGGTATCTTACTTTTATGTTTCATATATAAAGGTAAGGAGGAAACCTTAATACCTAATGGTCATTACCTAGCCACCAAAATTCTCACCATCTTCTCCACTTGGGTAAAAAGGGTTTTGGCATCAAGGAGAAACCATTGGTCCTAGAGCTAGCACTTGAGTCCCATTGACAGGACTTTGCGTGTGTGAATGTAGAGGAATGATAAGTGGAGCCCTTAGTCAAATCAATCTTGTGCGAGGACGGCTTAGGTAAGAAATCAATTTTCTCCTCCTTTTTTTTCTTTAGATGCATAACCTAGCTTTGTGTTCTTGGGCTTGAACCTTAGCTTGGAAACATTTTATTTCGCAATTTATTTTGTTTTCAAGTTGGGATGGGTTCCAACATTCTTCATGTCAAAACTAAAGCTGTAATTCTCGCATTTGTTGCAATGATTCCAAATACATACAAAGGTAAAATAGTTGTTGTTCCCCACAAGTAAAATTATTTCCTCGAATCTTTATGCATTTACGCTGAATAGCTCAGCGGGAACAAAAACATATGTGAATCCAACACTTGATAAAATTTCATCTTTCTTAGAACTGTAAAGTCTTTCATATCTGAAAGTTATGCTTTACATAAATTATTTATACCTAATTTCATTTTTTCCATTTTATTTCCATAATCCTTCCTCCCTTTCCTAGGCTCAAAAAGATTGAAAGTAAATAGCCTAAGGTCTTAGACATTGAAACAAAGAAACAAACTAATAGATAAACAACTTCAGAACTCTTGCAAGTTGATATTCTCACCAATAATGTTTGAAATCTATTAAGCTTATTTGGAAGAAACCAATCTAAATTAAACTTTTACAATAGGATATCAAATTCTTATGTAAAGCAAAAATCTAGAAATTGATGCTCCCAAATGATGGTTGTATTGAGCATGTCGCAATTGCAAAAGTGGAATCCAAGTTTCAAACGATCAAATTTGGTGCATAAACTGTAAATTCATAGATAAAACGCCTTTGCCATGGTAACATTCCCTTACTCTATGATAAATTTCATAACTAAATAAATAAATACTTTTTATTATATCTTTCATTGAGAAATTTTAAACTACTGTACATGTATAGATTGAAAATGATCATGGAAGATGAGACAAACAATGCTTCATTTATCGCTTTTGGGAATATTGTGGAAGAGCTTATTGGAATACAAATGCATTCCTTCAGTTCATCTTTAAAGAACGATATAAAATCCCATCCTTAATGGCAGGATATGAGGAACACAAAAAAAAACCTCCAAACTCAATTTCGCAATAATATGGACAGTACTTTAGAAATTATTTTTAGGGTGCTTTATGTCTTCAAAGAAGATTTAAAAACTCCAAAGGGAAAAATTCTTAGCCCTATTTCTGCTCCAACAACTCATCTGAGATCTCTGACCCCAACATATTTATCAATTAGTCCAACACGTTGTGTTTTAGATTTCATGGATGAAACACCTTCCAATTCACCATAAAAAAAAAGGTAGGTAATTATTTCTTAATATTACATTTTTAATAAACAAACTAATATATTCCTCAACTAATTACTACTATACATAACAAATTCTATATTAACTTTTGTTTACAAGTCATCACCGTCATCTTCATAAAAAAAAAATTGATATACAGAACACATTTTCTTCAATTATGTTGCGTTATTACCTATTATATAAAAAAATAATTAAACATTAGCTTCCTTTATATATAATTATGTTTGGTATTGTTCTTAGTTTTCACAATATGAACTTCAAATGCTTTACCACTTCTACACTTTTAAATATTTACAGTTTCAAACAAAATAATAATAATAATAATAATAATAATAATAATAATAATAATAAAATTACCGAAGCAATGAGAGGGCCCTTTTTTTAGTTCGGTTTAGATTGGGTAAGTTGATATCTTTAAATTGGATTAGGCCGGATTAGATTATTTAATACTTTGGATCGAGTTATTTATAGGAATAAAGACCTTTTTAGCCCATGTGCTATCATCAGTTTGCCCTTTTGACCCCTGTGCTATTGAACTTTCCCTTTTGCCTCCTGTGGTATGCAAAAAGGTTACAAATTGACACCTAGAAAGCATATTCCGTCAGATTCCGTTAACAATTTTATCAACAGAATCTGACGGAATATGTTTTCTAGGTGTCAATTTGGAACGTTTTTGCATACCACATGGGGCAAAAGGGAAAGTTCAATAGCACAGGAGTCAAAGGGGCAAACTGATGATAGCACAGGGACTAAAAAGGTCTTTGTTCCGTTATTTATATGTTCATTACCTGTTTATCATTTAGTTCTAGGTGCGGTTTACATTTACAAGTTTCATTAGAGTACTTGGATTATTTTATAGAAATGTTGTTAGGAAAACAATGTAAATGTGGAATATGGACAGAACTCGTCCCCTTTCAATTTTTGAAAAATCTTTACCGTCATCTTCAACTTATGGAAAAAAAAAGGTAGAATTTATCATCTCGCTGAGGAGAATCCACATGTGGACGGATTCCCTCGTCCATTTGTAATACTGATTTTCCTATGCACTTGAAAAGAGATGATAAAACAAATGTTAGCCTTTAGTATATTTTAAGTTTTAGGGTCAAATAGTTTTTTTTTTCTTTGACATCGTATAATGCACAAATTCAATATTGCAAATTTTCAGTTCCAAATATATTATTCTGGGGGCTAGGGGCGAGGTGTGTTAATTATCCTACATTTTTTTTTGGGATAAATTTAGGGCATTGTGCCTACTTTTGGAGATTGTAGGAATTTAACTCCTTACTCCACACTCCTTTTTAGAATGTGGTAGCCACCGATCCATTTCATTTGTTAGCTATAAAAGGCAACATTTCATTTATAAATATGACACATTCTTTTCTTTTGGTGATGTCTTCAGTGGTGAATTAATTACAATTAATTCCATAAGAGGATGTTTGGTACGTGGGATAAGAGGTGGGTATGGATTATCCCAACGCACCTCTTATCCCATGTTTGGTAAGGGGTAAAGGGGATGAGACAAGAAATCCTTATCCCAACAAATTTATCTCACCTCCCCACTTGTTATAAGGCTTGGGATAAGTTCTATTTGTGGAATTTACCAATTTATTCAACTCAATAATTTTAAAAACATATATATCCCATTATTCTTTATTATTTTCGACATGGTTAGGGGCAATATAGTAAAATATATTGTTTTATTCATATCTCTATCCAACATACCAAATAAATCTTATATTATTTTTATCTCAATTCTAATATTTTATCACCATCCCATCTCAACCCTTATCCCTGTTCTCAACACATACCAAACAACCCGCAAAAGTATGTACCATGAATTTGAATATTCTCTTTCAAGTATATAAAATAGAACATATTCCAAATAATTTCAATTATTGAATTTCCTCAAGTTTTGATTTTCTTTTGTTTAACTAAATGTTTGACAAATTATTAAAATTGAGATTTTCAAATTCCATATATATACACACACACACACACACACATGATTTTTACCTCTGAACATATATATTTTTAAAGCCCAATGCATCCGTTACCCCCTAAAGTTGACATCAATCGTCTATTGTCATCCAAGGAATGTACAGTTTGCTCCCTCATCTTGGCTACAACGTCCAGTTTACTCCTTCATCTTGGCTAAACCGACCCATTTTATCCCCTCATCTTGGCTAAACCGATCCAATTTGCCCCGATAAGGTTCATGCTCCTTAAATTACATTTGCTTGACACATAGCATTAAGGCGGTTATTTGGATCGGTTTAGCCAATATGGGGGGGGGGGGGCAAATTGGACATTAGCTAAGTTCAGGGTGACAATAGACATTTGAGGCCAACTTTGTGGGGTAATTGATGTATTAGGCATTTTTTAAAAGGAAACTAATGAAATTATTGTTGCAAATCAAAGTATTAAGGAGATAACAAACAACTGGAAGGAGTTGAACCCCAAACAATACGGTTAGCATATGCTTTGCCATGTTCACTCACCTTTAAAAAAATAATAATTTACTAATTTCTTTTTCATAAGACAAAAAAGCTACTGATAACACCGAGTCCTAAACTTACAGCGTGTCTCACACGGTCATTTACTGCATCCTTTATAGATGATCCCCATTAACAACCTAGTACCTCGTTGATGCCGCCTCCACCCTCCAAGAAGACACCTATAAAATTGACCGAGTGGATCAAGGAAACATGCCATTAATGTGAAACAAGTGGAATCGCTTGAGCACCTTGTGACCCAATTAGGCTATCTATCAATAAAGATATGGGTGAGCCGGTTTCCACTGTACACGTGTAAGGATAGGATCTTGTACCAGAAACACACACAGCGACAAACACAGAGTAAGTTTGTCCCATAGGTATGCCAGTGGGGGACCAAAAGGAGCCAATGCCCAACCAATGAGAGAGGGGCGTACATAACGGCTTGACAGCCACACGTCCTGATCGATTATAAAAAGAACAGTAGGAAACCCTACAGGTTCCTAATTCTTCATCCTCATTCCTCACTTTTCTTCTTTCTTCCCGTTTTTCCTTAAGATTTCTAACTTAAGCATCGGAGTGGACCCCGAGGTCACCCGGTCCTTACCTTTCTCTTTATTGCAGTCACTCGGCTTTTTTGTATGACCAAACAGTCTTTCGGTCCATAAATAACCGCGTGGAAGCGTATTTCTTCTCGGATTTATCAGCTACAAAACGGCTAAACAACATAATCGTGAGAGAGAAACTCCTATAATACCATCTAAAAGAATCTGCCTTAAACTAAAGGAAATTAAATGAAAAAAACAAAACAATTTTCTTTATTCCACTTTCAAATTGAATCAATTAGAAAAATAAAACAATAGAATAATTAATTATATCCAAACTAATGTTGGAGAAAATCAAATAAACCAAATAAATTAAACGAAAGAAAGAAAAGTATAATAAACATATAGGGGGGACGAGAATGTAATAAAATATTTCATTTCACAAAACATGAATTTAATTTGTAGATTTTACATATTTTGATGGATTTGGAACAAAATATAAACAACTCGTGGAATTTAATTCTTTAAAATTATAAATGAATTTCTTAAAATTTTGAGAAATTTATTTATTTCAAAAAAATTTTAGTATACATTTTTAACAATTTTAATTTGAATTGATGCCTCTAAATTTTCAGTTTAGACCAATCATAATCATGGATATTATTGGATAGTTTTAAAATTTCATTGCATTTTAATAAATTTATGCATTTTGCCAACTTGTAGAGGAAGAGTCTGGCTTTAAAAAAATAGAAAAAGTATGAATTTATATATGCTTATATAAATACCTAACAATGTTAGTTATTTGGAAAGAGTTCGGCCTGCTTAAGTAAGAGATTTCAAGTTTGAAATATTGTAGATGAAAAGCTTCATCCAGAAATGGATATGATATTAAAGATTAATTTGAATGTAGTTGGACTTAAAGATATCATCTATGTTGATGTAGAGTGATGTGGACCCATCTAGGATGACCTCGTAATTTATAAGAAAACATAAATTTTTATATACATATTTACGTATGCTACTTGAAATGCCAAATCCATTTCCTTATTTTCACACTTTTCCCAACCAAATGGGAGTTGTATATATTTTCTCTTGCTATTGGCAATTTTCTTTTTTTATCTCACTATCTACTGAATTTTATTTTATTTCAGTTTTTGCAACTAGATGAATTTAATTTTTATAAAGTGGGATATGATATTCTAAAAAATTAAACACACAATCGAAAAAGTTGAGCAACTCGCCGACAATAAGCCACCAAAAATGGGTGCGAAACTACAAATATGGAAATGAGAAAGCACGCGCAGATTGATAGTGGCATAAACGTAAATATACAAGTAAAAAGAGGGTAAAGATACAAAGAGTTGTCTCTATTATGGCACAGTGTAATAATAGTAACGAACGGGACACAGCCAGTCTTTGCTGTCCAATTCGTGGGTTTTTCGCTCCAAATCAAACTCTTGCTGTGTCGGAGACGAGAGAGTCCTCTTTTTTCACCCCCTTCGGAGTTGGACTCTCCCTCTCTCTCTTTCATTCCTTCTTCAATTTCACCCTTTTCTTTGGACTCTCCTCTGCTCCCCCTTAACCTACGCCAACTTTCTGCTTATCGTGCTCCACCTTTAGCTGAGTTCATTGCCCACCCTGAAATTTGCTTTTGCTATGCTTCGGTAATCTGTCGCTGTCGCAGGCTTTTCTCCTCTGAATGTCAGTATCGAATCCCTAATTTGTTTTTATTTTGTGTCCATTTTCCCTTTACTTTTTTCGTGCTTTCTCTCCCCCCCTTTTTTTTTTCCTGAATGCGTATCTTAACCAGATTGCTTCTACTGGGATCGTTTTTGTGTTTGAATGTTTGATCTTCCATTTTTAGTCGTTGTGAATTTTATTGGTTTTGGAGCTAGTTTGTGATGTAATTTTTATAAAAAAATTTCTTTAGGGTTTTTGTTTATCGGAAAATCAGCAGTTTGGGGTTTTTCTTTTTTCAGTTAGTTCCATTGTTTTGCATATTTAGGGTTTTCGATTGCATGCTTCAATGCACCTAAATGGTTCACGCGGAAATTCTATTTTTTGTTCAATTCGGTTTATGTACTACTCTTCTTCTGGTGGGCTTTTTTCGTAGTTTGCAATGCTTACTATGGCATTTCTAATGTATAATGGGATTTTTTTTTCTTTCATGTTTAGTTTATTTTTCATGAAGTTCAAGTATTTTTATTACGCATTTGAAAAAGCCTCTAATAGGTGGTTTGGTAGGCGTCTGTTAGAAACTGAATAACTTAATTTTCTTTTGACTGATGGTTTTATAGGATAGGGAGATCATTTACATGTTCAGATGGCGTGGGCGGCGAAAGATAATGGAACTGGGAGAGAAGGGGAATCAACTGAAGATAACGGTTTCTTGAAAGGGTCACAGCCTTCTCCACATGGAAGTGGCTCTCCTATTGGTGCAGCTAAAGCACTGAAGGCTTTTGAAGGGAAGGATGCTCTTTCTTATGCCAACATTCTTCGTTCCAGGAACAAATTTGCCGATGCTCTAACCATTTATGAGAGTGTCTTGGAGAAAGAAAGTGGAAATGTTGAAGCACATATCGGAAAAGGCATATGTCTGCAGATGCAGAACATGGGAAGGCTGGCTTTTGATTGTTTTGCTGAAGCCATCAAGCTGGATCCTCAGAATGCATGTGCCCTCACACATTGTGGTATACTGTACAAAGATGAGGGTCGACTGGTAGAGGCTGCTGAGGTATGCGTGTGACTATTTTTTCATGTTTGAATGGTTCTAAACAATCAATAGACTGTTCATTTTGAACTTGTATAAAATTTGTTTATGCAGGACTGCAGCAGGCTATATAATGCATTTCTCATTTGTTCTGCATCATTATAAAATTTCTGCATCATTATAAAATTTCTTAAGTGAAATCAACTATTTTCAAGAATAGATATAACACTGTAACGAACAATACTTGAAATTTGGCAGGCTTTTAGAGTTTCTCGAAATTGCTTCCAGATGCCAAAGTGGCTCGGTAAAACTAAAGCATAATAAGGATCTCCTAAAATCAGTAACATATGTTTGCATAATTTATGATGCCTTTCTGTGGCTTTCTTCATAATGGGCGGACGTAGATGTTGATTGCGATTAGCTTTTCTACTTTTACAATGTAACTTCCTTGCTTGACTATATTGTAACATTCATATACCTCTACCTAAAGCATATGCGTAAGGCTAATGCATTTCTCAGTATCACGAAAGCTTGTCTTTGCATCTGCTATCTTAAGTTTCCTTTCCCTCCCCTGATTTTCCTTTACCGTATCAGAATGGCCATTCTCTTCCAGGTTGCCTCCTTATTTTGTCCATATTGTAATTGCCGTTGGTGCAACTTAAACCTTTTCTTTAATTAATCTTAGATACTTCTAGTCGATTTAGTGCCTCCAATAGAGGATTGGAAATCCTATGACATGCTTGTGCGGCACTTAGAACTTAGAAACTGTAAGTGGAGCATACTTTCTGAAATGATATTGCTGTTCTGATCTAATAGATAATTTACATTCCTATAAATATTTAAGATTTGGCTTTCTATTCCTGTCTCAATTCTTGATGATTATTCTTATTTATTCAATTGCATATTTGTGAATTTTGTGTTCAAAATCAGTACTAAGTAACATGATTGTGATTATAGAGCTATTCTTGTCTGGTGTATCTGATGTGAGCTTGAGAGGTTTTAGTAGCCTATTGTTGTATGGTTTTTAAGAAGGTAGCGGAACTCGTCTTTTTCTGTGATCCTATAATCACATACAACTTGATTGTCGGAAGGATGTGGTTGATTTTGCAGTATACATGTTAAATTTTGAACTTAAATCTGTACCAAATTTGCTTGATGCAGTCATATCAGAAGGCTCTGAAGGCAGAACCATCGTACAAACCAGCTGCGGAATGCCTAGCCATTGTCTTGACTGATATAGGCACCAGCTTAAAGCTTGCTGGCAATACTCAGGAGGGAATTCAGAAGTATTATGAAGCTCTTAAAATAGATACCCACTATGCGGTAAAATTGTAGATTCTTTCCTTTATTTATTTGCCACTCTTACCTATTTGTTTCTGTTTGTTTTACTTGCATCTAGTAGATTTTTATTCTCATACTTTTGCTTCTTATGTGCAGCCTGCATATTATAACCTTGGGGTTGTGTATTCTGAAATGATGCAATATGACACTGCCCTTAGTTGCTATGAGAAGGCTGCATTAGAGAGGCCCATGTATGCAGAAGCTTATTGTAATATGGGTGTCATTTATAAAAATCGAGGTGACTTGGAGTCGGCCATTGCATGTTATGAGAGGTATCCTGGCAGATAGCTATATATTTCTTCTACCACGCTTTCATGAAGTTTTTTATTTGATGGTTACATTTTTATGCTGATTGCTCATTATTTGTATGAAAATATTGTTTCAGGTGTCTAGCTGTGTCACCAAACTTTGAGATTGCAAAGAATAATATGGCAATAGCTTTGACAGATTTAGGGACTAAGGTGGCATTCACATCCTACTGATTTCTGTCTTTTTTCTCTCCATGGACATTATTTCTTTTGTTTATTATTTTATTAGAATACATTTTCTCCAGCTAGTTTATGGAAGTAATGCTTTTTGCTAGATTCCTGTGCCTGATCTAGGATAAATTGAATCAGGTTAAATTGGAGGGAGACATCAATCAAGGCATTGCATACTACAAGAAGGCTTTGTATTACAATTGGCACTATGCTGATGCCATGTATAATCTTGGTGTTGCTTATGGTGAAATGCTGAAGTTTGACAACGTAAGTTACCTTGTTTTTTACTGTACCTCTCAATGAAATCCAGCTTGTAACTTTTGTTACTGATACAAAAGTGACACATGAATGGTAGTTGTAGCCGCTTCTTCTTTTAGATTGTTTTAGGTTTGTCATTTTGTAACTAAGCAGCTGATTTCTTTTTGCAGGCTATTGTATTTTATGAACTAGCTTTCCACTTCAATCCCCACTGTGCAGAGGCATGCAACAATTTAGGGGTAATATACAAAGATCGAGACAACCTGGATAAAGCTGTGGAGTGTTATCAGGTAATTTTTGATACTTGTGCAAGATTTTAAGTTTTCATTAATGAGTTCTTGCCACCAATATCACATTTTTCATAATTTTGCAGATGGCTTTATCAATCAAACCAAACTTTTCTCAGTCTTTGAACAACCTTGGAGTTGTCTACACTGTGCAGGTTCATATAACTGGACCTTACTTAAAAAGACCAAATACATGTTATGGTTCCTAACATCTTTCTTTTGGACAGGGTAAAATGGATGCTGCTGCAAGCATGATTGAGAAAGCTATCATGGCAAATCCTACTTATGCTGAAGCATATAATAATCTAGGTTTCTCCTCACTCCCTCCACAAATACCCGCCTCCTTCTCCCTCTATTGTGCTCTCTCTCTCTGTTTTTAATTCACTCAACTAGACTGTTGCAGAGATGTGAGTGAATGGATTAGTTTCAGGCTTTGTCTTTCTTTTTCTAATTTATCCAATCTTTTCGTGCTTATTGTGGATCCTGTTTGGAAGTTTTTTGCCCTGGGTTTGGTTATTCTTCACTTAAATACTTCTGTCAGTCACTAACAACCTTATGTTATTATTTTCTGCTTGGCTATTTGTAGGAGTCCTTTATAGAGATGCTGGCAATATAACTATGGCCATCAACGCTTATGAGCAATGCCTTAAGATAGATCCCGATTCTCGCAATGCAGGGCAGGTAATATTACTCATTTTATGACTTGTGCTTGATTTCAAGTCCTTTTGTGATGCAAGCCACCGTAAATTGGCACTGTTAGATTTCTTAATCAAATTAAAATAGTACATCATATGGTTCATCTTAGATATATCATCTGCTGAGCATTTTGATGGGCCTTGCCACATTTCTAGGTTTTTTTTCTTTTTTTTTTTTGGTTGGGAACAAAGTTTTCTTCCAAAAGTTGCTTAATAAGTTGAAACAGCTAACTGATTCAGTAGGAGATTCCGCAACTTGTATGTTAAACAGATTATAATATAGTTTACCTTGAAACTTGCAATTAAAAAAATAATTCGAAAGGACAAGGAAAGCATTTGCTTCGGATTGTGTTTGATTTGATAAATTCGTAATGTATAAGGATTCTACATAAAAAATCGCTTGCCAGTATGATATGTGGAAATCTTCCTGTTTGGGTGGGTTTGTTTCTAGAAATAGAGTATCTAGCTTAATCAATGGAATGGTGCTTCTAAAGGAACATGTGTGATTACTTTGAAAGTTATCCCTGTTACATTGTACTATTGTTAATATAAAAAAGTTCAAATATTCTTGTACACTTCCCTGTTCCTTCTTTAAAGTTAACACAATTTTCCCCGTTTTATTGGTGCTGCCTCTTATATGTATTTTTACTTATGCAGAATCGGTTGCTTGCATTGAATTACATAAACGAGGGACATGATGATAAACTTTTCGAGGCTCACAGGTTTCATTTGTTTTTAAGAAAACTTGCCATGTATTTTCCCCTTTTTCTTTGGGCATAACTTGTTAAATAATGACTTTGTCCTCTGGTACTCCTATTAGCTCTTTTGGATGGTTTTGCCGTTGCTATGACTCCTGTTAGTACTTGAATTTTGAGTTTAAGCTATGTTGCCTAAGATTACTTGTCAAGCTTTTGTCATGTGATAATAAAAGATCTAATTTTGGAAAAGGAACTTACATGACTTTAAACTTGTAATGAAAATCTGTTAATTTCCATTCAAGTCATTGTATTTTACAATCCAATTTGTACCTTATTTTGTAGAACTTTAATTAATTAGCTTCAATTCTACAATAAGAAGGCAAATTCTTATTGTCTTGCTATTAAATTTGATTTTTATTTGTTGGGATGACATTTTTTGTTTTCTGTATGTTTCTAGATGGTCCTTGTATCTCTAAATCCTTGAGCTTACTGTTGTTTTTCTAGGTCTTTGTTGTTTATCTGCAAATTAATAGAAAATGACATCTTAATTATTCCATACGATTTGTAGTTGCATTCATTTAAGAAAATATTGGTTTAGGCATAAGGTTTAATTTTAACTAAAATACATTTGTACAGGGATTGGGGCAGGCGGTTTATGAGGTTGTTTCCTCAGTACACTTCATGGGATAACCCTAAGGATCCAGATCGTCCACTTGTGATTGGATATGTATCTCCAGATTATTTTACTCATTCTGTATCTTATTTCATTGAGGCACCTCTTGTATATCATGACTATGCAAATTACAAGGTTGTGGTTTATTCAGCTGTTGTGAAGGTAAATACATTTGTGTCATATTCTCAGAATTTGTTCCTCTTAGGTTATTTCCATCATTCTCGTCATCTTCACCGATGTGACATTCTATTTTTACCATTCTATGATGAATATTCTGCTGCGTGTTTGTAATGCTCTCATCATATTTTGAATTCTAGATCTCCATTTCCTACAATTGCAGGCTGATGCGAAGACAAATAGGTTTAGGGAGAGAGTATTGAAAAAAGGTGGCATATGGAGGGATATATATGGGATCGACGAAAAGAAGGTGGCAAGCATGGTTAGAGAAGATAACGTTGATATATTGGTGGAGCTTACTGGACATACAGCTAACAATAAGTTGGGAATGATGGCTTGTCGACCAGCCCCGCTTCAGGTATGCCATCCTTTTTCTGTTTTGTAGGTAGTTTCTTTTCAATTTTCTTTTTTCCTTTCTTTTTTTGTTATCTCTATAGAAGTAGCGCGCTAGCATTTAACTAATATAATAGAAAGTAAATGGGAATTATCACATAGCAACACCAGAAGTCTTTATTTCTCGTACGAGTCATTAAGGAATTTGTGTGAAAAATTATTTTGTTTAAATTCACTTATCTCTTTTTTTTTTTTTCCTTAATCATTTCAGTTTGTTGCAATTCCACGAAGTTGATTATTGTCCTAAAATGGAGTTCCTACTTTTATGAATGTAATAAAAACTGCAAATTTCAACATTAAAATTCCTTAACTTGGTAATTTTTGGTAGTGAGCCATAGTCCATTAAGAGAACCTTACCAAAATTTTTTGCCAAGAGCTATGTTCTCTATCTTGTAAAGCCCCCTGAAATATTGGAAGAGCATCTCCCAAAGACTTTTGCCGGTTCATCTGGATATGGAAAAAGATGAACTTTATTGAAATTGTTCAGGCACAACAAATGCTAGAAACCAACAAGCTATAACCAATGCCAAGTGATGGCTAAGAAAAAAATGGAATGCAATACACAACCCCGGCAATTTCTCATCTTTTTTTTTTTTTTTTTTGCAAATCTAATTATCTAGCTCGTTCTAGGTATTATCTAAGGTTGCCGAAGTTGCTGGCATGTGATTGGGATCTGATCAAGGGCAGAAAGATGTTAGGAATGCCGATTGTGAAGTCCATGAACACTTCTATTGACCTCCTAAGCTGAACTTGTGTCCCGTTGAGTGCTTGACTTGCATATTTGTTACCATTTTGTGTCTGGAAACCAAATTAGTACTAATTCATTGAATTGATATGGAAATTAGCAATTGGAATTTTAATGAGCCCTTGTGTTCTCAAGGTTGAGTTGGATAAAATGAGAAAAAATGAAGATAGTTTTTGGATCCAGGTTGCGGCAATCACTGTGTAGAAAATTTGATTTAAGAGTTCAAGTATTATTGTGCCCTCATGCAGTTATGGGTTATGTGTCTCAGAAGAGATGAAATAGATGTCACTTGAGACCAGATTTGGCAAATTAGTAGGCTCAAAGAAATACAGATCTCAAGGATTGGACTCAACAGCAAAAAATAAAAGTTAAGAGGAATTTGAATAGTTTCTCCAAGATCATGTAACTATTGAGAGAGCTTGTAGAAAATGCATGATTGCTTAAAAAATTTCAGAAAGTCCAAGCCAACAACTAATAAGTATTGAAATGAAATGATGATAATTTTTTATCAGCCTTTGTTGTAATCCTTGATATGTATGCAAGTTCATGTACGATAAAATTATGTTTTGCTCTTAATGTAATAAAATTACGCGGTTTCATATTATTACAGCAATGTGTTTCTAACCTTATACGCCTTGCTTTATTTTAGGTCACTTGGATTGGCTACCCAAATACAACAGGTTTGCCTACGATTGATTATAGAGTCACTGATTCACTGGCTGATCCTCCAGATTCTAAGCAAAAGTAGGTCCACTTTTTCTTTTTATGCTATGAGCATATTTGAGTTTAGTTATTGCTTTATCTTAGTTTACACTGTGCGGTAATTGTATTCTCATGTAATGTCAGGCATGTTGAGGAGTTGGTTCGATTACCAGAATGCTTCCTTTGTTATACACCATCGCCTGAAGCCGGGCCTGTTTGTTCTACTCCTGCCCTCGCTAATGGCTTTGTTACATTTGGTAGCTTTAATAATCTGGCAAAGGTATTCTTTGGTTTTTAAACTGACAATCACCTTGCTGGTTATATTAGTCTTGTTCCAGTTAATTAATATATTCCATCTGATCTTTTTATTTTTGCCTTGTACTATTTTCTGCCTTTATCAGATAACTCCGAAGGTACTCCAAGTTTGGGCTAGGATACTTTGTGCAGTACCAAATTCTCGTCTTGTGGTAAAATGTAAGCCATTTTGTTGTGACAGTGTTAGACAGAGATTCCTTACAATGTTGGAGGAACTGGGTTTGGAATCATTGCGTGTTGATCTTTTGCCTCTAATTCTTCACAACCATGATCACATGCAAGCATATTCGCTAATGGACATCAGGTAAGATATTATGCTTCAACTATTCCTTTTGTTAGTTGATACTGCTACCACGTCCTATTTCTCTTAGACATTTGGGTAGAGCCTAGCATGCTCTGCATGCTGTTGACTTATGGTGTTGATTGCTATTCATCTAACCTACTTATTTCTGCATGCATGCTTATTGGCTAAAGTGGAGTGAATTTTTAAGAGAGTAGAATAAGTTTATCAATTTCCAAGTTGAAGATGCTTAGACCCTGTTTAGTTTTGGAAAACATTTTCTATTTTCCTTTACCAGTTTTCTGATCTTTCTCTTAGGTCTCCGCTTTTTCATTTTCCAAATGGAAGATAAAACATTGAAAAACTGTATTTATCTAAATTTTCTTTTTATATTTTAAAAATTTATTATTAATTATATTTATAATTCTTATATTGTAATACAAATATTAATATAATTACAATACAAATAGGTCATAGAATTAATTGGAATATTACAACTGGTTATTAATAAATTAATATTATATGAAATCTAAAATCATTTTATACAGTATTGATTATTATGATTTTAAAGATTTTGCATCTTTTCAATAGACAATAGTATTTTATAAAATCATAAGAGATTAAAAATACTAATTAATATATTATCATAATTATTTGAAGATAAAATTAAAGGGTTAAAATATTTCATTGTATATAAATAATATCAAATGCTGTGAAATGTAGAATTTTTATAATACAATAAAAATGGAGAAGACAGTTTTGTCGGTTTGCCATACTAAGTTGGAAGACGAGGAACTCTTTCTTTTCCAAATTAACAAGTTCTAGTTCTAGTGAATTTGTACCATGCTATGTTTCTTATAATATTTCATATGAACCAAGTCAAAAGTGGAAAAAGGAGAAAGCTTGGTGAATCAACAAGTGTTTATCTCTTAACCAATATTTATGGCTTATTCCCAGTGTTAGATATATTTCTCAGCGCTTTTAGTAAGATATATCTTTTTGGAAATTCTTCTCACTGAGATTTGTTGGAGTGACATGGGGCATGACATAAATAGGTATTAGTTTGTTGGATGAGCAGTGAGTATTGAGTATGAACACATTATGCTTTAATTAAAATGGATACTTGAAAGTATCGATTTTTATAGGGATAAGGTTCAAAATACGCCTAACATCGGTAGGAAAGTGCAATTTCCCCCTAACATTAGGGGTAAAACTGTTGGATGAGCTGTGATTGATCAATTAAACCGTTTAGTATGTTAGGGGCGAAATTGCACTTTCCTTGCAACATTAAGGGTATTTTTAAACTTTTTCCCTATTTTATATTGTTATTATGTCAATGGCCCAACTGGGATTGAAAATGAATAGTGTTTAGTCTGGCTGGGGGGAAGAGGAGGAAGATTACTAGTAGTTCAGAAAATTGGCAATTTTCTGTTAATTGCAAATAATTAAGACACCTAGGAACATAGAAATGCTGATTACATCTTTATGTAAAAGAAATATCTTGAAGGTGAGCAGTTCTACCTGATTTATGACCCATGTGCTTGCAAGCTGTGTTTCCAAACTACTCTTAAGACGTAGAACCACATGGCACTTCCTACTTTGTACGACGCTTTGGAAGTTCTTAAAATTCTTAATTTAATTTTATCAACTTGGTTAATGTTTTGGGCCTGGGTAGGCTAGTTTTGAGTGGAATGTCTGCATTGTATTTGCTAATTTTTTTTCAGACATGTCAAGGTTAAAGCACGAACTGGCTGAAATATCTCTAGGTTATCTGCTTGGTATTTTATGCCTTATATTTCTCGTGAAGAAGTCTACATATCTCACATGTGAAGTTTGTACTTTTTCCTGGTTTCTTTTGATGTTAATGTGGACTAGTTATGAAGTGGGTAAATTTTATTGGCCTTTTAGATTCTATCGTATCAGCACCAAAATTGAGACAAACTATGAGATACTATATGGAACATCTACTTTCTTCTCTGAAAATTAGATTTGTGTGGTTTTCTGGATAATTTCTCCAGAATCTATAAAAAAAGTTTTTTATTTTAATTGAAATGTTCATGCCAAATATTGTGATTCTTAGCGAAGAAAATGATAGTTGTGAATCTGAAATTGAGACCAACTATGAGATATTGTTTTTGCTCTGTGATTTCTGGTGTCTTGTGAATCTTTAAAAGCGTTTGTGTTTTTTTTGTGTAGTTTGGATACTTTTCCATATGCTGGGACAACCACCACATGTGAATCTCTTTATATGGGAGTTCCATGTGTTACTATGGCTGGTGCAGTACATGCTCATAATGTTGGTGTGTCTTTACTCAGCAAAGTTGGTAAGGCATCTTTTCATTGACATTGAATATCTAAATCAAGATCATATACTCATTCTGTCTTCTGCACTTGTAACTATCTGTTCACATCCCAAATCCAAGAAAACAATGGGTCATCATATAGCTCGAGGGGCAAATCCTCAATGAGGGCAACACCCCAATGCTCTATTAAAGTATCTAACGTTTTAATTTGAGTTTTGCGCCCCATTTTTTACTTTATTTTTGCCTGCCGATTTGTGAAATACCTCGTTGTCACTGTCCAAGACAAATATTGTCTAGATGTATATACATATATATATTCAATTAGTTATATTGTTTTTGTTAAAATGTTGGGTGTTTTAAACTTTTCTTTTTTCTTTCGAAAAGAAACTAGGAGGATACTACACACACACACACACAAAAAAAAAAAAAAAAAAAAAAACATATACATGCATATCTATCTATGACTCCCGCCTTTTTCTTTTCTTGTATGTAGGTATTAACTTTTAGGAACTGTTAATGTTGATGTGGTTGTATTCCTTCTTCTTTTTTTTTTTTTTTCGTTTTTTTTTTTTTTTGCTTTGGACAATTTTTCTTCAATTGAATTCTTAATGGTTTTGTTATTGGAACTGAGTTTTAAATAGAGAAGGGATCATATGCAATCAAAATTTTGACTGGCCTTGCTAAATATGTCTATAATGCCTTCTCAGTAAATGATATTAAGTTTCTAATTTATACAATGCATTTGTATTTCAAGGTACACACACATATTTTATTTCAATACATCCAAACAGTTGGGCATTTAGCGTAATGGTTCCTAATATCAGCCATAGGTATTCCTGAGTTAAGAGTATAACAGATTTTTGGCGATGATTTCAACTTTGCCCCCTTTAAGTGTAAATCGTGGATCTTCAGTGGCATGTTCTGCATAACCTCGATTTAGCCTTAGTAGCAGAATTTGGGAATTATGCTGTATTTTCCTGCATGGAAAACCTGAGTTAGAGTATAACAGATTTTTGGCGATGATTTCAACTTTGCCCCCTTTAAGTGTAAATCGTGGATCTTCAGTGGCATGTTCTGCATAACCTCGATTTAGCCTTAGTAGCAGAATTTGGGAATTCTGCTGTATTTTCCTGCATGGAAAACCTGATATTGCAATAAGAACTTCATTGCTACTTGGGCTGATTGAGTGTTTTTGTGAGCAAAACTATGTATTCTCCTATCTGGATCTACTGACCAGCATTCTTTTATGTTTTACTTCTCTTGTAATATTTTTGGAATATTTTCTTGTATCCTCTTGAATTAATGGTGTCTGTTTGTCTATTTGTGATGCAGGATTAGGGCATCTGATTGCCAAAAGTGAGGATGAATATGTTCAGCTTGCTTTGCAGCTTGCAACAGACATAACAGCACTCTCAAACTTGAGGATGAGCCTAAGGGATCTTATGGCGAAGTCTCCAGTATGTGATGGATCCAAATTTACTCTTGGTTTAGAGTCTGCATACCGGAACATGTGGCATAGATACTGTAAGGGTGATGTGCCGTCTTTAAAGGGAATGGAGCTGCTTCAGCAACAGGGACTTGCTGAGGTAGCACCTGCCAATAATACAGGGCCAGAAAGGGTCACATTCCTAGTAGACGACCCTGCACCTGAATCGGTCAAGTTAAATGGATTTAATGTGACCTCACCATCTGTGGTGAATAATTCTCCTGAGGAGAATGGGAATAATGAGTAAGGATCATACTCCAAACTCAGAAATGTTGAAGCTGAAACTGAAATTACGGATCATCTTGATTCGTTTGAGTTGTGGGTGAAGACTGGCCTGGTGCAGGTACGCTTGCTGGGTGCAAGCATACAGACCTACACAGTAGAAACAGCAACCTGTGTGTATAGTTATATGCGGCTATATCCTGCAGAGATAAAGCTAGTATTGATCTTATGGTGGCAAACCCAATTTTTACTTTGGTAGGATTAAATTTTTTGGGAAGAGTGTTGGCAGTAGGCGGTATTCGAAATTTTCTTGTGAGAATCATGGCAATTCAAAGGTATGATCGGTGAGTTGTTAGACAGTTAGGTGGATGTATCACATTTTTCCCCCTTGACCATAGAAGTTAGATGTGGCTTGTAAATTTTCTAATGATTTTTTATCCTCGTTTGGGTGAATGGCATAGGTAGATATAGCCAAAGCGAGTTATGATTTAGCTTGTATGAATATGGCAGGCATTGAACTCACTAACATCAAATATGATGAAATAGATCGAAATTTGTTGCATGACTCTGATTTAGGTGATATTGTACTATTTTCTTTTCTGTTACAATTGTTAAGTTTTTAGCATTTTTGTTTACTTGTTTTCTGTAAGATGCATAAAAGCTAGCCTGTGTGTTTACAGCAGTCGTAAATAAGTGGATAAACAGTCTGATTCAAGACTTAGCTTGTTCTTGACCTTCATCCATGAATTGATTTTTCCATATTAAAGAAAAAAAAAAGTTCTGTATTTGTCTGGTATTAATAAAAGTTATTATGTGGTGAGCATTTTGAAGTCCTACTTACAAGCATGTTTTTGGTTTCTCTAATTTTTCAATTTTTTTTAAAAAAAATTGTAGTAGTTTAAGAAATTTTAAATATTATTCTCCAGTTTTTTAATCATTTAATTTAATTTCTTTTTTTCGACTTTTAGTTTTATAAATTCTTGAATATTGTAAAAAAGATAACCGTGTAAGAGAAGAGACGGGTTGGGTTGGGTTGTGAAGATGGGGCGGGTTTGATTTGGTCAAAGGTAAAAATTAAAGAAGCCTCTTGGTGTTATTTAATTGGATCACCTAACCACATCGGATTCCTTGTTTGAATGGTGTATGATGGAAAATATTAGAATCTTAAATCTCATTAAATTGGCTCAATTTGGTTGATCGACGGTGATATCTGGCCAGGCCTATTTTTGTTCTACAAGTGGTTGGGAGAATTATTTGAAACTTAGGAGTATTTTTCTTTTGTACTAATTTCATAATTTTTTTTAAGGACACATGGTGGACGTGTTAAAAGAATTTGACATGGCGATGAGTTAATAGAGAGGGCTCGGACTTGGTTCACCATATCAGTTTTTCAGCTAAGTTTAACCCTCCAATAGTGAGCTAAACTTTAATGATTTTATTAATACAAAATTGACTTTAGTGCCACAGATGAACGCAATAATTCAATGACTTTCGGTCCATTTTTCGCTTGCAGATGATAGAAGTTACTGCTGAATTTCCATTCATGATAAAGCGATCCTCAGCCTACATGGTTATCACTTATCACCACTCTTAGTACAAAGTTAAGAACCTGTTTCCCAATAATTTATCTTACATACAATCTCTGAGGAAGTTATGAGAAAAAGAGAACAAAAAAAGCCGTTCCATATTACCAGAGGCAATACAATTGCTTGACGTCGGCTCTAGATAGAATTTCTTCCTTCATGAACTTGGAACATTAATCTTTGACTGATGTCCTCAAAATCTTCACATCATGTATTGGCCTGTATTAGTAGAACATGAGGAATTCAACCATATATGATTTGATTCAACATTTAAGAAGAATTGATTGCCAAAACAAAACAATCAAATTACTTGCAAGCGTTCTCTTAAAATTTACTTGCCTTGAAATTCTTATCATAACAAGCACTATTTTTTGCAACTCACTAAGGCTATGCAATAACTATGAACAAAATTAATAATAGATGTTTCTGAATATAATAGAGAAATATTTACCTATCATTATTGTCAGTTTGGACGCTGCCAAGCCTTTTGATTACCTCCATTCCTTTGCAAACTCTTCCGAAAATGGTGTGTTTTCCTGGATGATAATAACATAATGATTAGTTTTACGACAAATCCATACACACGAGCTTTGATAATTCACCTATACAAAATTTCTGGCAGCCTGATTAACAAGCAAGGAAAATGAGCATTAAAAATGGCACAAAAACAGAGAAAAAATAGTCTGCAGTTTGCAAATGTTCAAACAACCTCCTTCTGCTTTAAAAGCCTCTCATTTATATGCTAAACCATTCAGCCTTCTGAAACACATTCCAAGAAGGCCTGCCATTTGAACTTTCATGGTTCTTGCTTTTCATGAAAGGTTTTCACATTTTCTGGATTTGAACGTGGTTGCAGATTTCAGATCAATAAAGAATTAATTTTGGTTAAGGGTTCATCTCAAACAGCAATTTGCAAGCAAGATCCTATATAAGGGCAACAAGTAGCAAGTGCCAAATTTCACAATAATCTAAGTCCATAAGCAATTCATATGTTTTAATAACGAAAGCAGATGCACGACAAACTTAATCAAATGGATTTGTAATATAAAACTAGAAGAACTGGACCATTACCATCTAGAGATGGACAGGGTGCTAAAGTAATAAAGAATTGGCTCCCATTCGTATTGGGACCAGCATTTGCCATAGATATGATCCCAGCTCCAGTATGCTTCAACTCAGGTCTTATCTCATCCTCAAACTTTTTACTGATAAATAATCCAAATAAAAGAAGCGAAAACCATCAAAATCAGTATTTTCTCCAACAACAAAAATCAAACAAAATTCATCAAGTCAAACATCTGTAAGCTTGCTTAATTACTTAACAGCGGTTTGAGGGTAAACAATCACCATTTATAAGCAAGATGGTAAAGTAAGATAGCAGCACATTCCTCAGGCTAATTCAAATAATGAGCATCCATTATTACATTCACCATTCTAAGTTTAAAATGAAAAACTAACCCATATATGGATTCTCCACCTCTTCCTGTTCCTGTTGGATCTCCCCCTTGCACTATAAAATCCTATTTACAAAACAATAAAAAACTTAATTCATATCATAAAAACCTTAGGTTGAAGAGAAGAGAATTTTAACAGGAATAAACAATAAATACCTTAATAATTCGATGAAATTTCACATTATCGTAATAATTTCTACGAGATAGCTCAAGGAAGTTTCTGCAAGTTTTTGGTGCATGCTTGTAGTATAGCTGCGCAATGTAATGAAAAAAAAAAATTGTTTCACATTGCAATTGCTCCCTTTTCTCGAGAAACAAGCAGAAACTAATTGGAAAAAGAAAGAGAAAAAGCGAAAAATATGGGAAGAGAAGAGAGAGCAAAACCTCGACAGTGAAAGATCCCATGGAAGTTTCCAGAGTGACCTCAGGAGCTCCACCTTCTGAACTTGCCCACATCTTTCTCTCGCAACAAAGTTCGACTCTTCCGCCATCTTCTCCTTTTAGCTCTTTACAAATGGGCATAGCTGTTCGGGTCGGGTTCGTTCATTTGTACTGAGGCCTCCAGCCCAGTATTTCGGGCCCATTAGCTCTCTGCTGCCATTGCCAATTTGCCATATCCTTGTGTACTGCAAGTCTGCAACTTCAGAAATGGAGAGAGTTTGCAGTATTCTATGAGGCAATTCAGAATCCAATGTTCGCCCACCTGCAACGGCGAGTCTCCGATCTTGCCTGGTGTCTTCAGAGGAATTATCAGACGGGCAATTGTAATCGGGAATGGATGTGCCGGCGCAGAGAATCAGTGCATTGGCCTGGTTCGCGCTCTTGGCCTCACCTCTCGCTGTTCTCTGCATGTAACTTTTACTTATTTACTCCCTCCTCAATTTCCTTCTTTGTCTTCATTTCTATCTTTTTCGATGTTGAAATTTTCAGAACATTTGCTATCCAGAGAATTATTAGGCCGAGGGGAGGCCTCAATAGGTGGCTGCATTGGCTACCAGTTTCCATCCATAAAAGGGTAGACTTTCTAATCAGGAGAATCTACGGCGATTCTTGGAGATATGGAGCAGTTGTTCATGGGAAAAAAGTAGTTCCTTTTCCAAGTGAGAAAAGTGGTAACTTCATGAGTTTATGAAACTATTGAACTCTTCTGCTTTTTCTTCAAGTTTTGGAGTGTCAAGAATATTATCGAATAATCGAATCACGTGAGATAAGCTTTTTGTTTCATGATTTTTAGATGTACCAGAAGCTGATGCCACACAGATTGCATCCATGGCTCGTGATTTATTTGTCAGGTAATGTCAATTTTTTTTTTCTTTAGGGTTAATCATTTTGCATGTTAATGATTAGTTGATAATATGATCATTTTGCTTGTCAGTGATTAGTTCATAATATGATTTAAGTATTAATATTATGTTTCATTGGTAGGATTATTTTTGTAGGTCTAATTCAGCAGATATAACTTCTTGAATGATGATATTGTCAAAATTTTTGTGATTTATCCTCAGAGAAGGTCCATTGTTGGTGGTTGCATCTGGCCGAGACACCATTCCAATAGCAAGCTCCATAAAATTATTAGCTCCAGATAATGTTTTCGTTGTTCAGGTTGAACTCGGCTCAGTCATTTCTTTTTCTTAATCATTTTGTGAAGTGTATGTATGGTTGGCATATAATGATTGACCAACATTTTGCACGAGACTTGCCAGAAAAATAATAATGGACGCAAAAGTAGAATGAGTTTAGCTAGTTTGCTTTTCCACTTTCTGCTTCTTTTACTCGTCATGTGTGATTATTGGTGTATTGCGTGTTGACAGTTTTTGTGGGCTTATTTATGCCGCGACTTCACCAAAGTTTGTTTTTCTTTGAACCATTTTATAGATTCAACATCCCAGATCACAGCTGAAAATTTTTGATTTGATTATCACTCCACGCCATGATTATTATCCATTAACTCCTCAGGCGCAGGAGCAAATCCCCTTCTTTTTCCGCAGGTGGATAACTCCAAGGGAACCTCCTGATAGGCATGTGGTATGCATTTTCATTCGTAAATATAGAATTAAATAGGTTTGCTAATTTGAATAAGAAAAACTACAGTCCACTAAACTTAGCTTCTCTTTTCCATATCAGTTAGCTGCTTTACTATTTTAAACTTACTTTTTGGAGCTCTGCTTCTGTGTCTCAGGTTCTCACTGTAGGAGCCCTTCATCAAGCTGATTCTGCTGCACTGAGAAGTGCAGCTTCTATTTGGCATGATGAGTTGGCTCCACTTCCAAAGCCCTTGCTTGTTGTCAATATTGGAGGGCCTACAAGTGAGTTTTTAGTTTGCAAATGTATTTAAATGCCATTTATCTTATAATTCATTTTTCGGAGTCAGAACTTCATTGCACATTGTCATTTGTGATGAACTATAGTTTAGTACGCATTCAAATTGCCATGAGACATATAATGCTATTGAAAGTTTGCAGTCCCAGCATTGAAAGGCACCTTGGCTTCTTTAGACCATAATTGCAGATGCTATTACCCTGAGAATGCTGTCAACATTTAATCCCTGGCCACCTCTTATCAGATAGCTGTTGATATTCTGGATTTTGTGTATAAGCAGGCCGTAGAATCCCCGGTATTTTTCATTTATTATGATGTAAAATGGAAGAACGCTGGTTTTCACTTTCTAGACAACATGCAGAGTTTTATTATGGTAAATATGGAGCAACTGGCTGATTGAAGTCATTTTTTCATCTATTAAGGCCACAGATGTAAAGGAACATTTGATAAAGTGCAGGAGCAAAACAAGGTCACTGGACATGTCAATTACTCATAGTTTTTGTCGTTAGGTATGTTTGAAGTGTTAGATCAACAATAGACAGCAACCCATATAGGGGAGAAAGTCAGAAGCAAATTTGGTTAGGGGTAGGAAGGATAGTCTATGGGCATAATGAGGCTTTCACATTTATGTGAGAGTTAAGACGAGCATCTTTGGTACCCATCTAAAAAACTTCTTGTAAATGATATATTTCTTGTTAGTGAGCCACTTCTTCACCAATTACCAATTAATAGTTATTGATCCTTTTACCTTGTATATAAAGAGATAATCAGTATGGCAAAGTTTTCCTTTTCTTGATAGGTCACTGCAAGTATGGAGCAGATCTTGCAAAGCAGCTGGTAGATATGTTACACAAAGTTCTTAGGAGTTGTGGAAGTGTTAGAATATCTTTTTCTCGAAGAACTCCTGTGAAGGTTATACAAAGTCGTTGGCGTTTATTGTTGATTCTTTTGATGTATACTATCAACATATGGGTTTCGTTATGGACAGGTGTCCGAGATTTTATGGAAGGAGTTCAGCAATAACCCTAGGGTTTACATTTGGGATGGTCAAGGTGTGCAACTTACTAGAATAACAATGCTTCAGTATACTTGTAAATTTATGGGAAAGTAAGTTTTTCATTGCTTACTGATTAGGTCCCAATCCACACATGGGCCACCTGGCTTGGGCTGATGCTTTTGTCACGACAGCTGATTCTGTGAGTATGTTGAGTGAGGCTTGTAGCACTGGGTAATGTTTGTTGGACGACAATAAGGGCTATCTTTTTAGTGATATATAATAGATTCCTTCTGAGTTGAAGTTTCGGGTTTGGACTGCAGGAAGCCTGTCTATGTAATTGGAGCTGAGAGGTGCACATGGAAGTTTGCTGACTTCCATAAGAGATTGCTGGAACAAGGAGTAGTTAGACCATTCACTGGCAAAGAGGATGTAAGTTTCCATCTGTTTAACCGCTCTGTTATTATTAGATGACAAGTCATTTCACGGTTTATTCGTAGAAATCACAATTACTTTCTGTATTGTTTTCTTGCCTCTTTAGTTTCACATAAAAAACAAAACTATGCAACATCTGAAGAACATAAGGTGAATGTAAAATGATACGGTAAAATAGATCATTACTAGCATCAGCATATGAAAAACATTCATTTGTGGTTTGATATTACAGATATCCAAGATGTGGAGCTACACTCCACTGAATGACACTACAGAAGCTGCTACTCAGGTAGTTAGAGCACTTGCTGAATGCGGATGGACAATACAAGCGTGATTCAGTTATGAGCCACAACCCGTGGTAACTATAGCACAAAGAATTACTTCCACCTTGTGCAGATGCAATGCCTGGATTGGGTTTTTATATTAATCTTTTAAACTGATAATTCCAACTAACATACTGTAAATATGGTCAACTAATTTCCATAGTTTAAATATTTCTCGTTCGAACTTCAGAGCAATGTATAATGACGAATGAGACGATCCGAATATTGTACCATATTCACATTAGGAACATAAATTTCAGATTCTCATTCAATTAAGTGAATTTATTCTCTAATCCTTACAAATTAAGATCTTGAATTTGCACCAAGGGTAGTAGTTATATAATAAACACTTTGTCTGTCGTTATTATTGAACTTCAATTGTTTTTTGATTGTGATTATTTGAAATCACAAATGAATTTATGTGATAATTATAAATTAGGGTTCATTTATGGATAATCATTAACCAAAAGTAAAACTGGAATAATTATATCTACATTTTACTGTTGATGCCTTCATAACATAGATGATTGGAATATATAATTAATCTGTTGTGACAATAATAACCAGTTGATGAATACTTAACAAATAGTATGTGCACAAAAATATTCTTTTACTTATCTTTTTTTATTCTTTGTAAAAAGGTGTAATTAATAGAGTTGTTGGTCTTATTAAGCTAGGAACAACTAATATACTAATTTTCTTTCCAGGACTAATTGCGTATGTGTTAAATTAAGTTGATCACCATAAAGCAAAATAATGGAGATGGTATAAGCAACAACTCCTCTAATTTTACTATTTATAAGGTTCGCACTCAGCAGCCATATTCATCACCGCAAAGCAGTTAAGTCCTCAATTCTTATCAAAGCAGAATTAATCATACATTATTCATTAGAAAATGATGAAGAGTGATGCTGCCATTGATGTACCAGAATCAAGCACAGTTGGTAAAGGAGGAGTATTGGTAAGCGTTAGAGATGAAAAGGGAAGATACATGAAGGGGTTTGCTATATTTGATTTCATATTAAGGCTTGCTGCTATTGCTGCTGCTCTAGATGCTGCTGCCACCATGGGAATTAGTGATCAGACTCTTCCTTTTTTCACCCAGTTCTCCCAGTTCCAAGCTAGCTATGATAACTTTTCCACTTTTCAGTAAGTCCATGTATGCTTTCTAGTTTCATAATTTCACTTAATTTTAACTTCCTTCCTACCTCTATTTAAAAGATAATTTAAGGCAAAAAGCATCCCATGACTCTTAATCTTTTCGGGTTTTTTTTATTGAGTAATCAATCTTTCAGTTTGAGATATTAAACTCTTGATCATTATTATTATTACTAGAAACATTAGTATGTAAACATAAAATTCGGTTAAAAAAAGTTACTCATTTTACTTTTCATTTTTAACAGTTTAATATGAATATAAAAAATTTGTATAAATTTCATTTCAAACTGTAAAATATATATATATATATATATATATATATGAAGTATTTTACATTGGCTTATTGTACGGATACATAGTCGTATAAAACTTTTTTTTGAATTATCTTTGTCGAATAATGGTTCGGATGACCATTAATAAAATGTCACTTGTACAACTTTCACTCTTGTACGTGTCATGTAAATTTAGTCAAAACTTTTAAAAGATTATAGGATGAACCCGGACCGGACTAGTCCGAGAACTTCCGGCTTAGGTCCAAATTTCTAAAAGAGAAGTAACAATGCAGGTTTTTCGTGATTGCAATGGGAATGGTTGCAGCATACCTTGTCCTCTCTCTTCCCTTCTCTATTGTATCAATTGTTCGCCCTTATGCCCCTGGCCCCAGGATTCTGCTCTTCGTTTTTGACACTGTGAGTCACCTCTTTAATTAGATTATTAAACCCAATTATTTAATTACGTTGGTTCATAAATCAATCATAATTTAATTAATCTTCTGGTTTCATTTATTAATTAATTGCAGGTGTCGCTTTTCCTGAACGCCTCTGCGGCTGCGGCGGCCGCCGACATAGTATACTTGGCACACAATGGAAATGCAACGACAAACTGGCTGGCCATATGTAACCAGTTCGGTGACTTTTGCCGGCAAGTGAGTGGATCAGTGGTAGCGTCGTTTGCTTCAGCTTTTATCTTCATGATTTTGGTGCTCATGTCTGGTCTTACTCTTCGAAGACTTTAATAAAAGACTCTTCTTTCGTTAATGTTTGATTACTGTCAAATTAATGATTGTATCACTGCCATGTGCCATGTGCTCATTTTCTGTATAATTCATAAATGTTTTATGCGTTTGCTGCTTCATGAATATGGACTAAAGTTAATTGAATTGTAGTATGTATGTAATGTGAAAAAAGAAGACCCTGAGAAATTTGTGAAGCCTTTTGTTGGTATTTCTGTTCTTTCAAAGAAATAGATATGTTATCTTATTTTATTTGTGTAATTTGATTAATAGGTTTCGTACTTCAAACACTCTTTCAACTTTAAATAATCAAATCTCTCCAAATATATATATATATATATATATATATATATAGTGGCGGTGCCAGGGTGAGTACGCTGGTGGGGGGGGCGAAATTTGGTTCGAAAAATTTCCGGCCGGTTAAGAAAAATTTCGGGCCGACGAACCAAAATTTCCGATCGACCGACAAACCTGAATGAATTTAATTCAATTCAATAAAAAAGACAATTAAATTAATCCAAACAACAATTTCATTTAAAACATAGGTTCATGCGGGCTCTTTTTTCACTACCTTGATCAATAGGGGTTTCATTACTAGTTGATGATGGTTCGGGATTTGATAAAGTATTCCGCTTTGTTTTAGTAATAAACTTATCTATATTTCTAATTCCTATAAATAAAAACACAAATACTACAATCAATTAATCAATTCATAACTAAATTTAAACATATTTTATCAATTCAAACCCAAAAATAACAATGCACAATCAATTTAATTCAAACTCACATTCAAACATAATTTATCAATTTATCAATTCAAACACATATTTAAACCTAATTTATCAATTCCAAACTAAAATTAACAACATAATTTACATAATCAATTTATCAATTAATTCCTCAATTTATCAATTCAAACACACATTCAAACCTAATTTATCAACTCAAAACTAAAATTAACAAAGCAATTTACACAATCAATTTATCAATTAATTCCCCAATTTATCAATTCAAACCTCAATTCAAACCTAATTTATCAAATAAGAACACAATTAACATAATCAATTTATTAATTTATCAATTAATACCTCAATTTATTAATTCAAACATAATTTACACAAATATTTTTATTTAAAACCTAATTTCAATAAAACCTAAATAAATTACAAAAACCTAAAATTTAAAATTAAAACTAACCGGAATTAGAAGCAAGGAGGAAAGGAGGAGAGGTGAGGATGGACGGACGGCGAGCGGTGATGGCGGCAGGCGGGATGACAGTGGCGGCAGTAAAGAGGGGAGGGAGAGGAGGATTGATTTGAGGGGTGAAATGTGAGGGAGGGTGGGGGATGAAGGAGGTTAAACCTTTTAATTTTTTTTTTTTACTGCCAGGGCAAAACGACGTCGTTTTGCCCTGGCAGGTTTATTTTTTTTTTTTTTAAATGACTGAGCAAAACGACGTCGTTTTGCCCATAAAAACAAAAAAAAAATAAACCCCCCTGATACAGGGGGTTTCGCCCCCTGTATCAGAGGGGGCAGAGCAGGGGCGCTGCCCCTGCTCTTGGGGGGGCGGGGGGCCGCCGGAAAGCCCCCTACTCAGGGGCTTTCCCGGCGGCTGGGGGGTCAGCTGCCCCCCCGTGACCCACCCCCCCCCCCCGCCGCCGCCCCTGTATATATATATGACATTGCTTTTAAGATGGTGGGTATTGAATTCACGACTTCTCATCTCATAAATTGGAAGTATACCAACTAAATTATGTCCCTTAGATGATTAATCTCTAAACTAAAATCCGTTAGTTGGAATTAATAGAATGCAAATATATCACTGGATTTTTTCTAAAAAATATTAATATGATGGAAATTAATTAGATTTTTTTAAGTGATTATTCTCTCAATTAAAATTTACTTTATTCACTAGTATTCGAATTCAAAATCTTCAATTAAATAATTTAAAACCATTACAATTCAAATCAACATGCATTATAATACAATTAAAAAGGATAAGATTGTAATTCCACCCTCTAGTAAAAATCCATATTTTTCTTTTTTTGACAAAAACATTATTCGCAATTTCCATTTGTATAAAATCAAAATTGACGTTTTGATTCAGAATCTGTAAAATAGTGAAATATTCTCTTTTTCTTTGCACGATTTTAAATGAATAAAATTATTTACAGTTAAAATTTCTAATCAATGTTGATGCGAACATTCCCAAATGATGAGAACATCCATTAAAAATTAAGCATAGGAGTAAGCCATCGAAAAATGGAGATGAAGAAGACATTATGACACACGAAAAAGGCATATGCTAAGACTAGTAGGAGACATTATGAAGATAGAAAGAAGGCATGATGAGAGAGGAATGTCCCGTTAGCATGGTGAGCTATGGACGATCGAGCTGCAACTTATTGATTAGGTCTTTGTCTGGACGAATTGTTTTCATTATTATTATTATTATTATTTTATAAACCATAGGTTTGCACATTTCGATATTTCAGTTCGGGCCTTAGTCTAGGAGTGAGCATGGAGCAATTCAGTTCAAAAACCGAACCCGAATAACAGTGCATTTTATAAACGAAACCAATCCAATTAATTTTTGGTTCGGTTCTATCCAACTGAACCAGTTCGGTTTGATTTGGTTTGGACTGGGTCAAACCAAAAATATCAATTTCTTTAGAAAAAAAAGATTAAAACTAAAATTTTATATAAATAGATTTTTTAAAAAAAAAAAATCATACAAAAAAAATTAACTTAAAAAATCAATAATATTACATCATAATTAAATACTAATATTAATAAGTTGTCTACTTTTTTCGGTTTTGAGCCGAGCCGAGCCGAGCCGAACCGAAGTCCAACCTACCTAACAAATTGAAACAAAACTTTAAAATGGGTTTGGTTCGGTTTGGATTTTCAGTTTTTGGACATTGGTTCGGTTCTACCCACTCCTAACTTAGTCACAGTTAAGGCTCTCCACCCCTCCCTGCAGATGTGTTTAGTGGGATTTGAACCTCAGTATCCTCTCACATACTCAGTTTGCATTGACAACTGAGGTATAACCCGTAGGTGATATGTTCCTTAATTTAATGGTTAAACATATTGAATGTTGTTATGGTGTTTTGAGAGTCTTGACTACCACTATAAAAAAAATTGAGATTCTTTTCACTTTTATTTATCATCATCTTTGTCATTTTTAAATTTTTTTTTTTTTTTTTTTTTCAGTGTATATATTTTTAGAACTTTTAAAGTAAATGATCATAATTTCACTAATGTAGAAGAGCGTATGAATACATTTTTTCTCCATTTATAAGAACAATTCATTATGATATTCAAAATTAAATTTAATTAAACTAATATCTTCCTTTTGGAAGAAGTTCAATTTTACTCCAAAAATCTAGTCAACTGATCAGTTTAGAAAGAGAATTGTTGGAGCTGACATAATGGAGAGAGTCTTCTTATAATTATCCATCCAATCCATGAAGACAATTTTAATAGTAAAGTAGTATAATTAATCAATTGATTAGTTAAAATTATTTGGTCAAACTTAATATGCGACACTTTCTACTTGCTCAAACATACAATATATATGATTGAAAAACAAACTCATGTTAAAAAAATTATTAGGGCGCTAATTAATGGTAATCAACAACTCCCTTACTCTTATTAAATTATTAATTAAAGAAAAAAATTCTTCAAGAAAGATAAATTACAGTGGTTAATTAAGTTGACACAAACTGCTTCAATCCAACCACCAACCAACTCCTCTACTAATCTCAGCATATATAGACACAGCTACGCGGCCCATTTCATCACAAGCAATTTTGAGTAATTCCTTCCATCTCAACATTCATTGATCAACATTTAGCTTCCATTTGAATTAAAAGGAAAAACGAACAGAAAATGTCAACAACAATTGAAATTCCAGCAGAATCAAGTGCAGTAACAAAGGGGAAAGCACCTCTAATTGGGAATTCAAGCAGCAGTAATGTTAATGAAAAGGCCGGATACAATAAGAAGGGAATAGCCATACTTGACTTCATATTGAGGCTGGGTGCTGTAATCACTACCCTTTCTGCTGCTGCTGTAATGGGTACCAGTGATGAAACTCTTCCTTTCTTCACCCAGTTTTTCCAGTTTGATGCTAGTTATGATGACTTCCCCACTTTCCAGTAAGTTCTCACATCTACTTCATCTAAATTATTCTTTATACCTGATCATTGATTCACATTGGGCACCACGCTAGAATTTTAATTGTCGTAAAGATTGGCCTAGCTAGCGAGAGAAGTTCTCTAATGGTTTCGGTCCACGTAAAATAAATATATGAGTATGTATCCATCTTTCATTGGCTGTGTTCATGTATATAAACCGAGACCATTCTAAAATTTGTTTTTCTACCTTCACCCCAAATGCGAGGAGGATTGGCCTTACATGGCCTTGTGGCTCACTAATATTAATGGCATACTTAACTCACTCAATTGACTACAGAGTCATCTGGATCAAAAAAATTAATGACTATAAATAACCAAAAATTAAACTATGGTTACAGGCCGAACTAGTCTATAATAGTTGTGATAGTGCCACGTTAGCAAAACTATTGACGTAGCATGATGGTCATGGTCCTGGACAAATCAGGTTCATGTAAATATATGCCGAATTCGATTTGAGGGGAAAAATTGACTGAAGTATATGAATAGTTTGTTTTATGACTCGCAATCAAATGTGTAATTTACCAAAATTCCTGTCTCTTGAACCAGTTCCGTCCGGAAAACAATAGAAATTATCGTAATTTACGTAATGGAATATTAGTATTACAATAATTAGACAATTAATGAGATTGACGCAATAAAATTGTGGGTTTCAGGTTTTTTGTGATAGCAATGGCATTAGTTGCAGGCTATTTGGTTCTTTCCCTTCCCTTCTCTATTGTAGCTATTGTTCGCCCACGTGCTGTAGGACCAAGGCTGCTTCTTCTCATTTCAGACACTGTAAGTCTCCAACTTTAACTTTTTCCTTGTTTTAATTTCATTAGAGCATGATTACATTACTTTAATTAAGAAGAATTAACAATGTTTATGATTAATTAATCTGCAGGTGGCGCTAACACTGAATACGGCAGCAGCCTCCGCAGCAGCAGCTATAGTATACTTAGCTCACAACGGGAACCAAAGCGCAAACTGGCTGGCTGTATGCCAACAGTTCGGTGATTTTTGCCAGAACGTGAGTGGAGCAGTGGTTGCTTCCTTTGTTTCAGTTGTTCTCTTCATGTCATTGGTTCTTGTGTCTGGTGTGGCTCTGAGGAAGCAGTAATTATGATTTGGTTAATTATGTTTCATCTTTAATTCGCTGTGATTCATATTTTTTTTAATGTTGATTTTCCTTTCTTTTTTTTATTAAATTGTACTCTCGATTGTAATGTAATTCAGTCCATTCATTGGAAGAAATTGAAATGGAAGATCAGTTTATTGTGTCTCTGATGATCACGTATTTCTGTATCTTTTATACATGTTTCTGAACAGATTGAGAGTGACTGAATATTTAATTAATGTTTCTATCGAGGTCAAGATAAATTGGAAAAAAAAAAAAAAACTAAACAATATAAATTGATTAATTAAAATAAGAGCAATTTTTTTTTTTAATGATAATCTCATATTCTCGTGAACTTTTTTTATCAGTAAAAATATTTTTTTAGCTCCAGTGCTATCAACCAATTATTCTTTTAACCTCTGTCGTTTCAAAGTGAACCATAATTGACCAGTTTATCATTTATTTTTAATTCGTTCTAAAAGTAAGAGGGTCAGTTATAGTTCAAATGAATATGATTTTGTATAGTACAGAGACTAAAAAGATACCTTTGAAACCACAAGGGTTAAAAGGACAATCAAGTGATATGACAATGGCTAAAAAGGTCATTAGACGTGTAGACATTTTACTCTCCCTTCAACAAGTGTGCAAGCACAAATATATGACTTCATATAAAATAAAATAAGAGAATTTTACTCCCTCCGTCTCGCGAATATTGACAAAAATGAGTCAACACACTGAACAAAAAATATATTAAATACAATTGTTATTTTTCTAATATATCTCTAATCAATGAAGTAATTTAAAACATAATAAATTTAATTTAATCTAAATTTGATAAATACAAACCATAAAAGATATATAGTAGAAAAGTAATGGTCATTTACGGTTAAAATAGGAATGGTGTCTATTTCATATGATGTCAAAAAGATGAATTTTTACTATTTTTGTGTTTCGGAAGAATTAAATATTAAATACTTGTTAATATATTTTTAACTAATGAAGTGATTAATAATGAAATATTTATTTTATCCAAAAGCAAAGAGAATTTTATCATTACCCAAGCTCAATACTTTCTCCCTCTTACTTTGATAGGCAATATTATAATTACATAGTAACTAAGAAAATTAATTAATAGATTATATTTTTACCGAAAGATTTTTAATAAACCAAATGATTAAGTGAAGTAAATATTATCACTTTAATTGTCTAAATGATAGTTGTGAAAACTGGACCGGACCAGCCGGTCGGACCGGGTTTGATCAGAACTGGAGATCAGATTGGTTGGTTTCTATCCGGTTTCACTTTTGTTAACAACCGGTCAACTTTCGATCGGATCAGAAAACTGTGAACCGGACCGGTTTTTCGGTTCGACCAGACTGTTTTTTAAAAAAATTATTTGAATTTAAAATTTAAGTTATTATTTTGAGGTGTTTTTAATTAAAATAAAATATAGTTTGTATTTTTAAATTAAATTGACATTTAATTGTAACTATAAAAACTATATTTTATAAATTGAGTTTTTTTAATTATTATATTGTGTTTGAAATGCTTAAACTTAAAGAATTATAATAAAAATGTTCAAATTTTCATAAATTATAAAAATAAAAATAAAAATAAAAATAAATTAATATTTTAATATATTTATTAAATCCGGTTCGATTCTGGTTTATTCCGGTTTAATCCAAAATCCATGAATCAATTCCTTTACCGGTTCGATGACCGGTCCGGGTCTCAAAACCATGGTCCAGATACTTGTAACAAGGATATTTTTGATAATTTATCACTTAATTAATAATTAGACATTTAAAAATACTGACACCTAAAATAAAAATTTTGTCCATTAAAATTAAACGGATGGAGTATATCTTGAGGTAATAAACACCTCTACCAATTACAAAATTAGAAGCTCTAGTAAAGTTTAGTTAAGGAATCAAATATTAAACTAACGAAACCTTATATGTAATTAGATTTATTCTTACAAACTCAGTCTACTTTACTAACTCAGTTAACTTACATATATAATAAGAATTAAATAAAAATAAGAAAAAATTTGATTAACCTAAAAAAGAAATACAAAAATTTTTAGCTTAACTTAGAAGTAGCTTAGCTGGTACCCTGACTCGATTACATGAAATGTTTGGAGTTTTGACACCTTATAAGCTATAGTGCATTAGGGCCTAACACCGTCTCAAGTCGAATAAACCAAGCAACCAGGCAGCAGCTCACAAGTTAAAGTAACGGAGTCTTACAAGGACGTTTTCTTCTTCTCCTTCCCTTTCCTCACCTCACTATAACGGAACAGTGTTATTCACCGTCGTCCCTCCCTCTCTCTCTTTTCCCGGCAAAAAACAGTGGTCTGCTAGGGTTTATTCTCTGTGTAACGGATAGGAAAATGTCTCAGACGGGGAAATTGATGCCAAATCTGGATCAGCAGAGCACTAAGATGCTCAATCTTACAGTTTTGCAGAGGATCGATCCCTTCATCGAAGAGATTCTGATTACTGCTGCCCATGTCACTTTTTACGAGTTCAATATTGAGAGCAACCAGTGGGTACGTTCTCCGATTCTTCGCTTTCTATTCAGATCAAAATAATGTACGGAACTTGAAATAAAACGGAATTTTATGTTTGCGTTTTGAATTTTCTGATTCATCCGTTTCTCGTGGCTTGCAGAGCCGAAAGGATGTTGAAGGATCTCTCTTCGTTGTTAAGAGGTACTTTCTGACTAAGAGTCTCTGTGTGAGTGACACAGATTTATGTATTGACTGATTTGTTTTACGGATTTTACTGTCTTAGGGACCGTTCGAATTTATTTCTTTTTCTTTTTTTTTTTTCTGATTTTTAACTGAGTAAATGCTGGTCTTGCTGTTTTGTTATTGTTATAGGAATACTCAGCCACGGTTTCAGTTCATAGTAATGAATCGGCGTAATACGGGTAATAGACTTTTTCAATGGCCTTCTTCTATTAGAAATGTGGGAATTGAATACTTTTCTCTGCTTGACAATTGGCACTTTTAATCTTGTTGATACGCACAGTTTAACTTTTGTGAATTCAACATTTTCTGATTATTACAGTGTGATCTATGGCAATGCAATATGATACATAATGTATGTGTTTTTTTTTTTTTTGTGTGTCATTGAGTTGTTGTTCATATGTTCTGTTTACTGTTTTGTATAACAGAAAACCTAGTAGAGAATCTATTGGGAGATTTTGAGTACGAAGTTCAAGTGCCATATTTGTTGTATCGTAATGCCTCGCAAGAAGTAAATGGTATTTGGTTTTACAACTCGCGTGAATGTGAGGAAGTTGCAGCTCTCTTCAATAGGTACACTGCATTCCTTGTCTAATCTATTTTGATTAACATAGCATCTACATGTTCTAAGTGCATAATATGTATTACAGATATGAACCTTTAGTTTTATAAGAATTTGTTAATATGAAGTTTCGAAATTTTGTGGACAGAAGAACCAGAAGGATCTAAGATCTCAGTCAACCAGAAGTATTCTTTTCTCCCACCCTTGCTCTCTTGTCACTCCCCTATACCCCCAGCCCAAGGAGGAAACTGATGTTGTAGGATTTGAAAAGTTTAGTATAACATGTCAAATAAATGAAAAAGTTCCTATGCCTGCTTTATGCCTGTGCAAAGTTTTTCAATGACTTATCTTTGGAACTTAAGGAAGTAATAAATGTTATTGAATTGGTTCTGTCGTTATGGAAAGAGATTATATTGTATGTTTTAGGCAAGAGAAGGGTTTATTTTGATATATTGGTTCTGATTTGTGAAATTTATAATGAAGTGACCATAGACTTTTTTTTTAATGTTTCCTTTTTTAAGGAAAAAACTGTACAGCGGTCATGAAACCATTAATTAGTAGCATTGTTATTAGGTTTAGGTGGTTGGACTAGTTGCCGACTTATTGTTATTTTTACAGGATACTTAATGCATACTCGAAGGTTCCTCCAAAGCAGAAGGTGTCTTCAACCAAAAGGTAACATCTCTTGGACTCTATTCAAAAAAAAAAAAAAAAAACTTAGATAAATTGTAAAGATTGTTTCTCTTGATATATGCATAGACCCACCTGCAGTAACTGCCTTAAGTGACAAATATGAATCCAAGCATAGCTTTCTTAAAAATTTTGGAACAGAATATGATTTTGAATTGGGAACTAATATTTTCTATGATTTGTAATTGGGAACTAATATTTTCTTACTCGCTTCCCGCATTGAGCATATTAATAGAATTACCTGCTGGTTTTCGTGGCAAGTAATTGGTGGTGAATCTTTGAAGTTAGCTCTGTGGCTCTTTCGTTTTTTCCCAAGAATATTTTTTTCAGATTATTATTGTTGTTTCTTGGAGTTTGCAAGTCTCAACGCGTCAGCTGCCAATAATTTGATCTATGATGTTCCATTTCGCCAGTTTAGGAAGACTTACATTATTGGAATTATTTTAATATACCAACTGTATTATTTGTAGTGAATTTGAGGAACTTGAAGCAGTTCCAAGCATGTCGATAATTGAAGGTCCGTTGGAGCCTTCATCAACTGCCTCTGCTGCCACTGATGGTCCTGAAGATTCTTCATTTGAGAATTTCTTTAATGTATGTGCCTCTTGCCTTCAACTTTTATTTATTTTATGCAATCTACTAGTTAGACTGTATATTTGAGCTCTCTCTCTGTCTCTCTCGCTATGTGTGTGTGTGTATATATATATATATATAAATAGCTACATTTCTGCATATTGTCTCAGGATTATGATTTCTATTCAGTGTGAAGGATAATGTTCTTAACACAGTGCATGTGGTTGTCATGTAACTTAAGGACAGCTCTCTGGTGTCTTGTGAAGGGCCTTGGAAAATTTTACTTGCACATAGCCAAGCCAAGATATTGTATTTTACTTCACTTCTTCATGTGATGTGCTCATTTCGCTACTGGACAAATATGCTCTCTTTATTGTGTATTTTCTTTGTTGGAATTGAATTCAAATCTTCAGCTTGCTGGAAAAAATTTGTTTTCTTGTATAGAGTCTTTAGGATGTGAAGCAAAAGTGAAATGCTTGTGGACAACTAGCTTATGATTGCAGCTTCTTCGTTTGCATTTTAATCATTTACATATGCTTATTTCTTGCATGCAAAATCATTTGATGATATCTGCCTAAGAAGAAGAGGCAACATTTGCTCACATGTGTATGTGGTGGATATTGCATCAGTATCATTAGTAGCATCTAGAAAGTTTATGCTAGTCCCTGTTGTAATTTTATGATGATAGAGCTTGTTGTTCCAAGTTTTGTTTTGTAATGGATGTGAGAACTTTTGGTTGTGTCCATGATTATGATGCTCAGCTAGTCTTATTTTCAACATATTAGTTATTTGTCCCTTGTTATTTCCATCGTGTTTCTCGCCTGTGAGGTTTGCAATGCTATTTTTCCAGGCGGCTATGAATATTGGAACTGGTGCATCCAATGTAACAAATGCGAGACCTCTGTATCATTCTTCAGCCACTGTCCCATTACCCTCCCATGCACCCAACATTGTTTCACCTCCTTTGCAAACTCCACAAACACCAGCACTTCCTATTTCATCTTTGCCTTCTACAGTAGCGATACATGACAAACTGGATCCAATCGGCAATAGCAATCGAGTTGCTAATCTAGTAAAGCCTTCTTCATTCTTCACTCCACCTTCTTCATCTGCACTGATGGCTCCGCCTGTCTCGGCACCTTTGCCAACTGCTACTGCTCTTCATGCTCCCATGAACCTGCAACGTCCATATGGCACACCAATGCTTCAACCCTTCCCACCTCCTACTCCACCACCATCTCTGACTCCTGGCTCTGCTACTGCTATGCCTGTTATTAGCAGAGACAAAGTAAGGGATGCACTGGTAGCACTCATCCAGGTATTTTCGTTTCTTTTCTTGTTTATCAATTTGTTTCAGCCAATCTGTCATCTACATGTTTTGCTTTTTGTCCTTATAATGTGGTGTAAGACTATCTTTTATTTTTTTTGGATTCAACTGTTTTTCGAGAAGGTGAAATTTAATTTGTGGGTTTATTAGGGGCTTTATCATGTGCTCATGTTCAATTCAGGCTTATTAATGCTTTTGAAATGTATTCACTACTCAATTAGAAAGAACTGCTGGTAACAGTTTATGCATCTAGAGGTACTTATTTGACCGTTAAGTGGTGTTTAGTTATATAATTCTTGTGTTGGGTTTTCATCATAAGAAATGGTGTGAGCTCAATGCATGCTGAAAAAACAGTTGTGAACTTAGGAAGATTAATGTCACACTGTAGAAAAATGCTGTGAGTAGAAATGTTCAGAACATTTTTGGTGCAGATTGAAAATTTCCAATTGACTTTCAAATAAAAAAGCATCCATTAACCTGTTTGATTGGTATTCTTTGGTAGGATGATCAATTCATCGACATGTTTTATCAAGCACTGATGAAAGTGCAGCATTCTTGAGTACTGAATAGACGAAGCAGGCTTTCTTTCGTAAATCTGACACTACCAAGTATCTGTTTGTAACATGAGTTCAGTGTACAGCTCTAGTTCATATATTTTCTTGATGAAAATGACAGTGGCATAACTTCCTGTTATGAGCTTGTTCATATTTGTGGTGAAGTTGCAAGGTTGGAAGGGAATTCATTATCCGGGTTGATCACGCGTGTGAAGTCCAAGGGTGATAATGTTGTAACAATTGAGAAATACAAGTTTCAGGGTTTCAGGAGATTTATCTCATTTTTCCAGGTTCAGTAGGAATGTACAAGTTGGGTCCAAATCTGTGTTGATAAGTCTTTAAGAACAATGTTTAAGAAAAGGTTTCACCTCTCCTTTCTCTGCCCTTGAGAAAACAAGGATTTTTTTTTTTTTTTTTCTTTCTAACTTGCTATGTGTTGCTCTGTTAGTGAATTATCAATGCAACTCGGGATTCATTTTTAATATTACCTTTTTTTACGTAATTTGTTTAGGTCACTTTAACCATCAGAGCATTGTGTGGATGTTGTATTATAGACATATAGCGGATTTCAAAAGAAGAATACGGTATATAAAGAATATGGTCATTCTCAAATGGAGTGTATGTAGATTAGATGATTTTACATTACAAAGAAAGGTATTAAATTTTTGTAAATTTTGTTAGCATGTGGATTAACACTTTCATGGCCTACATCTGATAATAAAAATTCTGATTAGATTCTTGCTAATTATGCGGAAATTGCTGTATTCGTTTAACTGCAACAATTTGATAAAGAGTATACTTGACTTACAGTGAAATATGCCAGTCAGCATTTCTTAAAATACATTATGGCATTCTTTATTTTGCCGTCAACTGTTAAGTTTTCCTTTTTTTTTTTTTTTTTTTGGGTTCAAATTATTTCATATTTTTGTTAGTTAAAGTTGGATTTTTTTGTTTTTGTATGGACAAATTTTAAAGTTGGTAAGCATGTTTCTCTCACTTTAATTTTATATGTTGCTCATCCTGGTTGAGGTTGAGATTGAATTCCAGAAAATTATATGATGTGTTGAGATCCTCTTAGGTGCTATCTGCTACTACTTTGCAAAAATTTACCCTTTTAACATCTTATAAAGTAGGCGTAACTTCAGAAGCAAATTATAGTTAAGAAATGGATTTAGAAAGAACAAAGAGTATTCAAAAAGTCGTATAACCATAGTACATGCATGGGGAATAAAACTCAACTCAAAAACTCTTAATCCCTTAAGTACAAACAAAGGTCTTTTACAAGAAAAGACTAGAAAATAAAGACAATAATGTTGGATACATCTCTAAAGTAAAATAACAATACATCCGAGACCTATTTATTTAATGATACAAGATGGGTTGCTCTCCATTATGACAAACAATAATAATTATAATAACAATAATAATAATAATAATAATAATAATAATAATAATAATAATAAAAGAAATTCATATAAACATTTTTAAGGAAAAAAAAAAAATTCATTCTAATCTCAATTTTTATTAATTGACTCATGTAATGGAGACATATTCATGAGGTTAGGATTCTCATAATCTTCCTTTGTTTTCATAGTCATCAATGTCTACTGATTCTTTTACGTCAGTTTTCATTATTGATGATCCAGCTTGTTTCTTCAATATGACATGGATTGAAGGAACTGGTTTGTTTATTCACTATTAACAGTTTTATTTATTTATTTATTATTATTATTTTTTTTGTTAACACACAAATTATCAGCTTACTCAATCATACGTGAAAAAAAATTCAATCTTGATTTATTTATTTATTAATTTATTTTTACTTTTATGGATATAGCTCTTAGTCGTGTGTCTTTAAATTATCATTAAATTTGGAGAAATTAATTGGGAATACAAATTTAAGAATTTTTACATATTAATTTATTCATAAATGATTATATTATTTAAATTAATTAACAAAAAAATTATAAGTAAATGTTATCAAATTATTTAATAAATGTTAATTTTAAAATTTTGTTTTTGGCACCTTTCCTAAAATTCACTTTAGGTATAGATTTTGGGCAACGTGGCACTCGAATCCTTGAGAAGGAAGAACTAAAAAATCGTTCACGGCGAATTAACAGCTGATAGCCGCCGGAACGGAGCCAACAACTGCATCCGTTCCTCCTGCCGACGCATAATATAATATCTGATTCTTACTTGCCTGAAATACGGCGTTTGCTAATGGCGGCTTTCAGGAGAATTGCCGGGAATATCACTATTCCATCAAGCTCTTCTCTCCTCTCCTCAGCTCTTTTCTTTTGCAGTCGCGGGATAGCTTCTAAGCTCTTCGTCGGAGGTATTCTCTCATCGTTCTGAATTCTCGGTTATCATTTATTTGTTTATGAAGCTATAGAGTCGTTGTATCAAATTTAACAAACTCGATAGAAGTGTTTGTAAAAATGCCTGATCCAAAACTTGCCTGTAGTTGGCGAATTGAAAAAAAAGATAGCGTCTTTTAGTGTTTTTTATGGTTCTATCCGCTTTCTAGGATGATTTTCTTGTAAAATATTATTTATTTATTTTAAGCAAGTGACAATCCAGTTCCTACCACCTCCACTTGTTAAGGTTCTCCATTGCTTGATTTATGTTTTGCTTCTATGTAATGTTTTGTGTTCTCCTTCAAGATACTTCTTGATATGTTCTTTTGTTTAACTTTCTTATTCGTCCACTCTGTATCTGACTGCAATTTTTCTCTACGCAAAATCTGGGGGAAAGACCATGTTTTGTGCCTTACATTTGCCTACATTTCTTCAGCAAGACCCTATACTTTCATTTGACCCTTGTTAGCCTCTGCACTTGAAGTTTTCAGATAATTTAGTGCTGTGAATGACGACGCATCCATTACCGAGAAATGGAAGATATGCCTATCAGATTGTAGTCAAGGGCGGTTATCCTAAACTTAACTAATGCCAAATCAAACTTACTTGAAAAATTTAGGCAAGATGAGGGCTGAAAAATGGCTTTTGCCCAAAGTCTGGTTACTATTCCTGGCCTTGGGATGCTTCTCTTCTTTTTCCCTTTTGTATTGGTAGTTAAATCATGTGCATTAACATATAAAACATTCACGGTGTGATTTATTCATAGAGTTTTTGAAAAAAAATCTACTTTTATACTCTGAGAATTGCAAGAATCATTTTTATGGGTTATGACATAAGTGAAGTGTCTTATGCTGAGGGTTATACTGCTTGTATTCTTAACTGATCTTTAATCATGGAAAGTTTCTCTTGAAAACCTAGTGGCGAGAATGTCAGGGGAGTTTGTTTGTTTGTTTTTGTATATTCGGGCACTAACACGATAGAAAACAATATCTGCTGGTTTATCAATATTTATTCTGTAGGTACAATGGTTCTAAATATCATTTAAAAATTGAATCACGAGAACAGTAGCGTGTAATTGGTTTATTTGATTTTAGGGGAAACCTGAAGCATGTTTATTTCCTGGGAGGAGTATCAGAAAGGATGGAATTCTTGATTGTTGCTTTCTTATCTTAATGGGTTTCTGTTCTTGCTTCTTTTTTTTAAAAGACTACTTTTTGCCAGTGAATTCATAGCAATTGATAGTTCTGGGTTTATATCAGAAGTCTGCTGTATTGGAAAACCTGATGGTCTCATGGACTGCTATTAATTTTTGTTGAACTTCTTTTATCATTTATAATCGATACTATGCTAACTTCTGTTATAAACTGGATTTGTTGCAGGTCTGCCATTTTACACCACAGAGAATGGATTATCTGAAGCATTTTCTCAATATGGTCAAGTTGTTGAAGGTACTTTGAGGTCACCTGACTAATGACTATATATGATATAACTTGCTGAACTTGTCAATTGAGGCATGATTTCATGTGTTTGTCCCAGCTAAGATTGTTGCTGACAGAGTCACAAACAAACCAAAAGGTTTTGGTTTTGTAACTTTTGCATCTGAAGATGAAGCCTACACGGCTTTAACTGAGATGAACGGAAAGGTATTTCATAATTCCTATGTTCTTTCCGTCCACACTGAACTTTGAAAATTAAGATTTAACAGGTTAATTCCCACAGGCATTGAATGGGAGAGTTATATTTGTGGATTATGCAAAGCCTAAATTCACTACCGCTGGTGAATTACCAATTGCTAGAGGACCTCCAAAACCATCTGCAGTTTGAACTATGTCGGTATGATGGTCTTGAAGGCAATAACAGAAAGATTCAGATAGTCACAGACCAACATATAGAGGAAAGTTGGTGCAGTATGTGGTAATACTCGCACTTATCATTCAATGTGACAGCACAAACTTGTTATCTTAGAACCCAAAGTTACTAGATTAGCATATGAGAGCAGTAAAGCAACAGATCTAGTCCTGTAGACTTAGGTTTCTTCTGGTGGATTGTGGTATTGATTTTTGGTTTGAAGTAACTATAAGTTGGCTTGGTATAAAATCTGGCATGAAATCCAACGACCGGTTTGATGTGAACCCTATTAAGCATATGAGCTTAAGACATTAATCAAAGCCCAGGATGACTATTTTGACCATAGTGACTTCTTATGAATTGTCAAGAATGAGATAAATGCTTTATCTTCTGCTGCTTATAATTTCAGTTGACAGTAAGATAAGCAGAGACTGAAGATTTGCAATTTTGTGGGCGTATGATCATTGAATTTTATATTATGAGCTATTCCGATCTCTATCTTATCTTGACCTACTGCACTGCACCGTACACCTTATCTAACTCACTACTCTCGTGGAATATTTTATTCCTGTATTATTAGCTAGTATTTGTTTTTGAGTTGAATTTTTCATTAACCAAGAAAGTAAGTTAGCCGGTCCAATTGGGCATTGAATTGTTAATTGTTTACTTTACTCTTGGTTTCAAGAAAACAATTTAACCAAAAAAAAAAAAAATTTTAAAGGTCCTATCTCGTCCCAAAATTCAGCCTAGTAAAACAAAAACAATCAATCTAATATTATCTGCTCTTTTTTTTTTTTGGCAAAAAGGTATATATATTTTGGTGCTAGAGATGTCTAAATCATTTTTAATAAATCTGTATCGTACAAGTTGAATTAATTTTTAGATAATTTAGTCTTTGATTATCTAATAGATATATGTCAAGAATATTTTTCAGTTTCCATTAATTGACTTGACAAAAAATTAAGAGAATTATATATGATGTTGATGGTGATGTAGTGGTTAATAAATAATTAGAGATATACCTTGTATATTTGTTATGGGGTAATTTTACCAAATTTACAAGTGTGTATATATACATATAAAATATGCTTCTTTCCAGATTAATAGAACAGAGCAAAAGTATTTATTAGTTTTAAGTTTTAACACAGTGGTACTACCTGCTACTAAGGGAGAATTAACTAAATGTCATAAATACAAAAAACCCTTAACTAAATGTCATAAATACAAAACAAATTAGGTGAAAGTCAATAACTTACAAACTAATTAATTGTATATCAAATAATACCTACAAATTATACGGATGTCAATCATTAATATTTGTAGAAATTACTAAAAATGTGTAAACAAATAATGACAATATATATTTTTCTATCAATAAGTACCATCAATATGGTAACACATTGTAATTAAATATTATTATAATTAAAGTGAAATTAAGGAAACAAATCATAGCATCTTAATTATATTTGTTTTGCCAATAATTAATTGTATTTATAAGCTCCTAAGTCCTAAACGACCAAAATAAAAATCTAGTTCCAAACTAAAAAAATTACACTTACATGGGAATGACAAACTTTAATCTAACACAAGTGAAAAAAACAAAAACAACAATGAATAAATACTCAATAATCTATTAATAAATAGGTTATATACTGCATGTAATCCAACAATAATCTATCACAAATCAAGTTAACGATGTCAAAACTAATTCTCACACATATCTTGTCAATAATTCAATAATATTCTAATATTAATCTAACAATATTGTTGCGGTAAACCAATAATATTTTATAAATTGTCCATGTTAGTGAAATTGCTAAAATGTTCAATGCTCACCGAAAATGAGTGAAAAATGACTCGTACATCTATACAATAATATGTTCAAGTTATATGAAGGGAGATGTGAAATTCACCATAATAAAATTAATCAAACACAAACTAATTACTATCTTATTAATTAGATTATAAAATAAATAAAAATTTGCTGAGTTGAATTTGCAAGAAACGGGATAAATTAGAAAGCATCTGTTAATATAATAATTTAATAAATACAATAACACTGAACACATATAATACTAATTGGTAGTAAGGGTTCAGTAAAAAAAAAGTAATTAAGGATAAAATATATTATTCATTGTTAGCACAATATATTACAACATTTGGGTAAATTTGTTTGTTTGAAAGTATTATTTTATGGATATATGATTTTTTAAAGAGTTTGGGATTTGAATCCCAACTTTCACTTTTATCTTTTTATGTAAGATTATTTTATATACCAAAACAATAAAATTTTGATAAATCATATTTAAATCAATAAAAAATGGCATGGATGTTTATTTAATTATTTATTTAATAGTTGATTATTTAAATAAAATTCTAGACCTTAGAATATCAATGCTAATTTATAAATTTTATACTTTAAAATATATTGAATTATGTGATTTTATTTGATTGACGCAAGTATAACGTGACGTACCAGACGTGTTCTAAATATTCTGATTGCGTTAAGTATTTATACTGTTGTAGATTTCTAAAAAATGGTAATATTTTATTTTTAGTCTTTTATATTATTATTATTATTATTATTATTCTCTTTCCCTTTATAATTTTGTTTGCTGGATAAAGAAAAAAACAATATATAACAAGGGAACAAAATTAACGAACTTATGTTGAAGTGTGTGAAATGTTGGAAGAGTGCCGGAATTTCCTTTAATTAGAGTAAGCAATTAAATTGCTTAATGACCTAATTTATGCCCCTAATCAAAAGCTTGGTTGACCATATCGTACAAGATGAGAATAATGTTTGCTTCCCTCGTGAATCAACTACCTTAACTTGTTTCCTTTACGTGAGTTACTCTTAAATTCCTCGTACATATAGCCTTTTTGCTTCACACAATGTGTGCATCAATGAACACCTTTGTTTGCAATATTATTCCACTTCTCCCAATTATTATGAAAAGTTCTCAGATACGCTTGCTTGGAGTAGTTCACATACTCTTGTTATTCAAATTAATTAAAAAAAAATCAACTTTAAAATTAAAATCACATAAAATGAGTGAATTCTAATTATTCCATTCAAAGTTTGGTGTAAAATTAAATATCATATGTACAATTCCATTAATAGAAACTGAAATAAGGCCTTACTTTTTTATCTAAAGAAAACAAATAAGGCAAAAGAGAGAGAAGCTAACACACCAAAAGCCACACATAGAATGTCTAATGTGCCTTCTGTCCTTAATTTTCTCTCTTTTCTTTCTCTCTTCATCTCCAAAAAGTTTTCGTACTTTCTTTTCCCTTCTCCTTCAATTCTCCCCCTAATTCCCTTTTTGCCCTCAAATGAGTTATGCAATATTCCCAAACTGCCCTTCCCATTCAAAAACACGCCATCCATATCCTCCACCTGCAGGCTCACTTCCTTCACCTGCATTCCTCCGCCGTGAATCCCTCCCCCGCATGTCACCAGAATCCCGCACTGAACAAGCTCCGACGACGATCCCTTCTCACCTGCCAATATTGAAGCGAAACGCGCGTGCACCTCACCGCTAAGCCAGTGTCTCTGCACCAAAACCGGTTTGTGGCTAGAGAGATTCATCGCTCGCCGTCCGGCCGGGTCGATCAATATCCAACTCAACGTCAAGTCGTCGGCGATCTCTCTCCGTGCATCGTCTGTCTCCGGATGCGGTATCGGCGTCGGACATGTATCCTTTGGATCAAGCATGTCGATTCTAAAAGGCGAGCACCGGAACCAACCGGATTCCGTCTCCGTCTCCATAACTCTACTGAAAATGAGCTCATTCCGGTAGTAAACATCAACGGCGGATATAAGCTCCGACGGAAGATCTCCTTTAACCGGCGGATTTCTGGTTTCGTCGACGGATAATAGAGGGAAGGAGGCAGAGAAGAAAGAGCGAGGACCGTCGGGGAAGGCGGAGATGAGTCGGCGCAAACGTGGAAAATCCGTAGAAGGCCAAGTGGAATGGCAAATATTGGCCCATAAATCTTGTTTAGAAGCGAGGGAGCTGAGTTCCGTCGAGGCACAAGCGGCGGAGGCAAGGGCGGGGCCGTCTAGGCGGGTGAGGATATGAGTTTGGAGAATATCCGGCGGAAGAGAGGAGATAGAAGCGGATGCGGTGGCGGATTGGTCGTCGGTGGTGGTGGTGGAAGGAGACATAATATAGGCCAAATGAATGATTATATTAAGATTGAGAGAAATGAAAGAAAAAGGTTGAAGAAGGAAGTATCCCGTTTGGGAGTTTATATAAGAATATTTTAGGAGGGAAATGAAATGTTGCCTTCGCCTCTTTAGCTTTCTTAATACATAATAATTATTTTATTAATAACCTTAATCACTTATTATAAAGATTATTAATTTTAAAATGGACATTTTCTTTTGTTTTCTTCTTTTGAATTAAATAACAAACATTTTCTTTTGGTTTATTCACAAAATTATTAGAAAATATAAACAAAATAATAATAATAATAACAACAACAACGTTTTCTTTATATTTATATTGATGTCATTTTGTTTTATTTAATTAGATTGAGGATATATCAAGTCTTGACACAGTTTTAATTGGTGATCTTGAGTAAAAGAAGGGGAATAGTAAAATTTCAGATGCAAATTTATGTATTGAATTGCATAATTAATTTAAATTAGTGCTCTGTAATTTATAAATTAATGTAACTTAATTAAGTGGTATATTAATTTAAATAATTTAATAAAAACCTTAACCGGGACATATACACTTTGCGAATATGATTGCAATAATTTTATATACATAATATATATGATGATCAATAATGTAATTGATTAAAATTTTCTACATGCATGACGCACTTAATTAAAATATAAATTAATTTAATGATTTACATCATTACATGTGCACCGATACTAATTAGTTATCATTTTTAAGTTTTAAATATATTCAGAAGTTTTAATTTCTTATATATAATAATACTAATGAATCGCGTACGTATGCAAACAAATTTTCATTCGCGGTATAAATAAAAGAAAAAAATGGACGTGAAGGTCAAAGTTCAATGTCAAGAAAATTGTAATAATATTAATAAACGCGTACGTCATTTGTGTAATTGTTAATTATCCCATTATGACCAAGCAAGTGGGTTCATCCTTGCCATTATTTTATGGATTTTGTCAAATTAATTGGCTTGCTAACTTTCAGTCATGTGGTTAATTAGTATATGTTAATATTAGAGTCAAAAGGAATACTGACACAGAAACTTCTATTAGAATTAAGAAAATGACATGTGAATCACCACTTCCTCTTTATGATTTCCTAATTCCATTGGACCTTTTTTTTTTTTTTTTTGCTTTTCCCACTTAATCTCATGATTAAAGCATTGTACAAACCATAAACTATAACTCTACTTTACCCTAATTTCCATGTTGAGGATTCTGTATTACAAAAAAGTCTTACTGTATTTATACCAAAAGCTATTAATGTAACATATTTATTCAAGCACGTTTATTAGTTATTATTACATAATTAATTTGAACATAATACAAGTTTACTTTTTGTGAACGAAATAAAAATACAAATTCGTAATTTTTTTATAAAAAGGTTCACAATTTTCGATTCAAAAGTTAATATACTCAGGATACTACATCCATCCAGATAAGTTATAGAGTACGTCTGGCGCACCACATCATCCGTGTGTCAAACCAATAACATTATTATAACTTACACTCCAACCAATAAGAAAATGATACGATGTAATTTTTTATTTAATAGTTGATTATTTAAATAAAATTTTAAACCTTAGATCTTAAAATATATTACTTAACGTGATTTTATTGGCTTATTAGTATACGGATAATGTGATGTACCATGAGTATTGTACAATAGCTCATCCGTTATTGTTACTAATATACTTTTCCCTAAGTATTCCAACCAGTGAAAATGACTCAGCATATTATACTTACTGATCAAGTTGATCAAATTTATGGGAACATAAATATTTTATTCATAGCTTATGAAATCGGTAGCTCAATTTCCTATTATATCCTTTCTTGCATATTATTAATTACCCTCCAACTACGTATAGATAAGATAAAACTTAAAATATCTTGATTTTTGCGATTTAATTTTTAACAGAAATTGATTTTTAAAAAAATTCACTATATGCCATATGCTACGCAGTTCTGAATGATATAAAATACAACAACGCTGGCTGTATTTTGTGTTTTTAAAAAAAAAAAATTGAAAACAAATCTGTTTTAACTTTTCCAACATCGTTAGTGTTTTTTTCTTTTTTTAATAATTACTTTTAATTTTAATTAATAAGCAAATTGTGTAGTTGAGCCCTTAAAATTTCTAAAATTATTCCATTGAGTATCTCTTTTACTATTTCTTTAACTGCTTGACTTTTATTCTTAATTTATTGAATCTTTTGGAAGTATATTACAAAGGACTTCAATTAAATCATATTTAAATGAAATTAAAAAATTAAAACTCAAGGGTTCAATTAATCAACAATGAATTTCAAGGACTTGACTACTAAGAAAAAATAAACACACCCGTGAATTGATAAAACAATTTTGTGAAATTTAAAGACTTAAATATGCATTTTGCCATTTTAATGTGGTAGTCAAATACTAGTTTTTTTGACTTTTTGCATTGATTGATTTTTCATTTTTTTTCGAAGGCCGGTCTAATAAGTATTTTAAATTGGATTAGGTACGTAATGTAAATCTCAAGCATGCACTAAATTATTATTTATTTATATAATATCGATCCGGTAGTTCATATTTAAAGGCATGGCCTATTATTGGTTATTTTCCAACTTATTGTAAATTAAAATTAGTTTTTATACAATCTATATATTGAAATTAATACGATTTTAATTGGAGTTACTAATTCAACATAAATTTAAAATACAAATCAGATGAGCACCTATTATATATCTTTTTTTTTTTTTTTTCTATTGGTTCAACACGAACAATATGATACATATATATAAGTTGGAACTCACAAAATTCTTTCCTCTATGACCATTCAATATATTTTTATTTTTCTAGTCGACAAAAAGAAGATCTAGAGTAATATTTGAACAATATCAGTAATTTTTTCTAAACTGAAAAAATAATAAGTAATTAATATCTGAAATAATTTTAATAAAATGGTTTTTGGTTTGCTCGGGCATCATTCATAGTGACGTCTACATTTCATGACAATTTTATATATGTTTAAATTAATTGCATCATACAAAAAGAAGATAATCGTGAAACAATATATTAATTATTACATTTTCTTTTTTCTTTTTTTTTTTGGGCAAAATAAACAATATTACATCATATTATTAGGGATATTTTTTTTTATTTATTTAAAATGGAGAAAACAAATCAGCGCCGTTCTCAACATCTTTTCACGTTTATAAAATGAAGCAACTAGTCTATTAAATTTCAATATCATATAAATAAATTTTCAATATTAACCAAAACTACGAGTTTTTTTTTTTTTTTTTAAAAAAAAGGCACACGTACTGAGACAACTTTATGTTTTGAAAATTATAAATTAATTAATATATAGGCGGTGGAAGTTAATTAGTGGTTTTATCTATGGAATGCACGAAATTAGTAGTTAATTACTGCAATACCCAGGAAAAATAATTTTAATAATTTTACATATATTAAATAAAGTCCCGTTCTTCGTCTTTCTTCAATTATAGATGTAATTCAATGTCAACGACAATCCATTTAATCTACAAATCATCTGTGATCAGCATCAGTATCATATACATATCTTTCCAAAAATTTATACTATTTATTTCAAATTATGTACTTATCATGAATATATATCTATCCAAAAAGGGAAATGATCACTTTGTGCCAGAAACCCATATTAAATCTACATGTTTATTTCATTTAATATCTAATAATATTTAATTGAAATAATATTTTTTACTAGAATTTCTTTTTTCTTTACTTGCTGGAAGAAATTCAAAATGATTAATATAAAATAATTTCTAATTGGTTGATTTCCACCTTGATAACTCCTTAGATTCGAAGAAAACATATAAAAGTTGTAAATTTTCTGCCAATACATTTGCTACCACTATTCATTGGTACTCCTTATCTTATCTCTGTATTTCTTCAAATTAATATGAAATATCAATGTGTTTCACCGGTTACAATAAATTTCAACAACTATTTCTGTGTAGACGGCAACTTGTTACTTGTTGGCATATTTAAAACTTCTAGCTATTTGATTCATCAGTTACATTTATACTAAGCGATGGCATATCCGAATATTTGATTAGTATCGGTTCCAACATGAAGGACAAAATTTAATGGGTATTCACAAATAAGTCGGATGATATATTTTCATTGGCTCGCTAGAAGCCAACTAATTTCTTGAAGGATAAGGATATAACATTTGCATGTATTGTTACTGATTCGCGCAAGCTTCGCATTGGAAATTTGATTGCCCGTAGAAGTATATCTCATACGTGTTTCTTTGATAGAAAGTAACCATAGTTGTAATGTAACTTTATCTCAGGAGGAAAACACGATATTGGAGTTTTATATATTTGAACTAGAAATACTCCGTCTATAGAGGATGCTTGCACACGTTTTAGATCATCTTCTTCTCTATTTTGAGTTCATTATACTCTTAAACACACCTACCATCTATATTGCATGGAAATGGAAATACATACGGAAACAGACACCGGAAAACGGTATTTGTAAAAAACATAGGAAATGGAAACATGGGAGGAAACGTGTAAATAATAAAAATATAGGGTTTGTTCACAAATTTAAACTATAAAAATGTATTTTGTAGCGTTTTTATGCATAGTGAAAAAAATTAATACAAGTCATATAAAGTAAGAAATAACGAATTTTAATTTTTTGTACCACACAAAAAATGAATTTTCAATTTTCTAAAATTATAGAAACGACCCAAAATATTTTGTATAGGTTTCTGAGAGTTTCAGATTTTTGAAACGTTTCGGAAATGTGGAAACGAAAAAACGCTTCCAAATTAAAGTTTCCATGCAACATAACCTACCATCCTCTGAATATACTTGAGTTACTTGTGTATTATATATTTTATTCTTGTTTCGCAAATATACAAATTGCAATGTTATCATAATCGGACTAATGATCAAACCGATGAAACTACTGGTTCGATAGTTTTACTGGTTTGAACCGATGGTTTAACCGGATATTTAATTTTAAAAAATATTATTTAATAATATCATATAATAAATTATATTATAATTCATCTAAAAAAATATTATTTAATAAAATATTATAATTAATTGTTATAATTTTTAAAAACCGAAGAATTTAATCAAATCGACCGGACTATGGTCGATTTGCGGATTAACGAATCGAACTGACTGTTCCAGTCCAGTTTTGATAACATTGACGAATTGATTAGTTGTACGGAGATCCAGTCTCAAGATATAAAATCAGATTATTCTCATAATCTATTAGTAAGAATATTTTTCCTTTTTTGGATAGCCCAAATATTCGAGTCAAATACTAAATTCTTATAAAATGTAATACTAAACTTATTAACCGTATAGCATTTTTAACAAGAAAGTTTTCATAACTGAACTTTCATACTTCTTTCATTTCAAAAAGATGGTTTGCATTTTTATTTTAGTGCATCTTGAATTATAGCATTGTTTTTTTTTTTTTTAACATTATAATTAAATTTTTTGTTTCTCAATATCCGCTTATTTAATGTGCATTGTTATTCAAATAATGTATAAGAAATTTTTTTTTTGGGACCATAAATTGACCAATAGTAGCTCAATTAAGGAGAGATATGTAAGAAAATTTATGTGTAAAAATGTATTCTTAATCTCTCTCTCTCTCTCTCTCTCTCTCTCTCTCTCTCTCTCTCTCTCTCTCTCTCTCTCTCTCTATATATATATATATATATATATATATATTAAATCACTAGAGTGATCTAGATTTATTTGGACTTTTTTTTTTTCTTTTAAACCGAAGAATATTTGTGTTTTACAACCGCTGCCAGAAAAATGTTTATCTCTTACACTTTGCTCAACCAAGTATTTTTCGAACTTGTCTCTCGCTGTGGTTTGCTTTCAATGATTTTGTGTCCCATAAATATATATATATATATATATATATAGAGAGAGAGAGAGAGAGAGAGAGAGAGAGAGAGAGAGAGATAACACAATTTAAGGGAGAATTGTCGCTAGCTCAAAAACCCTATCCGCATCTAATTAATGAAGAAACACTATACCTCATAATAAAACCTCCCCCAGTTTTAAACATAACATTTACCTAATTAACAGGTCACTATCATCATAAAATATTTAATTTGTCAATTAGCATGTTTATATATAATAAATCTATAGGCAAGAAAAAAAATCTTAAACATGGAATTCTAACGTAGTTTCAGGCCAGACTAGTTTGGGACCGTTATGATCATACTATGTTAACAACTGTATTGACGCGGTATAATTATAGTGGTCATGGACGAGTACTTTTGTCTGATACCACGTACGCTAAAAATTCTCTAAACACAGTTGGCTATATTGCTATATACTATAATAAAGGTTAAATTTATGGAAAATCTTTTAAATTTCAATCTTACTAAACAAGTTTATAATAAGGGACTGACAACGTTAGTTATAGTTAATTCCGAAAATGATTATTCTGATGAACATAAATGAGAGTTCACCAACCCCGGACGACACCCGAGGTCCCACTTAAGGATGATGTTACTTCCTTCAATAAGAAAAATTTTATTTAAGTCTCTAATTAGACCAAGTGACCGAGTGTTCAAATCATGAAAACTCCATTCACATGGAATTGAACCTCATGTAATACGATACCAATGGACTACGTTAATATTCAATTTACATCATTTATACTAGCAAAAATAATAATTTGCTCCACCAAGTATTTTGAGAATTGATCTCTCGCAATGGTTTGCTTTGAAAGATTTCGAGTCCCACGAACTATTCCTAAATATGCATAATTGAAGGGAGAATTGTTGTTAGCTCAAAAACACTAACCGCACGTATTATATATTGAGAAAATAAAGAGATGATTTATATACTAAAGGAAACTGGAAAAGTAGGAAAAGAACTAACACATATATATACCTTCAGTTGCGTAAACAGAATATAATTCAAGGGAGGCCTACATAATATTTAACATTTCTCTGTCAAAAAAAACAAATAATGCAAAATCCATTATATCAATAAACTTAACAAAAAATAATTAAGAAAAATGTCTAACTAATATATAAATATTTTTTTAGACTAGTTTAATTGTTAGTTCAATATTTTTTTTTTGGATAATATATAAGACAATCCGATAACAATCCATTTTATTAAATATTTAATAAATAGAAAAATTGTACATATATGATTATATATATAATATTAATTTTATAAGATATTAGAAGTTAATGAAGAAATTTATTATTTGTAATTGTAAAAATACTAGTAATAACAATTAAGATAGTAATAGTAATTTAATTCAATTACTAAATTTCTTGACATTGTTAAAAATGTATAATAATTTAAATAACTTGTGAAAAATATTAAACATGGAAAACAAATAGTTTAACAAATAGTTCTTAAGGAACTTGAAGTAGATTATATGCCAAAAATAATAATGAAAAGCTATTATTATTGAATCAAACCTATTATGAGAGTTGGAGATTGAGAATTAAATAAATAATTGATGTATAAAGCAAAAAAATAACTAACAAAGTAACAACAAAACAGATAACAACTAACTAATAGACATGAATCATTTATTTGATACCATTCCATAAACATTAAATTTTTTATCCATAAATCAATTGATATTGATGTAATTTGCATCAGTTTACGAAGCACTTTCACAGTTTTACTGGCATGGATCTGAGCCATTCATTGGTGACACGTAAGAAAACAATTTGGGCCTTTAACTGGGCCCGCCCACAAAATTAAAATGAATGTCGTTATGGATATGTTGTTGGAAGGCGCCACAAGTTAGAACCACCGCTACCAGCTCTGTGATAATTCGTTTCTCCACGTCTGCGGATAAAGTCTCCTTTGCCACGTCATCTATACCAGTCCTTTCCTTTCTCCTCTCTCTTCTTCCTCACATTTTCACTTTTCCCTTCATTCTTTTCGCACTCTTTCACTTCATTTTCCCGCGTACCTAACGCTAAAATTTTTCCTGCTGAATTTGTCTTTTCTTCCTTGTTTATGGCAATCAAGTTGCACCACCATAGCTTCATACCTACAAGGTTCTTCTCTACATTTTGTTTCTCATTTTTCATCATAATGTTATCTTTTTATGCATTTGATGGTTGATATTTTACTTGTCAGTCTCGGTGCAGCTAGGTTTTACAGAATTTAATCGTCCGCCCGATTTTTACTTGAATTATGGTTTGGATGCTGAGAAACTGGCGAAAATTAGACGGACGATTTAATTTTTGAAAATCAATCTAAGACCGATGTTGCGTTGCTTCACGATGCATCTTCAATGCTGAATAAATAAAATTGGATTGTGTTTGTATTGGATTTCACATATGCCAGTAAATAGGATGAGCTGTACACTGCTAAATTGTGTTTGCTTTGGTGTAATTTGTTTTATTGTATCTATTTTCTGTTTGGCTGTTAAATTGGAGAGTTGGATGGCGATATATTTAAATTTACGTATTTGGAGAGAGGTAAGGACTACTGCAAGATTGATTCAAATGCCTGTCTTCATTGCTCTAGCATTGGAGTTTTAGCATGTCTGTGCTCAGCTTTCTTTGCATATGGAATTTTCTTTTGGTTAGTCATGGGGAAAGAGAACGAAGAGAGGAATTGAAACATTTGGGGAATATAAGATGATGTTACAATTACTTTTGCTTGCAAATCTTGGGAATGCTATACCTGGTTTTTTTTTTTTTTTTGAACTTCTATGATTCTTTTAGGTTCAGTATTTCTTTGCAACTTGGAAACATTCTTCAATGAACGTATCTTTAAGTTTTGTATTTTAAAATGCAGTGCTTCAAATCCATGCCACTCACAAAATTTAATTGGAAAGCATGTTTCCTGCACAAGAGTAGTACAGTTGGAGCACCTATTGAGCTGTTGGGGTAATTCAAAGAAAAGATATCTTATGAGGCGTGTTAAGGTGGGACATGACAACCATAGTCTTAGCTATCGATTAGCAGTAAATAGGAAATCAAAATTGGCCCCTCATAAAACAAGAAGAATGGGACCCTTCTTCTCATTTGCATCTGCGGATGATAGTGTATCTGTTAATGGAAGTCCCCAAGCGAGTACCAGTTCTAATGTAGATGAAATGAGAATCAAACTCAGCCAGTCATTGCAGGGTGAAGATGATGGGAGTAGACTTGTTCAATATTTACATAATGCAGCAAGGGTTTTTGAGTTGTCAATTAAAGAACAAGGATATCTTTCGAAACTATCCTGGTTTTCAACTGCCTGGGTTGGATTAGACAAGAATACATGGGTGAAAACACTGTCTTATCAGGTCTCTTCTCACTCTTAGATGAGGAAATAATTTTTGGACATATTGCATGGTATGTGTGCAACTTAATTTTTTCATTTGTATGATATGCATGTATAAAGTTCTCTGGTATGCAACATTGCTTTATATACCTATCATGTAGGGTAGTGGGATAATGCTTGCATTTCTATGCAGCATTGCTTTATCGTGTATTTTAGGAGGTTTTCTACTCAAAGCTTTGGTTACCTATTTTTGTCAGCTCATTTCATTAATTTAGCAAATAGAACAGTGGTGATATTTTAATTATCAAAGTAGCTGCTACATCTATCACTACAATTATGATACCTTCAGTGGGTTAAACTACACCCAAGATCCTTCAGTTTTTCATACTATAATATTATTAGCATATGACTTCAATTTGTAACAACAAACTCCTCTAACTTTAATTATTCTTGTATGTATAGTCCTTATGAGTTGTGACTATAACTTAGTTACTCGAGTCACTAGACATGCCAGTTTTAGAGTGTAAACTTTGTACCTTAGTGAAAATCATTTTTCTCTTTTTTAATTAACTTTGATCATTTTTATGGATTTAGTAACATTTCCTTAAGTCCAGCTATTCAACTTATCTTATTTTGGTCAAAAGGACAATGCATGTAAAAAAGCAAAAAGTTAAGAGTTTGTTGTTCCGAATTGAAGTTATATGGTTATTATGTTATAGTTATAAAGCTCATGGACCATGGGTGTAATTAACTACCTTTGTTAGCTTTTGTGACTTTAATTTCATTGTCTCAACTTCTGGCATTTTTATTTCAACCAGTTATACATTTCTACTGGCATTGTAAAAGACTTATAGTTCCCTGTTCCCTTTACATGTCATCACCCAGTTCCATCTGTCCTGCTGCATTTTTCTATTACAGCCATATGCAAGATGTAGTCAGTATAATCAAGTACCTGCACATTTTACACGATTATTGTTCACCATTTATCACTATTCACAGTGAATAGAATTCTAGTTAACATTTGCTCCTACCAAGGTATCTTCCACTTTAAAAATAATTTACATTGGTCCATTTGACCAGCTGTACAAAAAGTTGTGTAAAAAAATCATCATTGATGGGTCTTTACTCAATCAATCTGATATCCAAAGGTTTTGCTTATTGGCATCTTGATGGCTTAACATAATATGCACTTGTTTTATAAGTCATGGTGAACTGAGCTTCTTGCAAGTTGTAAAGTCATAGGAATCCTTTTAGAGGCTTGCGTCGGGGTGATACACTTATGCTTCTTTAAAATGCTTCATGGCTCACTAAATTATTAGTGTTTTTGTTTTTCATTTTTCATATATATGATTGAAAATTGAATATCAGGCTATTGTGCCCTGATATGCTAGAGTTTCTTTCTCTTGTATCTTTTGTCAAATTTGAAGTTAACTTCTTTTACATTTACCTATGGAAAAATGTTATGCGCTATTGGTACCCTCATCTAGGATAAAATTCTTGTTTACAGTTTGCAATCATAACTTTCTTATTTCTTGGTTCTAATAAGATCTCATAAAATTTTCCTAATTTATTTGGAATTCTTCTCCCATGCAATCAGTTTGAGATTTCTTCTTTGAAATTGTTTTTATCTGACATTTTAATGCTGCCTTTTTTTAGGTAACAGTTAGATGAATTGTTACCGCTAATCATTGTCTTGTTTGAGTGAATGTTTTTGGCAGAAAATATCATTTAGGACATCTCATGTTTCATTAATTTCTCAGGCTTCTGTGTATTGTCTATTGCAAGCAGCAAGTGAGATTTCATCCCGAGGTGAAGGAAGGGATAGGGATGTAAATATTTTTGTCCAAAAGAGGTAATGGATTTTGACTATCTGATTAACTTTCGGAGTTACTACATTTTCTTTTTTCTGCTGAATGTAAATTCTATTCTGTCCTTCATGTTTCTGAAATTAAGATATTTGGTTCCATGATTGTCTTTGATGTCCCTACCTAATAACAGTTTTGATGTACATTCTTTTCTGACATCTGAATGACTTTCCACTTATCATTTCTACCTGGTCCAACAATTTTTTTAATGCAGTTTATTTCGCCAATCTGCTCCTCTTGAGAGTTCAATTAGGGAAAAACTATCTGCCAAGCATCCTGAGGCTTGTGAATGGTTTTGGTCTGAGCAAGTTCCTTCTGTGGTGACATCATTTGTTGATTACTTTGAAGGGGATATACGCTTCACTGCTGCCACTGCTGTGTAATCACCATCCCTGTTACTGGATATATGATTCTTTAATTTTAATTCTAACAACTGTTTCCATAACCATGCATAAAAAGTTTCTTTTATGTTTTTTAGGCTGGGCAAAGGCCTGCCCTTGGATTCAGACAATAGAAGTGATATTGCGCTTCTCTTGCTTACACTGAGTTGCATTGCTGCAATCACTAAACTTGGTGCTGCAAAGCTTTCTTGCCCACAATTTTTTTCCATGATCTCAGATATAACTGGCAGATTGATGGAAATGCTGGTTGATTTGGTTCCTATACGTCAAGCTTATCATTATATTAAGGATATTGGTCTGCGCAGAGAATTTCTGGTTCATTTTGGTCCCCGAGTCGCTGCTTGCAGAGTAAAAAGTGATTGTTCAGATGAGGTTGTTTTCTGGGTTAATCTTATACAGGAGCAACTGCAGCGAGCCATAGATAGGGAAAGAATATGGTCAAGACTGACAACATCTGAAAGCATTGAGGTTAGTGCTAAAGGCTTCTAATGGCAATTAATTGACTAAGTGGTTAGTGTTAGTGCCTGAGAACTTTGAAAGCTTAAGTAGTTTTTGTGAAGGGTATTACTAGCCAATTTTACATCCTTATGGTCACAAGAAAGTCGTTTACTATGTCACAATAAGTAGTGGCTCTCTCAATCTAAGGGCTTTAGATTTGGGTGGCAAAGGTGAGGTGATTTCGCACTCCCTTGGTATTTGAATTGACAGGGGTTGAGACTGGGGAGGTACTCCTCTCTGTTTCTTGCCACCACTAGATATGCAAATTTAATAACCAATTTTGGGCATCATAGCCTTCTTGATGGTGGCTTATTGATTGCAAGAGATAAATTAGAAATCTTGTTAGCTGTAGGGAAGAATTTTAATCTTAAGGTATGTAAGGCTCAAGCATCAAGCATTGAAAATTCAGTCTCATATTTGGAAACATATATTAGATTTTGATACAAAGTGAATGTTTATTCAGCTTTTGGAAGCTAGAAGTCTAGAGATAGACACTTGACGACCAACAAAAGGTGTTCCTTAATGCCAAAACAAAATCCAGTGGTTCTGGTTTAGCTTTAGGCATTAAAAATAAAGTTAAATTTTTATGAAAGGCTGAAAATCTCAGCTTTCAAACATAAAGTTAAGTTGTAAGTATTTTATACATGAAAGAATCTTTTTTCATTATTTGATACGTTAACCAATGGCAATTAGGAATTATGTAACCATTCATAATTGAAGTTTAAGAATTCCAAAACTAATTAAATACAAGTGAAATATAGATTTGCATAGTTTGGAAAATTTACATGTAATTATGTAATAGATACTTGTTTGTGGTATTAATTATTTGCTAGAAAAAGAATTGTTCACTTTATGTTTAATTAATTATTTTCATTTGTATATAGTGCGGCATGATGGTAAATAAAATTAATGTCTATATAACATATGTAATAAATACAGTTGCCTTATTATTGTAATTCATTTAATAATTCAACAGTTTAAGGTGCCGAAAGTTTCACAATTACTTATGAGCCACCAGATGTTGAACCAAATAATGCTGAAGGATGTCATAACAATAAAAATAATTTTTTTCAATAGAAAATTCACATTGGTTAGAAATATGAAACTGAAATGAAGGATTGTTTTCCATTCTCTGAAAATATACGTAAATATGTGACTTGCATGAGCCACTAAAGTCAGCCTGCCACTTTTATATTTGTGTAGCCCTAATAATAGCTTCTTTATTAGCTGATGCTTATATCTTATTAAAATTTCCAAGAAGTACAAAAAGTTGCTTCAGAATGTCTAAATGCAAAGGAAACTAGTTTAATTCGAGATTCACCATTTGCTTAGATTCATAGAAAACCAGTTTAGTCCTAAGTTGAGGCCTGGATTTGGTTAGAATATGGTATCTTTGGATCACGTACATTATAGGACTTTTCAAAGTCCTCATAATTGTTGCCTGAACATCAAATCAAAACTTCCATCATCTCGGTACTTAGAAAGGAGGTGATATCTTTAAGAAAAATTAATCACAATTTTTGTAAACATGCATATCTATTTACTTAACATATTATACTTTAATTGTTAAGCATGACTCTCATCATGTCAGAGGTTGCAATTTAAAGGTCGTGCTTGTAACTGCAGATTTTGGAGAAAGATTTGGCTATATTTGGATTCTTTATTGCCTTGGGGAGAAGTACACAGGCCTATTTGTCTGCAAATGGATTTGATGTTATAGATGATCATATTGAAAGCCTCGTTAGGTAGCTTTTGAATTTTTCTTAAAATTTTCTTTGTCGCATATTATTCCCATCACCAACTTAAGAAAATGTACATTTTTTTGCAGATACCTTGTTGGGGGTAGCGTGTTGTACTATCCTCAGCTGTCATCAATAAGCTCTTACCAATTGTATGTAGAGGTCAGCATTATCACTTATTACTTTAAACAAATGTGTCTTGACAATTTAAGATAATCAGAATATATCTTTTTCTACAGGTAGTCTGTGAAGAGTTGGACTGGCTTCCTTTCTATCCAGGTAATATTGGCCCTGCAAAACAGATTCACAGTCATGGAAAGAAACGAGAAGGCCCTCCAAATGCTGAAGCTATCCCTCAAATATTAGATGTTTGCTCTTATTGGATTCAGAGCTTCATTAAATATAGTAAATGGCTGGAGAATCCTTCCAATGTCAAGGCTGCTAGGTTCCTCTCCAGGGGGTAATTATACTAATGATGCATTAGTTATTGTACCAACATCTGGTGACTCATTCATTTAAGTAGTGTTTCCATCTTTTTTGTTTAGGCACAACAAATTAGTGAAGTGCATGGAAGAACTTGGGGTTTCACGGTAAGCTGTTGATAGAATAACTCGACTCTTTCTTCCTAACACTCGAATTAATCTTTTATATAAAGAGATTAAACTTGGCCTTAAGTTGTAATGCTTGTGTGTACTCTTAATTAAAGAAAGGCATTAAAATTTTGATATTTGGATCAAAGCTCCATGGTACTTAATATTAAACGCTTATTGTGTATTCTCAAATTTCAGTTAATGCTACTTTTTTACTATGATACACTCTCATATCAGCTGTAGGCTGTCCCTTTTCAATCTACTTCAAGTTTTTGGTGTAATGAAATATTTTTTGGTTTATAGCAAACATGTGAATTGATGCTTGCATCTCATTGTTTGGTTAGGTGATTGGTTTTACACTGCCAATGAGACTTCATTTAAAACTGTTATTTATATGGCTGATTAAATTTGATGAAAGTATATTTCAGGAATATTACAGAAAGCAATAGAAAAATTTGTACACAGAGGACTGGATCTGAAATCGGTTCACCAATAGACAAAGAGATGGATTCTTTTGATAAGGTTTTTCTTCTCCTTTAACTGAAGTTCATTCTACCAAGTACATTTTTTTGCTTTTCATATTGAACTTGGTGGTTGAGTCTTCACTCATGAATTTCAGTGTGATCAGCTAACGTATATATTATTATGTCTCTATTTTACTTCTACCTTTCTTGTAAGATGCCCGGGAGAGGAAGAGAGGGTTGGTAGTAGTGTAGCCTGTGTTAAGTCAGTGAGATCAAAAAGATTTTTGTTTGTTGGGCTTTATTGTTTCAACAGTTTTCTAATATTTCGTTGAGGATGCCAATAATAGTCTTTAGGTTTATGGTTTAGATAAAACCAGATCTCTTTTATTTCTAATTGGTTTTAAGTCAGTTTTTGATTTAATTTAAATTAACCTAAAACTTGTATACATCTGCCTTTCTTTTTTTATGTTTGAAGGCATGTGAACTGTAACTAGCTATTTTTGAGGGGTGAATGGAAAGAAAAGGGGGATATTTGTGTTTGTGCATTTTGTGATGATTGGAATTGCTTTAATCGAATGATTAATATCAATAAAATGGAGTATTTTCGTCATATATTCTGTATATTGAATGTGTTGTTTAATGGAAACTCACCTTATATGTTTGGTCTCTCTGTTGTATTATATTTTTGGATCATTCTGGCAATATACTTTTGTTTGTATAAATACAAATCTGTGCTCATTTTCATGGTTCACGTAGTGAATTTGTTTATATAAGAATGGTTTCTGATTGTTGTTCTACTTCCTGATGAATGTGTCGTGCTGAGGAATGAAAAATTAATAATTGTGGCCAACTCTACACCATTTACAACATCAATACATTACAAAAATCCGTGTGTTTGTTTGTGCACAAAATTTCTGAGCAAGGAAGAACTGTCTTTGAATTGAATACTGATATATGTGCCTGTTTTTCATACTTTCTATTCTGTCTTAATGAATGTTCAAATTCGTTTGCACAAGTAGTAATTATTGCAATATTGAAGTGGCATCTCTCAACATATACCTTGGATATATTTTTTTGGCCTAAGTTGTGGTATTGATGCTTTATGAAAACAGAATGAACATCAGGTGTATGACCTTGGTTAGTGAATGAGATAGGGAGTTTGGTAGGTCATACTCCAAAAACCAATGTCAAAAATTTAAACTGGTTCAAGGATCAGATCTTGGTCTTACAAGATGATATTTGTTTCTTGTAGGGGAAACAGGGGTTGTGGATGTGTGTGAGTGAGAGAGTGAGTGAGAGAGAGATGGTGTTTGTTTCTTGGAGCTAGATAGAGACATCACCCAAGAAAGAGAATGGATTAAGGTGAATGAATGGCCATTGCAGGAGTAATAATTGAGTTCGAATGAAGTTAGGCCTATCAATAGAATTGCATTTGTGAGGATATGGAAACTTATTTTTAGCTGTGAAATTGGCTCAATGTTTCCATCATTTGACAAATGTTTATGGGCTGCAGTGGTTACTGCACCTACTATATTTTATTCTTGATTTAACTTTAAATTTCTAATACATAATGATGTCAATTGAGTGTGGTAGCGCATCCCATTAGTATGATCTGTATCATATTCTACAGTTTGTTGAATGCATTTAACTTCTTACAAGGACTTTGTCAGGCATTGGAGAGTGTTGAGGAAGCTGTGATAAGACTCGAAAAATTGCTTCAGGAGTTGCACGTGTCAAGTTCTAATTCTGGAAAAGAGCAATTAAAAGCTGCTTGTTCTGATCTTGAGAAAATCAGGAAACTAAAAAAGGAGGCTGAATTTTTGGAGGCATCTTTCAGGGCAAAAGCTGATTCCCTTCAGCAGGTGTTTCTTTTTTCCCAATATTCATGGAACATGCAGTCTAGAGCATAAACTAATAGATCTGTTTTTCCATGTATTACTATATATGTGTATTTTTTGTGTTGGTGTATATTCTGCTACTAGTCCTATTTTATGATTTTTCTTGGTTTAATCATTTGTAATCGTGGTTGTGATATGAGAATGCTTAATTATTCTGTCTGGTACAATACTGGTGGCAGTTGCATTTGTGAGTTGTAATATGGCTGGAAAAAAAATTCCACTGGTTTCATGTCATATCATGTCACATGTAAACTCACATTTTCTACATGGTATTTTCTTGCATGTTTTAGTGTGAACCTGGCTTTTTCATTTGCAAGCATAGTAAAGTTTTCTTTTTTTTTTTCCTTGGTCGTTTAGCTTGAAAAAGATGTATGGTATTACTTTCCAAGTCCTTTTTACTCGTGTATGCTATGCAACTGGACTTGTCATTGTTGATATCTGTCATTTGTATACATTCTCATTATACTGATACTCCAGCACTGATCTTCCAGGGAGATGATGAAAATAGTTCACAATCTTCTGGTAAGGAGCAGCAACTGTACTTCAAAGGGAAACGGAAAAAGAATGTGAATATGAGAATCGATGGGAGCAACGGGTATGAAACTTCTGCCGTAGTTTTGAGCTGTGTGTGGTAGTTTGATTTATTCAAACTTAATAATGTTTTCCTTCTTTTCTTTTCCTCTTCATGTGAGTTTCAGTAAATCTCGAGGACTGTGGGATTTCTTTGTGCGATTTCCATCCAAGAAGCCTCATCCTGGGATATTAGAGACAGACAGACAAGTATGCCTGCCTTCACAATGTGCCTACTGATGCTTCTAATTTTCTGATGTATCTTAAGATTTGCACTGTCAAATGTTTGATTTTGAATTTATAATTTCCTTTACATCAAAGCGATCTGATTGACACTATACGAAGAATGGTGCTTGACAAAGTTCTCTTCCAATAGTCATATTTAATGCCTGGTTATATTTCAGCTTTGATGGAGTCTTCTGTCTTTGATATTAATGTTCAAGCCTAGACGCTAAGATTTATTGCTAGTGGATGTTAAAAGTCGAGAGTTGTGACTGTAGTGTTTTTGTAACAGTATCAATGTTACTCCTTATGATATTGGTTCATTTTATTCTCAGGTTCAAATGCAAGCTTGACATCAGAAAACTATTGGGTGTGGAACATAAAAATTAGACATTCTCTTTTGCTATTGTGTAAATAGACCTGTCTTAAGCTTATGCAGGTGATGTGGCTTGAGTATTAGCTAGTGATAGTTTCGTTTCTGTTAATCAATAGATCTGATGAGCAATAAAATCCAAATATGTATTATTATTATTTCTGGTTCTGCTTAGAAGTTGTTAGGAGTGGCAGTAGATTTCAGTGCCACTTTCATTTTCTCTCTTTCGGAAATTAGGGTTCTTAATCTTGTTCCCACTACTATATAATGACACAGAAACTGGCTAGTAGGGGCAATCAGTTCTACATTAGTTATGGCCGTTGTTAATGTATAGTTTATAGAATGACTAGTATCAAATTTTAACTGCTCTGGCTATAGATACTAGTCCATTGGATAAATTGGATAACTGTTGTTTAATTTCCTGAATAGAGGAACTGACCAGTGACCACAATCAGTCACGTATCTTGTTATTAGTGTTTCAGTAACATTCTGCTTTGTCAAAATTGATTGCTGTTTGATTGTGTTCTATAGGCCTAGGCTTTTTGTTTCTTTGTCAGTGGCTGGAAAATATGGTCTAAATATCTAATGCATTTCCTGATTTTGCACTCATGTTTCCAGGAGTATAATGATAGTTCAGATCTTTGTAATGAAAATTCTTGTTATTGATTTGGTAAATGCAGGAAGATGAGTGTATTGGTCAAACTACTTTCGCTGAAAGTGTTGCAGAGTCGGAAACAAATGACATTCTCCGTTTCGAACTTCTAAGGAATGAGCTAATGGAACTAGAGAAACGAGTCCAAAGAAGTACCGATCAATCTGAAAATGAAGAGGTATATCTCATACTTGACACATTCTATTTCACTTGGCTATATATGTTTCCTTTCAGTATAAGAAATTTCACCTAACCTGATTGAATAATTATGAGCGTATGCATTAATTGCTACAAATTCTTGATGAGAATACAAATTCAACACACAGTAATATCAAAAGGGATTGTTTATTGAAACTATCAAAGGTTAACCAGTAACACAAACCAAACAAACAGTAGCATAACGAACAGAAAAAGACTACTATGCAAGAGCACAGTCCCAAGGACACTCATAGTACAACTTTATTCTTGCCTACCCTTCATCCTCCTTTCACTCTCTTATAGCTAACTGCTCAAAATCCCCTAGGCATAACAGAAATGTCACCTCATGCCTCTCTCTCTCTTCTTCTTCTTCTTCTTCTTCTTCTTTTTCTTTTTCTTTTTCTTTTTTCTTTTTAGAGTAAATTTGCCACGCCTTTTGTCCATGAGATAAAGTATACAGCAATGAACCCCAATTCCCATCACCCATTTGCGGACTTTCTTTCATCAAATTATTCTCTTATCCATAATAAGGTCCATTTGTACGTCACTCCATCACTTGTTATTTTCATCTGTTCGTAGTTGAGCCTGATTTTTCAGTAACTTACTCAGGCCTGTGATTTCCCGCTTTAAAATATATTAAATATTTCACTGAAACTTGATTGTGAGTTCTCTTCAATCAGGTTACTATCTGGCTGCAAATTTTATCATTTAAAAGTGCACCTTTTTCAGGATACCAAGGACAGTGATGCCAATACTGATTACTATGTTGGTGCTGGAGCTGCTCAACTGATGCAAGTTCAAAAGAAAGAAAACATCATCCAGAAATCATTTGACAAATTTAAGGAAACTAGTACGGTATGTATTTTCATTAGTAAATACTACTATTGCAATTGTTGCTTCTAGCCTATTCTGGCATGAAATATCCGAGTTAAAGTTTTCTGTGATTAGCTATAAGAATCTCTCTCTTTATGCATTTCAATGCTGTCTGCAATCACTAGAAACTGGTTGGCTTCATCAAGGTGGACAATCCTCTGGCTGTTTTGTTTAAGGCTGGATTGAGAATAAGTCACAGTTATATATTAGTTTGCTAAGAGACATAATTTGTGCTGGCCAGATGCTTGTGTGGCATATTTTGAGTTCCACAGTATTTTTGATGAAATGAGGTCCTCAATATTTTGAATAGAAATTTAATTTGATATGTCTTATCCTATCAAAATACTAAAGGTTCATTTATAAAGGATGAGGCCAAACTGCAGCCCTTTTCCCACACCTATTTATTTCTTTCTCTCTTTCTTATTGGTATGTGCATTCACATATCTTGCTCCTCATTTGTTTAATTTTTGATGTAAACATCATACAACCTGGATCATCTAGTTTATATTTGAAAGTTAGAATTTCTCTCTTTTCTTCGGACTCTTTCACCAGTATACGGTGTATGTTATTTAGGTTTCTGCAACATTTAATTATGTTTAAAAAGATAGGTTGTTAAACTCTGTGCAGGATGTCTTACAAGGAACTCAGCTTCTAGCTATTGATGTTGCTGCTGCAATGGGGTTGCTTAGGAGGTCATTGATTGGAGATGAGTTAACAGAGAAAGAGAAAAAGGCTCTTCAAAGAACAATGACAGACTTGGCGTCAGTTGTTCCTATTGGTTTTCTAATGCTTCTTCCAGTAAGTCTAAACCAATTTCTCAGTTCTCATATTCTTTCAATAATTATGTTAAGCCCAGCAAATGCTTTGCAACATCTCATCTCAACTTTGACATGGTTTAATCATGACTACATTCTGTCCCTAGTTAATCATGTTTGGTGAATTTTCTTGGAACATCTAATTGATTTTGTTGTACTGTTCAATCTGCACAGGATTTTTTTTTTTTAGACCAGAAAACATTGACAGGGATAGTAGATCACTTGTGTTCCTTTTCTCATTCTCATTTCTTAACCATGACCCTTTCTGCAACTTTTGTGGACCCTTAAAAAAAGAAAATAAAGATGATACACCTCTATTAAGGAGTTTCCAATATACATAAGCCGAAATATGTCCAGAAAAAAATGAAAAGAAAATATTATGTGCATGTCTGAAGTACTTGTAGATTTCATGCTTTTACTAAAAGTTTAAGAAAAATGCTCTACAAAAATTGATAGAAACATCAAAACAGTTCCTATGAATTAGCACATATTGTTGTTTCCACTAGATTTTTTAGGGTAACAAATTTTGTTACATTCAGCAGTCAAATAATTTGGCTTGCTGAATATGGGCCGAATGCTCAATTTTGCTTGGCTAGTTGGGAGTGAATTACTAAATAACAAGTACGGTTCCTTTGGAGCTTATGCTCTGTCTTGTTTTCTGATCATAGTTAATCCTAAGTTTCTCCAACTCATCGGCACTCCATGAAAGGTTTCTACATATATTAATATCTGGATTGCTGAAAATTCTCACTTGTTGATTTCTCTAGAAAGGTGGGCCAAGAGAATGGGGCTATTCCAATTGTACAATTGTGGACCATAAATTGCACTAGATAACATCATCAAAATGGTTTCAGATATACATTTCTTCTAGTGCGTTATGTATTCCTAGAACATAAATGTACTGAATTAGAGCTTCACATCCTCAGGTTACTGCAGTTGGGCATGCAGCAATGTTGGCTGCTATTCAGCGTTATGTGCCATCTTTGGTATGTAGTTCTCACGATCATACCTTCCTTTTTATATCCTCTTGCACATGTTTGAAATCTCTAGCTACTAAACCAATGTGCTATTTGGCAGATACCTTCCACTTATGGACCAGAAAGGTTGGAGCTCTTGAGGCAGCTTGAAAAAGTGAAGGAAATGGAAACTACTGATATTGATGCCGATGAAAACGAGGAGTCAGCCTAGTTAGAAGCACCCCAGTTTATATACAGCCTTGAAACTATGACATAGCACTTTCAAGTTGAAGCAACGAGCAAATGAGCGTCTTAGTTTGTGGTTAGATAAGATAACTTGGTTCTGAATCCCATCGAAAGCAAATGTGCATATATAATCTGATTCCATACATCTGGTATACCAGGAAGGCACCAGTGGCTGCAGTCCTGTGGAGCAGGCATCGGAGTGCCTGGTTCACGGTGTACTGAAGGGTGCCCATCTGACCTGAACTCCGTCAGATATGTGATGTTTAAGTACTGAACCTTCATCTTCTTGTTTTCCAACCTCATTTGGTTAATCACATTGGAAATCAATTCATTGTTTTCTGGGTCGGGTTGCAATCTCGTGTGGAGTCTCTCTGGTTGTGTATCCATATCACATCGACCCCCATCATTCCATGTCCCATTCCTGCAATTTTATTCAGTAAAAACCATGACCAGTAAAATCAGCTGTCTGCACAAGTTTAGAATTAATACATGTAAAGTTGCCTTTTCGCGATTTGCAAATTGCTTGCCTGTAATGTACTGGAGAAAAGCTACGGAAGAAAACGTGACTTGTTTCAGAATCTAAATTGTTTATAGCCCATGACTTCCATGTTTTTAAAGATCTTTGAAATGCATCCATCAAATTCATAGACATATTGACTTTCCCACCATGCTCAAAATAGCAGCCTCTGAAAATACAGAAACATAGTTCATTGACAAGATCGAAAATTCCGAGTGGTAAAGATATATTGGGGGGAAGAGTTCATACAATTTGAATGTTTTATCTTCATTCCACCAGTGGCCTCCACTGAAAACCAGAACATCTGCCCCAACCCACTTCTTAGAAAACCAGTGTAACTTATCGACTTTAACTGTCATTTTAACGTTTGAAGATGGCGGTGGGTGGCCAACAACAACTAGGAAAGGCACCCTGTAGTATTCGACTGTGAGGTTGTATTCGCTAAAACGCATTGATAGGAAGCCCTTGTGTTTAGTAATGGGTTTTCCATGTTCTTCATATATTGTTGACTTGTTGGAAACTCCTTGGCCTATCAAGCATAGGAAGGATTCCCACTGGTTTCTTACTATCGAGTCTCCGGCGAACACTATCCTTCCGTTTCTGCTCCTCTCTAGAAGATCACTGGCATTGAATCTGAACATACAGTTACAAGTAAAGATAACGAATATCATACCTAATGGTCAAAGAAGAAAAAACAGGATACAGTTACAACTTGAGTCATAAAATGCAATACTGTAAATATTAGGCTACATAAACCTCCAGTTTTTTTTTTTTGTTTTTTTTGGTGTTGGATGGAACTTAAGTATTTAACTTTGGTATAGGGAAATCCACTTTACATAGTAATAATTAGTAGCGTATGTGCAAAGAAAATGAGAGAATGATGCAATTATTATGAGAGAAGAAACTTTGAGGTTCATTGTCTCATGCACGTGGCAAACATTCGGCCAATTAAATTAATGGTACTTGAAGAGCTTTTCTTGGATACTGTATCAAAAGTTACTAGTAAATTGTGTGCTCCAACCTAGTGGCAAAGATAGTTAATATTTTCATTTTAGTCCTTTTTAAATTGTAATATACTATTATTTTTTAGAATTTGGATAACTTTTCAATTTCTCTGTATATCTATAGTTGTTGATGTACATCATCATTCACAAACTACAGAATACGTTTAAAAAACTATAAAATAGCCAATAGTCATCCAATTTAATAAGTAGGTATAGGGAAAATAATATGTAATACACTATATTTAACTTAATTTTTTACTATATATATATGTGAAACTTTATGTTGGACTATCTTTTTAGGACAATTGATATATAATATCATTCAATACAACAAATTTGGATCTAGTTAAAGAGAAAGCCTATTGTGTGCCGTGAGTAGTCTATTTCAGACACATGCTAAAAGTTTCGCTAAATACTTACATATAAGTGAATACAAAATCAATTGTTGAGATTTAATTATTCAATAAATGAATAATCAATTTTGTGAATTCAAAAATTAAATCTCAACCACTGATTATACATTGGATTGTTGAGATTGTTTGCAACTTCGACTCGTAGCGGACTAATTAAAGGGTTCCATTCACTACTTAAAATGACAAGCGTTGCAATGCTGTAAAGGGTTGAGTCTAGTAAATACCATTAAAGAATAAAAGCAGTGGGAAAAATAAACATCCAAATTAAAAAAAAAAAATGTTCGAACTATAGGTCTAGTTATTGAAGGACTTCCAATACTCAGAACTAAAATATAATGTAAACATGGGATAATTTATTATCAATTCATCCACATCGATGATTCCAATAAAAAAATCTTTATTCTATTGATATACTTTTTAATTTTTCTATATTCATCTTAATTAGTTTTTCATTGAAAGGTAGACTGGGTGTATTTAGAAATTGAAACTCAACAATTTCTGAAAACTAAAAGCGATACCCATAAATTAAAAAAAGAAAAATCATAAATACATGTGAAAGAAGAAAATGAAACCTTGGTATATCACAGGCGTAGGGCTGCCATTTCCAGTTGAGATAATCCGAGTCTTTTCTTCCACAGAGGCGGCACCGGAATCCGGGATCCAGAAACGGGCAGCTTTCATCATACGATTGTATCTTTGAACTTTCGTCTCTAACCCATCTTCCGTTTGCATAATCACATTGCTCATCTTTTGGCAGAATTTTTGACAAGAGTCCAAATCTTGAAAGCTGTAGCCGAGAATCAAAAGGAGATATAAAACTCAATACAAATACTGAAGATACAAGTGTAACAAGAAAAACCACCCCATAAACAACTTCTTTGTTGATTTTAATGGGAAAAGATTGATATTGATGATTATGATGATCCATCATGTGAGGATCAAATTAGAGCTTGAAAAGAATAATTAAGAATCCTAAACAATACTTTGTGGCTGTTATTAATTTTTGTCTTTAAGCTGTCGTTTGCGTTGACAACTAAGAGCGTAATCTTTGCTTTCTTCAGATTTTGCCAAATTAGACCTTTAAATTTTTTCTATATTGATTATTACTAAACGTTCTTTTCTAATCACAATCACATCCCATTTATTAATTAATTAATTAATTAATTTTGATTTATTTTCCACATGATATTTTGTTTTCTTTAATATATGCAACCGTTCATTCAAAAAAAAAAAAAAAAAAAAAAAAAAATTCAAAACCAGTTTTATGTTGAAGTAGAAAAATGGTCATTACATGTATATCCATGAATAGAATTATAAATTTTGAAGGAATACTGTTCAGATTTTGTTTAAGGTTTTTAAAATGAATCAAAGTCCAGCTTATTATTCCTATATGGTTAGGATTTCAGAATTCAAAATCATACTTAGGTTGTAATTTACTTGATTGAGATTCTTATCTAATCGTTTAAAATTTAAATTGATGTATTTCAACTATCAATATATTCTTTTTATTAATATTATTATCATTACTGCTTATTGTTATTATTCTCTGCGTTTTCATTCACAAAATTATTAATTCAATTCAATGTACTAATATTATATATATTACAATTAAGATATAAAATTAAGAATTTTGAAAAAAAAAATCTTTCTTCACTCACAATCGATAGTGGAAAAGTTATTAAGTAGTGTACTGGTGTTGGAGACTTATGCACGCAACTCGAGAAATATATATATATATATACATCATTGTTTTCAGACCCGGACCGATCATCGAACCGGTGAAAGGATGGATTTGTAGATTTTGGATTAAACCGGAATAAACCAGAATCGAACCGGATTTAATAAATATATTAAAATATTAATATATTTTTATTTTTATATTTATAATTTGTAAAAATTTGAATATTTTTATTATAATCCTTTAAGTTTAAACATTTCAAACACAATATTGTAATTAAAAAAACTCAATTTATGAAATATAATTTTTTTAGTTACAATAAAATGTCAATTTAATTTAAAATAATTTTAAAATACAAACTATATTTCATTTTAATTAAAAACACCTCAAAATAATAACTTAAATTTTATATTCAAATAATATTTTTTTTTTAAAAAATCTGGTCGAACCGGAAAACCGGTCCAGTTCACTGTTTTCCGGTTTGACTGGTCAGTCCGATCGAAGTTTGACCGGTTGTTGACCAAAATGAAAACCGGATGGAAACTGACCGGTATGATCTTCGGTTCTGGTCGAACCCGGTCCGATTTTCACAACTATGATATACATATAAAGAGAAGAAAAATATTGACATCTCTCAAACTCAAAAACCAAACCAACCAATTAATTAGTAATTGCTGGCACTCCCGTTTAATCATAAAATTGATAAAGTAAAAGTTTTAGATCTCTCGTATTTATCAACGCCCCGTAATTTTCACTCAACTTTATTTGTTGTTATCAACTGTGTCCTATATTCTAATGAACACTATTATCATAGGCCTATGTTGTTTAGGGTTGTAAGTGGAGCGGGGTGGATTTGGGATTGCATTTTTCATTTTTGTTCCTGTCCTGTTTATTAATCGGGGATAAATTTCTGTCCCATCCCCAATCCCGGCGGAGAATCGGTTCCCCGCGGAGATCCCCACCCCCGTTAAACTAATTTTTAATTTTATAAAAAAACCTGTAAAATTTCAATTTTCACCCTCTAACTCATCCAAATGTGCATTAAACTATAGATATAAAATTCTCAAAACTCAATTCTTAAATACACTAACATATAATTAATAATTATTCACGAGAGAGATTAGTTTTCTTCGTTACTTTAATTTATAAAATTATATATTATAAATATATAATAAAGTAATGTAATAATATTAATAATAAAGAAACATAAACGGAGAATTGTCGGGGATATGGGTATTTAACCGGGGATCTTCGCGGGTTTTAAAAGGGATGTGGACGGGAGCCCGCGAGGAGGGTAGAGCTATTACCATCCCTGTCCCCGATTAAGAAACGGGGACAAATTTATCCCCGTCCCCGTCCGAGCAGGCCCCCACCGGAGACGGGTCCCCGCCACCCGATTGACAACGTGGTTACTTTAAAAATATATATCTTTGCAATGGGGCTCCATATTCTTTAACAGCCTGTTTGTTATTGGGGATAAGGGGTGGGATAGGGATTTCTTATCCCTATCCCACCTCTTATTCAACGTTTGATTACCATTTTATGGGATGGGGATAAATTTTGTTATCCCTCTCTTATCCCCTTTTCCTATCTCACACACCCGCCACCCGCCCCCCCCCCCCCCCCCCCCCCAGGTATAAGCATATGGAATAGCTCTCTTGTGGCTTTTTACCCATTTCTCCCCAGCGTTTCTCTTCTCTGCATCCCGTTTCTCTTCTCTCTTCTTTGCAAATTCCGATACCTCCTGTTTCTCTCTCTCTTCATCGATGACAACCTGTGTCAAATTCCAGCTCACTTCCTTCTCTCTCACAAGTGACAGCCTCACACCACTAGCACCTTTGTAGCTCACCGGCCAACAGTCCACCGCAGTCCCTTGCTCGCAACTCGCCATCCACCAGTCGTCGTCTTGACCACCAGAGCAACCCTCGCGCGTCCACGCTCCAGTGCCCTCCCACAGCCTCACTAAGTTAGTTTTGATTATCTTTATTTGTTGTGAGACATTTTTTTTTATCTTCAACTGCATTAAGAAATTAATTTTAGCAATTTTCGTAGGAATCATTTTTAACAGTGACAAATCCAGTCTTTGCTTCCAAAGTTGTGAGTTCTCTCTCTTTTCAACTTCAGATGCAGTTATTATTTACACTCTTATTTTCATATTCATGTTTCTTTCTTTTGTTATTATGTGCAGATTGGTGCTTTTCTTTTTCTTGTTTGGTCAATTATTAGTAAACTTTTTGTTTTGTGATTGGTGAGTTTGAAAATTGTACAAAGAAATTGAATTCTGGCTTTAATTGCAAATTTTGGTTTCAAATTGTTGTTCCTTTATTAAATTTAGTGTTCTTATCAATCATTTTTGCTGCTTTGAGTGCATATAGGTGATTTTGTTTCCATCCATTATTGATTGGCTATGATCAATAGATTCTTTTGGTGAAAATAATTCAATGCTAGATAGATAATGTTTCGTTCTTGGATATATCATGGCTTCATTGATAAATTCTCATTGTTTTCTGTATTACACTTATTTAGAAATTGTGTTTTTGTGAGAGTTTGTTACAGACTAGAATCAGATAATAGAATATGAGTTTTCTTGTAGTTTTCTCTTGCACTTGATCAACAACTATTTAATAATTCCATTTATTTGGAATCAGTTGTCAAACATAAATTTGAGCAGCAATGTTTATTAATTAATTTGAAAAGAAATTGAAGTATCTATACAAGAGTTCCTATTGAAAAGATGAGTTTGCATTTTTGCTGTTACAGAATATACCAGTTGTACCTAACTGTTACATAGAATTTATAGGCCTAATTCAAGGTGTAAGCACTGGAATTTTCTATACTTAAAAAAAAAGAAAAAAGAGTCGTACGACTGTCTTTACAGTTGTGCGACTGTAATTTAAAAATTACAGTCGTATTACTGTAATATCAGAGCAGTTGCAAGAGCCCATACCTCTGCAGCAGAAAAATGGAGGAGAGAGGGAGGAGCATTAATTGCTCCGGGATAGACAGGAAGCAAGTAGAGAAATCAGAGTAGAAAAGGAGAAAGAGAGGGAGAAAAAGCCAATCTTGGATTCTGGTGGAAAAACTTAGAGAGAAAAGAGAAGAGAGGGAAGGAAAAGAAAGAAAGACCAAAACCCATAAGTTCTTCCTTTCCTCTTCTATTTTCTTTTAATTCTCAGAATTAGGGTTAAAATTTGATAGAAATCCTTAGGTTAATCAATTAACTTCACAAACAAATCGAAATCCTGGACTTAAATAAACAGAAACCTTGACATTTGGAGATTCTTTGGACCAAAGTTCTCAACCCAAAACTTAAGGAAAAAGTGCAAATTCGTGTGGATTGGAGCGACGCCAGGGGTCAAATTGACTTGGATAAGCTTCTAAAAAGGTAGACACTCCTTTTCCTTTCACTTTTTCTTGCTTTCTGGGTGATTGAAGTGTATTTTGTGCATTTTTTGCTATGTTTTCGAGCTTCTGTTTCTGGAAATCAAGAACAGTCGCACGACTGTTCTTGGATTTTATGAACAGTCGTACGACTGTATATACAGTCGTACGAGTGTTCTTGATTTCCAGGTCATTTTCTTTCATTTTGTTTCGAATAAAATTTTGGCGAAATCTTGATTCCGGGTCCTTTACAGTCGCACGACTGTAACTTACAGTCGTACAACTGTAGTTACAGTCGGACGACTGTAACCTTCGTTCCAGAATCAAAGTTTCACCTTTAAGCCATAAAAATTTATAAAAATCCATAAAAATCAGAAAAATCCGAAAATCCCAAAAATGAATTTTGATATGTGCATTCATAACCTTAGATTTATTTTTAGTAAACTTGCATTTAGAACAATCCAACGACGGAGACCCAGTTCTCCTGAAAACCGACTCACTTAATATATGAAAAATTCATGTAAACCGGTAAAATCGTTTTTAAAATGAATTTCTCACAAAACCAAAAAAATACAGGGACGTTTCAAAACATTTTCCAGGTCCAACCGGACCGGCTAGCCGAGCCAACCCGATTATCCCTTATATGCATGCCCCCAATTCTTGATTTCCCAATTCTGTCTATTTGAGTCCTAATTGTAGCGTGCCGTATAAATTGTGCTAACCATTATTTTGCAGCTTTTATTTATGTACATTTTTATTTTTATTTGTACTAATAGAATTAATCGTGTATTTAGGCGGTTGTAATTATTTTTAGATTCTCGTGTATTCTAGGCGATTGTATAAGTAAAGCGAGAGTTTTTATCTTTTCATTCGATTTGGTTGTAGGCCGACTAATATTTATTTCTTTTCTCTATTTTTGTATTATATATTTGTATGCGCGCTGTATGTCTTTTATATTCAATAAAATTGACTTTAGAATTTAAAATACCATTTCGAGAACATTGGCAGTATTTAATTTAATTAGACACGAAATACGGGACTTGTCCAGACCCAAATCTCTAGATAGTGTAGCAGCCGTTCGTCCGGTTCAGCTGCATTATAAATTTCCCCGGTTGAGCTGAGCTGGGTGGCGACTCTACAATATTCATCGAGACTTAGGTCTCGGTTTCTTTTAAGGATTAATTTATTTATTTTCCAAAAACTGATTTTCCATTTATAAAAACCCCACGCGAGGAAGGGGTCCGCCCGAGATCGAGGCACCTCTTCCGAAAGGGAGTCTCGTGTTCCGTCAAAAACGCGTCGTCCGCTCACAGTGGCGACTCTGCTGGGGATGTTCTTAAAAAGTTTTCTTAAAAACTTAAAAGAATTTTGACAAGCCCTGAAAAGTGTCTAATTAAAATAAGGCGGATGATTCTCTTTTGGTATTTTATTTGCTTTTTTTGGTTAGTCATTTTTGCATTAGAAGTGTCGCCTAAGTTCCTCTTGGTCTTGGGGGCACGAATACGAAACACCACTCATAGCCTCATACGAACCCCTTCGCTAGAACCCTTGAGTGGGGAGAAGTGAGGAGTATATCTTGCTATGAGAGCCTTGATGTTATCCCGACTTTGACCGAACTCATATAAGCAACCCTAGTTGGATTCCCTTAGGATACCAAAATAAATCGCATTTAAATAATAAAATCGCACCTTCATCATCCCCGGTTGGTGATCGAAGTGAACCCCACCTAGGATTCAGTTGGATTTTTGCCAAAATGACCACGTTGGAGGAATAAGGTTGGAAGATTTCGTTTTGCTTGCTATATGTTTCTCGCTGTCTAGTGACACATCTCCATTGCTACCTAAGCGTGCATAGCATACCATAATTTATACACATGACATTTTCCAAACATTAAACATACTCGTGTTAGTTAATCCACACTTTTATGCAGCCATTTGTATTTTATTTCGTGTGTGAAACATTAATTCATTCGTTTGTCATTCATACTAACCATTTCCTTTTCAGCCATAACATTATATTTGTGCGATTATCATTTTTTTTCACATAGCATACATAACATCATTGTGTATGTCATGCATTCTAACCACATTTTTGTGCAGCCATTTGTATTTCGTGTGTCATAAGCATTCACAACATATCACCTAAATTAAATTAAGGGCATTTCAAGGACGCCTATCATGACTATTCCATTCCATTTCATTTCATTTCATAACACATCGAGTATCCGAATTACCCGCGTTTTGCCGATGCACCGGATTGCATTTGGCCATTCTACCAAAATCATTTCATTCGATAAAAGCTACAACGGTCTTAGGCCCATTTTCGTGTAACAATTTACACGATGCATTTCATGACATCATGCTCATTCATCACGAACATCATATAACACTGTGGCCCACATCCGACCACTTCATGACATTAATTTACCATTCAAGGTACTCCCCGAGTGCCTAATTAGTACACATATAGGTTCATAACATTTCTGAATCATAAGGGTGTTCCCCGAATGCCGAATCTCTGTCCGTGTCCCTGTTACATGTGACTTTCTCATAACACCATTTCATATCATATGCCCAAAAGCATCAGAACTTTGTCTGTGGGTCCGGCCCATGTGACCATTTCATATCATCTCATAGACCTACAAAATATCGAAACTTCGTCCGTGTATCGGTACACACGCGACCATTTCACGAATTCATTAGGTGCCCCAAAGGTGCCGAAACTCTGTCTGTGTGGCGGCCCACATATGACATTTTTGCATAAGCATTGGGTGTTCTTAGAATGTCCCAAAAAAGAACAAAGATAATAAAACAAAAGAGAAGAAACCATTCATACCATCATTTCATACATAATCCCACTCCATTCATTTCAAACAAACTCAATGCCTTAATTTTCATGTCACATCACGTCATTCATTCACGACCCTAATACCTCCTGTCTACTCCCAAGCAGAATACACTGGAGCGACCTTGGACAGGATCTCAATCTTCAAGTGCAGCTAGGAGACAGAGGGTAGTTGAAAGTGATAGTGATTCTCAGTCTGGGGAAGGAGTGAATATGGCGGATCAGACACCAAGCATGGCTGATGTTTTGAAGGATTTCTTCAGATCCCAAGACTTCCGCGACATGTTGAAGGAAGAGATGCGGGCAGTTGTAAGGGAAGCTGGTTAGACCGGTGGTAGTGGAGCCGGGAAAGAGAAAGAGGCTGAGTCATCCCAACATGGTGGTGATACTTCGGCTAGCCTTGAGAAGCTACAGGAAATAGAAGCAGCTATGGAGCAGAGAATGAAAGCGAAGTGCTCCGAGCAAGATGAAGTTATGGCCCAGTTGAAGAAGGGGGTCAGTATCAGTGCTGAATCGAAGAAGGGTGTAAATGTTGATGCCATGATCAGTAGGGGCATCAAGACATTCCCTATTGGCTTCCAAGTGCCGAAAGTCCCTACTTTCAAAGGAATGGGCTCGCTGGAGGCCCATGTGAATCTATATGCCCAAGTTATGCTAACGGCGGGCGACATAAAGCAGCAGCTGATCAATTTATTCCCTACCACACTAGAGGGAAGTTCTTTAAGATGGTACAACTCATTGTCAGAAGAGGAACAATCTGATTGGGAAGTTTTGTCGGCAGCCTTCATTAAATACTACAGCTTCAACACCAAAATTCAGGTGAAGCTGTATGATTTGGAGAGGGTGAAGCAGAAATTTAACGAGCCCTTTGATGAATACTATCAGAGGTGGATGAATAAGATGATCCTCCTAAAGAACCGCCCTGATGAAGACGAGCTTATACAGAAGCTGATAGAAGGCAGCAAAGACATCTTCAAGAATAACATGAAATTCCATCCCTTTAAGGAGCTCAGTGAGGTTTACAGCATGGCCATGAAGATAGAAAGGGATGAAGAGGAGAAACCAGCCGGTCACAAGGGAGGAAGAAGCACAGGGTATAGGTCAGGATATAGATCAACTGCAGCAGCTGGGTCTGGCAGTGGTTCTGGTTCAGGTTCCAGTAGTAAAAAGGGGCAATCTTCAGAGGTGAAGCAGGTTGAAGTGGCTACTATAAATCAGCAGCAAGGCAACCAGAATAGGGGTCCTGGAGGACAAGGCATATCACCTTGGACTCTTCCTTTAGTGAAGATATTCGCTAAGTGTAGGAATGGTGGCCTGTTACAGTCTTTAAGGCCATTTGAGAAGCCATCTGAAGCTGACAAAGATAATTTCTGCACTTACCATGTGGTGACAGGCCATCGAACCAACAACTGTTATAAGCTAAGGGATGCTATCCAGAAGCTCATTGACGAGGGAAAGCTGCAAGAGCTAGCCAAACCTAGCACTAAAACCAACCCGCTGTTGGTATTCCAGAAGCGGGTCAACATGGTCTAGTCAGGGTTGCCGGCTAATTTTATATTCGCCTAAGTTCTGCAAGCGAACCCTACAAATCGGGCAGTGGCAGTAGGGGAACCCGAATTGGAACCCGAATGTGAGAAAAAGGAGGAATGTAAGGAGATCAAGCCCATAAGTTTGAATGATCTCGACTCCGATGATGAGTATGAAGAATTTGACAGAGAAGAGGCAGTTAAACTCCTAGCTGTTGTAAAGCTGAAGATTCAGGAAGTACGGCATGTGACCCGAAGTGGTAGGGTATATCAGCCGGCAGATCAGATGAAAGATAAAGCACCGATGAATGGGTCGGGGCAGTACTTCGGCACCAGAAGGAGTTAAGAAGGAGGACCTAGTCATTTCTCAGCTAAAGAAGACTCCTGCCCAAGCTAGCTTATGGCACTTGCTTCTGACCTCCAAAGAGCACAGGGCTACTTTAGTAAAGAAATTGTCAGAGATTGAAGTCTCCCCTATAGCTTCACCAGAGGCTATGTGATGTTTGTTACATAAAGTCCGTGTGGGAAGCCCTAATATTGTCTTCTCCGAGAAAGACCTGCCTGCTGAAGGGAAGGCCCACAACAAGGCTCTTTATGTCAGGGCCCATGTGATGGATAAGGTAATGCCTTGCGTTATGGTGGATGATGGATCGGCACTGAATATTTGTCCACTAAAGATGTTGCCATTTCTGGGGCTGAACGAAGAAGTGTTAAAGAGATCCTCAACAATCATTCGAGCATATGATGACTCTAAAAGAATGGTAATAGGGACGTTTAAGGCAGAAGTAGAGGTTGGGCTAGTTAGGTCCACAGTTGCTTTTATAGTGATTGATATCCCGGTCACATTTTCCCTGTTGCTTGGAAGGCCCTGGTTCCATCCTTTGGGAGGTGTCCCTTCCACATTGCGTTAAAAGATCAAGTTCTCTATGAACGGAAAAATTGTGACTGTTGAGGCAGATGCCTAATCTATGGTAGCTGCAGTGAATGAAGGAGTTGGTTCCCTTTAGTGGATTTCAAGTCGCTGTAATTAATGAAAAAGAGACCACGGATGCCCCTATGGTCCTTTATGAGAATTATATACCGGAGTGGCTCCCGGTATCTGTATAAGCAGAACTTTGTCCCGAGAATGGGACTCGGAATTAATTTGCCGGGGGTTGCAGAATTTAAAATTGACTCGGGAAAGTCAAAGCAGTGTGGCCTTGGCTATGAAGAAGGGGCATCTGAGCAAAAGAATCTGAAAAAGGGCAAGAATGGTAAAAGTATGATGAAGCATTTCTGAAGGTAGGAGAATTTCTTTATAAGGGTCAAGCTGAACTGGTGATGGTAGGAGATGTCGAGTATCCTGGCTTTGAGATTTTTGCAGATGTAGTTGATTTTGACAAAAGCCAACAGGAGCCAGTAGCCCCTGTAATGGTGGAAGAAACCGCTGTTAAGTCTGATGAGCTACAAAGCGGGCTGCCTATAATGAGGGAGAAAGCAGTAAAGGTGACCGAAGAGGAAGATGAAAAGAAGGCCTGTGTTGAAACTACAGAAGTGATCATGGGTGCTTTGACTGCTGCTTTAAGTAAGGCATTTGGAAAATCCAAGGAATGGTTTGATGAAGAATTGATGGCCAAAGTGAACTTAGACTCTGTGGTCGTTGAAATTGCCAAGATTATGGAGAAAGCTAAGATGCAAGTGACCGGAAAAGAAGCAGAGAAAGCTACAGTCCCGGATGATGCTCTAAAAGGGGAGATGGGAGCTGATGAAGAACAAGGCCCTCCGCCTGTGGAGGATGAAAATGATTTTGTTGTATCTATTTCTTCCATTTTTAATGTAACTGATGTACTTTATGATAAGTTCAATGAAATCCCAATTTGCTTACTTGTGTGATGTTTATCCTGATAATTCTGTGCATGCATTTAAATCATCATCAAGCATATTTAGCAGACATAACATTGCATTGCATGAAATCAATATAAGTACAGATGAAAACCCTAAAATGGTATTCATTTCACACGAGCTTGAATCCAAGGAAGAGAAAGAATTAATAAGAATACTCTAAAAACATGTTAAAGCTTTCGCCTGGTCGTACGAAGATATGCCGGGTGTGGACACAGAGATAGCAGTGCATAAAATCCCAACAGACCCCAAGTTCAGATCGGTAAAGCAGAAGTTGAGAAGACTAAGGCTGGAATGGGCTACGTTGGTAAAAGAAGAAGTGGCTAAGCAGATAGATGCCAAATTTCTCGAAGTGGTGGAGTACACAGAATGGCTAGCCAACATTGTCCCCGTGCCTAAAAAGGATGGAAGGGTCAGGGTATGCGTCGACTACAGGGACCTAGATAAAGCATGCCCAAAAGATAATTTTCCATTGCCCCATATTGACGTCTTAGTTGATAGTGCAGCAAAAGTGGCAATGTAATCTTTCATGGATGGATTTTCAGGGTATAACCAGATTCTGATGGATGTGATCGACAAGGTGAAAACATCGTTCATCACAGAGTGGGGTACTTTCTGCTACAGAGTGATGCCTTTTGGATTAAAGAATGCCAGCACCACTTATCAGAGGGCTGTCGCAACTCTGTTGCACGATATGATCCATAAAGAAGCCGAGGTGTATGTTGATGATATGCTTGTTAAATCAACAACCCGGGAAGAACATCCTATTATCCTGGATAGATTTCTAACACGCATTGGAGAGTACAACTTGCGACTTAACCCCAAGAAGTGCATATTCGGGGTCACATCAGGGAAGCTGTTGGGTCATGTAGTCAGCCAGAGGGGGATAGAAATGGACCCAGATAAAATCAAGGCCATACAAGATATGCCAGCTCCAAAGATAGAAAAGGAGGTCATATCATTCCTGGGTTCCTTACAGTATGTCAGCCGCTTCATAGCACGGTTGACTTCCACTTGTGAGCCGATTTTCAAGCTATTGAGGAAAGATCAGCCGGTCGTGTGGGATGACAGGTGTCAACTAGCATTTGAAAAGATCAAGGCTTACCTGGTAAAGCCACCAGTATTGAGTCCACCAGTTCCAGGGAAACCTCTGATTTTGTACTTGGCAGTTGAAGAATCCTCTATAGGGGCAATGCTGGCATAAGAACAAGATGGCAAGAAGGAATATCCTATCTACTACCTTAGCAAGAAATTGCTGGAGTATGAAACCAAGTACACACTGGTGGAGAAGACATGTGTGGCGATGATCTGGTTGACCAAGAAGCTGTGCCACTATTTCCAATCCTACAAGATACAAGTCGTGGCTAAAGTGGATCCAATGAAATATCTCTATAAAGCACCTGTATTGGTTGGGAAGCTATCCAGGTGGCTGTTACTCTTATCTGAATTTGACATCGAGTACATCACGAAGAAAACCATCAAAGGACGAGCCGTGGCGGAGTTTCTGGCAAACCAACCTCTAGAATTAGATTATACGGAGAATCTGGAATTCCCTGACGAGCAACTAGCCATGGTGGAAGTGAAAAGATGGGTTATGTACTTCAATAGAGTGGTGAATAGAAAAGGCGCTAGAATTGGGGTACTTATAGCAACACCAGATGGTGAGATTATTCCTTTATCCAAGAGGCTGATCTTTCCCGTAACCAATAATGGGGCATAATACGAAGCATGCTTATTTGGAATGGAAGCTCTATTAACCTTAGGGGCAAATGATGTTTTAATTGTCGGGGATTCACTTCTAGTGATCAGGCAAGCTCAGGGTGAGTGGGAGCTGAAAGAAGAAGCTTTACGGCCTTACTTGGAGCTGCTACACTTTAGAAAAGATTTATTTGGCTAGTGTGAATTCAGACATGTCCCCAGGGATGAGAATAAGATGGCTGATGCTCTAGCAACGTTATCCTCTATGTGGGAAAATCCAGAAGAGACTCAAGTGCAACCACTGGTTATAGCCATTTCTAGAGATCCTTGCTTCGAAGTACACGAGGTAATGGAGTTGACAGTTAAAGAGAAACCATGGTTCTTTGATATCTACCAGTATGTTAAAGAAGGTAGGTATCCAGAGGGGGCTAGTGCTGCTTATAAGCTGTCCCTAAGGAGATTAGCCAGTCAATTCAGAATCTTTGAAGATAAGTTGTACAATAGAACTGCACACGGGGTTCTTCTGAGGTGTCTAACAGAGCAAGAAGCAGAAGAAGTGATGCAGCAGGTACACGCAGGAACCTGCGGACCACACATGAATGGACTTGCCATGGCTAGGAAGATAATGAGACAAAGGTATTTCTAGATGACGATGCAAGCAGATTGTATAAGAAAAGTGAAGAGATGTCATGAATGTCAGATATATGCAGATATCAGTCATCTTCCACCACTTGAACTTCAGAATCTAGCATCTCCTTGGCTGTTTTCAGCATGAGGGATAGATATGATTGGTGAAATTCATCCAGCTGCATCTAATGGACATAGATTCATAGTTGTAGCAGTTGATTACTTCTCCAAATTGGTTGAAGCAGAATCCTTTGCTAATGTGATAGCCAAGCAAATGGTCAAGTTCATCCAGAAGAACATCTTCACTTAGTATGGGATTCCTCACCACATAGTAACTGACAATGGAGTACAGTTTCAAGGGGCAATAGATGGACTACTTGTAGAGCATGGTATTGAACATCATAAGTCCTCTCCATACAGACCACAGGCTAATGGTGCAGTGGAAGCGGCTAATAAGGCAATAAAGAAGATCTTATCAAAGATGGTAACCACTTCAGAGATTGGGCCGATAAACTGCCTTATGCTCTTTAGGGTTACAGAACCAGTGTTAGAACGCCAATAGGAGAAACTCCTTACGCCTTGGTATAGGGAATGGAAGTAGTATTGCCAGTGGAAATAGAACTTAAGTCACTTAGAGTCGCCCTGGAGGCTCAGCTACCAAAGACTCAATGGGTTCAAGCTAGATATGAATAGTTGGCAGAACTAGATGAAAGGCGACTGAGGGCACTGGACCATCTTCAGATGTACCAGCGCAGAATGGCCAGAGCCTATAATCGGAATGTGAAGTATTCCAAACGGCAGTTGAAAACGGGTGACTTGGTTCTAAAGCAGCTAAGGCCTTCAAATGTTGATGTTAGGGGCAAGTTGAGACCCAACTGGGAAGGACCTTATGTGGTGAAAAAGGTGCTATCAAAAGGCGCTGTCAGCATCATGGACATGGACGGAAATGAGTTCATTAATCCTATCAACCAGGACAGGCTAAAGCTTTATCATGTGTAAAAAAAGAAAAATATCTGCTAGGCTGAAAACTCGAAAAGAGTGGTCTAGGCAAAAGTTAAGACACAAGAGAAAATAATCAGTTGAAAAACCTGAAAAGGACAACTGGTGACGGATTCTGGCTTAATGTGGAATATGTTCCATTTAGGAACCAACTCATTTCAAATGTACTTATTTTGACTTCATCAATAAAGTGTAGTGTTTGTTTAAATATATTTGCATGGTTATGACAAATGCACAAGCAAAGTTGTCTTGCATAAACGTACATTTAGAGAAAGCACTTTGCATTCAAATGATTGAAATCATTGCATTATTTAACAAGTGAAAATGCACTAAATACATGCAATTTGAAATCTTTTGTCAACCTCTAAAACTCAGTTCATCTTCTTAAAAGAGCAATAAAATGGTCATGGAGACATCTCAATCATCTTAAAAAAAAAAAGAGCTCGCTGAGGTGAAAACTGAGAAGGCGCCTCAGGTAAAAATTAGAGCAGCTCGTTAAGGCGAAAACCAAAAAGGCGCCTCAAGCAAAAATTAGAGCGGCTCGCTGGGCTGAAAACCCGTATTGGGCAACCCAGACAAAAATTAAAGCACTTACAAGCTCATAATTTGCCCACAGAGCAGTAAAAATAGAATGTCCTCAACATTCCCCATAGAAGTTATCACAGCGACTCCCCATAGAGTCACCACGCAATGCCTCAGCAGAATCTACATAAAGAACACCATAATGGTTTCCCCAATCGAGTTGCCACACTTTTCCCCAGCGGAATCTCTGTAAGGAGCACTACGATTGTCTTCCTAGCAATATCATATATCCCCAACAATCACCTCACTCCTTCAAAAATCACCAAACAAAGCCCCCGAAGGAAGCAAAATCAACCAGGGGCAATATATCTCTCTCCAACGGAAGGCGGAAACATCAAATAATGGAAAATGCATACATGTACATATACATCATCGTGCACTCATACATTGCATACATCAATCACTTATCCCTAGCTAGTCTTCATTCTTGATCGAAGGGGCAAAAATTTTTGTTTAAAAATCTCTCGATCAAGGAATGAAGACTTGCTATCTTAAGTGCAGGAATTCATCATCCCCTGCTTCAATTCCTCAGTAGATCTGCCTCGAGTAATATAAACTCGGTATCGGTTCAGATCAGCTTCATCATCTAAGTTCCTCGGCAGATCCGCCTTGAGTAATATAAACTCGGTATCAGCCCAGATCGGCTTCATCATTCATTTCTTCAGCAGATCCGCCTCGAGTAATATAAACTCGGTATCCCCCCAGATCGGCTTCATCATTCACTTCCCCAGCAGATCCGCCTCGAGTAATATAAACTCGATATCGGCCCAGATCGGCTTCATCATCTAAGTTCCTCGGCAGATCCACCTCGAGTAATATAAACTCGGTATAGGCCCAGATCGGCTTCATCATTCACTTCTTCAGCAGATCCGCCTCGAGTAATATAAACTCGGTATCGGCCCAGATGGGCTTCATTATCCATTTCCCCAGCAAAGCTCGCCTCAGGTAACCTAAACCCGGTATCGGCTTATTTTACTCATCTTTCGCCTCGGGTAACATAGACCCGGTATCGGCTAATTTCATCTCCAGCGTTGCCTCGGGTAACCTAGACCCGGTATCGGCTAAACCACAATTCAACCTTTGTTTGCCTCGGGTAACCTAGACCCTGTATCGGCCTATCCGCCTCGACTTCGCCTCGGGTAACCTAGACCCGGTATCGGCTTATCTCATCAGAGGGTTCGTTCCAGTGCTCGCGACGCTTTGATTTGCGCTCTCAAATTCATCATCTCAGGTGTTGTAAACCTGGAGCTATGTGTCGAATTTGATCACGCGAGGGGCAGCTGTAAGTGCCAGAATTTCCTATACTTAAAAAAAAAGAAAAAAGAGTCATACGACTGTCCTTACAGTCATACGACTGTAATATCGGAGCAGTTGCAGGAGCCCATACCTCTGCAGCAGAAAAATGGAGGAGAGAGGGAGGAGCATTAATTGCTCCGGGATAGACAGGAAGCAAGCAGAGAAATCAGAGTAGAAAAGGAGAAAGAGAGGGAGAAAAAGCCAATCTTGGATTCTGGTGGAAAAACTTAGAGAGAAAAGAGAAAGGAGGGAAGGAAAAGAAAGAAAAACCAAAACCCACAAGTTCTTCTTTTCCTCTTCTATTTTCTTTTAATTATCAGAATTAGGGTTAAAATTTGATAGAAATCCTTAGGTTAATCAATTAACTTCACAAACAAATCGAAATCCTGGACTTAAATAAACAGAAACCTTGACATTTGGAGATTCTTTGGACCAAAGTTCTCAACCCAAAACTTAAGGAAAAAGTGCAAATTCGTGTGGATTGGAGCGACGCCAGGGGTCAAATCGACTTGGATAAGCTTCTAAAAAGGTAGACACTCCTTTTCCTTTCACTTTTTCTTGCTTTCTGGGTGATTGAAGTGTATTTTTGTGCATTTTCTGCTGTGTTTTCGAACTTCTATTTCTGGAAATCAAGAACAGTCGCACGACTGTTCTTGGATTTTATGAACAGTCGTACGACTGTATATACAGTCGTACGAGTGTTCTTGATTTCCAGGTCATTTTCTTTCATTTTGTTTCGAATAAAATTTTGACGAAATCTTGATTCTGGGCCCTTTACAGTCGCACGACTGTAACTTATAGTCGTACGACTGTAGTTACAGTGGGACGACTGTAACCTTCATTCCAAAATCAAAGTTTCACCTTTAAGCCATAAAAATTTTTAAAAATCCATAAAAAATCAGAAAAATCCAAAAATCCCAAAAATGAATTTTGATATGTGCATTCACAACCTTAGATTTATTTTTAGTAAACTTGTATTTAGAACAATCCAACGATGGAGACCCAGTTCTCCCGAAAACCGACCCACTTAATACATGAAAAATGCATGTAAACCGGTAAAATCATTTTTAAAATGAATTTCTCACAAAACCAAAAAAATACATGGATGTTTGGTGATTTTTGATAAGGTCGGTTTTTGACCTTATCTTTTAGGCAATTTCATGGTTTGAACGGCAATTTTTAGAGCTCTTTGTGCGAATGTTTGTGTGGTTTTTGAGTATTTTGTGATTTTTATGTTTTGGATAGATTTTTATAACTTTTAGTATTTTTCGTGTTTTCTAGGGTTGTTTTTGTAATTTTGCACAATATGTCGTTTTTATGGTCCGTGGTGTTGGTGCGGTTATATTTCTTTATGCTTGTTTTGGACAGGTATTATGACCCGAACCGGAAGTTGGTGCATCGGCGGTAAGGAAGAGTTTGAAGTGTTGAAAATCAAGGTGGCACGGCGTGCCACAATTAGGGCACGGCGTGCCAATCTGGTGGGCCAAGAGATGCAATCCAGTGGAGTGGCACGAAAACGTGCCACTCAGACCAGCGTGGTGTGCCAACCCCAAAACCACACGGCACGGCGTGCCACCTCCAGCAGCACGGCGTGCCACCCCCAATTCTGCACAGCACGGCGTGCCACTTCCACCAGCACGGCGTGTCGAGCCCCGAAATCCTGCTGTTGCCCTACTTTCATCCTTTCTTTTTCCTGGTTTTAACCTAGCCGTATAAATAGGTTATTTTCTAAGTTTTAAAGGATCTTTTTCTAGACTTTTAGAGTGAGAGCAGAAACTTGTAGTGAGGTTTTGAGCTTGAACTATTTGTTTTCTTTGAGTTTTGAATCATAGATTGGTAGTAGCTTTACATAGAACCTTCCCCTTTTGTGACGTTCTTAGTTCCGGCTTGAGTTCGTCTATAGAGGTACACCCCAAGCATCTTCACACCGTCGGAATCCGGTTAATCGGACCAAAAGGGCATAAGTTTTTCTTCTTCTCTTTTGTAATTTGATTAAGTTAGTTTTTGATTCCGCAATTGATTGTGTTTGGTTGTAAACATTGAATTCGTTTCACCTTTCTTGATTAATACAAGTGATTGCAATTTAATTTCAATTTTTATTCCTCTTCTTTATGCAATTCCTTTAATGATAATCTAGTCTCATAAGATCTTAATTTATTAAGTTCATATTTGTGGCATTACCTAGATTGACACCTAGGAAACCATTAGTATTGACGACACTGTGGAACTTACGTGCCCCTATTTTCTGAGCTTTAGAATTAGACCGCCTCTAAACAAGGGAAACCGGCTAAGGACTTAAAAGATCTAGACACGCTAGGTTGAATTATCGAAAGAACATAATTAAGGGTTAATTGTTGATTTAAATTCATCTATTGTAGTTAATTGATAAAGCCATCTCCATTAGCATTCATAGGTCGGTAAACCGCCAATTGATAATCCAAATTCAAGTGCAAAGTAAGCTGGAATAGATCAACTAGGAGTAGGATAATTAGTTGTTAGCATAAACGAATCCAAAAACTAAGTTCCGCCTAGGACACGCAAGGAACCCGAGTAGTTTAGTGTTTGCAGAATATTTTTCTCTGTGGGATCGATACCTGGACCAACCAGAATTATTACTTGTCAACGATAGGTACACTGCCTTAGTTGTGCTTTTCTAGGTTTAGTTTTACTACTACGCCTAGGACCCATCAAGTTTTTGGCACTGTTACCGGGGAGATTTATTTTTCTGCATCATTGAGCCAAAAGTTTATTTGCTGATCTAGGCACCATTCTTGTGCATATAGTTAAATAATTTTTCTTTTCTGTGAATATTTGTTGCAATTTAGTTTTCTTTATTTTTTCTGTGTGTGTGTGTTTTCTAGCTTATGCGAACTCGCTCTCAACACCCTGAGCTTGTACCTTATAACCCTGAAATTGAACGTTGGTGTCGCAGGAACCGTAGAGTACAACAAGAGCAAATTGTCCAAATGGAGCATCAGCAACAGGACGATGAGGAGAGACAGCTCCGGGAAAGAGTTGAGCAAGAGCGACTCCGGCGAGAGCGGGAGGAGTTTGATAGAAGAAGGGGTGGTGATAGAGACAACATGGTCATGACCGACCTAATGGCTCCACATCGGCCCCGGAACAGATCCGGAGTGGTTATTCCAGCCATTACTGCCAATCACTTTGAGTTGAAGTCCAGCATGATCAATTTGATCCAAGGGAACGGGCTATTCAGTGGTGGAATAAGTGACAACCCCAATGATCACTTAGACCGGTTTCTCATGGTGGCCGATACAGTCCGAATTGGTGGAGTGCCCCAAGATGCGGTGCGGTTGAAGCTGTTTCCCTTTTCATTATGCAGGGGAGCAATGGAATGGTACAAGTCCTTGAGGCCCGGATCAGTAACTTCATGGGACCAACTGGAAGAACAGTTCTTAGCATAATACTTCCCACCATCAAAGACAGTTCAGCTAAGGAACGAGATCAGGGGATTCCGGCAATTTGGGACTGAGACTCTTAATGAAGCATGGCAGAGATTTCAACGGTTATTGCAGAACTGCCCCCACCATGACATGCCGCGTTTCACTCAGGTAAGCACGTTTTATCATGGTTTGACACCAGCTAACCGTGCCATTATTGATTCTTCTGCAGGTGGGGACATTTTTAAGAAGACGGCTACACAAGCCGAGGAGTTGATTGCGGAGCTGGCTAGAAAGAGTACCTTGTGGCAGTCGGACACGCCAACAAGGAATGAGGTTCGAGCTGTAGATTTGGGACGCCAAGATGCAGCCATGGACCATGTGAACAAGAAGCTGGACCTGTTGATGTCCCGCCTGAATTTAAATGGGCCACAATACCAGCCGGTGTTGTGTGTATCATGTGGAGCGGAGCATCCCGGGCAAGAATGTGCATTGGGCGACCTATTCGCCCAACCGTCCGAAAACGTAAGTTTTGTGGGAGGAAACCAAAGGTACAATAATTCTAACTTTACCCACAAAATTTCAATAATAATAATAATAATTACGGAAGAAGGTATCAACACCCGAACATGTCTTATGGTAATAACCAAAATGTGTTGAGACCTCCTTCCGGATTTCATTATGAGCACCGTGAGCAGGGGTTAGGTAAGGCCCTATTTATTCCTAATGATCAATCCTCACAGCAACCTCAACAGTCTAAGCAAGATGAGACGGTTTTGTCTTTATTAAAAGACATCTCGTCTCGGCTTGCTGATAATGACGCATACTGTAGGGATTTGCGTAAGCAGGTGGCTCAAATGAGTAGGGAGAGGCAGGAAAGACCTTAGAGAGCACTTCCAAGTAGAACTGAACAAAACCCTAAGGGTAATCAATGGGAGACAGCTCAAGTTATAACCCTACGAAGTGGTAGGCAAGTGGAGGACCGAGTGCAAAATGCTGATATTCCATCCCAACCTACTGAGGTAAGTGAAGAGTTGGGAGAGGTAAGCAACCCCGACTCGATTTCTGAACCTGAACCTAGTACAAATGAAAAAGGGAAAATTCCTGACCCAGTGAGAGCCTACGTGCCTAAACTTCCTTATCCTCAAAGGGAGAAGAAAGATAAACTGGGGCAAAAATATTCCAAATTCCTGGAAATTTTTAAGAAGTTAGAATTTAATTTGCCATTGATTGAGGCTCTCCAAGAGATGCCTTCTTATGCTAAATTCTTTAAAGAACTTCTTGCAGGGAAAAGAAAGCTAGGAGAGGACGAAGTGGTGGTTTTAACAGAGGAATGTTCGGCAATTATCACTAACAAACTTCCACCCAAGCTCAAAGATAAGGGCAGTTTTACTATCCCATGCCGGATCGGGAACTTGGAGATTGCCAATGCCCTATGTGACTTGGGTGCAAGTATAAATTTGATGCCTCTGTCATTTTTCAGGAGACTTGGACTGGGAGACCCAAAGCCAACCAATATGACCCTCCAATTGGCGGATAGATCTCTCACGAGGCCAAAGGGGGTGGTCGAGGACGTGCTAGTAAAGGTGGACAAGTTTATCTTCCCCGCGGGCTTTGTAGTAATGGATATGGAGGAAGATAGCGCGGTGCCCCTTTTGCTTGGAAGGCCATTTCTTGCAACTGGTAGGACTCTGATAGATGTCCAGGAAGGTAAGATTATTCTTAGGTTGCACAACGAGGAGGTAAGTTTCAACGTCTATAACTCAATGAAATATCCAGTAGATGTTGAAAGTTGTAATTTTGTAGACTTTTTTTGCCCTATTGATGCTTATGTGATAGAAAAGAGTTTCAACCAAGGGGAGTTGGAGCTCTTGTATAACTTCCTATTGAAACTATTTCCATGCAAACTGAGAAGTCGATGGATGGGGCCGTTTACCGTGCATAAGGTTTACCCCTCCGGGATGGTGGAAATTGAAACCCCGGAGGGAATTCAACAAGTAAACGGGCATCGGTTGAAGCCCTACGTCAGCGGAGGAATGAAGGAGGAGAAGCAAGTCTTACTCCTTCGTGATGTGTAATGCTAACTCGTGGACGTAGAAGTCGAGCTATTCCGACTATAAACATAGTAATGAGGTACGTGTGCCTCCCTTGTACATTAATTTTTGCGTTAATATGTTTTTGTGTGTTTTTGTGTGTAGGAATAGGTACTTAAGCAAGTTAATCGAAAATCATGATCAAAATGTGAAAAAAAGCAAAGGTTGGCAGAATTCAAGATGGCACACCGTGTCACAAGCAGCACGCCGTGCCAAGGTGAAATTGGAAGTAGCACGTGGCGTGCCAGGGTGGCACGCAATCGTGCCAGGCCGCTGTTCCGAAATCGCGTGCAAGAGCAATTCAGCAGGCCGTGCCCGACATAGAGCACGCCGTGCCAATACAGCACGCCCACGTGCCGTCGTGTTGTTCTGCAAGAGGGTTGTGCATAAGCAAGCAGCACGCCGTGCCACATTCAACACGCCGTGCCAATTACAGGTCTGCAAGGCAGCACGACGTGCCAATACGGCACGCCAACGTGCCGTCGCGCTGTTTATAAAGTGAGTTATGGAAGAGAGAACAACACGCCGTGTCAAAACTGGAGCACGCTGTGCCACATATTCAAACTGGAGCACGCCGGCGTGCCCTCACGCTGTTTCCAGGTAAGTGTTTTTGCTCTGCTCAGCATGCCATGCTGATTGTTTGGCACGGCGTGCCGAGCGTTTAAATTTTGAAATCCTAGGTCTAATCCGCCCGCCTATATAAAGCCCCTTTCCGCTTCCCCCCATTGTAACCGCCCATCCCTCTTCTTCTTCTTCTTCTTCTTCTTCTTCTTCCTCTTTCTCACTTTCTCTCACCTTCTCACTTTCTCTCTCTCTCTTCACTTTCTCTCTCTAGAACCACTTCTCCCCTTCTCCCTCTCTACTCTTCTTCTTCCTTCCTTTCTCCCCTTCTCCTTATCCACTCTTATTCTCCCTTCCTTCTTCATCTTCTCCCTCTCACCTTCTCCTCCACTCTGATTTTGCCCTAGGATTTTCTTTTGCTTCATTTTCCTTACAACCAGGTATGAATTCATGCTTTGCTCTCCCTTTATTTTTTTTATTGTTTGTTCTTTTTTCTCATTTTGATTTTGATTGATTGACTGCTTAATAGGGTATTGTTTTGCATTCTTTTTCTTTTTCATGGTTTGTATTTTTGACAGTAGATTTTCTTTGGATTTGGGTTCTTTTGTTTTTGATTTTTGTTTTATTTTTATGGTTGTGTAATTATAGGATGAAGAAGAAGACCGTCGCCGATCGGAGACACGGTTCGTCACGACGGCCCATAGAACCGTCACCGGAACCGGTGCCACGTGACGAATTACCTACCGAACAGTTGATGGCCCCGTTGACGAGCCTCTCAAGGAAGTACAAATGCCCCTTTCCTTTACTTTCAGATGATGAAGGTAAAAAATACAAAACCCTATTTCCTTTAGAAAGCAGCCCCTTTCGAACTTTCGATTGGGAATTTCTATTTGTGCAAGATAGGTCGGAGGCAGTAAAAGCTAAATTGACTAGTCTAGGGTGGTATGAGTTTGTGAAATCTAATCCACCCATCTTTATGGAGTTGAACCTTGAATTCTACTCCACCTTGAGCTTTAAAACAAACCCGAATACGGGCCTTAGGAGCATGACATTCCGCCTCTTTGGTACTGAATGGTCTTTGGATATTGAGGGCCTTAGGGCTTGCATAGGTATTGAGGGGAATGGTTACAAATGGCCCGAGAATATGGATGCCAAGAAATTTTGGCGCTTGGTAGGGCAAGGGGTATACCAACCTCGGTTTGCCAAAACTTCCCAAATTCATGACCCTATTTTGCAATTAATTCACAAGTTTGTGTGTTTAAATTTTTCGGGAAAAACTGAGAGCAACCGAGTTAATGCATTTGAACTTTTAATCCTGTGGCATGTGCATAGTGAGATTAAGGTGCATATGGGCTTCTTTGTCATGGAAGCCTTATACAACCACCACAACCGAGCTAAGTCCGAACTAGGGTTAGGACATATTGTAACTTGTATTGCGTGCTTCTTTCATAGTAATACTTGTTATAAAAACCTCGATAGCATCCTTCCCAAGAAGCTTTCGAGGGGAATCTTGTCTTGCTCCTATGTTGTGACAGCTGCAGGTACTTCAAGTGCGGGAGGTTCGAGTAGGGGAAAGGCTCCTATAGACGTAGACGAGGAGGACGAGAGTGAGGAAGCTGAGGATAGCGAGGAGGATGAGGAGAATGTTTCAGTGGGCTTAGATTTTATGGGGCGGATTGAAGGACGGCTGGATGGCATAATTGAGCAATTGGAAGGCTTAACCGTCCATCAGGTTCTGCTTGAGCAGCGGATGAACGCGCGCCTTGATCGGCAAGCAGCTCAGCTCGCCAACGTCGAGGCATTCGCCTCTTGTTTCTGTGCAGCCCAAGGGTGGCCATACCCGCCGCCACCAGCCCCTGATATGTGAGGTAACCCTTTTCCTTTCCCATATAGTTTGCTCCTTCTTCCATTGCACTTTTGGAAGTAAGTGCATTCTAAGTGTGGGGTGGGTAAAGGGATTTCTCCCTTTCTTTTGCTTCTTTTTACATTGCACTTTTTGATTGTTTGTTTCGAATGTTTATTGGTGTTTTTGCATATTTGGATGTATTGCGTTGGTTTTTGGTTAGATTTAGGCTTTAGTTTTCAATGCATGTGGAGTTGGTTTTGGTTGTTTTTGGTTTGATAGTGTTTTTAGGTTGTTTATGTGTCAATTTCTGTTTGAATAACATTGCTTAATCCACCCTCGAACCTAAGTCTTTGTGCTTGGATTGGTAGCAATTGGATAGGGATACTAGGAGTTGTTTGCAAGTCATTAGCTTGTTTGTGCGTGATTTGTGATTCTTGATGGTAACCATTGGTTAGATTTGTCATTTAGGTTGCATTAGGGAATTAACCCTCTACCTCTACTTGCATGATTGAGCTAGGATTACGTCTTGGAACATTGGTTGAGTCACACGACCTAGCATACAACCCTTAGTACACTTGTGAGAATTTGAGCCTTTGGAACCATTTCACATCGGTTCTATTTCTTTGTGAGGGTAAAAACAATCGTGACACACTAGATCATAGAACCCGGTGTTGTTTTGCACTTGGCATCGAGAGCTTAATATGTGGAGACCCTTAGGATTAACCCCTTGACTTAAATAACCCTAACCCTAACTACTAATTCATCCCTTAGATCACCCAAAGCCACTAAATTAACCTTTTTGACTTAAAAAACCTTCACCAAGCCAACTCTATCATCCTAACTTTTTACCATTCACTTTGATTTTCCTTTCTTACCCTCCTCTCCTAAATCAAGTAATTGGCTAAGTTGTTCATTCATTTTGGGGTCAATCATCGTTTGCATTTCAACTCTTTCACATCTAGTCCTATGGAAAAATTGTGTTAAAAAAAAAACAACAAAAACAAAAATCCAAATAGAGTCAATGTGTTTGTTTGGTTTCTTTTCGTAAAATTCAGAGTTTGTGAACGCATGTCTTGTTTGTCCGGTTTGCATCTTTAAGCCAGTATTTGTGTTCCATGTTTCAGTTCATTTGTTGAATAAAGGATTAGGGCGATCATCTAATTGCCTTGACCCATGTCTTGTCATTTTTTCTTTTCTTTTCTCCATTAAGTTGTGTTTTGGCCGTTGGGTGTGGATGAGGCCTTCTTATTGTCAAATTTAATTTCAAAAAAAAAAAAATCTAGCAAAGCAAACACTCTTAGGACTAGTTTTGAGTTGAAAGTTGCATGACCCGTCTTTAGTACTTAGTCAATTTGTATATTTTACTTGATTTGTAGGAGTTGTATACCTAAAATTTCCCTTTTATCAAACCTACCCCAAGCCGTAACATTACAAGCCCCAGGTTCTCTGATTTTGCTCCTTGACCAATGACTTCACCGGGATTGCCATTAGTTCGCTACGTGATGTGTGCCATTGTTTGTTTTTGTGTGCTCATCCGCCTTACCTTGAACTTGAGCATTGGAGTGACAACTTGTGAGGTGCTTTGTGGTTGTATAAACTCTGTTTGTTCCTCACCCTTTGACTAGCTAAATTTTGTTGGGTTCGGGTATTGAGTGGTCTTGAACCTGGTGCACCTAGTGTCATTTCGAAGGTGATACTTTACTTTCTTGAGTTTATGAATTTCGTACGGTTAAACCCTTAGTTGGATTTGCAAGTAAAAGCGAGCAAGTTTACTCCTTTGTCTTTAGTTGATTTGCTTGAGGACAAGCAAGACTTTAAGTGTGGGGTGGTTGATAAGGTTGGTTTTTGACCTTATCTTTTAGGCAATTTCGTGGTTTGAACGGCAATTTTTAGAGCTCTTTGTGTGAATGTTTGTGTGGTTTTTGAGTATTTTGTGATTTTTATGTTTTGGATAGATTTTTATAACTTTTAGTATTTTTCGTGTTTTCTAGGGTTGTTTTTGTAATTTTGCACAATATGTCGTTTTTATGGTCCGTGGCGTTGGTGCGGTTATGTTTCTTTATGCTTGTTTTGGACAGGTGTTATGACCCGGACCTTAAGTTGGTGCATCGGCGGCAAGGAAGAGTTTGAAGTGCTGAAAATCAAGGTGGCACGGCGTGCCACAATTAGGGCACAGCGTGCCAATCTGGCGGGCCAAGAGATGCAATCCAGTGGAGTGGCACGAAAACGTGCCACTCAGACCAGCGTGGCGTGCCAACCCCAAAACCGCACGGCACGGCATGCCACCTCCAGCAGCACGGCGTGCCACCCCCAATTATGCACAGCACGGCGTGCCACTTCCACCAGCACGGCGTGCCGAGCCCCGAAATCCTGCTGTTGCCCTACTTTCATCCTTTCTTTTTCCTGGTTTTAACCTAGCCGTATAAATAGGTTATTTTCTAAGTTTTAAAGGATCTTTTTCTAGACTTTTAGAGTGAGAGCAGAAACTTGTAGTGAGGTTTTGAGCTTGAACTATTTGTTTTCTTTGAGTTTTGAATCATCGATTGGTAGTAGCTTTACATAGAACCTTCCCCTTTTGCGACGTTCTTAGTTCCGGCTTGAGTTCGTTTATAGAGGTACACCCCAAGCATCTTCACACCGTCGGAATCCGGTTAATCGGACCAAAAGGGCATAAGTTTTTCTTCTTCTCTTTTGTAATTTGATTAAGTTAGTTTTTGATTCCGCAATTGATTGTGTTTGGTTGTAAACATTGAATTCGTTTCACCTTTCTTGATTAATACAAGTGATTGCAATTTAATTTCAATTTTTATTCCTCTTCTTTATGCAATTCCTTTAATGATAATCTAGTCTCATAAGATCTTAATTTATTAAGTTCATATTTGTGGCATTACCTAGATTGACACCTTGGAAACCATTAGTATTGACGACACTGTGGAACTTACGTGCCCCTATTTTCTGAGCTTTAGAATTAAACTATCTCTAAACAAGGGAAACCGGCTAAGGACTTAAAAGATCTAGACACGCTAGGTTGAATTATCGAAAGAACATAATTAAGGGTTAATTGTTGATTTAAATTCATCTATTGTAGTTAATTGATAAAGCCATCTCCATTAGCATTCATAGGTCGGTAAACCGCCAATTGATAATCCAAATTCAAGTACAAAGTAAGCTGGAATAGATCAACTAGGAGTAGGATAATTAGTTGTTAGCATAAACGAATCCAAAAACTAAGTTCCGCCTAGGACACGCAAGGAACCCGAGTAGTTTAGTGTTTGCAGAATATTTTTCTCTGTGGGATCGATACCTGGACCAACCAGAATTATTACTTGTCAACGATAGGTACACTGCCTTAGTTGTGCGTTTCTAGGTTTAGTTTTACTACTACGCCTAGGACCCATCAATTTTTCCCCTTGAATTTTGCAAATGGAAAATTATTGTGCATTAAGTTTATGCTTGGTTTAATTTTCTATTTGTGATTTGATTATGGAAATTTTTATTTTGCATATAGGTTTTATGCTAGATTTAATTTCCTATGCTTGATTTATTTTCTTGCTATTCATTTTGCGAAAAAAATCATGGATTGTTTCGGGTCGAAACGGGGGCAGCAGCTGCTGCCCCGCCCTGCGGGCCGGGCCCGTTTTTGGATTGGCGGGATTTTGGGCCGGGCTGGGTTTTAAAATTTTAATTTATTTTAAAATTATGCGTGTTTAAATTTTGGTAATTTTTATGCGTGTGGGGTTCTAAAATTTTAATTGGTTTTAATATTGTGCGTGTTTAAGTTTTGGAAATTTTATGCCAATGTTTTATGAATGAAATTTATTTTTCGTTCATGCGATATTAATTTTGGAAATTAATACGGTTAATTGAAATTGGTACGGACTTTCTTGGCACGATTACCTGGACGACTAATTTGGAATTCATGGTTTTTCAATTGGATTGGGAGCAGTGTTCTGTCAGGGTTGGAGGCCCAAGACCCATATGGGCTTAGAACTATGAACAGCCAATATTTGGCAATTTCAAAATAATGGCTATGGACATATATGAAATGGGATTAATTCATGCATTTAACATGTTTATAAATTGTATATATTGGTTTACATGTATGTAATTGAATGCATGAATGGATGTTATAGGGCCTTATTTATTCGGGTTGTAATATTCTTTTGGTAAATACGGCCTGCGCACCGTTTTCTTTTTATGTAATTTTATTTTATTTGTTTATTATGAAATTATGTAAAGAAGAAGCCAATTGGATTGGCGTGCTAGAAGGATGAGGATGCGGCCCACTTGATGTCGTTCTAGTATAGGTTTACTAGAATTATATTAGGATGTAAATTTTTTTAATTTAATTATGCTTTATTTATTTACATGAAAGAATGTATGATCCAACCCAATTTCACCCGCCTATACATCTAAGCCGTCATTAATTGAATCTAATAACCAAATGATAATTACTAAGTCTCTTAAAAGTGCTTCCCTCATTCATAACCTACTCAAAGTGGGGATAGGCCAGCTGTAGACCAACCCTCGTGGGATGCATTGGAGTATCGTCATTTTGTATTAGGTTGGAGTATTGGTTACTCTAACACTTGGATGGAGGTTTTGACTTAGCGTGGGTAGTAAGATGTTCCTGGCCCTAAGCACAGATGGGGTAAGTGCCAACGACCCATCAAACCGAGAGTCCCTAGGTTGGGATTGGATGGCTATCCTACCTAAAAATTGGGGTATAGTTGTTCCAGGCCCTCGTCTGGCTATATCTTGATATAATATGGATCTCGGCCCATGAGCCCAACAACTCAGTTTAATTAATAACATGATTCATTATTAATTATAATATGGGAAGAACAAGTTAAGTCCTTTATTAACCCTCATAAATTTTTCTGTGTAGTAACCAATGGCTACGAATAATACTTTATCACTGCGATCTTTCCTGGAATGGGACATGCTTTCTGGCCCCAACTTTTGGACGAGTCTAGGAACTTGAAGAGAGTTCTAAGACTAGAGTCTAAAGAGTATGTGCTAGAAAGGCCTGTACCAGCTGCACCAATGGATTGTAATCCATCGGCTTGATAGCTAGAGGAATACAAGGTGCAGGTCTAGAAGACTCTGCCGGTACTCATGGTCAATAAGGGGAAACCTCCTCTTGCTATAGGCAAGGCAAAGGCCAAGGCCAAGGCTAAGGAAGTCAAGGCTAAAAAGGTTAAAGCCCAGCCTAAGGCCCGTTCCAAGGATGTCTGCTTCGGGTGCAAGCAGACTGGACATTGGTAAAGATCGTGTCCCAAGCTCTTGGGAGAGAAGAGGGAGACACAGGGCGTGTCTTCATCAGGTATATATGTCATAGACATTAACCTCCGTTTCAACATCTTATGTATTGGATACTAGATGTGGTTCTCATATTTGTTGTAATGTGCAGGGACTTAAGAATAGGAGATCACTGGGATCAGGATAAGTGGACTTACGGGTCAGAAATGGAGCAAGGGTTGCTGCCATAGAGATCAGTAGGACCAGTTTATATGCCTAGTAGATTAGTTTTGTTACTGAAACTATGTTATTTTGTACCTGTTTTGTACAGGAATATTATTTCTGTTTCAGTTTTGGATATTTCTGGATGTACATTTACTATTGGTAATAGTAAAAAGGGTTTATCTAGAAAAGAATTATTTTATGGAGCAGCTCTGTTAAATAATGTCTTTTAATATCCTGGATCTAAATGAAACTAATCATGTCTATAATATACATACGTAAGGGTTAAGCCTAACGAACTTAATCCAGTTTACCTTGGCATTGTCATTTAGGCCACGTAAACAAGAAGTGCATAGCTAGGCTTTGCAAAATTTAAACCCTAGGATCACTTGAAATGGAGTCACTTGATATATGCGCGTCCCCTTTAAGAGGTAAAATGACTAATGCTCCTTTTAGCAAGTAGGCTGAAAGGGCCGCTAGCTCACTGGACCTAACACATTCAGATGTATGTGGACCTATGAGCAAAGCAACCAGGGGTGAACATCTATACTTTGTTCCTTCACAGACAATTTTATCAGATATGGCTATGCCTATTTAATGAAATATAAGTCTGAGACCCTTGATAAGTTCGAGGGATTTAGGAACGAAGTATAGAACCCACTAGGCAGAAATATCAAAGCCATTCGGTCATACCGAGGTGGTGAGCATATAAACATAGTGTATGACTCATTTTGAGTGGGCATGGAATAGTTCCACTGCTCACTTCTCCAGGAACGCCACAATGGAATGGGGTGTCCGAACGGAGGAACAGGGCCCTGTTGGACGTGGTCCGCTCAAATGATGAGTCATGCCTCTCTCCCAATAAGTTTCTAAGGATACGCTTTTGAGACAATGGCTCTCATTTTCAATTATACTCCGACTAAGGCTTTGGAAAAGACCCCATTTGGATTATGGATGGGCAGGGTGCCCAATGTGTCTTTCCTACGGATTTGGGGTTGTTATGCATAAGTTAAGAAATTGACTGTGAGCAAAACTAGAACCTAAAACCGATTAATGCCTATTTATGAGCTGTCCTAGGGAAACCAAAGGGTATTACTTCTACAACCCCGCTGAGAATAAGGTGTTCATGGCTCGAAAGGGGGTCCTTCTTAAAAAGGGGTTTCTTTCTAAGAAAAACAGTGGGAGCGATGTTGAACTCAGGGAAGTTGAAAGCTCACAAACTCCTGAAAAGGGTTACTTGGGGACCAGGGTAGAGCTTCCACAAGTGGAAGCACTAGCCCAAGTCACACAAGAACCTAGAAGGTATGGTAGGGATCGTCAGGAACATGAGAAGTATGGGTTTCTCATTTCCGCTGGTTACGCTTATTTTGTCTTGGACAAAGAAGGGCCCAAAACCTTCCAGTAGGCTATAACTAGCCCACTGTCTACCTTGGAGGCAGATATGCAATCTATGTACGATAATCAGGTTTGGAACCTGGTTGATCCACCTCCGGGTGCTAAGGTAATAGGTTGCAAGTGATGCTATAAGCTATAGGCCGACAATACCTTTAAGGGTGTGTATAAGAGGTTTAGTGGGAGCATAGTAACTTTCCTGGTATTATATATGGATGGCATCCTTTTGATTGGAAGCGACATACTAACACTACAAGGGTCTTGTAATGGTTGAGTAAGTGCTTCATAATGAAGGACTTCGGTGATGCTGAGACGATCCTAGGGATCAGGATCTACAAGGTTAGACCCAATCGGCTTCTAAGTCTAAGTCAGGCCAAGTACATAGACATAGTTCTAAAAAGATTCAGCATGGACCAGGCTAAGAAAGGTTTCTTGCCAATGGGTCGTGGGCTGAAACTTAGTAAGAAGAACTGTCATAAAACAAGGTAGGACAGGGAGAACATGAAGTTAGATCTATATGCTTCGGCTATAGGATCAATCATGTACTCCAAGCTATGTACGACACCTGATGTCGCCTTTGCACTAAGTATGATGAGCCAGATCCCGGGAGGATCACTAGAAGGCTGTCAAAGCAATCCTGAAGTACCTTAACCGAACTAAGGATAGCTTCTTGGTGTTTATAGGTCAGGAAGAGCTATCAGTTACTGGGTACACTGATATAAGCTTCCAGACTGACCAGGATGAATATCAATCGCAGTCTAGGTATGTATTCATGCTAAATGGTGGTGCTGTTGTTGGAGAGGCTCCAAGCAACCACCCATCGCAGATTCCATCACAGGAACTGAGTATATTGCAGCGTGTGTAGCAGCTAGGGAAGCTGTGTGGATAAAGAAGTTTATCACGAAACTGGGGGTAATGTCTACTATCTGGGAACCAGTTGATATCTTCTGTGACTAGGAAGGGCTGTTGCACAAGCTATGTGCCCCGGTCACACATAAACACGAAGAACATACTTAGAGAGTTTCACCTATTGCAAGAAATCGCTGAGGGGGTGACATCTCATTACAAAAAGGGGACACCAAAGACAATGTCGTAGATCTTTTGACCAACATGCTTGGCTATGCCTATGCATGTAGGTTATACTAGATCTATATGTTGGGGATTTAATCGCACAAAACAAAACGCAGCGGAAATAAAAGGATTAATCCCCACCAAGGACCCATGTACATTGCATTGAATTGGAAGGAGGGTTAAAGAATTACCTCTTAATTTTGCAGGATTGGATACAGGAACCAAAGCAGATTCCCTCTACAGTTGATCCACACCGAGCAATTGACTCACCGCGTGCTAGCGCCGGGATCGTAGAACAGTTCTTCGAATGAGAAGGTGAAAAATTGATATTTTTCCATTCTTGGCCAAAGCAAATTTCGGCTATTTGATGGAGATAATGGGCTGCTGATTTTCGTCCCACACCTTTTTGTTTCTAGGGTTTTTTTTTTTCTTTTATTATTAACTTATAATTGTAATTAAATACTATATTTAATTATAATTATAAATTAGCCCCCATAAGTTTTATTAATTCTCAATTAATATTAAACTTAGTCAATTCTCCATCATATACACATATGTATGTAAAATTAATTATATCTCCATATAATATAATTAGCATACTTTATGCTATATTAATCTTATTAATATTTACATACATACATGCATATATATATATACACATATACGTAAATGTATATTATAATTAATTATATCACCATATAATATAATTATAATATATATATATATATATATATATATATATATATATATATATATATAGCATACTTTATGCCATAAATATATTAATCTTATTAATATGTTCATGTGTATATACATATACATGTAAATATATATATATATTTAATTTCTCATCAATAATAAATCATTATCTCATAATGATTTATCCCCGAATTAAGTGAATCTCATTTTGCTCTTTGTGTGTGACCCCGTAGGATCATATAAATTGGCAATGAGGAAATTACCATAATGCCCTCATAAGTCATAAGCGGACTCTAGCAAGCCATTATGACTACCCAATTCATATGATTGGTATAATCCAATAAACCTACTTATAGAATGTGTCATATTCCCTTTTGTCTCTTGATATCATGATTAATTATAAGACATGGTACACTTGTCAATCTTATATAAATTAATCATATGCTTTCTCGATCTCAAAGTGAACTGTTTAAACAAATTAATTGATACTCTATCAATTATTTGAGCACGGCCATGCATTTAACAGTCTTACTTATCGAGGGGCCCAGTGATATCGCTCTCTTGATAGAGAGGGACAAAATCCCATATCTGTCACTCACATCCCAAGGCATGAGTCATATCGTACCCAATCACAGCCTTTATAACTACTCTGTTACAAGCAGCGTTTGACTGCATCAAAGCACAACATGAATTCATCCCGGAATCCATGGTGACCTCAGGTCAAAGGAATCAGCTAATGACACTACTATAATCAAGATCAGTTGTGACACATAACCATGAACTTGATCTCATAGTGGGTCTCCAGTAACATGTTCTCTAACATATTACCCGTGAGTATAATCTGTATCTGTATACACTATATTCATCTTATGAATATCCATTATCACTCACACTAGTCTTAGTTTGTTATTATTCCCATAATAACAATCGACTAGGGATATTTAGAATAACACGATTTATTCATGGATACTTATCATAAATGCTAACATACAAACATAAATGATAATATTAATCTACACTAGATTAATCTTAGAAGTCAAATTACATAATCCAATATTGGCCTTAGGGCACAATCTCCAACACTATAGGGATTAGACCCATGCCTAGTCCCGAGGCATTGGTCCTTGTGTTTGTATAATACATTTGTACATTAATATGAACTTTATGTATTATACAATTTGTGTCAAGAGAAAAAGGCATCAATCTATTTATTATATGTCTTGTGCTATATTTTAAATAGAGTATCCAATGGACATATCCATATCCATGTTGTCAAGTGTGAGGCACTTGGCAGTAAGACTGTGGATAGGGAAAACGATATGGCCATGAAGTCATCCATAGCCTGTTCCAATCATGGGAATGAATGGAACTAAAGACTATCATTAGCCTGGTTATATGGCGGTGTCTTACCGGTCATAGAACATGGGATGTCAACCAGGTTAATGGGTACATGCACAAAGGGTATGGTACTGGATCGATCCACTTAACAGGAATCTACATGGTATAATATCACAAATGATTCTCGTGTAGTACTTGTATAAGTCCTTTGATCGGACCATATGATGATGCTGCATGTGAAGTGGCACACTTTGGTGTACGCCTAACGGGCCTGTAAAAGGGTGCCAAGTATAGGTACGTTTGGGTGTGTCAGTGAGCATGGCAGTGCTATGGATATGCAGAAGGGAATGTCACTTAGTAGTTTACTGGGACGATATCACCGGCCTCTTGATGAATGTTAATGATAAGTGTGCGGCCGCACCCAAACAAGATTGGATCTTGTTTGTAAGCATCAGTTCATTCGGTATCAAGTAAATGTCTAGACACAAAGAGGGTGATACTTCCATGCCTCCTGTGTTGGATACCGATATCAGCGACATGGGATTTACAAGTTCAAACTACAGGGTTACGATGACAGATTTGACTCCTATCTCCGTCTTAATTGGGGGATGCAGTGGCTTGCTAGAGCCCGCCTACAATCTGTGGGCCTTGGCCTACTGCCAACATAAAGATGGGCCCATTGGATCGTACACATTGAATGTCTAGACTTTAACTTGTCGGATCAAGTATGTACTTGGAGTATACATGTTTGAAGAGAGAGAGATTTATTAATTACATTATATAGATCAATTGGATTGATCAAAGTAATATAATTACTATTTATTTCGGCATTCTCTTAATTAATTCAATGAATTAATTTATGAGATTATTTCCTAGGTGGAAATATTATTACATGAATAGGTTTACATGTATTTCATTTCATGTATGTCTAATTTAATCCATTGATTAAAGTAATAGGTCAAATGAATTTTAATTTACATATATGTAATATATTATGCTATAATATATAAGCATACATGGTATATTAAAGTTGCATTTGAAATTAATTCAATTAAAGGATGTAAAATTGGGCTTAGTCTTAAAATGAAAAATGCCCACATAAAGTGGGGTTTGTTGGCCAAAATTTTGATGCATTTGGGCAAAGAATGATGAGTCATTTTGTAGGACAAAATGTGATGATGAAGAAGGTGAGTCATGGATGACTTTTGGTTGTAAAGTTGGACTTTCCATCCTCTGATGTTTTTGGTCGTTATGATGGTAAGAATGATGAGAAAAATATCCCATCTTCATTTGCATTCCTTTGGCCGAATTGTGCAGTCATCTTCTTGACTTTAAGTGGCAAAGTTAGACTTTGCTTCTTAAAGATTAAGAGAAAGAAAAGGTGATGGTGACTGGTGGTAGTGAGTCACCATGGTGAGTCATTGGTTTTGACTTATTTGTAGCAAAGTTGGACTTTGATATTCCATTCTTTATCTCCTTTTAATGATGGAAAAAGATGACATGAAGTTCACTCCACTTTTTGGCCGTAGGAAGGTTTTTCTTTGGAAGAAAAACTTTGCCCACTTTTGCATTTTGTTTCTTTTGGAAAGAAACAAGTGTGAAAGAGAGAGAAATTGCATTATTTCTTTTGGAAAGAAATATATATTGGACAGCCATCACTTTGAGCTTGGCCGCCCCTTTTCTTCTCTCTTTCTCCCTCTCTTTGAAATCGTCCGAGTCGCTAGCATGGGTTTCGGTCCAAGAGCCGTTCATATACGCATCGGTGGAGGAAATCTACACTTGATTTTTGCAGTCCGCATCCGTCTCTTAGAGAGACCGTATGGTAAGTTTTCGAACTTTCTCTTTATGCTTTAAGTTTTTGATTTCCACCTCTTAAGCTCCCGGGACCAGATTCCAGGAAATCAACTCATATTTTCGCTTTTATCGGTCGGTTTCCCGTGACGAATCCGAACAAAATTAACATTAATTTGATCAATTAATTTCACCATGGAATTAAATTTGACTTTCATAAAATTAAGATACATGTAAACCTATACATGTAAAATATTTCCTACCAGGAAATAATCTCATAAATCAATTCATTGAATTGAATTAATTTTGAGAATGCCAATGCAAATATTAATTTTATTATTTTGATCAATCAAATTGATCCTTATAATATAATTAATATAATCTTTTATCTCCGGTGCGTATACTCTAAGTATACAGGTGATCCCTTAAGTCCGAGTTCAGACGATCAATGTGTACGATCCTGTGGGCCCATCTTTATGTTGGAAGTGGGCCTATGGCCCACAGACTGCAGGTGGGCTCTAGCAAGCCACTGCAGCCCCCAATTAAGATGGAGATGGTAATCCAACTGTAATCATAACCATGTAGTTTAAACTTGTATATCCCATGTCATTCATATCGGTGTCTAACACAGAGGCATGGATTGATCACCCTCTTTTGTGTCCGGATGTTTACTTGATCCCGAATGTACTGATGCTCACAAACAAGTTCCAACTTGTTTGGGTGTGGCTACACTCTTATCAGTCACATTCATCAAGAGGCCGGTGATATCTTCTCTGTGGACTACTGAGTGACATATCCCTTCTGCATATCCATAGCACTACCATGCTCAGTGACATACCCGAACGTACCCATACTTGGCACCCTTTTACATGCCCTTTAGGCGTATACCAAAATATGCGACCTCGCATGCAACACCATCATATGGTCAGGTCAAAGGATCCATACAAGTACTACACAAGAATCACTAGTGATGCTTTACCATGTGGATTTCTCGTTTAGTGTATCTATCCACTACCATGTCCCTTTTGCATGTACCCACTAACTTGGTTGACATCCCATGTCCAATGGCCGGTAAGACACCTCCATACAACCAAGTTAATGATAGTCTCTAGTTCCATTCATTCCCATGACTAGAACAGACTATGGATCTCTTTATGGTTATATCGTTTTCCCTATCCATGGTTTTACTGCCAAGCGCATGACACTTGTCAACATGGATATGGATATGTCCATTGGATACTCCATTTAAAATATAGCACAAGATATATAATAAACAGATTAATGCCTTTATTTAATGACATAAAATATGTATAATACATAAATCCAATAAATGTACAATACAAATACAAGGTCCAATACCTCGGGACTAGGGCATATCCAACAAAAGGTGGATTTCAACTTTCTCAGTAACAAATCTTCAAATCTATAAACATGGAAATCTCCTTTTAAAATTAACATTAGCAATTTGATAACAAATATTAATTAAGATTTGAAGATTGTATAACAATGTATAATAAGTGTATGAACATATAACATTGCATATGAAGTGTATAACAATGTATAACAGTGTATAAGTAGTGTATAAACAATGTATAACAATGTATAAGAAGTATATAAGAAACATATAAACAGTGTATAAACAATGTATAAACAGTGTATAATAATATATAAGAAGTGTATGACAATGTATAGCAATGTATAAGAAGTGTATAAACAGTGTATAAGAAGTGTATAAACAATGTATAAACAGTGTCTAAGAAGTGTATAAACAGTGTATAAACAATGTATAAACAGTGTATAAACAATGTATAATAATATATAAGAAGTGTATAAACAATGTATAACAATGTATAAGAAGTATATAAACAATGTATAAATAGTGTATAAGAAGTGTATAAACAGTGTTTAAACAATGTATAACAATATATAAGAAGTGTATAACAATGTATAACAGTGTATAAGAAGTGTATAAACAATGTATAAACAGTGTTTAAACAATGTATAACAATATATAAGAAGTGTATAACAGTGTATAAGAAGTGTATAAACAATGTATAAGAAGTGTATAAACAGTGTATAAACAATATATAAACAGTGTATAAACAATGTATTAACAATGAAGTCATAAAATGCACTCCTAAAGTGCAGATACAGTCCCAAAATTGCAGTCCTAAAATGCAGTCATAAAGTGCAAATGCAGTCCCAAAATGCAGTCCTAAAGTACAGATGCAGTCCCAAAATTGCAGTCCTAAAGTGTAGACGCAGTCCCAAAATTACAGTCCTAAAATGCAGTTATAAAATGCAAATGCAGTCCCAAAATTGCAGTCCCAAAGTGCAAATGCAATCCCAAAATTATAGTCCCAAAGTGCAGAAATGCAGTCATAAAGTGCAAATGCAGTCCCAAAATTATAGTCCTAAAATGCAGTCCTAAAGTGCAGATGCAGTCCCAAAATTGCAATCCTAAAGTGCAGATGCAATCCCAAAATTGAAATGCGGTCCTAAAGTGCAGATGCAGTCGCAAAATTGCAGTCCTAAAATGCAGTCTTAAATTGTAGGTGCAGTCCCAAAATTGAAATGCAGTCATAAAGTGCAAATGCAGTCCCAAAATTGCAATCCTAAAGTGTAGATGCAGCCCTAAAATTGAAATGCAATCCTAATTAAGGTATATTCAATGTAATAGTGTATCTTAAGGTATAAATAACTTATAATTAAGGTATAACTAAGGTATAATCAATGTAATATTAAGTAAGGTATAACTAAGGTATAATTAATGCAATAGTGTATCTTAAGGTATAACTAAGGTATAATCACTGTAATAGTGTATCTTAAGGTATAACTAAGGTATAATCACTGTAATAGTGTATCTTAAGGTATAACTAAGGTATAATTAAGGTAAAACTAAGGTATAATCACTGTAATAGTGTATCTTAAGGTATAATTAAGGCATAACTAAGATATAATCAATGTAATAGTGTATCTTAGGGTATAATTAAGGTATAACTAAGGTATAATCAATGTAATAGTGTATCTTAAGGTATAACTAATGTATAATCACTGTAATTGCGTATCTTAAGATATAAATAAGGTATAATCAATGTAATAGTATATCTTAAGGTATAATTAAGGTATAACTAAGGTATAATCAATGTAATAGTGTATCTTAAGGTATAATCACTGTAATAGTGTATCTTAAGGTATAATTAAGGTATAACTGACGTATAATCAATGTAATAGTGTATCTTAAGGTATAAGTAAGGTATAATTAAGGTATAACTAAGTTATAATCAATGTAATAAAAAGTGTATAAACAATGTATAAACAGTGTATAAGAAGTATATAAACAGTGTATAACAGTGTAATAAGAAGTGTATAAACAATGTATAAACAGTGTATAACAATGTATAAGAAGTGTATAAACAGTGTATAAATAATGTATAATAGTGTATAAGAAGTGTATAAACAGTGCAGTCATAAAATGCACTCCTAAAGTGCAGATGCAGTCCCAAAATTGCAGTCCTAAAGTGCAGATGCAGTCCCAAAATTGCAGTCCTAAAATGCAATCATAAAGTCCAAATGCAATCCCAAAATTGCAGTCCTAAAATGCAATCCTAAAGTGCAAATGTAGTCCCAAAATTGCAGTCCTAAAGTGCAGATGCAGTCCCAAAATTACAATCCTAAAGTGCAGATGCAGTCCCAAAATTGCAGTCATAAAGTGCAAATGCAGTTCCAAAATTGTAGTCCTAAAATGCATTCCTAAAGTGCAGATGCAGTCCCAAAATTGAAATGCAGTCCTAAAGTGCAGATGCAGTCCCAAAATGCAATCTTAAATTACAGATGCAGTCCCAAAATTGAAATGCAGTCATAAAGTATAGATGCAGTCCTAAAATTGAAATGCAGTCCTAAAGAGCAGATGCAGTCCTAAAATACAGTCTTAAAGTGCAGATGCAATCCCAAAATTGAAATGCAGTCATAAAGTGCAAATGCAATCTTAAAATTGCAATCCTAAAGTGCAGAATGCAGCCCTACAATTGAAATGCAGTCCTAATTAAGGTATATTCAATGTAATAGTGTATCTTAAGGTATAGATAAGGTATAATTAACATATAACTAAGGTATAATCAATGTAATATTGTATCTTAAGGTATAAGTAAGGTATAATTAAGGTATGACTAAGCTATAATCATATGACTAAGCTATAATCAATGTAATAGTGTATCTTAAGGTATAACTAAGGTATAATTAAGGTATAACCAAGGTATAATCATTGTAATAGTGTATCTTAAGGTATAAGTAAGGTATAATTAAGGTATAACTAAGGTATAATCACTGTAATAGTGTATCTTAAGGTATAATTAAGGTATAACTAAGGTATAATCAATGTAGTAGTATATCTTAAGGTATAACTAAGGTATAATCAATGTAATAGTGTATCTTAAGGTATAACTAATATATAATTAAGGTGTAACTAAGGTATAATCACTGTAATTATGTATCTTAAGATATAACTAAGGTATAATAAAGGTATAACTATGGTATAATCAATGTAATAGTGTATCTTAAGGTATAACTAAGGTATGCTTAAGGTATAACTAAGGTATAATTACTGTAATAGTGTATCTTAAGGTATAATTAAGGTACAACTAAGGTATAATCAATGTAATAGTGTATCTTAAGGTATAAGTGAGGTATAATTAAGGTATAACTAAGGTATAATCAATGTAATAATTGTGTATCAAAAATGTAACAGTCCCAAAATTGCAGTCCTAAAGTGCATATACAGTCCCAAAATTGAAATGCAATCCTAAAGTGTAGATTACAAATACAATTTAAATTTCAAAAATAAAAACTCACAACTCAAACTTGGCAAAAGGAAGAAAAAAAATCAGATTAACAATTTAAAATTCAAAAACTCACAAACTCATAACTCATCCAAAATTCAAATTCACTAAACATAAAACTTACCGAGAGGAAGCCGATCAGGGCTATAGGAGAAGCAATCAAAGGTGGAAATGACATACATGAAGATTTCAACCCAGCTACAATAGAGAGCAATATGAAAGGATGAAGGAGCTGCCGGTAACGATGGAAAAAATAGGTGGAGTTAGCAGTGGACGAAAGTAGAAAGAGCACCGACGATGAGACGGCAACCGTGGATAAACATGATCAACGATGAAGAATGTGAAGAAGAGAATATGAAAAGGCATAAAAGAAATAAAAAAACATAAGAAAGGAAGAACTCAAGCAGGAGCATAAAGAAAAACTAGATCTAAAAAAAACGTAAAAGAGTTAATAATAAAAGGCAAGCCACCAAAATAAACCCTGAAATAAGGGTAATTTTGACAATTCCCATTTATGTATGTATTAGTTGGGTGGGAAAGCTCAGCTGCAAATGGAAGGATACTTCGTGATGCTATTTCAAGATCAAATGGTCTTAACGTTCCTCGAGGTAAGAAATGTTATATGCATTTGATAAATGTTATTGATTCCTACACGTAACTCTCTTTTCTTATGTGGTGCTTTTTACTATAGGTTGTTATTATCTAGTTGATGCTAGATATAAGAATTGTGAAAGCTTTCTTGCTCCATATAGAGGGCACGGTACCATTTACAAGAATGGAAAAATCCACCAACTAAGAAGGAGGAATTATTTAATATGAAGCATATTTCTGCAAGGAATGTGATTGAAAGGACTTTTGGGTTGCTAAAAATAAGATAGGGTATATTAAGAAATCCATCTTATTATTCAGTTGAAATGCACACTGATATAATATTAGCATGTTGTTATCTTTACAACTTCATAAGACAACAAATGAGTTATGAACCATTTGAAGAAGAATGAATACATGCATACCCAACTGCCCCAAGATGTTGATAGTATTAATGCTATAGAAACATCAAGCCAGTGGAGTAGTTGGAGAGATGAACTAGATCAAGATATGTAGGATAATTGGATGTCTAGATGTCACATTGTGTGATGTTTGTGAAATTATCCTTTTTCTCTTTTTAATTGTGAAACTTTTTTTATGTTTACATTGCTTTGTATTTCTTTGAGAATTGAATTTGTTATGTGTGATCGTATGTCTTTGCGAATTGAGATTTCATAATAAACTTGCAATTTTCTGTATATTATTGGTTGTTATTATGACATGTTATTTTTTAAAAGAAAAGGCAACAAAAAAATGACAACAAAGAAAAGGGACAGGAAGGGTTTGGTCTACTGAAGAAGAGTCTGTGCTAATTGATATACTGTATGTCATGAATACTTCTGGTTAAAAGGTGGATACAGGCCACAAGTCGGGATATCTAGCATTCATTGAGAAAGAACTATCTAAGAAGTTGCCAAATTCAGAGATTAAAGCTGATCCCCATATAAAATCCAAAGTAAAGGTTATGAAGAATAATCTTACATATATTCTCAATATCCAACAATTTGGAAGTGGCTTTGGTTGGGACGATGAGCATAAAATGGTGACTGGTGATAAGGAAATTTTTATAGGGTGGGCAAAGGTAATCCTCCAACTATAATTTTATTAATTTTACAATATGTGATTAAAATGGTCAATGAATTGAGACTTATTTGATCATATAATTTAATTTTGTTACAAGAGTCGAGACGGAGCAGCCTCTCTATGGATGAAACCCATGGTTCATTATGATAAGCTTGTAGAGATTTATGTGAGTGATTTGGCTAAGGGATCTAAAGTTAGGGGTCTGGGAGATCTAGAAGATATGGATGAAGATCAACCCAATACGAATATAGTTGAAGTTGATATCCAATCAGTTGATGAATCTGTCTCTCAATATAAAGGTAACTCTACCCCAAGCTCCAGGCAATCTCTAAAAAGGAAATCTTGTGACAATGATCCACTTGAGGCGGAGTTTATTCATATCAATCTCAAGCTTATTGGAAGCAGAATAGGTGCATTGGCAATGAATGCAATTAGAAAAGCATTTGTACATGAGGATGATGTTCATGAGCAAACTAGCAATAAAAGAAAAGAATTGTTTGAAGTTCTTCGCAGACTTCCTGGGCTCACCCGGGCATAAGTTGTGATGGCCACATGTCTCATTGGCCAAGATACAGCTAAAATGGAACTTTTTTTTAATATGCCAGATAACTACAAAGTAATATTTACTCGACAGGAAATTGATGATTCACAGTAGATGTTATAGAAACTTGTTCTTTTTTTGTATCAATGTGATATACTTGTTGACTTTTTTCTTGTCGGTAATTAGATCCATGTAAATTAATTACTTGTTGTAGACTTTTAAATCATATAATATTAATAAAGTTCAAGTTTTTATTAGTGATAATTAATATAGCCCGTGCGACCAGCCCAGGCCATCAACTTTGAGTCATCTATATTCAATCAAAAGTTGTGTCTTTTCACCTAAAAAATCAAAAAAAGAAAAAAAAAGGTACCAGTTGTGTCGCACGCATCGACAAGGATTCGCGCTGGCGAGATAGCATAGTAGCGGCTCAAGCTGGAAATTAAAAGCTTCGGTCCCGAGCGCTATATGGCTTTCACTGATGCGTCGCCAACACGGTATGTTGTCGTGCTGGCGACGCAAGTAAATTTTGTCAGTAAAAGCTTCGATCGCAAGCGCAACATATTGTCGCGCTCGCGACGTGGCTTTCATTGACGCGTCACCAGCGCTGTATGTTGCCGTACTGGCGACAAAAGTAAATTTTGCCAGTAAAAGCTTCGGTGGCAAGCACGACAAATTGTCGCACTCGCGACTTTGCTTTCACTAGCTAGTCGAGAGAGCGGTATCTTGTCGCGCTGGCGACGATATACCATTTTGCTAGTAAAAGCTTCGGTCGCGCTCGCGAATTTGCTTTTACTGGAAAAAAAAATTGACCATTGGGTTGGCAGACCCAACTGTCAAAAACACTAATTTTTCAATTTTTTTTTACCTTTTCCTCCCTCTTTTTGCCTATTTACTTCCTTCTATATATATCCTCCAACTTACCCAATGGTCAAAAACACTAATTTTTCTTTTTTTTTTTTACCTTTTCCTCCCTCTTTTTACCTATTTACTTCCTTTTATGTATATCCTCCAAAATTTTCTCATTCGCTTGACTCTTATTCTTCATATTTCATCTTTTTCTTCTTCTTCTTCTTCCTCACTTTGTTTCTATTTTCACTGCACCTGCAATATCTCTTCTTTTCTCCATTGTCTACATACGTATTATTTTCTTTCTTTTTATTTCTTTGCATCATTCACAATTCACCATGGTTAGAACAAAGAGGGCTTCAACCAAAGGCAAAAGAAAAGCCACTTCATCAACTCAAGGTAATCCTAATCTTGCTAATGAATATGATTGCCCTTTTCCCATTTTTACTAATGAAGAAGTTAATCGATTTCAAATTTTTCAATGTGCGCAATTTGTTGGTATGTTACACATTGATTTTGCAATGTTGGAAGACTTTGGTTTTCTTGAAAGATTTAATGAGTATCTTCATTTACTGAAATGGGATCATTTTGTACAAATGTCATTATCGGTTGGAGGAATTGGGCCATTGAATTTTTTATGACTTTACAATATGTAGATTCTAGGAACACTAGATTTAAATTTAGGCATCAAGGCATAGAATTTCAATTTGGATATGAAGAGATGCATGATTGGTTTGGCTTTCCTTTAGGTGGTATACATTATGATGCTAGCAAATATACCAGGAATGCATTTTGGAGGTGAATTTCTAGCCTTGATAAATTTCAACCGAAGAATTCTAGCAATAGGCTTATCAGGGATAATTGCTTGTTACTTTTTCACAAATTTCTTTGCCAAGCTTTGTTTGGAGGAGTTGAAAACAACAAAGCCCAAACAAAGGATTTGTTTGTTCTTTCTTTGTTACAGGAACGAAGGACCCCATGCTCTACTTCTTTTATTTTTGATGGGTTGGAAAATATCTCTAAAACCAAGAAGAGGACGAGGTTGACGGTTGGAATGGGTCATATAGTGACCGGCATCATCTTGGGTTGTTAAGGCTCCTTAGGTGCCTTCGAACTTGATAAGGAGGAGACCGTTCCAATGTTAAATGTTACTTATCTAAAAAATGCTCATCTCATTAACCCGCGAGATCCTATTGAATGGGTTCCTTATAAGGAATGCGTGGCTAAGATATTGAAAGGGAAGGGGGGGTGGATGAGGATGACAAATCCGACAGTTAATCTTCTCCAACCAGCCCCCCGGATGATGAAACAGAGTCTGTAGCTATCAATGTTGGTAAGGAAGGAAATGTTGCGGGTTAGAGCCAAGTTCTTACCCGTTTAGACACAATGGAGGCAAATCATCGAGAATTAATTACAAAAGTTGATAGTATGGCCAAGGATTTGAAGGTAATCAAGAAGAGCACGACCAGTTTGGGACGCAAGTTATTGTCCTTTTTCTGCAAAAGCAACATACGATTCACTCCTTCTCCACCTGACTCTCCGAGCGGTTTGCTGTAAGTCCTTTCCTAGCGATTTATTGACTTTTAAATGGGTGAAAAAGCAACCATAAAAGGGAGGATATACGGAGGAAAAAAAAAGATACCAGAGATTGAGCGTAATTTAAGGATTGAGAAATTCTTACTCTACTGTTTTTATCTTTCTTATGCTCTTTTATGCATATTACTTCGTTTTGTGAACAGTGTTTAATTCTTTTCTATTCTAAGTTATTTTAACAAAAGTTGTTGTGCCAAGTTTTTCTTATAAATATATCAATTTTTATTATTTTTGACATAAGTAAAATATATTTATTATTTTAAACATGTTTAGGGTTAATATCGTCCATTATATTGATTTATCTCTATCCATATCCAACATACCAAACATATCTTATATTATCCATATCCCACTTTTAACTTTTATCTCTATTCCTATCCCAATATTTTATTCCTATCTCATCAAATACTAAACGCCCTATAAATGAAAAACAAATACATAATGAAAAAGACCTAATACATTCGGATCTCCCGAACTTGGCCCAAAGAGTCAACTGCCCCCCTAAATTTATAAAGTGTTAATTATCCCTCTAAACTTTGAAAACCCAACCCAATTTATCCATTGAGTCTCCCTAATTGCGAGTTTGTGACATACGTCCTTACAAATTCAAATGTGAGACAACCAATAAATAATTGACATGTGGCAGCATTGGAGCAAATTGGATCACTTTTTCAAAGTTTAGGAGTCTAACTAGATGAACACAAAGTTCAAAGAGTCACTTGTGATGTTAAGGACAAGTTTAGAGAGCTTAAATGTAGTAGCCCATTGAAAAACTAAAAGTTATATAAGAAATAGGCTAAACAATTTATTAGTCTCTATGTTTTTATGTATTATACTAGCTAGTCTATAGATAAATTTTAAGGTGCTTAAGTTTTATTTCAATGAACTCTTTAGTCTTTTATTTTACTTTTCCTTATGAAATGATAAAATTACCCTTGATTATTGGTAAAAGTTTATATTTTGATTTTTAAATTTAATTAAAATAGTTCCAATAAATTTTTGTGTAGTATATACACATACACCAATATTTCTATATTTTTATATATTAGTTATAAAAATAAAATTATTTCTTATTATTTATTCTCTTTAATATATATTATCATTTTTTTATTAAATGTTATTATGAATATTGTTAATTAGTTTAAAATGATACTGTTAGCGGACGACGTTTTCGAGGGAACGCGGACTCTCTTTCGGAAGGGAGCCTCGAGATCGGGCAACCCTCCCTCGCTTGGGGTTTTTATGATGAAAACTAATTTTTAGAAAATTAGATTAATTCATAAAAGAAACAGAGACCTAAGTCTCAATAAATAGTGTAAGAGTCGCCACCCAGCTTAGCTCAACCAGGAAATTTCAGTGTAGCTGAACCAGACGAAAGGCCGCTACACTATCCAGAGATCTAGGTCCGGACAAGTCTCCTATTTCGTGTCTAATCAAAATAAATATGGCCAATGTTCATAGATGGTATTTTATAATTCTAAAGTCAATTTTATTAAATTAAACAACACAGCGCACATACACAAATAATAATAAAGCAATAAATAATTAATTAAATTATTACAACCTGATCGAATAAAAATAAAAACTCTCAACCTCACTTTACAAACGCCTAAAATACACGATTTATCTAGAAAAATACAACCGCCAAAAATACACGTATTAAACTATTAATTACATCAAAAATAAAAATAAACTAAAAGCTGCAAAATAGAGGGTTAGCACAGTTTATAGCATACCACAAATAGGACTCAAGTAGGACAGAATGGGATTTTAAGGAATTCGGGGGCATGCAATTGGGGGATAATCGGGTCAGCTCGGCTAGCCGTCCTGATTAGACCTGGAAAAAATTTTGAAATGTCCTTGTATTTTGGTTTTGTGAGAAAATCATTTTGAAAACATTTTATTTTCCGATTTACATTAATTTAACATGTGAGGTGGGTCGGTTTTTGGGAGAATTGGGTCTCCGTCGTTGTATTGTTCTAAATGCAATTATGCTGAAAATTAAATTTAAGGTCGTGAATGCACATAAAAAAATTCATTTTGATGATTTTCTGATTTTTCTAATTTTTTTTTTGATTTTTAGGAATTTTTCTGGATTAAAATGGAAATTCTGACTCTGGACGGGGATTATAGTCGTGCGACTGTAATTCCCCCAATTGCAGAAAATCACCAAAATTTATTTAAATGAAAGAAAAATAGTGAGGGAATTCAAGAACAGTCGTACAACTGAAATTACAGTCGTACGACTGTTCTTCAAAACAAGAACGGTCATACGGCTGTTCTTGAATTCCAGAAACAGCAAGCCCGAACATTGGGTTTTTATGTACCAAAACACACCAAATTACACAGAAAACGCAGGAAAATAAAGGTTTGAAGTATATTTACCTATTTGAGGCTGATCCACCGTAGGAATGACAACTGGAAACGCCCCAATCACCTCCAAATCGCCTCTTTTCCTTGTGTTGAGTTCTAAAAGCCAAGTCCAAAAATCTCCAAAAATGTCAAGGATTCTGAGAGTTTAAAGTCCAATATTGATTGAATTTGAAGTGCCAAGTTATCAACCTATGATTTCTAATAGATTTTAAACTTTAACACATAAGAATTAAAAGAAAAAGAGGAGAAAAAAAATATGGGTTTTGTGTGTTTTCTTTTTTTTTTTTCTCTCCTTTTTCTCCAATTCTCTAACAATTTTCTCTCTCTAAAGTTCTCTAATTTTTTCCTTCTTATTTGCTGCTTTTGCTTGCTGAGAACTCGGGCATTAATTGTCCCCTCAAATCAAACTCATTTTTTTAATCTTTGAGGTATGGGCTGCTGTACCTGCTCAACCAATACAGCAGTATGACTATATTACAGTCGTAAACTGTAATACAATACCACGACTGTAATTACAGTTGTGGCACAATAACAGAATTTTTTTTTAAAGTCTAAAAAATTCCAGTGCTTACAGCTGCCCCTCGCGTGATCAAATTCGACACCAAACACCAGGTCTGGAATACCTGAGGTGATGAATTTGAGAGCGCGGATCAAAGCGCCGCAGACGCAGGAAAGAAAAAGTGCAACTGAGTTGCTGAAGTCTCACTGCTGTGATGATGCGCTGAGTTGATTGGATGGAATAAGCTGATACCGGGTCTAGGTTACCCGAGGCGAAGATGGAAGTGAAATAAGTCGATACCAGGTTTAGGTTACCCAAGGCAAGGATGGAGATGAGACAAGCCGATACCGGATTTAGGTTACCCGAGGCTAGGATGGAAGTGAAATAAGCCTATACCAGGTTTAGGTTACCTGAGGCAAGGATGGAAATGAGATAAGGCGATACCGGGTTTAGGTTACCCGAGACGAAGATGGAAGTGAAATAAGCCAATACCGGGTTTAGATTACCCGAGGCAAGGACGGAAATGAGATAAGTCGATACCGAGTTTAGGTTACCCGAGGCGAAGATAGAAGTGAAATAAGCCGATACCGGGTTTAGGTTACCCGAGTCAAGGATGGAAATGAGATAAGCCGATACCGGGTTTAGGTTACCCGAGGCGAAGTTTGCTGGGGATCTGGAATAAAGCCAATCTGGGCTGATACCGGGTCTAGCTTACCCGAGGCGGATCAGCTGGGTGTTGGAAATGCCCTAGTCCCGAGGCATTGGTCCTTGTGTTTGTATAATACATTTGTACATTAATGTGAACTTTATGTATTATACAATTTGTGTCAAGAGATAAAGGTATTAATCTATTTATTATATGTCTTGTGCTATATTTTAAATAGAGTATCCAATGGACATATCCATATCCATGTTGTCAAGTGTCATGCACTTGGCAGTAAGACTGTGGATAGGGAAAATGATATGACCATAAAGTCATCCGTAGTCTGTTCCAATCATGGGAATGAATGGACCTAAAGACTATCATTAGCCTGGTTGTATGGCGGTGTCTTACCGGTCGTAGAACATAGAATGTCAACCAGGTTAATGGGTACATGCAAAAAGGGCATGGTACTGGATCGATCCACTTAACGGGAATCTACATGGTATAGTATCACAAATGATTCTCGTGTAGTACTTGTATAAGTCCTTTGAGTAGACCATATGATGGTGTTGCATATGAAGTGGCACACTTTGGTGTATGCCTAACAGGCCTGTAAAAGGGTGCCAAGTATGGGTACGTTCGGGGTGCGTTAGTGAACATAGCAGTGCTATGGATATGCAGAAAGGAATGTCACTCAGTGATTCACTGAGACGATATCACTAGCCTTTTGAAGAATGTTACTGATAAGTGTGTAGCCGCACCCAAACAAGATTCGATCTTGTTTGTGAGCATCAGTTCATTCGGTATCAAGTAAATGTCCAGACACAATAGAGGGTGATACTTCCATGCTTCTATGTTGGACACAGATATCAACGACATGGGATTTACAAGTTCAAACTACAGGGTCACGTTTTCAGTTGGACTGCTTACTCCATCTCAATTGGGGGCTGCAGTGGCTTGTTAGAGCCCGCCTGCAGTCTGTGGGCCTTGGCCCACTACCAACATAAAAACGGGTCCATTGGATCGTACACATTGAACGTCTGGACTTTAACTAGTCCGATTAAGTGTGTACTTGGAGTATACACGTTTGAAGAGAGAGAGAGATCTATTAATTTTATTATGAATCAATTGGATTGATCAAAGTTATATAATTAATATTTATTTTGGCCTTCTCATAATTAATTCAATGAATTAATTTATGGGATTATTTCCTAGGTGGAAATAACATTACATGTATAGGTTTACATGTATTTCATTTTATGTGTGTCTAATTTAATCCATTGATTAAATTAATGGGTCAAATAAATTTTAATTTAAATGTATATAATATATTATATGGCATAATATATATATACATGTTGAATTAAAGTTATATTTGCATTTAATTAAATCAAAGGAAGTTAAATTGGGCTTAGGCTTAAAATGGAAAATGCCCACATGAAGTGGGATTTGAATGGCTGAAATTTATGGGAGAATTGGGCTAAGGGATGAGTCATTTTGTTGGACAAAATATGATGATGAGAAATGGTGAGTCATGGTATGACTTTAAGGTAGCAAAGTTGGACTTTGCTTCCTTGATTTTTATCATCTTTCTTAATGTAAGAAGAAGGAAAAAAAGCAGCCATCACTCCATCTTTTGGCCGTCCCTTTTCTTTGCATGGAATTGGAAAGAATTGTGAGTCATCTTAGGACAAAAGAAGATGATGAAAAAGGATGAGTCATGGATGACTTTAGGTGGCAAAGTTGGAGTTTGCATCATGAGATATTTTGGTCATTATTATGGTATGATTAATGAGAAAAATATCCATCCATTTTCTTTCCTCTCTTGGCAGAATTGATGGGAGTGAAGATGAGTCATCTTCTTGACTTTTTGGTATTATGGATAAAGAAGAAGAAAAGGTGATGGTGAGTGGTGGTGGTGAGTCACCATGGTAAGTCATTGGTTTGAATCATTTGTAGCAAAGTTGGACTTTGCTCTTCCGTACTCATCTCCTTTCTTTGATGAGAAATAATAACAATTTAATTCACTTCACTTTTGGCCGAAGGAATTTTTCTTTGGAAGAAAAATTTTGCCCACTTTTATGCATTATGTTTCTTTTGGAAAGAAACTTGTTTACCCACTTGAGAAAATTGGGACTATCTTTTGGAAAGATATATATATATATATTTCTTTTGGAAAGAAATATGGTAGAGCCATAATTTTTAGTGGGCATCCCTTCTCTCCCTCTCTTTGAAATCGTCCGAGTCGCTACCACGGGTTTTGGTCCGAGAGCCGTTCGTGTACGCATCGGTGGAGGAAATCTACACTTGATTTCTACAATCCCCATCCGTCTCTTAGAGAGACTTTGTGGTAAGTTTTGAAACTCTCCTCTTTATGCTTTAAGTTTTTGATTTCCACATCTTAAGCTCCTGGGACTGGATTCGAGGAAATCGACGCGTATTTCCGCTTTTATCGGTCGGTTTCCCGTGGCGAATCCCAACACTGGGGAGCTGAGATGAAGCCGATCTGGGCCGATACCGGGTATATGTTACCTGAGGCGGATCTGCATGGGAGCTGTCCGTGCCTTAGAAAGTGATGATGAATTCCTGTATTTGAAACCGCAAGTCTTCATTCCTTGATCGAGAGATTTTGAATAAAAATTTTTGCCCCTTCGATCAAGAATAAAGACTAGCTGGGGATGAATGCTTTGTGTATGTTGTGTATCTATGCATGATGATGCATATGCACATGGAGATTGAATGATGCATTTCTTATTGTTTGTGCAAGATTGATATTTCCCCTTTCTACTGGGGAAGGCATGTTTTGCCCCTGGCTAGTGGAAGACACTCTTTGCACAAAGGCTTTCCTTGTTGAAGATATATGAGGGCTGCTGGGGAAATAAGATGATTGTTGGGGGTGTGTGACAAAGCTGGGGAAAAGGATTATAGTGTCCTTTGTAAATGTTTCGCTGGGGAATAATGTGGAGGACCCCGCTGGGGAAATGATGGAGCGACTCCTATGGGGAAATAGTAGAGAGGTTTTATCCTTCTGCCCCTGTGATTCATGAATTTGGAAGTGCTCTAAATTTTGCCTGGGTTGCCCAATGTGGGTTTTCAGCCCAGTGAGCTGTTCTAACTTTTGCCTGAGGCGCCTTTTCGGTTTCACCCCAGCGAGCTGCTCTAATTTTTGCCTGGGGCGCCTTTTCGGTTTTCACCCCAGTGAGCTTCTCTTTTTTTTTTTTTTTACAAAAACCGATCGAAATGGAAAGTTCTTGGACAACAACTGTCGCTCTTCGGAAAGATGAATTAGATGGGAGGATGATAAAATATTTCAAATTGTCTGTATTTAGTGCATTTTCATTGTTAAATAACGTGATATGTTTAACTAGTTAAATGTAAAGCGCTTTCCTTAAATGGATGTTTAAGCAAGATAACTTTGTTTATGCATCTTACACAACCATGCAAATATATTTAAACAAACATTTCACTTTATTGATAAAACCAAAATGAGTACATCTGAAAGGATTAATTCCCAAAATGGTATACGTTCCACATAGAGCCAGAATCTGTCACCAATCGTCCCTTGCGGATTTTCTGACTGATCATTTTCTCTCATGTCTTAACTTTTGCCTAGGCCGCTCTTTTCGAGTTTTCAGCCTAGCAGACCCCTCTTCTTCTTCTTCTTTTTTTAAACATGATAAAGCTTCAAGCGATCTTGGTTGACAGGATTAGTGAACTCATTTCCATCCATATCCATGATGCTAACACCGCCTTTCAATAGCACCCTCTTCACAACACCAGTTGGGTCTAAACTTCCCCTGAACATCGCCATTTGAGGGCCTTAATTGCTTCAGAACCAAGTCCCCTGCTTTCAACTACCGCCTGGGGTACTTCACATCTCAATTATAGGCCTTGGCCATTTTGCGTTGATAATCTGTAGGTGATCCAGTGATTTCAGCAGTTTTTCATCTAGCGCCGCTAACTGCTCATATCTGGCTTGCTCCCACACAGTTTCTGGTAACTAAGCTTCTAAGGTGACCCTGAGTGACTTGAGCTCTATTTCCACTGGTAGTACTGCTTCCATACCATATACCAAGGCATAGGGAGTTTCCCCTGTCGGTGTTCTGACACTGGTTCTGTAACCCCAAAGAGCATACGGCAGTTTGTCAGCCTAATCTCTGTAGGTGGTTACCATTTTTTATAAGATCTTTTTTATCGCCATATTAGCTGCCTCTACTGCACCGTTAGCTTGGGGTCTATATGGAGAAGACTTATGGTGCTCAATGCCATGTTCTGTAAGCAGCTCAGTTGTTGCCCCTTGAAACTGCACTCCTTTGTCAATCACTACATGGCGGGGAATTCCATATCGAACAAAGATGTTCTTCTGGATGAACTTAACCATCCGCTTGGCTGTCACACTAGCGAAGGATTCTGCCTCCACCCACTTTGAAAAGTACTCAACTGCCACGACTATGAATCAGTGTCCATTAGATGCTGCAGCATGAACTTCTCCAATCATATCTATCCCCCATGCGGAAAAAGGCCAAGGAGACGCCAGATTCTGTAATTCGAGTGGCGGAAGATGACTGATGTCAGCATAGATCTAACACTCGTGACATCTCTTTACTTTCCTTATACAATCAGCCTGTATAGTCATCCAGAAGTACCCCTGTCTCATTATTTTCCTAGCCATATCAAGTCCATTCATATGAGGACCGCAAGACCCCGCATGCACCTGCTGCATCACTGTTTCTGTAATATCCCAAAAATTCAATAAGTATATTAATATTTATAAGTGATATTATAATTTGAGGATTTTTGTGGAATAAAGTTCAGTGGTGATTTATATATATATTTGAGAATATATATTTATGGGGTGAACTATTGAAGAAATATAAAAATAGAAAGTTTTGGGGGTGAAAATTATATGCACAGTAAGGATGATAATAGAAGAATTAAAAGTTTGAGGTTAAAAATAATATGGATGGTAAAATCGTAATTTTGTTAAGAAAATTTAATATAAAAAGAGAAGAAGAGATGAAAAAAGGAAAAAAAAAAAAAAGCAGAGGCGTAGACTTCTCCAGAAATAGAGAAAAAAAAAAGAATAAGGAAAAATGAAGAGAAAAATGGAAAATCCAACTTTCGACCGTTAGATTTTGATGAAATTACAGGTACGTGATCATAACTAAGTGAATTTCATTATGTACGGTTAAGATGTTGCTTAGATGTCTATATGATGGTGTCTTTGGAAATGTAATTTTGGAGTAATTTTATAAATTAATTCTAAATATGAAGTGATATGAGAATAAAATTAATATATTGGGACTTCTAGCAGTGCTGTGAATCTAGTGGTGTTCTCCGTCCGAATTATAAGTACTATTCCGGTAATCGGAATATTTTCCGGTGAGTTTTTGTTGGTTTGATATTTTTATATTGCTCTATGAATTATTTGGAGTAATATTAAGTCTTGGAGTTTTTGACGATTTTGAGTAGATTATTTTATATGAATTATTGAAATATTTGGAGTTAAAATTGATTATATTATTTGTTGAAAAATTAGTTTAAGTGGAATTTATATGTGAAGAAAATATGAAAATTATAAGAAATGCATTTGGAGGAATATATGATGTATAGAGTAATTTTTGATAATTTGATGTTGATGAGTGAAAATATTACCAAATAATCATGCAAGAATTCAACATATAATTGATTAAAATTCTATTAAGAATAGAGAAATCATAGCTAATATTGAGCTTTTCCAGGTCTGAGGCATCGTTCAGCAAGGTCGCTGGATTTAGGAAGTCTCATAATGCAGCGAAGGAAGAAAAGGAATGGTGTAGGCTGCGGCATGAATGGGCCAGAGTTGAAAGAGAGGGGCATGACCCAGAAAGAGGGGAGATATTTTTCTTGTGGAAATTCCAGAACTAACCTTAGCTTCTCAAGGAAGCTATTGTATTTTGTGGTTGTAGAATTTTAGCCATTATTTTATTTGGGAACATGTCTTAAGGTTGATTAGATCTTACTTTTTAAGGACAATAAATAGTTTACTATTTTGGGGGGTTAGGGAGGAATTGAATGCTCTGAACAACTTTTATTTTTGCATTAATTTTAGTTTTGAATTGTTCTTCTTGTAAGTTTTCTGGTTAGGAAATCTCGCGATTAGGTTTCCTAACAGGCTGAAACCAGCTTAGGCTGGTGGTCTTGGGAAGTCTTTCTCTGTTTTTATTATGAATATCATGTTGAGATGATTGTGTGGTGAAATGCTTAATTAATATGGGAAAGAGCCCTCTCATATTTCTTAGTATCCCTGATGAGACCGAGAGGAGATTTAGGAGTATGGAAAATCACACACACACACACTTTTTAAGAGACCGAGAGGAGATTAAGAGTATGCTAAGGGTTTCTACTTAATGTGGAATGCTTGCTTGACTTAATGCATGATTCCTATACTAAGTAAGGTCGAGAGATAAGCTTAGTTGCGGGTCATAGATCCAAGTGAGGTCGAGAGATAAGCTTGGTGAATAGAGAGCAAGAAACCTTAGATCTATGTTCCCTAATATATTCATAGTAAATTCTAGAGAAAGATATTCTGAGATTGTCTGTCTAGCTGGTAGAAGTCTGTGTTTTTATTATTATTATTTTATATTATTCTGTTCACGCAATCTTATATTTCCTGCTTTGTATGTTTTCTGTTTTTTATTCTTTGCACTATTTCAACTGGAAAACCTTCAGATCTGGTGATTTACTAGGAATTTTTAGAAATTTCCCTTACTCCCTGTGGATATGACACTTGTCTTGCCCAATACTACAATTGATCTAGTACACTTACTAGTGCATAATCTCAAGGCAACAAGTTTTTGGTGCCATTGCCGGTGAGTAACGGTTGAAAATTTTCAAAGATTTCCTGTAAATTTGTGTGCTTGATTTGGTGTTTTGTGTTTTGTGCAGGAATTCTCTGTTTAAGCAATCTCCTGGTGTATGCGAAGAGCAGGTATTCCTTTAATTCCTATAGATCCAAAAATTGAGAGGACTTGTAGGAGAAGAAGTGGTGCTGCCAGAAGAGATCGCAGAAGACAGAGAATGGCTGAACAAAATCCACCACCTACAGCAGAAGAAGAGGAGTAAGTCTCCTCTAAGCCAGATGAGTGAAAGTTTTCCTACTCCTCCTCTAAAAGCCTGTGGTATGTCTCTTTCAAATGATTGCCTACAACATTGTACTATTGCCATGTGATAGGTAGTTGTCTTTTCACCTCGCTTTTGTTTAATTAATTGTATGAATTAGTTGCTTTGAGGAGAAAGCATAATTGAAGTGTGGGGGAAAGGATAGATTGCCTAGTGGAATTATGATTGAAAATGCTGATAATTCTTGGTATTACATGATTGATGGTTGAATTGCTTAATAATTGATAATCTGCTGATTGAGGATTCTTGCTTGAATATTTGCTATTTTGAGTAATCTTAAGTTTTATGTGTGAATTTGTAAAGTTTTCTGTGTGATTTTATAAACTTTTGTGTTGGTTTAGTTTTCTAAGCAGTCTGTAAAAATTTTTCCAAATTTTTTTTTCGATTTCTCTGTGTTTACTTGAGTAGTAGCAGCCTGTGAGATTTTCTAATCCTAAGGATGCAGGAAGTCTGTATAAAACACTTAAAAAGTTAATTGCCTGTTGATTGGAAAAGACTGTAAGAAATGCTGGTTTGGATGATTAAGCAGCCTAGGGCTATGATGTTGGATATGCCCTAGTCCCGAGGTATTGGTCCTTGTATTTGTATCATACATTAATTGGATTCATGTATTATACTTATTTATGTTATTAATAAAGGCATTAATTCATTTATTACATTTATCTTGTGCAATATATTAAATGAAGTATCCAATGGACATATCCGTATCCATGATGACCAGTGTCATGCACTTGGCAGTAAGACCATGGATAGGGTAAACGATATGACTATAAATAGATCCGTAGTCTGTTCCAATCATGGGAATGAATGGAACAAGAGACTATCATTAGCCTGGCTGTATGGCGGTGTCTTACAGGTCATTGGACATGGAATGTCAACCAAGTTAATGGGTACACGTATAAGGGGCATGGTACTGGATAGATCCACTTAACGAGAAATCCACATGATATAGTATCACAAGTGATTCTCGTGTAGTACTTGTATGGATCCTTTGACCTGACCATATGATGGTGTTACATGTGAGGTCACATACTTAGGGGTACACCTAAAGGGCCTATAATAGGGTGCCAAGTATAGGTACTTTCGGGTATGTCACGTAGCATGGTAATGCTATGGATATGCAGAAGGGATTTGTCACTCAGTAGTCCACTAGGAAGATATCACCGGCCTCTTGATGAATGCGACTGATAAGAGTGTGGCCACACCCAAACAAGTGGGAACTTGTTTGTGAGCTTCGGTGCATTCAGGATCAAGTTAATGTCTGGACACAAAAGAGGGTGATCAATCCATGCCTCTGTGTTGGACACCGATATCAATGACATAGGATGTACAAGTTTAAACTACAGGATTATGATAACAGTTAGACTGCCATCTCCATCTTAATTGGGGGCTGCAGTGGCTTGCTAGAGCCCAACTGCAGTCTGTGGGCCAAAGGCCCACTGCCAACATAAAGATGGGCCCACGGGATCGTACACATTGAGCGACTGAACACTGACTTAAGGAATCACATGTATACTTGGAGTATACACTCTGGAGAGAGATATATATATATATTAATTATATTATAAAGATCAATTGGATTGATCCTAATAATAAAATTAATATATCTTATTGGCTCTTCATAATTAATTGGATTAATTAGGAGATTATTTCCTAGGCGGAAATATTCATATGTATAGGTTTACATATGATTTTATTTTGTGAAGATCTAATTTTAATTTGTTGGATTAAATTAATTGGTCAAACTAATTTTAATTTAAATGTAAATAATATATTACTTGGTGTAATATATTAGATACATGGGTATATTAAAGTTGGGCTTGAAATTAATTTAAACCAGATTAATTAAAGTAAGATTGGGCCTGAATTAAAAGAAGGAAGCCCACATAAATAAGGAGCCAAGTTGGACCAAAATTCCACTAGGGAATTGCGGCCCACCTAGGGTTAAAATAACCCTAGGAATTTCGACCAAAGGAGCAGTAACATACCATAGCCGAAATTCACAAGCATCCCCTCTCCATAGTTCGTGTTTTCCGACGCTAGCACGGGTGGTGTTCCTTAGACGTTTGTGTACGTGAACAAGTAGGGATTCTACATTGATTCCTGCAGTATGCATCCATCTCTGAAAGGATATTTCGGGTAAGAAAATCATCTCTTTCTATTAAATTTTTATTTTTCCAATTCCATTTCAATTGCTCCTGGGCACGGATTTGAGGAAATCATCGCATTCTTCCACTTTTATGGGATGATTTCTAGTGAAAAATCCCAACATATGAGACCTTAAAATTTATTTCACCGAGATAGCTTGAATTAGGCCAATTGCATTAACCCTATATTTCTTTGTGAGGATTTTGAGCCTGCTTTCCTTGATATTAATGTAAATTCTTGCTTGAATTCCTTGCGGAGTAGGCATGCATATTTAGTTTTAAGCTAGAACTTGGTAGATTGTCTCTGTCAAGACCACAAGGTTTTTTGCATGCATAAAGTGATTAAGGTAGTTGTTTTAACCTTTTTGTTTTTAATCCCAAAAAGCCTTCCTAACCAATTTTCTCCCCTTTTTTTAGCCCCTTGAGCCTTTAAGCTTGTTATTTTTGTTCAACCCATTATGTGTTTTTCCTTAACCAATTCACATTATGTTGTCCAAAAACACCCCAGGAATAACATAGGAATAAATTCAATTGTTTATGTATAGCAAGCAGTTTAAATTGATTGAAATCATGCAATCTATCTTTCTGGAAAACCTCCTCTTATTCAAAAAGGTATTCTTATGAAAGCCCCTTTTAAGAAGTTATGCCTTGCAATCACTTTTCAAATTTTTGCCAAAATGCAGTCAGAAATCTTATCTTCCTTTAAGACTGCTTAAAATCAAAATTTTGAGCAAGCTCGGTCTTAACTCATATCATATCATTAATGCTTGCCTTCAATTGTTAAATCATTCTTCTTTCAAAAAAAAATCTTTTCAAGATTGTGTGCAATTTCTAAAAAGCTTATAATTCTTTATCAAATTGCTTGATATTCCTTCCTTTGTTAAATCTTTTAGCTCATAAGAATGCATATGAATTCTTGAGTTTTCCTGTTCCTAATCTGTTCAAGGTTGCTTAAGTTCTTTTAGGATAAATTGCTTGTTATTCTGTCATGATTGAGATGGTATTCCTTTAGCCTAAAAAGCATATTTAACACAACCTTAACCTAAGCCTTACATTACAACCCTTTGTTAAGACCTTTTGATTGTGCATGTGTCAGATTGAGTGGTAGCGACAGGATGTTTGCTAAGTTTTTGGTTTAAGGCTAATTTGTGTTGCTGCTGAGAGTTCTTATAAAAATCGCCCAAACACTTGAGAGTGAGTGAACTCTTTTAGATAGGTAAATTAGGTCTAATCTCTTGCTAACTTGCTGAAATTTAAGGTTTGGTCTCGCTGCTTTAGGATGTTTCTTAAGCTAAGCCAGATTTCTTGAGAATGCTCTGATTAATTTGGTTATCTCAATTTTCGTGCTTTGCATGGAAGTCTTGCTGTTTAAAGGTGATGAATTGATCAATGGTTGCTGCTCAAGTTAAGTTAAGTTAAGAAAAGTTTTTGAAAGTGTTTAAGTATGTTTTTCATTCAAGTTTTTCTTTTCTCTTCTTCATTAAAAGCTTTTCTTTTTCTATTTTCTTCTGAGATTGCTTGAGGACAAGCAATGTTTAAGTGTGGGGGTTCTTGATGAGTGAAAATATTACCAAATAATCATGTAAGAATTCAACATTTAATTGAATAAAATTCTATTGAGAATAGAGAAATCATGGCTAATATTGAGCTTTTCCAAGTCTGAGGCATCATTCAGCAAGGTCGCTGGATTTAGGAAGTCTCATAGTGCAGTGAAGGAAGAAAAGGAATGGTGTGGGCTGCGGCATGAATGGGCTAGAGTTGAAAGAGAGGGGCGCGACCCAGAAAGAGGGGGAGATATTTTTCTTATGGAAATTCTAGAACTAACCTTAGCTTCTCAAGGAAGCTATTGTATTTTGTGGTTGTAGAATTTTAGCTATTATTTTATTTGGGAACATGTCTCAAGGTTGATTAGATCTTACTTTTTAGGGACTATAAATAGTTTACTATTTTGGGTGGTTAGGGAGGAATTGAATGCTCTCAACAATTTTTATTTATGCATTAATTTTAGTTTTGAATTGTTCTTCTTGCAAGTTTTCTGGTTAGGAAATCTCGCGATTAGGTTTCCTAACAGGCTGAAACCAGCTTTGGCTGGTGGTCTTGGGAAGTCTTTCTCTGTTTTTATTATGAATATCACGTTGAGATGATTGTGTGGTGAAATGCTTAATTAATATGGGAAAGGGCCCTCTCATATTTCTTAGTATTCCTGATGAGACCGAAAGGAGATTTAGGAGTATGGAAAATCACACACACACACACTTTACCGAGAGCAGATTGGGAGTGTGCTAAGGGTTTCTACTTAATGTGGAATGCTTGCTTGACTTAATGTATGATTTCCTATGCTAAGTGAGGTCGAGAGATAAGCTTAGTTGTGGGTCATAGATCCAAGTGAGGTCGAGAGATAAGCTTGGTGAATAGAGAGCAAGAAACCTTAGATCTACGTTTCCTAATATATTCATAGTAAATTCTAGAGAAAGATATTCTGAGATTGCCTGTCTAGCTGGTGGAAGTCTGTATTTTTATTATTATTGTTTTATATTATTCTGTTCACGCAATCTTATATTTCCTACTTTGTATGTTTTCTGTTTTCGATTCTTTGCACTATTTCAGTTGGAAAACCTTCAGATCTGGTGATTTACTAGGAATTTTTAGAAATTTCCCTTACTCCCTGTGGATACGACACTTGTCTTGCCCAATACTACAATTGACCTAGTACACTTGCTAGTGCATAATCTCAAGGCAACAGATGTATAGTGATATACCGTATTTATGAATAGTAACCATATATGTGAATAGTGACATGGTAATGTATTAGATGGAATAAGTTATATGAGAATGATCTTAAATTATTTTAAGATTAGGAGAACTACGTGGCTTTAATTCCCAACTTGGAATTATCGGGATACGTAGGAAGCTTGATATTAAGTTAATATCAAGTCCAAGCCAGATAGATAGATAAAATTAGATAGAATATGTCAATAATATGAGATTACAGGATAGTAGAATTGAAGATGAGATGTTAGATAAGATGATTTTTAGAGATGTACTAGAAGATAATACAAGTTGCCAATAAGAAGAATTAGAGGATTAATGGTAAGTATATGATAGATATGAATTATATGTGGTTAATTATTGATGTGGGATATATGATTCATTTAAACAAATGTATATGAAATGTATATATGCTCTATGAGAAATTGTATATAATTGCATTTGAGCATATGTGAATTACATGTCACATGGTATTAGTGATAAACGTACTTGCACATGATATATGGTACATGTAGAATTTATATATGAACATATGTTAATTACTTTATATGGATTATATGACATATACATTTGAACATGATTGCATGAAACATAAAGGGACGTTGTGGCATACATGTCCGAACACTGCAATCAAATGGAATATTTGTTATCTGGACCTATATGGTCACCCACATGGATTATATGATACATGGACCGCAAGGTCAACCACTTGTTATCTGGACCGAAAGGGCAACCACATGTTATATGAGCTGGCTAGATCATCTGTTATATGTTACATGATCCCGGGGCGGTCGTTTGGCTGGTTATGTCACAACAAATAAAAGAAATGGCTCATTCATTTGCATGTGCATAACTGTATGCTAACTTGTGTACATGTGACTACTTGTGATTGTTGAATTTGTTGATGTTTGTATAGATGAGATAAACTAAAAAGGATTAGAATTCTAATGTTCTTATATGGAAAGTGTTAGTGAAACACTTGTATATAGCAAAAGTATAAGGGCGTTACAGTTTCTGCCTCCTGTTCTGTCAGACATCTTAGGAGGACTCCATTTGCTGTTCTTTTGTATAGCTTATCTTCAAAGATTCTGAACTGACTGGCTAGCTTTCTTAATGACATCTTATCAGCAGTACTGGCTCCTTCTGGATATTTTCCTTCACATACTGGTAAATATCAAAGAACCATGGCTTTTCTTCAGCTATTAACTCCATTACCTCATGCACTTCAAAGCAGGGTTGTCTGGAAGTTGCTATAACTAGTGGCTGTACTTAAGTTTCTTCTTAATTTTCCCACATAGAAGATAGTGTCGCTAGCGCATCGGCCATCTTATTCTCATCTCTGGGGACATGTCTGAATTCACATTGGCTGAAAAGGTCTTTTCTATACTGTATCAGCTCCAAGTAGGGCCGTAAGGCTTCTTCTTTCAACTCCCATTCATCTTGAGCTTGCCTTATCACTAAAAGTGAATCTCCAATGATCAAGACGTCATTTGCCCCTAGTGTCAACAGAGCTTCCATCCCAAATAAGCATGCTTTATACTCGGCTCCATTGTTGGTTATAGGAAAGTCTAACCTCTTTGACAAAGGAATGACTTCACCATCGGGTGTCGCTATGATTACCCCAATTCCAGCACCCTTCCTGTTCACGGCACCATCGAAGCACATAACCCACCTCTTTACTTCTACCATGGCTAGCTGTTCATCCGGGAACTCCAGATTTTCTATGTAATCTAACTCTAGTGGCTGATTTGCTAGAAATTCTGCTACGGCTCACCCTTTGATGGTCTTCTTGGTGATGTATTCAATGTCGAACTCTGATAAGAGTAACAGCCACCTAGATAACTTCCCAACCAACACCGATGCTTCGTACAGATACTTCATCAGATCCACCTTAGCCATGGCTTGCACTTTGTATGACTGGAAATAATGACGCAACTTCTTGGTCAGCTAGATCATTGCCACACACGTCTTCTCCACCAGTGTCTATTTGGTTTTGTACTCCAGCAGCTTCTTGTTGAGGTAGTAAATGGGGTATTCCTTCTTGTCATCTTGTTCTTGTGCCAACATTGCCCCTACAGAGGAATCTTCAACGGCCAAATACAAGATCAGGGGCTTCCCTAGAATTGGTGGACTCAGGACTGGTGGACTTACTAAGTAAGCCTTAATTTTCTCGAATACCAACTGACATCTGTCGTCTCACACAACCGGCTGATCTTTCTTCAACAGCTTGAAAATTGGCTCACAAGTGGAAGTCAATCGTGCTATGAAGCGGCTGACGTACTGTAAGGAGCCCAAGAATGTGCAGACTTCCTTCTCTGTTTTTAAAGATGGCATATCTTGGATAGCCTTGATTTTATCTGGATCCATTTCTATTCCTTTCTGGCTAACTACATGACCTAACAGCTTCCCTGATGTGACCCTAAATATGCACTTCTTGGGGTTGAGACGCAAGTTATATTCTCCGATGCAGGTAAGAATTCTATCCAGGATAACAGGATGTTCCTCCTGGGTCACTGATTTAACCAGCATATCATCGACATACACTTCAACCTCTTTATGGATCATGTCATGCAGCAGTGTTGTAACAACCCTTTGATAAGTGGCTCCAATATTCTTCAATCCGAAGGGCATTACTTTGTAGCAGAAAGTACCCCATTCTGTGATGAATGACATCTTCACCTTATCAATTACATCCATCAGGATCTGGTTGTATCCTAAAAACCCATCCATGAAGGAATACATCACTGCTTTTGCTGCACTATCAACAAGGACATCAATGTGAGGCAACGGAAAATTATCTTTTGGGCATGCCTTATTCAGGTCCCTGTAGTCGATGCATACTCTGACCCTTCCATCCTTTTTAGGAACTGGGACGATGTTGGCTAGCCATTCTGTATACTCCACCACTTTGAGGAACTTGGCTTCTATCTGCTTAGCCACATCTTCTTCCACCATTGTAGCCCATTCTGGTCTCAGTCTTCTTAATTTCTGCTTTACTGGCCTGAACTTAGGGTCCATCGGAATCTTATGCACCGATATCTCTGTGTCTACACCCGGCATGTCCTCGTATGACCAAGCAAAAGCTTTAACATGTTTTTGCAATATTCTTGTTAATTCTCTCTCTTCCTTGGGTTTTAGCTCATGTGAAATGAATACCATTTTAGGGTTTTCATCTATACTTATGTTGATTTCATGCAATGCAGTGTCATGAATGCAAAATATGCTTGATGGTGAATCAAATGCATGCATAAAATTATCAAGATAAACATCACATAAGTAAGCAAACTGAGATTTCATTGCATTAAACTTGTTATAAAGTACATCATTCATATTGAAAATGGAACAAATAGATACAACAAAATCATTTTCATCCTCCACAAGTGGAGGGCCTTGCACTGCTTTGGCTTCCACTTTCATCTCCAGAGCATCATCCGAATCTGTAGTCATCTTGGCCTTTTTTTCATCAGTGACAGTGGTCTTTCCAACTTTAGCCATCTGTGCCTTAGCCTTTTCCATAATCTTGGCTATCTCAGCAACCACAGAATCCAAGTTTACTTTGGCCATCAGCTCTTCACCGAACCCTTCCTTGGACTTCCCAAATGCCTTGCTTAAGGCAGCAGTCAATGCGCTTGAAATTACTTCTACAGCTTTATCACAGGCTTTCTCTTAATTTTTCTCTTCGACCACTTCGACTGCTTTTGCTATCTTTTCAGGTGGCTCATTTTGTAGAACAACAGACTTAAAAGCTACCTTTTCCACCACCATAGGGGTTATTGGTTCCTTCTGGCTTTTTTCAAAGTCAACAACATTAGAAAATATTTCAAAGCCAGGGTATTCAATGTTCTCGACCCTTACTGGTTCAACCTGGCCATTGTAAAGCCCTTCTCCCGCTTTAGGAACAGTTTCATCATAAGCTTGCCATTCTTGCCCCTTCTCGGGTTCTTCTGGTCAGATGTCTCTTCTACGTACCCCAGCCCAAATTGTTTCGGCTTTCCCGAGTCAATGTTAAACTCAGCCACCCCATGTAGGTTGATTCCAAGTCCTATGCCAGGAACAAAATTCTGCTTGTGCAAATATCTGGACAGCCACTCCGGCATATAATTTTCATAAATGACCATTGGAGTATCCGTAGCTTCCTCTTGCCTGATCATGGCGATTTGGAATCCGCCAAAAGGTATAACCCCTTCATTTACAGCAGCAATGATAGATTGGACATCTGCCTCAACAGTTACAGTCTCCCTATTTATCAGAAACTTTATCTTCTGATGCAGCGTAGAGGGAACACCTCCTAATGGATGGAACCACGGTCTCCCTGATAGCAGTGAGAAAGTGACTGGGATGTCTATCACAGTGAACACGACCATCGACTTGACTGGCCCGACCTCCACTTCGGTTTCAAAAGTCCCAATTACAATTATTTTGGAGTCATCATATGCTTGGATCACCGTGGAGGACTTCTTCAGAGCATCTTCATTCAAGCCCAGAAATGGTAGCATTTTCAGTGGACATATATTCAGAGCCGATCCATCGTCTACCATTACACATGGCATTATCTTGTCCATCACATGGGCCCTAATATAAAGGGCCTTGTTGTGGGCCTTTCCTTCACTAGGCATGTCTTTCTCACAAAATACAATGTCAAGAGCCCCTGGATGGATCTTATCTAACAAACAACATATGGCCTCTAGTGATGCGATGGGGGAGACCTCGATTTCTGACAGCTTTTTCACTAAAGCCGCCCTGTGTTCTTTGGAGGTCAACAGCAAATGCCATAAACTAGCTTGTGCAGGGGTTTTCTTCAACTAAGAGATAACCAGATCTTCTTCCTCAACTCTCTCCTGTGTTGATGTACTGCCCGATCCAGTCGTCGGAGCCTTGTCTTTCACCTGAGCTGCCGATTGATAAACCCTACCACTCCGGGTTACATTCTGGAATTCTTGAATTTTCAGCTTTTCAATGACTGGCGGCTTGATTGTCTCCTCCCCACCAAACTCTTCATATTCATCTTCCGAGTCAAGGTAATTCAAACTTATCAGCTTGATTTCCTTCCGTTTTGCCTGCCCCTCACATTCTGATTCTACCTCGGCTTCGCCAATTGCTACAGACTGGATAGTAGGATTCGCTTAAAGGACTTGAGCAAAAATAAAATTAGCTGGCAATCCTGAATGTACCATGTTAACCCGCTTCTCGAATGCCGGTAATGGGTTAGTCTTCGTGCTAGGCTTAGGAGGCTCCTGCAATTTCCCTTCATTAATTAACTTCTGAATAGCATCCCTCAGCTTGTAGCAATTATTGGTTCTGTAGCCAGTCACAACATGATACGTGTAGAAATTATCTTTATCCGCATCAGCGAGCTTTTCAAATAGCCTTAGGGACTGCAACAATCCTCCGTTTCTGCACTTCGTAATGATTTTGACCAATGGGAGAGTCCAAGGGGATATACGCTGTCCTCCTGGATTCCTGCTCTAATTGCTCGACTGCTGGGTTACCGCGGCAACCTCGACCTGCTTCACCTCTAAAGACTGCCCTTCTTTATACCTAGAACCTGAACTAGATCCACTAACAGACCCGGCTGTAGCTGTTGATCTGTATCCAGAACCATACCCTGAACTTCTGCCACCTTTATGGCTTGCTGCTTTCTCTTCCTCATCTCGCTCAATTTTCTGTATACTTCACTAAGCTCACTAAATGGATGAAACTTCATATTATTCTTGAAGATGTTCCTACTGCCGTCAATTAGCTTCTGGATCAATTCATCTTCATCAGGGTGGTTTTTCAGAAGGATCATCTTATTCATCCATCGTTGGTAATATTCATTAAATGGCTCAGTGGGCTTTTGCTTGATTCGTTCCAAGTCATACAGCTTCACCTGTATCTTGGTGTTGAAGTTGTAATATTTGATAAAAGCCGCTGATAGAGCCTCCCAATCTGACTGTTCTTCCTCTGACAAAGAATTATACCAGCCCAATGCTCCTCCCTCAAGTGTAGTCGAGAAGAGATTAATCAATTGTTGCTTAGTAGCACCCGCCGTCAACATAACCCGGGCATAAAGATTCACATGGGCCTCTGGTGAACCCATTCCCTTGTAAGCAGGAACCGTTGGAACTTAAAAGCCAATGGGAAAAGCCTTAATGCCTTTGCTAATCATGCCATCCACATTAACCGCCTTCTTGGATTCAGAACTTACACTGGCCCCTTTCTTTAGCTGGGCCACAACTTCATCTAGCTCAGAATACTTCGCCTTCATCTTTCTTTCCATAGCTACCTCAATTTCTTGCAGCTTCTTCAAACTAGCCGAGGCATCACCACCCTGCTGAGACGATTCAGCCTCTTTCTCCTTTCCAGTTCCACTACCACCAGTTTCTCCAGCTTCTCTCACTACAGCCCGCATTTCCTCCTTGAGCATATCACGGAAATCTTGTGATCTCAGGAAATCCTTTAAAGCATCAGTGAGACTCGATGTTGGATTAGCCATCTCTACTCCTTCCCTAGAATTAGAATCACTTTCTGTTTCAACTACTCTTTGTTCCCCAACAGCCCTCGAAGCCTGAGATCTTGTCCAAGGTCGCTCCAGCTTATTCTGCTCGACATCATATGGGAAATGTTTTGGGGTCAATGGATGGGTGGAATGATGGCATGAATGGTGAGACATTGAAAGTGCTTATAATGAATGAATGGAATGATGTTATGCATGAAATGATGATAAAAATGATTCCTACTTATTATTCTATTTTTTTACACATTCCAAGAACACCCAATGCTATGCAAAAAGATCACGTCTAGACCGTCACACGGACAAGGGTTTGGTGCCTTTGGGACACCTAGTGAATCTTGTGAAATGGTCACGTGTGTGTCGACACACGGACAGGGTTTCAACACTTTGTAGGTCTATGAAATGAAATGAAAAGGTCATGCGAGGGCCGGCTCATGGATAGAATTCTGATGCTTTTGAGGCATATGATATGAAATGATGTTATAAGAAAGTCATGTGTAGCGGGGACACGGACAGAGGTTCGGCGTTCGGAGAACACCTTTCATGATTTGGGATGTTATGAAATGCCCCTACATGCGTACTAATCCGGCACTCGGGGAGCACCTTGAATGATGTAATAATGTCATGAAGTAATCCGATGTGGACTATGACGTTATATGATAATTATGATAAGTGAGCATGGTGTCATGAAATGCCTCGTGTAAATCATCATACGGAAATATACCTAGGACCATTGTGGTCTATATTGAATGAGATGATTTGGTGAAATGGCCGAGTGCAATCCAGTGCACTGGCAGAATACGGGTAATTTTGGGACACCGGATATGTTATGGAATGAAATGATCGTGATGGATACTCTTGAAATGTCCTTAATTTAAATGAAATGATATGAATGCTTATATCACACAAAATGCAAATAGCTACACAAAAACGTGGTTAGAATTCATGACACACATAATGATGTCGTGTATGCTTGTGAAAATGTTAACACACAAATATAATGTTATGGCTGCAAAAAATAATGGTTAGTATGAATAACACATGGATGATTTAATTTTCACATGCAAAAATAAAATGCAAATGGCTGCACAAAAATGTGGGTTAGTATCACACAAATGCTTTGTGAATGGTATGTCATGTGCATGGGAAAATGTTAATTATGGTATGTCACGAGATGGCGAGAAACACATAGCACACGAAACGTATCCTTCCAACCTTATTCCTCCAAACGTGGTCGGTCTTGAAAATTCTAACCGAGTCCTAGGTGGGGTTCTCTTCGATCATTAACAGGGGATGATGAAGGCATGATTTTATAGCATTCACACAATTTATTTTGGTATCCTAGGGGAATCCAACTAAGGTTACCTATATGAGTTCGGTCCAAGTCGGGTTAACATCAAGGCTCCCATAGCAAAATATACTCCTCACTTCTCCCCACTTAAGGGTCCTAACGAAGGGGTTCATACGAGGCTATGGGTGGTGTTTCGTATCCGTACCCTTAAGACCAAGAGGAACATAGGCAACATTTTAACAATTCACCGGGCTAAAAATGATACTTAACCTAATGCAAAAATATCTAACTAAAGAATGCAAAATAAAATACCATACAAGAATCATCCACCTTATTTTGATTAGACACTTTTCAGAGCTTGTCAAATTCTTTTAAGTTTTTAAGAAAACATTTTTAATAAAATTCCCCAGCAGAGTCGCCACTGTGAGCGGACGATGTTTTCGACGGAACACGGACTCTCTTTCGGAAGGGAGCCTCGAGATCGGGCAACCCTCCCTCGCGTGTGGTTTTTATGATGAAAACTCATTTTTAGAAAATTAGATTAATTCATAAAAGAAACCGAGACCTAAGTCTCAATAAATTTTGTAAGAGTCGCCACCCCGGCTCAGCTCAACCGGGAAATTTCAGTGTAGCTGAACCAGACGAAAGGCCGATACACTATCCAGAAATCTAGGTTCGGACAAGTCTCCTATTTCGTATCTAATCAAAATAAATACGGCCAATGTTCATAGATGGTATTTCATAATTCTAAAGTCAATTTTATTAAATTAAACCACACAGCGCATATACATAAATAATAATAAAGCAGTAAATAATTAATTAAATTATTACAACCCGATCAAATAAAAATAAAAACTCTCAACCTCACTTTACAAACGTTTAAAATACACGATTTATCTAGAAAAATACAACCGCCTAACATACACGTATTAAACTATTAATTACATCAAAAATAAAAATAAAAATAAACTAAAAGCTGCAAAACAGAGGGTTAGCATAGTTTATAGCACACCACAAATAGGACTCAAGTAGGCCAGAATGGGATTTTAAGGAATTTGGGGGTATGCGATTGGGGGATAATCGGGTCAGCTCGGCGAGCCAGCTTGATTAGACCTGGAAAACATTTTGAAACGCCCCTGTATTTTGGTTTTGTGAGAAAATCATTTTGAAAACATTTTATTTTCCGGATTACATTAATTTAACATGTGAGGTAGGTCGGTTTTCAGGAGAATTGGATCTCCGTCGTTGTATTGTTCTAAATGCCATTATACTGAAAATTAAATCTAAGGTTGTGAATGCATATAACAAAATTTATTTTGATGATTTTTCGATTTTTCTGATTTTTTTGGGATTTTTAGGAATTTTTCTGGATTAAAATGGAAATTCTGACTTTGGACGGGGATTACAATCGTGCGACTGTAACTACAGTCGTACGACTATAATTACAGTCGTGCAACTGTAATTCTCCCAATTGCAAAAAATCGCTAAAATTTATTTAAATGAAAGAAAAATAGCGGGGGAATTCAAGAACACTCGTACGACTATAATTACAGTCGTACGACTGTTCTTAAAACAAGAACGGTCGTACGGCTGTTCTTGAATTCCAGAAACAGCAAGCCCAAAAATTGGGATTTTATGCACCAAAACACACCAAATCACCCAGAAAACATAGGAAAACGAAGGTTTGAAGTATATTTACCTCTTTGGCGCTTATCCACCGTAGGAATGACCGCTGGAAACGCCCCAATCACCTCCAAATCGCTTCTTTTTCTTGTGTTGAGGTTCTAAAAGCCAAGTCCAAAAATCTCCAAAAATGTCAAGGATTCTGAGAGTTTAAAGTCCAATATTGATTGAATTTGAAGTGTCAAGTTATTAACCTATGATTTCTAATAGATTTTAAACTTTAACACCTAAGAATTAAAAGAACAAGAGGAGAAAAAAATATGGGTTTTGTGTGTTTTCTTTTTTTTTCTCTCCTTTTTCTCCAATTCTCTATCAATTTTCTCTCTCTAAACTTCTCCAATTTCAAAACCAAAGTCCACCCTCTTTTTCTCCTTTTTCCTTCTTATTTGCTGCTTTTGCTTGCTGAGAACTTGGCATTAATTCCCCTCAAATCAAACTCATTTTTTTAATCTTTGAGGTATGGGTTGTTGTACCTGCTCCGCCAATATAGTCGTACGACTGTAATACAACATCACGACTGTAATTACAGTCGTGGCACAATAATATATATATATTTTTTTTTTTTAAGTCCGGAAAATTCCGACGCTTACAGATACTTTTTTTGTTTATTAATGTTTTCTTTAAGGTATATTAGAATGAAAATTTCAAATTTATAATTTTTATATATTTATACCCCTAATTTTTTGTTTTTCAAATTTATAATTTATATAGTCAACTCCTAATTTTATATTTTTCAAAATATTTTTTTATTTAGTTATTTTGATAAAATAAACTGCATGCTAAGAGTTTAGTTATATATTTATATAAAATTTAATAAATTAATTGATCAATATTAGTAATTTTATAAATATTAGGATTATGTGAGGAAAAAATATAAAATAGAAAAGATAATATATTTTATTATTATAAAATAAAATTAATAGTAATTTTGGTATTATTAGTCTAATTTGATTTAAAATGACTAAACAGTTAACAATGATAAAATATAGGAACTATATAATTACTATATGTACTGACTAATATAATATGAAAAAATATAAAGACTAATTAATTATTTACCCTAAAAATGATAATAATATACATGAGTTAGTTTTTCGTTAGAATGTTAAATATATAAGAAAATTGATCTCGATAAAAAAAAAATTCAGAATAAAATTATCATGGGTTAAAGAGCAAAATAATGCAGAGTGCACAAATATATACAAAAATGGAGTGACTTGAAAACTAAAGACAAAAGTAATGTGGGAGGAAAAGATGAGAAAATGGTTATTATAAAGGCGTTACTGTTGGGATTTTTCACCGGAAATCACCCGATAAAAGCGGAAGAACGCGGTGATTTCCTCGAATCCGGTCCCAGGAGCAATTGAAGCGGAAATTGAAAAACATAAAATTGAATAGAAAGAGATTGAAATTTCATACCAGAAAAATCTCTTTTAGAGAAGGATGATGACTGCAGAACTCAATTTAGAATTCCTCCGCTCTCACGTACACGAACGCTTGGCAAATGCAACCCGTGCTAGCGATGGAAAAGCAAGAACCAAGGAGAGGAGAGGCTAGAGAATTCGGCTATGAGTGGTTTTGCTTAGGTTGGCCGAATTCCATAAGGAATTCTGGCCCATCTTGGCTCCACTTTATTCTGCGCGGGCTTCCATGTTTTAATTTAGGCCCAGTCTAATTTTAATTAATTTGGTTCAAATTAATTCAAGCCCAATTTTAATATACCCATGTATTTAATATATTACTCCAAGTAATATATTATTTACATCCAAATTAAAATTGATTTGACATTTAATTTAATCCATCAAATTAAAATTAACTCTGCACAAAATAAAATCATATGTAAACCCATACATATGAATATTTCCACCTAGGAAATAATTTCATAATTAATCCAATTAATTATGAAGAGCCAATTGAATATATTAATTTTATTATTATGACCAATCCAATTGATCTTTATAATATAATTAATATATACACACCTCTCCCTCCAATGTGTATACTCCAAGTATACATGCTATTCCTTAAGTCTGCATTCTATCGTTCTATGTGTACGATCCTGTGGGCCCATCTTTATGTTGGCAGCGGGCCTTTGGCCCGCAGACTGCAGCTGGGCTCTAGCAAGCCACTGCAGCCCCCAATTAAGATGGAGATGGCAGTCCAACTGATATCATAACCCTGTAGTTAGACTTGTACATTCCATGTCATTGATATCGGTGTCCAACACAGAGGCATGGATTGATCACCCTCTTTTGTGTTCAGACATTAACTTGATCCCGAATGTACTGATGCTCACAAACAAGTACCAACTTGTTTGGGTGTGGCCACACTCTTATCAGTCACATTCATCAAGAGGCCGGTGATATCTTCTCAGTTGGTTACTGAGTGACAAATCCCTTCTGCATATCCATAGTATTACCATGTTCAGTGACATACCCAAAAGCACCCATACTTGGCACCCTATTACAGGCCCTTTAGGCGTACCCCTAAGTATGCGACATCACATGTAACACCATCATATGGTCAGGTCAAAGGATCCATACAAGTACTACACGAGAATCCATTGTGATACCATACCATGTGGATTACTCGTTCAGTGGATCTATCCAGTACCATGCACCCAGGCATGTACCCATTAACTTGGTTGACATTCCATGTCCAATGACCGGTAAGACACCGCCATACAACCAGGTTAATGATAGTCTGTTGTTCCATTCATTCCCATGACTGGAACAGACTACGGATCTATTCATGGTCATATCGTTAACCCTATCCATGGTCTTACTGCTAAGTGCATGACACTAGTCGTCATGGATATGGATATGTCCATTGGATACTTCATTTACTATACTGCACAAGATAAATATAATAAATGAATTGATGCCTTTATTAATGACACAAATAAGTACAATACATAAATCCAATAAATGCACAGTACAAATACAAGGACCAATGCCTCGGGACTAGGGCATTTCCAACAATCTCCCACTTGCACTAGTTCCAACTAGGCATGGGCCTAATCCCTATAGATCTAGTATGACCCTCATGCTTGGGCTGGGCCAGCGCCTTGGTCAATGGATCTGCGACATTATCCTCGGTGTCCACTCTGTGCAATGCAATGTCACCTCTCTCCGCGATTTCTCGTATGAGGTGAAACTTTCTGAGCACGTGCTTTGTGTTCTTGTGTGACCGGGGCTCCTTAGCTTGTGCGACGGCCCCATTGTTGTCACAGAAGATATCGACTGGGTCCTGGATAGTTGGCACTACTCCCAACTCAGTGATAAACTTCTTCATCCACACAGCTTCCTTAGCTGCATCACACGCAGCGATGTACTCAGCTTCTGTTGTAGAGTCCGCTATGGTTGGTTGCTTTGAGCTCCTCCAGCTTACAGCACCACCATTCAGCAAGAATACATACCCTGACTGCGATTGGTACTCATCTTGGTCTGTCTGGAAGCTTGCATCAGTATACCCAGTAACTGATAGTACTTCCTGACCACCATACACCAAGAAGCTATCCTTAGTCCGGTTAAGGTACTTGAGGATTGCCTTGACAGCTTTCCAGTGATCCTCCCCGGGATCCTGCTGGTATCGGCTCGTCATACTCAGTGCAAAGGCGACATCAGGTCTCGTACACAACATAGAGTACATGATTGATCCAATAGCCGAGGCGTATGGAACCAATTTCATGTTCTCCCTGTCCTCCCTTGTTTTAGGACAGTTCTTCTTACTAAGTTTCAGCCCATGGCCCATTGGCAAGAAACCTTTCTTGGCCCGGTCCATGCTGAATCTTTTCAGAACTTTGTCAATGTACGAAGCCTGACTTAGGCCCAGAAGCCGATTTGATCTATCCCTATAGATCCTGATCCCTAGGATCATCTCAGCTTCGCCTAAGTCCTTCATTGCGAAGCACTTACTCAGCCACTGCTTTACCCCTTGCAGTGTAGGTATGTCACTTCCAATAAGTAGGATGTCGCCTACATACAGTACCAAAAATGTGACAATGCTCCCACTAGTCCTCTTATACACACAAGGCTCATCCAGATTCTGTATGAAGCCATATTCCTTTATAGCCTCATTGAATCTTAGATTCCAACTCCGGGATGCTTGCTTCAGTCCATAAATGGACCTTTGAAGTTTGCATACCCTTCCCGGATACTTAGGATCGACAAAACCCTCAGGTTGTGTCATGTACACATCCTCGAGTAGCTTTCCATTAAGGAAAGCGGTTTTGACATCCATTTGCCATACCTCATAGTCATACCATGCGGCTATGGCCAGTAGTATCCTGATGGATTTGAGCATGGCTACTGGTGAGAAAGTTTCATCATAGTCTATCCCATGGACTTGTCTGAAACCTTTCGCAACCAGACGCCCCTTGAAGGTATTATCAGCTTTTAGCTTGTAGCACCACTTGCAACCAATTACCTTAGCACCCGGAGGTGGATCAACCAAGTTCCAAACTTGGTTATCGTACATAGATTGCATTTCTGCCTCCATGGCTTTACGCCAATTCGCAGACTGTGGGCTAGCCATAGCCTCTTGGTAGGTTTTGGGTTCTTCTTCATCCCAGATGAGAAGAGTATGATCATCGGTGACGAGGAAACCATACCTCTCCGGTTCCCGACGATCCCTACCAGACCTTCTAGGTTCTTGTGTGGCCTGGGTCGGTGCCTCCACTTGTGGAAGCTCCACCTGGGCCTCCGAGCTATCCTCTTCAGGTGCTTGTGGACCTTGAACTTCCCTGAGTTCAACGTTGCTCCCACTATCTTTCTTGGAAAGGAACTCCTTTTCCAGAAAGACCCCCTTCCTTGCCACGAACACCTTGTTCTCGGCGGGGTTGTAGAAGTAATACCCTTTGGTTTCCCTAGGGTAGCCCACAAACAGGCATTTATCGGTTTTGGGCTCCAGCTTGCCACTAGTCAATTTCTTGACATGTGCCTCGCATCCCCAAATCTTTAGGAAAGACACATTGGGCTCCTTGCCCGTCCATATCTGATATGGGGTCTTTTCCACTGCCTTAGTCGGAGTATTGTTTAAAATGAGAGCTGCTGTCTCGAGGGCGTGTCCCCAGAAACTAATTGGGAGAGTTGCTTGACTCATCATTGAGCGGACCATGTCCAACAAGGTCCTGTTCCTCCGTTCGGACACCCCATTCCATTGTGGTGTCCCGGGAGGAGTGAGCTGTGGAACTATTCCATGCTCTCTCAAGTATGAGTCAAACTCTAGGCTCATATACTCACCGCCTCGGTCCGACCGAAGGGCTTTGATATTCCTGCCTAGCTGGTTCTGTACCTCGTTCCTAAATTCCTTGAACCTATCAAGGGTCTCGGATTTGTGTTTCATCAGATAGACGTAGCCGTATCTGCTGAAATCATCCGTGAACGTGACGAAGTACAGATGTCCACCTCTGGTCGCTGCGCTCATGGGTCCACATACATCTGAATGTATTAGGTCCAACAAGCCAGTGGCCCTTTCAGCCCTCTTGCTAAAAGGCGCCTTTGTCATCTTGCCTCTTAAACATGATTCGCATGTATCAATTGACTCCAAGTCAAATGACCCTAGGACTCCAGCTTTGTGAAGCCTAGCTATGCGCTTCTCGTTTATATGGCCAAGACGACAATGCCATAGATAGACTGGATTAAGTTCGTTTGGCTTAACCCTTTTCGTGTTTATGTTATAGATGTGATTGGTTTCATTTAAGTCCAGGACATACAGGCCATTATTCAATAGAGCATCTCCATAAAATAACCCCTCTCTAGATATTGAAATTCGACCATTTATAATAGAAAATTCAAATCCAGACATGTCCAACATTGATACAGAAATAATATTCCTGCACATAGCAGGTACAAAGTAACAATGTTCCAAAATTAAAACCAATCCGCTGGGCATCACTAGGTGATATTTGCCGATCTCTATGGCAGCAACCCTTGCTCCATTCCCGACCCGCAAGTCCATCTCACCCGATCCCAGCAACCTTCTGTTCTTAAGTCCCTGCACATTGCAACAAATGTGAGAACCACATCCAGTATCCAATACCCAGGATGTTGAAACAGTAAGGTTAATATCTATAACATAAATACCTGAAGAGGACGCACCTTGGCCCCTTCTCTGCTCTCCCATCAGCTTGGGACACGATCTCTTCCAATGGCCCGCCTGTCTGCACCCGAAACAGATGTCCTCAGGACCTGCCTTCTGTTGGCCTTTGGGTTGGGCCTTGGCCTTCTTGGCTTTGGCCTTCTTGGCCTTGGCCTTGGCCTTTTCCTTGGCCTTACCCTTAGCAAGAGGAGCGTTCCCCTTGTTAACCAACAGCACCGGCGGAGTCTTCTTGATCGACTGCTCAGTAAGCTTAAGCATCCCATGCAGCTCACTGACAGTGCGGTTCATCCCTTGCATGTTATAGTTTAGGATGAACTGATCATAAGAATCCGGTAAGGACGCCAGGATCGTGTCCACCGCCAACTCTTGAGAGATAGGCGATCCGAGACGGGCCAAAGTATCCAAATAGCCCTTCATCTTGAGCACGTGAGCACTCACAGATGTCCCGGCCCCCATCTTACAAGAGTGGAATGCCTTATTGGTCAGGTACCTTTCCTGACGAGCTTGCTCCTGAAACATCTAATTGAGAGTTGTTATCATAGCATAGGCTTGATGGTCCATAAACTGCTTTTGCAGTTCGGGGACCATGCATGCCAACATAAGGCATGTCACATCCCGGTTGTCCTTGACGTGCGCCTCGTATTCCGCTAGCTGTGCAGCCGTCGGATTACGTCCCTGAGGCGCAGCCGGCACAGGCCTTTCCAGTACATACTCTTTGGACTCTTGTCTTAGAACTATCCTCAAGTTCCTAGACCAGTCTAAAAAGTTAGGACCGGAAAGCTTGTCCTTCTCAAGAATCGATCGCAGTGATAAAGTATTAGTGTTTGCCATTTGGGTGTTTCTACACAGAAAAACATTTAGAGTGTTAATAAAGGGCTTAACTTTGTTGTTCCCAAATAAAATTAATAATGAATCAAGTTATTAATTTAACCGAGTTGTTGGGCTCATGGGCCGAGATCCATATTTCATTAAGATATAGCCAAACGAGGGTTTGGTACAACTATACCTTAACTATTTAGGTAGGAACGCCGTCCAATCCCAACCTAGGGACTCTCGGTTTGATGGGCTTGTTGGCACTTACCCATCTGTGCTTAGGGCCAGGAGAATCCTACTACCCATGCTAAGTCAAAACCTCCATCCAAGTGTTAGAGTATCCCATACTCTAACCCAATACAAAGTGACAATACTCCAGTGCATCCTGCGAGGGCATGGTCTACAACTGGCCTATTCCCACCTCGATTCGGTTTTGGATGAGGGAAGCACTTTTAAGCGACTTAGTAATTTCCATTTGGTTATTAGATTCAATTATAACGGCTTACATACATAAAGCGGGTGAATGAGCTATATTTAATCATACATTCATACATGCAAAAGAATATATTAAAATGATTAAACAAAATTAAAATGGACTGCTATGGGCCTATATTACATCCTAATATAATTCTAGTAAACCTATACTAGAAATACATATTAGGTGGGCCTCCTCCTTCTCCTTCTGGGCTTGCACCTCCATTTGGGCTTGCACCTCCAATTGGGCTCACCACTCCATGGGCTTCTTCTTTTACAAATTTTACAATATTTAACTTAAATAAAATAAAATTACATTAAAAGAAAACGACACGCAGGCCGTATTTACCCAAAAGAAAAATACAACCCATCTCGTAAAAGGCCCAATAGCATCCAATCATACATTCATTCAACCATACATATGCATCCAATACATACAATTCAAAAGCATGTCAAAATGCATGATTTAAGCCCATTTAAATTATGTCAAAGCCATTATTAGGAAATCGCCAATTTTTGGCCCACCACGGTTCTAACCCTTAACGGGCTTTGGGCCTCCAGCCCAGGCAGTCCAACTGCTCCCACTGGAATTGGGAAACCATGGGTCCAATTCAGCCATCCGAGTAATTGTGCCAAAATTACCCGAACCAATTTCCATTAACCACATTAATTTCCAAATTAATGTCACATGAACGAAATTAAAATTCATCCAAGAAACCATGCGCATTTAAATTGCATAAATTTAAACACACGAATTTTAAAACCAATTAAAATTTCAAAACTGGGCCCCTGACCTAAAACCCGCAAAATCCAAAAACAGGGCCCGGCCCGCTGCAGCTAGGGCAACAGAGTTGCCCTAGCAGCAGCAGCGGCGCAGCCGCCTAGCGACTGCCCGCTGCTGCCGCCTGCAGCGGCACTGCCGCTGTGCAGTGGCCGCCCAGCGGCCACTGCCCAGCAGCGGCTGCTGCTGGCACAGCAGCAGGCAGCGGCCGCTGCCTGTGGTGCCCAGCGCCACGGGCAGCGGCTGCTGCCACGCCTCCCGCCACGTGCGGCGGCCGCCGGCAGCCCCGCCGCCGGGAGGCCGATTTTTTTTTTTTTTTTTTTTACAGAATTAAATCAAAAAAAATATCCAATCAATCACCATCCAAAGTAATTCACCAAGAATCACAAAATACACAATAAAATTAAACTAACATAAACCTATATGTAAATTTAATTTTCATTGCATAAAACATATGGGAAAAAATCATAAAACCCATAACCCACAGGTCCCAGGATCGGAACCTGGCTCTGATACCACTGTTGGGATTTTTCACCGGAAATCACCCGATAAAAGCGGAAGAACGCGGTGATTTCCTCAAATCCAGTCCCAGGAGCAATTGAAGTGGAAATTGAAAAACATAAAATTGAATAGAAAGAGATTGAAATTTCATACCAGAAAAATCTCTTTTAGAGACGGATGATGACTGCAGAACTCAATTTAGAATTCCTCCGCTCTCACGTACACGAACGCTTGGCAAATGCAATCCGTGCTAGCGATGGAAAAGCAAGAACCAAGGAGAGGAGAGGCTAGAGAATTCGGCTATGAGTGGTTTTGCTTAGGTTGGCCGAATTCTTCTAACCCTAGGTATTTATACCTAGGGTTGGCCAAATTCCATAAGGAATTCTGGCCCATCTTGGCTCCACTTTATTCTGCGCGGGCTTCCATGTTTTAATTTGGGCCCAGTCTAATTTTAATTAATTTGGTTCAAATTAATTCAAGCCCAATTTTAATATACCCATGTATTTAATATATTACTCCAAGTAATATATTATTTACATCCAAATTAAAATTGGTTTGACATTTAATTTAATCCATCAAATTAAAATTAACTCTGCACAAAATAAAATCATATGTAAACCCATACATATGAATATTTCCACCTAGGAAATAATTTCATAATTAATCCAATTAATTATGAAGAGCCAATTGAATATATTAATTTTATTATTATGACCAATCCAATTGATCTTTATAATATAATTAATATATACACACCTCTCCCTCCAATGTATATACTCCAAGTATACATGCTATTCCTTAAGTCTGCATTCTATCGTTCTATGTGTACGATCCTGTGGGCCCATCTTTATGTTGGCAGCGGGCCTTTGGCCCGCAGACTGCAGTTGGGCTCTAGCAAGCCACTGCAGCCCCCAATTAAGATGGAGATGGCAGTCCAACTGATATCATAACCCTGTAGTTAGACTTGTACATCCCATGTCATTGATATCGGTGTCCAACACAGAGGCATGGATTGATCACCCTCTTTTGTGTTCAGACATTAACTTGATCCCGAATGTACTGATGCTCACAAACAAGTACCAACTTGTTTGGGTGTGGCCACACTCTTATCAGTCACATTCATCAAGAGGCCGGTGATATCTTCTCAGTTGGTTACTGAGTGACAAATCCCTTCTGCATATCCATAGTATTACCATGTTCAGTGACATACCCGAAAGCACCCATACTTGGCACCCTATTACAGGCCCTTTAGGCGTACCCCTAAGTACGCGACATCACATGTAACACCATCATATGGTCAGGTCAAAGGATCCATACAAGTACTACATGAGAATCCATTGTGATACCATACCATGTGGATTACTCGTTCAGTGGATCTATCCAGTACCATGCACCCAGGCATGTACCCATTAACTTGGTTGACATTCCATGTCCAATGACCGGTAAGACACCGCCATACAACCAGGTTAATGATAGTCTGTTGTTCCATTCATTCCCATGACTGGAACAGACTACGGATCTATTCATGGTCATATCGTTAACCCTATCCATGGTCTTACTGCTAAGTGCATGACACTAGTCGTCATGGATATGGATATGTCCATTGGATACTTCATTTACTATACTGCACAAGATAAATATAATAAATGAATTGATGCCTTTATTAATGACACAAATAAGTACAATACATAAATCCAATAAATGCACAGTACAAATACAAGGACCAATGCCTCGGGACTAGGGCATTTCCAACAATCTCCCACTTGCAGTGGCTGAGTAAGTGCTTTGCAATGAAGGACTTAGGCGAAGCTGAGATGATCCTAGGGATCAGGATCTATAGGGATAGATCAAATCGGCTTCTGGGCCTAAGTCAGGCTTCGTACATTGACAAAGTTCTGAAAAGATTCAGCATGGATCGGGCCAAGAAAGGTTTCTTGCCAATGGGCCATGGGCTGAAACTTAGTAAGAAGAACTGTCCTAAAACAAGGGAGGACAGGGAGAACATGAAATTGGTTCCATACGCCTCGGCTATTGGATCAATCATGTACTCTATGTTGTGTACGAGACCTGATGTCACCTTTGCACTGAGTATGACGAGCCGATACCAGCAGGATCCCGGGGAGGATCACTGGAAAGCTGTCAAGGCAATCCTCAAGTACCTTAACCGGACTAAGGATAGCTTCTTGGTGTATGGTGGTCAGGAAGTACTATCAGTTACTGGGTATACTGATGCAAGCTTCCAGACAGACCAAGATGAGTACCAATCGCAGTCAGGGTATGTATTCTTGCTGAATGGTGGTGCTGTAAGCTGGAGGAGCTCAAAGCAACCAACCATAGCGGACTCTACAACAGAAGCTGAGTACATCGCTGCGTGTGATGCAGCTAAGGAAGCTGTGTGGATGAAGAAGTTTATCACTGAGTTGGGAGTAGTGCCAACTATCCAGGACCCAGTCGATATCTTCTGTGACAATAATGGGGCCGTCGCACAAGCTAAGGAGCCCCGGTCACACAAGAACACAAAGCACGTGCTCAGAAAGTTTCACCTCATACGAGAAATCGCGGAGAGAGGTGACATTCCATAAGGAATTCTGGCCCATCTTGGCTCCACTTTATTCTGCGCGGGCTTCCATGTTTTAATTTAGGCCCAGTCTAATTTTAATTAATTTGGTTCAAATTAATTCAAGCCCAATTTTAATATACCCATGTATTTAATATATTACTCCAAGTAATATATTATTTACATCCAAATTAAAATTGGTTTGACATTTAATTTAATCCATCAAATTAAAATTAACTCTGCACAAAATAAAATCATATGTAAACCCATACATATGAATATTTCCACCTAGGAAATAATTTCATAATTAATCCAATTAATTATGAAGAGCCAATTGAATATATTAATTTTATTATTATGACCAATCCAATTGATCTTTATAATATAATTAATATATACACACCTCTCCCTCCAATGTGTATACTCCAAGTATATATGCTATTCCTTAAGTCTGCATTCTATCGTTCTATGTGTACGATCCTGTGGGCCCATCTTTATGTTGGCAGCGGGCCTTTGGCCCGCAGACTGCAGTTGGGCTCTAGCAAGCCACTGCAGCCCCCAATTAAGATGGAGATGGCAGTCCAACTGATATCATAACCCTGTAGTTAGACTTGTACATCCCATGTCATTGATATCGGTGTCCAACACAGAGGCATGGATTGATCACCCTCTTTTGTGTTCAGACATTAACTTGATCCCGAATGTACTGATGCTCACAAACAAGTACCAACTTGTTTGGGTGTGGCCACACTCTTATCAGTCACATTCATCAAGAGGCCGGTGATATCTTCTCAGTTGGTTACTGAGTGACAAATCCCTTCTGCATATCCATAGTATTACCATGTTCAGTGACATACCCGAAAGCACCCATACTTGGCACCCTATTACAGGCCCTTTAGGCGTACCCCTAAGTACGCGACATCACATGTAACACCATCATATGGTCAGGTCAAAGGATCCATACAAGTACTACACGAGAATCCATTGTGATACCATACCATGTGGATTACTCGTTCAGTGGATCTATCCAGTACCATGCACCCAGGCATGTACCCATTAACTTGGTTGACATTCCATGTCCAATGACCGGTAAGACACCGCCATACAACCAGGTTAATGATAGTCTGTTGTTCCATTCATTCCCATGACTGGAACAGACTACGGATCTATTCATGGTCATATCGTTAACCCTATCCATGGTCTTACTGCTAAGTGCATGACACTAGTCGTCATGGATATGGATATGTCCATTGGATACTTCATTTACTATACTGCACAAGATAAATATAATAAATGAATTGATGCCTTTATTAATGACACAAATAAGTACAATACATAAATCCAATAAATGCACAGTACAAATACAAGGACCAATGCCTCGGGACTAGGGCATTTCCAACAGTTACACCGTCCAGCGCGTTTAGACAAAAAATTTTCCGGACCGCCTGCCATTTTGGCAGGCTTTTCAGAGCTGAAAGCGCTGGTCCCACCAGTGCTTTCAGAAGCTTTAAAAATTAACTCTAAAGGCGCTGGTGGGACCAGCGCCTTTAGAGTTAATTTTCAGAGGGAATAAATTCCCTCTAAAAAGGTATGTGGTGATGATGGACGGCAGTAAAAATCAATCTTTTAACTGCAATAGTTGAAATTTTTTTTTGCCATTAGTTGAAGTGAATTTGGGCATTTCTCTGCATTGTAATTTTCCTTCATCTTCTTCAACATTTCTTCTCTTCTTCTTCTTCAACATTTCTTCTCTTCTTCTTCACCTTAACTTTTAATTTTTTTTTTCAAAACCATTTTTCACCACTTCATATAACATGGACCACATCAAATTAAAAGAGGTTAGTTTTTTTTTAATCCAAAAATTATGTTATGTTTTGTTTTTATTTTTCTAGAGAATTTAGGATATGTGATTATAGATTTAAATTTAGTTATGGAAACTTAATTTTTTAATTATGTTTTATGTAAAAGTTTATTAAAAAAATATATATATATAATGCATTTAAAAAAACTACTTTTGCATGATCGGTAAGTATTTTTTAATTCGGAGATATAATATGTTATATGCTATGTGTAAATGTATGAATTTTGGTGTATAATCAAAGCTTGAAAGAAAATATATTTAAATGTCACATGCACAAATCTTTTTTGAAAATTTTCATATCATCTATAATGTTCCAATATAGACTTTTTGTGATATGAATATGTCTAGATAACATATGTTGCTTTACGTTGGATTTTTTTTTTTTTAGGTTATTTAAGTTGATAATTAGCTCAATTAAATGGCATGTATACTTCAAATACAAAGACAAGCAAATAATTTTTTTTAATTGAATTTCGGTTCGGTTATTACCGAAATTTGGTATTTTTACCGAAAATAAATAAAAAAATATTTTAAATGATTTTTAGGGCAATTAATTGAACCATTATATATTATTTTCGTAATTAATTGCTATTTAGTCATTTTATATTTTTTGATGAACTATAAAATTCAATTATGTTAATTAGAATATTACAAACCTAATATATATATATATATATATATATATATATATATATATATATATAAAATTCGGTTCGGTTTCGGTCAAACCGAAATTTTTTACGGAAAAACCGAACCGAACTGAATACCAAAATATATATAAAATTGTTACCAAACCAAACTAAAAAATATTTAGTAACCTCATCAAATTTTTTTTCGCTTTGGTTCGGTATTGGTATTCGGTTTTACGAATAGTGCTCACCCCTACCTCTACATGATATGAAAATTTTCAAAAAAGATTTGTGCACGTGACATCTAAATATATTTTCTTTCAAACTTTGATTATACACCAAAATTCATACATTTACACATAGCATATAACATATTATATCTCCGAATTAAAAAATACTTAACGATCATGCAAAAATAGTTTTTTTAAATGTATTATATTTTCTTTTTTTTAATAAACCTTTACATAAAACATAATTAAAAAATTAAGTTTCCATAACTAAATTTAAATCTATAATCACATATCCTAAATTCTCTAGAAAAATAAAAACATAACATAACATAATTTTTGGATTAAAAAGAAACTAACCTCTTTTAATTTGATGTGGTCCCTGTTATACGAAGTGGTGAAAAATGGTTTAAAAAAAAAAATTAAAAGTTAAGGTGAAGAAGAAGAGAAGAAATGTTGAAGAAGAAGAAGAGAAGAAATGTTGAAGAAGATGAAGGAAAATTACAATGCAGAGAAATGCCCAAATTCACTTCAACTAATGGCCAAAAAAAATTTCAACTATTGCAGTTAAAAGGCTGATTTTTACTGCCGTCCATCATCACCACATCACCTTTTCAGAGGGAATTTATTCCCTCTGAAAATTAACTCTAAAGGCGCTGGTCCCACCAGCGTCTTTAGAGTTAATTTTTAAAGCTTCTGAAAGTGCTGGTTCTGAAAAGCCTGCCAAAATGGCAGGCGTCCGGGAAATTTTTTGTCTAAACGCGCTGGACGGTGTAACGCCTTTATAATAACCATTTTCTCATCTTTTCCTCCCACATTACTTTTGTCTTTAGTTTTCAAGTCACCCTATTTTTGTATATATTTGTGTACTCTGCATTATTTTGCTCTTTTTTCCAATTATCATATTTATCTTTTTGACTCCAACCCTTTCACCATGTCTACTTTCACCTAGGTTTATTGGTTTAACTTTCTCTCTGCTCGCATTTTCTCAAATGGAACGACATCGTCTTATTCTCTCCGTCCACTAAACCTAACTTCTTCCTTCAGAGTCGATCAATCGAAGCCGAATTCAATTGAAACTGATATCTCTCAATGTCGAACCCCATATCTCTTAATTAACAATATTGTCCACTTCATCGGGTGTTAGTTCAAAATTTAATCCTCCCAACTCTCAGTTTTCCTACTGCGGAGAGTTGGCGGCGTTCAGAACTTCCTCGACGGATAGTAGGAAGGAGGTTCTACCACTGCAACAGAAATATGTAAGTGAATAGATATTTGAAATTTGAAGTTTGATTTTGTTTTCCAAGTGGAGTTCGTCGAATCAGTTTGTTTGGTTTTTTTTTTTTTTTTTTTTTATACATAAGCTAAGATAGTGATTACTATGGCCTGATTAGAAAGGTGAAGATTAAATGAAGCTGAGAGTGGTGTGTAGAAAGGTTTACGATTACATTCGTTATGATCTCAAAGAAATAGCATTTCCTTCATCACTGCCAGACCCTCCTCATATTAAAAAGCGTCGCAAACTCACCTGGCATGAGCGTTTTCTGGTATCTTCCTTTGCTTTTATTGAACTCTTCACATTATCACATTTGTATACTTAAGCTAAGATATTGATTAATATGGCAACAATTTGATGTCTTCTTGTGTGAAATTTGGGTTTTGTGTGTGTGCGCGTGTGTGAAGTCTGAAGAGCTCTTTTGGAGAAACTTTCAAATTGGGTGCATGTCACTCTTTTGCAGTTTAGCTGATTAGTTTTCTTTAGCCTTTATGTGGAGAAAATGGAGATATTTGTGAATTGAGTGGTGAGCGTCTAATCTTTTTGTGTTCCAGATATTGAAAGAGGCCTCAAGGTTGTATGCTGCAAGCTGGGTACGTGATATTGGTCCTGATCTTCGGCCAAATGATTATAAGAAGAAAGTCGAAGCAAGTGAAGAAGGATCCAACGGGGGAAAGAGTACTACCACTCAAGAGAAAGATCCCTCTGCCTTTGAAGATCTTGGTAAGAGAGACTATGCCGTTGCTTGACCATTTGTGTTTGGTGTTGTCAATTACTGCTAAGCTTTATTTATTCCTTTACATGGTAGTTATTGAGACTGAAATTGCAGAACCAAAAACAAGCATTGTCGAATCCTTCTATGCATTTGTATCGCTAATGAAGCTCTTGCAAATCTAATAAATTTAGTGGCTTAACTGTTATCAGGAATTTGTGCTAGGGAGATTTAGAAACAGGGAAAGCAGCACGCTTGAATGTTAATTATATGTAACCATGGGCTGGATCACCTACCAAGAATTTCTTTCTCTACACCATGAATATATTTCTGGCATTTGAGCTTGTTCTTAAGTATTAGCTTGTGTTAGATTTGTAGGTTATTCGAATCCTTTGAGGACTAGCATTACTGTGCCATTTTATCTGATTGAAACGTGTAGGATTGTTGATGTTTGGAGGATAGATCTTGAGGGGTTGGATTTGCAAATCATATAGGATCCGATAATATTTTTCTGTCTGTACTTGGGACACTTTGTTCCTATAACCGATTATTGCCTTTTTTAATTGGTATACAGTTGCTTTTAGTATTTTTGCATTGTTGTGCTATTGGCTGGTTATAGAGATTAACCAAGAATTTCTTAAAATACGATGAAAATTAAATTCTAGGCGTGCCTGTAGGTTGTTTTCATTGACTTTTTCCTCTATCTATTTTTGAGAGTGGTAATTTGGAATCAGATGCTTTGACTATGAAGGCAGTTTTTCTTTTGAAGATAACTTGTTTGTATCCTTCCATCCTGAAGAATTTTTTGAGGCAATTGTTTGGTGAAATGTGTTAGGGAGTTTGTTACTGGATTGAGCTTCAGTTGTGGTTGTAAATTATACCTCGCTCTTCTGGCTTGCCTGTATCAGACTTATCAACTAAAAAATTCTAGTTCATATTCTTCTGAATTGAGTTACACATATTTGAGTTTAAAATATGTCAACACACTCTCCTATACGGATCATTTGCTTAATTCTATGGAAGTCAAGGGGAGGTGAAGTATTGATTATCCTTGCTTCTCTCTGTGAACTTGTGGTTTCTTGCATTGAACTCTGACTATCTTTATTTTCAATTATCAGCGGTTGCTGCAAGAGGAGGTATGGAGACGTTAAGGCCTGCTTTGCAGCGGTTGTACATGACAAGAGCTTCAGCATATAGAGATGCTCTAAAAAGTTTTATACAAGGATATCAGGAAGGCCTCCAGCAGGTCAGGATGAAGGAAGAAGATTCCGACACTCAAGAAGAGAGTGATTCTCCCAAAAAATCGACTTGAGAACTATATGCTCTGACAAAGCTGTGCAAGCTTTTCTTCTGCGCATCAGCTTTTGGAAAAAGCAATGAACCTCTTCAATCTTGTGAACTTTCTGAACAGAGAAAGAAAGTTACTACATTTCTCCACCCTGCCAATAGTATTCCACTGTACATTAAGTCTGAATACCATAGATAGATCATAGAACGGAATTTTATCTTATCTTATTTACATGTAATTTCTTCTGATTTGGGCATTAGCTCATCATATTAACATTTGGTGCTACTTTTGGCATTCTGGCTATGTTATTACTATTTTGCTTGGAAATATAATGAGTTCTCAGCTACTGTTCATTTTTGTATGAGAAAACTATACTGAATAATGTAACTGCTCAAACTAATTGGTGAAGCTCGTGGAAGCCTATTAACTATGTCTGAAGGGAAATAAATGTAAGTTATACTTTTGATTCTAATTTTGTTCAGCACTATTTTGGTTCCTTTTCTTTCATCTTAAAAAATGTTTCTTTTTTCTACTGTAACTGTTCACAGGAGCATTCAGCATTATCTTCTCAATTCTGGAGCAAGATTTTGATGACGCGTGATATATAATAGTTACTTGAGAAGCGTGCTCATTGAATGCATATCTTTATATAACTATGTAAATGTAATCTTATCTTTCGGATCTATTCTTTTTATTTGTGAGTTTGCTTGTAGTGATCTAATCTTGCCTCAATGAATGATCACCAAGAATTTAGTAGGAAGATATGGTTGCACTTGCCCAATTTATAATGAAAAGCATCTATCCATAATCCATGATACAACTAGAATGCTGTAGTGACCCCATTGTAGAGAACATGTTTGTGGGAAACACATTGGATCCTGAAACTGAAGAGTGAATACATGAGAGAGAAAAGAAGAGTCTGATTATGACATTCATGGTATGGGAAATTGGATGGGCCTCACAGCACCTGGATTAGAAATGGATCTTACCGCACTTTTTCAAGAGTAGAACAGTAATGAGATTTTAATGAAGGTTATTGCAAAGAACAAAATGGAACTGTTTGAGCTATCATTCTCTTGTACTGTTTTACAGCAGGGTGTTCTGTCACTAAGAAACAACTTGTGGACTTAATTTTCAATTGTGAGTATTGTTAGTGGGGTTTCCACATTTCACCTGCTACTTTTGCTCCAGTCTTTTCAAGCACATGGCCCCTTGCTTTAAGTCTTCTCAGGGATATCATACTGCGATTAGTTTCTCCATTACCAATTAACTCGCATTTTGTAACTATCAGTAATGGGCCCTTGGGAACAACAAATTGATATGTTTCTTGTCTCAACAGGTAATACACATCTTTTCCTATAATGAGATGAAATGTTCCTTTCCAAAACTGCATTTATTTATTTTATTTTATTTTTCCTCAGCTTTTACTTTGAGTAACTTAATTCTATATTGTTTAGTACTCTATTAAGTATAGTTTAAACTACGTCAATACTAACAGTGATGTATGTCAATTCATGCGTAGATTCAAGCCGCTCAGTATCTTCTTTCTTTGGCAGGTGCTAAATGGAGGCAAGTGTGATCAGAATTCAGATTGGCTAAAACTCCAAAAGCAAAAAGATTGATAAAAGGTAAAAGCTAAGTGGGAAGAAGAGATTATAACTGATAGTTTGAAATATTTTTACTGTTCTAAGTCACACATGATTGAATGTCTCAGCACAGGACAAAAGGGAGTTATGCAGGACCAAGTCCTTTCATTCGGTTGATTGGCCACTGCCTTTAAGCGAATGATAACAGGACATATTTTGGACCCCCTCCCACTTATAAAGCACTAATGAAAATTGGACGTCTTTGGTAGGAGAGGTCAATGGTATCTCTCGTGTCTGAATCTCTGGTTGGGCCCTTACTAAATCACATGACACTGTTTCTCATCATTCAATGAGGTAATGCTCATATCTCTGCTACTCTTTTTGTACAATCAATCTCTCGTTCATTTGCAAGTTGTGTTGAACTGTGGTCACAAGTTAGAAAAGTTTGGTCTATCATGCTGTACAAAGTGATTTGCTTTTATACTTGAAAAGAAAAGGTATTTCTGATTTAGGGTTGGTAACAAATGGAATTTGGATACTTAACATGTTCATTGATAGCCATAGACTTGGATTTCCCATATATGTTGTTCTGAATTGACAACTGCAGTTGCTGTTCACTTTAATTAAGATACCATATTTGGCCTTGGTAATTGGTTTGGTTACTATGTATCCATTTTGTTACATTGTAATGGGATCTTTTGCTGATTACAACGTTTGAAGAGACCTAGGACTTGAATTCCTTGATCTGATCTTTACCAGATTGTCCTTCCCTTGACGTAAAATGAAATGGAGGGGAAAAGCTTGAAAGGCGGAATTTCTGGTTGACGGGTATACATCAAATGGACTAGTTCTTTTTAATGATGATCTGTTTTTCACCTTTTCCTTCACTGTTTATGTTAATATTATACTATTACACAAAGTCCTTTCTTTTTTTCTTCTTTTGTACTTGGTATGGTGATTTATTTCTGCTGACCTGTTTCCTGTTATGTTAAAGAAAAGACCAAAACTTTCAGAAAAATTAATGCTTTTTTTTTTTTCCCTCTGACTTGCAGTAAATTACAATTACATAGGAGTCAGTGGAAGAAACAGAAGGAAGAGAGAAAACATGCTCCATCACTGCTCAAAAAAACATCAAAAACAACTCCATTGATATGAAGTGAAAAAGAAACAGAGTAAGAAGAAGAAGAAGAAGTGAAATATTGGGCACAGCCCAACCAACCCCATACTCTCCAGTTCTTCCATTACTGCAATTATGAAAAATCTTCAGGCAGAATCTCAACAGTGGCCAAATAGATTCCACCCCTTCATTTCAATTCCCAATCTCCATATTTTTCCCATTTGGCATTTGTCTACATCACCTCTCACTGTTAGCCCCCCTCCCTCTGTCTGTCCCTTCTTTTGAATTGGGTCCCATTTCCCATCCCTTCATCCCATTTCTGCAATTTGCTTCTCTTCTCTGCATCTACATGGATGATGCCCCCATTACCTGGCTTGAAATTTGCACCTCAAATTCAGGTAATGTTTTCTTTTCTTTTTTTTTTTTTCATATAATGAAAAAGAAATTAGTTTTTTTTGTTTTCTAATATAATTCCCTTCTTTTTTGTTTTTTTTGTTTTTTAAAAAAAATTTGATAAAATCTTTTTTGACCTTCCAACTGGGGGTGAGGGGGTGGGGGTGTTCAATTTAGTCAAATCCAAACACGTCACATCTACAGATCTTATCCTCGGCGATTTCTCATTTGGTTGACATCTCGTGATAAACTGATATCCTGTTACAATCACACAAATTCTCATGAAATTAATAATTTGTAATTATCATAATATATTACAATTCATATAATTGAAACCATGTTTTGAACAAAGTACATGTGCCTAACTATCATGTGCAAATAAATCGTTGTTGACTATCCTTTTTTTCTATTTTTTTTTTTTTTTTAAAAAAAAGAAAGAAAAAGAAAAAGAAAAAGAAAAATGGTGTGTGCTTAATAATTGAGAGTACCCAGTTCACATTGCTATCAATTGATGTACCATGTCCAATAATTTAGCACTTATAATACAAGCCCACACATCTGGTCAATTTTTTCTACTTGCATTTTATGAATTCGACTATAGAGTGTGTAAATAAATAATTCATAGAATTTTCAGATTCAGCATATATATCAAGTTTTGAAAAATGTAACATGAAATGACTAATAGAAATATATATGTATTAATATGTACAATAGTAAAATAAACTTTAGAAGCAGCGACTAATTCAACCACAAGATGATTGACGATAACTTGTTGGTTCGGCTTTGTCGGTTTACTTTACGTGCCTTGATTTTCAACTCTACACTGAATTAATATTATAATTCACTAAATATCTGGCGGAGGACCCACTAATCCAACCCATTAGCTCAAATTAAGTGGTTTATATTAATATTAATTATGATTCTGATTATAATCATAAAAAGAGGAGTAAATAGGCAGAAAGAGACCAGAAGTAGCTCCTGAACCACTTAATTAAAATCAATAACTTTTTTTAGATTTAGACAAATACAATTTGGACATGTGCTGGGGGTTGGGCTGCTACTATGGCCTTTAACTACTCTATTATTATTTATTTGTATAATCTGTCTCTCCATAAGAAACAGCAGAAATCAAAACTATAGCTTATGTACAGTACTTAAACACCTTATTCCAATTAATTCCTTTTATTAAAAACATATAAAAAAAAAAAAGGGTACCCTTTTTAAGCTAATAATCAATATTTAGCTTACCATTGCATTTGAGGAAGAATTATAAGGTGAGTTAGAAGGGTAGAAATGTTGACCCTGGCTCGACATGGAGGATGAGCCATCTGGTGTGGATGGCTCGGACTCATCAAGTTGGCACTCCATATTAACCCCAAATAGCCTTAGCCTCTTTGAGTTCCCTATTGGTACTATTGTTTGCTTCTGCCCACCACCGGACCCTGAAAAATTTATTCAAATATTATATCTATATATTTCAGCCTTCTATTAACAAACGTGCTTTATTTATTAAAGTACTGATTAGTTTATAATTCAAGTGATTGAGACTGAGATGAATAGGGAAAATTCTTCTTAGTTTTGCTTAAGAAAAGGCAAAGACATTCATTCAAAAGAATTGCATTTGGAGGTAGCAACTCATAACTAAATTTTTCTTATTTACCGTTTCTTTACAGAATTCGAGCTAGAAAATTCTGCAAAAGAGCTCAAATATCTTCCAACAATTATTTTTGCAACACACAAAATCCAACACGATGCCTTGTGTAAGAAAAATGAGTTTAACTGTAACCACTCAAATCAACACCTCCTGGTTAATAATTTTTTTAAAATGAAAGTAATTAATGTGAAAAAAAAAACTGTATGAGTGGGTTTTAAAGATGGTTAAATATTGGCAATAAATACAGAAGACAATCTCTGAAGAAAACCTGAAACCAACCACATTGCTCCAAACTAATTGGAGGGTGTTTTTCACGCACTTCCATTCTGTAAATTCCATTAAAAAAACGATTCCAAAATATAAAAATAAAAATAAAAATGTAGATAAAAAAAAATAAAATAAAATAACAAAAGACCTGCATGAAGACATTCGTGTTGAAATGGGACACGAGCAGTAACGTTAGCCCCATGGGGATGATGTTGATAAGGCTGGTGTAATCCTCCCCTACTCCATCCTCCACCGTTATTTCCCTGTACCATCATTCCTCCACCTCCACCGCTGTTATCCCCTCTCCTCCTCCACCCTATAAACAACCTCTCCCCATCAATACGGTGTCGTTCAAACGAAACCACATCCCCCGCATCCAGTTGCTTCTCCTTCACATATCTACTCCACCCTTTGGTCAACACATAGCTCTGACTACTATTCCAATACGAATACCTAAATCGCCAACACTTCCCTAACTCGTCCTCGAAACTCAGTAACAACCCCTTATCTACCGAGTCACCGCTCAGTGGGAAGTACTTCTCCGCGTGCTGTTTTGGTATCACTAACCGGTTGAGTTTTCCGACGTCGCTCGGTGTCAAGGGTTTCTCGAACATGGGTTCTTTGAGTTGGAGTTCGGTTCGGTTGAGTTGTGCATCTTTTTGTTGTTGTTCTTCTCCGTCGTCGTTTTGGTGGTTGAGATTGAGATTAGGGGAAGGATTGTGTACGGACGAGAACATGGGATGGGGTTGTTTGAGCCAGTGGAGAGACTGCCAAGAGGGAGGAGGAGGAGGATTATTGGTTTTGCGAGATTTGAAAGGGGGGGAGTTGGGGTTTGGTTCCATGTTGATGGGTTGATTTTGTTGTTGTTGAGACCACCACAGAGCTTCTGGAAGGTCTGTGGAGAAATGGTTAATGGACATTTTTTTGTATGAGGAGAAAGAGGAAGAAGAAGAAGAAGATTATGGGGTCTAATTGAGGAGGAAACTGAGGGGGGGAACTATTTGATATAGGTATGAGGAAATGACAAATTGACAAGGAGAGAGAAAATCCATGGAGAGAGAAAGAGGGGGGGAAAAGGGAGGTGTGTAGTGTGGGATTGTATTGTAGTAAGTACAAAAGTACTTTAAGGTTTTGCGTGATGAAAATATATATATAATTTCAATCATTATTTTCAGTGTAATTTTTCTTATTTTTATTATCACTTTGTACTTCCTTTTTCCCCCCCTTTTACTTGTTTTTATGTAACCATTTCAATTCAATTGTGTTTTAATTTTAAACATGTAAACTTTACTTTTTGCACTTAGCTATTCACTTGGTTTTTTAACTTCAAATTAGTTACAGTTAGCCTCGCTACTTTTTGATTGGCTTGTAAGTTTTTATGATATACACACTACACTACACAGACAATTTTATTAACACGTTTTTTTTTTTTTTACGCACTCAAACCATATATAATCATGTAAATATAGATAACATATTGTAATTATAACATAATATGACAACAACTCGCAGTAAAAATAATTTAGTGTTGTGATGAATAAATAGTTAAACAAAAAATATAAGATTTGCCAGTAAAAAATTTTGCTTCCAAAAATATAAAAATTATAGTCATAATTTTATGCAGCAATGAAAAATTGTTACAAAATTTGATATGAAATTGTAACTATATATATTTACAGCAAAATTTAATGTAAATATTGTTTTCATTGATGTACATGCAATTGCTAATCTAGCATTTTTTTTTTTTTTTGCAGCGAATTAAATAAATGGTTTTTAAGAATAGCTAGTAATGTGTATCTAATGTGGCAAATGCAATAGTTGAAAGGGATGAAAATGGAATAGTGTGTGCTAATATTTCAATTTTAACTGTGTGCACATATTTTTACTGACGTCCATCGGTGAATATTTGACATTCTATGTTTTACAGTGTATCGGTGAATTTTGCAGATTTTCAATTTACGGGGGTAAAAAAAAAAACCATTGATGGGGAGGCAGAAATGGGATGAAAATGTAGAGATAGAAAAAAAAGATTCGACATGTGAAATAAATTAGGTGTCATTTAGAAACAAACACAACCCATGTTACTACATTGGCAAACAAATCAAGTGGTGGGGTCCAACACCCTGACGTGTCATAATTTAAATTTAATTAATAAAACTGTGTTCTCATATCCAAGGGGTTACTAAAATACTAATAATAATACTTTTTAGCACTTAGTTTTTATAAATATTCATTTGATTGGGCATTACAAGATCCTTACACTTCTTCCTTTTTCCACTAACTTCTACTACAACTATATTTTCATTTTCACATTTTACCTATTTCTTGCTTTTCTCTTCGATTCTATTTATACCCAAAAAAACACACAAAAACATGCCCTTTTTTGGGTTTACAACTAAGAAACAGAAATTGGGTTTTGGGTAAAATTAAGTTATTTAATTTTTTGTTTCATTGATTCGAGGACCTATGTGTAGGTAGAGTATGAATCTTTTGGTCTCCAATGTATAAGAGAATAGTATTTGTTCACGTGCACACGACAGTCCCATTATTTTTTCTAAACTAAAATTAGTAGTATCTCAATTTTATACAATATTAATAAATAAGCTTTAATTTTGGATAATAAAAAATATCGTAAAAGGAAAAGAATAATGATTGGAGGGTGTGGGAAAATATATATGCTGTCTCATTATACCTTCAAATTCAGATCCCTTACTTACCTTTCCAATGACCAAAACAAAAAAAAAATTAAATAAAATCGATAAGATTTTGTCGATTCAATTCACTCAAAATAAATGATTGTCGAAATTTTGACAGCAAAATTGTTAAAGATATCTCACATTAATCAATAAGTCAGCTAAGTACATGGATTTTTATACATGTGATACGATACTTTTTTGAAATGCCTTTTGAAGAGAATTGGACCGTTGTTTACATAGTATTAGATGTGATATTAGGTCATTCGTGTATATTTATTTTTAGATATTCCGTATTGTTTAAGGAATAAGCTACGTAGCTTTTTGTATATGTAAATCATGCAACGTAATCAATTGACCTAAAAATTTAAACTGATAAAAAAGACTTAAATATAGTTTTTTATTATTATCTTGGATACATTTTTCTACCCGTAAATACCTTTTAGGCTTGAAACGTGTGTAACACAGACTAGCTCTATCATGTGTTGAATTAAACAATAAGTGGAGCCGCCAAAATTGAAACTCTCGACCTCTAGATTTAAGAGGATCTGATAGCATATTATAGAACATTTAACCCAAAAACTTAAACTAATAAATAGAACCCAAATATAACTGTTTATTATTATCTTTGACAAATCAATCCTCACATTTTTAAGTATACTTTAAGATGAGTTATGCCTTTATTAATATAAACAACTATTATCGTCGGAAAATTATTATATCAGCAAATATTTAAAGATTACTATTATATATATATACATATATCATAGTCTCAAGATTATATATATCAAATTTGATTTGTAAATATAAACAGTTACAACTTCAAGACAACATACAACTTTTTAATTGTTGTAAAAAACTACATATAACAACAATTCTTATTCTGAGAGTCAATTTGTTTCAATAAATCTTAGTAATTAAGAGAAATTCTTTTTATTTTATTAGATTAATTTATTAATTATAAAGTCGTGTTCGATTCCTCTCCTCATAGTTGTTAAATTCACACAGATTAATCATATATTTAAAATGGAAATTAAACAGATTGAGTTGTTGTTTGCATAGAGAAGAAGAAAGGGTATTGAGACAAAATCCACCTCAAAATCCAGGTAGATTCAGACACCCTTTTCAATCCCTACAAAAGGTTAGACTAGTTGTTCTTAATTTAAGTACAGATTTGGGGACACATTATACAGGTTGTTGGTTTGTTTTGTGTTTTTCCATTTTTATTATTTCTTTTCTAATACAAACAAATTCCTGCTTCTGTCATCTCTTATTCATTGGTCACTTCTACATACATTTTCCCCCCTTTTTTTATAATTAAATATTAAAATTTTTTTAATCATTTCGTGCTTATCAACTAGTTGCTTATATATATATATATATATATATATATATATATATATATCACCTATTAATTACTGCACTATGGCATGCAATTCATTCGAATCATGTTGACCAAGACTTAATTTCATTCGAATCATGGGATGATCAGTCAAGTCATGATCTTTTAATTAATTAATTACAGAGATAATATTATAGTTTAATATAGTTACATCTTTTTGTTCTTTATATCAGTAAAGTATTCATAATCAAGTTGTGGATATGGTGGCAATTATTAACACTCTTATGTGGATGATGAGAAATAGTCAAATTAGATTGCCCAAATTTTGATGTTTTTTGGGCTAAGAAAAGGAAACCTAGACTGAAGGGAGAGCACAATTCGGAGGAATCTGCTCTATGTAATATTACTTTCTTATCCGTATTTATTTATTTATTTATTAAAAAAGTTTTTTTTTTTTTTTTTTTTTGGTAATTTCTGTGTAGTATTATTTGGATGAATAATGAAAGTGAAAGAAATAAAAATAAATATAAGACGCAAAGAGATATTTAAGGAAAGTCGTGAGTGAGAATAAGATCATATTAATAATTAAAAATAATAATTAATATATTTCCATATCTGGGTGGGGACTTCGTCAATTCCCAAGCTACAACCCACCTGGCATTTATGACTTTCTCTCTCTATTTTTTTATTTTTTATTTTTTTCACTACGTATCCATAATTTTTTTTCCTGTATTCAATTAAAAACTGTGTGGAAAATTTCCCCACGCATCTAACCTAACTATCAAATATCAAATTCCTAAAAACTTATACTGTCAACTTAAAATATTTAAATAATGGACTAAATATATTTCATAATTGATAGTATTCCTTCAAAGTATTTCCTATTGTATCAAATATATACATACATGATTATGTGTGTGAGCTATTAAATTTTTTCATACACTAGCTAAGAATTAAACTCAAGATCTAGCCACTTAAATCACCATAGAATTTTTAAAACCAACCTTCCTTAATACAATATTAAATATAAAATTTATGGCTTTAAATTGTTATTTTATATTTTATTATTGAAGATTCGTTTTAGTATTCAATGGACGTGGCCTTTTAGAGTGATGGTTTAATGTACGAGTGAGCACATAAGTGAGATTGAGCACATGTAATACAAAATCAATTGGTTTATGGTAGGGTCCACTTATATACTGCTATTTTATTTCAATTATTTCGGATATGTGATTCTCCAACATGCACTTATTTAAATATATATATTAAGTTTTTACTGTACATTTTTTTTTTTTATAAACGAGACAATAAATTGAATAACTTAAAAATTCAAAAACATATTATGCATGTGGGAATAGATAGCTTTTGAACTAACACTAAATAAAAGAATTATAAAAAGAAAATTATTCAAGTAGGTGAAAAGTTGAAGCAAAGATTAACCTTTATAAAAATCTCGAGTCAACTCATATTATTATATAGTACTTATAAAGAAAAAGTAAAATAGTTAATACATAAGAAAAAACTTACAGATTTTGTCAATTTATCATTAAAATAAAAATGAATTGGATTAACATAACGAAAGTGTGATTCATTTCATTTGTGTATATATTAGATATACAAAAATCTTCTTCCAAAATAAAATTAGAAAATAAATATGCTAACATAAATAAATAAATAATATCACAATAAATTAAATCAATTGAGAATTTAATACGTATAATTATGATAATTCGATTGTAAACATATAAAATTAATAAATAAAAATCGAAAAATGAGGAGGCATTTGATTTTTTCTTTTTTTTTTTCTTTATTAATACACCCAGGCTTTTTTAATTGTAACAATTGGTTAAACTTTATTAGCAGAAAAGGATGCATCTTGAAATTGAAATGTTCAATGAAACAATATAACAAATTTGGGTAAAGGGCTAAGAGCAATGTACCACAATCTACGTCCTGATACGCATCTTCCAATTTTTTTTTTATTAATTATGATTCTTGGCATCTGTATATATATGTAATATTCTCTTAACTTATAATTACTTTCTCTTTTGGTTTTGTTTTACTAATTTTGTGGTACAAATTTATAGAAAGCTAGTGAAAATAAGCTGGGAATGAGGATAGATATTACGCAAGGCAAGGCATCATATAGGGAATTAATGAAAACAGAAAATGTTGGGGAAATTGGAAATGACAGAACGATTGTTTTGTCTATTATATTAATTTAATTTGTAAGAAAATAAATATAAAATGAGTATAGATATAAATAGAAAGCACTTTGGGATTTGAATCTCAAGTGATTAATTTTTCAACGGTCGACGATGAATTAGAAGTTTTGTTTGTGTGTTGTTCTTGGAACTGGGAATTAGTCATTTAGATACAAAACTCTCATCCCAATTGAATTCTTGATTATTTTCTTTTAAAATCTTAATTTCTTGTTTTTGAGCTCAATTAATCATCAAGATTCTGAATTATAGAACCTGACATCATAATTATCTGGATTCCCAGAAAGAATTTTGGCATCCTTTCAAATATGACACTGATCTATATCTATAATCTTCTTTTAAATATTTGTTCAATAAATATTAAATTTATTCCATAATAGAGGACTACAATTAAAAAAAATTATATAAAACACATATAACTCATCTATAAAGATGATATTAAGTCTCAAAGCAGTTAAGCCAAATAATGTTTAACAATTGACAACTAATCTTCTAGTTGCATCTTATCATAAACGTATTATTTAACTCAAAAGTTTAAACTAATAGGTAAGACCCAATAATAACTTTAATTATTATTACTATTATGATAAGAAAAATTTTACGAATTAATTAAGAGTTATATAGCAAGTCAGATTGTGTGGTATATTTATATAATATGAATAAATACTGCAGACACAAAACCTTTGGCTACTGATTTTATATATATATATATATATATATAGAGAGAGAGAGAGAGAGAGAGAGAGAGAGAGAGAGAGAGAGAGAGAGAGAGAGAGAGAGAGAGAGAGAGAGAGAGAGTATAAAATAATTAGAAATATTATAATTTTTTTTTTTCTTTAAACTAATTCCTACATCAGAAAAAAGTTTCCACATGAAAATGATATTGATTTAAAAAGTTGGAGAGGGGACCCAAAGAGGAAAGCTTAAAGGATATTCATATGATGAAAATTGAATATGGGGAAATGGTCCATGTTATTAAGATACAGTTAGAATTAAACTTATGTAGCCGTTATATTGGACTAAAGTTTGGTCGGTCCAAAATTATCAGCAAATTTTGTTTCCTATTTCCTATATATAAATAGAGAGAGAAAGGGTAATCAGAATTTGTAGTTGAAATTTCGGTAGCATTTTATATAATTAAGATAGCGATGTGAGTAAGAAAGAAGTTCACATTTTTTTCAATACAAAAACCAAATATCGTCTTTGCTTTCTACTCTATATGCTTACTTAATTACTCATTCATGCTCAGAAGCTTTCCACCTCATTTTTCATTATGCCAATTTCAGTTCCGTAAAGGTTTTCTTTTTCTTTTTCTTTTTTTTTTTTTTACGAAATAAAAATTTATTAACTAGACTTTGAATCCAAAAGTTAAATCCTTAAGTTTATGAAATTTGTTTTGAAAATTTTGTCACTCAGATATTAATTATTGTAATCAATTTTATATATGCCTTAACTTTTATTTAAACAATACTACTCCTGAAAAATTACATATTATTTTTGTTAAATAACATTAAAAATTACATATATTTCCCTACAATATTTAATGCTTGCCAAAAAAGCCCTTATATAAGGATATATGATGTAATTGAAAAATGAGAACATGCACATTAATTAAGCATTAAGCCTATAAATGTCACACTCTGTTGATATTTCAACGTGTTTGTGACATCGTATGTGACATGCACTATCATGTGAATATTTTTGGTGGCATTAGTAATGAAATTATGCTTCTGTAAGCCTTTTTTTTTTTTTTTCTATACATTACTATTGGAATTAAATTTATTGGAAATGTGGAGTTGGATATTGCAATTTATTTCAAAAGTTAGTCATTCATGAATTAATAATAATGTTTTCAACTTGCTGAGTAGAATTTTTAGTAATTCGAAATTTAAGAGAAAATGTTAAGAACTTAATATAGTGCAGAACACATTCAACAAAATTGAACTTTCCCTATCAATTTAGTTATTTTCTATTAAAAAAAATAATAACAGGTCATAAAAAAAAAAAAAAAAGGTCCATAGACTAGCATTTTTCAGTTTAGACTAAATGACAAAAATTGAAGAAAAGAAACGAGTTATAATTCTTCAACTATTTCGCTGAACATGTTATTGAATAAGAGAAAAACACACAATGAGTCATAATATTTTCAAATTTTTTAAGTAAACATTTTATTTTTAATATCATGTATTAACCTCTCAAGCAATTACATATTAAATTTCTAACCACTAAAAAATTTAGTTGAAAATTGTATCTTTAATAATTTGAAAACAATTATTTATATATGTGACATGTCGACTGATAAATTATAAAAATCTAATTTTTAATTGTAATTTCGTATGTAAATGAAATGAGTCACGCTTATTTAGTCAAATTTGATATTAATAACTATTGTTTTATAAATTTAAAGTCAATATGTGTAATTATATTTGATATCAATTTTCAAATTGGAAAGTTAAGAGATTGACAAACAAAACTTAAAAAAATAAATAAATAAATAATGTAGGGGTATAGAGATGTGTATTAATTTACTTAATAACCGCAATCACGAATTTAAAATATTATTGTATGATACTAAACAAATCTCCAAGTCTATACATAGCATTAGATGAAGAAGCAAATATCTGGCACCATTTTGTCACACTATAAAATGCAACTATGGACTGACTACAAGCTAAGTTGCAGTGCCAGTGCAACAAAGATAACTAAAATAATAATAAATATATTGATGAAGTTAATTATAAGAAATAAAAAAAAAAAAAAAAAAAAAAAAAAATATTTATTCTAGGGCTAAGTCTATCTATATATGATGTATTAGAATCAACATCTAATTCACAGCCACAGAACATTGATGGAACTGAATTAAAATATATTACACTATCAACATATCCAAAACTATATACAATAGGCCACGTCTTCAATTTTTCTGCCTCTTCGGCCTGCCTCTAAAAGGTTCTCTAATACTTTATTATTATTTTTTTTTTATCAGAAGGGAATAGAATAGGCATGCATGGGCTCTGATTAGGGATGGGGCCCACCAAACAGACTCCATACCCATTTTTGGTATTTTTTTGTTTAAAAAAAAAAAGAAAATTAAATGGGTAGATGTGTTGTTGGATGAAGCAGAGGGAAGGGGTAATAGGCATAAGTTGAGGAGGCATGCTTTGAAGTTCCCTAATGAAAGGGGTGCAAAATGCAGGAAAGAGGGAACGAAACAGAACAGAAGGCGATGATGGGGAATTGGGTTTATGACACGTGGCATTTGTGGGGTGTGGGACTATGTCATATAGGGCTCAACCCACAGTAGGCCTATCAATAGAATGGTCCCTTTTGTAGCCCATCACCTCTTCTCCCATTTAATAGCGGTAAGGTCAGGCCCAAGCCATGCCATGCCTTTCTCTGCTATTTCTACTTTCTTTTTCCACTCCTTTTACTTGCTACTTTCATTAACTAACTACAATACATTATTCACTTTGGTAGTTCCACCCAAAATAAAAATACAGGATAGTGACACGAAAGCCAAGGAGAGATGAGGGATTACTGGGTGCACCCATTATGCATGCTTTCACCGTTTAAGTTAATTTGATTCCAAACCTTAGTTATGCATAAAAAGGTGAGGCGCTATTGTTGAATGAGAAAGCTTCTAAACTATTCTAAATGTTGGCTGTATATATAATATAATAGAGCCAAAATAGATAAGTATATACATTTTAATCATGAAGTGGTATGCATATTGATTTTGATTGAGCTAGTCTTGTTGATTAGGGCTAGAGTAGAACTTCTCAAAAAAAAAAATATTTAAAAATATAATGAAGGAGAATGGATATAGTATTAGAGGATAATGATGAATGTGGAATCAAGTTGAGGGTGTTGTTTGATTAAGACAAAACACCAGAATAAGTAAGGACATATATTTTGATATGAGATATGCTTTTTCGGTAAAATTGAAATGAAGTGGATTTCGCCACAATTGGCATCCCCACTTTGTATTGCAGAGTTGAAACCACCCAACTGCGCTCATTTCATTGTCTTGCCTGTCTCATTCCTCGCCTAACTTTCCTTGAAAATGAAAACCATCCCTTTTTCTTTCTTTTTTTAGAATATCTAAGTTACCCAAGTTGATTAGTTTTACTCTGAAGGTCTAATTCTATCTAGGGTTGTCAATTGAGAAACGGGAACCTGTCCAAACGGGAACAGGGATGGAGATAAATTTGTCCCAAGTGCTAAATGGAGATAAAGATGGAAATTCCTGTCTAGTTGGAGAATAGGGATAAGATTACCAATCCCCGTTCTGTTTATATCCCTAATTCTACCTCAATTAGCAAAAAAAATTTTTAAAAAAAATTGATTAATTTCCACTATTAAAGTAAAATAGATTATCTACGTATCAACAATTATATACTATAAATGTAAAATTGATTTTTCTCGATAATCTTGAAGGCAAATTTCACCATTGTCCCTAAATTAATTTAAACCTTTATCTATTTTATGTGGCAGTTTAACTCAACTCGTCAATTTGATTAAATTAGTCGAGTTAATAAGTCGTTAGTTGAAGTGATAAAGAGTAGCTTAACCTTGAGTAAATTTTTGGGTTTGAAGCTTATGTATGCCTAAAAATAACTGGGTGGGAGAGAGGCAAGAAAAACCCAACATCCAAAAGATAAAAGAAGTATAATTTTGACAAATAAAAAATATGCATACCCCTTTATAAGAAAAGATTTATATTGAAAAAAAAAAAAAAAAGGTATTGCAAGAGTTGTCTTTAATACAATTGATTAGTCCTATGTTCTATTTAGTAATGCGCATATACTTTTCTTCATGATCATCATATCTAATATTGGTTAAAATTTAGTTGGGAATGAATTATGTTACCTATTTAATGCAAACAAAAAAAAAAAAAAAAAGAGGGGGGCCGAAAGTGGAAAATAATTAATAAGGAGGATTGACAACAGAAGTTGCAGCAATTAGAAAAGCAATATGTACAGCAGAGAGACAGTATGATTAAAACATCAAATGAAAACAAATAAATAAATAATTAACCTAAACTACCATCCTATTCTATGTGTACAGTTAGTACAGTACTAACACTATTCTATATTTCTTCATTTGGGATTTCCTTGTTACACACACTACACACTCCCATTCCATGCATTTTACAATATATCTCACTTCAGTTTTTGCACTTTCAAATTTAATTCCGATACACTTAATTTGCATTTCTAATTGCAATTAATATGGCCAAATTTTGCCCCCAGACAGACTTCAATTTTTTCTTATCATACAAAAAAAATTTAATGTAACTTTCATAGTAGAAAATTAGTTTAATTTTTATCTCTATAGTACAAGCACTGGGTCAATTTTATTATTGTGAGAAGAAACACCTAAAAGTGCTTAAGTAACCTCTTAATTACTAATCACTCACGATCTACTTATGAAAGAAAAAAAATAATGTACTTGTTATTCTTTACCCAGACATGTTGTCTTTGCTAATTCGGGGAATATAATTCCAAAATTATTTTCTATTTAAAAGTACAAAAATAATTTTAAAATTAATGTGGCTATGCAATGACGATATTAGAATGGGAAAAATACATAATTTGATGTATTAATTAGATTAACAAAATTCAAAATAGTAATTGACTTAATTGTAGATAGTATGAAATTTTTTTGAATTTTGATGGAATTTCCTCTGGAAATATGGACTGGGCCATTTGAAAATGGATTTGGTTGATTTCAGTTCAATTGAACATCTACAACAAACTCAATGGGCTTAGGGCCCTCGACTGAGTAACCCGACCAGAAGATACTTTTTCTTTAATTTAGCCCACAACCTATGGGAGTTGATTAATTTCCTGCAACGAACTTGTCACATACTATTTAATTGAAAGTGCTAATCTAAAATTAAAATAAGAAGTAAGGGTAAATTAATTTGAATTTGAACATTGTATTAGATGAAGAATATGTTGAGTTGGATTCGAATCTTAATATGTGTGTAACAAGTCTTTATAGTATTCTGAGAGCCACTTTGCAATAATTTTGATCTCTTTTTTCCTCACTTCCTTCAGCCATTTTGGGTCTTCACTTGTTGCAAATCTCAAGTCCACGTGATGAGCTCCTTTAAAACAAATAATAATAGTAATTAGGAGGAATTCCAATTTTAAATTTGTGATAATTAATCCACTGAATACTGACCTTCTTCTGCTACTATAGCAATTAAGCTCTTGGATATATCTTTGAGCACCCTGTCATATTCACATTAAACAATGATATTTCTGCATATATTTTTTTTTAAAAATATTACTTTAGTGATTAAACCAAAGAGATAACATGAATTTACCCTCCACCACTCCAAGGATCTCTTAAGCCATTAAAGAAAATAATGTTGCTTCCAAATCTTCTCAATACCCTCTTAAAATCCTGTTCATAATAGTTCAAATTTTAGTCAATTTCTAATACAAGTGATACTTACAAAATTGGAAAATGAATGAACTCCTCACTATTCGCATCATTCAATTGAGATAATAATATTCTATTATTTATTTGATATATAATGATTATAAGAACAAAAGAACTTGTGTTTTTGTAAAATTGTAAAATTTAATGTTTTACATTAATATGTCATGTGCTCGTGTTAGCAAAATCAATACGTTACTTCTAAAAAAAAAAAAAAAAGCCAAAAACTAAGAATACCGTTATTTATAAAAAAAAACAAAAAAAATAACAATTTCCCAACATATAAATAATGATGAAAAAGACATTGTTTTAGCAAAGTTTAGGCAAATATAATCGAAATAGAAAATGAGAAACTCACATGGGCACCAAACTCGGTAGGAATCCAATTGGGTCTGGGGTCAATGCCGTAGGTAAATTGGCAGAAAGCAGCCCTATCTTTATATTCCCATTTTGAAGCTGGAAATATGCTCTCCTCATTATTCCCTCCTGTTGGCAATATCATCTCTGTACATGCCTGCACTTTTTTTCGTTAGTAAGAAAATAAATAAATAAAGCAATGAATATGAGAAACATAAGCATGAACAGCAATGTGGTTGACATGATTAAGTAAAATCTAATTATGAGTTAAAGATAAATGATATTAATTATTAGTTAGCAATCATTATAAGGAAGCACTATATAGCATGTGAAAGGAACATGCATTTCTTGGATACTCCCACATGCCCACCTTTTTAATCACATATTAATCCATGGCTTAATTTCTGTTTTCCTTTACAATCTTTCAGAGTTTGGACTATGTGTTTATCATTTTGTGTAGGATAATTTAGCAATATGGTCAATTCAAAATGAATTAAAAATCTTTAATTTTTATGTCCACATAGGTCGCGCATAGTAAATCATTCTCAAATCCAATCCATTCCAACTATACATAAAAAAGATTGATAATTATTTTATATTTAATATATATATATATACACTCATATTATATACTATTATAATATTAACGATAATGTAATATGTATATATATAATATGCATCATTTCATATTATTAGATTGTGAACATGTCAGGCTTGATTTTTTTAAATAAATTTTAAGTTCAATCTAATGAATATCGAGCTAGGTTAATTTAAAATACATGGCCAAATTCAGTGGACCTGGGTGGTACCAGACCCAATGAATTATATGTTTAAATTTAATTAATTATTCAATGAATAAGTTATTATTTTTAAAGATTAAGAAAATGAACATTTTATTTCACATTTTTAGTGACTATACCCGAACCGAATCCGCCTAAGCCCATAGGATAAATCGGTGAATGCGAAAGTCAAAGAGTAGTAAATAGTTTTACTCACCTGCCAAGACCATCCGCTAAGGCCGTGGGGATCAGAGTCGTCATCAAGATTGAAACACGTGGCCGTTCCAGTATAGTTGTAGTAAACACTGGCCGCAGCATATAACTTAGCAAACGTATCATTCCCGGTCGTTGGATCATCAATCGCCTTACACATCTACACAATGCCAAAATGTTCTTTAATTTCTACCTTACGATGTGATGACCATTCTATGATTCTTTTTCCCTTTCCAGAGGGGGCACAATTAAAACAAAACATATACAAACCAAAATAAAAAACAAAAACACCTAATAATTTATGCCTGAAATTCAGTTGTCGCATTGTCATTGTCTAATGATTATTGGTGTGGACCCTTTTATAAAAATTAATCTCATGATACATTGAGATAAGAATTAAATTTGTCACTAATCTTATTTGGAGGATTAATGCTATATATATATATATATATATATATGATGAAATCTTATATTGCTCGGCTATCGAAGTATATTACTCCTTATATTATTGAGGCAATTTTAACCTTTTAAGATACCTTTTGGAGTTAGTTAAGTATTTGTTTACATGGTATCAGAGCCATGGATACAATATTAGACCAATCCTGATATTGGATCATTCATAAACTCTATTTATCCAGATAGATTTGGACGTCAAAGAGGTGTGTTGGAATCCCACATCACTTAGCTGTGGGAGTATATTGCTCCTTGTGTTATTGAAGCAATCCCAACTCTTAAGGTACTTTTTGGAGTTAGTCGTACATTTGTTTACAATACTCTTTGTTTACAATACATCTATTTATGTTTTAGTAAATAAACTTTATTCTCATCTGGACCGAATTGGTCTGAAATTATAGTAAAGGTTTTTATAATTGCACTAATTGCAACTCTTTGTAAATTAGAGGTTTAAGGTTTAAATTTGTTAGAAAATAGATACTAATCTTTATAAATAATGAAAATGGTAAAAAAAAAATAAAAATGCACGGTTACTTATTCCAATAAGATCTTCTAATATAGTTTCTCTATTCTAAGTAAACTCTGATTTGTGAACCATTTTTTTTTTTTCTAAATTGAGCTAGATTTCTATAACTGAATAACATATACACTTCAAGAAAATTTAAAAAATTCAGCAGATTAAAAGACTTTATTTAAATATGATTGGAATTGTGTTGATAACATGATTCTTACTAATTAACGAGGAGCATATTGTGAAAGAAATTTTTTTGTCCATACATTTGGCCTATAAAATCAATTCACAAGAAAGTTTGTAATTACTAACCAAATTTCTATCTCTATGTTTTTAGTTTATATTTTTTTCTTATTAATTCTTGGTATTTTCTTGTAATAGTGATAATCTTCAAATAATTTTATGTGGGTGAAAGTGACTTCTTCCTTAACCTAATTTATATATAATATTGTCCCATTGTAAAGTATATTCATATTGAGACTCAGAAATATGAGTATCGTGCACTCATACACATAATTCAGCAACGAAAAGATATAGAAAAGTGGCTATTTTATTGAAGTTATATATAAGAGAATGTGATTTGGTTAAAAGTTGTCTTTCACTTGTATCCTAATTATAAAAATCAGTAAATTATATTAAATAAAGAATACCTGTTTGACTGGATAAGCTGGCATAGGATTTAAAAAATTGGATGGGGTTGGATAATCCGTCATAGCTGAATAGACCCAAGCAGTGTACAGCCAACTTTCAAGGAAATCTGCACTTATATAATTCCTGTAGACAATATTAAACCACCCATTTTTTTATTAATTAATCAACCCATTTTTATATAATTATCTTTCTTGTAAATTGAATTAAATATTGTAGAAATTTTTCTTACTCGCAAATTTTGAAAGATCTGCGGAGTTTTTCAAGGCCTTCACCTTCAGACTCAGCAGCAGTTTCTTGAATTTGTTGCCATGATCCTTTTATCACTTTGTAACAATTCTCACTTTCACTCTGATTTCATTTTCCACATATTCAACCATGTGATAATAAATACTCAATTTTTACTTTACCATAAATTAAAAATTCCCTTTTCTGCCCATCTACTAGTTAGTCACTTATGAGTTATGCAAGAGTCTGAAAGCAACAATACAGTAATTATCTGACTTTTTTTTTTTCTCTGAATTTTGTATTCTAGTTTTCACCCATTTTTGCCTGATTTTTTTTCGGGGAGACTTATGGGTATGTTCAATTTTGTCATTCCTAATGTCTTTTAGTGAAAAGGAAAGTGACTAGAAGAACGAGATAGAAAAGTAGCCTCGAACAATGTGTATAAGTTAAATAGTAATTTTCCACTTAGCCGTAAATTAAAATTCATTTTTTCATATGCTAATTTTTAAATTTTTTTTCAACTAAAAGGTTCAAGGCTAACAAGATATCTTTTAACTGGTTCATCTTCAAATTCAAGTTTACAGCATATACTACAATTCTTACTTTCACCCATTTGACTTGATTTAATAATCTCAGATTCTATCATTCTTAATTAATGTCTTTCACTAAAAAAAAGAAATAAAAGTGAAAAATATCCCTAATATATTTAGAGAAGTAAAATTGTATACAAGGAATTTAATGGTATGTAAGTTAATATATCGGTAAAAAGTAAAGCAAAACAATAAAAGTAAAAGCAGAACAAAAATAGATGTAGGTTAGTTAATCCCATGAGAAAAGTTACCTTAAAATCATGAGTGATGATATCAGTAAAACTATATGGAGAGGTAATATTGGCAAATCCAAGTATTGGTGCAGAAGATGCCAATGCTCCAATTGTAACGTGTGGATATTTCAACCTAAACCATGCTGCCAACACTGCAATATACCAACAAAAACACACACACAATTACAAAATAAAATAGAATAACACACCCTCTTTTTTTTCTTTTTCTTTTTTTTTTCAAAAAACATACTTCCTCCATAGGAGCCACCAAAAACCACAACAGGAGAATCAATTGCAGACAAATTGGACTTAAGATCAGTAATAAGAGTAGCAAAATCAGCAAGTGCTTGTGTTGAAGTCAAGTAACCAAGTGTGCTTGCATTTTTATATGCTACTTCTTTATCTCCTCCATATGGCATTGATTTTCCATAATATCTATGCTGCAAAAATTAACTCAATAATTAATTACTTCCATTGGATTGCAGTTCTAATTAATTTAATAATTACCTCAACAAAAACAAGAAGAGCTTTGAACTTGGGAGCAATATCAAACATGAAACCGGTGTTCTCAGCAAACCATTCAATGTCTCCTTCATTTCCAGTGTACATAAATATTGGGGCATTCTGTTTTGGGCCACCCCAGTAGGTGTCATTAATCAAGTATCTCTGTTGAAATTTTTGGTAGCTTTGTGGATTGAAATTGAAATGGTCAAGAATTTGGGTGAAGAATTTTTCTTTATATAATGGCCCATTTTCATCCTTACTTGAAACAGAGACTAATTTCTCATTGATTGAATTTGAAGAAGGGAATCCTGGGATGAATTGATGACTACTGTGAAAAGAAGATGAAATACCCAAAACAAAGCAAGAAAATAGAGAAAACCATAGAGAAAACGTAATGGACCCAATTCCCATGATTTTAATTTTTAAGGGAAAATTGGAGAAGATGAGAGGATAATTTTATAGAGAGAGAAAATGAGTTGCAATAATCTATGAGAGAAAGAGAAAGGGAAGAGAGCAGACACAACGGTGGAGATTGTTCTGAGGATAATAACAAATTATTTGAGATTTTTTTCAACTGAACAAACAAATAATTGGAGATTCGGATTCTATTTTACCTAGTATGCAGGATATTTTGTTGACTATACTTTTGGAAAAAAAGAAAAGAAAAGAAACTATAATTTCAATATTGTAAAAAAAAAAAAAAAAAAAAAAAACAATTTTCTAGCATTGAATATAATGTGGGGTGGGGTGGGTTTTTTCTTCAAGTTGATAAATAATCTTCAAATCTTGTACCATGACATTGAATAGAACAAATTGACCCAATCAATTAGTTTTTTTTTTATTTTTATGCATTCTATATACGTTTGTAAATTGGGAAAATTAAAAAAATATAACAGTAATAATTGGACAAGAAAACAAAAATAAAAGAATAAAACAAGAAGCAAAAAATGTCTTCATTTTCCCAAAATATAATTCTCAATTTGTGACTTTGACTTTTGTATTCAATTAATGGCTTTAACACCATCTTTAATTTAGGACTTAATAAAACACGGTATGATATGGTAGATAGGTTGTTTTATGGTAAGGATATATGAAATACTATATTGTATTTGGATTCATGGTAAGGTAAACTTGTGGGTTAATAATTACACTCATTTTTAATTTAATAATGTTATATGAAAATTACAATAATAACTTTAGATTTTTAAATTTTCCAAGTTTGAAAAGAATATAACAATTAGATATTGGAAAAAAAAAAAAAAGATTAAGATTAACTTAGTAATAACTAAATATCTTACCATAAAACACACCAATTGGTATGTTAAAAAAAACTAACCCGTTTAACCCAAGAATTTTTCAAGTTAACATGCCAAAAAATTTGAAATTTGATTTTGGTGTTCCTATAGCATCATATGAAATCTAAAATCTGGACATTGAATTACTTTGAGAAAGATTGAATAACGCAATAGGAGAAGCAGTAAAATCGGGGAGAAAGAATGATTCAGTAAAAGAACCAAAGAAAATCATATTGTTTTGAGAAAGATTTTTTTTTGGTTTTTATTTTGATTTTGAATTGGAATCCTTTCCTGCAGCTATAGAAATTGATTGTGTGTTTCTGCACATATGTGTTTCTGTTTCTTGCCTTTTTGTAAACTTGATTGTGCCAGTAATTTTACAGGAAAATTACAAAATGAAATTGAAAATCTGAGTTCTGATCAAAGATTGAAAAAAGGTTAAGGTCCCAATTAACTCTATAACTAGATTAATTGAAATAACAATGCTAAAATAAAATTGCTGGAATAGAATAATGCTTGAATTGAACTGAGTTTGCAAAAAAATACAACTTACAAAGTGAAAGAAAATAAATTGCCAAGAATTCTCTCAAAATTCTAATGATTCTCTAGAAAAAATAAATGATGAGAAATAGAATAAAATTGTCTGAAGGGAATTGAAAATAGGATTTGATGTTCTGTTTGAGTAGAGTTTGCTGATAAGTGTATTTTATATACTTATTTCGCCTTTGTTTTTGTGCTTTAATTGAATTGTTTTTATTCATTTAAGGCATATTTACTTCCTTTGTGTTATTTTCCCTGCTAGGACCTCTAAGAAGAAAATGGTGCCAAAAGTGCATGAAAAAGGAGCAGAATTGACTTCAAACAGCCCAGGAGCAGTCCTAAGGCGTGACCATGCCCTGGGAGGTACTGATTTTGGAGTTTTAAAACTGGTTTGGTGTGTTTTGGACCTACATTTGTGATGGGCCAAAGAGGAGCTGCGGGTTTGTCTAAATGGGAGAGAACTAGAAGTCTTTTGGCTAAGAATTCTTGATAGCTAATGAACTCCTTGTCAAAGGAGGAATGTTTTCTTTTTGGTGATCCCCTTAAAAGAAGGAATGGTTTTGGACTCTCATAAGAACTCTTCTTTCCTTTTTGTTTTAGGAGGGGAGAGTTAGAAAAGGAGATTATTCATCATTCAGCAGTAGTTTTTAGTTTTTGGAGTTTAGTTTTCAGATTTTATTTATTTTTATTTTCTCTCTTGAAATAACGTATTGGGAGAATGTCTTCTTGGGAGCTAGGGTTTGGAGGAGCATTCATCTTTCCACCTCAATGATCTGTACAGCCTTCTATCAGCCACTTGGATTCTAGTTTTCTCTAAACCTCTCTCTTACCATGTTTTCTTTAATTCGTTTTTGTGTTATTAGTTTAGTGATGAACGAATTCCACCATAGCTAAGGCTATGGTGGATCTTAGCAATTGTTCCATGTAATTACTATATGTTTAATGCAATTTAATTCGTATTATTTTCCAATATTGTGTTGTGTATGTTTAATGCTTTGGATGTGTGATCATCAATTCCAATATTCATAGTTAATCTATAATTGACCAAAGGACTAGATTAACGGAATTATACAACACGACTTTTGCATGACCATTGCTCTAGTGGCTCACTAGTTAGTGCTAGGTTAAACTTAATGCTTTCTGGCTTGACGCTTAGAACTGAAAGGTTTAAGTGTTTAGGTTAAGAATTAGAATTAATAGCCCTAACCGGTATTGATTATTTATGGAAATCGCCATTTTGGAATTTAATCGAATTAATTGCATAATATAAAATATTGCTGGAATTAATGCTAAGTGAAACCGGACCCCTTAGTTAGCTTTCTCATTATATTTCTCTTATATAACTTTGTTTCATTCTCAATTTTAATATTAATTGTTTTCAGCAGTAATTTTATTTACAACCCAAAATCAAAGATATATTATTCTCTCTGCCTAGATTGATAGAAATCCGACTATATTTAAGGTTAGCATAATTAGTCATCGTGGGATCGATACTTTACTTACTATATATTACTTGAGCGACGAAGTGCACTTGCTTCTATTAGTGTGTATATTTATTACGCATCATTTGCGTTGTCGATGTTTGTCCACCTCGCCATTGTCTTCAAACTTGGCTTTTAAAGGGAAAAAATTAACTACTTCTTTTGCCACTTCTTTTCCACATTATGCTCAACTCCACTTCTCTTCCTTCAACTTCCATGAACTGCCACTAACACTAATAGTAAATTTCAGTCGTGTCCTATAACTTCTTCTCGGCAACCAACTCTCTCCCCATGTAAAAACTAACTAATTAATTAATTAATTAAAAAATTTAGGTAGAAAATTAATTAGCTAGAAATTAAAATTGGTCCAATTAATTTACAGGTATAACAATTGCCCCCCCATGTATCTAATTTAAAAATTAAATTGGTACATGTGTAAAAACAAAAGAAATCCGAAGTTTAATGTATAAAGTAATCAAAATTGAAACCGCAAGGACCGGGATGGATATTTAGCATCGCCCTACTTAAAACACTTCATTCTATTCTTTCAGACTATTCGACTTCAACTTCCAAGTTCGCGAATTCAAAAACACAAACCCTTATCTCCCAAATTCAACCTCCAAATCCAAGCTGGTAACACTTTTTCTTTTTCTCTGATTTTGTGGGTTTCCTTAATACAACAATAAACAAAATAAATAAATAAATAAAAACACATATTACCGGTTGTTGGTGACACCTTCCTTGCCGGCGTTACTATTGCACGGCGACTGGCAAGGCAGCGCTGCTTGCGACCAGCACATCTTCGCGGCAGGAAAGTGAACTTCGCAGCAGGAAAATCCAATTTGCTTACTTTTGCTTACTGTAGTTGCCCATATGTGTTAATATGCCTATTTGCTATTACTATTCCTTGCCCACCTTTTTTTTTTTAATAACTAATTAATTGAAGAATTCCTATTGCTGTGCCGCCCATTTGTTTACTGTTCATAGCCCACATTTTTTTTAAATATAATAACTAATTAATTGTATATAATCATAATTAATCAATTATTAAATTTTAAGTCTCCCTTATTTACCGTCAATCTACTAACCAAGCATTTTTCCTTTATTTTTAGCCCAAAATAATGTTTTTCACCCGAAATAAAATATAGGCCCAAAGTCCAATTTAGTAGACTGAATGAGCAGGCTTTTAATTTCATTCCCAATGCAGACGATCCAGACTTGGAAACACTTCTTGGGCCAACCCAATATGAGAAATATCTCGGGTTCTTTCTTTTAAACCTGCCCATCAATGCTCACTCTTATCCAGCTTTGCAAACTAATTGCCCGGTTATTTCCCCCTTTCACATATTTTCCAAATTTCCAAACTCTTTCTACAGACTCCACACCCTCTCTGCTTCTTCCAAGTTGAAACCCACACCATCTCAACCTTGACGTTTCAAATATCTTATCCTTATTTCTCCACATTCCTTCATCAAAGGAAACATTATTCACACTCCATACAAATACAGCTTGGAAAGCCGTGACCCAAATCATCCTTCATTCAAGAAATTAGCCGGAACCCTAAACAAATAGCCTCCACAGACTTTACAAGCTTCCCAAACCCAGATAACCTTTCAAACTTACCACTGGCGGAGGAAAAAATATCCTCTACTTGTTTCCCAATTTCAATCCCTTTCTCTCGACACAATCTCTCCTAGTAAGTTCTCCATCTCTTTTACTTTGTTAAATCACAATAGATTGTGTGTATTTGGTGTTTATTGCTCTTGAATAGGTCTTAATACTCAGCTTAACCCAAAAATAAAAATCAGTTTCTCGGTAAATTTTATTCGCCAAAGAAACCAGATCATTATTTAAGTGTTTCATAATAACTACAAGCATTTAATTATGTGCACCAAACAACAACTTATACCTTGCTTTTCCTCCACAGAAAAAATGTTTTTAAGCACTGATCCAACGAAGCTCCCTCCTCCAGGCAATATGTCCTCTGCTCTTGAGGTAAGTCTGCCTTCCCTTTCACTTGCCTTTGGTTGCTAGATGTGAATTACTCTAAGCCTGTGCTTTTGTATTATGCAGCTCTCTCTCACCAATTGCCTCCTATTGATGAAGCTCCACCATTTCCTTATCCTGCCGCGGAAGTAGATGAGTTGCTTGCTAATAAACCAACCAGTCCACCTGAAAGCAGTGGTAAGATGAAATCTTGGCCTCGATTCTCTTTAGAATGGCAAAAATGGGTAGACAAATTGGCTCCGATATTCGAGATTCATTGGAGTCGGATAGGCATAAAAGACTTTATCAACCTTACCCTTCAACCCTTTTTCTTTTCCCAAGACATGGTGCTTGCTGCATTAACCGTGTGGTCAACACATTGTAATTCCTTTCTCTTCCCTGGAGGCCCTATGTCCATCACCTTAAGGGATATTCTAGCCCTTACCAAGTTACCTATATTGGGACCGGAGGTTCTTACATTAGTTGAGTCTGATGCCTTTTCTGACTTTAAACCATTAGAATTAGATTCCAAGTTCAAGTCTTATGGTTCATACATTAGCCATTTTGCTACCCGGGCCCTAGAGGCTGATCCCCCTAATGAACACATACACTTTTTGTGGGTTTTAATTTGTAAGTACATCTTCTTCCCCATTAGTGGCCACCCTACTAAGGATTACCTGGTTATTGCTAAATATTTGGCTGAGGAGCAGCCTTTAGCCCTTAGGAACATGCTTTTAGGGTTTTTTTTTCAAAACTTGTACCTGTCCATCACCAGAGAACCCTTTTCCCAGCTAAATGGTGGGTGTATGTGGCTCCTACAGCTATGGCTTTTCTCCTATTTTCCTACTTTGAGAGGTGATAAGCCATTGCCAGAAGGATTTGGTGGTACACGGGTGGTTGCTTGTGAATGTCCTTTGGGCTATGAGTCTTGTCTTTCCTTTTTTCATACTTTAAAGATGGCTCCTGAAGACTATTTTATTTTCCATGAAAATACCATAGATTTATCTGTGTCTGGTAGAGAGTTTCGATTTCATGGACTTGACCCAGCTGGGAAGTGGTTTTGGAAAGCCTATCTTACTCCAAAATTTCTTCACGTAGGGGTAGGGACAAAGAAATTAGGGACTGGTATATTTCCTTGTTTGGAGTGGTATCATCCTACTTTGTGGTCTAGACAATTTGGTTTGGTCCAATAGAAAACAACGATACCCAATAACAAATTCCTAGAAGGGGATCTCAGGAACAAAGTGAATGTCACAGACATTCGAAACATAATACAAGAACAAAGGATTCACTCCCCAGAAATTGATGAATTAGTATTTGAATGTCATGTACCTGTTCAAACTCTCCACTCCCAGTTTGAAGAGTATTGGTATTCCATGTTCCTTAGATTTTTCAAGGATGATCCCAAGGGTGAGCCATATCTACACTTCTTTAAATTATGCTTCAAATGTCCTTGGTCCTTTTTTGGCTCTTAAATTGCATTTTGTTTTGTGCAGGAAAAAAGGGAGCTGGAGAAGTCCCTATTTCTATTCCTAAAAGGAAAAGACAAAGCCAGCCCAAACAAAAACCAAGAACAAAAAGGCAAGCAATAGGCAAAGGTAAAGCTATTGCTCCTCCACTTCGAAAATCACATAGGCTGATGGCTGTGAAGCATGTGAAAACTAGCCAGAAAGGGAAAGAGCCCGTAGAAGTTCAGAGTGATGATTCTAACCTCCAATCGGAAGTGGAGGTGGAACCTGAACAGGAGGACAGCAAAAACTCTCAAAGTGATGATGCAAATAATTCTGGTAATCTTTCCTTTCCTTCCTTCCTTCCTCCTTGTATTGTTGGTATGTTTGGTTTTGTGCTAATGTGCTTAAACTTAGCAGACGAGCAAATAGAGGAAGATTGCAGATATGCGGCTGCTGATGAGGATGATTCTTTGAGAACAGAGCCAGCACTTCGAGGCTTCCATCCAGGCTACAATCCCCAACATCAATCTGGTGGTTTTGAGCCTCCTTCTTCTAGCAGCTTCAAGGTAAAAGTTATTTCCAACGATAGTCCATATTTGAATTACAAGGCTAATTCATCCTTCACTCCTTCCACCCAAGTAAGTTAAAGAATACAAGAATAGCTTATTCTCCTATTGAATTACTATTGATGGTTTTTACTTTAGGTAATTTCTGTTTTAGGACTCTGTAAATAGATTAGTGGTAAGGCCCGAGCTGCCTTCTCCTGCCGATCCTTTATCAGACCTGGACCTCAGCTTTCTCACCAAAAACACCGTCAACATTGCTGGAACTGGTCCTATACCATCCCATGAGTCCATTGCTTATACCAAAGAGACAGTTGCCAAGTACCTTAGTTTAGAACTAAATGAACTTGACCATTTGCAGATCAGGAGTTTGAAATCCACTCTCACTGTGCTTGCCTCTGCCTGCCAGTCTAAAGAGAAAGAAGACTTGTTCACTTCTCTTACCTCCAAGCTGTCTACTTATTATGATCAATTGAACAGTGATACATATGAGTTTCTTTCTCTTGAAAGCCAAATTCATTCCTACATGAAGTCTGTTCATGAACTCAAGCTCATTGGAGAAGATGCAGAAGCAAGAGCAGAAACAGATAGGCTTAAGAAGGAGGCATATGAGGAAGAAGAAAAATTTATGCTGGACTTAGAGGCACAAATGATTGCAAGCAAAACACGACTCCAAAAACTGGATGAAGAAAGGGCTGAACTTGCCATCCAACAAAGCAAAGATTTTAATGAAATTGAGATGAGAAAAGCCAAGTTGAAAGCTCAAAGGAGTGAAGTGGACACTTGGGTGACAAGAAAGGAAGAGATCAGTGCTAAACGGGCTAGTATGACACAAGCTTGGCGGGATATCAAGACCATCAACTTGAAATCCATTCCATAGGGATTTTTTGAAGTAGGAAGCAGTAGTAACCATAGGAATTTATTAGTTTTTTTTTATTATGGCTTACTTTGAACTCTTAAAGCTTGTAATCTAATGACCTTAACTATTTTTTGAATGAGAAGTGGCTATGAAGCCAACTTTTCCCAAGCATTCTGTGCTGCATCCATCCATGCATAACATCTCATTGCTTGTGATTTGAGAAATGGCCTGAAGCCTATTTATAATACACAGGTACAAACTTACAGGGGCATACTTTGTTTGCGATGTGTGATTGCTTGTTGATGGACACTGGTCCTGATAAAAATTAGGATTGTGTGAAAAGCAGCCAAAGGCCTGCAATTGCTTGATAACATGCATACATTCATTGCGGCTAATAAGCCAGCTTACATTGTGTGAATATTTGTGAAATTGAATTCTGCAGGTGGCCTAAACTTAGAAAATATAAGCCAACCCTTGCCAAAATTTTGCAAAAAATCCTTCCTTAATAAATTTTTAAGCAAATCCCTAAGGAATCCCCAGATTTTCTAAGGGTTCTCCAAGGATTCTCTAAGGATTCTCCCGAGAGATTTCTTGCATTTCCCACATAATTGGATAGAACTTCTTTAGGTATTTCCCATTTATCTTTCTCCTATGCGGTTGATCCTCCAAGCTGGATAGCCAATATGAATTTCCTTCTACAACCTTGTAGATTTTGAATCGCCCTTCCCAATTACTTGACCATTTCCCAAACTCTCTGTCTTTGGAACCGATGGGCAGTACCAACTTCCATACTAAATCTCCAACTTCAAATGACTTCTTTTTCATCTTCTTATTGTAAGCTCTAACAACTTTACGTTTTTGGACTAGCATGTTGTTGAACGCTGTTATTCTCTCCTCTTCTAAGTCCTCCAACTCGGCCAACATAGCTTCTGAATATCCTTCAATTGTCAACCCTGCATGCTTTGCCACTCTACACGACTGTACCAATACTTCCATGGGAAGAACAACTTTGTGTCCATAGGTCAAGAGGAATGGACTCGTGCCAGTTGCTTCCCACTTAGAAGTTTTGTAAGCCCACAAAGTTTCTGACAGCACCAAATGCCAATTCCTAGGATTCTTCTCCATCATTTTCTCCAAAATTCCAATAATGACTTTATTAGATGCTTCCGCCTGACCATTTGCTTGAGGATAGTGAGGTGTGGAATTTAAAAGCTTTATCCCATATTCCTCAGTAAAATCCTTCATTTTCTCACCTGTGAACATTGTGCATTGGTCTATAGTGATGGTTTGAGGGATGCCAAATCTGTGTATGATGTGTCCCTTAATAAACTCAATTACATCCTCCTGCTCAACTTTCTTCATAGGAATAGCCTCCACTCATTTAATAAAATAGTCAGTAGCCACTATGATGAATGAATGGCTCTTAGAGGAAGCAGGGTAGATTTTCCCAACTAGATCAATTGCCCAACCTCGGAAAGGCCATGGCTTAATCACTGGATGCATGTCATCAGCAGGCACTCTAGGAATAGGCCCATACCTTTGACATTGTCTGCACCCTTTTGCATAGCTTATGTAATCTTTCAACATTGATGGCCAGAAATATCCGTGCCTCCTCAAAAGCCATCTCATCTTGATTCCAGCTTGATGAGCCCCACACACACCTTCATGCACTTGGCTGATCATCTTCAAAGCTTCTGCCATCCCTAAACACCTAAGTAGCAGACCATAATCTCCTTTCCTGTACATATCTTCCTCAAGTAGCATAAAATGTTGAGCCCTCATTTTAATTGCATAGGGAGTTTTCTTGGATGGATCTTTTAAATATCTCTTTATTGGCTCCCTCCAATCATTGATCAAGTCAGCATCAATATCAAAGCTTTCCACCTGTAAACCTCTCTCCAGAATAGAGGGGTGTCCTCTTTTCTAAATTAAGATTAGTTTATGAGTCAGCTCCTCTGAAATCTTCAAGCCTGATGCGATTTGTGCCATCTCATTCGCCTCCCAATTACTTTCTCTTGCCAAGTGCACCAAGGAGATTTCTTCAAAATCATCAACTAGTTGCCTGGCCATAGTAAAATAAGGAGCCAAGGACACGCTAGTACACTTGAACTCTCCACTCAATTGTGTAAGGACTAATTGAGAATCTCCCATGACCACAGCTTCCTTTGCACCTAAATCTTTCAAAATCTCCAAACCAATAATCAAAGCCTCATACTCAGCTTGATTGTTAATGCAATCAAAATCCAAATTGAAAGATAAAGATGTCTTAGTATTAGAAGGAGAGATAATTATAATACTTGCACCAGCTGCTCTATCAGTACTTGATCCATCAAACTTTAGTGTCCATGACACTTTTTCCATACCACATATATGTAATTCAACCTCCATTTCTTTCTCCATAGTAGAAGAAGGATGTCCAGCTAAGAAATTTGCCAAAGCCTGACCTTTCACCGTTGTTCGAGGTAAATGAACAAGAGTGAACTCCGCTAATGCCAATGCCCACTTGCCAATTCTCCCTGTTATGAGCGATTGATTAAGCATAAACTTAATCACATTTTCCTGCGAAATCATAAAAACTCGTGACTGTATAAGATAGTGCCTTAGCTTAGTACAGGCAAAATACAAAGCCAAGCACTGTCTCTCCATAGGTGAGTATCTCCTCTCTGCATCATTTAGGCATCTGCTGAGGTAATACACTACTTGTTCATGGCCAGCCTGATTATTTTAAGCAAGGAGGCAGCCAATGGAATTATCTGTAGTTGACAAATATAACTTCAAAGGAATTCCCTTTCTTGGTGGTACTAACACAGGAGGATGTGTTAAGTATTCCTTTACCTTCTCGAAAGCCTGCTGGTGCTTCTCTTCCCATCGAAACTCTTCTTCTTCTTTTAGAGGCAACAGTTCTGAAAAAAATTGAGATTTTCCCGCAAGATTAGCTATAAACCTCCTTAAATAGTTAACTAACCCAAGGAATCTCTGCAGCTCTTTTTTATTCTTTGGAGGCTAAGCTTCAAGTACAGCCCTAGCCTTATTCTTAACAACCTCTACCCCTCTCTTATGAACTAAAAACCCAAGGAAGTTCCCTGCTTTGACTTCAAATGCACACTTTAAAGGATTCATGCGAAGCTTGTGTTCTCTCATTCTATGAAAACTCTCTATTTTTGACTTAACAACAATGTTATCAATATAAACCTCCACGAATTTTCCTAACATGTCATGAAATATAGCATTCATAGCCCGCTGGTAAGTAGCACCAGCATTTTTAAGACCAAAAAGCATGACCAGCCATTCAAAAGTACCCAAAGCCCCAGGACATCTAAAGGCAGTCTTAGCTATATCCTCCAAAGCAATTAATATCTGATTATACCCAGAAAAACCATTTAAAAATGACAGGATATCATTCCTAGATACTGCATCAATAAGCATATCAACTATAGGCATTACATACACATCCTTAGGTGTGGCATTATTCAAATCTCTAAAATCAACACACACCCTAAGTTTTCCATTCTTCTTAACAACAGGAACAATATTAGACAACCAGTGTGCATACCTTGTTAGCCTAATAAACCCAACCTTCAAGAGTCTTTCAATTTCTTCCTTATTCTTTGGACATCCTTCTAGGTGGCTGGCAAAATGGTCGAAAGTCAGGTTTAATTGGTAACCTGTGTTCCACCAGACTCCTATCCAACCCTGGCATGTCTTCATAGCTCCAAGCAAAACAATCCTTGAACTCAAGTAAAAGTTCAACAATTCTTTTCTTCAACTCTGGATTTAGTAAGATGCTAATGAAAGTGATTTTTGGATCCTTCTTTATTCCGAGATTCACCTCTTCCAAAGGATCCACCACCTGGCAAGAGGTATCATCAAGCTTCTGTGATGCGGCTTTAAGTTCATGCAACTGTATCTCTTCAAGCCCGTCATCTTTACACTCATCTCCTTCCCAAATCACTTCAGCTCCAGCACTATCACAATCTTCTAGTTGCAATCTTTCTAGTATATCCAGAATATGCACTTTTATATTAGCGGCTGCAATCACCGCTTCCTGCTCCTTTTTTGCTTTAATCATCATCAACCTCTTCAATGATAGGAGCATCCTTTAGCAGCCTGCTGATACTTGGGACGACTAAAGCTTTCTCTTCCTCTACTCTCCCTTTATCTCTGTTCATTATAAATGAGAGCTTTTTTGGACCCCCAAGCTTACTTTTCCCCAACAACTAGACTGGCCCAACTTCTTTTTCATAGAATCTTACATCCACTGCATCTGAAGTAACTTGAAATGGCTTTTCATCTGCCCATACTATCTCCACTTCATCTCCCTTCCAAAAAAGAAGAAACTGATGTAAAGAGGATGGTACACACTAGTTGGTATGTATCCAATCCCTCCCTAATAGCACTTGATAGTTGGCAGTTGAATTCACGACAAAGAAGGCTGACATATGGGACTTGCTTTCTACTGTAACTTCCAATGGCAAGACCCCGAGAGATTTAGAAATCTCACCATTAAAAGCCGAAACTGTGACATTTGTTGCAATAAGATCTTCCTCCCCTTTTCCAAGAACTTTGACCATCCTCCAAGGCATAATGTTGACAGCTGATCAGTTGTCGATCAAAACTCGTGAAGTAGGCCTCCCATTGAGGTGATCCTTAATGTGGAGAGGTTTAATGTGCCGAGTCATCTTATCAGAAGGTTTTTCAAAAATAACCCTCTTCGGTGCCCCTTCCTCTGGTGCTTGGATGGTAACCCCGCTGCAAACTCTTGGCTCTTCCTTAGGGACCTCCCATTCTTGGTAATCCGCATCACTTGTATCATTTTTTACCTTTTCCACAACTTCATCCACTTCCCTGTCAACTTTTAGGAAATCAGCAGGTAAAAACAAGGAAGTTGCATTTATGGGAATTACAATATCACCGATTTTAATCTCCTTCATGTTCACTGTGGTGGCTGGATCTTCCTTGGCCTTTTCTTTTCCAACTTTGGTTTGTTCCAGAGCCTTATACTTTTCAACTAGCTTTTTTCTCTGCAACCTTCTTTTTTATGTTTGAGTAAGCGGTGGAGTTTGTTGTGGAAACTTTTTATGTTTCACCACCTGCCACTTTTTGCTTGGCTTAGCAGTTCTAGGAACCACAAACCTAGGTCGATTCCTGGTGGACTTGGTTCGTGATTCTTTCTCCTTATTGCAGCTCTGCGGGAACTCGAGTCTATCATGCACACTCTTCTGTTTTGGCTCCCATCTCTGAATTCTCCTTGGTACTTGGCTGGAATTTCTTTGGCTCCTCCTTTGTTCATGCTCCCTTCTTTTATTAAGCACCTGTCTAAGATCAAAAGAAATCATATTAACTGAAGCAATCGGTGGGAAAGGGTCTTCATCTACTAGCACGGACTCTTTCTTCTCTGGGAATTTGAGAATTCCATGGTTAATTCTATCTTGAACCACATTTTTGAAAGCCCAACATGAACTCATGGAATGGTTCCATGAATCATGATACTTGCAATAGGTCTTTCCCCTTATTTCTTCTCTGAATGGCATCTTGAAATTCTGCGGAAAAGTTATAAACTTTTCCTTCACCAAATAGTCAAATATTTCCTCTGTCTTGCCAACATCAAAATTGTAGTTGACATTACTCTTCTTGGCTTCTCCCTCCTTTGTTGGTTTGAAAGCAGCTGGACAAACTTTAGCTCCTTTATTCAAAAGTTCTGCTACTGCAACATCTGGAGTATTAACCTCCTGGAAATATGAACCAAGAGAAGTCTTTTTCTTGTGATTGTCCTCTTTCAATAGCTCCTTGTACTCAGAAACTTTTGCTGCTAGTTCATAAAAATCCCTGAACTCCATTCTTTGGAACTTCTTTCGCAACTCAAGATCCAAGCCTCATTGGGCCATCCTTACAAATTCATTTTCTGGCAGGAATACCCTACACCTGCTCCGCATTCTCTTGAAATGAGCTATATAAGAATCAGCTGTCTCACCATTCTTTTGGAACATTCTAGATAGCTCCGCAACATAAACTTCTGGTTCCGCAGGAAAAAACTGAGTATGGAAACATCTCTCCATCTCCTGCCATGTATAAATAGAATTTCATGGTAGTGTAGAATACCAAATGAATGCTATCCCTGTTAGAGAATTAGGAAATACCCACAACTTGTAATTATCAAAATTAACAAGACCAGCCAATTCCCCACACTGTATTGTGAATCTGGCAACATGCTCCAAGGTGGATTATCCATCCTCTCTAGAGAACAAGCTAAAATATAATGCGATATCCCCTAGGATAAGGGTTCTCCCGATCCACAACAACCGGGTATGGTTTTTGAAACTCGGGCCTTCCCACCTGCCTTAGGCCTAGACCATATAACTCCTGCACAATTTCTCTCAGTACATCTGCATTCACAGGCTTATGGTGGTAAATAGGAGGTGGTGGTTGTGCATGAATTGGAACTCCACCAGTAGGAATTCCTCTATTCATTCTGTATCTAGGCATGCCCCCCGAATCTAACTCTTCCTCCCTCACATAGTTGTTAGGAGAGGCTTGCATGTTGGTGTGACCCTGTAATGAACAACTGGAACACCATTAGGATTTGGCCTGCTTCCCCCTTGGATGCGGCCTTGAACAGGTCCCTTCTCCTTCCTCAGTGGAGGGATTTGATATTTCTCTGCCTGGCTACTCTTAGTGTCTTCTATAGAAGCCACGACTTCTTTCCCTTTTGGTGTTGGATAGCCAGTAGCACTCTCTTCAGCTTCCTTCCGACTCCCACTTAAATGTCGGACTTCTTGCAGCACTTCACCTATCATTTTGGTTAGGTTAACCAAAGCAGCAGCAACATTGGGAGAATCATTCTCACCTGGAATTTGCTGGTTGGATCCCTCCCTTTGTTGTTGAACAGGAGGGACAATGTCAACATTGTTGAAATGTCCAATTAAGTTAGCCACATGTCCTGTATTATCAGGCACATCTTCTGCCTCTTCGAATGCAGCAACTTCTTTGTCTTTAGAATTCCTTTTTGGCGGCATTGCGTTTGTGTCCCACTGAGCGTGCCAAAATTATTTCTTGCCTTTTTGTAAACTTGAGCGTGCCAGTAATTTTGCAGGAAATTACAAAATAAAATTGAAAATCTGACTTCTAATCAAAGATTGAAAAAAGCTTAAGGACTAAAAGCTTAAGGTCCCAATTAACTCTATAACTAGATTAATTGAAATAACAATGCCAAAATAAAATTGCTAGAATAGAATAATGCTTGAATTGAACTAAGTTTGCAGAAAAATACAACTTACAAAGTGAAAGAAAATAAATTGCCAAGGATTCTCCCAAAATTCTAAGGATTCTCTAGGAAAAATAAATGATGAGAAATAGAATAAAATTGCCTGAAGGGAATTGAAAATAGGATTTGATGCTCTGTTTGAGTAGAGTTTGTGTTGTCGATGTTTGTCCACCTCACCATTATCTTCAAACTTGGCTTTTAAAGGGAAAAAATTAACTACTTCTTTTGCCACTTCCTTTCCACATTATGCTCAACTCCACTTCTTTTCCTCCAACTTCTATGAACTGCCACTAACACTAATAGTAAACTTCAGTAGTATCCTATAACTTCTTCCCGGCAACCAACTCTCTCCCCAAGTAAAAACTAATTAATTAATTAATCAATTAATTAAAAAATTTAGGTAGAAAATTAATTAGCCAGAAATTAAAATCGGCCCAATTAATTTACAGGTATAACAGTTTCTTTTTCTTTTTCTTTTTCTTTTTTTTTTTAATCCCAATTTGTTTTTCTTTCTTTCATCTAACTGAAACCCAATTTGTTTATTTTTTTAGGTTAATTTCACTTTTGGTATACCAACTATCGTCTCAATCACATTTTAGTATACCAACTACCATTTTGCACATTAACATACTCCAACTTATAAGTGACCTCCATTGTGGTATATATAACATGCTATTACAGGTAACCTACGCCATGTCAGTATATTGACCGAAATCAAATAAGTCAATAGACCCCACATAATGTGAATTTACTATTTTACCCTTTGAAAAAGTTTCCTCCACTTTCTCTCTCCTACCATCTCTTTTTCTTCCTTCTTCCTTCTAATCCACATCCCTTTCCCAATTTCAATCAAAATTAGATCAGTCAATTACCAAATTCAAGGTTAAGCACCTCCCAATTTCATCATCCAAATCCATCTTACCGAATACCCAAACCAATTTCACCCAATTTCATTATCCAATTGCAATTTTTTTGTCTTGATTTTCTTTGAGATCTACTTCATATATACTCGTCTCCTTCTTTTCATATCCTTCGTCTCCTTCAAATTAGTTCACGTCCTTCTCTTGCTTCATCTCCTTCTTCGTTTTTCTCCACGAACCCTCTTTTTTGTTTTTCCTTCTCTCCTTCCTTTTTCTCTCTGCAACTCTGCAACTCATGAACTTCTCCCTGCAACTCCTTGTCTTCACTCTAGTGTCTTGTTTTTTTCCATAACTATTTCTTTTACTTGTTTTCTTTTTGTATCTAGTTAACAAAAAATCCTTAAGTTGAACCTATGACAGTAGAAAAAGAGAAGAAAAAGAAAAAGAGAAAAAATAAAATGAAAAATAACAAGTTTATTTACTTGAATTGAAGCGCCGGCAGGAACCAAACTGGTAGAAACCGGAGATGAACTGACATCGTTGGATCTGGTGAAAGAATAAATAGAGATTCAGGCGAGATTGGGTGAGGCAACAACATGACAATTGTGGTAGTGTCATTTTGTCATCGGAGTCGTTTTGGTGATCGACAAGATTAGCAAAGAAGAGATGAAATAGAGTTGAGGAAAATTTTTGATCCGAGAAGAGAGAATTCAGGAGAGAGAGTGCATTTTGTGAAAATAATAATCATGGAGGAGAGAGAAAGCGGTTGAAATTTTTCAACGAGGGTAAACTAGTAAATTCCTATTTTGTAGGGTCTGTAGACTTATTTGACTTCGGTTAATTTGCTGACATGACGCAGGTTACCTGTAATAGCATGTCATATATACCACAATGGGAGATCATTTATAAGTTGGGGTATGTTAATGTGTAAAATGGTAGTTGGTATACCAAAATGTGATTGAGGTGATAGTTGGTATATTACAAGTGAAATTGACCCGATCTTTCTATTGCATTTCGACGTTTTTTGCAAGATGATGAAATTAATATTGCACATCTTAGAGAAAATGGTGAACGAAAATAAAATAGAGAGAAAATGTCACAAAGAACGGAAATTAGAAAAGAAAAGGGTAAAATTGGAATAAAAAAGTTAATGGATCTGACATGGTTTAGTAACAAGTCATAGGCAATGGTCAACGGTATTTTTGGTGTTCAACGGTCGTATACATTATTATGTTAGTCAAAATTGAACTTTATGTTCTTTTATATTCAGTTTTAAAATTCATGTCCATTACGTTACAGAAGCCAAAGTATATGTACCATAGATGGTTTTTAGCTCAAAAAATGACAATCAATTACACGAGACAGCGAATGAATAAAAATTTAAAATTATATTTTTCAAATATCCCCTATAATATAGTCCCAAAATAAAAAATAATATTAATGTCTCAATCTAGTTTTAACTTGTTCAAAATTTAAACTGTTGTAATTATTTTATTTTTTATGGTATGCATTATTGCCGATTAACTTCTTCCAAAAATACTTTACAGATTTCAATTCAGTTCTATGTTTTAAGTTATTTCATACCAGATATTAATTGAAATGTATAAAAAATTTATTTACAGATAAATTCTCCGTTTTGTATTATTTTAACTTGTTCCTTGGAATTCAATTTTAATTGAATTTTCTTGTTTGATATAAGATAAATTAAACAATATATTTAAATTTTTTTTTTATAAATTTATGTTTTGAATGAAAGAATAAATTATTCCAATGAGTTACCCTTACAAGTGAGTTTTTATTATAAGCAAATAACCAGTAAACAATGTAACATATAAATATAAGTTTAGCTTACAAAAGCATAATTTTTAAGTTATAGTTAAAACGAGACATTAATATTTTGTTTGAACAATATTAGCTAACAAAAAAGAAAATAAAATTTCATTGGTTTATCTTTCATAATATTTAAGAGCATTAAAAGCTAATCAGTAAAAATTGGCCATTATTCACAATCAAACAGAATGAAAATACAATTATGATATCATTGTTTCAAAACATTTAATTTTTCAAAATGCCATAATTTACTATAAAATTTTACATTTTTGACGGAATATTAAAGTATTTAATTTCACAAAAACAAATTATAGAAATTTGAATTTTTAAATCATTTTTATTCTTGGCATAAAATTTTTAATTTTAATGAATTTTTAAAATTATAACTTTTGAGGACTCATATATATCAAGCGAAGCGTTAAGTATATTTTAATAAAAACATCTCTCGTCTCATCTCACAATTGACTTGGTTTCATTTACTCGGTGAAAAATCAAACTATACATGTAATAAACTGAAATTTTTTATTAAAAGAAGGGAACATTAACAAAATGTCTTATTATTTGGACATTTTCCAAGATGGTTTTTATATGAGACATTCCATGATTACACTAGTTATATTATGGTTTAGCATTGTCACATGGGCTTTTTTAGCGTTATGCTTTTGCACATACACAAAGGAATATAGCTTTAAAATATTATTAATTTTGAATTGTTTATTTAATGGCAATTGAATTACAATATTCTTCTAACATTACATACTTTTCAAGATTAAGGTTTATTTGGGCCACATTTTGATGGCAATTTCGGGGAATAATAGAAATTTGTACTGCTATTGGTGAAGAGCTTTTGCATTGGTTGGGGTGAGAGTGATGAATTTTACAGTGTTATAAGAGTATACATTCATTTAGTTATAAATAAAGATTTATATTTTTTTATTTTACCGTAAAAGTTCAAACAACAACCGTTTTTACTAATGTATTTTTAAAAAGTATCATGTTTTAGAAGTATTTTAAAATTTTCCCGGTGTGAGCAACAACCACAACTTTAACAACAAAGGCCTCAACAATTACGTTAACAAAAAATCAAGAATTAAAATAACATTTTTTTTAAGTAAAATAGTCAAGTAACCCTACCTCAGCATTCTCCCTAGTAAACGAATATGACAAAATTAAATCAAACGTTTCTCAATTTCAATAGATAATAGGGAGAAATTTTATCATAGACCGTTAGAACGTAGATACCTCTAATAGAAAATAACATATATTTGTTGTAGAATACTCGTATTATGTATTTATTATTGTTTCGTTGGAAAAGTTTAATAACAATTATCAATAAAAGGTTAAACTCACCACATCAAAGAGTGATGAGACACTAGATAGGTAAGAACCAAAATACTCAAAATTTTATAATAAACCTGAATTTCATAAATCTTTCCAATAAAGATATAAAAACATGTGTATTTTTTATTTTTTAAATATAAATAGTAAAATTTCTCCCAAAATGTGTTTAATCCAAATTCCACCCAATACGAAAGCAATTAGCATAAGGAACTTGCTAGGGCCTTGTAAAGTTGACGAATAAAAGAAGTTGAAAACATCGAAAACAAGTGAGAAGGCGCCACGTATGAAGCTTACTGTAATCATTCAAACATTAGATAATTGCTTGCTTCTCCTACACTTTACACCATCAGAGTACTGGATTACACTCTGTATCGATCAAAATCCAAAGCAGAAAACTAACAGTAGAAGATTCAGTAGATAGAGAGTGCAACCCATCAATACCTGAACAAAAATAAATTAAATAAACCAAAAGCTCTTTCGAATCCCTTTAGGGTTTTCTTTTCTGTTCAAATTCACTCTTTCCCATTATCATTCCATCTTTGCCTTTCACATTTCCCAATTTACCTCTCTCATCTTCCCTCAATTTCAAATTCTCTCTTAATTATAGCCTACGGAGCCATGAACCCTAAACAGTAAGCAAGCCGTAACTCTTCCTTCTCGAATGCTTTTTTTTAAAAAAAATTTTGTAATGTGGTTTGTGTGACATTGAGGAATTCTGTTTCAAAATTTGAACTTTGCCTGTGAAAAAGCTCGATCAGGATTCTGGTTGATTAGTTCTCCCACATGTTTTGTTCCGCGGATTGTTAAGATCTAAGGTTTGTTGCTGGTGGGAGTTTACAGAAATTTAAATAATGCCAAGGCAAAGCCGGGCCGCCATGGAAGAATTGCTGCCGGGGAAAATCAGGAAACGTGGGTGTTCCTCCTCGGCTTCGTCATCTTCTTCAATTATTCAGAATTACAGATTTAAGAGAGCCATTTTGGTCGGAAGACGGGGCGGATCCAGTACGCCTGTGCCCACTTGGAAGTTGATGGGCTCAGCAAGGACGCCATCGTCTGCATTGCGGACCATGGAGTCCCCCAACTACGCTGCTTCGCAGAATTGTGGTGGCATCAAGGGGAAATTCCAACAGCAGCAGCAGCAGGCCCCGGTTTCGGCGAGGAAACTGGCGGCTACGCTGTGGGAAATGAATGAGATGCCGTCGCCGAAATTGAAGGAGGCGGCGGTGTCTGATGAGAGGAGATTGAGGAAGGAAGCCAGAGCCAAAGAGAGGACAGCCAGGTCTGTGCATTCGGGTTCTTTTCCTCCTCATTTGTCTGATCCATCTCATAGTCCTGTATCCGAGGTGGGTTTTAAGTTTTAAGTTTATCTTTCTTTCCTTTTCTGAATCACCGTTTGGTTTCAAAGATATTTAGGTGTTGCTTTGATTAGAGCAGAGTACTGTAAAAGTGAAAATGGAAAAGGGAAAGCTGATTTTGGAATTAAAATTTGTTAGTTTTAGGTTTTGGGAAGAAATTTGGAGTTTTGTAACCTTAATCCATGCGTTAGTTTGATTTTTATAGCGTAGGTGGTGATTGTGATTGGTTTGGTATGATGTTGATGGGGTTGTTGAGAAGCTCTTGATTTTAAAGGTTATATTATTTTGTTTCCTTACTGTTCTTACCTTTTTTTGTTGATGGTACTATAATGGATTTTCCTTGGCCTAGAAAACAGTAGTAGGTGTTACCTCAATTGTGGCTATGAGTATTTTAAAATGCTAGCATCTGGTTACACAGTACATGATTTGGTGATGAATGTCAATTATTTGGACCTTTGAGCGGTGGTTTGTGGCAAGAGCTCTCAGCTTCGATCTCACTAAACACCCATGGGGACACATGAGCTCCGAACATTATTGTCTTAATGAGGATGCTTATGGTTCACAGTTCACACAAAAACATGTCAACTACTTTGAGTTTGAAAATCTTTCTTTAATGTGGTATTATTCACAAAATGTTGCCTTGATTAAATGGCGCTGAGTATATTAAGATGTCAGACATCTGGTTATGCAGTCTATGATTTGCTGATGAATGCAACTATTTGGAGTTTACAATCCTGCTTTACTCTGGAATTGCTTAGGTGATTTCAAGTTTTATAAGTTTAAAGATGTTATTTCATACTGTTATATTCCGGGCAAAACTCAGTGGCAGTTTGTTTTGGGTATGAAGAGCCTGAGCTTCGTGCCACTAAATCAATGTTGGACTTCATTGGTCAAATTTGCTTAACCGGTAGTGATTTGTGAAAGTAAATTTGGTTTCAAGTTTGATATTTGATATTGTTGCTTGTAGAGGATGGATCGTTCTGGAACTGGCAGTCGTCATAGAAGAGCTCCGTCAATTTCTCAAAGGCTTAAGCTTACAGAACACAGTGTTGGTGCATTTGATTCTGTCAGCAATGTCAGTTTAATGGAGGTAATTGTAATTAATATGCCAGTATTTTAAGCTCTTCTACGGAAATCGCCCAGTGTTTGGTCAGCCTAATTCATCCAACATCCGTTAAGCTATAAAAGGAAACACTGAAGTGTATCATCCATGTTGCCTTGTAGTGATTTACTGTTTGATATGTAAAGTTCGTATTCGTTTATGATGCAGATTGAGACTAGATCTCGAGCTCCAACACCTAGAGGATCTACAGTTGGAAATAAGCCTCGTCTGAAGGATGTCAGTAATGCTTTGACAACATCGAAGGAACTGTTAAAAATTATCAACCGCGTATGGGGTAACGAGGATCGCCCTTCATCAACCATGTCTCTTATTTCAGCCCTGCATGCTGAGCTTGAGAGGGCTCGCTTGCAGGTCAATCAACTTATCCAGGATCAGCGCTCAGACCAGAATGAGATAACCTATTTAATGAAATGCTTTGCTGAAGAAAAGGCTGCCTGGAAAAACAAGGAGCAGAAACTGATTGAGGCTGCTATCGAGTCCATCGCTGGAGAACTTGAGGTAGAGAAAAAGCTGAGAAGAAGACTTGAAAGCTTGAACAAGAAGCTTGGAAAAGAACTAGCTGAGACAAAGTCATCTCTGTTGAAGGCAGTCAAAGAACTTGAAAATGAGAAGAGAGCAAGAGTTGTGATGGAGCAGGTATGTGATGATTTAGCTAGAGATGTGGGTGAAGATAAAGCTGAGGTTGAAGTGCTGAAAAGAGAATCTGCAAAACTCTGTGCAGAGGTTGAGAAGGAAAGGGAGATGATGCAGCTGGCTGATGTGTTACGTGAAGAGCGAGTCCATATGAAACTTTCAGAAGCCAAATACCACCTTGAGGAGAAGAATGCAGCTGTGGACAAACTGAGGAGTCAGCTTGAAGCTTTTCTAGGGCCAAAAAAACCCAGAGATAAAAAAGGTCGCGGTTCTTACCTTATGAATGATGAAGATATTGCAGCTTATTTAAATAAATCTTGTATCGTTTCAAATAATAACGAAGTAAATGACGATGATGGGGGTGAAGTAGAAGATGGGGTAGAATTTGAAGAAGATTCAGCTGAAAGTGATCTTCATTCCATTGAGCTGAATATGGATACCATTAGTAAGAGCTATAAATGGAATTACCCTTCAGGAACTCCTCGCAATTCAAGAAAACTTGCGAATGATGAAGATGAAATCAAAGGAAGGAAATCAAGCTCTAGCAAAGTACCTAGAAGAAGTAGTACTTCTTTGCAAAGAAGCATATCGGATGGAGTTGACTGGAGTGGACATAATGAGCGGCTTCCGATCGCAGGAGATGCGGTAGACTGGGACGGAATATCTGAGGTCGAGAGGCATTTGCAGGGCAAGGGTTATGGAGATGAAATGCATGGGTATCAATCTGCAAAGGGTCTTAGGGATTACTTGCTGTCTGGTTCTAGAATAGATTCTGCTCGAGGTTATGCTAGTCCTACGCGACAAGTAGGGCACCACCGGCTTAGCAATGCAGCTCAAGAGAGACCACCTACCGGGACACCTGGGAATGTCTCCAAGTCAAGGCTAGCAGAGGCCAGAGGTGAGAACCTTAATGGAAGAAAGTCTAAGTGGTAATAGCATCTCAGTGCAGTACATTTTGAGGCAGGACAAGTTCAAGAAGGAACCAAGAAATGTTTTTGTCAAGTAATTCTCTGCTTGCAGTTGTTAGTGGTGCGCAAACTGCAGCAATCGCTGCTCACCAGGATTTTTGACTTTTGGCAATATGCAAGAACTTGTCTTTTTTTTTTTTTTGTACAAAATCTTGTGGCACAGTTGCATTTAACAATGCTTGAGGCATTTAATATTTGCTATGTTTTTTTGCTGATCTCTTAACCTGCACTTTATTTGTCTTAGTTTGCTGGCCTTTTTCATTTGCAAAATCAAATTTACATATCATAGCTACTGATATTCAGCATTCTATTACTAAAAAAGAGTATTCACTGAGCCATAGAAGTTAGTTTTACTGCAAAAACATGCTGTATACATCGCCCAAACTTTCCACAAAACCTAGACACTTGCATTTTGATTTCTACCCGAGCCTTATCTACATGAACTGTACAAAACCAAAAAGAACCAAAATCTTAGCATGTCATTGCATTGGCAAGTTTGAGGAGATGAGACGAACATTCTCTACCCGGCCAAGTCAGAAGTGAGTAGCAGTTCTGGAACTTCCTTCACCTCTACAGAAACCAAAGATTGATCATCTTCACTTGCTGTCGAAAGATCATGGTTTCGATCGACGCTATTCCCAACTACGCCAAATTCCATCTTGGCTCGTTTGATCTCTTGAATGTCTGCAATAGCAGTTAATCCAAGATTGATATTCTACATGAATAGTATGCAATTTTTTAAACCAGTAGAACACAACATAGTCTTAAGAGCAATATAATCATACCCAAGTCAGCCGAGAGCAGGCATTCCCCTTGATAATTAGGTCCTGCCAAAATGTTACCAGAAGGTGAAACGATAAGACTACCTCCAGAGCATGTAATTTCTTCTACTGATACATCTTTAGCTGAATCTCCCCACCGGATTGGGTAGTCTTCCCTACGGCAAAATTGGTTTGCAGAAAGCACAAAGCAGCAACCTTCAACGGCAACATGAATCACAGATGCCTTCCACACTTCTCTTGCATCAGTAGAAGGTGCACAATATATTTCAACGCCTTAAGAAACAACCATCAAATTAGTTTCACACGGAGTTGGAGAAATGAGAAATTCAACCGCAACTGAAACAATGTCATTACCATTAGCATATAATTCACTTCTAAGAAATGGGGATTTGTTATCCCAACAGATGAGGCCACCAAGCTTGCCAATGGAAGTATGAAAAACAGGCAACCGCGATTTCCTTCCAGAGTGCCAAATTGCAGTTTCTGATGGCATTAGCATTAGCTTGCGCTGCTTTCCAAGGCGGCCTCCATTCGAATTGAAACACACAAGTGTACTAAAGAGAGATGATTCAGTTCTCTCCACCACTCCCATTACTAAGTGGACTTTATATTTACCAGCAATATTTGCAAGCCTATCAATTTCAGGACCTGTTCAAACACATCTCAATTCCAAATTGACCCCTTAAAAGAAACACAAAAAAGAAGCTTAATTTTGAAACAAAATGGATCAAACCAGGCACATCAACTGCTGAAGCACGATACTTTTGCTGATCATCAATGTCAAATTTGGTCGCGCACCGTGGGTAGCCACCGAGAAATGCTTCTGGAAACACCACCAATTGCGACCCATATGCAGCTGCTCCTGCAATTAGTCTCTCTGCTTTATCTGTTCACAAAGACAACAAAAACACAATCGATTCGATTTCTCAGAATTGAAGTCATTCCTCACAAAAGTTTGATTCCAAACAATGCATACAAGATAAAAGCACAATCAATTCATCTCTTCATATATTTGAATCAAATTTCAGCTGTAATAAAGTTGTTCTGGTACCTAGAGTAGCCGGAGTATCGAAGAATACGGTCGACGCCTGAACCACAGTGGCCCTAATCGGCTGCCTAGGAGGCGGAGCAGAAGCGGAGGCGAGGTTATCGATGGTCCGGAACTCCATGCAGAGGGGTATTGAAAGGGAGTTGCGAGTCGGACGTTTCGGAGGTGAGTTGGGTGGTGAAGGAGCGGGGACGAGTTGGGGTCGGGCCTGATGAAGGAGCCAGTGAATGATGTCGGCCTCGGAGCGGAAACCGAGTTCCTGTTTGAGGGTATAAAAAGCGGGGACGCAGGAGGGTAGAATCGGGATCCGCTTTCTTTGAGGGATGGGTCCGGCGCAGGTGGAACGACGGCGGGGTTGCTTGGTGTGGGTGTTTTGAGTGTGGTCAGTGTCAGCATTTTGAGAATGAGATGGGTTAAATTGAATGATCTCCATAGATGGAGACTTGTGAGATTCTTCAGTTTTTGAATTCTTCATCTGCGAACGTGGGAGACCAGAGGCTGTAATGTTACTAGTGGAAATTCTCATTTCAAGAAAAAAAATTTTCATTTTTCATTTTTCTATTAATTTCGCAATTGGCTGTCCGTTCTTCGTGATACAATTTGTATGAAAAATACGGAATATTCAAAATTCATAAAATCCATTAGAAAGATCACAAGCAATGGGTACATTTAACCCTCACGCTGCGCTAATAGTTCTTCTCATTCTTTTTGTCACTATTTCATTAATTTCAGTATTAATCTAAGAGGCAAAAGTTTCCGCACAACCCAAAACATACAAATTTAATTCATCTCCATACTTCAACTTAGTTTACAATAACATTTCTGTTCAGTTTAATCCAGTTAAAAAACAACCTAGGACCAACTTATTTTAAAAATTGAAAGCTAATGGAATGATAACTATTAAGGCCTGTTTTGTTGTCACAGTTAATTTCGAAGATCTATAGCGACAAAAATTACCACTTTCTGCGTAATACCGTAAAATTATATGTAGTTCAGATTTTACATAAATATGATAGAGCTGGATACATACACTGTAAAGAAGAAAGAATTGTTAACCCACGATGACCAATCCAAAGTGTAAAGATGAAAAAATTGTTCATTGAAAACATATCACGATTGACCAATCCATCACTGGGTAGATTTTCTCGGGAAGGAGATGAAAGACTAGTCTGAATTCGATGGAAATGGAATTACATGTTCTGAAAGAGCCTCAATCACAATAAAACGGCCCAATTTAGAAAAGAAAAAAAAAAAAAAGCCAAGTAAATTGCCGAAAGTTTTCCAATCATACATTACATCTGATATCTTAATCGAGTTTCATCTAATTAGAGGTAAAACGAAAAGGGCAAATGAAACCCTAAAAAATCTTTTGGAAGAGAAAAAAAAAAAAACGCAGCAAATTGATGAAAGTTGTGAAATTTTTACTGCAAAAAACGATAAGATTATAGAAGAGAATCGAACTCGTATTAAACTAATCGTCGAGCATCTTTCGAAGGCGGTCTTTGACAAATTGGCTACGGGCTTTGGCTCGAGCTTGCTGAGGTGCTATGTTGACCATTGACAGGTGAGCTCCATAAGCAATCAGCGAAGCGCCGGTGAATACGAACCCCACAGTTATTGCCAGTTGCTTCCGTGTTGGTGGATAAGCCCAAATCACCATCTGGAATTTGAATTGCTACTCTTGCTGCTTCGAGTTTGTCTGGTACCATCAAACTAACATTTGATTCGGGTTTTAATGGTCTATATGGTATTTCGATTGGGCTTTTGGTATTTGAATTGGGCTGCAACTGGCCTGCATTTCATCACAGCATTCATGAAGCCCATTTTCAGCAATTCTTTTGCTTTCTAGCAATGTTTTATATATATATATATATATATATATATATATATATATATATCTAATATATTTTGATAACAGGTGAGACTTAGAAATAATATTTATTATTTGTTCCCATATATAAATTTGTTTGAGTTTCTAATTAAGATTAACTTAAATGAGAAGAATTAGTGGCTTAAAAGAGGTACCAAATTAATATAAAAATTTAATTTGAGTGCACGAATAGTACTTTTTACCTCAAAAATTTAATTTGAGGGATTGTTCCCCTCCAATTCTTTTTTTTTTTTTTCCAATTTTTTTTTAGTTTTAAAAATATGTATTTATTTTATGGTATTTAGGTTATGTGTTTATATTAATTTGTGTTTGATTTAATTTATATGTGTATTTGTGGTGTTGAATTTTTTCAATAATTTTGCTCAAATTCTTAAAATTTGATTAATTGATAATGATAAAATATCAAAAATAAATTAAAGCGGTGAAAATTAAAAAAAAAAATTAATAAGTATACAACTTGGAAATATCATAAAATTAATACCAAATAAATATTAAATGAGCAAATAGCAATTAACATTGCACTACAAAATATGACAATACAATACAATAATACACTTAAACACATACGCACACATAAATTTAATTTTTAACTAAAACACATAGTTAGGCTAATATAACTTAATAAACTTAGATATTACGAATAATATATAAAACACTACATATGCCACAAAGTTTCAATAATCTGAGAAATCTACGTTGTCAGCATTGTGATCGAAATTATTAATATATGTATACTCCTCATCAGTGTTAAGATTTGGTGTTGAAGAGGGGGTTGGCGCCTGAGTTGGTGACATTATTCTGCTTGGTATAATTTCAGTCTGTCTTTGCATAATGCAATTACGAAGAAGTGGATCGAAAATTTTTGACGTATCTATCATTAATATGACATCTTCTTGTAGCTTCAATGCTCGTTCGGTGGCCTGAGATTCTCGGTTCTTGGCCTCTGCTTCTCGGTTTCTAACCTCCAATTCTCGTTCTTTCCACTGTAAATTTTTTACTTCGGATCTCATTTGACTTTTCTATCAACGCACACATTCTTTCATTCTACTCTTCCCTTTTACACACAGTTAACATGGTTTCAGCATCCATTGCCTTTTTCTTTTTTGCTTTCTTAATTCCGATTGGTCTTTCAAATGAACCTACACTAACAAAGCTTTGATTCAAGTCGATGGAAAAATAAGACAAACCTGGTGATTGTTGACTCGGAACTTCATCAATTGGTTTATCAGGAGTATGATTCTCCGAAGACAAAGATACATACGAAGCCATATGAGCCCTAGCCTTCCTTCTTGCTAGGGGTGAGCATGGACCGGTTCGGTTCAAAAACCGAACCGAACCGAAAAAACCGATCCAAAAAACACTGTATTTTATAAACCAATCCGATCCAAACTAAATTTTGGTTCGGTTCAGTCCAAACCGAACTAGTTCGGTTCGGTTCGGTTTGGACTAGCTCGAACCAAAAACATCAACTTTTTTTTAAAAAAAATCAAAATAAAAATTTTATATAAGTAGTTTGTTTAAAAAAAAAAAGAAATACAAAAAAATTAACTTAAAAAAACAGTAATACTAATAATACTATTACATCACAATAAAATACTAAAATTCTCTTCTTCTTTTTTCAACTCTCAAGTTTTAACAACTATAAATTAGCATAAAAAAATCACAATATAAAACTATAAAACAATATAATGTCTAAAATTCTCTACAATTAGTATATATTAATTTCATAATTAATTTTAATATTTTACCAATTATTCGGTTTTTCGGTTTTTTCGGTTTTGAACCGAACCAAACCGAACTGAACCGAAGTCCAAACTTCTTCATAACTTAAAACCAAACCGAACCAAACTATGAAATAGATCGGTTTGGTTCGGTTCGGTTTGGATTTTCGGTTTTTAAACATTAGTTCGGTTTTGCTCACCCCTGCTTCTTGCAGTTTGGACGTTATCTTCAAATTTGACAAAATCTTTCGTAACTTCCCAAACATGGTCATACTTGAAACCACCTTTGTACCCATTGTCTGTCTGCATTAACATTTTCGCACGAATCATCTACAAATCATGAATTAATATTAACAATCATCCACCCAAATGTAATATGAAACTTAATTATTTATTTTAAATAAATTTTACTTACAATATCTGCATCTGATGCACCAGTAGGGTTATTATTTTCAATCTGTCTAATGCAAGCCATCATCTTTTTCACATGCTTCTCTATTTTCTGGATTCGACACTCACATGATCTGTTGTTCCTCTCCTCCCACGTTGGTTCTTTCCTCTCATTGTATTACTTTGAAATTCGTTTCCATAGATGTTCCTTGGTTTGGTTTTTCCCTATTATTAAATCTTGAACGATTTCCAAATAAGCCGAGCATAACAACACATCTTCAGCAGCTTTGAAACTATGCCCACGAGACATTTTGTTGAAATAAAGAATTCACTAGTGTTTGAAATCTTAGAACAAAAGTATGAAGTGCGTGATTGGTTTTTAGTCCAAACGTTTGTATTTATAGTGAAGTTAAGGTCCAATAATGTATCCAAATTTGAATTTGAAAAAGACAAGCCTCTGCATGCTACAGTGACAACACAATACCACAACTTTCAAAGTATGTAACAATTACCAACACAAGCTAAAAGACAAGTCTCTGCACACTACAATTGTTCCCAATACCACCACAATGCAATAATGTATCAGAATTTGAAAAAGAAAAAGACAAGTTTCTACATGCTACAGTGACAACACAATACCACAACTTTCAAGGTCTGTAACAATTATCAGCACAAGCTAAAAGACAAGTCTCTGCATGTTATAGTTGTTCCCACTACCACCACAATGCAATAATGTATCGGAATTTGAAAAAGAAAAAGACAAGTCTCTGCATGCTACAGTGGCAACACAATACTACAACTTTCAAGGTCTGTAACAATTACCAATTACCATAACTTTAATTAAATTATTGTATTTGAATGGATTTTAATAGTGTGGTTGTATTCCGGTTTAATTAATATATATTATCTATTATGTATTAATGTGTTAATTTTTACTTTCATCCAATACGATTTTATTTAATTTATTTATTAAAAAATTATTATGTAATTAAATATATTTATTTATAAATTATTAATATTAATTTTTTTTTTAAGGATTTGATAAAAAGATATGAATAATATAAATATATGTAAAAAGGAATATGATAATAATAAAAATATTAGGGAAAATGGAATAAAGTAATAATATTTTAATTTGGAGTGGATGGTTGAAGAGAAAAAACTGTAACTTTCTCTAAATTATAGAGGAAATTGGATGAGAAAATTAGATTTAGAATAAAAATCTGGAAGTATAGTGTAGGGTTGGAGATGACCTACACTGCCGGTTTAGAGGTTCGTCACTTGGCCCTTTAGTCGCTCCCCGTTTTCTCAAAAAAAAAAAAACAAGTGCAGCCATGCGATTGCGAACGCATCACCAAATCCATGCCTTCAAACTCATACTCTGATCCCTCAATCCGCACTCTAATCAATTCCTGCAAAAATATTCACCATCTCTACCAACTCCACGCCCGCATTATTCACAAAGGGCTCGAGCAAGATCATTTTATTGTTTCTCACTTGCTTACTCTCTCTTCTTCTGTTTCCTATTCCACCTCCATCTTCCACCGCCTTCTCTATCCTTCCACTATTCTCTACAATATTCTTCTTAAAATCTACTCCCGCAAATCCCATTTTAATGATACTATCTCCCTCTTTATCCACATGAAGCGGAGTGAGAACGCTCTGCCTGATAAGTACACCTATCCTTCCCTTATTGCGTCGTGTTCGACAGAGAGCAGATTGAAAGAAGGTCAAGTTCTTCATGGGTCCGCAATAAGGTGTGGGGTTGGTGACGATGTGTTTATTGGGTCTAGTTTGATAGATTTTTATGGAAAATGTAAGGAGATTTCTTCTGCACGCAAGGTGTTCGATGGAATGCCTATTAGGAATGTGGTTAGTTGGACGGCAATGGTTGTTGGGTATGTTAATGTTGGAGACTTGGATAATTCGATGAAGACGTTTGCTCAAATGCCGGAAAGGAATTTGACGTCGTGGAATGCGATGATTGATGGGTTAGTGAAATCAGGCGATTTGTGCAGTGCTAGGAAGTTATTTGATGAAATGCCTGAACAGAATATTATTTCGCATACGGTTATGATTGACGGGTATGCGAAGGCAGGGGATATGGCATCTGCAAGGGCTTTATTTGATAAAGCTACAGAGAAAGATATTGTTGCTTGGTCGGCGTTGATATCGGGATATGCTCAGAACGGACAGCCAATTGAGGCCGTGAAAATATTTCTAGAAATGGAGTCAATGAATGTTAAGCCCGATGCATACATAATGGTTAGCTTAATGTCAGCTTGTTCGCAAGCGGGTAGTTTTGATTTAGCTAAGTGGGTTGATTCTTATTTGAGGCAGAGCTCAATTGATACTCGTCAAACTCATGTTATGGCTGCTCTTATTGACATGAATGCAAAGTGTGGGAACATGGATAGAGCAAAAGAGTTGTTTGAAGAGATGCCTAAGAGGGACCTAATTTCGTATTGTTCCATGATACAAGGATTGTCAATTCACGGTTTTGCTAAGCAGGCTGTTGAGTTGTTTGAGAGGATGCTAAACGAGAACTTAACTCCGGATGAGGCTGCATTTACTGTCATATTGACTGCCTGTAGCCGAGGAAGGCTTGTTGAAGAGGGTTGGCACTATTTTGAGACCATGAAAAATAAGTATGCTATGGTTCCCTCTCTGGACCACTATGCATGTATGGTTGATCTTCTTGGCAGATCAGGACAATTAGAAGCTGCTTATGAGCTTCTAAATACAGCGTCTGTGGCTCATCCAGGTGCTTGGGGTTCGCTTCTTGGGGCATGCAAGCTGTACGGTGAAGTTGAGTTGGGGGAGCTTGTAGCTAAGCCATTGTTTGAGCTTGAACCAGAAAATTCTGGTCCTTATATGCTTTTATCCAGCATCTATGCCGCTGCAGAGCAGTGGCCAGAGTATTCAGTTTTAAGGGATAAAATGAAGGAAAAAGGGATTAAGAAGGTACCCGGTTACAGTTGGTTACAGCAAGAAAAGTAGGATCTTTGCACAGGGCGAAAGGAGGGATGCATGGGTCCTTGGACCCCTAGTCTGTTGGCAACTCCAGGGATTCCGCTCAAATAGGAGACTGTTTTAGCACCTTGTGCCATAAATTTTTCAGTTCCCTATGTTCTTTACCAATCCTGGAAATTTTGTCGCGGCTCCAGCTCTATATTTGCATATCCTCACAAATGCCGAATGGCAATTCAAATAGGCCTATGGAACTTCAGTGTGCATTTTAAAAATCTGTTAAGGATTGTTACTTAAAGCCGCGACTGATTGTTTTTTATGATGACTTGATCAGATCCTCTGTCCTCAGAGCCCAGTTCATTGATGAATCATTATGGAGTTGAAAGTGTTAGCTGGTTTTGTGGATATCCAAATATGATGTAAGGTCAACTAATATATTCAATCTACCAATTAATATGGGTCTCGAGAACTCCAACATTGGAGAATAGAAACAGTGAAAGGAGTTGGGTTAGAAAGAAAAGATGGAAGAAATGGATTATTAACTTTTCTCGATATCATTTTTGTTTATAGGGGAAGGAAGGGAAATATGTATTTATATTTTGAGATGAAAATTTATAAATTTTTGAGTAAATATTGGGGACATTGTCAATTTTTACTCCAAAACTGTACTTAACAAAGAAAATATTAACATTTCTTTCTACTTTTTCATCAAATTCAACATGCTGGAGTCTGCTAGTGGCCTAGTTTCTCCATGGATGCAATATTTTAATTTCTTTTAGACTATTTTACGAAGAAAGACCACATTAATACTATGTTGTAATTGCTGTGAAAAGGTTGATACTTGAGTTTACCCAAAACCCTTCATAAAATCCTTAAAAGCATAAAATTATACAATCAAAGAACTCGTATGAATTTAATTTTATAAACATCGGTACGAATTTCATCATCTCTATTCTTCACATTTTCTTTATTAATCATCATCGTCATCATAAGGTCTCGACCAGTTCTCCAGTGCTTCCGAGTGTGGTTAAGTTTCCATTGTTGGACCTATATTATTTCCATAATACAAAAATATCAGAAGAAAATGCGAAAAATAAATTCCCTTTTGACACTGATAATTTTCCATATTTACAAATTCCTTATTTCCAGAAGCCAAAAACCAAAGCGTTTCTAATAAGTTTCTGCATTTGCATCCAAATATGACACTGCAACTGCAGCATGGAAAGCTGCTCCAATTGGAAGAGCATTTTCATCAATAACAAAGAGAGGCGAATGCAATGCTTTATCTGATTTGCATGTCTCGTTTTTAATTCCAAGCCAGAATGCAGTAGCAGGAATTCTCTGGGAAAAGAAGCTGAAATCTTCCGCTCCCATGGTCACTTCTTCAAGCTGGACATTGTCATGTCCTACTAAGTTCTCTCCTATCTTCTTTGCATGATTGTATAAAGCCTCATCATTTATTGTAGCAGGATAAATTCGCGGCATGGCTGCCTCGAAGTCCAGCTCTGCAGTACATCGATGAATGAGTGCTTGCATTTCGACGATCTGTTGAAAAACGTATATCTCATTTATCAACTGAATGAAATTTGACCCAAAAAAAAAAAAAAATAATCCAAGGTCAGTTATGGAAGGCATGTCTTACCTGCTTAATCCTTTCCTTTATGTAGAGTAGTCCTTCATTGGTCAAGCTCCTGAAAGTTCCACCAAATCTCACAAATTCCGGGATTACATTTGTTGCTAGGCCTCCTTCTACGACTGCTACTGTAACTACCTATACGTAACCAAATAAACATCAGCAAATCATTACCCTCAATTATCTATTGCTGCTAGCAGATAGAACCCGCAGCAGTTCTTTCTACAACTTGAGATGCCAATGGCTATAGTTGTCAATCCATATTTATTCATTTATTTTTTAACTGACTGGATTTCGTACGTCTCTTATTTATGTTCTGACTCATTGGCAGTTTCAGCGAAACAGAGAATACCATGCTGAATTACTACAGCAAATCTATTGAATATAAGAGAAAGGAAAAGCTCACCCCAGCCTCAAGAGGATCCATCTCACGAGATACTATCTGTTGGAGAGCAATGATTGCAAAAGATGCAGCCAGAATTGGATCGATATGATTATGTGGAGCTGTGGCATGTCCACCTTTTCCTCGAATAATAGCTACAAAGCCCCCAGCACCAGCAAACAATGGACCAGGTCTGGAGCCAACAAAACAAGTGGGAATTGAAGGCGAAACATGCAACATGAAGATAGATTCTATGTCATCAAGAACACCATCCTGTAACATATGGTAAGCTCCAGCATAACCTTCTTCTCCTGGCTGGAAAACAAGCTTCACAGTACCCTTCAAAAATATGTTTAAAAAAGTATATTATAATAACAGGAAAAGGAGAAAAGAAAGGCTTTGGACAAGGGGTAGTACTTGAAAACTTCCCCTCATTATATCAGAACTCAGGAGCATACAAGTTTACCTTGAGTTCATTCCTCTTCTCCTGCAGTATTTTGGCTGCCCCAAGAAGCATTGCCACATGAGAATCATGACCACAAGCATGCATTTTGCCATCAAATTTACTCTTGTGCTCCCACTCCACTAATTCCTAACATGAATATAGTAATTTGAAGGTATCAGAGGCGAAAACAAAAAAGAAAATAGAAGTTGGATGCAGCTATGAGGCATTTTAACAAACATGTTATGTGCAAGCACTAATTTCTACATTTTAGCACAACACATTCGAATAATTACTAAAACAGACTGATTGCAGATGCTGAAATGACTGTTTGTGGGTGTGGAGGATATACCTGCAGAGGGAGGGCGTCCATGTCAGCTCTAAGGGCGAAAACTGGTTTCTCACCGGAACCAATAGAGGCCACCACTCCGGTATTGGCGACTGGCCATTTATACTCAATTCCAAGCGAGTCGAGCTCATTTCTGATGAGCTGACTCGTCTTGTGCTCTTGAAACCCCAGTTCAGGATACTCATGGATTCTCCTTCTTATACTTTTCATCCAGTCAAACAGACTTGGCTCCTTTGCCAAATCTAACAACTCCCTAGTACGAATATCCAATCTCAATTCAGAATCAGTCTCCAGAGCCGAAAATCGATATAATAATAATGCGGATAAGCAGAGGCTAAACGGTAGAACGGGATTAGTGCCCATAATAATTTCGATTAAAGTCTTAAAGGGACTGAATTGGTCTCCAATTCTAATTCCAAGTCCCAACTTTTGATGTTTTGTAATTCATTCTTGTCTTTTTCATATCCAGGCAGCGTCTCTTTTTTAGACTTGGTATGAAATTAATATATACGTGTAAAGTTATTCATCAAAACTAACAAATTATTAATTATATTATTTAAATAATTAATCTATTCCTAATAATTTTGTACTAAAACTATATTTTGTATATTAAAATTCTCTTCATTCTTAATTATTAAGACTTATTTATATTAAATATTGAACTTTTCTCATATTTTTAATAAGGGTAAATATGCGAAAATATTGTAAAAAATACATTGGTAATCTAAAATGACATATTAAAAAAAAAAAAAGTAAAAATCTTAAAATGACCAATATTTGAAACTGGAGAGAATATATATTTCAAATGTTTAAATGTTAATAGCATCAAACGGGTCGTGTGAATGAAAATAACACTATTTACATTTTGATTAAGTACATAATCTTTTGATTTTACACATAATATTCATGATTAACAGTAAAATTAGATGTAAATAATGAACTCAGACAACAACACATAACTCATTTCATCTACAACTTAAATTGTATATTTTGACTATACAAAATGAAGTATACAATTTAAAGATGCTGTATTTAAAATAAACTAATGTCTACATATAACATATTTTTTCAGTTAGTCATGGCTTGATTGTGAGCATAATTGCAATTTCAAAAACTTAATCGATAAAAGTAAAAACACTGTTAAAAACCAAATTTTTTATTTTTAATCAATCAATCAATCAGAATTAAAGAACCACATTTTTTTGTAGTGGCATAATATTTTTTTCCTGGAGCAGTAAAATTATTTTACACAAGTATTTTTTACATGTTGTGCACTTGTACAGTGGCAAAGATTAAGAGTAATCTTCCACTGTATTTTCTACTCAAATCAGGTTGTTTACATAACCACAAATTAATGTGTCTGAACAGAACGAGAATCCAAGTAAGAAGTGGCAACAGCAGCATGGAAAGCAGCACCAACAGGAAGAGCATCCTCATTCAGAAAAAAGTATGGTGAATGCAATCTTACAACTGGTCTTTCATCATTATTTTTTACCCCAATTATAAAAAATGCAGCTTTCATCTTCTCTGCATAAAAGCTGAAGTCCTCTGCCCCCATAAACGCTTGCATTAGTGTCACATTTGATTTTCCAAGCAATGCTTCCCCCACTTGTTTCGCATGTTCATACATCGACTCGTCGTTCACTGTTGCTGGGTATGGCTTCATTTTTTCTTCCATGAAGTCTACTGAAGCACTGCATCGATGAACTGCTGCTTGATTCTCTATAACCTGTCAGTAAAACTCGAAAATTACGCTTTACAGAATTTTGTAGGCAGCAGCAGTGAAGAAACACAGCTTCTTTAAAAGTCCCATAAGTCTTATATTTGATAGAGGCAAGTACATATGGCGAATTGGTCCATGTTTATATCTAAATCATAAGTATTGCTATTCAACAAGGATACATATGCAGAATTTATATGCATTATGATTATGCTGTAATTATGCATTCTAATTACCATTACCTCTTTTATCCGTGTCTGGAGATAGTATAAACCTTCAGTGGTCAAGCTCCGATAAGTACCACCGAATTTCACTGTCTCTGGGATGACATTCCCAGCCTGGCCTGCCTCAACAAACCCCAAAGAGATTACCTACATAGAACTAGAAATCAAAAAACGATAACGATAAACTAATTATTTTTCGAGAAACACCCTTGTTAGATGCTAAAAGAGGTAATCATATTTCTTTATATGAAATCCACCTTAAACACAATGCTTTAATAACTTCAATAAACTGAAACAATAACAACATCAATTGTACGAAACAAATCCTAGACGAATAAAAAGCATAGTAGAACACAGCATTTAGGCTGGAATGCAATAAAAGATGAATCTATCAAACCAGTAGCAAATGGATTGTTAAAAGAAAGAAGGAAAATGAAAAATACCCTAGGTTCGAGAGGATCAGTTTCTCGAGAAATTAATTGCTGAAGTGCAAGTATGGCAAATGACACAGCAAGAACAGGATCTCTTGCGTCTTGAGGCCTTGCAGCATGTCCGCCCTTTCCTTTAATGACAGCAGTAAACCTTCCTGAAGCAGCAGCCATTGGACCAGGTGTAGAAGAAACAATACCAACAGGTAACTCAGCAGCAATATGGAGTCCAAAAATGGCTTCAAAATTATCAAGAGCTCCTTCTTTCAACATATGGTATGCACCTGCCAAACCTTCTTCAGCAGGTTGGAACACAAGCTTCACAGTTCCCTTTTATTTGTTGAGCTCAGAAATCAGAATTACTCCAATAAAAAATTATAAATTAGAATATTTAGTGTGATTATGCAATTACATACCTTCAATTGAGTCTTCCTGCGTTGAAGTAATTTAGCAGCTCCAAGCAGCATTGTAACATGAGCATCATGGCCACAGGCATGCATTTTGCCATTGATCTTGCTCTTATGCTCCCATTCTACTAGCTCCTTCAAATTCATAAACAATAATACATATTGTTCTCAAAGCAAAAACGGATATCAAACCCACTGTTTCGAATCCTACAACTCAACTCTTTCCACAATATTCACTTCATTCAACTATTTCAATTACAACAATTTGTCTCATCCATGCAAGAACGGTTAAATGCATCATCCAAGTTATATTCATTACCCTTAAATTATTCAAATTTTAACAACTACTTCTTCCCTTAATTAACAAGATATAAATTTGGGTAAAAGTCTTCATATTATCAAAATACACTATCAAATCTCTATTTTTGTTTCATTGAACAGTTTACTCCTACCATAAAAGCAAAACTGTTTTTGTTTCTTCTTTTAACTGGAATTTACCAAATTCTTGTGTCATTATCACCGTTGATCTGTATCGTACAAACTAATCTGTCCAACACAAAAAAACTTTCTAAATAATAATATTTTCCTTTTTCTAAATAATAAAAAATTTACACGTGACATGACCCGTCATAAGTGAGTTAATGACACGAGTTTGTCACTTATGATTGATTTGACTCGTTTAGAAAGCGAGTTGATGCGGAAAAAGCAATGTAACAAAGAGAAACCAACCTGAATAGGAAGTGCGTCCATGTCTGCTCTGAGACCGAACCACGGCTCCATACCCGACCCAATAGTTCCCACCAATCCAGTTTTCGCTATAGGCCAACGATACTCAATTCCAAGTGAGTCCAGCTCCGATCGTATAACTTGACTCGTATTGTACTCTTCAAAACCGAGCTCTGGATATTCATGGAGTCTTCTTCTGGTCCTTTTTAACCAATCCAAGAACTCTGGCTCTTTCGCGGATTCCAACAGCTCCCGAGCTAGCGAAACGAGTTCCGATTCCGAACGCATCGCTGCTATGCTTTCAGCTGTAAGTAGAAAAATTAAGAAGCAGAACCGCCGTATTAGAGAGAGAAATGAAGATATCGTCATTTTTGGATGGGGCAATCGAGGCGCTGTGCATCTTCGCATGGGCGTGGTTAATATTATAATCTCTGGTGGACCATGGCATACTGAGTGGGTTGTGAGTAGGTAATGATTTGATTTGGACGTTGGCTGCTTTGTTTGTTTACGGGTGTAAATGGGCCTAAAATAGGTGGGTGGTTTGATATGCTGTTTGGGCCTAAATGGGCCTTTTCTATCCTTTTCCTTTGGAGAATTTTACCAAAACATCACCAAAATAATAAAAATTTTTATCCAAAATAAGCTTACCGAAGCAATTCTACAATGACAAAATTCTAACTTCCCTAAAATACTATTTTTTCTTAATAATAAAAAAAATCTGAGAAACAAAAATTATATTCTAAAAGTACCAAAAAGCAAACTAGGAAACACTCGTTTGCGTTTCCTTCCATACGAAAATGATTGAACATAATATATTACCACTATAAGCATGCTTCTCACTTTAAACTAACTATTTATAAAACTTTGCTCAATGCTTTCACTAATTTTTATGATCTTATTTGTATGCCACCACTTTTAAACTATGAAAGTTATTTCATTAGTTGTCAAAGCTTGTAGAAACTCGTTTGTGACTTTTAAATACTGTTACATTATTTTGAAACTAGTTTGTAGCTACATGTGATATGATTTTCTTGATTGGAGAGAATAAGAAAATGAACGAATTTTGGAGGAATATAACAACAATATTATGATTTTTCTTACACTATAATGTCACAAAATTTGGAATATATATATATATATATATATACAAGTAAATTTTCAGTATAAGTAGAATTAGTATTTCACACAAGGATTGTATTTGTAGATTTGTACATATTATGCACTTGGACAAGGGACAACATGCACTTTAAACACAATGCTTAAATACAATAAATGAATGATTAACAACATCATCCACATCCATTTTGGGCAGCAATGCAATAATTTGCTGATTCTTAAATTCTTAGTCAAGATGAATCTCCAAAAGCAGTAGCTTTTTTGGTATCCTACAATTTTCCACACTCTTTTCTCTTCACCAGATTCAATATTCAGCTCATTGACCAATTCAATTGCAACAATTTGTTTTGATCCATATAAGACTGGTTGGGCCGACGCGTCTTTTGGGCCGAAATGGGCCTATTCTAGCTTCTTTTCCTTTTGTTTGTGTGTACCTGGCTAACCGGCTGAGAGCCACTGAGACTGAATCATCTCGTGACATTAACTAATTAATGTTTTTTTTTTTTTTTTTTAGAATTAGTATTTTCATTTTCGGAAAAATTTTAAGAATAAATTGGTTACGATTCACATTTTATTTTATGAAAGCAAATTATCTTTTTCAAAGATATTAACAATGAAAATTAACTGGTGATTTGTATTTTTGGGTAGAAAAAAGTTTAGGGGAGGAGGATAGTATCTCCAATCCAGGACCATGGAAAGCTTCAAAATCACAGATAACTTACGAAAGGACTTACATATTGCTCCATCAATGGGAATTCCAACAGTAGCAGTGGGATTCCTACCCAGGTTGGGGTGCCACAAGAGCCACTTCTTTCTTAACACTGGTCCACCCTCATTGACTAGTGTCACTTTACTTAATATTTATTGGCTGGTGAGTAGGGGTGAGCATAATTCGGTTGAAACCGATAACCGAACCGAAAAACAAGTTTGGTTCTATTTTTTATATATTCTGGTTCGGTTTAGTTCGGTATTCGGTTATCAGTTCGGTTTTTCAGAAAAAAATTCTAGTCTAACTGAAACCAAACCGAGTTTATACAAGTAAATAAAATATTTTTAATTTTATTTTGTATTAAGATTTAAGAAGAAGCCTATGTTCAGTTCAGATGTTAAAGAAACCCAAGTCCATTTAAAAGCTTTAGGGTTCTCACTCTAAGGAAATACAAAAGGTACAAAAATGAATAATTAAATAATTAAGTGTGTCAAATTGAAAGAATTTGAATTATCGAGAGAATTTTGGTTAATCAACAGTTTAATTCGGTTAGCAACCGAACCAAACCGATACTCATCCCTACTGGTGAGGAAGTGAATTAAAACATTTTATTTATTACTTTATAAATGATTATGCATCTTATTATTATGATCATTTATCTTGCATAGACTCTCTCAAAGGTTAATGAGGCAAAGCATAAAATATTCCTCGTTTCTATCACTATAGATAACGATTTTTCACTTTAAAGAAAATATTGTATATCAATAATAGCAAAAAAAAAAAAAAAAAAAATGTTGAACTATATTTTATGTCATTAATAAAAAAATTAAAATTAGGATACAATCACCAAAACTGAAATACGTGAGAGGAACTATAACACTATTTTATATTTTACATTTTTTTTTTATTCTTTTAATTCTATTAAGAAAAATTGAATCACTAATTTCGTATATGGATGTAGAGTTACATAATTATTTAAATCAGATGAAGATTGGGTATATTGTTTGGGTCCAATTTGTCCTTATACAGGGCATCTAATCAAGAATCTCTCCTTCCCAAATCACAAAAGATGCTCTACTCTCTCCTACTTGGAAACGATCTTTTTCTAAAATAATATACATTTTTTTTTAGAACTGCTTTTAATATACTACAAATATTAATATCTTTTTAAATTTATATATCAATTACCGTTTATAATATACTGTTTTTGTCAACTCTTGCTGTTAATTTAATATATTAATTGAATTCATAAACTGAATTAGTTTTGCAGTTAAGATAGTTACCATTTCTCTGAAATCCCGTTGCCCAATTGTGTCCTCTTAGGATAGCTTCCTCAATTTTAAAATACACTTGGATACATCACGATATCTATTGTAGAATATATCTGGTATATTGTGTCATCTATGTGTGACACTAATAAAGTAATAGCATATAATATATTTTAGGGTTTAGGATTTATAAATTAGTCTCTAAATTTATATTTTAGGATCTATAATTGTAATATCCCAAAATTCAATAAGTATTAATATTTATAAGTGATATTATAATTTGAGGATTTTTGTGGAATAAAGTTCAGCGGTGATTTATATATATATTTGAGAATATATATTTATGAGGTGAAATATTGAAGAAATATAAAAATAGAAAGTTCTAAGGATGAAAATTATATGCACAATAAGGTTGATAATGAAAGAATTAAAAGTTTGAAGTTAAAAATAATATGGATGGCAAAATAGTTATTTTGTTAAGAAAATTTAATATAAAAGGCGAGGAAGAGACGAAAAAAAGAAGAAGAAGCAGGCGTGGACTTCCAGGAGAAAAAAAAAATAATAAGGAAAAATAAAGAGAAGAATGGAAAATCCAACTTCCGACCGCTAGATTTCAATAAAATTACAGGTACGAGTTCAATACTAGGTGAATTTCATTATGTACGGTTAAGATTTTGCTTAGAGGTCTATATGATGGTGTATTTGGAAATGTAATTTTAGGGTAATTTTGTAAATTAATTCTAAATATGAAGTGATATGAAAATAAAATTGATATATTTGGACTTCTAACAGTGCTGTGAATCTAATGGTGTTCTCCGTCCCAATTATAGGTACTATTCCGGTGATCGGAATATTTTCCGGCGAGTTTCTGTTGGTTTGATATTTTTATATTGATCTATGAATTATTTGGAGTAATATTAATTCTTGGAGTTTTTGACGATTTTAAGTAGATTATTTTATAGGAATAATCGAAGTATTTGGAGGTAAAATTAATTATATTATTTGTTAGAAAATTAATTTTGTGAAGAAAATGTGAAAATGATAAGAAATACATTTGGAGAAATATACTATGTATAGAGTAATTTTTGATAATTAGGTGTATTTGTGAATAGTAACCGTATATGTGAATAGTGACAGGGTAATGTATTATATGGAATAAGTTATATGAAAATGATCTTAAGTTATTTTAAGATTAGGAGAATTACGTGGCTTTGATTCCCAAACTGGAATTTACTGGGATACGTAGGAAGCTTGATATTAAGTTAATATCAAGTCCAAGCCAAATAAATAGACATGATTAGATAGTTTTTATCAATAGGAGTTTACTTGATAATAGAATTGGTGACATGTTGTTAAAGAAGGACTTATTTGAAGATATTTTAGAAAATAGTATAGGTTATGGACACAGAAAAATCAAAAGTTAATTTGTAAGTATATGATTGGTATGAATTATATGTGATTATTCAACGGTGTGGGCTATGTGATTTGTTTAGATAAAGGTATATGAATTATATATATGTTATATGAGAAATTGTAAATGATTATATTTGAGCGTTTATAAATTATTATGAACATATGTTATTTACTTGACATGGATTATATGATATATGGAATTGTACATGATTACATGAAACATAAAGGGACGTTGTGACATACCTGTCCGGACACTGCAATTACATGGAATATATGTTATCTAGACCTATATGGTCACCCATATGGATTATATGATACATGGACCGCAAGGTCAACCACTTGTTATCTGGACCGAAAGGTCAAACACATGTTATAGGAGCTGGCCAGCGAAATCATCTGTTATATGTTACATGATCCCGGGGCAGTCGTTTGGCTCGTTATGTCACAACAAATAAAAGAAATGGCTCATTCATTTACATGTGCATGGCTTTATGCTGATATGTGTACATGTGACTGCTTGTGATTGTTAAAGTTGTTAATGGTTTATATTCACTATGTTGTGATTTTTCAATTTGTTAACATTTTATATTTTATGTGTAGCAACTCGTTAGGTCCATAGTTGCTTTGTAGTCAAATGACACAAGCTGATAAGGATTAGAATTATGATGTTCTTATATGGAAAGTGTTAGTTAAGTACTTATATATAGTAAAAGTATAAGGGTGTTACAATAATTACATAAGACATCACATCATCTGTGCGACAAAATAATAAAATATTACTATATAAAATATTTTATGGTCTAAGATTTATAAATTAGCCTTTAGGATTTATATTATAGGGTCTATAATTAAATGGTACACCATGTAATATGTGTGTCGAGCTAATAAAATAATAGCACGTAATATGTTTTAGGGTCCAGGGTTTATAAGTTACCCTACACGGTTTATATTTTAGGGCCTGAAGTTATCTGGCACACTACACCAACCATGCACTAAATCAATAAAATAAGCACCAATAATATATTTTAAGATCTAAGGTTTATAAATTACCCTATAGGGTTAGGATTTGGCCTCACTATTTTTTATCAATGTTATTAAAACCATATTGAAAAGCGAATCGATGAATCTACTGATTCGTGGTTCGATCGGTTTGAATTTAAAAGTTAACCAGATATTTATTTTTTAAAAAATATTATTTAATAATATATTATAATTAATTATGGTTCAACCAATGGTTTAACCTTGGGTTCATCGGTTGAACCGTCAGCTCAACCGTTTTGACCTTTTTTTTTTCAAAAACTGGAGTTTATTTATCAAACCAATTGAACCCATGACCGGTTCAGGTTGAAATTGGTTGAATTGGCTGGTCTGGTCTGGTTTTGATAACATTGATTTTCATGAGGTTATTGATGCACACAATTAATATATATGGTTTCGTGTTCAAATTCTTCTCCGGTTGTTTTGTCCCTTACATGGGTAGTTTTGGATGATTATCATATGTTGGCAAGAAATTTTAATAATCATTCTTTGGCTTAGATCCATGAATACTAGAGTTGTCAACGGGGATGCAGGGGTCTGTACGAATGCTAAACGGGAATGGGGATGAGATTACCTCTCCCCACCCTGCGGACCCCCATCCCATCCCCATTTAGTCCCTGCGGGGATTCCCGACAATATTACCGTTAAATTCCCGTTAAAATTCTCACTTCTAATGGTTTATATTATTATATTTACAATTATATATTTATCTTATATAAATAATTGAATTTTGTAATACTAAAATAAAATTAAAACTAAGGTTTTATGTTAATTTTTTAATGCCCTTATGGATTTAGTTAGGTATTTATTTAGATTATGGATGTTTGTTAACATTATGTTGAACTTCAAAAAGTCAAAGCTTCAAAATTGAATTTTACTTATTTTTTTTTAATTGTCTTAACGGGCAAGAAGATCCCACAGGGAACTTGTTTCTTCGACCAGATTAGAAATGGGACTAGAATTGTCCCTTTTTATTGAACAGGAATGGGGACAGAGATCCCCATCTAACCGGGGAATGGAGATGAGATTGCCAATCCCCATCCCGTTTACATCCCTAATGAATAGGCTGCTCATGTGCTTGCACAAGTTGCTAGTTCTTCAAACATTTAAAAAACTGTTAATCTCATCTTTTTTTTTTTTTTAAACTGATAATTTATAATTGATCTCAGTGATATTTGATTTTTTAGAAAAAACAATTATTGTGGCTTAATCATTGAATTTTCTCCATTAATACTTAGTGTAAAAAGGAGCAAACTTATAAAAAAAATTCCAAAAATACATAACTAATCTAAAATATCATGTATAATTCAGTAAATTGACAAACCTAAAATGACATAAAAAAAAAATAGCGAGCAAATAAAATCCCCATTATTAGGAAGAGATACATCTTAAAATTAGTGTCTGATTAATTTTAAAAGAATCAATTATATTTATTAACCTAAAAGTTAATGAGTTTCAACGATGAAATTGTTTTTAGATGGCATTGTTCAATTAAATTTATTGTATACACCAAGAATTATAACGTAATACCCCGAAAATTCAATAAGTATTAATATTTATAAGTGATGTTATAATTTGAGGAAATATAAAAATGAAAAGTTTTAGGGATGAAAATTATATGTATAGTAAGAGTATAATCGAAATGAATTAAAAGTTATATGGATAAATTTAGAAACTAAAAATATATTACTATTAGAATAGTAACTTTTAAGGGCAAAATCAAGGCTCTCCACACATATATATATAAGAAAATTGATAACTGAATCTTCTATGGTCCGATCGTGATAAAAATTTCAGGTACATGTTCATAACAAAGTGAATTTTATTATGTACGGTTAAGATTTATTTTGAAGTCTATATGATGATGCATTTGAAAATAAAATTTTGGAGTATTTTTATAAATTAATTCTAAATATGAAGTGATATGAGAATAAAATTAGTATTTTTAAACTCCTAGCAATACTGTGAATCTAGTGGTGTTCTTTGTCCAAATTATAGGTACTATTCCGGTGATGGAATATTTTTCGGCGAGTTTCTGTTGGTTTGATATTTTTATACTAGTCTATGAATTATTTTGAGCAACATTAATACTTGGAGTTTTTGATGATATTGAGTAGACTGTTTTATATGAATTATTGAAATATTTTGGGTTAATTGATTATATTATTTGTTGGATAATTAGTCTAAATAATATTTAGATGTGGAGAAAGTACGAAAAATTATAGAAATGCATTTGGAGAAATATATGATGTTTTGGGTGATTTTTGGTATTTTGGTGAATAGTGATATACCGTATTTGTGAACAGTAACTCATATGAATAGTAACCATATATAGGAATAGTGAAAGGGGGATGCATTATATGGAATAAGTTATATTAGAATGATAATTAAGTTAATTTAAAATTAGAAGAACTACGTGGCTTTGATTTCCAAATTGGAATTTGGGATACGTAGAAAGTTTGATATAAATAATTACAAAGTCTAAGTCAAATAAGTAGATTAAATTAGATAGAATATGTAAGTTAATTATATGTATTGCATTTTTAATGTAGCATTTGCATTCATGACATATTTTCAAAGTGTATTTATATTATGTGATTATTATAATTATTTTGAGAGGGGTATTGCCTACATTTATAATTATATTTATATATATTTCTAATTGTGGTTTAAATACGTGTTATGGACATGCTTCCTGGTGAGCTGTATCAGGACTTTGTGTGCACATGTATTATCAGGTTTATGGAATATAAGTATGATGATGATGATCATCATCATCATGGATAAGCTCGATTGAATTATTCACGGGCTATATAACATTATGAAATTGGAATTAAGTGAGGCTGGGTAGGGACTCGATTGAGTTATTCTCGGTCCTCCAACCGATTAGGTGCGGGTTCGGTTGAGTTATTCTCGGTCCCCTAGTCATTAGATTTAAGAGAGCCTGATTGCCATATAGATTATGACATGTTAGGTATTGAGGTTTAGGATCCATAACGTATGAAAACCACTTATTGATATATTGATATATTGATATATTATTTGTTTTATAGAATCCGGGTGTGTGAATACATATATAGTATATATAGATATGTATAATATTTTGTGACCGGATGATTGCTAAATTACCCATGCATTGCATATAAGTAATTCACTGAAGGGGGTCTAACTCCCTAAACTTTTCAGGTGACTAAAAGTGAGTTGTAGTCCAAGGCCTTTTTCTGGGCAGCACTGTTATCTTTATTATGTAGGTTTATTATTAATCGTATTTCATGTATTAAATTCTAGACCGCAGTACCAGATTAAAAACTATGTTTCAAGTTGAGTATGTTAAAAGGTTTTAATATGACAAACATGATAAATTTAATTATTATATGATTGTGCATTTAATATTGATTATGGTTTTAAAGCTTACTATGGATTCCGGTGGCATTAAACTTACCCGTTTCCAGTGGCGGAACCAGAGGGCATGGGTAGGCCGTTGCTCCCCGGCTATTAGGGGGTTTATCTCGGCGAGGAAGACGAAAGTTGGGCTTTTGTCTGTCTTTTTATTTTATTTTATTTTTTTATCCATCGTTTTGTTTGGGACTTTAATTTTTTTTTTAAAAGCCCAGGCAAAATGACGTTGTTTTGCCTGGGTCTAAAAAAGAAAAAAAAAATTTAATCGTTTTTTCTAAAAAAAAAATTCTCATCCTAGGATTAAAAAAAAATAATAATAAATAAACTAGATTGAAATTAGATTGATTAGAATTAGAGATTTGATTGGAATTATAAATTTTACAATTTTAGGGATTTTAATTTTGGGATTCAAATTGGAAAAAATTAATTGTTAGGATGTCATGTGTATAAATAATAAAGTGGTTACTTATATTAATTTAATTATGTTCTTATTGAATTAAATTGAATTGTTTCCAGGCTTGTTAGCCGATCAGAAATTTTTGATCGCCGGTCGGAAATTTTTGATCGCCGGCCAGAAAATTTTTAAGGCCCCCCCATCCACCAATTTCTGGTTCCGCTACTGCCTATTTCCTAGCGCTAGTCACAGTCCGAGGAATGGATTGTGACATATAACCACAAGCCTTGATTTAAGTAACTAGAGGGTTTTTCATATTTAATCTATATTTAAAATTCGTATATACTCTTACACATGCATGTTGACATGCCAACTCACATTAGGAATAGATTAATTTTTAAATTTTTTTTTTAATAATTCCCAATTATAATTTATCATATATTAATTCTTAATTAGTTCACATTAGGAATAGATTAATTTTTAATTTTTTTATAATTATAATTTATTATATATAGTGGACAAATTACTCAATTATTAATTAGTTCCACTATACTTTACTAACCGCTTCTTTTAATTTTTTATTCAAAATTTTCCTAAAAACAAAATACATATGCATTTCAAATTATAAACAGAATATTGCTCCGGTTTTTACGTTCAGACATCGTTAAAGAGGAAGAGGTTCTTTGAACTCATAAACCACAGAAGAGGCATCTTGTTGAAAGCAAGAAAGCATGGCGTCGACCTCTTTGATCTCTGCAGTTGCAAGAAGGTAATTAACTTCTTCTGCAAATTTAATGTAACTGACCTTATTATTTGTATACTAGATATAGAAGGTAATTATTTCAAAAAAAAAAAAAGATATAGAAGGTAATTGACCTTTTTTAATTCACTGTCTTTACATATATGCAATTGTTCTTTTATGTTTCTATTTAATTTCAAGTAGGAGTTGTGGAGGTTGTGAGGAAGAGATGGTGTCAAGTGAATTGATTAAGTTAGAGTTCCATCATGAGATAATTTAATCCTCATTTTTGTGATTATAATATTACCAAATGTGTAATTTTTTTAATTTAGACCTCTATTCAAACTAGAAATCAGTATTACCAAAAATTGAGAAACATTTTCTTATAGATTACAAGGGAAAGTAGCTCTAATCACCGGAGGAGCAAGCGGCCTCGGGGCATGCACCGCCAGAGTCATGGCTCATCACGGTGCCAAGGTTGTAATCGCTGATATTCAAGATGAACTAGGCCATTCCGTTGTTGAATCACTAGGCCCATCGAATGCCACTTTTGTCCATTGCGACGTCACTAATGAGGCCGATATAAAAAATGCCACAGACAAAGCTGTTTCTGCTTATGGCAAGCTAGACATCATGTTTAACAACGCTGGAATTTCCGACGAAAACAAATCCCGCATCATTGATAACGAGAAGGCTGATTTTGAACGTGTTCTAGGCATCAATGTGACTGGAGTTTTTCTCGGGATTAAACACGCTGCTCGTGTTATGATCCCAGCTAGTAGTGGTAGCATCATTTCAACCGCTAGTGTAAGCTCAAATGTTGGAGCTGCCGCTTCACATGCATATTGTTGCTCAAAACATGCTGTTGTAGGGCTAACAAAGAATGCTGCAGTTGAGCTCGGACAATTTGGCATCAGGGTGAACTGTGTGTCGCCTTATGGACTCGCCACGCCTTTAGCGACAAAATTCATGGGGGTCAATGATGAGGAATTAGAGAAGATCATGGGGGAACTTGGGAACTTGAAAGGTGTGACCCTTAAGGCTGAGGATATTGCTAATGCTGTACTTTATCTAGCTAGTGATGAGGGTAGATATGTTAGTGGGCATAATCTATTTATAGATGGAGGATTTACCATTTACAATCCATCATTCCGCATGTTTCAGTATCCTGATTCTAATTAGTTGTACTTTGTCACTTTGATCATTTTCCTTCAAAACTTTGATCATTTTCCTTCAAAAGGTGTTATTGCCCATGGACAAATTAAAATAAAAGAATTTGGTTTTTCTTGGACCTTTTTTTGCTTGGAAAAAATTTGATTGTATAATATGTAATGACCCTTTTTTATAGTTTTGTTTCTAATGACATGTAATGCTGCTTCTTCTGGTGTGTTACACGTATTTTATCACATCACAATATCACTTTAACTATGCGTGAATTAACAACTGATGTATACTTGTAGTGGTTAGTTTAACTATTTTCTTTTAAATATGTTAAGTTCAAATCCTTTAAAAACTTTTTTTACTAGCTCAAAATTTGTTTGTAAAAAAGAAATTAATATAATTTTGCTGTTAAATGTATTTTTTGATGCAAATTTTTTTACTGCCGAATCTAGCATTTATTATAATGTGAATTATCAAAAGTTCAGGGCATCTAGTTTTCAAATGTTGATATTTTTGTTTTGTTCTATCGAATGTTAATTTTTACCATCCTAACCTATTCAATTTGGCTCTCCCTTTCTTACTATTTCAAAAAATAAAAATAAAATATATAGAAATAAATACTAAAATAAAACATAATTATATCAAGACCAAGACTCAGAATAATTCAGGGGCTGATACATTGTTACACAATTAATCAGAATTTCAATGGATAGCATCCAAAGCTGACCTCAAGCAAGTAGAATTGTCACCACTGTATCCTCCATCAACGACAAGATTAAGCCCACTAACATAATTTGCTTCATCGCTAGCCAAGTACAACGCAGCTTTTGCCACGTCATCCGCACATACAATCTCACCCGTTTGATTAGACAGATTTTTCCCCAACCCTGAAGGTGAAACACAGTTCACCCTTATTCCATACTGCCCAATTTCAGCCGCCAAGTTCTTCGTCAGACCCAAAATTCCATACCTCGCCGCCGTGGCCGGTATTCCACCGGTTTCCGAACAATCATTCGAAATGAATAAGATACAACCTTTGCGTTGTGGAATCATGACTCTCGCCGCATGTTTTGCTCCGAGAAAAGCTCCGACCAAGTTTACGCTAAATAACCTATCGACCTCTGTTTTTTGGCTGTCCAAAACGCTGTCGTTTTGGCTGCTTCTGATTCCGGCATTGTTGTACATTATGTCTAGCTTACCGTACTTGGCAACTGTTGAATCAACAAGATTGCTGATTTCATCTTCATTTCTTACATCGCAGTGAATGTAACAAACGTTGTCGCCGAGTTTTTGTGTAATTCCGCGGCCTAAGTCATCTTCTATGTCGGCGATTACAACCTTGGCCCCATTTTCATGGAAGAGTTTTCCTGTACTTTCCCCTATTCCGCTTGCTCCACCGGTTATAATGGCTACTTTGCCTGCTAACCTGCAGATTAAGGACCGTTCCATTGTTCTTTTGCTAATTAACAGTTATTGGATTCTAACTACAAATTTAATGATTTATTTTTAACTGTCAATTTCAATTTAACAATTAAAATCCTTTGAATATATTAATCAGATTTATCATAATACAAGAAAATTCTGATAATTTAAGAAGAAAGATATGGTAAATATTCAGATTCTTGGTCCTCTACACAATACAAATCAGAATAGTTAACAACCTTGGGAGTACAATTAATTTTTTTTTTTTTTTTAATTTTTATTAACGCTAAAAATTATCATCTATGAGTGTGTTGTAGTAAGAATTGAACAAGATTTTTTTTGTTTAAAAAAAAAAAATTATGAACTGCATTGCTAACCAAACTCATCACAATCCATGGATTCCAAAATAAGGTCAAATGCAGATATCTAATAACAATGATGATAATTTTTACTTTGTATAGGTGCTTGCTAATTGAGCTACTAAATTAATTTAATTGGAGGTCAAACAAGTTTCGACAATTTATTAATTTGAAATTTAATAGGTTTATCAATTCGCAATGAGATTTTGAAGGAAAAAAAGAAAAAAAGAAAAAAGAAGATACCTTTGGTAGGGTGATAATGGGGAAGCAAGAGTCTTCATTTCCTTGTAAGTAAGGTTGGTATGAATATGAATCTAAAAAGGAAGAAATTGAAGATTCAAATATCCTCCATTTATAACCACCAGTAGATCTACTGGTCCCTTCACTTTCTCATATTTTTATATCTTTTTTGTTGGTTTTAGGCCCGCGCATTATATTTTGGAATGATAGTAACTAAACTGTACATGTGTAAATTATAGGAATTAAATGTGTAATTTTGACTAACCCTATAAATAGATGGAAGTTGGGATTTCCTGTATAAATAGATAAGTCGTTTCTCTGATTCATTTACGCGTAAGAGGAGAAAACGCTCCTAGAGAGAAAACACGAAACATACTACTTTCGTTCATCGGAAGAATTCACGGATAAAACCCGTACTCTGTGTATTCGTACATACGTAGAAAAGGCAACCAGAGCGATCCGGTTTCTCGTGTTGATCAGATTTACTCCGTAAACAAACTTCCGCTGCTTATAAATTGTAAATCCGTTTATTTACATTGTTTACGAGATCTATGCATTTGTTGTACGGTCGGTTCAAACATGATTTCATTTTTTATTTACAATATTTCTTTATAATTAATATATTATTTCATACATCTCTTGAAATTTAAAATACCATTCCTAAATCACATTACATTATATATACTAATATTTTTTGAAATATAAAATTAAAATCTTACTATTTTATTGCCCGTAAGATTAGACACAGAAATATTTTTCAAACAAAAAAAAAAAATTCAATTCTTTCTTATTAACGATAAAATCAAAACTCATATTATATTGACCGCCACCCCTGTTCCTATTTGACCACCGCCAGCTCCGCTCCTCTATTCTCTGACCGCTGCATCACCTTTGCTTCTCTGTCTCCATCTCATGGATCGTCAACTCTTGCTCAAATCACATTAACTAGGTTTGTTTTCTGGACCTTCTAATTGACAATGTATTTCAATCTGATAAATTTAATTGATTGGCTGCAAATAACAATTGATGATTTTAATTGGCAGTAAGGATTTCAATTTGATAAAAAGAAGAATTCGGTTCTCATTAATTGGGTTTCCTTTTGCTGTCTTTTCACTTATTTATATTGTATTTAGCATTGAATTTTATTTAACTAGACTAGTTGAGGATTCAAATTGAATTATTGGATATGTCGATGACCACGCCTTACTACACTTTCAATCACATGGATATTTTTGCAAATCAGTTAAATTATAAGGTTTATTTTTGTGCTTTTTCCCTAAAAAAGAGGTAGAGGGCGGGGGCCGGCGGGGGGGTATGGTAATGGTAAGCAAAGAAAAAACTAAGAATTTTATATTTTTGTTTTATAACTTTAATTAAAATCAATGGAAAATGAAATCTTTGAAACTTCTGTCGAACCAATGGAGAGAAAATTCTCAATCCGCCAAGCCGCCTATATATATATATATATATATGAGATTTTTTTTTTTTTTAAATCTTTTCAATTTTACTCATTTCAATTAAGTTTTGTGAGCTATACCTATGTTTACAAAATGGCCTTATATAATAAAATTTCAATTAACTTGATTAATATTTAAAATTATTTTTGGTATAAACTACTTATATTCTTATTGAAATAATATTGTTTGGGTTTAGTCACGGTTAATGCTCCAAACCCATTTTTACAAATATATTTAATGCGATTCAAACATACATCTTTTTCAACAAACTCCGTATGCATTACTAACTGAACTATAAACCGTAGATTCAATCACCATTCCTAATCTTAATTATATTGTGGCAACAATCATTTTCAAAGTTGGGGTATTAGTGAATATGTAACAAGCTAAATAATTCTTCTAAAATTCGCTTGACATAGCTAAATAAAAATACAAAAATTTAGCATATCTACATCGAGAGTAGACTATTTCCTCCCAATAATATTGTATTATATCAATAATCATATTGAAGCAATGCAATATTATTGGAAATGAGTAGTATACTCCTATTTATAAAAATGTCTCGTTATAGTCCTCATCAATTAATGAAACTTTTATTCCTCTTCGATGACTCAATGACCAGTTCCTTGCAATTTTTTTTTTTTTTTATGATGTTAAAAATAATTGAGGAATTAATTAAGTTTACCTGTCTATCTTCATTAAAAAATTTCTCAGGAACCTCCCACCTACCTTGATCTCTAACAATAAAAAATTTAATACTTTCTCTTTCACAATAAATTTTTTTCATTTAAAAAAATTATTTTAAATTGATTTTGCTTTACCAATTTGATATCTAATAATATATATCTTAATTAAATTTTAGTTACAAAATTAATAGAGTGGTTGATATTTAAAAAATGTTTGTCCATAAAAAACATGTTAGTCATCATTTCCTCTCTTTCAAAAGACATCTTAGTCATCATTTCCTCTCTTTCAAAAGAAAATATTTATGAAGTTCAACTTTTTTGAGAAAGAGAAAAGAAACCATCATTTTCTTCCCCATTTTTAATTTTCGGTTTTTTTTTTCTTGTTTCCAATGATTTGGTTAAAAATATTCCGTTGAAATTGATTTTATATAACCGTTGAATCAGCATATTTGTTTCATTATCTACCTGGTTTAATCATTCAAATCTAACACAACGAGTGGGAATATTTTGTTTTGTAAAAGATCTATAGTCATGGTCCGTACATTTTCTTAAAAAGCTTTTTCATATCTGGAAATGATTATAGTGGATATTTTATTACAATTATTATCCCGTAATAGAGAATATGTTGATAATGGCTGAATATTCTCCAAATTACAATGCATAATCTAAGTAATTATTTTATATTTTTATCTTTTATGGATTTATTGCTATTCTTATTGGTTATTTTTCTCTGTTTATAAAATTTATTATCTAACTTTAGTCTAGATTTAGATGAAGTTTTTTTTTTTGCTTTTTTTTTTTAATGTATTGTTTCTCTTTTTAAAACGATATATTTTTTATTATAAAAAAATATTTAATTTAATACTATATTTAAAATGTTAAACTAATTATTTTTATCATTTCGATATTAAAAATTTTAGAAGATTAATATTTTATTGGAGGCATTTAAGAGACCTGCCACCTACCCTATCTAACTTGAATAGTACATGGGAGGCCCACAATCAGGTCCAAAGCCCAACAAAAATTAAGTCGTCCAATAATGCATTGCCGATTCCCAGATCTATGCCATAGTAGTCACGTGATCGTTTGACGCAAATAATTCCACTCATAATTAAAAGAAATTTTCAAAAACATTCTTATCTTTTATCAAAACTACAATTAGAACTCTAATCTATTTTTTGAATATATTAAATACCTGATCTTTTTATTTTAATGTTATTAACTTCAAACATGATTTTGTTTTATATCTATGTAACAAGCAGTATTAAATGACGTGACCAATAATTTTTTAGTATGCAACACAATTTCATAAAATTGTCCGAATAAAAAAACAGATTTACTAGAAGTATCCATTTTACAAGTTTGATGAATAAAACCATATAGTTTTGTCACTGAACGAAGAGTATTACACATACGCAAAAAATATTTTGAGTTTGTGGCTAATGATATTAAAATGAAAAGATAAAGTATTCAACATTTATAAAATTGATCCGGAAACCAATTGCAGTTTTAGTAAAAGATTAAGAAGTTCAGTATGTGTTTTGCCATATAAATTTTCTTATCGATCACTAAATGAATATTGTGAAATTAAGAAGAAGAAAAAAAAAAGTAAGTAAATATATTATAGTTTTTTTTTGAAAGAACTTATATAAACCGAATGCATGATAAAAAAATTTCCATAATTAATATGAATGAAACTAAAAAATATATTATTAATTACGTGTAAACAAAATCTTTAATGCGCAAAAGAGACAATTTATTGATATTAAAAAGCCGTTGGTTTGAAGTGATTGGAGCTCTCAGTTTTAAGTTTTATAGACACTTTATCAAAAAAAAAAAAAAAAAAAAAAAAAGAAATTTAACTTTTCAAAAATACTTTCCTGTTAAATTTGGATACTTAAAATAAAATAAAATAAATAAAAGATAAAGAAATTACTTCAAAATCTCTTTTTGAAAATATTATTTATTTATTTATTTTTTATGTTTGTGAGTTAGAAAGAAAATAAGTCAATGGAAAATATTTTCCTAGTCGAAAAAAAATATTTTAAAAATAAGGAAAAATGACTTCGCATTTATAAATGGACAGTTATTTTTTTGAAGGGGGAGAAAACACATATTAATACTAATATATATTCACTTATTATAACTTTTTAACAACCATATCCTTATTTACAAATTTTCATGTTACATTCCAAAAAAGAAAAAATTTCTAACAAAACATTTTCCACAATAATTATTTTAACAGAAAGAATTATTAAAAGAGCCATAGAGTAAAGATATAATCGGATTGGTTTAGGGGGAGTTAAGGGGCAAATTGAATTGATTTTTTGAAGTTTAGGGGAACAATTTTATACTTTATAAGTTCAGAGGGGTCCAAATATATTAGACTTTTATTTTTTAAAAAATAAATTTAGGACATTTTACGTGCTTTAAAAGGTTAGAATGATTGAATCCATAGTGCAACACTCCTTTTTAGCAAAGCTACTAATTGCATAAAAAAAACCAACATTATAATTATATTATATATTAGGATAAAAAAAAAACAAAGGATTGAAATCAATTAAAAAATTGTAATTTGGGTGAAAGTGTGAATTATGTTTATGACACGAATAAAACAAAAGGGTATTCATTCAATTTGTATAATTAAAAAACATGTGAGGTATGACAATGTGAGCAGTTACAGCACATGGTGCGGAAACAATGTACTGCTACCATGGAGTAGTGATAGGTGACAGACGAGCCGTAGAGGTTGAGGAATTAATTGCTGAATTCAATAGCTAAGGTTTCAAGTGGTTGGATTGTTTATTTAATTAGACTAAGTTTGGATATCCATCTGGGCATAATATATCTGTACTTTGTTTTGTTTAAAGGCATAACGGGATGTCCGATTTAGTACTTACAAGTTTTGTACTATGGTTTTAATGTCGAAAAACCAGGAGTTTCTTTCTTGTAATGGTACCACATATTGCTTAATTAGTGCCGTATTTTCATTATTTTAGAGACCAATGATGTTGATCTTTTATTTATTAAAAAACAAGCAAAATCACTTTCAAAATACTTTAAAATAACACTTTTTTAGATAAAAGGATAAGGATCAAATGTTATCACCCAAATGCCCAAAACTGTAGTTGACTTTTATTTTTAGCCTATAAAAATGGTACAATATTACTCCCATAATATAAATCTAGCTCAATTTTATTTTTTTTTAAATAAAGAATTTCACTCGTAATTTTATTTACATCTAGTTTCTGTTTGTTTCGTGGAAAATAAAATATTAAATATTTTTTCTTTATTTGGTATGTAATATACAAATTTATAAAATAACGATATGGTGATACAATAATTATAGTAAGTGAATACATATAATGTGTTTTTCTGCTCTTCCAAAAAATGACTTTTTATTTGTGAAATGAGTCATTTCCATTTATTTCTTAAAGATTTTCCTTTAATTAGGAATTTTCCTTTTATATCGTAAACACAAAACATAAGGAAAATAGTTTTCCGAAAAATTAATATTTTTTATAAAACAAATGTAGCCCTAAACTTTTCACCCATTTGCAACCTGTGTAAACAGTTCCAATTACATTTTTTTATATTATGGGTTATTGTTATTCATAATTACTTTTTTAAATGCATAATTACTTTATCTAATATAGAATTTAACTTAACTTCTAGTATTAAGTATTTGTTTAGAAAAAAAAATATTTTTATTTATTTTATTATCAATTTTCTTTTTTTTTTTATTAGGCCTCCTATTCTTTTATATAGAGACATTAACTTTCCATTTTTATTTTTCATATACATTGAATTATTCTCACTAAGCACTCGGTTATTTAAATTGTTATCTAAGCTTTCCATGATTATTTTTTGGTCTTGCTATGCCTATTAGAATGCATGTATTGGATAATGCTATTGAGGGTATTAAATAGCAAGCTCTTTTATTTATGTATTTTTTAAGAAATATCATATTCTGACATGGTTGCAAGACATAACTAGATAAATAATTTAAATATTCTCAATAATATTGACAAATTAAAAACATATTAACATACAATATCTTTATATTGCTCACTGATATTTATAAAATTACACAAAGTTAAAGATAACTATACCATAAATGCAACATTAACCATATTAAAAAGACAATACATATTTAATTTAGACCCACCTATATATTTGGAGAAATTATACAGTGGAATTAAAATACATAAACAAATATCATAAAAACATTATTATGGAAAGCAATAGTACTAAGAAAGTCAACACAAACATAGCAATTACCGGTGGCGCATAAAACGTTGCTAGGCGTTGGATGAGATAAAGAGTTCTCATCCATGGGCCAAAAGCTTTATCCAAAGAAGGATTAACAACACTGAACCCTCCATCCACAACCAGATTAAGACCACTAACATGATTTGCTTCATCACTAGCAAGGTAAAGTGCAGCTTTAGCCACATCTTCAGGCCTCAAAATCTGTCCCTTTAGATTACCGACCGAAGACAAAGCAAGTTCTGCTATACGTTTGAAAGTTTCAGACGGATTTATTCCGTTAATCGGAGTTATTAAACCAAATGGTGAAATGCAGTTTACTCTAATACCATGTGGGCTTAATTCAGCTGCTAAGCTTTTTGCTAGCCCCAAAATCCCATGTTTAGTGAGTGCGTATGTTTGAGTGGCGAGGCCACCAATTGCTGTGCAAGCGCTGGAAGTGAAGAGTATGCAGCCATTATGCTGCGGTATCATTACTCTGGCCGCGTGTTTTGCTCCGAGGAATGCGCCCACCAAGTTTACGCTTATTAGCCTATCTAAATCAGATTTCTTGCTCTCTAAAAAGCTTGTAAATTGGCGATCTATGATTCCTGAATCGGTTTTTTCACAATTGTTAATTGGAGATTAGAACGATGTTCACAACAACGAGCTAATATATATGCGGAATATGAAATTAAACATGCAATTGCAGGGATAAGAGATTTGCATGTTAAGAAAATCACGTCTTTCACTACCGGTATTACTATATTTGGCAACAATAAAGAATTTACTATCTAAAAGGAGAAATTTTATAATTGATCTGGTCCCTGTGAACCGTTCCAATAAAAAACTGACACGTAACCAATATAAGCATTGAAGAAATAAAAAAATACTTATGTGTCAGTTTTTCATTGAGAAGATCCACATGGACCGGGTCATTGCATAATTTTTCATCAAAAAGCTAATATAACACAAATATTCCAAAACCTGCGGCAATTTGTACATCAATGACAATGAAACTATATCAAATTTTACTATAAATAGTTAGGATCACAACTCTATAGTAGCAATATGTAATAACTTTTTTTATTGTTGCATAAAATTATGTCAATAATTTTTATACTTGATAGTAATTCTTATATTTTTTTTTTGCAGTGATCCAAGTCTATAACTCACAAATATTAGAAGAATCGATTTTACACAAAACTCGGAATATGCATTTTCCAAAAGAGTAAGCTCCAAAACTTGTCGGTGCAAATGAATAGAAAACAAACCTTTGCTAACATAGACCTAAAAATACAATCATATTTCTAGTAGATGTAGAATTCAAACTAAATAAAATTCCATACACAGCTTAACAATAAAAATTGTAATCGTATTAAACTTGTTATATAAATTTAGTTGTGTCTATAAATCTGTCATACCAGCATTGTTGTACATAATGTCTAGCTTTCCGTATTTGAGGACGGTTTGGTCAACGAGACTGCTGATTTGTTCTTCTTTACTGACATCACAACGGATGTAAGTGGCGTTTACACCCAGCTTATTTGCAAGGGCTTGGCCTTGTGTGTCTTGGATATCAGCAATCACTACTTTGGCTCCATTTTTGTGGAAAAGTTCAACTGTGCTGGCTCCTAACCCGCTTGCTCCTCCTGTTATAATTGCCACTTTTCCTTCTAACCTGAATTTCAAACCAAATAATTAACACTACCCAATTATAATTTAACTATAATATATGTTGAATGAAAAAAATAGAATATTTATGTTTTTGAGTTATATAGTCACCTTTGGTGCGGCTTTACAAGGGTAGGAACAGTATCCTTTTCCATAGTTAGATAAACCAGGAACAGCAAAATTTTTCGTTTTCTTCTTCTTCTTCGATGGGGATTTATAATTAGTGTTTCAGGAAAAAGAAAATGGATTCTGAAAATGGTCCTTTCACTTTCTCATATTTGAAATTGAGCCATTTCTTTTTTCACAGTAGAGATGTTGAAATTACATACCATGCATTGAATACGAAACGGAATCAACGCGATAAAAAGTATATTAATGTTTTATCAAGTATATGTGGATTTATTTACGAGTTGTGGCTCAAATTGGTAAAAAAAAATTGAGTTTGTGGAAGCGGAGTTTCACGTTTGTTTTTTACTAAATACATTTGCGAGGAGGGGTGTCTAGCGACTATAACTAATGTGTTATTTGATAAAACCGGAAAATAGATGCTGAAAAATTAAACGTTAAATTTTAAGTGCTGAATATTATAAATTAATATTGATACTATTAATTGATAGAAACATATTGATAATGCTGTTGAAATTTTAAGTTGAATATTTTAACTTATTATTGTTGGAGATGTTGAAGAATAAATCTTACATCGGAAATACATGAGAATGAAGAGTGGTACATATGTAGTGTAGATTGGGCCTTGACACAAGCCAATTAGTTTTGTGCTACATGAGTTCAACCCCTACTTATGTACTCACTCATCCAGTCAAACCCAGTACTCTCAAGGTCCACGGAGTCTCTTCATAGTATCAGAGCAGAATAAGGCCTGACAGCCGAAAAGATCTTGGGTCCGCGTTTAAAGTCCTAGTGGAGTTTGGGCTAATAATGAAAACTAGACCTGTTGATGACCTTGGATTTCAAAGGAGATAGGTTAAGAAATATTTGACAAGTGACAGCTGGTCCCGGCTCAGTTGCACTTGAGGGTGAATGTTGGAGATGTTGAGGAATGAATCCCACATCGAAAATAAATGAGAATGAAGAGTGGTATATTTGTGGAGTAGATTGGACCTTAACACAAACCAATTGGTTTTGTGTTATATGGGCTCAACCCTACTTATGTACTCACTCATCCAGTCAAGCCCAGCACTCTTAAGGCCCACGAAGTCTCTTCATGGTATCAGAGCAGAATAAGACCTAATAACCGAAAAGATTCTGGGCCCGTATTTAAAGTCCTGGTGGAGTTTGAGCTAGTGGAGAAAACTAGACCCGTTGATAACCTTGGGCCTTAAAGGAGATTGACCAAGAAATGTTTGACAAGTAACAACTGATTCAGGCCCAGTTGCACTTGAGGGGGAGTATTGGGGATGTTGGGGAATCCCACATCGGAAATAAATGAGAATGAAGAGTGGCATATATGTGGAGTAGATTAGGCCTTAACACAAGCCAATTAATTTTGTGTTACATAAACTCAACTCCACTTATATGCCCATTCATTCAGTCATACTTAATACTCTCAAGACCACAGAGTCTCTTCAATTATTACAATTGTACATTTTTATGTTTTTAATGTCACTTTTCACATGGTTGACAAAATTACGTGACAACTCCCACCGTCTGTCACTGTACAAATTTAATACAGTGTTAATCAACAAATTAGAAATTTATTAAATATATTTTAAGTCAATTTTGGATTCATATACTGATAACACCGAAAATTAATATGCACACTATTTTAATAAGAATACATATATATCAAATAATAAATTAAAAAAAAAAAAAAGAGTACAGTGAATTATTGAATGCTTGGGTTCATCAATTTGAGGCAACTAACTTCATTAATCTTGACTCAGCTGGTTACGTGGTTACCCATTCCACAATTTATGCATGATTATACGTGTAAGTTGTCGTGGCAGAAATACAAATAAAATTATGCCACATTGACATACAATTGATGTAGACTTGGACCATTTTGTCATGATAAAAACCATTATTAAGTACCTATAGTGTTTTAGGAAAAAATTTAAAATACTATAAGGCTATGTATTTCTATAATTATAAAAGCACAATTTTAGATATTTTTATTATTTTATAAATTATATTTTTATAATTAAGAAAATACATATTCTGGAATTATTGTAAAATATCTCATATTTTAATAGTTAAAATTTCAGTTCATCTTATAACTGTACCGGACATCAAACTGGTGAAACTATTCGTATGTGGTATAACTGGTTCAACCCGGTTTAACCGGTAGTTATACTAGATTATTGATTTTTTTAGAAAAAATATTATTTAAATAATAAATAAGCTTATAAATTCATCAAACACAAGTATCAAATGTTTAATATTGAAAATAACTTCTAAAATTTCATCAAACACAAGTTTTAAATAATAAAAATAAACTAATAATTTAAAATATTATTGAAAATCTTCAACATTGACGACAGTGAGGAATGGAAAACAAAGTGCCATATTGCATTGAAGCATCTTTCTTGTAGTAAGAAAAAAATGGCACATCAAGCAAGACAGATTTAATCCTTGTGCAGTAGTAGGAGAAGCAGCCAGCCATTATCGTTTCTCTTTTCCACCTTCCTATCAACTCACCTTTCAATACATCACTCTTATCTTTTCCCCATTTACTTCCCTATTTATTGTCTACCACCTTCCCCACTTCACAATTTTTAACATAAAAGAAAAAAAAAAAAAAAAAAAACTTCAGTCCTCTTGTGTGTGTGTGTATATATATATATATCATTCCTTGTTTGCATGCAGAAATTAAAAAGATGAAGAAGGAAACAAAATGAAGGCAAATATAGTGATTGTGCTTTTGTTATCATTGCTGTTGATAACAGAGTGTTTGGCTGAAGCCATTAACAGACCACCCCATAATGGCATTCAAGAAGAAGAAGAAAAGAGAAGCAGATCAAGAACCAGAGGCAGTGGTAGACCAAGAAGACCACTAATCCATTCTTTAAAAATTAGCAAGATAGACTCTGATTTAGGGATTTCAAAAATCCCTATCTTTGGCAGAAAAACGAGTATCCCCTTTGGACAAGAAAATCGGTTTTCGACCGGTTTACCAGTTCACCGGTTTTTCACTGTTCGAACCGATCATATATGGTTTTCCATTAAACCATTGATTTTAATTAAACTGATCGGACTTATGATCGGTTTGTGGTAAAACCAGTCGAACCGATCGGTCCGGTTCGGCTTTCATAACATTGATTAATACCAAAAAAAAAAAAAAAAGTGTCTAACAAGTTAAACTCATAATGAACCGATGAACGAAGGGTTTTTTTAGTAAGGATTAATCACCTACTTAACATACTATATACATTAATTAACCTCTCCTGTTAATGATAGGTTAATTGATTCAACGGGTTGGTGCAGACCAACCCGCTGAATCAATTAGCTACAGTTCACAGCTTTGATGCCAATTGCAACATTTTATTTTTCTTTTTAAAAACAATGGTTTGTTGCCTTTATATATATATATATATATATTTAAAAACAATGTTGCTTTTTTTATATATATAAAAAAAAACAACGGTAAGTTTATTGCTATTTTTTTTAATTTTCTTTTAAAAGAATGGTAAGTTTGTTGCTTTTTTATTTTTTTTAAACAACGGTAAATTTTTGTTTCCTTTTATTTTAATTATTTTTAATCTTATTTCAAACCGTAATAAATGGTAAACCTATGTGGCAAAAATACCCAAAATAACCATTGTGAAAATAACCGTTACAAAACTAGCCATTGTAAAAGTAGCCATTACAAAACTAGCCGTTGCCATAAAACTATATAAACATTCTTCATTGACTAAAGAGTAATAACCTCAACCATTACTATATTTTTTTAACTAAACACTTCCTTACACACTTGAATGGATCGTGTCAATCTTATTATCAAACTTGGAGAAAAAATGATTGACAAATTTGAAGACGATTCAGACGATGAGGATGATCTTATGATATTGTTACACTATAGTAGTCTATTGGATCAGGAATCAAAGAACCGAAGGAGAACTCGGTCAACTGGGATCGTGAAAGAGCACATAATCGAGTTTTCAAACATTTTTTTTGAAGCACCGGTGTATCCAACTAAGAAGTTTTGTTGGAGATTTAGGATGAGAAGGGAGTTATTCATGCGAATCGTAGAAGCTCACCAAAATCATTCAAATTATTTTAAACAGAGGTTCGATGCAGCTGGTAAAAAGAGACTTTCTCCCCTTCAAAAATGTGCTACAACTATCCACTAGTTAGTATATGGAGGGTAGCTGACCAATATGATAAGTACTTAGAGATTGGTGAATCTACTTGTATTCAGTGTTTGAAAATTTTTCGTCGCTGCATTATTGAGATTTTTGGACCAAAAGCCTAATAATGAAGATATTGAGTGACTACTTAAAATGCATTATGAGCGTCATGGTTTTTCTAGTATGCTTGGTAACACTGATTGCATGCATTGGCAATGAAAAAATTATCTGATTACATGGAGATGTTAGTTTACTTGAGGTGATTAAGGGGCTCCAACAATAATTCTAGAAGTAGTTGTTTCAGCAAATTTATGGATTTGACATGTATTCTTTGGAGTTATAGGGTCAAACAATGACATCAACATGCTCAATCAATCTGATTTGTTTAATAATTTTTTGCAAAAAAGTGGACCAAACATTTAATTCATGTTGAATGGCAACAATTACACAAACAGATATTATTTAGTTGATGAGATATATCCATAGTGGGCAACACTTGTTAAAAGTTTTTCAAATCCGGAAGATGAAAATAGAAAAAAGTTCACGAAAGGAAGTTGAACGAGCATCTGGTGGGTTACAATCTCGATGAGCTATAGTATGGGGGCTAGCACGCTTATGGTATTGAGACAAGTAGAGTGATATAATGTATGTATATATTATAATGCATAATATGATTGTTGAAGATGAAAAAGAAACCATAACTGATTGGGAAGATGACGAAGGAGAGCCTCTTGTTATAGTTAATCAAGGTTATATCCCAACATTTCAACAATATCTTCAAAGAAATGCAGAATTATGTGACTAGGAAGTACATCTGTTGAAGGATTTCAAGCTGAAAAGGAAGAAGAGTGTACAGGAGAGACAGATGGGCCAATTGGGCCGTCATCACAATTGGGCCAACAACAGATCCTTGCTCCAAGAATAGGCGGGAAATGCAGAAGAAAAGGAAAGGGGGCGAAAGATTAGGGAAGTAGTTACAGATTAGTTAGAAATTGGTTTTATACATGTATAAATACTCAGTTTTCATTTTGTAATTGTATGATTTTTTTTTCGTTTTGAATAAAAGTAAAACCAGAAATATCTGGTTGTTTCACATGGTATCAGAGCTTCGAAGGAAGACGATCTTGGAACAAATTCCATGGTAAGGCAGCGGAAAGCGCCTCAGATAGTGATTAACGCCGATTTATCGGTTTTTGAAGAAGAAATCGTTGGTCAACGGAATATGAATCTTGAAGAAGAGCGAGCAGAGAGAAGAAATGCTGGTGTAGGATCTGATAATCCAGGTCTTATCCTCATCAGTTCCGTACTGAAAGGAAGTTCTAATTTTCTTACCTGGAGACATGCCATGCTGCGAGCAATAACGGCGAAGAAGAAATTGAAATTCATCAACAGAGAAGAGATTCCTCCGAGTAGAAATTCACCAGAGTATGATGAATGGAAGGAGACCGATTGTCTGGTAATTTCATGGATCCTTAATTGTATTTCTCGTGATTTGGCAGATGCTTTTGAATTTACTACCTCTGCTAGGGCATTATGGATTGAATTAGAGGATAGATTTGGGGATAGTAATGGCCCAACCTTATTCAAGCTTAAACGAGAGATTAGTGTGCTTACACAAGGAAATAATTCTGTTACAACATACTTCATTCAACTCAAGAAGCTATGGGATGAATTTTTCCTGCTTAGGCCAATACCTGAATGTCAGTGTGGAGCAGCAACTGCATGTGTGTGCAATGCTTTTAGGCGTTTTGTTGATTTGCAGGAAGAAGACAAGTTATTACAGTTCTTGACAGGATTAAATGAAGGATATGAACATGTGATTAACCAAATATTGCTTATGGAACCAATGCCTAGTATTGATCGGGCTTATTCAATGATTTCTAAAATTGAAAGGCAACGAGAAGTGTTTACAGAACAGAATATAGAAATGTCCAATTTTGCCTCTACAAAACCTAATAGCAAAGGTGGATCTAAACAATCCTATGGTTCTAGCAAGGGAGTTGGTACCAGAGGGAAGAAACATATGAAGAAAGAAGATCTAGTCTGCAGCCATTGTGATGGTGTTGGTCATGACAAACAATCATGTTTTCAGCTCATCGGTTATCCTGACTGGTGGCAGGGACCAAAATTAACTCAAGGAGGGAACAAGGGATATACAGGTGGTCAAGATAAGCCTAGATCCAGGGCTAATGCTGTTCAAGAAATCAAAGATAATCCTCTTGAAGATACTACTGATTCAGAGGAGGAAACCTTATCAGAAGTCAGTACCAAGCAGATGCTACATGAAGTTTACAGAATGCTGAAACAGCAAGGAAAGATGCCAGTGCCAGAGAGCTCAGCTAATTTCTCTGCATTTGCAGGGTTTTCTGGTAATGTCACCTCTTACTGCTTTAATATACAAACACAAGATGATGTCTGGATTATAGATAGTGGTGCTACATCACATATGACTCCACATGTTTCTTTCTTTGAGAACTTTACACTTGTCAAAAATAGGGAGTCAGTTCTGTTACCTGATGGAAATACACAGATTGTACATCATATAGGCACTGTTAGATTATCATCAGAAGTATTGTTACAAGGAGTTTTGCATGTGCCACAATTCAGATTTAACTTGCTATCAGTGGGGCAGTTATTGCAAGCTTCTAACCTTGAAGTCCATTTTGCTGCAACCTATTGCTATTTACAGGACCACTTCACTCATAAGCTTGTGGCTGTAGGCTGGTACAAGGATGGCCTATATCAGCTTAATAAAGCTTCTTTCACTGCTGAATGTTTACAGAGAGTACAAAATTTAGCCTTCCACATTAGTAATGTAGCTATGTTACCTAAGTCACATGATGGCAACATTTGGCATAAAAGATTAGGACATGTTTCTGCTGATGTACTGAAACATATTACTGTTTTGAATAAAGTTCAATTTGACTATTGTACAATCTGTCCACTTGCTAAGCAACACAGGCATGTATTTCCTAGAAGCACCATTACTTCAACTGCTATATTTCAGCTTTTACACCTAGATGTTTGGGGGCCTTACAACAGAGCTTCTCTTACTGGAGCCAAATTCTTCCTTACTATTGTGGATGATTTTTCCAGAGCCACATGGGTCATTTTGTTACAGAATAAGGCCCAGGTATACAATGCTTTGGCTAATTTTTTCAAATATGTGCATACACAATTTAACACTGACATCAGGATCATCAGAACAGACAATGGTGGTGAGTTTGTGAATCTAAAGTGTAGACAATTATGTGATTCCTTAGGCATTATGCATCAGAGAACTTGTGCCTATACACCACAACAGAATGGTGTAGTTGAGAGAAAACATAGACATCTTTTGGATGTTACACGTGCCTTATTGTTTCAGGCATCTTTATCATCAAAGTTTTGGGGAGAGGCTTTAATGATGGCCACCAGCATCATAAATGTTCTACCTTCCAGAATTTTGCAGTGGGATACACCCTATTACAGGTTATATCATAAACAGCCTACCTATGACAATTTCAAAATTTTTGGCAGCTTATGTTTTTACACTGATGTTCATCCTTACAAGGATAAGTTAGCTCCTCGTTCACATTCTGCCATGTTTCTTGGTTTTTCTCTTGGACAGAAAGGGTTTAAGGTTTATGATTTGCAGACAAAGAAGCTTCTTACAGTCAGAGATGTCACCTTTAAGGAAGACATTTTTCCTTTTGCTTCTTCTTCTTTGCAGGAACAAGAATGTACAGTTTCCTCAGAGCCTACTAAGGAAGTGCTTTCCCATGATTCATCATCACTATCTCCTACTTCTGCACTACGCAGGACCACCAGAGTTTCTCACCCTCCATCCTGGTTAAGAGATTTTGTTTCTCTTTCTTATTCTCCTACTAATTCCTTACCACATGTTACAGGCTATTCACCTGCTCATACTGCATTTTTATGCAATATCAGTCCTATCAAGGAGCCTAAAAACTATCTTGAAGCTATCCAACATCCAGAATGGATTCAGGCCATGCAACAGGAACTTGATGCCTTGGAGCAAAATGGTACCTGGGTTATCTCAGATTTGCCTGCAGGTAAAAAAGCACTTGCATCCAAATGGGTTTACAGAGTCAAGTACAAACCTAATGGAGAAGTTGACCGTTTCAAGGCCAGACTTGTAGCAAAAGGGTACAACCAAACTTTTGGTGTGGATTACCATGAGTCCTTCAGTCCTGTAGCAAAAGTAGTCACTGTCAGAACAGTGTTGGCCCTGGCAGTAGCTAGAAATTGGCCAGTGCATCAAATCGACATCAACAATGCCTATCTTCATGGTTTTTTGGATGAGGACATTTACTTACAGCCTCCCCAAGGCTACACCAAATGCAGCAGTAAGCAGGTATGTCACCTTCAGAAATCCTTGTATGGCTTGAAGCAGGCTGGTCGCCAGTGGCACAAAGAGATTTCAGCTAAACTGCTTGACTTTGGTTTTCACAGATCCTCTCATGATCACTGTCTCTTCACTTACACATCTCTTCAAGGTGTCATAGTGATTTTAGTTCTTTATGTTGATGACATTCTTCTCACTAGTTCATCACTGGCAGATATCCAACAGGTTAAGGAATATTTGCATAGCCTCTTCACTATCAAGGATCTGGGGGATGTGAAATACTTCCTAGGAGTGGAGTTTGCTAGGTCAGAAGCAGGAGCAGTGTTATCTCAACAGAAGTACATAACAGATCTCATTGCAGAGGCAGGACTCACAAATGCCAAAGCAGTCTCCAGTCCAGCTGCAACTGGTATTGCCTTAACTGATCCAGGTACACTTCTTGATAATGCAGAAATGTATAGGCGGCTTATTGGTAAACTTCTGTACTTGGGATTCACTAGACCTGATATTGCACATATTAGCCAACAGTTAAGCCAATATATGCAATCACCCTGTCATCACCATCTTCAAGCTGCTTTACATGTGCTTAAATACTTAAAAGGCACTCACACATATGGCCTATTTTATCCACACCAAAAAGACACTGAGCTGAAGTTAGTTGCATATTGTGATTCTGATTGGGGTACATGTAAGATCACTAGAAAATCAGTCACAGGGTATTGTGTGTTTTTGGGTTCCTCACTCATCTCTTGGAAAACAAAGAAGCAGAGTGTGGTTAGTAGAAGCTCTGCTGAAGCTGAATATAGGAGCATGGGCCAAACTGTGTGTGAGCTGAAATGGTTATCCTATATTCTTTCTGATTTAGGACTCAACTTACAGCTCCCAATCTCCATGCATTGTGACAATGCCTCAGCCATTGCCATTGCCAAGAATCCTGTTTGTCATAATAAAACCAAGCATCTTGAAATTGACTGCCATATAGTCCGCAATGCTGTTGAAGATGGTTTTATCACTACCCCATTTGTTCCTACTGGTGAACAACTTGCTGACTTGTTTACTAAGCCTTTATCTCATGACAAGATGTTGCCTGCATTAAGTCAGATGGGAGTAGTTCAGCACCTGGATCCAGCACAGTCTTTTTCAGCTTGTGGGGGGAGTGTTGAAGGATTTCAAGCTGAAAAGGAAGAAGAGTGTACAGGAGAGACAGATGGGCCAATTGGGCCGTCATCACAATTGGGCCAACAACAGATCCTTGCTCCAAGAATAGGCGGGAAATGCAGAAGAAAAGGAAAGGGGGCGAAAGATTAGGGAAGTAGTTACAGATTAGTTAGAAATTGGTTTTATACATGTATAAATACTCAGTTTTCATTTTGTAATTGTATGATTTTTTTTTCGTTTTGAATAAAAGTAAAACCAGAAATATCTGGTTGTTTCACAACATCATCGTTTTCAATCCAACTTCGTTGACTATATTTGGGAACATTATAAAGAGATTAAAAGAGTTAGTATTAATTATTTTTTAAAAAATTAAGATGCATTTTATAAATTATTTCTTTTTACTATGGAAATTTTTTATTTAATTTAATTTTATAATTTTTTTTTTGCATTTTACATTTATATTATGTAATACTTCAATATTATTAATAATTTATAGTAAATATGTAAGTTAATAAGTATGTAGTTAGATTAATTATTTTGTTTTAATATATATATATATATATATATATATATATATATATATATATATATATTGTTGAAGAATTAACTAATATAGTATTGAAAGAAAAAATTTGATTTGCTGGTGGGTCTTATAGGATTAAGTTGTGATGGCATAATGGAAAATTCCCTAGCAAGCGAAGAATCTAGTATTGGGCAGACTACAATCCTTCCATATCAAGGAGTCTATATCCTAATCAGGATAGAGCTCTGCAAATGTACTTTTTTATTCTAATTAGGAATCTTTTCTATTGGTCAAATAAGAATATCAATCCTAATCTAATTAGGACAGTTTGGAGCCTATATAAAGGCTCTCTAGCTCAAAAGGTATACACAAAAAACTCTCTTATTTCTACTCTACTGCTTCTTGATCTCTTACTGACTTGAGCGTCAGAGTATGTTTATTTTGTTTTGCAGGTTCTGACCAAGTCTTTCTCAAAACGAGAAACCCCCTAGCGGGTATGAATTTCACATAATTCATCATTGGTGCGGTGAACGTGGACTCGTTGAATCGATAACTTCATCGGGTTTAAAACAAGTAAAACCCTACAAACTTGAAAGGAAAAACCAATAGCAGGTTCCTAAAAGTGGTGGGTCTGTTCATGTGAAGGACCTTGGCCTGGTCCCAAACAGAGCAGTGCAGGAAAGGTTAAGGCACAACAATGCTGGAAACCGAATCAAATCCTTAACAAGGAAAATTGCTCTTCATCCAGTCAAACACATACCGCATGTGGACCAAGCCGCATTCGGCTTGGAGTAACTTTCAATCTTAAAAGGCTTGAACCAGACTGAGGGGGGACTTCTGATGGCATAATGGAAAATTCCCTAGCAAGCGAAGAATCTGGTATTGGGCAGACTACAATCCTTCCATATCAAGGAGTCTATATCCTAATCAGGATAGAACTCTGCAAAGGTACTATTTTACTCTAATTAGGAATCTTTTCTATTGGTCAAATAAGAATATCAATCCTAATCTAATTAGGACAGTTTGGAGCCTATATAAAGGCTCTCTAGCTCAAAAGGTATACACACAAAACTCTCTTATTTCTACTCTACTGCTTCTTGATCTCTTACTGACTTGAGCGTCAGAGTATCTTTATTTTGTTTTGCAGGTCCTGACCTAGTCTTTCTCAAAACGAGAAACCCCCTAGCGGGTATGAATTTTCACATAATTTATCAAGTTGTTTTAGGATTTAATGGTTATAGAAGAAAGTTCAATAGAATCGAGTTTATTATGTTTGATGATATATCAACGAAATGATGAGGTTAATGGTACCTTTTAGAATCAACCACTAAAAATGCGCTAATTACTGAAAGTATTTTTTTCTTTAAAAAAAAAAAATCTGCAAGATACTCGTAAAAAATACAAAATTTTGAAATTTGGTAATTAAAAATATGATAGTAGTATCTCGATTCATAGATCCTCGAAAATTGACAACTGCTTCATCACCATAATAAATTAATTTAGAATTGAATTTGACAACGACAACACATCACCAAAGGGCATTACCAAAATTACATGATTTTTCTAAAAGAACATAAGTTCCAAACATCTAATAAGGAATCAAGGACAAGAGTTTATCAATGTTAAAAGATTGTACTTTTTCTTATTTAGCATTGGATTGAAATTTGAAAGGCAAATAAAGTTTCTGGTAGATGGTTGTCATTCGTAAAAACAAAAATGTCTACAACTTCTCCAAAATAAAGTCTATAAGTTTAGATAATTAAGTATTTGGTTTTTAACACATTTAAGTACTTCCAGTCTTCTAATCCAGTTTTAGTATGTCCTTTTGATGTGTCTTTAAAGGTGTTTAGTTTAATTTTGGGAGTTATTTGTTAGTTGTCTCTATCCCTAACAACTGATACAAATATCTCATAGTATTTTAGACACTTGATTGGTGCAAGTTTATGGAAAAATCGAACAGCATAGGTTGAATTTCAGCTATATGTTAGAATTTCAATCTTTAACCAATTGGCATTAAAAAAAAAAAAACTCTAATTGACTTAAATATTTAATTGGCACGATACAATAATAATTTTTTTAATATCCTCTCATTAATTCAAAATAAGATGTACAAAATCTGTGAAATTATTAAAACCCAAAGTTTTATTTTCTATGTACTCCGTCCACTTACAAATATAAGTCAGTTTAGGTTTAAAAAAAGTCACAAATATTAATTGTTTTACTTATAATTAATTGTAATTCTCTTTTAGAAATTAATTTTTTTATAACCACAATATCCAGGATATAATTAAAGGGAATAATAAGAATTTTTTGGATAAAAAGAGATAAAAAATTAATTTGAACGTATTATAAGGAGTAAGAAATAAAGAATTTTGACTCATTAATTATTTAATAATGGTTTCTTAATATTGGTGTGTAACCTCAAAACGACTTATATTTGTGAGCGGAGGCAGTATAATGTTTTCGATATATCCAATAGATAATGTTGTAGTTGATTTTTTAAAATAATGTAAGAGAAATTTAAAATTTTTTTCCTCATGTATTTTAAAGGAATATTACTGTAATATTCTAAAGTTTTTCATAGATGGTAGAAAACATTAATGTGAATGCATTTAAAGAATGTAACAAGATATTAGACTTAATTAAATATTTAGCGTGACTGATGATCGAGAGAGGCGACTTATCCTCTTAAATATAAATATTCAATGAAATTCAAGTTCAAGAAGATGAGGTAGTTCATTAATATAGGCTTTAATGCTTTGCTTATCTTGTAAATTAATTGCAGCCTTAGAAGACAAGCATAGGGAAGTCAATCCTACGTCAGGCACACGGGACTGGGGCTGGGACTGGGAACAATCCACTGTAAGACAAAAAAAGTATTGGATTAGGAAATTTAGTCATTTATTATTATTATTATCAAGTACCGATATAAATGTTGCTGTTGCTGTGATCCATCTGTTGGTTGATGGGCAAGTACGACCCATTACTAGCACCAAATGGAGTTTGAGACCAAGCATCAATCTCACGTGTCTTTGAAATTTTTAGTCCAATGTTCATGATCAATCAAATTTGATAATATTTCTCCTAATTATTATATGCATGGGACGTACTGGGGCGTGGGAAACTGAGAATTCTATCGGCCGGGCCGGTTTTTAAAATATGATCCGCAAAGTCATGCTACTACCTTTGGTCCTGGCTTTGTGGGCATGAGCTAAGGGCTCTAGGGCCGGGCCGGTTTCTAAAAGATGATCCCAAAAGTCATGCTACTACCTTTGGTCGTGGCTTTGTGGGCATGAGCTAAGGGCTCTAGTTTGCAAAATGAATCGGCCCAAGCTAAATGACCATCTAGCTCCCTAGCTAGATCGGCAATTTACACATGAAATATTCTACAAAGCAAATTCCCAAAATTAAAATCAAATTCTACAAAAGGCACTCAAATCATATATAAACATCGACTGAAATACGTAAATTGAGTGCTTAACAACACCGATACTTAAAATTTTGCTCATCTTTACTCAAAAGATAAAAGAATTAAAGACGTTTAATTAATAAACCAGGGTTTTCTTGATCGTAGCTAATGTTTCTTAGATTTGAAACGTGTAAAATATAAATCTATTTTACTATGTGTTCGAATTCACCACTTAGTCTAAGAGGCTATGATATACATATCATAAACATTAAAATTTAAAGTATGGCCTAGACAGTTGGATGAATAATACAGTCAAACTAATAGTTGACATGTCGCTCATCGAAAGGTCTCGAATCAGTCCGGTCTGGGGATCATATTAGCCTTTCTCCATAAAAATAGTTCACTTAAAAAATTAAACTGATAGAAAATCTCTATAACGATTTTTATTATTCCATCTAATAATTTGACTAAAATTTGTAAAGAAAATCTTAACTCACCCCAAAAGGTACTTCAAAGGGAGATGTTTGCCTCGCATATATAAGAAGCTATATAGTTTTCTCACTAAGTAATGTATGATATCTAACAGACCCCAGTCACGCATAGAACCATCTGGAGCATGAAACAAATATTCACGGGTGACTCAATATGACAAACAAAACTCTGATACCATGTAAACAAAAGCCTAACTCACCCTAAAATACATCTTAAAGGAGGAGGATTGCTTCACATATATAAGGAGCCACATAATTTCCTCACTAAGCAATGTGAGAAATCTCACAAAATTCAATTCTGTTGTATCAAGAGGCGTTTTAATGAATTGAATGCAAGTTTTGATGATAACTATCTAAAAGAAGAACAATGATTGAAAGAACATTAGTACTCGAAGTCCATAAAATTAATGCAACAAAGACATCCACAAGTACATCATATTTACTGATGTTCAAGATCTTGTCACAAGATAAATTGCTAAACAAACAACAGTAGTTAAATCTGAAGTCAAAATCGTAGACAAGCAAAAACTGTTCACTTCAAGAGATTAAGACGTATTTCATGCAAAAATGAACTAGAGGAACCTACAAATATTTAGTGATATATTCAATTCATCCCCTCTTGAATAGAGCTAGTTATTTGCAACCTACAAATTCTAATTACCATAGTACAGCTCATGTATTGAAATATTGGTAAAATAAAAAAATGAGTATTATTTTAATGGTAGGTAAAACTTGTAAAAGATTCATTGAATAATCTAAAACTCAACGCTTCCCAACTTTTAGAGAGGACCTGTCTAAGTTCCTTAAATTCCTTGTGCTGAATTCTTTAATGAGTTAATATCTATATGTTAGAACTTTCAACGTCTTAATAGCCTCTCTGATACAATACTATGTCAACAACTTTATATTTTACTATTAACTAATTCAAACTTATTTAGATGAAAGTCTCCACAATTATGTGGACTCCTTTCTAAAGCTTTACTCATGATTTAATATTACTAGCTAGTTATATGTATCAAGATTAAGATGCTCTTCAATGCTAATATATATAAAAGAAGAAATTGCCACAAGACTTATTTGAAAAAAAAAAAAAAAAAAAAAGATAACAAAGAGAAACTTAATTAATTAAATTGTTTTTAATAACTTTATTACTAGCAAGGAATAAAATTCATTCCCATGAAACATTTACTCATTATAATATGAAAAGACAAACTACAATAAGTTTACAAATAATAACAATATGATCAACTGATTAAAGCTTATAATTTTAAGTTTAATATAATTAATTTCTCAATACAGGACGACTTGAAGCCATGAAAGACATAGTAGGATTAACAGCACTAAACCCACCATCAACCACAAGATTAAGTCCACTCACATAATAAGCTTCATCACTAGCCAAATAAAGTGCAGCATTAGCAACACAATCCGCCCTTAAAATTTGTCCTTTAAGAGTACCCATCTCACTCAAATACACTTCTGCCTTTCTCTTCTCTTCTTCACTAATTACACTTCCCAGCCCACTCACCACACCATAAGGCGAAATACAGTTCACTCTTATCCCAAATTGGCCAAGTTCAGGTGTCAAATTCTTCGCCAGGCCCAAAATTCCATGCTTAGAGGCGGCATAACAATGCGTCGATAGCCCCGAAATTGCAGTGCAAACACTGGCTGTAAAAAGAATGCAACCTTTCTTTCGAGGTATCATTACTCTTGCAGCGTGTTTGGCTCCTAAGAAAGCACCTGCCATGTTAACATCAAACATTTCTTGTAGGTCTGATTTTTTGGCGTGGAGAATTGACGTCGTTGTTGATTGATCAGGTCGGTCCATAATGCCGGCGTTGTTGTAGATTATGTCCAGTTTGCCGTGTTTGGATATGGTGGTGTCGATGAGATTGATGATTTGGTCTTCGTTTGACACATCACAGTGGATGTAGCTAACGTTGTTGCCGAGCTTTTTGGCGATGGATTGGCCGAGATTGTCTTGGATATCGGCTATTACAACCTTGGCGCCGTGTTGTTGGAAGAGTTCGACTGTTTTTGCTCCGATTCCGCTTGCTCCTCCTGTTATTATTGCCACCTTCCCTTCTAATCTGAAAAATGGAAAAATCTTTTCTAAATTAATTAATTCTCGATTGATAAAAAGGATCGATTGGGTGGAGGCATGACAATATGTATGTGACGTGAAAGGTATGGAAAGTTGAAGTAGTCATGGCTGCATGTTTTGAAACAGTCAATTATTTTAAGTGAAATAGCCTCCTACTTAGGGGCAAGTCCGATGTTATAAGCCGACTATAGAGTCGACAAACCCCATAATCTGTCCCTTCCACTTCTTTCTGAGAATAAAAAACCCCTTTAACATTACGTGCTATTTTACCCTAATTGTTCTCTTTTTATTCAAGGTATTCCATTGGTAAATTAGGCAGAACTTACCAATCCAATCGAAATTTGTTAACATATTCAATTGAAAATGATATTAAGCTAAAATAAATAAATAAATAAATGTATAATTTGCCATGTTCTTATTTGACTTAAAAGTTTAAACTGATAAATAAAACCTGATAATAATTTTTATTATGATACGTGATAGATCGAATGCACCATAGAGAATAACAGTAATAGAATATAATCAGTCCAAATAGTTACCTCTGGGTATTTTTTATCCATAAAAAGTTATACTGTCATGCATTATGAAAAGAAAAAATAGGCATATGAAGAGATTATTATTATTATTTTTTCTAAAAGAAGAACAATTAATGAACTATGAGATATGCACTGAAATGAAGAAGATGAAATTTCATATATTCCTTCCACATTTGCAGGAAAAGAGAAAGAAGTAATGAACATAATAGAGGAATTGGTGAATTCCCAAATGAAGCTTACCTTTTGTGAGATGTTGTAAAAGAATAAGCAGCACTCATATTTGTTAATTAAGAAGAGAGTAAGAAAATCGTTAGGTAGGGAACAACGAGGACCTATGCACAGATTTGTTTCCGACTTTGGTACTTTTATCATTCGTTGTCTGCTGCTATTTATACAAGTAATACAGCTGTTCTCTTTCTAGAGCTAGAGCTAAGGGGGCCACCCCACTGCTGTAGTTATTTTCAATCGGATTATTGGAATTTGCCTCCTTCCTTTTCTTAATTAAATTGCATTAAAAAACTAATTTGACAGCCAACCGAAAAAAAAAAAAAAAAAAATACCAACAAGAAAAGATTAGGTTTTCTTGACAACCTGTTCATCGCTAATTATTATGCGGTTTGCCAAGGAAACTTCTGTCATTGATCCAATACATCTCTAAGTCAGTTTCTTACTAATCTCATACGATGTTTCATTTTCTTTTTGTGTCCTTTAAATTAAAATTAGAAAAGAAAATGGAATTAGTAGAATCAGAGCATGAAAAGTTAAACAAGAAAAAAAAAACTGATAAACATTGGTTAATTGCATCAGACAAAACTGCAAAAAAGAATTACAAATTATATGAATGCTTAATCTACCATTCTTTCTTGCATTTTTTGTTTCTTAAAAAAAAAAAAAAAGTATTTCATTAAAAATTCTTCTCACGGAAAATATCTTTCAGTGTATCTCTTCCATTGCTCACAACTCCCACTTTAAATTTAATTATTGAGTGGACGTTTGAGTTATTAAATAGAATTTTAAATTTTCTCCTTGAATAATAAGAAATGGACTACTTCGTATGGTTTTTTTTTTTTTTTTCTGATAAGAGGACTAGTCATAACTTGAAAAGCAATTAGGTTGGTTAAGGTTGTCTGCTAAATTAAGAATCTATGTTAAGATGATGCACGTGTTGGTTAAGGGCATGAAGTGTTGGAAAAGAAAGCTTAAAAAAGTCACAAATTACATGGGTGGATATTGCATTTTTGGAATTTATTCACAAAGTCGTTACTCACTCGAAGAAGTTATAATTACCAATAAAGCAACTCAAACATGTAACTGTCGAGGTGTCAAGTTTTCTGGCATGCTTAATTTTACAAGGGAATTTTATGGAAATTAATATACAAAACTAGCCAATTTCAACTCTTGTTGCTTTTTAGACTAAGTATGTATTTTCTAGAATTTGACTTTATTATTCAAATTTTCTATTAAATGACAGACTTGAACAATTCCTTTCATATGCTAATCAATCCACACGTATCCTTTTAAAACCATAATGTATAACAACCGATTAATATTTAATAATATATTATTATACTTATTATAGATCAAATTAACATGAAATGTTATACTAGTACATAACCCTTTATAAAGAATAAGGCGCATATATATATATATATATATGACTCTAAAATGAGATAATATAGTTTAGCTTCAAAAACTTAATAGCTTATAGTTCAATTCAAATCTTAAAGTGAATAACAAAACTTATATTATGAAAATGAATTTATTTATTTTTATTATACTCTAGATCTAAAAACCTAAATAAAAGCTCTTTTTAACCATGCATTTTTAAGAAGTATTATTATATATAATTGCTATTTTTCTGATATATCCCATATTAATGAAGTAATTGAATTTTTAGCGAATTTAATTTATTTTAAATTTAGAAATTTTAAACTATATATAATAAATAGAAATACAATAGAAAAATAATGGTTACTTATATTTCAAAGAGAAATGACGTCAATAAAGTGAGTTTTTGAGATAATATTTTTTAGGATTTTATTTTATTTAAATTTTCTGTAAAATGACAAAATGACAATTAATAATAATCATTCATTCTAGAAACTTTATGCTAGGCACAAATCACAAATCACCACGTGAGGTACACCACAAAATTTCAGTCAGTTGTGAAAATTAATATTCTAGCAGGTTGTTGTATAATTAGGCACATGCCAGCAAATTGAGCACTCTAAAATTCGACCAAGAGAGTCTTAGAAGGTGTATTGGATTAAGATTTTTAATAACTTTTACATATTTTTAAAATCTAGAGGTATTTAATTAAGATTTTTAGGAATATTTAAAAGTCATTATATATTCAATTATGATTTTTTAAGAGTTTTTAAAAGTCATCATGTATTCAAAAAATCATTGACAATTGATGAGAATGATTTTCATAGACTTTCTTTACAAAATATAACACAAAATTCTTAGAAAAAAGTCTCGCATCTATACGCAAGACTTTTTATTTATCATTTATCGTGAAATCCATAATCACCCGCCCTTTCTGTCTCTGGAAACGATCGATATCCACCCTCTCCGACCTCCATAATCATCCGCCTTTTTTATCATCTTTAAGACAGCTCCCCCATTTATCATCTTTAAGACAGCTCTCCCATTTCAGTTTGACACACAAACAGAGATAGTTTTGACTTGTGCAGAATTACATAATTTTCTTAGAAAGGAGTGTCGATCAGATGAGTTTCCAATTGAACAAAATAGTGAAACTAATTCATCTACACCAATGTCAATTAATGAAGAGGAAGATTTTGAACCATTTGTTGGAACACAAGAGCAACAAAAAAATGATGCTAATGAATGGAGAGTTAATATTGGTACTGACATGTGGAATAATGTTGAACATATGAATGATGATGAATATTAGAAATTTTATAGCCAAATTACAATTTTTTAATTAACATTACTATTCAATTTTTATGTTACTATTTTATATTTTATGTTTGGTGATTGTTGTAGTCATTTATGTGGTGTATTATCATTGCACACATGGAGATTATTAGTATTTTCTAATAAGTCTACAAAAGTCTTTAAAAGTCTAAAAGTCTATGAAATAAACTTTTTAAAAGTCATCAATACTTTTAAAAATTCTCTGCAAGATATTAAAAGTCACTGAAAGTCATTAAAGTCTATAAAAGTCATTCACTAAAAAAAAGTCCATAAAAGTTTTAATCGAATATCACACCCTTAATGCATATTGAAATATTTTTGGGTCAATTTCAAGTTAAAAATGTTAGCTTGTGTTATTGGCTTGTGTTAAGATCCAATTTACTCTACATATATACAACTTTTTATTTTTATTTGTTTCCGATATAGAATTCCCCAACATCTCCAACAAAAACTAGAATTTTCATTTAGGGTCTTTATTTTTGTTTTTAATAAAATATTGTTACACAAAAATTTAGATAAAAATAAATTAAAATCACTCTCATTAACTCTATATCCATTAAATTTGATATAAATACAAAATAAGGAACATGAGATTTCTAGAGGTATTTCAAGTCCAACTCATTGAATATCTTAAACTTAATTTTGAATCCAATTAATTCTGGCGTGATAAATTAATTACAAGGAACACGCTATTTTCAATTGAATTCTTGCAAAATGGGTTTATTTTTGACATAATTTTTAAATTCTCACATGTGACAAGCTACTTTAAGATTTAGAAAAATTCATTTCTATTTTGAATTTTGTTGCTTTATAAACATGCCAAATTGAGCAAAATGAATTCAACATAATTAAATTCAGCCCATAACGAAGTTTCCAACGCAAGAGTAATTTGAAATGTTATTATAAGAGTAATTTGAAATTTGTCAAAAATTTTGAAGTATGAAAACAATTACTTATGCGAAATTGAGCAATAAATTTTTTTTAGTAATGGTATTTTATTAACTAAACAAAGATTGACTACACAAGATGAAACGGTTAATTCCTCTTACGTAATTTGTCTGCGTACATAATAATCAAAACCAAAATTACAATTGTTTATTTTATAACCTTCTACACCATAAATTCAAATGATTAATTAATTAGTATTACAAGAACAGACAATTGAAGACTCGCATTATTAATTGGCACAAAAGTAATAAATTCAATTGATTACCAGAATTTGTAAGTGACCTAATGCACAGAATTCTTCAAAAGGCTAGGATTAACAATACCGTATCCACCATCAACAACAAGATTTAATCCACTAACATAATAAGCATCATCACTAGCCAAATACAATGCAGCCTTAGCAATCCCATCCACCTTTAGAGTCTGCCCTTTAAGATTACCTGATTTGGTCAATATGCCTTCTACCATTGCTATTTGAGACTCATCTGTAATAGGAGTCATCCCGGTAACCAATCCGTATGGGGAAACACAGTTCACTCTTATCCCGAATTCCCCTAGCTCAGCCGCCAAATTCTTAGCCAAACCCCAAATTCCATATTTTGAGGCTGCATAAGAATGGGTTGCAATTCCTGCAATTGATGTGCAAGCACTTGCTGTGAACAATATGCAGCCTTTTTGCCGCGGAATCATTGCTCTTGCAGCGTGTTTTGCCCCTAAAAACGCGCCGCCTAAGTTTACCTTTAGCAGCCAATCTAAATCCGATTTTTTAGTGTCTAAAATGCTTCCTAAACTGCGGTCAATTACTCCTGCATTGTTGTACATTATGTCAAGCTTCCCGTGTTTTGCGAGGGTTGAATCGATCAGGCTGATTATATCGTCTTCATCCGATACATCACAGTGTATGTATGTAACATTTTCGCCTAGTTTGTTAGCTATTTCTTGGCCTATTTCATCTTTGATATCTGCAATGATAACTTTTGCTCCATTTTCATGGAATAAATGAACTGTGGCTGCTCCAATTCCACTAGCACCACCAGTTATAATTGCTACCTTGCCTTCTAATCTGGAAAATAATATTTATGTACAAAATACAATTGGTCAATCAAGTGTATAATTGCTTGAAAATTTTGATCTATCCATTCTAGCTAACAAAATTATACAAGGAAGAGGATTATAATCATACTAATTAATTGATGTTATGCTCCATGATCAATCCAATCGCTAACTAAGTGGTTACCTTTTATGAGAAACTGCGGCAGAAGCCTCACCCATATTTAGTTGATAAGATTGAAATTCTACGGGGAAATGAATTCTCGTAAAGGCTTGATTTGGAATTGTGCTTACTTTCAAAAGTTATTGGTATTTTATAGGACAAAAGTTGTACCATTCTCTTTTTTCTTTTTTTGACTCGAACATTGCATTTAATGCAAATTTGACGGTGAAAAAAGTTTGACCCAAAAAATTAATATAATAGAAAATATCTAAAAGTTATTCACGTATGTATATCAATGGTGGTAAAATTATATTAAATTATGTTGTAAATACAAAACAAATTTATAATAACACAATGCAACAACTTTTTTATTATTATTAAAAGTTACATTTATTAGCAAATTTTTTTACTATTGATGACATCCAGTCATCCGGAAACCGGGTTCCTCACCCCGGTAGGACGCACCGGATACCTCGTCCGGCTCCTAATGGAACGCGTGGATTCCCATAACGGATCCGGCATAGATCCCTTTCTCTGCGGAAAGATTCTAGAAGTGAAGTGATGATGTCCCACAAGGAGTCTAATTCTAGTGTTGTACTAGGAGAAGGACTTTGTGTCCCATCAGGAGTCCAATTCTAGTGTTGCACTAGGAGAAGGACTCTGTGTCCCACGTGGACTCTAGAAGGCAAGTCTTTCAGATTGATTGAAAGTAGGGTTTGGGAACTCTCCTAAACCCAGTCCAACTCTATCACGAGCCCTATAAAAGGAGGGTACTTTTAAGGTAAATTCATTCATTCTATTCAAGCCAAAATACTAAAAACTAAGAACAAACCATATTGACTTAGGCATCGGAACTTACCCTAGAGGTTACCGGTGGCTTATCCTTTCTGTTTTGCAGGAACGATACCCGATCGGGCCCGAAGAACAACCCGAGCCCTAATCTCTAGACGGATTTCAGACAATCTATCATTTGGTGCGGTGAGCGTAGAATGACTAATTATGAATTCAAGTTCCGGTAACATGACTTCAGATACCATGGGAGATGACTCTCTCATGACCATAACAACCCCATCCCTCGCAACACTGAACTCGTCAGTATTCCCCTAAGCAGCGGTGATTAATCGTATAGCCAACAACCTAAGCCCTGCCGATGCCAGAGACCTAAGGCAGGCAATTCTACAAATTCAAAACCATGGTATGGTAGGCCCAACTATCAACAGCAGCACGTCCCCTCTGATCACAGGGATAGACGGTCTGGGGACAGGGGTGGCCAGGAGCTTTTTTCCATTACCACAACTAGAGATTAGTTCAGCGGCCCCGATAGTAGTAACCCCATCGGCGTACGCCTTCTTAGGAGACACCATGCAGATAAATTAGCTAAACCTGATCTTTGCAAGGTATGGAGAACTCCAAGGTACAACCCAGCAGCCGCTGACGGTGGGAACCTCACTAGCCCCACCAACCTCATAAGCAAGGCTACCCAATTACCAGACCCTGGTTCAGACACCCCCTCTCAGTTATCACCCTACTCATGGGTACATGTTGGGACCGCCACCAGCACCAGCAGCAGTATCCGCACCGGAGGGAGCAAATGATCTAGAGATGATGGTACTGTTCAAACACTACTTCTCGCTGTTCTCAGTCCCGATCCAGGAGCCGTTGCTAGAAAGCAGAGGATCTTGTTTCACTAATCAGATCCTGGACATGCCATGCAACCTCAAATTTAAACAGTTAAACTTCGAGAACTATAATGGGAAAACGGACCCCTACGTCCACTCAAGAAACTATAAAAATCGAATGGAAATAGCGGGAGGCAACGAAGGGTTAATGTGCAGGCTATTTTCATCGACACTGGTGGGCCTGGCATCCTACTGGTTCGAAATGCTAGAGCCGGCTTCGATCAATAGTTGGGAACAGCTCAAAGAACAGTTCTACACTAAGTTCTACGGATCGGTACCCACTGGAACGGCTAGTAGAACTTTGCACAATGTAAAACAAAGATAAGGGGAGTCCCTCACAGAGTTTGTGGACCGGTTAAATTTGGCAACAGTGGAGATACGAAAACTGGATTTCCACACAGCACTGGAAGCGTTAATCGCCAACACAACCAATGAAAGATTAAAGGCAGACTTGGTCCTAAGGAAACCCCAAAATATAACCCAAATGATCTTTATAGACAAAACCTTCATAGAGCTAGACGAAGTGGGAGCACCGGCCAAGACCGGCAAGGAGGGAGAGAGGGGATCAGAGGACAGGCGGTCAAAGAGGGACAGAAGAGACCATAGGCAGCCGAGAGGGTTCACCCCACTAAACCGGCCATTAAGCAAAGTACTGATAGCGGTGGAGAAAAGCAGAGATAAAAAAGGCCTATCCTACCCGGAAGCCAGAAGAGGACAAACGATGGGAGAAGACAAAAACGCATACTGCAAGTACCATAGGGTGAACGTCCATGATACCAATGACTGCAGACGCCTGGCTGAGGATATCGAGGAGCCGATAAAGAAAGGCAGGCTCCAAAAGTTCATGGATAAGAAGAGCAGAGGAGAGACAAAGTAGCCGACCTCGGAAGAAGGCAAACCGGCCAAAAGAACCAAGGGAGTGGTCATGGTAATTGCAGGAGGAGATTCGCCAGCTAAGAAAACCAAAAGAGCCAGGGAGACGGGAAAGGACTGTAAACCTAACCCTCACTTTTAGAAGAAAGCTAAGTACAACCAGGCCATGCGGATGCCCTCATCATGGAGGCCGAAATCGAAGGAAACCTGGTCAAACGAATCCTGGTAGACACAGGGAGCTCCACTAACATCATCACCAAGCACGTAATAGAAAAGCTGAAGGTAGCGTCCAGCCGGATCGACCCAGTGCATGCCCAATTGGTCGACCTTAGCAGACACATGGTACCGGTAGCAGGACAGGTGTCGTTGGACATAGAAATCGGAGATGAGAAACATGTCTGGAGGGCAAAGGCAGACTTCACTATCATAGACTCCCCGTTGGCGTACAACACCATATTAGGAAGACTACTCCTTTCAGAATCAGAGGTGGTACTATCTATCCGGTACTTGACACTGCAAATATCCACCTCTGTCTGATGGGCGGTAGCCAGAGGAAGCCAGCAAATAGGACGTATTTAGCATCCCTACAACCGGAAAGAAGAAATCCGGAAAAAGAGGTAAGAAAGATGAAACCGGTGGATAAACTAGAAACACTGACAATCGCATCAGAAAGAAGCATCTGGATCTCCCCAGACCCTGACAGTAGCATCAAGGAGCAAATTGTACAAATGATAAAAGAGGAGTAGAATACATTTGCCTGGAAAATTAGTGACATCGAAGGGGTACCTTCGGAAATCATGAAGCACACTCTCAATGTAGACCCGGAGGCAACGCCAATAGTCCAAAAAAAGTGAAAGTACACACAAGAAAGACAAAGGATAATTGAAGAAGAGATCCAGAGACTAATGGAAGCAGGTCACATCAGAGAAGTCCACTACCCTAAATAGCTGGCAAACGTAGTAATGGTCAAAAAGGCGAATGGAAAGTGGCGCATGTGCATCGACTTCATTGATCTTAACAAAGCATGTCCCAAAGATAGTTACCCACTATCAACCATAGACCAGCTGGTAGACTCAACGGCCAAGTATGCCATCTACTCGTGTTTAGACGTGGCTTCCGGATATCATTAGATTCCTATGGACCACGCCTATCAGGAGAAAACGTCATTCATCACCCACAAAGGAACCTATTGCTACCAAGTCATGCCCTTTGGGCTGAAAAACGCAGGAGCAACCTACCAGAGGCTGGTAAACAGAATGTTCATGGAATTGATTGGGAAGACGGTTGAAGTATACGTGGACGATATGATCGTCAAGAGCCAAACCCTGGAAGAACACCCCAAGACCTAAGGGAAGCATTTTCCATCCTCCAAAAGCACAGACTCAAACTCAACCCAAAGAAGTGCGTATTCAGGGTGCGAGGAGGAAAGTTCTTAGGGTTTATGATCTCACAAAGGGGAATCGAGGTAAACCCAGAAAAGATAAAAGCGATGTTAGAGATGACTCCACCAAAAACCCTTAACGACATCCAGAAGCTGAACGGGAGGGTCACCGCCTTAGGAAGATTCGTCTCTTTCTCTGTAAAAAGATGTATGCCCTTCTACAAGGCACTAAAGAAAGGCTAGGCTTTCAAGTGGGATAAGGAGTGCAATGAGGCATTTGATCAACTGAAATAATGCCTCACCTCGCCTCCGCTGCTGAGCAGGCCTGTACAAGGAGAAAAGTTATACATATATTTAGCAACCATTAACGAGGCTGTCGGATCAGTTCTGGTAAGAGAAGAAGGATGGCAGTAATTTCCAGTATATTACACGAGCAAGGTGCTGAAAGGGGCAGAAACAAGATACCCTGATAACTCATATCCACATAGGCATATTTAGGTACATTTTAACTTATTTTCTTAGTTATTTTCGCATTTTAGTATTAGTTTTATTGTTTTCTTAATTAGTTTTTTATTTTATTTTATTTTATTTATCCTTATTTAGTGTTATTTACCTCTTTTAGGTGCTTGGAAGTAGATTTTGGCTTTTTAGGAAGGTTGCTAGAAAAGGATTTGTTGGAGCTTGAATTTCAGCTGGATTTTCGGAAGAGTTAGAGGCTGTTTTAGTTCTAAAATTATCCTGTAAGATTGTGCGTCTGTCCATTAGCTTTCCATAGCATCTTGAATCACGCCAATCGGAGCTGTATCGGAGAAGTTAGCTGAGGTTTTCTGTAGATTGTTTGGGTCCTACGGGTCAACCCTCCCTTGTTGAATTTTTCTTCTTATTTGGGCCAGATTTCTCTTTAAGGGGCCCAATACCATACACTGTAAATTTCCAGTAGGCCTTGTAATTAAGGAGGTTAATGAGAGACTCCTAATTAGGTTAAGAGAAGGAGAGCCTATAAAAGAAAGAAGAGGAGAAGGTTTTAGGGACTGTTTTTTACTTCTTCTAAAACGTTTTGGGAGGCTATCAAGAGGACAAGGCTGCACGTTTTTCCTGAAGATTTTCTATAGAATTTGTTTAGTTATGACTAACTAAACTCTCTTCTAGTTGAGGTACTTAGAAGTTTAATTCCATTCGATTCATGAGACTTATGTTTTAATTGTATTCTTTCATCCGAATATTTGTTCAATTCCCGCACTATAAATTGTTCTATTGCTGTTGATTTAATCAAATTGATTTGGCCAGTTAATTCATTGATTGTACTGCATATCACCGAATAGAATAATATATCCGTGATTGTTGTTCTATCATAGTGGCAAGTTAGCTTCGTGTAAAGTTAACAGAATTAAATAATTTAGTCTTTATGATTTACGGCGTTTCCAATTTCATTAACTAAGATAGAGGTCTTTTTTGTGTTTAATGCTGTCATAGGTTAATTCTTATTAAGAGGTTTCTTGGAGATTATCTATTGGCTAGGGAAGTAGTTTATTCGGGCGTTTCCTGGGACTATCGATACATTAAGAAAAATTGGTTATTGAGTGCATTTCACCTTTAACTATAACTCTGTCTATTTGGATAATTGAATTGGATCTTTGGTGTCTGTGATTGAATTACGAAATTAAACTGAAAAGTTTCTCGGCTAGTTTTTCTTTCTATTGATTTATTCTATTTTAATTTACATTCTGCAAATTGATTTATTTTTTTTATTATAAACCAATTTCAATCCAATCTATTTTCTTTCTTTCTACAAATAAATATACCTACATTAATCCCTGTGGTTCGACTCCGTTCTTGCTATACTACCCAGTATAAGGAACCGGAGATATTAAATTAAACTTTGACGGGTTGACAACCTATCATACCTGAACATTGAAATGCTGGCGCTAGCCCTACTATCCGCGGCTAACATACTAAGGCCTTACTTCCAGGCACACACATCATCGTCAGACCGGAAACATTCGAGAGATTGGCTGAATGGGCGATATGGTTAAGAGAATTCAACATCAGATTTGAACCCAGGCAGGCCTTAAAGGCACAAATCTTGGCAGATTTTGTAACAAAGTTTAAAAGCCTTGAACAGAACTCAACACCCCCATCTGAAGAATGGGACGTTTTTGTGGATGGAGTGTCATCAAAAGAGGGAGCAGGGGCCGGCATATACATCCGGGGACCAAACCGATTCCGACTCCACTACGCAGTAAAGCTGGATTTTCCAACCATAAATAATACAGTAGAATATGGGGCAATGATCATGGAACTAGAATTGATCAGGGAACTAGGACCAGACAAGGTTCGGATACTCAGCGATTCCCGGCTGGTGTCAAATCAAATAAACAAACACTTCAAAGTAAGGGACCTAGCCATGAAAGGATACTTAGATAGAGTTTGGATATTGCTGAAACAAATCAAGGCATAAGGAACTGCATGGAAGATAGGAAACATACCTTGGGAAGCAAACAGTCTGGCAGAAGAGCTTGCTAAAGCTGCTTCCAACAAAGAAGAGTGGCAGCACTTGTATTACCCATACGAAGTACAGTCGCACCCAAGCACTGGACAAAAGGACGCTCTGGCGATAAGCCACGATAACGCATGCTGGACAAAACCCATCATTGATTTTCTCAAAGAAGGAAAACTGTCGTAGAAAGAAATAGAGGCCCGCCGGATCTTAAGGAAATCAGCCAGATATGCGGTTATGGACGGATAACTCTACCGGAAGTCTTTCAGCCGCCCATGGATGAAGTGCATCTCATAAGAGGAAGGAAACTACGTACTGAAGGAGCTCCACAAAGGTATTTGTAGATCTCATCAAATGGCCTTAGCCACGGTCCACAGGGCGTGCCACCAATGCCAGGTACATGCCAAGAAGACAAACCAGCCCCTAGCAGAGCAAAGGCCCATCCTGACAGTATGGCCTTTCTCCACATGGGGAATTGACCTTGTGGGTCCGATGCCGGAAGCAAGCAGACAGCGGAAGTGGATAATCGTAACCGTTGATAACTTCACCAAGTGGGTGGAAGCAGAAGCCCTCTCCACCATCACTCCGAAAAAAATAATAAGCTTTATAAAGGAATACATCTTGGGAAGGTTCGGTATACCAAATACAATCATCAAGGATAATAGGACCCAGTTCACCTCCAGAAAATTTGGAGAGTTCTGCAAAAACTTCCATATAACCCATAGATGCAGCTCGGTTGGACACCCACAGAGCAACGGCATGACTGAGGCCACAAACCGTACGTTATGCGATGGCATCAAAAAGAGGTTGGAAGGGCACAAAGGAGCATGGGCTGAGGAACTCATCAGCGTCCTCTAGGCGTACCAGACCACTCCAAGGCGAGCAACAGGAGAAACACCTTTTGCACTAACATACGGCACCGAGGCTGTGATCCCGTTGGAGATAGGCTCCCCAAGTGACCGGGTGATTTACTATAACGAAGTCCAGAATGACATCAACCTGCGTTTCCATTTGGACTCATTAGAATAGAGATGAGAGAGGGCCTTCGTCCTCATGGCGGCTTACAAAAGCAAAAGCGCCAGATATCATGACAAGAGAGTTAAAGCGGTAACATTCCAGCTAGGAGATCTTGTACTCTGAGACACGGAGGCTTCTCAGGCACGAGAGGGCAAAAAAAAATTAGCAGTCAGATGGGAAGGGCCCTACCGAGTCGAAAAGGCACTAAGACCAGCCACATACAAATTAAGCCACATGGATGGAAGGGAAATCCCGTGCACCTGGAACTCAAGAGCACTTCAAAAGTATCGCCAGGCATAATGACCCATTGTATGTTGCACTCTTTTTCCCTCAGTAACGATTTTTCCTACAGGGTTTTCCTTGCTGAGGTTTTTTTATGAGGCAAACTTAGCATTCTAATGTTGTATCATTGCAAATAATAAAATCACTTCCAGATATATGATTCTACATTTTATGTTTAAGACCGTTTAAACACATTATTTGCTTTCGATAAACTGCGGCCCTTACCATAACAAATATTCGCTTCCGAATAAAAATCCAATTAAGTCCGGTTTTATTAATTCACTTTCGACTCTGGGACTTATCATGATAACTAGTTCGCTTTTGGACACAGTTCATGCTTAAAAATTCAAATAATAATTTGTCTTCAAATAATAATGAAACTATAACCATGGAATCTCAAACAGGATATGGAGAAAAGTTAAAGCATTGTATTAAAAAGAACCCCTTGAAGGGGGAAATAATTACATCTTTTCCTAAAACTATTAGGGATTCTGTATGTCAGTGGAATCCCTATTCGGGTCAACTAAGTCTTCCCCTAACGTGGGAGCTTCAGGCAGAATGTTGCTTGTTTCTTCGGGCAGAGGAAGAGGAAGAAGATCCGTTTCCTCAGGAAAATCTACCTCAATATCCCCAAAACAGATGTCCGAATGGACCTCAGCGCATCTATCCAAGATGCTATCACCGTACAAAAGGGCCAACCACTCATTCCTTGCGCTTTTCTTTTGCCACCACGCGATCACTTTTGCGGCCCTCCCCCTCTTGCTCGAGAGCAGCTTCGGCGGAAGACAAAGAGCGTTTCAAAGCTGCATTCTCAATAGCGGCTGTGTTGAGAGATTTTTGTTGCTGTTTAGCCTTCTCAGCAGCCTCAACCAAGGCCTCCTCCATCTTTTTCCTTTCCAGAGCACCCGCTATACTTTGATTATAGATGTAGTCTGCCTCTTCAACTCTTTTCAGTTCCTCATAAAGGAATGGGATGGCTTGCAAAACAAGTCTGGTAAATACAGCTAAAAGACATTGGGAGTAATGAGATCAGGACACTTACGGTGTAAAGCTTTCTTAGGACTCGAGTGCCGATGGTCTGGTTACTCAAAGCCCCCACCTTAGAAGAATCGGTCGGGAGATACATCCCATTGCTCAACTCCAGCTGGACTAAAAGATTAGCCAGGCTGGCTTCCTTCCCAAATTTGGAAAGAAGGATATCCCAAATTGGGCTATCAGTAACAACAAGATGAGAAAAGTCCGGAGCCACTTCCTATGAAACAAAACAAGAGCTAAGTGAACTTCATCCAGTATAACAAAAGGCAGTAAAAGGGGAATCTTACCATCTAGATCTTTTTCCCTTTACTCATACCAGACATGGGAACAGCAGTTCTCTTCTTACTCCTAGGGGCGGGCTCGACACGCCCACCCAGTACAACTACTGGCTCCGGTTGGCCAGGAGTGGGAATAGTTGGAACCGGTGTAGTTGTGGAGGTAGTTGAAGGCATGGATCCACTCCTCTGAGCACGTAAGGCTGCAACAGTATTACCGAGTGACATCCCTGCCAAAAATGAAAAATATAAGTATTAGGGAAAAAGTACCTTGACCTTTTAAGGGATCAATAAAGAACACAGGAAGCCTAGTCTGCTCGTCGAGTGCCGCCAAAAGCAGCCCCTGGCGGAAAGCCTTAACCGCATACTGGAGCTTCTAGTATTGAGTAGGGACGGATGTCAATAGTTCCAGATCCGTCATTTCTTGGGCGAGAGCATGTCCTTTGCTCCCCTCATTTAGGATGTCGGTTGAAAAGACTAGGTGGTTAGAAAGACGGGGCGTCGTCCTTCAGCTTTACAAAGAAAAAAAGGCCTTTGAAGCCCTTAACTGATGAAGTACGGCCCGAGAAATACCGAAAAAGGGGCCCCTTGGCCATTGTAAGGTGATCACTGTTCGTGTTCCGGAGGACCAAGGTAGCAATGTGCCGGAACAAAGCACCGGTTAACTGAATGCTGAGATTACTGCACAGCCAATACAACATGTAGATATCCTCCATGACATTCAGGTGGAGCTGTGCAGGGCACACATTGTACCGGTTCAACACGCTACAGATCTCTTCTAGCAGCGAGTAGGTGAACCCACCCACAATGTGGTGGAGATAGATGGAGAAGAAGTAAAAGGAGGCTGATGGACTCTTTGGCTAGGAGTGAGACAATGGCAAGCTCCCAACCAAGGATGGTTAGACTATAGTTGGTGTATTTCCCCGGCGGTGATGGAGGAAGACATTTCAGATATTCTGGTTGTTAGGGTTTCCCCCACGGCATTTCTGGTGGTCTGGTGAGATGAGGGGCAGCATGTTGGTGCGCTGGTTTCCCCGGCGGAATGTGTCCTCTCAGAAGACTTCGACGTGGAAAGTCTGGCAGCATTGGAGTCTACCTCCACAAAAGGAGACGGAGGATGAGGAACAGTGTTTGAAGACCATGAATAATTTGGAGACTCTAAAAATCCCAGAGAGATTCATAGGAACAGAGGCAATATATCTAAAACTGGGGCGAGGAAACAAAAGGAAAATGCAAGCAAAATAACAGTAAAAGGAAGTGAGGAACTTATAGGCTTTGCTCGGAAATGTTAAGAAATCAGAGTGAGGCTTGCTGGAGAAGAAGAGCGCTGACTAAATAGCCTTCTGGGAGGAAAAATGGATAGTCACAACTTATGGAAATCGAGAGTCAGATCAAAGGTCTCGTCTCTGCAACTGCTCAGTATGTGGCAGATAGTAGGTGAGAACATGTCTCTAGGCAGGGTTTTAGGTATTAAAACCCTAAAGGGTTTTTCAAGACCGGGGGGAGGGGGGGACTTCTGATGACATCCATCATCCAGACACCGGGTCCCTCACCCAGGTAGGGCGTACCGGATACCTCGTCCGGCTCCTAATGGAACGCATGGGTTCCCATAATGGATCCGTCATAGATCCCTTTGTCTACAGAAAGGTTTTAGAAGAGAAGTGATGATGTCCCACTAGGAGTCTAATTCTAGTGTTGTACTAGGAGAAGGACTCTGTGTCCCACCAGGAGTCCAATTCTAGTGTTGCACTAGGAGAAAGACTCTGTGTCCCCCGTGGACTCTAGAAGGCAAGTCTTTCAGATTGATTGAAATTAAGGTTTGGGAGCTCTCCTAACCCAGTCCAACTCTATCACGAGCCCTATAAAAGGAGGGCACTTTTAAGGTAAATTCATTCATTCTATTCAAGCCAAAATACTAAAAACTAAGAACAAATCATACTGACTTAGGCATCGGAGCTTACCTTAGAGGTTACCGGTGCAGGAACGATACCCGATCCGCCCCGAAGAACAACTTGAGCTCGGATCTCTAAACGGATTTTAGACAATCTATCATTTGTACGGTGAGCGTGGAACGATCGACTATGACTTCAAGTTCCTGTAATATGACAATATCAAAAACCCTACAAACTTGAAAGGAAAAACCTATAGTAGGTTCCTAAAAGTAATGGGTCTGCTCATATGAAAGACCTTGGCTCTGTTCAAGACAAAGCAGTACAAAAAAGTGAAACACATACCATGTGTGGACTGAACCCCTTTGGGCTTGAAGTCAAGAATAATTAACTTTCAACCTTAAAAGGCTTGAACCAGACTGAGGGGGGACTTTTGATGGCATAATGGAAAATTCCCTAGCAAGCGAAGAATCCAGTATTGGGCAGACTACAATCCTTCCATAACAAAGGGACTATATCCTAATCAAGGCATAATTCTCCCTTACTTGCTTATTAAGGAGTCTAAATCCTATTTAGGATAGAACTCTACAAAGGTATCATTTTATCCTAATTGGGAATCTTTCCTATTGGTTAAACAAGAATATCAATCCTAATCTATTTAGGACAGTTTGGAGCCTATATAAATGTCTCTCTACCTCAAAAGTTACAAAGATAAACTCTCTTATTTCTACTCTATTGCTTCTTGATCTCTTACTGACTTGAGTGTCGGAGTATCTTTATTTTGTTTTGCAGGTCCTGACCTAGTCTTCCTCAAAACGAGAAGCATCATAGCGGATGAATTTTTCACATAATTCATCATTGGTGCGGTGAGCGTGGAACGACTGATCATAACTTCCAGTTCCGCTAACATGAAAACATTAAAAACCCTACAAACTTGAAAGGAAAAACCTATAGTAGGTTCCTAAAAGTAATGGGTCTGCTCATGTGAAAGACCTCGGTTCAAGATAGAGCATTACAAAAAAGTCAAACACATACCACGTGTGGACTAAACCCCTTTGGGCTTGGAGTAAAGAATAATTAACTTTCAACCTTAAAAGGCTTGAACCAGACTGAGGGGGGACTTCTGATGTCATAATGGAAAATTCCCTAGCAAGCGAAGAATCTAGTATTGGGCAGACTACAATCCTTCCATAACAAGGGGACTATATCCTAATCAAGGCATAATTCTCCTTACTTGCTTATTAAGGAGTCTAAATCTTATTTAAGATAGAACTCTACAAAGGTACTATTTTATCCTAATGGGGAATCTTTCCTATTGGTCAAACAAGAATATCAATCCTAATCTAATTAGGACAGTTTGGAGCCTATATAAAGGTCTCTCTACCTCAAAAGGTATAAGAAAATACTCTCTTATTTCTACCCTACTGCTTCTTGATCTCTTACTGACTTGAGCGTCAGAGTATCTTTATTTTGTTTTGCAGGTCCTAACCTAGTCTTCCTTAAAACGAGAAGCCTCATAGCGGATGAATTTTTCACATAATTCATCAACTATCATATCTAATATTTCTTATAATGGACAAATATTAAATCAAGTCGTTTGTATGTTCTTTTATGAATCCACAACTCTCACCATAACTTTGAGCAGCTAGATTTGTGTACAATTTAACAAAGCTTTTAAAAAAAAAGTTAGGCTTAAACCCTGATATGATATCACAACATTTTTAACCAAGAAGTCGAGGATCCAAAATAACTATATTTATTAATGAAATTATAACACATTATTTTACTTGTGTCGTATATGTTTTAAGCATGATGAGTATTTGCGTTCAAGAGTGTATAAAAAATAATATAAATTAATAACATTCTTATTACCTTACTAATCAATATAAATATTTTTGGTTAGAAACCCGACCCTTCCCAATCCATCTCTACTAGAGATGGATTTGTGCATACATTTTTAGATTAGTTGCACAAAGTATTGATATGTAGTTAAAATTAACTAGTTTAAATGTTGAATCACCTAAATTTCAACAATTGTATATGTTTAAATTAATTTCTGATTACTACAAGAAATATTAAAATTAGTAAGTAAAATTTTGTCACAAAACAAAATTTGCTGTCAAGGGGTTAATGCAACTGTAATATTTCGAAAGTTACTATATGTATATTAATGTCGATAAAATTTTGTTGTAAATACATATGAACATAATTCTTTAAGAGCAACATCAACAACCTTTTTATCACTCTTAAAAGCTATAATAACAACTTTTTATATTTTTTTACCAAAAAAAACTTTTGCTATTGTACAATCTATTTTTTTACCTAAACTCAATAGATTTTCGAGTACAATCTAACTAAAGTTAATTAATAATGTCGGTCAAAATAATTCCTGTTTTCATAAATGAGTCGATCCATACATATAGATGATTACGTACGTACTCAGATTATTTGTATAAAAAAAAAAAAAGGAAAAAAACAATTTTAATTTAAAATCGTTTTTAGTAAATATAATATAAAAGTCGGTCTGTTGACTTTAGGTTATGTATAATTGTCTAATTCGTGGAAGAGATCAAGAAATAACAACTAAATTTGAAATACTTGTAATATTTCGTAATATTTGGCAAAAGTCGTATATTTATCGTCAGAGAGTTGGACCAAATCAATAACAAGTTAAAACGTATATTTTTAGAAGCAAGCTTAATTAATTAATTCAAAGAGATATTTAGAAGCAAGCTTAACGACTTATTTGCTGGCATTTTTTTGACATATATATTGGAGAGTATCACACGTAATTAACTAATTATGGATTACACACTAGCAGAAGTTCTTAGTTGTAGAAAAACTCTATCTTGATTATACACTTTTCTATACCAGTGAATTATTATAGAAGATGATTGTCAGACGATTATATTGTAGCTCAAGAATAAGAACAATGTTGATTCTTAAGAGAAAGACTAATAGAATAGATCATAATCACACTTCTGAAATTGTGGTTGATTTTCATTCGGATTTACATCTTCCAGTTAAAAAAAAAAAAAAAATTAGTGATATTCGACTGACAATATGTATGAAAAGTCTCTTTAAAATTAATACCAGTCGACTTATTTTTAGACAAATGGATCGACATTAGTTATTTAATTAATTATGAGAGGAATGTAGCATAAATCCATTAACAACTATCTGTACATTAAATGGCCGACTGCAGGATACAAAACATATATATATATATATATATATATATATATATATATATATTAATTAGTATTCCGTGATGTCATGTAAGAAATTGTAAGAACCATTAAAAAAATTATTAAAATGTGTTAATTATAGTATTATTTTATTAAAATATCTTCGCTATTAATTTTGAGAATATGAATCATTTTTTTTAATCTTTTGTAATCAATAAAAATCTAATTAAATAAGAAGTGTTTGAAGTTAAGATTTATTCTTCAATCAAATCATTGGATTAAAAACACAAAAGAGTTTGAATAATTGAATTATTGGAATAAATTTGAATTAATTAAAAAGTTGTGAAATTAATTTTTCCTAAAGAAAAAGTTATGCATGAAGTAAATTCAATTCCAATAGCAGTGAAAGAAAATCGGTGTGCATGTTAGCGATTGTTTTATATATACAAAAGCCACATCTTTTATTCCTTTTAGTTTATAATTCCTATTTAACTTGTTCAAGTTTAAAGGTCTTAGAATGATGTTTTTAGTGGGAAATCAATGGTATGAACATTGTTGCTAGAGAGACATAATTAACAAGATTGCCAAAGAGAGTTCTTACAAATTCAAAGGAATTTCATAAGTAATTCAATAAATCTTGTAATCTTGTTATCATAAATAATACTTCTCTTCTCGCGTAAACGTTAGTATAGTCGACCAAATCATGTAATTTTTTTTATTGATTACATGTTAATTTTCTTTTTTGATACTAAGCTTATTTAATTAATACTCGATACGTTACAATTTCTAACAAATATTAAATGTGGAGTATATTAAAAAAATAATTAAATATTATCTGATTACTTTTTTTTTTTTAAAAAAAACGGAGGTTGTAGATGGCTATTAAGATAATAAATACATACAGTCAAAGCGTATGTACGTCATGAACAAATGATAATAGTCCACAAAAAAGAGGGTTTGTTTATCCAAATTTTCAATTTAGACTAAAATATAGTATAATTGAGAACTATTATCAAGTGGACAAAAGAAGAAAAGAAGTCAGATCTACATTTCCCGTAATTAATGTAAAATTAATACACGTATCATGTTACACTAATTCATTTTAAGAAATTAATTAATTGTTGGTTAATGGGAATGCATACCTAATATAAGGTATTTAGTCTTTATCTGTAATTAATTGAGGAAAACGAAATCCATATGTAGACTATGTCATCTGTATACAATCAATAGAGTAGTTCCACCGTCAATTGTCGCATAAATATTGGACACTGTGCTCATTAAAATCATTATAATTTAATTTATTGTCATTTTTATTTTTTATTTTTTTTCTCCTGTATTACATAATTTTCTGTGAAATTTCTATATCAAATAGGGACATCAAATAGCTCGCAGATTACACTTGAAAACATAATTTTATTATTTGTGAAACTAATACTCCATCTGTCCAATTTTGATAGTTAAAACTTCTATTTTGGTATCCATTAATATAGGTATTTTTTAATTTTTAATTATTACTTAAGTGATAAATTATCAAAAATATCCTTGTTACATATACATAAGTAATTAAAGGGACAATATTTATTTCACTTAATCATTTGGTATACTGAAAGTCTTTTAGTAAAAATATAGTTTGTTAATTAACTTTCTTAATTATCGTGCAATTAAAAAATTGCCTATCAATGTTCGACGGAGGAAGTATCATATAATGAACGACCTGAATGTATCTTGGAATATTATAACCTGAATGTATCTCGGAGAACTATAAGTTATAGCAGTAAAAATAAAAGAAAATCTAAAATAAATAGAAACAAAAATTAGAGCAATATGATGTGTTTTAATTAGATTACGTGTCAATCAATGTTTGGTAGCTTCGATAGTAGATGGTGTCAATCAAGTGTTCGATTTCTATTACCAGCATTAGAAGGAGTTTTGATATCATAATCCACCGAACTGTTATCCCGAAACTGGATTAATTGGCATCCAATATAGTGTTCGGAAACCGGTGGTATTAAAAAAAAAAAAAAAAGATTACATGTCAATATTTAGGTAAAAACCATATTTAATTTAATTATTTCTCCATTTTCTTTATTTGAAACTTTTTTTTTTTTCTTTTGGTAAAAGCTGAAAGAAAGCAAACAGAAACAAAGGAAAAAGCATTAGCTAAGCCTGGAATTATCATAAGAAAAGAGACTCCAAGCAAATCTTTCTGGATAATGCTTTAGTTTCCACTTTTTACTCCACTCTTTGAGTTTTAACAAGCAGAATTGGTTTTTGTCAATATGGGTTTAGATTATCATATCCAAAAGTTAAAGATCCAATTTTGTTCAACTTATTTTATTGTCGAGTAAAGATATAGTTTTAGTTTTGAACCTACTCATGTGTAAAAAGCTTACAAAACAAAAAAAAAAAAATTATAGATAAATCCAGCCCATTAAATCGGGGCCTAGAATAACCAGACTCCTGAAAGTATGAAGCCATAACAGGGAAATTACTCCATATGTCTAAATATCCAAATTTATTATTTGTTATAGCAACCCTTATTTCTTGTATTTAAATAATAACTTAATTTATTTTCCTATTAACTCATTTTACTATAGTCACACTCTTAAGGGATTTTCATTGATTTTTTTTTTATCTTATTTTAGTTATTAATATTATCTTTTACGGCCTCTATGTTTTATTTAAAGGTGTGGAAGCCTAAATAAATAGTTATTATATATTGAATTAATATTGGTGCGAAACAAGGAATTTAGTATTGAGGATTTTACGTCTAATTTGTTGATCTCTTGCTTGATTTATGGTTGATCTTTTCACTAAACTTTGGATGCATTTTGGCCTTCTCAGCATCAATTGTTCTACTACAGTTTATTTTTATGGTAAGTTAATATATTTTTGATAATTAAGCTTTTGTTTCATTGTATATCAGATTGTTTTTTTTCCAAACAATTTATACGTTTTACGTTTTTCTTTTTGATTAAATATGATTTATTTTTTCAAATTTTCTTTTTAGTTTTATTATTTGACTATTCATGAAGCATTTATTTTATATGTATGTTCAGAGAATATTTTATGTATATTTAGGGGATATTTTATGTATATACATTTTATATTCAATAGACAATTTTTTTTTTTTTTTTTTTGAGTGATTTGTGTTGAATTTCATTAGAGAGCCAAATCGGTAACAAAAGCAATGACAATGGTAGAGGGGATATTGTCCGAAACAATTGGGGAAGTAGAGTGCAAACCAAGTTGAGCAAGCTGATGCGCAACTTGGTTAGCCTGTCTTCGAACAAAAGAAAAAGAAACAGACGCTATAGAGCTAGCAAGCACTCTACAATCCTCAACAAGTAAACCAAAAGAAGAGAAGTCTTCAGTACCCGAATTTTTCAAAGCTAAAATCAAACTTTGTGCATCACCCTCTATTTCGACAATCTCAATCCTGCAGATGGGGCGAAAGAACCCAAAACTGAAGAATGCCAAGAAGCAACAAAGGAACCATCAGAGTCCCCAAGAATGCAACCCAAACCAATCCTCTCACCTTGGATGTCAACAGCAGCATTAAAATTGCACTTCATTCCTATCACGGGTGGCTGCCAACGTTGAAGTACTAAAGAACCAGCTAATTTTGATGACGGCAATTGCTGCTGGTGTTGACCAGTACGCCAACGTCGCAGGAAATCGCCAGTAGATCGAGCTAAAGCCGCCGGCGGAATGGTCTTCTGATTCCATACCGCTTAATTCCTGCTGAACCAAATAAACCACGCCACCACTTCTCCTAAACTAGGATCCTCCTTGCTGCAATTAGTAACCAATTCTTGCCACCATTCCCGAATATTCGTTGCATTCCAAACAATAGCAGCCATCGGAGTTGAATGCCAAAATTGTGCAGCAACCCGGCGCCGTAGCAAAATATGTAATTCGGTCTCCGCCTCTTCACGACACTAGGGACAAAAAAACTCAACATCCACTCGACGAGTTTGAAGGTTCACTCTAGTTGGTAAGACATCCCAAACTGTTCGTCATCGGAAACATTTAATTTTAGGGGGACAAGTCAATTGCCATAGCCTACTCAAAGGTGCCAATTATATCACCGTAGATGGATTCGGATACGACTTCATTAACTTATAGTAGGCTGATTTAACGCTGTAAAATCCTCTCTTATCCCACCTCCAACATAACCGATCTTCAGTATCACACATTGATAAAGGAATTGTCAAAATCAATTGTTGATCCTCCGGTGAAAACAAGTAAGATAAAATATCATAATCCCAATGACCTGTGTTAGTTAGTAACAAAGCTACATGACTTCCTTCCAAACCCGGAATATAGGACCCCATATCCAGATACCCCATGTCTGAGGGCAGCTAATGATCACCCCAAATTCGAGTATTTCGACTGTTGCCAATACGATGGAACAGACCCTCCTTGACCAATTCCTGCGCCGCTTCGATACTAGACCAAATGAAGCTCGGGCTTCGACCTTTTAGAGCAATACAAAAATTAGCATCAGGAAAATACCAAGCTTTAAACAATCTTGATACTAAAGAATGCGGGTCTATCAGAAATTGCCAAGCTTGCTTCCCTAAAAAGGCTATGTTAAACTCCCGAAAACGTCGAAAGTTCACACCACCCCAAGCCCGATGTACATAAAGAGACTCCCACGCCTTCCATGTAACTCCCCTACCCCACCAATAACCATTTAAAAGGACCTCCATCTACCGACAAATGTGTTGGGGGAGAAGAAAGATTGACATAATATATAAAGGCATGGCCTAAGCAACAGCCTTAATTAAAATCTCTTTTCTGCTTTGAGATACCCGTTTAGCACTCCAGTCTCTAATTTTTTTATTTAAGCCATTCGCAACATATTGAAACGTGTCAATTTTGTTCCTTCCTACTAATATTGGTAGCCCTAGATAATGATCCTGCACATCCACCGCCTCCACACCTAAAGATTGTAGGATTTTAGCAACAATTGGCCCCGACATTAGGACTAAACATGATTTTTAACTTCACATAATTTATTTGCTGCCCAAAAGCCCGTTCATACTTCTCAAAAATCTCTTTCACAGCTAAACTCTCCCTTATATGAGCCTGGAAGAAGAAATAACTATTGTCAACAAAAAAAGATGTGAAAAAGAAGGTGTTCTGGGACAAATTTGACAGCCATGCAAAATCCCTGGATTCTCTGCTTATCGAAACAACTCTGAAAGCCCCTCCGCACACAGAATAAACAAGTAAGGAGAGAAAGGATTGTCTCAAACCACAGGTCGGCTTAAACGGCTGAAAAGTAGCATTCCTATTTGAAATATGATATTCTACTGAGCATACATAATGCAAAATCAAATTAATAAAGCGAATAGATCTAATGCATCATAGGTTTAAGAAAGTCCCATTCAATACTGTCATAAGCTTTCGACATGTCAACTTTTAGAGCTGCAAACCCTAGCTTGCCTGTTTTTCTCAAGCGCATTAAACGCCCAACTTCGAAAGCTATCATGATATTATCAGTAATGGACTGTTTAGGCACAAAGGCACTTTGCATCTCAGACACAATAGAATTAACCACCAACTTCAACCGATTTGCAATAGCTTTTGTCATAATTTGAAAGATGACATTACACAGAGCAATAAGACACAAATCATTAGCAGCAACACATACAGGCTTTTTAGGAATAAGCACAATATTGGTTTTATTCAAATCAGCAGGAATACAGCCAGTGTTTAGGCATTGAATACAAAAATTTACTACCTCAGTATCAATGAGAGACAAATGCTGTAGATGAAATCCCCGATTTAAGCCATTAGGATTGGGGGCTTTGTCTGGGTGCATAGAAAAAATCGCAACCTCGATCTCATCCACTGAATAATCTGCTATCAAACTCAATGCCTGCTCTTCACTAAGTCGTGATCTAACAAGCTGAATAAAATCCAGAACCGTACAACCTTGAGACCAGAATAAACTTTGAAAATGATCTTGAAGGAGTCTTTCCAAACCATGGTTCCAAACAAAACGAGTACCCTGACCATCCTGCAAGCCATTAAAATCATGCTTCTTCCGTCTTGTTGAAGCCGTCAAATGAAATAACTTAGGATTCTGATCTCCATCCCACAACCATTTATGCTTCGACCACTGCTTCAAATATCGTTCTTGAGCCAGTCTAACTGTATCTAATTCTGAACAGAGTTGCTGAAATTCATCGGAATCAGCTTGGTCTTGTCTGGTCTCAATCTGCCTTCGCAACTGTGATGTCTTCCCCCTAAATTGATTTCTGTAATTATTACCCCTATTTTGCAGTGAAGATGTACAAACTTGCAATTTTTGCTCAACTGAAATTAGTCCTTCTGGTTGCCATACCTCAACCATAAGGTCTTTGCAACTTTGCTCTTTAAACCAACCATTTTTATAACGAAACAGGACAATTCTACTTGGGTGCTGAGAGAAAAATTCAAGAACCATTACACTATGGTTTGATTAAGTAGCAAATACATTAGAGACTGCTGCCCTTGGGAATTAGTCGGACCATTCCCTTGTGGCAAGTACACGGTCAAGCTTTTCCTCCAACTCCACCCGTCCATGTAAGTTTCCAACACCATGTAAAGGGATAACCATGCATGGGAGCTTCAATCAAGCTACAAAAATCTAAGGTTTCCTAAAAACAAAATTCTTCCTTCCATTGAAAAACTGCCAAACTAGGCGTGACCACCGTTGAGCTAACGACGTTAAACAAAGCGCTTCTTGGGAGGCAACCTAAATTTTCATTCCATTGTTTTTTATTTATGTTTTTTTTCCAATGCATATGTGTGTGTTGTTTCTTGTAGTTTTTCTATTAAAAAAAATAGGAGAAAAAGAGAAGCAGAAAATTGGCACTCTCTGCCTTAACGATAGCTCGGCGAGCTGTAGTATGCGCACCGAAGCAGAAAGTCACCTTCCTCTGCCTCGACGACATCTCGGCAAGCTGACTTCCCTATTCCACAACAGAAAGTCCTCCTTCTCTGCCTCGACGATAGCTTGGCGAGCTGGCCATTGGCAGATCTAACCTTTTTTTGTAATTGTGCCATAACTTTTGCGTCTGACCTCTAATTGCAGTGATTCAAAATGTGTTCAAAAGCTAAGAGAAAGATGTACAACATTTTAGTTTTGCATTTCTCCAAATTCAAAATTTATCCGTGTCAAAATTGGCTTTGAACTTGCTACCTCTGCAAACATTGTTCTTCTGATTCTCCACCGTTCTTTCCTATAATCTAAGGGAGTATTTCTTTCCTTCTCTTTACACTTTGTGCTTAACTTAAATGCATTTTGAGGAGAAAATGCATTTTAAGTGTGGGAGAAGGGATTAGGAAAATTAGAGATAATTTTTAATTTTTAGGCTAGTTTAATTTTTATTCATGTGCTACTTTAACTTAGGGATTGCATGTAGTTTTTGCATAATTTCTCCCATAATTTGGATTCTCAGTTGTTTGTCTATGAGTAAATTAAGCTTAACTTCAAATTTTGAAATTGACTTGGTTTAGCCCTTGGAAAATCCTAATATTTGTCATCATTGAATCTAATGAACTAATTGGAAGTAGGAAGAATTAGATACAAAGCATGTTAGTGGGTTTGTCATAAAGATTGGAGGTTGAGCTTGGTTTACATATGTTTAAGCGCTGAAATTTTCTATACTTAAAAAAAAAGAGAGAAAGAAAGAAGAAGAGTCGTACGACTGTCCTTACAGTCGTGCGACTGTAATTTACAAATTACAGTCGTACGACTGTAATTTCGGAGCAGTTGCAGGAGCCCATATCTCTGCAACAGAAAATGGAGGAGAGAGGGAGGAGCATTAATTGCTCCGGGATGGACAGGAAGCAAGCAGAGAAAGCAGAGTAGAAAAGGAAAAAGAGAGGGAGAAAAAGCCAATCTTGAATTCTGGTGAAAGAATTAGAGAGAGAAAGGAGAAAAGAGCGAAGGAAAAGAGAGAAAACAAAAACCCACAAGTTCTTCTTTTCCTCTTCTATTTTCTTTTAATTCTCAGAATTAGGGTTAAAATTTGATAGAAATCCTTAGGTTAATCAATTAACTTCATAATCAAATTAAAATCTCGGACTTAAATCATTAGAATCCCAAGCATTTCGGATTTTCGGACATAAAGCTTCTCCTCTCAATTTCAAAGGAAAAGTGCAAATTCGTGTGGATTGGAGCGACGCCAGGGGTCAAATCGACTTGGATAAGCTTCTAAAAAGGTAGACACTTCTTTTACTTTCACTTTTTCTTGCTTTCTGGGTGATTGAAGTGTATTTTTGTGCATTTTCTACTGTGTTTTCGAGCTTCTGTTTCTGGAAATCAAGAACAATCGCACGACTGTTCTTGGATTTTATGAACAGTCGTACGACTGTATATACAGTCGTACGAGTGTTCCTGATTTCCAGGTTGTTTTTCTTTCATTTTGATTCGAATAAAATTTTGGCGAAATCCTGATTCTGGGAAGATTACAGTCGCATGACTGTAACTCTCATTCCAGAATCAGAATTTCACCTTTAAACCATACAAATTTATAAAAATCCATAAAAAATTAGAAAAATCCGAAAATCATCAAAATGAATTTTGATATGTGCATTCACAACCTTAGATTCAATTTTTAGTAAAATTGCATTTAGAACAATTCAACGACGGAGACCCAGTTCTCCCGAAAACCGACCCACCTTAAATATAAAAAATGCATGTAAACCGGAAAAATTGTTTTCAAAATGATTTTCTCACAAAAACCAAAATACAAGGACGTTTCAAAATGTTTTCCAGGTCTAACCGGACCGGCTAGCCGAGCCAGCCCGGTTATCCCCTATATGCATGCCTCCAATTCTTGATTTCTCCATTCTGTCTATTTGAGTCCTAATTGTGGCGTGCCGTATAAATTATGCTAACCTTTGTTTTGCAGCTTTTATTTATGTACATTTTTCTTTTTATTTGTATTTTAATAGAATTAATCGTGTATTTTACGCGGTTGTAAATATTTTTAGATTCTCGTGTATCCTAGGCGATTGTATAAGTGAGGCGAGAGTTTTTATTTTTCTACTCGATTTGGTTGTAGGCCAATTAATATTTATTACTTTTCTTTATTTTTGCATTATATATTTGTATGCACGCTGTATGCCTTTTATATTCAATAAAATTGACTTTAGAATTTAAAATACCATTTCGAGAACATTGGCAATATTTAATTTAATTAGACACGAAATAAGAGACTTGTCCGGACCCGAATCTCTGGATAGTGTAGCGACCGTTCATCCGGTTCAGCTACCTTAAGAATTTCTCGGTTGAGCTGAGCCGGGTGGCGACTCTACAATATTCATCGAGACTTAGGTCTCGGTTCTTTTAAGAATTAATTCCATTTATTTTCCAAACCGTTTTTCCATTTATAAAAACCCCACGCGAGGGAGGGGTCCGCCCGAGATCGTGGCGCCCCTTCCGAAAGGGAGTCCCGCATTCAGTCGAAAACGTCGTCCGCTCACAGTGGCGACTCTGCTGGGGAATTTCTTAAAAAGTTTTCTTAAAAACTTAAAAGAATTTTGACAAGCCCTGAAAAGTGTCTAATTAAAATGGGGCGGATGATTCTCTTTTGGTATTTTATTTGCATTTTTAGTTAGCCATTTTTTGCATTAGATTAGGTATCCTTTTATAGCCCGGTGGATTGTTGAAGTGTCGCCTAAGTTCCTCTTGGTCTTGGGGGCACGAATACGAAACACCACTCATAGCCTCGTACCTACCCCTTCGCTAGAACCCTTGAGTGGGGAAAGTGAGGAGTATATCTTGCTATGAGAGCCTTGATGTTATCTCGACTTTGACCGAACCCATATAGGCAGCCCTTGTTGGATTCCCTTAGGATACCAAAATAATTGTGTGAATAATAATAAAATCGCACCTTCATCACCCCCGGTTGGTGATCGAAGTAAACACCGCCTAGGACTCGGTTAGAAATTTTTGAGACCGACCGCGTAGGAGGAATAAGGTGGGAAGAATTCGTTTTGCTTGCTATGTGTTTCTCGCCGTCTCGTGACTCATCGCCATTGCTACCTACGCGTGCATAACATACCATAATTCATACACATGACATTTCTTAGACATTAAACATACGTGTGTTAATTAATTAACCCACACTTTTTATGCAGCCATTTGCATTTTACTTCGTGTGTGAAATATTAATTCATTCGTTTGTCATTCATACTAACCATTTCTTTCAGCCATAACATTATATTTGTGTGATTAGTATTTTTTTACATAGCATACATAACATCATTGTGAATGTCATCCATCCTAACCACATTTTTGTGCAGCCATTTGCATTTTGCATGTCATAAGCATTCACGACATATCACCTAAATTAAATTAGGGGCATTTCAAGGACGCCTATCATGACCATTTCATTTCATAACACACCGGGTATCTAAATTGCCCGTGTTTTGCCGAGCACCGGATTGTATTTGGCCATTCCACCAAAATCATTTCATTCGATAAAAGCCACAACGGTCTTAGGCCCATTTTCATGTAACAATTTACACGATGCATTTCATGACATCACGCTCACTCATCACGAACATCATATAACACCGTGGTCTACATCCGACCACTTCATGACATTAATTTACCATTCAAGGTACTCCCCGAGTGCCCAATTAGTATACATATAGGTCCATAACATCATTAAATCATGAAAAGGTGTTCCCCGAATGCCGAATCTCTGTCCATGTCCCTGTTACACGTGACTTTCTCATAACATCAATTCATATCATATGCTCAAAAGCATCAGAACTTTGTCTGTGGGCCTGGCCCATGCGACCATTTCATATCATCCCATAGACCCACCAAAGTGTCGAAACTTCGTCCGTGCGCGGTACACACACGACCATTTCACGAATTCATTAGGTGCCCCAAAGGCCCCGAAGCTCTGTCCATGCGGCGGTCCACATGTGACATTTTTGCATAAGCATTGGGTGTTCTTGGAATGTCCCAAAAAGAAGAAAGATAATAAAAAAAAACCATTCATACCATCATTTCATACATAATCCTACTCCATTCATTTCATACATACTCAATACCTTAATTTTCATGTCACATCAGGTCATTCATTCATGACCCTAATACCTCCTGTCTACTCCCAAGCAAAAGACATTGGAGCGACCTTGGACAAGATCTCAGTCTTCAAGGGCAGCTAGGAGACAGAGGGTAGTTGAAAGTGACAGTGATTCTGAGTCTGGGGAAGGAGTGAATATGGCAGATCAGACACCAAGCATGGCTGATATTTTGAAAGATTTCTTCAGATCCCAAAACTTCCGCGACATGTTGAAGGAAGAAATGCTGGCAGTTGTAAGGGAAGCTGGTGAGACCAGTGGTAGTGGAGCCGGGAAAGAGAAAGAGGCTGAGTCATCCCAATGTGGTGGTGACACCTCGGCTAGCCTTAAGAAGCTGCAGGAAATAGAAGCAGCTATGGAGCAGAGAATGAAAGCGAAGTGCTCTGAGCTAGATGAAGTTATGGCCCAGTTGAAGAAGGGGGTCAGTATCAGTCCTGAATCGAAGAAGGGTGTAAATGTTGATGCCATGATTAGTAGGGGCATTGAGACATTCCCTATTGGCTTCCAAGTGCTGAAAGTCCCTACTTACAAAGGAATGGGCTCGTCGGAGGCCCATGTGAATCTGTATGCCCGAGTTATGCTTACGGCGGGTGCCACAAAGCAGCAGCTGATCAATTTATTCCCCACCACACTAGAGGGAGGTGCTTTAGGATGGTACAACTCATTGTCAGAGGAGGAACAATCTGATTGGGAAGTTTTGTTAGCGGCCTTCATTAAATACTACAGCTTCAATACCAAAATCCAGGTTAAGCTGTATGATTTGGAGAGGGTGAAGAAGAAATTTAACAAGCCCTTTGATGAGTACTATCAGAGGTGGATGAACAAGATGATCCTCCTAAAGAACCACCCTGACGAAGATGAGCTTATATAGAAACTCATTAACGGCAGCAAAGACATTTTTAAGAACAACATGAAATTTCATCCCTTCTACAAGCTCAGTGAAGTTTACAGCATGGAAATGAAAATAGAGAGGGATGAGGAAGAGAAGCCAATTGGTCACAAAGGGGGAAGAAGCACAGGGTAGAGCTCGGGATATAGATCAACCTCAGCAGCTGGGTCTGGCAGTGGTTCTTGTTTAGGTTCCAGTGACAAACAGGGGCAATCTGCAGAAGTCAAGCAGGTTGAAGTGGCTACTGTAAATCAGCAGCAAGGCAACTAGAATAGGGGTCTTGGAGGATAGGGTGTATCGCCTTGGACTCTTCCTTTAGTGAAGATATTCGCCAAATGTAGGAATGGTGGCCTGCTACAGTCTGTAAGGCCATTTAAGAAGCCATCTGAAGCTGACAAAGATAACTTCTGCACTTATCATGTGGTGACAGGCCATCGAACCAACAACTACTATAAGCTAAGGGATGCTATCTAGAAGCTCATTGATGAGGGAAAGCTGCAAGAGCCAGCCAAACCTAGCACTAAAACCAACCCGCTGCCGGCATTCGAAAAGCGGGTCAACATGGTCTAGTCGGGGTTGCCGGCTAACTTTATATTCGCCCAAGTTCTTCAAGTGAACCCTACTATTCAGGCAGTGGTAGTAGGGGAACCCGAAGTGGAACCCGAATATGAGAAAAAGGAGGAGTGTAAGGAGATCAAACCCATAAGTTTGAATGATCTCAACTCCGAGGATGAGTACGAAGAATTTGACAGAGGAGAGGCAGTTAAACTCCCAACTGTTGAAAAGATGAAGATTCAGGAACTGCAGCATGTGACCTGAAGTGGTAAGGTATATCAACCGGCAGTTCAGATGAAAGATAAAGTACCGATGAATGGGTCGGGCAGTACTTCGGCACTAGAAGGAGTTGAGAAGGAGGACCTGGTCATTTCCCAGCTAAAGAAGACTCCTACCCAAGCTAGCTTATGGCATTTGCTTCTTACCTCTAAGGAGCACAGGGCTGCTCTAGTAAAGAATTTGTCAGAGATTGAAGTGTCCCATATAGCATCACTGGAGGCCATGTGCTGTTTGTTAGATAAAGTCCGTGTTGGGGGCCCTGATATTGTCTTCTCCGAGAAAGACCTGCCTGTTGAAGGGAAGGCCCACAACAAGGCTCTTTATGTTAGGGCCCATGTGATGGATAAGGTGATGCCTTGCGTTACGGTGGATGATGGATCGGCATTGAATATCTGTCCATTAAAGATGTTGCCATTTCTGGGGCTGAACGAAGAAGTCTTAAAGAAATCCTCAATAGTCATTCGAGCATATGATGACTCTAAAAGAACAGTAATAGGGACGTTTGAGGCAGAAGTAGAGGTTGGGCCAGTTAGGTCTACAGTTGCTTTTACAGTGATTGATATCCCAGTCACTTTTTCCCTATTGCTTGGAAGGCCCTGGTTCCATCCTTTGGGAGGTGTTCCTTCCACATTGCATCAAAAGATCAAGTTCTCTATGAACAGTAGAATTGTGACTGTTGAGGCGGATGCCTAATCGATGGTAGCTACAGTAATGAAGAAGTGGTCCCCTTTGGTGGATTTTAAGTCGCTGTAATCAAAGAGGAAGAGACCATGGATGCCCCCATGGTCCTTTATGAGAATTATATGCCGGAGTGGCTATCCCGGTATTTGTATAAGTAGAACTTTGTCCCGAGAATGGGACTCGGGATCAATTTGCAGGGGGTTCCAGAATTTAAAATTTATTCAGGAAAGTCAAAGCAGTGTGGTCTTGGCTATGTAGAAAGGGCATCTGAGCAGAAGAATCTGAGGAAGGGCAAGAATGGGAAGTTTATAATGAAGCCATTTCTGAAGGCAGGAGAAGGTCTTTATAGGGGTCAAGATGAACCGGTGATGGTAGGAGATGTCGAGTATCCTGGCTTTGAGGTTTTTGCAGATGTAGTTGATTTTGACAAAAGTCAGGAGGAGCCAGTAGCCCTGTAATGGCAGAAGAAGCAAAGCTTTTGGGAAATCCAAGGAGGGATTCAGCGAAGAACTGATGGCCAAAGTGAACTTAGACTCTGTGGTCGCTAAAATTGCCAAGATTATGGAAATAGCTAAGATGCAAGTGACCGGAAAAGAAGCAGAGAAACCTGCAGTCCTGGATGATGCTCTGGAAGGGAAGACAAAAGCTGATGAAGAATAAGGCCCTCCGCCTGTGGAGGATGAAAATGATTTTATTGTATCTATTTCTCCATTTTCAATGTAACTGATGTACTTTATGATAAGTTCAATGCAATGAAATCCCAGTTTGCTTACTTGTGTGATGTTTATCCTGATAATTCTGTGCATGCATTTAAATCACCATTAAGCATATTTAGCATACATGACACTGTATTGCATGAAATCAATATAAGTACAGATGAAAACCCTAAAATGGTACTCATTTCACAGAGCTAAAATCCGAGGAAGAGAAAGAATTAATAAGAATACTCCAAAAACTTCTTAAAGCTTTCGCCTGGTCGTATGAAGACATGTCGGGTGTGGACACGTAAATAGCAGTGCACAAAATCCCAACAGACCCCGAGTTCAGACCAGTAAAGCAGAAGTTGAAAAGACTAAGGCCAGAATGGGCTACGCTCGTGAAAGAAGAAGTGGCTAAGCAGATAGATGCCGGGTTTCTCGAAGTGGTGGAGTATATAGACTGGCTAGCCAACATTGTCCCCGTGCCTAAAAAGGATGGAAGGGTCAGAGTATGCGTCGACTACAGGGACCTGAATAAAGCATGCCCAAAAGATAACTTTCCACTGCCCCATATTGACGTCTTGGTTGATAGTGCAGCAAAAGCGGTGATGTACTCTATCATGGATGGCTTTTCGGGGTACAACCAGATTCTGATGGATGTGATCGACAAGGTGAAAACATCATTCATCACAGAGTGGGGTACTTTTTGCTACAGAGTGATGCCTTTCGGATTAAAGAATGCTGGCGCCGCTTACCAGGGGGCTGTCACAACTCTGTTGCAGAACATGATCCATAAAGGAGTCGAAGTGTATGTCGATGATATGCTTGTTAAATCAACAACCCGGGAGGAACATCCTGTTATCCTGGATAGATTTCTAACACGCATTAGAGAGTACAACTTGCGACTTAACCCCAAGAAGTGCATATTCGGGGTCACAATAGGGAAGCTTTTGGGTTATGTAGTCAGCCAGAGGGGGATAGAAATGGACCCAGATAAAATCAAGGCCATCCAAGACATACCAGCCCCAAAGATAGAAAAGGAAGTCCGGTCATTTCTAGGTTCTTTACAATATGTCAGTCACTTCATCGCACGGTTAACTTCCACTTGTGAACCAATCTTCAAGCTATTAAAGAAAGATCAGCCGATTGTGTGGGATGACAGGTGTCAACTGGCATTCGAGAAGATCAAGGCTTACCTGGTAAAGCCACCAGTATTGAGCCCACCAGTTCCAGGGAAACCTCTGATTTTGTACTTGGCAGTTGGAGAATCCTCCATAGGGGTAATGCTGGCATAGGAGCAAGATGGCAGGAAAGAGTACCCTATCTACTACCTTAGCAAGAAATTGCTGGAGTATGAAACCAAGTACACACTGGTGGAGAAGACATGTGTGGCGATGATCTGGTTGACCAAGAAGCTACGCCACTATTTCCAATCCTACAAGATACAAGCCGTGGCTAAGGTGGATCCAATGAAGTACCTCTATGAAGCACCTGTATTAGTTGGGAAGTTATCCAGGTGGCTGTTACTCTTATCTGAGTTTGACATCAAGTACATCACGAAGAAAACCATCAAAGGGCGAGCCGTGGCGGAGTTTCTGGGAAACCAACCTCTAGAATCAGATTATATGGAGAATCTAGAATTCCCTGATGAACAACTAGCCATGGTGGAAGTGAAAGGATGGGTTCTGTGCTTCGATGGGGCAGTGAATAGAAAAGGCACTGGAATCGGGGTACTTATAGTAACACCGGATGGTGAGATTATTCCTTTATCCAAGAGGCTGATCTTTCCCGTAACCAATAATGGGGCAGAATATGAAGCATGCTTATTTGGAATGGAAGCTCTGTTAACCTTAGGGGTAAATGATGTCTTAATTGTCGGTGATTCACTTATAGTGATAAGGCAAGCTCAGGGTGAGTGGGAGCTGAAAGAAGAAGCCTTACGGCCTTACTTGGAGCTGCTACAGTTCAGAAAAGGTTTATTCGGCCAGTGTGAATTCAAACATGTCCCCAGGGATGAGAATAAGATGGCCGATGCATTAGCGACTCTGTCCTCCATGTGGGAAAATCCAGAGGAGACACAAGTTCAACCACTGGTTATAGCCACTTCCAGACATCCTTGCTTCGAAGTGCACGAAGTAATGGAATTATCAGCTGAAGAAAAGCCATGGTTCTTTGACATCCACCAGTATGTTAAGGAAGGTAGGTATCCTGAAGAGGCCAGTGCTACTGATAAGTTGACACTAAGAAAGCTGGCTAGTCAATTCAGAATCTTTGAGGACAAGTTATACAAAAGAGCAGCACACAGAGTCCTTTTAAGGTGCCTTACAGAGTAAGAAGCAGAAGAAGTGATGTAGCAGGTACATACAGGATCCTGTAGGCCACATATGAATGGACTTGCCATGGCCAGAAAGATCATGAGACAAGGCTACTTCTGGATGATGATGCAAGCATATTGTATAAGAAAAGTGAAGAGATGTCATGAATGTCAGATCTAAGCAGACATTAGTCATCTTCCTCCACTTGAACTTCAGAATTTAGCATCTCCTTGGCCGTTTTCAGCATGGGCGATAGATATGATCGATGAAATTCATCCAGCTGCATCTAATGGACATAGATTCATAGTTGTGGCAGTTGATTACTTCTCCAAATGGGTCGAAGCAGAATCCTTCGCTAATGTGATAGCCAAGAAAATGGTCAAGTTCATCCAGAAGAACATCTTCACTCGGTATGGGATTCCTCACCATATAGTAACTGACAATAGAGTACAATTTAAAGGGGCAACAGCTGGGCTACTTGCAGAGTATGGTATTGAACATCATAAGTCCTCTCCATACAAACCACAGGCTAATGGTGCGTTAGAAGCAGCTAACAAGGCGATAAAGAAGATCTCATCAAAGATGGTAACCAATTACAGAGATTGGGCTGATAAACTGCCTTATGCTCTTTGGGGTTATAGAACCAGTGTTAGAACGCCGATAGGAGAAACTCCTTATGCCTTGGTATATGGAATGGAAGAATTGCCAGTGGAAATAGAACTTAAGTCACTTAGAGTCGCCTTGGAGGCTCAGCTGCCAGAGACTGAATGGGTTCAAGCCAGATATGAACAGTCGGCAGCATTAGATGAAAGGCGACTGAGGGCACTGGATCATCTTCAGATGTACCAACACAGAATGGCCAGAGCCTATAATCGGAATGTGAAAAACGGCAGTTGGAAATAGGTGACTTGGTTCTAAAGTAGCTAAGGCCTTCAAATGTCGATGTTAGGGGCAAGTTCAGACCCAACTGGGATGGGCCCTATGTGGTGAAGAGGGTGCTATCAAAAGGCGCTGTCAGCATCATAGACATGGATGGAAATGAGTTCACTAATCCCATCAACCAGGATAGGCTAAAGCTTTATCATGTGTAAAAAAAGGGGGGGGGGGTCTGCTAGGCTGAAAACTCGAAAAGAGCGGTCTAGGCAAAAGTTAAGACACGAGAGAAAATAATCAGTCGGAAAACCTGAAAAGTATGACTGGTGATGGATTCTGGCTCAGTGTGGAATATGCACCATTTAGGAACCAACTTGTTTCAAATGTACTCATTTTGACTTCATCAATAAAGTGAAGTGTTTGTTTAAATATATTTGCATGGTTATGACAAATGCACAAGCAAAGTTGTCTTGCATAAACATACATTTAGAGAAGACATTTTGCATTCAACTGATTGAAATCATCACATTATTTAACAAGTGAAAATGCACTAAATGCATGCAATTTGAAATCTTTTGTCCTCTAAAATACACCTCCTTTCCTAAAAGTGCAATAAGTGGTCGCAATACAATTCAAATTGTTCGTATAAAAAAAAAGCTCGCTGAGGTGAAAACTGAAAAGGCATCTCAGGGAAAAGTTTGAGCAGCTCGTTGAGGCGAAAAACCGAAAAGGCACCTTAGGCAAAAATTAGAGCGGCTCGCTGGGCTGAAAACCCGTATTGGGCAACCCAGGCAAAAATTAGAGCACTTACAAACTAATAATTTCCCCACGAAGCAGGAAAAGTAGAATGTCCTCGACATTCCCCACAGAAGCCATCATATCAACTCCCCCTATAGTCGCCATGCAATTCCCCAGCAGAATCTACATAAAGAACACCATAATTATTCCCTAATCGAGTTGCCACACTTTTCCCCAGTGGAATCTCTGCAAGGAACACTACGATTATCTTCCCAGCGGTATCATACATCCCAAACAATCGCCTCACTCCTTTGAAAATCACCAATCAAAGCCCCTGAAGAAAGCAAAATCAATTAGGGGTACAACGTATCTCTCTCCAACGGAAGGCGAAAACGTCAAATAACGGAAAATGCATACATATACATATACATCATCATGCACTCATATATTGCATACATCAATCACTTATCCCCAGCTAGTCTTCATTCTTGATCGAAGGGGAAAAAATTTTTTGTTTAAAAATCTCTCGATCAAGGAATGAAGACTTGCCATCTTAAATGCAGGAATTCATCATCCCCAGCTTCAATTCCCCAGCAGATCCGCCTCGAGTAATGTGAACTCGGTATTGGCCCAGATCGGCTTCATCATCCATTTCCCCAATAGATCCGCCTCGAGTAATGTGAACTCGGTATTGGCCTAGATCAGTTTCATCTATTTCTCCAGCAAAGCTCGCCTAGGGTAACCTAGACCCGGTATCGGCCAATCTCTTTATCAATTTCGCCTCGGGTAACCTAGACCCGGTATCGGCTAATTTCATCTCCAGCATTTCCTCGGGTAACCTAGACCCGGTATCGGCTAAACCGCATTTCACTCTTCCTTTGCCTCGGGTAGCCTAGACCCGATATCGGCCAATCCGCAATCCATCTTTCTTCGCCTAGGGTAACCTAGACCTGGTATCAGCTAAACCGTAATTCACCCTTCCTTTGCCTCGGGTAACCTAGACCCGATATCGGCCAATCCGTGATCCATCTTTCTTCGCCTCGGGTAACCTAGACCCGGTATCGGCTTATCTCATTAAAGGGTTCATTCCAGTGTTCACGGTGCTTTGATTCGCGTTCTCAAATTCATCATCCCAGGTGTTGTAAACCTGGATTTAGATGTCGAATTTGATCACGCGAGGGGCAGCTGTAAGCGCCGGAATTTTCTATACTGGAAAAAAAAGAGAGAAAGAAAGAAGAAGAGTCGTACGACTGTCCTTACAGTCATGCGACTGTAATTTAAAAATTACAGTCGTACGACTATAATATCGGAGCAGTTGCAGGAGCCCATACCTCTGTAACAGAAAATGGAGAAGAGAGGGAGGAGCATTAATTGCTACGGGATGGACAGGAAGCAGCAGAGAAAGTAGAGTAGAAAAGGAGAAAGAGAGGGAGAAAAAGCCAATCTTGAATTCTGGTGAAAGAATTAAAGAGAGAAAGGAGAAAAGAGAGAAGGAAAAGAGAGAAAACAAAAACCCACAAGTTCTTCTTTTCCTCTTCTATTTTCTTTTAATTCTCAGAATTAGGGTTAAAATTTGATAGAAATCCTTAGGTTAATTAATTAACGTCACAATCAAATTAAAATCTTGGACTTAAATCATCAGAATCCCAAGCATTTCGGATTTTCAGACATAAAGCTTCCCCTCTCAATTTCAAAGGAAAAGTGTGAATTCGTGTGGATTGGAGCGACGCCAGGGGTCAAATCGACTTGGATAAGCTTCTAAAAAGGTAAACACTTCTTTTTCTTTCACTTTTTCTTGCTTTCTGGTTGATTGAAGTATATTTTTATGCATTTTCTACTGTGTTTTCGAGCTTCTGTTTCTGGAAATCAAGAACAGTCGCACGACTATTCTTGGATTTTATGAACAGTCGTACGAGTGTTCTTAATGTCCAGGTTATTTTTCTTTCATTTTGATTCGAATAAAATTTTGACGAAATCCTGATTCTGGGAAGATCACAGTCGCACGACTGTAACACTCATTCCAGAATCAGAATTTCACCTTTAAACCATACAAATTTATAAAAATCCATAAAAAATCTGAAAAATCTGAAAATCATCAAATTGAATTTTGATATGTGCATTCACAACCTTAGATTCAATTTTTAGTAAAATTGCATTTAGAACAATTCAACGACGGAGACCCAGTTCTGCCGAAAATTGACCCACCTTCAATATAAAAAATGCATGTAAACCGGAAAAATTATTTTCAAAATGATTTTCTCACAAAAACCAAAATACAGGGACGTTTCAAAATGTTTTCGAGGTCTAACCGGACCGGCTAGCCGAGCCAGCCCGGTTATCCCCTATATGCATGCCCCCAATTCTTGATTTCTCCATTCTGTCTATTTGAGTCCTAATTGTGGCGTGCCGTATAAATTGGGCTAACCTTTATTTTGCAGCTTTTATTTATGTACATTTTTATTTTTATTTGTATTTTAATAGAATTAATCATGTATTTTAGACGGTTGTAAATATTTTTAGATTCTCTTGTATCCTAGGCGATTGTATAAGTGAGGCGAGAGTTTTTATTTTTCTATTCGATTTGTTTGTAGGCCAATTAATATTTATTACTTTTCTTTATTTTTACATTATATATTTGTATGCGCGCTGTATGCCTTTTATATTCAATAAAATTGACTTTAGAATTTAAAATACCATTTCCAGAACATTGGCAATATTTAATTTAATTAGACATAAAATAAGGGACTTGTCCGGACCCGAATCTCTGGATAGTGTAGCGACCGTTAGTCCGGTTCAGCTACCTTAAGAATTTCCCGGTTGAGCTGAGCCGGGTGGTGACTCTACAATATTCATCGAGACTTAGGTCTCGGTTCTTTTAAGAATTAATTCCATTTATTTTCCAAACCGTTTTTCCATTTATAAAATCCCCACGCGAGGGAGGGGTCCGCCCTAGATCGTGGCATCCCTTCCGAAAGGGAGTCTCGCGTTCCGTCGAAAACGTCGTCCGCTCACAATATGCTCTACATTTGATTTTGACTGAATTTGATGAAGTTGAATTGCTCAATTGCTTTCAAAAAGTTTGTTAGTTGATGTGAAGTAAGTGAATTTGTTGCCAACTTATGGAGGACGAGATAACTAGAGTCTAGCTTATAATTGATAATGTTGGTTGAATTGTGCTGAGAATGTAAATTTTATAATTCAATTGTCTCGATTACCCTTGAGTCTTGAATTGGGAGATGGGACCAATTCACCTTAAGCAAGGTATGACAAAAATCATTCCTTGTGTACGGAGAGTGGCTTAAGAGGGAGAGCAAACTTCTCATAGGAGACCCTTTTCATTGCTCGAAAAAGCAAGACCTTTCGCATTCCAACACCCATGGGTTTCGAGTTGGGGGATAGGCCCACCTCACCTTAAGCAAAGTTAAAAAAAATCACTTTGTTTATGGAGCGTAACTTATGGGGAGAGTTACCCCTCATCAGAGCCTTTTCAATACTCGCAAAATTGGGATGTTGACCTTGTGCTTAATTTGATAACTAATTTGGTTTAAAGTGCTTTGAATGTGAATAAAAGCTTAAAATCTCTAGATGTCCTTCTAAGTTGGATGATTTACTTGCCTAAAGTTAGTTAATTAAATAATTTGTGGTGGTTTTTCAATTGACTAAGTCTTGTGAAGTTGGGTTAGATGTTTTATTTATGTCAACTTGTTTGATTTTCTGGTTTTTATGATTAAGCTCATTGGCTTATGGAGTCTTGAAACTTCCTATGGAGTCTTGGTGATTTACCTTCCTTGAATGAACAGTTAAGGATTTACTAAGGTTCAACCATAGTCAATTTTGGGAGAAATTTTCCCTTTAGTCCTAGTTTGCTTGAGGACAAGCAAAGATCCAAGTGTGAGAGAATTTGATAACTCATATTCACATAGTTATATTTAGGTCCATTTTAACTTGTTTTCTTAATTATTTTTGCATTTTTAGTATTAGTTTTATTATTTACTTAACTAGTTAGTTTGTTTTAGTTTATTTTTTCTTATTAGTGTTATTCATCTCATTTAGGTGTTTAGTAGTAGATTTTGGCTAATTAGAAGGCTGTGAGAAAAGGAGTTGTTGGAGACTAAACTTCAGCTGGATTTTCGGAAGAGTTGGAGGCTGTTTTAGCTCTAGATTTATTCTTCAAGATTGTGCGCTTGTCCGTTAGCTTTTCATAGCATCTTGAATTGCTTCAATCAGAGCTATATCGGAGAAGTTAGATGAGATTATTTGCAACATATTGGGGTCCTGCGGGTCAACCTTCCTCTGTTGACTTTTTGTTTTAATCTGGGCACTTCAATTTTGGTGGACCGAAATTCTCTTCATTTAGTTAAGGGGCCCTTTGCTTAAACTTAAATATTGGGTAGGTCTTTTATTTAAGGAGGCTAACTCTAGACTCCTAATTAGGTCTTAAAAAGGGAAGACTATAAAAGGAACAAAAGAGGGGAAGAAAAGGGGGGGAGTTTTTCACGTTTTTCTTAGGCTGGTGGGACGAAAAGAGCTGCTGAAGACAAAGTTTCTCCTTCATTTTTTTGTGGCTTATATTCAGTTATGAGTAGCTAAACTTTCTTCTAGTTGAGGTACTTGGATGTTTAATTCCATTTGATTAATGAGACTTATGTTTTGATTTGTATTCTGTTATCTGAATATTTATTCAATTCCTGCATTGAAGATTGTTTTATTGTTGTTGATTTAATCAAATTAATTTGGCTAGTTAATTGATTGATTATATTGCATATCACTGAATAGAATAATAAATCTGTGATTGTTGTTCTATCGTAGTGGCAAGTTAGTTTTGTGTAAAGTTAACGGAATTGAATAATTTAGTCTTTATGACTTACGGCGTTTCCGATTTCATTAACTAAGATAGAGGTCTTTTGTAATTAATGCTGCCATAGGTTAATTCTTGTTAGAGGTTTCTTGGAGATTATCTATTGGCTAGGGAAGTAGTTTATTTGGGAGTTCCCGGAACTATTGATAAATTAAGAAAAGATTGGTTATTTAGTGTGTTTCATCTCTAACTATAACTCTATCTATTTGGATAATTGAATTGGATTTTTGGTGTCTGTGATTGAATTACAGAATTAAACTGAAAAGTATTTCGGCTAGTTGTTCATTCTATTGATTTATTCTGTTTTAATTTACATTCTGCAAATTCACAAATAACTACATTTATTTTTATCATAAAACAATTTCAATCCAATCTGTTTCCTTTTTTTTTTGGCAAATAAATGCACCTGCATTAATCCCTGTGGTTCGACCCCGTTCTTGCTATACTAGTTAGTATAAGGAGCTGGAGATATTAAATAAAACTTTGACAGGTTAACGACCTATTAACGTTTAATTTCAGAGTTTTAATGGGATCCGGTGTATTAGTGCTGGTATAATCACACCCATATTCAATATGCATTTAATATATGAAATTTTACACATATTATCCCATTGTTATCAAAGAATTTTTTGGATTTTATGTTTTCTGTTCTAAAGATGAGTATAATTTTTACAATGAAATTTTTTTCTGATTTCAATGTTTAAATTAGATTTTATGTATATTTAGGGTATATAGGAAGCATATGTAATGAATATATTATGCATATTTAAGGTGATCACTTGCATCTTGCAAAAATTGCAATTTAGTATATCAATGCAGGTTTTTTTTTTTTTTTTTTTGCACAATCAGAAGATGGTGGATAGGGGCAAGGAGAAACTATTTTGACTTTTACTCATTATCCAAAAATTAAAAGTTATTTTTCTTCACTACACTAGGACTCTACATTATTATGTGGTAATACTAATATATTTATCTAATGTAATTATCTTATATCTTTTGACATTTTTCACTTGATAATATTTTTGCCTAAAACATAGATGAAGACATAATTAACTAATCCGTAAATCACAACAAGAACAAACTTGTAGATCTTGTGGAAATCTCGTTTACGGAACTTTCTAATGCCACAGGTTGAATCGTCCTAGTTACCTTTCCCACGTGTTTAGTATTACACAGGGTACGGGCTATTTCCGTGAGTTCTGCCGAATAACGAAGATGGAAAGTGTTTGATCGGGAAATTATCGAGACGGATTCGATTTTCTGGTTCTGGATATCACATATGTAGAAAAGTCCAAAAATTGATATGAAATGGGGTATTTATAGAGTTAGGGAGTAACCGCCAATAACTTCCATAACTTCCCCCATATTTATCCGTTCCGACCAAATTACACATTTAGTCCCTGTAACTTATTATATATTACAGTTTAGTCCTTGCTAATACAACAAATGTCATGGGCGGACCGAAAACCAACATCTCCCACTCGCACATGACAAGACTTACTGTCATTGTGAGAAACAGAATCACATATTACTTTCGATTCTTACTCGGTGAACCCACGCGACCAGTTGACGTATAGGCTAAACTTTTGAAGTTTCCTTCATAGCTCCAGCATTGGCTTGACGTGACTTCCCCCTAGTACATTTCCTTGATCACTGGTTTTCGACGCACATTGATCTCTCGAAAACTTTCATATATACTATATACCTTTTCCACAGAAAAAGTACCGAGCTCGAGTGTTATATGACATTCAAGTGACAAGTAACTAAAACGTACTTCCTCTTTATAAATAACCTTCCGCCATATATCCAATGCTTATCTGACTGGTCCTTATATGCCCGTTCATAGCTAACGAAGCCTGGTTTAGGGTTCCAATCAAGTTAATCATCAGACATACCCTTCTTGTTATTTACAAGAGTCCTTAAGGGTGAACTTGAAAGTCATAGTTTCATTTGGGTCTCACATTAGGAGAGTTGAGATCAATTTTTCCATCCCTCGGTCCGCCTTACACATATTACACAAATATGTCATAGTATTGATCCACACAGGATGTATGTTTCATGAACACTATGTGAAAGCATTCAGTCTCTAGATACGACTCATGTATCAAGACACCTAGTCCACTTTTAAACCTTTCACAGAACAGCTTTCGGTATAAATGAAATGATGATATTACACAAAATATCACATATAGAGTAACTCACACTCCCACTTTTACCTATGAACACACAATCATAGTAAAAGATTCATCTATGTGAGTAGATGACATTTCACCAATATACTGAACTATACATAATAGCTCCATATGTATCGCTTTGAATAAATTTGAATAAAACAAATAACTTACATTTTATTCCACATAAAATTTACAAAGTTATTACAATAGTTCAAAGTTATAATATGTTCCTATATCTTACGAACACTAAATTCTGAAATATGTCTACTAAAAACATTTGGTGCTATTGGTTTCGTTAATAAATCTGCAATCATATCTTGGGTAGGAACATATACCAAACTTATTTCTCCCCATGCTACTTTGTCTTTAACAAAATGATATTTTATATCAATATGCTTGCCATTTCCATGATAACAGGGATTCTTGGAATAGGCTATCAATGCAGTGCTATCGGAAAATATAGTAGTACATTTCACTTTAGGCAATAGATCCAAAAGATCTATGAAGCGTCTTAACTAGATCGCTTCTTGTACAATGGCTGCTGTAGCCACATACTTAGACTCCATAGTCGATAATGCCACATAAGTCTGTTTCTTGCTACACCAAGAAATAGCACCATTTCCTAGAGTGAAAATGTATCCAGACGTAGACTTTCTACCGTCTTTATCAGTTCCGTAATCAGCATCTGTGTATCCCTTTAATTGTAGGTCTCTTCCTTGGTAACAAAGGGAATAATTTGAAGTCCCCTTCAAATATCTAAATATCTGTTTCACCGCTGCCTAATGCCTCAAACTTGGGTTTGACTGATATCGACTTGCGAGACCAACCGCAAACCTGATATCAGGTCGTGTACAAATCATAGCGTACATTAAGCTACCAATTGCACACCTATAAGGAATTCTCTCCATCTTTTTCATCTCTTCAGGAGTCTTAGGACACATACTTGCATTCAGTTCCTTACCTTTTGCAATAGGGGTTTGATTAGGATTACAATTATGCCATACCAAAACGCTCTAAGATTTTATTGATATACGTTTCTTGTGAAAGAGCCAATAATCTCTTAGAACGATTTCTTGTGATCTTAACCCCAAGAATATAGTTGGCATCTCCTAAATCCTTCATCTCAAAATTAGAAGACAACCAAGTCTTTACTTTCTTGAGTAAGGAAGTGGCATTACTAGCTAACAAAATATCGTCAACATATAACTTTAGAATGACAAACTTCCCTTCATTTTCACGCTTAATGTAGACACACGTGTCTGCACTAATTGCTTGAATTGCATTGATAAAACCACCTCATGGAAACAGAAATACCACTGTCTTGAAGACTGCTTAAGGCCATAAATTGATCTCTTCAACTTACAAACCTTGTGTTCTTGACCCTGAACAACGAAAGCTTCTGGTTGAACCATATAGATTTCCTTGTTTAATTCACCGTTGAAGAATACAGTCTTTACATCTATTTGATGTAATTCAAGGTCCATACATGCTACAAAAGCAAGTACGATTCTAATCGATGCAAAATGGACAACAGGAGAAAAAGTCTCTTGATAGTCAATTCCTTCCTGTTGGGTAAACCCCTTTGCGACCAGTCTACTCTTAGTTTGGATAGGCTTACCATCCACTGATTGCTTTATCGTATGTACCCACTAATTCCCAATGGCCTTACGCCCTTTGGATAGATCAACTAGTTCCCAAACTTTGTTGACCCTCATTGACTCCATTTCACTTTCCATTACTTTAATCCATTCTTCTTTTGCTGGGGATTCCAATAACTCTCTCATGTTAGTTGGAATATCTTCAATTTGAGCTACGACCGAGAGTGCTTCGCTATCAATTAAATGACAACATCGAGGGATATTTCCCCTCTGTGATCGTCTTAGAGGTTTTGTTTCTTGATAAACATATCTCATATATTCATCAAGATTCGGAACAAAACTCCCATGAGGGCCACTCCCACTGGGATCTATATCCATATCCACACTTGAATTTGGAACATGACTCCCACTCAAATCAAGACCACTCAAGTCAGGGTTAGGATTACTCAAATCCGCTTGTGAAGGTTGAAAAACATCATTCTCTTCCCTTTCCCTTACGTCTTCAACTTCATTCCACCCACTTTGATTGAGCGATCCTGAAGTTTCAGACTCTTGAGTTTTAAAGAAAGTGAAATCTTTATCCACTTCTCCCAGTTTTGGAAATTCATTCTCTAATAAAGATTCCTTTCTTGCCTCTTGGGCCTAGCTTGCTATGCTTGCCAGAAGTGGTATGAACATAGGTAGCGCATCCCCATGGTCGTAAATGGTTCAAATTTGGCTTACGGCTCGTCCACAATTCATAAGGCGTGGTTGCTACGGACTTAGAAGGTACTCGATTGAGCACGTATGTGGCAGTCAATATTGCATCACCCCAAAAGGAGATTGGCAAATTGGCTTCAGCCATCATGGATCGTACCATCTCCGAGAGGGTTCGATTTCTTCGTTCTACAACTCCATTTTGTTGTGGAGTTCTGGGTATGGACAACTGATGTTTAATACCTTTTTCATCACATAAAACTTTAAATTCCTCGGAGAGATACTCTCTTCGCCGATCGGTCCTTAAAGCTTTGATTGTCTTATCTTGTTGATTTTCAACTAGATTCATAAATCGTTTGAAACATTCTAATGCTTCAGATTTATGAGCAATCAAATAGACATAACCATACCATGAATAGTCGTCTATAAATGTGATGAAATAATATGCACCATGCCTTGCCCTCACATTCATTGGACCACAGATATCAGAATGAATTAACTGCAACGGTTGGTTGGCTCGTGTAGCCTTACCAAATGGTTTTCTTGTCATTTTTCCTTTTAAGCAGCTTTCACAAGTTAGGAGATCTACTTTTGATAAATCAGCCAACAAACCTGCTTTGGCCAATCGTACTAAATGATCTTGACCGATATGACTAAGTCTCGAATGCCATAGTTTCGAAACATTTATAATATCAACAGATGAATTAACGTCAAAGGAAAAACCTTCATTACAATCATAATTAGGATCTAAATCCAATACAATAAAACCATTTGATAAATATCCACTACCAAAGTAAATATTATTCATAAAGAGATTAAATTTATCCATTTCAAAAGATAACATGAAGCCTAGCTTCATCAGGGCAGAGACAGACAACAAGTTCCTTCGAATCCCTGGAGCATAAAGGACATCTTCAAGAAACAGTGCTCGACCACCATTTAAGATTAGCTTACAACAGCCAATCCCTAAGACCTCCTCTCTAGAGTTGTTTCCCACGTATATCCATTTTGTGCCCCTCGGTACACTATGGAACTCTACAAAGGAACCACGCTCCTTTGTTACATGGTCGATTGCTCCCGAGTCTACAATCCACAAAGGACGAGATTCAGTTTGGAAAACAGAACTTGAAACATATGTATAACTAATATACAAGTCGGTAACATTTACCTGAGAGGTTTTGCAATCTCTTGCAAAGTGCCCCTTTTGTCTGCAATTATAACACTTCACTTTAGAAATGTTAACTTTCTTCTTACCCTTCTTTTGAACAGGAACTTTGCCCGTCGTTCCCTTAGCCCTTTTCTTGAAGAACTTCTATTTCTTCTTGGACTTCAAACCTGAACTTGAACTGGCCATGTGAACTTCTGATTTCACATTCAAAGAGACCAAACAGTCCTCTTCCAACTCAAGATGACGAACTGCATTGTCAAAGGTTTTGATGTCTATCGAATCAGTAAGATACAGTTTCATATGCTCCCACCCATTCGGCAGGGAACGTATCACAGCCTGAACCTTTTGCTCCTCGGTCAACTTATGACCCGCATCATTAAGTTCAGTTATCATGTTAGACTTCTCACATAAATGTCTTTTCATATTATGGTCAGCCCACTTCTTGTAAGTATCAAATTTGATACTCAAGTAACGAAGTTTCGTCATGGAGACACCTCCAAAATTTTCTTTTAGGGCATCCCATAATTCTTTTGCTGTGAGATATATGCAAAACCCTTTTGCTATATCATCATCCATGGCACTTAGCATGATGATCCAGGCAGAAGAATTTTTCTTTTTCCAAGCCTCGTAAGCTTCGAGGTCTCTCCTTGCTTGAACGGAAGTTCCCTCTGGAGGAGGATCTATAATCCTTTCCAGAGTTTGTAGAGCCTCTTGCTCCTCAATTATGTACTAGACTTTCATAGCAGAGACCTCATAATTATCTCCGTTCAAGCGGAGATCCTTATTAAGCTCAGCAACACTTGACTTTGTAGCAGCCATAGAAACTATTAAAGACAAAGTAACTCAAATAAGTTAAGCGATACACCATATTTATTATAAGAACGTTTAAAACTAAATATAGTGTTCGGTTCACATAAAATCGAACATCCATGCGCAATGCATAGAGTCACAATTTTATTCGGGCTAATACAAACACTATATCAGGTTTAAATTTCCAATAATAAATATTCAATTTTAGTTTTGCTTTTAAAGTTCATTCTAATATATTTAACATTCATATTTCTACAATATGAAACTAATGAGTCATTATAACACATAGTTACAATCTCAGAATAAATAAATTAAAACTCTAAAACAATCGAACTAAAATAGTAATGTTTAACACTTAAAACAAACATTATGTTTGACAAATAGACATACACAATGTTTAACAAATAAACTTACATTAATTAAAACTCAGTTCAACAGTGAATAAGTAAAGAGATACGTACAACCACTAAAAGAAATGTTTTAAAAACACACAACATAAGAACAACTCAAACCAACATAGAACTAATCTAATAAATCAAGTCTGGACCATCACAAGAACCAACCGACTCAGTCCAAGACCCCACTGAGTGGTAATGGTCTAGAGTCAGTGGGTCCTCCTCATCACTAAAGTCAACCTCCTCTACGGATTCGGAAATCAAATCCACCACCTCAATCCTCTTCGAGGTGACGGGGATAAGCTCTGTGAACCTGACATAAAGATCCAACAGGTCCAAAGGCATACCCTCGGCACTCTCTATCATAGTATCGAGGCAGGGACGTCTGATCTCCTTATTATTCCTAAGTAACGTAGACCTAGGAAATCGAGCTACCATAGCTCCGTATGAGAATATGTTCAGTACAAACACCTTGCACTGATTCATATACTCCTCCTCCGTATCCAAATTATCAATAGAATCTATGATTCTATCATATTCCATATTCCCACCATACCAAAATTTATTAAAACATCTTTCATGAAAAGCTCTTTTCGTGAAAACCAACATTTGTAATTGATCTGTGCCAGCTGAGAAACCACCTCTCCAAATGAGATTTTTTGGATCTCTTGGTTCAACATATTGAACCGTTCCATAACTCCTATGATATCTCTTTCCTCTATCGGAGGATATCGCTTAGAGAATAGCTGTAGTTCTAGTTTTTGTATCATCCTCACCTCCTCTTGAGACTGGATTTGTCTCGGACGTTGCACAAAGAACGCCATTCCTATAACACATATAGGAATAACCAAAAACTAGTCACTAATCAAGAATAATCAGTATAATAATACACAATACATATACTGAACTATTTCTTGATGCACAAAATCAATATTCATACACAATAAATCATGCTGGAATTTTTTGGAATTTTTAAAACACATTTTAGGTATTTATACACAATAAATACTATTTATTTTGGCTTCATTCATGAATTAAAAATATTGAATGAATTACAAAAATTCTCCAAAATATACCAAAAATTCATAAAAATTGTAAATTTTAATTTGGTGGAAAACTGGAAAAATTTGGACGCTAGAAGACATGTCACACGCCCACACGTGCAGCTTAGAAGGCTGGCCACGCGCCACCACTCGCGGCACGCACTGGGGAGCGTGAGACAGAAACTTGACTTCAGTGACACGTGGTGCATACTAAGTGGTGCTGACGTGTCAGATATGCCATGTGTCAAACTTTTATTGGTCCATTCCTGCGTTGTGATGACGTGGTAGTGATGACGTGGCTATGATGACATGTCAGTCAAAACACAGTCAACGACACGTTTCGCAATATCATTGGTCCACGTAATCACCACATCATACAAAAACAGTTCCAAAGGGGGTTATAAGATGACACGTGTCGTCCTCTGATTGGTTTTACCGTTACTAAAACAGTTGACTTTTGCACATGTCGTTCAGTGATTGGTTAGTCAAAATTCAACCGTTTCGTAACCGTCCAATTACCGCGTGCCACATGTCAGTCAGTTTTGCCCAACCAATCAGAGAATGCCACGTGTCTCAAGGTTATATAACTCATAAATAACTGTTCAACGGAATCCCAGTCTCACCAGCGGGAAGTGAGGTCCACCGCCGGCCTTCCGGTGCTCCGATGAACGTGAAATTTTACACCCTAACTCAATTTTTTGTGCTGATTTCAGTGATGTATCAGAATTACAAAGTTCCGACAAAAAATTTACGTATTACACTATTAACCGAATTTACGGTATGATTTCGACCGAAAACAACATATGAATCAAAAACGAAATCCAACAGAACTCATTCTTATCACAGATCAACCAGGAATTATAGATTCAAACACATCAAAACTATAAATCTTAGGTTCTGATACCAATGTAGACATAATTAACTAATCCGTAAATCACAACAATGACTAATCTGTATATCTTGCGGAAATCTCGTTTACGGAACTTTCTAATGCCACAGGTTGAATCGTCCTGGTTACCTTTCCCACGTATGTAGTATTACACAGGGCACGGGCTATTTCCATGAGTTCTGCCGAAGAACGAAGATGGAAAGTGTTTGATCGGGAAATTATTGAGACGGATTCGATTTTCTGGTTCTGGATATCACGTATGCAGAAAAGTCTCCAAAAACTGATATGGAATGGGGTATTTATGGAGTTACGGAGTAACCGCCGATAACTCCCATAACTTCCCCCATATTTATCCGTTCCGACCAAATTACACATTTGGTCCTTGTAACTTATTTTATATTACAGTTTAGTCCCTGCCAATACAACAAATGTCATAGGCAGACCGAAAACCAACAATAGACAATTAACGAGTTGCTAAGATTATGCTCTTTTACCAATTAGGATATTATTTCAATGTTTTAGTTATTAAGTATTTATAATTGATTAATGAAAGGTTACAAATTTAATACAATTTAAAATCCTAACCACCCTCACCTTTCTTTTAAAAGAAAAACATATCTAAAGTTTCAACTTTTGAGACTGGTCTTCCTTCTTTTTTCTCCATATTCCTCTTCTTCATCATCTTTGTCTTTTTGTGTTTTTATTTCATTTTGAGTGATTTGATTGAAAACACTATTAAAGATTGATTTATAATTGTTGGATCAACTTCCTTGTTTCATTATCTACTCGGTTTATATCCTTTTAAGTCTAGCACAACGAACGGAGACGTTTCCTTCTGTCAAAGACCTTTGATCATTGTCAGTGTATTTTATTAGAACGATCTTTTTAGATTTATTTACTCGGAGGGATTATAACGTTGGAGATTTTATTCCAATTATTATCCTGCAATAGTGGATCAATTGACAATGGTTGGATTTTCTTCAAATTATATTTTTTTGTCTTAGTTTTTATTTTTTGTTTCTACCCTTTGTGGATTGATTTTTGACCTTTGTGATCTTTTTTTCTGTTTGTGGAATTTGTTATCTAGTTTTAGTCTTTATTATGATGGGAATATTTTCCTTTTTTACTTGATGTATTATTTTCTTTATTGAAATAATATATACTTTATTATTAAAAGAATTTATAATTAATTGTTGGGTTATTTGAAAGATTTTTTTCTCCTAATTGGCTAAATGTCCGGGAAGGAATTCAAGAACCTCCTAATTAATAAGGTTGAATCCTAATGAAGAGTGAGCACGAGACTTGTTTTATGATTTTTAATGTTCTAATGGATGATTGAATTGTCAAGATCAAGGCCATAACCATGAGTTGAACAAGTTGCATACATTCAAGTTATTCAACACAAAGAGCAAGTGGACATTTACTCCTATTCCTATTGATCGTCTGTTCCCTCTTAAGTGCTGCCGTATCCTCATTTGTGTATGTTTCAGGTCCTGACATTTTATTCAATGAGTATTAATCATCATTTGAACATACATTTATACTACTACTACTAATAATATTAAAAAAAAAAAAAATTTAATGTGCAATACTTTTATGCGTGTATATATATATACTATAGAAATGCAAAATTCGCCATTGGTTAAAGTTTCTCATTCCTTTTCAGTTAAAAATATGAACTTCTCTGCCTCACTACCTCTCACCGCCAAAAGGTAAACTACTCCCAATATATTTTCTACCACTCATTCTTATGTTCAATTTTTCTTATTTCATTATTTTGTTAACTCTATTCTTATGCTCTCCTAACACTTATTTTTACATAAATTTTATGATAGTTAGACATAAAATAATATGTTCCTTTTTATTATTTGAAGGAACACATTAACTTTTTTTTTTTTTTTTTTGTGCATATATGAATCCAAACTTGACATTTTACTTCCAGAAAAATGAGTATTCCAAACCACTTGACCCAATAGTTAAATTTCAACAAAGTTTCATGTTCAACTATCAACAAATCAAAAGTAAGCGACTAAAAATTAAAATTTACTTCAATGAAGGAGTAAAAGATATTATTATGCAGTGGAATTAGTTTTATTTTTCTCTTTTTTATATATACTTCCTTTTTGACGTCATCAACGTGATGTGTCTCTTGTATGCATGTATTCAAGATTTTATTTTCTGCTTTGAGATTGACATTAGCATTCCTAAAAAAATGTATAATTATCTTTTTTCTTCTTTGGGCATAGCCTCTTCTCAGATAAATACAATTAACCAAATAATCATATATATATTAATTATTTTTGCAGGTTAGCAGGCAAAGTTGCGATAATCACTGGAGGTGCAAGCGGCATTGGAGCCAGCACTGTTACACTTTTCGTTAAAAATGGAGCAAAAGTAGTCATAGCTGATGTACAGGACACTCTTGGCCAATCGTTATGCCAAAATTTAACAACTTTAGACAACACCAACATTAACGATGTTTCGTATGTACATTGCGATGTCACTAAGGATGACGACGTAAAAAACGTAGTTGATGTTGCTGTATCCAAATACGGAAAACTAGACATAATGTACAACAATGCCGGAATCACTGGCGACACCAACCCTTCAATTTTAGGCACGAACAACGACAATTTCAAAAGGGTATTCGAGGTGAATGTTTACGGCGGTTTCTTGGGTGCCAAACATGCTGCTAGGGTTATGATTCCAGCGAGAAAAGGCGTAATTCTTTTCACTTCGAGCATTGCTTCCGTCTCTTGTGGGGAGTCGCCACACGCTTATACGATGTCCAAGCATGCGGTGGTCGGATTGATGAAGAATTTGTGTGTGGAGTTGGGGGAATTTGGTATAAGGGTTAATTGTATTTCTCCTTGTGCACTTGCTACGCCACTGCTACAAAATGCAATGGAGGCGGACAAGAGTTTTGTGGAAAAAGTTGTTTATGAGTCTGCCAATTTGAAAGGGGTAGTGCCGGAGCCGGAGGATGTGGCGGAGGCCGCCCTGTATTTGGGTAGTGATGAGTCAAAGTATGTGAGTGGGTTGAATTTGATGGTGGATGGGGGTTACAGTACAACTAATCAGTCCTTCAATATGGTACTCAAAAATTTAATGTCCTCATGACAAAATATTGTACAATTTCTTACAAATTTCAGCCATGTTAACTTTGTAATATGGTACTTGCAATTTATTATTTTAGATAAAGTGGTCTGAGAAGAAATTCAATGTTTTTCTATGTATGGACTATTTTATGCTTGCATCTAGACACGCCTAGGGGTGAGCAAAACCGAACCAATGTATAAAAACCGAAAATCCAAACCGAACCGAACCAAACCGATCCATTTCATAGTTTGGTTCGGTTTGGTTTTAAGTTATGAACAAGTTTGGACTTCGGTTCGGTTCGGTTCAAAACCGAAAAAAACCGAAAAACCAAATAATTGGTAAAATATTAAAATTAATTATAAAATTAATATATACTAATTGTAGAGAATTTTATACATTATATTGTTTTATATTTTTATATTGTGATTTTTTTATACTAATTTATAGTTGTTAAAACTTGAGAGTTGAAAAAAAAAAGAAGAGAATTTTAGTATTTTATTGTGATGTAATAGTATTATTTAGTATTACTGTTTTTTTAAGTTAATTTTTTTGTATTTCTTTTTTTTTTAAAACAAACTACTTATATAAAATTTTTATTTTGATTTTTTTTTAAAAAAAAGTTGATGTTTTTGGTTCGAACTAGTCCAAACCGAACCGAACCGAACTAGTTTAGTTTGGACTGAACCGAACCAAAATTTAGCTTGGATCGGATTGGTTTATGAAATACAGTATTTTTTGGATCGGTTTTTTCGGTTTGGTTCGGTTTTTGAACCGAACCGGTCCATGCGCCTCGTTTTACAAGGTTTTCATTCTTCCCCCTTTCTCAACCTCCTATCAAACAAACCTAAGACTATGATTGATGAGACTGAAGTAAAACACTTTAGGGTTTGTGAACTCTCAGTCAATTGGAGAGAGAACAGTCCATTCATTTATATACTGTACATGGTTAATTACATAAATACACCAGAACTATTTGAGTATATACAAATAAATACAAATAAGAAATTACATTATCACTCCCCCTCAAGTTGAGCGGGGGTGGAAACCACGGCCAACTTGTCCCGTAGTAATTGAAAACGTGTCTTGTGCAAGGGTTTGGTCAAGATATTTGCGGCTTGATCATCAGTAGAAATGTAGCGAACCCGTAACTGCTTCGAAGCAACCCGCTCTCGAACAAAATGAAAATCAAGCTCCAAGTGTTTAGTGCGGGTATGAAAAATAGGATTTGCTGTGAGGTATGTCGTGCTAAGGTTGTCACACCAAAGCGTTGGAGCTGAAGATAAAGGAAAACCAAGTTCAAGAAACAACATTTGAAGCCAAGATACCTCAGAAGTTGTGGTGGCCAAGGCTCTATACTCTGCCTCAGTGGAGGATCTAGAGACCGTCCTCTGCTTCCTAGAAGCCCAGGAAATTAAATTGGTACCATGAAAAACACCAAACCCCGAAGTGGACCACCGATCATCAACATTACCCCCCCCCCCCCCCAATCCGAGTCCGAAAAGGCATGTAAATGAAGAGAACTTTAAGGCCTATACCATAACCCATAGGATGCTGTAGCCTGTAGGTACCGCAGAATACGTTTCAATGCCTACCAGTGGAGGGTAGAAGGAGCATGCATAAACTGAGCTACCCGATGAACCGCAAAGGCTATATCTGGACGGGTAAGAGTGAGGTACTGTAGTCCCCCAACTAGACTGCGATAAAGAGTAGGATCAGTAAGAAGAGAGCCACCCTGAATAGACAACTTATCAACCGAGCTTGCAGGCATGGTAACCGATTTACACTCATTCATATTAGCCCGAGCCAGTAACTGATTAATATACTTCCGCTGCATTAGAAACAGACAATCCCCGCTGACGAATTCAACACCAAGAAAATAATTAACTAGACCGAAATCCTTGATAGCAAACTTGGATTGCAAATGAGAAATAAGAAAAGCAGCAAACACCGAATCATTCCCCAATAGGAGTAGATCATCCACATAAATGAGACAAAATAAAACAACATAACCCTTACGCAGAAAATAAAGAGAAACATCAGCCTGAGAACACTGAAAACCAATTGCAGTAAGGGCCTGTGTGAGGCATTTATGCCATATCCTGGGGGATTGTTTCAAACCATATAAAGATTTCCGAAGTCGATAGACATGCTGTGGAAAATTTGTATCAACAAAACCAACTGGCTTAGTCATAAACACAGGTTCATCCAAGTCACCATGAAGAAATGCATTTGAAACATTCAGATGAGTAATAAACCAATTAAATGAGACAACAAGTGACAGTAATAAACGAATAGTTGTAGGCTTAACCACAGGACTAAATGTGTCATGAAAGCCCATACCCGGTCTTTGATGAAATCCCTTCGTAACAAGACGCGCTTTGTAGCGCTCAATAGACCCATCCGGATTTAATTTAGTCTTGAACACCCACTTACAACCAATTACATTTTGAGCTTAGGAAGGCGGAACAAGTTCCCACGTACCATTGGAAATGAGTGCCGAAAATTCATCAGCCATGGATTGACGCCAATGAGGACTTTTCACTGCTTCACTGTAACAAGTTGGGTCCTTAGGGGTGACAGAAGTCAGGATTAATTTTACTCATGGTATACCAACTATCTCCCTAATCACAGTTTGATATACCAACTACCGTTTTGCACACTGTAGTACCCCAACTTCTAGGTGACATCCCATTATGGTATATGTTACCTGTTATTGCAGGTTAACTGTGCTACGTCAGCACTTTGTTGGGCTTAATTTCACTTATGGTATACCAACTATCTCCCTAATCACAGTTTGGTATACCACTTTATACATATTGTTTCATTTTATTTTTCATTTTTTAAAATAACAGAAATATATAAATCAAATTTTTTTTCTTTTATTTTCTTTGATTTATATATTTTTGTTATTTTTTTTATAAAAATAAAATGAAACAATATATATAAAGTGGTATACCAAACTGTGATTAGGGAGATAATTGGTATACCATAAGTGAAATTAAGTCCAACAAAGTGCTGACGTGGCACAGTTAACCTGCAATAACAGGTCACATGTACCACAATGGGAGGTCACCTAGAAATTGGGGTACTACAGTGTGCAAAACGGTAGTTGGTATACCAAACTATGATTAGGGAGATAGTTGGTATACCATGAGTGAAATTAAGCCCAGAAGTCATAAAAGAACGAGGAGGTAGCTTCCCCGTCATCTGCCACGTGACCATCCGCCGTGTGGGAGCTGACGGTGGAACAACTGAAGAAGAAGAGGGAACAGGAGGTGCTGGAATTTCTAGTATAATTGCATCTTGTTCAGCAACAGAATATTTCTGAAAATCAACCACTAAAGGGAGCCCATGGGAGGCTAAATTTGGAGAGGGAGGTACAAGTGGGGACGGTGACGAAGTGGAAGTATCAAGGGCGGTGGAAATAGCAGGGGGCGTGGAAGAGGGGGTTGGTGGTGGGTGCGCCTGTGGCGCTGATGCAGGCAGCACTGATGGCGTTTGGGGTGGGTGGGAAACAGCTGCATCTTGGCGAGGTGTTGGGTTGGGTGGAACGGGTAAGAGATGTATGGTTAGTAAGGAAGAAGGGGCCGAACTTGGATCAGAGACAACCGTCGAACTCAACTCCTGATAAGGGAACACCTGCTCATCAAATACCACATGACGTGAGATAAAGAATTTGCAGACACAAGATCAAAACAATGATAGCCTTTATGTAACTTGCTATAACCCAGAAAAACACACTTGCGAGAACGGAAATTCAATTTATGAGAATTATAGGGACGCAACCATGGATAGCATAAGCAACCAAACACGAAGAGACAAATAATCAGGGTGGGTGCCAAACAAGCAAAGGTATGGTGATATGTGATGGAGAACAGATAATGGCATACGATTAATGAGAAAAACAGCAGTGTCAAATGCATAAGACCAGAAAAAAAGTGGTAAATGTGCACGATTAAGTAGAGCAAGACCCGTTTCAACAACATGGTGATGTTTCCATTCCGCTGTCCCATTTTGTTCCGGGGTATACGGACAGGACATGCGATGTTGAATACCATTCTCAGACAAATAATTTTTCATGGCAATAATTTCCCCTCCCCCATCGGACTGAAAGTCTTTAATAGGACGCCCAAAAAATTTCTCAACCATAGTACGAAACTTAATGAAAGTTTTCAGCACTTCAGATTTGTAACGCAAGAAATAGAGCTAAGAATATTTGCTACAATGATCATAAAATAATAAATAATAAGAGAACCCATCATGTGAATTAACGGGGCTGGACCCCAAACATCGAACAAATTAAATCCAAAGGACCATCAACAATAGAATCTGAGAGTTCAAATGGTAAACGATGACTCTTATTGACCGCACAACTAGAACAAATGTGACGGTCAGATTTATTGGAAAATTGAATGTTATTATTTTTCAAAATTTATTGAATGTTATTATTTTTCAAAATTTGACTAACTACAAAAGAAGCCGGGTGCCCAAGCCGCTCATGCCAGGTTGATAAGGAGGTGAGATGGGACTTGATTGGAGCTGAGAGTGAAGTGGGCATAGCATAAAGTCCATTCCTATTCAGGCAGCGTAGTAGCACCTGTTTGGAATTCAGGTCCTTTAACACAAAAAATTTATCAAAGAATTCAACAGAAACATCATTAGAACGGGTTAGTGCACTAATAGAAATTAAATTAGACTTGGAATCAGGAACATGTAAAACATGAGATAATTTAAGTGCACTATCAGCAATAGGAATAGAAGAGGAAGCAACATGTTTAATGGGGAGAGAAGACCCATTACCTAAATGAACTTCTTCTGGTCCTGTGTACTCAAAATGGAGATGCAGATGCCCCAAATCAGAGGTGAGGTGATGGGTCGCACCGCTGTCCATAATCCAAGTGGAGTCCGAAGGTGAGACTGAAGTATGGTTGGATTGAGGGTAGGATTGAGGGTAGGATTGGGCTCTATTAGTGGTCAATTTTGGTGATGGGCATTGCCGGGGAATAATGCCCCAATCCACGACAATTATGACAAGTAACTCCTGAATTTGGAACCAATTGGGGTTGCTGTCCATGCGAGGGCCGAAACCCGGCCGAACCAGCACCTGCAGAAAAATCGGACGCTGCCGGTAGGCGGGTCTATCCAAAGTGGGGACGCTGCTGTCCCTGGTGCGCCTGGAAACGGCCACGGCCTCTGCCTCTCCTGCCGGCAGCAGGTTGTTTCATGGTAAGGTGAGCCGTTGGCGCATTAATGTCGTCCGAAACTGATTTCTCCCTTCTAATATGCCTCTCTTTTGTCAACAGCAGTCCAAATAAATCATCATAGGACACTACTTTCGATCCCAAACTCTTGCAAAAATCTCTGAATGGACCCCGAAGGCCGTCCAAAATAGCATCAACCAAATCATCATCCGAAATCGGGTATTGCAACGAGGCTAACCGATCAGCAATTAATTTTGCTCTTTGCATAAATTCAGTCACAGATTCACTATCACTTTTAACCAAAGAATGCAATTGTTGTTTTAATTCTCTAATTTGCGCCCTTGAACCCGAAGCATAGGCGCTTTCCAATTTAATCCAGGCTTCCCTAGCCGATCTAACTCCAATACCTTGTGGTAAAATAGAAGTAGAAATAGAATTACGCAACCAACTCAACACCTGTTGATCTTGATGATGCCATAATTGATATGCCGGATTGGGCAAATTATTTTCCAACATCTTTGCTGGAATCACAGCCGTGCCATCCACATGATTGATGAGATCACACACAGCCAACATCGGAATAATTAACGTTTTCCATAGGACATAATTACCAGAATCAAGTTTCAAAGACAGCTGATGCGACACGGAGGGCAAGGGGCCAGCAGTGCCGGCGGGAAGGGCAGGGACGGTGGTGATGAGGGCGGCTGAATCGGTGGACATGGCTGCTGTGGCTGAAAGTCGGCTGTTATGCTTACAAGGGCTCTGATACCATAAAACACTTTAGGGTTTGTGAACTCTCAATCAATTGGAGAGAGAGCAGTCCATTCATTTATATACTGTATATGGTAAATTATATAAATACACCAAAACTATTTGAGTATATATAAATAAATACAAATGAGAAATTATATTATAATATAGGGATGGGGATGGATAAAAAGCTCTATTCTCAAAACATGTATCTAGATAAAATTTTGGTCCAAATAGTTTCAGTGGTTGTTTTTTTCTTCTTCCTCTCATTTTCTCTATTAAACACAGCCTGATAGAATTGACTTTCAGTCATTTAAGCTAAAATTCGAGAATATACAAGATATTTATTTTAAAGGATCACCGTTTCATCAATTCGAACCAATTAATTAAATTGTTCAATTTAAAAAGTAAGGCTAATTAATTGTAGAAATTATAACCTACATTATTGTGATGAGATAACTTAATTTTCCAGTCTCAAATTATATCACGCAAGTAATATAAAGTCAAAATGGCGAATGGAATTGCAATAAAAATATTTAATGTCCTGATGGCTAGACATGGTACGATTCTTACAAATTTCAGTCATGTCATATTTGTAATGTGAAATGAACCGACAAATTTTTGTATTATTTTTTTATTGAAAGGATTTATATAGATCGGATCCACTTTAATTCTCTCATTGCTTTGGTATGTATAATTGAAGGATGGAAAATGACTAACCAAGACTTCTCAGCCATTTAAACGAGAGATTTTACTGTGTAGCGAGATCACGGTGGTCCACATAAATAAGCTACATATTGAACTTCTAGTAGAAAATTTAAAGGATTGAACAAGGAAAAAAAACTTTAAATGTTTCTTCAAAAAAAATATTTAATCAAGTTGAAATCAATTAGTTAGATCCATTAGAAAATCGGGCTATTTAATTATAGAATCATAACATAAAATATTATGATGAGATAAATTTTTCATCTCCAAATTATATAATCTTATCAGTGAAACAACTTTGTGGGTTTTGGGAGCAGTGACCTAACTGCATGAGTGATGATGTAAGTGAGGTTGAATTTATATAATATAAAACCAATTGGTTTGTATTAAAACCTACACCACTTATATATAAGTACTATTTATTTCTAACATAAATGGTAATTCAGTAGAAAAATCTAACAAATATTTTCAAATTGTGAAAAAATAACTAATTCGTATATATGTGGGTTGTCATCCTTTTAGCTTTATCTGCGTGCAATATCTAATTATTTCTAAAATTTTTTCAAACCTATACTAAGTAAACACATAAGTGAAGTTGTTATTACAAAATCGAAATGTGTATAAATTACTATGGACCCTACTTCCCTCACGTCATGAGGGGATCGCAATCTTCAATAAGAAGCTTGAAGCTTGTCCTTCTTTTTATTTTCATGACTAAGACAATTATTATTATTTATTGAATTATTATAAATTATTATTTTAATTACAATCAATCAATGAACGTTTTTCTTTTTATTAAGAGTTAACATCTACCAGCATAAGAAAGAGGAGATCCTTGTCATAAAGCAAATGTAGATTCAATGCTACTCATCAAGGGATCTTTATAGGCCCGTTTATGATATTTGACTTTAAATGAGATAGATTAAGTAATGTATGATAAGTGATAATTTTTTTAGTCCTAGTTATATTTAATGGAGAGTGTTAGAGACCATACACTGGAAATAAATTAGTCTAAAGAGTGACATATAAATAATGTATATTAGACTTTAACACGAGCCAATTAATTTTGTATTACATAACTCAACCCACTTATGTATTTACTCATGTAATTATATCCAACACTCATAAGTTGGGAGCCACTTCACTTTTTTTTAAAGGAATATTAAGTTGTTAGTATTATATACTCTCAAACAACAATTGGATAAGATTGATTTAAATATTTTAGCCGAGAAATTTGAAACATCACGGTTAAAAGTACTTCAACACAATTGAAGCAAAATCAAAAAATTGAGATTATTCTTTTTTTTTTTCCCTAGATATAAATTGATAAATTTTAATAAATATTTTTGTATTGAAAGAGAAATTATATATATATATATATATATATATATATATATATATATATATATATATATATTTATGTCTTGGACAAAAGGAGGTGGCGTATCCCCACAAGCACAATCAAACAAAAAAATAGACGCTCTAGCCAAAAAGTGAGCGACACTATTCACTTAACTACTAACACAAGAAAAAGTATAAGAATGAAAACTAGCAATAAGCGAAATACAATCCTCAACAAATAAACCCAACGAAGCTGTAAAAATGGACCCTTTACGCTCAACAACTTGATAAACTACTCGGAAATCTGTTTCGACTGACATTCGTGAAGTTCGCATCTTTCACCTAAGAAAGTGCTTCCTTACATGAGAGTGCTTCAAAAAAGGAAGAACTATTTGGAGTATTGAATATCGCATTACTTCCAGCCACAAACTAACCATCCACAGAGGTTTTGATAACAAAACTGGAACATGCACGGTTCACGTAAAGGAAGTAGGCTCCATCAACATCACAACGAACTATGCTCACTGGTGGAGCAAACCACCTCTCTGTTGGAGAATTAAGACCTCATGATCAACCACTTGGAAATTCGCCTGAAAATTAAGCCGATGAGCCTCCTATCAAGTGCGCGAAAAACCCAATACTTGGATAGCGGATAAATTACATCCATGATACACAAAGTCTAGCGTTCTTTACAGCTTAGTACACAAACTTTATTTTACCATAGAATATATACGAATTTAATAGTGATCTACCAGTAAAATACACGTTACCTACCATGCGTATAATTTGTCCCCGTAGCCATCTATTTCAAAGAACAAGCCCTATCAACTCATCCAACAAAGCCACAATGAAGTTAATTACTAAATTACCCCACCAATCCAAAAAAAGAGGCAGACGAATTACATAAGAAGGGATAAAAGAAAAATTGAATAAATTGGATCAGAAACCACATGGATCGATAGGACTTGTTATGAACAATCAAAATCATGTCAGAATGCTAAATAAATACTAATGGGCCACAAATGTATATTTATAGTCAACAAATCTTGTATTTATAGTCAACACTATGCCATTAAAGGCTCTTGGCCTATTGTCTCTTCTTTGCTTAAATTCTACACGTGATCATTTACTTGTATTCATATGGCTGGTTGTGTTACAATATTACTCCAATCTCTCCTTTTTTTTTTTTTTCTTTCTTGCCTTCTTTCTTTTTCTGTTCAAAAGGTTCCTTGATTTAACATTAAGAAGAAAACCTATTATTTGATTGTTGTAATAATAATAATAATAATAATAATAATAATAATAATAATAATAATAATAATAATAATAATAATTTTCTTAGTCGTGAAAATAGAAAAGACAAAACACATTTTGATGCATGCTGAGCATACAAAAAATAAATATGTACTGTTCAAAACCAAATTTTGTAGCAAAGACGAAGTAGGATCGTTTCTACATGGATTAGTTGATCTAATTCTTCTGAAGTTTAAACAATAAAAAGTAACAAAAAGGATTTTTATAGATTGCAATTGAAATTTAAGAATAGCAAAAACAAAATAATAGGATGAAAATTTATATGAGGCAGATTCCAGCTAGAACGCAAGTTAGAGTCTTGTATTAAACCAACAGATCATCGATTAAAAACAAAATATGACTTTAATATATTCAAGCAAATTAACTATGACTATCAAAAAGCATGAATCACCTATCACTTCTTATCGATTAGACAATTAAGAAAAGTTCTTTAGCTATCTCTATTCAATGAAACAGTTCCAATTAAGTTTCAGAATTTAATTCAATTAAAAGCATTAACACACGAACAAGACACTAATTTTACTTAATAATCACATAAGCGGGATTATTTAAAGCATATTAATTTCATTCATAACATAGATTAAAAACTTGTCCATAATCAACCATGTTATTCGCTACTTAGGTTAAGTGAGTTAAACGATTACATATTTAATCACCTAACTAGTAAATCAATCACAAGTATATAATTAAATTAAGGATTCAATTAAATCATGCAAGAAAAATAAGAACAGAATGTAATTAATTACTTGAATTAAAGAAGAAGTAAGAACAATTGATTCACAATTAACTTTACAAGACTGAGCTCCCCCTAGCTAGAAATTACAGTTTAGTTCTTCATGGCGGAAAATGAAAACACTCAAAAAAAAAAAAAAAAGAAAGCTGGAAAAGAATCACGTCTAAAATAAAATTGGGGAACAAGAAGAGGAGGTTCTGTCTTCCTAAACTCTTTTAATTCTAGTCAACTAAGGAAAGAGTCATAAAGAGGAAATAACTCTAATTAAGATTTGTATAAAAAAATCTAGTTAGAGTTATTCTATGAATAAAAATATCCTAAAATCAAATTACAATAAAGTTGAAAAATTTAAAATAAAACTAAATAGGAAGTCTCCTAGACCAATAAAAATTCTACGATTTTCACAGCTCCCTCTAAGCCGTGATCTTGGCTTATGCAAAAATAGCTTTTAGGTCAATTTTGAGCATCGGTAGTACACCACAAGCCGTGCTCATGGGTTATGACTTCACAACTCTATCTTTTATGCACTCTTAGCTCCTAAAATCGATACTTTAAGCTCAATTTGAACTCCAAGGCCCCTAGCACAAATAATAACAAAAAATAAAGCAAATCTCCCTAAGTTATCCAAAAACATAGTGATTAAAGCTTATAAACAAAGGCAGATTACGTGCATAATGATAGACATAGAGGATTAATATTGTATTTTTACATGTTGTATAAGTTGTATTATAATCCTTGTAGGGTTAGGGTTCTCACATATATATAAACCCTAATTATCAATACAATCACATGTTGCCTCAATTGTTTTCATGGTATCAGAGCCACTGATACCCTAACTCTCAATGATGTCTCAACCTGAAAGTTCCACCACCACTCCACCTCTATCAACTTCACCACCGCCGCCGTCCGCCACACCCATGGCAACTGTCAATCCAAGTTCAGCGATGATTCAACCATCACCAAGTGCCATCGACTCCACTATTATTTTCACTATAAGTCTGCCCCTTACCACCACCGTTCAAAGTCCACCGATCAGTTCACCATTTTTTTTCACCACTGCATCGTAGACTCCAGTAGCCACACCGATGCTGCCAATTGCTTATCCCAATCCAACCACCTTCATCACCAACAAACTCAACTCATCAAACTTTATTCTCTGGAGAGCATAATTCATCACCATGTTGCAAGGTTGCAGAATGTGGCATCATATTGATGAAAACCAGTCCATTCCACCAGAGTTTCTTGAAGGACAGATTCAGAATCCGGCATATGAAACTTGGGAGCAGCAGAATCAGCAGGTACTAAGCTGGTTATTTGCTTCAATTTAACCGAATTTATTACCTCAAGTCATTGATGCACCTACGGCTGTTGAGGCATAGAGCAGGCTCAATCAAGCTTATTCGTAAGGATCCAGGTCACAGATTCGAAACCTAAGAGCCCAATTACAAAATCTCAACCGAGAGAAGAATGAAACAATTACACTATACACGCTTAGAGCTAAAAGTATTAAAGATCAGTTAGTATCCTTGGGCCATAGGGTGTAAGAAGAAGATTTCATTGATTCAATATTAGCTGGATTGGGTGAAGATTACAGATTATTTAATCTGACTCTTGAAACTAAGATGGAACCTATAGAGTTTGAGGATTTACTTGGACTTCTATTAACCGAGGAGAGAAACATTGCATGCAATGCTCAAAATAGAGCTGCTGCCATTGCTGAATAGATGCCGCCAATAGCCATAGTGGCTGCTCAAAACAGTCAGTAACAACAAAGAGGAAGGGGACAGCAGCAAGGCCGAGGTAGAAACGGTCAGCAGAGAGGGCATGGCAGTAGTTATTTTTCATAATATAGGGGGTAGCAACAGTAAAATTTTAATAATTCCAGTTCTAATTCAAGGCAAGATTTCAGAAATTATGATCCCTAAACAGTCACCTGTCACAATTGTAGGGGAATCGCACATTATGCCTAAGACTGCTCATCACCAAAGTTACCCAGAGAAACCACCATTAACCGTCCCTCATCCAATTTTGTAGCCAGTGGTGCACCTTCAAAACCATGGGTTGTTGATTCGGGTGCCTATCATCATTTGACTTCCGAATTGGGGAACCTCGATCTTCACTCTGAGTATCAAGGGCCAGTAGAAGTAACTATTGGTAATGGCTCTAAATTGTCCATCTCTCGAGTCGGTCAGTTGTCTTTGCAAATTGGGAATGAAATTTTTCACATTCGTGATATTTTGCATGTTCCAAATTCCTCCCATAATTTGTTGTCTGTTTATGCTTTAACTAACGCTAATCCTGTATCCGTAGAATTTTTTGCTGACCATTTTTGTTATTAAGGATTTGGACATGGGTTATATTCATTGTGTGCTACAGCATTGGGTTCAAATCTATCTTCGGGTTCTACTTTTCCTTCAACAAATTTAGCATCTTTAAATAGATGGCATGATCGCTTAGAACATGCTAATTTTCCTTGTGTTAAACAATTGTTGCATTGGAATAAAATTGCTACTTTTGATTTAAAACATTCTGTTTCCAATTCTTGTGCTATCAATAAAAGTCACAAATTACCCTTTGCTTGAGTCCAAAGCTCCCTTGGATTTGATTTGTGCTGATGTTTGGGGGCCAGCACTTACTTTATCTGTGGATGGTTATTCTTATTATGTGTTGTTTCTTGATCACTATAGCAAGTATTCCCGGGTCTACTTTTTGAAACACAAATCTGATGTCTATTTTATTTTCGTGCATTTTAAACTACTTGTGGAGAAATACTTTAACACTCAAATTAAAGCCTTTCAATATGATTTGGGGGGGGCTGAATTTATTGCATTACAATCATTTTTTTGGGAACATGGAATCACCCACAAAATCTCATGTCCTTATACTCCCGAACAAAATAGGAGTGCTGAACGAAAACCTAGGCATATTGTTGAACATGGTCTAGCTTTATTGCACCGTGCTAAATTACCCAATAAATTTTGGACCTATGCATTTGATACAGTTACTTACTTGATCAATCGCATTCAAACAGCTTCAATCAATTTTTATACCCCTTACCAAAAACTCTTTGGTGAACCTCCTGATTACATGAACCTTAGAGAGTTTAGGTGTTTGTGTTTTCCATGGCTCCGACCCTACAACAAGAACAAATTTGAAACACGGTCCAAAGAATATATTTTTCTTGGTTATAGTAGACTCTACAAGGGTTTGAAATGCTTTGATCCTATCACATCTCGTCCGTTTATCTCACATCATATTTTGTTTGATGAACAGGTCTTCCCATATTCAAAGTTTTATGATGACGGGCACCCATTTTCAACTTCGACCATAGAACTAAGCTCTCTTACTACTATAGTACCTACGGCCTTTCCAACTCAACAAAACCTCACACACATACCCCTCCTGCTGAACCAAATGTCACCCCACTGAATGTTGGGATTTGTCACCGGAAATCACCCGATAAAAGCGGAAGAACGCGGTGATTTCCTCAAATCCAGTCCCAGGAGCAATTGAAGTGGAAATTGAGAAACTTAAAATAAAATAGAAAGGGATTAAATTTCTTACCAGAAAAAAATCTCTTTCTAGAGATGGATGATGACTGCAGAATTCAAAATAGAATTCCTCCACTCTCACGTACACGAACGCTTGGCGAATGCAACCCGTGCTAGCGTCGGAAAAACAAAACAATGGAGAGGAGGAGCTAGAGAATTCGGCTAGGAGTGTATTGCATAGGGGTTGCCGAAATTTCTAACCCTAGGTATTTATACCTAGGGTTGGCCGAATTCCCTTAGGGGAATTCAGGCCCATCTTGGCTCCTCTCTATTCTGTGCGGGCTTCCATGTTTTAATTTAGGCCCAGTCTAATTTTAATTATTCTGGTTTAAATTAATTTCAAGCCCAATTTTAATATACCCATGTATTTAATATATTATTCCAAGTAATATATTATTTACATCTAAATTAAAATTGGTTTGACAATTAATTTAATCCATCAAATTAAAATTAAATCTACACAAAATAAAATCATATGTAAACCCATACATATGAATATTTCCACCTAGGAAATAATTTCATAATTAATCCAATTAATTATGAAGAGCCAATAGAATATATTAATTTTATTATTATGACCAATCCAATTGATCCTTATAATATAATTAATATATACATGCTTCTCCCTCCACTGTGTATACTCCAAGTATACAAGTGATTCCTTAAGTCTGCATTCTATCGTTCTATGTGTACGATCCTGTGGGCCCATCTTTATGTTGGCAGCGGGCCTTTGGCCCGCAGACTGCAGTTGGGCTCTAGCAAGCCACTGCAGCCCCCAATTAAGATGGAGATGGCAGTCTAATTGATATCATAACCCTGTAGTTTAAACTTGTACATCCCATGTCATTGATATCGGTGTCCAACACAGAGGCATGGATTGATCACCCTCTTTTGTGTCCGGACATTAACTTGATCCCGAATGTACTGATTCTCACAAACAAGTTCCAACTTGTTTGGGTGTGGCCACACTCTTATCAGTCACATTCATCAAGTGGCCGGTGATATCTTCTCAGTTGGTTACTGAGTGACAAATCCCTTCTCCATATCCATAGTATTACCATGTAGAGTGACATACCCGAAAGCACCCATACTTGGCACCCTATTACAGGCCCTTTAGGCGTACCCCTAAGTATGCGACTTCACATGTAACACCATCATATGGTCAGGTCAAAGGATCGATACAAGTACTACACGAGAATCCATTGTGATACCATACCATGTGGATTACTCGTTTGGTGGATCTATCCAGTACCATGCTTCCAGGCATGTACCTATTAACGCGGTTGACATTCCATGTCCAATGACCGGTAAGACACCGTCATACAACCAGGTTAATGATAGTCTATTGTTCCATTCATTCCCATGACTGGAACAGACTACGGATCTATTTATGGTCATATCGTTTACCCTATCTATGGTCTTACTGCTCAGTGCATGACACTAGTCGTCATGGATATAGATATGTCCATTGGATACTTCATTTAATATATTGCACAAGATAGATATAATAAATGAATTGATGCCTTTATTAATGACACAAATGAGTACAACACATAAATCCAATAAATGTACAGTACAAGTACAAGGACCAATGCCTCGGGACTAGGGCATTTCCAACAATCTCCCACTTGCACTAGTTCCAACTAGGCATGGGCCTAATCCCTATAGATCTAGTATGACCCTCGTGCTTGGGCTGGGCCAGCGCCTTGGTCAATGGATCTGCGACATTATCCTCGGTGTCCACTCTGTGCAATGCAATGTCACCTCTCTCCGCGATTTCTCGTATGAGGTGAAACTTTCTGAGCACGTGCTTTGTGTTCTTATGTGACCGGGGCTCCTTAGCTTGTGCGACGGCCCCATTGTTGTCACAGAAGATATCGACTGGGTCCTGGATAGTTGGCACTACTCCCAACTCAGTGATAAACTTCTTCATCCACACAGCTTCCTTAGCTGCATCACACGCAGCGATGTACTCAGCTTCTGTTGTAGAGTCCGCTATGGTTGGTTGCTTTGAGCTCCTCCAGCTTACAACACCACCATTCAGCAAGAATACATACCCTGGCTGCGATTGGTACTCATCTTGGTCTGTCTGGAAGCTTGCATCAGTATACCCAGTAACTGATAGCACTTCCTGACCACTATACACCAAGAAGCTATCCTTAGTCCGGTTAAGGTACTTGAGGATTGCCTTGACAGCTTTCCAGTGATCCTCCCTGGGATCCTGCTGGTATCGGCTCGTCATACTCAGTGCAAAGGCGACATCAGGTCTCGTACATAACATGGAGTACATGACTGATCCAATGGCTGAAGCATATGGAACCAATTTCATGTTCTCCCTGTCCTCCCTTGTTTTAGGATAGTTCTTCTTAGCAAGTTTCAGCCCATGGCCCATTGGCAAGAAACCTTTCTTGGCCCGGTCCATGCTGAATCTCTTTAGAACTTTGTCAATGTACGAAGCCTGACTTAGGCCCAGAAGCCGATTTGATCTATCCCTATAGATCCTGATCCCTAGGATCATCTCAGCTTCGCCTAAGTCCTTCATTGCGAAGCACTTACTCAGCCACTGCTTTACCCCTTGCAGTGTAGGTATGTCACTTCCAATGAGTAGGATGTCGTCTACATACAGTACCAAAATGTGACAATGCTCCCACTAGTCCTCTTATACACAAAAGGCTCATCTAGATTCTGTATGAAGCCATATTCCTTTATAGCTTCATTGAATCTTAGATTCCAACTACGGGATGCTTGCTTCAGTCCATAAATGTACCTTTGAAGTTTGCATACCCTTCCCGGATACTTAGGATCGACAAAACCCTCAGGTTGTGTCATGTACACATCCTCGAGTAGCTTCCCATTAAGGAAAGCGGTTTTGACATCCATCTGCCAAACCTCATAGTCATACCATGCGGCTATGGCCAGCAGTATCCTGATGGATTTGAGCATGGCTACTGGTGAGAAAGTTTCATCATAGTCTATCCCATGGACTTGTCTGAAACCTTTCACAACCAGACGCCCCTTGAAGGTATTATCAACTTTTAGCTTATAGCACCACTTGCAACCTATTACCTTAGCACCCGGAGGTGGATCAACCAAGTTCCAAACTTGATTATCGTACATAGATTGCATTTCTGCCTCCATGGCTTTACGCCAATTCGCAGACTGTGGGCTAGCCATAGCCTCCTGGTAGGTTTTAGGTTCTTCTTCATCCCAGATGAGAAGAGTTTGATCATCGGTGACGAGGAAACCATACCTCTCCGGTTCCCGACGATCCCTACCAGACCTTCTAGGTTCTTGTGTGGCCTGGGTCGGTGCTTCCACTTGTGGAAGCTCCACCTGGGCCTTCGAGTTATCCTCTTCAGGAGCTTGTGGACCTTGAACTTCCCTGAATTCAACGTTGCTCCCACTATCTTTCTGGGAAAGGAACTCCTTTTCCAGAAAGACCCCCTTCCTTGCCACGAACACCTTGTTCTCGGCGGGGTTGTAGAAGTAATACCCTTTGGTTTCCCTAGGGTAGCCTACAAACAGGCATTTATCGGTTTTGGGCTCCAGCTTGCCACTAGTCAATTTCTTGACTTGTGCTTCGCATCCCCAAATCCTTAGAAAAGACACATTGGGCTCCTTGCCCGTCCATATCTGATATGGGGTCTTTTCCACTGCCTTAGTCGGAGTATTGTTTAAGATGAGAGCTGCTGTCTCGAGGGCGTGTCCCCAGAAGCTAATTGGGAGAGATGCTTGACTCATCATTGAGCGGACCATGTCCAACAAGGTCCTATTCCTCCGTTCGGACACCCCATTCCATTGTGGTGTTCCAGGAGGAGTGAGCTGTGGAACTATTCCATGCTCTCTCAAGTATGAGTCAAACTCTAGGCTCATGTACTCACCGCCTCGGTCCGACCGAAGGGCTTTGATATTCCTGCCTAGCTGGTTCTGTACCTCGTTCCTAAATTCCTTGAACCTATCAAGGGTCTCGGACTTGTGTTTCATCAGATAGACATAGCCATATCTGCTGAAATCATCCGTGAACGTGACGAAGTACAGATGCCCACCTCTGGTTGCTGCGCTTATAGGTCCACATACATCTGAATGTATTAGGTCTAACAAGCCAGCGGCCCTTTCAGCCTTTTTGCTAAAAGGCGCCTTTGTCATCTTGCCTCTTAAACATGATTCACATGTATCAATTGACTCCAAGTCAAATGACCCTAGGACTCCAGCTTTGTGAAGCCTAGCTATGCGCTTCTCGTTTATATGGCCAAGACGACAATGCCATAGGTAGACTGGATTAAGTTCGTTAGTCTTAACCCTTTTCGTGTTTATGTTATAGATGTGATTGGTTTCATTTAAGTCCAGGACATACATGCCATTATTTAATAGAGCATCTCCATAAAATAACCCCTCTCTGGATATAGAAATTCGACCATTTATAATAGTAAAATCAAATCCAGAAATATCCAACATTGATACAGAGATAATATTCCTGCACATAGCAGGTACAAAGTAACAATGTTCTAAAATCAAAACCAATCTGCTGGGCATCATTAGGGGGTATTCGCCGATCTCTATGGCAGCAACCCTTGCTCCATTCTCGACCCGCAAGTCCACCTCTCCCGACCCCAGCAACCTTCTGTTCTTAAGTCCCTGCACATTGCAACAAATGTGAGAACCACATCCAGTATCCAATACCCAGGATGTTGAAACAGTAAGGTTAATATCTATAACATAAATACCTGAAGAGGACGCACCTTGGCCCCTTCTCTGCTCTCCCATCAGCTTGGGACACGATCTCTTCCAATGGCCCACCTGTCTGCACCCGAAACAGACGTCCTCAGGACCTGCCTTCTGCTGGGCCTTGGGTTGGGCCTTGGCCTTCTTGGCTTTGGCCTTCTTGGCCTTAGCCTTGGCCTTTTCCTTGGCCTTACCCTTAGCAAGAGGAGCGTTCCCCTTGTTGACCAGCAGCACCGGCGGAGTCTTCTTGATCGACTGCTCAGTAAGCTTAAGCATCCCATGCAGCTCACTGACAGTGCGGTTCATCCCTTGCATGTTATAGTTGAGGATAAACTGATCATAAGAATCCGGCAAGGACGCGAGGATTGTGTCCACCGCCAACTCTTGAGAAATAGGCGATCCGAAACGGGCCAAAGTATCCAAATAGCCCTTCATCTTGAGCACGTGTGCACTCACAGATGTCCCGGCCCCCATCTTACAAGAGTGGAATGCCTTATTGGTCAGGTACCTTTCCTGACGAGCTTGCTCTTGAAACATCTCATTAAGAGTTGTTATCATAGCATAGGCTTGATGGTCCATAAACTATTTTTGCAGTTCGGGGACCATGCAAGCCAACATAAGGCATGTCACATCCCGGTTGTCCTTGACGTACGCCTCGTATTCCTCCAGCTGGGCAGCCGGTGGATTACGTCCCTGAGGCGCAGCCGGCACAGGCCTTTCCAGCACATACTCTTTCGACTCTTGTCTTAGAACTATCCTCAAGTTCCTAGACCAGTCTAAGAAGTTAGGACCGGAAAGCTTGTCCTTTTCAAGAATTGATCGCAGTGATAAGGTATTTGTGTTTGCCATTTGGGTGTTTCCACACAGAAAAACATTGAGAGTGTTAATAAAGGGCTTTACTTTGTTGTTCCCATAAAATTAATAATAAATCAAGTTATTAATTTAAACCGAGTTGTTGGGCTCATGGGCCGAGATCCATATTTCATTAAGATATAGCCAAATGAGGGTTTGGTACAACTATACCTTAATTATTTAGGTAGGAACGCCGTCCAATCCCATCCTAGGGACTCTCAGTTTGATGGGCTTGTTGGCACTTACCCATCTGTGCTTAGGGCCAGGAGAATCCTACTACCCATGCTAAGTCAAAACCTCCATCCAAGTGTTAGAGTATCCCATACTCTAACCCAATACAAAGTGACAATACTCCAGTGCATCCTGCGAGGGCATGGTCTACAACTGGCCTATTCCCACTTCGATTCGGTTTTGAATGAGGGAAGCACTTTTAAGCGACTTAGTAATTTCCGTTTGGTTATTAGATTCAATTATAACGGCTTACATACATAAAGCGGGTGAATGAGCTATTTGTAACATACATTCATACATGCAAATGAATATAAAAATGATTAAATAAAATTAAAATGGACTGCTATGGGCCTATGTTACATCCTAATATTATTCTAGTAAACCTATACTAGAAACATATATTAGACGGGCCTCCATCTTCTTCTTCTGGGCTTGCACCTCCAATTTGGGCTTGCACCTCCATTTAGGCTCACCACTCCATGGGCTTCTTCTTTTACAAATTTTATAATATTTAATTTAAATACAATAAAATTACATTAAAAGAAAACGACACGCAGGCCGTAATAACCCAAAAGAAAATACAACCCATCTCGTAAAAAGGCCCAATAGCATCAAATCATACATTCATTCAACCATTCATATGCATCCAATACATACAATTCAAAAGCATGTTATAATGCATGATTTAAGCCCATTTAAATTATGTCAAAGCCATTATTAGGAAATCGCCAATTTTGGCCCACCATGGTTCTAACCCTTAACGGGCTTTGGGCCTCCAGCCCAGCACTGGAATTGGGAAACCATGGGTCCAATTTAGCCGTCCGAGTAATTGTGCCAAAATTACCCGAACCAATTTCCATTAACCATATTAATTTCCAAAACTAATATCACATGAACGAAATAAAATTCATCCAAGAAACCATGCGCATTTAAATTGCATAAATTTAAACACACGAATTTTAAAACCAATTAAAATTTCAAAACTGGGCCCCGGACAAAACCCGCAAAATCCAAAACTGGGCCCGGCCCGCTGCAGCTAGGGCAACAAAGTTGCCCTAGCAGCAGCAGCCACTGCCCAGCAGCAGCCCGCTGCTGCTGGAACCAGCGGCAGCAGCAGCAGGCAGCGGCCGCCGGCGGCGATTCCGCCGCCGTAGCCCCGCACCCCGGGAGGCCGATTTTTTTTTTTTTTTTAAAAAAAAAAACAGAATTAAGTAAAAATTAGCCATTCATCATCCATAGCAATTCACCAAGAATTACAACAATACAATAAAATTAAAACAACATAAACCAATATGCAATATTAATTTTCATTGTATTAAAACATATGGGAAAAATCATAAAACCCATACCAAGAATCCCAATCAAAAACATCCAATTTCAAAATAGGGATTCAACCAAATTAATCAATTTCCACGGATCAAAAGCCTGCTCTGATACCACTGTTGGGATTTGTCACCGGAAATCACCCGATAAAAGCGGAAGAACGCGGTGATTTCCTCAAATCCAGTCCCAGGAGCAATTGAAGTGGAAATTGAGAAACTTAAAATAAAATAGAAAGGGATTAAATTTCTTACCAGAAAAAAATCTCTTTCTAGAGATGGATGATGACTGCAGAATTCAAAATAGAATTCCTCCACTCTCACGTACACGAACGCTTGGCGAATGCAACCCGTGCTAGCGTCGAAAAAACAAAACAATGGAGAGGAGGAGCTAGAGAATTCGGCTAGGAGTGTATTGCATAGGGGTTGCCGAAATTTCTAACCCTAGGTATTTATACCTAGGGTTGGCCGAATTCCCTTAAGGGAATTCAGGCCCATCTTGGCTCCTCTCTATTCTGTGCGGGCTTCCATGTTTTAATTTAGGCCCAGTCTAATTTTAATTATTCTGGTTTAAATTAATTTCAAGCCCAATTTTAATATACCCATGTATTTAATATATTATTCCAAGTAATATATTATTTACATCTAAATTAAAATTGGTTTGACAATTAATTTAATCCATCCAATTAAAATTAAATCTACACAAAATAAAATCATATGTAAACTCATACATATGAATATTTCCACCTAGGAAATAATTTCATAATTAATCCAATTAATTATGAAGAGCCAATAGAATATATTAATTTTATTATTATGACCAATCCAATTGATCCTTATAATATAATTAATATATACATGCTTCTCCCTCCACTGTGTATACTCCAAGTATACAAGTGATTCCTTAAGTCTGCATTCTATCGTTCTATGTGTACGATCCTGTGGGCCCATCTTTATGTTGGCAGCGGGCCTTTGGCCCGCAGACTGCAGTTGGGCTCTAGCAAGCCACTGCAGCCCCCAATTAAGATGGAGATGGCAGTCTAACTGATATCATAACCCTGTAGTTTAAACTTGTGCATCCCATGTCATTGATATCGGTGTCCAACACAAAGGCATGGATTGATCACCCTCTTTTGTGTCCGGACATTAACTTGATCCCGAATGTACTGATTCTCACAAACAAGTTCCAACTTGTTTGGGTGTGGCCACACTCTTATCAGTCACATTCATCAAGTGGCCGGTGATATCTTCTCAGTTGGTTACTGAGTGACAAATCCCTTCTGCATATCCATAGTATTACCATGTTCAGTGACATACCCGAAAGCACCCATACTTGGCACCCTATTACAGGCCCTTTAGGCGTACCCCTAAGTATGCGACTTCACATGTAACACCATCATATGGTCAGGTCAAAGGATCCATACAAGTACTACACGAGAATCCATTGTGATACCATACCATGTGGATTACTCGTTTGGTGGATCTATCCAGTACCATGCTTCCAGGCATGTACCCATTAACGCGGTTGACATTCCATGTCCAATGACCGGTAAGACACCGTCATACAACCAGGTTAATGATAGTCTATTGTTCCATTCATTCCCATGACTAGAACAGACTACGGATCTATTTATGGTCATATCGTTTACCCTATCCATGGTCTTACTGCTCAGTGCATGACACTAGTCGTCATGGATATAGATATGTCCATTGGATACTTCATTTAATATATTGCACAAGATAGATATAATAAATGAATTGATGCCTTTATTAATGACACAAATGAGTACAACACATAAATCCAACAAATGTATAGTACAAGTACAAGGACCAATGCCTCGGGACTAGGGCATTTCCAACACTGAAATCTTCTCCACAAACCGAAACCACATCCCAACTAAACCCACAAATCCCACCAACCAGTTCGGCAACCCCACCACAATCTTCTCCACAAACCGAAACTATATCTAACCCGAATCCATAAATCAAAACACCATCTCAAATTCAACCCGGACTAGCATCATCAATGCCCTCACTTAACATTGACCTTTCTTCTTATGGTTCCCTACCTTGTATTCCTAAGTCCAGTACTCCTACTTCTGTGACATCTACTACTATCACATCTTGTGCACCTCAACCATCAAGATGAATTATCACTCGATCTCAAATCGGCTCTCTAAAATATAAGGATCCAAAGGCCTTTATCAGCTCTCTTCCAAAAGACTCCACTACCTTTCAGTAAGCTTATAAGGTTCCAGAATGGCGACAAGCCATGACTGAGGAATACAATGCCCTTATCAACAATGGCACTTGGGTTCTTATTCCTTTTGATAAAAGTCAAAATGTCGTTGGCTACAAGTGGGTCTACAGATTGAAAACCAAGGCAGATGGTAGCATTGACTGGTTTAAAGCAAGATTGGTAGCAAAAGGCTTTCATCAGCGGCCTAGTGTTGATTACTTTGAGACCTACAGCCCTGTCATAAAGCCTGCTACTATTCGGCTTTTGATAGCCATTGCTGTTACTTCTGGTTAGATAGTCATTCAACTTGAAGTTTCAAATGCCTTTCTTCATGGCAACTTATTGAAGACATTTACATGTCACAACTTCCAGGCTATGTTGATCTATACAGACCCGAGGATGTTTGCAAATTAAAAATATCTCTCTATGGACTGAAACAGGCTCCTCGGATGTGGCACAAATGGCTGACTGATACATTGCGTGCCCTTGGGTTTATAGGCTCTAGCTCGGATACCGATTTATTTTTCATTTATACTGGCGATTTATTTGTGGTGTGCCTAATCTATATGGGGTTAGATTCTTTATTCCTTAGCAGACTGGTTTGATAATTGCAACAATAGTTTGCTATATATAATTTAGGCCGTTTGTCTTATTTTTTGGGTATTAAGGCTTCTCGGCAGCCAACTGGGTTGTTTTTACGTCAATCCAAGTATGTGACTGATTTTCTTTCAAGATGTCATATGGCGAATAACAAAGGTATTTCTACTCCAATGTGTCCAAAGGAACGCTTGTTGCTGAGGGATGGTGATTCACATCCTGATCCTATAGAGTACCGTGGTGTTCTTGGTAGTCTTCAATACTTGTGTCTTACTCGGCTAGACATTGCCTTTGTCATCAACAAGTTGTCTCAGTTCATGCATGCTCCCAAAGTCTTCCATTGGCAGGCTGTTAAACGACTACTTCGGTACCTTAATCACACATGGAGTCATGGTATTTTTCTTCACAAAAATTCTAGTTCTGTACTGTAAGGGTTTACTGATGCTGAATGGGCAGGCAATTTAGATGATTGTAAATCCACAACGGGATATGTTATTTATCTTGGCAAAAACCCTATATCCTGGAGCTCTAAGAAACAAAATTCTGTTGCAAGATCATCCACTGAAGCTGAATATCGTGCTTGGCTACAGGTGCATCCGAAATTGGCTGGCTACGAATTTTGTTACAAGAGATTTGTTTTCGCATACCACGAGCCCCACAACTTTGGTGTGATAATATTTCAGCTACTTACTTGACGGCTAATCCGATCTTTCATAACAGAAGCAAGCATATTGAAGTTGATTTTTTCTTTATCCGAGATAGAGTTTCTAAACAACTAATCACAGTTCAGTACATTCCAACATCGGACCAGGTAGCTGATATTCTTACTAAGCAAATGTTAGAAGATTGGTTTCTATTTCTACAAGGCAATTTGAGCCTTTGCTCTAATCCGGCTCAAATTGAGGGAGGGTGATAGAGATAGAGGATTAATATTATATTTTTACATATTGTATAAGTTGTATTATTATCCTTGTAGGATTAGGGTTCTCACATATATAGAAACCCTAATTATTAATACAATCATACGTGCCTCAATTGTTTTCACATAAAATGCACTTATCACATATACTGAACCCTAACTTCTTATGGATTTGACAATTGATTTACTGTTTTTTTTTTATATATATTAAGTGTATGGTCTTTAACCCATTTCGTCTCATATGGTCTACAGTCTCCATTAAATGATACATGGCATGATTTTTTTAGGACAAATTAGTCTGAATCCGAAGTATGATTCAGCTTCGTAGGAGTGATATATATGCATAAAAAGTATGATTTTGATACCTCCAGTGAACCATAGAGTCTTCTACTTTTTTTAAAAAATTATGTCACATGTCAATTAATGGAATGGGACAAAAATGGTTAGGTTTGGATCTAATAGTATCAAAACGGAAAAGTTATGTAATTAATGTGTTGAAAAAGTTGATTAGGTATCAAAGATAATAATAAAAGTTATGATTGGGCTTCACTTATCAGTTTAAGTTTTTGGGCTAAATGGTTTTATAACATGGTATCAGAGCCTCTAACACTTAAAAATTGAGAATTCAAATCCTAACATCTATATTTGTTGATTAAATTTAACACATGGCAAAGTGAATCTGTGTTATACTCGCTTCAAGCCTAAGCGGTATTCACATGCGGGAAAGTGTTAGAGACAATAATAAAAGTTGTAATTGGACCTTAACTATCAGCTTGAATTTTTTGCTTAAACGGTTCCATAACAGAAGGCCAATTACGAAATCCATCAAAATTCAGGAAACTTAATGATGAGTTTTACCAATAAAAAAGAACTACATTGAGTTTTAAGATATATATAGGATTTCTACTACAAAAATTCTAGTATAAGTCAGGAGTACACTACTTTCGACCAATCAAAATGTAACACGTTAGCATCGCTAACGTGGCTTGTGTTGATTGATCGGAAGTAGTGTACTTTCGGATCATACTAGAATCTCTCATACTATTGAGACCCCAAAATTTTTGTTTTTAAGTTGAAAGTGTTATTTATAGGTGTTGGACAATAGTTGCCCTCCAAAGTGCATTTCAAGTGGTTTAGAAACATACTCTTATAATTATAAGAATATTTTTTTGTAATCAGGCCCAAAATTCAACACCTTCTAACAGGTTGCAATTAGAAAGTCCACTTCTGTTACCCCAGCTACTCCATTACTTCAAAAAGTTGAAGTGCCAAATATATTATGTTTTCTTGACATTTCAAACAGGTTGGAGAGCGAAAAAAAAAAAATGTAAGAATTTTATTGTATGATCCTCTATATAATATTAAAAGAAAACCCATATATTAATATTGGCCCAAGAGAAATTGATACGGTTAAGTTTTCCACAAAAAATCTCCTTATACAAACAGATATTTAGCGGGGAAATTAAACAAATTTATTTGTTAACAGTGAGAAAAATATATAAAACAGAGAACATGCACGATGGATATAAATTTGACATTCTGCACTTAATTAATTAGCTAGGCTTGTAGTTCTAGCTAATTCATGTATCACTTTTTCCTAACAATGCAAATGGCAATCAAATTTTTTAGTGGAAAAAAAAATTCTTTTTTTTTTTTAATGCAATTGCTCAACTACAATGGCGGCGTTTATATATGATATCTCCAACTTTAAATAATGCCCATCTTTGATACCCCAAATATAGCTTTGAGCTAATTAATACTAATGACAAAAAAATAATATATTTTTGGCCTTATCTAACCACACACTTTTGTAGAAGTATTTTTGTACACAATAAATTGCCTCATATTATTATTTATGTACTCAATGTCTTCAGTTATAATTGATTGAAAGTTCTTACAAATATAAAGCTTAATCAATACAAAAATATCGAAAACATTACGGATCTCATAAAATTAATTATTCAAAAATTTACTACCATGAAAATCAAGAAACAAAATGTTCTGAATGAGTGCAAGAAGTACATTAATTCGTGATTTGTCTAAGTTAAGAATATCATTAAAATTAGTCATCCAATAAGCACCGTGATTTGTAAAAGTATTGCATAATTAATTAAGGGCAGTAGGCCAAATTAATGCACCATGAGAAATATTAGCAGTTGGGTAAGCAGATTGATAAGGAAACTAACATTTGTTTTATTTAGCTCGTATTTTAATTAGTCATCCAAATAATAAGTGGATGTTGAAAATTAGCTCCAGTTTTTCTCTTCCTTTTCCATAGGAATAGAACTAGTTTTCCTTGTATGTGTTACCTACATTAATGAACAGAAAACTAGTGCTTTGGTACTAGAGTCGAAAATAACGGATCATGCTTCAAAAGTCAAATACAAACTAATAATTCAAAATGATACAGTAAAATGTTATAAATATTCATGAATTAGATTAAAGAATGATTTATAAGTGTTGATTTAGCCTTAACATGACTCAACTGGTTTAATTTTACATTGGTTCGATTCTACAAATATGCTTGCTTATACAGTTAGACCTTATGCTCTCAAACCCTCAAGTCTTTTCATGGTATCAAAGCAGAAAATGCCTAACAATTGAAGGATCATAAACTTGTATTTAAAGACATGGTTGAGCTTGGTCTGGTAGACAAATTATACATGTTAATGATTTTCGGTCTCAAAATAAATAATCCAAATAATGTTTGACAAGGTGGAAGAGTGTTGAAGAATGCATTTTTACATTGGAATAGATGAGACCAAGGAGAATGCTATATATAAATGGTAGAATATAAACCTTTACATAAACCAGCTTGTGATTATTCATACAATCAAACTTAATGCTTTTAAGACATACAGATTCTGGTAAGTAATAATTTTAATGTCTACTATTATTATAATGAAAAAAAAAAAATAATATCAGGATTTGCGTGCACAAATCAATTCAAAATTAATGGTTGCGATTGACTACTTTTTTTTTTTTTAAATGAATTAATTTTTAAATAAATTAAACCACCTCAACCGTTCAGCTTAGAGTAACAGATTGATGGTTCTCAAACATGAACATCCTATTTTCGTTTTTAATATCATCACCTCATGTTCATTCTAAACATGAGAGGATTCATTTGCAACAATATTCATAATAAGAAAATTTCAATATTATCAATTTATCATTAAAGCGTAATTGAAGGGGAAATTGTTAATTAATTAGTCGGTGGAATCATTCGTTCAAAGCCTAGATTAATTCCTCATAAAACGTTTGCCACACCATAAATGCATGGATAAAGTAATGTAAAATTTTATGATAATTAGCTCACATTCTAATTATATGAGTTTAAGCACCACCTTCTTTCTTTTTTTATGGCTCACCTCCCATTAATTTAATGTTTTGAATCAAATAAAAACCAAATATTATTTTATATTTTACTTATCAATTTAAATTTTTACATCAAATGGTTCTTTGACATTATTGTATTAGAATTTTTAGATTTAGAGATTAAGTGTTTAAATCATAACAGCTTCAATTATTAGTGGATTTTCAACATATGATTGAATTATATGTGTTGTACGTGTATCAAGCTAAGATATGTGTCATTGATACCAATAAAAATTATTCTTGAGTCTTATCATGTGTTGAAATTCTAATAATATAAGACTTTCAGGATTTGATCCATCGATTTCTAGGTCTAATAGGACATGATATCATGTAATACAACCAATAATTAATATATATTTTTCTTATTATTATTATTATTATTATTATTATTATTATTGTCTCCGCAGATTCATGCTCAATCAGGCATAAAGACCTTTTTGACGCCTGTGTTATTATTGGTTTACCCTTTTGGTCCCTGTGCTATTGAAATTTTCCTTTTACCCCCCGTGGTATGCAAAAAGGTTCCAAAATGGCCCCTAAAAAGTATATTCCGTCAGATTCTGTCAGCAATTTTATTAACGGATGACGGAATATGTTTATTAGGGGCAATTTTGGAACCTTTTTACATACCACATGGGGTAAAAGGGAAATTTTAATAGCACAGGGACCAAAAGAGCATATTGATAATATCACATCCACAAAGAAAAATATTTAGTCCGCTCAAATCAACCTGATGAATGACTTAGTGACTTTTTAAGAAGCGTAGGCCTATAAATATACATGTCCAACTGATTTTGCGTTAAACAAACAATTGAGAGAAAAATGAATGGCTCTTCTTCGTCACTTGCTCCCATTTCCAAGAGGTATTATTTTTTTAAGTGGACAAGTCTCCTTCTTTTCTCAATTTCCTTAATTTTCATCATCAATTAAATTAAAACTACATATAAAAATCCCAATTTAGGGGACTTCTAATTTTAATATGACGATCCACATTTTGCAGGTTAGAGGGTAAAGTAGCATTGATAACAGGCGCAGCAAGTGGTATTGGCGAGGCCACGGCAAGACTCTTTGCTGGGGAAGGTGCCAATGTTGTCATTGCTGACATTCAAGACGAATTAGGTCAATCCATATGCAAAGAAATCGACTCGGATTATGTCCATTGTGATGTTACAAATGAATTCCACGTGGAAAATGCAGTAAAAGCTACCATCTCAAAATATGGAAAGCTTGATATAATGTTCAGTAATGCGGGGATTTCGCCGGCAAGTCAAGGTCAAAGCATATTAGAAGTTGAGTCAAAAAATTACAACAAAGTTTTCGATGTGAATGTGTTGGGAGCTTTCTTGGCAGCGAAACACGCGGCAAAAGTTATGATTCCGGCGAGAAAAGGGAGCATAATTTTCACATCAAGTGTAGCTTCAGTTAGTTATGGTTATGTGCCTCATTTGTATGCTGCATCAAAGCACGCCTTGGTTGGGTTAACAAAGAATTTATGCGTAGAATTAGGGGAATTTGGGATAAGGGTAAATTGCATATCGCCATATGGAGTGGCGACTCCTATGTTGAGGAAAGCAATGGGAGGGATTGAGAAGAAAAAGGTGGAGGAAATTATGGGAGTAGCGGCGAACCTTAAAGGGGTAGCAATGGAAGAAGAAGATGTGGCAGAAGCAGCTTTGTACTTGGGAAGTGATAAAGCTAAGTATGTGAGTGGAGTGAATTTAGTAGTTGATGGTGGTTATAGTACTACCAATGTTGCTGTTCAACAAACTGTCAAACTCTTCCTTAAATGATTCAATATGCATGTTCTTCTTCAATATGTCTATCGCACTTTCTTTTTTTTTTTTTTTTTTGGTCAAGCCAATAATATATTTTAAATTTTAAAATAACATATCGTATAAGAGTGATGTATAGTTGAAATAATATTTACCAATATACACATAAAAAAAAAAAAAAAAAAAAAAAAAGAAGAACTCCATTTAATTTTGTATTGCAAGTACACGAATGATATTTTTTTTTGCTTGACACTATAAAATCAACTAAATCTGTATTTGTGGAGTATTTATGGGATGCTTTATTTTTATTTGCTAAAGGTCTCTTTAAGAAAATTGAAATATAAAATATTTACAAATATACATCACAATAAATAAAATATATATCAGAATTAAGTTTACAATTAATGTTTCAAATATATACAAATTTCTAAAATTCAATTTATTTATGTAAATATTTTATTTAAAAATATCTATATGACTCGGTTGTTTGTAAAATACTTGTGAAAACTATGGAGAAAAAAAGTTAAAAGAGTTGGTAATATTTTTGTAAATATTTTTATAGAAATATGTATTTTATGTCCTTGCAAGCCGAACCTGATTGGGCCTCATACGGATTGTGATTCGGTTGGTAATGCAAATTGAAATTATAGGAGAAGATCCATGGTTAGTTCTGACAAAATATATCCACAGAAAGAAGTAGAATTTTTTTTAACTACTCTAAAAATATTATCTTAATTAAAATTTGTGTGGTTAAAAGAGAATACTAATTATATATAAATAAGTGAATGAATTTATAAAAACAAAAATGAAATGGTGAATAACATATGGCAGATGTAATTAATGTAGACTATAAAGAAAAAGGAAAATGTAGGAGGTGGTAATTCAATATCAAGGCCAAACACAAAGTTACTAGAAAGTATGAATCGGACAATAATATTGATATATAATTATGCAATACATACTAAACATATGTTTCCCAATTCCTGCCGTCTTCAACTTCCTTTTTTTTTTTTTTTTTTTTTTATGTCCCAAGAGGTGATTTGGTTGGAATCACACTACCAGCACATGTACTTTTAAACTCAAATCTACAATCAAATTGATCTCCGTTTAAAACGTGTCTGGCTTATTTCTGAAGATACCTTTCTAAGGGTGTTACAACGTACGTAAAGGTTTGAAACCGAGATCTATTGCTTAAGTTATCATAGATCCTTCCGCTAAGACCAATATGGTTTCTTTTTCTTTTAATAAGGTCTTTTCTAATTGTGCAAATTATTAAAAAAAAAAAAAAGAAAAAAAATACGTGTAATCTCAGTTTTTCTTTAAAAAAAAAGGAGTCTGATTTTTTTTTTTTAAAAAAAGTAATGTATTTCAAACCGTTAGTAAATTAAGGAAATTCTCCTAACCTAACACCTTTAAATTTAGTGACGTTGACAAGGATAATTTTGTCCAAAAAATATTTTTTTTTAATTACTTATTTAGTTATCAATATAATGTTATATACATTTAAATACTTTTTTATTTATTTATTTTTTCTTTCTCTGACCATCAAAAACAATAATTTAGATGACACATAAATCCAGAAATTAACAAATATTATCCAATTCATCATTCAATACCCATGAACTCAAATCACAATCTTTTTTAAATTTTAATATAATGAACGAAACTTGCATTCGACTTGAGGTTGAATACGTTTCAGCCCCTGATATGTGCTAAGAAGAATTTTCTTAATTTGCTAACAGTTTGAAATACAGTCCTTTATATATATATATATATATATATATATATAAGTCACACTCCTTTTTTTTTGTGCAAAAAAAATTAAATCACTGATTTTTTTTTTTTTTTTAATTTGCCATTTCAATTTTGTGAGGTACACAAAATTATTAAAACTTTTTTTTTTCTCGAGTTTGCAATTTCGTTATAGCAAGGATAATTGAAAATAAAAAATATAGATGAATCTAATCTTAATCAATTTAATAAAACGAAACATAGCAGATAGTAATAAATACATTTATATATGAACTATGACTTATATAGCATTTTTTACTTAAAAGTTATAATAATAATAATATCTAAACTTAATTATCATATGTATATCAATGACAACAAAAAATTTATATTAAATTTTAGTATAGTGCTATACATCCATAATTTTATCACATCTTTTTTTTTTATTACTACCTAAATTAAACATAAATTTTCGACTTCCTTGTAGAAAAAAAGAAAAGATTTTGCTGGATTGGTGAATTAAAGATATTGATGAAGAAGGTTTTGCTTTTCTTTTGTCTAACTTCTTTTTCCGAAAAATATCAATTTAAAACAATAATTTTCTTTTACTGTACATCCCACTCTCCTAGGAATGCACTCCAAATTAAATATACAGACAACACAGAAATACGTGTAAAAAATAATGAACTAACCAATTAGTTTTGGTCTAAAAGATTCGCGGTTTAGATTCATTTAAATAAGGTTTCAAGTTTGAATTTTATGGATATAAAAAACATCATTAAGAGATAACTTCTAGAAATGGACCCTGCAAATTCTCGATAAAAAATTAATTCAAATGTGGACTTAGATATAAAGTATCTACCGTTGTAAAATATGTACCCATTTAGGCCATCTCCAACAATTAACTCCGAATTTCCACTCCAAATCCAATTTCCTCTATAATTTAGAGTGAGGTACAGATTTTTTTTTTCTTCAATCTTCCACTCCAAATTTCTACTCCAAATTACAATATTATTACTTTATTTCTTTCCACCTAATGTTTTTATTATTATTATATTCCTTTTTACATATATTTCTATTATTCATATCTTTTTATTAAATCCTAAAAAAATTTAATATTAATAATTTATAAATAAGTATATTTAATTACATAATAATTTTTTAATAAATAAATAATTTTATTAAATAAGATCGTATCGGATGAAGTAAAAATTAACACATTAATACATAATAGATAATATATATCTATTTTACACACATTAATATTTTTTTAATTTTCACCATTTTAATTTATTTTTGATATTTTATCATTATCAATTAATCAAATTTTAAGAATTTAAGCAAAATTATTAAAATAATTCAAGACCACAAATACACATATGAATGAAATCAAACAAACAAATTAATAAAAACACATAACCCAAATACCATAAAATAAATACACATTTTTAAAACTAAAAAAAATAAAAAATTGATAGAAAAAATAAAAATTAAGCTAAAAAAAAAAAGGAATTGGAGGGGAACAGTCCCCGCCAACTTTGGAGGGGCAATGTTTCCCTCCAATTATTTGGAATAGGATTTGGTGGTGGGTTGGAGATCACCCACCGTCAAATTTTGACTCTCCAACCCAATTTGGTGTTGGGTTGGAAATGCCCTTAGGATTACTTCTTTGGGAAAAAAAAAAAAAAAAATTAATGAACTAGTTTTGCCCATAAAATAATAAAAGTCAAAGTTCTCAGTGATGTAAAAATTTCGAACCATAAATTGAACATTTCTATTCTTTGTTTCTTTAATTGATACATTCCGTCGATCAGTCATCACCAACACAGCTCAAAAGATGACTTCCACCACCAGAAGGTAAGCCAAAAAAAAAAAAAAAAAAGCGCTTCTGAACTCTTTTTTTGTTTTAAATAGATGGAATTCTAATTATTGGGCTCCAGCTTTTCTTTTAATCAAACTTGAAATCCTATTTGAAAAAATTTGTTTCGTTTAATTATGCAGGCTAGAAGGCAAGGTAGCACTAATAACAGGCGGCGCTAGTGGAATAGGCGAGTCCACAGCCAGGCTATTTATCGAGCATGGAGCCAAAGTAGTAATCGCAGATGTTCAAGACGAGCTTGGCCACGCCATCTGCAAAGAATTCAACGATCCAAACATCATCTCTTACATCCACTGCGATGTAACTTCCGAATCAGACGTTCGAAACGTGGTGGATGCAGCCGTTTCAAGGCACGGAAAGCTTGACATCATGTTCAACAATGCCGGAATTACAGGCAATTTGTCCGAATCAGGAATTTTAGGCATTAGCAACGCGAACTTCAAAAAAGTGTTTGATGTAAATGTTTTTGGTTCTTTTTTGGGAGCTAAACATGCTGCTAGAGTAATGATTCCGGCCAGAAAAGGCTGCATATTATTCACTTCGAGTCTAGTTTCTGTGACCTGTATGGCCCCAGGATCGCATGCCTATACGGCATCCAAGCATGCCGTTTTGGGGCTGACGAAGAACCTGTGTATGGAATTAGGAGCGTATGGGATAAGGGTGAATAGTATATCACCATTCGCAGTGGCGACTCCAATGGTAAGAGATGTGTTGAAGATGCAGAAGACGAAATCTGAAGAATTGGTTTCAAGTGCTGCGAATTTGAAAGGAACTGCATTGGAAGTGGAAGATATAGCAAAGGCAGCTTTGTATTTGGCAAGTGATGATTCTAAATATGTGAGTGGGATTAATTTGGTGGTTGATGGTGGCTATAGCCTCACAAATCCTTCCTTTCATATGGCTATGAAAACCCTATTTTCTCGGCTCTAATAGTCCTTTTTTACAAATATTGTATGGTTTTGGATCAAGTTGGTCCCATATAATTAAGATGACAATGTGCCAGTAGTAATGTGTTGCTGAGTCGTTGTCCTAGTGGTTCCCGACCATTGTAGAACATCTCCATTTCGTCGTCCAAATTTATCCTATCTTAATAAAATTCACATACAAATAAGTGTTCAAAATCACAAGAGCTTGGATAATGTTTTAGTGAGATTTCAAACTTAATTTATGTCAATATAGAACTATTAAACTTTGATTTTTTTTTTTCAATAAAGTTATTATAACTGATTTATCAGAAAAAAATACAAAAAAACCTCGATAAATGAATATTTAATAAATTAATAATCTTGATTAAATAATAATTTTTTTCAATCCTAACAATAAATTTTTAAAGTAATTATTCATCGATAAATTAATAATTTTAATAAAATAATAATTTTTTTAAACCCAAAAATATTATTTTAGAGATTTTACAGTATAAAAAAAAATGTGAAAGTGACAAGTGTTCAATTGATTGTTCATGAATTCAGTGCCACTTCGAGGAATTTGATATGGTCAACATGGAACTTCAAAACATTTGAATAATTTTTAGTACGCTGATTGGAAAAATTGTTCTCGGTGCCGCTAAGTAAATGAAGCTCAAGTATAAATATTTCTGTATTTTATGAAAAGATAAACTAAAATTTAATGAATTTATTGATTAAAAAATTAAGTTTAGTGATCTCTGGGGTGAAATATTTTATTTTGCAAATTTTAGAGGCGATAAATGTTTGTAACTGTTGGAGATGTTGAGGAATGAATCCCACATCGGAAATATATAAGATCAAATAATAGTATATAAGTGGTGTAGATTGGATCTTAATACAAGCGAATTGATTTTGTGTTACATGGGCTCAATCCCACCTATATGCTCACTCATCCAGTCAAGTGCAACATTCTCAAGACTTACGAAGTCTCTTCATGGTATCAGAACAGAAGAAGGCCCGACAGCCGAAAAGATCCTGGGTCCGTGTTTAAAGTCATGGTGGAGTTTGAGCTAGTAGTGAAAACTAGACCCGTTGATAACCTTACGCCTAAAAGAAAATAGGCGAAGGAATGTTTGACAAGTAACAACAGGTCCAGATCCAGTTGTACTTGAGGGAGAGTGTTGGAGATGTTGAGAAATGAATCCTATATCGGAAATAAATACTATCAAATAGTAGTATATAAATAGTGTGGATTGGACCTTAACACAAGCTAATTGGTTTTGTGTTAAATAAGCTTAACCCCACTTATATATTCACTCATTCAGTTAAACCCAATATTCTTAATCTCCAGAAAATCTCTTCAGTAACCCCATAAACAATACATAAATATAAAATATGTATTTACGTTCAATCAGTCGGTTTCATATGAGCTGGAGCATTCTACATTTTTCTCCGCCTTTCTGTTGTTTTCATACTGTGTTTCAACTTAAATAGGCTGCTGCTCTCAGCCTGCAGGAAATAAATTAAAATTAATCGTGGATGAAAATCCCTGTTTGACCAAAATATACAGAATTTAATATTCTAATTTAGCTTTTATATGATAAAGTAATACATATTCTTGTCGTATGTATTTTAATTAGCAATAAATTAATACTATTAAGATTGAAATATTCAGTCCGAATACAATGCTCTCAAAATGTGACTATCATCGATCACAATCGAACTAATAAATAGCACAGACAATATCACGTAACAAAAAATTTTTTTCTATTATCTTACCAATTACTTATCCTTCTACGCTCTATTTTCTTGATTTTTTTTTTATCAACTATTTTATTAAAAAAACGCATAAAATAATCATATTTTGTTAACACAATATTAACAGAATATGACAAAATATATTCCCGTTTTTACATACCATCAAGAGTATAAAAAAATGGTAACACATGGAAAAAAAAAAAAAAAAATCCTTAGTCCAAAATGTTACCAGAAAGTGTAAATTGGGCCAAGGCCACTGAACTTTATGAATGGGCCTCATACTTTGCCTGAGGCCCATCCCACTCCTATTGCAGCCGAGGAATTAAAGAAAAATAATAGGAATTAAAAGCAGTGAAAGGACAAAGACGAGCAACCTGCTCCAAAAAACAATAATTTTGAATCCTTCTGTTCTGCTGCAAAGACAACCTTGTACTTTGCAATTTACAAAATGATTTGGCCGAATCCTACCTTCTGTCCTGCATCTCCTATTTGAACTCTTTTTCCAAAATAATTTGGCCAATGAGTTTCCTTCATACTAGCCGTGTTATATCTTTATCCCATAGAAATCAACCCAAAACACTCCATCGCAAATCTTATTTTGATATTTATATGTTATTCATTATCTTAATTAATTATCTGCAAGAACAAAGATTGCCATGATGTTGGGAACATAAGTAACCCAATATTATCTTTTGATATATTATCTTAATTTTTTTATTGTCTTAAGTAATACATGTCGCCTATCCAGCTATAGCCTTGTGGTAAGGCATTTCTCCATGACTAAGAGCTTCAAGATTCAAATCTTATTGCGGCCATATACTACACTCTTAAAATGAGAATACTAAAAAAAAAAAGAAGAAAAAAACATGTGTAGAAAAAGTTCATGTGAATGTTAATGAATTTAATATATATATATATATATATATATATATATATATATGTTAATGAATTTAATATATATATATATATATATATATATATATATATATTGCGGCCATATGCGACACTCTTAAAATGAGAATACTAAAAAAAAAAAAGAAGAAAAAATACATGTGTAGAAAAAGTTCATGTAAACGTTAATGAATTTAATATATATATATATATATATATATATATATATATATATATATATGTTATGTTTTTCCTATGGGGAAATAACAAAACTCCAAATTTTTTATGTCAAAATTAGAACTAAAACATTAGCTAAAGCATGTACAACTTGATTCGTTTAACAAAACACACTAGAACATATACAATTATCAAAAGAAGCAGCTAAAATTTACGGTTTTCAACAGCTAAATCAAAAATCAACCCTGTAAGTGTTATTAGAAGCAGTACAAACATTATCTTAATTATTTGCAAGAACAAAGATTGCCATGATGTCCGGAACATAAGCGAACCAATATATATATATATATATGTATATTGATCTATTATCTTAATTTTCTATTAATATATACAAGTGTAGAAGAAGTTCATGTAAATGTTAATGAATTTGAAAAAAATCAGTCAGCATTGATAATAAAGTGAAAATTTTGGTACAAATTATTAACTGTTTGATACAATTAAAGAGAAGAAATTATTAGGCTTTAAGGAAAGTGATTATATGCAGCTAATCCAAACAAATTAATAATATGTTTTTTCCTTCAATATATACTTTATTAGCCATCCCAATCATATAGTTTAACAAATGCATTACCAACACCATCTTGCAAGTACACACCATCATCTCTAGCAGACCAAATACAGTTGTGGTGCCGGCACATATCCAGAAAGCGAGGCTCGAACCAGAAAACTCTGAACCTACCACCAAACTGATTGTGATTCGAATTAAAATCGCACCAGAAACGAGTAGTTCCCAAAATACTCGTACAGATATGAAACTGATACTCAACAGTGGGCAGAAGTTGGTGGTGACCCAAATCGTCGTCGTTTGACCAGCAATGGAGACTCATGCTGGTGGTTAAATCATTGAAGATATGAACATCGTACTCCGGAGTTAGACAGAAACCAAGACAAGAGTGATTGATAGTCAATGCTAATGCAAGTAACAACACAACATAACTAGGAACAATTCTCATTTTTCTTTGTTTTGTTTTTTGCTATTGTTTTTGGATTATTTTTCTTCCCTTAATTATATTATATATATATAGATGCATGATATTGGTGATTTGCTAAATTTTCTGGTTTGAATTCCACAATCTTTATAAAATCTTTGTGTTTCTCCTACTCATCTGCTGTTATCTACCGACTATGCATTATAGAGTAATTAGAATTCAAAGGCATATATTAGTATATATTTATTTTTTAACAACCATGCATATAGTATGAGCTTAGTTGTTCCTTATTAATTTCTTTTGTTAGATCCATATTTTTAGAATTGAAGAAGTTAATATGTTTTTTTTCATAAATTAATTGGAGATGTTGATGGCAGGTGTTGGGAAAATCTAATAGTAATGATAAAATCTAAATACATATGAATATATTTCCACTTATGAATTGATTATCACTAATAAAATTCGTTAAAATTGTAAGAGGGATGATCATCAAATTTTTTGGAAATATGAAAATATTGGTTTCACTGCAACAAATTTTAGATTTATCAACAAAAAGAATTTATTTGCCAAATAGTACATTTAGCAGTAAAATCTAAAAGTTGCTACCAAAATGCATATTTAGTAGCAAAAATATATCAATCTTTTTATTGCAAATATCGACGGTCATAACTTTGTAACAGTAAGATGTAACAACTATTTTATTGCTGCTAAATGTGCTTTTTGGTAGAAACTTTTTTTATATTACTACTAAATATGCTTTTTGGCAATAATAAAAATAGTTGCTACTATAAAGTTGTAACTATACATATTTGTAACAAAAAAAATGATATAATTTTACTAATAAATATGTTTTTTGATTGCAACTTTTGGATATTACTACTAAATATAGATTTTGGCAGTAATAAAATACTTATTACTATAAAGTTGTGACTGTAGATATTTGCAACAAAAAAATTGATATAATTTTGCCGCTAAATGTATTTTTTGGCAGCAAATTTTAAATTTTACTGCTATTTCATGTCATTTCATTTTGCTGCTGACATTTCTTCCGGTGTTTTTATCATTTTTTGTTTTATAATTTTCATTATATCAATTTATTTCTTCATTATTAAGCTTGTAACTTATGACTTTATGTAACTAGAGTCCTCGTTAGTAAGATCGCGAGAGAAGGGTTTATAGAAAGGTAAAACACCTCCTGAGCCATCTGATCTTTTACCAAACTGCAGTTGGTCTTCTGATCAATTTTTTTAACACATTAAGTACATGATCTTTTTATTTCAATATTATTAGCTCCAAACTCAACATATCTTTTGCGTATGTATATATAATATGCTTCGTTCAGTGACGAAACTGTGAAACAAATATTTTCAAATAATTTAAAAATTATATGGTTTTATCACTTGAAATTGTGACACTTCCAGCAAATCTGTTTTCTTATTCAGACAAATTTCTGAAATTGTGTTACGTACTAAAATATTATTAATCATGTCACTTAATAGTGCTTGTTACATACACATAAAATAAAATCGAGTTTGGGGCTAATAATATTGAAATAAAAAGATCAGGTATTTAATGTATTCAAAAAATTTATCAGTAGACTAATTACAGTTTTGATAAAAAACCACGGTAGCCAATTATAGAAACAAAAGGGAACTATATTTGTTGATTAATAATATGATTATGTGACGCAATTCTTTTTGTTTTAATTCCTTATGAAGGGATTGGGAGCCAATTAGATTATTATATTTATGCCTCTAACTTGCATATATGTTAATGAATTAGTTTACCCATAGATCGATGTGGATCAAATAAATATATAATTTGAGTATTAGAGAATATACTGAAACTTCCATTGATTAAAAGTACATAATTCAAAGTCGAATAAAAGAACAAGAACATTAAGAAAAAACGAAAACTTCAAAATTTTGTGGTGCTGGAATTGAGCAGACTCTATCTGTTTTTTTTCAAAAGCATGGCCTCAAACTCTCGAGTAAGGCTAACATGTGGAGATTGATCGAAACAAACAGTACAAACACTTGCCTCGTCAGCCTTATCGCCATTATCTTCGACAGTGAAGTTTTTGGTCAAAGATTCAAAAAATTCTTCATCAGATGGCAAATTACAATGACATGCCTCATCATCTTCATCGGCAATATCTTCAACAGTCTCGTCAATACCAGAGTCTTCGACTAATTCTTCATCAGATGGCAAATTAAAATTTGTGCGTGTAATATACTCAGGAAAATATTGAAAGAAGATATGATCAGAAACAGTTTCAATTGCAATGGCAGAAATATCATCATTAAAGTAGTCCATCTTCAAACTAATTGACTGGATTGAATTGAATTGCTAACAATTAAAATTAAAACAAGTCGGAGGAAAAGGATCCAAGACTGACGTGAGAAAAAAGTATGAACTATAATTAGGTACTTATATACAAGGAAATTGTCCTGAATTCCTAATTGGCTATTTAGTATCCGCCGATTTGGAAGTTATAATCCCAATCCCAGGCTTGTTAGGATTAGGATTAGTACTAATTTGCCAATTTGGTGATCCAATAGAAAACCATTAATTAAAATCAGAGTTTTCCTACTAGAAACAGAAATCGACAAACACAATAAATTAATTAGGAAAGTTTGAGGAAACCAGACAAAAGGAGGTTCTACTCATTCTTTTTCTCCCTAGAAGAAAACGGAAAACATATCGAATTCGTCCATGATTATGAAGGCAAACCATGATTATGAAGATATAATAAGGACTTTTTCTTTAAAAGGAAATCAATTTTAGTGAGGGTTAGGGTGCAATTTAGCCCCCAAAGTGTATTGAAATTTTCTATTTAGTATTTATTTTAATGTCAATTTTTTTATCAATTCCGTCGCTAACGTTTGTCTCTATTATTAATGGCCTTTACTGGGTCGATTAAAAAGTGGACAATTGAACAAATTATCTTCACATTTCAAAGTCACGTGCATGCGAAACATCAAATTCCTAAATCTCCAGTTGCAGCGGTGCCGTGATGGCTTCTTAAAGTACTAGATTGGCACTCAAGGTTCTACTCTGGCTTACAACGAGGGATTTTCAACCTACTTCAATCCGAACTGATTTGTTCATTCTTTCGTGAATGGTTATGAAAATTTTCTCAACTTTTTATTACTTTTTTGGAAATGGATTATAAGATCGGGGTAATGTTTTTCTCTACCTTTAACTACAAAATCGTCTTTCTTACTTGTAAATTTGCTGCTACACAACACAATTTTGATAGTTTTTCCTGATGGATTAGTCATCATCTACTCTTAATCAAAGATTTATAGAAATAGTTACATCACAGGTATCTAGATTTATCTTTTCTAAGCAAAATCTTTCCAGATTTGTAAAACGGTGTAGTGTTATGCAGAAAGTTGGAGCTCTTATAGCCATGAATCTCCGATAAAAGTATAGTAGAACTTAACAAAACGTAGATTGCAATGTTATCTAATTATTTTTTTATTATACCTTAAATATTTGCTCTTGCTCTATCAACAAGTTTTTGTTATCTCAATATCATAAGTTTGTATTATTTCGATTCTTGTATGAAAAATTAGTTTATATGCATATATATATATTTTGTTATCGATATATCGAATTTAATGTATTCCACCTCTCGAAATATATAAAACTATGAGTCTATTGTACGTAGATAAACCCTTAAAATTTTGATTCTGAGTTTTCCAACTTTATTTGTTCAAAATTTTTAAGTTAACTGTTGTAGGGTTATATACACACAATTCATTACTTATTTGCCAGGTGTAATAATTCGTTAGAAAGGAGGGGAAATCTGTTTTCTCTTGTCTATTGTTCTTTCGTGTATAAATAGAGCTTCAGTTCTATACTCATCTATTCATTTCAATAAATAAGAAATCAATTTTGATTTCTTCTCTTTTAACATGACATTAAATCAAAGCTTATGAACTTTTATTGTTTTACATATAAGTCTTTTTCAGGAATTACTTTATGCTATTGAACCATGATATTAATTCGGATTGGACTAACAGGAGACTATTTGTATGGTTCACATTTAATATGAAAATAATTGTTTATGATATAGATCCTTTCATCGATGATTCGAATTTTATTTTCTTATTATAATTTAAATTACTAGTATTGTTATTTGATTGCTGCGGGATTGAAAATGTTGGACTCGGTAATCTTTAATGTAACAAATGACATTAACCCTTTATCATTAATTCTTTTATAATAAATGATAATGGAGAGATAAAAGTAGAAATAAGACAGAGTAAAGTAGAGGAAAAAAAACAAAAAGAAAAAAAAAAAGAAAGAAAAAGACTGCATTTTAAATTATAGAAATTACCTCTTTTTATTTATATTAAAAAAAAAAAAAACCAAATGATATACTTTTATATATATATATATATATATATATATATATATATGCTAAGACTAGACCTATTCATAGGTACACTAACAATGAGTTGGGCTTGAATAGGAAAAAAATGATATTAAAGATGGGCTTATTCATGGTGGGTTTTGAATTTGATTTTTAAACCTAAGTTTGGCTCGACCAAATCCTCCTTAATCAATATCGTGCTGAACTTGGATCGAGTATTTTTAGATGTAGCCCGTTATAAGTCCAGCTCAATCTAGTCTATAATCAGGTAAAGCTAAGATAAATATATCCAAGAATTAACTTGAAACTTTCATAAAACAATTTGGTTTGACGAGATACAATAATTAAACACAAAAATACATGTAACGTAGTTTTTCAATTTTTTTTAAATACATTTAAAGGGATTGTGTTGGATTGGTGAATTAATATGTTAAGGCTTGAGTTTGGTTCGGTTTGAAAATATTAGATGGGTTGAGTTTGCCTTAAATATATATTTTCATATGTTTACCTCATTGTGCTTGATTTGTCACTATAAAAAAATGAAAATTTATATTTTTGAAGTTTCCATTCCCAAAAGTTGTGTTTTGATTGCATGATAAATTGTAACAAAAAAATAAATCATAAACTGTTGTTATTATATGTGGAAGTAATTCAGTATTCATGAGAAGAAAGTATCCTGATTGGGGATACAATCTCAATTGTTGAATACACATACCCAAGAACTGAAACTGGAATTCATAATTCTAATTAATTAACACAAGATTGGGTCAAGAAATCAAGCTTTTGAGAGCAAATTCCAAGGAGGGATTTGTAAGGTAATTACAACCATCAATCATGAGATTAGTAAGGTAATTACTAGAGAATTATTGAAACCTCACAAACCCAAAAATTGTCTCCTACAAATTCTATGGCTAAGTGTTTTCGAAACCCCCTAATTTGCTCTTCCTTAGAATGAATTAGAATGCATAATAACACATATTTATAGGCTTCAAAACACATGAAAGGAAATTGTATTTGAAGCTTCCTTTCCATCCAATTTTGAACAGGAATTGATTTTAATCACTTCAAATGCGATGCTTCAAATTTGATGGTGGCTTTAAATTTGATGGCTTACGAATCTGTGAAATAGCACAACAATTTGATCCCTTGAATTAATAGTTAACATAACAACCACGGAGATCAATTATAGCATAAAAAAGTCGGCACCACAACTAAAAATATATAGATATAAAATTATATAGTACAAAATAAAATTTATGGAATCTAAAATATAAATTATAAATTATAGATTCTTTTCAAAAAAAAATATAAATTATAGACTCTAATTTATGAATTTTAAACTGTAGAATATATTGCTTGAAATACGTATAACATGAGTGATGCGCTATAATTTCCTTCTTTTTATGGTTAGAAGGAATTGCTTGTGTCTCAATTCAATATTTGGATAACGATCAAATATAGAGATTTCGAAATCCAACATTTTCAATCCACCATCCATTCATCATCGAAAATAGGAAAGAAGAAATCATATCCGTATCCGTAGCGATCAAATGAACGGTAGAGATTGAAGGATTTTATAAGATAAACAATTATTTGCATATTAAATGAGAACCATACATATCGTCCTTATCATCATTCACATGTTGATCAAATAATTGCACATCTTGTCCGACAGAACACGTGCTCCCACTCACTGCTCATAATTCAATTTCCTTATGTCACATATATAGAGACTACTATGTCTAATAATTTAGAGGCGAAGTTCAGAAGCTACAATTGGTTTGCCTTCATTTTTAGACATTTTCAAGATGAGCAAAACATCTTCCTCTGCCTCAACCTCCAAAAGGTAATTATTAACAAATTGACCATTACTTTTAATCATCTCTAATCTTTTAAGTTAGACGTTGCACCAGGTTTGGATCCCAGACCAAAACTCAGGGATGCTCCATGCAGCGAATTACATTCTGAACAATGAAAATTATTGCATTCCCAGATTGCCGATTCACTCGATCCACTCCTAGTTTTAATTTGAATTTCTAATTTATGCAAATATATATATATATATATATATATATATATATATATTTAATTGAAAGAGAAACCACTTAAAAGTTAAGAAATTTTGATTATGCTGAGTTTGGAAAAAATTTCTATTAACAACAGCTTTCTAGCAAAGACACACTTTATTACCCACCAACACTCTAATACACTTCATTTTGAATTAGTTTTTCAGTACACTCTAAACAAGTATGCTAATGCCTATTTATAGGCTTGGTTTTGTTTTTCTATATTAATCATTTTCCTTCTAGTAGTTTCTAGTGCTAATTAAGTCTTCACAATTCTAGAATAATATCTAAACATAATTAAGATAATTCTAGTAGTTTCTAGTAACAATTTGGGCCTAGAATTCTTTATATCATTTCCATATTCCAAGGCCTAGAATTTTCTATTTATTGTTATAAGTCAGTGACTTTTCAATACTCCCCCTCATCGACTACTCTCTTTTATATAGCTTGTCAAGTCATTATACCAAGTTACCTTCTAAACCCTTCAAACCTTTTTTCACTTAGACCTTTAGTAAATATGTTTGCAACTTGGTTTTCGGTCTTTACATACTTCATCTTGATATCTCCTTTCAACACCTTTTTCTCGGAGAAAATGATAGTGAACCTCCACGTGCTTGGTCCTCGCATGGAACACTGGATTTTCTGCCAAACAAATTGCTGATTGGTTATCACAGTATAGCTCTACAGCTTGGTCAATTGGTTGATGCAAATTTTCCAATAACTCCACGAGCCATGTGCATTCTTGAGCTGCCATAGCTGCTGCTCCATACTCCACTTCTGTGCTTGATAAAGAAACCGTAGGTTGCCTTTTGCTGCACCAAGACATGACTCCTGATCCCAGTGAAAACATGTATCTAGTGGTTGATCGACTAGTGTCGTGGTCACCAGCATAATCCGCATTGCAGTATCCCACGATCTTAAGAGTAGTTCCCTTCTTGTACAATATACCACAGTCAATGCTATTCTTGACATTCCTTAGTATTCAATGTACCGCTTCCAAGTGTGGCTTCGTTGGATTTTGCATGAACTGGCTCAAAACACCGACCGCGTACAAGATGTCAGGTCGAGTCAATGTTAGGTAGATTAAACTACCCACCAATTGTCTATACATCGTGGCATCTTTCAAATCCTTTCCTTCCGCAGAGCATAATCTCGCATTCACTTCCATAGGTGTTGAAATTGGCTTGCAGTCAATCATGCCATACCTCTCAAGTAAGTCTTGAGCATACTTTCGTTGGCAAAGAAATAGATCATCTTTGGTCTTTTCGACTTCAGGTCCCAAGAAATGCTTAAGCTCTCCAAGCTCCTTCATTTGAAAGCGAACAGATAGATTGCTTCTAGTTTGATGAATCTCTTCTTTATCGTCTCCTGTTATGATCAAATCATCCACGTATACTAGCACAATAGAGACCTTACCATCTCATACCTTCACAAATAAGCTTGAATCTGCTGGTGCCATTAAATATCCACTTTGAAATAGGAACCCTACTATCTTTCTGTACCAAGCTCTTGGTGCCTGCTTTAAACCATAAAGGGCCTTCTTCGATTTGCACACATAACTTGGATGGATCTTGCTTCTGAACCCTCTAGGTTGCTCCATGTAAATTTCTCGATCTATCTCACCGTGCAGGAATGCATTCTTGACATCCATCTACCAAAGCTTCCAAGACTTGCTAACTGCTAAAGCAAACAATACCCGCACTGTAGTAATTTTGGCAACGGGACTAAATGTCTCATCATAGTCCAATCCATATGTTTGTGAAAAACCTCGAGCCATTAACCGAGCCTTGAACCTCTCCACCGATCCATTGGGATGAGTTTTCACTTTGTAAACCCATTTACAGGAGATGGGTGTGTATTTGCAGGTTGTGGCACTAACTCCCAAGTTTCATTTTCTTTTAGTGCCTTAATCTCTTCCTCCATAGCATTTCTCCACTTCTTAGACCTTGCTGCTTCTTCATAAGTGCTTGGCTCTTTTACACTGTTATCTTTCACCAATGCAGCATTTGCATACTTAGGATTTGGCTTTCTTTGTCTTGATGACCTTCGTACTTATGCTTCCGATTCTTCATCATCTACTTCAATTTGACTTGGACGATCTTCTTCATGAACCTTCTCATGTACTCCACCATGCCAAGGTGATTTAGGTTTTATTTGGAGACCTCCGTGCAACACTTTCACCATCTGGAGGAACTTCTAGATGAACTTTCTCTACTTCCGACAATTGCTTCTTTCTTTCTTGTAATTTTTCTTCGATTTCTTTGGAATCTGGCAAAGCTATGGCTTGGGGAGACCACCATGATGACATCTCATCGAATACCACATTGCGAGAAGTGTAGCATTTTTTGATCACCGGATCGCAACACTTCCATCCTTTCCTTTGGTCATCATAACCCACGAATATACATCTAATCGCCTTCTTATCAAACTTGTTACGCAAGTGATCAGGCACAAACACATAACATACGCAACCAAATCCTTTAAAATGACTCACCATGGGTTTTATGTTCCACAACTTCTCGTATGGTGAAATAAATCCAAGCCTCGCCTGTGGCATTCGGTTGATAACATGTACCATTATCTTCATGCATTCTGCCCAAAAACGTGATGGTACATTCTTGGCATGTGACATGCTTCTACATATCTCTGCAAGATGCCTGTTCTTCCTTTCTACTACTCCATTTTGTTGTGGAGTATTGGGGCAGGTCAGTTGTCGCTTTATCTCGCACTTCTCTAAATACCTTGTGAATTCATGCGATGTGTATTCTCCCCCATTATCCGTACAAAAGCACTGAATCCCTTGGCTAACATCACTTTCAACTTTTTCCTTGTATCTCTTGAATCTGATAAAGGCTTCTGACCTTTCTTTCATAAAGTCTACCCACACGTACCTTGAAAAATCATCTATGAACATTATCATGTAGCGTAAACCATTGATGGATGACTGCTTCACTAGACCGAAAACATCTAAATGGACTAGTTGTAGCAGCTCTCTTGCTTTGAACTTGGACTCCTCGTATGGTAGTTGATGTACTTTCCCATATTGGCAGCCGGTGCACAGTATATCTTCTCGTATCTCTAGTTGAGGAAGTCCCTTCAACATGGATTTCTTCATCATGATCTTCAATTTGTGGTAGCTGACGTGTCCCAACCGTTCATGCCACAAGTCAGCAGTTTCACTTCTTCAAGTTTTATCTACGTATGCCTCTTGTGCAGACATGACATAGACAGACTCTAATTTCTTTCCTTCCAATATCGGCATGCTTGTAGGTTTGAAACTTTTATAAACCTTCACATCTTCTGGTCTAAACACCACATAATTGCCTGAGGCTGTTAGTTGTGACACTAACAGTAAATTCTTGTTCATCCCTGGTACGTGGTAGACATTCGAAGTTGCACTTGCTGTGGATTATGTCGTGGTACTATCACCACCTTTCCAATATGTGTGATTGGCATCTCTGAATTATTAGCGGTGATTACTGCACGTTCACCTTTGTACTGTGACATGCTAAATAATTTCTCTTTGTTTCCTGTCATATGATTAGAGCATCCAGAATCTACAATCCAATCAGTATTATAATTATTTTTCTCACTTATCGCAGCAAGTGCAAGCTCCTCCTTTGTTTTTTCCATCATAAAGGATGCTGGGAAGTCCCATTCTTCTTCACTTTCATTTGAAGTTTGCTTTATGGTGGCTATGTTTCCTTCTTTTCTTTTATGCCAGCAATCTCGAGCAAAATGTCCTTTCTTGCCACAGATGAAACACTCATCGCTTCACCTTGTTTGACGGTTATAACTCTCGCGGTTGCTCTGTACTCCCCCTTCTTGGTACTCCCTTGTCAACCTCGTGGCCTTTCCCTTTCATTCTCATTTGTTCTGTTCTTGAAAGAATGCTTTCCTCTTCTTTTTCCTTTGTTACTAAATAATGCCTCGTTATTGTTTTCTTTAATAGATACTTGTGCCACTTGTTTTAAAAGAGCTTCTTGGCTGGCTAGGATATTTTCTAATTCATTTAAAGAAGGTTGTATAGGCCAACCTTGTATTGCAGTGATAAAACTCTTATATTCTTGTTTTATACCATTGCAAATAATTCTTCTCATCCTAGCTTCACCAATTTTAGACTCCGAATCCAATTGTTCTATCTCACGGTACAAACTTCTGATCTTCTGGAAGTATGTGTTGATAGATAATGTACCTTGCGTCGCGTTCATTAACTCTCCTTCAAGAAGTTAGAGACGAGCATCATTCTTCTTTGAAAATAGAGCCACTAAAGCATCCCATGCTTCCTTGGGTGTCTCCACATCTTCAATTCTTGAAAGTAAATTTTTATCAATTGTTGTTTTAATCACGTACAGAGCCTTACCTGCCCTTATGTTCCACTTCTTGATGGCCTGGCCATTTTCTGTTGGTGGTGAGCTGTCTTCTCCATCCACTATATCCCACAATTCTTGCCCTTTGAGGTAAGACTTGATACAGGTTCGCCAATCCCGATAGTTATACTCGTTCAACTTTTCAATACTACCCGGAGTGCTTATTTGATATGAAATCGTGACTTGTTTGGTATACTTTCACCAAGTAAGCTTGGTCCCGGACAACAAGCTCCATATTCCCAGACTGGACACGAACAAAGTCTTCTAGACTCTCCTTACCAATCCCGGATCGGCTACTATTTTTGTTTGAAAAACTCCAGCAGTACCACAACTATATTTTACGCAAATCTCTACACGGTCCTGCTCTGATACCAAATTTGTTGAGCTTGGAAAAAATTTCTATTAACGAAAGCTTTCTAGCAAAGACACACTTTATTACCCACCAACACTCCACTTAACTTTGAATTAGTTTTTCAATACGCTCTAAACAAGTATGCTAATGCCTATTTATAGGCTTGGTTTTGTTCTTCTACATTAATCATTTTCCTTCTAGTAGTTTCTAGTGCTAATTAAGTCTTCACAATTCTAGAATAATATCTAAACATAATTAAGATAATTCTAGTAGTTTCTAGTAATGAATTTGGGCCAAGAATTCTCTATATCATTTCCATATTCCAAGGCCTAGAATTTTCTATTAATTGTTCTAAGCCGGTGACTTCTCAATAGATTATACTTCCAAACACATACTCATCCAATTGACAAAAGGGTCAATATAGTGTATTATTATCTGTCCGAAATTTCAGAGTGTGTTCTGTGACAGAAGCTCCAAAGTGGTCTGAATTCTCATATTAAGCTAGTGTCGGAGTTCATGACGACTCTAGTGGCCGGGAGTGCCCAGCCCAGCCATCCGAAGTTCAAGAATGCGAATTCCGTGTTCAATTTATCTGATTGAGAAATCATTTAAGAGTGTTTAGTCAAAATGGACAAATTAACATTTACGATTATCTCAATTGATCGCAGGCTAGAAGGAAAGGTGGCTTTGGTTACTGGCGGAGCAAGCGGAATAGGTGAGGCTTCTGTGAGGCATTTTATCAAACATGGAGCAAAAGTCGTGGTTGCAGATGTACAAGATGAGCTTGGCCTCTATCTATCCAAACAGCTCGGATCAGAAGACACAATCTCATACATTCATTGTGATGTAACATCCGATTCCGATGTTCAAAACGCCGTAGATTTTGCCGTCTCCAAGTACGGCAAGCTTGATATAATGTACAGCAATGCTGGCATCTCAGGCAAACTCACTTCCACCATTGTAGACACAGAAAACGAAGACTTCAAAAGAGTTTTCGAAGTGAATGTATACGGCAGTTTCTTGGCCGCCAAACATGCTGCAAGGGTCATGATTCCAGCGAGAAAAGGAAGCATTTTGTTCACTGCTAGCAATTTTTCAGTGACTTGTATGGACGGAATGCATCCATACGTCACATCGAAGCATGCTGTGGTTGGTTTGGCAAAGAATTTGAGTGTGGAATTGGGGAAATACGGGATCAGAGTGAACTGTGTGTCGCCAGGAGCAATTGTAACTCCACTGATGAGAGAATTTGCAGGGCTAAAAGAGATTGAGAAGGAGAGGATTGAAGAAGCAGCGTTGAGTGCTAACAACTTGAAAGAAACTGTGTTGGGAGCAGAAGATGTAGCAGAGGCAGCTGTTTATTTGGTAAGTGATGAATCCAAGTATGTGAGTGGAATTAATCTCATGATTGATGGTGGTAACTGCCTAGCAAATCCCGCCTTGAATAATTCTCTCAAAAGCTTCACTTCCTGACCTAATATTGTGTTAATTATAATAATGAATTCCAGTTTCAGTTCTTGGGCAATAAGTAATCAAGTATGTGTATAAATCAATAATTGAGATTGTATCCCCATTCATGATGCTTTCTTCTTATAAACAATGAATTACTTCCACGTCTAAGAACTGTTTAAGGTTTATTTTATGGTACAATTTTTCATGCAATTAAAACATAACTTTTGGAATAGAAACTTCAAAAAATACGAAGGACCAGATTTATATCTATAGTGTAGACATGTTCAAAAAGAGAATACCAACGAATTAGGAAAGAAAAAGGTAGACTTAAAAAATAGGGACATAAATTTATTTGTTAATTACAAAATTTTCTTTTCTAATTGAATTTTGGAATGGATTAGATGAGTAAAAAGAGAGACTAATTTGTCCTAACTAAGAAGAAGCGAATTGCTAAGAAAACAATATTCAAAGTCTATTAACGTCTAATTTATTGGCATCTTTTGTGAAAATGTTTGTTCAGACCTGACTCAACCCACCTAATATTTTCAGACCGAACCAAACTCAAGCCTTAACATATTTACTCACCAACCCAACACAATCACCTTAAATGTGTTTTCAACAGAATTTAAAAAAATAAAAAAAGAAAAAAAGAAAAGAAAAGAAAGAGAGAGAGAGAAAAAGAAAAATTGTATTACACATATATGTGTTTAATTATTGGATCACGTCCAACCAAACTATTACATGAAAGTTTCAAGTTTAACCTATGGGTATATTTAACCTATGGGTATATTTATCCAAGATCTCCTGAGTTGGACTTAACGGGTTGATTATATCTAAGAATACTCAATCAAAGTTCAACATGGTATTGATTAAGGAGATCTTGGATCGAGCCGGATCCGGTTTAAATATCAAATTCAAAACCCACCCTCAGTAAGCCCATCTTAAAATTTTAAAAAAAAATATATATATACTGAAAATAAATACAAATATCATATAAGGACTTTAAGAATTTATATATTTTCTGTTTTATAAATTGTTATATATATATATATATATATATATATGGTTTTCAGATCCAGAGCGATCATCAAGCTGGTGAAGGGATGAATTCTTGAATTTTGGATTTGATCGAAATAAATCGAAATCAAACTGGATTTAAGAATTATATTAAAATAATAATATATTTAAGTCATTTAAATTTATATGATGTGTGAAATTTTGAACATTTTTATTATAATTTTTTGAATAAATGATTTTAAACATAATATATTAATTAAAAAAGCTCAATATATTTAATATAGTTTTTATAATTACAATTAAATGCCAATTTAATTTAAAATAATTTAAAAATAAAATCATATTGCATTAAAAAAAAAAAATCTAAATAACCCCTTAATTATTAATTAAAATAATCTTTTTAAAAATCAATCCGGTCAAATTAAAAAATCAGTTTGGTTCATAGTTTTTTAATTCGATTGTTCTGTCCAACCAGAAGTTGACCAGTTTTTCATCAAATTAAAAAGCGGCTGAAAACTGATAACACTGACCTCTGGTTCCATTCGAACCCTGTCTGACTAGGTAGGCCAGTCCAGTTTTCATAACTCTGTGCATGTGTGTATATATTATATAATATTTAGTCAGGCTAGAGTCATCCTATTTTTATACATCCCAAGTTCTGCCTAATCATAGGAGATTTTAATGTCATTTTTTCTATCCAAGCCCGGCCCATTGTTCGTGTGCCTGCAGCATCTCTAGTCTTAGCATAAAAACAAAAAAGGAATTTATATCAAGAATTTTTGTAATTAAAAATACATGCATGATTTTTCTTTTTCTTTTCTTCTCTACTTTTCTCTCAGTCTTATTTCTATTTTATTGATAAGAAGCTTAATGTCATTTGTTACATAATATATATAAACCACAAAGAACATCAATATATGGCACAAAAATGATACTTTCATGAATAGTAAAAATTGCGTGGTATGATTTTATAATCTGGCACACAAGGCATAAAAATAACTTTCTCAAATTGGAGAATTTGTTATCGAAGTTAATTAAGGGAATACTAATTAATTAACTAGTGGCATAATTACCTATATTGGAAATACATCTTATGTAGATTTGAGAAAAGGAAATCGGGTTACTTCTTGTAGCGCAGATTTCATTAATCTGATTGCAGCAGAAATAAGAACGAACTACAATCATGTACCACTAGTCGTGCGTGGATCCTACATCGACCTATTTGGGAGGAAGAATGATTATGCCACGAACTAAAGTGATTAGAGAGGATTGGAAGGCAAGAGCTTTTCTACTGTTTTGAGTTTTGAAACACACATGACAAAATAGGACATAATATTTTATTTATATTAAACAAATTAGGTTTTAACCTAATTAAAAATTGTTTCATGTTTTGTTTCATTATACTTCATACATGGTTCTATTTAATTGATTGTTTTACTCCCTGCTTTAACGTAAAAACTTTTATAAAATATTCACTTGTTGTCACATCGACAATAACTAGTTCTCTAGTTGTTGGAGCTTAGCACCGTTTGTCTTCACAAGTAACTCCACAAGAGTGTTCCATGTCTCCTCCACGGTTGCAATCACAAGCGCGTTAAATTCATGATGCAACTCATATAATGAGAAAATTTACTGGGCTAAAAGAGATTGACAAGGAGACGATTCAACGAGTAACAATGAGTGCTAGCAACTTGATATAAGTTGTGTTGGAAGCTGAAGATGCAGCAGAGGCAGCTGTTTATTTGGTAAGTGATGAATCCAAGTATGTGAGTGGAGTTAATCTCATGATTGATGGTGGTAATTACCTTACAAATCCCTCCTTGGAATTTGCTCTCAAAAGCTTAATTTCTTGACCCAATCTTGTGTTAATTAATTAGAATTATGAATTCCAGTTTCAGTTCTTGGGTATGTGTATTCAACAATTGAGATTGTATCCCAAATCAGGATACTTTCTTCTCATGAATACTGAATTACTTCCACATATAATAACAACAGTTTATGATTTTTTTTTTTTTTTACAATTTATCATGCAATCAAAACACAAGTTTTGGGAATGGAAACTTCAAAAATATAAATTTTCATTTTTTTATAGTGACAAATCAAGCACAATGAGGTAAACATATGAAAATATATATTTAAGACAGACTCAACCCACATAATATTTTCAGACCGAACCAAACTCAAGCCTTAACATATTAATTCACCAATCCAACACAATCCCTTTAACTGTATTAAAAAAATTTTGAAAACTACGTTACATGTATGTTTGTGTTTAATAATTGTATCACGTCAAACCAAATTGTTACATGAAAGTTTCGAATTAATTCTTGGATATGTTTATCTTAGCTTTACCTGATTATGGACTAGATTGAGCTGGACTTATAACGGGTTACATCTAAAAATACTCGATCCAAGTTCAGCACGATATTGATTAAGGAGGACTTGGTCGAGCCAAACTTAGGTTTAAAAATCAAATTCAAAACCCACCACAAATAAGCCCATCTTTAATATCATTTTTTGGAAAATTGTCAAAATTACCCTCGTTTTAAAGTTTTTTTTAGTTGCCTACCTTTTCTTATTTACACTATTATGTTCTTTTCTAGACTCTTTCTTCTTTACGCTATTTTTCCCTTTTTCTTCCCAACCAAAGATGAAAGAGCAAACTTCACTTCTGGCACTCTACATTTGGACGCAATGCTTCAGTCCTGTGGAGCTTCCATTCTTCTCCTCTCCTTCCGTTTTTGCTACTACTGATGATCCTTCTCCCCTCCAAGTCACCACTAGTCGGTCTACTTCTATTTGGCTCCTTCTGTTTCTCTTCTATTTCCCCCTTTAATGGCACGGCTGATGCTTAGCTCTACTTTTTGAGGGAGAAGAGATACAATTTCTTCTCTTCTTCTTCTTCTTCGTCTAATTTGAGCTTTTTCTAGTTTTGGGTTTTGTACTGCAAGTATTGACAATGGCTGAATATATTTGTTTATTCAACAAGGTACTTTCTTCCTTCCTTTATTTTCTTTTGAAAGATTGAACTTTGTTTTGTTTTTGGTATGGAATGTGTGCTGGTGCAATCTGTTTATTTTTTTTTTTTACTTAAAAATCTAGTCTTTTTTCAACTTGTTCTTCAAGTTTTGTCATAGATTCATGGGTTTGTCTGATTAGGCTAAATGGGTTTTGTAGAATGCATGTTCTGATCTGGTTCTGAAACTAGGTGTTTTGCAATTTTCTGCATTTTACACACATTTGACTTTTTGGTCCTAAATCTACTATTTAAAGTTCTCATATTCTGTTGTTGTTGCTGAGATAATATTGCTGGTACTATGACTTTTGTCCATCTTCTGTTATTTGCTCTTAGTTTGATGTTTCACTGTTGCTCAGATTAGGATTACAATCATTGTTCATAATTTAAGTGATTATCCTATTAATCACTTAAATTATACTTTAGATATACCTTAAGATACACAATTACAGTGATTATACCTTAGTTATACCTTAATTATACCTTAAGACACATTATTACATTGATTATACCTTAGTTATACCTTAATTATATCTTAAGATATACTATTACAATGATTATACCTTAGTTATACCTTAATTATACCTTAAGATACACTATTATAATGATTATACCTTAGTTATACCTTAATTATACCTTAGTTATACATTAAAATACACTATTATAGTGATTATACCTTAGTTATACCTTAATTATACCTTTGGTGTACCGTAAGATACACTATTACAGTGATTATATATTATTTATACCTTAATTATACCTTAGTTATACCTTAAGATACACTATTACATTAATTATACCTTAGTTATACTTTAAGATACACAATTACATTGATTATACCTTAGTTATACCTTAATAATACCTTAAGATACACTATTACAGTGATTATTCCTTAGTTATACCTTAATTATACCTTAGTTATATCTTAAGATACATTATTACAGTGATTATACCTTAGTTATACTTTAATTATACCTTAGTTATACCTTAAGATACACTATTACATTAATTATACCTTAGTTATACCTTAAGATACACTATTGCATTTATTATACCTTAGTTATATCTTAAGATACACAATTACAATGATTATACCTTAGTTATGCCTTAATTATACATTAGTTATACCTTAAGATACACTACCTTAATTATACCTTAAGATGCACTATTACATTGATTATACCTTTGTTATACCTTAATTATACATTAAGATACACTATTACAGTGATTATACTGTAGTTATACCTTAATTATACCTTAGTTTAACCTTAAGATATCCTATTACATTGATTATACCTTAGTTATACATTAATTATACATTAGTTATACCTTAAGATACACTATTGCATTTTAGTTATACCTTAATTATAATGCATCTGCACTTTAAGACTGCATTTCAATTTTGGGACTGCATTTATACTTTATAACTGCATTTTAATTTTGGGACTGCATCTGCACTTTAAGACTGCATTTTTGGACTACAATTTTGGGACTGCATATGCACTTTAAGACTGCATTCCAATTTTGGGATTGGATTTGCACTTTATAACTGCATTTTAATTTTGGGATTGCATTTGCACTTTAAAACTGCATTTTTGGACTACAATTTTGGGATTGCATATGCACTTTAAGACTGCATTTCAATTTTGGGACTGGATTTGCACTTTATAACTGCATTTTAATTTTGGGATTGCATCTGCACTTTAAAACTGCATTTTAGGACTGCAATTTTGGGACTGCATTTACACTTTAGGACTGCATTTCAATTTTGGGACTACATCTGCACTTTAGGACTGCAATTTTGGGACTGCATCTGTACTTTAGGACTGCATTTTAGGACTACAATTTTGGGACTGTAATTTTGGGACTGTATTTGCACTTTAGGACTGCATTTTTGGGACTGCATTTGCAGTTTAAGACTGCATTTTAGGACTGCAATTTTGGGACTGCATATGCATTTTAGGACTGCAATTTTGGGACTGCATCTGCACTTTAGGACTGCATTTTAGCACTGCAATTTTGGGACTGTATTTGCACTTTATGACTGCATTTTAGGACTGTAATTTTGGGACTGCATCTGCACTTTAGAACTGCAATTTTGGGACTGCAACTGCACTTTATGACTGTATTTTAGGACTGCAATTTTGGAACTTCATCTGCACTTTAGGACTGCAATTTTGGGACTGTATCTGTAGTTTAGGACTACAATTTTGGGACTTTATCTGCACTTAAGGAATGCATTTTATGACTGCACTGTTTATACATTGTTTATACACTTCTTATACACTGTTATACATTGTTATACACTTCTTATATATTGTTATACATTGTTTATACACTGTTTATACATTGTTTATACATTGTTTATACACTTCTTATATACTGTTATACATTGTTATACATTGTTTATACACTTTTTATACATTGTTATACACTTCTTATACATTATTTATACACTGTTTATACACTTTTTATACACTTTTTATACATTATTTATACATTATTTGTACACTTCTTATACACTGTTTATACATTATTATACATTGTCATACACTTCTTATATATTGCTATACATTGTTTATACACTTCTTTTACACGGTTATACATTGTTTATACACTTCTTATATACTTTTATACATTGTTATACACTTCTTATACAATGTTATATGTTTATACACTTATTATACATTGTTATACACTGTTTATACACATCTTACACACTGCTTATACACCATTTATACACTTCTTATACATTATTATACACTGTTATATACTTCTTATACACTGCTTATACATTGTTATACACTGTTATGCACTTTTTATACCTTGATTATACCTTAATTATACCTTAAGATACACTATTATGGTGATTATACCTTAGTTATTCCTTAGTTATTCCTTATTTATACCCTAAGATACATTATTATATTGATTATACCTTACTTATACCTTAAGATACACTATTACAGTGATTATACCTTTGTTATTCCTTATTTATACCCTAAGATACATTATTATATTGATTATACTTTACTTATACCTTAAGATACACTATTACAGTGATCATACATTTGTTATACCTTAATTATACCTTAAGATATACTATTACATTGATTATACCTTAGTTATACATTAATTATACATTAGTTATACCTTAAGATACACTATTACATTTTCGTTATACCTTAATTATACTTTAAGATACAATATTACAGTGTTTATACCTTTGTTATACTTTAATTATACCTTAGTTATACCTTAAGATACACTATGACATTGATTATACATTAGTTAGACCTTAGTTATACCTTAAGATACAAATGTATAATTAGTTATACGTTAGTGGAAAAAATATGTCGGAAAAAGTATATATGTATGGAGTTTGTTTCAAAGATAAAAAAAAAACTTTCTAAAGTCGCATGACAAAAAAATAAACGGATTGAGAGATAAATGCAAAATTAGATTAAAAATTATAAAAAAACGAGAGAGAAACGTAGACAAATTAGAGGAGGTATTTGGAGATTATGATTTGTTGCTTTTGTTGTTTTTTGGGCAAAAATCACGTAAAAAATGAATAAGTTTTTAGATTTCCAATCCAATTCTTTTATTTCTTTTCTACTTCTTGAGATTTCCAAATTCCTGCAGTCTTCCTGAATCCGCGCTTAAGACCTGGAAAAACTCAATATTAGCTATGAATCCTCTCTTCTCAAAGGAACTTTACTAATTTAGCTGCTTAATTCTTGCATAATTAGCTGGTAATATTTTCACTTATCAAGAACCCCCACACTTGAACATTGCCTGTCCTCAAGCAATCCAAAAAAAAAAAAAACAGGAGAAGAAAAAAAGAAGGAAAGAAAACTTTGAAAGAAAACACAATTTAAACACTTTAACTTATTTTAAGCAGCAACCAATAATCAATCCATCACCCTCGAACAACAAAATTTCTATGCAAAACACTAAAATTGAGAATACCAAATCAATCAAAGCATTCTTAAGAGACCTGGCTCAGCTTCATAAACATCATAAGACAGCAAGACCAAACCTTAAATTTCAGCGAGCTAGCAAGAGATTAGACCAAAATTTGCCTTTCTAAAAGAGTTCACTCTCACTCTAGTATTTGGGCGATTTGAATAAGAACTCTCAGTAGTAACACACATTAGCCTTAAACCAAAAACTTAAGCAAACATCTTATTGCTACCACCTAATTAGACACATGCACAATCAAAAGGTCTTTTACGAGGGCTGTAATGTAAGGCTTAGGTTAGGGGTGTGATAAACATGCTTTTTAAGTTAAAGGAATACCATACCAATCAACACCATGGAACAACAAGCAACTTACTCCAAAAGAAACTTAAGCAACCAAGGACAGATAAGGACAGGAAACTCAAATATTAAGATAATTTCAAGAATTTTAAGCACAAGAAGGAATATGAACATCTTACCACAGATTTTCACCACTGAACATCTTAAGAGAACTTTTTTTTTTTTGAAAGAAGAAGAAGGAAATTATTAAGAAATTAGAACAAAACAGCTGGATGCAATCAGTTGATGATATAATACTTGGCAAAATTGATCTTGCTTACACTTTTGATTTTCAAGCAATATGAAAGAAGTGAAAATTCCAACTGCCTTTTGGCAAAGATTAGGTGAAAAGTTGCAAACTAAACTTTAAAGGAATAATCGTCATGAAAGCATTTGTTTTTATGACCACATGAATTTCTAAGAAAAGTCTGATGCAAAAGTTCAATTAAAGTAGACTACTTGCTATTCGAAAACAACTTGATTCTGCTATGGCATTCCTAAGGTTCTTTGGACAACATAGTGTGAATTGGCTTAAGGAAAAACACAATGGGTTGAACAAAGAAAACAGTCCTAAAGGCTCAAAGGGGCTTTAAAAAAAATGGGAAGAGAAATGTTAGGGAAGCTTTTTGGATTTAAGAAATAGAAAAGGGTAGAAACAATTGCCTTAATCACTTTATGCATGCGAAAAACCTTGTGGTTTTGACAAAGACAATCTACCAAGCTCTAGCTTAAAACTCAATAGGCATGCCCTCTCTACAAGGAATTCAAGCAAGATTTTATATCAAAGAAAACAGGCTCAAAAACCTCACAGAGAAATATAGGGTTTATGCAAATTGGCCTAACTCAAGTTATCAAGGCGAAACAAATTTTAAGGTCTTGAAGTCCTAAGCTACTTAATCAACTAAAACTAGAATTTCTAAAAGTTTTTCTAATCAACAGGCACTCAATTTTAAGTGCTTTACACAGACTTCCTGCATTCTTAGGATCAAAAAATCTCACTGGCTGCTACTACTCAAGAAAACACAGAGAAATTTTAAAAAAATTTTAGACAAATTTTTACAAGAAAACCAAGAAAACTAATCACAAAAGTTCATAAAACCACACATAAAACTTTATAAGTTCACACAGAACATAGAAAACTAAAGACTACTTAGAACAACAAATGTTCAGGCAGCGATTCCCAATCAGTAGACCAGCAATTACCAACAATCAACCAGCAATCATGCATTACCAAATATCATCAACAATTAATTTAAAATTCATTAGGTAGCTCTTCTCCCCCACACTTAAGACATGCTTTGTCCTCAAAGCATCGCATGCATGCAATAAATTCAAATCAGGGCAAAAGAAACCACTTACTTCATGGCACAGAAAAATTATTGAGAGAGGGCTTTTGAAAAGAAGCATACCAGAGTTGGACGAGGAGGAGAAGGAGAACATATCACTCAGCAAGCTTAGAGGAGACTTGCTCCTCTTCTTCTTCTTCTGATGCATCCCGGATTTCTTCATCCGCTGAGTCTTTATCACCTTCCTCTTCAGGGATTTCTAACAGCAACTTCTGGACCTCCTTGGGCTGGGCAGGCTTCTTATTCTCTTTCTGTACTTCCTCAATTATTTCAGAATTCTCATCCAGCTTCTCCATCTTTGCTTCAAGGAGAGCAATCTTGTTTCCCAGAAGAGCAATTTTGGCCCTGTCTTCAATCTGCTTGGCCCATAGGCGGTCAATCAGGTTCACCAATTCAGCCATGGACATCTTTGAAATTCTTTCAAATTGCTTCAGCTTCTCTTGATCATTCAAAGTCAGGTCCTCAATGATTTGCGGCTGGTGGGAAGTGGAGGAACGGGTGACTGGCCTTCTTCGCTTTGCTGGGGGCTCAGAAGGCTGCTTGGATGCAGACTTGGCTTCTTTTTTCATCTCAAGTTCCTTTTCCAGTTGGAAAGCATCATCCCATAGCATCCATTTTCCTGCCACCTTCTTACAAACCCCCATCTGATTCAAATTAACAAATTCAAATGGCGTAGGATGGCATTCAAAGGCCAGACCTTCTTCGGAAAACTCAGTCAGATAGGCTTTAGCAATTCTGGTCACATACGATCCACAGAGTATTTTTCCTTGCGGTTTGATACTGTCAATGTAGTGAGCAAACCAAGCCCCCACATTCATCCTCTTTCCTTCAATCATGCACCAAAGAGCAAAAAGATCTTGATTTGGAACATGTGATTGGTTGTTCCTTCCGAAAACTGAGCTGGCAATAAACTTCTGAAGAATCTTGTGACTATACTTTTTGATGGAAGAGGCGGAGGAAGATGTTGACGTATACTCATTCCGGTCAGTGAGTTCCTTCCAAAAATCTATGGGGTTAAACTCCGGTGCGAAGTCAGTGTAGGCCTGAGCAAATTCCTCATACTCAAGAAAAGCAGTTTCTGCTACCCCCAAATATTGGTTTAGTTCAATCAAAGAGCAGGTCTTCCTCTTTCCCATCACTCTGAAGCTAAACTTTCTCTGATCATCCATTTCAGTAATCTCTGGGTTAAGGGTGAAAGTGCTAAGGAACTCCAGTGTCAGTTCTCTGAAGGCCGGTTCCTCAATCTGCGTATAAAACTTGAAACCCCCATTGGCTAACAACTGCCGGATTTCACTATCAAGGCCCAGGGTTGACAAGACATTCCAATTAAATGTTCTTGAGGGCGCAAAAGTCAAGCCCTTGAATTGCTCATACCTTTCATTCTCCATGGCGATAAAAGTTTGCATTTTCGCGAGCGTCTTTTCCACAGTGGTGGTTTCAGAACTGGTGGGTTGAACACTAACTGAAGAGGAGGAGGGCTTTACGCGGGAAGCACTTGGAGCACGCTTCGGAGCTTTCTTTTCCTTGGCTATTCTCACAATTGCAAATCAAAGAAAGAAAAAAAAAGAAAGTTTGAAGAAAGAATAAGAAAAGACAAAGGATTAGGGAAAGAAAAACAGAAGTAATGCACTAGGGAAGAGGAAGGGTTTTAAAACAGAAAAGAGCAGGAGGAACAGTTACCGAATTTGAATTTCAAAGTAAAACTGACAGAAGTTAGGGGGGAGGGAAACGTGGCGTCAGAGCGGGAGAGAAAGAGGGGTAAAAATTGTGGCTGAAAAGATTTAACACCTTTTCCAAAAATTCACCTTTTTAATTCTAAATAATTACTCCCTTTTTTCGAAAGATTTTTAGACATAAAAAAAATCCTTGCGGTTGAAAAGAATAAGAAATAAAGGCAAGTATGGACTTTAATAAAAAGAGAAGACAAAGTTCAATTTGATGTTACTTCCTATACTTGCTCCAGTTGCAGCCCTGCAAAAAGAAATAGGATTTCATGATTAATAACTACATGTCACAAAGCAAATAAAATAAAAGAGGGGTTAGAGATTTTCAAACAAAATTGCTTCAATTCTGTGTTTGAAGCGGACACCGAGCAATCTTAGATTGCTAAAGGTGGTTCAAGGTATTGGAGACTTCCAACACCACTTGATGATTCCTGCGCAAGATAGGGTTTTGATCTCTGGCCATAAATTTTAAAAATTTCACCATTTTGATTCATTATTTCAACTGCCCCATGTGAAAAAACTTGGTTCACAATAAATGGTCCAGTCCACCTCGATTTAAGCTTTCCTGGAAAAAATCTCAGCTTTGAATTATACAGCAAGACTTTCTGACCCTTGTAGAAAGTTTTCTCCTGAATTTTCTTATCATGCCTTTTTTTTATTTTCTCTTTGTAATTAATGGCATTTTCATAACTGAATAGCCTGAACTCTTCCAACTCATTCAACTACAATTTCCTTTTTTCTCCTACCAAATTCCTGTCAAAATTCAAATATGTTAGAGCCCATAAAGCCTTAAATTCTTATTCAACAGGTAAGTGACATACTTTTCCATACAACAATCTAAAAGGCGACATCCCAATAGGTGTCTTGTAAGCTGTACGATATGCCCAAAGCATTATCAAGCTTTCTTGACCAGTCTTTCCTAGAATTGTTAACATTTTTCTCAAGAATTCTCTTGATTTCTCTATTAGAAATCTCAACCTGCCCACTGGTCTATGGGTGGTAAGGTGTAGCAATTCTGTGAGTGACCCCATACTTAGTAAGAAGCCTTTCAAATTGGTTATTACAGAAATGATTAGTAAGAAGCCTTTCAAATTGGTTATTACAGAAATGAGTACCTTGATCACTGATTATAGCTCTAGGAACTCCGAATCTTGTAAATAATTTCTTCAGAAACCTTACCACAACCCGAGCATCGTTTGTAGGACTTGCAATGGCTTCTACCCACTTACTCATATAGTCCATAGAAACCAATATATATTTGTTACCATGTGAGCTTGGGAAAGGTCCCATAAAATCAATACCGCAAACATCAAAGACTTCACAAACAATAATATTATGTAAAGGCATAGCATTTTTGGCAGAGATATTACCTGTTCTTTAACATTCATTACACTCCAACACAAACCTATGGGATGTTGGGATTTTTCACCGGAAATCACCCGATTAAAGCGAAAGAACGTGATGATTTCCTCAAATCCGTGCCCAGGAGCAATTGAGATGGAAATTGGAAAAACAAAAATTTAATAGAAAGAGATAAATCTCTTACCAGGAATATCTCTTTCAAGAGATGGATGCAGACTACAGGAATCAAACTAGAAACCCTCCTCGTTCACATACACGAACGCCTAACGAACACCACCCGTGCTAGCATCGGAAAACACAAAACTTTTAAGAGAGGAGGCTAGGGAAATTTCGGCTATGGTGTGTCTTACATTGCTTGGCCGAAATTCCTAGGGTTCTTTAACCCTAGGTGGCCGAAATTCCCAAGGGAATTTAGGCCCAAGTGGGCTCCTTCATCTGTGTGGGCTTCCTTCTTTTAATTTAGGCCCAAACCTATTTTAATTAGTCCAGCTTAAACTAATTTCAATTCCAATTTTAATTTACCCATGTATTTAATATATTACACCAAGTAACATATTATTTACATTTAAATTAAAATTGGTTTGACCAATTAATTTAATCCATCAAATTAAAATTAGATCATCACAAAATACATTCATGTGTAAACCTATACATATGAATATTTCCACCTAGGAAATAATCTCATAATTAATCCAATTAATTATGAAGAGCCAATCAAATATTAATTTCATTATTATGATCAATCCAATTGATCTTTATAATATAATTAATATATACCTCTCTCTCTCTAGAGTATATACTTCAAGTATACATGTGATTCCTTAAGTCAGTGTTCAGTCGCTCAATGTGTACGATCCTGTGGGCCCATCTTTATGTTGGCTGTGGGTCTGTGGCCCACAGACTGCAGTTGGGCTCTAGCAAGCCACTGTAGCCCCCAATCAAGATGGTGATGGCAGTCTAACTGTAATCATAACCCTGTAGTTTGAACTTGTATATCCCATGTCATTGATATTGGTGTCCGATACAGAGGCATGGATTGATCACCCTCTTTTGTGTCCGGACATTAACTTGATCCCGAATGCACTGAAACTCATAAACAAGTTCCAACTCGTTTGGGTGTGGCCACACTCTTATCAGTCACATTCATCAAGAGGTCGGTGATATCTTCCTAGTGGACTACTGAGTGACAAATCCCTTCTGCATATCCATAGCATTACCATGTTAAGTGACATACCCGAAAGTACCCATACTTGGCACCCTATTACAGGCCCTTTAAGCGTACCCCTAAGTGTGCGACCTCACATGCAACACCATCATATGGTCAGGTCAAAGGATCCATACAAGTACTACACGAGAATCGCTTATGATACTATACCATGTGGATTTCTCGTTTAGTGGATCTATCCAGTACCATGCCCTTTTTTCATGTACCCATTAACTTGGTTGACATCCCATGTCCAATGACCGGTAAGACACCACCATACAACCAGGTTAATGATAGTCTCTTGTTCCACTCATTCCCATGACTGGAGCAGACTACGGATCTATTTATGTTCATATCGTTTACCCTATCCATGGTCTTACTGCCAAGCGCATGACACTTGTCATCGTAGATATGGATATGTCCATTGGATACTTCATTTAATATATTGCACAAGATAAATATAATAAATGAATTAATGCCTTTATTAATAACACAAATAAGTATAATACATAAATCCAATAAATGTATAATATATGTACAAGAACCAATGCCTCGGGACTAAGGCATATCCAACATGGGAATCCTTAAAAATTGAAGGCCAAAAGAATCCACGCTTCAGAACTTTTGAGGTTGTTCGGTTTGCACCAAAGTGACCTCCAGCTTCTTGAGTATGACACATTGACAAGATTGCTGGGACTTCTTCTTGTGAAGCACATCTTCTAATAATCTGATCTGCACACATCTTAAAAAGAAAAGGTTCCTCCCAAAAATAATACTTTAAGTCCGAAAGGAATTTCTTTCTTTGGTGAGAAGATAAAGATTGAGGCATCATTCCGCAGGCTAAATAATTTGCAATATCAGCAAACCAAGGTATAGAATGTACCGTATAAAGTTGTTCATCAGGAAAAGAAAGCAATGTCAGGTTGCTTATCGAGGTTGCTTAATGGAATCCTAGAAAGATGGTCTGCAGCCACGTTCTCTGAACCCTTCTTGTCTTTGATCTCAATATCAAATTCTTGAAGAAATAGGAGCCATCGTATGAGGCGAGGTTTCGCATCCTTCTTTGCCAACAAGTATTTCAATGCTGCATGATTAGTAAAAATAGTGATCTTAGATAAAACCAAGTAGGATTTGAATTTATCAAAAGCATAACCAACAGCAAGTAATTCTTTTTCTGTAGTGGTGTAATTCTATTGTGTCTCTATCAAGGTTTTGCTTGCGTAGTAGATGGGGCGGAAATGCTTGTCTCTCCTTTGTCCTAGCACAGCTCCAATGCAAGTGTCACTTGCATCGCACATAAGCTCGAATGGAAGATTCCAGTCAGGGGCAATAAGAATTGGAGCATTTACCAATTTCGCCTTGAGAGTTTCAAAAGCTTTTTCACAAGCTTCATTAAAGCAGAATTGAACATCCTTGTGCAAAAGTGCTGTTAGTGGCTGGGCAATTTTTGAGAAATCTTTTATAAATCTTCTGTAAAAACCGGCGTGACCAAGAAAACTTTGAATTTCTTTAACAATAGTAGGAGCAGCTAGCTTCTCAATGACTTCTACCTTTGCTTTATCAACCTCCATTCCTCTTGAAGAGATTTTGTGGCCAAGAACAATGCCTTCATCAACCATGAAGTGACATTTTTCCCAATTCAATACAAGATTGGTCTCCTTGCACCTGGTTAGGACTGCTTTAAGATTGTTAAGACAGGATTGGAAAGTCTCGCCATATACTGAGAAATCATCCATGAAGATTTCCACTGTCTTTTCGGCCATGTCATGGAAAATCACCATCATGCATCTCTGGAAGGTTGCTGGAGCATTACACAATCCGAATGGCATCCTTCTATAAGCATAGGTGCCATATGGACATGTAAATGTTGTCTTCTCTTGATCTTGGGAATGAATAGGAATTTGATTGTACCTTGAATATCCATCAAGAAAACAATAAAATGCATAACCTAAAAGTCTTTCCAGCATCTGGTCAATGAATGGCAGTGGAAAATGATATTTTCGTGTAGCATCATTGAGCTTTCGATAGTCAATGCAAAATCTCCATCCAGTAACTGTTCTTGTGGGAATGAGTTCATTTTGCTCGTTCTGAATAACAGTAATCCCACCTTTCTTGGAGACTACTTGAACAGGGCTTGTCCACACTGAATCAGAAATGGGGTAGATAATTCCTGCACCAAGTAGCTTAATTACCTCCTTTTTCACAACTTCCTTCATATTGGGATTCAGTCTCCTCTGAGGTTGTATAACAGACTTATGATCTTCCTCCATTAGAATACGATGGACACAAACAGAAGGACTAATGCCTTTTATATCCGAGATTGTCCAAGCCATTGCTTCCTTGTTCTTTCTCAAGACACAAAGTAATTGAGTTTTCTGCTCACGGGTAAGTTTTGAAGAGATAATTATAGGCAGATTGCTTGGTGGATCAAGGAAGGCATATTCTAAATGAGAGGGTAATGGTTTCAAGTCTAGTGTAGGAGGCTCTTCATTGGAAGGTTTAGAATGCAGTGTAGGTGTATAATCTAAAGGTTCAATGAATTACCTGCTTCCTAAGACTGCTGGACATCCAATTTCAGCTTCAATTTGCTTTTCCATATCTTCTTCTTCATTTTCAAAATCTGTTTCCTCAAATTCCTAGATGAAAAATGGGTTTAAATTGACATCAGTAGCGTCAATAAAATAACAGTGATCATCACAAGCAGGAGGATATTTCATGGCTTCATTCATCTTAAAGACTACTTCCTCATCATGAATTTTCAAAATTAGCTTACGATTATGCACATCAATTAATGCACGACCTGTTGCTAAAAAGGGTCTTCCTAGAATAATAGGAACATGCAAGTCTTCATCCATATCCATCACAATGAAATCAACAGGAAGTATAAATTTTCCTATCTTAACCAAAACATCTTCAATTATTCCCCTAGGATATCTCACGGTTCTATCAGCAAGTTGTATGGAAACCCTAGTAGGTTGAGGTTCTCCTAACCCTAATTGTTTATAAATGTAATATGGCATGAGATTGATGCTTGCTCCTAAATCATAAAATGCATTTTCAATATTAAGGTTGCCAATAGAGCAAGGTGTAGATACCCGGTTTTTACCCAAATCAATTTTGTCATTTCAATAATTATGATCTACCAATTAACAAGCTTATTTGTATTGTATATAGAAAGCACAAGAGGAATTAAATGGACTTTTATTCAATGGGCCTTTTATCCAATGGGCCCTTTATAATACAAAAATAGGAATAAATAAATAAATTAAAAAAAAATATAAAAAATATAGCATCATAAACTAAAGAAGGCAGCATGGCCAAAAGCATGGCAAAAACAGAAAAGCAAATGGCAGGAAAAAGATTCACGGCTGAATACAGCCAATTCCCAAGGTTTTAGTGTTTTTCCTTTGGTTACAAACCAAGTGAGGCAGAAAATACAAAACAAAATTACACTTAAGTCCAGTTATACAGTGGTTTTGAGGCCTATAAAAGGCAGCTCAGTAGAAAAAAAAGAGACAGTTTTCTTTTTTCATTCTTCAACCTCTGATACACTGATTTTCCCTTTCAAAAATCTTCAAAATACACCTGCAACCCAAAGAGAAGTTATTCAGTTTTCAGCCTAATCCAAGTATCAAGTAAGTATACCAATATTTAGTGCTTATTTCCAGCAAATAATTGAATTTTATTACCTTCTCTTTATCATTCATGAATAATCATTTCTATAAATAGTTTTTTACTCTGCATTTGTCACTAATGGAGCTAGGGTCATGTGATGACCACAGCTCACATTAGTAACCCTAATAGAAGAGTAATGGTTCCCATAATTTATAAATTCAAGTAAAATAATTTTAGTCAAATGGGCTCAGAAGTTTACTATCTTTTAAATCATATGAACACATATGATTTTTGGGGTACTTTGCCTCAAAGAACACTATAAAATGCCTCACATTCTGCCTCCTACTCTCAAAATTAAAACCAAAGGTTTCAACTTAAAAAGATAAATTTCAAGAAAAAAACCACATTAGCCTAACATAGAGAGGGTGGCTGAATGCAAGACTCATTTTTTTTGTGTCCAGAAATTAAGAGAAAACAAAAACCATATGGTTAAAAAGAAATGTCTTTTTTTTGGCCTCTTCATCACAGCCCCCTTCTAAATATAATCTTTCACAAAACAGAAAACCCAACTCAGCAAAGGCCATTTATTAACATAAATAATCAGGTCCAAATCAGCAACATAGCAAAGTCAGTATTTCTGTCCCATTCCAACATGCAATTGTTTCTTTTAATCAAAATTCCAGCACCAAATACACCATGTAAAAACCATTCATCAACATCAAAAATCCAAATTTAGAGGCACATCAGGTTCATGTATGTGTAAAGAGGCCATTAAAAGTTCAAATAAACAGAGTATACTTTTTATATACTCATGCTTGTCACAAAAAGAGGGTTTAGAGACTTAGCCAAAATAAGCAAACTGAAACCAGGCTTAGTTTTGCCATCTCATAAAACCTGTAAATCACAAAATAAAAATGTCAGAAATTAAACAACAGAAATTAAACAAGAAAAAAACAACAAAAACAAAAATAAAAAAGAAACAAAATAAAAACCCAACCAGCATGTAGGTTGAATCGTCTCAGATCTGACCACCAGATCGCGGCGGAGGGCGAAAAATCCGGCGAAGGCAGGCCGAGAGAAAGAGAGAAGGAGCGAGAAAGGACGAGAAAACGAGAGAAAGAGAGAACCAGAGAGAACGAGAAAACGAGAGAAAGAGAGAACCAGAGAGAACGAGAAAACGAGAGAAAGAGAGAACCAGAGAGAACGAGAAAACGAGAGAAAGAGAGAACCAGAGAGAACGAGAAAGAGAGAGAGAGAGGACGAAGACAGCGGCAGGAAAATGAAACCGGCCGACGGCGGCGAGGGTCAGATCGAAAAATAGAGAAAAAACGAGAGAGAGAGAGAGAGAGAGAGGAGAACGGAGCCGAAAGAAAGACGGCTAAAGGGAGAAGGAAAAGACGGCTGGTGTGGAGCCACCGGCAAGGATGAGGCTGAGAGAGAGAGAGAGGCGGCCGGAGGAAAGGTTGGATTTTAGGGTTGCAAAGAGAGGAAAAGGCAAAGGAGGCTGGTGAAAGAAATGAGTTTTAGGGTTGAAAGGAGAAATTTGGCTTTTATATGGTGGACAATACCCATTGGGTTAGAAATCCGGGTTGGGCTTGGTTTTGGGCTTGATTGCTGGTCAACATTTTTTTTTTCTTTTCCTTTTTCTTGGTTTTAGGTTTATTTTATGGGCTTATGGTATTTGTTAAAGTCAGCCCAATTTGTTTTTTTTTATTTTTCTCATATAGATACATATGTAAGTTTTTGTTAATTAAAAACTAGGGCAATAAAAATTTAAAGATTTTTAAAATAAATAAATAACATAAAATAAATTTGTGTATGTATAATTTTGGAATTTTTATAACTATGCTATGGTTATAAAAATATGATTTAAGTTGATAAGATTAACCTTGTTTCATGATAAAAATAATCTGAGCTAATTTAATAAGGGGCGTTATAAAATCCCGGTTAATTTTAAGCACTGATTATAGATATATGCTTTACGTGATTATATGGAAATATTTTAATACTTTTATTGGGTTTACGGTATTTACGCATTTTTTACGTCCATGTTATGGAAGTAAAAAAAAAATATACAAAGCTTATTTAAATACAAATATAGTATGTGTATAAATATTTAAATCCATGTTATGGGTTTAAATAAATATAATTTGTTAAAATAAAATAACTTTATACATTTAATAATAGGAGGAAAGAAATACATCCCAATAGCATAATTTACAACTTTAGTACCAATTATGGGCGGGGTAGGGTGATTTTTTATCTTCCCTACACGTAATTAGCAAACGAACCCATATAATTCTCTGGTTATTTAAGGTGTCCAATCGGACCGAAAAAATCGATTGGTGGCGACTCTCTAAAATTTTATTATCGATCAGACATCACGATAAATTATTACACAAATAATAATAAAAATTTGAAATAAATAAATTTGAATTAAAACCAAGATTTTCCTCCCGTCGGTCTGGTTCTGACACAAGGTATAGAAAAACTCCCTGGATCTTTGATCTTGGCTGGTAGAGGTTGCTTGCTCTGAAGGATTGATGAGCAATCTCTGTTGAGTTGCACCATTGCTACATTCTCCAACTTCTTTTTATTAGCAAGAAGTTCCTTCAAGAATCTCACATATAGGGGCATCTGTGCAAGTGCTTCAGCAAAGGGTATGTTGATGTGAAGTTTCTTAAAGACCTCCAGAAACTTGTCAAATTGTTTGGCCATGTCATGTTGCTTAGCTCTTTGTGGATTGGTTGATAAGCAGGTACAGGTTGCCCATTTTGAACAGAGGTGTTTTGAATATAGTCTGAGGTTGCTTGATTCTGTTCTGATTGAACATTCTCTGGCTGCACTTGAGATTGCTTATCTGCATTAGAAGGTTGCTCAGTGATGTGAGCAATTTTAGGTTGCTCATTCCTTTCAACGACCTTTTCTTCTGAGTCTTTGTCTTTGTCCACAATTTTCATCTTATGAGGTTGCTCAACATTCTTACCACTTCTCAGAGTAATAGCTTTGCACTCTTCTCTCGGATTGGTTTCAGTATTGCTTGGAATTACCCCTTTGTTCTTTGGAGTGACAATATTGTAAGTTGCTGGAGCTGAGTTTCCATGTTCTTCATATAAGCTTGAGTCTGCTTCATAAACTGAGACATCATTTCCTTCATCTCCTCAACCTCTGATTTCTTAGATGCATATGATGGTCCGGCTTGTTGAACATGACTGGGCTGTTGATGAGGTTGGAAATTGCTGTGAGGCTGCTGGAAAGGTACATGAGGTTGCTTGCCAGGTTGTTGGTTCCAAGAGAAATTAGGGTTATTGAGCCATCCTGGATTATAAGTGTTGGAAAATGGATTGTTCTGCCTTGGATTATTTCCAATATAATCACATTACTCTTGATTGAGTGAGATATCACAATCAATGCTTCTATGATCACTTCCACAGAATTCACACGATATCTTTGAACTTGAAATGGCTGAGATATTCTGCTTGGCTAACTGTTTAAGGATCAGATCTACTTTGTCAAAGAGCTTGGCAACAGCGTCTGATTCAGCAGTCTTTTCTCGATCCTCACGTGCTGAATGCCACTTGTAACTGGTGTTGACCAACCTTTCAACCAATTCATAAAGCTCTTCTGGTGCCAGTTCTTCTGGGTCTCCATTTGCAGCTGACTCAATTTGAATCTTATATGCATTTGTCAAACCATTGTAGAAATTCTGAATCTGCATCCACATAGGAAATCCATGATTTGGTACTTTTCTCAGGAGCTCTTTGTATCTTTCCCAGGCTTCTGACAGAGATTCATCGTGTTGCTGATGAAAATAAGTAACCTCATTTCTTAACTTGATTGCTTGTTTGGGCGGAAATTACTTAGTCAGAAAGACTTGAGCCATTTCATCCCAGGTTGTAACTGAACCTGGCTGAAGATTCTTTAACCAACTTTTAGCCTTATCCCTTAGTGAAAAAGGGAAAAGCTTTAATCGTATCACATCATCTGAGACTCCCCGATTAGTACGAAAAGTATTGCACATAGTCATAAAATCTTGGATGTGAGCATTTGGATCTTCTCCGAGCAATCCTCCAAACTGAACAGTAGCTTGAAGCATTTGAATCATATAGGCTTTGATCTCAAAGACATTGTCCCCTTCATTGGGTATCACGATGCAAAAAGAGTGTCCCTCAGTGATAGGTCTCGAATATTCCTTAAGTCTCTGCCTTGGAGGAGGAAGATGAACTTCTCCCTCTCCTTCTGGTGGTGGAGGTGGCAAATTTTGATCAGCCATTCTCTGTCTCCTTCTGGCTCTTCTGACAGCTCCACTCCTTCTCCTACAAGTCCTTTCGATCTCTGGATCTATAGGGATTAGAGGGATTCCTGCTCTTTGCATACACCAGGAGATTGCTTAAACAGAGAATGTCTACACAAAACACCAAACACCTAATCAAACAAACAAATTTACAAGAAATCTTTTTAAAAATTTTCATCCGTTAGTTCCCCGGCAACGACACCAAAAACTTGTTGCCCTAAAATTGTGCACTAGCAAGTATACTAGGTCAATTGTAGTAGTGGCAAGATAAGTGTCGATCCCATAGGGAATAAGGGAAAACTACAAGATTTCCTAATAAATTGTCAGGTGACATTTTCTAAAAAAATCAGCAAAACAAATTCAAGTAAACTGAAATCAATGTAAAGCATGCAAAATAACGTAAGAAGGCTGCTTAAAACAGGAGATGACAGAATATGATAAAAATACAGACTTCCACCAGTTAGACATGCAATCTCGAGGTATCTTTCTCTAGCATTTATTATGAATACATTAAGGACGTAGATCTAAGGTCTCTTACCCTCTTCCCACCAAGCTTATCTCTCGACCTCACTTGGATTCTATGACTACCTAACTAAGCTTATCTCTCGACCTCACCTAGCCTAGGCATTCACGCATTAAGTCAAGCAAGCATTCTCTCATAAATAGAAACCCTTAGCACACTCCCAATCTCCTCTCGGTCTCATAGTAAGTGTGTGTGTGTGCGTGATTTTCCATATTCCCAAATCTCCTCTCGGTCTCATTAGGAATACTAGGCATACAACGGGGCCCCATCGTAATTTTAATAAACACTTCACCACACAATCATCTGAGCATAATATTCATAACAAACACGAGAAAGACTTCCCAAGATCACCAGACTAAGCTGGCTTCAGCCTGCTGGGAAACTACTCGCAACACATAATTAAAATAAAATGAGATTGCTTAACCAGAAGACTTCAAAGAAGAAGGAAATTAAAATTAACGTAAGGAAATAGTGGTAGTTGAAGAACAATCAATGCTCTACCCTTCTGAACAGCAAACTATAAATAGCCCCCAAAAGAAAATAAAATAATCCACCTAGAGCCTTGTTCCAAGATTAAACTAATGACAAAAAAAATATCAACCACAAATACAATGGCTTCCTTAAGAAGCCAAGGACAAGTCTGGAATTTCCACAAAAACAAATGTCTCCTCCTCACTCTGGGTCGCGCCTTTCCTTTTAATTCCGGCCCGTCCAAGCTGCAACCCAATCCTACTATTTTATTTATTTTCTATTTCTTGAGATTTCCAAATTCCTGCAGTCTTCCTGAATCCGCGCTTAAGACCTGGAAAAACTCAATATTAGCTATAAATCCTCTCTTCTCAAAGGAATTTTACTAATTTAGCTGCTTAATTCTTGCATAATTAGCTGGTAATATTTTCACTTATCATATTTCTACTTTTATCTCTCCATTATCATTTATTATAAAAGAATTAATGATAGAGGGTTAATGTCATTTGTTACATTAAAGATTACCGAGTCCAACATTTTCAATCCCGTAGCAATCAAATAACAGTACGAGTAATTTAAATTATAATAAGAAAATAAAATTTGAATCATCGATGAAAGGATCTTTTTCCCCATAAACAATTATTTTCATATTAAATGTGAACCATACAAATAGTCTCCTGTTAGTCCAATCCGAATTAATATTCACATGTTGATCAATAATTGGACTTCAAAACCACCAAAACCCAACCCTTACGCCCCTCAGATAAAGTTCAGAAGCTACAATTGGTTTTTCTTCATTTTCACACAATTATCAAGATGAGCAAAACATCGTCCTCTACTTCAACTTCCAGAAGGTAATCAAATAAATTAAGTTCGTTTTATTATCTCTAATCTTATAGCTTAGATTTCGACTGTCGATCGCTAATCAAAATTACAGGATGAAAATTGTAATATTCCCATATCAAGCCTAGTCATTGGATCCACCCCTGGTTTTGATTCCAATTTATGATATGCAAAAAAAAAAAAAAGATTTAATTGTACAAGAAACTACATAGGATGAAGAAATTAATTTTTTTGAAACTCCCGCAATACATCCTTCTCTAGTTGATACAAGGGTATTAGTGGAATCAAAATTCTGCAGTGTACTCCGCGCAGTAGACAGGTTCTACAACACTATGAATTGTAGCATTTCCATATTAAGCTGGTGGCAGAGTTTAAGAGGACTCTGGTAGCTAGGAGTGCGCCCGCACCCCAAGCCATCAATCTCAAGTTCAAGAATCCGGATTACAAGTTCAATTTCTAGTATATGCAGAAAATTTTAAGTGAATGAGAAATCATTTAAGAGTGTTTGATCAACGTGGACAAATTAATCATATCCCTTGCAAAATTGTAATTTGAAAAAGTATTTAAGATGATGATCTTATTTGATAATCATATTGTGTAGGCTAGAAGGGAAGGTGGCTTTGATTACGGGCGGCGCAAGCGGAATAGGCGAGTCTTCTGTGAGGCATTTTATCAAACATGGAGCGAGAGTCGTAGTTGCAGACATCCAGGATGAGCTTGGCCTCTCTCTATCGAAACAACTCGGATCAGAAGAAACAATCTCGTACATTCATTGTGATGTAACATCCGATTCCGATGTTCAAAACGCCGTAGATTTTGCCGTCTCCAAGTACGGCAAGCTTGATATAATGTACAGCAATGCTGGCATCTCTGGCAAACTCACTTCCACCATTGTAGACACAGAAAACGAAGACTTCAAAAGAGTTTTCGAAGTGAATGTGTACGGCAGTTTCTTGGCCGCCAAACATGCTGCAAGGGTCATGATTCCAGTGAGAAAAGGAAGCATTCTGTTTACTGCTAGCAATGTATCAGTGACTTGTATGGATGGAATGCATCCATACATCGCATCGAAGCATGCTGTGGTCGGTGTGGCAAAGAATTTGAGTGTGGAATTGGGGAAATATGGGATCAGAGTGAACTGTGTGTCACCGGGTGGACTTGTAACTCCATTGATGAGGGAATTTACAGGGCTAAAGGAGATGGAGAAGGAGAGGATTGAAGAAGCAATGTTGAGGGCAGGTAACTTGAAAGAAGTTGTGTTGGGAGCAGAAGATGTAGCAGAGGCAGCTGTTTATTTAACAAGTGATGAATCTAAGTATGTGAGTGGAGTTAATCTCATCATTGATGGAGGTTATTGGCTTACAAATCCCTCCTTGGAAAATGCTCTCAAAAGCTTAACCTCGTGAGCCAGTAGTTTGGGAAAGAGAAATTATACAATACTATGCACACTATATCATCGGTCTCTCAAGCCAATAAAATCACGTCACATAATATATTTTAGGGTTTAGGATTGATAAATTAGTATCTACGGCTTATATTTTAAGGTCTAAAATCTTTTTAAAATAATTAGCTGATAAATAAATAATTAGTTAATCACATTGTGTCATTTCTCCATTGGTTGGATTGTAACTTATATTGTATAATAAGTTTGTGTATTTGATAATTGATTGTATCAAAGTTAGGATGCTTTCTTCTTATGAATTATGAATTATGAATTATAATATCCATATCTAATAACGGCATAAAATTAGTTTTATTTTATAACTAATTAATTTGTGTGCCCGAGCAATGCACATGATATATCTTTTATTGTACATGGCTGCGAAGTTTTTCTTGTCATATATTCAATAAAATTAGAAGAATAAAACAATACTTTTTATAACATCTAGCCAATGAAACAAATACCATAAAATTAATGGCGTTAAATAGATATAAAAAAAAAAAAAATAGAGAGAGAACAAAGTAGGATCAACCCTATAAAGAATAGTAAAATTAAAATTACAAAAAAAAAAGTAGATTTGTCACCAGTTCCAATATGACCCAACTGGTAAAAAGAACTTTTCATTAGTTTGTACATATTATTATTTTCAATTATTTTACTATATATTAACTGTTGGATATATGTGATTTTACTTTTTCATCATTCTTTCGTGGTATTGTTTCCACCATAATTTAATTATTGTCGGAAAATTAATTAACTATTTTAATTAGTTAATTAAATGTGGGAAGATTATTAGAAGTTTAAATGTTGAGCTGAAAGATAAATTTATATTTAAAGAACATACGATGAAACTAAAGAGAAATTATAATATATAACTGGTACATCATGTCATCTATGCAGCAAGGCAATAAAATCATGAAAGGTAATATATTTTAGGGTCTAGAGTTTATAAATTATTTTCTATAATTTATATTTAGGATCTAGATTTTTATTTTAGGGTCTAGAGTTTTATTTAAATAATCAGTTATTAAAATAAATTGTCATTTTTTTTAGTAATGAATTGTCACATTTTTATTGTCTTAATACACAGATGATGTGATATGTCAGACACACTCTATGATATCTTGAAATTAAGATGAGACGTGCACCAATCATGGGTCCATTCTACGCAAACAAAACCTTTAGGTCATGTTCATCAAATAGAGGAGGAATAGAATAACTATTCCAATATTTGATTTAATATTTGACCATGGAATAGTTATTCTTCAAAGTAATAGCTATTCCATATTATTTGATTTAATAGCTATTCCATGGAATAGTTATTTCTCAAAGTAAGGAATAACTAGGGCTGTCAAAATGGCTGGTGACACGATAACACGATTCGTTTAACACGGAATTTAACAAATTAGGATTGGGTTTATGAGTGTTAGTGTCGGAAAAGGATCGACACTTTTATGACACGAGATAAACAGGTTGGGTCATGAGTCAACCCATGAACCCATATAACCCGTTTAACAAATTAGTAATTGTGAGCGGATGACCTTTTTCTTCTCTAAAAAGCGGACGCGGGGGTCCGAAACGAAAATGATTTTGAAATGTTCCTCTTCTTTTATTTTTGCTTGGTGTGATTTTTGGGAAAACGGGTTTTGTTTATCTTACTTAAGAAAATCCATTCGTTTATTTCGAAATTCATTTTGTAGAAAACATTTTCCCATTTTATTACTTGAAAAGATCTCGAATCCTAAATTCCGAGATCAGTGACAGAGTCGCCACCCAGATCAGCTCATTCGGGAAATTCCGGTACAGCTCCCTACCGAGTATAGACCGCTGTACCTAATCCAGAGATTCAGGGTTCGGACAAGTCCCTTATTTCACGTCTAATCAAAATAAATTTGATCAATGTTCTTTGATGATATCTTACACTTCTAGAGTTGATTTTTATTGCATTAAGTTAAACACACAGCGCACACACAAATAAAATAAAATAAAGCAGTAAATAATTAAATTATTACAACCCGATCGAATAAAATAAAAATTTACTTTACAACCGCCTAAAATACACGGATAAATCTATTAAATACATCTAAAATAAAAATAAAGGGCTGCAAAACAGAGGGTTAGCACAATTTATATTGCACACATAAATAGGACTCAAATCAAGACAGAATTGGGAATTTTAGGTAATGGGGGCATGCATTTAAGGGATAACCGGGTCGACCCGACCGATCGGACCGGTTAGACCTGGAAAACAGTTTTGAAACGCCCTGTAATTTTATGCTTGAAAATCAATTTTTGGAAAACAGTTGGCTCAGTTACATGCCAATTTACATTTTCGTGGGTCTGTTATCCCGGAATCCATGGTTCCGTTTGTATGGGTTCCTAAGTTTAACATCCATCTAAGATCCAAAACGCAATAAACACACCAAAAACATTTATTAAAATACCATTTTATTTGTTTTTAATATTTTCCAGGGACTTATAGAGTTCGGGGGTCCGCTAATGCTAGACTATAGATCCGGTTCGGATAAAATAACCCAGAAACTTAGAAAGTAAACCCCGGAAAACTTGAAAATATTAATATCCGTATGTATAGGAATCCAAAAAAAATAAATATTTTATGACATACGGACAAGTTTGGGTCAAAATATATCACATCAGAGTGCATATAAATGGAAAACGGGCTATTTTCGGCTTTTCGGGACAGATCGGGGAGCTGTCCCTGAAGAACAGAGCCGTACGGCTCTGGTTAGAGCCGGCCGGCTCTGTTCTTATGGAACCAGAGCCGACCGACTCTGTTCTTTGATGAACAGAGCCGTACGGTTCTATTCGGGTAGGTTCGGTTCTAAAACTTGCAAAAACAAAGAAAATGTACAGAAAAAGCAATGCAAACAGGTTTAAGGCCTCTCAGAGTTTACCTTGATGTTGTTTTGATGCTTTGAATGTCAAGAAACGGATTGGAAACTTAGGATTTGCCCTTAAAGTCCAACCGGCCGAAAACCGAACAATTCCGAAACTAACCCGAAATAATCCGAATCAATAAGCAAAGGTTATGTAACTTGTTATGGATCTTTGGAGATTTGTTTTAGGATTGAAACTTTGAGCTTTTGAATTCACTCTCTTCTCCCTATCTCTCTGCCTCTTTCTTTTTCTCCTTTTCTTTTCTTTTTTTTTTTTCCCTCTTCCTTCTTGTCTGCTCCCCCTTTTTCTTTTTTTCTCCCCCTATTTTTGATCTCTCCATACTCTATTATTATTGATTGATTTTTTTGAAATCCCCCCAGGAGACAAAATAATTTCCCCCATTTAATGCACGGTTTTGAATTTTTTGTCGTTTTTCATCAAATTTCACTGGCTTTGGGACAAGGTGGGACATTTCTGTCCGACCCACTAGAGCCGGCCGGCTCTGGTTTATGAACCAGAGCCGTCCGGTTCTAGCTAGAGCCGCGGCGATATTTCGACTATCCGACGCGTACACTAAACCCTAAAAATCACTCGGAGGATCCGCTTTACGGTAGTTTTGGATCGAGGATAGCTTGGTTTTCAGGACATTTAAGACTCTTTGGGCAACATTCTGGTCGTTTCCAAGTCCGATTCAAGTACATATGCTTCACAGGTAACACAGGAATTCTCATCATAGAGGTCGGGAAAAACCCATGCCCACAGGCTGCCCCTCGCGAGATCAAAGTCGACTAGAATGGTAGCTTATGTCCGATTCGAGTTTGGTCACGTGATTGAAAGCGCGGTGAGTAAAGGAAAGAAAAGCGCACCTGATGCCCCTCATAGGGATACAGAATCATCGACTCGCTGTGGTGGAGTGTTCCCGTGATATCGACTCGCTGTGGTGGAGTGTGCCCATAATATCGACTCGCTGTGGTGGAGTGTGCCCATAATATCGACTCGCTGTGGTGGAGTGTGCCCATAATGTCGACTCGCTGTGGTGGAGTGTGCCCATAATATCGACTCGCTGTGGTGGAGTGTGCCCATAATGTCGACTCGCTGTGGTGGAGTGTGCCCATAATATCGATTCGCTGTGCTGGAGTGTGACCATAATGTCGACTCGCTGTGGTGGAGTGTGCCCATAATGTCGACTCGCTGTGGTGGAGTGTGCCCATAATATCGACTCGCTGTGGTGGAGTGTGCCCATAATATCGACTCGCTGTGGTGGAGTATGCCCATAATGTCGACTCGCTGTGGTGGAGTGTGCTCATAATGTCGACTCGCTGTGGTGGAGTGTGCCCATAATATGGTGGAGTGTGCCCATAATATCGACTCGCTGTGGTGGAGTGTGTCCGTGGTAATTTTTAACTCTTCTCCGTGTGGTGGAGCGACCGAATGATACCATCTTCTCCGTGTGGTGGAGTAACCAAATAATGCTGTCTTCTCCGTATGGTGGAGTAACCAAATAATGTTGTCTTCTTCGTGTGGTGGAGTAACCAAATAATACTATCTTCTCCGTGTGGTGGAGTAACCAAATGATACCGTCTTCTCCGTGTGGTGGAGTAACCAAATGATACCGTCTTCTCCGTGTGGTGGAGTAACCATATAGAAAATTTTTTTTTTTCATGTTGAAGAGTGGACCGTTGGAATTGAGTCAAAAGCACATATTTATTCCTTGATCGATAATTTTGGAAACAAAAATTTTTGCCCCTTCGATCAAGAATAAATATGGTTTGGTTATCTTTTGCCCCTGGATATCTGCAAAAATGAAAAACGATCATTGTCTTTTAATTTATGTTATGAATTTCGACTTATCTGAAAGTCCAAATTGTGCTTCGTGTTGTTGCAGATTTAGGCTTATGAGTACGCCTTCTTCTGTCCACCGATCGTGCGCACGCCGGAGGATGAAAACTTCATGTTAGTAGGGTTCTCACGGGTTGCGCGATGGCTCGGGTTCCCGTGGTCCCAGGAGGACGGTCACTGAGTGCCGACAGCCACTGGCTCTCCGGGTTGTTCTGCCCCTGGACCTGCAAAAGGCAAGAGATACCTTTCTCGGGGTAATATTGGCATGAACAAAAAAACTTTGATAATTGGAGAAATTCTTCATACCTGAGATTTGGAGTCATATAACTCTAATTTGCACGCTATGACTCTGATTGTGTCCCCTGGATTACATCTTTTCTGTCGCTGGAAATGGTTTCGTATTGCGGGATCGGTAGGAATGATCCTGTGCCCGTAACTTTGAGTCCATCCACGCACATTATTCAAGATCTAGTTAGTTTTAATTTTTTTTTTAATTCCTGCAAAATAGGTAAAATTAGACAAAATTATATGAAATTGATGCATGTTTAGAGTAGATCTTGCCCCTAGGAAACTTAATTGATGATTCAAAGTTGGTTAGAATCGATTTTAGGACGAAAATGGCAAAAACCAAACTTGAAAACCGAAGAACCGGTTTTTCCCGGGCAGAGCCGGCCGGCTCCCTGTTAAAGCCGGGCGGCTCTGTTCTTTCCAGAACTGAACCGTCCAGCTGTGGTTCGGCCGGGCGGTTCGACCCTTTTATATATATATATATATACACTTTTTTTATTTTTTTTGTTATTTTTTTGTTTTTTTATTTTTTTATTTTTTTGTTTTTTTATTTTTTTTTTTTTGTTTTACCTGGAATAACCCGTGTTCATAAGAACCTATCCCGTGGAAGGGGTGCACGGTTCACTTTCAATTCGAATAAAATGACTAATATAACGACGTATACTACAAGGACAAACTGGAACAAAAGAAGCGATGTTTCGGAATCCATAGTGATTGAAATGTAGAAATTAGAGTTGGAATGAAGAATGTATAAAATGGGTTGGAATGGAGATGTATATATACTCATTGTCTCCAACGGCCATGTGACCATTGAAAATGTAGCCGTTGGGCGCCATTTCAATGGTCACTGAGCCGTTGAACACGCGGGGTTTTTTTTTTTTTAATATATATATGTATATATGTATAAAAGAGATGCAAAATATAAGTGATTGAGAAAACTCCCTGATTATTGTTTTGCAGGGGCGAAAAGATAACCGGGGTGCCTGTTCTATGTCCGATGCGCTAATTTGGTACAGGGGACTCCCTGACGAGGTGTGGGAGGACTTTGACGCCCTTTTTTTTCTCTTTTTTTTTTATTTTTAGTACACAACATGGACTTCATTTTTATTATTATGGGAATTGGATGCAATGACCTACTAATGGATGTTTGTGTGTAATGGCACGATGTATGCGATATGAACATCTAAGCAGAATGTCAAACATGCATAATATCATTACGACGACATCACATCGAGTACAATAGGGAAATTAATAGTGACTTCGGCTTTGGACATCACCCTCTTCTTGTTACCGACACATCCTCTCGGTTTTCCGTGTCAGAAATTTTCTCTTTGCGTTCTTTTTTTTTTTTTAATGGTCCGAGAGTTCTGCGCGAGCATCCCAACCAAATTGATCTCTTTGTATTGAGCTTCCAAACCAAATTGATCTTTTTGTATTGATCCGTTTTGAGATTGGAAAGCACACCTTGACAATGCTCAACAGAAGTTGTGAGGACGTTGCTGCTGATGACACCCGGTGGTTTGGCTTTCACCTGCCCCTAGCATTAAGGGTTTGTGTTTGGGGTATAAAACACTAAATCAAACATGGTTCGCTGCGTGCTGTCACCTGTATGTAGACATTGACATGCAATGACATGACGAATGCATATTGAACATCAAAATTGAATATGAAACATCTATGACATAATGAATGTGGATGCATTAGGAAAATCCAAAGTGTGGCTCCGGTTTTGATTGATGTCCCTTCGAACTACCAATATGTCCTTTCGGTTTTCCATATTGGAGTTTTTTTTTTTGTTTTTGTTTTTGTTTTTGTTTTTTTTTTTGTTTTTTTTTTTTTTTTTTTTGGGATGGATGCCCTATCACTGGATAGAGTTGCCATTGTGGACGAATAACCTGAGATGAATTCAATTAACCATTGGATTCTCCTGCGGCCTGATGCCGTATTCATGTTTCCAATTCACCCCAGATTCCAGTTCAGGAAAGGTTTCCGAAGACTGAATATTTGAAATGGTTGGCAAGTGCAACTTTCCCTTGGAATATGAGCACAACAGACTTTGTAAGCTTTCCTGTTGATGGCATCGTCCCCTTCATGATTGTTGTAAGCTTTGTAAAGCCGAGTTGTCCCAACACTGTTGGTGAAGTTCACAAATGCATAACCAACATTTCCTCCAGTCTTGAAATCCACAGGCGAATGGAGGAAATCATAAGCAGACTTCCCTTTGGACTTATTCTTGTTTTCCTCCAGACAACGCTTGTCCAGAATTTGCAGCAGACCATGTCTTGGAAACTGATTTGGTAGATTTCTAATCATCAGGCTTGTTTTTCCACCAAGATTAACTTCAATGTCTTTTTTATTTAGTTTGGTCTCCTCAATAGTCAGTTTCTCGGGTAACCATTGTTGAGCTCATTTGAAGTAGACTCATATTCAAATCCTCTCTCTGCTCTGTCGCCCTTCTGGTGATGAGATGATGCTGAAAAATGCGGTGTGGAGCAGCATTGGGGTTCAATCTCTTGTTGGAGGCCATTGGTGGTAGAAAATAAGGCTTCACAGAGTCAGTTCAGGAGAGAAGATGAAAGCATCGTGCCTTGTCATTCAACATCCTGGGACATTCCAGACTTAATTATGGCCGCCGTGTATGAGGTAGATAAAGACACCAATCTTTTCTGCCACCGTGCGAAGTTAACTTTCCAGAACGGGTAAAAACGTACTTTTCTTTTTTTTTTTTGTTTACTCTTTTTTTTTATGGAACTAAATCAAAGCCACAGCCACCTTTTGGTTTTCCTGCTACATTCAAATTCGTGCATGTCATATGTGCTTAATATGCCTTTTTGGATGAACAATGCATGCGTAATGTCATATGCACAGGAATGTCATGCAAACAAGATTATACATGCACTACAACCAAGGAATGATTCAGAGTTTTACAATAAGATGGGTAGCGAAGGTCATTTGAATTTCTTGGTGGTTGGTGCTTTGGATAATTTTGGATAAGTTTGATTTCGCCCCAAGGAGGGCTTTTTTTTTTTTTTTTTTAGGTTGAAGCTCTGGGGCAGGATTGGTAGTGTCTTTCAAGGATTGTTGAGTTGAATCAGCAGATGCCTCAGCGGAAGTGGTACCATCGTATTATTTTATTTATCTCACAAGCTGCTTTTCAAGAGAGAGTTCGTTTGGGACCAGGTTCACTTTTAGGTTCCCCCACAATACTCAGAATGATGTCATGCATTTTGATATTATGTGTGTTGGACATGTCATTTCAGATGGTCAAATGCATGCATAATGCCATGTGCAAGTAATCATCACATAAGTAAGACGAAGATAACTTTCATTGCATTCATAATGAATTCAATACATCCCACAAACAAAATGAGTCCCTTGTAAGAAGGAATCTCCAAGAGGCATTGATCTCATGGAATGTGATTATTTTCCAGTTGGTCACCATTTCAGCTTCAGCATCCTCAACCTACTCTTATCAGAGCAGACTCAGGATTTCTTCATCATATTCCTCTCCTCGGGAGGTTTGAGAAATTTCTTTGGTAGTCTCCCTGATTGCCCCTAGTTGCTTATTAGGGAGGATCAATTTCGCATCGTCGACTAGCTCTGGATCTCCTTTCTTAAAGCAAGGCACTCATTGGTCCGATGGCCTGTGATCACATGATAGCTGCAGAAATTACTCCTTTGCTCTGGTGTTGGTGCCACATACGGTCTGACACTCTGTAATAGACCCGTATTTCTGCATCTGAGGAATAGCGTACTTAATGAGTCAGCCTATGGAGAAATGCCATTTCCGCTATTGCCGGTAGCCGAGTTTTTGGTATGCTGCGGAATGGAGTCGGTGCCAATATTCGTCTTAAGGGGCCTCTTTAGTCCTATGTCATCAGTCAGCTTTGGCAGACCCGAATTTTGGAGAGAGGGCCTTCCAAGGTGGCGAGGGCGAATGTTAGCAAACTGGGCATTCCGTTCCTCGCTAGCATCAATATTGGAGTTTGAGAATGCCGCACTTTTCATTTTCCCTTCGAGTTTTGCCACTCGTGCTTCTAATTCAGTGCACCTCGCTGTCAGCCTTTCTACTCTGTCAAGGTCGTCCCCCAGCACTTCTCTCAACATTGCTGCCGCTTCCTTCCTGACCACATTTTGGAACCGTGATGAGGCGATATGATCCTCCATGATATCTGTTATGGATTTGAAGTTTATTGGGTTGGCCATCCCCGAAATCTCTTCCCTTTTTACTCTTATAAGAAGACTCATTAGCATTAACGGGCGCATACGCGTGAAGAACACCAAATCACAGGTGATGTAGGTATGAATGCATGATAGGATATGTATGTGTATGAATGATGAGTTGCATATATGATGTTTATGAGGGAGATGATGATGATGATGATTTTATTTTATGTTATTTTTTTATTATTTTTTTTTTTTTTTGGACATCCCAAGAACACCCAATGCTATGCAAGAGATAATGCGAAAAAAAACACGTGTGGACCGCCACACAAGCAAGGGTTCGGTGCTTTTGGAGCACCTAGTGAATATCGTGAAATGATCATGTGTGCCAACACACAGGCAGAGTTTCGACACCTTGTAGGTCTATGAGATGAAGTGAAGTGGTCACATAGGGGCCGGCCCATGGACAGAGTTCTGATGCTTTTGAGGCATATGATATGAGGTGATGTTTATAGACAAGTCTCGTATAGGTAAGGACACGGACGAAAGTTCGGCGTTCATGGAACGCCTCTCATGATTTGGTAATGCTATGAAATGCCCTTTATATGCGTAATAATCCGGTACTCATGGAGTACCTCAAATGATACAATAATGTCAATGTCATGTAACAATCCGAAATGGATCGCGACACACCAACAAAACTTCGGCATCCCCACGACGCCAATGATAAATGACGTGATGCCATGCAATGATGTCGTGTGACCTGCCACACGAAAATAGACCTAAGACCATTGTGGTCTCTTATCTAATGAAATGGTTTAGTGAAATGGCCGAGTGTATTCCGGTACACGGCAGAACACGGGTAGCTTTAGGACTCCCGATATGCTATGAAATGAAATGACCGTGAAGGGTATCCTTAGAATATCCTTAATTTAAATGACATGAAATGGCATGAATGCTCGTGTCATACAAAAATGCAAATGGCTGCACAAAAACGTGGTTAGGATGCATGACATACATGATGATGTCGTGTATTCTTTGCAAAGATAACAATGTACAGAACATAAATATGCATGGCACACAAATAGAATGTCATGGCTGCATGGAAACGTGGTTAGAATAACTGCCATGCTCATGTTGATGTCTTGAAAATGGCTGCACAAAAATGTGGTTAGAATGGCACATAGGCAAACTTTCGGCGCTTAAGGAGCACCTTGGGATTTCATGTTATGATATGAGATGATCATACGCGTGGCACATGGTCCGGATTTCGGCGCTCGGGAAGCACCTTGGGTTTTAATGTCGTGATATGAAATGAACTCGTGCTTAGTGCGCGAATGGAATTTCGATGTTCGGGGAGCATCTTAACTTCCAAATCATGATATGAAATAAATGAGTTCTTAGTGAACGGGCAGGGTTTCGGTACTCAAGGGAGCATTTTTGTGAGATGAGATGAACATGCGCGTGGCACATGGTTGAGATTTTCGGTGCTCGGGGAGCGCCTAAATGATTGAATAAAATGAAATGAACTTTTCGGTGAGCACCTAAATGATTTGATGGAACGAAATGAATTTTTCAGGCGCTTGTGGAGCACCTAAATGATTTAATGAAATGAATTCTCGGCGCTCGTGGAGCACCTAAACGATGTAAGGGATGCGATGAAATTTTTCGGCGCTCGTGGAGCACCTAAATAATTTAATGGATGAAATGTAATTCTTTCGGCGCTCGTGGAGCACCTAAATGATTCAATGAAATGAATTTTTCGGTGCTCATGGAGCACCTAAATGATTTGATGGAATGAAATGAATTTTTCGGCGCTCGTGGAGCACCTAAATGATTTGATGAAATGAAATGAACTTTTCGGTGCTCGTGGAGCACCTAAATGATTTGATGGAATGAAATGAATTTTTCAGGCGCTCGTGGAGCACCTAAATGATTTAATGAAATGAATTCTCGGCGCTCGTGGAACACCTAAACGATGTAAGGGATGCGATGAAATTTTTCAGTGCTCGTGGAGCACTTAAATAATTTAATGGATGAAATGTAATATTTTTTTTTTTTTTTTGCGCTCGTGGAGCATCTAAATGATTCAATGAAATGAAATGAATTTTTCGGTACTCGTGGAGCACCTAAATGATTTGATGGAATGAAATGAATTTTTCGGCGCTAGTGGAGCACCTAAACGATTTGATGGGATGAAATGAATTTTTCAGGCGCTCGTGGAGCACCTAAATAATTTAATGAAATGAATTCTCGGCGCTCGTGGAGCACCTAAACGATGTAAGGGATGCGATGAAATTTTTTTGGTGCTCGTAGGGCACCTAAACAATTTAATGCACGAAATGAAATTTTTCGGTGCTTGTGGAGCACCTAAATGATCGAATGCATGAAATAGAATTTTCCGGCGCTCGTGGAGCACCTATGATTTAGTGAACTGAAATGAACTTTTCGGTGCTCGTGGAGCACCTAAATGCTTTAATGGATGCGATGAAATTTTCGATGCTCGTGGAGCGCCTAAATGACTTAATGCATGCGATGAAATTTTTCGGCGCTCGTGGAGCGCCTAAATGATTTAATGCATGAAATGGAATTTTTCAGCGCTCGTGGATCGCCTAAATGACTTAATGCATGTGATGAAATTTTTCGGCGCTCGTGGCGCCTAAATGATTTAATGCATGAAATGGAATTTTTCGGCGCTCGTGGAGCACCTATGATTTAGTGAAATGAAATGAACTTTTCGGTGCTCGTGGAGCACCTAAATGATTTAATGTGTGAAATGAAAAGTTTTCGGCACTCGTGGAGCACCTAAATGCTTTAATGGATGCGATGAAATTTTCGATGCTCGTGGAGCGCCTAAATGACTTAATGCATGTGATGAAATTTTTCGGCGCTCGTGGAGCGCCTAAATGATTTAATGCATGAAATGGAATTTTTCAGCGCTCGTGGATCGCCTAAATGACTTAATGCATGTGATGAAATTTTTCGGCGCTCGTGGGGCGCCTAAATGATTTAATGCATGAAATGGAATTTTTCGGCGCTAGTGGAGCACCTATGATTTAGTGAAATGAAATGAACTTTTTGGTGCTCGTGGAGCACCTAAATGATTTAATGTGTGAAATGAAAAGTTTTTGGCGCTCGTGGAGCACCTAAATGCTTTAATGGGTGCGATGAAATTTTCAATGCTTGTGGAGCACCTAAATGACTTAATGCATGTGATGAAATTTTTCGGCGCTCATGGAGTGCCTAAATGATTTAATGCATGAAATGGATTTTTTTTTTTTCGGTGCTCGTGGAGCACCTAAATGATTGAATGTATGTGATGAAATTTTTCGGCGCTCGTGGAGCACCTAAATGTAATTTTTCGGTGCTCGTGGAGCACCTAGACGATTTTATGAATGAATTCTCGGCGCTCGTGGAGCACCTAAATGATTTAATGAATTCTCAGCGCTCGTGGAGCGCCTAAGTGACTTGATGTATGCGATGGAATTTCTCGGCATTCGTGGAGCACCTAAATGCATGGAATGTAATTTTTTTCGGCGCTCGTGGAGCACCTAAATGATTTAATGAGATGAATGAACTTTTCGGTGCTCGTGGAGCACCTAAATGATTTGATAGAATGAAATGAATTTTTCGGCGCTTGTGGAGCACCTAGATGATTTCCTACTTGGTAGGAGGTGTGATGTGTGTGAGCTTTATGGAACTCCCCAAGGTCCTTGTGAATGTTTTATGCATGACATGCGTTCCCTATAGCTACAAGATAAATTGGTTAATGTTTATGACATTCACATGATGAATGTGAATTAATGTTTCACACAATGAAAAGATGTGTGGCTGCAAAAAATATGGTTAGTGTAAATGTCACGCGGGTAATTAATTTATTTACACACGAAAAATAATGGATATGGCTATACAAAAGATGTGAGTTAGTATCACACAAATGCTTCACATGTAGTATGTTATGTTTGTGAAATGATGTAGATGATAGTATGTCATGTAGGACAAGAGAACACATAGCAATAAGAACACGAATCGAATCTTTCAACCTTATTTCCCCAAACGTGGTCAAGTCAATAAAATTCTAACCGAGTCCTAGGAGGGGTTCTCTTCGATCACCAACCGGGGATGATGAAGGCGCAATTTATTTTATTCACACGATTTGTTTTGGTATCCTAAGGAAATCCAACTAGGGTTGCCTAAATGAGTTCGGTCCAAAGTCGGGATAACATCAAGGCTCCCATAGCAAAATATACTCCTCACTTCTCCCCACTCAAGGGTCCGATCGAAGGGGTTCGTACGAGGCTATTGGTGGTGTTTCGTAATCGCGCCCCCAAGACCAAGAGGAATTTGGACGACACTTCAACAATTCACCGGGCAAAATATTGGATACTTAACCTAATGCAAGTATGTCTAACTAAAAATGCAAAAATAAGGTACCATGCAAGACTCATTCGCCTAATTTTGATTAGACATTTTTCAGGGCTTGTCAAATTCTTTTAAGTTTTAAGAAAACTTTTGTAGAAATCCCCAGCGGAGTCGCCACTGTGAGCGGACGACCTTTTTCTTCTCTAAAAAGCAGACGCGGGGGTCCGAAACGAAAATGATTTTGAAATGTTCCTCTTCTTTTATTTTTGCTTGGTGTGATTTTTGGGAAAACGGGTTTTGTTTATCTTACTTAAGAATATCCATTCGTTTATTTCGAAATTCATTTTGTAGAAAACATTTTCCCATTTTATTACTTGAAAAGATCTCGAATCCTAAATCCCGAGATCAGTGACAGAGTCGCCACCCGGATCAGCTCATCCGGGAAATTCCGGTACAGCTCCCTACCGAGTATAGACCGCTGTACCTAATCTAGAGATTCAGGGTTCGGACAAGTCCCTTATTTCACGTCTAATCAAAATAAATTTGGTCAATGTTCTTTGATGATATCTTACACTTCTAGAATTGATTTTTATTGCATTAAGTTAAACACGCAGCGCACACACAAATAAAATAAAATAAAGCAGTAAATAATTAAATTATTACAACCCGATCGAATAAAATAAAAATTTACTTTACAACCGCCTAAAATACACTGATAAATCTATTAAATACATCCAAAATAAAAATAAAGGGTTGCAAAACAGAGGGTTAGCACAATTTATATTGCACACATAAATAGGACTCAAATCAGGACAAAATTGGAAATTTTAGGTAATGGGGGCATGCATTTAAGGGAAACCGGGTCGACCCGACCGGTCGGACCGGTTAGACCTGGAAAACAGTTTTGAAACGCCCTGTAATTTTATGCTTGAAAATCAATTTTTGGAAAACAGTTGGCTCAGTTACATGCCAATTTACGTTTTCGTAGGTCTGTTATCCCGGAATCCATGGTTCCGTTTGTATGGGTTCCTAAGTTTAACATCCATCTAAGGTCCAAAACGCAATAAACACACCAAAAACATTTATTAAAATACCATTTTATTTGTTTTTAATATTTTCCAGGGACTTATAGAGTTCGGGGGTCCGCTAATGCTGGACTATAGATCCGGTTCGGATAAAATAACCCCGAAACTTAGAAAGTAAACCCCGAAAAACTTGAAAATATTAATATCCGTATGTATAGGAATCCAAAAAAAATAAATATTTTATGACATACGGACAAGTTTGGGCCAAAATATATCACATCAGAGTGCATATAAATGGAAAACGGGCTATTTTCGGCTTTTCGGGACAGATCGGGGAGCTGTCCCTGAAGAACAGAGCCGTACGGCTCTGGTTAGAGCTGGCCGGCTCTAGTCTTGTGGAACCAGGCCGGCCGGCTCTGTTCATTGATGAACAGAGCCGTACGGCTCTATTCGGGTAGGTTCGATTCTAAAACTTGCAAAAACAAAGAAAATGTACAGAAAAAGCAATGCAAACAGGTTTAAGGTCTCTCAGAGTTTACCTTGATGTTGTTTTGATGCTTTGAATGTCAAGAAACGGATTGGAAACTTAGGATTTGCCCTTAAAGTCCAACCGGCCGAAAACCGAACAATTCCGAAACTAACCCGAAATGATCCGAATCAATGAGCAAAGGTTATGTAACTTGTTATGGATCTTTGGAGATTTGTTTTAGGATTGAAACTTTGAGCTTTTGAATTCACTCTTTTCTCCCTATCTCTCTGCCTCTTTCTTTTTCTCCTTTTCTTTTCTTTTTTTTTTTTTCCTTTTTTTTTTTCCCTCTTCCTTCTTGTCTGCTCCCCCTTTTTCTTTTTTTCTCCCCCTATTTTTGATCTCTCCATACTCTATTATTATTGATTGATTTTTTTGAAATCCCCCCAGGAGACAAAATAATTTCCCCCATTTAATGCACGGTTTTGAATTTTTTGTCGTTTTTCATCAAATTTCGCTGGCTTTGGGACAAGATGGGACATTTCTGTCCGACCCACTAGAGCCGGCCGGCTCTAGTCCAGAGCCGTCCGGTTCTAGCTAGAGCTGCGGCGACATTTCAACTATCCGACGCGTACACTAAACCCTGAAAATCACTCGGAGGATCCGCTTTACGGTAGTTTTGGATCGAGGATAGCTTGGTTTTCAGGACATTTAAGACTCTTTGGGCAACATTCTGGTCGTTTCCAAGTCCGATTCAAGTACATATGCTTCACAGGTAACACAGGAATTCTCATCATAGAGGTCGGGAAAAACCCGTGCTCACAGTAATTTTGACTAATATGAAGGTTAAAACTATCATTTGCACTTGAAAGCTGATAGTATAAATTTATTCTTTCTTCAGTACTTCCAAACCCTTTTTTCATTGTGATTTAATGGATATTTTTTGGACTATACTAGGCTAGTAGCTATTATGGCTTTTATGTAGAAATTACAGTTTCGGAGGGACTACCTGAATGAGATGTAAAAACTTCACCAGATATTGTTTAATTGGTAAAAATATAGAAATTTATACTAATTTTTACTTTCTATTGCCCAATTTGCAAAGTTGCATGTTTAATTGAGTTTATGAATTTATGTTGATTTATTTTTAGAAGTGTAATTGTTATTTTTATACATAATGTGGTTCAATATTGAATTGATATATAAATAATCTATTTTTTTGTTACTATAAATAATCTATTTTTAAATAAATGGGTAAAACATGTTAATAGTGTCTACCCGTTATAATATAGTATCATGTCTTGTCAACCCATTTAATATATGAGTAGTGTCAGTGTTAACCTTATAAGTGTCTCCAAACTGTGTCAACACGACACGAACACGACACGCAAATCCATTTTGACAACCCTAGGAATAACTATTCTTTATGCAACCAAATAATAACTAAACTATCATAGTTATTCCATAGAGTAACCATTTTTCAAAGGAATAGCTATTTTTTATGAACCAAAGAATAATTATTACATACATCACTTTTATATATTAATTTTTATTTTATTCATTTTTCTACTCATTTCTTTATTTTCTCTTAATGTTCTATGTTCATTTGTTTTCTTACGTATTATTCTGTCTTTTCTATTTTCTTTGTTTTTTCAATTTTTTTTTGTATGTTTTTCTTCTATTTACTCAGTTATTTCTTCTTCTTCTTTTTTATCTCTTTTTTTTTTATTGTTTTCTTAATTTTTGTTGCTATTTTTTTTCCTTTGTTTAACCCGATTTCAGTAAGTTTTCTTCATTTTTTTAATTTCAATGTTACATATTCCATGTATTATTTTAGTATTGAAACAAACATTGGAATATGATGGGAAAAGGAATAACTATTTCATTCCTCATTTATTCAATTTTATGGAATAAATATTATATTCTCACCATATTTCATTCCATAAACTATGAAAGAAATGAGGAATATAATAGCTATTTCAATGTTTGGTTCAATATTTAGTTATGGAATAATCATTCCTCAAAATACGAAATAGCTATTCTTTATAGAACCAAAGAATGGCTGTTCCATACTTCAGAATATATTAATGTTTTTTATATTAATTTTTATCTTATTAATTTTTTCCAATTTCTCCATTTTTCATTAGTATTTTATGTTCATTTGTTTATTTGTGTGTTTCCTTATTTTTTTTTTTTGGTCCTTTCTCTTTTTTTTTTTTCAATTTTTCTTCATTTTATCTCTTTTTTATGTTTTCTTCATTTTCATTTTTTGATTTCTTTTTTCCTTTATTTAACCCAAATCATCCAATTTTCTTCGTTTTTCTAATTCAATATAATATATTCCATATATTATTTCAAAATTAAACCAAACATTGGAATAGGATTGGAAAAGGAATAGTAATTCCATGGAATATCTATTCTATTACCACTCTATTCCTATTATATTTTCAATTTGTAATTCTCTATTCAAAACTCTTAACGTGGCATAAAATCTAACAATATGATTTAAATACGCATCCTGATTCATCTTGAGGCTAAATCATTTCAGCAATTTATCATGATATTCAATTTTGTCTCACTAACAATAAAATTTAGTGAATTCCCCAATAAAAGTTGTGGTTCATATGGACTCACGCTAGTGGGGTGGCCCTTTGTTTTCTTTTCTTTCCTTGTCTACCCAAAAAAACATAATAATACTAATCAATATGTACATAAATTAATCAAATATTTCTGTACGCTTCCATGTCAAATATAAATAAAGTAAATATCCAAAATTACCCCTTTCACAAAATATGAACCACAATCGTGATAATTATTTATTAAATAATAAACTGTTGCCAAAAATTAATAATTAGGAACTCAATCGTAAAATAATTTATTAAATGTATTATATAAAAGACAAAAAATTAACGGATGTCAGACGTGTTTTTCCCTATATGATAGGAACAAAATAATTGCTAAATAAATCTATGTATTTTTCGTATATCATACTAGTCAGTTTATATATGTATTTTATGATTTTTACATTTTATTTCAATCAACTCTTTAGTCCTTCCATTTATTTTTACATGTGAAAGTATAAAATTATCCTTAATTATAAGTAAATAATTTATCTATTAGTTTTTAAAATTAACATATTTCTAATAATTTTTTTTTGTAATATATACACATTAACCAATATTTCTATACTTGTATATACTAGTGATAAAAATAAAAATTTTATTATTATTTATTCTTTTAAATTTATATTATCATTTTCTTTATTAATTTAATAATATCTTTAAATGAACAATAAATATTATCATAAATTTTAATAATTTTTTCAAGATGATTTTTTTTTTGTCATAAAGTATATTAGAGATGAAAAATTCGGGTTCATACTTTTAAATAGTTCTACTCCTAATTTTATATTTTTTTATTTACTTATTTCAATAAAATAAGCTCCAGACCAATTGGTTAAAATTTTTTTATTATATAAAAGTTAATAAATAAATTAATTAATTAATATTAGCAATATTATGATTATGTGGGGAAAAAAAGAAATACAAAATGAGAAAGATGATAAGTTTACCATTATAAAATAGAATAAAGGATAATTTTGATATTATTAGCCTAATTTGGCCATTGACTTTAATAAAAGGACTTAACAATTACAACGATAAAACTTAAAGATTATATAATTATTTCTAAAAATATAAAAATTGACTAGTATAATTACGTATTTTTTACCTAAAATTATTTGATAGGACAACAACAATTGATGACATAATAAATAAATAAATTCAAAGTCTCAACAGTGAAACCTGTTTAAATGTATGTCAACCATAAATATCGTCTCTTGTTATCCAAATGAAATCCTTAATATTCATTATTCACATCGACTAATCAATAATTGCACAACGTACCCATTTTCTTCAAAAACGACAACAACAAGAATAATAATAATAATAATAATAATAATAATAATAATAATAATAATAATAATAATAATAATAATAATTGCACAACTTGTCAAACAGAACACAAAAGGACCACTCACTTCCTTAAGACACTTCCCGATCTCGTACATGTATAAGAGAGTAGTATGTCTGATCCAATGTTAAGGAAAATTCCAGAAGCTATAATTGGTTTGCCTTCATTTTTAGACGATTATCATGATGAGCAAAACATCCTCAACCTCCAAAAGGTAATTCACAAATTTTAACTACTTTTAATCTTATCTAATCTTCCAAGTTAGATTTCTCTAGAAGACATATTCAACCAAAACTCCGCAGATGGTCCATGCAACACATGTTATTTCATCCACTTATAGCTTTAATTTAAATTGTTAATTTCTGCAGAAAATTTTAATTAGAAGAGAAACTACTTAAAAGTCAAGAAACTTTGATTATACTTCCATGTACATACTCAGCTAACATATACAACAGTATAAATAGGGCGTCATCATATGAATCGAAATTCCAGAGTGTGTTGCAAGTAGCTAGCAAATAGACACTCCAAGCATTATGAGTTGTAGTATCCCATATTAAGCTAGGGGAAAAGTTGAAGAAGACTCTGGTACTAAGTTCAACAATTTGAATTTTGAGTTTGATTTCTATTTTATTCATTTAATTCAATGAGAAATTAGTTAAGAGTGTTTGATCAATTCAGACAATTAATCATTTCCCTTCCAAAAAATAATAATTTAAAAATACATTTAAGATTTTTTTTTTTAGAGGGAAAATCTTCATTGCATTTAAGATTATCATAATTGATGATCATATTGAAATCTTGTAGGCTAGAAAGAAAGGTGGCTTTGATTACGGGAGGAGCGAGCGGGATAGGTGAGTGTTCTGTGAGGCATTTTATCAAACATGGAGCGAAAGTCGTAGTTGCAGATGTACAAGATGAGCTTGGCCTCTCTCTATCCAGACAGCTCGGATCAGATGAAACAATCTCATACATTCATTGTGATGTAACATCCGATTCCGATGTTCAAAACGCTGTCGATTTTGCTGTCTCTAAGTACGGGAAGCTTGATATAATGTTCAGCAATGCTGGCATCTCAGGCAAACTCAGTACCACCATTGTAGCAACCGAAAACGAAGACTTCAAAAGAGTTTTCGATGTGAATGTATACGGCGGTTTCTTGGCTGCCAAACACGCCGCAAGGGTCATGATTCCGGCAAGAAAGGGAAGCATTTTGTTTACTGCTAGCCAATTTTCAGTGACTTGTATGGATGGAATGCATCCATACGTCGCATCGAAGCATGCTGTGCTTGGTTTGGCGAAGAATTTGAGTGTGGAATTGGGAAAATATGGGATTAGAGTGAATTGTGTATCGCCAGGAGCAATTGTAACTCCATTAATGAGGGAATTTACAGGACTAAAAGAGATAGAGAAGGAGAGGATTGAAGAAGCAATGCTGAGTGCTAACAACTTGAAAGAAGTTGTGTTGGAAGCAGAAGATGTAGCAGAGGCAGCTGTTTATTTGGTAAGTGACGAATCCAAGTATGTGAGTGGGGTTAATCTCATGATTAATGGTGGTTATTGCCTTACAAATCCCTCCTTGGAAATTGCTCTCAGAAGCTTAACCTCTGAGTAATCTTGTGAATTATTAGTTATTGGGTTAACTAATAAGTTTGTGTATTCAATAATTGACTGTATCTCAAGTCAATTAGGATACTTTCTTCTTATAAATTGTTATAAGATTAGGTTCATTTTACAACTAGTTGTGTAACCGATATATTATGAAATTTTTCGTGTCATATGTTCAATGAAATTAGAAGAATATATAAAACTTTACTTTTTGTAAGATCTAGCCAATGAAACAAATACCATAAGAGAGACTACTCAATTCTAAAGGGATTCAGTTGTTGTGATTAACCCATAAATTCATATGTTATCACAGTCAAATTGTAATTGTAAGAATTGATGATTCACCACAGTCAAAACTGATTCACTACCGACTCCAAGTAGAAAAATGATCAAATCTAAAATTTAGAAACCGACAGACTAAATTAGAGCTGAAGTGTGATTGTAAGAATTATTTACCCATCATATATTTCTAGACTCGATGAGAAAAATACTTCTTTATTGAGTTTTTCCTAGATCAGGTTCATCGATTTAATAAGGAAGAATAAATAAATCATATGCAATGATGACTCTTTAATCATATGTCACATATCAAACGATAGAAACCATTATAATCCTGGTCCACAATAAAAAATTTTCATATGATGATTTTAGTATAGATCCTATAACAAAAAAAATAATCATTCATTCCATCCAATAAATCAATACATAATCCCATCGACATATGTGACAATTATCAACCTCTATACTCAAGCACCTGAAATCAAGTTTACCTTACTCTAGCTATGCAAATAACACAAATTAAAAACTCAAAAAACTCTCAAAATTACATATCATCTTTGAGTGTACAGATTTAGTATATACTAATAGATATATTATGCAATTAAAACACAAATTTTAGTGAAAAAAACACTTCTACAAAATAAGTAGACTTGTTCATAAACCTAGTTTCAAGCCAAAATGGCCTTAAAAAATGTTTTGGGCAAGCTTAGAGCAACCCACTTAACATTTATATAGGTTCAGGCCGAACCAAACTTGAGCCTGAACATATTAATTCTCATATCCGCACATACTTAAATGTATCATTTAATAAAAAAGCTTTTAAAAAAAATACATATATATAAATATATGTGTGTTTAATTATCAATCAATAAGCTATTAATAGAAGCCGTAACGAGTTCATCAAGGTCTCAAATTCAAGCTTTATAAATAAAAGAAAATGTTCAATGAAAGATGTAATTTCATTAATACAAATCAATATACACGATGTGTATCGAAATAGAATGAGGTAATGTATAAAAAACAACATGGACATTTAAACGTGCGGCTTTATTAGCTTCTCTACTGACAAAATTGAAAGAGTATGTTGTCATAAAGGAAGCTAAGAACTAAAAATCTTCAAGAAGGAAACTCAAAGTAGATGAATCACCTTGGCACCCGTCATTTCATGCTTTAATGATCATTAGAGCATCACCTTCTACCACCATATTCTCCACCCGAAGAAAAGGTTTGTTATGAAAGTTTCACCACTTTGAGAGTCTATTTCACTTCGAAGTCAAATTCAATTCGATAGTGTAAAAAAAAAAAAAAAAAAATTATTCGGAGGGTCAGGCCAAACCAAACTTCTTGGTAAAATTTCAAGTTTAATCCACGGACACGTTTGGCAAAATATGAATTCGTTTTTTAGTCTGAACCTGATGAGTTGAATAGATGAGCCCACGAATAAGTATAGGAGTAAAGTACTCTATAATCTATCAATTATTGGGGTGGGTATTGCTTTTTGAGCTTCTGATAAATTAATTTATTACATCAATTCGATGATCATTTACTTATAAATACGTCAAGCCATTATGTAATGTTATTTTTATGCGTGAGCAATAAGCCCTTTTGAAACCAAATCATAGAAATTAGAAAGCTGAATCCTAAGAACAATTTTTTTTTTTTTCTTTCTGGTTTAACACCCTAAAACATCCCAATGAAAACATAAAATCTATTCAACTTTTACATAGAACAAAATCAATAAATAATTTCCTATGTATCGTGACAAAATACTTCTATAAATTTGACATCATTTTTTCAGTATGTTTTTTTATAAATTATCCAAAGATATCTAAGCTCCAAATGAAACGAGGGTTACATGAACTTAACTCTTTTTTTTTAAACATAGTTTAATGAGGACCCTGAGTTCGAACGCAAGATCTTGGTATCTTTTGAAAACCCCTCCCAATCCATCTTGGTTGCAAAAATTTAACTTTTGATATACCTGTTGATAAGTATCATAGTTCAAAGCAAAGAAATAATTGACCTAAACTTCAATACCCAAAACATTATAATTGAGGGGTTTGAAAGTACTTTATTCCAATTTGCTAAACTAAAAATACTTATTTGGCTCCCACATATTCACTAAATATCCTTTTGCTCCATGATCTTTAGAATTGCCCTTTTTACTCTCTAGCCTATGAAAAGAAACCCAATCTCACCCAATTAAAAAAATTGAATTTATTTTACCAAATTTTAGAGCAAAAGTATGACTAATTAATTATCATTTTTGTGAAGCAAAAAATTTTATATTTCATAACTTTGCTCTAAAATTATCAAAATAAATTTAAATTTTTTTAATTTGGGTGAGATTAGCTTTCTTTTGCATAGTTCAAGGAGATAAAAGGCCAATGTCAAATGTCAAAAAGCAAAAAGACATTTGGTGGATAGACTATAAGCAAAAAAAAAAAAAAAAAAAAAAAAAGAGAAATTTTATAGTGGATCGGATCCATATATACTGTTCCAATGAAAAACTGATACGTAAACAATATGAATATTAGAAAAATAAAAAATACTTATGTGTTAATTTTTCATTGGAAATATCCATATGAACCGGACCCCGTTGTTATAATTTCTTCAAAAGAAGTTCTTCAAGCCATTAAATTTTGGGCATTTTACATAAATACATAACTTTTGGCACCATATAACATTTTTACCTTAAAAGGAAAAGTTTGCATAAATACCTTAAAAACTTTTCAAAATTTCAAAAATACCTACAACAAAAATTATCATTTTTACGTGATTATTCACAAAATAAACAACAAAACACAAATCAAAATCTCCAAAATACCTTCTCTACTTTGCCCACATTTCTCTCTCCTCTTTTTGTAATTTTTAATCTAATTTTGCATTTATCTCTCAATCCGTTTATTTTTTTATCATGCGACTTTAGAAAGTTTTTTTTTATTTTTTTTTATCTTCGAAACAAAGTCCATATGTACATACTTTTTCCGACATATTTTTTTTCACTAAAGTATAACTAATTATGCCTTTGTATATTAAGGTATAACCAAGGTATAATTAAGGTATAACTAAAGTATAATCACTGTAATAGTATATCTTAATGTATAACTAAGGTATAATTAAGGTATAACTAAGGTATAAACACTGTAATAGTGTATCTTAATGTATAATTAAGGTATAACTAATGTATAATCAATGTAATAGTGTATCTTAAGGTATAACTAAGGTATAATTAAGGTATAATTAAGGTATAACTAATGTATAATCAATATAATAGTGTATCTTAAGTATAACTAAGGTATAATCAATATAATAATGTATCTTAGAGTATAAATAGGGTATAAATAAGGAATAACTAAGGTATAATCACTATAATAATGTATCTTAAGGTATAACTAAGGTATAAAGATTGTATAAACAGTGTATAAACAATGTATAAGCAATGTATAATAGTGTATAAGAATTGTATAAACAGTGTATAAACAATGTATAAACAGTGCACAATGTATAAAGAGTGTATAAACAATGTATAACAGTGTATAAATAATGTATAAACATTGTATAAACAGTGTATAAAGAGTGTATAACAATGTATAATAAATGTATAAACATATAACATTGTATAAAAAGTGTATAATGTATAACAATGTATAAGTAGTGTATAAACAATGTATAAGCAATGTATAATAGTGTATAAGAAGTGTATAAACAGCGTATAACAATGTATAACAGTGTATAAATAATATATAAACAATGTATAAACAGTGTATAATGTATAAACAATGTATAAATAATGTATAAACAATGTATAACAGTGCATAAACAATGTATAAACAGTGTATAAAGAGTGTATAACAATGTATAATAAGTGTATAAACATATAACATTGTATAAGAAGTGTATAATTTATAACAATGTATAAGTAGTGTATAAACAATGTATAAATAATGTATAATTAAGGTATAACTAAGGTATAAACAGTGTATAAACAGTGTATAAACAATGTATAAAGTATATAAACAATGTATAAATAATGTATAATATTATATAAGAAGTGTATAATAATAATGTATAAAGAGTGTATAACAATGTATAATAAATGTATAAACATATAACATTGTATAAAAAGTGTATAATGTATAACAATGTATAAGTAGTGTATAAACAATGTATAAGCAATGTATAACAGTGTATAAGAAGTGTATAAACAGTGTATAACAATGTATAAATAATTTATAAATAATGTATAAACAGTGTATAATGTATAAACAATGTATAAATAATGTATAAACAATGTATAACAATGCATAAACAATGTATAAACAATGTATAAACAGTGTATAAACAGTGTATAAAAGAGTGTATAACAATGTATAATAAATGTATAAACATATAACGTTGTATAAAAAGTGTATAATGTATAACAATGTATAAGTAGTGTATAAACAATGTATAAGCAATGTATAACAGTGTATAAGAAGTATATAAACAGTGTATAACAATGTATAACAGTGTATAAATAATGTATAAATAATGTATAAACAATGTATAAATAATGTATAAACAATGTATAACAGTGTATAAACAATGTATAACAGTGTATAAGAAATGTATAAACAGTGTATAACAATATATAACAGTGTATAAATAATGTATAAACAATGTATAAACAGTATATAATGTATAAACAATGTATAAAAGAAAAAAATATAAACTAACCTAAGCGCTAAGTTTGTAGAATAGAATACACAAAACATAAAATATAAACTTCTCAGATGCATTCACATGAGCCTTGTTCATATACCTGGCTAGAATATCACTGTAAAAAAAAAAAAAATCAAAATAATTTGAATTAAGACACTGAAGTGGCACCAAATCTGACAAGAAAAAACATCAACATCTTAGTCATTTCATTACCTTGTTCTCTAAATTGTTAGAAGCAGAAGCCAAATCTTCAGCCATTACTGGTTTGTGTAGCTACAGTCATAATTCGTAGAGAGTTCTCATGTAAGAACAAAACAATTAGAGGAACCAAAACATATATATGTAGTATACGTTAATACTTAAACCGCTATAAAATTCAAATCAAGTAATAGATTATCTTTAATTTTGGTCTTATTGCTGAGAACTAGCAGCTAATAGTTTGCATCAATAGTTTAATAGAATAGTTTCCCTCCCTAAGTTTCAAACTGAGGTAACTTACAGTAAATACATCATACCAAATTGTAGAACCATAATTTAACCATTACAGATGTATACTCTTCTTAAAAGCTTTAGTACCAACCTAATTAGTGCAACTATATGAATTGTCTTCCTCGGTTTTCGGTCTTACAGCTGCACTTTTAGAGTTTGTGCGTCCATTTTAAGCATTTTTGTTGCAAGATGATAATATTTAAGGATTTTTTTTTTTCCAATTTTTCTTATAGCTATAGCAGCTGCTTGAGTTGCTATGGAAATGGGATCTCAACAGCTGATTCATAAGGGAAGAACTTGAATTAATATCTCATTTTCAATTCAAACATGGGTTTGATTCACACTCCATGTTCAAGAATTGGAAATAGGAATCCACGTTATAAATGAGGATTTTCTATTGAGAAAAGTAGTTCCTAAGAATGGAAAATGTCTGTAGGTTAGGGTACTTATTGATTTTGCTCACCATATGATCTTTTAATTTATTATCAGATATAAAACTCTCTCCAAAATTATCTCAATAAAACATATAATGATAGAATACCCTCCAATTGAAATTTAGCATTCCGTTTCAGTGGAGAGATAGGACAAGAATTTGCTTAAACAGAAAGACAAACATATAAATAATTTTGTGTAGGTAGACATACCAAGAAGTCCAGTATAGTAAGAAAGGAGAAGATCAGTATGGTGAATTTTGAAGAGGCCTTCAGTTGATGTGATGATGGAGTACTCTTCCCATGCAGTTGTTCCCCATACCAAATCTCCTTCCTTGAAATTTGGGTTTCTTGATTCCACTACTTTTGCCACGCCATACCCAGTAATTGGCTACATTTTTCACCATCAAAATTAATCATGTCGGGGGTGGAATTTATAAAATTGAAAAAAGGAAACAGAATTAAGAGAAGGAAGAATTTACAGAGCCTCACAAGATCGACTGTTACCATAGCAAAACAGTAATAGTCGCCGGAATCAGAGTAGCAGGCAACACCAGAAATTGACGGTGGGCAGAGAGGAAATCGGCAACAAAGTTGCCGAAACCAGAAGAGACAAGAAAGATACAGGGGAGAAGACGACCACCGAAGGGCAGCGGGCACCGGCAGCAAAGGACGCCAGAGACACAGGGGAAGGGATGATGGTGTTGGGTTTTCTCAATTTCTGCCATTTTCCCTTAGTAAGAAAAAAGAACGTAAAAAAGAAAAAAAACATAAGTATTATGTATTAAATAAAAGAATTTAGAGAAAAAAGGTAATTGAGTAAATTGTTGAAGGTAAGGCTTGAAATAAAGTTATTATTTAGGGTAAAACTGACAATTTCCCTTAAATTTTTGTTTCAAAGTTTTTTAATTGGGCTGCCGCCGATGGCCCAGGTCCAGTCATCTAAAAAGCCCATATTAACCGTTTGCTTTTGCCCACAATATATACCAACAAAAACCCTAACCCTAAAACTTCCGCACTTCCATCTTCGTCTCTGCGTTTGCTTCCCTCTGCACACACCCCCACCCCCCTACAGGAACAGAGCTTCTTTCTTAGCAAGAATGGGTCGCGTCAGGACGAAGACAGTGAAAAAATCTTCACGCCAAGTGATAGAGCGATACTATTCCAAAATGACTCTCGATTTCCACACCAACAAGAAGATTCTCGAGGAGGTTGCAATCATTCCATCGAAGCGCCTCCGCAACAAGATCGCTGGCTTCTCTACTCATCTCATGAAGCGGATCCAGAAAGGTCCTGTTCGCGGGATCTCGCTCAAGCTTCAAGAGGAAGAGCGCGAGCGCCGTATGGACTTTGTTCCTGAGGTCTCCGCCATCAAGAGTGACCAGATTGAGGTCGACAAGGAGACTATGGATATGCTTGCAGCTTTAGGTATGGGCGATATTCCTGGCCTTGTTCAGGTCGATCCCGTTGCTGTGCCGGTCGCCCCTTACGGTTTTGGTAGAGGCGCTGGTGGAGCCGGCAGGAGGTTTTAAATTTAGGTCCTTTTTTTTCTATTTTGGTTGCTTGAATATGGAGATTTTAATTTTAGTTGTTTAAGCCTGTTGAACTTTTTTGGTGCTATGCCATCCTTCGAAGTAATTTTGTTTACTTAAAAGTGAAATTTTATTTGGATCTATTGGGTGTTAATTTTAATGAGTATTATCAATTTTGAGAATGCTTTGGTGAATTGTTGATTAACCTTGTTAATATGCATCTGCTTATTCTGTTTAAGTTGGATTTTTCGTTATTGGTATGGTGCTATATTGTCAGTTTCTGATTGTAGAATGAGACTACAGTTACAATTTGGGTTCATTGGGATAGTTTTTTTCTTGTTTTCCCTTTGGAACTGAGGCTGAGTTGAAGGAATCTTCAGTTTAGTATATTGATGGCTATTTGCTTCTCTCTGCATTGATTGAGGATTCAATTCGAGTGTTTGGTGTTGCATTCAGGTTTGCTGATCCTAGTCGATGTTATGTCTCTTATATTTTTTAGCTTATTTGTATAGGTGAATTGGTATTGCTTCAGTTCATTTACATACGTGGATGAGTGCAGAGATCAATAGATATAGCCATGTGTTGAAGTGAAATCCTTTTATTATGTTTTATATTGAGACATACCTTCTCTTTTGTATCAATTGCATTTTCTGGGGAAAAAATGATTTGACTTTGGATTTAAGAGTTTTATATGTTGCTTTGATTTGAGTGGAGTTGTGTTTTGGTGGTTTTATCTGTCTTTTATTTTGTGTGTTCACCAACTCCGGTGTGTGCTTTTGTGATAGGGTAAATGTTGCATATTTCTTGATTATGATTAAGAGCATGTTGATACTTAGTTTTTTAGATAATCATGGATGGCTTCTTGTGAAAATGAATGGTAGATCCTAATGTTTTATGAAGTTTTATTGTGCAGTCAATTAATTAGGACCTTCCTTTATTGTTTACCGGTTATAGTTTGGGACACTACTCTATGAACTACCATCAGTTGAGTGCACTAATAGTTATGTTTATCCCTTCTTTAACTTATTAAAACGCAACAATCTCCGCTTGATGCATTTTGCTAATTTGGGTCGAGTTTCTCGCCACCTACATCAACTTTTCTTTTATTTACCTCAATTCTGCTTGATATCTATGTGAACCTTGAACTGTAGAAGAATAAAATCCTTACAACCAACAGGCATTGATTAAACAGGTGATTATTTTCATTTATAAGATCTGTAGTTTATAACACCTTAAATGTTTTAGGTTATATTCTAGATACGTGGATTTTGTAAATGCCTATTACCTCTTGTTAAGAATGTTACTTTTCTAAGCATGATAAGCAACATACCTTCAAAATCTTAAAACAGATGAATATGCAAATTTAAACTCAAATTGTTTTTCTTAGTCAATTTCACTGTGAAACGACACAATTCTGATAAAAGTTTAACGTGTTGGAATGAGATTTGACTAGCGGTGAATATAAGGTAAAATTTTAACCATTATACTAAAATTTCATAGAGACATTTTGAGAAGAGAATATCGTATGTTATTTGTCTTTACGAGCCAAGTCCATTGTCCAAAATCTTTTAAGTTTTTCCTACCCAAAAAAAAAAAAAAAATCTTTGAAGTTTTAACTATAAAGCAACTTGCAAAAGTCAAGAACAGTTCACTAAACACTAAAGTAAAATAAATGGTTAAAAAACGTCTTTAGAGCAAACAAATTCCATCACAAAAGTAATCATCAACATCATCTGCCACTCGAATAATCTAACAATCAATACAATCTGGGGTCAATTCTGCAACAGAAATTGTCAAACTAAACTATAATACAATGATGGTTGTTGAAAAAAGGGTTAAACAAATTCACAAAGATATTTGGTTCCGATCCAGAACAGAATATGCATACAAATATGAAGGGTGCAAGATCAAGTATAAGACCATGTAAATTAAGCCAGCATATAATGCCCAAGTAAAAAGAAGTTGAACTATAGGATGATCTAGTATAATGCAGAAATCTCATTATTTTGGGGTTTGTATACCGTCATGCTTCAAATATCGCCAGTAACTTATTCACTTGAATTTGCAAGGCCAACCATATTCAGCATATGGCGATCCTCCTTGAATCTTTCCAGCACCGTACCTTTAAGAGCATCCTGTTTTTCTTGCTTTCCTCCTTTTTGAACAATTCCCCAGCATTCTATAACTTCCGGGAAAATATTAGTGGTCTTCGAGAGGGGAGGATTGCCAAATGTTGTGCAAGCGAACGTGTGTCCCGTATCAAAGCTTGCTGCGAGAAATAGGCCAAAGTGATTTGCACGTCCTCCGAAACCAATTCCATTTGGGATGCTTTCTGAGCTGAAATTCACTGCACACTGCCAATGACAATCGCAACATCAATTTCTAAAAAATGCCAGAGCACACATCATTTTCACACTTGCACTTTCACCTTATGCTACCTAGGTGTTCATCTCTAATGTAGCCGCAAACCATGCAGTTGGTAATTTGGTATCCTCAACCAGAAGAATGAATTTGAAAATAATTGTTCCAAAAGCTAAACACACAATAATGAAAATACATCATAAATGAATGTAAAAATAGAACCGACTTGCATAATCTAAATCCATCTCTCTCAATCAGATACGTCATATGTGCATTGACAATTTTGACATGGAATCTTTTATTTTCCTTTTGTCAGTCCAGAAGTATTTGAGTGGAGAAGTGGCTTCATAGTGAGTAACTGAGAATGAGAGCGAGTAGGCCAAGACAGCCATAAAAGTAGGCGAAATGTATTTTCTGAAACATTTAATCACCTTAACACCTATATTAAACACAGCCCAGTGACAGAAACTTAAACATTCCGTCAGTTTGACCTTACTAAAGTATTTCTGCTCACAAAACAGCCATGCAATTAATCAAAACTATGCATATCCTCATTTCATCAATTCGTTTCAAATTTTGAATTAAATAGTTATATGAATTTAAAGAGATCAAACTTTAGAACTTCCTAAAAACAATAGGATTGCTTGCAGGAAAAATTGAACAATGATTCCTTCAAGACAAAGAGATGTAAACATACCCACTGCACATTGCTGTTTGCGCCAGTAGGCTTAAAAATTGAAGCCTTAGGGCAGAGCTGAAACAGAAAAGACTTCATATCCCCATAAAAATCGCCATGCTTTTCCCAAGGTTGAGAAGCATAACCTCCATAAATGCAGTCTTCTTTATCCTTAACAATCAAAACTGTCGGTCCTTCACCATTTCTGCAGATTAGTAAAACAATTAGTAATTCCCATTTTTATTTAAATAAACCGTTCTGCCGACCAAGTTGGAAATAAAACTAATAATTTGCCTTTATACTATAATCGTGTCCATTAAAAAGAAAAACTGAAAATATAGACAAACCAATGGAAATCATGTAAATAAGTAAACACGACAGAAGTTTTATTCTAGAGACAGTATTCATTTTTATTATAAATTGCAAGCAGACAGGCCATCTAATCCCAAAGTCAGAAAGCATTCCATGGCCAGTGGTAGTAACAGTATTAGGAATTTGATCTCCATATGCAACACTTAATGCAGATATCCCATGGGAAGATTCCTTCAGAACGTTCCAGGTCCCAACTTATGCAATTGGTAATACAACTGCATTATAACATACGAAAGATCTAGTTAAATAGACCAAGAACAAGCTCCACCAGCAGGCACAAAATTTTCACATTGACTTGTGAAATTCTGAACTTGTTTACAAAAGAGAAATACAGTACTACCATGCAGATTATGAGTTAAATACTCTGACCAGAGGAGCATACCAGATATTCATTGCCATCCTACCCAAATGGAGTTAAAAATAAATAAACTGTTCAATCTGAGATGCTTATATTGAAAATGATCCAATGGATCGTACAAGAGGCAAACTACTCACGATATGTTGCCCAAGAATGTGTTGAAACTCTGGCCACTAACAGCACTATGGTATAAAAGTTTCCATTCCTCCACCTCATGCTGCGGAAGGGCTCCTCCAATATGCCATGCAAATTCCTTCCTCAATAGAATCATATTAGGATCAATATTTCCCTCAATCAGCAGTTCAGGAATTTGGGAACCGGGTCTTCCTGTACAGAGCTTAATAGTAAAATATTGGAGGGATCAACCACACTTTCTTTTTCATTTACTCAAACGAAATATGATTACCAAAATTTATCTCAGCATCATAATCAACAAAGTTAAGTGCCATAGAGCAAAAAGAGACAACATATGCTCTCATTACTTAAATTCTAGTTAAATGGTGTGGCTCATCATTATAAGATGTTATTTCCAGGCATCATCTATAATTTTTCCAGCAAAACTTTGTTGTTGAATCATAATGCATAAGAGAGTTCTATAACCACCAAACTCTTCAAGGCTACAAATGAAGCTAATAATTCAGTTATCTTGTGTACTTACCTAAAAATTAAACTAATAAAAATGAAAAAGAAACATTCTTTGTTGCATAAAACTTGTTTTGACTACCAGATGGCAATATTTTATTTCCTGATTCTCAACCCAATATCAACTGACCATAATTATAATTTTGCAAGGGTCCATTTCCAGAGAGTTTTGAAATCCGAGATTTAGTTTACTTTTTAATTAAAATTGGACATTCGAAATCAGTACTGCCAAAGAAAAATAGAACAATCATGCTTAACTAAATTATAGTTGGAGCACTGGGCACTACATCTTTCTATCAAAATTTTTCAGTTCACACTTGAAACATGTTACCTACATTTAATAATGTGGTCTATACTTGATGAATCTACTCATTGAAAGATAGCCTATAAATCTCATGAATCAAATTTAAATGCTATAAAAAATGTAAAGGCGAATTTATGCTAAAGGTCAACATGGAGAACAAGGAATAGAAACATAACTAAATGTGCTGCTTCATATGGTCAGAAATTGAAAATTAAAGAAACAGAGTAAGATCATTCATTCGTTGAGGTAGATTTAATCTGCATATTATTCATCAAAAAGTACAAAAAGTATACAGCAATAACACTAAAAAACAATTTGAAAGCGCAAGGGATTACAGAAATGAGGACCATGAAAAACCTGCATCAGAAGGAATCAACAAGCTACCAAGGAACTTCCTGACGGATGGGAGAAGACTACACCAGGTTCTGAAGTCCTCAAAAGACATACTTTTCTCGGCAGATGCTTCAACATCCTTCGGAAAGGTTGCAGCATTAAGAAACATATTAACAACATCCTCATAAGAAGTTGATTGATCTTCATTTACTTTTAGGGAAAAGACACTCTTCAAGATTTCAATTAGAACGGATTCTACATCAGACCTGACAACAGAGAAAAAAAACAACACCAGTCAATAGAAATGGGGAAATAGTATTGTTACATATCACACGCTACATAATATCATATTTATCAAATTGAACAATCGGTTTAGCTCAAAAATCCGCAAATATAAAGCCCAACCATGCAAGCCAAAACTTCCACCTCCAAAAGTAGGGCTAATAGAAAAACATCATACCTTCCAACTAATTCATCATCAGTTAAATCAAGTAATTGATAAATAAACTCATCCATTTCATCTCTTGTTCCTTTCTCGTAAATGCTCTGCACGTAAATACATAACCTGAACCTAAATAAAACAAAAATAAATACAGTGTATGCTAATAATGGTGGAAGAAAATCCTTACTTTAGCAATCACGAGGTCCTGGAAAGTGAGTTTGTTATCTTTTCTTTTCCGGGTAACTAAGTGGAACAATCTCTGACCTAGAGGACCCTTCAATCCAAAATATGCCTAAACAACTAAAGCAAAATTAATTCCCAATAATTGCAAAATTCATCACATTGGTGGATAAACAATAATTAAGAAAGAGAATCTATAGCTGACCTGAAAAACGGAGAGGGATATGTATTCACCATTGCTGTTTGATTGGGCGGCCAGAGAAGTAAAAACTGATTCGAGGTCATCCAGTTCATGTGGAGTAAAAGCTCTGCGCTAAAGTTCAAAATTCTCAATAACATTTACAAGCAACAAAATTGAGCATAGATTAGAAAGAGAATGAGTGTGTAAGATGATGAAACCTGGTGGCGGAAGCAAAGCGAGGATCCGCTGGAGGAGATTGAGAGTTGCCCATTTCTAAGGGGCTTCTGATACTTTTTTATCTTTTCTTTTTCTATTTTCAGTGCATACTTAAGACGTAATCTCCTTTTAAATCGGTGACCTTGTACTTTCTATTAATTTCATGGGGACCCCTGCCGACTGCTTGGCAGCTTTTTATTTCTATTTCTTTTTTACTGGCCAGTTTGGTAGAATTGTCACTGAAAGTACTGTCCAGAAAAAGACTATAAGAGAAAGTGCTGTTTAGAAAAGCTGAGAAGTGCTTGGTAATATTTTTATAGAAATAGCTTTATTCTTAAAAACAGGTTGTGTGGTGTTTGTTAAAACTGTTTATAAAAGTGCTGTTGATATATAAAATGGCATATATGATATAAATTAATTTTTACTTAATTTAATTAATTAAATAATATTAGAAATTAATAATTTCTTTCACACACATTGAATAAAAAAATTATTTTATTTATTTATTTGTATATTATTAGGTATTAATAATTTTTTTCATTAATCTCTATATCACATACATATTATACAAAAAAAAAAAAAAAAACGACATTTATTTTAGTTGAAAGATAATAATATAAAGTAACAATTTTTTTATTAACCATCCATACATATATAATAAGCTAATCAAAAAATTGGTCAACACACGATAGTAGACAGTAGGATTACAAAATGCAAGAAAGTTTTTAGCAAATTAAAATATTTGTATATGCATATGAATCATAAATCAGAGTCTTTAAAATGTAATTCCAGTATTTGTGATTTGTATTCGGAGCACATCAAAAACATTTATGTGCCTAGATGTAACACAGAAGATAAAAAGAAAACCAAACAAATAATTACAAGCAAGAAATTATATTCCATTAGAAATGGCAAATGTAAAACATTACAGATTAGGATTGTTTGGTTGCTTGTTTGGTTGCTTAGAAAATAGCTTTACAAAACCACAAAAACCAACCATGGAGCCAATACAAAGACTGAAGTCTAATTTGGTGGCATTAATTTTATAGAACCACAAAAAGCAACCATAGAGCAATAAGTAGCCATTACAAAGACTGGGAGTTCCATCTGGTGGCATTAGTTTGCACAACAACTGGATGAAATAACTCACATATATGGATATTAGGTATACACCAGAACCAAGTCAAAACATGCACTCTCTACGATGTAAAGTTTATTTATCAATCTGTTTCGTGATCAGGAGTAGGATAGTACCAGGTAGGAAATCTTCCTTGAGTTCGAAGCAATCTTGTATATGGTGAATCAGGCATTTTAGCTCTCTCTTCTTCTTCGAGCTCTTCCTGGGATTTAGGAAGTCCATCTGGTATGGACATGGTCTCTCTCTTTCTTTCTCCATACCAACTGGTGCTGTGGAACCGAAACCATTTTTTCTTCCTTTATGCATTGATGAAATTCCATGTAAGCATCCAATCAATGACTTTACTCCTCCAACTTGAAGAATTAGCCTTTCTAGATCCTCTTTCCGAGACTCTTTCTGTATGAATCGAAAATGGTAAAAAATCCTTTTACTTCATAGTTCCCTAATCCATTCTTATTAACTTGCTAATAATCTATCATAGAAAAGAAAATTAAACCGATCTAGAGAAATTATGCAAAAGTTAACTTGGATTTGTCAAATTATAATCCTTGTATTATCCGTAAGCTTGTTCATTGTTATGATTTCAAAAATTCACACAAGTGAACTCAGTTAAAGATTTTCTGTGTCTTTTTGCAACAAAAGAATATAATATACATAGAAAAGTCAATCAGGCTATGTTTTGGATTTTAAAACTGAAAATCCATAAATAAAAAATATTGAACTTAAAAGGCAATTTGTTTGTTGAAAAAATTAGTTTTTCTCTAAACCTTTTGCAAATATGGAAAATTAAACTTAATTCGAAATCTTTGAGCTCGAAATACGCCCTCCAGCAGCTATAAGAATCATCTCCTTCAAGCGTTGAACAATAGTCTGTAAAAAAGCCAAACCAACGCTATCAATCTCGTAGTTAAACCTATATGTCAGTTTAACTAATTTGAGAGTTCAGAGTAATTCCATAAGCAGACATTTTATAGTCAGCAAACAGATGGACTTCAGCATACCACAATGCTGCATATACTTTTCAGCATATATCAAAAAAGATTTAGATAGTATAACTTTGCTAGGTATAGTATCTATCATGACATGAACAACTTGCGTACTCATTAAGTGACATCGTGTAGTATCAACATCAAACAAATTTTAGATAGTATAGTACGCTTTGAGTCACTTGTTAGTAAGTCATTTTTTCAAACTAAACAGTAGTTAGGCAAAATGTACACAACAGCAAGCACAGGAAGTAGCAGACAGACTAGCAATTTCAGTAATCATGTTCAATCGATAAATACCATAATGATATTCAATGTACATGCTGTAGGGTTACCAAACATAAATCTAGAAACTAATCTAAATGAGGTACATACTAGGTTTATGACTAAAAACTGAAAACATTATATCAATATAAAACATGTACACAAAAAACAGGTACTTAGAAATTTCCTAACACATAACTAGTCTAAGGGTAAACAGCTTCAAGTGCCATTTATGTTGCAAAATGTATTGTATCAGAAAGAATTTGAATATCAGCAAATCATATGCATATGCTGTTGGGATTTTTTTACCGGAAATCACCCGATAAAAGCGGAAGAACGCGGTGATTTCCTCAAATCCAGTCCCAGGAGCAATTGAGATGGAAATTGAAAAACTTAAAATCAAATAGAAAGGGATTAAATTTCTTACCAGAAAAATCTCTTTCTAGAGATGGATGATGACTGCAGAATTCAATGTAGAATCCCTCCACTCTCACTTACACGAACGCTTAACGAATGCAACCCGTGCTAGCGTCGGAAAAACGAAACAATAGAGAGAAGAAGGCTAGAAAATTCGGCTAGGTGTGTAATGGCTTAAGGTGGCCGAAATTTCTAACCCTAGGTATTTATACCTAGGGTTGGCCGAATTCCTTAGGGGAATTCAGGCCCATCTTGGCTCCTGTTTATTCTGTGCGGGCTACCATGTTTTAATTTAGGCCCAGTCTAATTTTAATTATTCTGGTTTAAATTAATTTCAAGCCCAATTTTAATATACCCATGTATTTAATATATTACTCCAAGTAATATATTATTTACATCTAAATTAAAATTAGTTTGACAATTAATTTAATCCGTCAAATTAAAATTAAATCTACACAAAATAAAATCATATGTAAACCCATACATATGAATATTTCCACCTAGGAAATAATTTCATAATTAATCCAATTAATTATGAAGAGCCAATTGAATATATTAATTTTATTATTATGACCAATCCAATTGATCTTTATAATATAATTAATATATACACACTTCTCCCTCCATTGTGTATACTCCAAGTATACATGTGATTCCTTAAGTCTGCATTCTATCGTCCTATGTCTACGATCCCGTGGGCCCATCTTTATGTTGGCAGCGGGCCTTTGGCCCGCAGACTGCAGTTGGGCTCTAGCAAGCCACTGCAGCCCCCAATTAAGATGGAGATGGCAGTTTAACTAATATCATAACCCTGTAGTTTAAACTTGTACATCCCATGTCATTGATATCGGTGTCCAACACAGAGGCATGGATTGATCACCCTCTTTTGTATTCGGACATTAACTTGATCCCGAATGTACTGATGCTCACAAACGAGATCCAACTCGTTTGGGTGTGGCCACACTCTTATCAGTCACATTCATCAAGTGGCCGGTGATATCTTCTCAGTTGGTTACTGAGTGACAAATCCCTTCTGCATATCCATAGTATTACCATGTTCAGTGACATACCCGAAAGCACCCATATTTGGCACCCTATTACAGGCCCTTTAGGCGTACCCCTAAGTATGCGACTTCACATGTAACACCATCATATGGTCAGGTCAAAGGATCCATACAAGTACTACACGAGAATCCATTGTGATACCATACCATGTGGATTACTCGTTTAGTGGATCTATCCAGTACCATGCTTCCAGGCATGTACCCATTAACTTGGTTGACATTCCATGTCCAATGACCGGTAAGACACCGCCATACAACCAGGTTAATGATAGTCTGTTGTTCCATTCATTCCCATGACTGGAACAGGCTACGGATCTATTTATGGTCATATCGTTTACCCTATCCATGGTCTTACTGCTAAGTGCATGACACTTGTCGTCATAGATATAGATATGTCCATTGGATACTTCATTTAATATATTGCACAAGATAGATATAATAAATGAATTGATGCCTTTATTAATGACACAAATGAGTACAACACATGAATCCAATAAATGTATAGTACAAATACAAGGACCAATGCCTCGGGACTAGGGCATTTCCAACAATCTCCCACTTGCACTAGTTCCAACTAGGCATGGGCCTAATCCCTATAGATCTAGTATGACCCTCGTGCTTGGGCTGGGCCAGCACCTTAGTCAATGGATCTGCGATATTATCCTCGGTGTCCACTCTGTGTAATGCAATGTCACCTCTCTCCGCGATTTCTCGTATGAGGTGAAACTTTCTGAGCACGTGCTTTGTGTTCTTGTGTGACCGGGGCTCCTTAGCTTGTGCGACGGCCCCATTGTTGTCACAGAAGATATCGATTGGATCCTGGATAGTTGGCACTACTCCCAACTCAGTGATAAACTTCTTCATCCACACAGCTTCCTTAGCTGCATCACACGCAGCGATGTACTCAGCTTCTGTTGTAGAGTCCGCTATGGTTGGCTGCTTTGAGCTCCTCCAGCTTACAGTACCACCATTTAGCAAGAACACATACCCTGACTACGATTGGTACTCATCTTGGTCTGTCTGGAAGCTCGCATCAGTATACCCAGTAACTGATAGCACTTCCTGACCACCATACACCAAGAAGCTATCCTTAGTCCGGTTAAGGTACTTGAGGATCGCCTTGACAGCTTTCCAGTGATCCTCCCCGGGATCCTGCTGGTATCGGCTCGTCATACTCAGTGCAAAGGCGACATCAGGTCTCGTACATAACATAGAGTACATAATTGATCCAATAGCCGAGGCATATGGAAACAATTTCATGTTCTCCCTGTCCTCCCTTGTTTTAGGACAGTTCTTCTTACTAAGTTTCAGCCCATGGCCCATTGGCAAGAAACCTTTCTTGGCCCGGTCCATGCTGAATCTTTTCAGAACTTTGTCAATGTACGAAGCCTGACTTAGGCCCAGAAGCCGATTTGGTCTATCCCTATAGATCCTGATCCCTAGGATCATCTCAGCTTCGCCTAAGTCCTTCATTGCGAAGCACTTACTCAGCCACTGCTTTACCCCTTACAGTGTAGGTATGTCGCTTCCAATGAGTAGGATGTCGTCTACATAAAGTACCAAAAATGTGACAATGCTCCCACTAGTCCTCTTATACACACAAGGCTCATCTAGATTCTGTATGAAGCCATATTCCTTTATAGCCTCATTGAATCTCAGATTCCAACTACGGGATGCTTGCTTCAGTCCATAAATGGACCTTTGAAGTTTACATACCCTTCCCGGATACTTAGGATCGACAAAACCCTCAGGTTGTGTCATGTACACATCCTCGAGTAGCTTCCCATTAAGGAAAGCGGTTTTGACATCCATCTGCCATACCTCATAGTCATACCATGCGGCTATGGCCAGCAGTATCTTGATGGACTTGAGCATGGCTACTGGTGAGAAAGTCTCATCATAGTCTATTCCATGGACTTGTCTGAAACCTTTCGCAACCAGACGCCCCTTGAAGGTATTATCAGCTTTTAGCTTATAGCACCACTTGCAACCTATTACCTTAGCACCCGGAGGTGGATCAACCAAGTTCCAAACTTGATTATCATACATAGATTGCATTTCTGCCTCCATGGCTTTACGCCAATTTGCAGACTGTGGGCTAGCCATAGCCTCCTGGTAGGTTTTTGGTTCTTCTTCATCCTAGATGAGAAGAGTTTGATCATCAGTGACGAGGAAACCATACCTCTCCGGTTCCCAACGATCCCTACCAGACCTTCTAGGTTCTTGTGTGGCCTGGGTCGGTGCTTCCACTTATGGAAGCTCCACCTGGGCCTCCGAGTTATCCTCTTCAGGATCTTGTGGACCTTGAACTTCCCTGAGTTCAACGTTGCTCCCACTATCTTTCTTGGAAAGGAACTCCTTTTCCAGAAAGACCCCCTTCCTTGCCACGAACACCTTGTTCTCGGCGGGGTTGTAGAAGTAATACCCTTTGGTTTCCCTAGGGTAGCCCACAAACAGGCATTTATCGGTTTTGGGCTCCAGCTTGCCACTAGTCAATTTCTTGACATGTGCTTCGCATCCCCAAATCCTTAGGAAAGACACATTGGGCTCCTTGCCCGTCCATATCTGATATGGGGTCTTTTCCACAGCCTTAGTCGGAGTATTGTTTAAGATGAGAGCTGCTGTCTCGAGGGCGTGTCCCCAGAAACTAATTGGGAGAGATGCTTGACTCATCATTGAGCGGACCATGTCCAACAAGGTCCTATTCCTCCGTTCGGACACCCCATTCCATTGTGGTGTTCCAGGAGGAGTGAGCTGTGGAAGTATTCCATGCTCTCTCAAGTATGAGTCAAACTCTAGGCTCATATACTCACCGCCTCGGTCCGACCGAAGGGCTTTGATATTCCTACCTAGCTGGTTCTGTACCTCGTTCCTAAATTCCTTGAACCTATCAAGGGTCTCGGACTTGTGTTTCATCAGATAGACATAGCCATATCTGCTGAAATCATCCGTGAACGTGACGAAGTACAGATGCCCACCTCTGGTCGCTGCGCTCATAGGTCCACATACATCTAAATGTATTAGGTCCAACAAGCCAGTGGCTCTTTCAGCCTTTTTGCTAAAAGGCGCCTTTGTCATCTTGCCTCTTAAACATGATTCGCATGTATCAATTGACTCCAAGTCAAATGACCCTAGGACTCCAGCTTTGTGAAGCCTAGCTATGCGCTTCTCGTTTATATGGCCAAGACGACAATGCCATAGGTAGACTGGATTAAGTTCGTTAGGCTTAACCCTTTTCGTGTTTATATTATAGATATGATTGGTTTCATTTAAGTCCAGGATATACAGGCCATTATTTAATAGAGCATCTCCATAAAATAACCCCTCTCTGGATATAGAAATTCGACCATTTATGATAGTAAAATCAAATCCAGAAATATCCAACATTGATACAGAGATAATATTCCTGCACATAGCAGGTACAAAGTAACAATGTTCTAAAATTAAAACCAATCCACTGGGCATCATCAGGTGGTATTCGCCGATCTCTATGGCAGCAACCCTTGCTCCATTCCCGACCCGCAAGTCCACCTCTCCCGACCCCAGTAACCTTCTGTTCTTAAGTCCCTGCACATTGCAACAAATGTGAGAACCACATCCAGTATCCAATACCCAGGATGTTGAAACAGTAAGGTTAATATCTATAACATAAATACCTGAAGAGGACGTACCTTGGCCCCTTCTTTGCTCTCCCATCAGCTTGGGACACGATCTCTTCCAATGGCCCGCCTGTCTGCACCCGAAACAAACGTCCTCAGGACCTGCCTTCTGCTGGGCCTTGGGTTGGGCCTTGGCCTTCTTGGCTTTGGCCTTTTTGGCCTTGGCCTTGGCCTTACCCTTAGCAAGAGCAGGGTTCCCCTTGTTAACCAGCAGCACCGGCGGAGTCTTCTTGATCGACTGCTCAGTAAGCTTAAGCATCCCATGCAGCTCACTGATAGTGCGGTTCATCCCTTGCATGTTATAGTTAAGGATGAACTGATCAAAAGAATCCGGCAAGGACGCGAGGATTGTGTCCACTGCCAACTCTTGAGAGATAGGCGATCCGAGACGGGCCAAAGTATCCAAATAGCCCTTCATCTTGAGCACGTGTGCACTCACAGATGTCCCGGCCCCCATCTTACAAGAGTGGAATGCCTTATTGGTCAGGTGCCTTTCCTGACGAGCTTGCTCTTGAAACATCTCATTAAGAGTTGTTATCATAGCGTAGGCTTGGTGGTCCATAAACTGTTTTTGCAGTTCAGGGACCATGCAAGCCAACATAAGGCATGTCACATCCCGGTTGTCCTTGACGTGCGCCTCGTATTCCTCCAGCTGGGCAGCCGGTGGATTATGTCCTTGAAGCGCAGCCGGCACAGGCCTGTCCAGCACAAACTCTTTCGACTCTTGTCTTAGAACTATCCTCAAGTTCCTAGACCAGTCTAAAAAGTTAGGACCGGAAAGCTTATCCTTTTCAAGAATGGATCGCAGTGATAAGGTATTTGTGTTTGCCATTTGGGTGTTTCTACACAGAAAAACATTGAGAGTGTTAATAAAGGGCTTTGCTTTGTTGTTCCCATATAAAATTAATAATGAATCAAGTTATTAATTTAAACCGAGTTGTTGGGCTCATGGGCCGAGATCCATATTTCATTAAGATATAGCCAAACAAGGGTTTGGTACAACTACATCTTAATTATTTAGGTAGGAACGCCGTCCAATCCCAACCTAGGGACTCTCGGTTTGATGGGCTTGTTGGCACTTACCCATCTGTGCTTAGGGCCAGGAGAATCCTACTACCCACGCTAAGTCAAAACCTCCATCCAAGTGTTAGAGTATCCCATACTCTAACCCAATACAAAGTGACAATACTCCAGTGCATCCTGCGAGGGCATGGTCTACAACTGGCCTATTCCCACTTCGATTCGGTTTTGAATGAGGGAAGCACTTTTAAGCGACTTAGTAATTCCGTTTGGTTATTAGATTCAATTATAACGGCTTACATACATAAAGCGGGTGAATGAGCTATTGGAACATACATTCATACATGCAAATGAATATAAAACATGATTAAATAAAATTAAAATGGACTGCTATGGGCCTATGTTACATCCTAATATTATTCTAGTAAACCTATACTAGAAACATATATTAGGCGGGCCTCCATCTTCTCTCTCTGGGCTTGCACCTCCAATTTGGGCTTGCACCTCCATATGAGCTCACCACTCCATGGACTTCTTCTTTTACAAATTTTATAATATTTAATTTAAATAAAATAAAATTACATTAAAAAGAAAAACGACACGCAGGCCGTATTTACCTAAAAAGAAAAATACAACCCATCTCGTAAAAGGCCCAATAGCATCCAATCATACATTCATTCAACCATTCATATGCATCCAATACATACAATTAAAAAGCATGTCATAATGCATGATTTAAGCCCATTTAAATTATGTCAAAGCCATTATTAGGAAATCGCCAATTTTGGCCCACCATGGTTCTAACCCTTAACGGGCTTTGGGCCTCCAGCCCAGGCAGTCCAACTGCTCCCACTGGAATTGGGAAACCATGGGTCCAATTTAGCCGTCCGAGTAATTGTGCCAAAATTACCCGAACCAATTTCCATTAACCATATTAATTTCCAAAACTAATATCACATAAACGAAATAAAATTCATCCAAGAAACCATGCGCATTTAAATTACATAAATTTAAATACACGAATTTTAAAACCAATTAAAATTTCAAAACTGGGACCTGGACTTAAAACCCGCAAAATCCAAAAACTGGGCCCGGCCCGCTGCAGCCGCCTAGTGGCTGCCGCCTGCAACGGCACTGCCGCTGCGCAGTGGCCGCCCAGCAGCAGGCAGCGGCTGCCGCCACGCCTCCCGCCGCGTGCGGCCGCTGCCGGCGGCGATTCCGCCGCCGACAGCCCCGCACCCCGGGAGGCAGATTTTTTTTTTTTATAAAACAGAATTAAATAAAAAAAAAATCACCATCCATCATCCAAAGCAATTCACCAAGAATTCCAATAATATACAATAAAATTAAACTAACATAAACCTATATGCAAATTTAATTTTCATTGTATAAAACATATGGGAAAAATCATAAAAACCCATACCATGAATCCCAATCAAAAACATCCAATTTCAAAATACGGATTCAACCAAATTTATCAATTTCCACGGATCAAAAGCCCACTCTGATACCACTGTTGGGATTTTTCACCGGAAATCACCCGATAAAAGCGGAAGAACGCGGTGATTTCCTCAAATCCAGTCCCAGGAGCAATTGAGATGGAAATTGAAAAACTTAAAATCAAATAGAAAGGGATTAAATTTCTTACCAGAAAAATCTCTTTCTAGAGATGGATGATGACTGCAGAATTCAATGTAGAATCCCTCCACTCTCACGTACACGAACGCTTAACGAATGCAACCCGTGCTAGCGTCGGAAAAACGAAACAATAGAGAGAAGAAGGCTAGAAAATTCGGCTAGGTGTGTAATGGCTTAAGGTGGCCGAAATTTCTAACCCTAGGTATTTATACCTAGGGTTGGCCGAATTCCTTAGGGGAATTTAGGCCCATCTTGGCTCCTGTTTATTCTGTGCGGGCTTCCATGTTTTAATTTAGGTCCAGTCTAATTTTAATTATTCTGGTTTAAATTAATTTCAAGCCCAATTTTAATATACCCATGTATTTAATATATTACTCCAAGTAATATATTATTTACATCTAAATTAAAATTAGTTTGACAATTAATTTAATCCGTCAAATTAAAATTAAATCTACACAAAATAAAATCATATGTAAACCCATACATATGAATATTTCCACCTAGGAAATAATTTCATAATTAATCCAATTAATTATGAAGAGCCAATTGAATATATTAATTTTATTATTATGACCAATCCAATTGATCTTTATAATATAATTAATATATACACACTTCTCCCTCCATTGTGTATACTCCAAGTATACATGTGATTCCTTAAGTCTGCATTCTATCGTCCTATGTCTACGATCCTGTGGGCCCATCTTTATGTTGGCAGCGGGCCTTTGGCCCGCAGACTGCAGTTGGGCTCTAGCAAGCCACTGCAGCCCCCAATTAAGATGGAGATGGCAGTCTAACTGATATCATAACCCTGTAGTTTAAACTTGTACATCCCATGTCATTGATATCGGTGTCCAACACAGAGGCATAGATTGATCACCCTCTTTTGTATTCGGACATTAACTTGATCCCGAATGTACTGATGCTCACAAACGATATCCAACTCGTTTGGGTGTGGTCACACTCTTATCAGTCACATTCATCAAGTGGCCGGTGATATCTTCTCAGTTGGTTACTGAGTGACAAATCCCTTCTGCATATCCATAGTATTACCATGTTCAGTGACATACCCGAAAGCACCCATACTTGGCACCCTATTACAGGCCCTTTAGGTGTACCCCTAAGTATGCGACTTCACATGTAACACCATCATATGGTCAGGTCAAAGGATCCATACAAGTACTACACGAGAATCCATTGTGATACCATACCATGTGGATTACTCGTTTAGTGGATCTATCCAGTACCATGCTTCCAGGCATGTACCCATTAACTTGGTTGACATTCCATGTCCAATGACCGGTAAGACACCGCCATACAACCAGGTTAATGATAGTCTGTTGTTCCATTCATTCCCATGACTGGAACAGACTACGGATCTATTTATGGTCATATCGTTTACCCTATCCATGGTCTTACTGCTAAGTGCATGACACTTGTCGTCATGGATATAGATATGTCCATTGGATACTTCATTTAATATATTGCACAAGATAGATATAATAAATGAATTGATGCCTTTATTAATGACACAAATGAGTACAACACATGAATCCAATAAATGTATAGTACAAATACAAGGACCAATGCCTCGGGACTAGGGCATTTCCAACATATGCTTGACTAATTAGCAAACATAGTTAAAGCACACTATAAACTCGTCAAAGCCAAATTTAAAAAAAAAATTGACATAACGAGTATATAGAAACTAAAAGAGCAACTATAGTAGGCACACTAGTAACTTCAGCAACATTGCTAAGACCAAATAAGTCTAAGTTTATCATTGACTTAAAACTACTCCATAAGTAAAAGTATAACTAAAAATTAACAACCAAAATCCATGATCAAGCAAGAATTAAACAGAACCAGATCAATTCAATATGTCGAATTACGAGAAACTACCAAAACCCAATGCAGATAATTCAGGAAAGACAAATAAAAACTAGAACTTTTTCAGTAAAACAATTACCCACCACCCAATGAGCAGAAGAACCCACCCAGTTCAGAGCAGAAAACACTAATCCAAAGCTTGCAGCTTGTTTCTGCAATACACAAAGAGATAGGTTCAGCATTTGAGAACAAGAATTTCATAATTGATGAATAAATGACCTTGAGTTATACAATTAAGAACCGCTAGAAAGATATCTTACTCTGGCAATTGGGTAGTGCAATATGAGCCTCACTTCTCTTGCATATCAGTTTCACAGATAAAAGATCATTTTAGAAGCTATGTGAAATGTGAAAACAACTCCACAGCATTTTATGTTTCCTTGCTGTCTCTTCCTTGCTTAAAAATGATAGATTTAGATATTTACGATATAAAGATCTCTATGAATCTTTAACTATGAATAGATGATGATCAATCCATCAATAAAAAGCTCCATCAGATTTGTGTTGCATAATAGAATATTTACAACCGAGAAAGATGTTCTAAAGCTAAAACTAATACAAAGTTGGATGTACATTATTTTAAGGAAGAAAACACACACACACACACATAAAGGATAATCAATAAAAAGAGAAAATAGAGATGAGTACAAGTAAGGAGGAGGAAATATCTCTTTTCCTTCTCATAGACGAAGCGCTAAAAATTTTTTTTTCGGCGGTTAGCATTTTTCTAACTATTTATAATCTTTGATACTATTTTTTTAATTAATATAATTAATCTATTCAAGTATCATCATGGACTTTTTAAGCGGATTCTCTCTTCATTTTAAGTTCGTCGTGTAAATTCAAATTCAAATTTAAAACCTCTAACCCAAACGATTTAAACTCTCTACGACTATCAACTAATCTTAATTAATAAATAAGTATTTTTAATAAATTAGTTGTCTCGAGTAGATAGCCAAAAAGAATTAATATAATAACATCACATCAAATTATAATCCATCATGTTGGCCATCAAATGTATATCAACAAATATTTGTTAGTTTAGTAATTTCATATTAGAGCTAAGAAAAAATTCTAGAGAATAAAATAAACAAAAATTAATATTCTCTGATTGCTAGTTTACTTTTATTATTATTAATAATAAGATACTTCGTGATTCGAATATCATTTCACCATAACACTTACTATGTAAAAGTGACTATAAATTTGGTCCCATTCCAAAAATAATAAAATCATGTGAATCATGTACAAAAGAAAAGTATATTTTTAAAGGAAATAAAAATCGATGACAATTTAAAATTTTATGACAAATTTGCACTTAAATGCAAAAACTAAAAAGGAACGCGCCAGTAATCACAAATTCATACAAGTTTGGGACTAAATGAAATTTTCAAAAGATAGGGGAAGGGAAAAAGAGATTACATCGCCGATTTTAGCCGCGATATATAACCATTAAGCGAGAAGGATCAACAGAAATTCCAAGTGATTTCAATTTTCAAGTTCAACGCGAGAAAGCTAAAAGGGGAACCCAGTCAGAAAGAAGAAGTCAATTCACAGATGCTGCTCTTACTTAGCTCTGATCTGTGAGTTTCCATACAATTATCATCTTGAATTTTGTTTATTAAACACCGGACCAGTGGAATGGATGCTCATTTTTTTTTAACTTTTTTTTTTTGGCATATTCATTGCTATGAGCAGATACATGTGAGAGAGGTGTATTTGACAATGTCGAGACCGTGGGTACTGGTTTTTCTGTTATTGCTAATTGTATTTACTTCGCAATTCGAGTGGAAACAGCAATTTGGGAATGAAATTGAAGCAAGTCCGGCAATCTCCAGAAAGGAGCAACTTATTCCCAAACGGGAAGAAGCCGTAAAAGAAAAGGTTTTTCTTTTTTTCCTTTTTTGCTAAATTTCTTCTTTTGGATTTGATGTTATTCAATTGTGAATTGATTTGGACAAATTTATGGGACAGATAATCGCTGTTGGGGTTTTGGTTCATTTTGTTTCTACGCAATTTATACAGATAATCTATCTTTTTTGGGGTTTTGCTTCATTATGTTTCTACGCAATTTATTGTCTACCTAACTTGGATTTTGTGAATTTTTCTTGTCAGCAGATGACTAGTTGTTAATCTCTTATTTCGTTACTGTCTTGAATTTGCATCAAACTAACTGACTATGGTCTATATTGATAGTTGCCGGAGAGTATATGAAATTATGAAAAACTTCTTAGAGTAGTATAGACCCCAAGTTAATTGGGCGGGTCATCATGCTGTAAAAATTACCTAATATCTTGAGATTTTTCTAAAATGTCTAAAGATGAGTTGATTTTCTGTTTGAGTTTGAAAAGGAAAAGGTTTTGACACTGGTCTTAGTCTGATTGCTGGATAGTTTTGTTGTAAGTTCCCTATTAGTTAAGTACAATCATAAAATTTCAATCAATTAATATATCTTTTACTCGCTGGTCCTAATTCATCAAGGAGAACAAAAAAGAGTGCATAAAAAGAAAGTTTAGGGGGGGTTCACCTTCAAACTATATTATGAAGAAAGGGTAAGAGAGAAAATTGAAAGTATAAAACTCCCTAGTCGCTGTAGCTATAGGGTAATAACATTCTCTCTCTCTGTGTGTGGGTGCCTGGGCCTGGGGAGGGGGAGCAGGCCTTGAAAACAGATATGAAGAGTCTAAATGTCGAACCTCATAACCCCAACTTTATAGAAGCCAGCCAAAAACCAATATAAATTAATTTAATGAGCTAGTTTTACTATTGTCACTTCTCTTGTCAAACCCATTTTATCTTGAACTGATCTTGCCCTCCAACAAATAACTTCCTTGAAATTAGTCTTCATATGGCTTCTCCTACTGATTTATGAGACAAAAAGACATACTTTTACTTCACTATAAGGATCATCCTTTACAAAATGCAGTTATTTACAGTTTTCTGCAATTACCTTCAAGAGATCTCAACTTTTTTTGGTCCACTTGAAGGATTTAGGATTCCCAGTGTAACCCTGCCTCCTTTGCCCAGCAGTTTTAGCAAGACTTTGATAGGAAGGTTGAAAAGCCGATTAGTTTTGAGACCTCAGATTAGCATATCTCTACTTCACTTTAGTAGAATAAATAAAATGAGAAAATTGAGTAGATCCACATGGAGAATGGTCCGGTAGTAAAGATGAGCGAAAACATCTTTTACATTGACTCAGTATAATTGGATATGTAGCCTGATTCAAGTCCGTATGTACCACTCACTGAATGAAGGACCATCAAACATTTAATACTTCCTAGTAAAACACAAAAGCTTTTCGTGCTAGTCTTGACCCTAAAACTGGGGTGAGCAAGCCACAAGGAGAATCTTTCCTTTTAGTTCCAAAAGGAGAAAAAGATAAAAAAAATAAAAGCACCTTCCAATCTTCTATTAATCGATAACTTATTGACTGACTTTAATTTGAAAGTTATGGCAATCCTAAGAGTGCCCCTTCAAGATGACCTCTATAACCACTTAACGTTTAATTGAATTACCTGATCCCATCAATGGAAACTATTCTTTCTTCCATATTATAACTGATAGAAATAGCTAACTTCTATAATTCCTTTTCAGTCTTCTTCTTCTTCTTCCATAAGCTTTAGAAAGTAAGGAAGTCCTCATTAGTTAGTATCTGTTTGAAGGGAACAACCTCTGTATTGATTCATTTAGTAACTTCTTCCTTGCATAAGTTGCGGAAGATGACTAAGAAAGTAAAGAAGTTGTCCTTAGTATAGGAGGTCTCCATGCTAGTATACCAATCCAGCTCTATCTTTTCCAGCGGTATCTGCCCCAGTTTGAAGGGGAGAACCTTTGCGTTGACTCATTTAGGAGGCCTTCAGAGATGATTAAGAACTCTAGTAACTTATTCTATAGGATTGTCATTTAAATCAACTCAGTGATGTTTCATCTAGATGGTTATTGCGGGCCCTGCTTCTTCTTCTTCTTCTTCTTGCATGAGTTTAAGAAAGTAAAAAGGTCCTTATTATTTAGCACCTATTTGACGGGAACAGCCTCTGTTAGGAAGTCTTTGCAGATAATCAAAAACTCTGTTCATTTTTTCTACAGGATTTGAATCAATTGAATGATGTTTCATCGAGATGTTTATTGTGGACCCTGCAACAAGTTAAATTACAGTTTGTGCTATCGCAGAAAAATACCTTCTAGACTCAATTTTGACTTATTAATGCTTCAAAAATAAGAAAATAAAAAGATTTGCTGAGGTACAAACTAGATGGCTAGATGCCATGAGATATCTAAATTTGTCATAAAATTATTTGGAAAGGACACATACCTATTGTTATCTAGCTCGAAATGATTTTGCATTCTTCTTTAGAGTGTGAATTAATGATGAATGCATTCTTAGCATAGAATATATTCTCATTTTGCAAATTCTATCCCTAAGTATTCACTCTTTTATTTTTATGAGCGTGGTTTGCCTTCAGTAGAGCTATTCTTTATGATGTCTCAAAAGATACTTCAAGATGAATTTTTCTGGTACGAATGCTTAGTATGTTGTCATAGTCCTCTAGGATTGCTTGAGATGCAAAGTCATCCAATGATCAGTCAAGATTTACATTCTCAATGTTACATTTATGTTTATCCTATGGCTTCCAACTTCACTGCAGATCATCCTCTCCCAAGAAAAGAATATTCAGAAACTCAACGAGCTTGTTCGAAGTCTTCGGGAACAGTTGCTACAGTGTAGGAGTGAAAATGATGGTGCCAATGGCACAACAATCCCTTTGACTGAAACTGAGCATTTACATGAACTTGAGCTGCAACAAATCTTGGAGGATTAGACATGGATCATGCACATTTAGCACCAATAAGTTTGGTATGTGAAAATATAGAAATGTTGTCTTTGTTTCTAGGCGATGCAAATTCATTAAGAAATGAAAATCATGTTGTTTTAGTTGCTTATGTATATATAATATAAATGTAATCCACATGCTAATGACTGATCCCAAATGATACAGTGGATAGCATTCTTTTTTAACTAGTGCTGGGAGAATCCTACTTTAACCCCTTGTCTGGAAGAAATTCCATGCAAGAAAAGAATTGAATTTACTTATTAGAGTTCAATTCGATTCATTTACCAAATCATTTCCTATGGTTGGAGAGCATTTTATATGTAAAAGAATTTGATTGCTAATTGAGCTAATGTAATGTGTCCCCCACGAATTGAATTCTCACAAAATCATGCCATCTTTGGCATGATTTTGAATTCTCTCATCTGCTTTAAAATATGATTTTTTTTTTCCAAACATGAAATTTGAATAAATAGAATTCTACTGAATTGAATTTTAACTAAAATGAGATTCCAACCACTCTCTGAGGAAACTGTTACTTGGACACGCTAAAGTAAAAGGAACATAACACTACTTTTGTAAATGAAGCTTAGTGGAGTTAACCAGAATATACTTATGATTGATAATGTTGGAATTTTGATTAATAGAATCCTTTTAGCATCAATGTCATGAAACTGCACTTTGCTAGGTTATGCATCTGAAAGAAAAGAAATAAATTTTGAACTATATGTGCTCTTGTTTCTTAGCTGGTATCGTTAATTAGTTTTGGTCAAGTTCAATTCTGTTGTTCAATTACGTTAAAGTACATGGTGCTACATAAAGATACTTTCCCAATTTATGTTTTGGGAAAATCTATGAAAATGTTGGAATATAGTTAAACGCTCAGCCTGGAAACTTATGTTGGTTCCATTATACACGTGTTACAACTAACAAGGTTTTAGTCATTAGATTGAAGTTAAATAAAGGTTGTCATCTAGGAGTACAAGTTAGATTGCACATTGATATTTATTATTATCTAGTTGTCATGCTCCATGTTCATAATTATTTTATAGTTGTCCGATTCTTAATTAGGAATGTGAATTTTAAAGTGTCTACTAAATTTGGTCTTGAATGATGACACACATATATATGTTTAGATATAATGTTCTAACTATTTATTTTACGCATGCTGCTGCAGTTCTTGTTTTATGATTTGAGAATTCCTTTTCATCAGGTTGACCTGATAACCAGCATAGAATAATTATGACTTGACCTACCAGCATAATTTCTCATTAACTGTCAATTTATTTCTTTTTGAATATGCATATTGATAGTCATGGTTATTACTCGGTACCAATTTCTGGCCAGCCATTAGTTCACAGCAGTTCTCTTTTATTGTTATGACCAGTAGCTATATTTGCTGTGGCCTTTCTCTCCTTTTAATCTTGCAAATGGTTAAACATTAATTAGTGGAAGATAGCATTAGTTGGTGCAATTGCTGTGTGATTCGTACTATGCATATTGTGCCTTTGAAGGGTTTATTGGTCAGTTGCTTGGATGACTACAACTGAATTGATATATCAATCCATTTACTTTAAATGTGACAACCATCTTACTATTTATCCTTTATCTAATCTTTTTTCCTTAATTTCTCATTGTGGGTCCTCTATCTCCAACTGCATATATATGTATTATGTTGATAAATTTGAAAATTATTCATCTTCAACTCACCCTGTTCACCTCTGCTATGATGTAGTTTCTTTTATCATTTGAATTGGCTTATTATTCCTTTAGAACTTAATACTTTGTTGACAGTAACAATATCTTATGATCAAAGTTGTTTTGGAAAATAGATGAAATTAGAAAATAGCCAAGGCCTAGTCGTATCGATGTATAAGCTTTTGCGAGAACAGAGTGCAAGAACATGAAGATCCACTTTCATATATATTTACATAGCTAGATTTTGGTTTAATACCAGATTCATAACTCGAAAATTTCTCCCAGGCCTCAGTGATACGAATCCAGAAATTAGAAATGCTAAAAAATCAGCAGCTATTTATGCTAAATTGTATTCATTGGGCTCATTATTCCTATAGTTCATGCTCTCTTTCGGTAAATAATTTGTATGTTATTTACTTGAAATCTTTGCCTAGCTCAAGGAGGAAACAAGAAAAATTAATAAAAAAAAGTACGAGAATGGCTTGGTAAAATTGTAGGGAAAATATGAAATTAGGCAAGTGTTTGTAGTTAATAATCAGATTTGAGTTAGGAAAATGAAATTATGAAGGGGATTAAAATTGGTAATAAAATTAAGAGAGGTACATGAACCACAAAATTGAAAACTCACCCACCCACCTCGTGAATCTTGCACTGGCCAACAAAATCTTGTTAATGACTAATAAAAAGAAATAGAAAAATTGATATGAGCAGTTAGGAGTCTCATGATGAAAACAGGACATGTGCAAATTCCAATCAAAATAAAAGATTAAAAAGCTGTTTATCTCATTTTCATTCATCATAAAAAGAAATTTCAATGCAAAATTAATCATGACTGCTAATCTGTTGCCATCCACATCTTTCTCATTAGTAATGAGTTAATTAATGTCTCCTCTAACTTTTCCTTCTTTTCTACTTGTTAATTTAATTTTTAAGTTAACTGTCTCTCCTCCACATTTAATCTTATCATGTATCTGTATAACCTAATTTATTACATATCTTTTTTAAAAAAAAAAAAAAAAAAAATTGATATGTATAAGTGTTACACATTTAAATTCTCCACCTAGACCTTAGAATTAGGGATGGCAAAAGAGTTCAATCTCGATTTGTTGACGGAGCTAAGGGGGCTGTGGGTGGCTTGAGCCCTGGCTTTTGTGACAAAAAAGAAATAAATAGGTATATTTTATATATATTTGTGTGGAGAAAAAAAATGTGTGGCCTGCAGCCTAAATTATTTATAGCTCCATCATTGGTATCTGGTACTACATTAATCCATTCATGAATCAGTGGTAATAATAAATGGGTTCGAATAATATTTGTTTACATTTTGTCACTGGTTTCAGGTTTTTACATATGAATTGGTGTTTCTTTACTTTAATGTTGATATGCAGTACTGTAATATTTTTGTTTTACTACTTAGTTTTCGTACATATGCAAATTAAGGCTTTTTTGACAATTTTTAATTCCTCAAAACTCAAACCTTGAACTTCTCAATTATATACTGATTTGATTCGATAATTCTATTTCATTTTTTGTTCAACTTATTCTAATATTAAAACTATTTTAGCAAAGTTTAACCATATCAATTCTCGGACTATTGCACCAAAAAATCCGTTGTCACCCCTAGTTAAGACTCAATCTGTAAATCATGCACCTTAATTTGCCTTTTTGGTATTTAATTTTTTTTTTTTTACCAAAAAAAAAATAAGGGTTTACTAATAAATAGGCGTAATTATACGAATTTTAGATGGATATGGACAATGTTAAGTATATTTTGGTAATGGGTTTAAATTGAAGTTTTCATGCAAATATTTCACCCAAAAGGTTAAGCTGATAGATAAAACCCGACATCATTTGTGTAATTTTCTTTAACATTATTTCATATGTGAATGCCTATGAAATTTGTAGCGTGTATAACACAGACCCACTCTGTCAGATGTTGAAATTTAATCAACAAATAAAAGTTAACAAAATTTAAACCCTAGACCTCTGATATCATGTCATGGAACTATTTGTCATGGAACTATTTGGTCCAAAAAAATTAAGCTAATAGTTAAATTCCAATATCATTTTATAATTATCTTTGAAAGAAGTGACTATTTAATATTTGTAAGTGTGAGGTTGTGATTTCATTTTAATGTGTGTGGGCCAAACAGTAAAATGTAGTTCATTGCTCTATATTAACATTGACCTTTCTCTAATGGTAAAAAAACGAAATAACTTCGCCAATTTGATTTTTACACTCAAAATTGTTAGATTTTCAATAAAATTTTCTAAAATAATCATCAGCTTAAAAGACATGCATATATATCATGATCATTCCTTTTGATGATTGCTTAATTAAAAAAAAAAAAAAAAAATTGGAATGAAAGGAGGAATTAGATCGTGTCAAACATGGAGACAGATATCAATGAAATTAATTTTGATAAAGATATTTTTCAGAGGTATTTATACTATATAGTCCGTGGTATAGAGTAATTGTAAAAGTTTTAATGGGAGCATTGAAGGTTGTCATTGAGAAATGGAACTGCAAGTTAAAGGGTGGGGTTGGCTAATATATTAAACACCACCATTATACTCCTGATTTTTATTATTATAATATTATTATTATTTTCTTTTGCTTCTTAATTTATTTTTATAAAGGAAAAAAAAAAAGAGAGGGAATTAATAAATAGAAACTTGAATGTTCATAATGGCAAGTACTTGAAGTGTTGGTGGAATTTGGTTGTTCAAAGGCGTAAATATGATTGAATGCAAATTACTGCCATGGAAAGAAATCAATCAAATTAAAGAGAGAGAGAAGTGAGAAATAAAATTAAAGTTTTATTTATATTATATATAGAATAGTAATAGTAATCTATGCTTCAGTATTCACAGACAGTTCTTGATTTAGAGGCTAATCTTTAGGTAACTCACTTAATGCTTTTCATCCATTTCAATGAGGGGATGGTAAGAGAATTCAATTCTTCCAATTTCATCATTTCTCAATTTATTTACTTATTTTTTTATTTTTTATAATTCCTCATCATAGCATATGTTTTTTTTTTATTGAATAATTAAATAGCTTTTTTTTTTTATACATCCAACATAATGTTTTGAAAATTATTATATATTTATATAGTTACTAAACAATATATATATATATATATATATATATATATATTATTTTATTTTTATTGTTTACCAAACTTCATTGTATAACAGTTTTAACATATATAATATTCAATATTTAAAATACAGTAAGTTTTTATATTGTTGCTAAATATATATATATATATATATATATATATATATATATATGGTTTTAAGCTTCTTGAGAGCTTTTTAGCTTTTTTTTATGTACCAAACAAATATCAATAAGTATTTGACAGTTTTTCTTTTTTTTTCAAATAATAACTGATAGGGGTGTTTAACCGTTATTATTTTTTAAAAGTTCCTGTAATTTCTGGAGCTTTTTTCTAGTTAATTGGTAGCTGATTGACTATTTAAACGATGTAATTCTTTTCCAAAATCTATTAATAACAATATATGATAATTTAGAATTGGGATAATTACATAAAAAAAACCCATGTGATTACACTTGTTTGCAAAAAAAGCCCTAGAGGTTCGCTTTTTAGAAAAAAATTTATGTTGTTTCTGACTGTTAACAAAAAAGGGATTTTGACCTAATGCCGTCAACAAATGATGACATAGCAAAGAAATTTTGATGGCATGGCAGAAGCAAAAATTGCCACGTGTTCATTTTTTGACGACGTTAGGTCAAAATTCCTTTTTATGTTAACAGTCAGAAACCAGATGAATTTTTTTTGTAAAAAACAAAACCTCTAGAACTTTTTTACAAACAAATATAACCACAGCAGTTTTTTACGTAATTATCCATTTAAAATTTTAATAAATAAATTATTTATGTGTTAAAGTTAAATATACTTCTACATCTATACATATACACACAAATTGGGAATGGAGTAAAGGGAGGAACTTCTCGAACGAGGAAAAAGATCCAATAATTTCGAAAGAATTAAACGAGGAATCGTATGAAGTAAAAATTTCATGTACAGTTCCGTAGAATGACTGTAAAAATGACTTATCGGTCAAATTTTTTCCATTAACAGCCCAAAAAAAAAAAAAAAAAAAAAAAACAAAACTTTGCCTTGCCTAAAGTTGTCAGAATATATATATATATCAATGTTGTGAAAACCGGACCGGACCGTCCGGTTCGACCTGTTTTACCTTTGATTAAAATCACCGGTTTGACAAACAAACTAGAGATATCGGTTCGACCAGTCAAAACCAGTGAACCGACGAACCGGTCAAAACCGGTTTTTATAATTTTCTATGTTTGGTTTTTGATTTGGTTTGGTCCGAACCTAACCGAATCAAAAAATAAACATAGAAAATTATAAAACCAAAATCAAACCAATATACATTTGGTTTGAATTGAACCAAACTGAACTAGTTTGGTTTGGTTCTGGTTCGGTTCGGTTTCAAACCAAAATTTTCCAAATTTTAAAATTTAAATCAATTATTATTAAAATTTAAAATTGATGAAGTTTTAGGATATTTCATGAAGTTATTTTGAGTATTAAACATTTAAAACTTGTGTTTGATGAATTTATAAGCTTATTTATTTTTTAAATAATATTTTTTCTGAAAAAATAACAATCCGGTATAACCATCGGTAAAATCCGGTTGAACCGGTTGTACCACATACCAGTAGCTTTACCGGTTTGATAATCGGTAACATTGATGTTATGATAACATTGATATATATACATATAACATAAGCAATTATGTTTTTATAGGCATGAAGCATGGGAAAGTTTCCTAAGGAAGAGTAATCCCATGAAAACTAAACAAACAAAAAACGAGGAATTCTAAGGAAGTGTTTGGTATGTATATGGAGGGTGAAAAAATATAAATAATAAATCAAAGGACTCTCTAAAAATTAGTTTGGTATTGGAGAAATTCACATTGATAATTTTTTATAAATATTTACAATGTAACACCAAGTTTTTTTTTTTTTTTTTTATCGTTTTTCATTTTTAAAATTTTCATTTTAGATTTCCATATCATTTACTTTCATTTTTACTCTCCTCTAGTTTCATTATAGTTTAACACCCAAACTAAATCTATATACATTTGTAATTTTTGAGGCTCAATATTGTAAATATATTTTGTTAATTTTACTCGAGTGAAAACTCCAGGATATTACACACTTTCATTTTCATTTTGCTATTTTATCCAGATACATTGTTGTTTTCCATTTGTGTTTATCTTTAAATAAGCAGGAAATTAAAGTAAAAGATTGACATTTTAATTAAGTTTTCCTTTTCTTATATAGACAAACATTATTCATTTCATTAGAGATATGTATCTATATAAATATAAGGAACATATCCACATTTAAATTAAAGTTAAAGTTAGACAATAAAGAAAATAGAAGGTAACATAAAATTTTAAAAGAGAAAAGAAAACTAACAAAGTGAGGTTCGGTTAAGTGCTGAAAAATTAAGCGCCTAATTTTAAGTGCTGAAAAATTAAGAGCTTAATTTTAAATGTTGAATATTATATAAATGTTGAAACTATTAAATGATAGAATTGTTTGATAAACACGAAAAATAAAGCATTAAATTTTTTTTTAAAAAAATTGTTGATAGTGTTAAATTTAAAATTTTAAATCAAATGTTTTGACTCATTAGATTATATGATTTTTTAACTTAATTGAAATTTTCATATATTGTTATCAAATAATTTTTAAAAAAATAAGTATTTGATGTAAAGAGAACGAGAGTTTTATTTATTTTGCACAAAAAATTACAATTCAATAAAGAGCTAATGGGCTCTTTATATACACAAAAGTAAAAGAGGGATTAGTTTCTAATTAGTTACAACAAACTAACCAACTAACAACTTATTAACCATAGTTAATTAACCCCTTTCATCATTAACCAAAGTTAACGTGATCTGGTTAAGTAACCACAATCAACTAATTGTATAATATGGTTTCTCAACATTCCCCCCTCAAGTTTGAAGTTGAACCACACCAAGTTTGGACAATGTAGGAATCAATTGAGCTCGAGCAAGCTGTTTTGTGAAAATATCAGCTGGCTGAACCGAAGTAGACAAATGTGGAGTAACAAGAAAATCATCTTCAATGTAGCTGCGAATAAAGTGCACATCAATATCAAAATGTTTTGTCTTCTCATGAGCAATTGGATTTGCTGCAATAGAGATGGCTGAAGTATTATCACAATATAAAGACAATGGCAACGAGATAGGAACATGGAATTCTTTTAACAGAAAAGTCACCCATTTAAGTTCACAAGCCGTAGTAGCAAGGCTGCGATACTCAGCTTCTGCAGAGGATCTTGAAACTGTGGCTTGTTTCTTGGATTTCCAGGAAATTAAAGCATTGTCCAAGGTGAGACAATAACCAGTAATGGATTTTCTGGTTTGCTTGCAAACTGCCCAATCTGCATCACTATACCCACGCAAAGTGAGGTCAGTTTGAACCGGATAAAATAAACCAAACTGTTTGGTACCTTTCAAATATCTGACAATGTGCAAAGCAGCATCCATGTGATGATCCATCGGTTCTGACATGAACTGATTAAGTTGCTGGGTTGGAAAAGCAATATAACAACCGGCCAATCAATCTTCAATAAGAATTAGGATTGGATAGTTTCTGACTCTGGATATGAGGTTGAAACCCAGTAGGCAGAGGAGAAGATGGCACATGTGCCATAGTCATTTCGGTATCTGTTAATAAATCTGTTAATAGTCATTTCGGTATCTGTTAATAAATCTGTTATGTATTTTATCTGAGATAACAAAATACCTGTAGGAGATCGAGCAACTTCAATGCCCAAGAAATCTTTTACTGCTCCCAGGTCTTTGATTGTCAATTGATCATGTAGATACTCCTTAGTAGCAACAATCAATGCCTCTGAAGTACCTGTGATAAGCAAGTCATCAACATATAGTATTATAGCCAAGAAATTATCATCCACTGTTTTTGTATATAAGCAGTGATCATGGGCAGAGCGAATAAAACCATAAGCCTGTAACTTGGAAGACATTTCTTTATTCCACTGTCGCCCTGCCTGCTTCAAGCCATATAAAGACTCTAGTCGAGCCTTTGTATACCCCTCTGGTGGCACCATGTAGAGTTCCTCTTCAATAAAGCCATGAAGGTAAGCATTATTTATATTAATCTGGTGAATGGGCCAAGTCTTAGCAGCTGCAATAGCCAAGAAAATTCTGACTGTCACCAGTCTTGCCACAGGAGAAAATGAATCTGTGTAATCGAGCCCCTGCATCTGATTAAAACCTTTAGCAACCAATCTAGCTTTTAATCCATCAACACTACCATCCTGTTTATATTTGATTCGAAATACCCATTTAGAAGCAATAGGACGTTTGTTAGGGGGCAAATCACATAAAAGCCAGGTATCATTCTGTTCAAGAGCATGTAACTCATGGTTCATTGCTTCCACCCAGGCAGGTTGTTGACTAGCCTCTTTATAATTCTTGGATTCATGTACAACAGTAATATTACTTAGGAAGGCCTGATGTTGAGGAGAAAAATGAGGTAACAAACCTGGAATAGCATCAGATGGCTGTACTTGAATAGTGGAAACAAAATCATTTAACCAACTTGGTTGTTTTAACTCTTTACCAGTACGAGACATGGAGACAGGTTGATAAACAGGTAAAACAGCATCAGTGGAAACCTGTGGCTCATCATCAGAGATTATGTGAGAAGAAAACAAATTATCAGAGAAAACCACCCCATCCTGCTTAAAAGGAAATATTGCTTCATGAAAAATGACATCGCGAGAAACTGTTAACATTTGAGAATCACAATTAAGAACTAAGAACCCTTTATGACCTGGTTTATATCCCAAGAAGACTGCTTTATAGGCCCGGACATCAAACTTATCTTTATTGGGTTTGACATTAGTAACATAACATAAACAGCCAAAGGGTTTCAAATGAGTATAATCTGGATCCTTTTTGTGTAATCTGGAAAAAGGTGTTGTCCAATTCAGACTCTCAACAGGCAACAGATTAATGATATGAGTAGCTTGTAAAATAGCTTCTCCCCAAAACATAGTAGACAACCCAGATTGAAAAAGTAAAGCACGAGCCATATCAAGCAAATGCCTATGCTTACGTTCTACAATCCCATTCTGATGAGGAGTATAAGGACAGGTTTTCTGATGTATTATGCCTAGGGATTGAAACAAAGTCTGACAGCTATGATTTAAAAACTCAGTCCCATTGTCACTACGAACCATTTTGACAGAAACATTAAACTGAGTAGTAATCATGAGGAAAAATTGTTGTAAAGCATGAAGAACTTCATTTTTAGTAGCTAATAGAATTGTCCATAATGCCCGAGAGAAATCATCTACAATAGTAAGAATGTACTTAGCTCCTAAAGTGGTCTAAGAATGTACTTAGCTCCTAAAGTGGTCTGAACATGGTATGGTCCCCATAAATCTATGTGTATTAAATAAAAAATAGCAGCAGAAATAGTAGTGCTTGTAGGAAAAGCTAACCTGTGTTGCTTAGCCAAAGGGCAAATGTCACAAGGAACTTGGACTTCTGAACATTTAATAGCAGAAATATGCTGTAATTTCTTCCAAGAAGTATGACCAAGTTTAAAGTGCCATAACATGTCCTTAGAAACAACATTATTACAAACAACATCCTGTGGTAAAACAGAATTACAAGAATTGTTATTGAACAATTGTGGCTGAAAAAGACTGCTTTGTCAACTTATACCACCCCTCTTGAAGGAAACCCACTGCCAAAATCTGGTTAGTCTTCAGGTCCTGTAGGACACATTTATCAGGGTAGAACACAACTGTTATGTTCTCATCCCTTAACAATTGTCCCACTGATAACAAATTGAACTTGAAAGAAGGAACATAAAGCACATCATATAAACTGAAATGTGATGTAAAGCAAACAGTTCCCTTATGTGTAATTGTTTGTTGACTCCCATCAGGTAAATGTGCCAGTTGTGGATGCAATAAAGATTCTAACTGAATAAAGGAATTAGCATAGGCACACATATGTGAAGATGCTCCTGAGTCTATAATCCATGACTCATTATTTGTAACAGGATTTGAGGTTAAGAAAACATTACCTGCAATTCCAGAAAATTGAGCAAGATTTGCTGTAACATTAGGAGGATTGGAGCTGGCTTGATTCTTCAAGTACTTCTGAACCTCATTCTGAATAAGCTACTTCATGTAATCTGGTTCCTCCTCTGGTAGTTGTGACTGAGTTCCTTGAGCCAAATGAGCATTATGTGCCTGTTTTCTTCCTCCACCCCTGGATGCAGTTTTATTTGATGTTTTATACCATTCAGGATAGCCAATTATCTTGAAGCAAGTTTCTCTTGTGTGTCTTGGTCGATTACAAAGGGTACAGAACAGATTGTCTTTGTCTGTAGCAGTCTCATTATGCTTCTTATGGCCTTCTGATTGGTTATTGTGAGAAAAGTATTGAGCTGCTGCTGCTGTGACATTGGTTAATTGAAAACTAAGTATGCCATTAAGTGTTTTCTGCTTTTCTTCAACATTGAACTTCTGCTTTTCCATTTTCTGTATCATGGAATAGGCTTTGTTGATGGAAGGTAAAGGATCCAGCATTAAAATTTGGTCTCTGATGGAATCATAGCTATCATTTAATCCCATTAAAAACTGCATTAAGTGATCTGACTCAACCATTTGTATTATCTTTTGTGTCATTTCTCCACAGTTACACACAGGGATAGGATAAAGGTCTGCAAGATCAGCCCATAATTTCTTCAGTTTTGTAAAATAAAGACTTACAGATAGTTCTCCTTGAACAACTCCTGTTAACTCTCTTTTAATTTGGTAAATCAATGGTCCATTTGATTCACCAAATCTCTGTTCTAATTCCTTCCACAATTCTCTCGCGGTTTGGGCATAAAGAAAAGAATCAGCCAAATCTTTCGAAATTGAGCCAATTAACCAAGAAAGAACCATATTGTCACATTTTTTCCATCTTTTGTAATTCTTAGAATCAACAGATGGTTCTAAATCATCACGCAAGACAAAATCAAGCTTATCCTTTGCTGAAAGTCCTATTTTCACAGCCCTAATCTAGGAAAGGTAATTGGTTGTAGTGAGTGGAGAACTTACTAGAGTCATTCATGGATTGTCAGAATTTCGTAACTCCATTATCGCACCATCCTCATCAATTTCATCCTCCAAATCTTCATCGTTGTTTGCTTGCTCTGGATTCATGTCTTCTCCTTGAAGAACCTGGAATCCTAGACGAGCTCCCTTCTTTCTCACCATCGTGAAATTGATTTGTTAAAAACCCTAATTTGCGGAAGCTTGAAGCTGATGAAAACTCAGCTCTGATACCATGTAAAGAGAACGAGAGTTTTATTTATTTTGCACAAAAATTACAATTCAATAAAGAGCTAATGGGCTCTTTATATACACAAAAGTAAAAGAGGGATTAGTTTCTAATTAGTTACAACAAACTAACCAACTAACAACTAATTAACCATAGTTAATTAACCCCTTTCATTATTAACCAAAGTTAATGTGATCCGGTTAAGTAACCACAATCAACTAATTGTATAATATGGTTTCTCAACATTTGATGCATTAATTTAAATCATTGGTCTGCTTATGAAACAGAGTAAGTTAATCGTAAAAGAAAAAGTTGATTCACCGTAGTTAAAATAGATATTCCAATTTTTAAATAACTTCTTGATTAACCGTAGTTAAAGTTATGTATAATCCAAATTTTTTTTCCCTTACAATACATTGACGGCTCGCAGTTAAAGGTTACTGTCTAACTGAAATTATTTTTTTTTAGTGAAGGAAATTAAATTTGTATCCATTGGATAAAAAAGGGACAAATCATAGAATCGAGAACAGCGAGTGTACAGTGAAATTTAAAAATGCAATTTATCCAAATAATGAAGTGAAAATGGAAATAATAAAGTAATAAATCAAGAAGAATGTAGAGGGAGGCGAAAAATTTTCGGAAAAATTGTGACCCCAATCTAAACTGAATTGGAAAAATAGATTAACTAATAGATAGATTAAATGATAATTTTTCATTTTAAACAAATGATTAATTGACACAAAAAAATTAAACAATTATGTATATGTACACATATAATTAATATAAAAATGTTTATAATTTGAATTCATATATAAATATGCACATATATTAAGTTAAAATATTTTAAAAATTCAATTTTTTTCTTTCATTATTTAATTCACTTTAAATTTTTAATATTTTATTTTAATAATTAAATAATTATATTAATTTTAAAGTGAATAATTATAAATTAAAAAAATTTTGAAAATTCATTAATGATGACTTATCAAAATATAAATTAACTAGAGTTAATAAATTACAAGAAAACACCTTTTTAGAGACCAAATATTTGGTCGCAAATCCAACGCAAAATGATGTTTGCCACCAAGTTTTTTGGATTTGCAACCGAATCAAGTTCAATACTGGAAGAGCTTGTCGGTAACATTTTGCCATTGTTTTTCGAACTAGTGGCAAAGTTTGCAACCAATTAAGTTAGTTGCAATGTTAGCTGCAAAATTTTTGCAACCAAATTTTGTGATAGTCCCAAAAAGATGTTTTACTATCCTTAAAAAAAACCAATTTTGTACTATTTTTAGCTCTCTAGTTTCCGCACAGATTACTTACGAAAAATCTGTCGGTAATCCAATAGAAAAATTAATAAAAAATCATTTGGATTGACGAGAGCTCGTTACCATGCCAATTTAGAACTTTAGATAATTATGTAAACATGCCCCAAAAGATAACCAAAATCATACAATTCTTTGACATATATGAAGCAAATTTCTTCATTTTAAACTTATTAGAGCAAAAGATAACGATAATTAAAAGACCAATACACTTTTGTTTTTTAGACACAAGTTCAATGTCATTGCAATACAAAACAAGCTCATCCTTAACCCTTCTCGGATCGAACAACTGTTACACATTCAACCGACAATAAAATAACTGGGATGAAACAAATTTTAAGAAAAAACGATGCAGTATAAAACTTGATTGAAAGAAATAATGACATAGATGAAAAATAGACAACCATGAATAAAAAGTTTCTTAAAAAATATGACAAATTATAATTAGTTCCCATTTGATTTCAATATGCACTCAGAACAATCCAAAAATATATGTAAAACAAATTGGCACAAAAGCACATCATGTTAAAGGTATTGAAATTGTAAATTGGGCTTATGACAAATAAATATCAATTTATCACTATGAAAAGGAATCAACTCACTCCTAAGGTTATGAGTCCCCATTTCATTGTAGCACCACACCGCCGAAAAGAAAACATCAAGAATCAAGTTATGAAGACTCATAAAGTAGCAAGTAGATGATTCAACTATCACACTTCTCATCTCAAAGGATTCGTAACTTTTCAACTTGATATCAAGCACCTCAAGAACTCCATTCAAGTACAATTCTGCTAGAAGTGTGCAACTCTATCAAAGCCACCCAATAGGCCAATTTTACTCCCTACAATACTTGAAGCTTGTAGAGACACTAAACACGATGGTTTATCCATTCTGATTTTTAGCTTTCACTCCATCACAAATGTGACATTCTACATAGTAATATTAATAAAGGGAGGACCTAACTAAACCAAATACCATATTCAATAACAAATAGCAAAAGGATGAAGACTACACAATGGTTCCACTAAGAATAGGTCATATTTTACCCTAATTGACATGTAAAACACTAATAAGTTTTCTGTTGAATCAAAATGGCAATGCTAAAGCATTATTGACATGTCAAAAACCAATAGTACTGACCTGAGTTGAGAAGAGCAGAATAACCAAAACTGGAAGTTGAAGCTCAAATGTTGAATATTACAGTTTTCAAGTTGCAAGCAAATCAATCACAATTTTTTCTTTGGTAAATCAAATCAATCACAAGTTAATTAGTCATATGTAGGACAAATATAAGGCAACAAATATTGTACAAGTACAACTAGAGAAGTTAACATATGCAGGACACCACCCTAGTTATTGTGCTCATTTTGCATGATAAACAATAGCTTAAATAAAATATGAAACAATCACTCCCCACAATTCATCAACCAACTAAATTAAGCTTCATTGAACTTCATAGGTTAACTATGACTAGATTGAAAAGAAATTAACCAGAGACCCTCATTTGTCACCCTTCCTTTACCAGTTTCTTTGAAAAATGAAAAAATGCATCAAATAAAAAGCGAACAGTTAAATGTTCTTTTTGGGAGTAGGCATGAATAATTAAAAAGTTACAAAATTTAATGAACTACAAATTCCTAATAAATGCTTTATAAAATATAAAAGAAACACCAAGTGAAAATAGAACAAAACGCAGCAGTGGATCTCTCACTTTGAGCTGCAAAATAGAAACAGGAGGGGAGAAAAGCACATTATCAGTAACAAATCTCAATTTCCCATAATTCCAAGTTAAAAAGTGAATGGAATATCATTTAGTTACACATCAAACAGCATATTAAACTCATTTTCCCTTTGGTGCTTTATTAGATCAGACATTAAATCCACAATCTTTAAGAAAGAATTCAATCGGAAAATACATGAATAGAGATACAAGTAAGAATCATGTACAACAAAATAAAACTAAAAGATTCGCATTTAAAATCCCAACTAGCAAAAGGAACAAAGAGATAAACAATCAAATCAAAATCTCATGAACTAACCAAAGTACAAGAAGAAGAAGCCTATCGAACACAAAATAACAATTTTCCCAGCTCGAGATCCATAATATATCAGCAAAATGAGAGATTGGAAATAAAAAAAATTATCATTGAAATTAAATATAGTTCAAAAGAAATAGATCCATCAATATCCACAAAATTAAAACAGATCCGTCAATACCTTTGCCTCGCATAGTTGCGGTCCCCTTAAGCCTTGCCTGAGATCCAGTTTGTTCTCCTCCAGATGCAGAAATTACAAAAGAAGAAAAAAAAAAAAAAAAGAAGCAAGAAAAGGGATGAAGTAAGAGTGAAGGTGAAGACTAGAGCTTAGATCGCTAGATGGAGGAAGAAATAAAAAGAGAAATGAAGAGAATGAAAGAGGAGAGTAGAGAGAGGAGAGAGAAGAGAGAAGTCATAAGGTCTATAGAGGGGAGGGGGAGAGGAAAAACCCAAAAACGAGACAAATTTAATGTCTAAATTTTACTTTTTTAAATAACTTTTGGCTTTGCTACCGATAATCATACGTTATATTGGTCGCTAACTTGGCGCCAAAAGAGACAACAAACTTTGCTATCGATACATGGTATTAAGGACCAGGGTTGGTCGGTAATTAGCAACTGATTTCTACTCTATATCTAATAAGCTGTTTTCTTGTAGCCATTTTTTTTTTTTTTAAACAATTGATTAACCGTCTACGCACAATTATTATTTTTACCAAAAAATCTAATACCTATGTTATGAAAAAATCAAACCAAATAAGATAACGATTTCTTTAATTTTATAAACATGGTACGTCCCTTTCATTATTTCACTTTAATACGTGTTTCCCTTTGTACCCTCCAGCGCATGCAACAAACTGAGTGTGTCAACTCATTTATCACGCCTATGAATGTATAATTGACTAATACCCAATGATCACTATACTCCAACAATATTTTTATTTTTCTTTGGTAAAATCATGCATGATTTTTTCGAAAAACTTACCCAGAATATCTTATTTTCTCATATTTTCTAGACGATATAGTAGATTTCTATGATATCATATTGGGGTAAATTGCACCAAAAGTCGCTGAAATTTAAAATTTGTGCGTCTATAGTTACTACAATTTATATCAATAAAGCTATTAAATTTTCATTTTGATATCAATAAAATCACTCTCACCCTAATTTTTGTCAAAATTTAGCATCGAAATAACGAAGAAGTAAGTCAAACGCCAAGTCAAACCTACTAGCATAGTATCACATGAACTTTGGCCGACAAAAAAACTAATATGTCTCAAACGCGGCACCTCCTTATGCAACATTATTAGAAAAAAATTAAAATTTAAAATTGGTTGAAGCTGACATAGCATTGCATTGGCGTTTTAGAATTGATATTGACTTTTATGTCATCATTTCGTCCTCAGATTTCGACAAATTAGGCCGAATAACTTTATTAACACTAAAATGAAAGTTTAGTGACTTTATTGACACAAATTAATTGTTGGAATCCCACATTGCTTAGCTATGAGAGTAAAATACTCTTTAAATTGGTGAGGCAATCCTAACCCCTGAAAGTACCTTTTGGTATCAGAGCTAGGTGGGCAATGTTGTTGGGCCACCCATAAACTCCACACATCAAAGATGGATCTGGGTATGAGGAGGGTGTATAGGAATCCCACATTGCTTGGCTATGGGAGTAAAACACTCCTTAAATTGGTGAGGCAATCCTAACCCCTTGAGGTACCTTTTGGAGTTAGTTAGATATTTGTTTACATTAATATATAATGATCATGGACGCACAAACATCCAACTTCAATGACCATTGATGCAATTGCCCCTATCAGGGCATCTCCAATGGGGGTTTTCAAAGGACTCCTCAAACTTTGAAAACCCCCATTCTACCATTAGAGATTATTTGAGGAACTCCTGAAGTTGAAGAGGTTCCTCAACTTGAAGACCCCAAAAGGCTTATATATGTGTCAGCTTTTCTTTTCTTTTCTTTTTCTAATTGTTTTAAAAGTTGGGGTGGACCCTTTGAAGATTCTTTCAAAAAGTCTTCTAGAGAAAGATTAAAAAGAGAGAGCACTTTCAAATTGATGAGGCGATACAAAAAGTAATTTGGAAGACTCCTGTGGATGCCTTCATATTACCATGTACTTTAACTAATATTCCTAAAATACGAATATTCTTCTCGAAATAGCTTTTCCTTTTCAACTTGTGATTTTTTTTCTCTTTCTCTTATATTCTTCTTTACAATGGTTTCTTCTTTTCTTCTCTTGTTCTATTTACTATGGTTGTATTTTCTTCAATTTTATACTTATTTCTTTATTTTTCTTTAACTTTCTTCTTTTTTTTATTGTGTTTCGCTTTTTTGAGGTTTTTTTACGTTTTTCACAATAGTTTACTCAACTAATAAGGTGCATGTAAAATCAACATAAAACACAATTAAAAATAAGGTAAAAATTTATATATATAAGAGTTTTAGGTGTGTTTCACTAAAGTTTTATAATGTTTTCATGAATATTTTACCAAAATAATGAGATATATGTAATAAAATCTATGTAAAACATAATTAAAAGTGATATAGAAAAGAAAAAAAGAACATATTCTAAACCCTTTATGATGACATCCTGATATTGTGATACCGGGTCTGTCATCCGGTTTGCCAGCGGATACGAGGCCGGATTGATAGAGACTAGGTCCGAAACAAGTTATTTCTGCCTGAAGTTGGAGAGGCCTTCCAAAAGATGGGAGATGAAATTCTTGTCAAAGTTTACCTGTGGTGGTGTGATTGAAGAAGGACTCATGTCCTATATGGAATGTAAGGTGGAGGCCTTTTGGTCTGATTGAGGTGGGAGCTTTGGGCATTCCTAATCCAAAGTAAACTTTACCACTGATCTTATAAAAGGAAGGAACGTAGAGGTAAAGAACTAACTGATTTTAATCAAGCTAATATAGCCAGAGATTGATACAATCAAGACTGACTTAGGCATCGGAGCATGACCCAAAGGTTACCAGTGTCTCATTCTTTCTATTTTGCAGGAACACAAGCAGATCCAGCCTAGCATAGTTCAAACCTAGATCTGCCGAGGGATTTCTACTGAATCCATCATTTGGTGCGATGAGCGTGGAACGGATTGAACATTGACTTCATCAGGTTCCGCTAGTTTAACAACTTCAGAGGCTACCACGGACATCTCTCCCACTGCCATGATGGCCCCATCACTAATGGCACTGAACTCATCAATATCCCGCCAACCGCATCACCAGCAGCCTCAACCCTGCTAATGCCAGAGACCTCAGGCACGCAGTTCTTCAACTCCAGAATTTTGGCATGGCCAGTTCCTCCATTAGTGGCAGCACATCCCCCTTGATCACGAGCATGGCAGGTGGCCTTGGGTCAGGAGCAGCCAGAAACCTCTTCCCGCAGCCCCAACCTGAGAGAGACCAGGCGACGTGATACATAGCAACCCCGCCGGTTTTTGCTTTTCCGGGGGTACTAGGCAGATGAATTAGCCAAACCTCATTTTTGCGCGGCATGGAGAATTCACGGAGGCATACTGATGCATAATAAAATACACACACTCTAGAGCAAGTGCACTCTGTCGCTCAAGTAATAAATAGTAAGTAGAGTATCGTTCCCTCAAAGACTACTTATGCAGATCCTAAACACAGTTGGGTTTTCTATAAATCTAAGTGAAAGGATATTATATTTGTGATTTTTGATGTGTAAATTAAATCTGTTACTAAGGAACAATTAAATTAAAATAACTAAAGCTAAGATTAAAATTCAAACGAGACGAATTGATGCTGAGACGAACTAAGGCATACGGTTTTACCTAGCATCTATTCTAGCAATTTCCTCAAGTTATGCAATTGAACTTATTAAATTCTCAAGATGGCAAATTCCAAAAACAATTAACACCAATTAGGGTTGCTAACTCTAATTCTCAACCTAAATACTTAAACGGGTTCGGTCTTAAGCAAATAGTTTGGAAAGCATTAAACATATGAAAACCTAACACAAACTAGTGAGCCACAAAGCAATGGTCATGCATTTGTCATGTTATGAAATTCCGTTAATTCAGTCCTTTGGTTAATTATGAATTAACTAAAAGCAATGAAATTGATGGTCACGCATTAAAAGCACTAAGCACTCATAACACAATCTATGAAAAAAAAATTATCAATTGCATTAAACTCAAGAAAATTACATAGAAATTCTGCTAAGCTCCACCATAGGCTATGGTGGAATTAGTTCATAACTAAATTATAAACAAATAAAAAGATTACAAGAAACATGATAAAAGAGAGTGGAGAATAAAACTAGAGAGATCACAAATCTAGCCGTGGCGTGCGGAGAGAAATCGGTGAAGAACGGATGTTGGAACCTTCAAACCCTAGCTTTTTCTCCCATTCAATGGTGAAGCACATTCTTGCCTTAAGAGAAAGATAGAAAAGACAAAAAAAAAAAAAAAAAAAAAAAAAAACTAATTCCCCCCAAAACTAATGCTAAAAATCTCCTTCTTAAAACCTAAAACTTAAAAGGAAAGAATAAAAATAATAATTTATTACAATCCTCTTTTAGGGAAAACACTTAAAAACACTACCACTAGGAATAGGAGTAAATGAAATAACGAAAAATGTCCCAAACAAAAGTTTTGATCCTCTTTCAAAAATCAAACCCGCAGCTTTTTTTAGGCCCATAAAAAATGCTGGCCCAAATCACTATTTCAGCTTCAAAACTCAAAAATCAACATCCCTTAAGGACCATGCCTTAGGATTGCTCCTGGACCGTACCAAGCTAGTTTAGCTCTTTTTTCATGCAATTTTAGCTCCATTTTTCTCTTTAAGGTCCTAACAGAGGAAATAGCACAAAGGAAGTAAAATACACCTAAAATGGAATAAAAACAACTCAATTAAAGCACATAAACCAAGGCAAAACAAGCATATAAAATACACTTATCAACTTTCTCACGCTTAAATTGTGCTTTTATCAAGCAAACAGAATATCTCCAACTCCAAAAAAACAAATAAAGAACACTAATGATCAAACAATTAATTCCAATTTTAAAGATTTAGAACTCACAAACGACAACTTCAAGTTCATCAACAAATCAAGCATACTCTATCAATAAGGACGTCACAAAAATTTGGCATTTAACCCCAATATTATGCATTCGAAGCAACTAAATTAACCGCTAGAATATGATTTGCATCACTAAAATAGAAAACCTCTAAGTCGCTCCCCAATCAATCACATAAACAAAGATTAATAGGACTTTAAATTTCATACAATTTCTTGTAGCGCACCACGATACATTGATCAATTTCATTTAATTAGCTCCATAACTTTCGACCTTTCTCAAGATGTTACTTAGTCTTTTCAAACGAATAACAAAGATGGAGCAAACACAATGCACTCGATTTACTCAACTAACCACAATCATCAAGCGGCTACTAGCACTATTCATAACTTTACCTTAAAAGTAAAGCAAGTGAAATAAATTTTCAATGTTTGATTTGACTTTTCATCAATTTCCTTTTAGCAGAAACAGTTTATTGCTTTTGCCCCAAGATTAATTTAAGATAAAACACATAATTTGCCTATTTCATCTCTTTACTTATGCTCAATCAAAAAGAATCTTCCTAGAAAGTCTATGTTTAAAAGTGATATATCTCAACTATAGAGTCTAAATCATTACAAAGATGCCAATCAAATGGGGCCTCATGTTGCATTTAATGTAAACATCCCTATTAACAAGCATACCTAACGTTAAAATATGCAAAAAGAGAGTTTGTGTTTTTTTTTTTTTTTTTGAAAAATTTGAAACAAAAACATTGCTTTGAGGAGTTGGATACAATTAGTTTACGAGTGATAAATGCAGGACCACAGAAAACAAACTCAAGCAGCACAAAAGAACGACATCAAAAATCAATTTACAATTCCCTTTCAAAAAAATTCAAAGGTGCAATCAAATAAACCACATGTAAGTTATTATTGGATAAATTAATTATCTTTTTATTTACATCAATACGAGTAATAAGAGACCCTAAAATCAAAGGTCTACCAAAAGAAAGAACCTGTTGGAATTGACCAACAACTCAAAATCCCATATTTACTTTAACCTTATTAACCATGAACCATAGGAAAAACAATTCAGCCTGATTGCAAGTACTAGACCCTTCTTTCCTACCAGAGAAAGCAAAAGCTAAGATCTATTGATATTACAACACATGTGTTTTCAACTCTCTAGATTTGGATCGGCGAGGATCATAAACAACACAATCAATAGAAAGATCCCTTCAAGCATCAATAGTATCCAATTTTTCCAAATAATTTAAGGTAGATGATCTATACTCATCAGACTTAGCAAAATCCGGTCAATAAAACCATATGACAAATTAAATTCGGTAATAGATTGCTTAAACTCTTTGCCCCCTAACCTATACTTAATTAACTTGGGTGTGTCAATATTAAAATTGTCAAGCTTATTGATTTGAAAGTAGAATAAAATTCCCTAACTAACTTAGCATAACCGAGACAATTCAATTGAAAGAATGATTTCCACCCAATGTTATCAACCAAACAATTAAACTCATCCATAAAATCAGACTCAATCATCACATTATCATCAATACATTTACATGCAACAATTTCTCTATCTTTAATATCCTTATACACTAGTGTTTTTGCCATAGAAAAATTTAAATTGCAATGTAAATGTTTGTTGGGGATTGAGGGTTTCATACCTTTGGGTAACCGAGAACGAGGTTGAATTATCTGAGATTGCGGTTGATTCTATAGAGAAGGGATGTCCTATTGCTCGGGATTGGTAGGATTTTTCAGTGAAGAGTACTCCAGAGCAGGTGTGGAGGTGTGGCAAGGAGGGGTTGAAACTGCCTTTCTTTTTCGTTAGAGCTGAGTTGTACCTTGAGAGGTCAGAAAAGGTGGAGAAGTAGCCAAAATTCCAGATGAAATTGGCGAAGAGGGGGCTGGAGTGGCGGGGTCAGTTCACCAAAAATAGGAGGTTGCCAGAGGATGTCTGTCGCTATTTGGTGCAGCAATAGCACGAAGGTGGGAAAGTCGGGCGAGGATGGCGATGTAGATGGCTGGACGGCACGTGGAGGATCTTGTGATTTAAACGAAGGTTTCCGGTTTGCCGGTGTTCGCTTGCGGCCCATGGGACGATGACGATGGTGGCAGGGAGGGCGGCCAAACAACGGTGCAAACAAAGGCCGGATTTGAGCGGTGAAACAGCTAGACGACGGCTATACTGGCTGTTGTGAAGAGAAGAAAAGTATGAGTTAGCAATTAAGGCTTAGAGTCTTTTGTTCATCTGTTTTGATTTTTTTTTTTAAAAAAAAAAAAATAATGGCAAGAAGCAGTAAAGAGCCCCAACTAAGGCATGGGTCATGCCTTAGTCCGAAGGCATACTTGGTGTAATTTTTTTTTTTTTTTGGAAAATTAGAAGTAGTAAAGAGTAGGGTTTAAGGCATGGTCATGCTTAAACAGAATTCAAAATTTTCTAAGGCACGGTCACGCCTTAGAAATTTTTCTCGAATTCCTTTTAAAAACAACAAAGAGCTATCCCTAAGGCATAGGTCACGCCTTAGGACAATTTTAAATGCCATAATGGAATGGGAAACCCCTTTTAAGGTACGGTCATGCCTTAAGCTAAGACCTGTAAAATAAAACCAAAAATTAACACGATTAAATCCTAGAAATTAAAACTAAAAAAAACTAATAAACTAATAAACGAATAAAAATTAATTTGGGTTACCTCCCAAAAGCACTAATTTATAGTCAATTAGCTCGACTTAAACTTTCCTTTTATGTAAAAATTTGGAGTCGTATGGGAAATTCAAACTCTTTGAGAAAAATCTTGTGAATACACATCGAAGGCTCTAGTTGATCCCAAGTTAATGATTTCCATGCCAAAAATTTGAGTTCTTTAACGAAAATTCTCGCTTGCTCCTTTTGCCATTCTTTTGGTAGCTCATAAACAACATAAAATAATTGAAAAGGGGGCACATCAAATTGTATATCTTTAATTCCTACCATGAAAACTTCACACTTGGTCGGTTCACTAATGACCTCCAATGTACCTTCTTTTTTACTTATAACTAACTTTTTCCTTAATAATTTTTCCATGATGAGCTTCAACTGAGATAGAGATTTTAACATTTTCATTTGAATCGGCCTCTGTAATTGATGTGTCTGCAGCCATATCAACTACTAAACCTAATCGTGTGCATAAATTTTATGTTGAACTGTACAAACTATCATGCTGAGCATCTTTTGAAGAGAGAAAATTCATCATTAGTTCCTCCATCGATGGCTCAAAAGGGTTAATAGCCATCACCTCCTGGAATAAAAGAAAAAAAAAACAAGTGAAGAAAAAAATAGATACAAAAAAACCTAAATCAACAAAAACCCTTTAATCTAGCATTGCATAAAAATAGTCTTCAGTAACGGCGCCAAAAACTTGGTGCGTAATAAATACACACACTATAAAAGCAAGTGCACTTCGTCGACCAAGTAATATAGAGTACATAAAGTGTTGATCCCTCAAGGACTAAGCTGCAAACCTAAATGCAATCGGGTGCCTATTAATCTAGGCAGAGATTATTATATCTTTGATATTTGGTTTATAAAATAAATCCACTATGTGAGCGGACGACGTTTTCGATGAAACGCAAGACTTCCTTTCGGAAGGGGCACCTTGATTTCAGGCTGGACGCTCCCTCGCGTGGGGTTTTTGGATTAGAAATTCGTTTTTGGAAGATTAATTATTTCGTAAAAGAATCGAGACCTAAATCTCGATAAAAGGTACAGGAGTCGCCACCGGGCTCAGCTCAACTGGGAAATTACAGTGTAGCTGAACCAAAGCGGGAACTGCCACACTTTTCAGAGATCTAGGTTTGGACAAGTCCCTTATTTCATGTCTAATCAAAATAAAATGGCCAATGTTCTATAATGACACTTTAAATTGCTAAAATTGATTTTATTGAATAAATACATGCGGCGTGCATACATAATAATACAAAATAAAAGTAAAAGAATAAATATTTAAGAGGCTTACAATCCGATCGAAAGAAAAATAAAAACTCTCGACATCACAATACAAACGCCTAAAATACACGAGAATCTAAGAAAAATTTACAATCGCCTAAAATACACAGATTAATCTATTAAGTACATTAAAAATAAAAATAAAGAAATTAAATCTGCAAAACAGATGGTTAGCACAGATATATGGCACACCACATATAGCATTTAAGTTGAACAGAATCGGGAATTTTAGAGTTCGAAGGCATGCATTTGGGGGTAATCGGGTCGGCCGGCCTGATTAAACCTGAAAAACAGTTTTGAAACGTCCCTGTATTTTTGGTTTTGTGAGAAATCTTTTTGAAAATATTTTCCGGTTTATTTTAATTTAGCATACGAGGTGGGTCGGTTTTCGGGAAAACCGGATCTCCGTCGTGGTTTTGTTCTAAATGCAAAAACACCAAAAAATAAATCTAGGGTCGTGAATGCATACTCCAAAATTCATTTTTGATGATTTTTTATTTTTCGGGATTTTTCTGATTTTTATGAAATTTTTAGGATTTTATGAATTTTTTTTTTATTTTTAGGGAATTTCTGCTTCTAGCCGAGGACTACAGTCATGCGACTGTAGTTACAGTCATGCGACTGTAATCCTATCTTAAGCAGAAATCGCCAAAATAATTAAGTGAAAGAGCTAAAACTGAGGAAATTCAACAATAGTGGTACGCTATAGATCAAATGGCACAACTGTAATTACAGTCGTGCCCCTGTTCTTTGTGACAAGAACAGTCGTACGACTGTTCTTAGTTTTCTAGAAACAGAAACGCAAAAAGTTGGATAAAAATGCACAAAATCAACCAAAACACCCAGAAAGCATGAAAATAGGCGGGATTGAGGTGTGTTTACCTATTTGGCGCTGATCCACCAATGGTATGACCCCTGGTAATGCACCAGTCCACGTGAAATTGCTTCTTTTCCTTGGTGTGTTAAGGTTGCAAAAAGGGTCCAAAAATCCTCTAAAAAGTCACAGATTTGAGCAAGTTTATGGTCTGAAATTGATCTAAATTTCGTGTATCAAGTTAATCCTATGATTTCTAATTCTTTTTAGACATTAAGATACTGAAATTAGGAAGAAACGAATTGAAGAAAGTTGAGTCTCTTTTGGTTTTTTGCTCTTTCTTCTCTCTTTTTCTCTTTTCTCTCTCTCTCTCTCTAAACTTTTTTCTTAAGCTCAAAAATCTGCCCAAAAGTCCTTTCTCCTCTCTTTTTTTCTGCCTTTTATCTCTCTTCTTTTCTGGAAAATCTTGAGCATTAAATGCTCAAGATTTTCCACCATTTTTTTATTTTAGGGGTATGGGTTTGCAACCTGCCCCGACTTGACAGTCGTACGACTGTAACATGTCCCCACGACTGTAATTACAGTCGTGGTAATCAAGGCTTTTTTTTAGACCCAGAAAATTCCGTGTTCACATACTGTTTAGAACATATTAAATAAAATAATTCAAACTACGAATAAAATAAGATTGGTATAAGAAATCTAATGGGAAGGCTAACTAAGGCATCCGGTTTCACCTAACATACATTCTAGTAATTCTATAAGTCATACAACTAACTCAATTAAATTCCAAAGATAGCGATTTCCATAATTAATCAATACCGGTTTAGGCTATCGATTCCAATTCTCAACCTAAGCACTTAAACCTCTTAGTTCTAAGCAACTAAGCAATAAAGCATTAATTTCAACAAAACCTAGCACAAACTAGTGAGTCACAAAAGCAATGGTCATGAAATTATTGTGTTGTATGATTCTGTTAATTTAGTCATTTGGTCAATTATAAATTTACTAGAGGCATTGAAATTAATGGTCACGCATTCAAAGCATTAAGCATACACAACACAATCAATGGAAAATAATAGGAATTGAATTATATTAAAATTTAACAGAATTTCATCGAATATATGCTAAGATAATAAAGAGAAAGTTTAGAAGAAACTAGATAGTCGAGGTGATCGATGGAGAATTGTACAAATTGTTTATGTTGGTGGAATGAAACGCTCCAAACCCTAGCTTCTCAATCACGGCTTCCTCAAGTTCATGTCTCCAAGAACGTTCTTGCCAAGAGAAAAAAAAAAGAAAAACTAATAAAACTAAAACTAAAAACTAATGTTGAAATTCACCTCTTAAAACCTAAAACTAAAAAGGAAAGAATAATAATACTAATTTATTACAATTCTCTTTTGGGAAAACCACTCAAAAACACTCCCACTAAGAATAGGAGTAATGAAATAAGAAAAGATATCCCAAACAAAAGCTTTGACTCCGCTTTCAGAAGTCAAACCAGCAGCTTCTTTTAGGCCCACCAAAAATGCTGGCCAAAATCACTATTTCAGCTTCAAAACTCCAAAATCAACACCCCCTAAGGCATGGGTCATGCCTTAGGACTGCTCCTAGGCTGTTCCAAGTGAATTTTGCTCCTTTTTCATGCACTTTTAGCTCTATTATCCTCTTTAAGGTCCTAACAAAGAAATAGTGCAAAGGAAGTAAAATACGCCTTTAATGGAATAAAAATAACTCGATTAAAGCACATAAACCAAGGCAAAAAAAAAGCATATAAAATACAATTATCACATACCAGCAACCGCTGACAATGGGAATCCCGCCCAATCCATCACGCCTTCCAATAATATCATAGATAAGACTCCCCAATTATCAAATCCTGGTTTAGATACCCCCTCCCAGCTACCATCCTACCCATGGGTATATATTGGGACCACCACCGACCTCGGCGATAATGTTCGTACCAGAAACGGCAGACGATCAGAAGATGATAGCACTGTTCAAGCACTACTTCTCTTAGTTCTCAGTCCCAATCCAAGAGCCGCTAATGAAAAGCGGAGGATCTTGCTTCACAAACTAAATCTTGGAAATGCCATGCGATCCAAAGTTTAAACAGTTAAATTTCAAGAATTACAACAGCAAAATCGACCCTTGCATCCACTCAAGAAATTACAAAAACCGGATGGAGATAGCAAGAGCAAATAAAGGCCTAATGTCCAGGCTTTTTTCATCAACACTCATGGGCCCAGAATCCTACTAGTTCGAAACCCTGGAGCCAGCCTCAATCAATAGCTGGGAACAACAGAGAAAGCACTTCTATATGAAGTTCTATGGATCTGTGCCTACAAGAACCGCCATCCAGACCATGCATGATGTGAAGCAGCGACAAGGAGAATCCCTTTAGGACTTTGTGGACCAGTTCAACTTGGCAACAGTAGAGGTTCGGAAGCTAGACTTCCACACAGCACTGGAGGTTCTGGTAGCTAACACTACCAATGAGTGGTTGAGGGCTAACTTAGTCTTGAGAAAACCACAGAACGTAACTCAGATGATCTCCATGGCCAAAACCTTGATTGAGCTGGACGAGGTAGAGGCACTGGCCAGGAATCGTAAGGAATAAAAAAGGAAAACGGATGACAAACGGTCTAAGAGGGATAGACGGTACTCCAGACAGTCCAAAGGATTCACCCTTTTAAACCAACCATTTAGCAAGGTATTGGTGGCAGTGGAAGAAAGCTTGGATAGGAAAGGTCTCTCCTACCTCGAAGCAAGAAGAGGACAAATAATGGACGAAGATAAAAGCGCCTATTGTAAGTACCATCGAGTGAACGATCATGACACAAATGAGTGCAGACACTTAGTAGAAGATATTAAGGAACTGATCAAAAGAGGCAGGCTCCAAAAATTTATGGATAAGAAAGCCAGTAAAGAAGAGCCAAAATATCAAGATTCGGAGGAAATAAGCCCACCAAAAAGATGAAGGGTATGGTGATGGTGATAGTCGGAGGAGATCCACTAAGCAAAAAGGCTAGTAGAGCCTGAGAAATGGGAGAAAACAGTAAGCTGAACCTCCCTTTCTCGACCGGAAGTTAGGTCCAAGCAGGATATTCGGATGCCTTAGTCATGGAGGCACAGATAGAGGGATACACTGTCAAACATATCTCAGTGGACATAGGGAGCTTAACTAATATCATCATGAGGCACACGGTAGAGAAACTGAAAGTCATCCCTAGCTGGATCCATTAGTTCTTGCACCACTAGTCGAGCTAAGTGGGGACACAACACTAGTCATGGGGCAAGTTACATTGGACCTTGAAATTGGAGATGAGAAACATGTTTGGAGATCCAAAGCCGACTTCACAATTATAGAGTCCCCACTAGTGAATAATGTGATACTAGGAAGACCGTTCCTATCAGAGTTAGTAGCAGTGATGTCCATCTCGTACCTGATGCTATAGATACCAACTCCTACAGGATTAGCAGTGGTGAGAGGAAGCCAGCAAATAGCTCAAAGAACGTACTTGGCATCCCTACAACCCGAAAGATCCGATCCGAAACTTGAGGAAGCAAGAAAAGCATAACCAGTGGATGAGCTAGAAACACTGATGATAGCACCGGGCAACTGTATCCAGATCTCCAAGGAGCTTGATAACGATCTAAAAGAACAGATAGTTCAAGTAGTGAAGGAAGAGTAGAATACATTTACCTAGAAAATCAGTGACATTAGAGGAGTACCACTAGATATCATGAAACACTCTCTCAATGTCGATCCAGAAGTGACCCCGGTAATTCAAAAGAAATAGAAGTATGCGCTGGAAAGGCAGAGAGCAATAGAGGAGGAAATCTAGAAGCTTATGGACGTAGGACATATCCGGGAAGTCCACTACCTGAAATGGCTAGCAAACGTGGTAATGGTTAAAAAGTCAAATGAAAAATGGCGCATGTGCATCGATTTCATGGACCTCAACAAAGCATGCCCCAAGGACAGTTATCCACTGTCGAGCATAGATTAGTTGGTAGATTCCACAGCAAGATATGCGATTTATTCATGCTTGATGCGTCATCCGGATACCATCAGATCCTTATAGACCCAACTGATCAGGAGAAAACATCTTCCATTACTTATAAAGGGAAATACTTCTATTAAGTCAAAAACATAGGGACAACTTACCAGAGGTTGGTGAACAACATGTTCAAGGAGCAAATTGGAAAAACAATTGAAGACTACATAGACGACATGATCATCAAGAGTCGTACCTTGGCCGAACACCCTAAGATCTTAGAGAGACATTCTCCATTCTTCAAAAGTACAGACTCAAGCTCAATCTAGAAAAATGCGTATTCGGGCTGAGAGGAGGAAAGTTCTTAGGATTCATGATTTCGGAGAAAGGAATAGAGGCAAACCCAAAAAAGATAAAGGCCATATTGGAAATGACCCCTCCCAAAACATTAAATAAGATTTAGAAGCTGAATGGTAGGATCACAGCCTTGGGAAGATTCATCTCATTTTCTGCCAAGAGATGTTTGCCATTCTATAAAGCACTCAATAAAGGTCGAGCCTTCAAGTGGGATAAGAATGCCATGAAGTATTTAACCAAATTAAGCAGTTCCTGGTTTCCTTCCCCCCCCCTCCTCCTTATTACTTAACAGGCCAGTTGAAGGAGAGAAATTGTACTTGTACTTAGTTGCTATCGATGAGGCTGTGGGATAAGTTTTGGTAAGGGAAGAAGAGGGACAACAATTCCCAGTGTATTATATAAGCAAAGTGTTGAAAGGAGTGGAGACCAAATACCCAAGTATTGAGAAGCTGGCACTGGCCTTGTTGTCAACAGCTAATAGGCAGTGGCCATCGTCAGTGCTAGAATTTTCTATTAAAAAAAAAATCCAGCGTGTCACAACACTGTAATTACAGTCATGCGATTGTCCTTACAGTCATGCGACTGTAATCGAAATTACAGTCGTATGACTGTAAGGTCATGGCAGGTACGGCAGCCCATGCCCTGAGAGAGAAAAAGGAGGAGAAGCATTTAATGCTTCTGAGCGGGAAATCAAAAAAAGAAAAGAAGAAAGAGATAAAAAGAAAAGAAAAGGGAGAGAAAAGGGGATTCTAGTCTGAAAGCAGAGATTAGAGAAAAAAGACTGAGAGAGAATAGAGAGAAAAGGGAAGGGAAGAAACTCACAAAAACTCAAGCGTTACCTTCTATTTTTTCTTTTGATTCTTGATTGTTAATGTCTAAAACCGAATAGAAATAATAGGTTAACAACTTAACACTTAAACTGAATCAATTTCAAACTTAAATCAACTAAAATCCGTGACATTTTGGAGGATTTCAGACAACTCTCAAAACCTTTGCATACAAGGAAAAAGAAGTGATTTGAAGGGGAGTGGGGTGTTTCCAGCTGTCAATCCTATAGTGGATCAACGCCAAAGAGGTAAATATAATTTAAACCTTCATTTTCCTGCGTTTTTTGGGTGTTTTGATGTGATTTCATGCATAAAAACTCATTTTCTGTGCCTGCTATTTCTGGAAATCAAGAATAGCCGTGCGACTGTTCTTGTATTACAGTCGTACGAGTGTTCTTGATTTCCCCCGCTATTTCCCCTTTTGTCTAAATAAAATTTTGGCGATTTTCTGCATCAAGATGATTTACAGTCACACGACTGTAATCTCCGTCCAGAGGCAGAATTTCCGTTTTAATCCAGAAAAATTCCTAAAAATCCATAAAAATTCAGAAAAATCAGAAAATCATCAAAATGAATTTTGCTGTGTGTATTCACGACCTTTGATTTAATTTTTAGTATTATTGCATTTAGAACAATACAATGACGAAGACTCGGTTCTCCCAAAAACCGACCCACCTCACATGTTAAATTAAAGTAAACCGGAAAATAAAATGTTTTCAAATATGATTTTCTCATAAAACCAAAATACAGGGACGTTTCAAAATGTTTTCCAAGTCTAACCAAGCCGGCTAGCCGAGCCGATCCGGTTATCCCCCTAAATGCATGTTCCCAATTTCCAATTTCCCCACTCTGTCCTATTTGAGTCCTATCTGTGGCGTGCCGTAAACTGTGCTAACCCTCTGTTTTACAGCTTTTAGTTTCTTTTATTTTTATTTTTGATGTATTTAATAGATTAATTCGTGTATTTTAGGTAGTTGTATTTTTCTAGATAAATCGTGTATCTTAGGCGGTTGTAAAGTGAGGTTGAGAGTTTTCATTTTTATTAGATCGGGATGTAATAAATTAATTATTTACTGCTTTATTATTATTTGTGTATGTGCGCTACATGTTTTATTAAATAAAATTGACTTTAGAATTATAAAATACCATACTTGAACATTGACCAATTTTTATTTTGATTAGACACGAAATAGGGGACTTGTCCGGACCTAGATCTCTGGATAGTGTGGCGGTCATTCGTCGGGTTCAGCTACACTGAAATTTCCCGGTTGAGCTGAGCCGAGTGGCGACTCCTACACTCTTCATCGAGACTTAGGTCTCAGTTCTTTTATGAATTAATCTAATTTTCTAAAAACGAATTTTCATTCTAAAAGCCCCACGCGAGGGAGGGTTGCCTGAAATGAAGGCGCCCCTTTCGAAAGGGAGTCCGCGTTCCATCGAAAACGTCGTCCGCTCACAGCCATTTTTCCAAGCCTATAATATCATAGTCAGAACCAGATTCCCATTAAAGAAGGTGCTGCAAAGACCGGAGATGTCAGCAAGACTGAACCAATGGGCAATCTAGATGGGCAAGTTTGACATCCATTTCGAGCCGAGACAGGCCTTGAAGGCTCATGTCTTAGTAGGCTTTGTAGTGGAATTTGCTGGCTTAGAGCCAAACTCAGCGCCACCATCTGAAGAGTGGGACGTTTTCCTGAATAGGGCATCCTCACAGGAGGGGGCAAGAGCTGGAAATTACATCCGGGGCCTAAACCGGATACGCTTGCACTATTCAGTCAAGTTGGATTTCCCCACCACTAACTATGCGACGAAGTATGAAGCCATGATTAAGAGGCTAGAACAGGTCAAAGAAATTAGACCAGAAAGGGTCCAGATACTCAGGGATTCTAGGCTAGTGTCAAACCAGGTAAACAAATATTTCGAGATCAGAGACCCATCCATGAGTAATTATTAGGAGAAAGTCCAGATGTTGCTATAGCGAATTGAGCACCAAGGAACAGTTTGGAGGATAGAGAATATCCCCTGAGATGCAAATAGTGTAGCGCCTCGCCAAAGACTTTTTCGGCCAAGTAGAATGGCAGTACTTGTACTGTCTGTATGAAGTACAATCTCGCCTGAGTACCAAACAACTTGAGATTTTGACCGCAGAAACGGGACAGTTCGGGTTGGATGAAGCCCATCATTGACTTTCTCTGGAGGCAACTTTCTAGAAGGAGACTCAAAGGTAGGTCGAATCTCAAGGAAGTCCGCTAGATATGCGATTATCAGAGGGCAACTTTACCGGAAGTCATTTAGTCGCCTATGGTTGAAGTGCATCTTAATAGAAGAAGGAAATTATGTGCTGAGGGAGCTCTAGGAAAGAATATGCGATTCACATCAAGTTGCTTTGGCAACAGTATGGAAGGCTATGCTAATGGGGTATTTTTGAGAATCAATGAAGGAAATGCAGATTCCTATGTCACAGCATGCCACCAATGCTAAGTACATGCTAAGAAAACAAATCGGCCCCTAGTAGAACAGAAGCCAATCTTAACTGTGTGGCCTTTTACCACGTGGGGAGTAGACCTAGTTGGTTAGATGCCGAAAGTAAGCAGGCAACAAAAATGGTTGATAGTAGCGGTGGATCATTTCACCAAGTGGGTGGAGGCCGAAGTCGTCTCCACCATTACTCTAGAGAAAATGATAAGCTTTATTTAGGAGCACATTCTTAGCAGTTTCAGTATAGCGAAAGTCATTATCGCTGATAACAACACCCTATTTACCTCTAGGAAGTTTGTTGAATTCTACAAAAGCTTCTACATTAATCACAGAGGCAGTTGGATGGCTCACCCTCAAACTAATGGTATGACAGAAGTCACGAACCGAACCTTGTGTGAAAGGATTAAAAAGAGGTTGGAAGAGCACAAAGGGATATGGGCAGACTACCTCAATAGTGTTTTTTGGGCATACTAAACCATTTCAAGGCACGCGACAAGAGAGACGCCTTTCGCCATGACATACAGGATTGAGGCCGTTATTCTGGTGGAGATAGGATCCCCCAGTGATAGGGTAGTGTATTACAATAAAACACAGAACGATATCAACATCTGCTTCCATTTGGACTCGTTAGAGGAAAGACGGGACCGGGCCTTTATTCTCATGGCTGTTTACAAAAATAGGATAGCTAGGTACCACAACAGGAGAGTCAGAACAGTGGCCTTCCAACGGGGAGACTTGGTACTTCGAGTTACTGAAGCTTCACAGGTGTAGGAAGGCAAAGGAAAGTTAACAGTGCGATGGGAGGAGCCCTACCAAGTCGGGAAAGTCATAGGTTCGACCACCTATAAGTTGAGTCAGTTGGACGAGAAGGAGGTTCCACGTACATGGAATGCAAAAGCCCTCTAGAATTATTGTTAGAACTAGCTTTGGACTTGCAAATGTTGTACTCTTTTTCCCTCATCAATGGTTTTTTCCATAGGGTTTTCCTTGATGAGTTTTTTAAAGAGGCAATTTAGTAGGGCATTATAAGACTGTATTTTTCTGACTTTATATTAATAACAATTCGCTTTCAAATGTATTATTAAAGTGGTCCGGCTTTATATTATCAAAAGTTCGCTTTCGAATGTATTAAATATTATTATATTTATGGTTTTTAACTGACTCAAAATAGGACCAAAAGGGATCCTGAAAGAGTAAGGAGACATAAAAAAAAAACACGACAGTTGAAATGAAAAGAGTATTTGCATTAATGCCCCACTTACAGGGAAATGTAATTACATAAATGCTTACATAGAGGACTTTTAGAAAAACAAGAAGGCAGAGGCCCTAGCTAGTCTTCCGGGTTGGACGCATCCACCGCAGGCCCTGAAGTAGTCTCATTCACACTTCCGCTGCCAGAGATGAAGTGGCAGGATCTATTTTTGGCCTTGGTAAGGTAAGGTCTTTGATTTTCAGCACGGGGGAGGAAAGGGGAGAAAGATCCGCCTCTTGAGGGAAGTCCGCATCTATCTCATCAAAAGAGACATCCAGATATGCCTCAGCGCATTTTTTAAGGAGACGGTTGCCATATAGCAGGGCTAGTCACCCGTATGTCATGGTCCTTTCCTTCAACCACTCTTCTCTCATGGCAAGATTCGCCTGGTGCCTTTCCCTCTCCTTCTCCAAAGCCGCCTGGGACGTAGTCCAAGACCTCTTCAGAGCGATGATTTTAGACATGGCCATATCTAGGGCCTTCTATTTCTTGGCACTTTTCTTAGCAGCTTCGGCCAGTGCCTTCTCCATTTTCTTCCTCTCCAGTGCCCCGACAAGGTACTGGTTGTAGATGAGGTCCGCCTTCTTAACTCGTTTCAATTCCTCATACAGGCAAGGGATGGCCTACAAAAAGGAGAAGCGTAACTCTAATTATTTAGAAGAAGGAAAAAAGAGCTCAAAGGGCCTCACAGTGTATAGCTTACTCAGGAGCCAAGTTCTGATGGTACGGTTTCTGAGTCCGCCCATTCGAGCCGTGTCAGTTGATAGATACATCGTAGTGCTTAGTTCTAGTTATAGTAGAGGGTCTGCCAGGCTTGCCTTTTTCCCAAACTTTGATAGCAATATCTCCTTGATGGTGGGACCATCATCAGCTACAGTCTAAATAAAGTCTAGAACGATATCCTACAAGGGTGTTTGGCAATTAAGGAACTGTTAGTATGAAAAGGCATAGCAGAAGGGAGGAGTCTTACCATGTGAATCCTCTTGCCTTTGTCTGCAATGGAGGCAGTGGCAGATCTTTTTTTGCTTCTAGGAGCGGGCTCTATGTTTCCACCGAGAATAATGGCTGGTTCCATGAGACACAGGGTTGGTGTAAAAGGAACCGGTGGTATTGCTGTAGCATTAGCCATGGGTTGGGATCCCCTCTTTCAGGTTTTTGATGTTGCAACAGTATCAGCAAGTGACATCCCTATAAAAAATACAAGTACAGAATGAGTATAATGGAAGTTAGTACCTCGGCAGTCCTCCAGGGGATCATTAAAGAAAACTGGAAGTCTCATCCTATCGTGTAATATGGCTTAGGGTAGCCTCAGGCGGAGGGCCTTGACCGCGTATGAGAGCTTCCAGTACTTGGTAAGGACGGAGCTCAGTAACCCTAGGTTGATTCTCTCTTTGAGGGAAAATCTGTCTTTTGCCCCCTTTTATTTCTATGGTGCATTGAAAAGACCAGAGGAATAGAAATGCAGAAGCATTCTCCTTGCATCTAATGAAAAAGAATAGTTTTTTGAAGCCTTTGATAGATGAGGTGTGGCTCGTGAAGAACAGGAAGTCAGGGCCCTTCGCCAAAGTGAGGTGGTTGCTGTTCATGTTTTATTGGATGGGGGTGGCGATATGCTGGAACATGGCACCGATCAACTGGATGTCGAGGTTGTAACACAACCAGTACAAAGTGCAGATGTCCTCAATTACATTTGGATGTAATTGTGCCGGACACATATTGTATCGGTTCAGTATGCTGCAGATCTCTTTTGGTAAAGGGTAGGTAAATTCGCACTCGATATGGTGGAGGTATATGGAGAAAGAGCCTTTGGGGGGCTGGTGGACCCTCTGGTTGGGAGAAGGCTAGAGCCATTCACAGGTCTCTAGCTATGTGTAGGAGGTTTGCAGTCACCGTATCTCCCCCTTTATAATGGCGGATGCTATATTCACAATCCGAGAGGTCAGGGTCTTTTCTGTTTTCTTTTCTCCAAGGGTTTTGCCAATCGATGTGCGGTGATGCGGTATACTGGTGCATTGGTTTCTCTAGTGGATGACGTTCTTTCTGAGGATTCCGACGAGGACATCCTTATGAGGTCAGAGTCCACCTCTACTGGGGGTGATGGGAAACGACGTTCTAGGCTTGAAGACAAGGTGTAGTCAGGGGATTCCATGGAAAAGAGTTGTAGGTTTACAAAGTGGGTTCTTTTAGACACAAATACAGCTTTTCTAGGCACAATCTTAAAACAAACATACTAGAAAGGAAATCACAGAGGAAAGAAGACGAACTTACAGGTTTTGCTTTGAAGAAGTTAAGTGGAAGGCTGAGAGGAAGTTGTCGTCTATAGAGGCGAACTAAGTGAAAGAGTTGTAACCTCTAAAAACTGATGGGATGGCCAAAGGTCGCATCCCTTCAGAATCTGGCACGTGGTGAGGAGTTGATGGGCGCTCGACTCAAGGTTGGTGTTTTTGAAGTTTGAAGTGGAACCCTAAAGATTTCTTTGGGCTAGTGGGGGACTTCTGATGGCATCCAGATATTGTGATACTGGGTTCATCATCAGGTTTGCTAGCAGATACAGGGCCAGATTGGTAGAGACCGGGTCCGGACCAAGTTATTTCTGCCTGAAGTTAGGGAGGCGTTTCAGAAGAGGGAGATGGAGTTCTTGTCGACGTCTACCTGTGGTGGTGTGATTATAAAAGGTCTCATGTTTTACGTGGAATGTAAGGTGGAGGTCTTTTAGTCTGATTGAGATGGGAGCTTTGGGGCATTCCTAATCCAAAACAAACTCTACCACTGACCTTATAAAAGGAAGGAACGTAGAGGTAAAGAACTAACTGATTTCAATCAAGCTAATATAGCCAAAGATTGATATAATCAAGGCTAACTTGTTGGGATTCATCATTGGAAAAATAACGTGGCGCAGCGAAAAATACACCGTTTAAAATTTCCTAGAATCCACCTATCGTGTCCAATTACTATTGATTAGAATAAAATCAAATAAGAATCAAGAGAGATTAACTCACCGGATTCGTCTCCTCTAGAGACTGCTGCAGAATCGTTTCTTGAAACTGCGATCTCCAAAGTCCGGTGCACGACCAACTATTGAGCGGGAACCGGTGCTAACCGAAGATGCGAAGGAATGGAGGTTTAATGCTGGGATTTTCGGCTGTTTTGGGGCTGCTATTGGTGGCTGAAATTTCCAGCAATTAATTAGAGTTGAATTAGGGTTTTATTGCTTAAGTGTGCCCTTATATAGACACCTTGTCTAATTGGGTTCTAATTAGGTTAATTAAACCCAAGCCCACTAGGATTATAATTACATAAATAAACTTTAATTAAAAAGTATATACTATGTAATTTAATTCCATTTGGCTAAATTTAATTACCCCTAAATAAAATTAAATCACACTTAAGTTAATACAATACATGTATTTAATTTTCCTCCTTAGGAAAATTATTTAATTAATTGTTTACTTTATGTAATTCAATTAATTGATAAATTAATTAATTACATTATGTAAACTTATTAATTAAATTAAATTCAACCCAATGTCAATTAATTACCTTGACACCGAATGTCAACTAATTAATTAACGCATTCCTTTCAATGTACATTACATGTACAATTTCTATAAGTTCCAGCTCAGTTGATCTATGTGCACGATCCTATGGGTCTGTCTTTATGTTGGCAGTAGGCCCAAGGCCCACAGACTGTAAGTGGGTTCTAGCAAACCATTACAGCCCCCAATTAAGACAGAGATGCAGCAGTCTTTAGAAGACACTCACCCGGTAGTAATCTCATAGTGTCCTTTGCCTAACGATATCGATATGAATAAACAAGAGGCATGGTGTCTGTCATCCTCTTCTGTTGTTTATTATATTTCTTGATCTTGAGTTGACTGATTAATCAAATAAGCAACCAACTTATTTGGGTATGGCCATACACTTATCAGTCCCACTCATCAAGTGGCCAATGATATCATCTCAGTGTTACCCGAGTGGCAATTCCATCACTTCATCATCAATATCAACATGTTCACCGGTCCACCCAATCATACCCGTATTTAGCATCCTTTTACAGACCTGTTAGGCGTATGTCAAAGTGAACCGGATTCCATATCGATATTATAATGAAATCTGGTCTGAGGACAAAAGAGACCTACTCAAGAAAGACCTATGACGTAACAACCATGTGGCTTTCTTGTGCGGATCGATCCAGTCCCATGTCAACGACATGTACCTATATTCATGACTGACTATACAAGTACTATGGCTAGTTAAGAACTACCATACAGTCATCGAATATACAAGTCTGTGGTTCTATTCGTTCCCACGATTAGAACAGACCTGGGATAGGTTTTATGATTATCAATCAATGGATACTCTACTCATATTATAGCACAAGATATAAATGAAATAGATTAATTGCCTTTATTAATGTGACACAAATAATGTATTTATACAATGAGTCTTAATGTATAATACAAAATACAAGAATCCAATGCCCTAAGAACTAGGGCACACCAACATAACTTAGGTATCGTAGCATAACCTAAAGGTTATCGGTGTCTCATTCTTTTTGATTTGCAGGAACACAAGCAGATCCGGCCTAGCATAGTTCAAACCTAGATCTACCGGGGGATTTCTACCGAATCCATCATTTGGTGCGATGAGCATGGAATGGATTGAACAATGACTTCATCAAGTTCTAATAGTATGACAAATTCAGAGGCTACTATGGACAACTCTCCCACGGCCATGACGGCCCCATCACTGATGGCACTGAACTCATCAATGTCCCCCCAGGTGGCGGTGATTAATCTCATCCCCAGCAGCCTTAGCCCTACTGATGTCAGAGACTCAAACACGCAGTTCTTCAACTCTAGAATTTTAGCATGGCCAGTTCCTCCATTAGTGGTAACACATCCCCCTTGATCACGAGCATGGCAGGCGGCCTTTGGGTCAAGAGTAGCCATAAACCTCTTCTCGCAGCCCCAACCTGAGAAAGACCAGGTAGCGTGATACATTGCTTTTCTAGGGGTATAAGGCAGATGAATCAACCAAACCTCATTTTCCCGCGACATGGAGAATTCTCGGAGGCATACAAGTAAAGGTTGACAAAATGAACCCCACCCAATCCGTCAAGCCTTTTGGCAATATCACAGGCAAGACTCCCCAATTATCAGTCCCTGGTTTAGACACCCCCTCTCAGCTACCATCCTACCCATGAGTATATATTGGGACCACCACCGACCCCGGCAGCAACGTCTATACCAGAAAGGGTAGACGATCCGAAGATGATGGCCCTGTTCAAGCACTACTTCTTCCGGTTCTCAGTCCCAATCCAAGAGTCACTAGTGAAGAGTGAAGGATCTGAAGATGATGGCACTGTTTAAGCACTACTTCTCCAGGTTCTTAGTCCCAATCTAAGAGCCACTAATGAAGAGTGGAGGATCTTGCTTTACAAACTGAATCCTGGAAATGTCATGCGATCCAAAGTTTAAACAGCTGAATTTCAAAAATTACAAGAAAAAAACCAACCCTTACATCTACTCAAGAAATTATAAAAATTAGATGGAGATAGCTGGAACGAACGAAGGCTTAATGTGCAGGCTCTTTTCATCAATACTTGTGGGCCCGACATCCTACTGGTTCGAAACGCTGGAGCCAGCCTTAATCAATAGCTAGGAACAGCTAAGAGAGCAATTGTGCACGAAGTTCTATGGATTTGTGCCTACGGGAACCTCCAGTCGGACCCTACATGATGTGAAGCAGTAACAAGGAGAACCCTTTTGGGACTTTATGGACCAGTTCAACTTGGCAATAGTAGAGGTACGGAAGCTAGACTTCCATACAGCACCAGAGGCATTGATAGCTAACACTACCAATGAGCGATTGAGGGCTGACCTAGTCTTGAGGAAACCACAGAATATAACTCAGATGATCTCCATGTCTAAAACCTTTATTGAGCTGGATGAGGTAGGGGTGCCAGCCAGGAACCATAAGGAATCGGAAAGAAAAACGGATGACAGATGGTCCAAGAGGGATAGAAGGGACTCCAGACAGTTCGGAGGATTCACCTGAGGATTCAACAAGGTATTGGTGGCAGTGGAAAAAGGCTCGAACATTAAAGGTCTCTCTTACCCCAAAGCAAGGAGAGGACAAATAATGGGCGAAGATAAAAGCGCCTATTGTAAGTGCCATCGAGTGAATGGCCATGACACAGATGAATGCAGACACTTAGCGGAAGATATTGAGGAATTGATCAAGAGAGGCAGGCTCCAAAAATTTGTGGATAAGAAAGCAAGTAAGGAAGAGCCAAAAGATCAAGATTCAGAAGGAAGTAAGCCCGCTAAGAAGATGAAGGGCGTGATGATGGTGATAGCCGGAGGAGATCCGCCAAGCAAAAAGGCTAGGAGAGCTCAAGAAACGGGAGAAGACAGTAAGTTGAACCTCCCCTTCTCGACCGGAAGTTAGGTCCAAGCAGGACATTTGGACGCCTTAGTCATGGAGGTAGAGATAACGGGAGACACCGTCAAACGTATGTTGGTGGACACAGGGAGCTCAACCAATATCATCACGAGGCATGCGGTAGAAAAACTGAGAGTCATCCCTAGCCGGATCCACGGTTCATGCACCACTAGTCGAGCTAAGCGGGCACACAGTACCAATTATGGGGCCAGTTACATTGGACCTTGAAATTGTAGATGAGAAACATGTTTAGAGATCCAAAGCCGACTTCACAATTATAAAGTCCCCACTAGCGTATAATGCGATAAGTAAAATCTATGTAAAACATAATTAAAAGTAATGTTAAATATATATATATATATATATATATATATATATATATATATTCTAAACCTTTTAAATTTTTATAAATTTTGTAATTAAACCCGGATCAATTTTTTACTTTGAGCATTATGAAACCAAAATGGAATTTTTTTTCTTATTTGGATGTATAAGGAATGTCGGATTTTTCTTAAAAAAATTTATGAGCAATTAATTTGTTGATATAGGAATATTCCATTAATTGGTCAATAAACATTTCACTAACGAAAGATAATTATTTGACAAGCCTAAGTATATAATTTGCAAGAGAGATCATTACAAATAATGTTTAAAGAATATTTTTTTTATGGGAAAGACAACAAAGTTTGTTTGGCCAAAGTCAGTCGAAATTCATTTGTAAAATGTATTAGATAGTAATTTCACTATTCATAACAAGTTACTGAAGTAAAATTCGGATTTACCCCTCTAACACTCACTGCATGAACCAGCATATTTATAGTACAATTTATTCTACGTATATATTATTCTTATTTTAGCATATAATGTCTTAGTCCAATGTGGTATGAATTAATAAATTCATTATTATTTATTTCTTTTTATATATGCGATTAATTAAGAATAAGAATAGTAAAAAAATAGATTTGAATAGTGGAATTGAATTAAAGTAGTAATTACGAATATGGAAGAATTGGAAGGAGCCTATTTATACAAAAATCAATGTAAATTTATTTTTTGTGATTTTATTTATTTACAAGTTCATAAATAACATGGTAAATCAAAATTATTATAAAATTCCACCAAGTTTAAGGACTTTTTTACACTTATATAGGATAAGTAAATAAATAAGTTGTTTATAGCATATATTTTTTTAGGAAAAATATGAATCCAATTTGCATTTATCATTCTATTTTCTTTTTTTTTTTTTTTTTTAAAAGAAAAAAAAAAAAACTTTTTGAACATCCTCTGCCTTAGATCCAAAGAAAACTTGATTGGATGAAGATCATATGTTAGATCCAAAAAAATAGGGTCAACTTTCTATTACATTCAATTAATGCTTAAAATTATGGAATTTTTTTCTGATAGAACCTTTTTTTTTTTTTTAATTTTCATGTAAAAGTTAAAAAACATATATATAATATATATTTATGTTATAGTTTAGAAGGTTATGTTTTTAAATTCTTTTTAATAAACACGCCATCTTGAAAGCAATTTAATTGACTATACAATTAGGTCATTATCGAATTAAACCAAAGCAATTTATTATTATTAATTGATATTTGAAAAAAAGAAAAAGAAAACAACCATTTGCAATAAGTACACACTGTTATCTCACACCCAACTTCTACCCAATTTGCATTATTTATACACATTTATAGGTATCTAATTATACTCAAATCAACCTAATTGATAAAATGGTTTTTACCAATGTGAATTTTTAATTTCCAAATTTGACAACTGAAATTGAATATTAATTAAATTTGAATTTTAGCAACTGCTTTATGGAGCCATTTGTGCAGAAGAGAAAAATTTCTAATTGTGTATTTATTTAGTTAGGTTTTCCATATAGAATTTGCATAGTAAGTTGGTCAACAATTTCCTCTTCAGAATCCAAATTCAATAATATTATGAGAGTTTTATTGCAATGGCATAAATGGCTGTTATAAATACTAACTTATCCAAAAGTGACTTAATAATTATAATAATAATAAATTAGAGAATTTATGTATTTCGGCCTTTGTTGGTCTCATTAAGGCACCAACTAAAAACCCATTTACACAAAGCACCACATTATTTATTATACTTAACAATTATTTATTATAATTGTTGGTATAAATATAATTTCTCTCTATTTTAGATATGTAATTGATAATACATAGTTACAAGAAATTAGTGTATACTCTTGTATGTTTGATCAATTTAGATTATGATAAATTTGGGAGTACCTAACTTAATTGAAATATAATTAACTATTTTCACAACTTGTGGAACTTTTTTGATAAATTTTGTTTTAGTAAATACTCTTATATGTTTTCTTATAGATTATGATAAATTAGAAGATGGCCCCATGTGGGTTTTATTTTATTTTGGACCTGCAAATATTTATATCTGAAACCTTATTAATTTCGATTCCCATTAATACATATGTTTGAATTGACTTGTATCAGCCTACGGAATTTTGACTCGGATATGATTAAAAAAAAATTTATTATAATTCATCTGATTAAGAGATAATTGCTCTGTTTACGTGGATACAATCTAGTACTCCAAAAATAATTAATAAATAATTCACTTATAATTTTGAAAATCCAAGATAAAATAAAATTTTCTGAAAAAATTTTGAGTAGAAAATCCAAAGGTAGATATTCTTTCCAGGAAAAAAAAAAAAATCAGGCGTCATCCAGCCAAGTGAGAATGAATGATATCCAGGTGCCAAGAGCAGAATGACAATGACATGTTCCTTATTCAACATTTGGAAATTCTTGTTAATTAATTCATTAATTTTGAGTGCATCTCAGACTATTATTAATAGCATGATTATTAATTAATAATTATGATGCATGAGTGTAAATTTGACATTCACTTGAAGCTACATTCGAGGGGAAAAATCATAGGGTAACAAGAATATACTAGTGACAATTAACATATACTTCATAATCATACGTGGCTCAATGCTGAATTTAGAATCCGTACTTTCGAATATATATATATATATATATTTTTTAATCAATCATGCTCTGAATAACTATTATTATTATTATTATTATTATTATTATCATTATTTTGGAATGAAAGGTTGAAATTACATTAAAGCATATCAGCAACAGTTACATTCAGAATTGCAGAATGGGAAAATAATCTGAAAAAACAGGCTGAGAAGAAATTAAACCATGATGCACTAGTGCACGAGCAGTCTTGTTGGCATTTCACCTAACAAAATTAAACCAACAATGCAGTAATGAACATGCAATGAGCTTAAAATCTTAAAAAACAAGCCCAATATTACTAGACAAAAACTTAAAAGCATGAACCTTCAATTGATCTTTTGGTCTAATTATACTCATAAGATGATCTAATAATATACCAAAATTGATAGATTTCAGAGAAAAAAAACAAAGAAAAAAATTGTATACCCTCCATATGAAGAAAAATATAATTTTTGATACCCTTTTAACACCCATGATTAAGATGAGAGTATAGTATGAGAGATTGGACTTTGGGGTAAGTGTGCTTGACTTTTATATATATATATATATATATATATATTAAAAAAGACAAGACGTGCATAAGCATATAAGCAGTCCTAAGCAGAAGGGGTTGGCATGAGAGTCTATGTGAAGAGTAAGCCCTAACATGTCAACTTATGCATTGTCAATTACTGCTTTACTATTTTGATTCAAATTTCAAAGTTGCTATAAATGGAAATTCTTTATCTTCCCAATGTCACTATTTATATACTTTTTAAAAGACAAAAATATTAACATATAGTATGTTCTTATAATAAAAACACTAACTTTCGTCTTATTTACATGCTTCACCAGCAAAATACAGCTAATGAACAATTATTATTATTATATGGTGAGAATTTAATTTGTTTATGAGGACAATTTAATTGAAAAACTAAATGATTAAGATTCTAATTTTGCTAACATAGCACATTATATGTATTTAATGTTTACTGCAAATGCAGGATAATTTACATAATTATTCCTTTACATATAGTTATTAAAACAAATTAACTTAAAAATCAAAAACAAATTTGCTAATCCATCCTAACATTTCTTTCTCATAAACGAATATTCACGGTTATTGCTCCATAACACTAATATTTATTTTTGTTTCCTTCAACGATATATTTGAATGGAGCACACCAAGGGTCATTTTTATTGCCAAAAAGTTATAAAAATAAAAAATAAAAAATAAAATAAAAATAAATAAATTGTTGTCTTAGCTTTTGGCAACAATAGAAAAATTATTGCATGTTGTTACTAAAAATTTATTGCTATATATATTTACAGCAAAATATGTTGTAACTTTTTTGTCACTGATATATATATAACAATAACTTTTGGATATTTACTTTGATATTAATTTTTTGACAGTAAAAATTTGTTACCCTACAAAATTTTTTACTGTTGAAGTGTTAAAAATTGGAAAAAAAGAAAAAAAAGAAGGATTATCCCTTATTAAACCATACCTCTCTAATTAAGCTTCTCACATACAAAACTTGATATTAAGGCCATCTCCAACCATAACTCCAAATTTTCCACTCCAAATCCAATTTCCTCTATAATTTAGAGTGAGCTACAGTTCTTTTTCTCCAACCCTCCACTCCAAATTTCCACTCCAAATTAAAATATTATTACTTTATTCCTTTCCACCTAACTTTTTATTATTATTATATTCATTTTTACATATATTTATATTATTCATATCTTTTTATTAAATCATAAAAAAAATTAATATTAATAATTTATAAATAAATATATTTAATTACATAAAATTTTTTTAATGAATAAATAATTTTATTAAATAAAATCGTATAGGATGAAATAAAAATTAACACATTAATACATAATAGATAATATATATTAATTAAACCGGAATACAACCACACCATAAAAATCCATTTAAATACAACAATTTAATTAAACCGAAGTACAATATAAATACGATAATATTACAATACTACATAGACATTATTTCAAATCAAAAATACGTTTACACTACAAACACAATAAAAGTTAATAAAAAAAAAAGCACAATACAAAGTAGTAGTACATGATGAGCAATACATGTGTGTGCTATTAGTCTAACTGTGTGTTTTATGTAAAATAAAATTTATGTATGTGTATGTGTTCAAGTAAGTTGTATTGTACCGTATTGTCATATTTTGTAATGCAATGTCATTTATTTGGTATTAATTTTATATTTCCAAGTTGTATGTATATTAATATTTTTTTTATTTTCACCATTTTAATTTATTTTTGATATTTTATCATTATCAATTAATCAAATTTTAAGAATTTAAGCAAAATTATTAAAGTAATTCAAGACCACAAATACACATATAAATTAAATCAAACACACAAATTAATAAAAACACATAACCCAAATACTATAAATTGAATTTTTTATTTTTAAAACTAAAAAATAAAAAATTCAAAGAAAAAAAACAAATAAAAAAAGAAAAAAAGAAAAAAAGAAAAAAAAAACAAATAAAAAAAAGGAATGGTAGAAACAAATAAAAAAATAAAAAAATAAAGCAAAAAACAAAAAAAGAAAGAAAAAAGTAAGAAAAAAAAAAAAAAAAAAAGAATGGAGGGGAACAGTACCCCGCCAACATTGGAGGGGTACTGTTCCCCTCCAAAATTTTAGTGTAAAATTTGGTGGTGGGTTGGAGCAACCCACCACCAAATTTTGCATTTCCAATCCCAAATGGAGTGGGGTTGGAGATGCTCTAAGTGTATCCTTAATAACCCCTCAAAAACTCAATATCCAAGCATGTTATAAGTTTTGTTTGAAGTTTATTTCTGGCATTAACCCATAAATTCATCTTAATTAAATCAGTTCTTTTATCATGTAGTGTCATATCAATCAGAAAGTCACTTTCACTTGTTCCAATAATTATAGTAAGACAATTAACTGAATTTTGTAAAAACCATTTCCAAGTTATGCATCAAGCTCTACTCATTTGTTATAGCAACATTGTTACTTGTCATAGGCAATATTGGTAAAACTGTTAGATTATATATTCTAACGATGATATGTGTTATTTTAAATTAATTGACCAAAAAGTTTTAGAAAATAAAATTGATACTTGAAATTAATTTTAGTGCAAAATATAATTATTATGGACTTCAAATTCAAGAATCAAATTGACCTTTCTTATCCTCATCATTTAAGATGAAATTAGGCAAATTTCTGACACTACTTGATGAGCTCTATCAACTCTGTTGATTGATGGCAATAATACAGTTGGACATGATATAAGGAGATCTGTACTCGAGTACTCTTGACATTAATTTCTACGAAGACGTCTATTCAACCTAAGAATGAAAATCCTAAGAATGAAAATCCTGCCAAACGATGTTGTAATAATATAAGTAATTTAAATATTAAATTTTCCTGATTAACTTAATTTTTTTTTTTGATAGGATAATTTATTAACACATAGAAACACATCAAAGATAATAATAAAAATTATTTATTTTTTTATTAAACAAAAACTATCGTGAAGCTTACTTATTAGCTTAATCTTGGAAAAAACCTTCATAGTAAATCTGTGAGGCATTTTTCATAAGGGCATACTTCTCACAATATTGAGGCATGCATGGCGACATCAAAAGAAAGAAAGAAAAATTAATTCTGAAACTGAACATAACACTTTTGTTTTTATGAATATTCATCTTCAAATTTCATGGCATTTATTTATAAATACAAAATATCTTTATTTGATTCGAACGAAATAAAATATTTATAAGAATTCTTCCAAGAAACTAACATTAATTATATAGTATGTTGAACTAATTCAAAATTGTATGAATTTCTTTTCAGATAATTTACATTAGAAAAGAACTTAATAAAACCTTAAAAAAAACAGATAGTACTTTGAACTAAAAAAAAAAAAAACTTTCCTTTCAGAAATGTCGAAAACAAAGGAAAGGCTATCACCTATATACTAATTCAGAGATCATATCAAAATAATTAATATGGTTATTAGCCAACTACACATAGTAATTTTCAAGTCCCTAATATTGTTAGAGAAGCTTTATTATTATTTATTATTTTAATTGTTTTTAATTTTTGGAGGTGGAGAGATAAGTAATCCTTTATTCAAGTTGAATCATATTAAATTTGTTGTAGTTTCCTATGTATTTTCTGGGCGTTGCTAATAAATAAATTTTGGTGCTTTTAAGCTATCTATTTCTTGGAGTACTGTTGGATATTTAAATTGGGTTTAGCTGTTATAGTTCCTTTTAATTAGTTGACATTTAATTTCTTGGTGTTTTCTATTAAATTCTTAGGTGAAGAAAAAACTTTTCTCTCACTCTCTTAATTTATTTCTTCCTTTCTTCTTTCTTTCTTTTTTTTTTTTTTTTTTCTCTTAGTTATTTTTTCTTATTTAAAAAAAAAAAAAAAGAAAGATTTGTAGGAGATTGATTAGCCATAAAAGCAAAAGAGTTTTTCCTGTGGGAGTATAATGTTTTGGTCTGAATTAAAACACCGACCCCTCTCTTCTCTTCTTTTCTCTTCACTTCTCTTCCACCCCCCTAAAAGCAATGAATGAAGGGCTGCTTCCTGCAATTTGTTGTAATTGCATTATTTACTCCATTTTTCCCTCTTCTGCATTCTTCCTTGGGATTTTTCCTTTTCATTAATTCATTTCCTGCCCTCAATTTACACTCCAATTCAATTCAATCTACCCCTACCCCCCCTCTCCTCTTCCATAATTTAATTATGCTTTAATTCATAATAACTTAAAAAACCATCTATCTCTCTCCCCTTCTTTGTATATATAAATGACCTTTCTGGTTCAAAACTCACCTTCAATTTGATCCTTCCTTCTTTACTTACTCATTACTGATCATGTTTCTTCATCACTAACCTCTCCCTTTCTCCATATATTCTATTTCAGTACTTATTTCAATACTCTCCTCCTCCTTTCTCCTGCATAATTTCATTAATCTTAAGGTAACTATTTCTTATCTAAGCTAATTTAATCTAATGAGCTCTGTTTTCTTTTGTTGATGAATTGATAAGTGTAGTTAATTTCGATTTTTGTGTATAGAAAAGGTGAAAAGATGAGTCGAAGAAATGGAAATGGAAACGGACCTAAGCTTGACTTGAAGCTGAATTTGTCACCGCCGAGGGCAAATATACGAAGGGAGTCACCAACCCGATCAGCAACAGTATCGCCGCCAAGCTCGTGTGTATCATCGGAGGTGAACCAGGAAGACAACAACAATAGATACTGTAATAGTCCAGAGGCAACATCAATGGTGGTGGTAGGATGTCCAAGGTGTCTTATGTATGTGATGCTGTCTGAAGATGATCCAAAGTGTCCCAAATGCAAGAGTACTGTTTTGCTTGATTTTCTTCATGAAAACAAGAACAATTAGAACAAAAAAGAAGGAAACATGAATCTGCTAATAGGACTAGTATAAGTAGTTATTATCAGGTAGTGCTATCAGGGCCCCAATTTTTTAAGCTTTTGGGGGTAAAAAAAAAAATGAAAAATTGGAGCCCAGATAGCACTATTCTGTTTCTTTTTTTTTTTTTTTTCCTTTTTTTTTAATTTGTTTTTTAATTTTTTAATTTCAATGCTTTTTGTAGTCATAGAACAAAGCATATGGGCTAAACGGACTCAGAGGTAGTAGTAGTAGCAGTAGCAGTAGTATTTGTGTTGTGGTAATGTCTGAGTTCAAATTTTCTTCCCTGTTTAGCAGAAGTTAATGTAAGCCCAAATTTTCCCATCAATATTCTAATTAGGTACTAGTTTATTATTTTTTTTCTCTATTTATATATTTATTTAATCTTATATTACCTTAGATTCCAAGCAGAGCAGAGGAGATGGAAACTAACTCCAGTGGAGACTGGTTTAGAACTGCTGTGATTGTGCCATGTCAGTTCGATCATTGCAATTCTAGATTAATCCAGTTCGAAATCACAGTATAACTTTTAAGAGAGAGATTTAGTGTATGCTAGAGTAGCAGCTGGGTGTACACCAACAGGCCACATTGAGAAATCATTAGGCTCTGACGGGAGTTCCATGTCAGCTGAAAATATAATTGACAAGTGAATAATCAGTGAATTTACTTAGAATTCATGATAAGGCTAAAACTACGACAACAAATAGATGTTTCCTTTGTACTTTGAGAAACTGTTTTATAAGAAAATTGCAGATGTATGACTCGGGCCCCACCCTGTCCTCAAGAGTCTAATGCCCAACTGAATTTGTGTTTTCCAAATAAAAAATTTTACTATGGTCCCGCATTGGTCAAGAACTAGGAGATCACAGTAGAACTTCTCCAGACAAACATAGATATGCTCATATAAGCTCAAAATTTAACATAGTAAGCAAGTAATTTACTTGTAATTAACTAATTATCATCAATTATCTTTTCAATCCTAGAATGTAGACAAACTTAGGAGTCAGTTAATTAAAAGTGTATAAACCCACAATATGAAAAATGGATTTTACGTTTTTGATAAACTATTTTATGTGCTGATAAAAGAAAGCTGTGTTATAAAATAAACCCACAATATAAACAATGTTTTTACTTATTTGACCAAAGAAAGATTAGCTTCTAGATTAAAAGCATTCACCCACTTTTCAGGACCTTAAAGATCCGCAGGGGCAGATTTGGAAAGTGAAGGCAACAATTTAACGGCCTTCCTTTGCTAGTTAAGCAGGAATTAGACCAAGATCCAAACACAATGTTACATATGCATAAAACCATATCATTATTTAACAGAATACTAACATAAAATTGCAAGGACAGAGAGTAATATAAACAGACGAAATGTTTTATTTTAAGGGTAAATAAGTAAATGAAGAGGGCGAGGTTGGGTTGTTCGAGCATTGAAAAAAGAGGGACTATATTAGATTGAAAGACCATTAAAATCAAATAAATGCAATAGTAATTGAGACAGTTGAGAATAATGAAGGGTATTACGTCAGACGATAAATACAAAATTAATTCCACCTTCAGCACTCTATTTTTCAATCTTTTCTTTTCATTTCCTTCTCACTTAAACACTTTTAATTCTAATCACTCACTAAATCACTTGAAAAAAAATATAATAATAATAATAATAATGATGAAACTGATATATGTTCAAATTTTCAAATTTAAGCAGTTCTATAAATGCTCTAGTAGATTAGTGTTGAAATTAACAGAGGCAATGAGTATGCTAAAGTTTAGGTCATGCACATGCAAATTATCAAAAAAATAAAATAATTATGACGTCATGCTCACGAGGACAGAGGATAGAACAGTTCGAAAATCAGTATTCAAAGGGTTTTATGGAAAAATTACTCAGCCTGCTTCACTGTTTCTTTTAAAAATAGTTTTAAGTATTTTTCTAATACTTTTCTAAATACGATATGATTTTTATCAATTATGTATTTGAGACTGCTTTCTGCAGCCCTAAAAGCAGCTTTCAACTTTAAAAGTAGTTTTAAGTGTTTTTCTAGTGCTTTCCTAAATACAATCTGACTTTTATCAATTGTACATTTGAAGCTGTTTTCTGCAGCTCCAAAAGCAGCTTTCAGCCAAAGTAAAATTTCTCATACTTTGAGCTGCTTTCGGGGCTGCTGAAAGCTGCTCCAAACTGGCTCTAAGAGTTGTGTTTCATAATGGATAATGGATCAATTTTCTCCCTAAAGTTGGCTTATATAATCAATTTGGTCCAAAATCAATTTTTTGTATCAATTTGGCCCCTTCTTTTGCTTACATGTGTCATTGTGGGTTAATTTGACGTCAAATGTCAAGTTAAGGAGCCAAATTGATACTGAAACCTGATTATGGACCAAATTGATCATATAAGGCAATTTCACGGGTCATTTGACCCTTTTTACCCTACAATAGAATATACCATTAAATAACAAGAAATTGTCTGCCTCTAATGTTATCAAAGTTAGGACCAAAGTTTTCAATAGCAACTTTGACTTGCTCAATTAAAAACATAACTAGACAGCACACCAGATAAAGCATAAAGCATTAGGACCATTTTTGTACAGAAGAAAATATTTCCCAATACAACCCCAAAAGCATAAAACAGATCCCTATCAAATCCATCAATAAAATCCTGAGCTCAATTACTGAATGAAATCCTAGTCAAATTGTAGTTAGTGTCTGGAATCTTCCTATATCCATATCCAACGTTGCAAGAATTTCACACGCTAAGAATACAACGTTATTTCAATAATGATGTAAACTGCTATCTGTTGTGTTTGCGTTTGTCTTGGGTTGACAAGTCAAATTTAATTTTGACTTAACAAAACCATAATTATCCTAATCACATTTCCCAATCAACTTGCAATTAACAATATTTATTGCTGAATGAGAAAATAAGGTGACCTCATGATCTCATCTAAATTGCTAATTTGATGCTTAATTGTTACCCCCTCAAGGGTCATTTGATCCATTTAGTTTTCATGTAAACAAAATAAGCAAAAGATACAACTACCTTACATACGATTATGAACTGGCAGGTAAGTCAAATGTTCAAGGCATGAGATCCCCAAATTCTTATCAGCTTGCACTGGATGGACAACAGGACCTGCAATTGAAAGATCAAAAAATTAGCTCCAATAATGGAAGCACATCAAACCTTATCGGAAAGACTCTCACTTTGGATCGATGCCCACAAACACCATCTTTTTCTTTTCCCAAGCTGTTACAATAAAGCACATAGTACAGTAGTCTTTTCCGTTCGTGCAAAGGGAGACAAAATGAGAACAATGCAAAAGAATCACCGAATGAAAAGAGAAAGAGTTGATATCTCAATACAATATAAAAGAGCATCTTGATCTTACTTCAGTTTAATAAGAACGATATGCATTCAAACTTCCTTAATGAAAGCACTCTATGTGGACAGAGGATACCAAGAAAGCATATGCTATGAACATGAAACAAATCCATAAGAAAAATGAAAACTGGTAAGACAATTGACAGTTCATTCTTAAAGGCGAATAATCCGAACTTATACAATTTAGAGTACCACCTAATTCCATTCTTCATTTGAGTTCATAATAAAATACAATAATTAACCTGATAAAAATATATACAATGATCATGCCCACTACATGTTTCTCCAAACCAATGGTGGAACACATTAGAGCAAAGTTTTTAATATCAAGCATTCATGCAGATTGGTCAATCATGATCATTAATTTACAACCAGCCTCTCCTCAATTTCCTTTCTCAGGACCACATATGAACAATATCCAGGACAATCCAGCCATCAAAATTCATGTCATTTGTTATTCTCAAACTGGATACATGAATCATAATGGCACCAATATACAATCGCCGAAACTCAAGGTTCTACACATAACATTTTTTGTCCCAGTTACTGAAGCTTATAAATATCTGTCTATGCAATGTGCTAAACTCAATTCTTGCGCTGAAAAGTAAAATTTAATGTTTGTATAACATAAAGAATAGTAGTGGACATAAATTTCTCATGATATGAGAATGAAATGGCACATAGAAACATTCATATGGAACCCCACAAATCTTAACAATAAGAGAAAGTCTATGAAAAAGAAAAGGACCTGAGAAAATTTTGAGGATTAGGAAAAACCAACATGCCTTCAGAAAGAACGAACTAAAGAAGATAGCACTTCAAAACTAATTAACACACTAGGCAACAGGGCATCTCTTGGTTTAAATGAGGAAATCTGAAAAGAACAGACACATTTAATAGAGAAAATAATAAAGATGCAAGTAATTATGCAAACATCAGAAGCTCAAGTCCACCAAATGCAAAGGAACATGTAATAAGCTTCTCATGTGTGCTTGATTACTTGCAAACATCAGAATTTGTAACTTTTTTTCCTTGATTATGAAAATATAACGTATTTTGTTAATTTTCCTAACGTATCTTCCCATTGGCAAATACATGTTTATTATTACTCAGACGCATTTTCTTAATTAGAATTCAGCTGCCCTTCCTATTGGTTTATAATTTTCCTCGAGTTTGAATTACCTATCCACCTAGGACAGCTTAAAAGATATCCATATAACCTTGTCATTTTCCAGTCTTCTGATAATGAAGTTACAATGTTTTTAACTGAATTTAGGAGTGAACAGAGAGTTTCTCCTCTCTCAGCTGCAGTTATTCCACAAGAGACTAGCTACTGTTCAGAGCCTCAAATCAAACCCACATGTTCCTTTCCTCATTCTGGTTCAAGATACAACTTCTATAAGTCTTACCTCTTCAAGTCCAAATTCTAGAATTCATTGATTGATTGAGAATTTCCAGATATGACAGAAGAAACAAAAGAGTAGCTTAACATGTTTTACATTAGTAAATCTAGACATCAGATTTTCTTACATTACAAAACACCTATAATCCAATATCAATAAATCTACCTTCAGAACATTAATGTCCACAGTAATTTACACTTCTTTGCCTCCTAAATTAAATGCCAAAATAATCAATGCAGACCACGCCTCTAGCTAGTACTGTTTGAAAAGAGATCCATTTTTAGTCCTCAGTATGCCTTGACAATAAAGCATATTTTTCAAGCAGTGATAGAGGTACTTCCTGACCCATAAAAAAAAAGGTAATAATTTGTCCAAACTCCAGACAGCACTCAATCAAAACCTTTCATCATCTAAAGGTCCATTAAAGTACCTGATCCTCGTAAAAAATATAGACCACAACGAGAGAACCCAACTTGCATTGCAATGGAGACATCGGATTTCCCAATTATGTGATGAATAATACGTTACCAGTTCTATATGCAGATACTCCCCAACAGCAATATCCTAAACAAAAACAATAATCTTAAATAGAAAAGGAAAATACACGAACGTTTCAATTTTACGATAAATGAATAAGCTAAATTAATCCTAAAGTCGTTCTTTTGGATAACTCTCAGTGCTTGCCACGACATGTGCCCATCTAGAAGCAGTTTATGGCAAAGCAAGTCTTAAGTGAATAGTTTAGTTCGTGATAAAAACTGCAGGGAGAAGTATGTGAACAATGAACTGATATTCGAACTGAAGTTGAATAACTTTTTTAATGACAATCAGGAAGAGAATACACACATAATTTGTGGACTAGTTATGCAACAGGAAACGTGTGTTAAAGCAGACATGTACAAGGGAAATAAGATTTGACCATTAGCAAAAAATTTTACAAAAAAGGCCCAATAATAACTAAAAAGAGCAGGAGAACAAAGATCAATTATAGCACAAAAAAAGGCCAAACAAAGCCTTATTAGATCACAACAAAAAAACTTCCTACATTCATTTCATTGAGAACATGTACAACTGCTGAATATTCTCTAGCATAGAACCAACCATATAATGGTATGGATTTCTAAAACCTGACTAAGATGAAGTAATCAAGTATAATATATCGTTCATGTTACCTTACCTGTTCAAACTTTCTCCTCAAATTATCAAGTTTAAATATTTCATATGATTTCCATTAAGAGTGGGACCAGAAGTATGGAAAGCCTGACATGAAGTGCTAAGACGGAAATCATAAACCAACAACAAAACCTTTCAAGGATTCTCAGGGTACAATTCTACCCAACCACTACTACTTCTGATGTATTTGTCAACTATACCAAATTCCCTGTTTTGATCAACTCGCCTGGCATAGTTTTCAAGGGAGATGGGACCTTTCTTCAACCTCCTGTAGTAAATGACCTCCCATGGCCATAAACGTGCAGAACCAAAGTATGCCTCAGCAGGTAAATGCCTTTCACTTTCATTTTGGAAATGAAGCCCACAATAATGCTTTAGAACCATGGACAACTCCTCCGAGGAAATGCTTTTAGGATTGCGAACACATGAGCCAACAAGAGGTTCTGAATCTGGATTATTCATTGGAACAGGCACAGGTTCTGTAATCAATTCATCGGTATTTTGATAAACCACATCTGTATGGCTTTTAGGAGAGTCAGCTGTGTCTTTCTCCGCTGCTGCAGCTTCAGTGATATTTGTTACTTCATGTAGCAACCCAGATGCCAATGAATGGACCTCATTATCCTTTTCCAAAGGCTGGTCTTTCTTCATCTTAATTTCTTCCTTGGAAGGAAGCACTGCATTTTCATTATTCACTGCCACCATTATATTTTCATGCATTTTATCCTTGAAGCCACCATCACCATCTAATGGTTGATCTTGTTCAATGGAAAGCGCCTTGGGCTCTGGAGTCGTAGCGTTATCTGAAGATCCCTTCAGACTTAACTGGGCCTTGTTTGATGATGATGGTAAAGGTCGATCAATTGAGGCAAACAAGGATGTGCAGGAGCTCGACCTTACCCTCGACTTTCTGGATCTAGAATCAAGTGACATTGAACTAGACCTTGATTTGGATGATGGTGAATGTGCTATAGAAGATACTGACTTTGATCTGTTTTTGGGACAAGACCTTTTAACATGCTCAGTTGAGTGAGATTGGGAAGCAGTATAATGAGAATTGCTGGGAGACAAAATTGACATTCTTGTTTTCTTTTTGCCACGTCTTACTGATGTTCTAATTTCATTCCTACTTCTCTTATTCCCTCCATAGTTGTTCGTCCAATAATTATCAGCTCCCTCTCTGACAGGAGAGCTACCACTGCTTATTGGTCTTTGATGCTTCCCTAAACCAGATGATTTAACATCAGCCTTGATTCGTCTTTTTGCTACTGTATCCCTGCTAAACTGTAGCCTCTCCCTTGACCTGGACCTAATTCTTCTCACCTCAGTTTCACCTCTAGCTCTTCTCTGAATATCACCATCATGCCTTCTATCAAAGCTGGTAGAATTTCTAAACCAAGAATCTTCCTGGGGACAGTTGCGTATCTTGTGATCAGAGCCTCCACATCTGTAGCAAGTTACATTAAACTTCCTATTGCTAGGGCATTTCAACTTTCCATTAACTTTATCCCCACCTATATCCTTTGGAGGGCTTTTCCGGTAAGGAGAACCACCGGAATATGCATACTGATGGATACCATCATCATATTTCCTACTGTAACCTTGGTAAGTTTCATATCTCTCAAATTCAATAGCATTTCCAACACCATTTTCAATTGGTTGGTCATGGAATTTCTCACCCCATCTATCATTCTCCAGTGTATAGGGCTCAAATTTGCCAACTTCGTCTTCAGATTCTTCCCCACAGCCCTGATTCTCTGCACACAAGGCATCTTTGGCAACATCTTGATTGGACTCCACCTCTTTGTCATGCATGTCAGTCAACCCATGCCGTTTGCTGAAACCATCTGATTGCTTAACATTAATCCCACGATCCTGGTAGTTTGAACCCAACTTTCCTTTGAGCTTAACATAATCTTCTCCTTTCTCTGAATGCCTATCATGCTGGGGCTCAAAGGACCCAGCGGCCCTTGCTAATCTCTTAAATGGTCTAGGCTGTTTATTTGACCATGTGAGAGTCAATGGCTCACCACAAATATACCTATTTTGTAGTGCTCTCAAAGCGTTCTCGGCATCAGGTGGAAACTCATAAACTACAAACCCATATCCCTCTTTCAACCGCACACTGCATTGTCCAAATTTCTGGAAGACACGTTGAAGTTCATCTCTATGAATTTGTGGAGACAGATTACCAATATACAATGACATCTGCAGCAAAATTCCAATTCTTATATTTAAAAAAAAAAAAAAAAAGATCTCTATTTTTTTTTAAAAAAAAAAGGGGGCAAATGCACTTCTTTCAAGACAAACATAGTATTACTCAAGACAATGACAACATACTTATGCTGAAAAAGAAAATATATTGCCTGCCAGATAAAGAAAAACAGTTTGCATAGATTACTTCCTTTATGCAGTACCTCTATGATAAATAAATGACAGATTAGGTTGGGAAATCAACGCCAGATAGTTCTCATGCCTTATGATCAGCATGCCACCATAAAAGTATACAAAGTCACAGACAAGTACAAGGGCCTATGTTTTTCACTAAATTTTTGCTCTCTGGTGAGTCGGTGGGGTGAAAGAAACACTTACTTCTAGCATCCAGTGAACCCAAGAGCACAATAACTTCATAGTCTCTATTATCGTGGAAGATCCCATGCAAGCAAATAATCCAACAAAGCTAAGACTTGGTAAAAAAATATTTTCAAATTATATGATCTTCAAGGCAAAGAATTCTTTCACAAGAAGGATATAAGCCCACCCACTCTTTTTGTTTTTATTTTTGTTCTAATATTCCTTCAAAAGAATTTGGTAAAAAAAAAAAAAAGAACGACTACATCCTCCATTGTACTACAGTCTACAGCCAAAAAAGGAAAAACCCCTAGGGTCAAGAGTTACCTGCTGCATCACTATTAATAATGATAATCACTACCAGTAACAACAGCCTAATTTCAAATCCATATGCACATGTAAGTTAATAGAAAAGGAATTTACTACTACCAAACTTTGATTTGGAAGCTAAAACATAAGTTCGAGATAGAAATAGAAATTTCATTACAACAAGTTCAAACAGGGGAAGCTGAAAAAAACGCCGTAAAAAAGGGAGGGGGGGAGGAATGAATCATAAACGGAAATTTAATAAAAAATCTTATGTACATAAACAAGAAAATGCAACAAAGGATATAAGAAGTACAGAAATGGAGTAATACCACGAGAGAGTGGAAGAAACCAAGTGATTATTGCGAATGGGATGCTCTATCTCTCACGCACTCCTTCGTTGCTTGTTATTTGTACTGTAAGTCGAGGTTTGAATCGCCGATCAGCTGCTTGGTTGTGTTGTTTTATACATAACGATGAGTATGACGCTAGTTTTCCTTCCTGACTCTCTCTCCTGTTTTTTTTTTCCACTTTTACTTTTCGGGGTATTGTTGACGTGGCGGATTTTAACCGGTTCTGATCGGCAATTTTCACCATAGCCACTCGATCAGGTGAGAAATAACTAATAAGATAAAGGTAAAATTACAAATAAACTTCTAACTTTTGAGTAGTTACAATTTTAGCCCTTACAGTATAACGAAAAAGCATATTTCGTACATCTTGATTATTACAATGGACCAAAAAAGTGTAAATATCATTGTCAAATGGTATTTCTAGAGTCGGTTTAATTCATCAATCACTTATCTAAAATTTTAAATAAAAAATCAACCGCAAAATCAAATAGTTTTATCTACTTTTTGAAATCAAAGAAGTTTATGGTTACTTAAAAAAAAAAGGGGCAAAAATACAAACAAACGGGAAGGAAAAAAACACTATAACAAGTCAACGAACGAAGAACAATAATATGTATCATTTATTCATCTTTGAATTGATAATAAATCTCTGATAAAGTTAAAACATCAGTGACATTAATTAAAATTTGATGAGTGAGTTTAAATGAGCATATAATAATATTAAATGAGATCGATGTAGATGAGTTGTTTGAGTTGATGCCGGATTTCATTATTTGTTTTATTTTTGTCCATTTTAAGAATTGAAAATAAATTTTTCTTTAAATGAACGTTAAGGTTAGAGTTTATCATGCTAAAAAAATTTGTAAATCTGGAAATGAAAATTATGCAACACTAAGAAATAGTGCAGTATACACTCTACAAGCACAAATTATCTCATGAAAAATGTTGCTTTAATAAGGATTTGCTTATTTTGGCGGCCAAAAGTTTCCTAAGGACGTTAATTATTTCGATTTTTATTTATTTAACTCTTAATTTTTCAGTGCAATACATTCAACCTTCGATTAAATATAATAACAGACATTAATCAGTGAATGTAAAACTCAATTAAAATATTGTTATTAGTTTTGTATACATTTTAAATTCCATTTTTAACAATCTCAGAGCATGTTTTTATAAGTCTAATATGAATATGAAAAAATACAAACATCTCATTTCAAACTATAAAATTATTTTAGTGCTTTTCAAAATTACTAAAATACTTAATTCTAGTTTATCCATATTTTTCTCTCATCTTTTCACAATTTTAAAATAATTTCGCTATAGTTTTTCCGACTTTTTTTCACTAAGGTATAACTAATTATACTTTTATATCTTAAAGTATAGCTAATGTATAATCACTGTAATAGTATATCTTAAGAAATAACTAAGGTATAATCATTATAATAGTGTATCTTAAGATATAACTAAAGTGTAATCACTGTAATAGTGTATCTTAACGAATTGATTTAGTGGATTCTAAAAATATTATTTATATGATTTCCGTTATAGCAATTGTTATAAAAATATAAAAATTATGTATTTACGATCCCATTTAAATAGGAAAAAATTTAATAGTAAAAATTGAAGATTTTTTGTAAGAAAATTCATTTTTACAGGTGTTTGAGAAAATGTGGAACAAATACATAATTAAAGAATTTTTAATTTTGATAAAAGCTTTGTAAAAAAAAAATATTTTAAATAAAGAAAAAGAGAGAAAGAGATGGGCTTTGAAGAGTAGGGGGTCCATAAAGTGAGAGTCCAGAATAGCAAGTGGATAAGTGGGAAACAAACACAACCAAAATACCAGTCCACTTTATTCCCCCAAAAAAATCCTACCCACCCATCATCTTTCCTTCCCATTAAAATTACTTCTGTTTTTTCCTAATTGCTTCAATTTCTCTCTTCTTTATTCCCCTTCTTCGCCTTCATCGCTTTCCTTTTCATAGATTCTCCTGCTCCTCTTCCCTTCTCTCCCTAACTTTCAATCAGATCTCTTCAAACACTTACAGGCTACCCCCTCAACAATCCATGACGCTTGGCTCAGGTGGATCGAGTGTCGTGGGTAAGTCCGTCGATCTTTCTATACTTTACCCTTCTTTTTGTTTTTCCCTCTACCGCCTCTGATCTTTTGCTTTTCTCGTGTTATCTGGTAGAATCTTCTTATGGATTTGGTTTGTTTTATCTCTTTGATGCGTTTCTGATTTGGAGTTTCTTTTTGTGACATTGCGCTATTGAGATTTTTCTTCGGTTATTTCATTATGTTTTATGGTTTCTTTTGTTTATACTTGTGAATGATTCTTGATTTTGAGATAATCTGTTCATTTTTTTTAAGTTAATTCTGTGCTACTTAATTTGTATTCCAAAGTAAACTGTTTCTAGGTATCGACTGTTCAACTTAACTTCGAACATTTCGTTGGAGTCGGTTTTATTGCGAAATTATTGAAGTTTCTTATCCACTTTAGTTAAGCGTCATAATTGCCTAATTGGATAGCTCTTCGTCAAATTATGTGTTATGTTCTTATGTACTTGTTATCAAATTCCTCCATGGCTACTTTTTTTTGTTTGAAAAATATTTTAACCTGTTGATTTGCAAAGTCACTACCACTAGATTAGGATTCTACAGATTTACTGGATGCTTGACTCTTGTCCCGCCGTTGCTGCATAAGCAAATTGGATGAGTTTGCTTTTATTTTCTGATTGAGGGAGGTCAAATCCATTGGTGCAAGCATGTGCATGCTGGTGTGGATGGGTTTTTTTTATGTTTATTAATGTAGTTAGGATGAATTTTTAGCTCTTTCAGTTGTTGATTTTATTAAATAAGTTGGAGGTTTATTAACTACAAAGCTTATTTGTATCAGTTTTCTATTTGTGATGGAATTTTAGTCATTAGTATGCTGAGAATTTAACTGTTTTCTTACATTTCATTAGTTCTTTGTGACCATTTTGACAAAATTTTTGTCTACAATGTTAACTTACCTCAATGCAGACCTGCTCTGCAGCTTGATAACCAGTAACCTAATGATATTGAGTTGTGCTCACGTGAAGAATATAAATCTGAGTTTACATGTGTTTAGGAGAGAGATTACTATTGTTTTTTCTTCTCTTGATTGCTTCTGTTGAGACATTGAGAGATTGTCATGAATCTGAATGAATATTTTCGTGCTGTATTATTACTGAAAGCAGATAGAGATCTAATGTGATTCTAGACATTTGATTGACTTGACTTTGATTTATTTGAGTTTCCTCTTTATGTGTGTTCAGTGTAGAGGGGAAATACCTTTTTTTTTTTTTTCTTTTTGTGCCAGTTTGAGGTTGATCAAGCACCCTTTAGGTGGCCCCTTTCCCGGTTAAGATTTTTTGGTGTACACTAGGAGTTAAACTGAAGACCTAGCTTAAGCGACTTGAGGCCCTTACCATTAAGCCAACCTTAGTTACTGTACTTGAAATGCAATCTGCATCAGCATATTTGTCGTCAAAAGTGACATTGTTAGATGCTGATGCAGTTACTGTTAGGGGCTGATACTTGGGAGTTTGAAGGTTTTCATTATGCAAAAATGGGGAGTTGTTTCATTTTGAGTATAGTTGCTTGGTGCTAATTTTTCCTAAATAAAATATTTGGTGTAATGGGACATGTGAAGGGAACTACTTGTACAGTACGCTTGAAAATGTCAGAAGTCACTGCTGATGGCATTTTGACCAGCTAATAAAGTACTTGAGTGCTGTTACAGTGAACTTCTTTGAGAGTTACTGGTATTTATGCTACAGTAATTAGACAATTGACAACTTGCTAAATGCATTGTAGTATTTTATGCAACTGCATGTCAAGAACATTACTGATGCTATGACATGCAATTATTGGACCTAAGATCAATATGTTTAACTTCTGGATGAATTAACCTGTTGCAGAATGAAAATGTATTATCGTTGGTTTATATAACTATGAAAATGCATTTATTTACTCTCAAATGCTTAGTAATGGTAACCAACTGGTTTTTAGTATCATCACTCATCGTTTGAAGTTCAACTTTCGTATTTCCTGTGTTTTTCTTGTTGTAAAATTATGAGTGAAACTGTCTTTTTTGTGCGCAGTACCTCGGAATTTCAGATTGCTGGAAGAACTTGAACGTGGTGAAAAAGGTATTGGGGATGGTACTGTGAGCTATGGTATGGATGATGGTGATGACATTTACATGAGATCCTGGACTGGCACTATCATTGGTCCTCACAATGTAATGGCTTTATGTTATTGGAATGATCTTTTTACACTGTTGCATAAGATGAAAATTGTGTCATGCTTGTACATGCATGCCCTCATTTTATTCTGGATTGATGATCATCAAATTTATCATTGGGGTTCTGTACTTGGTTTATGCCAAAAATAGAAAAAATATTGCACTTTTAATATACAGCTTTAAATCAAATGTGATGTTAAGAATTTTGAGGAAAAGGTTACATCCACTTTGTTCAATGTAACTATTGCTGTTATTTTATTCTCTTCCTGTCTCTCTCTCTCTCTCTCTCTCCCCTCTTTTTACAATAGTTGTGTATAGTGGTTGCCTGATTGGCCTGTAGTTCCTTAACCTTCCCTTTTTTCTATTTGGTTCATATGTTATACTAAAACTCTGTTGTAAAGTTTGGAGGATGCTTCAAATTCGCTTTGAATATTAATCGCATAATCTTCTTGACTATGTGGTCAGTGAAGTATATAGTGACTAACTTTCAGACATAAATCTAGCATAACCTTCTTTTTTGTTTTCTTTTATGAAGATGATGATGTTTTTAACTTGGTATTGTTAATTTCTGATTAGGTTGGAGTGAAAGCTAGTAGGTGTTCATAACTCATGTTAGGCAGCAGAATTGACCATAATCTGTCCTTTTGTTTGATTTCTTGTCAAATTTAGAATTCCCACCAATTGTATTAGTAACTACTTACTCGTGGTTAAATGATTGTTGGGTCACTTGTTGTGCTGGCATAAAATAATTTTAATTGCCAGGTTAGAAAATTTCTCCTTATTGGATTGTTCAGATTGAATTCTAATATATTAACTGCAACGATGAATCTTTAAAGCTTTACATCAATTGAGATGAAGAAAAGCTTCTGTTTGGGTTGAGAGTATTTTTCATAAATTATACTTCAGAATGAAAAGTATGGTTGTTCATATCATGGGTTATGGTTTCTTATGTATTAGAAGGCTTTTGAGTCTATTAACTTTCACTTTCTTCTGTCAGACCGTACATGAAGGCCGAATTTATCAACTGAAGCTGTTTTGCGATAAAGATTACCCAGAGAAGCCACCGAGTGTCAGATTTCACTCGCGGATTAATATGACTTGCGTCAACCATGAAACTGGCGTGGTATGGTTATATTAGTACTCATTTGTGTGGACATTTTGTGTATGCAGCACTTTAAGTCATGTTGTTATGTCACTTATGACTGGAGTATATGTACTTTACTATGCTTCATTGCTTCTTTTCTTACCTTGGACGGCAGTGCTACATTTTTAGTAATAGCAACAATACTTTCATAGGGATTTAGTCTGTTTTTGTTGCTTTAAAGGTGTGATTGTGCTGGAAAGTAAAATAAGAACTTGAAATGTGCATATGCCAACTTCTTTACTGCAGGTGGAACCGAAGAAGTTTGGACTTCTGGCGAACTGGCAGCGTGAGTACACAATGGAGGATATACTGACACAGCTGAAGAAGGAGATGGCAGCCCCCCACAACCGGAAACTTGTTCAACCTCCGGAGGGTACCTACTTCTAGCTTTCAAGGTCATATAGATAAATCATATTGCATATGCAATATGCAACATATAGTTTGTAATGCTGTGTTTTTGTGGTGAAGTTTGGAACATACAGGGGAAAGCGCTTAAAATGCTTCTCCAATTACCCCTTCATGGCTTCATTGTCATTTTGTTGTCCTCTCTTATGATACTCTGTTGAAGGGATGCTGTTTGATTAACGTTTATTTATCTGTGTGTCAAATATTAAAGTTACTCATCAAGTTACCATATCAGATCAAATCAGCATGTCAAAATCGTCGCTCTGCTCTCTTTCTTTGATTGTTTTCTCTAAGAGTTTGTTTGGTTACAATTTGGTAGGGAGTAAGGGAGGATGAAAAAGGAAGAAATAATATATTTGGACAAATGTTGTCTGTTTTATTATTTATACCTAGTCATGTTCTTCCTTTTCCACTCTCCCTTCTAACATTGAACTTTAGCTGTGCAATTTTTTTGAGGTGGTTATTTTTGTTTATTGTTGTCGTTAGATAGCCTTTTTTTTTTTTAATATATTTGTTTAGTTAAATACAAACAAACGTGCAAGGCATTGTTGTTGAGAATTAAACACATTGAAATTATCCGTATGAAATACAAATATGTTTTGATTTTGTTCTGCTACCCATGAGTTCGGTAAATATATAACTGCATGCGAATTCTTTTGGAAGAAAAAAAAAAAAAGGCTTGGTGATTGGAACTGCAAGACTGGTAATTTGATATGATATAACTTCAACATTTAATGATGTATTAATTTAAAATCTTTGTGTAGTGAACTCATGATAACACAAATATCAATCAATTATATTCATAATGACATTGAGCCCTGGGCTTCCTGGATACGTGACATGATTTTACAGTTTAAGCTGTTAATTGAATTTCCGAAATATTTTTGGAATGATAATGCTGATTTATAAATGTTCTTTTTATATATAATTCTCATTCTTTTAATAATATTGATCAAAGAGTGCAATATCTGATGTTATGGAGATCGAAAACCTAAACTGAATGGTGGATAGGGGAGTGCATGAGTGTGTCGTTGCACCCCCCAAGTGCTGGAAATCACCTTGAGAATGATGGTTCTAGCATCGTCTCCCATTGATGCTGGGGAGGTGAGGGTGCTGCGATTGCAGCCTCCATTTCTCCTCCACTGCAGGTAACCTAGGTCATCAATTGGGGAGAAGATACATCCCAATCTAATTTATGCTGAGCCTTTTTTATTTTAGTTAAACACGAATTTGGTGCTATAGAAAGAAAAATTATAGTTAAATAAAAAATTACACAAGAAGGGTTGTTTTTCAACCCATGGGCTAAAAATACCCCAGCCCGGCAAAAGGTTTTGCCGGGTTCCTATTTTTTTTATGTTTTTAATAAAAACACAGCTGCTGGCACAAACCAGCAGCTGTGTCAGTTAGAGCGGCAACGGATAATACACTAACCCGGCAAAAGGTACTACTGGATTGGTTTAAAACTGTTTTGGTTATGAATATCGGCCTCTTTTGTTTCACGGGTTAGATACAACCCAACCCGTGAAACATGTGTTCTCTCTCCCTTTAAAGGGTGGGTTCAATTTTGAAGGGCATTATCTGCCCTTCAACTTTATTCACCTCAAGAGCTGAGTTTTCTCCTTTCTTACCATTTTTTTTTATCATAATTACAATTGTTTTTAGTTGTATTTCTTGTTTTTGTTTATTATAATTTTGTGCGTCTTGTTTAAATTTTTTTTTTCACAGATTTATATTTTAAAACTATAATCATTGTCTTTTTAACTCAATAAAATCAAATTTTCAAAAAATTTTATAACAATTTTAATAAAAGAATTTGTGTAATTTGTAGCATATTAACATTAAAAAATAAATTAAAATTATAAAAAATTTGAAATGATACGTCTACCAAATATAATCATAATAAAATAAAATTATTATTAATTAAAATATTACAAGAAGAAAATAACAAAGAAAAAATTTGAGAAAGTGAATTTCATTTTTAAATAACAAAGAAAAAAAATTCATGAACTAAAAAAATGAATCATATATTAAAAATGTAAATCAGTGAAAAAGAAATCAAACAAAAAAAAAAAATGAAAATGAGGTAAAATTTGCTTAAACATATTTTTACAATGTCTACGTAGCAATTATAAATACAAAAGAAGCAAGAAAAAGAAATACAACTAAACAACAATTGTAATTATGAAAAAAAAATAAAAATAAAAAAGAGAGAAAACTCACCAGTTGAGGTGAATAAAATTGAAGGGTAAATTGTTGGGATTTTTCATCGGAAATCATCCGATAAAAGCGGAAGAACTCGATGATTTCCTCAAATCCAGTCCCAGGAGCAATTGAAGTGAAAATTGTAAAACTTAAACTTTTAATAGAAAGATATTAAATTCTTACCAGGAATATCTCTTTCTAGAGATGGATGAAGACTGCAGAAATCAAACTAGATTCCCTTCTCGTTTTCGTACACGAACGCCTAACGAACACAACCCGTGCTAGCATTGGAAAAACAAAACTGTGGTGAGAAGGTGGCTAGGAAGATTTCGGCTATAGCTTCTTTTGGTTAGCATGGCCGAAATTTTCACCCTAGGTTTTTATACCTAGGGTGGCCGAATTCCCCTAGGGGAATTCAGGCCCAGCTTGGTTCCTTTTCATTCTGTGCGGACTTCCATGTTTTAATTTAGGTCCAGTCTAATTTTAATTATTCTGGTTTAAATTAATTTCAAGCCCAATTTTAATATACCCATGTATTTAATATATTACACCAAGTAATATATTATTTACATTTAAATTAAAATTAGTTTGACCAATTAATTTAATCCATCAAATTAAAATTAAATCTTCACAAAATAAAATCATATGTAAACCTATACATATGAATATTTCCACCTAAAAAATAATCTCATAATTAATCCAATTAATTATGAAGAACCAATTGAATATATTAATTTTATTATTGGGATCAATCCAATTGATCTTTATAATATAATTAACATATATATACATCTCTCTCTCCATAGTGTATACTCCAAGTATAAATGTGATTCCTTAAGTCTGTGTTCAGTCGTTCTATGTGTACGATCCCGTGGGTCCATCTTTATGTTGGCAGCGGGCCTTTGGCCCGCAGACTGCATTTGGGCTCTAGCAAGCTACTGCAGCCCCCAATTAAGATGGAGATGGCAGTCTAACTGTTATCATTACCCTGTAGTTTAAACTTGTACATCCCATGTCATTGATATCGGTGTCTAACACAAAGGCATGGATTGATCACCATCTTTTGTGTCGGACATTAACTTGATCCCAAATGCACTGAAACTCACAAACAAGTTCCCACCTGTTTGGGTGTGGCCACACTCTTATCAGTAATATTCATCAAGAGTCCGGTGATATCTTCCCAGTGGACTACTGAGTGACAAATCCCTTCTGTATATCCATAGTATTACCATGCTAAGCGACATCCCCGAAAGTACCCATACTTGGCACCTTATTACAGGCCCTTTAGGCGTACCCCTAAGCATGCAACCTCACATGTAACACCATCATATGGTCAGGTCAAAGGATCCATACAAGTACTACACGAGAATCACTTGTGATACTATACCATGTGGATTACTCGTTTAGTGGATCTATCCAGTACCATGCTCTCATGCATGTACCCATTAACTTGGTTGACATTCCATGTCCAATGACCGGTAAGACACCGCCATACAACTAGGTTAATGATAGTCTCTTGTTCCATTCATTCCCATGACTGGAACAGACTACGGATCTATTTATGGTCATATCGTTTACCCTATCCATGGTCTTACTGCCAAGTACATGACACTTGTCATCATGGATATAGATATGTCCATTGGATACTCCATTTAATATATTGCACAAGATAAATATAATAAATGAATTGATGCCTTTATTAATAACACAAATAGTATAATACATAAATCCAATAAATGTATAATACAAATACAAGGACCAATGCCTCGGGACTAGGGCATTTCCAACAATCTCCCACTTGCACTAGTTCCAACTAGGCATGGGCCTAATCCCTATAGACCTAGTATGACCCTCGTGCTTGGGCTGAGCCAGCGCCTTGGTCAACGGATCTGCGACATTATCTTCGGTGTCCACTCTGTGTAATGCAATGTCACCTCTCTCTGCGATTTCTAGTATGAGGTGAAACTTTCTGAGCACGTGCTTTGTGTTCTTATGTGACCGGGGCTCTTTAGCTTGTGCGACGGCCCCATTGTTGTCACAGAAGATATCGACTGGGTCCTGGATAGTTGGCACTACTCCCAACTCAGTGATAAACTTCTTTATCCACATAGCTTCCTTAGCCGCATCACACGCAGTGATGTACTCAGCTTCTGTTGTAGAGTTCGCTATGGTTGGCTGCTTTGAGCTCCTCTAGCTTACAGCACCATCATTCAGTAAAAATACATACCCAGACTGCGACTGGTACTCATCCTGGTCGGTCTGGAAGCTCGCATCAGTATACCCAGTAACTGATAGCACTTCCTGACCACCATACACTAAGAAGCTATCCTTAGTCCGGTTAAGGTACTTGAGGATTGCCTTGACAGCTCTCCAGTGATCCTCCCCGGGATCCTGCTGGTATCGGCTCGTCATACTCAGTGCAAAGGCGACATCAGGTCTCGTACATAACATTGAGTACATGATTGATCCAATAGCCGAAGCATATGGAACCAATTTCATGTTCTCCCTGTCCTCCCTTGTTTTAGGACAGTGTTTCTTACTAAGTTTCAGCCCATGGCCCATTGGCAAAAAACCTTTCTTGGCCCGGTCCATGCTGAATCTTTTCAGAACTTTGTCAATGTATGAAGCCTGACTTAGGCCCAGAAGTCGATTTGATCTATTCCTGTAGATCTTGATCCCTAGGATCATCTCAGCCTCGCCCAAGTCCTTCATTGCGAAGCACTTACTTAGCCACTGCTTTACCCCTTGCAGTGTAGGTATGTCGTTTCCAATGAGTAGGATGTCGTCTACATAAAGTACCAAGAATATGACAATGCTCCCACTAGTCCTCTTATACACACAAGACTCATCTTGATTCTGTATGAAGCCATATTCCTTTATGGCCTCATTGAATCTTAGATTCAAACTTCGGGATGCTTGCTTCAGTCCATAAATAGACCTTTGAAGTTTGCATACCCTTCCCCGATACTTCGGATCGACAAAACCCTCAGGTTGTGTCATGTACACATCCTCGAGTAGCTTTCCATTAAGGAAAGCGGTTTTGACATCCATCTGCCATACCTCATAGTCATACCATGCGGCTATAGCCAGTAGTATCCTGATGGATTTGAGCATGGCTACTGGTGAAAAAGTTTCATCATAGTCTATTCCATGGACTTGTCTGAAACCTTTTGCAACTAGACGCCCCTTGAAGGTATTATCAGCTTTTAGCTTGTAGCACCACTTGCAACCTATTACCTTAGCACCCGGAGGTGGATCAACCAAGTTCCAAACTTGATTATCGTACATAGATTGCATTTCTGCCTCCATGGCTTTACGCCAATTCGTAGACTGTGGGCTAGCCATAGCCTCCTGGTAGGTTTTGGGTTCTTCCTCATCCCAGATGAGAAGAGTTTGATCATCGGTGATGAGGAAACCATACCTCTCCGGTTCCCGACGATCCCTACCAGACCTTCTTGGTTCTTGTGTGGCCTGGGTCGGTGCTTCCAATTGTGGAAGCTCCACCTGGGCCTCCGAGTTGTCCTCTTCAGGAGCTTGTGGACCTTGAACTTCCCTGAGTTCAACATTGCTCCCACTATCTTTCTTGGAAAGGAACTCCTTTTCTAGAAAGACCCCCTTCCTTGTCACGAACACCTTGTTCTCGGCGGGGTTGTAGAAGTAATACCCTTTGGTTTCCCTAGGGTAGCCCACAAATAGGCATTTATCGGTTTTGGGCTCCAGCTTGCCACTAGTCAATTTCTTGACATGTGCTTCGCATCCCCAAATCCTTAGGAAAGACACATTGGGCTCCTTGCCCGTCCATATCTGATATGGGGTATTTTCCACTGCCTTAGTCGGAGTATTGTTTAAGATGAGAGCTGCTGTCTCGAGGGCGTGTCCCCAGAAACTAATTGGGAGAGATGCTTGACTCATCATTGAGCGGACCATGTCCAACAAGGTCCTATTCCTCCGTTCGGACACCCCATTCCATTGTGGTGTTCTGGGAGGAGTGAGCTGTGGAACTATTCCATGCTCTCTCAAGTATGAGTCAAACTCTAGGCTCATATACTCAACGCCTCGGTTCGACCGAAGGGTTTTCATTTCCTGCCTAGCTGATTCTGTACCTCATTCCTAAATTCCTTGAACCTATCAAGGGTCTCGGACTTGTGTTTCATCAGATAGACATAGCCATATCTACTGAAATCATCATTGAACGTGACAAAGTACAGATGCCCACCTTTGGTCGCTGCGCTCATAGGCCCACATACATCTGAATGTATCAGGTCCAATAAGCCAGTGGCCCTTTCAGCCTTCTTGCTAAAAGGCGCCTTTGTCATCTTGCCTCGTAAACATGATTCGCATGTATCAATTGACTCCAAGTCAAATGACCCTAGGACTCCAGCTTTGTGAGGTCTAGCAATGCGCTTCTCGTTTATATGGCCACGACGACAATGCCATAGGTAGACAGGATTAAGTTCGTTAGGCTTAACCCTTTTAGTGTTTATGTTATAGATATGATTGGTTTCATTTAAGTTTAGGATATATAGGCCATTATTTAATAGAGCATCTCCATAAAATAATCCCTCTCTAGATATAGAAATTCGACCATTAGAAATAGTGAAAATAAATCCAGAAATATCCAACATTGATATAGAAATAATATTCCTGCACATAGCAGGTACAAAGTAACAATGTTCTAAAATCAAAAGCAATCCACTGGGCATCACAAGGTGGTATTCGCCGATCTCTATGGCAGCAACCCTTACTCCATTCCCGACCCGCAAGTCCACCTCTCCTGACCCCAGTGACCTTCTGTTCTTAAGTCCATGCACATTACAACAAATGTGAGAACCACATCCAGTATCCAATACCCAGGATGTTGAAACAGTAAGGTTAATATCTATAACATAAATACCTGAAGAGGACGCACCTTGGCCCCTTCTTTGCTCTCCCATCAGCCTAGGACACGATCTATTTCAATGGCCCGCCTGTCTACACCCGAAACAGACATCTTCAGGACCTGCCTTCTGCTGGGCCTTGGGTTGGGCCTTGGCCTTCTTAGCCTTGGCCTTCTTGGCCTTGGCCTTGGTTCTTTGGCCTTACCCTTGGCAACAGGGGGGTTCCCCTTGTTGACCAGCAGCACCGGAGTAGTCTTTTTGATCGACTGCTTGGTGAGCTTAAGCATCCCATGCAGCTCACTGACAGTACGGTTCATCCCTTGCATATTGTAGTTCAGGATGAACTGATCATAAGAGTCCAGCAAGGACCCGATGATTGTGTCCACTGCCAACTCTTGAGAGACAGGCGATCCGAGAAGGGCCAAAGTGTCCAAATAGCCCTTCATCTTGAGCATGTGTGCGCTCACAGATGTCCCGGCCCCCATCTTACAAGAGTGGAATGCCTTATTGGTCAGGTACCTTTCCTGACGAGCTTGCTCCTGAAACATCTCATTTAGAGTTGTTATCATAGCATAGGCTTGATGGTCCATAAACTGTTTTTGCAGTTCGGGGACCATGCAGGCCAACATAAGGCATGTCACATCCCTATTGTCCTTGACATGCGCCTCGTATTCCTCCAGCTGGGCAGCCGGTGGATTACGTTCTTGAGGCGCAGCCGGCACAGGCCTTTCCAGTACATACTCTTTTGACTCTTGTCTTAGAACAATCCTTAAGTTCCTAGACCAGTCTAAAAAGTTAGGACCGGAAAGCTTGTCCTTTTCAAGAATAGATCGCAGTGATAAGGTATTATTGTTTGCCATTTGAGAGTTTCTACACAGAAAAACATTTAGAGTGTTAATAAAGGACTTTAATTATTATTCTTATATAAAATTAATAATGAATCATGTTATTAATTTAAACCGAGTTGTTGGGCTCATGGGCCGAGATCCATATTTCATCAAAATATAGCCAAACGAGGGTTTGGTACAACTATACCTTAATTATTTAGGTAGAAACGCCGTCCAATCCCAACCTAGGGACTCTCGGTTTGATGGGCTTGTTGGCACTTACCCATCTGTGCTTAGGACCAGGAGAATCGTACTACCCACGCTAAGTCAAAACCTCCATTCAAGTGTTGGAGTATCCCATACTCTAACCCAATACAAAGTAACAATACTCCAGTGTATCCTGCAAAGGCATGGTCCACAACTGGCCTATTCCCACCTCGAGTCGGTTTTGAATGAGGGAAGCACTTTTAAGCGACTTAGTAATTCCATTTGGTTATTATATTCAATTTATAACGGCTTACATACATGAGACGGGTGAAATGCTATTGGATCATACATTCATACATGCAAATAAACAAAAAGCATAATTAAATAAAAATAAAATGGATTGCTATGGGCCTATATTACATCCTAATATTATTCTAGTAAACCTATACTAGAAATGAATATCAGGTGGGCCTCCATCTTTTCCTTCTGGGCTTGCACCTCCACTTGGGCTCACCACTCCATGGGCTTCTTTTTTTACAAATTTTATAATATTTGAATAAAATAAAATTACATTAAAAAAAGAAAAACGACATGCAGGCCGTATTTGCCCAAAAAGAAAATACAACCCATCTTGTACAAGGCCCAATAGCATCCAACCATATAAACATTTAATCATACATATGCATCCAATACATATAATTCATAAGCATGTTACAATGCATGATTTAAGCCCATTTCAATTATGTCCAAGCCATTATTAAGAAATCGTCAATTTTGGCCCACCATGGTTCTAATCCTTAACAGGCTTTGGGCCTCCAGCCCAGGCATTCCAACTGCTCCCACTGGAATTGGGAAACCATGGGTCCAATTCAGCCGTCCAAGTAATTGTGCCAAAATTACCCGAACCAATTTCAATTAACCATATTAATTTCCAAAATTAATATCACATGAATAAAATAAAATTTCATTCAAGAAACCACACGCATTTAAATTGCATAAATTTAAACACACAAATTTTAAAACCAATTAAAATTTCAAAACTGGGCCCTGGGCCCGAGACCCGCCAAATCCAAAATTACTGGGCCTGGACCGCTGCAGCTAGGGCAACAGAGTTGCCCTAGCAGCAGCAGCCTAACGGCTGCCCGCTGCAGCCACTGCCCAGCAACAAGCAACGGCTGCCGCCGCCGCTCACACCGGCGACGGCGATTCCTCCGCCGGCAGCCCCGCATCCCGGGAGCCAGATTTTTTTTTAAAAAAAAAACAAAAAAAAGAAATTCAATTCAACAACAAATATCAACTAAATATTCCATTCATCAATCAAAAAGAAATTCACCAAGAATTCCAAAAACATACAATTAAATTAAACTAACATAAACCTATATGCAAATTTAATTTCAATTGTACAAAATAAATGGGAAAAATCTTAAACCCAAACCAAGAACCCCAATAAAAAATCTCCAATTTTAAAACATGGGATTCAACCAATTAAACAATTTCCACGGATCAAAAGCCTGCTCTGATACCAGTGTTGGGATTTTTTACCAGAAATCACCCGATAAAAGCGGAAGAACGCGATGATTTCCTCAAATCCAGTCACAGGAGCAATTGAAGTGAAAATTGTAAAACTTAAAATTTTAATAGAAAGAGATTAAATTCTTACCAGGAATATCTCTTTCTAGAGATGGATGAAGACTGCAGAAATCAAACTAGATTCCCTCTTCGTTTTCATACACGAACGCCTAACGAACACAACCCGTGCTAGCGTTGGAAAAACAAAACTATGGTGAGAAGGTGGCTAGGAAGATTTCGGCTATAGCTTCTTTTGGTTAGCATGGCCGAAATTTTCACCCTAGGTTTTTATACCTAGGGTGGCCGAATTCCCCTAGGGGAATTCGAGCCCAGCTTGGCTCCTTTTCATTCTGTGCGGGCTTCCATGTTTTAATTTAGGCCCAGCCTAATTTTAATTATTCTGGTTTAAATTAATTTCAAGCCCAATTTTAATATACCCATGTATTTAATATATTACACCAAGTAATATATTATTTACATTTAAATTAAAATTAGTTTGACCAATTAATTTAATCCATCAAATTAAAATTAAATTTTCACAAAATAAAATCATATGTAAACCTATACATATGAATATTTCCACCTAGGAAATAATCTCATAATTAATCCAATTAATTATGAAGAGCCAATTGAATATATTAATTTTATTATTGGGATCAATCCAATTGATCTTTATAATATAATTAACATATATATACATCTCTCTCTCCATAGTGTATACTCCAAGTATACATGTGATTCCTTAAGTCTGTGTTCAGTCGTTCTATGTGTACGATCCCGTGGGCTCATCTTTATGTTGGCAGCCGGCCTTTGACCTGCAGACTGGAGTTGGGCTCTAGCAAGCCACTGCAGCCCCCAATTAAGATGGAGATAGCAGTCTAGCTGTTATCATTACCCTGTAGTTTAAACTTATACATCCCATGTCATTGATATCGGTGTCTAACACAAAGGCATGGATTAATCACCCTCTTTTGTGTCGGACATTAACTTGATCCCAAATGCACTGAAGTTCACAAACAAGTTCCCACCTGTTTGGGTGTGGCCACACTCTTATCAGTAACATTCATCAAGAGGCCGGTGATATCTTCCCAGTGGACTACTAAGTGACAAATCCCTTCTGCATATCCATAGTATTACCATGCTAAGCGACATACCCGAAAGTACTCATACTTGGCACCCTATTACAGGCCCTTTAGGCGTACCCCTAAGCATGCAACCTCACATGTAACACCATCATATGGTCAGCTCAAATGATCCATACAAGTACTACACGAGAATCACTTGTGATACTATACCATGTGGATTACTCGTTTAGTGGATCTATCCAGTACCATGCTCCCATGCATGTACCCATTAACTTGGTTGACATTTCATATCCAATGACCGGTAAGACACCGCCATACAACCAGGTTAATGATAGTCTGTTGTTCCATTCATTCCCATGACTGGAACAGACTACGGATCTATTTATGGTCATATCGTTTACCCTATCCATGGTCTTACTGCCAAGTGCATGACACTTGTCATCATGGATATAGATATGTCCATTGGATACTCCATTTAATATATTGCACAAGATAAATATAATAAATGAATTGATGCCTTTATTAATAACACAAATAGTATAATACATAAATCCAATAAATGTATAATACAAATACAAGGACCAATACCTCGGGACTAGGGCATTTCCAACACAAATAATGCCCTTCAAAATTGAATTCCACATGTTTCACTGGTTGGGTTGTAATCAACCCGTGAAACAATTAAGTGGACACCAAACCAATTTTTAACCTATGGATTTAAAAACAGTCACTTTTCTCTTTTTTCTTTTTTTTTTTTTCTTTAATTAGACCCACATTTATAATTTTTTCTTCCTATAGCACCAAAAAAGTAGTTAATTCTTTTTTTCTTTTTTTTTTTTCGCTCCAAGACCAAAACGACATCACTTTTGTTCTAGAGAGAAAAAAAAAAGGGATAAAAGAGGTGACAATTATGTATACGACCTGTTGATGCGACATGAATTTAGTGGATTTGGGTTTGATTAAACATGTAATGAGTTATTTTTGAATTGATACGAAAGTGACACGATAATTTTTGTACCGGGTTAGGGTTGGCATGCTAATCCGAAAATGACACGGATATTTAAAATTTATTATTATATTTTCCTATATTTTTACATGTCACTATTAAAAAATGTAATATAAAATATAAAACTCACAAACACAAAATAATTTTTCAATAATTTTACATATCATTCTTAATAGATGTAGTAAAATGACACATAAATACGAACAAAACATAATCCAAAATAAAAAATAGTACGTTAAGATTTGTAAAATAGGTTTTGGATTAATATTTTAGGTCGATAAAAGTTAAATTGTTAATTTAGATACGACATAAATATTTGAAATTTTTAATATTTCCTTAATTATATTTTTGCATGTCTCCTGAAAACACGACACGAACACTATTGTGTTAACTCGATTATGACACGAAAATTTTTTTGTCGTGTTCGGGTTTTGCTCACTGAAACACGAACCCGAATATGACCCACTTACACGAATTGCCACCCCTAGATAAAATCCCATCTTGGTATCTTCCTCTTATATTTATCATTTCTCTAACCAAATCTCACTCCATCATTGATGCAGCAAAAATTTCGAACAAAAACATTAAGATCCGATGATCGTGAACGATATCTGAAATTAGCCTTCTACTAATTGAATTTCGCAAAATTCATAAAAGCATGGAATTGAAATTAATTCCGAAAATATTATTGATCAAAAAACTGATTATTACAAACTACATTATATCCTATTTATTGGCAAAATATTGTAAATGTAATAAAACTCCTAAATAATCAAAACTTCTAGATAGTCTAATTCCTAATTAGATTAAATAAGAAAAAAAATATTAAATAAATTAAAATACAAACAAAATAGCAACTCTTTTCAATTTAGGATTCTTAGAATAAAATCTATTCATAATCATAATTATAAAATAATTACAACTAAAATAAATATACAATTTAAAATATATCTTTAATTTATTTTCATCACAATTAACTATTTCAAAATCAAATTACTGATCCTTTTTATTACTTGTGGTCCGCATCAATCATCCTTTTCACGACTGGCCACCTTCTGTCATCCATCATTTTATTTTTTTCCAAACTTGAACCATCCATTTAAGGAGGAATACACCTACCCCCGTAAATATTAAAATTGCTATTATGGCAGTATGTTTATTTTCTCTTATATATGCCTGTCATAAAAGATATAAAAGGAATTCCTCTATTTATGTATTTTTTTAATTCCGCTATCTTTCCATTACTTGGCGCATCAATTGGAATTGTGATTGGAGATTTGTTAGTTAGAAATACAACGAATTATCAACCCATAATCTAGTAATTATTCTATGTTTTGTTTTTTTTTTTTTTTCCCTTATAGTACATTCTATATTTTAGTTAGATATCGAATATAGTATCTCTACTATATATATATATATAAGCAAATAATTGCATATATTCAATTAGTAGTTTAATAGTTGAATTTTTATGCCTCATAATGTAGGAGAGATTATAAGTCTACTATCATATTTTTCATACAATTTTTTTTATACACACCAACAAAAAAAAAAAAAAAAAAAAATCTAAATAGTCAAATGAATGCATCATTGGGAATTAAATAGAAGTATTATATATAATGGGTAACGGGAAAACGGTCTACAATAATTTAACTTTGTTCATTTTTTCTCAACAAATTCTATCATAAATGAATATTCACTTATAAAACATAAAATTAAGTTAGAATTTATATAATGAAAAGTAAAATTGGATTAAAATGTCTTCTAAGCAGTATTGAGTTTTGTTTGTTCAGCTTGAGAGTAAAATTAATTTTTCCCAATCATACTGGACACACAGTATACCTTTATCCCTATAAACAAAACTTACATATAATCTAAGTCATTTATTATATTAAACTTAAATACAGAATTCATTAACAAAAATGTGGGATTGAGAATTAAGGATATCAAAAAGAAAAAATTTTTGTTCATCACCCGCATAATCCATACGGGGATTTTTTTTTTAATTTTAAATAATAATTAAAAATTAAATTTATTAAATATAACAAAATAGGATGTTTATCTAAAATATAGATTTTTCCTATAAATTTCGAGATACCCATAGAGGTAGCGATAAAAAATCTCACAGGGCAAGGAAGACATATTACTTCTAGGCTCCAATATCGAGAACAAAACAACTTACAAGAATTATTATTTTTTGTTAGGACAGTTTTCGTCGTATTTACAACCTCACTGAGAATTACTTTAAAATAAGATATTTTTAGAAAAATACTTACATTTTGTCCCACCGTTCCTTTTTTTACACTACACACTCAGACTCTCCATAATATTTCAAAAATTATTGAGAATTTTCTCTCCACATGCGATTCCCTAATTTTCTCTCTTCTCTTTTATAATTTAATGTTAATTTTATCATTTATCTCTTAAACCATTTATTTTTTCGATATTCCACTTTAGAAAGATTTTTTTCATTTTGTTATCTTCAAAATAAGATCCATATGTATATATATTTTTCCTTTTTTTTCATCTTCAGTTTTTGTATCATAAAGGTATCATGAAAATATCAATACAGTATATGGCAAAAAAACACATATATAACAACAATCAAACACTAAAACACGTATCAACATAGTATCACAAATGTACCATGAAAGTATCAATACAATACAATGGTAAAACAGGCATATATAATAACAACAAAACACCAAAACATGTATCAAGACAGTATTGTAAAGGCATCGTGAAGGTATGATTTAAATCATAATTTAATTGATTTGATGATTTTACGAAGCTATTTGACACTTGAATTCTATACATAATATGTATAAATGTATAAATATAAAGGAATCAACACAGTATATGATAAAAAATGCATATATAACAACAACAAATATCAAAACATGTATTAACACAATATCGCAAAAGGTATCGTGAAAGTACCAACATAATATATGACAAAAACGCATATATAATAACAACTAAACATTAAAAGATGTATCAACATGGTATCGCAAAGGTATTATGAAAGTACCATAACATTATCTAAGGTTATACAAATATCAAAAATGTATAATGAATGCATAATAAATAGTATCATGAAGGTGCCATAATAGTATCATGGGAGTATCTAAAAATATATAAGGTTATATAAGTATGAGAAATGCATAATAAGTATTAGGATGAAGGCATTATGTGTTGATATTATCTTGGTACATTCGTAAAACATTTATGATACATCTATATATATATATATCTTATTTTGAAAAAAAAAAATAACATGAAAAAATGAACGAACTAAATAATAAATGATAAAATTAAGTTTAAATTATAAAATAGTCGAGTGAAAAGTAAAAAAAAAAAAAACTTGGAAAGGAGAAAAGCGTGGAAGAGAAACAAATTAACAAAAATGCGTACGGTAAAAAAAAAGTATTTAACAAATTGTGTAGGAAACAAAGTTAAAACGGATTACAATGGTAATTTCTCTTAAAATAATGTCCAACTTTCCCATTATTTCATATATTTAAATTTGTATGAAAAATTTTAAAAATTATTAAGCGAGAAAAGCATGAGAAGGGAAAAAAAAAAAAGTACTCTTTAATAAGCCAATCATATTTTGGCATTATCGTCATTTACAAGCCGGGGAATACATGGGGTCCACCACAACAATTGACACGAATATTTTTTTTTTTCAAATTCGAAAAAAAAAAAAAAAATCCCGCTACAATCGCCAGTACCTTGCGCTGTTAAAAGTTGTAGTATTCCCATTAAAACCCTCTTTCTACGAACCGCCTTCAAGAACCACAGCCACGTCTCCCCTCTCTGCCTTTCTCTTTTCTCTATAAAGAAACACAACTGTTTCGTTTCTTCCTCACTGTCCTTGACCATCCTACCCCTTCCCCCACCACTATGTGTGTTGCCAATCAACGCCTCCCTCCTCCCCCGCCGCCTCCTTCACTTCCTCCTATGAAGCCCGTTGAGGTGCGATCTGTTTGGGATAACAATCTTGAATACGAGTTTCAGTTAATCCGATCCCTAATTGGTATGTATCCTTTGATTTCTATGGATACGGAGTTTCCTGGTATCGTTGTCCGCCCCATCGCTGATGATTCGTACAACCGGTATCGTGATCCGAACTCTTGTTACCTGAATCTTAAAGCTAATGTCGATATGTTGAATTTGATCCAAGTTGGGCTTACGATAGCAGATGAGGAAGGGAATTTGCCAGATCTTGGTACCAGCTGTTGTTATATTTGGGAATTTAATTTCCGTGATTTTGACGTCTCGCGTGATGCCCACGCGCACGACTCCGTCCAGTTGTTGCGAAGCCAAGGCATCGACTTCGAGAGGAATCTGGAGTCCGGTATCTACTCGGTGAGATTTGCTGAGTTGATGATGTCATCGGGGCTCGTCTTGAATGAATCAGTGAGTTGGATTGCATTTCATGGCGCTTATGATTTCGGTTACTTGATCAAATGCTTGACTCAGAGAGTGTTACCGGCGGAATTAACCGAGTTTCTTCACTTCGTGAGGTTGTTTTTCGGAGATAGGGTGTATGATGTGAAGCATTTGAATAGATTCTGTGAATTGTATGGCGGGTTGGACCGGGTAGGTATGGCCCTTGGTGTGGAGCGGGTCATAGGGAAGAAACATCAGGCCGGATCGGATAGCTTGTTGACATTGCATGCGTTCCAGAAGATAAGAGAGAAGCACTTCAAGGATGATGGAACATTAGACAAGTACGCTAATGTTTTGTATGGTTTAGAGGTGTTTACATGAAATTATTTGGTTGTAGATTTATCTTCTTTCTGACTTAGAAAGTGGGTTTTTCTTGTACACATTTGCAGTTTTTTTATAGTAGCTATCGATTTAAATTCTTTTAGCTATCTACAACTCTACATTTTGCTTTGGTCCTGCTGTTTGGTTTTTTTTTTTTTTTTTTTTTTTTGTGCTGTTCTTGAAAGGACCGACTTGTGCTCGCTTCTGACTTTGTTTGCATTCTTAACAGCACTAATTGTGGTAATACTTCGACTTTCAGGAAGTAGTTTGAATTGAAGAAATGCTTGATAGTTCATCTTATGGAGATCATAAATTTGGATTTAGGAATAAATAAGGTTGGATTAGTGTCTTATCATTTTGTGTAGATATCAGCAAATTAGTTGCTTCTTTTTGTGGATTCCTTGAAATGAAAGACTTCTGCACTACGTGAACCTGTATCATTTATTTGATGTTATTGTTAGTGCTACATAATTGTTGCCTTCAAGTGTTTTGAAGGTCAATGGGGTAAGTGTGAAGATAATCACCAAATTGGTTGCGATTTTGAGGATTCTTAGTGAAGATAGCTGTATATGGACCTTTATGTATTATTAAATAATTGATGCTAAGAGCTTTGCCTTAGGGCTTAGAACATATAGGGTAGGATATGCCTTCGCAGCGAGCTATATGAATGAAAAGATGGAATGCAGAGCAGTGAATTTATTCGGAGAATGGGTGACTTTATGTGTATACATTTTTTACATGATACTTTTTATTTGTGTTTCAGAATCTGTGCATACGCATATCACCTGGCCTTAACCCCAATTTTATTTGGTCAACCATATTGAATATTTCTTTACTTATTTCAGTTTTGTGGTACATATGGAAATGTTGAAGATGTACTCGATTAACCATCACTTTCTTCTTTCAAGCAATTTCTGTAGGCTTCTTCTCCTTACCCTTGGTTTTTCTAAGATAGGTACAACCGCGCGAAAGGTTACTTATAAGAACATGAAGAATTCTTATATAGTTTGTGGCTTATAGTTATACAGCTGTTAGTAGTGAAACTAAGTATGCCGCTGAGGAACATATCATGAATCTAACACCATTTCTTTATATTTCATAGATCGATGGATGCTCTTCTGGAAATAATTCTGTAGTACATTATTTTCTTTATTTCAAAAATAACGAAGTGGTAACATGCAGGGGAATATTTCAGTTCATAAAAAAAGACACGTCCATCATTTTCGCTTGCAACTATGCTATCTGGCACTCGATCCAATTGAAATGCTGTTGTTGTGTTGCTTAAGAGTTGATTTTAAATCCTTAATCTTCTAGTTGTGCTTGTTGCATAACTGGGTGTTTAGTGCTTAGGCGGTAGACCTTAGAAGCAATGCAGTCGTCAATTTTCATTGAAGTCCTTGTGTTTGGCTTTATAGTTTGGCCGGGAGTTTTTTTTTCCCTTCATACTGGGATTTACATTCAATGCAACTCATGATGGCTAATCACTATATAGAGCAGAGCATGATTTTCCTCTTTCTAGTCTCTAGATATTTTTTGAAAGTTGAAAACTGAGTTGACATTTCTAACTAAGCGTTAGGGTGTTGCTTTCCACAGGTATAGTTATCTTTACTATTCTGTTTAAAGCTGATTCTTTCAGTGTGAAGAATCTCAGTCTCTACACTATTGCTATTGTAATGCATGATCTTGCGTTCTGATATTGCCAGTTCTGAATACCTTCCACCAACTCTTTGCCAGATCTCTGGTTGTTGATGCAGACTTGTTGATTGTGCCAACAGTTAGCCAACTGACTTTAGCACCCAAATTCTATTAGTAAATGATATTGGTGATTGGTTTCCTTCCTTCTTGTTAGAGCTACCTGAACTTGTGGCTCTATCCTCTCATTGTTTATCAGAAGCTTAGTTACTTATTCTGAAGTAATATTTTTGTTTCCAAAATAAGATTTTTAAGTTAAACTTAGTAATTGAATATTGCAATCTGATGGTATGTCTGAATTTGTTGTACTCACACTGGTGATGTTATGTGAAGAACCGTAGATCTAAGATTGTCCCCCCTTAACTTTTGGATTCTAAGGATCAAATGTTGTGTTTGTTAGTACTTTTTTCAAAAATATTATGGTTCAAGATTGGATTTATTTTGTGAAGTGCTATTATTAAGGAAGTAAGTTTTGTGAAGATAATTAATGAAATGGGGGTGGTTTTCATATATAGTGGTAGTGATGGGGAATGAAGTATGCTTTATGTGAACATGTGTTCCCCAGTAGATGCTGTTTGTCTTCTGTAGTTCGTGAAGGATTTACTTACGGTAGTGGCAGCCGCTGTAATAGTCACATGAGCAACATAAGATTGGTCTGAAGGTATGAAAAAATCAAAGTCAAGCAACAGAAACACTGGAGTGGATTCTCTCCATAAATCATTATTTGTTACTTGCAAGTTTTGTATGTTTCTGGATATTGTTATGCAATTTCCATGCAGACATTGATAGGTCAGAGACTTCTTCTTACCATGCTGTCATATGATGTTGGGAATCGCTTTTAGCCATAGTTCTTATAGGTGCTTGACTATTTGAGTAGTTGAAGTGAGAAATAGAACGATTTGCAGGTCCATTTTTCTTACCAATCTGAAGTTTAGCTTCAGTCATATATGTTTTGGATTATAAGTTGTAAAATTTCTGATTGTTCGCGTTGAATCATTCATCATTCCATAATAGTCATGTTTGTTTTTTCTTTTTCCATAAATTTACACATTTGGACCTGCCAGCAACAATTTGAATTGGTTGATCCTATTTAACAGCTTTTCAATCTGATCTATCTTTTTGGTGGAACTGTTTGCTGTTGGTTATGTTATGCTAAATTGCAAAAGAAACGAAAAATCTACTTAATTCCTCATTTATTGTTTGTTTAAATGTTTTTGTTTCTTTCATGTTTAGTTCTGGGAATCTAATGAAATTAGTTGGGCACAATGCTGAAAGAACTGAATGAGGCTTCTGTTTAAATATATTATGTCTCCATTGGTTGATTTTGTATCCGCAAGTAATTTGGCATATCATTTTGGCAGCTTTAGTAATCAGAAGACTTCTATCCTCAGAAGCGTGATTGTCATTTTAAGAAGGAATGCATGTACACTGCTACATTTCTTCTTTCAGAGGGAGGTGGAACTGGGTTTTGAAACAGCTGAATTGCATGAGTAACTGCTCAATTTGTGTTCATGAGCAGGATGTGGTGTGATTGAAAGTAAACATATTGACTACTTAATATAATTCTGTGGTTGAGGTCATAATTTACTAGATGACTGGCATGGGTTGTAGCTTGTTGCTGAAATCCATGTATACTTCTTATTATCGTATAGCATCTTGCTCTTGCCTATATGCTCAATCATAAACTACTGACATACTCAGCTACAATTTGTTACAGTATTTTGCAAATAATAATAGCTGTGGAAATATGTTCTACTATTGGTTTGGAACAAAAACTTAATATCTTGATTTCATGATTGAAATGTTGATGAACATTGCAGTATCTTTTCAATTGAGAAAACAGGTTCAAACGGGCAGTTATAGGTCTTCAATTAACGTGGAAATATAGTGATATTCTTTAGAAAGCCATTATGCATGCATATCTGCAGTTCTGGATCACTGATGGAATAAAAAAAAAAAAAAAAACTTTCTCTGCTTCATTGGAAGATAACTACTATGCTTGTTAATATAGGCAGATTATGGTGAGGAACAGGAAAATCATATGGCTCTTCTATCGTTATGAGCCATCCAGCAAGGGATGGATGAAGCCAAACACTAATCAATAATGTGTATGTGATTGCTGATATCTTGTTCATTTATAGTTGACATTTGCAAGCAAGGGAACGAGTGAAGCCAATCATCGCATTTGGACAAGAAAAAAGGTGAGTTTTTCTACATAATTTGGTTGTATTGGGATGATTAGGTGGAAAGAGCATAGAACATGGTACCCCAGAAAATTGGGGAAAGGATATGGTCCTCCAATACAGTACACCTTAATTTGTGGAGGACAATCATCTTTATAGGGCGTTATATCCCATATGCATTTCTTAAAAAGAATTGGCCCTTTGTTAAACCGATCTCCTGCTTAGGTTGTAGTTTGTAGCCCATGAACTGAAATATATATCTTGGAAAGTGCGTTTAGTATCTGTTACTGTTTGGCATTGTGACTGATATTTCTTTACAATATATTAAGATATCATTGTAGAATATATCAATTGTTAAGAGTTCTATGCTTGAGACACGGGGTTCCAAACACTGATGGTCGTCGAACTCCAAGGATTAGTTTCATCACGGGCACAGTACTTTACTTCGATTTGATAGAATAAACTTTCAGCTAATTTAAATCAATTTTTCCTTACATTGCTGACTTGATAACCTTCTAAGTATCGTTAGTTAATATGTTAGAACCACTGGAGTAGGATGTTGAGTTTAAATAAATTGACTTAACAGTTAAATAAATACTGATAGTTGACATGTAAGGACTACTGGATGAGAATACTGAAGTTTATGTTTGAGTCATGTCAAATATTAATATTGAAGTTTACATGTCAGGTATTAATATTTGTAGTGACGCCCCTTCAAGAACACTGCAAGAAATTGACTGGAGTAAGCTGAACTTTGCTTTCATAAAATTCAATTGAAGTTTAGAAATCTTTCTGACACAAATTATAGTTCTGTGGCTATTGTAAAAATTGCTTTGAAGTTTGGGGAGGATTAGCACTTTTAAGCACCGAGTCATGTCACCTAAGTATCTATTGTTTAGTAGCGCTCAATGATACATATGATTTTTTTTTTTTTTTACCAAAAAAAGAAAAGCATAGTTATAGTTTGATGTATAAATGAGTGTTGAAATAGTTCCTGTTGTATTGGTCTTGTTCACATACACATGCTAATGAATTTTGTTCTCCTCTACACTTGCATTCTACCACATCTGCATAGACTACTTCAAAAATGAACATAAATAGGAGTCCTTCTCTTCAGAACACCTCAATACGTACAGAAAAACTTTAGGGTTTCAATCTTATTGGAATGTGTAGGATTTTGTGGGATGTGAAGGGTCGTCTCCCTCACAGGTATAGGGTTGCATAGAGATCAACCTTGATGAAAGGAAGAAAACAATGAAAAAGAAATTAAGACAACTAGAAGCCACACGGTAATGAGAACTCAGCTCTCTGTTTTGTTGGGTTTCCATGTGCTAGCAATGTTGCACCTGAAATTTTGAGTGTGAGAAACTATTGGGACTAGGGGGAGTATCTGTCTGGATATATTTGTCTATAACATTTGATAGAAGAAGGGACCACTTAGGAAATCTATACACCAAATATTGGAAATCAGAAGTTAATTTATTATCTATATTTGGAGTTTAAGTTGGTAAGGAAAAGTGGGTATTGTTTTGTGTTGATCTGAAGTAATAACCTGGGGACCATTTTACTGTTTCAGTAACTTTGCAGGGTGACCAGGAATCAGTGTCATTTATAGCAGAACTTTATTAAAAGTTCTGTGTTGAATTGTGCATTGTTTTATTGGATTCTGTTCAATTCACTAGAGCATGGTATTTAGTGAATAATGCCGTTGCTAAACTAAATCCAGTATCCCTTCAATCAGTTTCACTGTTTAAGCTTGTAAGTTTATTTTATGTACGCAGCTCATATATATGCTTGAATGGCACAGAAATAGCTGATGGTTGTAGCTGTGATGGGTGAAATGTGAGAATTTTGTCCTACTCCTGGTACCTTATTCGGAATGGATTTTAACTCTTTGGAATTTGCTTTAACCATTAACTGTTTTAACTTGTAAACACCCCCTTTATTCACTCAAGTTATACTTTCTCTTTTTTTTTTTTTTTTTGAGACAATTTCATTCCGGGATTATTCTTGTGTAATCACTTGTTGAGACATATAGACTGGTAATTTACAATGTATATAAGAACATGGTTTTGTGCAGAATGTGGTATAAAATTTATACCACATGATGCAATTTTTGAGTTGCACATTTACTTTATCTTTGTTAGAGATAATGATATATACTATTCTCAGTCTTATCTCTCAGTTTAAATTTTTGGTTCAAATGACTCATTGACATAGTATCAAAACTTTTCAAAACAAGCAATTCATAGCGGAATAGTCTGTGTTGTACATACTTCAAGTCCAAAGTGTAGTTATGTGAGGAGGTGTGTCAGAAATAATGATAAGTCGATTCAAATGGTTCCTTGACAATCTTTTATTATTATTTTTTTTAATGGTTAATATGGGAAATGAATTAATGAGAAAGGCAGAAAAATGGCAGGTCTCAGTTGCTGGTGGTCAAGAATCTGAATGTCACAATCGAGTGCACAGATGTAGCAGACATATGGTCCACTTTGCTGCTAAATAAGGTAAGAGGTGGGCCTTTTCATGGAATCAAAATTTTTTTAATTGCTTGGATATCGTTTTTGTGATATATCCGAGTTCATATTTTGTAGTTAGCTGACAAGAAATTCTTATAATGGGAGGTTTGGGGCCTCTTTATTATTGGTCCTTCATATTGTGTCATATTTTATTTTGCATTGGATAGATTCTCTTATATTAATTCGATTCACCAATTGCTGAAAGTGATAATTATACTCGTATTGAACATGCTCAAATTACATCATATCACCTACAGGTGTCTCAACTTTTCGTGCTACTACTTTTGTTCCAGGTAGAACTAGATTATAGTATCACACCCAGCTTCATTTGGGTAAATTACACCTATGGTACATAAACTTTATCTAATTTCACAATATGGTACACAGATTTCATTTTTGCTCAACAAAATACATGAACTTAGTGGTGACCCGACATCAGGGTACATATAACCTGTAATCTAACGGTAAAATAAAAAAAATTGCTGATGTGGCTTAGTTTATTTGACTTTACATATATCCCATTTGTACGAAATTACACTTTTATCCCTGTTTCTCCATTTCTCTTCATCTCTTCGTCTGCTCTTAAAAAACTAAAACCCTAAAAATTGACTTTATCACCTCCAAACCGCTGTCGCATCCGCCGCCCTGACCTCCCTCCCTTCTCCGTCGTCTTCGTTGGTTGTTCTAATCAGCCTTCGCCTTCGCTTCCATCACCACAAAAACTTTGCCTCCACGTCTAACGCCACGACCTCCCTTTCTTCTCCATCATCGCCGCTAGGTGTTCCTGGTTGATTGGGTTTCGAGCCAGTGATCACAAGCTCTCCCGTTCAATTCCAACGGGATTTAAGTTTTTAGTTTCTTTTTTTTCTATTCTATTGAGAGATATGTGAATCAGTTTTCATTTTGGTCGATTTTGGATCTGATGATCTTTAGGTCTCTGATAATGACTGGTATTGTATGAATCCTGGGATTTACTTAATCCTTTTCCAAAGAGTGGATGGACGTGGAAGAGCTGAAATTATGAGATTTAAAAAGTTCCACCACAGATTGAGCATTTTGTTAATTCTTGTCGTTTATCTGAATCTTCTTTGAGACAGAGAGAGTAGATTCTAAACGGAATCCGCAAGAATTAACAAGGAATTGAACCGTAGCCGATGAAGATGAAGCTTTGCTGGTGCCTCATAGAGCAGCAGCAGAATGTATTTCAGAAGATATCAGAAAGCGTTTTTGCATATGAGAAAACAGATTCTTGATGAAATTGTTGGAAATTTTGGAAGCGAAAGACATAAATATCAGAATTGGTTCGAAAATTATCAAGATTTGGAGAGAGAGACAGAGAGAGAGAGAGAGAGAGAGAGTTGAGAATCGGAGAGCCGTTTACCGGTTTTGAGAATCGGAGAGCTGTTCATCAGTAATTTTTTTTACTTTACTGTTGATTACATGTTATATGTACCCTAATATCAGATCACCACTAAGTTCATGTATTTTATTGAGCAAAAATGAAGTCTGTGTATCATACTGTGAAATTAGATAAAGTCTGTGTATCATAGGTGTAATTTACCCGCCTTTATTTTGCAAAGTTGAGTAATGGGTTCTGCAAAATAGGTGGGAGGTCTATAATTCGAAATTCAACCTTTCCAAGCCCTTTTAAGCAAAAATTTTGTAAGTTTGAGATGAATGGTATATCATCAGTGGACCAAAAAGGGTATGAAGTTGTATAAGATGATTATTTAGAGAAGAACATCAGCAGAATGGTCTCTCTAGGGATTATATGGATAAAAAAGGATAAGATTCTCAATTTCAGACCTTCCTCTAAATAATTAAAAAAAGACAACATTCTTTTTGGGTTGGGGTGATACTACTTCCTTTTTGCCTTCAGAAACTGCTACTTGGACTCCCCACTCTTCAGCTATATTTCCTTTTGCTCGAGTCCAATCGTGCATCATGTATCCACTTGGCTTTTATTTTTGTGTTGTTGTATGTGAGGGGTAATGGTTCATCTTTCCACTAAGATCAAATTATTGGCAAATTGGGTAAATTTTATCCATAATGTGGTGGAATCCTCTTCATTATAGAAATTCTAGTTTAACTTTATAATTTTCCAAGTAAATACAGACATAATTTCATACAATAAAAGTAAAATTTATATTCTAGTAACTTTTGGAGCAAAATAGACTGTATAAGAAGAATATGAGACGATAATAAATTTAAGGTTTAGACTTTATATTGAGTCATGAAAATGTTTTGAATTTAAAAATTGTAATTGAAGTTAAAGGTTGGGAACAAAAGCAAAGAGGCAGAAGCAACAAACATTCTGTGAGATAGATAGCAACTGCAATTCATGAATTTTGTGGGTTTGCAAATATTTTCCTAAGAATAAAATTAATGAGAGGAAGTTTTTCAACTTTCAAGTGATAAGAATTCTTTAGATTGTTTATGAATTTTAGATAGCGTTAAGGACCACCACAGCGGTCCCCTCTTTTTTCTGTTTCACTTACTAATTTCAGCGAGTAAACTCTTCCTGTTAATTGATATTTTCTTTCTGATAATATTGTCCCCATTCTAATTGTTTAAATAAATTTAAATTTCTCTAAGTAAATTCAAACAAATATTCATTTGTCCCTTTGGTAATTATATTTATCTATAAATGAAATGTTCAAAGTCCGAATTATCTTATGTGAGGAAGATTTGTTAAAAAGAATCAAATACATTGGTATTTCATTTTATTGTTTTTGTAATATCTAGTTATGAGAAAACATTGTTTTGGTTCATAATCGAATTAAGCTAAACTAAGATTGAAATACACATAAAATAGAAATGTCTAAAGTCCGAATTATTAGTCTTATAATATACCTTTTTCATAAATCATAATAAGACTAATATTTAACATAAAATAGCATATGTAAGTGGCCACTTAATACTCTTATGAGTGAGGTGGTGTTTGATAAAACTGAAAATTAAGTGCTGAAAAATTAAATACTAAAGTTTTAAGTGTTAAATATTATAAATGTTGAAATTATTACATGATAGAGTTGTTTGATAAATACGAAAATAAAACATTGAATTCAAAAAAACTATTGATAATGTTCATTTTAAAATTTTTAGTCAACTATTTTGACTTACTAGATTAAGTGATTTTTCAATTTAACTGAAACTGTTAAATAGTATTATCACCTATACTTAAATTAATAAGCACTTAAAATATTAATTTTAAGTGTTGAATTCAGTTATCAAACACACCCTAAGCCACTTTATAATTTTTAGATAATTTAGTTCTCGATTGCAAGTCTACAACATTACTTAAAATAAGAAATTTAGACAAATACATTAGTAAAAATATCTTTAATACATCACCAAAACCTAGAAACCGCTTTTTAGGGAGGATTATGACGGATGGTCTTTACACCTTCATCTCATTCCCCGATATGAGAAGGAATTTCTGTCCCTGAAAATGAAATGGAAGAATTTTATTCCCATCTCATACCACGGGGAATCTCCATCCTAGCAGAATTCTTGTTCCTTGATTGAAATGTTAAACTTTCCTTAAACCTTGTCTTATTTATACATAAAATTTAATTAAAATACCTCTTCAAGAATAAAATTATGTCAATAATTAATAAATCCTTTAATCCATCAACTCAAATAAACGTAGGATCCATTTGGTCTAGTTGTTACTATTTGCTGTTTGTTGATATTATTTGTTGTTTGCTGTTGATGATTATTAGTTGTTATTTGCTGATTGATAATTAGTGTTTGGTAAAAACATAATAATTTTTTGCTGTTGTGATATAAGATAACTAATTTAAAAAATAAAATAAAATGAAATGAAGTGTTTTTCTTGAAAAACTGGTTTTATCTGCCAATGGAAAACAACAATTTTTTCTTCATAAAAAGTTATCAATATTTGCTAGCAAAATCTAACCGAACAACTCTAAAACTGTTTCTTAACATTAAACAATATAAAACACCTAAAAAACAGGTATCCAAATGGACTTTTTCTAATAGAATTATCCCAGTATTGACAATACTTTCAACTAGTATTCCAACAAAACAACAAAATAGATTTCAATTAAAACCCATGTCTTCAAAGATAAGAAAAAAAGAAGAAAGTAGGGAGCAACACGGAGGTGAATGAAAGAGGGAAAAAAAAAAAGGTTAACACTATCCATTATTTCTCTAAACAAAATATAAAAACAAACTTAAATACTATCCTCTATTTCCCTAAATGAAATGTTAAATTTAATCTACAAATTTTAGAAAATTAATGGAGAAATTTGCGGGCTCCCCATTAAGATTAATCAAGATGGAGAAAGTATTTCCTTCTCTATCCCTGTTAAGGGTTCAAGACAAATAGAGATTCTCCATTGGACCGGATCATTGACGTAAATTAAAAATTCTCAATCCCTTTATGTCTATTAAAAATTCTCAATCCATTTATGTTCCTATATACGTCCCATCATTCCCCCATGCCTTAAATATAGGATAATTTAAAAAAATACGACTTTTTTCAATTATTATATCAAAAATACGTTGTGCTCTAAATCTTTGAAAATTACGTTTAAAACTATGCCCAATTCTTATTTTATACTCCAATTATTATTCAATTATTCCATTTTATTCTCTTTATTCTTTTAATATTTAAACGTTATTTTGCCATTTTTCTCTCAAACCGTTCACCTTTTTGACATTCTACTTTAACAAGTTCTTTTCGTTTCTTTTTTATCTTCGAATTGATATCATATGCATATATATATTTTTTTGGGCAAATTACAAAAAAAAACCCTGTGGTTTCACTTTTTTGCAAATAAAGGACTGTGGTTTTTTTTTGTTTAAAAAAAAGGATTGTGTTTTAAAATGTTCACGAAAAAAGGATAACTAACATTTTTCCGTTAAAAATGATGATATAGCGGAGGGTATTTTTAGTTATTTAATATACTAATAATTTATGTATATTATTTAAGAATTTTACATCAAAATTTGAATATTTTTCAAAGATTTTTCAATTTGTTATGATTTTTTTAATCTATTATCATTATTTAATTTATAAAAATATTTGCGCTTTTCAAAAATTTTCAAAATTTATCATTCATTTGTATTATATTTTTATTAACCAACTTGAAAATTTTGAGTTCAAAATGAACAAGAATACCCTATGTAATGTCATGATTTAATTTTAGTTATCCTTTTTTTGTTAACAGTTTAAAACACAATCCTTTTTTTTAAACAAAAAAAACCACAATCCTTTATTTGCAAAAAAATGAAACCACAGGGTTTTTTTTTGTAATTTACCTTTTTTTTAATTTTTTTCCTATCATAAAAAATATATCAGAATTGTATTAAAAATATATTTGACATTTTTTATACTTCTTTAATACATTTCTAATACATTTCTAATACTTTTTGTATTGTGTTATGCTTTAATTCTACGTGTATTAGCTTTTATTTATCCTTTACAATAATAAAAAAAATAAGCTTAGGTAATTCCTCACTACAGATAAAACATGTGGAATTAATATATAAAACAAAGTACGAGAAGTATCAGAATTGTATCAGAAATGTATCAGAAAATATCAATAAATAGACATTGATACAATATACTTTATTCTATATTTGTTTATATAGGTAGCTTTTATTTAACCTTCGTAACAATAAAAAAACTAATTTAATTATTTACTATAGATAAAATCATTTTTGATACAATTATGATACATTTTTTATACAATTATTATACATTTTTGATACAATTATCATACATTTTTGATACATTTCTGAAAATCCGAAAAAATATATACATATGAACCTCATTTCGAAAAGAGATAATAATAACATTTTAAAGTGGCATGGTAAAAAAATTTACGGATTAATAGATAAATGATAAAATTAAGGTTAAAAATATAAAAGATAAGAGAGAATCGCATAGAGAAAAATGAAGTGAGTATAAATAAAATTGACAATTAAATAGACGTATTTCAAAGAATGACATAATATAAGTATGAAAAGAAATTCAAAATTGAGGTCTTTTTAGTAAATTCTCTTAGATATACGTCACAGAAACCAAGCTCAATTAGTTTTCATCTCAATTCTTATTCCAAAATGCAACCAATTTGCTGTCCCACTTGTGCAATAAAACTGCTATGACTGTAGACATCCCTTCAACTTGTACACTTTTTAATTAAGTTAATCCTAATTAACTTTTCTGAATATGAATGAAAAAAAAAAATTGATGTCCCTTATATACATTCAGTAATGTAATTGTTGGTGGAGGTAGGAATTGAATTGATGAAATAAAAATAAAAATAAAAATAAATTAAAAATAGTCAGTCCCTCTCAAGTCTCAATCTACCCTCTGGAATGCATATGGGAGTGCACGTGATACAGAGCTCTTCACTTGCACATGATTTTGATCCATGTGGATATGCCATTCAGGTTTATTATTTTTGTTCTGTTTTCAACTTAATTAATTACAGTCCTTTTTCCCCCCCAACGTGCCCACTCTTGATGTTGAGACCTACAATTTTTACTCCCAAATCCAATTCTTCATTTTTGTGTCAATTAAAAATTATATTATATTAGTTGAGGATTATTTTTATTTCTTTTTTTTACTTAACTTTTTCATTAAATGAATCATACGTCCGAATGAATACTTACTAGGATTATGTACAGACTTCGAATACATAATTACCATTTCTACTGTACTCTTTTAGCCCGTGAAATCTATTCAAATAATAGGACCTAAGTTTCCAGAAACTAAAAACGACTTGTGGGACGTTGAAAGAGATAGTAGAAAAATAATAGAATCCTTTATGATTCAACTAATTAATTTTAGAAATCCAATGTTTGAGTCTCGGGAAAATCACATACTACACCCTTAGAAAAAATGATAATTATTAAAAAAAACTAATTAAATACTCAATCAAGATAATTGATTTGAATGATTAAAAAAAAAAAGACTTTAAAAATGTAAGAAATAATATAAAAGCTATTATTGGCCTCACCCAAAAGCTTAATTTTATAGACATGTAAGACTTAATAATAGCTTTTTATATTATTTTTGATATTTGATACCATATCATGAAATTATTTAATCCAAAAATTTAAGATGATAGGTAAGACTCAATAAAGCAATTATATTATCTTTAACAATAGCAAAAACAAAGGTCTAATTTCACTCCAAAAGATATCTCAAATGATTGAATTATCTCACATGTATAAGAAGCCATATATATAACTCTTGTATTAAGCAATGTGGGATATTCAACATGCTTTTCTCATGCCCAGAATATCTGGAGTGTGAAACAAACATTCACAGTTGACCTAACACCGCATATAAGGCTTTAATACTATGTAAATAAAGGTCTAACTCATCCTAAAAGGTAAATGATTGTCTTACATATATAACAAGCCAGTAACTCCTTCGTTCAGTAATGTAAGGTGTATTGTGTTGTTTTTTTTTTTTTTTTTTTTGAAAATTACTTACAATTATTATTCATAATCATGGTCAGTACAATTGGGATTGAAGATTATAATTAGTTAGAAAACTCAATTACCAAACCCTAATAAAAACTAGCTATAAAATTAATTTGGTGTTTTTGTTAATTTACATGGATATATATACGCATTTTTCTTGTTTTGTTTGTATCTCATATCTTTAAAGCAGTTTTTTTGAATTCATATATGTTACTAAACGACAAAGTATACATAAAATGTAAATTGGTTAGTTGAAGATGTAGGGATATTTAATTGCTCAAAACTAGTAAAGTTATATGAAGATGACATTTCAAAGGAAATTGCAAAATCTATGAAACCAGGAATAGTAAGTTTGTTCTACTCCAACCAATTATTACTTTCACCTAACTCACATATATTGCGTATGCATGACATTTATCTATGTCACCTCATTATTACAAATTACTCTATACTTACCCTTTATTTCACATAAAATATGAATTTAGGTCACTCTTAATTAATTCTTATCAAATATTAAAAGATTTAGTCACGCTAAACTAAAGATATACTTCCAAGCACAGAATTAGCTTGCATGGTTTTATGATATAAATTGAATTGAAACTCACCCAAAATACACATTAAAGCCAAGGATGTTGCACACTTATAAGTAGTCAATGTAAGATATTTAACATCTCGTCATACTAATTGGAATTGAATATCTGGAATATGAAGTTTGTAGGACTGTATATCTGCACACGTGTGACCTAATATTAGACTATGGAGCTTTTATACTATAATAAGTTAGATTTAACTCACCCCTAGAAGGAAGAATGTTACACACTTACAAATGACTCATTACCTTTATTGCTTGACAATGTGGATACTACACACATTTTACACTTTGATAACTTGCCATTTTATGATATCTTAATTAATAAAGGGACTCTAATTTGGAATTTTTATAATATTTTTAGATATAATTATTACTAGGTCAGAAAATGAAGTATGTTTTGAGTGATTAATTAGAGCTGCAAGTTTGTTAATATGGTATTAGAATCATTTTGTACAATATCATACGGTTGAATTTGGATTTGAGGCGGGATGAGCTCTCAGATTAGGAAAGCGAAACTCTTCCAATAATTATTTTTTCTATATAACATTATCTTCAGCTATGCAAAGTTTGCATTCTAAAAGTCTAGCCAAGGGTGTGAAAGATCTGTTAAGTATTACGGATTGAATAGTTATAGGATTGTGTAATTTATAAGTATAAAACAAGTTTATTTTAAGGAATTCCCTTAATTGGAAGACTCTTGGAATAAATATATTTTATTAACGTATGTATTACAAATATTATTGTATCGGAAAACTTTTATATATATAGCCAGGCATAATTTCATTGCCAGCAGTTGTTATGCGATTTCTAAAATCTACTGGATATTCAAATGAATGGGCGAGTAAAATGGTATTTAAATTAATCAACCATTTAAGTAATAAATTTAAATATAGCAAAATTCCAGATAACAACGGCTAACTAATTAATTATTGGTTCTACCAGTTAATTAATACACCACTTCCATATTAGTTTAAAATCACAACAGATTCAAAAGTTCAAATTTTTTTTGTTATTAATTAGAAAGAAAGGTAGCGCATATGTCAGCTCATAGGTCGCGTAATTGAGCTGCAATAAGAGTCTGCTAGCTTTGAAATAAAGATTTGTATCAGAAAATTGGAGAACTCTCTGCATATATTTATTTATTGCTCACTTTAAATTTCATTCAATGACCTCTGCTGAATTCATTTAGGATAAAAGCATCCTAAGGCTACTTTTCTTTTTTCAATTTTTATTATCAATTATAAATATTCACTTGTTAATTAAAATTGACTTATGAGCTTTTTTTTTTTAAAGAAACAAAAAAAATAGGTAAGGGTCTCTAGGCGCTTAAGGTAGGTCTTAAGTTCGATTTTTAGTGTATGCATAGAACCTTTAAGGAGAGAAATTGTCTAAAAAGTATCTAATAATGACTTAACTGCATGAGTAAACACATATGTGCGATTAGACGTATACAATACAAGATCAATTGACTTATATTAAAAAGTAATTTACACCACTTATATATTACTCTTTGATCTCGCTTCTTTCCAATGTGAGATCTCCAACCTTCAAGTACAACTGAGCATACAACAATTATCACTTGTTTAACACTTTTCTTGGTTTATTTCTTTTGAGACTCAATGTCATGAATTACTTTTTTTTACTAGCTCAAACTCAAACTCCACGAGGTCTTACGTTTTTTTTTTTTTTTTGCTCTAACAGCATAAAGAGATTTCATGAAATTTGAGAGAGTGTGAGATCTGACTATATAAGTTAGCACATATGTGGGGATTGCATCCTCATATATATGACAAGACCAATTAACTTATGTTAATATGCCCCTTTATTACTCGTTTATATTCAACGTGAGATCTATAAGAATCATAAATTCTCGATTTGTTAAATTTATCGATATGAAACTTAATCTAACAAAAATTAAAAATATATATATATATAAAAAAAAAGAAATTAGAAATGCATTTTCGAGTATTATAATTAATGCTGGCTATAAATAATATTGAATGACCTTCTACTGAAACTCATTTATTTCTATATCTCAAAAAAATAAATTTAAAACATACTGAAGCAAGCAACGTATATAATATAACTAAAGACCCCACCACTCACCAATCCCTTCTCTCTTTAAAATCTACTCTTGCACCATTTTCTCTGACTTCTGCCATTAATCTCATCTCTCTCTCTCTCTCCTTAACAAAATCTTCTAAATTCCTTGAATCCATTTCTTGTTTATGTTTAACATAACATAGCATGGGGAAAAAAACTATGAAGCTCCCTTTTTTTCTCTCATCAAAGATGAACACCACCAATGCTGACTCATCATCACCGTCTTCTTCATCTTGGCCTTGGCCTGCTTATTGTCAACAGCCTCGTACTCTTTCCTTTCGAGCCGGAGACAACGTCTTCAAGACTCTTAACTCGGTTTACAACTCATCGGACACAACACCACCCCATGATTCTTGCTTCACTAAATCCTCCGAGTCTCCCAGTTCCTCCACTACATCGCTTGAGTCATCAACTGGACCCGCCGGTGGCGGTGAGTCGGTGGAGTCGGTGATTCGCGGTTTGAGGTCAGACCGGCTGTTTTTTAAACCGGGAGAGACGAAATCGATCTTGGAAGAAGCTAAAATCAAAGGAGCAAAATTAAGAGAAGATGAAATTGAAATTGAAAGTGAGTTTTCAGTAATAAAAGAAAGTGTGGTAATGTCAATGGATTCAGAGGATCCATATGTTGATTTTAAGAAATCAATGGAGGAAATGGTAGAAGCACATGGATTGAAAGATTGGGAAAGTCTAGAAGAATTGCTTAGCTGCTATTTGAAAGTGAATGGTAAAAACAATCATGGTTTTATAATTGGTGCTTTTGTTGATTTACTTGTTTCTCTTGCTTTTGCTTCTTCTTCTTCTTCTTCTTCTTGTTCTTCTTCTGCAACGACGACTACTTGTTGTTCATCTCGTTTATCTCCTTCTTCTCCATTATCGTTTTATACTTCTTCTAATTTCTCTGATGATTCTTCTTCAACTCCTTGTATTTCTTCTTTAGAAGAAGAAGATGAAGAAGCTGATGATGATGAGATTAAAAATAATTAAGGATTAATTAGATTCTTTTTTTTTTTTTTAATGGAGAAATATGTGTATATCAGTAGCTTCAAAATATAAAGTAGAAGCAAGTAATTTTTTTTTTTTTCTCGTTTTCTTACTCTGCAGTATGTTTATGGTTTATTAATTAACAACTCCGGCCAGTTGGTTAGTTATGCAATTTTTGTTTTAGTTATACATATTTTTTGAACTTTTGGGTTTTGTATGATTTTTTTTATATATATATATATATTTTAAACTTATATGATAGTTTGTTTATAGAGATGCTGCACGTGTAATCCTGAAAGTGAAGGGAAATTGGTTATGAAACTTAGGATTTAAAAACCCTTTAGTATCAATTAATTAATTCTTGCTATTTTATGGGTTCGTATATTCTTTTATGTATCAAGGAATTAATAATTGGTTAGTTTGAATTGGAAGAATCTACCTTGGTCTAAATTTAGATATGTAATCTATATGTTGAAAATCAAAATCCTCATTAAAGATTAAAAATATCTAATCAGTCTCGAATATAATGATAACATTTAATATAAAACAAATAACACACAATTTATTTTCATCACCGAGTATTGAATCATACACTAAAATTATCATATTTGACTTCCAAAAAGAAAAATTATAATAGCTTTTAGTAAGAATAAAAATATTATTGTTATAAAATTATAATTTTATATATTTGCCACAAACTTTGATATATGATAAAACACATCGTATCAATTTTGGAACGTTACTGCTTTATTAATTTTTTTTTTTTTTTTTTTTTTTTTTTTTTACAGTAGTAGTAAAATATAAATAATAAATATGTATCACAAAAAAAATGAAAGTAGGAAGGTTTCTTCAACGGCATGCAGTATTAAAGAAGGGCAGATTTCCAGGAGTAAAAAAAGTGAAATAAAATATATGATCCTATACAACACTAATCACAAAAATGGAAGTTAATCAATTGAAAATGATTGATTGATTCTCAACCATTGATATAAAACTGACAAAGATGGGACTGATCCTAGCCGTTTATTTTAAAAATTAGACAGTCAATATCAATTGATAGATACAAATCCAGCACAGAATTTTGGCCTGGTCCTTGCTCACATATCCCTTATCGTTCCAACCCTAAAATTTATAAATAAATATTACATTTCCATTATGTTTTTGGGCTTAATGTCTGTCTCTATGTTAGGCAATTTTGAATATGGGAATATTAATTTATTTCTTCTTTTTTTGGAAAAGATTGATTGATTTTGAGATGGGGCAAATGGAAACAACTGAGTAAAAGAAAACCCACCTGCAAATTTATCAGCTCTGTCAAATGAGGCTCTGTACACAGCTAAATTAGATTCATATAAAACAAATTAAAAGTTCATTCAATAATTGAAAAATAACCCAAGGGTATATAATTTTTCTGTTTTATTTAACCAACATATACTGTTAATAGAATTTGAATCTCTCTTTTTTCTCTCTTTAGGAAACTAAATGTAGAAGAAAAAAACAATACTAAGGTGCATGTTCTTCGTGGGTCTGATAAGGTTTGTGAGAATACTGCCAGTTTTGTATTTATTGAGTGGTTGTGTCTTTTTTTCTTTTTTTTTTTTTTTTTTTCAGATAATAATATATTATATATATGACCAAATTGTTAATACCGTTAATTATACGTACAATCAATTATATATCATTGTCAATGTATAGATATATTAATCCTTAAATGACATTCACCTGATCTAGCTATTAGTTAACCAAATATAAATACTAGCCAATTAATAAGCAAATTGCAAAATGTTGCCCTTAACTACTCATTCACAAGTCTAAAATAGTATAAGCTTACATAATCAGCATTATTAATTGCAAAAAGTGGGGCCTCGCTCTACCTTTCCTTAATTACATTTACACAAATATACGTATAATGATTATGAAAGAACACCAGGTCTTAATGTTGTTAATTTACTACTGCTATTTGATATTATTGATAATTTTTTATTATTATTATTATTAGTATATATTATGCAATTTGTCGGGCTTAACATGCAATTAAAATAAACTTAACAAATTTATTTTGGGAGATGAGTACGATTTTGGTTCAAAATTGATCAAATATCTTTAAAATAATTATCCCTTTTTTATTGAAATTAAGACATGTCAAGACCTATTGTTACCATAGTAGATTATTCATGGTCAACAGAAGTGTGTCATGTCAATACTTACACTGATGTATCACGTTTTAATTACTTAGGTTTACTTTCAATATATACTGAAAAATTTTGATATTATTTGAGTGTCTTTTACTTTAGCAAATAACTCATACTTAACTACAAATCACATGCATATTTTGATCTATGAAAGCTTGTTTCTTGTTAGATTATAAGATTCTAATTTGTTTCTTGTTAGATTATATTATTTTAATCTATAAATTATTGAAATAATTTCATGAATTTAACTAGGATGAATTTTTAAAGGGATAAAATTATCACAACTAACTGTTTTTTATTATTATTATTATTTTTTTAATTCTAAGGCTTAATCTCTATAACACATTGTTCAAAACACCAATTTTGTAATTACCCATAAACAAATTAAACCTGATGAAATCATCAATTTTAACCACATAATGTTGAGATGTGAGGTAGAAAAGTCCCACATCGGCCAACAATGAGCAAAATAAAGAGCTTATAATTAGAAAGGGTAAACCTATTACTCGACTTAAGTCATGCTAATAGTTAGACTCATCTCATTAAAAAGCAAACTAAAATGAATTAAGCCACTTGCACTCCTCTCATTAAGACTTGGTCTATATCTAAAATCTTTCATGGTATCAGAGCCACGGATTAAAATGGGACCATTAAAATTGGACCATGGACATGAAATGTAGCCAAATGTGCTAGTCCGGTCCACGAACTGTCAAGTGAAATTTCACATCAAAATTTGGACCATGGGCATGAAATGTAGCCAAATGTGCTAGCCCGGTCCGCGAACTGACAAGTGAAAATTTCACTTGAGGGGGGAGTGTTGAGATGTGAGGTAGAAAAGTCCCACATCGGCCAACAATGAGCAAAATAAAGAGCTTATAATTAGAAAGGGTAAACCTATTACTCGACTTAAGTCATGCTAATAGTTAGACTCATCTCATTAAAAAGCAAACTAAAATGAATTAAGCCACTTGCACTCCTCTCATTAAGACTTGGTCTATATCTAAAATCTTTCAAATTACAAAATATATATAATATTAAATTTGTCAAAATATCGATAATTGAGGTTGAAGATGCCCGGCAAATCATCCGCAAAGGCGAAGCTTCTAAACCTTGTGCCAATGCCCCATTTTTTTGAATTCTAAATAATCCCAATTATCGAAGCACTGATCATACTTAATTAATGTTTTCATTGGATTAGATCGATGCTTATTGATTTTATTAATAATGAAGTATTCTGTTTAACTGTATTCTTAAATTACTATACTACTACAAGCTGGGTAATTTATTTTCTTATTTGCGATTCTTAATTAACAGAAGGCTAATGTGATGTCTTCAAAAGGGTCCAGACTTTGTTGCCATGTTTTCCTCTTCGAAATTTTGAAATCTTATTTAATTACTCATTTGGAATTGCAATTGCAAATCTCAAGAATTACAAAACTTTTATTTTTTCCAAGGAAATGTTGTAAGTGTTGATCGAGCTCATTAAATCATATAAAACAATTGTATATGAATTTGATCTTAAAAATTAACTTATCATATGGTCCTCATTCATTTTTAACATATAATTAGTTTCAAATGAAATAAATTATATATATATATATATATAACCATACTCGCTTTTCTAATATATAATTATTGATTGATTAAAGTAATTAATGCTTTTTTTTTTCCCTTTCAAGAGGAAGAAATTACGAAAAACGAAGATATGAAGCTCCTACTTGGTGGTATTCAAAAATCACGCGAGGCACTAAATTAGTTAGATACCCTCCAAACGAGGGAAAATTGCTCGTTGGTTAATGTATTTCTTCTTCTTTTTTTTTTTTTTTTTGTCTCTGCATGATTTTGAAAAAATAACTGATTTTGCTTAATCAAAATTTTAGTAATATACTTTTTTACTAAATTCTCAATCAGCAATTTCATTGAAAAGTTTAAGATGAAAAGAGAATATATAATAGTTTTTATATACAAACCTTCAATGTATCTCATATATAAATATCTGTTGGTTTTTGAAGTATTTACAATACATATGTAATTTACCACGTGTTGAAATTTTATTTACTAATAGAGGTGATTTTGAAACTTTGATTACTTGGTCTTAGGGGTGGCAATGGGGCGGGGATTAGCAGAAAACTATGGGGATCCGAACCGGCGGGCACGAGGAATAACCGATATTATCCTCCATGGAGATAGGGGTGGGCAAGGGCGGAGGAAGGGGGGGCACGGGTAGGCCGTTGCCCCCCCAGCCGCTGGAAAACACCCCTAGTAGGGGTGTTACCGGCGGCAAACGGCGAAGAACTCTGGCTTTCGTCCTCTTTTTTTTTTTTTTCCCAGGTAAAACGACGTCGTTTTTGCCTGGGGTTTAAAAAAAAAAATTCAAGGCAAAAACGATGTCGTTTTTGCCTGGGGCAGGCAAAGCGACGTCGTTTTGCCTGGGGCTGGAACAGAAAAAATAAAACAGATTTTGTATCCTCTCGACCACAGCTCCCTTTTTTCTTCCATTCTTTCTCTGTTTCCAATTTCCACCACCACCACCACCAACCAACCTCCTCCGCCACTACCTCCTCCGTCCAAGCCGCGGTCGCCTGGTCACGCTCCGCCTCTCAGTCCGTTTGCGTCTGCCGGCTCTCTCTTCAATTAGGTAATTTTTATTTTTCAATTCCTAAATATTTTATATTTCAAACCCTAAATTGAATTGAGATTTCACAAACACAATTAGATTAATTGAGATTGTTATGATGTTAAATTAGGATTAGGAATTGTAAATAATATCTTAGCATTTTATTATTTTACTATTATTTGAATCAATTTTTTTTTTCATTAATATGATAAATAGATGAATTAGGGGTTTAGTTATTTAGGGATTGTAATATTGCTATTGAATGGAATTAATTGTGATTATTGTGTTACGTTGAGAAAAAGGCTTTTATTAGTGTTGAAAAAGGGATTTGAATTGGAAAAAATTAATTATTACTATGTTATGTATATAAATAATGAAGGATTGTGTCGTTATTGAATTAAATTGAATTAATTATGGGTTTCTTGGCCGGTCGGAAATTTTTAATTGCTGGCCGGAATTTTTTGATCGCCGGCCGGAAAATTTTTAGGGAAATTTTTACCTCCCCGAAGTTAATGTCCTGGATTCGCCACTGCGGGTGGGGATTATTTTACCCCTAGTACTTAAACGGACGTACTCCCCGCCCCGCTCCCGAATAAATCCCCGTATATATATATATATATACGGGGATTTCTTCGGGAGCGGGTATATATATATTAATTCCTATTTAATGCCAAGCCCATCTCTGTTTTTTTTAAATGATTGGATTTCAATTTCAAATTGTTCAAATAAAGTTCACTTGGAACTAAAATATCTGTAATATTGGATATATTTTGTAATTTGGATATTTAATGTTAAACCATATTTGTAATGTGGTAGAATTTGTATTTTGGATATTGAATGTTAAAATGGTTATTAAAATAACGAAATATTAATTTATTGGATATGGACGGGGATTCACAAATACCCGTAATGTTAAATGGGGATGGGGTGAAAAAATCCTCAAAATGTTAAATGGGAAATCACCAAAACTGCCCCCGTAATCATTAGGGGCGGAGTGGAGAATGCATCCCCGTCCCCGCACCCGCACCGTTGCCAGCCCTACTTGGTCTTAAAGGCTTTAATACTATATCACTTAAGTAATTGCCTTTAAAAAATCACACTAATAAATAAGATCAAAGAATAGTTTTTATATATTACTTTAATAAAAAGAAACTTTAATTTATTGAATTCATGCATATTTAGACACGTTCAGTAGTAAGTGTTTGTAAATAGGAAGTTGAAGGTTCGAATCTTCTGGGAGCTAAATATTATATCATTAAAGAATGAGAGTTACGTAAAAATAAGGAAATTAAAAGAGATATTTACATATATAACTTGTTACAAATTGGTAAAAAGACAAAGAAAAAAAAAAAAAAAAAAGGAGAAAATGATTTTGAAGATTTTGTTTTATTTATAGGTAACTTAAATACATGAACTTATGTCTTTTTACATGAAAAAAAAAAAAGGAACTTATTATGCATGAATTTTCAAACATATATATTTCATCAAATAAAACGGTTTCATAAAATTAAAATATTATGACGCCAACGTATTGGCTCTTTTTTTTAATTAAAGACAACGTGTTTCCTTTATGAAAATGATATTTAATTATATATTTCCGGAAGGACGTAGTACAAAATAAAGCAAGCAGAGCTGTTTTGTATGACCAAAACATGACTACAGATAGAGTCATATAATCAAACGGTCCACAGCGTCAATGAAACAAGATTGAAAATATAACCGGCTAGGCTACAGTCTATGATATGTGCCCACACCACATACAGACAATTGAACCCTGATAGAGCCATTTACACTGCGGGTTTTTACTTGTCAAACCTTGAATTGGGAGTATTTCTTAGGGAAAAAAAAAAAAGGGATTACGTTGATCTAGATCGGCGTGGTAATTAGCAGGAGATAATGACCCATTAATGAGATTATCATTTTCCAAGAATTTTAATTTCCACAAAAATTGTGGTAAAAAACATTATAGAAGTTGGTGTATTTCTGTCTTCATCTTACTCGATTTCTTTACTCAATCTTTTGCATTAATTATCTTTCTCATGATTCAATGAAGATGTCCAGTTCATTTGCCCCATTCCATTCACATCAACATTTCCTTAGAGCCAATAATTTGTGCCTGTTTTTTCTTAATTAGTATAAAAATACGAATACGGTTGTTCAAATCAGTCTGGCCGGTTCAAGTAGTACCGGACTCTTGGTCTGGTCCAAGTTCCAACCACATAAATCACAACCGGTATAATTTTTGAACTAGGTGAATTAACTGTGATCTTATTAACCCTGTGGCGCTATTACTGGTTTGACTTAACACAAAATCAAATATTTTTATGGAAAAAATTGGAGGCTTGCAGGGTTTGAAGTTTCGCCTCTTCTCAATGTGCTTTTTTTTTATATATATATATATATATATATATATATATATATATATATATATAAATAAGGATTTTGAAAAAGTAGGGTACCATGACCTCCCATTTTCACGTTGTGCTGCTCCGAATTAGTGACAATGTTCCATATTAATTGTTTTAACACTCAAATTTTTTCAAAAAAGTAGAGCATTTATTTATTGATTGATAATTATTTTCTTGCCTACTATGTTAATTAATTTTTAGAACTTACTTGTTGGCTATTAATTTATTTTTTTTAAACTGATTTTCCATTTAAGACTTCAAACATTAAAAAATATTTCCACAGTTCTTAAATATATATCGTTTAAAGGAGAAATTTTACAGTGGACCGGGTCCATTATATAATTTTCCCGTTTAAGGTGGTTTATTAAGATTAATGATGAATTAATTGAGCTATTAAAATAACTAATTTACCTTTAATAAAATTCTTTTTGTTCTTAATTAGTATGTGATATTCTCAATTAATATTAAATATCTCTCTTGAAATAAATGAAGACAAATTTAAGAAAATAAGATCAAAAGTGCATAGGTAATACAAAACGACATATAAAAAGAAACAAACTTAAAAAATTAAAACGATATTTATTTAGAAACAGACAGAGTAATAAAACCGGAACCACGAAATAACTGAATTTTATTCTTAATTCAACCCAAAAGGTGTATAACAAAAGACATAAAGAGTACTGTGAAACTCTTAAGTCCAAATAATAAGAAAGCTTTTTTCTAAGGCCTAATCCAACGTTGTACCGTTTGCAGTGGAGGGCAAGTCCAATTCACTGCAAATATGTTACCGCATTTTATGCATAATTCATATTTGAGTACCGCATCTTATCCCATACAATGAAAAAAAGACATAATATATCAGGACTGTCCTGAACTTGTCCTAAACATCATTATTGTTCTAGATTTTGTGTTTGTCCAGTTAATTCCTTAAACTTTAAAAAAGTTACCCAGTTTGTCTCCTTACTGTCACATGTCAATCATTTATTATTATCTCATGTATGACTTTTCAGAGAGTGTATGTAACAAATTTGGTTGGTTTTTCAAGGTTCAGGGGGGTAACTAGACACTTTGTAAGTTCAAAGGAGCAGTTGACTCTTTAGGCCAAGTTCAGAGAGCCCATGTATTCGGTCTTAAAAAAATTAACTTTTTTTTTTATTATTATTCTTAATGTATATTATATCATATGTATAGGTATTAGGTTAATTATATTGTGTTTATTTATGTGTGTTTGTAATATTTTTTATTTTGTAGTATTAATATATTATTATTTTTTATTTTATATTGATATTAAAATTATGATAATAATTTTATATAGTGCACATTTAAATATTATATATAATATTATTTATTCAGTTTATATGTAGTCTTTAAAATTTACAAAATTAGTCGTAACATTATAAAATAAAATAGCTAATAAATTAACATAGCAATAATTTAAAAAACCTTATATTATTACATTACATACATCACGAAATAAAAATGCTACAAAATAAAAACATTACATTAATACATTTAAATCAACTTACTAAAATAAATTTTAAAAAAAACCACATAGATCTTTAAATAATAACTTAGAAAACACAATTATCAATAAGATAGTAAATCACCTTGACATCCATCTAAATTGTTAAAATAACTGAAATTCTCCATTTGAGACGATGCAAGTGGTATTTGTTATTGGTTACTTTGTTCTTCTAATCTCTTAGCAAAAGTTTTGTCTTTTATTTGTAAAAGATAATCACATGAAATTGGATCTAAAATCGAATTATGGTCTTTGAATAATATTGTGTCTTCTTCTAGTTTTAAACGGTGTTTCCACATTTTCATTCTCTTCTTCTACATTTCCATTGAGCTTTCTATCATTTTAAATAATTTTTCATTACCTTCACACTTTTTCTAACAACACATTATAAATTTCGAAATTCTTTGATAGAGTATCTGTGACAAGAATATAGTAATTCATAAAATTTAAATACTATGATGTCATAGGATTTAACATGGTACATGAAAGTAATTTTTTTTTTTATTGTATTTCATTATTATTATATATATATATGATAAATAATGCTAATAGCAATAATTTTTTTCGATTTTTTATATAACAATAAAGGTAATAATTAATTAAATAACTAAACTTTAGTTTATTATATATTAGTATATTTAATTTTTATTCACTATGTTAAATGAAAAAATTAAAATTTGAAAATATTTTGTTAAATAATAATTAGAATATACATGGTATGAGAAAATTATTATAATAATAACAAAATATTATTATTTTGAAGAAATCTTGTATGAGGGATTGAAAATGAAGTAAACAGGTGGAAAACTATACGACTAAGGAGTAAAATATATTTAAAAAAAAAAAAAAAAAAAAGGAGAAATAATTTGAAGGTATTAAATAAAAAGTAAGAAGAATTAAAGACGATGGGGCAGTTGGTGAGAAAGTCAGCCCAATTTCAACTATAGAGAAGAGACCTTAGATTTGACAGAAGAAAATTAACAAGCATCGCCTCGCCTCTTCATAATTTTCCCGTGACTTTGGTATTAATTTTGGATGTTCATCGCCATCGAACCAACGCAACTCATTCATTAAAACCGAATGACATTGACAGATACACTTTTAATCTGTATTTTTATGAAAGTTTTGGTCAAATTTATACTTGAAAGTTGACCGACCAGTTATGATTTGACAATTTACCCAACCAATATCAATTCATTAATAAAAACAATGACTCTAATCACAGTTTGTATACAACAATAAACTGAAGTTTTGGAGTATTGCTATCGCAAACGGAACATGATGTGCTTTGGCTCTAACTGTCTGTCCATTATCAAATCATGTCACGTTATTTTGTTATATTTATGAGATAAATTGAAATTTTGTGATTCCAGTGAAATAATAGACAAAAGACATGTCGTTGTTCACCATCTCTTTTAGGGTCGTCAATAGGGCCCGTTTTAGCCCACGAAGGCCTTGTTCGTTGACAAAAGGACTCAAAACCCACATATAGAGAATATTGGACACTGGTGATAAGAACGTTGGTTTTTTTTTTTTTTTTTTTTGAATTTGTAACAAAAAGAAAAAGTTTATGGACATAACCTTCAAGAATGGGAATTAAGAGCAACCCTTTTAAGGGACAAAAATGCAAAAAATGTGAAGAAGTGGGGTATTTTATTATTGATGAGTTTTTTTTAGGTTTTGTCCTTCTCTTTTTTGTATTTGATTCAGCAAATCAATCAAATGGATGTCCATAGCCCTTAATATCACTCAGGACCCACTTTTATTTATCTTTTTATTTTTATATACCAAAGTTTTTCCTATTAATTCCCATTTTTTCTTCTTTTATCATTTTATTTGTCTCGTCTTTATTGAACAACATTTCTGTTCCTTGGCTAATAAAAGTTTCTTGTGTTGACAGCCAATTTTATCAAATTTTGTTTCATCTTCTTTATAATTTTATATATCATTCTACGAAATTATCTTTAACATCCAATGTTTCCATTTAATAAACCACAGAGAGATGGTTTGATGGCTACCATACGCACTGAGATTTTAGTTTCAATCCTCACAATTATAAAAGTTGTACTAATTAGTAAGAAAATTAATTTACATGAAAAATTAAATTCTGAAAAAATATATTAAAAATTAATTAATCATTTTAAAAGTTCCGCTTCTTCAATTCTTTTAGCTTTGTACTCTACTCCGAGCAAAGATCAGTACTGTATTAGTATTGATGAACACTATTGAACCTCACATTGTATCAAAATGATCTGACTCGAATTTAATTTAATTTAATTAATTTAAATTTTTTTTTTATTTTTTTGGTTTCAACTTGGTATCGATTATGGATTTTGAGTTTCATTGAAAAATGTGTAGATAATGACATTTTGAAACAAAATAATAAACACTGGTAACAGTCTGAAATAAAGTGTCTTATGAGTGAAACTGTCCGATGTCTATGAGATTTTTTACAAACAGGAAGTAATGATTCTAGGCTGTGATTTGTCATTTTCCTATGGCTTTTTCCCTTTCCTATATCTTTAAATGTTTTTACTTTTTAGCAGTGCTAAATAATATATCAATTTCAGATATATCAACGAAAGTACAACAAATTAACTCCTCCATTAATATCTATATAAATATAATTTCAAATCAAATAAAAAAAATATTTGATATTACTAACTTATTCCAAACTTAAATCATTTCAAACCATAGTAAAACTATTGATCAGTTGTAGTAAAAAAAGAATTGATATCAACCAATTAGTTTTTGCACATATTAGAAAGTAGATAAGAGGAGAACCAATGATATTACTCATATCAAATATTGAACGGATCGCAAATTAGAAACAAATAATAATAAAAGTGACATATAAAAGCTGTATATTGGGTCTCAATATAAACCAATTATTTTTTTGTGTTATATTAGTTCAATCCCACATACATGCTTACTCATGTAACCAAGTCTAGCATTTTCAAAGCCTACAAAGTATGTTCCTGATATCTGAACAGAACAAAACTTTACAACCAAAGATTCTAGATTAATGTTTAAAGATCTGGTAGAATTACATACCCTGTTTTAATGATCTTTGAAACTCAAAAGATATAGGCTAAAAAAATATTTGATAAGTATCAACGTGTGTAAGTCTAATAATGTGATTGAATCATTATATAAACTAATTGATTTTGTATTGAATAGATGCAACTTCACATACATACTCACTAATAATTAAATTCATTACTCTTAAAATCCACAAAATATCTTGAACGAGCTCACATTTGAGCTGAACAATCCTCATATATACCGTGAAAGTAGTCTTAATTGATGATTTCTTTATTGTAATAATGACTTCAAAATTTTAATTTTTCATCGCAACATTCATTGATTCTTATGATTTTTGAATCTCACCATCTACTATATTTACATACTATTAAGTGTAGCATGAACAGCAGATTCTAACTAATAACCTTTGGTTATGTGTATTATTTCAAGATTTTTTTATATCTATTTACTAACAAGGATTGCTACAGTATGTGGTAACATTATAACTGTATTGATCAATCAATAATGATGGACGTTTCTCTGAATTATAGTTTATAATATAAGTCTTCATTTTATATTTTTACCTTCTGAAGATTTATTTTTATTTTTTGTATTTTTTTCCATTTATAAAATTTATTTGTATGTTCTAATACATGCATTCTGTAAAAAATAATAATAATAAAGTGCGTATAAAATCAAGTAGAGAGCGGCTTTTAATTTTAATTTTATTATTATTTTTTTTTCTTTACAAAATTCCTTTAATATTGGTTATGTGACTTGGAGGCTTTACTTAATTAGCAAGTAAAATCGATGCTCTTATCCACTCTAATTTGTGTACGTGTAGAGAATAGGGAAACAGTGATTTATTATTAGAGAATGATACATATAAATATACATGAGGAGAAGCCTAACTAGGAGAAGTCCTAATAGGACTATACAATACAAGACTAAGTAGGAATACAAGTGTAGACTAAATAGGAATACAAGTGGAGTTATACTTCTACTCTATCACTCCCCCTCAAGTTGAACGGGGCGAGAAGTCAAGTTCAACTTGCCACACAGATGAAGAAAACGTGCTTTACTCAACGGTTTGGTGAGCCCATCGGCGATTTGATCTTGAGAAGAAACAAAATGAACCTGCAGTTGTTTGCGGCTGACTTTATCACGAACAAAGAAAAAAATCAACCTCCAAATGCTTACTTCGTGCATGAAAAATCGGATTTGCAGTGAGATAGGTGGCACTCAGATTATCACACCAAACCCGAGGAGGCATAGGAAGGCGAAAACCAAGTTCTTGAAGTAGAATACGAATCCACTGAAGTTCAGAAGAAACGGTGGCCAATGAGCGATACTCGGCCTCAGTTGAAGACCGGGCAACTGCCTTTTGTTTACGTGAACACCAAGAAACCGGACTGGAGCCAAGATAAACAACAAAACCGGATGTAGACTTCCGAGTATCAAGACAACCAGCCCAATCAGCATCAAGTACCCTTGGAGGAGAAGAGATGAATTGCGACGGAGAAGAATACCTGATGTAGCAGTTCCACGAAGATAGCGTAAAATTCTCTTAACTGCCGTCCAATGAGCAGTAGTTGGGGAATGAAGAAACTGTGATACCTTATTAACAGCAAAGGAGATATCAGGGCGAGTCAATGCTAAGTACTGAAGTGAGCCAACAACACTCCGAAATTGACTAGGATCAGACAATGGTTCACCAAGTTTAAGATGCAATTTTTTTGAAGTGCAAGCAGGAGTAGAAATCGGACTGCAATTGTGCATGGAAACCCGTTGTAGAAGATCTTCAATATATTTAGTTTGAGTAAGGAGTAAGCCAGATGGTAACCAGTGCGCTTCAATCCCAAGAAAATATTTCAATGGACCAAGATTGCGGATTGCAAACCGAGAGTGTAGAAGAGAAGCAATTTTGTTTAAGAAGGAATGATCATTCCCTGTGAGCACCAAATCATCCACATAGATTAAACAAAAAATCCGAATATGGCCGTTAGCATAGTAATACAATGATGTATCCGATTTGGACCCCTGAAAACCAAGTGTACTCAAAACATCAGTAAGACATTTATGCCACATACGAGGAGCTTGCTTCAACCCATACAGTGACTTCTTAAGCAAGCAAACATGGTCCGGAAAAAGAGGATTAACAAAACCAGGGGGTTGAGCCATAAATACCCGTTCCTCCAAAGTTCCATTTAAGAAGGCATTCGACACATCCATATGTATAACAGACCACCGTAGAGATATAGCAATAGAGAGAATTACCCGAATAGTAGTAGGTTTCACCACAGGACTATAGGTTTCAACATAATCAATACCAGGGCGCTGAGTATAACCTTTGGCCACAAGAGGAGCTTTATAGCGTTCCACAGTGCCATTAGGATGACGCTTGATTTTATAAACCCACCGGCAACCCACTAAATTCTGCTTAGGAGTGGAGGGAACAAGTTGCCATGTCCCATTCTGAATAAGAGCATTAAATTCTTCTTCCATGGCCCGTCGCCAATGAGCAATTTTATTTGCTTGGGAAAAACTAGTAGGTTCAAGCTCTTGAGACTGAATAATGCTGGAAAATTGCTTGGGTTTACCCGGCAAAGAACCGGTTTGGAGCCGTGTCCGTATTCGTCTCGGCGGAGAGGAAGGAACATCAAAGGAATCAGCCTGCAAAGGACCATAACCAGTAAAATCAACAGCAATGGAAGGACTTGGCAATGTCATACTGGAATCGGAGGGAAAAGGGGGAACTGGTTCAGTGGGACTGGGTGGGGGCGGACTGGATGTGGATTTCTGGGGAATGGGTAGACTGGGCGGACTGGGCTGACTGGGCGGACTGGGCGGAGGGGGCGGACTGGGTGAACTGGGCGGACTGGGCAGACGCGGGCGGCTAGGCGGACTGGGCAGACTCGGTGCTGAAGTGGGTGGGTTCGGTTGGGGATGAGAAACAGCAGGAAAATAAATCGGAGGACCAGGGTCTGAAGACGGAGGCGTTGACAGCGGAGGCAACTCATCAGAAAAATTAGCGAACGGAAAAACCTGTTCATCAAAAAGAACATGACGTGAGATATAAAGACGACCCGAAGGAATATGAAAACATTGATAACCCTTATGATTTTTGCTATACCCAAAAAAGACACAAGGAAGAGAACGAGACTCCAATTTATGTTTAGTGTAAGGACGCAACCAAGGATAACACAAGCAACCAAATATTTTCAGAGAAAAATAATCAATATCAGTGACAAATAAACGATGAAAGGGGGTCTCATAATTTAAATGTTGCATAGGCAAGCGATTGATAATATGAACAGCACATTCAAAGGCTTTATTCCAATATTTTAGGGGTACTTTTGCGTGGGTAAGGAGGGCCAAACCGGTTTCAACTATATGGCGATGTTTTCTTTCCGCACACCCATTTTGTTCAGGGGTATATGGACAAGAAACTCGCTGTGTAATCCCATGCTCTCGCAAAAAATTGGTTAAGGCTCGAAACTCACCACCCCAATCGGATTGGAACATTTTTATCTTGGTGTCAAAGAAATTTTCAACAATAGTTTTAAAAGATTTAAAAATGGACAGCACTTCAGATTTGTGTTTCATTGGATAGAACCATGTGTATTTGCTATAGTGATCATAAAAGATAACATAAAACGCATAGCCATCATAAGAAGTAACAGGGGCAGGACCCCAAACATCAGAACAAACAAGTTGAAGAGGTTGAGTAGCATGAAAATTGGATAAAATAAATGGTTGCTTATGGACTTTACTTAAATAACAAGCATCACACAAAGATTTATTGGAACTAGAAGAAGCTGAAATTTTATTAGAATGTAAAACTTTAGAGACAATAAGTTTGGCGGCATGGCCCAAGCGAGCATGCCAAGTAGATAAAGAAACAAAATTAGCTTTAATGGAGACAGGAGGCGTAAGACACATAGAGTAGAGCCCTTGATCACTCTGGCCGCGATACAGAACCCGCTTCGTTGCCAAATCCTTAATAACAAAATAATTGGCAAAAAATTCAACAGAAACGGGGTTAGAGTTAGTTAAAGCATAAACAGATAATAAATTTTGAGTAGTGCGAGGAACATAAAGAATATTACGAAAACGAAGCAACGTATTATCAAAACAAAAACTCGAACTACCAACATGAGAGATAGTAAGTTTAGACCCATTACCAAGTTGGACTTCCTCAGGACCCTGATATTCAGAATGAAGAGCAAGATTATCAAGATCATGAGTAAGATGATGAGTTGCTCCCGAGTCAACGACCCAAGACTTATTGGCGGAGGATGGGGTTTCGGTTGTAGTCATGTATGAACTAGGAGAGGAATTGTCATTGCTGCGTCTTTGTTTGGGTGAGGGACAGACATTAGCCAAGTGTCCATTGCCACGACAATTATAGCAAATTCGATCGGAACGGGGTTGATCACCTTGAGTACCACCATAAGACTGAGAAGAACGAGACTGAGAGGAGAAACGGCCACCACGGCCACGGCTGGAACTGCGTCCACGGCCTCTACCACGGCCTGAAGAGGGCTGATTATGCTGCCCATGAACCGAATAATGAGCTGTTGGGAGAATGCCATCGCCACTAGATCTTTGTTTGGCCCTTTTTAAATAAGATTCCTGAGAAAGTAGCATGCCATACACGTCATTAAAACCAACAGGTTCAAGTTTAGTTTCAAGAGTACGAATAAAGAGATGATAATCATCATTTAATCCAGCAAGTAAAAAATCAATAAGGTCCTCTTCCGGAACCGAATAGCCTAAAGCAGCTAATTGATCACCAATAGATTTTGCCTTTTGAACATATGTAGCAATATCATCAGTACCTTGAGAGAGAGAATGTAATTGTCCACGAAGGTTACGAATTTGGGCCTTGGAACCAGAGGCATATGCGGCTGCCAATTTGTTCCATGCATCACGAGCGGTGTTGGAGCCAATGATTTGAGGCATAATCGAAGGCGAGACAGAAGAAACGATCCAACTAAGAACCTGTTGATCCCGCTGTTCCCAAGCCAAGTAGATCGGATTATCAGACCCATCAGATAAAGATTTAGGAGGTGGAGGAGAAGTGCCAAGAATATGATGAGAGAGACCACAACCACGGAGCATAGGTAGAATTTGTAGTTTCCACAAAAGGTAATTGCTCGGAGTCAATTTATTTGAGATCTGTACGGCTGGTGCAGGATTAAATGTGACTGGAGCAATTGATTGAGATAGGAAGCCATGGTTGAATGAAGGACCGCCGGTGTGAACAAGAGAATCAGAATTGGAGACCAAGGCATGAGTGAGTGGCGTAGACATGAGAGACACGCCGCAAAGAGGGCCGGAAGGAGCCACAGAGGCGAAGAGCGGTGCAGCCACGGAGGCCGAAGAGAGAGCAGCCACTGAGGCGGAAGACAAGTCAGCCATGGAGGAAGAAGACATATTGGCCGAAAAAAAAGATTAGGGTTAGAGAAAGAAGTTTGGCCGATTAGGGTTTTCTTTTTAGGCTAAAACTAGCCCTGATACCATGTAGAGAATAGGGAAACAGTGATTTATTATTAGAGAATGATACATATAAATATACATGAGGAGAAGCCTAACTAGGAGAAGTCCTAATAGGACTATACAATACAAGACTAAGTAGGAATACAAGTGTAGACTAAATAGGAATACAAGACTAAATAGGAATACAAGTGGAGTTATACTTCTACTCTATCAGTACGTAATAATACTATTGACGACATTTCGTGCATAGTTATAGAATTAGAACCCGTCAACTATTTGTATTTTCCTAAATAGTAGTAACTTAAAAACAGAAAAGCATTTGGAGATTGATTAAGCTTTAAGGGGCAAAGCTGAAAGTGATAGGGTTTTCCTGTCCTTATAATGGGATTATGATTTGCTACTTAATCTACTCAAAGGTCTTACAATTGACAATCTAAGGCCCCCTTCGTAAATTAAATTAAATTAAAGTGGCTTTGAGTCTCCATTTTTAAGCCATTAACTTTGCCTGATCTTTATGGAACAAGATATGGTCTAATGATTTTGAAATGCTACTTTTAACAAGGATTAGTAACAATACTAAGATTAGTTTTCTGTTGCCACATGCAACTGTCTTCCAATTCATTGGCTACTTATCTAACTAATTAAAAGGTAGATTTAATTAATAAACCACAAACACAACTCGTACTTAAGGACATTGTTCATAACAATCTTATCATGGCTTAATTGCTCACCTTTATCATATCTAATCAACCTCTCAATTTTTCCTTTGAGATTTCATTATTTTTTTTAACAGATATGTTTCAAATGAAAAAGATTAAAGTTATTATAATAAATGATAACACTGAGTCCTAAAGCATATCGCGTGTCTCACACGGCTATTGACCGCGTCCCTCGTTGATGATTTTCAACAACAACCAATTATCTCACGACGCCTCCTCAACTATCCACTCAGTCACCAAAAATAGTTGCGAAGCAACACCTTTAAAAAATGACCGACTGGATCAAGGCCGTTATGTACATCCATCTCTTATTGGTACATACCTACAGGTATCTCATTCTGAATTCCCATATTTCAGTTTCCTCTTATCTCCATTCTCTAAAATTTCTAATTTAAGCATCGGAGTAGACCCAGAGGTCATCCGGTCCTCAACCTTTCTTTGCCTTAGGTACTCGGCCTTTTACAAAAGCATACGGTCTTCCGGTCTATTTTGACCACGTGGAGGCACATTCTTTCCCGGAGCTACCAATAAATAAAAACACAAATTAATCTGATAAAAGCAATTCTTCTTTTTCTTTTTTTCCGAAATCATACATGTCGAACATTTACTGTCATTTGTTATTCTTAATTTAAACTAAAAAATTGTAAATGATATCGTACTAATATTAATACTCCGCCAGAAAGTATTCTTATAAATTAAAATAATAACAGAAATTAAGTCTATAAATTATTATTATTATTATTATTATTATTATTTACAGTCAAAATTCCTTTGGGCTAATCCGATTGATCAGTACGTAACTCGCCCAATCGTTTTTAGGTGGTACTTTCTTAGAGAGAAAAAAAAAAAAAAAAAAAGCCACCCGGAAGAGATAAAATATCATTAAAAAGAGTACTCTCTATAATTAAAGTATATAGCGTATATTATAACTCAATAAAATTTTTAATTGAAAAAATTTGAGTGATTTAATTATTCAAATTAACTTTAATTAACTAATAATTATTTTTATATCTATAATATATTGCATATGATTAAGATGCCACTGATAATAATAAAAGATATTGTTGAGTTTTATCTATAGGTTGAAGTTTTGAGTCAAATAATTTCATCATATCATATTAAAGCCTCTCAAACCAAGTAGTCAAAGATTTAAATTTTGCTGAAATTTCATAAAATATAAAGTGAACAGTATTACATATGCTTCAAGCCAAATAGACATTTGTGTATGGAAATAATATATAAAAAATAATAATAGAAACTATTTTTAGGCTTTATGTGTAGGTTTAAACTTTTAAATAATGTGATAAAATATAATTGCAATTTTCATTAATATAGAAAAGATAAAAATTAAAGATCGTGAGTTGGTTGGTTGGATGTGTAGCTAACAAACTCTTTAAAAGGAAAAAAAAAAAAGAATAAAACAGTAGAATTAGGATTAATATAGATAGATAGATAGATAGATAGAATGATGTAGTTTGTTTGCATGAAACTAAGGGACATTATGTTTCCACTAAGAAATGAAGATTCCATGTTGGGTTGGCCCGAAGATTTTGACCAACTCCTGGAAGTAGGCCACATTTAAATCAAAAGACAACTCCATTTATTAACCACTGTGAAACTATTAAGTTTAGTGTTGGCAATTTATGTCCGAGTGTTCTGTCCTTCAATTTTTCTATTCTTACTTCTATCTCTATCTTATTCATCTCCATTAATTTCCACTTACCTCATATGTCAATATCATTAATAATGATTTAATTTCTTTGCTCTTAAAAAAATAAATCAATTATAACTTCATATATGATAATATTCCTCCGCATGTAAATGTTTATTAAATTTGAACCGTGTACAACACAATCATTCACCACCATGTGCTGAAACTTTAACAATAAATAACATTGTTAAAAGATAAACTCTTGACTATTTGTGCTAAGAGACTGTAATATCATATTCATGAACTATCCAACCAAAAATTTAATTGAAGTAATCTATAGATTTCAAAAACAACTGTTACTCCATGAGCTTATAAAAGATTCATTCGGTTATGCATGGTTACATCTTTGCTTCGGTTCAATCTTAGTGCTTTCGGTCTAAGTAACAACTCTTTTCATTTGGTTCGACTTTGGTACTGTCTTTAGTTCAAAGATTCATCTAGATAATGAACAAATTTGTTTAGCTCAATTCAACCTTCTCTTTGGAAAGATGGACCTCTTCAATATATATATATATATATATAGAGAGAGAGAGAGAGAGAGAGAGAGAGAGAGATATTTAATTGACACTCTCTACCATGGTTATAAAAATCGGACTGTACTAACCATGCAGACTGGATTTGATCGGAACTGGAAGTTATTGCGGTCGACTTTCAAATAATTGTCTTTACAAAAAAAAAAAAAAAAGTCTTGAATTGTTGGTTGAATTGATTGGTATAACTGTGAACCGATAAATTGGTGCGGTGTTACAATTCAATTAGTCTGGTTTTAGCAAAAGAAATTTGTATTATTATGTTAAAAAATTCTTGGTTCAACGAGTCTAGTTTTTTTGTTTTATTTATTAACTATTACTATTATATATACTTTGAAATTTAATCCTATTACCACCACTTTATTAATATGCGCCCAATAATATGCTGATTGAATTAATTTAAAAAAATTAAAATTTTTAATCACGTTAAATTAAATTAATTTTTTTTTATTGTAACTATAAATACTATATTAAATATTTAGCTTTTTTTAATTGCTATATTAAGTAAGAAATTCTTAATTTTATAAAATTGTTATTAAATATTAAAATTTTAACATGTTATAAATTTGGGCTAAGGTACAATATAAACCCTAGCATAAATTGTAGTTATCAGTTTAGCCTTTAATGTTTCTTAAATTTTGCCAAACGTTTGTGAAAACTTGAAATATCAAAATTTTGAAAGTCAAGGTTAGGGACTACATTAATAATTGTGACAAATGTTAGGGCCAAATTGATGAAAAAAAAAGTTTAATCTGTTAAATTGAAAATCCCAATATATGTTAAATTTATATGAATAAGTAAATTATTATTTTCTGAGAGATGGCCATTGTTTACATGAATTTCCTTATATTACATGAAATCCAGTATTCTTTTAATATTCCATAAAAAAAAAAAAAAAGTATTCTTTTAATCAAATACAATAGGCGTTGAAAGATATGTACAAACTTTTACATAATCAGTTCACACCTATTTTAATTTATTAAGGGAAAGTTTGCACTTTTTTCCAAAATATAAAATACTGCTCCAGTAAGTACTAGTACTATATTATATTAAAAAAAGAAAAAAAATCAAATCCCGATGCAAGTAAAATAAAAATAAAAAAGGGTGGGTTCAATCCCAGTTTTGGATGCCTGCTAATGATTTTGACCAAATTAATAGCAAGTAACTACAAACTTAATTAACTCTGCTCCCCCCACACTCTTCTTCCCACTTGTTTACTTTCAATTATGAGTTATTATGACATTGCTCATCCAACTCCCAAACATCAATTGTTTTTTTTTTTTATTTTTATTTTATAATCCATAACATATGATCTGTATAATTTTTCATTATTATAGTGTCAATTTCTGTTGCATTTATCATCTTCAAAAATGTCTAGGTTCTCCTGATATTTTTTTTTTTCTTTTAACAAGTTGTATTCTAAATCTAATTTAACCCTATTCGATAATATATACATGATTTTTTTTTATATATAAAAAAAAAAACTCTAGCCATCCTCTCATCTCTTTCCGAAGAATACACCTCTAAAATTTCAATTTTTGAAGGTCTTCCTTCTTTATTTTTCATATTCATTTTCTGCTCCATCTTTACCCTTTCGTGTTTTTGTTTTATTTTGAGTGATTTGATTGAAAATAATGCGTTAAAAATTGATTTATAATTGTTTAATTAACATCTTTGTTTCACTATCTACTCGGTTTATATCCTTTCAAATCTAGTACAACGAGTGGAAGCGTTTTTTTTTTTTTTTTTGTCAAACGCCCTCAGTTATGATCAGTGCATTTTATTAAAACGATTTTTTTAGATCTATTTGTTTGAAAGGATTATAATGTTGGGGATTTTGCTGCAATTGCTATCCTACGATGGTGGATCGATGGACAATGACTAAGATTTTTTTCAAATTGTATTTTATGGTCTAAGTTTTTATTTTTTGTTACTATCTTTTGTGGATTTATTTTTACCCTTTATGATATTTTTTCCCGTTTATGAAATTTGTTATCTAGTTTTAGTCTGGATTATGATGGAGATATATTTCTTTTTTTTCCTTGATGTATTATTTTGCTTATTAAAATAATATATACTTTATTATAAAAAAAAATCTAATTTAACCCATTAACTAATTAAATTAAGAGTCAAATCCAACTCCTCACTCTATTAATTACTAACATTTTCTATCAATGGATTTATGCTTTATAAATATCGAAATTCATTTAATCAATTTAACATTTGTTGTCATTTAACTCAATGCTTTCTATATAAATCAATTAAATAAATTAAACTCCACCAATTAAAATTAGTTTAAGCAAGCTCTAATTGCTTCAATTAAGTTTCAAATTTGGTTATTTTTATTAGAGAATTTGGATTTTAGTACAAAAAGAAAATTTCAATTGGAAAAGGAGGTACCGAAATATTATATACGCGTAAATGTAATTAATCATGTAACTAAACAAAATAAATTAATCTTGGATTATCAAAATATTCGAGAGTCTTAGAAGCATAATGAAGAGAGATAATTAAAGGAAATAAGAAGCATAATATAGAGTTAATTATCATATCCTAATCCAAAAAAGCATTTTCTAGCTTTGACTTTCTTCAATACACTAACTATTTAGCTATCCACGAAAATATTAAGATTAACAGTAGCTTTCACTACATTTCTTCTTCTACTTTTTCCATTTTTCATCTTGACATTAAAAAAAAAAAAAAAAAATTATGACGCAGCAATCCGAATATCCACGCCCTTCAGTACTTGTACACATTACCACTGAAACAAGGGACTTTCACGTGCGACACAAAAAACACCCAGTAGTCACGTGACTTATCCCCCGTAGTAATAATGTACCGTCATCGGAGACTGCGACAGAGAGCCACCACCAGCAACAGCGGCCGACGACGACTTCACAGAGTAAACACCATTCCAGATCTCAGTGAAAGCTCTTACTATAATCCCATGGTAATAAGGCGAATTCAGCTGCAAAAAACAATTAAGTAACTCCTTAAGATCATCTTTCGAGTATATTTCTTTCTCCAATATCATTTGCAGCATCGAATGCCGGAAATCCAAATACGGGTCATCGGAATCCTTCTCCACCGCCACACTCTCGCCGCCCACTCGACCCAAGCCACGAACTTTTCTCGAGCTCTTGCTGTGCTTCTCCCTGAAAAGAGGCGGCGGAGTGTCGGTGGTCGGAGAGAATGAGGAAGTGGTGGGTTCATCGTAACCGGGAGGGGAAGGGTTGGTTTTGGAGGAGGAAGAAGAATTAGTGTAATAGAGGTGGTGGTTATAGTAGTTGGCGGTGGAGGATTTAGGCTTAGGGTGGAAAACGTTGGATAAGCTAGGTTTCCAGCAGCTGCCGCAGCCTAAATCGACGGCGACTGTGTTGAAGAAGAGCCTTTTCTTGTTTGTGGAAGACATTGGAATTGAGAGAGAGAGTGATTAAATTAATGGAGGGAAGGATGGCAAGAAAATAATCATCCAATTCACGGATTATATATTGAGGTTTCTATTCTGATATTCTGACCCGTCTGTTGATAGTTGGATATGACAGGCTCATCACGGCCGTTTATCCTAGTTTGTCATATTGCGATTGAAGTTCTAAACGATTGATTTGTTTTATGTGTAACAACTCTAGAAGGAGCTGTTAGATATTTTGTATACAAAATTTATTGATTGAATGACAACAAAAGATTTATATATATATTTGCAAAATTTGCAAGTAGGGATATTATATTGTTTTACATCGTTGATTTGTGGAATGAAGTTACATAATGTTAATCTAATTAATTTTTTTTTTAAAATTGGTTAAAACATACCATCTCTATTTCAATTGAAAAAATATTTCTCTACGCAACCCAAAAAAAGAAAAAAAAAAAAAAAAAAAAGAAGCAACATTAAATTATTTATATTGCTTTTTTATTATCAGCATGTAAAATAAAAAGTCAATGCCAACTCTGGCTTTTAGAATAATTTTGTTTGAACTAAACTTAAGTATCACCTAACTAACAACATATTTTTTAAAATTTTAAAAATGAAACGTGATGCTTGTCTAATGTTAATGTGTCATTCAGAATAATTTGACAAAAAAAAAAAAAAAAAAAATTAAAGAGCCACATAAATAACTAAGATTCACATTGGACCAAATTGAATTTGTAAGTTAAAGTAATTAATCAAATTCACTGTCTATTCCTGCTTCTTTGATCACTTAAGAAAAAGATTATCTTTTTAAGTATGGAAAATCTTTTAATTAGTAAAATATCTGAAAGTAATAGAGGGTAAAATAATTAATGATTTTTTCTTTTTGTTCTAAGCTATAAATAGGAGACAATTGTAAGAAGTGGCAAATCTGTTAGATTAAAATAGCGTACAGAGTTTTAGAGAATGCAGATTAATTATAGGAGTTGATGGAAAAAGGAATTATGTTTTAGATTAGATTAGTCCAAAAGTTGCGGACTGACTTACAGTTAAAAAGGATTGAAAGGTTAGAAAAGAGTGGTGGCAGGTGGAGACAAGTGTCTTTTTGCTAAATTACAAGCTTCTCACGTAATTACACAAACACAAGTCTCTTGTATTTTCCCATAATCTTAAACTTGGTCCACTTTGCTACTCATGTTATCGATATTGGACGGATATGTACCACTATCAACTTCACTCACATTTCTAAAAATCATCATACCATTGTTTTTCTTTTCTTTTTTTATCATTTTTTTTATACAAAAATATTTTATTGTTATTGGCTAACTATTTAAGCATCAATCAATCAATTGTAATTGTACACCTTCCAATACATAATAGTTAAATAACTTAGTTGTGGACTCAAAATTAGGTTAACAAAGAGTTTCATTCATTTCACGTGCATTTGAAATTTACAGTTTAAATAATTTGAAAGCAATTCTTTACATTTAGATATGGAGAATCTGTAATAATTTCATTTCAAACTGTAAAAGAAAAATACTATTTTCAGATATAGATGAATGTGTAACACACTTTTAAGTTAATTTGATGTTCATACCTACCTAATCTATGACTAAGGAATTATATATTGTCTACAATTATATATTGTCAATCAATGTGTCAAATTGCAAATCAAGATTTAATCAACAATAGTGATAGACAAGTTCAAGGGCTTTTAGTTAGGTGTTTTTTTTTTCCTCATTTGTTACGATAATTTTACTCAACCGAGCTTAATTTTCATTAAGTTTATGGATACTTCTCTACTTGTTTTGGAGTGCTCGTTTGAGTGGAACTTAGAATATTTAACTCAAAACAAAAATGTTACATTTACCACAAGTTTCTTCTACTTTCAGAATCCTGACTGAAGTGTCCATGACATGAGCACGAGAAAAGTCAAAAAAATTAGTGGGCCCTAATTTTAAAAAATAAAAGAGAATAAAATAAGGGATTAATTAGCAAATATGAATAGTTATTTCTCTACTGCTTTTTCTTAGAAAAATTGACACATCATGAACACGTCAGGCGGGATTCTAACGGGAGATGAAACTGACTGTAGATGTAGCATTTTTTAAATCAAAATTTCTATAGTCATAACTTGGATTGAAGAACAGTCATTGCATATAATTACCCTAGGCGATTAGAGGGATATGCAAGATATATGTGTCATTAATTGTTAAGTATACTCTTGACTTGATTTGGATGCATGTCCAACAGGGGAGTAAAAGTCTTGGGACAATGATGGATGGCTGAGGTGCAGTGCCACTCTCGAAGGCCATAGTTCCCTTAAACGTACTCTCCTCTGGTTGGTTTGTTGTAGAATTCTGTAATTTGCATTGAAATGCCACTTGCTATATAGAGCATTCCCAAAGTTTCAATCCTAGATCCAACACTATCAAATGGGAAAACTCGAAATTTGCTTGTCAAGTATACAACAAACCACAAGTCTATTTGCTGCGGAAGCAATGAATATAAGATTATCATCAATGACGAATGTACTTGTAAGGTAGTGGGGGCACACTGCCTTTCAAATTTTAGAACAATATTAAAATATGAATACCTGTCGAAACAAGTGTGAATATTGTTTATGAATATTAATAAAATACAAGAAATGTTTTGTTTTTTAGAAAATTTCTAAGTGTATGATATGTTTTAGTATTTATTTTTATAATTAAATTTGTGATTAAGTTGTTATATATATATATATATATATATATATATATAAGCTTTCTATATGTAAGTGTTGCCCCCACTGTATTTTAATTCTATATTCGTCCCTGACTATCATTTCTCATTTCTTGTTTCAGTTTCATTAGGCAAGAAACTTGGATGTTGAATCTCAAAAATTTTTGAAGGATGCTTATGGTTCTAGGACTGTTGTAATGAAGACTTCTTATTCTTTAATTCTATAATGAAGACTTCTTGGGAATTGTATAATATATGGGCATCGAGGACTGTAGTTCTATAACATACGGGCATTTAAATTTGTAAAAAAATTCTTTATCACTGAGGCTAAATTCATCAATTTTTATTTTATTTTATTTTGTTTTTTTAAAAAGAGAAAGATAGCTTCATATTAAACATCCTGCATCAAAACATCAAGAACAAAAGGGGTGGCTTAGATAGCCATATTCTTTGACCATTAGCCTAACTAATTTATGAGAGACAAATACTAAAAAAATGAACTAGAGACTAACAATTTACAGTCCTGAATATTAAGCCGCCGTATACTAACCCATTGAAAACCAGAAATGGAGGAGAACCAATCCAATACTAAGAGGTTTTAGGTTTTAGCAAAAGAAAAAGAAAATAAAATAAGGAATATATGGTATTGGACACAAGATACGGACACTTTTAGTAATTGCTAATATTATAGTGTTAACAAATTGTTTTGTTTGTTTTTGTGCTTCTATAATTGTCTTCTTATCTATATATATATATAAAAAGTCCCCTTCACAAAATTGACAAAACCAAGTTGAGAGTCCTCGACTAGAATCACATGTATTTTAGGACAAATCTAATTATATTCTACAAAATTTTCTAATATTGTCCTCAACTTCCAATTTGGAATGAGCCTTGTGTGTCGTTTAGCAATTTTAGCATTCAAAATGAAAGAGCCCCATGTGCACCATCATTCCCCTACTGATTAAACTACAATTATATTATTAATGATCCTGGAATCAAGAGTCACGGACTCTTGGACACCTGATTTCTTGCCCAGTGATCTTGGGGCAACTCTCATTATATTCTACTTACACGCTAACCAATACTATTTCACTGATGCAAATAAACTAATCGTTACTTCTTTTCTGTTTAAATTATATAGTAGGGAGAAAGTTTTATGACCCCTATCTTCACTAACTCTTCCCTAACACAACGATATTTCCGTCGTATTAACTTCTCAATTTCACCCAATGGTTAAGAGGATTAATTAAAAGTGTCAAAATAGTTCTTAACATACCAACACAATTCGTGTAACACGTAAATTTTGCAAATCAGGATTGAGATAATGAAACGACATATTTAGCCCGTCCAATAAGTGAATCATGTTAGTATTAACTTTATATGTGTCACCATGATAAATCGACTCTATTTTAACACCCTTAGGATTAAGGATCAATTTGGCACTTATGTTTGGTTTGAAAGATTAAATTAGTCCAAATGAAATTGTAGATATTAATATGGTCTTAGAACTTGGCATCTTTTATTAAATGAGTCCAAAATAACACATTGAAATCATAAAATGACATGTATTCAGAAGTTACAAATTATACACTAAGACATGTCATTTTATATTGGTAAAATGATACCTAATTTCATTTTAGGACAATTTGACCCTGACAGTGAAGTTATCTCATTAAGAATCCAAAGGAACACAACCACAAAATGGATTCATATTCAAAGAGTGCATAAACGCGTGCATAAGCTCATTTGAATAAAATATGAGAGAACGCATACGTGTGTTCATGTGTATATGCTTAAACTGGAAATTCTTTTACTTTTTCAACCTGAAATGATGCTGATTCTCCTTTTTGTTGAAACCTCAACCACAGGATCATTATATAAATAGCAGAGTTCTTTTCGATAGTCAATTTCCCGAGAGAGCAACGCACTAAAAAAGTAAAAAGCATAACAAACAGATGATTGAGTCATTTTAGTGGAGTGAAGGCGCAATAGCAGGGACTTATACACTGCATATTAGCCAAGGTGATCAACGGTCACATGGCTTGTTCATAAAAGGCTCAACTGGTTATTTTCATTACATTTTGAATCATAATAACTCATACACTGCACAAAGTTCACAACTGATTCCAATATTACCAGAAATCCACTCCAACCAATTGACACAATCACCATCGGACTCTAAAAGGTCAACTGGGATTATTGCATCTGAATTAATCCTGCAGTTCAATTGTGCAACAATAATGATAGTTAACTCCATTAAAAGTTGCTTCGATATATATATATATATATATATATATATATATGGTTTTCAAAATTGTTACTTGAATGGGGGAATAAGTTAACATGGGTTAAGTCTAGTCCACATATATTTGGCAATCAATGCTTGATAAGTAGCACTTAGGAATACAAGTTTGCCTGATGGGTCATTCTCGGTATGACCATAAAAGAAGCATACAAATTACAGCATTTCAGAACATGCATAAAATAAAATGCTTGCATACAAAAATCATATGATCATAAATACACTAAAACTATGAAATCTATTTCAGATGCATTACAAACAGAGAATAAACTGATATCATCCAGTTCCCCAGTAATAAGGAAATCAATCATCTTCAAGCAAAACAATGAGTGAGAGACAGACCTCATCTCCCTGAAGTTGGTACTACACCCTTTAACAAGCTTGCTGCATGTCGAGCTACCCATACAGAGCCAGCCTCAGTGCAAGAGAAATTATGAGTGTGGCCTTCCCTTTCAATTGATAGAGCAATATCAGGGACTTGCTTTGAAATCTGAGGAAAATATTTTGTTAAATATCAAATTAAAAAGATCAATTAAATCACATTCACAATAAAGCAAAGAAAAATAGATCTGTGCACACTGCCTACAGATCACCTGCTAAAATTGGCTTTTTAACTGGAGAGAAAATAGCATTATCAAGATGTGCAAGATATAATATATAAAGTTATTCTTTACCTATCAACTTAAGCTTTTGAATCAATTGGTTCCGCAATATGGTATTAGAAACTCTTAGACCAAATCGTCAATGGTTCAAATCCTACGAACTTCATTTATTAATGAAATTTCAACACATGGTAAGATGGGCCAGTGTTGTACAAAATTCAAGCCCAAGGAGCATTTGGACACGGGGATACGCTAGAGATAATATACTAAAGTTATTCTCAAGAAGCACAAGCAAAAGCAATGACTTCATCCTAGCAGGAACCAGAATCATCACTGTGGATATCTTGTAATAAACAAGCAAAATTATATGGCATAATAACTTCAAAAACCCTTATATTTCACACACCTCCAAGATAGGAGCTCAAAATTCATCAGAATTACCAGTATTCATGTCCTTCATTTCAAACAAGATTTCTTTTGATTGACAGTAATGAGCAAACAATCCATACAATGTCTTATCGAAACTGCTAAGAACTAGGATTTATTTCCAAATAGCACTTCCAAATTGGCATATATGAGGAATACAATCGAGTGGGAAAATGAAATATATATATATATAATGAAATTGAGTATGGAGGTGCTAGGTGTTAAACCCATGACAGGTTCTATTTGCCCTCCTAGATGGATTGGTAGATGAGGAATATTATGATTCAAAGAAAGTTTTTATAATCAAAAACATTTCAAAGGATGAGTGCATACTTCACATGTAGCTCATGCATGTTCACAAACAACCGAAAAACCACATGATGCTCTTTGCAGCAGAGGAAAGGAAAAGATAAAAGAGTGAAATACCACTTACCTCTTCGAACATTTGCAGGGGACCCCAGTGATCATCACTGCCAAACAAAAATGTGATTTTATCCTTATTTTCCTTCATAAATGTCCAATCTGGTGGCTCTGAAAGCTGAAGCAAAAAAACAAAAGAAAAAAGAAAAAAGAAAAAGAGATAAATGTGTAGCTATGGTTGTACTTTGGCACTTCCATCCAAGAATTTTTGGAATGTTGACACAGAATCTGCAACAATAATCTTTCAGATTTTTTTTGTTTTTAGCCAAAAATAAGATTAGATTTTGTTGTTATTTAAGTTAAATTAATATCTCCTAATTTCTGAACTTATGCTTTTTAGTTATCTTATAAGCCTATAGATGGGCATTACTATTTCTCTACTAAAGTGTGCTTAAGAATATTGTATCTGCAGTATTTCTTTGTCATCCTCTTAGCTTATATTTTCTCTCAAAAACCAACAAGAATAACTTTTGGTAATAAAATTCCTATCACAGTTGATGTGTGCAAGACTATTGATTGAGCCATGAAACTTATCCATAATCTTTCTTAACATATCCTAATCCTGATAAAAGTACATGCCATAACTCCTAAGGATTACAGAGATATGAATTTAACATAAAATGCCAAAATTCAGCAATTTAATCAACAGTCAAGGAATCTCATGGAGAGAGAAATAACATGCATGCCTGATACTAATGTAGAATGCGGCAAATTACATATATATAGAATATCTTGATCACAAAATAAGCCTTTTGTTGTTTGAACACTCTGAGGTATAATAACAAAAAAAAAAAAAGAAGATACTTCAATTAATATGCCATTAACTAAACACTGAACACTGTGAGATTACAGGCTTGGAGTTTTCACAGAGTGTTTTTTGCTTTTTTCTGTTATTGGAAAAAGAAAAATGAAGCAGAGAGTGAGTAAGAAAGTTCATGATCTTATTCAGAAGCCCAATGTTTCTTTTTTCTTTCTTTTGATTTTGTCCTCTATTTCTTTCTTTCACAATAATTGCCTTCGGAGATTGATTGCGAGTTAAGGGGTCAAGTTGACCTGTCATCGACATCCATTGAGCAACACATAAAGAATGAGGTAAGAAGGAATCATTTTTAACTTCTTCCTTCTTCTCACTTCTAATCAATGTGTATTTGAAATAAACATTTTTTTTTAGTTATATAATATGTAGTAGACAGAAATAATGAGCTCAGAAGTGCAATACTTGTCCTGAGTGAAGCTGTTAACAGAGCCTATGAACTAATAATTTAAGGTAACTTGATTTCTTAAATCTGAATATTGAATGCATGTAAAATTGAATTGCATTTTGCAAGACATCATACAGCAACTGGGACAATAGGCCTGTAAATGATATTAAGGAAGTGAGCAAAAAGATTCTGAAATAATGTGCTTTAAGCTAGAAAATTTAGTTAAAAACATAGCCTCATTTTGGTATATTATATAAGAAAGAATCGGTAACAGTAATACTTTCAACTGTAACTATAACGCAAATGTACCTCTCTGAATTCAGTCATCGCCATAAATAGCACATTTCGCATAACGTAGTACTGTAGGTAGACAATAAATTAAAAAAAAAAAAAATTCAGCAAGAAATGGAGAAAATATATATCTAATTTGTTTTTTACAATGCATAGTATATCGTATAGACGTAAAGACTCATTAAGTTTTCAAAAAATTGTAGTAAGACTAACCCTTTCTCTAGTGCAGTAAATGAGACTATTACCTTTGGCAACTGACTACAAGCAACCTCAACAGCAGCAGCAGACCATGATCTCCCAAAAGACTTTAAGACAATTGAACTCAACGCCCAGTTAGGTAGCATTCCTAAAAATGCTATAAAGAAACTAAGTCCAGTCGAGAGGATTGAGGACCTGAACTTCATAAATCTCTATGTTACCCCTATGCATTTTAATGCTAAAACTAAGGATAAAGGAAAGATAATTGTAAAGAGAAAAAGTTGGCTACAGTGTCAGGACTGCAATATAATGATGAAATGGAAGGCATTCCACAATCATAATTGAACTCGGTCAATATTTGGCCTTCCTAAGTGTTTCAAACGACAAACTCATAACATAGAACATATAAAGTCGTCAATGAAGAGGAAAGGAATTTTGAGAAATCATAATTGATAGGCATAGAAAAGAGCAGGGACTTAAACATAAATAAAGAGAAAAGGGCAATGAAAAAATTTTTCATTGCCCAAATAGTGCAGTTTATGCAAGCTTAGAAGAGATAAGGTAAGAATCAGAAATGTTACTTGTAAATTCTGATAAGGGCAGAGCAAAGGCTTACGCTGAAATCTTCCCAATAATAGGCTGCCATGTTGACTTTGGGTTTAATGTTAAAAATGGATACAGTGCAATACAATATCTCACCTACATAGCCAGAAATAAATGAGAGGGAGCTGGTTGTTTGAAGTCAAAAGCAAACAAGAAATATATGATATACAAAATGTGTACAATGTATTGGTCACCTTATCACCAAACCTCTTCAGCACTTCAATTGCTATATATGCACCAATAGAGTGCCCAACCTTCAAAGAGAAACTATGAGTTACACAAGGTAAATTCCATCACCAACTAAGACAATTTAATGTAGGGATGATGCAGATTCATAGAAAAGAGTTAAAAAAATGTATATGCCAAATTGGTGAGGGACTTATTTTGTGATACTGATAAAACAAATATAAAAAGAAGAAAATAGCAATAAGATTTTTCTTTTAATAAAGATAATTCAAAGTAGGAGATCTTCAAGTTCTCCTCTCAATCACACCGTTATGTGCCAACAGCAGGAGTAGATATTGTTTTATTGTTTGTGTGTTGTGTTAATTATGTTTATTAGTATATGCTTGTGTTAGTTTTCTATAGACAGTCTATAAAAGGCAGTTACATTACACTTATTTCTGCTTATCCAGAGAAGTTTCTGTAGGAATGAAGTTATTACCATAGGAAGTAACTGTTTTTGTAATCCTATTTATTCTGAATTAAATGAAAAAGAAACTAAGCAAGTATTTCCAGAAAAAGTTATAAAGAGATAGAAGGGTTCTCTCTAGTGAGCCCTTTAATTCAAGAGATTGCAGCGTTTCCTCTAAGCAAGCCCTATACTAACCAGAAAACATTCCCTCCCCATAACTAGATACTAGGACCATAACACACACACACATGGTCAAGCAGTCTAAGGACCACATCAATATTTTATCTAACCTGAAGTCCTGAAGAACGGAACCCTTTCACAGTGGAGAACATAATAACTAACATAAAGAAAATGAAATATGAAAAGAATTTAAAACCAACCTTGCAGTCATATGGTCCTTTTCAGAAAACAAGGCACTATGAGTATGAGGTCAACATCACATCTAAATATGGGGAAAAAGTATGCATGATAGTCATACCAGTATTATAGGGACATCAATATTTTGCAGTTCATGGGTGATGAAGTCAACCTGCAAAAGTTATAGAGAGTAAATGGCAATAATGTCTCAGATTAGCAGTCTCATAACAGAAACTTTAGCTAATGGAATTGGAAAAGAAATAGTAGCTATAAAAAGATTTCTTAATTTATATAAATACTACAGAATCATTCACAGGTAATAAAAAGAAAACAATATTAAGTATAAGAATTAAAACTAGCTGCATAAGTGAAAAGGATATTTGACAATTTTGAGTCTTCGTATCTGTTTCTACGAAAGAAAACTCAAGCATGACAAAGTTTCCTAATAACAGGCCCAAGATAAGTGTTACTTGACTATTTGTTGGCCAACTTACCTTATGATCAATCTGCTCTTGCAAAGAGAACAATCTTCCATCCTCCCAGTCCTAAGAACAAGAAAACACCATAGTCGATGAGAAATACAAATGAAGACTATAGCATTTTTCCTCCTTTCCCGCCACCCACCCACCCACCCAAAAAAAAAAAAAAAAAAAACAGAGAGACCTTTCTTGAATGAGAAATATGTGCAATAGCTGTGAAAAACACAAAAGCAAAAACCAATTAGGTAAACCATGAAAAGAAATTAGTAGCTTCAAAGCCAAAAATAGAATGGGATAAAAAATCTAACCTGTTATAGATGCAACTCCATCAAGCAAATCATATAGAGATTCCAAAAAACTATTATAGAATGCAATTAAACCTGTGATCATCCAAGTTTAAGCTCCTGTTAATTCTCATCAGCCAGTTATTCATAACGAAATAAAGAACATAAGAATGAAGAGACCAGGATTTCCAGGGATGAAGAAAATGTGCAATTTTGGATAATCAGCATTAATCTCTAGCAATTCAGTAGGGTGACTGATCACAAAACAAAAATAAGTAAAATCATTAAAAACAATCAGCAAAAATTTCACAGAATAAAATGCAATTAGAAATCTCAAATGACCTGGACACATTGCAGATGCGGAAATTCACAGGTTTTCTGATTTTGGGAAGTAAATTCTCACCGCTCATATTCCTTTTCAGGCTGCAGTTGGTTCGATACTCCCTTCCTGAATGTCGTATTAGACTAACAAAGGAAGAGAGATAAAAATAAGGTCACCGACAAATTGTATTAAGAAAGCGTTGCTCATGGATCAAATCAACCTTAACCAAAGTTCAACTACCATTATTTATCACATTAAAAATAAAATAAATGGAAAACAAGAGTTAAATTCTGAACAATAGTTTGCCATCCTCCATGATTAATACACAAGATACTTAAATACGGAAAAAATTATATCACACCTAAAATTATTTCACTACATAAAATGTTAAATTTGGTTTTAAAAAATTTTATAACTTAAAAAAAATATATATATAATGCAGTACTAAGATCGATATTCTATTCTAATTAACTAGTCCATAAGTACACTATTTAGCACCAGAACTGAATCAATTCACACTAAATTGATGAGAGTTAGAGAGAATGGGAATTGAAATTGAGTAGAAATTCAATCAATTAAAGCAAATAAGAAGTAGCAGAGAGAAGAAGCGAAACTACACCAGAAATAGTAGGCAGAAGAAGGTAATGCCAAAAGCAGAGAGAGAGAGAAACGCGAAAAAAGAAAGGTAAGAGCTGAAACAGAGAAATGGAAATTTCAGTTTAAAGAGGGAGTGGCAGAATTTACATGCTACGGAAATTCAGGCGTAGAAGAAACCGCAGCATTTTTTTAATAAATTCGTGTTCAATAAGATATTTATAATTTTATTAGCTGAAAAAGATTATCGGAAAAATACTACTAAAAGCTAATCGTTTCTTACACCCTATTACAATCTATTCTTAGCTAAGTAAATAATTGCCATTAGTTGTCTTAAACCCTTTTACTATTTAATTTCTTTGATAACAACTCTTCATTAATTGTAAACTTGTATTCCCTCCGTTTTTTAATATACAATGTTCAAGGGGTTATTCACTAAGACCAATCAAGTATTAATTATGTTACTAAAATGATTAGTTTACCCTTGGTATTTATTTTCTAAAACTCAATTTTCTATGCAAAAATTCTCTTTCTTTTTAATTATCAAAGTTTAATGTAATATTTTTTGCATTAAATAATGAATCTTTTTTATACTTTAAATAATGATAAATATGAGAAAATATGGTAAAAAATACATTAGTAATGTAAAATATCAAATAAAAAAAAAAGTGAAAAACCTAAAACATCATATAATTAAAAACGGACAGAATAAGTTGTAATAACAAAACCAACACCTCGCTAGTGATAATAAGAAAAAAACACCCCATATCAAATCAACCTAACATTTTAGTTTTGGATTAATATAGGAGCAGGAATGTAAACAGACAGAAAATGGTTACTTCACCTTTGTCCCAATATATTTCGTAGAATTCTCATTCTATCCCTAACAAACTCTCATCATCCCCACCCCACGTTGATATTCACAGAATTTAATTGTCGTTACTAATTTTAGAAAAAATATTAATAAAAGTTAAATAAACATATTAAATTTATTAAAGAAGACTTGAGTTTTTCCTGTTTAAGAATTAATATTTCCATAAAACTTATCTCCTCTTTTTTTTCGTTCTCTTAAACCATTTTCGTTTCCATGGAGCCAATAATTGCTTTGACATCTATAGGTAACAAAATAAGATGTGCAATCATACACCATTCAGAATTCCAGGGACATATATATAAACCAAATAACAAATCACAAATCAAAGATGTAAATATATAAAGAATGAGACAAATAATTAAGAATCAGCAGCAGGGAAATGATCATTGGAATCATCATCATAGTCAAATGAATTTGACATCTGCAATGTGTCTTACTTCACTTCACTGGTTTGAGCTTAACACTTGAGTCTTAGTCAAGTTGGCTACATGCTGAGCAACCCATTTGGAGCCAGCCTCGGTGCAACAAAAACTATGCATATGGCCTTCCCTTTCAACTGTTAGTGTTATACCAGGGACCTGCTTTTCTATCTGTAACCATAAACAGTGAGTTGAGTCAGACTGACGATTGTCAACCAAAAAAATTGGTGAGGAATATCAAGTGGGAAAATTCAAAATTTGGTCCCTTTACTTCAATGTTGGCACATTTAGCTCTTATACAGTTTGTCATTTTGACCTCGATTTTGACACTTGACCACTCTCATTTTTACTCAAAATCCATGCTAGCAGTTATTACATGGACCGGAATGCTATTAGAGAATGTAGTTTGACCACACTGCTTTTAGAATCATGTGCAATAATACATTGCTAAAATACCACCTATCGATTGTCAAATTCAGAGAAAAAAATTGTCAAAATTCATGTACAATGACATATTACTGAGTAGAGGGGCCAAACGATAGCTTTTTCCCTAACAAAGTGTAGGACAAGCTCTATAGTCTATATCATAGAAATGGCAATACAAGGTGAACATAAACGAGCAAATGAGAGTGAATATCTGCCCCAGAAGCATTGGCCATAGTCAACCATATTTCATCCATGTCTTTATGATCATGCCCAAATATATGTTTCCATTCCCTGCTGCATGTTAAATAATCTACTATATTACTCTACCTAATGAATTTGAGGGGGAAACTTATTGTAAATGTCAGTCATTAACCTCCCAAGATGGGCTAAAGAGATGCACCAGAAATATTGAACCTTTGAAAGGGATACAATATTTACATAAACAAGAGATTGTAAATCACTGACCTCATCAAACATTTCCAATGGACCCCAGTGATCATCAACACCAAACAAGAATGTCATTTTACTTTGATTTTCTCTCATGAATACCCAATCTGGTGCTTCCGAAAGCTAACATAAAGCAACCATAGTCAACACAGTGTTGTAGACATTTTTTAGTATTTCCAAGTGAGCATTTATGCCCACTTAGATCTTTTGCTGGAGTAGAAGAGTTGGCTTGTGCTATATAATACCTGAAAGGTGCCAGACGAAGTCCTACATGAGACAACAAGATAGAGCGCAGTGTAATTATATATTTATTTATTTGAGTGATGTTTGAGGTGAATTTTCAACTGAAATTCCAAGATTCCACATAATTCGGCCAAACATATTAACCAAAATAAGAGTCTGCATGATGGTAACTCTGTGTTCAGTGACCAAAACTAAGGTATACACGAGCATTAGAATTTCAGAAAAATTTCAAAACGGCGGTACAAATAAGCCACGACGATGAAACTACACATTTGATGTTCCATGATGACATTCATGCTCCGGTTGGAAGAAAACTAATATCTCAAGGCTTTCTAAACTTTGTTTCCCTAAATAGCCCACATATATTAATATAGAGAAAGAGAGTGAAATGATGAAAGAGGTACTTGATGGACTGCACAGTCTGCACTCATAGTCCATCTATTTTTCGGTTTAAGTGGCACATGTGCCCCCCTGCCCCCAATTCCCAAGTATTTTAAATTTAGCAGATGCAAAATTGTGAAATTCCACATGAAACATTTTTTAGGTTCCAAATGTCGTGCATATCAAATCAATTCCATAGAGCTTGTTGATTTATTGTATCCAAATGCTATCTGAGTTCTAATAGCATCTAAAATTATTTCAAAAGATGGAATCCTACAATTTACTACTTTTATACTTCAAGAAGAAAGCAAGATTACCTTATCAAATTCGGTCTGTGCCATAAAGATCATATTTCGAAAGGTATGGTACTGCAAATGAATGAAAGATAATAAGAGTTAATTTTGAAAAAATCCCAAATACGTAGGCACTGGGTACCTATTTTGTCACAGAATCAATTGCACAAGGAAATTCATGTTTTTGTGTTAAAGAGGCAATTAGATTAACCATGCAACAAGCACATCAAAAGGCTTTAAACTTCAGAATGAAACTCTCGTGTACAAGAAAAATAAGGACATACCTGTAGCAAGTGACTACAAGCAGCATCAATAGCTGTAGCAGACCATGACTTCCCAATAGATTTGGACACAATTAATCTTGTAGCACACCTAGGAAGCACTCCCAATGATGCTACGCTGAAACTAAGCAAAGCTGACTTAATTGATGACCTGAAACTCACAAATCCTTCCGTAAAATCCTCATGGATAAATTGTAATATTGTATAATAAAAGAAAAAGTGAGGAAACGATAATGTGTCCAGACAGCGATTGATGAGATAGTGGCCAAAGGAGAATGGAAATTCTGTTACCATTTTGCAAACATCAAGTAAACTAGATTAGTTAATCTATGAAGTATCTACCAGAAAAAAGATCTATCTAATTCTCAAAGAAAAGATCAAAAGACAAAAAGAATGCTTTGATGTAATTATTAGCTTAAAAAGTGGGGTGATTTCTTCCATCAGCACAAGGATTATAGTGAACCAATGAATATATTCAAAGCATTTTACAAGCTCTTTTGAGTATTAATAATGAGATTCTGGCCTTAGACATGCTGCCAACAAATCTACGGATGATGTACTTACAGAATTCTACGATTGAAGCTTTGAGTCTTTGTATTGTAGTTTCACATGCAATGCATATTCACTCACTATATAGTAGAATCTTCAAATTGGACAATATCACCCTAAGAGACATTTATTGGACATTATTTTAGGACCCGAAGCTACTTTTTTAAGGAAAAAAAAAAAGAGTAAGAACATTACTGCTGAAAAGGTAGGTGTTATCCTTCTAATAATACAGCATAGATAGAACTTTACTTTGCAAGTTTCTTGATACTAGCCTGCTTCTCTGATAGAGGGTTCAACATTAAAAATGGATATAGTCCTATGTAATATTTGACCTACATACAATGCCGGAGATTAATGTCAAAAAACAGAAACTGTTAAGTAAATATAAAAAGAGAGGTAGGAAGATTTTGCAAAGCACTCGTTACCTTCTCAGGAGACCTCTTAAGCGTCTCAATACAAATGTAGGAACCAATGGAATGCCCAACCTTAGGAGAAAATTACATACAGTCACCAAGAATTTCAATTTGGAAACTAAATCAACTAACAAAGTAAGCCTAGTAACTGCAGTTAGAAAAACAAAAAAATAGCCAAACAACAGAGGGTAACAGTTAGTGAGGAAAGTAATTTTTCTACCTTAAGGGTGAAGCTGTGATTTTAATACCAAAAAAAAAAAAAAAAAACGGAATGTGTTCTTTGGTTTTGGAAAAATTATGCATGTGTTTTAAGTTTACTTTATCTGAAGAATACACTAATCTTGATGCAACTGCAAAATCCATCATTCCTAAAAATTATTTTGTAATTTCAAATTTTCCAAATCGAGAGGCAATTGGAGATAGAGCTATAATTAGGAAATAGCCTCCTGACCAGAACTATAGGAACTTGGATATTTTGCAGCTCCTGTTTGATGAAATCCACCTGCAATAGATTGCATGAGAGGATGCAAAAAAGAAAAGAATACAAAATTTACTAAAAGAGCACGTTAGTTTCAAACTAACAAAATTCAAGAAAATATAAGGAATACTAAGAATTTAAGGAAGACAATGGAGTTATTACAAGTTAATAAATATGTTGAATTGAAAGTAACAATCAGAATCCTGAACAAAAATTGCTTGTTGATTAAAGGACACGCTTGAATTAACTATATTTACAGGGAAATTTTCTCACTAAGATGGCATCCAATTTCAAGTCCTCACCACTGAGACTGTAACACAAGTGTACTGGCAAAAGGTTGAACAGATTGATTAAAAACTCCAGTACGACACACATAAAAGTATGCGGTTCACTCTCCGGATAACCTCATATGTTTCCAACTAGAAAACAAACTTTCAGATCCTAAAATATTAAACCGGCTGTCAAGTGGAAGCCAGTGAAGCAAAATGAAAGATACCTTGTGATCAATTTGTTGTTGTAATGAGAACAACCTGCAATGCTCCCAGTCCTAACAAGATTAAAACTTCATGTAAGAAAAAAATCTTCAACACTATAGAACCAAAAAATACATATATCTAACACACTGCAAGGCATGCTAACAAGACCACAGAAGTCATCATCAATTTACAGCAGGAAAATATTCTTCAAAATTTCGTGCTTCATATTAACCTTCAAAACAGCAATTTCGGAAGAAACGAATTCCTTTACAGAAATTCAGCATGTTTTTATACCCTGAGCTGCAGGGTGGTGGCATAGAAACATTACACAGGGCTAAGGCATAAACTTACCAAAAAAAAAAAATTCTATAATCACAAGTATTTGTGATGGCAGTTTACCTTTCTCGTATGAGATATATGCCCAATCGCTGTTAATGAATGAAACAAAAGCCCTCAATTATTCGAAATTTCAAGCCACAAAATATAAAACCCAACAAGAAAGAAAGAAAGGGGCATGATCATTGCCTGTAACAGTGGCACTTCCTCCAAGCAAATCATATAGTGATTCCAAAAAATCCTTATAAAATGAAACAACTCCTGTATTATTAGAACCATTGTTAGTCCTACTCTACACAATTGAACTAACAATTACAGAACAGGTGCATAATTTCGCAAGTATCAAACAACTGACCCGGATTTCCAGGGACGAAGAGTATATATACTTTAGGATCATCTGAGAAAATCTCCAGCAGCTCGGTTTTGAAACTGCAAACAAAAAAGATCATGAATTTAAAAGAGTTCTACCTAACAAAATTGTCGTAATCATGAAAATAAGAATTGTAGCTTTACCCAGACACATTGCAGAGTCGAAAATTGACAGTCCTTTTCAGTACAGAATTGGAATTTTCATAACCCATATTCTCTATATAGTTAATTTGATCTTACACCTGACGAAGGAACAGAGAGGAAATGGGAATTGAGCAAAAACAGAAGAAAACAATAGGCAATTGACAGTTGGGTTGTTAATTGGAGTAAATCTGAAAAGCTGCTTTTGTTTTGTTAATTGTAGTATATTCAAATTTCGTGCAAGGAACGATTACCTGCTGTCTGCTGATGCCATGGGTATCAAAAAAGAATCTTGAATTTTGTAGTAAACTCTAAACTACCCTTTTTGCAAATTCCAAGATTTACAGGCAAATAACTGTAATCAATCGACTGTTTTCACGGACCTACAGGATACAAGTAAATTTAATTTAACTATAGAATTGGGAATCAAGTAGTATACCATAAAAGAATCATAGGTTCAGGGTGACTATGGGCCTTACGGAACCCGGATTTATGGTTGACTTAAAATTAGGGCATACCAAAGAATAAGGGGATTTTATAAAAATACCTAGAAAAATATTTACCTTTTGACACCATATAACATTTTTACTTGAAAAAGAAAAATTTGCATAAATATATTAAATACTTTCTAAAATTTCAAAAATATCTAAAACAAACTATTCCTTTCTACGTGATTCTTCCAAAAAAAAAAAAAAGCAAAAAATCATCATTTCCGAAATACTTTTTTTTTTTTCCACTTTTCTCTCTCATCTTTTATAATTTTTAATTTAATTTCATATTTATTTCACAATCAATTTATTTTTTCATCATGCGACTTTAGAAAGTGTTTTTGGTTTTTTCTTCTCTTCGAAACGAGATTCATATGTATATATTTTTTCCGATTTTTTTTTCACCTTCAGTTTTTGTATAAATAGTATATAAACAATGTATAAACAATATATGAAAATAGTATATAGCAGAAAAAAATGTATAAACAACGTATGTGACAATGAAAACATATATAATAACAATAGGAAACTGTTATAAGGTATAACTAAGGTATAAATCCTGTAATAGTGTATTTTAAGGTATAATTAATGTATAACTAATGTATAATCAATGTAATAGTATATCTTAAGGTAAAACTAAGGTATAATCACTGTAATAGTATATCTTTAGATATAGTTAAGGTATAACTAAGGTATAATCACTGTAATTATATACTTCTTATACATTATTATACATTGTTTAAGCATTATAGTGTATAAGTCATATATAACAGTGTATATGCAGTTTATAATAGTGTATAAGCATGGTATAATAATGTATTTATAACTTTTATAAAAATTATACGTTAGTTATACACTTCTTATACAATGTTATACATTTGTGCACTTATTATACATTGTTATACACTGCTTATACATTGTTATACACTTATTATACAATGTTATACATTCTTTACGTATTGCTTATACGTTGTTATATACTGTTTATATGCTTCTTATACATTATTATACATTGTTTATACACTTATTATATATTGTTATACACTGTTTATACACTACTTATACATTGTTATATACCGTTTATACACTTCTTATACATTGTTATACACTGTTTGCACACTTCTTATACACTGTTATACATTATTGTACACTGTTTATACACTTCTTATACACTGTTATACTTTGTTATACACTATTTATGCACTTCTTATATATTGTTATATACTTCTTATACATTGTTATACACTATTTATACACTTATTATACACTGTTTATACACTAGTATATATTGTTTATACACTTCTTATACAATGTTATATGTTTATACACTTATTATACATTGTTATACATTGCTTATACATTATTATACATTGTTATACACTCTTTATATACTGCTTATATATTGTTATACACTGTTTATATTACTTCTTATATACTGCTTATACATTGTTTATACACTACTTATACATTGTTATACACTTCTTATATATTGTTATACACTATTTATATGCTGTTATACATTGTTATACACTATTTATACGCTTCTTATACATTGTTATACATTGTTAACCTTCAATGTGAAAATCAGTATGTGATATATATATTCTTTCTTCCAAATCAAGTAATTCATTTTTGAAATATAATAATTCGGCAGAATTAGATAAATCTAAAAGTTCAAAATTTGAAATAATTTTATCGATATGGCGACGCATATTGATCAAAAATTCAAATTACCTTTATTAAATAAAGTTTTACAAGGATTTGAAGTTTGAATATACAAGTCTGATTCCTGAGATTTGGAACAAGAGGTTTGAACAAGGGGTAAGGTAGACTCTGATTGGTTTGAGATACATATACAAGGGTTGAACAATAATTGCAAGTCTAAGGTTTTTTGACAAAGGGCTGTAGAGATGACCAAGGGTTTTTTCTTTTCTGGAATGGTGAAAACTTTTGAGTGAGTGTGTAGCATCGTGCCTCTTCTGGTTCTTCACATCTTCTTAAATAGCAAAAGGAAAGAAAATATCTGCTGCTAATTTACTTTTAGTTGTTGTGCTGTCCAAACTGTTGTGGAGTTGTTCTGCTTTCCAAGTTTATCTAAATGAGTTGTCGGCCAAGCTGTGTTGAATTGTCTGCCAAATCTTCAAGTTGATCCAAGATGCTTTGAATTGTCTGCCAGCTATGTAAATTGATCCAAGCTGCTTTGAATTGTCTGCCAAATGTTTTACATGTGAGTTTATCCAAAATTTTGTTTCTGAAAAGGTGCTCATTTCCTGACGTCATTGCTTACGTATTTTGCTTTTTTCTGTCATTGTGTGCAAATTTTGCCAAAACATTCATAGTTTGCCAAAACATTCATGTATTTGAACAATTTGCCTTTACTTTTGCTTGAGATAAAAGATCTCAACAGGCAGGCTTTTTACTCTTTTTTTTTTTTTTTTTTTTTATTCCTACCTTTATTGTTGCCTGGACTATTGTAGAATTAGTCAAGCAGGTAGACTAATGCCCTAAGTTTTGCCTAAGCTGCCACAGAGGGTTTTCAGCTTAGCGGGCTTATTTATTTTTATTTTGATTTACATTTTACATTTTAATTACTAATTATTACATTTAGAACAATTTTACATTTTACAAAACAATATCATCAAACGGGTCTTGACTGTCTTGAAATAATTTGGAAATTACTTTCTTCTTTGTCGTCGACAAACTTGATTCTGATTCAGAGTCACTTGAAGTAGAACTAGCTTTTGCCAAGATATCTGCAACTTCCTCTTCTGTCTTTGCTTCTGAAATAAGTTTGATCAAATTTTCCTTGTCTCGTTGTAATTTGCTCTTTTCAACAGGAGGTTTTTCAAGATTGAGTTTCTTCAAACAAAAGTTTTCAACAATTTCTGGGGTCATTACACTAGGGTCGTAATTATCCCAAAATTTTATTCTGAATTCTCGATACAAAAGTGGTAATGGGGTCTCTTTTTCATAGTGATAAGTCTAGGAAAGGATCCATGGGACGGAGAATATACTGGCGAATCTTATCAATTTATCTGGTTCAGCATTATTATAAAATTCCAAAAATTTATTATAACTTTTAGTGACCAAGGTAGGGAATATCTCAGGGATCGGACCATAATATTTAGCCCATCTCACAAACCAATTTGGAAAAACACCATTGAAATCTTTATGAAAATAGAAAAACCAGGAATGATTAAAAAATCTTAATAAAAAGGCTTTATACCAAGCTTCTTGATATTCATAATAATTATAGGTTTTATAAGGGTTTGTAGTTAAAATTTGGGAAGTAAAAGCTTTTTTATTCCAATCATTTAAAGAAAGAACTTTGATAATTTTGACTTTACTATAATTAACTTTAATATTATCTTGAATATGTTCTATTTCAACAGAACCAGATAACACAAGGATGGACTCATAATACTCTCTATTCTTAGATGGGTCTGCTTCTATGTAATGAAAATTTTGAGGAAATATTTCAGGAATAAGTTTAGAAAAGTCAAAATTTTCAAGCAAAAATACTTCTTCAGGTTCTAAAACTTTAATAAATTGTCTAAGAGAATTTGGAATATACTGACTGCTAGTTTTCTTTAAATTCGAGGAAGTAGAAGGAGCTGAAGGTTTTGCCAAAACAGAAGAAAAAGAAGGTAAAGGGCTTTGCGGACGAAAACTTGAATAAGGGGCTCTAGGTCGAGTTGAAACAAGAGGAGAAAATCTATTTGGAGAAAGAATTGGATTTTGATTATTTTGATTATTTTCCAAAGAGGCTTTTGTCAAAACTTTCTTCATGTTCCCTGTAAAAATTCACGGGATAAAAAATCAGGTAAACTATTAGCCTCGCCTTTGATATATTCAATCTCAAAGTCAAAATTACTTAACAGAGCTTGCCATCTTGCAAATATTTGTTTAGAAACCAAATTTTTAATCAATTCTTAATAAAAATTTTTTCATATATAAATCATCTTCAAATTTCATAATACATAAAACAATACTTAAAACTTCCTTTTTAATGGTTGAATAATTTTTTTGAGCAGGATTCTAATTTCCAGAATAAAATCTAACTAAATCTTCTCTGTTTTTATTGGGTTCTTTTTGCTTTAAAATTCCCCCAAATCCAATTTCACTAGCATCCGTTTCTACAATTAAAAATGCATCAGGATGTGGAATGTTTAAACAAGGTAGACTTTTAATTTTTTCTTTAATTAATCTAACTATTTTTGTATGTTCTTCTGTCCAAGGTTTGGGATTCTTTTTTAACCTATCATATAATGGTATACAAAGTTTTCCTAAATCTTTGAAAAAATCATGTACATAATTCAAACATCCCAAAAATCTCTGTAATTGTTTTTTCTCTTTTATTTCATCTGGAAATTTTGAAGTAAATTCTAGACTTCTACTTATAGGCTTAATTGTTCCTTTATCTATGTCATAGCCCAAAAATCTTACTTTCGTCTGAAATAATTTCATTTTTGTTGCTGATACTACTAAACCATTAGTATGAATAACATTATAAAACTTTTTTAAATGACTAATATGTTGTTCAATAGATTCTGAATATACCAAGACATCATCAATATAAACAATTGAATAATTACTTATTGGTTTGAGAATATCATTCATAATATTCTGAAATTCAGAAGGAGCATTTTTTAAACCAAAGGGCATAACATTCCATTCATAATGACCAAAAGGTACATTAAAACCAGTCTTATATCTATCTAATTCATTAATACCTATTTGCCAAAACCCAGATTTCATATCAAATTTTGAATAGATTTTTGCATTATATAGTTTTTTTAACAAATCTCTTTTATTGGGTATTGGATACCTAATCCATTGTAACACTTTATTTAAAGGTTTATAATTTATCACCAACCTGGGAGTTCCTCTCTCAATTTCTGCGGAATTCATAACATAAAAAGCTGAACATGACCATGGTGATTTTGAGTCTCTAATTAATCCCTTTTCTTTTAAGTCCTGAATTTCTTTTCTACAAGTTTTTTCTAATTCTTCAGACATATGAATAGATTTTGACTTTGTGGGAATATCTTTTTCATTGAAGTCTTTAATATAAGGTAAATTAACTATATGTTGTTTTCTACTCCAAAAAGCATTAGGTATGGTAGCGCAAACATTTTTTGTAAACATTTCTTCAATCTCTTTTATTTTTAATTTAACATCATTATTCTGTAATTGTTCTTCTATTCTTTTTTCAGTTATTTCATCAATTAAAAATTTTATTTGTTTCTGCTTATTTTCTATTAAATTAATGTTATTTTCTATACTGCCTATTCCTTTTGGAATAATAGGGAATACAAATTCAAATAAAATTGTTTTTCCCAAAATTTGAGTTTGAATACCATTATCACAAACAGTAAATGGGTATAACATTGTAATAAAAGGTGTTCCCAATATTACTCCTGAATTCAAATTTTTTACCAATATCAAATAGGTTTTAAAACAATATCCTTTATTACAGATTTTTACTTTGGGTAATTTGTAATGTATAATTAGTTTTGATCCATTTGCAGAACTTAATTTTTCAGAAGTTTTTTGATAATATTTTGTAGGTATTAATCCTTCTTGGATACAATTTTGATCAGCACCCGTATCAATTAAAGCCAAAGTAGTAAAATGAAATTCATCTTCTATTACAATATTTAATTTTACTAACCATTTTTGATAATTAACTTTATTAATTATGTTAACATATTCTTCGTCTTCCGGTTCCTTAATAATAATGCCTTTATTCTTATTATTTGTTGTATCATGTGAAGTATTGGGGTGTATGGAGCTATTTAATTGAATCTTAAAAGTTTCTTCCTCAAGAATTGTTATTCTATTTTCCAAGGTTTTTAATTGTGCAATTTCTGTATGTAAAGTTTTTATTTCTGCTTGTAATTCCTTAATAGATACTTCTCTTGGTGTATTAAATCTATTATATATTTCCTTAATATTATATGGAGTATAATTCTTAGGTTCTCGATTTCCTATCATATCTTTTAATTTCTGTAAATAAATTCTTTTATCTTCAGGATTATCAATTTTTTCAATTAAATCAAATAAAAATTCTTGTTCATTTGTTAGCATATTTATTTTTTCACAATTACATGTTCCTATGCATTCACAACTGCCTGACTCAGTTTCACTGTCACTGTTACTAATAATATTTAAATCATTTTCTGAATAGTCTGAGATTTCTGATTCTGAATCCGTTGTCTCATTTATTAAAATTTTCATGATTTTATTTTTTAGGTCGTCTGAAATATCCAAATTATTTATTTTTTGTTTTGCTTTACAATCTTTTGAATAATGTCCCTGTTTTCCACATGTATAGCAGATGACTATATCTTTTTTACCTTTTCTAAAATTTTTTCTTTTCCTTTTAAAAGTATTTTTAACAACTGGTTGAGCTTCTTTAAATTTATTTTCCTTCTGATTATACCTTTTATAATATTTCTTTTTATAGCCAAATTTTTTCTTTCTAGGTTTTCCTTTATATTTTGATGAAGGGGCTTTTATTGTTTCATAACCATATTGTTGACAAAAGGATCCCAACTCTTTTCTTCCTACAATATTATCTTTCTTTAATTTGGATTTAAATTTCATATCTGAACATATTAATAAGCCTTCGTGATTAATATAATTTATCAATTGTCCATAAGTTAATTCAGGATAAGGAATAATACCGTTAAACTCGGCCCTTAACTTTTCTCTAATTCTATCAGCAAATAATTTAGGTAAACCAGCAATAAATCGTTCTTTCCAATAAGGATTATTACAATCTTCTCTTGTCATCACTTTGGTTAAAAATAAATCTTTGTACCAACGAAAATCTTGCAATTTAGGACAAGTTAAATTTTGTAATATTTCAGAGTTTCTATCTTGATAAATTCTAGGGTCTCCTACAAAACCTTTTAAGATTGTAAAAAGTAAAGTTGGAATAATATCGTCTTCTTCAGTTTGTAATCTTTGATTATTTTCTTCTTTAATAACAATTTTCTTAGCATTTACTATTTTATTTTTATCTTCTTGGGTTACGTAATAATCCCACCAACCTTTTAATTGACCAGTAAAGCCTGCTACTAATACTTGTAATACCTGTAATTCAGAGTTATTTTTAGATCTTGCAGCAGTAGCTGCCATAGACATTTCTTGCAATAAATTTATTATTTGATATTCAGCTAAACCATCTATATTCCATTCACAGACAGATTCACCATCATATCTAGCCTGTAGCATATCTTTTCTTTCTTCAAATTGTGTATCAGGAGGTGTTGGTTTTGAATAATAATTTTTTGTTCTGGGCAAAGGAGTGTATGTATTAAATTTAATTTTTTGAATAAATTGTTCATCTCTATTTTGATCAAATTGATTTACCAAATTTTCAATATCGCTTATTTCAGTTTCTGTATCCGAATCTTTATTTATCACTAAAATTTGTTTATTTTTTATGTCATCTAAAATATTTAATTGTGCTAATCTAGCTTCAATTTTATTCAATATAGAATCTTCCTTTTTGAGATTAATTTTAATTCCAGATTCACAAGGTTTAAATATTGGTGTTTCTATTTTTGATGTTGTTGATGTTGAGGCCTGATTAGTTTTTGGTACAAGTTTCTGAGGAGACTGTACTACACTTTCAACTCTGTTAAGTTGTTCAGAAATAGTATTTAATACTTGATTAGAATAATTGTTTTGACAAATTACTTGCATTATTTCTTTGGTTGGATTATTTTCATTCATATCTATTTTCCTAAATGGTGTTCCAATAAATGTTTCATCATTATTATTTATTAGTATACTTTCTAAAGGTGGATGAATAGATACAACAGATTCATTATTTGTAGTTTTCCAAAGTTTTGCAATTTTATTAGTAACATTAATTTCTCTAAAAGGATATTCGATATTATTTTGTCTACAATAAAATTCAAACCAAGTAAATAAAGGAATATCTACTTGTAAAGTTTCCATCTTTTTATACCAAAGAGTTCTAAATTCATTCAATTGTTCTTTTGTAAAATTATTAAAATACCAATTACGTTTTTCCTCATTGTAATTTGCATATAAATCCTGTTTTAAAAATTCTTTATTAATCTCAAAATTGGTCATAATTAAAATTTATTCAATTATTATGATTATTTAATACAGAAAATGTTTCCATTTGGGTTCTTGTTGGACTCAACGTATTATCATCCCTTATTTCTTCATAAATTGGTCTTGGAATATTTTCACTAAAATCAACACTGGATAAATTAAAATTTCTTTCAAAACTAGACCGAGGTAAAGTATTATTACTTGACGATGGCCTATTATTCATATAAACAGATGTTCTAGCAGGTTGACTTAAACTAGTTGAAAAATCTATTCTAACAGTGCCATTGCTGTGTTCAATAATTCTGGATGTTTGATTATTTGTTTCTAAGGGTCTAGGTTCACAAATTTCTGTTAAATCCCAAGTTCCTGATCTACTTATTTCATTCCAATTTAATCTTTTAGGTACTTGAATATTAGAGTGTGCTTTATTAGCTTCAAATAATAAAGTCTCATTTCTTTTAAAATTCCTTTTCGATCTAGGATTAAGAGTAGTAGTCATAACCTTATAATAAATTCTATATATGATAGCAACAGATCTTACATTTTCTTTAAATTCCAAATTTTTTGTCTTAACAGTCAACGTTAATGTATCTAAAATATTTGGATCAAATAAACTAATAGAAAATCCTGGGTAACAATTAAAATATACAGGCCCATTTGCTAAATTTGTTTCAGCCATAGCAAGCAAAGAATTAGTAAAATTAAGATGCCTTCCATCACGCAAACACATCAAAACAGGAATATCCAATCCTAATCGAAACAAAGGTTTTATAGCAATTTGTACAGAACCAATATGCAAAAATTTATATTTTTTCAATTTATGCTCGTTTATAGTCTTTTCTGAAAATAATTGGATATTCTCATGCTCTTGGTTTATAGCAACAGTTTGCTCAGCAGTTTTAATAGCATAATCAGTTAAAAATTCAAATGTTCCAACAGAATAAATAGTACTAATATCTTGCTTTGGTATTGTCCAATCCATCAAGTCATTCTCAATTTTACTAATATTAATTTCCATCGAATTAATTTCTTCTTCAATATTATTACTATTCCTAATAGTAGAACCTGGTTCACGATTAGCAAATATTCTTGTCAATCTATTCATTTTAAATCTTATACTTGTTAAATTTATATTCAGAAATAAGATAATGCAATTTGAACCTGTTGACGAATAACGGGACCACCCAGCGTATCGGGACCACCTGGCTCTACTGGCTCTTACGGCTGACCAACGCTACGCCTCCAGGGCTGACCAACGTTTCATCATCAACCGGACCAACCTTCACTATCCAATTTCTTTGTATAAACTTAACAAACATAAAATCTAAAAGGATTAGTTCAACAAAAATATCTCCTAATACCCCCACCGGGCTCTGATACCAAAAACAGCAGGACCTTTTAAAATTCGAGGAGATCATAGTTCAACAATCTAAAATTGCATCAAATGGTACCGTATAAGATTTAAAAATTCCAATAATACATTTAGCCAAAGTTTTAATGACTCTTAATTTTCGAGTTACTCTTAAAAATTCATTTTCATCAAAATTTCTATTTCTAATTTTTAATTTGGTCTCATAAAACTGAATTAACAAAGTTAGTTTTCCCAAAAGCAAACTCAACTCTTGCATGTTAACCAAATCTAATTGATTAATAGCATTAATAAAATTATCAGATACTTGATTATTTTGTCATTCAACAGGAAACATGCTTGATTTAAATAAAAATTTATAAATTGTAACAAAACCATGATAAGATGTCGTTTCCTTTGAAAATCTAAACAATTGCACCAACCTTCAATGTGAAAATCAGTATGTGATATATATATTCTTTCTTCCAAATCAAGTAATTCATTTTTGAAATATAATAATTCGGCAGAATTAGATAAATCTAAAAGTTCAAAATTTGAAATAATTTTATCGATATGGCGACGCATATTGATCAAAAATTCAAATTACCTTTATTAAATAAAGTTTTACAAGGATTTGAAGTTTGAATATACAAGTCTGATTCCTGAGATTTGGAACAAGAGGTTTGAACAAGGGGTAAGGTAGACTCTGATTGGTTTGAGATACATATACAAGGGTTGAACAATAATTGCAAGTCTAAGGTTTTTTGACAAAGGGCTGTAGAGATGACCAAGGGTTTTTTCTTTTCTGGAATGGTGAAAACTTTTGAGTGAGTGTGTAGCATCGTGCCTCTTCTGGTTCTTCACATCTTCTTAAATAGCAAAAGGAAAGAAAATATCTGCTGCTAATTTACTATTTTAGTTGTTGTGCTGTCCAAACTGTTGTGGAGTTGTTCTGCTTTCCAAGTTTATCTAAATGAGTTGTCGGCCAAGCTGTGTTGAATTGTCTGCCAAATCTTCAAGTTGATCCAAGATGCTTTGAATTGTCTCCCAGCTATGTAAATTGATCCAAGCTGCTTTGAATTGTCTGCCAAATGTTTTACATGTGAGTTTATCCAAAATTTTGTTTCTGAAAAGGTGCTCATTTCCTGACGTCATTGCTTACGTATTTTGCTTTTTTCTGTCATTGTGTGCAAATTTTGCCAAAACATTCATAGTTTGCCAAAACATTCATGTATTTGAACAATTTGCCTTTACTTTTGCTTGAGATAAAAGATCTCAACAGGCAGGCTTTTTACTCTTTTTTTTTTTTTTTTTTTTTATTCCTACCTTTATTGTTGCCTGGACTATTGTAGAATTAGTCAAGCAGGTAGACTAATGCCCTAAGTTTTGCCTAAGCTGCCACAGAGGGTTTTCAGCTTAGCGGGCTTATTTATTTTTATTTTGATTTACATTTTACATTTTAATTACTAATTATTACATTTAGAACAATTTTACATTTTACAAAACAATATCATCAAACGGGTCTTGACTGTCTTGAAATAATTTGGAAATTACTTTCTTCTTTGTCGTCGACAAACTTGATTCTGATTCAGAGTCACTTGAAGTAGAACTAGCTTTTGCCAAGATATCTGCAACTTCCTCTTCTGTCTTTGCTTCTGAAATAAGTTTGATCAAATTTTCCTTGTCTCGTTGTAATTTGCTCTTTTCAACAGGAGGTTTTTCAAGATTGAGTTTCTTCAAACAAAAGTTTTCAACAATTTCTGGGGTTATTACACTAGGGTCGTAATTATCCCAAAATTTTATTCTGAATTCTCGATACAAAAGTGGTAATGGGGTCTCTTTTTCATAGTGATAAGTCTAGGAAAGGATCCATGGGACGGAGAATATACTGGCGAATCTTATCAATTTATCTGGTTCAGCATTATTATAAAATTCCAAAAATTTATTATAACTTTTAGTGACCAAGGTAGGGAATATCTCAGGGATCGGACCATAATATTTAGCCCATCTCACAAACCAATTTGGAAAAACACCATTGAAATCTTTATGAAAATAGAAAAACCAGGAATGATTAAAAAATCTTAATAAAAAGGCTTTATACCAAGCTTCTTGATATTCATAATAATTATAGGTTTTATAAGGGTTTGTAGTTAAAATTTGGGAAGTAAAAGCTTTTTTATTCCAATCATTTAAAGAAAGAACTTTGATAATTTTGACTTTACTATAATTAACTTTAATATTATCTTGAATATGTTCTATTTCAACAGAACCAGATAACACAAGGATGGACTCATAATACTCTCTATTCTTAGATGGGTCTGCTTCTATGTAATGAAAATTTTGAGGAAATATTTCAGGAATAAGTTTAGAAAAGTCAAAATTTTCAAGCAAAAATACTTCTTCAGGTTCTAAAACTTTAATAAATTGTCTAAGAGAATTTGGAATATACTGACTGCTAGTTTTCTTTAAATTCGAGGAAGTAGAAGGAGCTGAAGGTTTTGCCAAAACAGAAGAAAAAGAAGGTAAAGGGCTTTGCGGACGAAAACTTGAATAAGGGGCTCTAGGTCGAGTTGAAACAAGAGGAGAAAATCTATTTGGAGAAAGAATTGGATTTTGATTATTTTCCAAAGAGGCTTTTGTCAAAACTTTCTTCATGTTCCCTGTAAAAATTCACGGGATAAAAAATCAGGTAAACTATTAGCCTCGCCTTTGATATATTCAATCTCAAAGTCAAAATTACTTAACAGAGCTTGCCATCTTGCAAATATTTGTTTAGAAACCAAATTTTTAATCAATTCTTAATAAAAATTTTTTCATATATAAATCATCTTCAAATTTCATAATACATAAAACAATACTTAAAACTTCCTTTTTAATGGTTGAATAATTTTTTTGAGCAGGATTCTAATTTCCAGAATAAAATCTAACTAAATCTTCTCTGTTTTTATTGGGTTCTTTTTGCTTTAAAATTCCCCCAAATCCAATTTCACTAGCATCCGTTTCTACAATTAAAAATGCATCAGGATGTGGAATGTTTAAACAAGGTAGACTTTTAATTTTTTCTTTAATTAATCTAACTATTTTTGTATGTTCTTCTGTCCAAGGTTTGGGATTCTTTTTTAACCTATCATATAATGGTATACAAAGTTTTCCTAAATCTTTGAAAAAATCATGTACATAATTCAAACATCCCAAAAATCTCTGTAATTGTTTTTTCTCTTTTATTTCATCTGGAAATTTTGAAGTAAATTCTAGACTTCTACTTATAGGCTTAATTGTTCCTTTATCTATGTCATAGCCCAAAAATCTTACTTTCGTCTGAAATAATTTCATTTTTGTTGCTGATACTACTAAACCATTAGTATGAATAACATTATAAAACTTTTTTAAATGACTAATATGTTGTTCAATAGATTCTGAATATACCAAGACATCATCAATATAAACAATTGAATAATTACTTATTGGTTTGAGAATATCATTCATAATATTCTGAAATTCAGAAGGAGCATTTTTTAAACCAAAGGGCATAACATTCCATTCATAATGACCAAAAGGTACATTAAAACCAGTCTTATATCTATCTAATTCATTAATACCTATTTGCCAAAACCCAGATTTCATATCAAATTTTGAATAGATTTTTGCATTATATAGTTTTTTTAACAAATCTCTTTTATTGGGTATTGGATACCTAATCCATTGTAACACTTTATTTAAAGGTTTATAATTTATCACCAACCTGGGAGTTCCTCTCTCAATTTCTGCGGAATTCATAACATAAAAAGCTGAACATGACCATGGTGATTTTGAGTCTCTAATTAATCCCTTTTCTTTTAAGTCCTGAATTTCTTTTCTACAAGTTTTTTCTAATTCTTCAGACATATGAATAGATTTTGACTTTGTGGGAATATCTTTTTCATTGAAGTCTTTAATATAAGGTAAATTAACTATATGTTGTTTTCTACTCCAAAAAGCATTAGGTATGGTAGCGCAAACATTTTTTGTAAACATTTCTTCAATCTCTTTTATTTTTAATTTAACATCATTATTCTGTAATTGTTCTTCTATTCTTTTTTCAGTTATTTCATCAATTAAAAATTTTATTTGTTTCTGCTTATTTTCTATTAAATTAATGTTATTTTCTATACTGCCTATTCCTTTTGGAATAATAGGGAATACAAATTCAAATAAAATTGTTTTTCCCAAAATTTGAGTTTGAATACCATTATCACAAACAGTAAATGGGTATAACATTGTAATAAAAGGTGTTCCCAATATTACTCCTGAATTCAAATTTTTTACCAATATCAAATAGGTTTTAAAACAATATCCTTTATTACAGATTTTTACTTTGGGTAATTTGTAATGTATAATTAGTTTTGATCCATTTGCAGAACTTAATTTTTCAGAAGTTTTTTGATAATATTTTGTAGGTATTAATCCTTCTTGGATACAATTTTGATCAGCACCCGTATCAATTAAAGCCAAAGTAGTAAAATGAAATTCATCTTCTATTACAATATTTAATTTTACTAACCATTTTTGATAATTAACTTTATTAATTATGTTAACATATTCTTCGTCTTCCGGTTCCTTAATAATAATGCCTTTATTCTTATTATTTGTTGTATCATGTGAAGTATTGGGGTGTATGGAGCTATTTAATTGAATCTTAAAAGTTTCTTCCTCAAGAATTGTTATTCTATTTTCCAAGGTTTTTAATTGTGCAATTTCTGTATGTAAAGTTTTTATTTCTGCTTGTAATTCCTTAATAGATACTTCTCTTGGTGTATTAAATCTATTATATATTTCCTTAATATTATATGGAGTATAATTCTTAGGTTCTCGATTTCCTATCATATCTTTTAATTTCTGTAAATAAATTCTTTTATCTTCAGGATTATCAATTTTTTCAATTAAATCAAATAAAAATTCTTGTTCATTTGTTAGCATATTTATTTTTTCACAATTACATGTTCCTATGCATTCACAACTGCCTGACTCAGTTTCACTGTCACTGTTACTAATAATATTTAAATCATTTTCTGAATAGTCTGAGATTTCTGATTCTGAATCCGTTGTCTCATTTATTAAAATTTTCATGATTTTATTTTTTAGGTCGTCTGAAATATCCAAATTATTTATTTTTTGTTTTGCTTTACAATCTTTTGAATAATGTCCCTGTTTTCCACATGTATAGCAGATGACTATATCTTTTTTACCTTTTCTAAAATTTTTTCTTTTCCTTTTAAAAGTATTTTTAACAACTGGTTGAGCTTCTTTAAATTTATTTTCCTTCTGATTATACCTTTTATAATATTTCTTTTTATAGCCAAATTTTTTCTTTCTAGGTTTTCCTTTATATTTTGATGAAGGGGCTTTTATTGTTTCATAACCATATTGTTGACAAAAGGATCCCAACTCTTTTCTTCCTACAATATTATCTTTCTTTAATTTGGATTTAAATTTCATATCTGAACATATTAATAAGCCTTCGTGATTAATATAATTTATCAATTGTCCATAAGTTAATTCAGGATAAGGAATAATACCGTTAAACTCGGCCCTTAACTTTTCTCTAATTCTATCAGCAAATAATTTAGGTAAACCAGCAATAAATCGTTCTTTCCAATAAGGATTATTACAATCTTCTCTTGTCATCACTTTGGTTAAAAATAAATCTTTGTACCAACGAAAATCTTGCAATTTAGGACAAGTTAAATTTTGTAATATTTCAGAGTTTCTATCTTGATAAATTCTAGGGTCTCCTACAAAACCTTTTAAGATTGTAAAAAGTAAAGTTGGAATAATATCGTCTTCTTCAGTTTGTAATCTTTGATTATTTTCTTCTTTAATAACAATTTTCTTAGCATTTACTATTTTATTTTTATCTTCTTGGGTTACGTAATAATCCCACCAACCTTTTAATTGACCAGTAAAGCCTGCTACTAATACTTGTAATACCTGTAATTCAGAGTTATTTTTAGATCTTGCAGCAGTAGCTGCCATAGACATTTCTTGCAATAAATTTATTATTTGATATTCAGCTAAACCATCTATATTCCATTCACAGACAGATTCACCATCATATCTAGCCTGTAGCATATCTTTTCTTTCTTCAAATTGTGTATCAGGAGGTGTTGGTTTTGAATAATAATTTTTTGTTCTGGGCAAAGGAGTGTATGTATTAAATTTAATTTTTTGAATAAATTGTTCATCTCTATTTTGATCAAATTGATTTACCAAATTTTCAATATCGCTTATTTCAGTTTCTGTATCCGAATCTTTATTTATCACTAAAATTTGTTTATTTTTTATGTCATCTAAAATATTTAATTGTGCTAATCTAGCTTCAATTTTATTCAATATAGAATCTTCCTTTTTGAGATTAATTTTAATTCCAGATTCACAAGGTTTAAATATTGGTGTTTCTATTTTTGATGTTGTTGATGTTGAGGCCTGATTAGTTTTTGGTACAAGTTTCTGAGGAGACTGTACTACACTTTCAACTCTGTTAAGTTGTTCAGAAATAGTATTTAATACTTGATTAGAATAATTGTTTTGACAAATTACTTGCATTATTTCTTTGGTTGGATTATTTTCATTCATATCTATTTTCCTAAATGGTGTTCCAATAAATGTTTCATCATTATTATTTATTAGTATACTTTCTAAAGGTGGATGAATAGATACAACAGATTCATTATTTGTAGTTTTCCAAAGTTTTGCAATTTTATTAGTAACATTAATTTCTCTAAAAGGATATTCGATATTATTTTGTCTACAATAAAATTCAAACCAAGTAAATAAAGGAATATCTACTTGTAAAGTTTCCATCTTTTTATACCAAAGAGTTCTAAATTCATTCAATTGTTCTTTTGTAAAATTATTAAAATACCAATTACGTTTTTCCTCATTGTAATTTGCATATAAATCCTGTTTTAAAAATTCTTTATTAATCTCAAAATTGGTCATAATTAAAATTTATTCAATTATTATGATTATTTAATACAGAAAATGTTTCCATTTGGGTTCTTGTTGGACTCAACGTATTATCATCCCTTATTTCTTCATAAATTGGTCTTGGAATATTTTCACTAAAATCAACACTGGATAAATTAAAATTTCTTTCAAAACTAGACCGAGGTAAAGTATTATTACTTGACGATGGCCTATTATTCATATAAACAGATGTTCTAGCAGGTTGACTTAAACTAGTTGAAAAATCTATTCTAACAGTGCCATTGCTGTGTTCAATAATTCTGGATGTTTGATTATTTGTTTCTAAGGGTCTAGGTTCACAAATTTCTGTTAAATCCCAAGTTCCTGATCTACTTATTTCATTCCAATTTAATCTTTTAGGTACTTGAATATTAGAGTGTGCTTTATTAGCTTCAAATAATAAAGTCTCATTTCTTTTAAAATTCCTTTTCGATCTAGGATTAAGAGTAGTAGTCATAACCTTATAATAAATTCTATATATGATAGCAACAGATCTTACATTTTCTTTAAATTCCAAATTTTTTGTCTTAACAGTCAACGTTAATGTATCTAAAATATTTGGATCAAATAAACTAATAGAAAATCCTGGGTAACAATTAAAATATACAGGCCCATTTGCTAAATTTGTTTCAGCCATAGCAAGCAAAGAATTAGTAAAATTAAGATGCCTTCCATCACGCAAACACATCAAAACAGGAATATCCAATCCTAATCGAAACAAAGGTTTTATAGCAATTTGTACAGAACCAATATGCAAAAATTTATATTTTTTCAATTTATGCTCGTTTATAGTCTTTTCTGAAAATAATTGGATATTCTCATGCTCTTGGTTTATAGCAACAGTTTGCTCAGCAGTTTTAATAGCATAATCAGTTAAAAATTCAAATGTTCCAACAGAATAAATAGTACTAATATCTTGCTTTGGTATTGTCCAATCCATCAAGTCATTCTCAATTTTACTAATATTAATTTCCATCGAATTAATTTCTTCTTCAATATTATTACTATTCCTAATAGTAGAACCTGGTTCACGATTAGCAAATATTCTTGTCAATCTATTCATTTTAAATCTTATACTTGTTAAATTTATATTCAGAAATAAGATAATGCAATTTGAACCTGTTGACGAATAACGGGACCACCCAGCGTATCGGGACCACCTGGCTCTACTGGCTCTTACGGCTGACCAACGCTACGCCTCCAGGGCTGACCAACGTTTCATCATCAACCGGACCAACCTTCACTATCCAATTTCTTTGTATAAACTTAACAAACATAAAATCTAAAAGGATTAGTTCAACAAAAATATCTCCTAATACCCCCACCGGGCTCTGATACCAAAAACAGCAGGACCTTTTAAAATTCGAGGAGATCATAGTTCAACAATCTAAAATTGCATCAAATGGTACCGTATAAGATTTAAAAATTCCAATAATACATTTAGCCAAAGTTTTAATGACTCTTAATTTTCGAGTTACTCTTAAAAATTCATTTTCATCAAAATTTCTATTTCTAATTTTTAATTTGGTCTCATAAAACTGAATTAACAAAGTTAGTTTTCCCAAAAGCAAACTCAACTCTTGCATGTTAACCAAATCTAATTGATTAATAGCATTAATAAAATTATCAGATACTTGATTATTTTGTCATTCAACAGGAAACATGCTTGATTTAAATAAAAATTTATAAATTGTAACAAAACCATGATAAGATGTCGTTTCCTTTGAAAATCTAAACAATTGCACCAACCTTCAATGTGAAAATCAGTATGTGATATATATATTCTTTCTTCCAAATCAAGTAATTCATTTTTGAAATATAATAATTCGGCAGAATTAGATAAATCTAAAAGTTCAAAATTTGAAATAATTTTATCGATATGGCGACGCATATTGATCAAAAATTCAAATTACCTTTATTAAATAAAGTTTTACAAGGATTTGAAGTTTGAATATACAAGTCTGATTCCTGAGATTTGGAACAAGAGGTTTGAACAAGGGGTAAGGTAGACTCTGATTGGTTTGAGATACATATACAAGGGTTGAACAATAATTGCAAGTCTAAGGTTTTTTGACAAAGGGCTGTAGAGATGACCAAGGGTTTTTTCTTTTCTGGAATGGTGAAAACTTTTGAGTGAGTGTGTAGCATCGTGCCTCTTCTGGTTCTTCACATCTTCTTAAATAGCAAAAGGAAAGAAAATATCTGCTGCTAATTTACTATTTTAGTTGTTGTGCTGTCCAAACTGTTGTGGAGTTGTTCTGCTTTCCAAGTTTATCTAAATGAGTTGTCGGCCAAGCTGTGTTGAATTGTCTGCCAAATCTTCAAGTTGATCCAAGATGCTTTGAATTGTCTCCCAGCTATGTAAATTGATCCAAGCTGCTTTGAATTGTCTGCCAAATGTTTTACATGTGAGTTTATCCAAAATTTTGTTTCTGAAAAGGTGCTCATTTCCTGACGTCATTGCTTACGTATTTTGCTTTTTTCTGTCATTGTGTGCAAATTTTGCCAAAACATTCATAGTTTGCCAAAACATTCATGTATTTGAACAATTTGCCTTTACTTTTGCTTGAGATAAAAGATCTCAACAGGCAGGCTTTTTACTCTTTTTTTTTTTTTTTTTTTTATTCCTACCTTTATTGTTGCCTGGACTATTGTAGAATTAGTCAAGCAGGTAGACTAATGCCCTAAGTTTTGCCTAAGCTGCCACAGAGGGTTTTCAGCTTAGCGGGCTTATTTATTTTTATTTTGATTTACATTTTACATTTTAATTACTAATTATTACATTTAGAACAATTTTACATTTTACAAAACAATATCATCAAACGGGTCTTGACTGTCTTGAAATAATTTGGAAATTACTTTCTTCTTTGTCGTCGACAAACTTGATTCTGATTCAGAGTCACTTGAAGTAGAACTAGCTTTTGCCAAGATATCTGCAACTTCCTCTTCTGTCTTTGCTTCTGAAATAAGTTTGATCAAATTTTCCTTGTCTCGTTGTAATTTGCTCTTTTCAACAGGAGGTTTTTCAAGATTGAGTTTCTTCAAACAAAAGTTTTCAACAATTTCTGGGGTCATTACACTAGGGTCGTAATTATCCCAAAATTTTATTCTGAATTCTCGATACAAAAGTGGTAATGGGGTCTCTTTTTCATAGTGATAAGTCTAGGAAAGGATCCATGGGACGGAGAATATACTGGCGAATCTTATCAATTTATCTGGTTCAGCATTATTATAAAATTCCAAAAATTTATTATAACTTTTAGTGACCAAGGTAGGGAATATCTCAGGGATCGGACCATAATATTTAGCCCATCTCACAAACCAATTTGGAAAAACACCATTGAAATCTTTATGAAAATAGAAAAACCAGGAATGATTAAAAAATCTTAATAAAAAGGCTTTATACCAAGCTTCTTGATATTCATAATAATTATAGGTTTTATAAGGGTTTGTAGTTAAAATTTGGGAAGTAAAAGCTTTTTTATTCCAATCATTTAAAGAAAGAACTTTGATAATTTTGACTTTACTATAATTAACTTTAATATTATCTTGAATATGTTCTATTTCAACAGAACCAGATAACACAAGGATGGACTCATAATACTCTCTATTCTTAGATGGGTCTGCTTCTATGTAATGAAAATTTTGAGGAAATATTTCAGGAATAAGTTTAGAAAAGTCAAAATTTTCAAGCAAAAATACTTCTTCAGGTTCTAAAACTTTAATAAATTGTCTAAGAGAATTTGGAATATACTGACTGCTAGTTTTCTTTAAATTCGAGGAAGTAGAAGGAGCTGAAGGTTTTGCCAAAACAGAAGAAAAAGAAGGTAAAGGGCTTTGCGGACGAAAACTTGAATAAGGGGCTCTAGGTCGAGTTGAAACAAGAGGAGAAAATCTATTTGGAGAAAGAATTGGATTTTGATTATTTTGATTATTTTCCAAAGAGGCTTTTGTCAAAACTTTCTTCATGTTCCCTGTAAAAATTCATGGGATAAAAAATCAGGTAAACTATTAGCCTCGCCTTTGATATATTCAATCTCAAAGTCAAAATTACTTAACAGAGCTTGCCATCTTGCAAATATTTGTTTAGAAACCAAATTTTTAATCAATTCTTAATAAAAATTTTTTCATATATAAATCATCTTCAAATTTCATAATACATAAAACAATACTTAAAACTTCCTTTTTAATGGTTGAATAATTTTTTTGAGCAGGATTCTAATTTCCAGAATAAAATCTAACTAAATCTTCTCTGTTTTTATTGGGTTCTTTTTGCTTTAAAATTCCCCCAAATCCAATTTCACTAGCATCCGTTTCTACAATTAAAAATGCATCAGGATGTGGAATGTTTAAACAAGGTAGACTTTTAATTTTTTCTTTAATTAATCTAACTATTTTTGTATGTTCTTCTGTCCAAGGTTTGGGATTCTTTTTTAACCTATCATATAATGGTATACAAAGTTTTCCTAAATCTTTGAAAAAATCATGTACATAATTCAAACATCCCAAAAATCTCTGTAATTGTTTTTTCTCTTTTATTTCATCTGGAAATTTTGAAGTAAATTCTAGACTTCTACTTATAGGCTTAATTGTTCCTTTATCTATGTCATAGCCCAAAAATCTTACTTTCGTCTGAAATAATTTCATTTTTGTTGCTGATACTACTAAACCATTAGTATGAATAACATTATAAAACTTTTTTAAATGACTAATATGTTGTTCAATAGATTCTGAATATACCAAGACATCATCAATATAAACAATTGAATAATTACTTATTGGTTTGAGAATATCATTCATAATATTCTGAAATTCAGAAGGAGCATTTTTTAAACCAAAGGGCATAACATTCCATTCATAATGACCAAAAGGTACATTAAAACCAGTCTTATATCTATCTAATTCATTAATACCTATTTGCCAAAACCCAGATTTCATATCAAATTTTGAATAGATTTTTGCATTATATAGTTTTTTTAACAAATCTCTTTTATTGGGTATTGGATACCTAATCCATTGTAACACTTTATTTAAAGGTTTATAATTTATCACCAACCTGGGAGTTCCTCTCTCAATTTCTGCGGAATTCATAACATAAAAAGCTGAACATGACCATGGTGATTTTGAGTCTCTAATTAATCCCTTTTCTTTTAAGTCCTGAATTTCTTTTCTACAAGTTTTTTCTAATTCTTCAGACATATGAATAGATTTTGACTTTGTGGGAATATCTTTTTCATTGAAGTCTTTAATATAAGGTAAATTAACTATATGTTGTTTTCTACTCCAAAAAGCATTAGGTATGGTAGCGCAAACATTTTTTGTAAACATTTCTTCAATCTCTTTTATTTTTAATTTAACATCATTATTCTGTAATTGTTCTTCTATTCTTTTTTCAGTTATTTCATCAATTAAAAATTTTATTTGTTTCTGCTTATTTTCTATTAAATTAATGTTATTTTCTATATTGCCTATTCCTTTTGGAATAATAGGGAATACAAATTCAAATAAAATTGTTTTTCCCAAAATTTGAGTTTGAATACCATTATCACAAACAGTAAATGGGTATAACATTGTAATAAAAGGTGTTCCCAATATTACTCCTGAATTCAAATTTTTTACCAATATCAAATAGGTTTTAAAACAATATCCTTTATTACAGATTTTTACTTTGGGTAATTTGTAATGTATAATTAGTTTTGATCCATTTGCAGAACTTAATTTTTCAGAAGTTTTTTGATAATATTTTGTAGGTATTAATCCTTCTTGGATACAATTTTGATCAGCACCCGTATCAATTAAAGCCAAAGTAGTAAAATGAAATTCATCTTCTATTACAATATTTAATTTTACTAACCATTTTTGATAATTAACTTTATTAATTATGTTAACATATTCTTCGTCTTCCGGTTCCTTAATAATAATGCCTTTATTCTTATTATTTGTTGTATCATGTGAAGTATTGGGGTGTATGGAGCTATTTAATTGAATCTTAAAAGTTTCTTCCTCAAGAATTGTTATTCTATTTTCCAAGGTTTTTAATTGTGCAATTTCTGTATGTAAAGTTTTTATTTCTGCTTGTAATTCCTTAATAGATACTTCTCTTGGTGTATTAAATCTATTATATATTTCCTTAATATTATATGGAGTATAATTCTTAGGTTCTCGATTTCCTATCATATCTTTTAATTTCTGTAAATAAATTCTTTTATCTTCAGGATTATCAATTTTTTCAATTAAATCAAATAAAAATTCTTGTTCATTTGTTAGCATATTTATTTTTTCACAATTACATGTTCCTATGCATTCACAACTGCCTGACTCAGTTTCACTGTCACTGTTACTAATAATATTTAAATCATTTTCTGAATAGTCTGAGATTTCTGATTCTGAATCCGTTGTCTCATTTATTAAAATTTTCATGATTTTATTTTTTAGGTCGTCTGAAATATCCAAATTATTTATTTTTTGTTTTGCTTTACAATCTTTTGAATAATGTCCCTGTTTTCCACATGTATAGCAGATGACTATATCTTTTTTACCTTTTCTAAAATTTTTTCTTTTCCTTTTAAAAGTATTTTTAACAACTGGTTGAGCTTCTTTAAATTTATTTTCCTTCTGATTATACCTTTTATAATATTTCTTTTTATAGCCAAATTTTTTCTTTCTAGGTTTTCCTTTATATTTTGATGAAGGGGCTTTTATTGTTTCATAACCATATTGTTGACAAAAGGATCCCAACTCTTTTCTTCCTACAATATTATCTTTCTTTAATTTGGATTTAAATTTCATATCTGAACATATTAATAAGCCTTCGTGATTAATATAATTTATCAATTGTCCATAAGTTAATTCAGGATAAGGAATAATACCGTTAAACTCGGCCCTTAACTTTTCTCTAATTCTATCAGCAAATAATTTAGGTAAACCAGCAATAAATCGTTCTTTCCAATAAGGATTATTACAATCTTCTCTTGTCATCACTTTGGTTAAAAATAAATCTTTGTACCAACGAAAATCTTGCAATTTAGGACAAGTTAAATTTTGTAATATTTCAGAGTTTCTATCTTGATAAATTCTAGGGTCTCCTACAAAACCTTTTAAGATTGTAAAAAGTAAAGTTGGAATAATATCGTCTTCTTCAGTTTGTAATCTTTGATTATTTTCTTCTTTAATAACAATTTTCTTAGCATTTACTATTTTATTTTTATCTTCTTGGGTTACGTAATAATCCCACCAACCTTTTAATTGACCAGTAAAGCCTGCTACTAATACTTGTAATACCTGTAATTCAGAGTTATTTTTAGATCTTGCAGCAGTAGCTGCCATAGACATTTCTTGCAATAAATTTATTATTTGATATTCAGCTAAACCATCTATATTCCATTCACAGACAGATTCACCATCATATCTAGCCTGTAGCATATCTTTTCTTTCTTCAAATTGTGTATCAGGAGGTGTTGGTTTTGAATAATAATTTTTTGTTCTGGGCAAAGGAGTGTATGTATTAAATTTAATTTTTTGAATAAATTGTTCATCTCTATTTTGATACAAATTGATTTACCAAATTTTCAATATCGCTTATTTCAGTTTCTGTATCCGAATCTTTATTTATCACTAAAATTTGTTTATTTTTTATGTCATCTAAAATATTTAATTGTGCTAATCTAGCTTCAATTTTATTCAATATAGAATCTTCCTTTTTGAGATTAATTTTAATTCCAGATTCACAAGGTTTAAATATTGGTGTTTCTATTTTTGATGTTGTTGATGTTGAGGCCTGATTAGTTTTTGGTACAAGTTTCTGAGGAGACTGTACTACACTTTCAACTCTGTTAAGTTGTTCAGAAATAGTATTTAATACTTGATTAGAATAATTGTTTTGACAAATTACTTGCATTATTTCTTTGGTTGGATTATTTTCATTCATATCTATTTTCCTAAATGGTGTTCCAATAAATGTTTCATCATTATTATTTATTAGTATACTTTCTAAAGGTGGATGAATAGATACAACAGATTCATTATTTGTAGTTTTCCAAAGTTTTGCAATTTTATTAGTAACATTAATTTCTCTAAAAGGATATTCGATATTATTTTGTCTACAATAAAATTCAAACCAAGTAAATAAAGGAATATCTACTTGTAAAGTTTCCATCTTTTTATACCAAAGAGTTCTAAATTCATTCAATTGTTCTTTTGTAAAATTATTAAAATACCAATTACGTTTTTCCTCATTGTAATTTGCATATAAATCCTGTTTTAAAAATTCTTTATTAATCTCAAAATTGGTCATAATTAAAATTTATTCAATTATTATGATTATTTAATACAGAAAATGTTTCCATTTGGGTTCTTGTTGGACTCAACGTATTATCATCCCTTATTTCTTCATAAATTGGTCTTGGAATATTTTCACTAAAATCAACACTGGATAAATTAAAATTTCTTTCAAAACTAGACCGAGGTAAAGTATTATTACTTGACGATGGCCTATTATTCATATAAACAGATGTTCTAGCAGGTTGACTTAAACTAGTTGAAAAATCTATTCTAACAGTGCCATTGCTGTGTTCAATAATTCTGGATGTTTGATTATTTGTTTCTAAGGGTCTAGGTTCACAAATTTCTGTTAAATCCCAAGTTCCTGATCTACTTATTTCATTCCAATTTAATCTTTTAGGTACTTGAATATTAGAGTGTGCTTTATTAGCTTCAAATAATAAAGTCTCATTTCTTTTAAAATTCCTTTTCGATCTAGGATTAAGAGTAGTAGTCATAACCTTATAATAAATTCTATATATGATAGCAACAGATCTTACATTTTCTTTAAATTCCAAATTTTTTGTCTTAACAGTCAACGTTAATGTATCTAAAATATTTGGATCAAATAAACTAATAGAAAATCCTGGGTAACAATTAAAATATACAGGCCCATTCGCTAAATTTGTTTCAGCCATAGCAAGCAAAGAATTAGTAAAATTAAGATGCCTTCCATCACGCAAACACATCAAAACAGGAATATCCAATCCTAATCGAAACAAAGGTTTTATAGCAATTTGTACAGAACCAATATGCAAAAATTTATATTTTTTCAATTTATGCTCGTTTATAGTCTTTTCTGAAAATAATTGGATATTCTCATGCTCTTGGTTTATAGCAACAGTTTGCTCAGCAGTTTTAATAGCATAATCAGTTAAAAATTCAAATGTTCCAATAGAATAAATAGTACTAATATCTTGCTTTGGTATTGTCCAATCCATCAAGTCATTCTCAATTTTACTAATATTAATTTCCATCGAATTAATTTCTTCTTCAATATTATTACTATTCCTAATAGTAGAACCTGGTTCACGATTAGCAAATATTCTTGTCAATCTATTCATTTTAAATCTTATACTTGTTAAATTTATATTCAGAAATAAGATAATGCAATTTGAACCTGTTGACGAATAACGGGACCACCCAGCGTATCGGGACCACCTGGCTCTACTGGCTCTTACGGCTGACCAACGCTACGCCTCCAAGGCTGACCAACGTTTCATCATCAACCGGACCAACCTTCACTATCCAATTTCTTTGTATAAACTTAACAAACATAAAATCTAAAAGGATTAGTTCAACAAAAATATCTCCTAATACCCCCACCGGGCTCTGATACCAAAAACAGCAGGACCTTTTAAAATTCGAGGAGATCATAGTTCAACAATCTAAAATTGCATCAAATGGTACCGTATAAGATTTAAAAATTCCAATAATACATTTAGCCAAAGTTTTAATGACTCTTAATTTTCGAGTTACTCTTAAAAATTCATTTTCATCAAAATTTCTATTTCTAATTGTTAATTCAGTTTTATGAGACCAAATTAAAAATTAGTAATAGAAATTTTGATGAAAATGAATTTTTAAGAGTAACTCGAAAATTAAGAGTCATTAAAACTTTGGCTAAATGTATTATTGGAATTTTTAAATCTTATACGGTACCATTTGATGCAATTTTAGATTGTTGAACTATGATCTCCTCGAATTTTAAAAGGTCCTGCTGTTTTTGGTATCAGAGCCCGGTGGGGGTATTAGGAGATATTTTTGTTGAACTAATATACATTTTTATACGTTGTTATATACTTCTTATACATTGTTATACACTGTTTATACACTACTTATACACTGTTATACATTATTATACACTTCTTATACAATGTTATACATTTGTGCACTTATTATACATTGTTATACACTGCTTATACATTGTTATACACTTATTATACAATGTTATACATTCTTTACGTATTGCTTATACGTTGTTATATACTGTTTATATGCTTCTTATACATTATTATACACTGTTTATACACTTATTATATATTGTTATACACTGTTTATACACTACTTATACATTGTTATACACCGTTTATACACTTCTTATACATTGTTATACACTGTTTGCACACTTCTTATACACTGTTATACATTGTTGTACACTGTTTATACACTTCTTATACACTGTTATACTTTGTTATACACTATTTATGCACTTCTTATATATTGTTATATACTTCTTATACATTGTTATACACTATTTATACACTTACTATACACTGTTTATACACTAGTATATATTGTTTATACACTTCTTATACAATGTTATATGTTTATACACTTATTATACATTGTTATACATTGCTTATACATTATTATACATTGTTATACACTCTTTATATACTGCTTATATATTGTTATACACTGTTTATATTACTTCTTATATACTGCTTATACATTGTTTATACACTACTTATACATTGTTATACACTTCTTATATATTGTTATACACTATTTATATGCTGTTATACATTGTTATACACTATTTATACGCTTCTTATACATTGTTATACATTGTTATACACTTCTTATACATTGTTATACGCTATTATACGTTGGTTATACACTATAATGCTTAAAAAATGTATAAAATAAGGTACAAATAAGGTCTAACAGTTTCACAATAGACAATGTATAAGTAAAGTATGATTATTGTAAAACAAGGTATAACTAACATATAATTTTTATAAAAGTTATAAATACATTATTATACCATGCTTATACACTATTATAAACTGCATATACACTGTTATATATGACTTATACACTATAATGCTTAAACAATGTATAATAATGTATAAGAAGTGTATAAAAAGTGTATAACAATGTATAAGAAGTGTATAAACAGTGTACAACAACGTATAAGCAGTGTATAAACAGTGTATAACAATGTATAAGAAGTGTATAAACAATGTATAACAATGTATAAGAAGTGTATAAACAGTGTACAACAATGTATAAGCAGTGTATAATAGCATATAGCAATATAAACAGTGTATAACAGTATATAAGAAGTGTATAAACACTGTTTAACAGTGTATAAGAAGTATATAAACAGTGTATAACAATGTATAAGCAGTGTATAACAGTGTATAACAATGTATAAGAAATGTATCATAAGTGGATAAACAACTAAATATAGTTATGTTTTGTATATATCTCAATATGTTATGACCATTTTTCTATGAGTACACATGAATTTACTGATCCATATTATTAAACAATGATGGACTGGGAAAATTCATCAGGAACAAAAGGACCTAATCTAAATTACAAGATAATACTAATATGTCTTGCAGCAAAGGTGTTGGGTACAGATATCAAAAGATGATAAACTCAAACTACTCAATGTTAAGATTCCATTCGGTTATTGCAATCTTCTTCTTCAATAAAAAAAATTCTTCTTGGTTTTCAATTGTACCACCAAAGATGAAAAACTTAAACTGCTCAATGTTAAGATTCTATTCGATTCCTGCAACAAAAAAACGCATATATAACAGCATCTAAGAAGATATTTTTACATTTCAAAGGTAGATTTCAACTTTCTCAGTAACAAATCTTGAAATCTATAAACATGGAAATCTCCTTTTAAAATTAAAAGTAGCAATTTGATAACAAATCACCCAATGAAGCTTCCAACTCAAAGTTAATTAACAAGAGCAATTTGACCCAAAATCTGAAAAATTAAAACCACATACAAGAGAAACTAAAAATGGGAAAACAAAAACAAGAGAAAAAAAAGAAGCAGAGATTATTGAGTTCAGGTATAAACCATCAAAGTAACATCTCATCCTTACATAATTCATAGATACATACACATTCCATTCATTGTATTAAGCTTTAAATTTAACTAACAAAGAAATTTAAAGATTAAGGTTTCAAATCCTTATATTTATTAATTCCTTTTGAGCATTCTTTAGTATAAAGGGTAATTATGTACTTGTCAATTATATTGTGTACCGCTTGTGTAATTATACAATTAGGGCTTCCTAGGGCTGTATATATATTCCACGTTATACTAATGCAAACTAAGGCTGATTCATAATCTCCTATATGGTATCAGAGCAGTACTAGGGTTTATCACCAATTTCTTTTCCACCGAAATTGATTTCTGCCTCTAATCTCTTCTCCACCGAATTGATTAACAATGGCTGATGGCAAACTTGTGGTTGCTGCTGCTGCTCAAACTCAGTTCGTGCCCTCCCTCACCCAAAATCCAATCCGCCTCAATCAAACCAATTTTATCCTATGGAAGCTTCAGCTCGAAACCATGCTTCGTGGCTGTGGACTCTCCCACCACATTGATGACTCCAGCGTGATACCAGCAAAGGAAATTGATGGCGCTGCAAATCCAGAATGGTCCGTTTGGGACAGACAAGATGGGCAAATCCTCAATTGGATTCTTGGCTCAGTTGAGACTTCGCTAGCCCCTCTTATGGTAGGATCTAAGACAGCCAAGCAAGCATATGATAAGATTGTTCGGGCGTTTGGCTCGAGTGCACGGGTTCAGGTTCGAAACCTGCGAGCCCAATTGAAATCTGTTAAGCAAGGCGAAAATATGTCAGTCACCACTTACATCCAACGCGCAAAGAGCCTTGCTGATGAACTTGCGGCTCTTGATAATGAGGTTCCTGAAGAGGAAGTTGTTGATCACATCTTGCTTGGTCTAAATCGACAATACCGATTATTTAAAAGAAGTGTTGAGGCGAAACAGGAACCAATCTCCCTTGATCAACTCTTTGGTATGTTGTTGCATGAAGAAAGAACTCTTGCTGCAGAAGAAGAGGACGATGCAGCTGAAAAATCAGTTATCTTACCTACCGCCCACTTTGCTGGTCGCGGGCAAGGCACAAATAGGGGTGCTGGTCGCTATTCTAGAGGGCGTGGACATGTTGCTGGTCGTGGCAGAGGTCGTTCTTCGTCTGGATATTCCCACTTTCCTGCTGGACAGCATTCTCGACCGTTTAATGCTGGTCATACACCTCGGCCTCAGTTCAATCGTGATACATCTGGTGATATGTGTTTCAACTGTGGGGGTTTGGGTCATTACGCCAACCAGTGTCCTTCCCCTAAACTACACCGTGAACCAAAATCCAATTTCACCTCTACCCAACATTTTCCCTCCACTCACCAACCGAACCAGCAGTGGGTTATGGACTCTGGAGCAACGCATCATTTAACTCCAAACTTGGAAAATCTGTCCCTTCATTCTGAATATCCGGGCACTGAGGAGGTTCATCTTGGCAATGGTAAAACTCTTCCAATTACTCATCTTGGTCATTCTAAGTTTCGTATTGGTTCTTCCGTTTTATCTTTTCGTGATATTTTGCGTGTTCCTCACTCTAATACCAATTTAGTCTCTGTTTATGCACTAACAAATGCTAATCCCGTTTCTGTTGAATTTTTTGCCAAAAAGTTCGTCATCAGGGATTTGGAAACGAGGAAGATCTTATACCAAGGCCGGAGTGATGCAGGGTTATATTCTTTGTGTTGCAATTCTATTTTTAATACAGTTGTTCCTCGCATTAATTTAGCTTCTTTGGATGTTTGGCATGCCCGTTTGGGACATCCTACCCTTTTGATTGTTAAACGCACTTTATCTAGTAATAATATTTCTTTTTCCAATAATTCTTCTCCCACTTTGTGTCAAGCATGTTCTACTAGTAAAATGCATAAATTACCATTTTCTCACTCTGTGTTTCAAGCTAGTACTCCTCTTGAATTGGTGTGTTCTGATGTTTGGGGTCCCTCCCCTATTGAATCCTTTGATGGTTATCGTTATTACGTTATCTTCTTTGATCACTGCACTAAATATTCGTGGATATATTTTTTAAAGAGGAAGTCGGAAGTGCTGCCAACTTTTATCCAATTCCGAAAACTTGTTGAAAATTATTTTCAGACATCCATTAAAATGTTTCAAGCTGACTGGGGTGGGGAATATCAAGCTCTTTCCAAATACCTCACTGAAAATGGCATCACCCAACGTGTTTCTTGTCCGTACACTCCAGAACAAAACGGATGTGCGGAGAGGAAACATCGGCACATTGTTGAAACTGGTCTTGCTCTTTTGCATCATAGTCATTTACCCACCAAGTATTGGACTGCTGCATTTTCTTGTGCCGTTTATAATATCAACAGATTACCTGCTTCCACAATAGCCTTTGATACCCCTTATCACAAGTTATTTGGCACACTTCCGGATTACTCTATGCTTCGTACCTTTGGGTGTCTGTGTTTTCCGTGGTTGCGTCCGTATACCAAACATAAACTTGAACCTCGATCTAAGGCTTGTATCTTTCTTGGTTACAGTAAAATGCATAAAGGCTATAAATGTCTTGATTTCTCTTCTGGACGAATATATATCTCACGTCATGTTTTGTTTGACGAACAGGTTTTTCCCGGCTTGCAGTTAAATGATGCGACTCCTTCCTCGGTCCATGATGGTGTCCAATCCCCGTCTTCTACACCTGCTGGTTCCCAGCCATTATTTTCCCTTCCTCCAGCCCCGTTACCACTCTCCCCTACACCAACCTCTCCTCACAGCTCTTCCTCCACTCCTTCCCGCAGCCCTTTACCTTTACCACCCATCCCACCAACTCAACACCAGCCGTCTCCCTCCCTCTCTCCCTCTTCGTCCACTACTGCTTCACCACAATTGACCCACTCATCCTCACACCCGTCCAATTCCCCCACTTTTGTCTCACAGCCGGTTGTCTCTGCTCCATCACCTACCGATTCACCTAATCATGGATTGTCTCTCATTGTTGACTTGACCGATTTTGATAAATCGATGGCATCTGCATCTCCTACAGCCCCACCTCCGAAACAAAAACTTCACGGCATGATCACTAGGAAAGACACTGGTCATCTTCGCACTACCAAGCCCTTTGCTCTTCACGTGGCTTCGTCCCTTGATGTTGAGCCTACTAGTCATGCTAAAGCCCTGACAATTCCTGAGTGGAAGCAAGCTATGACAGATGAGTTTACTGCCCTGCACAAGAATGGTACTTGGTCCTTAGTCCCTCCGCATTCAGATCAGAATTTAATTGGTTGCAAATGGGTGTTTCGCATCAAGCGAAAACCAGATGGTTCGGTTGATCGTTACAAGGCCAGACTTGTTGCCAAGGGCTTCCATCAAAGGCCTGGTATTGATTTTTATGACACTTTCAGCCCTGTTGTTAAACCAGCCACAATCCGCTTACTGTTATCTATTGCTATCTCTCGGTCTTGGGTTGTCAAACACTTAGATGTCTCTAATGCGTTCCTTCATGGAACTCTTGAGGAAAATGTATACATGGTCCAACCTCCGGGGTTTGTTGATCCTCATCATCCTAATTTTGTTTGCAAGTTACATCGTTCTTTGTATGGCCTGAAGCAAGCTCCCCGTCAATGGCATCATTGTTTAACAACTACCTTGGTTGAGTTTGGTTTCACTGGCTCCCGTGCGGACAGCTCCCTCTATTACATTGTTACGGGTTCCTTGCACATATTTTGCCTCATTTATGTTGATGACATTCTTGTCATTGGGAGTGATTCAGCTGTTGTTGACAAGTTGGTGCGTTTTCTTTCGCAAAAATTTGCTATCAAGGATCTTGGGCGTCTTGATTATTTTTTGGGTGTGGAGGCGCAATGGTGTGCAAATGGTTTGTTGTTGCATCAAAGTAAATATATCAAGGACCTGCTGGTTCGTGCCCAAATGGCAGAATCCAAGCCTATAAGCACCCCGGTTAATGCTAGTGTAAAACTATCTAGTCACCGTGGCGAGCCCTTTAAAGATCCTACCTTGTTTCGTTCCTTGGTGGGTGGTCTACAATATCTTACCTTTACCCGCCCTGACATTTCCTTTGCCGTCAACAAGATTGCTCAGTTTTTGCATCAGCCCACCATTGATCATTGGGTTGCTCTTAAGAGGCTCCTACGGTATTTACAAGGTACTTCTACCCATGGTCTTTTTCTTCGCCCGTCTACTTGCACTCTTATTAGTTATTCTGACTCGGATTGGGCGAGTGATGTTGATGATCGCAAATCTACCAGTGGTTATGCGATTTATTTGGGCAAAAATCTGATTTCCTGGTCTTCTCGCAAACAACGGGCAGTGTCACGGTCTTCTACTGAGGCGGAATACCGAGCATTGGCAGCAGCAACGGCTGAACTCTCTTGGCTGCGCCACCTGCTGCATGAACTCAAGTTTGTACCTGCTGCCCGTCCGGTCCTGTATTGTGACAACTTAAGTGCCACATACTTAACACTCAATCCCGTTTACCATAATCGCAGTAAACATCTTGAAATTGATTGCCACTTCATTCGCGATCAGGTGCGTCAAGGATTATTACGGGTTGCTTTCATCTGCTCTACTGACCAAATTGCCGATTTGTTAACCAAGGGTCAATCCAAGGCTCGGTTCCTCTTATTGCGGGACAAATTGACCGTGGTTTCCTCCCCGGTTCAATTTGCGGGGGCGTATAAAGGGTAATTATGTACTTGTCAATTATATTGTGTACCGCTTGTGTAATTATACAATTAGGGCTTCCTAGGGCTGTATATATATTCCACGTTATACTAATGCAAACTAAGGCTGATTCATAATCTCCTATATTTAGTTCAACATGTGCATCGTGCCCCTTAGTGATAAGAACCTAGTTCAAATGCCTCAAGGCATCTGCTTCTTCTTCTTGCTCCTCTAATTCTTTTTGCAGCTTTGAAATTATCTCTTGTTTCTCTGTAATCAATTTTTCTAGCTCAAGACTTCTTTCTTATTTCTTTCTTACCTTCTGCAGTGATTTACAATTACTAATTAACGAGAAAAACAAACTTAATACACTAACTTAGGTTAAAGATTATTGCAAATTAAAGGAATTTACAAACCATTGAATATTCAGCCAAATTTAATGCAATTTTAATAGATTTCTCCATATTGTTAGACCTAGAAACAAAACAGAAAGTTTTAAATAAGAGAGTGCAAAGAACTATTTTTTCTTCCACAAATCAATACCAAAAACAGCTAATGAAGTAAAAACAAACTCAAATCGAATATTGACACCATAAATTTGAAATCCATAAAAGGGGAAAATAGCAATATGACATAAAGACTGGCAGATTGCACAACAATCAACAACGAAGATATGAAGAAAATCTAGGGAGAAATTAAAAGCATAAATTATAGTAAAAGCATATGAAGAGGGAATGCACCAAAATTACGATCTCCTCTATGAAACCAAAAACCCACCAAAATTAAGCGTTAATGGCATAGGGAATGCACGAACTATGCAATCGGCGACCTGAAAAAGATAGTGAACGGAAATCGTAAATGCCAAAGGAACCTAATAAAGACAAAACAAAATCATAAAATACCAGAAGGGAATAGAGGAGATCGGACGCAGTGGAGCTGGCCAGAATCCGGTGACTGCAATTGAAGAATCTTAGGCTCTGTAAGAAGATCTTGCGTGTTGATAGAGTCATCAAATCAAGAAATCACTGATGAAGAAAGAAGTGTCCACTGTAGTTGAGATTGCAATGGTAGTTTTCAAAGAAGAAAATGTAAACGAGAAAGAAGATACGAAGAAAACTTAAAAGAGAAAGAAGATACGAAGAAAAAGTAAAAGAGAAAGAATTATAATACTAAAAGCGTATTTATAAAAATATGAAAAGATATGGGATGAATAAATTCTTAAAATAGGGTATTTTCGATAATTTCCCAAAGAATAATTCCTTTTTACATAATGATATAACATTTATATTCACAAACTATGTTATTAGGTGCATGTGGGTAAATAGTTTTGATAAATTCCGTATGTGACAAAACTCGCTATAGGTTAATTTATTGGTCTCTATTTTCTCTTGAAATTTTTCTTCATTATCTCTTCTTTTCTCTTTTCTCTTCTACAATTAAAAATTATTTTTTCATTTCTCTATATCCGTTTATTTTTTCTTCAATTGATTTTAAAGAATTCTTTTCGTTCTTCTTTCCCCTCGAAATGAAATCCATATCTATATATACATTTTTCTTTCTTTTATCTTCGTTTTTTGCACTAATATTAGACATAATATGCAAATACTGCATATATACTGGCTTTGTCCTTTTTTACAAATATATTATTTTTATACCAATTTTGTACTGGTTTTATAGTGCGATTGTATACTTATTTTATAATCCCATTATAGACCCACTATGATATCGGTATAAAATTAATATAAAAGTGATATATTTACAAAAATAAATAAAATTAAAAAAAATCTATAGAATCAGTATAAAAAGGTATATATGTAGTATTTGCAAATTGTGTGCAATATTAGTACAAAAACAAAAATGAAGAAAAAAGAATATATATATATATATATATATATATATATATATATAATTTTTGTAGTATACAATCAATATAATCATAATATAAAACTAATACAAAATAAGTATAAAAATGATATATGTGCAAAATAACGAGAAAAAATGTATATTCTATTTTACTGTTAATTTTTTATGGCGGCAATTGTATAATTTTTGAAAATATTAGGGGTTTTGTTTAGAAAGCCCTTAAAATTATAACTCTCCGCTTTGTGTGAAGCCAAACCTTTTTTTATATAATTTTCAAGGGCTTTCTAGAATATTTTGATAGATTTGTCGCAAAATGAAAATACCAAATTCTTTCCATGAAAATGGAAATTTGCAAAATCAATTATAAAAATACTCGATTTCAATATAAGATAACGGCGGATGATGCTTCCAAGTGATGAACCTAAACTAACCCAACTAAAACAACACGTGTTATATAATTTGACCAATCCCATATAAATTACTATAATTATAATTTAAAAAGTCAAGTTTAGCCTTTACTGTATTGTTTTCTCAATTTATTAATAGACTCATGCTGAACTCTGTGCTAAGTACTTCCAATTATCTTAATTAGCAGTGGATGCCATCGATTTTGGTTCAAGGGTTGACCTAACATAACCACTCAAAATAAATAAAAATTAATAACAAATCACTTTTAAAATTTTAAAATATATGAGAGAAAGAGTACACGGATTGGAGAAGAAAATTATTTTTCTCAATATCTCATCTGCTCAAATTAAAAAGGCATCAACAACAATTGTTGTCGCTCAGTAATTTAATTAATTAAACTTAATGTTCGAGAAAAAAAAAAGTCAACTCTCGTAAAATAAACATTCACCCACAGCAATCGGAAGAAAAAAAAGAAAAAAAAAACCATAAGCACAAATAATGACTGAATCAATGTAGAACAAGTGACTAATAAAGGCTGTTGGAGGATATTATCGAGATTAAATTTTAGTATATAAAATAAATTTTAACTAGAAGGTAAACCATAAAAAAAAAATATTTGACAATTTTGTCAACTTTGAGACATATTATGAACTTTGGAGATGGTGGAAATTGAATCTACAACCTCATGCTTTTTTTTTTTTTTTTTGTTAAATATGGTAGCCAACCAACCATTATTTGGTGGGTTAGAGTAGCTTACAACTTAATCTCTCACTATAAAAATATACATATATACTGCTTTGTGGGAATCATGTTAAATATTATAAAAAAATTATATATATAATTCAAATTTATTGAAAATTTTTATGTATTTATGTTTAGTATATACATTTATTTACATTTCATATTGATGTTTTGAAGGGAAAAACCTTGTTTGAATCGAATGGAATTGTGATTTCGATCTTGTAGAAGATTTACAGAACAATAAAAGTTGAGTCACTAATAAATAAGACTTTAGTCTAAGATGTGAATGTGACTTACACTTGAGATAATTTAAGATAGAGAATTTAGAATAGCACGGTTATGCAAGTAACGATTATAACTATAATTATTATATTTATAAAGTTTACTTATTGATGTTTTTGACCCTTTATTAGCCATGGTTAATTTCTAGTCTTTATTAGATTAGAATTTTTGACGCATTTACACATGTATAGGAGTTTTATTGCAATTAAGAAGGTAGTGTCTATGTAGGTCGGTCTGAGAAGAAATATTGTTAAGTTTAGTCTAATAGTGGAATTAAAACTCTTATTTGGCTTCAAGTATCTATCATGAAAGACTTGTTTACGTTTTTGATTAGGTAAGATTCATATATCTTTATTTCAGTAAGAGCAAAATTGGCTATTTCGAATTTAGCTAATGATGCTTATGTATTTTGATCTAATGATAAGCATGGTCGGATGTGTTGATAAATCTGGAAAATATATCAACTTATTATTATATATACACTTTTTTTTAGATACGTTACACATAAATAAGTTAAAATAAGTTACAATAAGGTCTCATCAGGTCAATAAGGTCCAATAAAGTCTAATAAGTTTCAATCAGGTCCTTTTAGATCCAATAAGTTCAAATCAGGTCTAATAAGTTTCAACAATGTCTAATAAATTTCAATTAATAAATATTTAATATTTTAATTATTAATATCATTATAATTATATCGATATTATTATTTTATTGTTATATATTTTATTATTATTTATGTTATTATATTAAAAAATTATTAATAATTTGTATTATTAAATTAGCAATGATAGGTAGTAATCAGTTGTTAAATATTATTGCTTAAGTATTAAGTATTAGTTGTTAAATATGGAAAAATAATTTATCATATCTAAAATAAAAAAAAAGAATATGATAAAACTCAATTGCAAAAAATAAATAAATAAATAATTAAAGAGTGGAAAACGTTGTAAAATAAAATTTTAAAAAAAAAGTTACGTAACTAATGAGTTCCTTATAACTTATTGACTTTTAATTTCCTTATAAGGTCTAATAAGTTCCAATCAGGTCTAATAAATTCTAATCAGGTACAATCAGGTTTAACAAGGTCCAATCAAGTTTAACAAAGTCCAATCAGGTCGAATAAGCTCTAATAAGTTCAATCAGGTTTAATCAGTTCGGATAAGTTTAAATAAATTCAGATGTTATAAGGTGAAAAGAAGACCCTCCAAGTGATGAGAGGTTACTAAAAAAATTTTAAAAATTGCAATTAACTGAAGGTAAAGTTAAAGGAAGTGGAGAAGGTTTTGGTTGCTGAAATCTCACGCACAACTCCCTGCAACTTCTAAAGTAAAATCTACTCACAAGCATAAATGCTACTTTTGAAGATGTGAAGAGGCATGCACGCAAAATAACCAAATTCAACGAATCTCAAACTTAGCAAATTCTCCGCAATTTAATTCACCTTTAGATCAACCTTGTTCCGTTTCATCTTTGTGTTGTTAGTTCTTCAGTTCAAACAATTTCAATTCAAAATTCCAGCATTAACTCCTGTTGTTTTAATTCAGTCTTAATCTTCAAAGGCTTTATGAATTTTAGTTTTTTTCATCCTTTTACGCTGAACACAATTGTTTGATAGATTTCTAGGGGCATTAGTTTCAATCTACAGCAAACTTACATTCACAGGTGGGGAATTCAATTAAAATTTCTGACATGCTCGCATTGTCTAAAAGGCAGTTATAGTATGTAGTGATTTAGAGCAAACAAAAGTCTTTATGTTTTTTACATATTATGCTAGTCAGTTCCTGTGATAATCATATAGTCCTTAAATTTTATTATTGTCAACTGTTTAGAATTTTTAGTAGGGTCAGTGGTCAAATTATATTAATAATGACAAAATTACCTTTTATTAATGATGAAACATATCATCTTCTTTATTTTATATTTTTTTCTCACATAATCATAATATTACTAATATTAATTAATTCATTTATTCAATTTTATATAATTATAAAACTAAACTCTATTTGCATAGAGTTGGTTTAATTAAAATAATTAAACAAAAAAATATTTCAAAAAATAGAGTTGGTTTAGTTAAAATAATTAAACAAAAAAATATTTCAAAAACTACAAAGTTAGAAGTAGAATATTATAAAATTATAAATTCAAAATTTTCAAATCTAATATATCTTATGGTGGATAATATTAATAAACAAAAAGATATAATTTTAAAAAATTTATCACATTTATTATTAGTTTATAAATATTATATTAAACTATAAAAATATGACAATATATATTAAAGAGAATAAATAATAGCAATATTTTTTTATTTTTATAACTAATGTATATAAGTATAGAAATATTAATGCATGTGTGTATACTACAAAAAATTTTATTAGAAAAATGCTTTAATAAACTAAAAGATAAATTTTTTACTTATAATGCATAAATAAAGAAAATGAATAAAAAACTTATTGAAACAAAACTCAAAAACCTTAAAGTATATCTATGGACTGATTAGTTTAATACATCAAAATATAGGGACTAGTAAATTATTAATCTCAATAGTTATATGAAATGCTAATTATGATAAGTAGCGTCGTTGATTTCGTTTGCTTGTATATTACAATTGTCAAACTCAAATCATTTGAAGTTCACTTTCATCATATACAGTATCATGTTATATTGAATAATTATTGAGAAATTTGAGTTAATTAAACTCTTCAAAAGGGATCTAATGAGAAGGTTTTAATATGGACGTGCTTTTAGGTCTTAATACACTCAAAATTGGACATATACTAATGAGAGTGATCCTCCATCCAAAATTTCATATACCACATTAATTAAGAATTGTAGTTTTTTTCATAACAAAAAGACTAAGGATTTGGTTCCACTATTGTTGTTTGGTTCTACTGTTACTATTTATTGTTGTTGATAACTTTTGTTGTTTATTATTGGGAAATAGTTACTTTTTACCTCAAAAACAGCTAATAAAAGTTATTTGATAGTTCTCACCGAATATTCAAAATCTATTGGTAGATCTAGAAAAACTGTGTTTGACTTTCTTAAGGAAATGATTGTAAAGAGGATTCGAGGATGGAAGGAAAGACACCTTTCTAGAGGAGATTTTGAAGCTGTCTTTGAGTCGAATTGAGCACCCGGATTCTATTTTTTGGAAGTTATCGAAGAATGGTAAGTACACTATGAAAACTAGTTATTATTGTGCTTTAAATGTCAATCTTAATTTCTCCTTAGGTCCTTCTTCTTCAATTGCAATGGCTGGGTTCTGGTAGTCTCTTTGGGTGCTGCCTGTGCACTTAAAAATTAAGCATCTTGTGTGGTGTGCTGCAATGGACATTCTTCCTTGTAAAGCATCGCTTAGGGAAAAGAAAATTCATGTGGATGAGTGCTGCGTTTCCTGTAGAAAGGGAGAAATTGTCCCATCCATTTGTTCAAGTAGTGTAGGGTGGTGAAGGATGTTTGGAAAGCTTCGGGTTTGAAAGAGAAGGTTTATAAGGTGGAAGGCTCGTCTTACAAGGCTTGGTTTCAAAATGTGTTTGATTGCTTACCTGTTTTTGGAGCGAGGTTTATTTTGTGCTTTAATTTGGATGTTATGGTCTAATCATAACCGAATTTCGCATGGATTAGAGAGTTAGGGGCTGCAAAGATTGTGGATGTTGCTATATCTAGTTATGAAGGAGAGATTGTGGCTTAGGGTAGCAGTGGTGCCCCTGCCACTGTTGTTTCTGACTTTTGCTGGAAATCGTCGCAACCAAACTGGTACAAATTGAATGTTGATGCAGCAGTTCCTCCCCTTGATAATATGTGTGTAGTTGGTTTTATTGTGCGTAACGAGAAGGGCAAACTTTGATGTCGGGTAGTGCTCCATTGGATGAGTGTTTTTCGATCCTTCGTGCAGAGCTTTGTAGTATTCCTGAGGGCTTAAAGCTAGCGGCCCAAGCTGGCTTCAATCGGTTGGTTGTGACCTCAGATAACATTTTTGCAATGAAGGCTTGCAATATGGAGATGGTGTTCTATGACTATTTGGGGAAAACGTAGATGAAACTACTTTTGTTAGCTTTAGTTTTAAATGAATTAGTTTCCACTTTGAATGACGCAAGCAAAGGGGTAGCTCATATAGCTTAGCTAGATGGGGATCTTCTTTTTCTTCTCCTGTTATTTGTATGGAGGATATGTCTTTCTGCGGTTTACATTGTATTCAAGCTGATTTATCCTCTTTAGTTCGGTAATACAAGGTTTATTATTGATTAAAAAAAATCTATTCTTTAAAGTGGGAAAAGTAAAAACCAGTTGTACCGAGGAAACCAAACATCCACAAAATTATTTTAACAAAAAGAAAAGATATTCAAATATAGTTAAAATTTGTTACTATGAGGATCCACGTGTTTTTTTTTTTTTTACAGTTTTTCTTCTTCTTCTTAATAGGTCTTAAAACAACACATAGAAAAAGTAAAAATAAATAATAAAAAAACACAAAAAAGGAAAAAAAAAAAATGTTGCGTAACCGTTGATTGGTATTTCTTCTTCCCAAACTGACGCGTGGAGTGACATAAACAACCTTTAACAACTTTTTGAATAAACCTATTCCTCAATCATTCCAATAGTTATAATTTTAAAAATTATTAGGTATACTACGATATCTACTCTCTAATTAAGATAATTAAAAATTGATAAATCTCGTAGTATTTGGTATAGCAACAAAGATTCATCTCGTCTCGTACCAAAATGAATAATATAGTTTATAAAATATGAAATTCTAATTCATCTTAATTTATATTAGTAATTTCCGTAATAAAAAAAATAATTACAAGCCAAAGTCATAATTAAATGGTAAAAACTAATTGGTAGGACATAACTATAAAATATGAATATTGTAAGCTAAATAGTAAATACCCAGGAAGAAAAAGATATAAATATAAAATATAAAGAAGGTTTTACATGGTCATCCCCAACCACTACATATGATATGAAATGTCCTTGTCATTTTCCAAGAACCTATTGAGTTACGCTATGACATTTAAACGTATAAGAAATATATATATATATATTACCCAAATTCGACCTTCTTATGCCATCAAATAATAATAATAATAATAATAAATTACCTTGCTAATTGAAGATTCAAATATGGCAATGGTGGCTTTCTAGATAGTTTCTGTTACGCATGTTATTGGATAGATAGTTTCTGTTAGGCATGTTCTTGGAAAATTTCTGAATGATAAGAATGCTCTCTAGAAACCTAATTAATTTAGTCTCAAATTTTCGGTACTACTAATTAAAAAAAAAAAAAAAAAAATCTTTTTATTTCTTTTTTTTTTTTCCTTATTTTCATAAAAATGAACGTTAATTGTGAGTTATATATATATATATATATATACAGGAGTTTCAGGGTGTTGAACCCACCACCCTAAAGTATTGAAATCATATTTTGTATATGAATCCACCGATAACAAATACACAGATCACGTAAACAATGTAAATAAACGGACTTACAGTTTATGTGCAGCGGAAAATTTTTTTACGGAGTAAATCCGATCAACATGAGAAACCGGATCGTTCTGGTTGCCTTTCCTACGTATATACAAATACACAGAGTAAGGGTTTTATCCGTGAATTCTTCCGACGAACGAAAGTAGTATGTTTCGTGTTTTCTCTCTAGGAGCGTTTTTCCCGATACAATGGAATATCTACGATTCTATTTCGTCCCTGAAATAGAGAAACCACTTCTCTATTTATAGAGGAAATCCTAACTTCCATCTACTTATAGGGTTAGGCTAAATTACACATTTGATCCCTGTAATTTACAGATAATTACAGTTTAGTCTCTGTCATTCCAAAATGTCATGGGCAGACCTAAAACCAAAAAGCATGAATTTCGAAATCCAAAGAAATTTTTGTAAGAGTACATTTGCGAACTCGGAATCTTTATGTATAGAATATTAGATTATGATGAGATAATTATCATTAAGTATAAGGATTTATATTAAATATTATACAAATTAAATTTCATTATACTCAAGTGAGCCTAATTATGAAGTTCAATAAGATACGAACTAATGATTTTGTTGTTATTTTATTTATTAATGATGATTAGGTTTGAAGTTGTTAGAATTTAAGAAAGAGTAAATTAATTATTTGAATGAAATTTTATAAGATAAAAATATAAACAAAAGATAAACACTAATCCCAGCATTTAAAAAAAAAAAAAAAAATAGAAGAAAATAACTGCCAGAAATCTAAAATTAGAAATGGAGGGAGGGAGGCAGGGAAAAGAAAAGGACTAGAAACAGAGAAACCGTACAACTCGGCGTAAAAAGAACCCCAAAAAAATCCCTTCCTCCTCTGCTTCTTTCTTCTTCTTCTTCTCTGACTTGTTGCGTGTTTAATATTCAGAGAGAAGAGTCCGCTCCAAGGCATCTCTCTCTCTCTCCCCCTCTTATCCTCTCTATCTTCCATTTTTTATATATATTTTTATTATTAATTTAGAAGTATCCTTAAATTAACCAACTCCGCTTCCATGTCGTTCCTATATATATAAACAAACATTTTAGTCTCTTTTTTATTATAACCAACTTTCATTCATTTTTGTTTAAGACTTTCTCCATTTTGGGTCCTCTCTGTTCTGCGCATTTTTTCTTCCTCCCATTTTCAATTCGCAGAAGCAGAGATCCCTCCCTTCTTAATCAAGGTTCTAATCCCATTTCTTCCTTTTTCATTATTCTCTCATTTTATCCATTTTGTTTTCAATTCTTAATGTTGGGTTGCTTTCTGGTTCTGTTGCAGTATTTTTTGATTTCTTCCCAGGAAAGTTTCTCCGTCGTTTTGGTTTATAATAGCAGAACAAGGTCTTTCTTTTTTTTTTTTTTTTTCTCGATGGATGTGTTTCTTCTTTATGTGTTCTTTCTCTTCTTGCTTTATCCTCTTTTTCTTTTGTTTTTTTTTTTTTTGTTTTTTTTTTTTTTTTTTTTGGTGGATTGCTTGATGGTTGTTCTTTCATGGTGTTTTGCAGGAGATTTTGCCGGTTTTGTAATTTTAGAAATTCAAGATGTTAGGAGATTTCTTGACCAGAATCTTCATGTATGTCTATTTATTAAGCACCAATCATTTTCTTTCTCTTGTTGTCTTCCATTCTTTGGGTTTCTTTCCTCTAACTTCACTTAATATCACCCTTTTTTAATTTTTTCTCTTTTCCGGATTATGTCTATGGCATTGGAATTTTATTTCATTTTTGTTTATTGATCACATATAATTTGGATGCCAGATTGCTTTTTGGCTATGCATATCCAGCTTTTGAATGTTTTAAAGCTGTGGAGAAGAACAAAGTCCAAATTGAAGAACTCAGGTTTTGGTGTCAATATTGGTAAGCCTTTTTCTTCTTTTGTATCATGAATCTTGTTTTCCATCGAGTTATTTGTCCTCATTGACCCGGGAAATTACAATATGGATGTCCTACGTTGACCAACTCCAAAATGCCAATAATAGCCAAAAAAATGGCCAATAATAGGCAGATGGATAGAATTGATTAAATACTATTAGAAAGAAGTGGTCCAGTTCTCTGTATATTAGCTGTAGGCCTAGCGTTGAAGATTGGATTAGCATCATAAAAAGATATTAATAATATATGAGAATGAAATGCTTATAAGTTGATCATTGCAATCATGTCTTCAGTTTCTAACTTCTTGCTTGACCTGGTTTTGAAGATGACTTCGTCCAATCTTTATCATATTAAATAAAGACATGGGCAAATTCACTTCAACTTACTTGGTGTCATTTTCCAATAAAATCACCATGTCTTCTCTAAATTGTGATTCAACTAAGAGTGTAATAATCAATGGTATTGCAGGATCATAATTTCAATTCTTACAGTATTGGAGAGGGTAGGAGACATATTCATCTCATGGTAAGCAAAAAAAAGAAAAAAACTCTACAAATTTGAAATGAATTTCCCATATTACAGGCCTAATTTTGAACTTCATATATGGTGAAGGTTGCCCATGTATGGTGAGGTGAAGCTTGCATTCTTTATCTACTTGTGGTATCCAAAAACTAAGGTAGGGTAAATGCTAACTTTTTCCTGGTTGACAAGTTCTATTTACCAAATTCAGAAAATTGAAATGGTAGATTTTGATTTTGTTCTAATGCAGGGGACTGGGTACATCTATGAGACCATGTTTAGGCCTATAATAGCGAGACATGAAACAGAGATAGACAGGAAGTTAATGGAGTTGAGGGCTAGAGCCTGGGACTTTGCTCTATACTATTGGCAGAATTGCACAAAATTGGGGCAGAGCACATTCTTTCAGCTGCTCGAGTACATAGCCTCTCAATCTGGAAAAGTTCAAGTACCTAAAGACCCAGACACAAAGTCTAAGGTAAAATAAACCCAAAAAACAAAAATAAAAAACAAAAATTTTGCCCATAGATTTTTGTATGAAAAATAGAAGTATATCTATCACAAGGCCACAAATTGGCTGCAAGAAATCAACAATTCATTGTATTCTTTTGTTTGTATTTTTTCCCCAAAGAATTCATATGATTAATTCCATAACTCCTTTGGTCTGTATTTCCTCCACTTAAGCAATACATCATACATTCCCTTCCTTCTGAGCTTTCTTAATCATTTTCACTATTTACCAGTTTTAGTATTATTCAATTTCAAGCAAATTTGCAGAGTATTCTTCTATTTTGACAATCTTAAATCAAAATCCCAGAATGTATTTTATTATCGAATAAATCCCCAACAAATACATAATCTTGTGTATGTGATGATGATGATCATTGATCCCAGTAGCAATTTACAGAAACATAAGAACTCAATCAATAAAATTAGTACTAAGATGAGTTACTAACCTTTTCCTGCAGAAGAACGACGATCACGAACCAAGAGCACCACCACGAGCAGCGGCGCGGGATTCATCTGAACAAAGCCCAGCTCCTCGGGCGGCGGCCGCAGCGCGTGATTCAGTGGAACCAAGCGCGCGTCCTCGAACGGCACCTTTTCTTAGTGAAGCACCGTCGATGAGCAAGCACAGGAACAGTAAGTGGCCACCGAGACCACCGTCCAGTAGCACAATCAATCGTTCTGTTTCGGAGTTATCAAAATCCAATCGCTTTCAAGTAAATCTCGATGAACGAACAGAATTTGTAAAAATTATAGACCCCGCCGCCGACTCTGAACCTAACAATCCCGTTCAGGCGCGAATGAAGCTCCGCCGCTCCACAACAATGCAAGCCTAACGATTTGTAACTATATGTAAAGAACGCAACCCAACAAAAAATTAAAAAAAAAAAAAAGAAAAAGTAAACAACGAAAAATTTTGTTGTTCTTGTTTCGGAATTCAATTTGATTCAAATTTTTTTGTTCCCTTCCTTTTGTTCCCGTTCTGACACATGACCGTTTGGTGTTGTAATCTTTTGCTACTAAAAGAGAACAAAATTAAACAAATACAACAATTAACGGTATCGCTAACAGTTAGCAAGTGCTATCTGCTCACGTGAACGCGAAAGACCTGCCGGAATATCCAATCAAAAGCTCCGGTGATACAAGGAATCATATTAACAGTAAGGAATCGAATGCAAGCAGCGATAGGGTTGCGCGCAGAGAAACGAAGCCGAAGGCGGTGGATGAAATTTTGGCTAGAAGCGTCCGGTGACGAAGACATAGGCTGTAGATAGGCCCACGCCGCCTGCTTAACGAGGCGATTACGGATGGAGATTTCGCAGGCGGAACCACAAGTAGAAACAGCGGCGGTGGGAGAGTTGACGGCGGTAGAAGGTAGGACATCTTTGAGAGAAATATAAGACAAAGAGGATTTGAAAGAAGCGAGCTCGAAGTCCGAAGGGATAGAGGAAGCCGCGCCGTTGCAGCTGCCATTGGTATCTTGAGCAGGGAGACTGGAAGTGTGGAGAGGCTTCGAAGGGAGAGTAAGCATAGTAGGGATCACTACAGAGGTGGCGATAGAGTTTCTCCGGCGAAGCGGTGGTTGTAGCGGCGGCGTAACCTCTGGTTCATCCATTTTGTCACAGAGAGAGAGAAAGGAAAGGGAAAAAAGGCGAAAGGGGAAAGATGGAATAAATGGTGAAGAATTTATAATAGAGGAGCGGGGGAGAAAAGACGGTGCCGTTTTCGGCGGCTTGTGTGTAATTGGGTAAAGGTGGGCAATTATTGGCGTTTATTCTTTACTGTCATTGTCGTTTCTTTCATTTGCCCCTCAAGTTCTTGAATTTTGGTATCTTTAGATTTGCTGCCTGGTTTCTTTCTGACTTTCCCTTTTAAGTCCAACTGCCAAGAATTTTACCACCACGATTAATTACTTCATCCATTCTAACAATATAATAAATACAGTTTAACGACAAAATTTACACATAACTTTTCTAATTCTCTCTTTAAATTTGATAATATCGGTGTCTATAATTTCAAGTAGAAATTATTATATTTATTTTATACATTATTTGAATACTAAATGATAATATCCGGTCATATTTGTGCCAAATCTATGTTATTAACATACCGTTTTAGAAGAATTTGATGTTGCTACATTCAGCACCCTTGCTTCACTAAATCTGTCTACCCATCTGGAATTTCCCAAGCCTCGGTCCAATCTCTCCTCAATAGCATTGTCCATGCCTTTTCCCCAATCCCAGGTAAATCGGTGTCCTACCATACCCAAATCCAGCAGGCCACAATCTTCCAGCACTTTTGAGAAGCCGTGGAGTAGTCTTTTGGGGTGGGGGCGTCCTCCCTTCTTCTCACTAGCTAGTAGGAGGTCATTGAAGTCACCAGTAATGCACCAAGGATGATTTTCGGCAATGGCCAGCTACCGTATACAGTTCCAGGAGTCCTCTCGCCTATGTCTTTCAGGAAAACCGTAGTATCCTGTGAAGCGCCAAGGGGGGTGGTGTTTTTCAGTAATGAGGACATCAATATAGTTGATATCAACTCTTAAGAGTTGGACATTAAGATTTTTCTTCCATAGTAACCCCAAGCCTCCTCCACCATTCATAGCATCTATAGCAAAAGCATTGTCAAAGTTAATCTGGTTTTTTAGCTCAATAACTGTACTCCTGGGGGCTTTCGTTTCCATGAGAAAAATAAAAGATGGTTTATAAGTCACAATCAAGTCTGCCAATTCTCTCTTAGTCTCCGGATTACATAAGCCCCTACAATTCCAGCACATCCAATTTAGAGAGATGGGCGGGTCAATTCGGGCTGACCCGCCCCTGCCCCGTTTAAAGGAACGAGTTCATAACCACCAGAATGGGCATTGTCACAGATCATATCTTCAATTTCGTTCTGTAGGTCCACTGCCACTCTTTTCCTCTTTGGTTCATGGTTTTGATTAGGAAAAATGTTTGATGGATTTTGGATAGGAGATCTTTGGTTTCCTTCCATAATTGTAATTCTTCTGTTTCCTTGTGTGCCTCCACCTTGATTGCTATGTCTCAGCAGATTTTCATGCATGACTGTAGGTACATTACCATTTGTGGCATGGGGAGTAGTGTGAGCATTATCTGCATGAATGTTACCATTTACTGTCTCCGAATTTTCCGCATTAAGAATCTCATCTGCGCTGAGGCACCATGGGTCCCCCATGTTTGACTGGGTCCGGCGAGGGGGGGCCTTCAGGCTCAATGGGAATGGCTTGATTGCTGGAACAGGTTGCCCGAGATGTAACTGCGAGCATTGTCTATCTTGATGTCCAATGATACCACACAGACCGCAGAAAGGAGGAAGCCTTTCATACTTGAATGAGATGCTCAATTCCCCTCCTCCTCTAATAATTTTCAGGTTACGTCTTAGTGGCTTTGTGATGTCAATTGAGATTCTAATTCTCATGAAAGCCCTCCATATAGGATCAAAATTGCGTTCATCAGATTTGACAAAAGTACCAATTTTGTTGCCAATCATCTGGGCTATATTGGTTGTAAAGCACCCACATGGGACATCATGTGCTTGAACCCTGAAGTCAGCATGATTCAACTGGAGTTGGAATGGTTGGTCGTTTTCCCCTAATCGCTTCAACACAAGGAGTTTTTGATTAAAGGTCCACGGACCCCTCTCTATTACCCTGGCACAATCCTCCTCTGCTCTGAATTGAAATTGGAAGAGATTAGAGTTTATGGTTTTGAAATAAACTCCCTTCTTCGGTCTCCATAGGGCTACTAAAGAGATTTTCATAGCATTGAAATTGACTTCTGGTTCAGTGATAAATCTCCCAATAAACACCCACCTGTAGTTGTTCTGAGATTGGGGTTGAGTTTCCCCATCCAAATCCAGGGCTCCTTCATCGTCATCTTCAATTATAAACTGGCTGTATTGTTGATTTAAAAGATTCTCTGCAGGGGTAGTGTTGGTTTCGTGATTCGCTTGCTCTATCTCAGGAACAGGGTTTTCTTGAAAGGCGGTATTACTGGTTGTGGCCATGGGGAAAGTAGGAAGAGGAGGCAAAATCAGCAAAGGAGAGGAGAGGGAAACAGGGAAGGGCAGACGCTGAGGGACGGAAAGGAGGCGGCTGGAGAAGAGGCTTGCCGGAGATAGCAAGACGCCGGACACTTGTTAACCTAGAGGGAGCGGTCTAGAGAGAACAAGACCTATAAAAAAAATCGAACTCTCTGTCATGCTTTAATTTTCCAGACCTCTAACACAATCCGTAAACACCCATACTCCTTTCGATTCGAAAATGCTTGGAAACAACATGGTGATCTCAAGGATACTATAAAAGCAAGCTGGAACTCAGACACCTATAAGTCCCTCCCCTCAAAACTCAAATATTATGCTGCTGTACTAATGAAATGGGGTAATGACTATCGACTTCAGTTCCGTCGCAGATTAAGCTCCATCCGCCAGGAAATTGCAGCTTGTGAACAGCAGAACACTAGGGGGGCTTAAACCAGATTGCGAGAACTTCAAATTAATCTAAATCAAGTCCTCCTCGAGCAAGAATCCTACTGGCGCCAACGATCCAAAGAAACATGGCTTAAGGAGGGGGATAGGAATTCTAAGTTTTTTCATAAGCATGCCTCCCAAAGACGACGGCTAAACAGTTTTGATCGATTAAAAAATGATGGTGGGACCAGGCAAGACTGGAGTTCAGGGTTGGGAGACCTCATCCGAAACTTTTACATGAGCATTTTCAAGGCGGAAGGATCTGATGCAAGACCAATTCTGGATAGTGTCACTAGTAAACTGACAGATGACCAAGTTGAAGCGATAGGACAACCATTCACTGCGGACGAAATTAAAGAAGCTGTGTTTGCCATGCACCCGGATAAAGCGCCAGGACCTGATGGTTTCAACCCGGGATTTTATCAATTCTCTTGGGATATTATAAAAGCTGATGTGACAAAATTTTACCTTGAGTGCTTAAATAATGGCAACATACCTAGTGAGCTAAACAAAACAAATATTGTCTTGATTCCCAAAAACACAACTCCTGAATCTGTAAGTGATTTAAGACCAATTGCCTTGTGTAATGTGATTATGAAAATCATTACTAAAGCTATTGGTAATAGAATAAAAGGGGTTCTTGATACCCTCATTTCCGAGTATCAAAGTGCCTTTATTCCAGGGCGATTAATCACTGATAATGTAATGGTTGCCTTTGAAATCGGACACTATCTGAAAAGGGGCAAGGAAAGAAAGGCTATGCGGCTCTTAAAATTGACATGTCAAAGGCCTATGATAGGATTGAATGGGACTATCTAAAAGCTATGCTGAATCACATGAATTTTCCTTCACATATTGTTAAGCTTATCCTGTTGTGTGTTACTACTGTGGAATACAAGATAAAACATCCTGCTTATGAGTTTGATAGCTTTAAACCAGGAAGAGGCCTAAGATAAGGCGACCCACTGTCACCCTACCTTTTCATTCTCTGTGCAGAAGGCCTCTCAGCTCTCATCCGCAACTTTGAGTGCCAAAGAAAGATACACGGCTGTCAGGTGGCTAGATCAGTGCCTCCTATTACCCACTTGTTCTTTGCGAATGATGCTTATCTATTCTTTCGGGCTAATACGGATGAAGCTGAATGTATCAAGCAAAGCCTCTACTTGTATGAGAAAGCATCGGGTCAAAAAATTAATTTGACAAATCCTCCATCAGATTTAGCCGTAATGTTCAGCAGGAAACCAAGGCTGCCATCTGCGGTACTCTACAAGTCAGATCAGTAGACAATCAAGGAAAATACCTTGGCCTTCCTAGTGAGGTAGGGAGAAATAAAACGGAGATTTTTTCATTTGTTGTGGATAGAGTAAAAAAACGAATTCAGAACTGGAGATGTAAGCACCTCTCTCAAGCAGGTAAAGAAGTCCTTCTCAAATCTATTATCCAAGCAATTCCATCCTACCTCATGAGTGTCTTCTTGTTGCCAATTAACATTTGTGAGGACATTGAAAGGAGTATGAATGCTTATTGGTGGGGAAGAAATAGAGATGCAAAATCAGGGATTTGCTGGATGAATTGGGATAAATTATGTGCTAGTAAAGAAGGAGGGGGTCTGAATTTCAAGAAGTTACATGAATTCAATCTTGCTATACTTGGCAAACAGGCATGGCGGATTACTACGAAGACAGAATCTTTGGTAGCTAGAGTCTTTAAAGCAAGATATTTCGCTCATAGTTCTTTTTCTGAGGCAAGCCTAGGAAGATCGCCAAGCTTTATTTGGCGTAGCATTCTAGCAACGAAGGAACTTATCAATTCGGGTGTGTGCTGGAAAATTGGAGATGGGAACAGGATTAGTGTCTTTGCTGATAATTGGGTACTGGTTGATAGGGTAATTTTCAACCCACAGATGACAGATCCAAGGCTGCTGGAATTGAAAGTTTCTAATCTCATTGACCCCATTACTAAAGCCTGGAGAATAGATTTGTTAAGGCAATATTTTACTGCTGATGATGTGCTGAAAATTACCAAAGTGCCGATTGCAAAGAGAGGCGATGCCTTGGACTCCTTGTTTTGGAGCTTCGACAAGAAAGGCATGTATACAGTAAAATCAAGCTATTATTTCTTGATGAGAGATCACAATCCTATGCCAGCTGCTATTCGAGATTTGGAGTGGAAAAGGATTTGGGGTTTGAAACTTCCGCCAAAGATTTTGAATTTCCTGTGGCGAGCAGTCCATGATGTTCTGCCCACCAGAGTGGCGTTAAGGAGAAGGGGCATGCCCATTGACAGCTCTTGGCCTTTATGCAATAATTCTGAAGAAGACAGCTCTCATGCAATTCTATTTTGCAACAGATTAAATAATATATGGCGAGGGTATGCGATTTCTACTAACAATTTAAGTGCAGATTCTTTCACTTTTTGGTGGCGGTGGGCGGTGCTAAATTTCCAGGCGGACAACCTAGAAAAAATGGTGGCGATGGCGTGGGGCATCTAGACAGCAAGAAACGAGCTCCTCTGGTCAAAGAAAAGACGACCGGATCAGAACATTGTCAACACAGCTCTCAACTACCTGCATAGTTGGAAGCAAATCCAAAGTACAGACAAAAAGTCTCAGTCTGAGGTTCATCCTCCGTGGCAAGCTCCTCCACTTTTCCTTGTAAAGTGCAACTTTGACGCGGCGGTTTCCTCTTCAGGTCTGATCGGTTATGGAGGAGTTCTTAGAGATCATCAAGGCCATTTTATCGCTGCTGTAATAGGAAGCTACCCAGGCTCCCATAATTCTCTTCAAGCAGAGGCACTTAGTTGTCGGGAAACCCTCTCTTGGCTTCAAAATTTCCCTTACCATCAGGTGATTATTGAAGGGGATTGCCAGCCGCTCATCCAGCAATTACAGCGAAAAATAACAATAACACAGATTCCTCTCTAGTCGGTCTACTGATTGAAGATTGCAAGGATTTTTGCAAGAGCTATTCTTTTATTAATTTCTCTTTTGTTCGAAGAAACGCGAATAATGTGGCTCATAAGCTTGCTAAGCTAGGTCTTTCTTGCTCTTCCCCTTGTTATTTCACTTTTGAACCACCTAGTGGAATTGTAGATGACCTCTATTTGGATTTAATAAAGCTTTAAGGCATCTTTCAGTCAAAAAAAAAAAACATACCATTTTAGAAGATCCGGTAAATTTGGTAACGAGGCTGGATCTCGTGGGGTAAGAGGCGTGTTTAGGTTGGGTCCTTAGACAGACACTACATGGGGTTTGAGCTATTCTCTCCTAGCGGGACTCTAACGAGAATGTGGGATAGTCAGGGGTGAAGAAGGAGGGCACGGATAGGCCGTTGCTCTTCCAGCCGCCGGAAAACACTCCTAATAGGAATATTTCTGATGGCGATAACTTTGATTTTGGGGTGGGGGCGCAAATCTCAAGATTTTAAAAAAAAAATTAAAAGCCCAGGCAAAACTATAATAACTTTCAAATTCAATTTCATCGACAAAACAAAAACTCAGCTGTTGCTGCATGCTGCCTCCTCTCCTCCGTCCGCCCCTGCCGTCAGCTGCTCTCGGCCCTTCAATTAGGTACTTCTCAATTTCCTAATTTCCTTAATATTTTGTAGTTTATCCTAAATTGAACTTGAAATTTCACAACATGATTGAAATTAAATTGATTGAAATTGTTATGATTTTGAATTAGGAATTGGAAACATTATTTTAACAGTTTATTATATTGCTATCATTTGAATCAATTATTTTTCATTAATATGATAAAATAATGAATTAGGGATTTAGCCATTTAGGGTTTAGAGTTTAATGATGAATTGTATATATTGTCATTAAATTGTTGAATTGCATATATTGTTATTGAATTGAGTTTATTGTATTATGGTTTGAATTGTGATTGATATGTTGAGAATTTGAAATTGATACATTGTGCTTGTGCATTTGAGATTGTGACGTTGACCATGTTATAATTTAGAGTAAAATTGTTTTTAGATTTTAAGTTTAGATTTAATAATTTGATTGTGCTACTATTTTAGGAATAAAAAATATAGATAAATTTGGCATCGAGGAAGAAGCCATTTTGCAATATTTTCAAAAGTTGATATTTTGAAAAAACTATTTGAAACCTATCAAAAATTCTGATGTTACGAGTACTTCGCTGCCTTTATCGATTAAAAAAAATTAATTGTTGATATGTCATATATATAACTATTGAAATTGTTTTTGGATTAATTTGATGTTATTGAATTAATTCCCAGTACTTTTATTTTTTGTTTACGTGTCAAAAATTTTGTTTGCCGATCAGAATCTTTTCAGAGGTATGCCCCCCCCCCCCCCCCCCCCCCCCCCCCGGCCCACCCATTGGCCAATTTCTGACACCGCCACTGGGAATAGTCTTAGTTCACAACAAACTCTAGTATCAATCCTGTAAAAAGGAGAAGCGATGAGGTAAAAAAGGATTAATATTTTAAGCTAATATAGCCAAAGATCAAACCTTTACTCACAAGATCTAACTTAAACATCGAAGCTTAATCCAAAGGTTAACCGGCGTCTTACCCATTTTCTCTTGTAGGAATCCAGGCGAGAGCAGAACCTTCCTTAGTTGAGATCCGAATACACTTGAGGATTCTAACTGAATCCATCACTAAAATATATTAAATAGAAACATATTGATAAGCTAAAATTTAATCTGAATTTAAATTACATGTAAAAATAAAGGATAAAACATACATATCATATGTTATCTTTCAACTATCTCCCTTAGGTTTAACAAAATCCATAAGTACCTCCCTATATTTTGAAAATTCAATAACTACCTCCATGTGTTTTACCTTTATTATATTAATATCTTCCCCTTCTATTTTGAAGCTTTTTCCATCCAAACTGATGATGTGGCTTATTATTAATTTACTCAAATACTTTTTGTTACCTTTTTATCTCAATTTTTTTTATTAGTCAAAATTTTTTAAGACACACAAAAACCTATCTCTATTTAAGATCTATTAAACATAACTTCATAATTTAAAATCCCTTTGTTCGTAACATGTGGGTATGTTTCTTTTGTGAATAGATACTGATATCTTAATGTTTGATGAAAAAAATAATTCTTTTGTTACTTTTAGTAATATTATTTTATTAGAATAGAATTTTGGCTTATAATAGAATTGAGATAAAAGGACATTAGAGGGTATTTGAGTAAATTAATATTATGTCACATTATTAGTTTGGATGAAAAAAGCTTTAAAATAGATGGAGAGAGATGTTAATATAACGGAGTTAAAACACAAAAATATAATAATTGAATTGGTAAAATATAGGAAGTTATTCATGTGTATGTGTGTGAATGTATATATATATATGGTTGACAAAAGTTACTAAAAAAAAATGATTGAAGCTAATGAAGAGAGAGAGTGAGAAAATGTGAATTCATGCGTGAGTAGAATTAAATTGAGACAAGAATAATCAATTTCTAACAAAATTACACATAAATCTCTCATCATTCTGTCATTGAAGAATTACAAATATTTTTTCCACTACTAAAAACATAACTGAATTACAACCTCTCCCACATGAGCTACATTACAAAACCAAATTTCCAAATCTGTAGAATAATAATAGAGATTAGATTGACCATTAAAGGCTGAAAAAGGAAAATTGAGACTAATTATTAAATGCAGAGAATATGAACAATTAGTGTCGTTTCTTTCATTATTGATTAATTTGTTCTATTTTTTTTTTATGAATAAAATATGTTAAGCCCTTCAATTTTGTTGTCTTTATACAATAAGCCACAAACCTTTCAATTTATACATTGAGCCCCTTAACTTTTATAAAGCCTCAAAAGTTTAATATAAAATATACAAGAATTTAAAACTTACATGTATAAATTTCACATCATCAAGGAGCCTTAAGAATGTTTTATTACTTATTTCACCCTGCTGCTCATACCCCTTTGTGCTCATTATTAATACAATTTGTCTTTAATTGAAATCTTAAATTCATTCTATTCCAAACATATTCATTTGGATTCACAAATATGTAACATATGACAAATTTTCATGCTTCATTGTTGCCTCTAATTGTTTATTTGCTAGTCCATGTGATGAAGTGAAATCGTATTTTATGGGCTAATTCAATTTGATGAGGTAAGCTACCGTTGATGTTAATTAGGAGTGTCAATTCGAGTTACCGTACTATAGTATTCAATGCATTCCACATGATTAATGATATAAATACAATAAAAATGATATCCGTGTTAAATGCCAATAAGATTGTTTATGTAAATTGTGTTGTTATGTCAGAAATTGCCACACCGACTGCTAATTTACACATGCAATGATAACGCGTGTTATAAAATTTTACATACATTATTTATATGATAGCCCAATTTGAATTTATGAGTTGTTAATTTGGCAAATATTCGGAGCCAAGATTTTTTGATATTGCAAGGCATATACAACGGATATCGATACACATGTGGAAGATTTCTTTGACATATTATATTCGTTTCTTAAATTTCTTCATTTAGTTTAAGATGATAACTCTACATAATAGTCATCAACATGCTATATTTAATAATTTTCTTTGAAAAAAAATTATTCAATTTCAACAAATATTTTTAAAATCCAAATCGTTGGTTGGGTTGTTTTATTGTTGTTTGCCAATTTGATCCATTAAAAGAGAAGAAAATGGGACACCAGAATCATATTTTAGAAAATGGGACACCAGAATCATATTTGTTTTCCACTTCAGTTTCTGATTTGATAGAAGTTGGTCCAGACTTAATACTTTTGTCTTCGATTTCATATGAATTGCAAGGAAGATTTAAATGATATTTTCAATTCAGTCTCACAAGTCTTTAAAAATCGTGTTATGCGCTAGCTAATAAAGACTAGTTCTTGCAATGGAGGTGATGGGTCTAGAGCATTTACTATCAAAATACAAAAATTATGTACTCATTTTGTTGGAAAAAATTAATGAGGGTCCAATTGCAAAGTTAACGAAAATTGATGTGTTTTGCCTGAAAAAAATTGATTAGTATTTACCATGTACTAAAGAGTAGCCAAAATGGACAACAAATTTGACTTGAGCATTACATAATTGACTCATGCGTACTTTGTCACCTTTTTCTACTGTCCTTTCTTCGGTGGTTATTGTAATGGGGTCATGGCCTGAGCTGATCCACATTTTTGTTTTAATGTACCCATAATTTTTTTCCAACAATATAGCTTAAAATGTGAAATTATATTAGAAATAAATAATTAGAGAAATCATTAGATTTCAATGGAGATTTAGTTTCGCAAACTCAGAGGACACGAATTTACTCACCATTCTAAGACGATGCCAGAACTGAATGCTAACAAATGTTATTATTAGTAGAAAGAAAATCATTATTCACACATAAGCTATTTGGCAACAAAATTGCGATCAAGCAAGTATATTCTTCTTATCAGAAGCAATAATTACATCCCGTCGATTCTTTTGTTTTCAAATATTAAAATGAACATTTTGTTCACAATTTTTTTCCATCATGCAATTTGGTGTTAGTTAAATTAATATGCGTCAGAAAGTCCTTTTTTAAGAATGTGACTCATCAAATTTAGTGGAGATGACAAAAATTCGATCTTATCGCTTTCCCAATACCTAGCTTTGGTCCACTATTAAAACTGTTGTGGGTGCTTTTCACATTTTGCCATTTTGTGTTGGCTTCAACTTCCATATTCGAGCTTCATTAAAAAAGAAAAAAAAAAAAACTCATCAAGGCAATTGGAAAGAATTTCTCTTCACAAAGCAGAAAGAAGCACAGAAACAAAAGAACAAGTAGAACAGAACCCAAATAAGAAAAGTTTTAAAATATGACGCATAAGTAAGGACCAATTTGAGAATGCTGAAAGCAGCTTTTAACCAAAATACGGGGAACATTACTTTGGCTGAAAGCTGCTTTTAGAACTGCAGAAAGCAGCCTCAAATGCATAATTGATAAAAGTCAAATTATATTCAGAAAAATACTGGAAAAACATTTAAAACTACTTTTGAAGAAAACAATGAAACCTAGTTTTTTCTGACAGCATTTTCACTGACAGCAATCCCAAACTAGTCCTAAACTAGTCCTAGCTTAGTGAGACAGAAAATAACTGTACTAAGTTCCCATCCACTAAATCCACAAAGGCAAAACAATGCTTTCTTTGGAGATAGATAGCATGGATAAATTGTGCATCATCGCAAAAGATCCTCAGTTAAAAATAAGATTAATCATGGAATACTGCTTAGAACTGAATTAGCCCAAGATTCAATCAACTATTGATTTTCATTTGAATAGAAGGATTCAAGTAAAAGTTAAACCGATGGTACCACAACATACAGGAAGTAGCAATTGTCCTATACGGCTATGCCTTTTTTTTTTTTTTTTTTTTTAACGCAGTCTTTAAAAACAGAAGTCTGCAATTGTTAGAAGATACAATTCTTTTCCAACATTATCCAATGTACCACTCACAGTAGATTCCAGTTCTTCTCTTCCAACACCAAACAATTACCATTGAGGTATCTCTCACAGCAAAGCATACGGTTATCGTAAAATAACACCTAAACTTCACTGTCCTATGTTTCCCTATCATCAGCCAAGCCATTCCACCATTTTACAAGATTCTCATACTTTAAGGTTTCCTCATTTTTATTCGCTGATGGACCACAAGAGGTCAAAAAATTGTAAATCCACTGTAAACTATTAATCCCAGCCTTACCTCTGTCAGCTTCCCCAATTTCCACTTCCCCAGCACTTGGCATTTTGAAGTTATAGGTTTGTAAAGTCATGGGATTCTTGAATTAGTTCTCGCTTAGCCAGATCCATATTTACCTTGGAGTAGCGTTTACAGCAGATGGCACTTCGGCTATAGCTGATGAAGGGGTTTGTGACCTGGGAGTGTGGACATCAGGAATTCCAAACTCTGCTTGAAGCATATTCACATCATTCCATTCAACATTCGCTACACAGAATCAAGGAATGAACATTTGGCTCTTTGACATAAAAACAAAAAAACAAAGAGCAGAATTTGGGGATTAGAACAGAAAAGGTAAAATGTCAGGAATGAACATTTGGCTCTTTGACATAAAAACAAACAAACAAACAAACAAAAAAAAAAAAAAAAAAAAGAAGAATTTGGGATAAAATTTTATATAGGATACGATCTGTCCTCCACATATCTGTGATGCTGACATCAGTATCTGCAAGAAGCCAGTAATCTGCATCGTTCTGCAAAATAAACAAACTCAATAATTTAAAAGGATTCACAACTCTGACAAGAAGTCAAACATGCATTTTCGGTCACTGATAGATTTTACAACTCCTTATTTTATCACAAATCTCCCTTAAATTCATTAATTTAGTTTGCATGCCGAACAAAAGGACACAATTGCTTCCTTGGGATTCAATATCAAAAGTCCTAACAGTGCCCAAACACTGATGTTACAACCCACCAGGACTATCTTTGACCAAAAAATCCTCAATATGAACAGGATGAACTCTATTTCTGCTTTCAATTGACACAAGCTAACATAAAACAAATTTGAGAACGTTGGTTCTGCATTCAATAACTAAATAAAAGAGAACTCAATTAAACCTAAAGCCTTCAACTTTATAATTAGTTTTCCATAAAGTAATCACTCACTATTGGATGATTTTTAATTCAGCCAATGGTGACAGAAGCGAAGTACAAACGATGAGCCTTCAACTTTATAATTAGTTTTCCAAAAAGTAATCACTCACTATTGGATGATTTTTAATTGAGCCAATGCTGACAGAAGCAAAGTACAAACGATGTACGGGAAAAAAAATAGCCCTTTCATTTTGTTGTCACACAGACCAAAAGAATTCAAATAGACTGCAATAAAGATTTTAATCAACTTGTTCAAAATCATGCAGTAACTTTTTTCTACCAGCAACATCCTATTCACAGCCACATATGCAAGTCACTTGCATCACGTCAATTCTTCACAAAATATTATAATCGAATCTCTTTTGCAACAAAGCACACACTCAGAAGAAGAAAGCTAAGGAGAAGTGCACTTACATCAACTTCTGAAGGAACAATTTTCATCATTCCCCCCGAAAACTCTTGTGATGCATCAAGATCAAAGAATGAATTTTGACCTTGTGCCTGAGAATCAACTCTCTTCTCGATTCGCTGCTCATTTATCATCTCGTTTGCTGGGATTTCGTTAGAACCCGAGCCAGAAGCTAGTGGGTAACTGGCTGATGGCTCACCATTCTCGTCCTCAAATTTCTCCTCAAATTTACTATAAAAGAGATGTAAAAAGGCAAGGGAATATCATAACATATCAGTCCAAAACATCATTTCTTATGAAAAGGGAAATTCACTATTATTTAAGAGGTAATAGTAACATAAATATTTATAAGTGGATATCTGCGCACCTCAGCCATACCTAACAAGGTAAACATCAATTGGGCCCATTGAACTTCTTAAGATTATTCTGTATCTCCTCTGTGGATAGTCAACAGCCTAATGTAAAAAGGCAAGTCAGCAGTCAGCTCAAGCATCGGGAACAAGAGAAACGGCATAAAATAGTCAAATTATCTCCTTTGAGATGCTCTTCTTTGACTTACTTCGTCAGGATCAGGGACTTCCAGGGTAGTTCCATGGGGAGCTTTTACTGCTATGAGCGTTTGATTCTGACAAAAACAGTCTAGCTAAATTTGTCAAAAACATCATCGGAGCAGAATAAAATTTTGCTCTTTAAAAAGCAAATTATATTGAAAAAACAAAATAAAGGACTGACCAGAAAACAAGGTAGGCTCTTAATATCTTCTTCACTTACAAAAAGCCACCTGAAATTGTTGGAAAATGAAAGATGAATTAACATTTGCATGAATACCTGTCAAGATAAATTTAAGGGATACACGGCCTTGATGGAGAATCTTTTACTTTTGATTGTTCTCATCTTCGCTCAAGTGTCTCAACCTTTCCTGCATTTCTCTACAAAAAATCTTGTAACAATCAAAACCATACACTGTTAAGAGGACAACATCAACCTACATAAGGAATCAACTGAGGTACCTTGTTCGATCATCAAGTCTGCGCTCTTCAATCGTAAGCTTTTCAATTTGATCCTGCAAGAAGAACTCATAAGATTAAGTCTTGTTCCTTTGGAATGACATTTATAGGCTTCTATGCTATTTTCCATGTCATTATTGAAATTTTTAATGCATCATGAGCAGTAGGTTGGTGAACATTGGAGCAGATAACAAATTAACACAAAGGGAAGAAAAATAAAGCCATAGTAATAAGGAGAGACTGATGGTTTGTACAAAAATTAAGAATTATCTACTTCCATGTACCTGTAATAAAGAGGCATCATCATCTGCCTTCCCTGGTCCTGAAGCATCAACGCCCCTAATATGACCAATCATCGGATAACCGCATAAGCATATGTGTATAACATGTGTTTGGCATAATCAAGAAGACATTATTGATATCTGAAATGTCTAACTAGTGCTATCATATTACTTCCAACGTATTCTGTTCTTGAGCTTCTTTTCAATCAGACCGATTCCCTCCAAGACATTTGTTATGTCATATATCCGTCTCTTCTGTACCTGTTTCAATGAATAGGCCCTAATAAGTATTTTAAATTGTATTCAATGGGGAAGGCATCTAATGAGAGAGTATCATAATAACCTCTAACGTTTCTGCAGCCTTGTTTAGGTCAAGATTACCATCTTCCGCCTGCTTAATTAGATTGACAAATTTCTTTGTCAAGAGACCTGAAAACATACACACATTTTGTCTATAAGCACCGAGGAAATCCTGAGAAACAATTTATTTATTAAAAAACCTGCAAACACGGGCACAATTTTTTGTCTGTAACCATATAGTTACCTAAGGAACTGTCATAACGGCAGCTGCCAGCTGGTGTAAGAGGAGATGGAGAATCTGCAAGTTCACAAATGATTAAGTTTCTACTTTCCTAAAAATGTTAAGCAAAGAAAGAGTAGCATACAACATGCCAAAAGAGTAGATGAAAGTTAATTTGTACTGTTCAATACCTTGTCCAAAGATATGGTCTCTTAGAACTGATGCAGATGATTTTAAAAAGCAAATCAATACACATAAAAGATAAGGGATAGAATTTCTAACCAATGTTTGACACTGGGGTCTGAGGCCCTGATCTATTGGCCTTTGAGGACTTTGATTTGCTGTATGTCCTTCCACCTTTTGCAGATACAGGTGTATGGAAGGGACTACTATATGCATCACTAGATCCAGTAGGACCAGCACTGCTAACCCACTCAATAGACTCCACCCCATTTTCATCTGAGCCACTCTTCCGCTTTAGAGGCTAAGAAGCACCAGAAGAAGGAGGCAGAATTTTGTTTAATAGTCAGTCAAAAGATAGAAACCACAATACAGTGCTAAGAGGTGCAAAAATTCAAAGAACATCTAGAAGCCCAAATGATTGTTTTTCTAGGCAGATGACATCACTGCAAAAAAAAAAAATTATCTATATATCGGATCAGCATACATCCAAAGAACCTATTTGAGTTACTGAAGCTCTCCTATAATTACTACTGAAGTAGAAAACCAAGCATATGCAACCATTAATCATTACTACTGTTCGTCATATTTGAATCCATCTCAACAGTTCACAGTTAAAAATGAGACTACAAAAAACAAGTTCCTTCCTAAGGATAATAAAAGAAGGATCATTTGATTGAGTAGTTTCAATATAGAAGTTCATACCCATTATCAAACCATACATTAAGACCTGTAAATAAATTTGCAATGCACAGAGTAATGTGGGATCTGAGAGTATGCGCAGTGTCGAAAAATGAAAGAACTATAGTACTAACAGATATTCCTTAGGGGAGCCACTGAAATGAAATTTGTACTGCAAAAACACCACAACTTCGCTTGCAACGCAGCAGAAAATTAACATATAAATACTTGCTCAAAGAATAATAGAATACTAAGTTTTAGCATCGACTCACCATAGCAAAGTTCCAACATCCAATTTACCATGTGAAAGGGGGGAAAAAAAGACTACAATCAGTTTGAGACGATAGTAGAATTATCAAATGATGGTCTATTGAGGTTGTGAAAATTATATAATGATTAAGAATCTCGAAACAGCCAAATAAAATTCACCGAACTTAAATTCCTTCGCAATTCCTCAACAACCAAACAGAATCAGAATCAATTCGTACTTTCATCTCCAATTATATTAATATTACACCCAAATATATCAATATTACACACTCGCACTCGCAAAAATCTCCAAAACCAAAATACACAAGCAAATAGACACGCATAATTCCAGTGCATAGTCAAGTAACTCACAGGAGCCCTCACGATAATACCCTCAGAATCACAGTCCGCTCTATTAGTAGCGAGAGGCGCAAACCGATGATAATCATCAGGATGAACAAATGGTGGTTTCATCGCCGCAAAAGCTAGGTGGCGCCGGGGTGGCGGAACGATTGGGCCCTGAGGAGGAGCGGAGGCCGCCGCAGTAGGCGGAGGAACGGAGGCACGGGAGCCGCCAGACATAAGTAATTAAAAAAAAAAAAAAACTGCAGGAGAAGAATCAATGAAGAGGAAATTGGAAGGACGATTGAAATGGAGATCTGAAGGTTCGGGAGAGAAAGAGAGGGAAAATGTGGGTTTTGTAGAGAGAGAAAGAGAGGAAACGGAGGGTTTATGAAGGAAAGTGGGGTTAAGGGGTAGAAGAGAGCAGAAAACGAGGGAAGGAGGGAATTTTTAGTTTGGGATAGATGTGGAGGGAAGAATAATACAAGTAAATATATATGAGAAATTTATTAAGTTACTTTTTTCTTTTTTCTACTTTCTGCCCTGTAACTTTTCTGTTTCATTCAGTGCGATACCATTCTGCCCAAATGGTGGGCTGGGAACCCTTCGAATAAAGTGAATTTCGTGAGAAGTATTAAATTTTTGTGTCTCATATCTAAATTTAAAGAATTTTAATGAAATTTGTTATTTAAGTTTTATTATTCTTATAAATTCAATTCTAATAATTTAAACTTCTATTATCAACTAACGTTGATTTTACTAGTTATAGTCATTTAAATTAGAGATTTTGAATGCAAATCATAATCAATTACATAGCAAATTTTAATTAGAAGAAAAAACCTATTAAATGGGTGTATTTTAAGGAAAAAGTAATTTAAATTTTCTAAAACTTATAAATAACCTAAATTTCATTAACACCACATCTAAAATAAATGTATTCGAAAAATATTATTCTTGTACATTTTTTTTTTTTTTTGTGATAAATTATTCTTCTACACATGAATTTAGTAGAAAGTAATTTTTAAATTTCATGTATAATTCATTTATACATTAAATAAGATAGTTTCATTTGTTTCAAATAATTTCATATTTGAAACCAATTTTATTGATTTATGTTTGTAAAAAATAAATAAGATAGTTCATTTGTTATATATCACTTTTTAATTATTCTATTGACAAACTTTATTAAGCAAAATGGACAAGTGAATGTTACAAATATAAAAATTAAATTAAATTTTGTAAGAAAATTATTAGTAAATTTAGACAGCAACTATTATTTTTATATATTATATTATATGCACAATCCAGAAAGAAAAACCTTATGTTTTCTTATTCTCTCATGTCATGCCTCACAATAGTTGCACTGTTGAGAAACACTAATTTACATTTTTATATATGAAAATTATAATAAAATAGAGTGCAATGAGAATAACGTTGGCTTATAGTTTGTTTCTTTAAAGTGATTGGTGTGAAAAAATATCATTCATTGCAAAAAATTCATTCACAAATCCAACAATTCATGATTGATTACACATTGAAATTCATTCATGTAATGATAAGTTGCATGAAATTGTTACTTTTTCAATTTTCATAAAGATTGCAAGGATTAAGAAGAAATTTTAAATGTAGGATAAAAAAAATATTATTTCTATTTTTGTTTATCTTTATTTTTATTTATTTTTTTTTTTTCAAAGAGTATATAGTATCTGAATTACGAACTATTGACCTTGATCCCATTTGGGGAGAAACACATTTACTACTAAAACATAATTGAATGTATTTTGTTTATCTTTTCCTAATAGTCAATTATTTTCTTCTTTTTGTAAATAGAAAAGTAAAAAATGATATGTTATCTTGAATTTTAAAATTTGTGGTCAATGTCCTAAAACTTTTGTTTGTATCACTAAAATTCATAAAATACAAGTTTGGTTCCACAAAATATATTATCAATCAACTACCATGACATGACTACTCTTTTCACTTCGCTTCGTCACAAATTTTAACACGCGTGCACCCAAAAAAAAAAATAATAATAATAATAATGCTAAAATAATTGAGAATTGTAGAACATAAAAAAAATGTAAACCCTCATTTTATTATCATTTATGTCGATTATAAATAAGTTATAATAAATGACAAAGATAAGGGAGGGCCAAAAGTTGCCATGCCCCCCTTTTGACTTTTAAAAAATTTGTAATTTGATATTGGAAGAATCCAAAAAATTATTCTTTGATCCTCAAAAGTTTAGTATAATAGTGAATATGCCCCCATTAAAACAAATAATTATACATGTTATGAGATGCCAAACAATGAGAATTAATAATGTGTGTGGGTTATAATAATTAATAATATATGTATTGAAAATTTTAATTTGGCCCCAATAAAAATTTCGTAGCTCTATCTATCACTGCTTAAAATTAATATCTAAGAATGAGTGCTAAAATCAAAACTTCTCTTGTATACAATTTCATTTGTTTTTGCTTGCCATTTGAAACTGCTGAAATGACATGGAGCACATTGCCTTTTACTATATTTTTATTATACATTTCTTGCCTTTTTGAATGAAATACTCAATAGATTATATACTCCAAATGTATGTAACATAAATGATAACAAATTTGGTGATTATAAAAAATACTTATTTTTAATGAAAGGAGGCGGTGTTGGCATCGTTGGAAAGAGACCATAGCGGCTCCCTTGTTGCTGGTCCAGTGCGCAGCTTTGAAGGTGTCCCTTGTCCTCTTACAATTGAAGCTCTTGCTCTAAGGGAAGGTGTGTGCTTAGGCATTGTAAAGTCATTTTTGAAAGTGATTCTTACGAATTTTAGCCTCCTTAACAACAAGGATGGGGTTTAGCCTGTTGTTATTAGAGTCATTTTTTATGATATTTTATTCTTAATGTCTAGTTTTCAAGCTAGTTCTTTTACTTTTAATAAGCGGTTTTGTGATTGGACAGTTCTTTATGTAGTTAAACAAGTTCTTGGTTTAACCTCCTTTTGTTTTAATAATCTTATTCCTCTTACTTGGCTTCATTGGATGCCTTTTATGTACTCGGGACAATCCTTTTTATTTCCTTCTTAATCCAACATGTTTCAATTTTTTTTTTAATCCACACCACTTTTATTTTTTGTTATTTTTCTAATACTTTTCTTTTTAAATATGGAAATTTCTTGAACAATTATATTTATAAGAGTAAATAATTTTTGGCATCTATGCTATAATTGGTTTGTGCTTTTGGTTTCTGTCCTATTAACATTTTCTTTTGGCTCCCCAATAAGTATATTTCGTCATAACACGTTAATAAAATTATTAATGAAATATGATGAAATATTTTTTTTTTTCAAATTTTGGAACGTTTATATACTACATAGTAAAAGAGAAAATGACTATATGGCAGGGTTCAAAATGATAAATTGGTGATAGTATAGAGAGCCAAAAAGTTTTGTATGCTTCATTTATACAATTGTTTTTATACCTTTTCTTACGTGGGAAATTATTATTGTAGGTTTTCTCTACTCCCTTCTTATCAGTGAAGCAGTGCCTCTCTCGCTTGCACCAAAGAAGTCGAAGAACGTCTACCCGGAGCAATCTTGCGCTCGCCATAATCCGACGAGAGCCCTCATTGAACTTACCGGAATCAATAAGTACTTTACCTATTCTTCTCCTGACTTAGACCTAGGAATTTGTATCTAATCGTAGTTTTCAATCCAAGTTTTTTTTTCCTCAAATTGAACTACTCGGTTTTGGCCTTCACCCTTTTTTTTATATACCAGTTAATGCTCAGTATATAGGTGGTAGGAATGTTTGTTAGTTTGCTGTTTTTGTACTTGAATATCAGGCTGTACAATTCAAAAAGTAAGGATTTTGTTTTGTTTTATTGAGTGCTAATTAAGATTATTGAGGATCATTTTATAGAAAAATGCGCGTTATTTCGGACAGAGTAGCATTGAAACAACATCAAATGTTAATGAATGAAGAAAAAAAAAAAAAAAAAACTAATCTAAATAATTAAAAGGTAAGGTAAAATTTTTTTTACAAACGTATAAAAAACATATCAAATAGTTTTACTCCAAAATGTGCGTCATAATGGACCGTGTTTTACTGAAACAACACTAAATATAACTAAATCAAGCAAAAAAAAATAATAATAATAATGATACATTTTTTACATTTTTTTCTGTATGTTTGTTTTCCGAGATATGTATGATATGGTTTTGATACATATTTAATATATGTATGTTACACATATGAATAATATAAAATAATAATATGGTTATATATGCGTTTTTGTCATTATTAATACACCTCTGATACATTTATAATATTGTATAGATTAGAGATCTCCATATAGAATTTCGCGATTGACTTAAATTATGTGAAACGAAATTGTCAATTTCTATTATTACATCTAAAAAAACATCTTTGTATAGAATTTTATACTTTATTTAAATTATATTAAAGAATTAAATGCAGACATTTATGTGTGTTTCTGTATTTTAATTTCTTATTAAAGAACAACCAGCCGCGCATGATATGTGTACATTTGGCAAATAAAATGAATTGATAAATATTGGTTATCGCTGGAATAATTGGTAGTAATTAAGTGAGCATTAATTATTATTAATACATAGGATCCAAACAAGTTATAAAGAAAATGATTGATTTAGAAAAACCCTTTATCTAAATTATTCCGGTCAAAAGAAAATGAAAAAACATCGAAAAGAGATCAAGAGAAATAGAAAGAGAGATAGGAAGGTGTTTTGGATATTTTGAAATTTATTTCTCTTATTAAATCTTTTCTAGTATTGTTATTTTAGGAATTATGAAAAAGATATTTTAGAAATATAGAAACTATAGGTGCCCAAATAGTAGTATTTTCCCTAACAAATTTGGTATTGCGGCTGCGAGACGTCCCAAAAGTTTCAAACGTCTATCAAAGGATTAAAAAAAAAAAAAAAAGTACAGGTGGTTTGGATTGATTGGTTGACACTTGAGAGGGTCGTAGTATTTATTGTTATAGCAAGTGACAAATTCCACAAATTCTATTATGAACCCTTTGAATAAATTTTCAATGAGATAGAACATGTCTATGTTCTACTTCTTAATACTCATGTATTGTATATGAATTTAGTTTTTTCACTGGTTGAGTTCATTTCCGCTACATTTATAAAACTTCTCGAAACGATACAGAGTGTGCTGAAGTTTATATTATTTTTTGGGGAAACCGTTCAATCTGGTGTGGAAAATCAATTTAGTCAAAAATAAAATTTGACTATTAGTTTAGCTTTCAACTAGTCATTAATCCAAAATAAGACCAATCAACATCAAAAATTGACAAGTATTTAAAAAAAAAAAAAACCACTAATTGTAGACACGTAATTTACGACTTTATGTATCCACATATATCAAATTGAAAGGGTAAATTATACCCAAAGTATAGTTTGGAAGAAATTGCCCCTTCAAGCCTAATGATGGATCAAATTTACCCTTATCTTACTTGCATTCTAGACCAGCATGGAGCAGTTTAGTGTGTTAATCCTCGAGCAAAAATTCTTGTATACGTTTGGAGTAGTGTACTCCCAGCCAATGACTTGGGCATACACTTGAATCTCCTCCCCGAGTATACTATCACCACTAGGTCAGGTCGCTTAACTCATTTCATCTGCAGCATTTTCACTGTCTCATTGTTAATTTTAATAAAATCTTGTCTCTATTCCCTTTTTCTCTACTCCCCATATTATTTGAGTGTTGATTTTTATCAATCAATTTTTACTTGATTAATGCAATACAAGCTGGTTTGGGATAAATCCTACATTCCTGCTCTTTCCATGTCAATATGACATGGCTTGTGCATCACTATTATTAGAACTGCATTTGCTTTTGCCAGACAAATCAATCATAATATGATTAGTGAAGATGGAATTAGTGCAGCCAATTAATACCCTAAAAAAAGTTGAGTTTGCAGAAGATCATGAAGAAAGTAACATACAGTGAAACATAGAACCTTTTGAAATGGTGAGAAGGGGTAAAATATTGGGATGGCAGTAGGTATGGGTTTTGTAGGTGCCCTGCATTACCCAACTCTAATGGGACTACCCGAACCCTGTATAAAAGAGTATGGGACAAGAATGATTTAAGAAAATACCCGGGTATACCACCCGTGTCGTGTGGTTTACATGGAACAAAATTACGGTCCAATCTGACGTGGAGATGTGTTGGCAAGTATGACTTTAGGTTGACTTGCCATGTCAAGCTTTCTGATGGGTTTTCTATCAATTCAAGTTTAGAGTGACTTGCCACAAGAAATGAAACTTTAGTGACTTTATTAACACAAAACTCACTATAGAGACTACCGATACAAACTCTTAGTTTCAGTGACCATGGATAACATTTTATAGGGAAACAAAGAGGAAATATCACATAAGAAGATAGTCTACTAGTGAAGGTGAAATAATTGAGCAAACTCCTAACTCCAAATACATCTGTGATGCATGTAAATGATTAAGAAACAAACGAGATTTTCACACTACATGCTGCACCATGGAAGGACTCTAGATGGCCAGTCCTACAGGCTACAACTTTTAACTCGATGGGTTTGTGAATGGCGGAAACAATTATTGAAAAAGCTTTACCCTTTGACAGTCCTTTCTGGATCAAATCCAGGTTAAACCGGATGGTAAAAGCTAAAAAACAGTTCGGAAGGTAATTCCTTTGTGTCTATGGTTAAACCGTTTTAGGTGCCTTTTACTGAAGAAAACTCTTCAACAATGAGAAAAGGAGGAACCTTATGGGCCCCTGATTATTCTAAAACCTCAGAGCATAATACATTCATCAAGCAGCAACATTTTTACTCTTAAATAGATATTCAACATTAAAAACTAACCAGGCCATGTACATGAACATCAATAAATTATGAGTACAAGTTGAGCAATCCATTTAATTGTAATTGGCTCATAAAAGATCCAACGCAGAGAATTCAGCACAAGCATACACAAAGGGTAATATCATAATAAGATACTAAAATATCCTAGAACAATTAGGATCTTTTAATTTATTGCTAGAGTTCAATAATCCCATAAGCTCACAGCGAAAATCTAAACTTTTCAGCATTTCAGTTCTAATTTGCATTAACAGTTCGAGTTTGAGAATTAAACAAGAAATCAATGGCAATCGAACATTGAAATTAGGCATATAAACCACATCAATTCAAAGATAAATGGCGTATAAAAATTTACTCTGTATTAGAATCAAAATGGAACTTTGTACATGACAATGGAGAAGAGCTCAAAGGAAAAGAAGAATTGCAACAGACCTCTAATCTGCTTTGAAATTGCTCCTCGTTAATCTTTAATAAGGCACGCAAAGGAAAATACACACCTTTCTCTACACATGATTGGTGTCTTGGCTTAATCCTATTCTCTAAACTAAACGAGAAATACTGTGGAAACTCTTTGAGTTCCTTCAAATCTCTCCCCATTTCCACTACGAAATAATTCAGCTTTGGCTCAATATTCTCTTTAATACTGTAATTAAAGAGCGGAGGAAATCTCCTAAACATGGAAATCGCTTCTTTATGACGGAATCCAATTTTCTCGAAGTATTCAATTCGAGGCAATAGTTTGTCTTCCACACTACAAGATAAGAGATAAGTGTGTTTACTTACCTCTTCAATTCCAATGCTTTGAAGGAAATACATGGTCGGACGCAGACGGTGTTTAACGCTTGAGACCAGTAATCTCGGCCGCCGGTGGATGACGTGCTTTATATCGGAGCCTTTGACACGAGCTTCACGGAGGAGGAAAGTGAAGACAGGGAGGATAGTGGAAGCATTAGCGACGAGAATTTCAGGGCACATGGAAATAATCCGCCGAAACTCGATGGAATTGAAATCCATGGAAGTAAATAAATCAACAACGGATTTTATATCACTGAGAGAAGCAGAGAGAATAATCGGTCGGTGGTGGTCAGCAAGGGAGAAAATGTCGAGGCCAATTGAATCGAGGTAGAGCATTTTCTCTTGAAATTCGCCATTGGGCGGTTGCGGAGGAGGAGGAGGAAGAGTTTTACGGGGTACAGATATGGGGGAGGCTTCAGTTGTTTTGGGGGGCTTTGGAGGAAGGTGAACAGTCGTGATTGTTTTGGAGGAAAGTGAAGGAAAATGGAGAGTTCTTGAGCAAGCAAATGAGGGAAAATCATGGTGAGAAAGGGGGAAATTATGGGCCTTAGAAGAAAATGGGGGTGTGTGGTTGGAGAGGAAAGTTAGTTTCTTTTGCATTGTTGCTCAAAGAGCTATACATGGCGAGGGAGAGGTAGTGTTAATTTTTCTTTTGTCTGCCATAAAAGGAAAAATCTGTGATTTTGTGGTGGGAAAGGATAAGGCTTGAAGATTTATGATTTGAAGATGATGATGATGGAGATATGGCTATGGCTAAATAAAATGGGCCGGGCCAAACTGTATAAAACAGAAAAACCCAAACCCGAATTAGAGCTTACATCGTCTCTTTCTGTATTCTCTGGATATATATTATTATCTTCACCAACCATTTCTCCACCTTAGACTTTAGAGTAGACCAGAGAGAAGGGTGAGAAAGGGTTTTGTGGTTTATTTCTTCCAACAGAAGAGGAGAATATGGCTTGCTCAGCTACTTCGACCACTGGTCTTGTCGCCTCCATAGCGGCCACTAGTAAGTCAATGGTTGCTCCCATTTCAAAACCCTCCCAAACCCTAAATCTCCCCAATTCCTTCTTCGGTCACCGTAAGCCCCTCCAAATTCGCTCCCCTCGTTCTTTCTCATTGAATCAAAGCCCACAGTCGAGGATGAGCTTCGTTGTCAGGGCCAGTGTAAGTTGTGCATGGGGATTCGTTGTTAGGGATTGGTTGGTTTTTGTAGGAATAAGTTAAGTGTAGTTATGGAGCTTAGGTTGATTGTAAAACTTAACAATGTGGTTGTTAATTAGTGTGCTTTGTTTTGTTTGTTTCTGTGCAGAGTGAACTTCCTCTTGTTGGAAATGTGGCTCCCGATTTCGAGGCAGAGGCCGTTTTTGACCAGGAGTTCATTAATGTAAGTTGAAGTAGAACAATGCTGTGAAATTTCTGCTTAATTGCTAGATTTTGTATTGAACTACCATGTTTGTGTATTGGAAGTTAGAAAAATTGAATGTCTTGAATTTGAGATATTTGGGTTTGAAATTACTTTAGACTAACTTGTCAAAACACTTTTTGGATATTATAAATATGCCAGTTTGGTTGTATTGTTGGACCTTATGGCCAGAAAGATGCCTAAAACATGCATTTTTGTTGAAGAAAATGCTGAATGGCAGAACAGAATTGCCTTTGATTCTACTTTTTGGGGCTGGGTGATTCGGATTTACTAATTTGTATAGCTTAGTTTATTACCTTCTGGTGGAACTTCCTTGTCCTTTTCCGTTTGGAATTTATTTTGACTGGTTTGTTGTTGCTGTCTCAGGTTAAACTCTCCGACTATATTGGGAAGAAATATGTGATTCTCTTTTTCTATCCATTGGACTTCACATTCGTTTGCCCTACAGGTTATATTTGATTCTAAACAGATATGGGTTGAAATTTAGGGGATAAAGGATGTTAATCCCATTCTATACTTTTGTGCAGAGATTACTGCTTTCAGTGACCGACATGCTGAGTTTGAGAAAATAAACACTGAAATATTAGGTGTTTCAGTTGACAGCGTGGTAAGTTTCTTATGAAGAGGAAAGATAATTCCAAGGACTTTTCCAGTTACACTAGTGCATTGCCATCTCTTTGTTGTGTATTCTGTGAGAATACAGCTGTTGAAATCTCCTTGTAGACAGAAACAATGTGTTCACGGACATATGTACACTTTTATACATTGAATCCTTGAGGGTGTTGGGAGAGTTCGGGTATTCCTGTCCATCCGTATAATTGATTGTTAGACGAAGACCATCCCTTGTTTTATCCGTTGCTGTCTTGTTGATCAGCCTTTCCAAATAATATTGTTAATATGAAAAAGACAAAAAAAAAAAGGCCCTAGACTATCTTATTTAGAGTAAGGTTCTAGGCTGGTTGGACCATCTGTTTTGTGTTAACATGCGTAGATTTCTTTGATGGAATTGCTTTGGGTATTGGCGTACTGCCCTTCACCGTAGCTTGTGTGCTTCATTCATGCATTATCTATTTCTTGCTGTAAGTTGAATACTTCATATACAGAGATATACAATTCTCGTCCATTGTTTTAATTGCTGAAATCATCAGCTGTCATGACTGAAGATGGAGAGAAAAATTTGTTTGAAAAGAAGCTAGGAATTAGCAACATACAAGGATATTTAAATTGCAAATCGGACACAGCATTTTCATTTCGTCAATTATGCAGCTCATAAATTATGAGTTTGAATTGTGTTGTGTTGTTAATGGACCATTGCCTGATGCCTGCTCTTACCAGCTTTTGTCTGTCCTTGTGTTGTACTCATTTACAGTTGCACTATTAAGTTGACCGCTGCTATTGTGTTGCCTTTAGTTAATACGACTAGGCTTAAAATCTGGAATTGGCCATTGATCGGATCCTAAGTCTCTTGTGCTATTCTGTGTAGTTCTCCCACCTTGCATGGATTCAAACTGACAGAAAGTCTGGTGGCCTTGGAGATTTGAAGTATCCTTTAATATCTGATGTCACTAAATCTATTTCAAAATCCTTTGGGGTGCTAATCCCTGATCAGGTATAATCTATACTCTTGTGTGTTGGTGTCATGATTTGTTTAATTTTGCTTTTCTCCATTCACAAGCACACACAGAAGCAGGCATTCTTTCCGCATGTTGGCAGTTTTTTGTTTGATAGATTTATCAGCAGAATTTTTTTCTCTACGGATGCCGTACTGTATCTGCACATATTCATTATATGATAGTTTCATTCCCATATTATTTGTATTAGTAATCTCCTCTTCCCTTACAATCTGTTTAAATCTCAGGGAATCGCCTTAAGAGGACTTTTCATCATTGACAAGGAAGGAGTTATCCAACACTCCACCATTAACAATCTTGCTATCGGGCGTAGTGTTGACGAGACACTAAGAACGCTCCAGGTGATTCTAATTCAGTGTTTGAACAATGATTGTGTAAAACTGAAGTTCACTGTACATGCTGCAGATGTATCTTACTGGTTCCTTTTTTATTTTTTTTTTTATTTAATGTTAGGCATTGCAATACGTTCAAGAAAATCCGGACGAAGTTTGCCCAGCAGGATGGAAGCCTGGTGACAGGTCCATGAAACCAGACCCAAAGCTCAGCAAGGACTACTTCGCAGCAATATAGATGGATGGGGTTAGCATTAAAACCGAAAATTTTCGTATCAATTTCAGATAGTGAGATATGTAAACAGTTTTTTCTTGTCTTTTCATGTAATGCTTTTTTGGACCTGTGAATTTGGAGATGGCAGTTTGTGGAATAAGTGGCATTGGAGAGAACTGAACTTACCTCTGTTGTATTAGTATCTGTTGATCGATTGATTCAAATGACCGAAAATTTCAATGATTAGAACTTAGATTGCGGCCATTCACATTGCACTCTTTGTAACCATTACCCTTCATCGATCACGAATTTCTAATTATAACAACTATAGCATTTAAATCTTAAAAAAAAAAAAAAATACAGGCCAGGGGGTTGGGGATTAAAAATGAATATTAGTAAAAGTTCCAAAATAATCAACAAGCCATTCTCATCTTGTAAACTTCCATGGTCTGTTGGTTTCTATCTAATAGTGTTGAAGCAGTAGCAGTAGTGGTGCAGAATAAGAAAATTAAGCCCAACATAGACAGCTATACATCCAGCATCCAAAAACGAAGTCTTTTTGGGTGGTACCAATTATACATTTTTAGGTGCAAATGAGAAAATGGAAACGGATATGAATAAGAAAAAAACAACTTTATTATTTTTGTCATTAAGTTTTGAATCTTTCAAGTCATTGATCAATGATAATCACACGTATTAAACTTCTCATTAACAATTAATATATTTCAGCTTTTCACAACTGCACTTTTTAGGATTGGAAATACAGTTTTTACAATTTGCAATTTTGCATAGAGCTGCATGTCAAATAAATCATTTCGAATTGTTAAAAATATAGATTAAATAGGTAATATACTTTTAACCCAGTTTGATGTTTTACAGCTTGCTTTGTCTAAATTCTAGAAAAAAAAAAAAACAACTCGAAACCTATCCAGAGCGAACTTAGGAGATTAGTTGCATGTATGATCCAACAGTTTATTCTTATTTTTCACTTTACTCCATCAATTTCTTTTTATCAAGTAAATAACCAAACCTATTAAAGTTTATCCGTCATCATAATCCTTTGATATATTGTGGTTGGAATGGTTTGACTTGCACTGATGAAATTCTACATATAAAGTAAGAGAATATATGAAATTTCACATTGAATTATGTTGGGACTAAAATCAAAATAATTTATAGGTCAAATTTTTGCACTGCTGCAAACTAGTTTAAACGGGTCAAGTTGTGGGCTAAAACACTCAAGGAAGGACAACATCATTGTTAGCAACTAGCAACACATCAAAATGATTCTACAATGTTTTTCTCAGTACCTAAATCTTATTCTTTGCCAATTATGTTTTTCAGGTTTGTTCTTAATTTTTCTCTATTTTCTCTTTTTTGTTTTATTTTCAATTCTAATTATCCTTTTTTTTAATCAATAAATTTGTTGAGCGAAGGTTCGACCATAACAACTAGTGGATTAAAAATTGAAGAAGATAAAAAAAAACAGGTGATTACTTTGGTAATTAAAAAGATGAAGACTCAATACAAGAAGAAGAAGATGAAAGACTATTATACAAAAGAGGATAAAGCCATATTGCTTCAAGAGTCTGAAGGTATTCAGTAGGATATATCAATGAAACTTCAGAAGATTATACAATGTATACATGTCATCTTCAGGAGACTATACAAAGGCTGCCTTCAGAAGGATACATTGAATAACGGCTACAGAAGGACGAAGAAAGAATAACGGCTACAGGAGGATATAGAATTGTAACTGAGAGCTTAAGGAGGATGCAACCTTGGATAGAATTGAATAAAAACTCCAATAGTTATATTTCTCAACAGCCATATTCTTCAACAACCAAATATTCTCCAACAGCTATATTTGGACTTGTGAGTAACGACTAGTTTTCCAAATTACCTATAAATACAAAGCCAAATCAACATTCACAAGTGGGAAAACAGATTTAGAAAATTATATATACAAGCTTACATTTGACAGTCTTTCCAAAACAATCTTCAAAGAGCATTCAAAGAAAGAAAAAGTCTTCATCAAATAATTTCAGGTGTGCAATCAAATTCATTCATCCTTAGCGAGGGAATTGTAATTTCACACAAAAGAAACGGGGCTTTGTGTGAGGGAGAGCCTTATTTAAGGCATTGTAAAGTTTCACACTTAAACAAAAAAGTGTACCCAAGTTTGGTTGTTAATCTAAAAAACAACTCACCAAGTTTGGTTGTTCACTTATAAAAGAACATTTGTATCAACTACTGTCTTGATCCTAGACTGAAGTAGGATCCCTGTCTTGATTTTGGACCGAAGCAAGATCATTTTCCTAATCCTAGATCGAAGTAGGATTGCTGTCTTGATTCTAGATCGAAGTAGAATCGCTGTCTTAATCCTAAACCGAAGTAGCATTGACTATCCGGATCTTGGACCGAAAGAAGATCACTTGGCTTGGTATCTGCTTAAAGGAATCATAGTGGAAAATTTCAAGTGGTTCACTTTAGGACAAGAGTAGGCTAGTTTAGCCGAACCTATATAAAATCGTTATGTCTCCAAATTTCTCTATCCCTACTCTATTTACTCATTGTGCATCTAAATTAGTAGCATTAGTTTTTGGAGATATTGTTTAATCTTATCAAAAGTGATTATATTCACTAGTTTTACTGATATATTTAATTCCGCATTTTTTGTAAAACTAGTTTTATAGGGCAAAATCTGTTTTTAACAAAACAAGTTTTTAAACATTTTTTAAACCGATATTATATACCATTCACCCCCTCTAGTGTGCTTCTAGCCTTATTTGGGCCAACAAAATTAATATGTTGCCTTTGGTAGCCAATTAGTCATTATTAAGCTAGGTGATGAATTATGTGAAAAATTCATACCCGTTAGGAGGTTTCTCGTCTTGAGGAAGACTAGGTTAGGGCTTGCAAAATAAAACAAACATATTCCGACGTTCAAGTCAGTAAGAGATCAAGAAGCAGTAGAGTAAGAATATGAGAATTTTTTTATACCTTTTGAGGTAGAAAGACCTTTATATAGGCTCCAAACTGTTCTAATTAAATTAAGATTGATATTTTTGTTTGACCAATAGGAAAGATTCCTAATTGGGGTAAAATAGTACCTTTGTAAAGTTTTATCCTGAATAAGATTTAGACTCCTTGATAGGTAAGTAGGAAAGTATCATGTCTTCATTAAGATATAGTCCTCTTACTCTAGAAGGATTGTAGTCCGCTAAGCACCGGATTTATCAGCTTTATTAGATCCGAATGTCATTGATTTGGCCATGAGGATCTGGCTATCCAGCCTATCCAAGACTCGGTCTTCACTTTATAGTTGCCTGGAAATCTCACTTGCTAAGCAATTTTCCAATATGTCATCAGAAGTCCCCCCTTGGTCCGGTTGAAGCCTTTTAAGGTTGAAATTCAATTCTTCTTTGCACCAAGTCCAAACACCTATGCTATGTGTTTGACCAAATGAAGAGCAATTCTCATTTGGACTTCCCTTTCTAACTACATGGAAGCTTTTACATTTGCTTGACTCGGATCTTTATGGAGGTATCTATGTTGTCACTTTTAACCAACAGACTACTAATATGGTCTAGGATCAAATTCTGACCAAATCTCCTCTAGGCAATTCATCCCAAACTCCTATAAAGAAATTTCTTAAGGAGACATCGGTACTCCACAAGGGATACTTTGATGCCTAAGATAGGAAATGTTTATGCGACGAATATCAATGTAATAAATAGAAAAGATATTGATCATGACTGATTTGAAAATCAATAGCTCAAAATATAAATAATCTAGCTGAAGGCCACAACTATAAAAACTCGCATGATCCTAGATAATTTCTCACATCATGTAACTTGCATAAGGATATGATAGCCATGAGATAATGGGACAATGGCCTTAAAAATTATTATTCACCGTATATAAGATTACTGAATTTATAAAAGACCATTGATTAATACCATGCTCACCCATTACTCCTTATTGAATAAACATTGCTTAATATGCATGAATGTATCTACCCATGTCATAGGTATATATATACAATAATATACTAATGTAAAGATTGATATGTAACTGACAATCTATAGTTAGAATCTGATTATCGATTCAAGCTCAATAATAGACCGAATATGTAAAGACTTCAATCAATTATATAAATAAAACAATGTTAATTTTTCATTAAGGAAAAATATACATAATGGTTGGGTATAATTTATGTCGAATATTAACCCTTGGTTCGAATAAGACAACTATAAGCAAATAATTATATTGTTATGTGCATATAGCAAATATATATGAAAAAATTGCGCATTCCGTAATGATCAATTCATATAAAATTGAAAAAGAATCACTTAGCTGATGATTAAGAAGGTGTAGACTGAGATTCAAAAGAATTAACGGGCCTTTAACTGATGCCAATAATTGATAAATTCGGTCGATGAGATCGATTTCTCTTTGCATAAGATTCTCTACTTATCATTGATCGCCAACTACCGAATGAGGACAATGCTAGCCGAAGGCTTCATTTTTTCGCATTTGAATTTGGGAGACTGTACCTCTTTGCGTCGATTAGTCAAATGTGGTTCTTTTTTAGGGATCTGGTATGTTTCGAATCTTGCTATGCTTTCACTATTTTTTATACTTGATTGTTCTACAAAAATTATCTTCATGTGTCGCTTGATCGAATATGGTTCTCTCTCAAGGATTCGGTATGTTTCGAAGCTTGACATGCCATCATTGTCCTGATATAATGAATCGACAAATTTTTAGATTGTCTTCTCACTCGGTTTGTCAAATCTGGAATTCCATTGCAGTAACCTCAGCTCGAGAAGATACAATTTTTATCTTTGAATGGTCTATTCAGGGCTTTAGGTTGATGTGCGGTATCTGATTGTAAATGGTTTAACTGATAGCTATAAACTTTTTTACTTCATCAGTTCGGCTTAAGTACCCTTAAGCTTCTTTGAGCTGGGGTTTTTATTAATATATTTCTCTGTTTATTCCAAGTGTCTGATTTAGTTGTTTTACCTCTTAATGCATTTTATTTATGCATGTATAGTATTCCTCTTAATAAACTTTTAGGAATGTTGAGTCTTCAAGCTTGACTTCTTGTCGTTTTTTCCTATAAGATTATGATCTGGTCCGTAGTATATGGATTATCCGAATGCATCTTGTAAGATTCAGTTTTCAGCATTGTTGTGCCTTAACCTTTTATGTGCTACTTTGTTTTGAACGAGGCCAATGTCCTTCACATGAACAGACTCATTACTTTTAGGAACCTGTTATAGGTTTTTCCTTTCAAGTTTGTAAGGTTTTTGTAATATTACCCGTTGTCAAGGTCTTTCATCCGAATGTATAGGGTATGCTATTTGATTTCGGTGCTACTCCATTTTCTTAGAGGTCTTGGCATCCGCTTCTATTGCTAATAGTACTTCCGGAGCTACTCATTTTTAGAGATCTTTGCATCCAAATAGTGCTTTATGTCTTCTGTCGGAGCTACTCCTCTTTCAAATTTTCTTCACAACATGATAGTGTTTGAAATCGAATAAATCAGTCTTTGGTCATAAGCGTATGATTTATTTTGAAGGTTTTGTGTGTTCCAACTCTTGGAAATGGCTTTCCCTTCCATGGTGGAGCGCAAGATCTCATAGTTACATCAATCGTAAAAATTTTTTTGCTACTTGTGAATCATAAATGAATTATCTTTTAGGTATTTTGATCTCTGCAGTCCATGTGGCGATTTGACATACATTATCTCAAAGAAGATGCAAGTTATAGCATGTTGATTTGGCATGTAATAATAACCTTTAGAAAATTTGTGTGGTGCACTTGGCAGATGCATAAATTTAATTTGATAATCAAAACTCATACCTGGAATTCCCAATGCATGTGAAAATTTAAAATTTTAAGGAATGAACATGGTACTCCAATTTGGATGGATGTCCTTTGTTCGATCCAAATGTTTCAATCACCAACTATGGACTCCCTCAAAATAACTTTATAATTTGAAGCCTTTCAAGGTTCGGTTCCTTCCAGAGATGTAAGCTCTTGTTTCTTTCATCAATTTGACACACTTCGAGGTGATATGATATCCGAACATGTACTACCTAGTGGCAGTGTATAGGTCCGTTTTTAGCTTGTTGCCTATGTTCGGCGTTCAGTGCCTTTCGTACTATTTAGACCGACACGCTGTTTTATGTGCTTTATTACATCTGCCAAGTAGGCATGTTTCTGCCAAAGCAAACTTTGTCTTTCTAGATAAATGTTAATATGATTACATACTTACATACTATATTGACATAGAAATTTATTCTTAATAGAAAACTATATCCATGATACAATGTCTTAGCAATTATTATAAAATAGATCTCTATATATCACATTTGTGCTCAATTTTATGAATTTAATTAGCTTTCGATATTGATGCACATGCGATGATAAATAATTATAATACCTTACTATGATTAAAATCGAATAAAAAGAACTTATATATTTAACCGAGTTTGATGTGAACAAATGAGTTCTTTATCCCAGAATACGGTGTTGACACCAAATGAAATCACTCATCTTGCTTTGATCTCGTGATGAAGTTTTCTTTTTCTTGTAGGCTATGTATTGTATTCCACTTACCTGGAATTTACCAAGCTAAACAAAGAAAGAATTTCTCCGAATAGCTTTGAATGAAGCCATGCTAGTCATATTGAGACTTTAGATAATTAGTCCAACATGTGTAACATAATAATCTATGTACCATATATGCATAAAAGCTAGATTTGTTCAACATGTAATGCAAACTTTATCATCAGCATGTATATTCTACCAGACGAGTTGAGAGAGATTTTAAAAATATATATATTACCTATCATCCATGCGTAAATAATATTAGCTAATTAAATCAGCAGAAAATTGATCAATGAAATCCACAAATTGCCCTCATGCTATGCCTCATATGGATGGTACAGTATGTTATATGGTTAATGTCATAAAAATTGAATGCCATAACAAATACACAAGGTATAGTTATTCAACTGAAAGTATCTGAAAGTATATCCTTGAAAACCTTATAACTGAAGAAAGCAAAATTAATTATCATTAGCAAATTAATATATAAGTGAGTTTGGTCATTAATATGCAAAAACAGCACATAATCATTAATATGCAGGCTTTCAATGGCTTGATCAAAGTCAAGCAATCAATCGATATGGCTGAGTCAAATTTACTTTTGATGCCAGTCCACGAACGAAACCCCACCTTCAGTACCTAATAAATTGGTACAGTAATATGTATCGATAATATCATAGATTGATTCATCAACAATTGAATTTGATCCAACATCATCAGTCTATTTCTCGCGATTGAATCCAATGGTTTGGAAAATTACTCGATGGTATATAATTATGTGTTCTAAACCCGATGAAATTATTGTTTCAACGAGTCTACGTTCACCGCAACAATGATGAAAAATTCATACTCGTTAGGAGGTTTTTCATCTTGAAGAAGACTATGTTAGGACCTCCAAAACAAAACAAATATACTTCAACGCACAAGTCAGTAAGAGATTAAGAAGCAGGAGAGTAAGAATAAGAGAATTTTTTTCATACCTTTTGAGGTAGAAAGACTTTTATATAGGGTCCAAACTGTTCTAATTCGATTATGATTGATATTCTTATTTAACCAATAGGAAAGATTCCTAGTTGGGGTAAAATAGTACCTTTGTAGAGTTCTATCCTGAATAGGATTTAGACTCCTTGATAGGCAAGTAAGGAAGCATCATGCCTTGATTAGGATATAGTCCTTTTGTTCTATAAGGATTGTAGTCCGCTAAGTACCGGATTTATCGGATGTATTAGATCCGAATGTCGTTGATTCGGCCATAAGGATATGGCTATCCAGCCTATCAAGAGCTCAATCTTCACTCTATATTTGCTCAGAAATCTCGCTTGCTAAGGAATTTTCCAATACGCCATCACTAGGAAACTTGGAATCTCATCCTCAAACACTCAATCTCAAGCTAAATTTATTTTTCTAATAATATACAACTAACAATTACAAAACCATTAATTTATTTTTGTAACTGAGAAAATAAAATTAGTAGTTATTTAAAAAAAATAAAAAAAATAAAAAATAAAAAATAAAAAAAAACAGAGGTCTCGACCTAAAAGTATATGATGAAAAAATGGAGTGCTGTTGGACTGTCTATTCATGAAATCTCTGTTTAATCCAACAAAATCAAGATCATTAGATTTGTTGACCATGTTATGCTTTGACCTTTTAAGAATCTTAAGTTGGTTAATTTAGTTTTTATTTTAATTAAAGATGAGTAATCAAATATTATAATGAAAGTTTTATTAATAAGATAGCATGTGAGTCACATGCAAACACCAGATTAATGTTAATCCTCCACAAAAAATGGATGTTATGTTACAGGATGTATTCCTAATTAATAGGATAATGCAATTACTATTATGCCCCCAATGCCCTATTCACGAGTCATGCATCACTTTAATCTTGTCATCCTATTTGATATTTGGCAAATGACATACTGAGGTCCTTAAACTTTTATAAAATTTACAATTGGCTTCCTAATCAATTTTTTAAATACATTGAGTACATGATCTTTTTGTTTTAATAGTATTAGCCCCAAACTCGATATTTTTTCCTCTTGTGGGCTACAGTATCTGTTCACTAACACGTGACACAATTTTTGAGAAAAATAAAAGACTCTAGAGTTGATTGGAGATATCAGAATCATAATTCCTATGCAGTTTTATGATAGTTACAAATATAAATTATACCTACGATTTAATCTCAAGTGTCTGTGAAAATTGTGTCACATACCAGTGAATGGATACTATAGCGCACGGGGAGAAAAAAGTATCGAGTTTGGGGCTAATACTATTAAAACAAAAAGATCATGTACCCAATGTGGTTAAAAAATTGATCAGGTGACCAATTATAAATTCCATAAAAGTTCAGGGATCTCAAAATATGTTTTGCCTTGATATGTTGATATAACTCTAATATAATATATTCTACTACTTGTTATATTTATGTGATACTTATATATGAATCCCAAAATCTCTCTTAACTTCTAAATCAAACAAAAAATCTCACTTAACTATTATTTAAAAAAATAATAAAAATCTCTTTCTTAGCTTATGTCACTATAATTAAAATCTTTTCTTTTAGGACCAACTTGATATTTTAAAATCACCAATTTATTTCTATTTAATTGTGTCACCAATTTATACTTTTTTACAGAAGGACTAATTTGAAAGAATTGAACTGGTTAAAATTAGGTTGCATTATTTTGGTGAAATAATAAGATACTGAGAATATATATTCCTTAAATATTACGGGGTAAAATTAAGATATAGTTAATATATAATAAAAGAAATATCAATTTTTTTTATAACTTAAAGGGTATATGTTGCATAAGTAGTACCGAAATATAATCTCAGCAAAAACATTCAATAATCAATACATGGTAACTTTACCCAATTCCAAGGAAAAGATTAATAATATAATTTGTCACACTCACATAGTTTAATTTAATGACAGAATTTGACTCGTGTCGTGTTATGCATTGCTAACAAAATCGTTTGACATCAAATTATCTACCAACTATACCTTAACCAAACAAAACAAAATGAAAAAGTAGAACTAAATTTTAACTCTTCCACAAATGCAAAGATTATTGTTTTTTCTTTATTTTAGATTGGAAATGGCAGAGTACAATTATGAACTGGGTGGACATTAACAGCATTACAAATATAGCTCTGAAAATCTGGACACATCAAGGACCATATCTGCCAAGAAAAATATTTACAGCGCCGGTACAATAAATGATAATGATAATTGCTCCAAATGGTAAGAAGTTGTAATCTTGCCCGATAAATTTGAAGTTCGATTATTCAATCCGTCAAAATTCAATGTTTGTTAATAGATAATATGTGAATTCCACTGTAAATCATTTATCTTGTTCACCTTCAATTTGGGAATGGATTATTTTACCAAAAAATATATATATATGTTATACGATCTGGAGTTTTAATATTAATTTCTTACAAGTTTTTAAACCAATTTGTTCAAAATTAGGCCAGGCCAACCTATAGGCAACTTTTCACTGTACAGATGACGTATTCCCTTCTCTGGTTATTTCTTAATTAACACAATAAATGGGAAATAAATAATAAATAAATAAAGCTGGAATTGATTTCTTTTTTCTTCTCAGTTTTGACATGAATAGGAAGAAAAATAATTTTCCTTTCCTCTAAAAAAAAACATTATGCACACTGAGACATTTTTCATCCAAAAAGAACATTCCTACGGTATTCTACACCGTATATATCTATATATATTTTTATATATAACTATATACTGATTACCCAAAACATTTTTTTTTTTTTTAATTTCATCGTCCATTAATTTCTTCATTTTTGCTTGCTACAACGTAGCAACTCCTGATCCAGGCACATAATTTAGTCTATCAACTTCTTCCCACACCAGCTTCGATGTAATTTCGTCATATTCCGGTTCATATTCCTAATAAACAAAATTCAATAATTTAATTAATTACTTAATTGATCAGTAATCAAAATCTTGGAAGTGGGACACAACTACTTTAATTAATTGTTTTTAAAGAATGAGAATGTATGGGAAGGAAGGCACGTATATCTGTACTTGCAACTTGAATGAACAAGTCTTTTTAACATTGAATTTTTAATTAGAATTTGATTAAGGAAATAATTTGTAATTACCTCAAGTTGTCTGACTAGTTGTTTAGCAGTTGGTGCTGAAACGATAATGCGACGTGCAGTGGGAGATATAAAGCCTTCATCAACGGCCTTATCAATAAATGATAACAATGAATTATAAAACCCATCAACATTCAACAGACCCACCTGCAATAATTTAAATTAAATTGATTAATTAATTATATCAAATAAAGAAGCTTATAATTATTGAATAAATTATGACACCATTGTCTCAGCAACTAATTATAATAAAACTAGCAAACTGACCTAACACACACAACAAGCACTCTTCCTTTTGACCAAGAATTTATTTTCAAAAAAAAAAAAAAAAAAAAAAACACTTTGTAAATTAAGTTTTATTTTTGCCTTCCATGATCATACATTAATGTGGAAAGAATATCTTGTGTTATCTTTCCATGTGAATCCTTTGGAGTACCCACATGATTTGATTCATTGCTGCCTTTTTCTCCATCAATCAAAATTTGATAAAAATTTATAATGATTGACCAGGAAGAAACACTATGTAATACTCATGAAGAACACTGCATATCAAACATGTTTCATTAAGCTAATAAGCTTGGAGACCACACTAAATGTGAACTGAGTTTATTAATTGGAATTTCAGACCATAAAACATGACACCATGTGTATGGAATACTACTGCATTCAAGATGCAGCTCCAAAAAATCCTTTTTAGAGTTTAAAATTCAACAGGTTGCTGATTTCACATGCATTCACACCATATATTTTTATAATCATCGATTTCCTAACTTTCTTTTAATTACACATGTTGCTGGGATACGTGGAATTCGAGAGTTGTCTGAGTCCAGACGAAAGGGGCCAATGGGAGGTTGAAACGTCAGCCTGTAATGCTGATGTGTCATCCCCGAATTGGTGCGGAGTCGAACACAGTAGAATCTCCGGTGAACCCCTTTAATTCCTCCGAAGCCCTTACTCACTATCAAAATTCTAGAAGTTATTGCATTATCCTCACTTAATGTCTATAATTAAGGACTTGAGTAAATAAGAGAACTTGTCAAAGATTAAGTAATATGTGAGAAGTTATTCCTCACATGTTAAGCTTTTATTTTTGGTACAACATCTCTATACAATCTCCTATTTTTGTTGAGATGTATAAATTTGTTCCAATAATATAAATCTTAAGGGCTATAAATTATTTACCATAAACAATGATTTCGCGTAGAAACACTGATTATCTCATGATTGTCATGATGAAGTATTTTTTTATATACTGTAGGTTAGGTCCTTTATACTTGGTCTAACACTTCCATGTTCAATAGTTTCTTGATCAGCAACAAACTAAATTATTAATAATTTCTCTCGGGGTACATATTATTAAAATATTTAAAAACAAAAACAAAACAAAACTTATCCATACATGTTGCTACTTTAAGTAGTTACTGGCAGGTTGAGATTTTATTTATTTTAATTTTATACTTCAGTGCGACCTTTAAACTAATTTCATTTGCTAACATGTCAAAAAATTCATGATAATAAAGCAATAAGGAGAAGATTTGTTACAGGTTTGCGATGAATTCCAAGCTGAGCCCAGGTAATAACCTCCAGCAATTCTTCAAGGGTGCCATAACCCCCTGCCATTAATTAATAAAATATCATTTAACTTCTAATGTTGAATAAAATATAATAAGGACCACAAAAAAACGAAACTTTTTTAGGGAAAAAATCCTTACCAGGAAGGGCAATGAAGGCATCAGCTTGACGAGCCATTTCTGCTTTTCTTTGATGCATATCAGACACAGCTCTGACTTCTCCAACAGTCTGACCAATTATCTGTATATGATCCGTATAATATAACTTATGTTACTAAAACTCCTTAATTAAATCTTATCCACAATCAATGCTTGATTAACTAACTAACTAGCACTAACAACAAACATAATCCCACATTGACAACAAAGCATATTAATCAATCAACATTCATTCCTCCAGTAACTTCAATTAATTCAAATATGGGTTAAATAAATGCAAAAGAAGAGAGAGATAGAGAGAGAGATTTCTAGAAAGTATTAAGTATTCAGAAAACAAATTTACTCGCCTAGCCTATAATATGATAAACTATCCCCCTCAAAGGACGTTAAAAACAGAAAAGTAAAGGCAGCTATGGACAGAAAGTACTTTTTCCCTTCTTGTTTTTTAATGAAAAAAATGAAATAATTACTGCACAGTGCACACAATATGTAAAAGCAGAAGTAAGGATTAGCTTTGAGCTAGTGTCTGAAGCTCACCTCTCTGGGCATTAGTGTCCTTGGGACAACTCTGCAAGAAATAACAAAACAATTTACTTAATACCAATAATTTATTGAAGTAGGAGAATTAGAATTGAACTCTATAATACAAAAAGATAGTATTATGCTAGCAGTTAGCTTGGCCCCCCATCAAAAACATCTTTAACAAGGGGGGTAAAAAGGTCTTTTTGAACTAAAAAGAAGAGTGGATGACCCCTCAACTATTTATGAACATGAACTTTTAAAAAGAAAGTTATCCATCCCTGTAATAATCACTGCATGTCCGCCTTAAAGTTTACATACTTTCTACCAATCTTTTCCAGTATATTTCATCCTAACTGGTAGACATGGGGGTATTGAACTGACATTGCAAGGACCAAAAAAGATTCACTTTAATCAATTGATCAAGGCTGCTAAAAAGATAACCTTTAGCTATGAACCATTAGTTAACAAGTTACCAAAAAAGAAATTAGTTAAGAAACCAGTCCAATGATAATTAGTACTTAAGAAACACACTTTTTACTGTTTAGTATGTTCATAAAAATTGATAATACAGGCTTTAGTCCTATGTTCACAGTCCCTAGAAGCTCATATTGTCATCATCAACAGTATTACTTTTTTGTTTAATAATCTTCCTAAACAGGTTTAAAGGTAATTGCAGATAGTATCATTCATTTACCAGACCCAAGCATTTGATCATCTTGTATGATGTTAGCGTTTCAGCGGGCTAGAGAAGTGAAAAGTTCATAACTTGAAACATAAACTGAAGGATGATTTTAAGTGCCAAAAACATAAATGTAAAACAAAATTTTCCATTGGGTTCAAAAAGTTTTCATTGGTCATGAAATTTACAATTTCAGTGATGTTTTAGTAAAAATAATGCTTGTCTTTTAGAAGAAGCAATGTTTGATTTAACTTTCCAAAGAGAAGAGAGAGAAACTAACCCTAGAACATGGCGCCCACCATCATGAACTGCCTGAGAAACAAGACCCATCAATCCCACGCTCCCACCTCCATAGACCAAATCAATCCTTCTTTCCACCTTCAACATTCATCGAAAACCAAACCCATTAACACATGGCACAGGTTACTGCCATTATTTAATTAATCAAAAAATTTTAAAAAAATTACTACATGATTAGCAACGACAGTAATTATACTGTTGCAGAGGAATAATAAGCATATACTAGAAAGAAAACCCACAAGCAAAAATCATGGAATTGTTTTAAGTCCTTGAAGATTGTGGAAATGCCCCCAATGTAAGAACATGCTTAAAAGAGTCATTATATCAAGGTAGCACGTTTGGTTCCCCAGGAAAAAACAATTTTTCTTTTTGCATTTTTCTGTATTAGAAATTTAAAATTTGGATTATTAATTAAAAATAACAAGAAACAAGGATCATGCAAGAAGGCTGCTCAACTGACAGGCAGGTTACAGCTAGCAGCCTCTCATGCTAAACATAAACCCTAAACCTTCTCTCTAATTTCAGAACAGAGAAATAAAATAAAAAATAACAATCATAAGCCCACGTTGAGATCTTGTTTCTTTCAACTTGTTATACATCACCACTCTCCCACCATCAGCAGGAAAAAGTTTTAAAAATACAAAAGAAAATGACCTGAAATAGAGAAATTAACCATAAAAATACAAACTTGAAAGAGAGTGAAAAAACAAGGAAATTTTTTACTTAAAACAAACGCTTTAGCCTGAATGACAGAAAAATGACGGAAGATTTTAATTGCACCAGCTGATAACCAAACACCAGAACAGAAATCATACAGAAACCAAAAATGGAATTCCATTCAATCGCAATACACACAAAATGACAACAATTCTTAATCCGGTTTCTGAATGACCGAAACAGAAAAGGCCAAAACAGCGAACGCCAATTAATTGATTGCATCCTTTCCGCCTAAAAACAGTATCCTTGAATAGCCGTACTTTCTCCCAAGGTTTTAATCAGAAAAGTGAAAGTGAATTGAAAAGAAGAAGCAAAATGATGTTTACAGTGCGAAAAAAATAATTACCAGTTCCTTTCCTAACTCAACAGCGGCTTCTTGATAGCTAGCTTTTTTGCCAGTACTGCTACCGCAAAATACACAAATTCTCTTAAACCTCGATTTTGTTTCTTCCATTACTTATTGTTTTATTTTCCTCTCCCTTTCCCCCGTCCGCCGTCGCCGGTGGCTCGCTTCTCTCCTTTGTTTTTTTCCCTGGTGAGACGATGAAGAAATGAGAGGGTTGAGAATGAGAACAAAGTGAATATTTGTTTAAATATATAATACTCTCAATTTCTCCCGTCGCCTATTTTAATTTTCTAATTTTTTTTTTAGCTGACATAAGAAAATAAATTATTAGTTATTTGAATTTTTTTTATTTTATGTATAAATTAAATAGAGAAATTAAAAATTAAAAATATTATTTTATAAAATTTAATTCGTATTTTTAAAGCATAAACATGATTTGGCAACAATAATGTTAAGAGGAGAAAGACAAAAGGCATATTTATTGTTAGCAGAAAGTTTCTAAAATTAAAGCGAAATAAAATAATCAAACTGGGTTATGGAGTAATGATAGTATGCGGCGCTTCTTGTTAAGATCGGATTATAAAATGATTCTGATCAATCACACAATTCTTCCACGCCGTACGATTTAAGAAAGCAAATATATGGTGAGCTGAACCATCCACGTGAACGCTGGTCAACTTCTTCAAAAAGAAGGTATGTAAACTTCAAGGTCACGATTCACTTCCATAACATGGACTAGAAGCACTGAATAATTACTCTACATAAGAATAATCATTCATTTATTCAACAGGAATTAGACATCCAGGAAAAATTGCCTAGTTTTTTTTATTGGACCAAATTTAAATTCATTTTTCGATTAGAAGTTGGTTCATATATAGTAAATTATATTTAACTAAAGTAAATAAAAATTTCAATTTTGGAATTTTATAGTTTTATAGGATCCAAATACGTGAATAAACTAAGTCTCTAATTTAAGTGACCGCAATTTAGTAAAATTGAACTAAAAAAATATATATATATATTTTTAAACTATTGGTTTCAAAATTACATAGAAATTTGAAGAAATTTATGTGGTTTTTTTTTTTTATGAAAATAAGCGATTTGTTTTACTACCATAACAAAAATAATTAAGCAATCAGTAAATGTGTTAGTTTTTACTAATATAATATATTGTCTTTGTTTATATTATATTTTAAATTGTTAATCTTACCGACATAATATATTAATTTAATGACATATCAAACAATATAAGATAAATTATTTTCTCCTTTTGCAAAATATGTAAAGAAGAAAAGAATAAAAAGTATCATAATTTTTTTTAGTTACAAATAATACCATATTATAACAAAAATTAAAAGATAATTTGCATAAAAAGTTTAATATAAATTTAAATGGGGAAAATTTCATATGAAATTTAAAAATGCTAATATCAGAAGTCATGTTAAATATGAAATTTGTTAATAATATGCATATATTTAGTAAAAGCCCGAAATATTAGTTATTATTTTAAACATGCTACTGTGGCAAATATAATTGAATGCCTAACTTTACCAACTATTAAAAAAAAAAAAAAAAATTAATCGGTTCTAACTTGTAAAGACAAGTAATTCTCACATCTCACCTTCAAATTTTATGATCCATATAATATTTATCGATTAATATATCGTTGTCATAAAAAAATCAATTAAATATTTCAATGTCACCGCTAGTCCACAACATTCCGTTCCCCAACTAAAATTTTATTCTTTTCTCTAAAATTATCATATTAATACAGAAAATTTAATTAAAATAGATGTTGAAAAAAAAATCATACATACCATTCATTTACCAATAAATAAGCAACCAAAAAAAAAACTGATATAATATTCTTTAAATAAAATTTTAAAACTAATACAATGAGATATTTCGGAGAATCAATGGGGAAATCTATGGAAATCTCTATTAAGAATAATTGGGGTCGAGAGAGGGACAGGGATGGAGCTATATTTCCGTTTGTGTATGACGATTTTTTTTTTTAAGGGATTCCCCTTCTCTGTGGACAAATCTCCAATGGAAATGAAAAATTTACCTTGTTTACACATGTGATGCAAAAAACTATAATAATTGCAAAAACAGGTTGATTAAATGATGTAAGAATAATTAATAAAAAAATTGTAAGAATAAAAGAAATAAAGCATCTCAAAATCATCTATTAATGATGTTGTTGATAAAAATAGATTGTCAGTTTGTCAAATAAATTTGTTTTAATTAGTTAATAAATAGATTCACATTTATTTGGTTAGATTTATCAATTATAACTTGCAATTTTTTATATCAAAGAAATCGGATTGCTCTAATGACAAGTTTTGATGTTTTAATTTTGTATTGATTTGCTTATGTCTTTAATCTTGTTGAATAATTATTTTATGTAGCTGCATTTTGTCTTATATAAAAAGCATGCAGCTCACGTGTAAACCCCCAACTTTTTTGGGTGAGCCAGCCTCTAAACCTCCTGGAAGGTGAATTAATTTATTTAATTACAGCTTACTTTATTTAACTAAAATACCTCTTATATAGTTGGTCCGTTTTATTTTATTTTTATTATAAATTTATTTTTAAAATAAAAACTTTATATAATAATAATAATAATAATAATAATAATAATATATACTATCATCGGATTTTTGACTTTATAACATTACAAGACAAAAGAGTTAGCTATACATTAAATTAAATTAATTAACTTGTGTTAAGATAATATCTCCTTTATTATTGGAGAAGTACAAATCATTATAAGATAGCTAAGAATTAATTATGTAAGCTAAATTTATTGTAGGTTTTTGCTTTTTGACTCTATTCCTTTTTCTCACAATTAAGTTTTTAATTAAGAAGTACTTATGTATTAAGATATACATTAATTAATTAGATAATTATTCTATGAATTAAATTAAGTTGATGCCCGTGAATTCCATGAGATTGCTTTTGATATAGTTTGAAAATTGATGTGCTAACCTCTTACTTAAAATGATACAAAAACCAGCTGTTTTTAGCAAGGTCTTCATATATCTAATTTTATACATACGTAAGAAGTGATCTCATGCCAATATTTTCCATAATAAAAATATACAATTTTTCAGCACAACAATTTTAAATTTAAATAAACAAGGTGATGTTATGAAGTATAGAAATTTCATTAATAAATATAATTGTACAAACTTTATCCTTTATATTTTCTTATAAATTTGATTAAGTGATGTTATACCATCTACCAAAAGAAAGAAAAAAAAGTGATCCTATACCACTTAAAGTGACCAAGTTATCCCAAAAGAGCTTATAGGCAAGACACATGAGTAATATTATTATCTCTAATCTTTTTAGAAAATTACCTACATTGAAAATAAATAAGACTATAAAGTGACATATAAATGTAGATTCGTGTTAATGCAAGTCAACTAGTTTTGTATTTCATGTGTCAAACTCCACAATTTTCTTAATTATGAGCTGAAGAATGCTTAATAACAAAAAGATCCATACTTGTATTCAATAGTACGCTTGGATGAAGGTGAGATGAGAATTTTAAAAGGAGATGATGGAGAGCAAGCGGAGACTAATTAAAGTTACTGCATGAACCTTGCTTGGATGGAGGTGGAGGATTTATGAGGTTAAATAACCTTGTGATATTTGCTTCAAAGGTTTTTTAAAGCAAGCTTTCATAAATATAAGAGAATTAAATTAGTAAACCTCCAAATTCTACCTATTTGGTAGGATTGAAAATGAGGTTGTCCTAAACTTAAATTAACCTTTATTTAAACTCAAAGTCATTTCCTTTTCAAATAAACTTTTTTCCTATGATTAGCTGACTAACCTTCCATTATTAAACCTCCCATCACCTAAGTAGGCCCTAAAGAACTAGTCGAGTTACATGTTATGAATTTGGATCTCAAAAGAGATAGGTTAAGTAGTGTTTGATAAGGGCGAAATATTAGTTCAGACCTAGGTGCACTAGGAATGGTATTGAAAAATAAATGGACACGTATTAAAAATAAATGAAATTAAAGAACGACATATAAGTGGTATAGATTGGATTTTAACACAAGATAATTAGTTTTATGTTATATTGGCTCAACCTGATACATATGTTCACTGATACAGTTAGGTCCAACAGTATTAAGATTCACATGGTCTCTATAATGACACAATCTCACATAGAAATATTTCTTAGCCTGTAAAGCGCGTAGGTTCACACAAATTTATTCTACCATATCTTTATATTTTTAGATTTTAACTTCTTGTACTTGAGTTTATCAAGTCTTTTAATTGGCGTGGCTTTGAAACGAATTCTGGTGATATTTATGCCATTTTTTTATTTTTTATAATTTTTTTTATTTCTTTCGTATTATTAATTAATAAAAAATATATGCATTAAATTTTTTGAACTTTGACACCAAAATTCATTGTATTTTAATCAATCAATGTGTAAAATTTCATGTGAAAATTTGAAAGATAAGAAAGTTTTTAGAAAACTGTGTTGAACAATTAATTACTTTTTATTAACAATGCAAAATCACAGATCCAAGTTTCTAAAATTTTAAACGCCATAATTATATAAAAAAAAAAAAAAAAGTTTGCATTGTATTTATTGAATAACAACAGTCCAAGGAAAGAAGAAGAGATCAACGTCCCATTTGTGAATTGAAATTAATTTAAAAATAAAGCATTGTGCAAGTTATAAATGAGAATAAGGAAAATGCATTTACACATGTCAATGATTTGAAATAAATATTTAAGCTAATAGATATTGTTTATTTGTAGCTTATTATTATTGTTTTCGGGATTTTCTCTTTACGTGAATGGTCTCTAGGTTTGAATTAGACACAGGACCTCTCTGTTATGAGTTGTAATTAATTAACAAATAGAGCTGTTGATATTTGAATCTCCAACCTTAATGTTTAAGAAGTTTTAATATTATATCATGAAACCATTTAACTCAAAGTTTTAAGTTGATAGGTAATGATCACTTATAACTTTTATTATTACCTCTAATAACATAAAAATCTCGTTTAATTACAAATTGAAAAATACAACTAAAAAAAAGCCAAATTTCTTTTCCTTTCTTTTTAATTATAATTTATTTTCTTTTAACTTGTTTAAGAATATATAGTTTTATTTTTTATAGACATATATATATATTTTTTATGTAATAAAGAGTCAGGTAGAATTTGAAATTAAAAATTGCAAAACTTCCTTTAAAATAAACAGATAGTTTCTTAATTGAAAATCAATAAATAAAAACTTTAATGTGTATTTACGTACTGTTCAATAAGTTGAGAAGAGAGGTCCATAGCTAAAGGAAGGCGGGTGACCCAATGTAATCATAATCGACCACAAACAACACACGCCCATGACTTACCTATATAGAAGATGGATTCCCAAAACGTTACTACATCACTACCACATTTATTAATTAATTAATTAACTGCTCCTTTCTCCTGCTTTATTAATATCAGATCAATTATACCAATTAGTTGGTTGGCCGAGTTGGGATCTAACTATTCTACATTAGCTAGTTATAATGATAATATATCACTAATAAATTTAAGGCGATATCTTCATATTCGATGGTGTTCATCGTACATAATTAAATATGTATAGAATCATATCATTACATCAATCATACTTAACGAATTATGCGATAATTTTTAAGGTATAAATATCTCCTGTGGTATCTAAGGGGAACTTCAATCTACAAAGTACAATAAGATTAATTGATATAATAGAATTGATTCCCAGGAATCCGATTCTTGGAGTAGGAAGATACAAAGACACATTTTTCTTTCCCTTTAAACATTAGTTTTTCTTTTGGAAAAAGTAGTTATTCAATTAACTTCTTCTTTCTATTTGCATATAATGAATAAAACCATAAGTAGTTAGTTGATACATTAAACGGGTGGGATCTCATCAAGGGTGATCTGTACAAATCTCGAAACTCTATCATGTTTTGAATACAGACCATAATTATTCAGCTGTCAGATCATGAAGAGATTCTGTGGGACTCGAGAATATTAGATCTAGTTATGCAAATGAGCACATACGTGGATTGAATTCACACAACACAAAAACAATTAACTTAAGTTAAAGTCGAATCTACACCACTTATATGTAATTCTTTAATTTCATTTATTTCCAATATTAACGCAAAACTCATCGTTTTCATAAATATATATATATAGAATGATTTTCTCTGTTAGTTAATTTGGCTCATTTCGACGAAGTTAGTAAACTTGGTAGTAAATTTGATTCTACAAAACACATTTTTGATAATTTTATTTGCATACTGAGATAATTTAAAATATTTATGTCATTCAAGTATTAGTTGGTAAATCATAATCTGACCCAATAATTTACATATTATATATAATCAAGACAATCTAATCTGGTTGAAAACCTATTCAATAAAACTCTAATTCACAATTTGTTAACGAGGGATGGGATGTATTATTACGAGCTTCCAGTAGAAAAGAAAAGAAAAACATGGCCCAATGGCCATCATTGGATTTAAGGGGAAAAAAAACAGAAGAAGAAGAAGAAGTGAAGAAGAAACACAGGTTCCAATGGGAAAGGTAGAAAAAAACAAGACACAGGAATTGTCATTGGGAAAACCAAAAAAACAAAATCACTCACTCATCACTGTTTCTTCTTTAATCATTACTCTTTCCTTCTTTTTCCAATATTTCCTGTGATTGATTTTGACATCTTCTATTCTGTTGTTGCTTAATTCATTTCCTTAATTTAAATTAATTAATCGTTTTGGATATGATGATGTGAAAAGGAAGAGGAGAATGGACGCACGTGCGGTGCTACCAGCCGCCGGCAAAACAAGAAATAGGCGAGGCAGTAGCGGTGATTGATGGATGGAATTGATGAATGGACTAAAGCCTTCGATGTTTCTCGAGATCTTCAATTCCTTCTCAACTCCATCCCTATTTTACATTTTTGTGCCTTCTTCTTATTTACATTTACATACCCACAAATTAAATGATTTTTTTTTCCCAAATTATTAGATGATTTATTAGTTGTCCTTTTTTTGGGCTAATAAAATACTATGATGTTTTTCGTCAAACTGTGGTTTGAGAATGATACAGATTTTAATATTTTGGATAGTGAAAAAGAAAATATTAATGGGATGTAAATTAAAAGAGTAAATTGCTAACAGAATATACGTCAAAATAGTCACTTTGACCCTTATGTATTAAAAATGTGTCACTTTGTATAATCTATTGAGTTGAAATATTTGCCTCGTAATCTATTGTAATTGATATATATTTGGCTCTTAAACCCTGAATCTATGCTATATATAATAATCAAAGCAAAGAGAAAATAAAGTGAGTTGTTTTAGAAGCATTTTAGCTTAGGTGTCAATTTGAGATAAAAAGATATGAAAAAAAAAAAAGAATCTGTTTTCAAAAAAGATTATAACGTATTATTAATTTTGTAAAAGATAAGCAATTCTTGCCATTAAAAAAAAGATAATCAATTCTTCAATTAATTAATTTATTTTTCTAATTACTACTACATGCGTTAATCTCTCACTAAGATGTCAATTTGTGGAAGAAAATACGAAAAGAAAAAAAGAAACTACTTTCAGAATTACAATTATAACATAACGTATAATCAATTTATATAAGAGATAATTAATTCTTCAATTAATGGACTGTATGAGAATGAGTCGCTAAGTATATAACAACTGAATGCATAATGTAATTTATTATGAATATGATTAGATTGTGTCCCTTTAGGCTGCTAGATTAGTTATACTTGAAACTTCCATTGTACATTTGGAAAGGTTTGCTATCATAATCAAATAACCAATAATTTTATTTTCCTTCGTATATAAAGATTCAGCTGTAACTGTAATAATCTAATCTTTTGTTTTCCTGTTAAGTAAACAAGCATAATATTATCAGCATTAGGAAATGAGTGACGACCCCAAATACTTCACAGGAAGTATGCCCTCAACAAAATTAAGATAATGCAAAGTAATTCTGAAACATCTCTGAATTCCTGCCGAATACTGATAAATAATCTCCGAATTCCTGTGATTTTGTTCAGATAAAAATATAATTTTACAAGAATTCATGACTGAATTTTGGTCTTTATATAGCATTTCCTTAATTTTCCCGATTACAGTTACAATTATTTGTAACCTAAAGAGGTATATACACCCATATTAATAGTAGATGTTCATTTTTTATTAATTTGTTACTTTTTCAATCAATATATTTTGCTAAGTATGATTACTTCTTTGTTGAAAACTTTCAGTTATAGAAATGTAAAGGAGCAAGAAAACAATGATAACTCAAAGCAAGGTAAAACAATTAATTATATATATCATATTTTAACATTAGTATGACAAATTTTACACTTCTATGACAATTTTCTGGCAATTGCTACAAGTCTAATTATATATAGAGAGAGAGAAATGGAACTACTTTACTTTTTTCTAATGAAATTAAGCTTTTCGGGTTTAGCTATGAAGCAAAAGTGATTATTTAATATCTTGAGATCGTTAAAAGGATAATCGACATATGATTGCAATTTTCTATCAAATATATACATCTTAAGTTTAGATACTACTCAGTTTTTGAGAATAATTACGAAAAGTGAGGTTAATTGTAATTTAATTAATTGATACAATAAAAATTTATTATGAATGGATAAAAAACAATTATATATATAATACTGCAAGAAATATGAGATACGAGGACATTGTTACTGGAAGTATAAAAATTGATGCTATATCATTAGGCAGCAATAAAAAACAATTGTTACTACTATTGATATATGACAAGTTTTAGATTTTGATATTATATTAGCTTTTTGGTAACAAAATTTATTTGGTAATGAACATAATTTATGTTAAAAATTAAAACACATTATATATCCGCGCAACGCACTAACAATCGACTAGTTACATATAATTTGGAAGAAGAAAAGATTCTCACAAATTAAACTGCATTACTCGTACGTTTAAACCGGTCAAACTATGTCAAATATTCTATCCTTACGAAAAAAAATGGGGGTAATTGTGCTCAATTTTCATTGGCACAACTCAAATATAATCTATTCCAATATGCCAGTGGCCAAATATCACAAATCAATAAACAACGATCGGAATTACACATTTAGAATAGGGTATGGTCCAAAAAATTATTTTTTTGTCTATTTATTACAAAAATAAATTTTTTATTATTTTTTTTCTTAAATTTATATTATAATTCATCCATAATTTTTTTTTAAAAAAAAACTAACAATAGATGTTATTATGAATGTTGTTAACTTTGTATTTTTTGTTAATCTTTTTGAGATGAAAAATTCAGAATTACAGTGTTATAAAGTTTTACTCTTAATTTTATATTTGTTTAGTGAAACATGTTCTATGACAATAATTTAAATTTTTATGATTACATAAAAGTTAATAAAACAATTAATCAATATTAAAGATATCAGAATTAGGTGGAAAGAAAAAGTAAAAAAAAAAAAAAGAAAAAGTTGACATGTTTTATAGTAATAAATAAGGTAAAGGGCAATTTTTTTTACTATAAGTTCTTCTATCAAAATACATTCAAAATTCTTTTGAATCAATCTATTTTACAGTAAAAAAGTATGATATTATTAAAATTATCCTTACAACCAAAGCATTCAAGAATTAATTGGACTTTGGAAATTTTATTTTTATACGACACTAATCAATAGAAAGGTAAATTTTTTATATGCATAGTATATGGTTTTATTTTAAAAAATAAAATTTGAGTAGTATTATAATGTTAAAATAATTTTAGCAGAGTAATTAACAAGTTTGAAAAGAATTAATAGTTAAGATTATAAGTGGAGGAAAAACGTGGAATAGAGAATTGTAGGAAGTAGACAAGCAGATCTGGAGCTAGATATTCATCTAATCCTTTTTTTTTTTTTTTTTTTTTTTTGAAGGATTCCATTGACATAGTCTTCTTTCAATTTAATTAAACACAAGATTTTTATTCTCTTACCCTCAATTATTTAATTAAGATTCAAGATAATAATAGCACCTTTTTAGTTTTATTATTTTTTTTCACCAAAACTAAAATAATGTCTGACTTTATTATTTCTTCAAAACAAAAGTGTTGATGTGATCTCCTCATTCAAAGCAATTAAATGTTCCTTTTCTTCTAATTATTTGGTAACATGAAAATGTCAACATCCATATGTAATTTACTTATTGAAATTGAAAAAGGTATATCCTACCCGTAAAAGCATAATAACTTATAAATTACTATCATCCATTTTTTTAATATTTCTATAATGAATTTAATTGTCAACTGCGTACGAAATTCATACATTTCCATCTAGCTCTAACTAATGGCTTATACAAGTTTGGAAGTACAGATTATTCCTTTTGGTTTTTAATTAATTAATTAATTAATAGAAATTTTGGTGAATTATTCGTATCTAACAACAGACAATCAAAATAATATATATACAAATCTCTGAATCTATGTAAGCTATATGGTTGAATAATTTATCTAACTGGCATAAAAAGCTAGCCAGGAGAAAGAAGGGCTGACTGACTGTGATTAGGTAGGGTATTAATAACTTTTAAACAACTGCCTTTAACTTAAGTAATTTATAAATGTTTTTATCATGCTCTGCTCTGTTCAAATAGCTTCGTAGATAAATTTAATTCAAATCTTGCCGTACATCTGACACTGTAGAATTAATTATTTGAAAACAAAACATCTCAATTATTTACGTAAATTGGCGAATTAAACACAAACCTTCAATTAGTGTGTTTACGTAAAGGTGAAGTGCTCTATCAAGCACACATTCTATGGGCTATGACCCAAAAGAAAAAAAGAAAAAGTACTTTTATTAAGAATTTTTTTTTTTTCTAGAATTTTATTAAGATTTTATTAATTGCATGTGTTATGAGTTAAAATAGTTAATTTTCATCAGTTTCTTGCTTCTACATTTCACTTTTTTCAAAAGAAAATAAAATAATAATTAATACCCCACATGTCAAATTGAATAATAAAATACTTATTTTTAACTAACTAATTATTCAAACATATATGCTCTTTTCTAGGAAAAAGTCCTCTAGTCCCAAACTCAATAATTCATTTTTGCCTCTAAAACAAGGCTTTTACCAATTAAACGTGAGCCACGAAAAACTTTAATTCTTTTGTTAATTAAACAATTAAATTTTATTTAATAATATGATGAATTAGTACATTATTTAAAATAATATCCATAATTAATTATGATCAGCCAATTTTTTTTTTTTTTTTACAACATTAGTAAATTTCATAAATTCAAATCTGTATAATACATTGACATAGATCTATCGGTGATAATACCAAATAAATCCAACAAATTTTCCTACAAAAATTGAAATAAACATGATAATAAATACAATAAACACCAAATTGGTGAGGAAAATAAACCACAAAAATACATAAACTAAACACGACAAAAACATAATAACTCTGCATCTTCTGTTTTGTGGAACTCTAATCAGCGAAAGTTTCAGTGTTAGGCCTTTGTATTGTTAATCTAAACTAAGTTGCAGTGGGTTTATCCAACTATCAACCTACTAATAGTCCATTAGAGTCCTAATTTATGATCCGTTTTCGCAAGTTCTATATTATTGGGCTACCAATTAGTCCATCATCTTTCTAATTTATTCATGATCCATTTACACAAATTCTAAAGGGGAAATTACCCCATTTGTCTATAGATTTGTAATATTTTTTATTCTAGCATCCCATGATTTTTGCTTTTAAATTATAAGTAAATTTATTTTTTATTTAGCCCAATAGTAGACCTATCACAATTTTTTAAATATTATTATTGTTTTTTATATTTATTCATTTTTTATGTAATTAAAAACTTCATTATCTTTAAGAGGATTTACTTATTTCTTACGATTTTGATCCTATCTTATTTTAGTAGGTATAATTTTCTATTATAAAATAGCCATTAAATTCATATAAAGAAGCTATTGAGTTCAATTATTCTGTTTTCCTCTATTTTTGGCATTGAAGATTTTCTTTTCATTTCAAGCAATCCAATGACGTCTTAGGTTCATTCTTGTCTTTTTTTTTTTTTTATCTGATTCTATTCCAAAAGATTCAGTTTTGTTCAAGAGTTTTACACTAGTGAAGAAAAGATATTAATTGTTGCTTTTTCTATCAAATTCTATTTCATCCATCTGCTTATTCTCTTTATTAGATTTCTGATTTCATCAAACTATCATTTAATTTGAAGGTTAATAATTCCGCTTTTCATATTCATCATTTTATGATTTCATTGATCACTTGCTTTCAGTATAAATATGAAAACAGAACCTCAATTCATTTCCTTTTACAACCTCAACTCACCCTTTTTTTTTTTTTTTACTTACAACCTCTATGGTATGTATATTAGTTGTATATTTATTGTATGCATACTATGAGTAATTATATATATTTGTCATATATTTATCACTATTCAAAGTATATTAGAAGTGTATTTTGAGTATATTGTAAATATATTACCGATATATGATGAATATATTGTAAACATATATGTTCGATGATTTTATAATACTATTATTATCATTATAGATTCAAAACATATTACAAGTATATCATGAATAGACTGTAAAAATGTTTGTGTAATATGCTAAATAGATTTATAAAATATCACCACATGATGTTTTAATACATCATTTTAATTGCTTTTTATTTAGTATGCTGGAGAACATAATTTGGCCATTATTACTTAATTATTATTGTTTTTTTTTTTTTTTTTGGCAGCTGTGTTTTATTAGAATTCTATTTTATTATACTGTAATTATCTAATGATTATATTTATTTTATATTTTGAAAATATTGAAAATGCTATTATTGTGCCACAATATTAGGAAACATAATTTTCATATATTTGGATATTCTAAATATTATAACTATGAATGGGTTATTAGAGAGATTTTTTCTATCAAACCCGTTAATAAGCTAAATATCCCAATTCTAAATCCAATTTAATGGTTGGGTTTATGGTTTTCGGTGTCCGAGATGTTCCTATTGTTGACTCGTAATTGTGCTATTGATTGGGTAACAACTTTGCAGTCTTTACAAATATGAGTTGCCTCCTGCAAATATTCAAAAATTGGCTTTCATCCTTTTACTTAGCAAAACAAACTATCTAATTATAAATGAAAATTTTAATTAACAATAACCGGTTGTTACTTTTCTAATGCACATATTTAACCGGTCAATTTGATAAGCCTATAAGAATGATAGAAACATAAACTACACAACCATGTCCGATATTTTCTTGGAAACACAATTTTCAACTTCATTCAATAAACAAAAACAACTCAAGTATCTGTAGACATGTTAACGGGGTAGATTGTCCACCGAATATTTAATTGGATATACCAAGTGTAAACACAATCTCCAAATTCCAATATTGATTTTCACACACAGATAACATTATATACCACGGGTATTTTATAATTCTCCCGGGATTGGATATTTACATAAATCCCTCGGTACTTATCACTAACATTCATATCTTGGGTTTTTTTTTTTTTTTTTTTAAGTCTTAACTAGTAAATTAAAAGGGCTATTCTCGCAGCTGGTATTAAGAGCATTATACAGTGCCATCTTGTGGTACACCGTAATATGTTAATTTTTATATATAAAAAATGAAAAAGATGAATAAAGTTCGACTGCTTACAATTTACATACACATAACAAATGTATTAACTATGACTTTGGAGCTGCAGTTTATAATGTGAAATGTGTTCTCTGGGTATTCAAAATTAGTTAGTTTATATTTATATTTTAATCATTTAATCTGTATGAAATTACAGTCCATTTTTATTATAATCATTATTTTAGTAATTTTAATTTTTTACAGACATTATTTTACTGATATACATATTATCAATAAAATATAGAAAAAACATTTAAATTCTTCTAAAAATAATAAATTATGATCAAATTACGTGAGAATATATTGAGAAAATTATGTGCTAAAACTTGTAAACAAATTGTTACAATCTAAATAAAAGGGCTGGGCCTCTTTTGCTTGCCAGATTGGGCCTACCAGGCTAGAGTCGGCCTCTTTATAACTGCATTACGCTGAATATAGCAAAAAGCCTTTTTAAGGCCCATGAACCCGCTAGAGGACTAAAAAGCCTATATTTAAGCCAGCGCCAGGGTCCCATCTTTACATTTCTGTTATTTCTTGTTTAACTTTGCCATCAGAGCGATAACAGAGAATATAACCCAAACTCACAAGGATGAAGCTCGTGTTAAGGTCAAGCTTAATTTCTAATATCTTTTCTTTTCGTATAAATTGTACATGCATTAAGCTGAAAACCGGAAAAAAAATCCAAGGATACAAGATTCCAAACAAGAGAAGGACAGTCACTATCTGCAACACCATTTCCCCCGAGATGCATCATAATTTAATTTAATAGTACCACTCGGAGGAGGTGACCATTGCGATGGAGGATGAAGAGAATAATTACCAAGATTTAATGGAAAAGGGACGGACTACTTGCCATTGTAGAAGGTAAATTCCAATTTGTGATATTTTAACTATGTTTTGTTTAAATAGCATAAAATAGATTAATTTTTTCAAGCGGTAGCAGTATTTTATTCAGTATAATTAGATATTGGTACAAATTGATTTTCACTATTCAGCATCTTAGCTTGATTAAAAATTACTGTGCTAGTAACTAAAAGAAATGATTTTCTAGTGGATACGTAATGCGATCAATTATATATTCCTTAAGAAAAATATTTTGATTTTATGGTACGTAATAATTAAAGTGTAGCATTCATGACTACATTTCTACATGAATATGTACCGTTGGTGACTAATTATTAGTTATATCTTTAAAGTGTGGTATTAGGCCAAATACATACGCGGCCTCTTAAACTTTTATTTTTTAGCCACTTGGCTCTCTTAACTATTTTAGCGACTTATCTAACCCCTCATCTAAAAGCCAAATACATACGTGGCCCCTTCAACTTTTATTTTTGAGTCGCTTGGGCCCCTCAACTATTTTAGCAACCTATCTAACCCTTATCTATTTTAAAGTGGTATTTTTAGACACTTGAATGATGATGTGTCGTATGACCTGAAGGTAAGAGAAATCTCAGTGCGGTTGGGATGAAGTTTACGATTTTACAAGGGTGATATTTTGTAAATATTATATAAAAAAATTATCTGGATTTTTTTCTCCCTCTCATCACTTTGGTTAAACTCTCTTCGTTCTTATTTGTTGTCTTTTCTACAATCATATTTCTTCTTTCTCTTGAGTTTTAGTAATTGTTGGGAAATCTTCACTTTGTAATAGTTTGTAATATTAATTAAATAGAAGATGGTTTGAAGATGGTTTCCAGCGTGTGTCCTGCATGTCTTTAGTCTCATACGCATGTAATGCATGGTACTATGTTGTGTCTGATTATGTTCACTCAAAGGTTTAAAAATACTACTTTAAAATAGATGAGGGGTTAGATAGGTCGCTAAAATAGTTGAGGGGGCCAAGCGGTTCAAAAATAAAAGTTGAAGGGGTTACGTATATATTTGATCTTTAGATGAGGAGTTAGATAGATCGCTAAAATAGTTGAGGGGGCCAAACGGCTTAAAAATAAAAGTTGAAGGGACCGCGAATGTATTTCGACTGTGGTATTATGTAATTTTATTCTTAATATTTTATATGTTGAATTAGTTTCTTTCGAAAATCTCTAAATTTCGGAATATTTTAAGATCACTTTGTTATAATTTTTTTAAAAAAAATTTTTAAATGTTTAAAAAAGTAAAGTAAATGTGATCATTTCTCAAAAAAGGAGAAAAGTATGTGATCATGAGAAATCATCTTAGATTCCAACACCAAATTCTTTAAATCGTTAAAAAGAACAACCACAGCGGAGATGGTCAATTTATTATATAACCCACCAATTCAGCCCAACCTCTGAAGTATGCCACGTCAAATTAATGAGCCAATCAATAATCACCAAAATGCTTTTTAACGGCTAAAAAGACTTAAACACCAGCCAGGTCAATTCCAATTTTCACACCGTTCCACAAGCACAAGCCTGAGCCCAAACTTTTTTTTTTTTTTTTGGATTAATATATCTAAAAATAAATTTACATTTGTTAGAAATATTTAATTTGGACAAAAAATACTTAAATGGGAAGTGCCCTGTAATTATGTTTTTTTTTTTTTTTTTCTTACAATTCTTTGAATTATATATTTTTAAAAAATAGAAATCCATATCCAGTGGGTGAGTTTGGTACTATTAACAATACTCTTACTATATTAAAAAACCCAACATATTCTACTCTACCGTTAATTTTGCTTTCTTCCTCTTTATATCTTCTTTCCCAGTCTCATTTCACCTCACTTATTTCTTCTTCAATGGCTTCTTCCTTTCTTCTTCTTCTTCCTTTGTTCCTCTTTTTTCAATTCCTTCTTACATCACAATCCCCAATCAAACTCTCCCTTTCTCCTACAACTATTCATCCTTCTTCTGATCCTCACAAAATCCTCAATCACTTAGCTTCATTATCCATCTCCAGAGCTCACCATCTCAAATCCTCCAAATCTAAAATCCCTCCCATCAATACTCCGCTCTATTCCCGCAGTTACGGCGGCTATTCACTCTCTTTAAGCTTCGGCACTCCTCCGCAGAAGGTGAACCTCATCCTCGACACCGGCAGCAGCCTTGTTTGGTTTCCCTGTACTTCGAATTATCTTTGCTCTGGTTGTAATTTCCCCAATCCTCATATTTCTAACCTCCCCAAATTTATCCCCAAATCTTCTTCTTCTTCCAAGCTCCTCGGCTGTAAGAATCCGAAATGTGAATGGGTTTTCGGATCTAATATCCAGTCTCAATGCCGTGATTGTGACCCTAATTCAAGCAATTGTACTCAGGCGTGTCCGCCGTATATAATTCAGTACGGTTTGGGTTCCACCGCCGGTCGTTTGTTATCGGAATCTCTTGATTTTCCGAACATAACTATCCCCAATTTCGTCGTCGGTTGCTCTCTTTTCTCAACCCGCCAACCAGAAGGAATTGCGGGGTTCGGTCGCAGCCCGGAATCTCTCCCTCGTCAATTGGGCCTGAAGAAGTTCTCTCACTGTTTAATTGCTCGCCGGTTTGATGATACTCCGGTTAGCAGCGAGCTTGTTCTGGAGACGGGTTCGGATTCCGGTGATACAAAGACTAAAGGGGTAAGCTACACGCCGTTTCAAAAGAATCCCGGAACAAACCTCGCCTTTCAGGAGTATTATTATTTAATGCTGCGAAAAATCATCGTCGGCGACCAGGATGTTAAAGTTCCGTACAGTTTTTTGGCGCCGGGAGCCGACGGTAACGGTGGGACCATAGTGGATTCGGGTAGCACTTTCACTTTCATGGAGGAACCCGTTTTTGAGCTTGTAGCCAAAGCATTTGAAAAGCAAATGGCCAATTATACTATTGCCGCCGATGTTGAGAAGCAGACCGGTTTACGGCCGTGTTTCGATATTTCCGGCGAGAAATCGGTTGCTGTACCGGAATTGATTTTCCATTTTAAAGGTGGGGCGAAGATGCAATTGCCATTGTCAAATTATTTCGCATTCCTTGATTTGGGCGTCGTCTGTTTAACGATTGTGAATGGTACTGGCGGCAGCAACGGCGGTGGTCCGGCGATTATATTGGGAAATTTTCAGCAGCAGAATTTTTATGTAGAGTATGATTTGGAGAATAATAGATTTGGATTTAGGCAACAAAATTGTGCATAACAATTACAATTGGTTAGATTTTAATTGGCATTATTATTGAAAATAAGACAAGGAGGAAGAGTTGACGGTGGTCATGGAGGCGCCGGCGGCGGAAACGGTTACAGGAAGAGTAGCTGTAGAGATGGTACTTTTACTTTATATTTATTCTTCTCGTTCTTAGGATATGGTAAAGATTGTTATTATTGAAAAATTGATCAATTTTTATTGAAGTCGTAATTTTTATTCTCTCCTGAGCAAAGGATTTTGTCATCATTGACTTATCTTTTTATCTTTTTCCATTAAATTTCTAGCTTCTTGGAAGCGTTATACAAGTTCTATAAAGTCAGAAAAAGCATTATACATTAATATAAATTAAAGAAAAAGCATTATTTAGAGTTCGAAGTCTTTAATTATTGGTAATATGGGAACTAAAAATTTCAAATCTTCGATTTAATTTGATAAAAATAGGAGTCCAAATTGAGAGTTACATTTCATTATGATAGAGTTGTATTTAGAAGTTAGCAAAAACAAACTGTGATCTTAGAATTTGGTTTTTAACCAAACTGAACCGAAACCAAATTCAATTATAGTTTGGGTTGGTCCAAACTAAACTGAATATATATTGGTTTGGTTTCAGTTTTTAAAAATATGGTAGTTTAGTTTTTAGTTCAGTTTAATTTTTGAACCAAACCGTATTTGGTTTACTCCTAGCTCCATTTCAATCTGAGCTGATAATGACTTTCGAAAAAGAGAATAAAATAACTCCCTTAATCATATACAAAACTTGAAACCGACACGTGTTTAATAGCAATGGGTTTATAGTTCATCAGCACTCCAATAATTATATTATTGTTAATGTAATTAAATCTTCAATAAAGATAGTTGAAAGATTTAAATAAGTATATGTAGATTTTTTTTTTTTAATGCAAGTAGGTAGGAGTCACATATACAGCCAGGCTAAGTGATATATATGTTACTCATTATTCTAGTCACATGGCACTTTTTCGTGGTTATGAAGATGCATGGTCAAGGTCTTAGTAAACTCTATATATATATATATTTTAGTATTGTTTTTATGATAACTTGATTAAAAAATTTTATCCCAAAAAACAAACTTAGTTGCAAAGAAGGTGATATACCAACAATATTTTTAAAAAGTTGATACAATCACTATTATATAGTAATAACATTTAACGTGTAATACTTTTTTATTTCTGTGAAACATTATAGTAACAATAGTTACATTTTTAGTAGCAAAAATATTTTGTTGAAAATTTAATATTTCTCGCATTAGTTTGCCCAACTCTAATTCAAAGGCAGGATGAATGGAAAAGAATTAATATATACTAAGTCACTATGCCTTCACTCTTCAAATCAGCTATTTTCAAGAACAAAATTATCAACTTTTAAGTAGTTAAAAAATGAAATAAAGCTGTGATGTATCTTCTTAGCATTGCAATCGATTATTTTATTTGTTTTTTCAGAATTCATAGGTGTGATCGCTTAATTACTTATTTCATCATGTGATCCAGTTATTATATATAGTATTTCGTTTTTATAAAAATATTACCACACTTGTTTTCATTAAAAAAGAAAATAAAAATACATATGCATAATTGTCTAGAAGAATGTTTAGCTAATGATGCAAAAAAACTAGGACCGGGCAAAGATTTTAATTATTCCACAGGCTCACAGTCTGAATTATCATGCACCTGTTTTGTATATCTAAACGGTGACATGCATGGTTTTTTTGGAATTCCATTCTCAAATCTCACCGCTTAAATGGTTTTGCCAACAATATTCTGTAACTATATAAATATCACATATTTCTTAATTAAATAAATCAGAAAACTATATAGGAAAAGAATGTTAACAATCCGAATTTTAAAGTTTTGCAAAATACAACATAATATTTTATCTATGTATATATGCATAATTAATGTAGATTTTTATTATAGTTAATTCCAATATCATGAGATTTGTAAGCAAAATAGGTGAAAATAATGTGTATATATTATAGTTGAGGTGTACATGGAATATTGTTAAGAACTTCAAAATTAGAGGTGCTCATCGACTGAATCATATTCCCAAGCATTTGTTGAAGGTCACATGCAATTGATTGACTCTAATAATACGTTTAATATTTTTTTTTTCTTAATTAGTATATTTAATTAGAATTTCTACCTACTTTTAAAGTTTCCATATCGAAGATATATAATTGTACTTTTTGTTTTACGAGGTATGGGCTCATTAGAGAGGTCAAATTTTGCAGAGAGTGCTGGGAAACAAGGACAAGTTTACTATTTTAACCTGTACTCCAAAATTCAACTATCGACGACTTGTCAAAAAAATAATAACTGTACTTATATATAAATATATAATAAATAAAATCTCTAATTTAATATTATTATTTTGATATTCTCTTTGTTACGTGGTTAAAACTATATTTCTATATGCACATTAGGTCTATAAAATTAAAGATGACAGCTCAAGTCGATAAAAAGTCAAATAAATAAATAAAACTTTTCAGTTAAATTTAAGCTATTTTGTTGAATTTATAAGCCATAAACCATAACAATTTGGAAACTGCATCCCAAATGGTGATCTTTAATTGATTGCCCCAACGATCTATATGTTCTATAATATGATTGGATTTGTAAATAGATTATTCCAATTAGTTGTATAATTTTAAAGAAAAAAAAAAACACAAAATTAACAGAACCAGCAAAAAATACTAAATTTGACATAAATAAAAAAGTTGTTCCACATTATTATTGAAAAGTTGTAATGGTATTGTATTAATTTGTAATAAAATTAATTTAATATATGTGTGCTATTATTAATAACAAATTTTGGCACTCACGGATATAACATTCACAGTGAGAAATTGTAATATACTAGAAACTAATTAATCATTAGTAATTTGAAGTTTATGGCCATATCATAGCCGCCTACATACAGACATTTATATGCACAGTCTGTAGAGATGGGATTGGTGGAGGGTCATTTCCTTCACTAAGAAGCAAACTTGGAAAAGGGGAAAAAAAAAAGAAGCCATCAATTCATATAAAACAGCAAACAAAAGTTAAAAAGGTGGCCAAAAATTTTATCAGTGACCTTCTACGAAAACCCACTTTTCTTCCCCTTAAAACACTCACAAAACCCCACTTGACTAGCTGGTTTTTGGATGTGTAATGTTGAAGCTTCTTTCTTTTTTCCTTAAAAAAAAAAAAAAAAAAAAAAAAAAAAAAAAAAAAAAATTAGAAGTTTGGTATTGCATTTTGACGTATATATGAAGTTGTGGAATCGTGTGATTGTGAATAAAAACAAAAGAAAATGGTACTAAAGCACATGGGCATGTAATTAAATAATTGGAATTTTTTTTTTTTTAAAAAAAAAGGGGTTTTATGTAAAAGAAAAAGAAAATATAGACTGATTGCAATTGTTTGGAATATATACTCACAAGCCATTAATTAGACGTAAAATAATGTGTCGGGGGATAAGTTAGTGCATTTGTCTTTTGTGACGTATGTGGGTTGGAATTTTTGGATTTTGGTGGGTTAGTTGGAACTTGTATCTATCACCACTATTGGTTGTATCATATATGAATCATAGATTTTCTTTTTAATGTCAAATTACTAAATTTAATTATATCATTAATTTGTTAATGTAATACAGTATTGGAATAAAGGATTATTTGGGAACATTTTAAGTTTTTTTTAATGCCTCTTAGGTGATTATTAATTGGCAGACATATGAAATAGTAAATTGCTGTTTAGTTTTAGTCCTCGTTAACTTACTAAATAGGCAAAAATTAATCGGATTTTTTTGTACTTTTAGTTCTAAGCCGTAACCAATTAATACATACGAGTAAGCATTTATTTCTTCATTTTATAATAACTATTTGTTTGAATATGTTGTCTATTTTAATAATTTTTAAACCATGAAAAAGCGAATTCCTCAAATTATTGGCCCATTGTATTTTGATAAATTTTGCACTACCAAACTATAAATATTAATCTTAGCTGTAATTTAGTATAATCATGGTAGGCTTTTATTATTGTTTTTTTTTTCAATATTGTTAAAGCTTAATATTTTTGCAGGTTGGATTGAGTTCCATGCCGTAGTTTGAATAAATTCTGTATTGAATCCATGACATAATTGTTTATCTACGAACATTTATTTTATTACAAAACCAAAAGAAAAAGATGAAAAGAAGAGATGAATAGCTGTTAATACCCGTCGGTTGTAATTCTTTTCCGATTACATTCTATGTATTTAAATAAATAAATAAAAAACCTCTGGGCTTAGCAAAAGAAAAAGACACTGAGAATTCTACAATTTCAACTTTTTTTTTTTTTAATAATTGTTCCTTAAAATCAGCTCACTGTTCTGTCTTTAGAAAGTCAAATTGTTAGAAAAAACAAGGAATGACATTAAATCTCATATTCCTACTCCTTTGGGAACCCATTAACTAATAGAACTCATTGTGCAGATAATAATTATTATAAAATGCTAAGTTTGTTATGACGGCTTTGCTGCTTCTGCAGCAGACATATCTGAATGCAAATAAATTCAGTTATTTCATTTAATAATGACTTTTCTAGCATGGAATGGACATGAATTTTAGCCTGACTGGGCGGTTATTAATTTGGGTAAAACAATTTGTCCGTATCCATGATTTTATATATCATACTAGTTAATTTTTTTATTATTTTTTTAATTTTTAAATATTTTTTAATTAATTTTTTTATCCCTTTATTGTATCAATAGTCAAATTAAACTAAATAATAATAAATTTACCCTTTATCCTATTTAATAATGTTAAAAATTTAATTTTTCTTATTTTATAATTTTTTTTCCACATAATCTTGGTCTTTCTAATATTGATTAATAGATTTATTTATTAATTTTATTTCATATAATTATATAACTTTAACTTAACCGCGTTGATACGATTTCATTAGAAACATAAGTAAATAATTATTTTAAAAAATATAGAGTTAGTAGTGAAAATAATTGTAAATATATATAAACTTTTTCATCCTAATGTATCTTATGATTAATATTGACAGCAATATATACATATATATATATATATATATATACACACACTAAGTTCTTTTTGTGTGTATATATGCTACCAAAATGTATTAGAAATTTTTAAATTAAAATTTAAAAATTAAAAGATAAATTTTTACTTATAACCAAGGGCAGTTTTGTACTTTTGTGTGTAAAAATGAATAGAATGACTAAACAGTTGATTAAAATAAAATTTAGGGACTAAAAAGTTAACAGAGGGACTGACTAGTACAATATGTATAACTATAGAGACTAATAAATTATTTACCCTATTAATTTTATACTATAAATTTGCTAAATACTCCATACATATTGGATACAGTCACCCCCTGAACTTTTGAGTTGGTTGGACCATTCGACCTTACAAAATTTTCGGCTAAGCCCAATCCATTCAGTTGAAGAAAACTCAAATTTCCATTACATTATTAATTATATCCTAATTCAATTCAGTGCACGTCAATAATGCAAACCAAATTATTATCGAATTTCCTCATTTTGCATAATAATTTGCTCAAGAAAAAAAAACTCATAATTATTGGTTCAAATACTAATTTTTCTCTCTCTTATCTACCACCGCTAATAATAAACAACTTATTTACATAAAGAAGACTTTTTTTTGTTAGGACCTTTTTTTTTTACTTCTAATACTGTTGTGGCATGAGTAGAACAGTAAATTATTAAACGGAATATTGCTCGTCTGCTTTGTTGATTTGATAAGAGAAAATATTCCAGCTTTTTATCCACTAATTAGGGCTTCATTATGTTAATTTTAGCAAACAGCTTAATTATGGTTAATTATTTGGCTAATTGTGATTGTTATCTTGATTTTTCAGCTTTTGGAGATCCCTAGGAGAAATCCCTGATAATCTACTGAAAAGTAGGTCAAAAGATGATGCTTGCTGATGCTGATGTTGAACTTAATTGAAAATGGCAAAAACAGACTGAACAGGCAGACTGCTGTAGAACAGCTTTTACTAAATCGGGAAATACTTTGTCTGAACATTTTGAAGACCAGATTCTCATTGGCTGAGCTGGGAGATATGATCAGAAGACCCTTTTGAATCTCTACTTTAGTTTATAGCTGTTAGATATTGCCACGTGTCACTTTGTGGTGTTTTGAGAGCTTGTTGCCCTAGTTTCTTGAGATTTTCTATATAAACTCTCATTTTTCTTTTGAAAGAAATCTCTCCCACCACCCCTCTACTCTTCTTTCTCCGCCTCCACTTAGTTTATGGTAGTTCTAGTTACGTTTTCTTCACTACTATCCATGGCAGAAGCTGTTCTAGCTATGGAGGAGTAGTCTTAAGGTGTAAACCAGCAGTGGCAGGAAGTTTGTTAGTACCTTTTATGTTAATTTAAGTGCATTTCAGTTTATGCATGTTTATCTTGTGCGTTTGTTGCTTAAATGAGTTTGATCACCTCATACATGGCATGTTTAGTTAAGTATTCTTGCTTTACACGTGGAAATACAAGATTAGAGACATATATTGAACTTAGTAATGGCTTTGCTTTATATGATTGGGGTTCATGTTGGGACAACTCACATTGATACTTTCTTTGCTTGATGCATGTCTTTAGATGTTAATTGCAGAGAATGCTCTGGTTGATTATTTGAAGGTATAGAGTTTAGGAGAATTAACTGTAGAGAATGCTCTGGTTAAACTGATCCTATCAATGTTAGAGGAAGATACCCTTTTGCATGAAAACTGAAATCGCTTAGATTGCATATAGCTACAAGTTGTTCCATGCCTTGTTGTGTTTACTCCACTTGTCATCATTGTTGTTTGCAGATTTGTCTTCAAGTTAATTCATTGTTATGATATTTGTTTGAATCAGTTAATTTCCAGTAGATTTTAGACTTAAAACTTACACTGGATAATTTCATCATAAATTTTACCACAAGCTGTTTCAGTCTTGTACCATTTATGTTTTGCAAATACTAAACCTAGATCCCTGTGGAATACGATATCTGGACTTACCATTTATATTACTTGTTGATCCTAGTGCACTTGCTAGGTATATTTTTACATATAGGCTTAGCCCGCAACATGATTTAAAGGTCTCAAAAGGGTAAAAGGCTTAATTCTAAAATTAAACCCTTAAATGTCGTAGCTTTAATGGTTGATCCTGCATAAAAGCTTTAATCCTGAGATTAAAGCATTGAATCGATGGTTGATGCTTCTAAGTAAGGTACCTGTTGCAATAATGAAAAATGTTCTTTGCACAAATATTTTTATGCTAGAATCTAATGAAATTAGACGATGCAGTATTTCTTCTCCCACCTTATACCATTGAATGAGAAACTATTTATAGTCAAGTATGGAAGTTACCTCAAGAAAATCATGTTTTGCAGTTATTTTATAACTGTAAAAAATGTAGGTGATAACTACTCTAATCAAATAGCATAGTTAACTACTCTAATGAAATAGCATAGTAATAAGATATATGAGGGTTGACATGAATATATATGAAAATTATCAAATACAAAATAATTAAACGCGAAAATAAAAATAACCTCGTACCATTGTTATGTTAATCTTGATTTCTAGAACTTTGAACTGTGAGGAATGTAAAAAAAAAAAAAAAAGGATTCTCTGAGCTGTTTAATAATCATTTGGATGATGCATTTATTGAGAAATGTTCATCGCCGACTTACAAGAAGTTTCTAATACTACACACTAATTAATTATTTAGCGAAGCTCTACAAATTTGTCTAGTAATTATTGCCGACCAAAAACTTGTGGTTGAAATGGTTTTGATCACCGACATAAAATGCTATATAGTATATATAGTTGATGAGGTTTTGTAATTGGGTGAGAGTTGTGAGTAAGGAAGTTGGTGAGTAAACAATTAATTAATAGATAGTCTACATATAAGTGTACGAGTGGATGAGTTTGTGTGAGTAGCAGTGTAAGCCGTGAAGAGTGAATAATTAACTTTGTAAAAGTTTCAATTTAATTATAATAAAATAACTTTTTTCATGTAAGTTCTCTACAATATTTAACAGTATTTGCATAATGAAGAAATCTTAGGGCCCCATTAATGACAAACTTATTTATAGAGGGGAACATATGTCCAATTACGTCCTCTAATTTTGAAACAACAAAAATTATATGCACTTACTGCACTCGTTATTCTAAGTTAAGTGGATTATTTTCTAATTGGTATTAAATGTGTATACTTCAACTTGACTTGAAAACTCTGATTTATACGACTTAAAAACTTTATCCACTTAGTACAACCTTAATAATATATAAATACATTAGGTATTTGTTCTCTTAAAAGAACAAAAATCTAGAAATCACGTTTCACTAATTAGTTATTAAAAAAAGGTTTTTCCCACAACTAGCTTCAAATACAAATATTCACACATTAAAAAGGTTTTTTGGTTAGTATTTATTAAAAATATAAGTTTTATGTATTTTCCTCGCTAAAAACCGGACTTTCTACATAAAAGGCTACAACAAGTTTTAATAGAAAAAAAATGAAATTATGATAGTGATGGCATCCGGATATTGTGATGACGGGTCTATCATCCGAGTATCGTAATACCATGTTTCCCGTCCGGATCTCCGGAAGGCGCATAGCCGGTCCTGAAGGCAGGGTCTGGATCGACTTGCTTTTGCCTGATCAGGGATTCTAGAAGGAAGGAGACAAAGTCCATGTAAGAGTCTAGTTGTTGTGTTGTGATTGAGGAATGACACGTGTCTTACATGGAGTCCAGGGTGGTGGTCTCTTAGTTTGACCAGGATAAGAGTTTTGGAGTATTCCTAGTTCAAGGCAAACTCTACCACTGACCTTATAAAAGAAGGGAGCGTAGAGATAAATCGATTCATTTCAACCAAACTGACTAAAGTTAAGCTAATATAGCCAAAGATTAACATAATCAGCGCTGACTTAAACATCAGTGCCTACCTCAAATATTATCGGTGTCTCATTTTTACTATATTGCAGGAACATATCCAGATCCGGTCCGGAACACCTCAGACTCGAATCTCTAGAAGGATTTAAACAGAATCCATCAGATAGTAGTATGTATAAAAATTAAAATACAATGGTCGCTGTGCAATATTTGCGAGCATTTGCATGGTATTTGTAGAAAAATACAGGTAATGAAGTTGTTTCATCTCTTTTATTGTTCATTAGCTTGTAGTTAATTTTTTTTTTAATCCAAAATCAGAATATGAAAAATGAAAATAAGGTAATACTATTGACAAAGAGCGCATTTGATGTTGTTTTCCCATTTTAGGAAGTTGATTTTTTTATTAAAAGAAGATGAAAGAGATGTTTGTTAAAATATATTTTGAACGTTTTAGTACTTTTTAGAGAAACTAGAAAAATAAATTTTATTTGAAAGCTATTTTTCTATCCAAAAGTTATTAAAAGCATTCAAAAGTGTTTTTATCAACAACAACCCTAGCCTTAATATTGTATCCTTTTGATTATCTTAAAAAGGATACTGTAGAACATAATGATGGAGGGATTAACTTCCTCTCCTTAAAATTTTTTTTTTTCTAAAGCACCACTATGACTTGAAAAATCTTTTTTTTTTTTAAATAATAAATTTTATGAAGCTACAAATGACGTAAATTTCTGTACAAAATGGTATATAAGACTGAATATGGGCTGAGCTTAAATAGCCCAACCATGGAAACCATAGTTCGGGCCCAACATATTCTTGACCCATCGCATCAAAAGAATTCCAGTTATCCAGTAGCATTCCATGTTTACGGAAAATACAAAACGACGTCGTTGCACCTTCGCAGCCGTTAAAACGCCGTTAATGAAATGATTCGTTGTCGTAATAGACACGTCATCCTTTGCCTCCCCAACGCGAATTTCAAAAACCAATAAGAAAACGTTGAAGGTTGGCTACCCGTCAGTAAACCACCAAACTGCCAAACGCAACTCGCGCGGAACATTCATTGTTCTAATCGGAATCAATTCATCCCTCCAAATGGAAAATTTCGCACTCTAAACAAAGCTAATCATCAATTCAATTTGGCCGCAACCGCCAATTTTTGTTAGATCCGCCCTAATAATTTGGTTGAGCTCTTTCGGACCTGTCCCCATGTGGCGCTCTCTCTGGCGATCCATCGATCGCTTCTCTCTCCAGCATTTCAAGTACTCTCTCTTGCTTCTTTCATCTCTAGATTTTTTCTTCTCCGTTTTTGCTCAACTTAATTTCAATTTAATCAGGCGAAATTTGCGGTCTGCTGAGTTTCTTTTTGCTTTTGTGTTTGCTTTTTAGTATGAAATAACTTAGTGTTCAAGTTGTTTAAGGTTTTGATGTATAGGAGCAGTTGAATTGAGTAATTCAATGAGGAAATAACTGGTTAGCTTTTTTAAGCAGTAATGCGCATGATGGGAATCAATAGTGAGTTTTTTTATGCGGTATTGTATTGGTAGTGTGCATGTGAACCCTTCGCATTTGCCAGCCACCTTACGGTTATGATTTTGTATTGATTTCCTCAGGTGTTATGATGAAACTATGTCTAATTGGATGCTGTTAGTAAGCAATAGACGCTACATTTAAATTTACCAGCATCTAGTGGTATTTATAGAATATCTTGAAGGGAAAAGATGAAGTAGTTAAGTCTTGTATGATGATATCCTATTTCTTTCGGTTTAATTTGTGGTATAAGTTGTGCTGGTTTGGTGATTTACGCAGTAAAGAGAGAGAGGCAAAGGAAAGGAGAAGAAGGTGGGGTGAGGTAGACTGCTAAAAGAAAAACAAGATAATCCATGTAATCGAGAAATAGATTAACCAAATTATGTTTTAATTTATTCACAAAAAGATAATGTTTCATTTAAAAATGGTAAATTGGACCGAAAAACTATATTAAACATAATATAAGTATGCACATAAAATTAATACAAGTAAATTTTATTTTTATTTATATATATAAACTTCAAAGTTGTTTATTTAAGTTTTTTTTTAACGGCATATATATATATATATTTTATATTTTTATATTTTACATTGAAATTATCAGACATTAATTCTTAATGTGAATAATTTTAATTAAAGCTTTTTCTTTTTTCTTTCTTTTTCTTTTTTTTTTTTTTTCCAAGAAGTCATTAATGGTTAACTGACCTTATTTATGGTTAATTGATTCTAATAGATTAACTGACAAAGAGAAGATGACAATGCCCAAACTAACTCTGTCTGTGATGTAAATTGAAAAACAGATTTTAAAATAGTTTAGCTCTTTCATTTATTGTTTCCTGGGGAATGGTCGGAAACTTGTGCACTTTGTGTTACTATATGTGGTATATTCTTGCTATCCTTCTCATCACTATAATTGTTATTGATATTTTGATCTTGTTTTGCATGCAGACATGTGATTAGTGAATTACGTGGGATCAGAGTTGTTGATAATCATAACAGGGTAACTCAAGTCACCTCTTTGTATGTTTGGACAATTGTTCAAGAAGTGTGATTTTTCGAATATTAACCGAGTCTTACTCGTCTTTCTTCTCCAGGAATTAGTTATAGATCTTCTGCAGTCTATAGTAGAAATAGTTACATATGGCAATAGACAAGATCCATTGATTTTTGAGTACGGATTGCTCATAACTTATCCTCTTTTAGGCTCTTGTTTTTGACTTTTTGTTCTTCTGATGATATTAAAGGAGCGGTTTTCCATTTTCTGCAGATGTTTTATGGAATACCAAATAATGGCAGAGTTTGTCCGTGTGTTAAAGATCAGCAGAAATTCAAGGATTCAGGCACCATTACTTCAATATCTTAGTATAATGATTCAAAACATGAATAGTGAACATGCAATGTGTAAGATACAAAGTATCTATGGTTATGTAATAGTCATGTTTAGTTCCCCATTCTATCAAATCAGCTTTGTTGGTTAATCTGGTCCTCGTTTTCCGATTAAGTATAGTGACGCGTTTGATAATTACATACCCAGACTATTGTTTGAGCAATGACTACATCAACAGCATTATAGGGCATGAATACAAGTTTGATGGGGGAGATCTAGCTCCATATTATATATCATTTCTAAGGTTTTTGCTACTGCTTCTCTAAAACTTTAAAAGTATTGTTTGCAATTTTTCATGTACCTCTCGTGCATTTTAGTAGAAATGATAGTGCATTCTTCTGACTATTAATTGTGTCCTATTTCTGTTCCTATTTCAGAGCAGTGAGCAGCAAGATAAACAGAGATACTTTGTGTCTTCTTGTGAAGGTACATGGGGTAAGTTAAACTAGTGCATGATAGACTTTTTCTTCGTGCTGGTTCATTGCATGCATCTTATTTATTACACTGAGTTTAGCAATTACAATGTAATTTCAATCAATTTATTGATTGTGTCTTTTATCATGGCAAAGAGAATAAAGTAATTGAAATTTTGGCCTTGGAGATAATAGCACCATAACTCTGCTTATAATAATGTGAAATTACAAAAGTGGTTTACAAGAATTTCAAATGCAATATTTAGAATCTTTTCCCCCTTTTGCTGCTAAAATTTTATGTTCACTCGTATGCATTTGGATTCAAACAAATTAGACCAGCTAGAACTTTATGTTCGCATTCTTCAATATATTAGTGGAGTCTTGGACATTTCTTCAAATAACTCGGTGTATGCATCTGAAATGATTGCAGGATGCTGTACTTTCTTTTCCCCTGTATACCGAGGCTCTTAAATTTGCTCAGCATGGGGAAAAGATGATTCAGACAGCTGTACGTGCGTTAACTCTCAACATATACAATGGTATTTGTTGTTATGTGAATTTTTGATTAAATTAAGAGAAGATTATGTTTTGCTTATAACAGAATACTTTTGATGTTGTAGTTAGCGATGATATGGTTTTTCAGTTTGTTTCATCTCCTCCGGCTTCAAAGTACTTCTCTGACTTGGTTCATAGTTTGAAAGAGCAATTGGTTCGTCTAGATAAGATTGTCCTTGCTACAGAGTATTATTCTTATGATCTCTTCGAGAATGTATTATCATTTAATGAATAGTACTACAATAGTAGTAAGCAAATTATCAATATGAGAAAAGACTTTTTGATTTGATGCAGGGATGCAAATCAAAGAAGAAAGGTTCTACTTCTGGAAACCGATAAAATTGTTGATGATCTGTACTACTTTAAGGATATTCTTTCTGTTGGTGAAACTCGTTTGAATGAAGTAGTTACCCAGAATCTTCTCAACATTCTTGTATTCCCAATGTTGCTTCCATTACTGCACCTGCAACAGAATGACGTGAGATATATTCTCCTTATGTCATCTTTTGTATTCCTTTGTTAGATACTTTTTTGGGATTACTAAGATTGAGTTATCAGTATTCTTTTTGGAGGCTGTCCAGTGGTGGGCAGCATATTAAAACTTGCCCTTAATTTAGATAAAATTAAACGAGTGAAGAGAATTAATTGAATGATGTGATGAAATATCTTAGATTTCATTTTGGGCAGAGAATCACGAGCACTAGGGTGATAACTATTTCTGATTGAGTTTTACTCCTTTTGTACATGGGTGAGATACCCTTTGATATTTTGTTATTATGTAGTTTGTGGCTATTTATCTTATATGGTTTATCTTTCCTCGTTGTGAGGGATGATAAAAACTATTTTTGAATCATACCTATCAGCTTAAGCTTTTGGATTAAATCAAACCCTATATGGTATTAGAGCCTCTTAGGCCAAAAAGCTCAAGGGTGTGACTCTTGATAACTCCATTTATTAATGAAATTTCAGCACATGGTAAAGTGGATATGTGCTACACACCCTTCAAGCCCAATGAACATAGACTGTTTTTGGATCATACCTATCATCTTTTAAATGGTTCATTGACACTCATGAACCATTGTCTTAGTGAGTTACATATGAAAGGCCAAAGCATATGACAATAAACTTAACCTAGCTGTGCATGTGTGTCAAATCCTCTCTTCAATTTGCCACATCTAGTGTATTTATTCTATAACTGCCTCTGGATTGTTTTCAGGGGTGTGTGGCTTGTGATTCATGAAATCTAGCTTGGATTCAGTTCTCTTAGTCATAGATACCCTGGCAGTGTTTCTTCACCAGAATCACTTACCTTCAAATTTTTAAGAACTTGAAACCTGTGTCGGAAAATGCGGAGAGGTTTGAATATAGCATGTTGCGAAGCATTTCTTTTGAAGTTTTTCCTTATTGATGTTTTCATTTACATTCTGATTTTATTTCAGGGTTCAGATATATCTCCTATCACTTCTCTGTATTTCATTTCTCTTCTTCTTCAAGTGGTTGGAGGAAAAATTATTATCAACTGTGTGGCTGAAATTATTTTGTACCCTTACATGGAAAATCTGAGAAAATCTGGCAGAGGCAGTGTGGGAAAATTCCTTTTAAACCATTTGAATGGTGAGGGAAAATTATGTTCTGAATCAGAAAGTGTCAAAGCTAATCTTCTCAGCAAGCATATGTCATCCGATTCTCATACTATAACTTTTTCCATGGATGATAATGTATGTCCAGAAAGGTTTGTAGATTTTGTACATTACAGATGTTCTTGCTTTATGAGCAATTAAAATATCCATCTTGAAGGAAGAGACACTTTACACTTCTTTAGATTAAGTGTGATTGCCAATTATCTGTCTGTGAATGTTAACTACAAATCATGATTCTTGGATCCTAAATGAAAGCCTGCAAAAGTACTGGAATTTGTTGAAAACCTGGCTGAATTTTAGGTCTAATTTATTGATTAAATCTACTGCATACTTTTGTATGTAGCCATGTTAAAAGTTCATGATATGGTCAAATGTGCTACTGTCATAATGCAATTTGGATGGCCTAAAAAATCATATTTATCGTCCAATGAAAATGAAGAACAATTCTTATTGTTGAGGTATCATTCTTTCCTCAAGGGAACGATTACATATTTACATTGAATATAGGTGGTATTGCTAAACACTCAGTTAGGATTAACCTTACACAATGGATGAGGCTTTGTGAAGAGAAGTTTACTGAGTCCTGGAAACGATTGTAAAATCTAGAGCAAGTCTGTGTCCCCCAAGGCCCAATCCTTGAAGAATGTGGAGCTTCTTGCAGTAAGAAAACCCTTTTCTTACACTAGGCATTTTGTTTTCTATGGCTGAAGGGTTGGGGAGAGTCCAGGCCTCCCATTAGCTGTGTTACATTTTTGCTGGGGTGTTATTTTTGGGCAGTATCCGTGATACTTTGTTTTGTACTGAATTCCATCACAGTCTAATAATAGTTTTTCTATTGTGAAGTACTGCCTTGTAGCTGGTGTTTACGTAAAATTGCTTCTGGTGCAGGGATGGAATACTGGCATTTATATCGTCTGAAAATCATATGCTCTTGCTAGCTTCTCTTTTTTTGTTGCTTACTTTGTCAGAAAGTAAAGGTATCATTTATGCTCTGGTATTTACATTTCATCAATTGCTTTGCTTTGTAACAAATTAGTTATTGGGTTGTGTTACTGAATTACTTTTATTTTTCTGTTTTGCTTGGGGCATACAGATATCGATTGTTTACTGGCTTCTATGCTTGGACATACTGCTATGCAGCATGGGCTGGTAAATATCTAATTGAATGTGTTTTGCATCATAGTTAAATTCATCAGTACAATTGCAATTTAAGTTTTTTAACAATAAATTCTGAATGAAAGTTACCAATTTTCCTAGCATGTTGGCCATAAGGAAGCAAATTATTGTTTCAGTTGGGAATTATTTGTTTCTCTTTTTTATTTAGGAGAGATGAGAAGGGGATTTTAGCCCTTGATTATTGGTTGTAATGGAAAAATGCTTTCTTTTGAGTGCCGTATCGGATGCATTATGGACATTATTGCTTTGGCACGTGATAGGATCAAAATTTTGCTTTTTCCTAAATAATTTGCTATTGAACTATTAATACTTTCTATCATACTTTGGAGTATGTTGGGATGATATCTTAAATTTATGCTTCAATAGTTTGATTTGATATATGCATGATGCACGTGCGTCCTAGGGAAGGGATGCAGAGTCTGGAGGATATCGCTTAGAGGATTTTCTTTCAATTAATGGTTTCTGTTCTGTCAATCTTATTTCTTCACTGCAGCCTTTGTTCCATTCTAGTTGATTCTTGTTAAAAAGAATTCAATGTTCTATTTGCAGTCTAATTCTTGTGCAATAAGCATGAACATGATAATTGAATGCTGTCTAATGTTCTGGCTGAGGTGTAAGAAGCTTTATTTGAATGGAAAGTGGTCAGCTGCATAATTCCTTTTGCATGCATGATTGCTTCTGTGGATGATATCTTTTTCTGCTTCACCATACCATCTTCATCTGTACTATTCTTGCATTCTGAATCTCGTTTAAACAACAACCAATTCCTTCAATCTTAGCTTCCAATGAAATTTGGCCATACTGCCACCTAGCTGATCCTTTCTCTCGTTATACCTGCTCTTTGATGAATTGTAAATTTTATTTAATCATGATATGCTCCCTGCATTCTTTGAAACTCCGTGATGAAAATTGAGTTGTTAACACTGTGATATCGTCAGACTGAATCAACTGTCTCACCTAATATTTTCTTCAAGATTTAAAGAATCCTTAAGTTGAGTTGGCGGTCTCTGTACTTCTACGTTTCCTGGTATTTACTTTAGTATGCACATATTGATTTCCAGGATCATGATATCTCAACTTCACAGGTGATGGTTGCTAGTATCTTTGTGCAGTTTATGCCACAGGGATTCTGTTCCAGAAAATTGTTGTTTCCCCAGTTTTTCCAATTCATTTTTTTTTTGTCTTCTATTAACAATATGCAATCCTATACTACCTATTCTAAGCTCCACATTAATGTGTTAAATCATCTCTTATTTATTTGATGCAAGAAGTTGTGTCTTGGTTCCCAGTATTTTTCATTTCCCTGATGAATTTCTTAGTTTGTCTCCTACAGATTTTAAATGCATTACTGAAGAGTTTAGCTGGTGAACTGACTGTCTCTGCGCAAATACAATGGCATATAGGATGGTTCTTGCAGAAGCTACTGGTTTTACGAGGAAATATGCTTGATGATTACAATTTACAATTATTTAATGTGAGGATGTAGCTGTTTGCATTCACATTCTGATATTTGTGACATCTTTTAGCGCTGGCCTGTGAATTGATATATTTCAACTTTGCCTGGAGTGAAATGGATACTCTTTCTATGCTTGTTTGCTTGATTACACTTTCGGTTTTGACCCTGTATGGTTCCTTTTTTTTTTCTTTTTTTTTTTTGCATTTTACTCTGGAAACTGGTATCAAGGAGTTCATTTGGCACTTGGAAAAATTCTTTGTAGTTTCTTAATTAGATTCTATTCTTTTACTTTCCTATCAAAGCTATTGATATTAAATGTGTTTTTAAGCTACAAATTTTAGACATGTCTTGATTCTGAATATGGGTAATTTTATTGGTCTTGATTTGGTGTATATAGTCAAAATGTTACTACAGCGGCGATTCGGTTGAGTGGTGAGCTTTTAGACAAGTAGCCTTGTAGGATTAAGCCAATGGTTAGAGGAAAGGGGATTTGTAGTTAAATCTCTTTATATTGGTTGTAATATATCAATGAGCTCACCCCATCTGTTGATTTCTGATTAGAATTCATGAATAGTGATTGCAGTCGTACAATGAAGCAGAAGAACAATTGTTTATTATGATAAACAAGTGTAGAAGAAAATAACCGGAACTTTGCACTTTGAAGGAAACCGTGTTTAATGCTGTTATTGAGGGTGCATCATAGATAGGCCTCTTTGAAAGATTAAGGTCCGCACAGAATAAGGATTATGAGAATGCCAACTTTGGGTCTAAATCTCGGGGAGATTATCTACAGAAACATTAAGCTACAATGGATGATATTATAGAATACAGAGGATGGTATGAAATTCCATTTATATAAATTGATGTGCAACTCATAGGGAGTATCAAGGGCTCGCGAGAGAATTTTATAGTTTTATAAATACTTCATTCATTTAAATTATGTCACGGTACTCAAGTTGCATAGCTTTGTTTCATTTTGTCTTTTTCTGCACTCAAAATCACAGAAAAATCCTCATGTCCTCTTCAGTGATGCTTATTGAAGTTAATTTATAATTATGTTTCAAGCTTTTCTAAAGGTTTATATTTTCTAGTTCCCATTGACAGACCTCGTATCAGCAGTCCTCTGAACAGTTCCAGAAAGAACTTGATGGATGCTGGTTTGATAATATCCTGGATACCTTGGGAAATGAGTGGACAAACTGTAGAACAGGTAATTGTGGAATGCTGTGCAGGGATCCCCCTGAATGTGTTTTGACCCTTTCTAATTAATTTTGTTTTGCATAGCTACTTGATATAGAAACTAAAGATTAAATACAATTCATTCTTTTTTGAATATTTAACACAAACATTTTTTTCCTTTCTCTAATTTCATTTGCTATGACTTTGTGCAGCTCTTGAAAAACCATCTACCTCTAAAGATCCTTTTTTCCTATTAGAGTTTGCTGTTTCCTCACAGACTACTGAAGGTATGGTGCAAATTGTGATTATCTACCTGGATGAAATAAATTCTCCATAACCTTTGGAAACATGTCTTTGTAATTTTTTTTTTTCCATTCTTTTAGAATTAAGTATCACACTCTTTTGCAGAAAGAAGCCTATCCGCCATTCACCTTAGTGATATTCCTGTCTTTTCTCGTTGTAATAAATGTACAAAATACAGAAATAACAAACTCCATTATAATTTGCAGGCAATGCATCATCTTCTTATGTTTCTTGGCTGAAAATGGTTGATAGAGTGAAGGTTTGTATCACATAATTTATTAGATTGCCTTGGCAAGAGACGTTTAACTTCGAATTTTAGGTGCTTATGCATTTGTCTTTTCATGACCAAAAAGTCACATGGTAACTTCGTTCTCTGGAATGGAATTCTTTTTCTCCCGCAATTATTTTGGTTTCTCATTTTTACCTTAAAAATTACATGGCTTAGTTTTTGTGAGCTTGATCATAACATTTCTCTGTAATTTTTTTTTTTAAAAATTTCAAACCTTTGTTCTTATGGGGGATATAAAGAACTCATAATTATTATGCATGTAGGTTTTCATCCTCCATCTTCAGTTGAAGGCTTTTATTAACAAAGGAGAGTTCCTTGAAAGACCCTTGCTATCTCCTTTGAGCAGTCCTGTTGATTCTGGAAGAACCCATAGCTCAGATCTTTCGTCTGTGAGCTTTGGGTCAGAGATTTCCATAGGTTGGGTACCATAAACTTTTAGCATTGTGCAACTCATCTCCAAATTAATATTTTTGCTTTTTGATTTTCAGGAACCAGTATACCTTGTAGGATTGCGTTTTCAAATGCCGGTATAAGAGATATTCATCTGTTACCTGTGTCAAGAGGAGCATCTGGGAAATTGCTTCTTGCAGAGAAACATCCCTTCCGCAGCCAAAGAGGGGTTGTATTTGCTATTGCTCCATTGGCAGGACTGAATGTAAGTCCCTACTCTTTTAAACTTCATCTTCTTCAGAGGAAAATGTTTATGATGATAATCCTGCATACTGTGCAAGATATTGAGGTTAGACTAGAAAAATGAAATTGGTATAGTAATCAATTCAAAAATAGTGGTTGGCCATTTTATCTTGGCTTCAGCACAAAAGTGCATGTATCTAGTGCATATATAGCATCACACAGGCTCTTTAGGTTATGAAAATTGCTCCAACTTTAGTGGCCAAAAATCTTCCCATCTATTGAACTCTTAGGATGATAGGCAGGAAAACAGTTGCCATATATGAGGAGTGGTTCAAAGGCAACCTGAATTTTATATGGAAGTCTGCACATGAATATCAGAGAGAAGTATGGGTTGCCCACTTTGTGCTTTCCCTATCACATGATTTGAGGTTTTCCCTTTGTTTTCATTTCCATTCTAATCTGAGATCCCAAAAGAAATATGTTTTCAGTGGATTTTGAGGATCTTAATAGAGTTCCATTACTTCATATCAAACCATCAACTGTGCAAATTTCACTAGTCGGAGTGTTATTAATAAAATGTAATGCAAATGACATTATATAAATTTCAGTCCTAAACCATATATTGATGGAATAACATGCAAAAAGAAAAAATAAATAAATTTGGATGGCTAGTTTCAACATTTATACTGCTCCTGTGTGTGCATTTGGATGGAAAAGCTTAGCGGTGATGATGAACACCATTCATTGATATATTGGCCTCATGATGATTTTTATGGACTTGAACCACCCCCAGGTTCCTGGTACTAGTAAATTTTCTTCCTTGCCTGGCAATGTTGAATGATTTGTTGGGTAATCTATGTTCTTGCAGTAGAAGTTTCAAACAAGCGAACTTAATTTTTTTCTAATACACTGAACTTCTCAAATGCTTATTTTAACATTCTGCTTTCCACTTGAAACAGCCAAAAGTAGACAAGGATCATCCGACGTGGCTGCATCTTAGGATAAGGGAGTTTGACCCAAGATTAAATGCAAGTAAAGCTAACGGCAACAGGCCAAAGGGGTCAAATCGTGCAGCAGATGGGAGATGGACTCTTGGTTTTTCAAGTGTGGAAGCTTGTGAGGCTGCTCGAGTGGCCATACTTGAGGGAATTAATAAGCAGAGATGTTCTGTGAGAAGTGCACTTGCTCCATTACTTGAAGACAAATTTGTTGTTTACGATGAGGCCAAAAGTAAAGCTGAGGATTTATAGGTAACTTAACTAGCCATTTCCCTGTGCTAATATTTCTTACTTTTCTTTGACGACAACATAACTAGAAGAACTTGGCATAGCAAGTTTAGAGATAATACCGTTGAGATATCAGATATGACCTCCCATCTGGTGGTTTTCTTTTTTTCTCTTTTGTTCCATATGTATAATTTCAGAATCTAATAATTAACCACAACATGAATTTATTTTGTATTGAATGTGTAATAAATGACAACAAAAGTTGTATAGATCAAAAGAGTCGGTTGTATTTCTTTAGCCCAATCAAAATCTAAGGCATAATTCCTAATAATATTGAAGACTTCTCTCTCTCACTCTGCGTGTGTGCATACTGCATCCTCGGACTGGTCATGGTGGATTAATTATGTTTGTTGACTGTCGTATCAGTGCCCAATTAGTGTTATGAAGCAAGTTGTCTCGTATTAGAACTGGATATGACTTTAAAAGTAAAACGGCTGAGATGATGAGAAATTCTTAAGCAAATACGATCATGTCATGTTCGTAACATGGATGAACAATCATGATTTAAATATTGTTATTCCCGTAATGTGAATGATGTCAAACGATTCTCTGGTCTAGTTGATGACCACGCTGAAAAAACAAGTACAAATATCATAAAAGTTCAAATCGATTCTTGGATCAATTTCATATTCATAAAATTCATTTAAATCAACATTCAATTACATTAACTTAATCTAGTGGCATTTTCGACTGGTTAATCGTCAATTGGTCGCACTTTCTTTGGAAGTTTAGAGTTTTATTCTGGCCGGGATATTTACTGGAACCGCTTGCTGATGCTTGGACTAACAATGTTCTTATTTGACTGTTGAAAGGAAGAGTACTGATAATGGTAAACTGAACAAAATTACAACTGTTGAATGTTGTATTAAAATTGGTTAGTGAAATGTATTCTCTGCATGTGGGGTGGATATATGCATGCTTGTGGTTTTCACTATTCATTGTTTGTGCTGATCTGAAAAGTACAGTACGTCTATTTGCTATAAATCTTTCCTTCCCAAATTCCGTATTAAAAAAATATTGTGAGTTATAAATAAAGCAAATGTGTCATTTATACTACACTTAATGTTGTGGTCTATTAAAGAAGTAATATTTGGATGAGAGATTCATAATTTCCTTAATAATGCACCAATAGAAGGAAGTTATCCCCTTCATACAACCCAAAATGCTTTGAAAATGGGCTAAAAGAAGCCTATTAATTGCAGCTACTTAAGCTTTGAATTTATCTAGTTCCATAAATATATATGCACATAAACATAGCATAAAGCAGTGCACGATAAAAACATAAAAAAAATGCAAACTTTTGGGAAAAGGGAACGAGTGTGGTACGTAATTCCATCACCTTTACATTAACAAAGCTGTCATGTCAAAATTAGAGCAACTTTTTCTCCATGAAAAACCTCTAAAGTCTGCCGTCTACCCATTGCCAAAAACTAAACAATTCTTTCTCTCTCTCTCTAACTCACTACAATATATATTGTTCCCTATATATATATATATATATATATATATATATATATATATTTGCTTTCATCCACATGGCCACGTATAATAGAGCATCAAAGATGCTTATTTGAGACTTAAAAGCATAAAAATGAGCGGCACTTTTGAGTAGATAATGCCATATTTTACTTTTTATATTGCTTTATGAAAGAGTATTGCTTTAATTTACTTTAAGCAAAAGAGAAAAGAAACAAATCAGTGTAATGGCCTTAATGGGTATTTTATCTAATTGTATATAAAAAATTAATTAAAGGGGGTGATAGTGAAAGAAGAGAAAAGATAACCTAAACTTTCACTTTGATACACACTTCTTTTAGGGGGAGTCCAATGTTCATTTAGCATGTAACAGTTAGGAATGAATGGTTTTGCTTTTGTTACAGTTATATTTAATTAATTTTGAAATAAAGTTAAACCGTTATTGGAGAGAAAAAGAAAGAGTATGGGTTTAGTCCTTGTAGTTGTGAGCAAGTTTTGTTTATGTGATCCTTAATTCTCTTTCATTCAAACTCTTCTTTTTGTGGCATTTCAGTATTTGCTTTGTTTTTTGTTCAAATTATTTGGGTGCGCTTTGTATGTCTTTTTAGGCCAACAAAGATACAACCTTTTTGACTGGTCACTCACCTACTCTCACAAAAACACTACTAATTATCTTCACATTGTTTTCAATTAGTACTAAACTAAAAACTAAACCAATCCTTAATCTTTTCTTCTTTTCATGTATATATTGTCATGTCACATATATGAAATGTATGCTATGCTCTATATATATATATATATATGTGTGTGTGTGTGTGTGTGTGTGTGTGTGTGTTTGTGTGTGTGTGAAATTAAGTTATAATTCTTTTTAGTTGTTTAGAAATGGATGGTTTTATTAGTGACATATATGCATGTAGACTGCAGTTGATCATATGCATAACTGTGACAAAAAAAAGTAGTATCTATTAGTATTAATGTTTTTATTATAATATATAGTAGTACCCTTTTTTTTTATGATTTGTTCTGTCTTTTGATTAGATTCACTTGAGCTTGACCCTATAATTGTGGTTTAACCTTACTTTTGGAAGGAAACATATACGACTGAAGCTGGTATTAATTAGCAGTAAAATGGGAGATAAAAAGGGAATTAAATATGATTGAGGAATGAAAGGGAGATCTCTCGTTTGCTGTGTATAAATTAATATATATCATTAATAAATACATAGTAGGATATTATAGTATTAATTGGAATATTTGGGGTTGTATTGTAACATATATTTATCTCGAAATATTACACAAATAAGTTAAGGAGGTAGTGGTTGGTATATTTCTCTCCTTTCTATGCACAGGCATGCTAGCTAGCTAGGGAATATAAGACCATATATGGACCTTCATCTGCATGGGCCACCAACAAATTAAAGCAAAATTTCCTCCATTTACTCACCAAGAGCAAGAAGAAATATGAAATACATAGCATATGTTAGAAATATGAAAAATAATATAGTGGAGGCGGAGTTAAGGAAAAAATGTAAGAGATGTTGAAGGAGATGAGAGACCGAAACAGTTCCTCTTTGGATGGTACTGTGGGATCATAGAAGATGAGACCTGTGTTAAATATATATCCCATATATCTTAATTGGGGAGCTATTTTGTTTACATGTTATGTGTCAAAGCATTGTATGTTATGTTGGATTGCTGTAGATATGTGTTTCACGCTTTAGATATTTATAGGTGTGAGAGAATGTGTTGGATCACATAATGAGAGAGTTAAATGACTCTTTATATATGAGATAATCTTTTCTTTAAAATGCCTTTTGGAATGAGTTAGACTTTTATTTATAAGATTGACAGAACCTATTACTCTGAAGACACCGACATTTAAAATGGTTAATTGTTTGATAATGTGGACCTATAAAAGATGTTATTGTTCTCAAGGTTCACTTATCTTAATTTTGTCTATATTGAGAAATTGTTTAGAGCCCATCACTTGTTGCTTTTAAGGTATAATAAATGGCCATGCATGGTATATATTATGATGTGAACGAATTATTATTCATTAATTCAAATGCTAAGGCTTGGATTAGGTATATACGCGTCAAATGACTTTTTCTTTTTTGGTAGGAAGCATTTTTAAATAAGTTACACAAAGTGGATAAATCTATTTAATAATTAAATGAAAAAGAAACTGGAAATACTGGGCTGGGGCATGGAGAGTTCGTTATGGTATAAATGTTTTGATTTGATGATTTGTTCGAGTCATTTTTCTTTTTAAGAAAGAAAACAGATAGGCGAAGAGGAGGGGTCAGAAAGCTCCACCACCTTTATGAAATAATTAAGAAAGAGAAAATGGGGGTTCTTTTTTTTTTAAGGAAGAAATCTAGGGTTGTAAACAGGGGCGGGGCGGGATGGAGATTGCATTTCTCATTCCCATTTCTGTCTCTGTTCCGTTTATTAATCGAAAATAAAGTTCTATCCCATCCCCGACCCCAGCGGGGAATCGGGTCCCCGCTAGGATTTCCGTTCCCGTTTAGCTAATTTTATATTTTATAAAAAAAAACTCTGTAAAATTTTAATTTTTATCCTCAAATTTATCCAAATATGTATTAAACTACAAACATAAAATTCTCAAATACATTCATATATAATTAATAATTATATATAAAATAACATCAATATAACATCATCAGCTCCCACTTGGACCTTTTCTCCAATTCCAATCTTCATTTTCATGCCAAATTTCCAATTGAAACCCAGCAAAATTAGCAATATAAAATTCATAAGTTTCAGATTTTGTAAAAAATTAAATGGGAACAATTGACTAATGATGATTAAACATTACCGCATCATCTCCATCTTCATCATCGAGAGTAACAGTTAGGGATTTTAATAGAATTAGCTATTATTAGTTTATAAAATATTGGGTATTATTAGTTCATAGTTGAGTACTGGGAATCGAATTGGGTATTATTATTTTATAAAATATTAAAATTAGTTTTATTTATTTTATTTTATAAAATTATAAGTAATAAATAAACAAATATGAATGGGGATTCGTGTATTTAATCGGGGATCCCTGTGGGTCTTTAACTGGGATGGAGACGGGGGCCCGCGGGGCGGGTAAGGCTATTACCATTCCCGTCCCCGTTTATTAATCGGGGACAAATTTGTCCCCGTCCCCACTCCGCAGGGATTTTAATCGGGAATTCTCCATCCCCATTCGGGCGGACCCCCGCTATCCGATTGACAACCCTAAATAAATCATTTTTTTATTATTATTTTTATAATTGTAATTTTTATTAAAAACATAGTAAAGGTCGATAATAAAGAACTTACAGTAAGAAGCAAGAGGTGTTTTGAATTATCTCAGAAGCAGAAAAAGAAAAACACGGAATTTTACATTTGACAAAGAGCATCAAAGAGTAATAAATTCCGCATAAATAAGGGTAACAATTCTGTAAACTCATTTCTCAAACAAAGAATCATAAGGGTATGTGAACATTTGTGATTCGTTGAGCGATATACAAGTTGAAACGAGGGAATGTCTTATGCATAGATTTTCACTTAATTATTCTTCTCAATTCATAAATAGAGTTATTATATTTTATACGACGGTTTTATATTATCAATTCACTTTTGGTACTTATTTCTCAAACTTGCTCTTATTTAATCAATTAAGAGAGATGTTTACTAATATGCAAAAAAATTTGTAATCAAGCGATAGTACAGATGAAAAAGAGAAATTAATTTGATGCGAGAAGTAGAGCTTTAGAAGACAAGTGATAGGAGTAAATGAGTCATTACAATAACCTAATTAATACTTTATTAGTTTTGGTAAACAATCTTAAACATCATCTATTATGAATCAGAAAAAAATTTAGAATACTCGTGAAGGATGATATTCCTTAAATCAAGGTAATGCAATTTTTGATGTATGAAATGAGAATTGATGCATGCATCAAATAATTAAAAAAGTCCAAATTAAATTGGGTGAAAAAGAAAAAGAAAAAGAAAAGAAATAGGATAAATAGAAAAGCTTTATTCGAAAGTGAAGTAAGTCCGGAAGAAAATCGTACACAGTTCCCGATTCTTGAGTTGAGAGTGAGAGACATTCACTCTCCACTTTTCTTAAAGATTTCTCTTTCTTTCTACTCTCCCACTTGCACTATCTTTTCTTCTTTTTTCCTTCCACATTACAATTAATCTAAGAAAATTGGAATTCACCCTAATCTCTATTAACTTCATCGAGAATTATAATTAACTAGCCTTTATTACCCACAAGTACATATATATACGAAATTTTATGGATCATTGGAGTCTTATAAATACATAAAAAAAAAAAAAAACCTCTCCTTATAATGCTACTAAGCAATAATAGTATAATTTTAAGTACAGAAAATTCCTAGGAGTACTGGAGCAATTTTCTCTCTAATGGAACAATTCTCTCCTTAGAAGTTAGAACTGGAAGGTTTGTAGCGTAGATTCGGGACTGCGATGATAATGACACATTAGGTGTTATTAACGTATCATCATAGTAGCATTATAGTCCTGTCCGATTGGACATCACGCTAAAGTTTTTTCTAGAACTGTCTCTGTCTGTTTAAGCATGAAACCTAATTTTTGCATTATCATTGTGAATGAAAGAAAAAGGAAAAATAATTTTTTTGGGCGATCATACGATGGTTTGATAAATGTGGGTAATTAATTGGGTTTTAATTGAGAAAAGACTAGCTAGTAGATATATATGGAGAGTTTAAAAAGCAAAGGTGATTTTATAGAATAAATGTTGATATATATATATATATATATATATATATATATATATATATATATATATATATATATATATATATATATATATATGTTTTGAAGGATAAATGTAGCAGAATGAATATATTAAAAAAATAGCGACATAGGCTGCATAAAAAAGAGGAGAGAGACCCACTTAAGAAAACCAAAACCATATATATCTTTTCCAAAAGGAGAGAAAGAGAAGAAAAGCTGAATTGCCTTTGATAACTGCCTCATTCATTCTTCCCTCTATTTCTCACCACATGCATTCCACTTTCCACTACTTTCCATCCTTCCCCTCCCCTCCCCCCACCTTAATTTTAAGTATTAACCTCCCCTACAAGTAAGGCATTTTACCCTGCTATTTCTTCCCTTTACTTCTTCTTCTTCTTCTTCTTTTCTATCTTCTCCATTAATTGCTTTACACACTACACAAAAAAATATGAGAGCCGGTGGTTGCACTGTGCAACAATCTCTCACCCCTGAGGCTGCAGCCGTTGTTAAACAAGCCGTTACTCTAGCCCGACGGCGCGGCCATGCTCAAGTCACCCCTCTCCATGTAGCCAACACCATGCTTTCTTCTTCCACCGGTCTACTCCGGACCGCTTGTCTTCAATCTCACTCTCACCCTCTTCAGTGCAAAGCCTTAGAGCTTTGTTTTAATGTTGCTCTTAATCGCCTTCCGGCTTCTACTTCTACTCCAATCTTACCTTCTTCTCACTCTCACCACCAATTCCCTTCCATTTCCAACGCCTTAGTCGCTGCCTTCAAGCGTGCTCAAGCTCATCAGCGCCGCGGCTCTATTGAGAACCAGCAGCAGCCTCTTCTTGCTGTTAAAATTGAGCTTGAACAGCTTATTATTTCCATTTTAGATGATCCTAGTGTAAGCAGAGTCATGAGGGAGGCTGGTTTTTCTAGTACTCAAGTCAAAAGCAATGTTGAGCAAGTTGTTTCCTTGGAAATTTGTAATTCTAGTCCTAATAATAATAATAATAATAATAATTCTGTTAGTACTACTAAATTATCTAAATCAAATAGGGATCAAGTAATAACTAGGAATGAAGATGTGATTAGTGTTCTGGATAATTTAATTATGAGTAGAAAAAAACCTGGGATTGTGATTGTAGGAGAGTGTTTTGATAGTATTGAAGGTGTGATTAAAGGAGTGATGGAAAAGATTAGTAAAGGAGATGTGGTTGAGTCATTGAGGGAAGTTAAGTTTATCCAATTTCCTTTATCTTCTTTTGGTCCACTCTCATCAAGGGTTGAGGTTGACCAAAAGATTGATGATCTTAAGAGATTAGTTAGAAGCTATTTGAGCAAAGGGGTTGTGTTGAATTTAGGAGATCTCAAATGGGTTATTGAGTTTAGAGAGAAAGGTAATTACTTGTGTCCAATTGAGCATATGATTATGGAGTTAGGGAAATTGGCTTGTGGAATTGGTGAAAATAATGGGAAATTTTGGCTAATGGGAACTGCCACTTTCCGGACTTACATCAAGTGTAAATCAGGCAGCCCTTCATTAGAGACTATTTGGGGACTTCATCCGATTACAATTCCTGCTGGCAGCTTACGCTTAAGTCTCATCACTGACAGGTAATTAATTAGTTGTTAATCATTTTGGTAAAGTTAATTATAATTTTGATCTTCTTATATGGGTTTTGAATTTTCTTCTCAGTTAATTTTCTCATTTAAGGAATTTTTTGTTTCTTTTATGATTAAAGAAAGACAAAAGGAGACAATTAATAGACGATCAATAATACTGAATAAAGTTGTTTTCTTTTCCTTTTCCTTTTGGTTACTTCAAATTTAAGTTTATTTTCGTCCTGTTTATGAGAAGGAAAAAGAAAAGAAATAAAGCAGAAGCTTTGGATATAATTTTACGTCCTAAAATGGACAATTTTTTGCTGCTTTTTTGTTAGAAAAAAGAGCTACGTATGATCCAGCTTTATACTTGAGCAAAATGAATTTTAGATTTTAGAATTCTTGCAATTCAGAAAAAAAAAATTCAAAATTAATAGAATTGAATGAGTTTCTAAATTTTATCACTATCAACTTTTTTATTTTTTATTTTCTATTTTAATTTTTCTTTTTCAGCCATGACTCAAAAAGGCTTATGAAATTCATCTTTTTCTCTTTTTGGGTTTCAGTGAAACAGTACAAAGCCAGTCAACAAGCAACAAAGTAGGCCAAAATGGGTCTAGTTGTTGGATTATAGCTGAAGGTGAAGAAGAAAAGCAATTGAATTGCTGTGTTGATTGTACAGCCAAATTTGAGATTGAAGCTCGACGCTTACAAGCTAGCACCAGTAATAGTGACTCAACAACTTCTACACTTCCTGCATGGCTTCAACAATACAAAAATGAGAACAAATTAGGGCTCAGTCACACCAATAACAATAATAATCAGGTACTTAATTAATTAATTGCAAATTTCCAAAATTAACTAATCACATTTAGAGTATAACGTATATGCCACATTTGTGCCCCCCCACCAAAAAAAAAAAAAAAAAAAAAATCAACAAAAAAACTTAAACTGATAGGAAAGTCCTGAAAATAATATTTATTATCACTGAATGTTTGAATTTATTATTGATCTTCCTGTAGGCTTGTGTCTCGATCAAAGATCTTTGCAGAAAGTGGAATTCATACTGCAATTCAACCCATCGCCAACCTTATTCTTCTGAGAAAACAATCACATTTCCTTCCGTCTCACATTCTTCTTCTACTTCTTGTTTCTCATATGATCAACAATACCCTAATTTGCACAATACCCCGAATAATTCATTTGGGGATCACAATTTCTGGAACATTGGTGCAGAAAATTCCAACAACAAGGGTTTGAGAATGTACATTCCAGAGCACAGAGATCACAATCCGGGACTAGCTTTTTCCTCCAATTTCGACTCGAATCCAAATTCCACTTCCTCCAGTGACGTAATGGAAATGGAATATCAACACAAATTCAAAGAGATGAATGCTGAAAACCTGAAAATCTTATGCAATGGATTGGAGAAAAAGGTGCCATGGCAGAAAGATATAATCCCAGATATAACCACCACAATCTTGCAATGTCGGTCCAGAATGGTGAGAAGAAAAGGGAAATTTAGGGATTTCAGTCATGCTAAGGAGGAAACTTGGTTGTTCTTTCAAGGAGTTGATATTGAAGCTAAAGAGAAGATAGCCAAAGAATTGGCTAAGATCATATTTGGATCCGCGAATAACTTCGTTTCAATTGCATTAAGCAGCTTTTCATCAACAAGAGCAGATTCAACTGAAGATTGCAGAAACAAAAGATCAAGAGATGAATATAGTTGCAGTTACATTGACCGGTTTGCTGATGCTGTATCGAGCAATCCACATCGAGTTTTCTTCGTCGAAGATGTTGAACAAGCAGATTATTGCTCGCAAATTGGATTCAAAAGAGCGATTGAAAGTGGGAAAATAAGTAATTCCAATGGGGAAGAAGTTGGTTTAGATGATGCTATTATCATTTTGAGCTGTGAAAGCTTTAGTTCAAGATCAAGAGCGTGTTCTCCTTCTATAATCAAGCAAAAAAATGAAGAAATTTTGGGAGAAGAAGAAGAGAAATTAGTTTCAATGGAAGAGACAATTAGTCCTTGTGTTTCACTGGATTTGAATATCTCAATTGAGGATGATTTTGGAGAGGATGATCAATCAATTGATGATATTGGTCTTCTTGAATCCGTTGATAAACGGATTTTTTTTAAATTTCAGGAATTATAGTACTACATGGCACATTAGCCTTTTGAGTAAATCTTGTTATTCACTTTTTTTTTTTTTTTTTTTGAAAAAAAAAAGTTGTTTCAGTGATAGTTTTTTTCTTTTTTAGATTCTCAAATGTGGGATTTGGGCTAGAGATGAAAGAAGTTGCTGTTTTTGTAAAATTACATTGTATATTATCCTGAGCCATTATTGTCTTAATTCCTTTTTGTTGCTTGGTAGAACTTGAATCCATTTTCTTTAATTGTTATGCTAGTTTATGTTCCGTGCAAAAGCACAGATTTTTATAATATTTATTAAATTTAAAAATTTTACTTCTAATTAATTATTATTTACTCTAAATTTCTTAAATAGTTGTATATAAATAATGAATAAGAAATAATATAGATAGAGTTAAAATAAAGAGTAATCATTCTATAAAAAAATATTCTAAAAAGGAAAAAAATAATAAAAATTCTAAAATAGGATAATTTGTCCCAATCATCTCTAAATATTCATTTTTGGTAAAAATATTAGATATAAATAAATAGGAGAAATTTTAGTGATATGTAAAAGAAAACTTTATTTAACAAATTAAAATTTTTAAAAAATATCAGGAATTGATATGTGTTTCCAATGTCTATTATTTTGTATTATATTTATATAGTAGATATAAATAGGAATATGAATACACTTTTTCTATAATAAAAAAGGAAAAACTAAACTAAAAAGGTAACAATAATAAAAAATTTAAAATAAGAGAATTTGTCACAATCGTATCTAAGTATTCATTTTTGGTAACAGATAAATAGATATATATAGATAGGAGAAATTATAATAGTATGTAATAGATTATTTTATATTTTAATAAACTAAAATTTTTAGAAAATCTAAGGAATTGACACGTGTCCCAAATATGTATTCTTTTATATAGAGCTAAAATAGATAGTAAATTTTCTATAACAAAAAAGGAAAAAATAATAAAAATTCTAAAATTGGAGAATTTGTCTCAATAATCTCTAAGCATTCATTTATGGTACAGATAATTGGAAATAAATAGATAGAGAAAATTTTAGTTATATGTAATAGATTATTTTTTATTTTAATAAATAAAATTTTTTTAAAAAAATCTAAGGAATTGACATGAGTTCGAAGTGTTTACTCTTTTATATTATATAAGATAAGATGATATAGATAGAGCTAAAGTAGAGAGTAAACTTTCTATAACAAAAAAGGAAAAAGTAAACTAAAAACAAAATAAAAATTCTAAAATGAAAGAATTTGACCTAACTGTCTTTAAGTATTCATGTTTTGTAAAGATAATTTGGAATAAATAGATAAGAGAAATATTAGTAATATATAAAATATTATTTTTTATTTTCATGAATTCAAATTTCTAAAAAATCTAAGGAATTGACACGTGGCTTAAGTGTCTACACCTTTATGTAGATATAGATTTTAAAATTGGAGAATTTATCTCAATTTTCTCTAAATATTTATGTTTTATAATGATAATTAGGAATAAATAAATAGGAGAAATTTTAGTAATATGTAAAAGATTATTTTTTATTTTAACAAATAAATATTTAGAAAATCTAAAGAATTGACATGTGTCCCAAGTGTTTACTACATAGATGATATAGATAGAGCTAAAATAAAGAATAAACTTTTTATAACAAAAAAGGAAAAAAGTAAGTTAAAGAGGGAAAAATTATAAAAATTCTAAAATATGAGAATTTGCCCCAATCATGTTTAAGTATTCATTTTTGGTAAAAATAATTAGATATAAATAGATAGAAGAAATTTTAGTAATACGTAGTAGATTATTTTTTATTTTAATAAATTAAAATTTTTAGAAAATCTAAGGAATTGACACGTATCCTAAATGTTTACTCCTTTATATCATATACAGATTCTTTGCTTTTTTTTTTCCTTTGAAAAGAATATTACATCTAAGAAAGAAAGACCTTTTTGAAGCTTGATCACACAATCTATTCGATTTTTATAGGTCAAGTATTAAAAATACTAAATTAATATATCAGGTACTAAATATGCATATTGTGGATAGGTTAGAAGGTAAAAGATGTTTTTACCTTATGTTTACTATGTTGTATATATATGCAAAAGTTTATATATATATATATATATTTATTTATTTCTTTTTAGATTCTTCAAATGTTGTTATCAATTTATGCATAAAATTCTAGCTAGTTTGATGCATGACTACCTACTCTGGGTGAATAGTACATGATATCACTATTAGAGATGTTTGATTTAGCAGTAAAAAAATTTACAGCAAAATTCAAAAAGCTCATTTAGTAATAATATCTGAAAATTGTTGCAAAAAAAGTACATTTAGTAATAAAATTATATCAATATATATATATATATATATTTTTGCATACTTATAGTCACAACTTTATAGTAATAACATGCAACATATTAACCTTAATCTATTGATTTGATATACATTTTAAATACATCAAGGTCTAAAAAGATTTTTTCCCACATTCAACTCATTATATATATAAATGAAAAAAAGTGAAAAATAATGTGTTTGTCCCTCTATTTAGTAATAAATCAAAAATCTATCGAAACATATTAATAAGTTAAACATATCAATAAGTTGTTGGTTGTAGTGGTTAAAAGTTCTTTCCGATTGAAAAAGTGTCATGTCGAAATTAGGGCTAATTACAAACAAAAAAAAAGAACTATGGTTACACTCAATTAAAAATTATCGTACCAACCTTTATAAAAAAAAAGACAACTAATATTTTTCTGTTAAAAATGATGATATAGCTGAAGGTATTTTTGTATATTTAGCATTCCAATAATTTACCAATATTACTTCAAAATTTTACATAAAAGATTGAATATTTACAAAGATTTTCCAATTTGTTGTATTTTTTCAATTTTGTTATGATTTAATATTAGTTATCTTCTTTTTTATAAAAGTTGGAACCACATTCCATATTTTGCAAATAAAAAAACTACAGTTTTCGATTTTTAATTGAATGTAATCAGTAAGTTTTTTTTCTTGTAATTAGCTCTTGAAATTATTTGTATGGAAATAATGAAAAAGTTTTAACCCTTTAAGAGTCAATTCTAGCTCCAATCCAACTTAACGAATACTATGAAAACAGTTAAGTAGAGTATATTACAACTGTAGGCGAGAGGGTGTGGAGCCTACTAGGCAGCGAAGGCTCTCCAAAGTATTATATATGTGAATAAAAATATAAGCATAGTTCAAAAGTAAATGAATATTAACTCTATTTTCCTACTCTCCAACTTGGCATGCGATTCCCAAATATATTCATAGAAATTCAGTCACCAAATTATCATTTATGCTGCTGTTGGGAGTTTAAGAAATCTGTTTTTTTTTTTTTTTTTGTCATCTTTGAAATTTTTCCAGTTTTCAATTCAACTGAATATACCCTTTCTAGTTATAAACTTTTATCCAAAAATAATACACTAATTGGGAATATTTTCTCTCCCTTTGAAAGTGGTGGATTTTAATTCTATGCCCTTATCCCCTTTTCAAGCGGAATGGTGCTAATTAATTGGCCATAAATCAATTAGTATTATGAATGGTAGACATAGTGAACTTTTGGGGAGAGAAAACCAATGTACAATTAATCAGCCCAAAATACGGTCAATTATGGAACTATGATTATATGCTTCTTCTTCATAATGGCGCAATGAAACAACACCTCCTAAAAATAAGAATATATATTTTTTTTTTTTGAAAAGAGAATATATTTTTACTTATATATATATATATATATATATATATATATGTCATGATTAATATTGCATTTTATAAATCATAGATAGATAATACAGTATACCTTTTTCTTTGTAAATCATGCTCTTTTTAGACTTTTCTTGGTGGTGGGGTGTAAATATTTTGCCTTTTTAAATCTTATTCAATATATATATGGCAAAACAAGGATGGATGCTTCCTAGTATGATGCTAAATTTTGAATTTCTTTTTTATAGCCAATTATTACTATCTTAATGGGACACTCAATATTTTTCCATTCCAAAGAATTAGTTTTACCAAAACAAAATAATAATAAAATTTCTGCCAAAAATGTTAAGTACATTTTACATATATTACCACCATATACAATATAAAATATTTTATTGTAGCATTTGAAAGAAAAAAAATTAACCATTTTCAATCAATAAAAAAATAAGTCTAAAAATAAACCATATTGTTTTGTCCATTTATGAAATGGCCTTTGTTGATTAAAATTTTATAAATTGGGATTGTGGCTTACACATTAGATAAAAATAGTTTTCATCTAATATATACTCTCAAAAAACTATTATATCATTTAGATTTTGATCTAAAATTCTGCATGTTGGTTGATAATAATACAATGACCATTAATGACCAATCTTGAAAATTTTTGGAAATCATGAAAATTTGTGGTTAATTAATAACATGAAAAAATGGAAAAATCACAAAAAAAAAAAAAAAAAAAAGGAAAGATGTCGACATCTTGATAGAAAATTTCTAAGTGGATAAATTATTGAAATACTTATAAATGATTGAAAACATTGAGTTTTGCATAGGAATCAGATTCAAAATCTATGGTTCACTCAATCTCAATGCAAAATTAAATGTTTTTACCTTTTAACTTCCCAATAATTTTTCTACACTATTTTATATATTTTTAATCAAGATTTAATCATTTTTTAGCTATTTCTCTACTTTTTCTGTATTACTAAAAAAAAATATATATGTGCTCTTAAAAAATTCTCGAGTTTCGTCATCAAGGTCTATTATAAATTTGTCCACCAATATGTAAAATTTTAAGGTGAAAATCCAAATGATATGATAATTTTTAGAAGGATGTATTGAAAAGTAGATTACTTTTGTTAACGGAACAAACCATATGTCCCATTTTGTTAGTTTTAAACTACATGCAATTCGACTAAATCATAGAGTTTATTTTTGGACTTATCTCTAAAAAAAAAGACATTTCCATTTCTTATGAGTTGAATTTATCTTAATAACATTGGAAAACTAGTTCCTTGAATCTCCTGTTCAATAGTTAATTTGGTAGTCCGAAGAAAATATTTTATGTATATATAATTTGGGAAATTGCTTCCCTAATACACTTGTAAAAAATCGAAGATTGAAATTGATAAGCGAATTTTCACAAAAATTCGTCGCAAACAACTTGTAACCATCTGAAACATACTTTGTTTTCCACTTTATTCACACACACTCAACTTGCTATTTTTAAACTAGCGAATAAAGCACAGCCATCAAAGTCTGTCCTTTTATTTCAGTTATATTCCCAGTTCATTAATTTGTATCTGCTAATCAGTTTGCTATTACATATTCTTTTTCATAATTATGTATTGATATTAATTATTAACCTATCAAAATTCTTAATTTTCAATAGATACAACTTAATTAGCCACTATTTTCAAATCACGGAAGAATTAGACGGGCCCGACTCCTTTCTGAACTGAAAATTATTCTTTTTTTCTTTTTCATGTGCCAAAAGAGAGACACTAGCTGTAGTATTAGTCGAGCTATTCTTTTACTGTATATTAAATTTGGGTTTAATAGTCTTCAACATATATACACTACAAATTAAATTTAGCAACAAAAAAAAAATGTAATAAAATATATTTTGTCACCAATAAACTTATTTAGCAGCAATATCTAAAAGTTACTAATAAAAAACACGTTTAACAATAAAATTATATCTAATTTTAGTTGTAGATATCTATAGTTACAACTTTATATAATAGTAATATGCAACAATTTTTTTATTTTTTTAATTGTTGGTTGAAGTACTTAAGGCAATAAGTTTTATACTTTTATAGTACTGTCAAATCTTGAATTCCTTGTGGTGATACAAAAATGAGAAAGAGGAAAGAGAAAGCAAAATTTGCTTCTTATTTTCGTATATCTAATATGAGAGATTACAACTCCTTATATATAGACTCATGTTATGAGCCATTGCCAACATAAACATCATTTTCTTAATTTTATTTACAATCAAACAGCTCCCCTAATATTAAAACATATCTATCAAACATAGAATAAACGTAAAGAAACAAAATATACAAATCAACAACTTGTTCTTGAGTTGTGACAAATAGAGAGTAGATTTAAAACCATAAACCAAATGATCTGTGACAATGTAGCAACAAATATCAAAATGCTTTGTTATCACAAAGTAGAGGTATAATTAACGCAAGCTTAATCTGAAATTCCCTTAATATATAACACATCCACTTCAGTTCACATGAAGTTGTTCATTGCCCTGTACTTAGCTTCAGCATATGACTTACTATATGTAGTTTCTTGGACTAACCCTACAAAAAAAATTAAAAAAAAAATCTAAAAAGTTTTATTATTATTTTTAAATGTTTATTAAAGATATTTTATTTTTTCATAATTTATATTAGTTTTTCCAATATTTACTATTTTTTTTCATTTCAAATTTTAATTATATAAAATTTATAACTTATGAAATTTATATTTCTCTAATTTTTTGAATTTTAGAATTTTTTTTAGTTTTTCAAATTTTCTAACTTCTGTAATATATTTTTTTAACACTTTTTGTACTTTAATTCTTTTAATTTTTAACTTTTTTTTTTATAATTTTTAGTTTTTCATTTTAAAATTTATAATTTTTGTAATTTTTTTTTTACTTTTTGTAGTTTTTTTAATTTTTTAACTTCTTTACTTTTTGAACTTTTTACTTTTTTATTAAAATCATGAAATGGAATAATTTATGTAGATTATGGTGAACCTAGAAAGAAACTGAATAAAAGTATGATAAGAAATAAATAAAGTTTTTAAAATAGAAGTACAATTAATGGGCGATGATATTTCAAGTATAGCTAGTAAATTAAGTAAATGGAAAAAAAAAAGTGCATAAAAGTAAAGATGAGGGAAATCTTAGATAAGAGTTTCTCTAAAGGAAAAAAGAGAGTTCTATTGGAGAGGTATATAGAAATTTTAGAGGGGAATTAATGATTAGAATAATCTTAAATTAATTGAAAGAGCTAGATTAATTAAGGCATGATTCATAACGTAAGGGTTGTGCAAAGGAGAAGCAACTTTTTTTTTTTTATGCTTTAGAAGGGAAAAGTAAAACCTTCTCTAAGAAATTAATATCGAGAGAGAGAGAGCACTACTTTTCACGTTTTGCAAAAGAATAACTTTTTTTTTTTCCTTTGATTTTCGTACCCAACATTCTCTCATCTTTGGAAAGCATTAGAAAGTCTAATATAAGGGTTCAAAACAATTAAAGATAAATAAAAAAAAAGTTAAAGTAGGACATACAAATTAAATAAAGATTACCCAAATATTAAATTTAATTAAAATAATTAAAAAGGACATGGATAAGCATCTCTTTTCTTTAAAACCTTAAAGATGTTGTTACTTTAGAATCACAAAAAGATTATTATCTTCACAACTTTAAATTAAAATCCTTAAGCATAAGAAGGGAATTTGTCGCTTCTCTTACCTTTTACTAATGCATTATTTTTAGGGCAAACTTAGTGTTTGATGAGTTGCATTTTAATTTCTTCTCTCTCAATTAAAGATTAATATGTTTGGCACATTGACTAGCTAGCTAATTATAAAAAATATATGATTTTTCCTTTGACTGATATAAAAATATATATAACTATATTTTATGTAAGTAATCTTTTCATTTATTGGTTTCATAATTACTTTTTTGGTTTTGAGATAGACTCAGACTGTGACATAATTAATTAAAAAATGAGAAAAAAGAACTTGATAAAATAATCTACCAAATTAATGTCAAATTAGGCCTCTCATGTACCCAAAAAAATTACGTTCATCCAATTGATTTTGCCTTTTTTTTTTTTTTTTTTTTTACTTTAAGGAGTTGCACAACGTATAGATTAATCAGTGTTATTAAAATTATACTGGATAGTGAGCCAATGAAACTGTCAATATGCGGTTCGATAGGTTCAATCCATGATATAATCAGATATTTATTTTTTTAAAAAAATTATTTTATTATAAAAATTATTAATTATGGTTCTATTGGTATAGACTGTTAGCCTCGTTATTGCAGCCGTGTACAAACAACAGTATAAGCAATAGTATAATAAGCAGGAGATTACAATTGAAGTAAAGAACAATGAAATTGAAAATACTATTCAACCTTTGATAAGAACAAAGATTTATTGCGGAGGCCTGAAACCAGTGTCCTTAAGACGTTTATTCGGCCGAGGCAGAATACGTCTCCCAGGATACAACCGCAATCGAAATCGAACTCTAACCGTGTAGCAAACCACCACCAGAACCTAAAGGTCTAAGAATAGAATTTTGTTTCTGTGTTGAAGAAGAAGAATTTCGTCCAAAAAAAAAAAACATGTTCAAACCAGAAACTAAAAACATTTTTAAGGCTACAAGGAATTACAAAAATAATAGCACATAATTGATCATTAAAGGTGTTTAATCCATATTAATTTTGCTGTTACAAAATTAATAGAGATGTTACAAGCTGTTAGGAATTTGAATGGATCTTTAAGGGAGAAAAAATTATCGGGCCGAATTAAAAATGGGCCGTGCGCGGGCTGGCCGATTTCGGAGCGGCATTCGCGTCGCCCACGTCGTGCGGGTGCGCATTGGGCCTTTGGAACCCAAGCCCGGAACGTTGGATTTGCACCCCCCCCCCTGCGCGCCCGAGAGAGAGCCTCTGTGCTTATAATTCTTACAAGCCCATAAAGTGCCAAAGCTTATAAACACAACTCTCCCTTCCTTCATAACCCATGTGGGATATGGGATTTTTCATCCAATTTCTCCATTCCTTCACCATTCCATTGAGCTCACTTTGAACTTCAATTTCACATTCACCTCTAATCCATTTTGAGCGTATAATATATCGTTGGAAAGCTCGTGTTACGTAGAATGCATTGACATATTCCATGTTATTCAAAACGTAACATTTCCGTTAAATATTTACACTCAAAGTTGACAAAAAATCAATTGTCCAATGCTATATTTCCAACAATCCCCCACATGAATGAAAATTGAAAATATATAAAGGACATTTTCAAAAATTCGAAGTGGTGATAGTTTCTACAGTCAATATCTGCATAGGATAGGTAGACTACAACCTTTGAACCTTCCCTTGTGCAAGTATATTTACTTTACTGGCTGACTAGTAGACGTGATGTCTTTGAACTATTCTGCCGTTTGTGTAAACGATGATATACCTCACACAAATATCAACTTAACACGGTTTTTGGTTCTCATGGTTATGTCCGTTATGGTCATGGACATCTCTTGGTTCTGCAAGAGTTTAGGACAACTAAGCCCCATTTAGTTTCCTTTGAAGCGACCCCACTTCACTCTCACATAGGTGATTTCTTTTGCTCAACTTGATGCACAAAGAATCATTAAAAACTCATATAGCTTAACCTTATCCACTTAGTCACTGTTTACATCATAGGAATGGTCGAGGGTTACCCCCACAGTGACCACACAAGGTCTATGCAATTAGGTTGTCCCATTGAACCTAGATCTTGGGATCTCCAGTCAACAAGGTTGGGTTTTCCTTCACATAGCACCTTATACATTCATGAGCTTTAGTCCCATTCCTTTCGATGTCTTATCAACTTGATCTCGATTTAATCCTTTGGTTAGCGGATCCGCAATGTTATCCTTTGATACTACAAAATCAATAGAGATAACTCCTGTTGAGATCAGTTGTCGAACGGTGTTATGTCTACGACGCATATGTCTTGACTTACCGTTATACATGACATTTTGTGCCCGTTTAATCGCTGCTTGATTATCACAATGAATACAAATTGTGGGCACAGGTTTAGGCCATTCTGGAATATCTTCTAAGAAGTTTCGCAGCCATTCGGCTTCTTCTCCAGTTTTATCCAAGGCCACGAACTCAGCTTCCATAGTGGATCTTGTTATAATCGTTTGTCTTGAAGATTTCCAAGACACTGCTCCACCTCCTAGAGTGAACACGTATCCACTTGTACCCTTAGAATTCTTAATGTCAGCTATCCAGCTAGCATCAGAATACCCTTCCAGAACAGCTGGTTCTCTCATATAGTGCAGTCCATAATTCCGAGTATATCGTAAGTATCTTAGTAGTCTCACAATAGCCTTCCAATGGCTTTCCCCTGGATTACTCGTGAATCTGCTTAAGTTGCTTACAGTGAAAGCAATATCAAGTCTCGTACAACTCGAGAGATACATTAGACTGCCTATAATCCTAGCATATTCCACTTGGTCTATGCTTTCACCTTTATTTTTAGACAAATACTGACTTATATCAATAGGTGTTCTGGCTGTACCAGAATCATCTTTACTGAATTTATTCAGTATTTTGTCCACGTAGTGTGACTGCGTTAATATGAGACCATTAGGTGATCTTTTTACTTGAATGCCCAATATAACATCCGCAAGTCCCATGTCTTTCATGTCAAATTTAGAATTTAACATATTCTTAGTGCTTTTGACCATATTCTCATTGCTTCCTACAATGAGTATGTCATCAACATACAAACATAAGATAACATATCCTTCATTTGTAGTTTTGACATAAATACATTTGTCACACTCGTTAATTCGATAGCCACTAGCCGTCATGGCATCATCGAACTTCTTATGCCACTGTTTTGGTGCTTGTTTTAATCCATATAAGGACTTTACCAACTTACACACCTTTTTTTCCTGATCTGGAGCTACATAACCTTCTGGTTGTTCCATGTAGATCTCTTCTTCTAGATCTCCATTCAGGAATGCTGTCTTAACATCCATTTGATGTACCTCTAGATTTCTCAATGCTGCAATTGCAAGTACCATCCTAATGGATGTTATTCTCGACACAGGAGAATAAGTATCGAAGTAATCAAGACCTTCCTTTTGTCTATAACCTTTTATGACCAACCGGGCCTTGTACTTATCTATTGTTCCATCTGCCTTCAGTTTCCGTTTAAAAATCCATTTAGAAGTTAGTGGTTTAGTTCCGGGAGGAAGATCCACTAATTCCCATGTATGGTTTTGAAGAATGGAATCAATCTCACTCCTTATGGCTTCTTTCCATAAAGGACTTTCAGTAGAACTTACAGCTTCATTGTAAGTCTGAGGTTCAGCCTCTAGCATATAGGTTAGAAAATCAGGACCAAAAGATTTTTCTATCCTTGCTCTTTTACTTCTTCTAGGCTCTATCTCTTCGTCCGCCTCATTCTCATATTGAGAATCTTGAACATTTATGTCAGATTTAACATCATCATTTTGATCTTCTTCACTGTCTATTTCAACAGTTTCACGAGATCGTTTAGATCCCGACCCTTCATTTTCCTCTTTAAATGGAAACACATTTTCAAAAAATGATGCATCTTTTGATTCTAGAATTGTGTTCTTGTGTATTTCTGGATTTTTAGATTCATACACAAGAAATCGATATGCATTACTGTTCTTTGCATATCCAATGAAGATGCAATCCACAGTTTTCGGTCCTATCTTCATTCTCTTAGGTAATGGAACCATTACCTTTGCAAGGCACCCCCACACTTTCAAATAATTATAGGAAGGTTTTCTACCTTTCCATAATTCATAAGGGGTTTTGTCCATTTTCTTACGTGGTACCTTATTTAAAAGGTAATTCGCCGACAAAATAGCTTCCCCCCACATGTTCTGTGGTAACCCTGAACTAGATAGCATCGCATTCATCATTTCTTTAAATGTACGATTTTTGCGCTCAGCTACACCATTAGATTGAGGAGAGTACGGTGGTGTCACTTCGTGAATAATACCATGTTGGGAGCAAAACTCACCAAATGGTGCAACATATTCTCCACCACGATCACTTCTTACCACCTTAATCTTTTTATTAAGTTGGTTTTCTACTTCTTGCTTATAGAGAACAAATTTCTCTAAAGCTTCATCTTTACTTTTAAGTAAATACACATAACAATATTTTGTGCTATCATCGATGAAGGTAATAAAATATTTATTCCCTCCTCTAGATTGAACGTATTTCAAGTCACAAATATCTGTGTGTATTAGATCAAGAGGTTCCGTATTTCTTTCAACAGTATGAAATGAAGATCTTGTCAATTTTGTCTCAATGCATATTTCACATTTATGTGATTTATCAATTTGAAAATTGGGTATGTGATTCAAGTTAATTAAACGTCGTAACGTATCATAATTAACATGACCGAGTCTGGCATGCCATAAACTAGAAGACTCAACAATATAAGCAGAAGAGGCATTTTTATTCATATCAATTGAATTTTTCTTACAAGCAATGGCATTGAATTTCCACAAGCCATTCAATTCATAGCCCTTCCCCACATACATACCACCCTTAGACAAAATAAATTTCTGTGATTCAAAAACCATCTTAAAGCCGTGATCACTTAAGAGGCTTCCAGAGACAAGATTCTTCCTAATATCTGGTACATATAAAACATTTTGTAATTTGACTTCTTTTCCTGAAGTCATCTTCAAAATCACTGTACCATGTCCCTTGATCTTCGAAGTAGAACTGTTGCCCATATAGAGCTTCTCTCCTTTCTTTGTAAGAGTCAATCCAGCAAAAGACTCTTTGTCACCACAAATATGTCGGGTAGCACCAGTATCCAGCCACCACTCCTTTGAATTCGAGTCAACCATGTTGACTTCAGAAATGACCGCACAAAGATCAATTTCAGAAACATCTTTAGCAATGACCTCAACAGCATGGGCCTCACTCTTGTTGACCTTCTTTGGCAACCTGCAATCAGAGGACTTGTGCCCCATTTTGTTGCAATTGTAGCATTCTTAGAAATGCCACCCTTTGGTCCCATTTTGGACTTGGATCCAGCAGTCTTATTAGCCTTTTTGGAGTCTTTCCTTGCCTCCACTACGTTGGCTTTAGCCACAGCTTGATTTACAGCTACACCAAGCTTTCTTTCAGCCTTTCTATTGTCCTCCTCTATACGGAGTCGGACAATAAGATCCTCAACAGACATCTCCTTACGTTTGTGCTTGAGATAGTTCTTGAACTCTCCCCATCCAGGTGGCAACTTCTCAATAATAGCAGCCACTTGGAATGGTTCACTAGTGTCCATTCCTTCAGCAGTCATGCTGTGAATCACAAGCTGGAGTTCTTGCACTTGACTAACCACTGATTTGGAATCAACCATTTTATAATTCAGAAAATGGCCAACTAAGTATTTCTTAGCTCCAGCATCCTCAGTCCGATACTTTTTGTCCAAGGATTCCCACAATTCCTTAGCTGTTCGTTTCACAGAGTACACTTCCCATAATTCGGGCATCAAACAGTTTAAAATACTGTTTCTACAAAGGAAATCTAAGTGATTCCATGCATCAACAGCTGCCTGAACAGAAACATCCGTATTTCCCTCAGGTACAACGGGAGGATCTTCTTTCAGCAGTCTGTGATATTGAACACTAGTCAAGTAGTACAACATCTTTTGTTGCCACATCTTGAAATTTACACCAGTAAATTTCTCCGGTTTATCAGGCACAACCATTGGGTAATGTCCCATAGCAGAAGCCGAATTGTTAGGAGCAACTGAAATTGAACCAATAGATCCAATCCCACCATTTGGTCCAGAATTCAGAACAGTCCCAGAACCACCAATTGGACCATGTTGTCCATTTTGGTTTTGGTTCGGTCTGCCCCCACTGGTCTGTCCAATGTCAGAACCGTTGCCTCCATTAGGTGGTGGTACAACCTCCATATCTCAATACTGCAATTTCAAACAATTGAATGTTAAAAAAAAATAACTCCAGAAACAAAAATCAAGAAATTACAGAATAACTCCAGAAGCAAAAATTCAGAAATTACGGAACAGAAACTTTATTTTATAAAAGTTTCAATATAAACAGTCCAGTATGAGTAGTTCGATTGTAATCCAGTTATAATCCAATTATAATCTCCGAAGCAAAGGTAATCCAAAGCAAAGGTACCCTGCAAACTTAATATAAATTGCTGTTATACTTGATAAAAGCGAATAAACGTCTTAAGATTGTTAGCCTCGTTATTGCAGCCGTGTACAAACAACAGTATAAGCAATAGTATAATAAGCAGGAGATTACAATTGAAGTAAAGAACAATGAAATTGAAAATACTATTCAACCTTTGATAAGAACAAAGATTTATTGCGGAGGCCTGAAACCAGTGTCCTTAAGACGTTTATTCGGCCGAGGCAGAATACGTCTCCCAGGATACAACCGCAATCGAAATCGAACTCTAACCGTGTAGCAAACCACCACCAGAACCTAAAGGTCTAAGAATAGAATTTTGTTTCTGTGTTGAAGAAGAAGAATTTCGTCCAAAAAAAAAAAACATGTTCAAACCAGAAACTAAAAACATTTTTAAGGCTACAAGGAATTACAAAAATAATAGCACATAATTGATCATTAAAGGTGTTTAATCCATATTAATTTTGCTGTTACAAAATTAATAGAGATGTTACAAGCTGTTAGGAATTTGAATGGATCTTTAAGGGAGAAAAAATTATCGGGCCGAATTAAAAATGGGCCGTGCGCGGGCTGGCCGATTTCGGAGCGGCATTCGCGTCGCCCACGTCGTGCGGGTGCGCATTGGGCCTTTGGAACCCAAGCCCGGAACGTTGGATTTGCACCCCCCCCCCTGCGCGCCCGAGAGAGAGCCTCTGTGCTTATAATTCTTACAAGCCCATAAAGTGCCAAAGCTTATAAACACAACTCTCCCTTCCTTCATAACCCATGTGGGATATGGGATTTTTCATCCAATTTCTCCATTCCTTCACCATTCCATTGAGCTCACTTTGAACTTCAATTTCACATTCACCTCTAATCCATTTTGAGCGTATAATATATCGTTGGAAAGCTCGTGTTACGTAGAATGCATTGACATATTCCATGTTATTCAAAACGTAACATTTCCGTTAAATATTTACACTCAAAGTTGACAAAAAATCAATTGTCCAATGCTATATTTCCAACATAGACTGTGTAGTTCTCCATTTGAACTTTCGGTTGAACCGTTTTAGTCCGATTTTTATAAAACTAAAATTTTTTTATCAAATCGGTTGAATCGGTTGGTCTGATCCGATTTTGATACCATTAAAATTAATTAAAATTGGATTGATGCCTTGTATTTGATAAATAATTATTTGGCTCCATTCTGTTATGTCATGAACAAAATTGGCCCTTAATCCTCTTATTTAAACTAAATTCAACTTAATTCAAACATTAATTCTTTCTAATACTTTAATTTCACTCATTTTTTTTTTTTAATGTTTTTCCCCAATAAATATCTACATAAAAGGAAGAAGCCTCCACCTTAGACTACTTTTTGTTATAATTATTTTTAAATTTTTTACTTTTCCTTGTTCACATCTATTTTCCATTTCAATGTTGAATTTCCTTTTATTGACAAGTAACAACATTTTCTTTTTTATTGGTACAGTAAGTATCACTATAATAAATGCTAGATTTAGAAGCAAAATAAATACCGCTGTAAAAAAAAAGAAAACACATTTAGCAGTAAAATTATATCAATTTTTTTATTGCAAATATCTAAAGCCATAACTATGTAGCATGAACATACAACAACTAATTTTTTGGTTGCTAAATGTGTTTTTTGACAGCAACTGTTAGATATTGTTGCCAAAGAGCACATTTAGCAGCAAAAAAATCCAATAATTGCAAAAAATTATATGTTTAGAAATATTATAAATATAATTAAATTATACTTTATTAATTAAGTAGCAGCTTAAGTTTCGTGTTACATTTTTTTTTTACAAATTATCTCTAAAGTCGTATGTACTTTAGAAACCTCTACTATTCCAATAGAAAATTAATAGGCTATATATATTAATTAATCAAATGGAGGTAAACAAATACTAATGTTATGGACATTTCGATTGAAGTTTTAATGGAAACTGGCTTATGCTTCTTTTAGTCAATTTTGTTTGAGAAAATGCAAAAATTGAATCACCCTCACATATCCTGAGCTTAAATGGATGTATTGTATCACAACATTTCACTGCATACATGCATTCCCATTTCTTTACTCTCATGACCTTCACACAACTACTTACATCATGTTGTTCAACCTAATCATGTTATCATAATACAAATTTGAATAGTAAGAAAAACTAAAGAAAAAAAAAAATAAGAAAAAAATCAACTGTTAACAAACACACAAAGCTCTCATCACATACGCATATACTATTCAATTAGATTCATTGAACTAAATGATCAAACCTATGTGATATAACAAAGACTTTTAAATACCATATTTTTCTTCTTCAAATACTTGAACCCCAATAGAGTTCAACTATATTTTTCAAAAGAAAGAATTCTGCAAACAAACTCTAATGCTTATGTAAAATTGAAATATCATATAGCAGATAAATCAATAAGAGGAAATAGTAGTAGTAAACAACAATTTTGTTGCCATTGACATTACTCTCTTGTTAAATGTTAAACAATAAAACTAAATTTTTTTTTGGTAGAAAAACAATAAAACTAAATAAATTAACATAAATATAGAATAGAATAGAATTAGAGATACCCCGTATAACAAAATGGAGTTAGAGATCAAAGAAACAAATAAATAAAAAATAAATTAAAATTAGCAAACATAAAAGACATAAAAAATCTGACATGGTATGTTCAAAGTTTCAAATTTAGTCCAATATGATTTAAAGATTTAAAATGACAGTAAAGAAAGAAAGTACCGATGCGATCTAGACCTTTGTGGTTGAAGATAGGAATTAGGCATTACAGATTATCATTTCAATTAAATAATGTCATTCTTCCTCTAACCATTTTTTTAGGTATTTGAAAAATATATAATAGAAGGAGAAGAAGAATGAATGGGTTTTAGATGAAGTAAATTCTGTCAGTTACAATCGAAGAAGAAAAGAAAGTGAAGTATCAATTGAATTGGAAAAAGTTACAGCGACCAGTGGAAAAGCTCTGCCCTATAAACTCAAACATTCGCGACAAGTGTAAAATCTGGTCGCTATCATTAGTTTTGGCGCTGAATCATATCCGGGAAAATTTTTTGTAAAGAGAAATAACACAAAAAAAAAAAAATATAATAGGACTATTAAAAGAGATTACAAACCTTAAAGCCTGCCATAAGAAAAAGCCAATTGCAGGAACCCTGACATTCTAATGTTAGAATTTTTTCTCACCCACAACGGAGGTCGGAGAGATGCGGTTGCTTCGTTCAGGGCATGCTCTCCTCTCACTTGTTTCTCTCGTTTTGGATATTTGACCTGACACCTCATACTGTCTATATCTTCGGGAGATCTTATCCCGATGGATCTTAGTCGAGCTCTTTGGATAGGGTTTCGGCCTTTGTTGTCTTCTCTATTCTTCCAAATAGTGCCCAGCCCAGGTACAGTTGATACATTTCCTTTTCTTGTTTTCGGTTAGTTGTTGTATTTGTTTGAATTTTGCTTCATCGATGGTATTTACCTTTTCTCCCATTTTTGTGTTGATTTTTGTTCACTCTGTTCTGATTTTAATCTAGTATGTATGCCCTTCAAAATTGATTATCATTTATTTGCAGGGGATCTGATGATGAAAGAAATTTGGACGAAATTGGAGAGGGAGGGGACACGAGCAAGAGATTCAAGCTCTGTACCATAACGAATTAAGGTGATGCTTCAAGTCCTAGTAGCCTTGCCCTTTTCTATTATCGTTTTAGTTATTGCTTTCAGTTTCATCACATTAATCTGATTCTAGAATTACTAGTTAATGTTTATGCCGAGGTTGTTGCGCTGAAAGTAGTGTAGACATGTTCAACTCACTTATTTGAAAAATTAGAGCAGCCTTGTTTGGAACTATTTCCTTGAACACAAGGTTAACATGAAATTTGGTAAAAAGATGTGCATTGATCTCTATATTTGGCTAATAAAATTGTGAGCTACAAAAGATATTGTTGATGTTTGATTTTGCATTTCTTCAGATCAATGGTCTTTATTTCCCAAATTAGAGAAATTGCTATTGAGAATGACTTCTCATTTAGTGAAAGATTTGAAAACCTAAATTAGAGTTCTTTGAACTTTTGATAAACAGGGCATATGTGATTTTGCAACCCACCCATCTTTCTTCTTTGTTCCTTTCTATTATTAAGTCTAGTTAGAAAAGGGGAGAATTTGCATCAATTATTGATTACTGCCTCTCTTGTATGATGAGCAGTGTGTATGGTGTCACGAGGAATGTGCATTCCTATTAATTTTTTTATTGAGTTAAGTACAGGGTATTGAAGTAATTTGATGGATAAATATGTTATTTTAGCAATAAAGGACATAAATATGTTGAGGCTCTGCTCTGCACTTTAAACTTTAAAGAAAATGTGTACAATTGATGCTCTGCGCTGCACTTTAACTTCACCTTTTCTTATTTACTAGGAATGACTCATTATTGCCTTTTCTAATAGGATGCTTAACAGTATTAGCTAATTCTACTAGTTGATAAATAATATTATCTTAATATTATTGCTTTATATAGCAGTTTCCATCTTCCCTACTATTTTGTTTTTTTCCAACTTGTTTGCTGTACATTGAATCAGAAGTGTGCATGTTTATGTGTTCATGAGTACTCTTATTTCAGATTCAATTTGAATTACAGGAAGATCAACATGGCCTAAAGGAAGGTCGACTGTTAGAATGCTGGGCCTTTTCCTGTTTCATTACCTTCCTCAATAGTAGTGATGGCATAAGTGGTAAGATTGGCTTTGAGGTTATGGATCTCTTATTTCTAGCGCTGTCAAAATGGGTTTGCGTGTCGTGTTCGTGTCGTGTTGACACAGTTTGGTGACACTTATAAGGTCAACACTAACACTACCCATTTATTAAATGGGTTGATAGGATACAACACTATATTATAACGGGTTAACACTATTAACATGTTCAACCCATTTATTTAAAAATAGATTATTTATACTAACAAAAAAAATAGATTATTTATAGATCAATTCAATATTGAACCACATTATCTATAAAAATAACAATTACACTTCTAAAAATAAATCAACATAAATTCATCAACTCAATTAAACATGCAACTTTGCAAATAGGCAATAGAAAGTAAAAATTAGTTTAAATTTCTGTATTTTTACTAATTAAACAATATCTGGTGAAACTTTTACATCCAATTCAGGCAGTCCCTCCAAAGCTTCAATTTCTACGTAAAAACCATAATAGCTGCTAGTCTGGTATAGTCTAAAAAATATCCATTAAATCACAATGAAAAAGGGTTTGGAAGTATTGAAGAAAGAATAAATTTGTACTATCAGCTCTCAAGTGCAAATGATAGTTTTAATCTTCATATTAGTCAAAATTACTAATTTGTTAAATGGGTTATACGGGTTTATGGGTTGACTCGTGACCCAACCTGTTTATCTTGTATCATAAAAGTGTCGACTCTTTTCCGATACTAACCCTCATAAACCGAACCCTAATCCGTTAAATTCCGTGTTAAACGAATCGTGTTTTTGTATCACCACCCATTTTGACAGCTCTACTTATTTCTTGATTCTTGAATAAACCTAATTATGCTAGCATATTCATTCTCTTTATTATTAACAGTTAAATTATGTGTGCTTATTACAGGCTGTAAAGATTAATTATACAAAGTCAAGATGATGAATATATATGGACATATGACATATAGGGAGTAAACATAGGTATATCATTGTGCTATTTTGTTAAGACACTGTAAATTGTTAACTTTTTCATATAGACTATATATACGAAAAAGTTATTAGATTATCAGATCTCAGCCCATTTTCTTTTGTAAAAGCTCACCCAGGAGCCTTGTTTGTATTGTATTTATATGTGAATATTTTCAATGGTGGGATATATAAATTAATGCTTTGTAATTATTATATATGGTTATGTGTAAATAATCGGGGATGTTACATTAAATATTACTGCAAGCTCCATATTAATATTTATTTTGTTGATTTTGTGAATTTATTTGTAAATGTTATGTTTTATAATAAAAATAAAATCAATGACAAAAAGGGACCATTTTAACTAACATTAACAAAATATATGACTCAAACAGTGACCAGAAATTACGGACACAATTGACAGCTTGATGTAAAGGCAACCATTTGTCTCATCCCAAATTCCAATTCTTCGGGTATTGGAAAGGGAAGTTGTCGCGATATGTACATTCGGGGACAAGAAAAAATGGTCTCTATTAATCTTTAACGGCCGGATAACTGATTTGGTCGCCATATACTATAACGACCAATTGGCGACCTGATTCTTTTGTCACATAACCTTTTAGGGACGAAATTATAACTATTAAGGACCAGTTTTCTCTTCGTTGTGGAACTTTTTCTTGTAGTGATATAGTTACAAATGTAAGCTATACCTTCGGTTTAGTCTCACGTGTTTACAAAAAAAAAAAAAAAATGCGAGAGTAAAAAAAAGAAAAAGATGAGAAACAGAGTGTGAGAAGAGAAAAGCAATAAAAAAAAAGTCTTTTTAACAATAAATTGGACAAAAAAAAAAAGTAAAATATTTAGGTAAGACTAAGCCACGTTAGCAATTTTTTTTTTTTTTTTTTTTTAAGTTCACCATTAATAATAGGTCATGTATAATTTAGCATAAAGTCACATGCAAATTTGTGTATTAATCTGTGACAAAATGAACTCTGTGTATTAAACTGTGAAAGATGTTGAAATTTGTGTACTATGAATTTAATTTATCCGTTATTTTTTCTTATGAAGACCTATGCAAATAGAGTTTTAACACAAATTTAGTTAAATTTGTAAAAATTTTAAAAAATATATATTTAGTTACCATGATTTAAAATACTAATATTATATTATGAAACTATTTAGCTAAGAAGTTGAATTCAATTGATAAAAAAATGGAAGATTTGGATGACACTAGAGGGTATATTTTAACTAGGACTTTTTATTTTATTCTAGATACTAATGGTGTTTCCCATTTTTAATATTTTATTGATATATCCTGAAGCAAAAATCTAAAAGATTGTGCATGGAATTTTTCCTTTTAGTCAAAGATTGACTAGACATCATATTATTCCATACATTATTCGAAAATATCATAAGATGCATTAATTTAATTTTATAGGCAGTGAAATGACTAAACAAAGCACAATCGATCCTACACAACTCAATCGAAGATAAAATAGAATTAATTGGAAGCACACATTAATAATTATAAATAAGAATATAGATAAGATGGTCTTGATTATTTAAATATATATAAAGAATTTTAGCACTATAGTATAAGATATGATGGTATCCTAGCTAGAATACTTAATTTTAAGATGATCTGATTCATGTGCATAGCAGGAAATTAAACGTAAGGTTATTAAACGAACATGAGGAGAGTATATATATATATATATATGTATAGATATTGGAATCTAATTTTCCCTCAAAAGCAGGAAACAAAATAAAGTTAACTAAAAAAGAAAAACAAAAATTCTTTGAATGTTAACAAATTGCAGAAAGTGGGTGTCCCTTTTAAAGCAAAAGCTCTTTTTAAAATATACAAAAATCACTCACTGTGCCTATTTAGCTCAAACTTAATAGCTTTTAACTGTTTCCAAATACTTTTTGTACATTCCCCTTTTTGTTACAAATGGAACAATATTTCATTTTGATGCCATCATCACATGGAGCGCATTTTTATTAATTAATTTCATTCATATAATTTTTTTTAATTAATTAACTCTATCATGTTGAATTTATGGAAAAAAAATTTTCATGAAAGAATAAACTTTAATTAAATTCCGCATGCATATAACTTTTTATTTTACAAAAACTATAAGTAAATTTATCTATCCATTGTCAGAATAAGAACAACATCTTGATGAGAGTTTATAGTCGAATTTATATATTGTAAAAGGTTATTTTTTGATGAAGTGAGAAATTAAAGCCCACAGCGGACAAGTAAAGAGTCTGAACTCCTCAATACTTGAACTAACATTGACAAACACTAAGTATATGTATCTTGGAAACTGAAAAGTGAAATATATAATATCCAATATAAGCAATATTAGATTCTGCAGCAAAATTTGCTCATTTAATGTCAATATCCGAAAATTGTTACCATTTATATCAAGAACAATAAAAAATATTACATTGAATTTAGATGCAATTAAGATACGTACAGTTACAACATTATAGCAGCAATATGACACCAATTTTTATATTCATGCAATATAATATTTCACTGTCAAATCTTGTATTTCGTAAACATCCAAGCATATAAGGAACCGAAAAGTGTGAAACTCGTAAAAGGAAAGATGATTAGAATACATAAGAAGTTGTGATAAAAAGCAACCTTATCATGACTCTATACTTGTCACTGCATCAATTAAGTAAACTTTTTGCATGCAAGATTATGTATGCTTAGTGTGTTTCCCATTTGAAAAACACACACAAATACATATTGGCCTAATATTGGAAGATGATGCTAGCAGTTTAATTAGAATGTGGAGCCCATGTTTAGATAGAGAGAAGTCTCTTAATTGAAATCATATTCAATTCATTATTATTACTATTATTTTTCACATAACTCCGAACCGAAAACACCACAAAACGCTCCAGCTCATGTAGCAGAACCAAAAACCGTAACGAAAGAGCAAAATCGTGAAATAAAACAGCAATGGAAAATGCAACCGAAATGAGAGAAAACCAAAATCAAAAGGAATAATCAGCAAATACAGATCAGTCATAGAAAATGAAAATTGCAGAAAAACGAAAACCGGCAAATAAAGGAATATAAACCTTTTTTTGTTTCTTGGAAAAAACAAAAAATATTTTTAAAAAATGTATTTACAAAAACGCAATGTACAAAATTCTGGCATTTTGTTAAATTAATTCAAAAAAGAGGCAAACCATGTAATTTAGCAAAAAAAATTATTTGGTTTTATTCTTAGGCTCCATTTATATCTTAGAAAATAATAGTATTTTCAAAAAAAAAAAAAAAAAGATAAATATTTTTCTTTGTTTGACATATGGAAATTTATAAAATAATGATATAACTATAAAAAAATTATGGTAAGTAGAGACAAATTAATATTGATTTATATTTTTTATTTCTTCCGGAAAATAACTTCTCATCTACAAAATAAAAAGTTATTTTTTTTTTATTTTATCAAAGATTTTTTTTATTTAAAAAATATTTTTTTTAATATATATATATTTTTTTATAGTATAAACTCAAAAAATTAAAAAAATATATATATATTTTTCAGCTGAATATTTTTTATAAAACAAACGGAGCCTTAACATGGAAAATAATTAATTAATGATTAAGGAAACAAAAGGTTGGTTACGTCAAGCAAAGGAGGCCAAAATCTTGAGTGATAAGCTTAGATGGAATACGAGACATACTCATTTAGGCAACCTCATTAATTCCTTCTTTTTATGAGCCAATGGGCCCATAGCCTACCCCTATTTCTCTGAATAAGGTCCATTTATACTGCTTACTTGGGAAACCTTTTTCATCCACCATTTTCCATATACCTTATTAACTTTTTGGCAACTCTCTAATCACCATCTACCCTTTTCAATTATATATATTCTCATCAAATTATTTGATTCAAAAACTTAAAATAATAATTAATACTCAATAAAAGCTTTTATCATTATTATCTCTAGTACTTTTTATATAATAATCTCTCTTTTTTAATTTGAAGTATCTATAACACAAACTCATTTTACTTTGTGTTAATATTTAATTAATAAATAAAATTGTCAGGATTGGAATGCTAAACCTCTAGATCAAAAATACTTTAATATCATATCTTGAAATCATTTGATCCTAAAAGTTGAAGTTAAAAGATATTGATAAATAATACCTTTTATTATTATTATTATTATTATTATTATTATTATTAGAAAGGTGTTAGCTCTTCACTCAGTGCTATAATTTCTTATCATAATTAAATGAATAGCTAAATAATTCTCTTAATATATTTAAATTTAAAATTTAAAATATTTGTCTAATAATATTATAATTGTTTTTGTTATTGTTGTCCTTATCATAATTTTTTTATTTGATTACTCTTTTTATAATTATCTATTCTATTTATTTCATTAGAAAATTTATAGTTATTTCAATATTGTTTCACAAAGGAGATGCCCTATTTTCTTCTTTTATTATTATTTTTAATAAAGAAGATGCATTTATAGCAAGCATCTGCAAGTCGGCAAGAATGTTCTTAATTGGAAATATTAATGATTAATTTGTGATACATTAAACCGACTAAACAATTAGTAGGAAGGTAATTAAATTCCTTTTGTCCATTCAAAAACAATGGGGTGTTCTTAACTTTAGACGATTTTGCGAATTTAATTTGGCTATGTTGGGCAAACAGGCTTGGAATTTGATGACTCGACCGAACTCACTTGTGACACGGTTATACAAAGCTCGTTACTTTCATGACAGAGATTTTTTGGAGTACAAGAGGGGGCTCTCAACCGAGCTTTATTTGGACTAGCCTTCTTGCAACTCAAGAGTTATTGAGGAGAGGGTCGATTTGCCGAATTAGGAATGGATTGTCAACGAGGATTTGGCAGGGTCGTTGGTTGAGCACGGATACTGGGTTACCGACTAGTGGAATATTGATCCCGGAGCTGGCAGATTCGATTGTTGTTGGGCTTTTTGCAAGTGATGATCATCATCGATGGGATAATGAGATTCTTGCTGAGCTCTTTGCGGAAGAGGATGGTAGGCAAATTCGCGTTGTCCTTTATCAAATCGAGATGTGGATGATCGTTTGATTTGGAGCTATGATAGAAGAGGTATGTATTCCGTCAAATCAGCCTATTATGCCTTAATGCAGCGTTTTCCTCCTCCCCTGGAGAATATTTGTTAATTTGATTGGCTTTCCTTATGGCATTGGCACATACTATATAAGATTTGAAATTTTATGTGGCGTCTTCATATAGGTTTCATCCCTACCGCTACTGCTCTTCGGCATCAAGGGGTGAAAATTTCGGCCCTATGTCCAAGATGTGGGCTAGGTGAAGAGAGTATATATCATTTGTTTGTTGATTGTTCGTCTGCTAGGGCAGTTTGGTCTTCTTCACCAATTGCAGGTCTGGTTCATGAGGCTAGGAATTTTCTTGATTGGTGGACAAAGTGTGAGCGGACGACGCGTTTTCGACGGGACGCGGGACTCCCTTTCGGAAGGGGCGCCTAGATTTCGGGCGGGGCCCTTCCTCGCATGGGGTTTTTGATTTGGAAACTCGTTTTTGGAAAAAGGCGGATTATTTTGAAAAAGAATCGAGACCTAAATCTCGATAAAAAGTATAGGAGTCGCCACCCGGCTCAGCTCAACCGGGAAATTACAGTGTAGCTGAACCAAAGCGGGAACTGCCACACTTTTCAGAGATTCGGGTCCGGACAAGTCCTTTATTTCGTGTCTAATTTAAATATTATTGTCAATGTTCTAGTTACAACACTTTAAGTAGCTAAAGATTTATTTTTATTAAAAGAATACAGGCAGCGCGCATACAGGATAATAATACAAAAATATAAAGTAAAGAGAATAAATATTTAAGGGCTTACAACCAAATTGAAAGAAAAAAAAATAAAACTCTCGCCTCACTGATACAACCGCCTATATACACGAGAATCTAGAAAAATTACAACCGCCTAAATACATGATTTAATTCTATTAAATACAAATAAAAAGAAAAATTAAAATAGAATAAAAGCTGCAAAACAAAAGTTAGCACAATTTATATGGCACGCCATAAATAGGACTCAAGTAGACAGAAATAGGGAATTAGAATTCGGGGTCATGCAATTGGGGGTAACCGGGTCGGCCCGGTCGGCCGGCCCGGTCAGACCTGGAAAACCATTTTTGAAACGTCCCTGTATTTTTGGTTTTGTGAGAAAAATCATTTTTGAAAACAATTTTTCCGGTTTATTATAATTAAACATGTAAAGTGGGTCGGTTTTCGGGAGAATCGGGTCTCCGTCGTGGAATTGTTCTAAATGCAACTTTACTGAAAAATAAATCTAAGGTCGTGATGCACACAATAAAATTCATTTTGATGATTTTTGAGGGTTTTCCAAATTTTTCTGATTTTCTGGGATATTCTGATTTTTATGAAAATTTTTTGGATTTTTAGAATTTTATTTGGATTTTAGGGATTTTTTAGGGATTTCTGTCCCTGGCCGCAAACTACAGTCGCACGACTGTAGTTACAGTCGTACGACTGTCTACTACAGTCGTGCGACTGTAGCCCTGGTTTGGGCAGAAATCGCTAAAAAAAACCCTAAAACAAAAAACCCTAAAACTGGAGAAGGAATGACAGTCGTACGACTGTAGTGTGTTTGGCACGACTGTATTTACAATCGTGCCCCTGTTCTTATTTCAAGAACAGTCGTACGACTGTTCTTACTTTTCCAGAAATAAAAATGCAAAAACTTGAAGAAAAATGCACCAAACACAATCAAATCACCCAGAAAGCTTGAAAATGGGATGAGTTAAAGATTATTTACCTCCTTGGTGACGATCCACAGCTGGAATGACCCCTGGCTACGCACCAATCCACGTGAATTTGCACTTTTCCTCCAAAAAGTCAAGGTTTCAAAAATGTCCAAATGATTCCAGAAAAGTCACGGATTTGTGTTTGTTTCTGGTCCGAAGTGATTTAGTTAGTTAGGGTGAGTGTTAACCTAAGGTTTCTAATTCGTTTTAGTGATTAAAACAAGAAATCCAAAGAGAAAATGTTAGAAGAAAGCAAGGTTCTCAACTTTTCACTCTTCTTTCTTTTTCTCCTTCTTTCTCTCCCTAAAATTCTGGTTTTCTTCTCCCCAAAAAGCTAAAAGTCCCTAAATCTGCTTTTTCTTTATCTTTTATACCCCCTAGCCCGGAAATCTTGAGCATTAAATGCTCAAGATTTCCCTTCTTTTTTAATTCAAAGAAGTATGGGCTGAAACCTGCTCCCCGAAAGTACAGTCGTACGACTGTACTTACACTACAGTCGTACGACTGTAGGGAATTCCCACGACTGTACACTACAGTCGTGGGTCAACGGTCAACGGTTCCACTTTTTTTTTTTTTTTTTTTTTTTAAATAAAATTTCGTGTTCACAGGCTGCCCCTCGTGTAGCTGGAATCCGATTTCCGAAACGGATTTAGGTACACGACAAAGAACACGAAAACGCGAATATGCAAGGGTAGTTTTCGCAGGTGACTTTGGTAGTCAGGTGGTCCATATGCCTTTTACACGAGGATGACACCGAGAATTCGGATGACTTTTGGAGTCGGGCGGTTCCCTGCGTTGGTTTTCGCGCAAGGATGACGCCGAGATGAAATGACTTTCGGAGTCAAAAGGCTGTGGATGGTTTGTCACACCGAGCCTAAAAATGCATGTGATGCATGTTTGATGAACGTATTTATTCCTTGATCGATAATTTTGAAACAAAAATTTTTGCCCCTTCGATCAAGAATAAATACGGGAATGCGTGCCATGGTTGCCTTTTATAGTCGTGCGGGACTGGATTTGTGAATGCAAGATGTGACAGTCGTGTGTGACTGGCGCACTCAACGGACTGACACAGGATTTTTGGTTCCCTTTTAAAGTCGTGGGGGACTATGGTTTTTGTATGAATACATGATGATAGTGTGCGACTGGGCGCACTCGACAGACTGAAATCGGATTCGGGTTCCCTTTTAAAGTCGTGGGGGACTATGATTTTTGTGTGAATGTAATGGCCCGGAGTGGCTTGGCACGTGGGGCGCGTTGAAAATGTTACTGGTGTAATTATACTTACAGTGAATTTTTCATGGTTTTTCTTGGATTTCGTGCCCTTTGGGCGAGGCGGACCGTCATTGAAATGAATTAGTCTTCGCTGGATTGGTCCTGCAAAATTACTGAAACGCCCCTGTAGGGATTTATTGCACATTAGATAAAGAAAATGTGTTTAAAGAATAAATAGGAATAAAATAAAATAAAATAAAAATTTTCCCCCCTTTTTCTACACTACAGTCGCACGACTGTATTCAAATTTTGAATACAGTCGTACGACTGTACTTCACGGGCAGCAAAAATAAAAGGGGCGGTTTCCGCCCCTTTCTCTCCCACTTTCATTTTCTCAAAACCTCTCATTTCCTTCTCTCTGAAACTGACGCAGAAACTCGAAAAACCATCCAAAATGTTGAAGAAAATGGGAAAGAAGTTGAAGAAGATCCAAAACAGCGCGGTTCCGGAGCCCAACAATCCAGAGGAGATTGCTTTCGTGGGAATCGCCCAAGGATACGGGCACCCGCTTTATATGGACCACTTCGGGATCCGATTCGGGATGGAGATCCCTATTCTGCTGGCAATGGACTCCCATTTGTCCGTTACACAGGTTGGTACTCGATTCCTATGCCTTTATTTTGAGTTTTCCAATATTTTTCCCTTTGAACTTTTGGAACTGATTTGCATGATTTACTGCTTTCTGGGTTGAATTGATTGAGTAGAATGCATGCTAGGAGTCCCCTGTAGTCAATAGAAACAAGAAACTAGGAAAAACAGGTTAGAAATCGCGAAAATTATACGAATTGCGAATTTTTTTCTGCAGGCATATGAACAGTCGTGCGACTGTTCATGCAAATGATGAACAGTCGTACGACTGTGGGCACTACAGTCGTGCGACTGTAGCTACGCTCGTGCAATGCGTACTACAGTCGTACGACTGTAGCAAGAAAACAGGTTAAATAATTTTTTTTTTTTAATACAAAATCTGACTGCATGTGTGTTGTACTTCCCCGTAATGCAGAGGCACAGGATCGCTGGTAGTGGGAATCTTTCCCTACCCCGGGTTTGGTGGGACCGACTTCCAGAGCCCGTGCGGGCCCGAGTCAAGCTCCTAGGGCTGGAGTCTTTCGTCCTGTCTTTGCCTATGAGCACACCGCACACCACTCATACCGTGCTGACGGCCCTGTGCGAGAGATGGGTTTGCACTACCCACACCTTCCATTTGCCGATCGGGGAGTTCACCGTCACTCCCTCAGATTTCGTGGCGATCACAGGCTTTGGGTTTGGCGGGACCCCTATTATCTTTAACTGCAGCTTGACCCGATACCAGCAGGTGGACACTTATATCCAGAGATTGATTGGCTGCGCCCCTGAAAGGGGGAAGATCTTGTGTTCCCGGGTGGAGGCTTACTGGGCCACCCGCGCAGACCTGACTGAGGAGGACGTGGAGCGGTACACCAGGGCCTACGTGCTTGTCCTCCTGTCCTGCACATTATTTCCGACTGGGCAGAGTACCTGCAATTTGACTCTGCTCCCGACATTGGTAGATCTGGCTGTCTTCCCGTCTCTGGACTGGGCGCGAGCTGCGTTGGGGCAGCTGTATTACGGGCTGGACTTGTGCGCCCGGGGAGAGCAGCAGGAGATTCTGGGATTCTGGTTCGGCCTTCTGGTATTGCCTCTTTCCTCTTTTTTTTTTTTTTTTTTTTTGACATTATAATTATTTTTATAATTACAGATTTGGGCTTTTGAGCATCGGGTGCTGGAGCCGCCCGATTTGAGGGACGTCCAGGGTGACGTTCATCCGACTGTCCTGCGTCGCTGGACGCAGGGGTGGCAAGGTGCCGTCCGTGATATCGAGGAGATACGGCAGAGTCTACTCGACCCGTCCTGGAGGAGGGTAAGTAAACAAAAATCGTTAGTATGAAAATTTGAATAACTTTTTGCTTACCTGTACTGAATTTCTTTTTGTTGCGCTTCTACAGATCCGGCACCACCCTTGGGAGAATTTGGGTGCCATCACTCTCCTCTTCCAGTCTTCGACACGCTTCGACCGCCGCCGCTTTGTCATGGAGAGCCCCATGTCCCAAGAGTGGTACTTGGGCGATCGTCTTTTCCTTTCTGACCATATCGACGGTCCGATTGGCCTGCTCGTGCCCCCGCCGCTCCCTCAGGTGCTCTTCTGGCCACACCTGGCGGACCCTGCGACAGATCCTGAGATATTTGGAGAGGGGTACAGCGTGGATCCCGTGGACGGAGATTACCCCGCCTATATCCAGCAGTGTTTATTGCCTGCTGCGGACGTCGCGCCAGCAGCTCCTCCTCCTCGTCCTCGTCAGGTATTCATTCGTATTTCATTCATTCTTTTTTTTTATTATTATTATTTTTTTTTTTTGACTTTATATTCTCCTTGCAGGTTAAGAGGCGCAGGGGATCTGGGTCCTCCCAGCCCAGTGGGCCGGCTGGTGGGAGCACTGATGTAGGCACAGGAGATGAGGATACTCCGGTTCAGGATAGGACTCACCCTGTCCATGCAGGCAGCGCCGCAGCTTCGGCTTCGCAGGCCGTCGGCGCTAGTGGTGTCGTGGAGGGTCGCCTGATTTCTGAGCTCAGAACCGGCTTCACGTTGATTGGGTTGGATGGCACCCAATCCTATACGACCTGGAGCATTTCTCGTGAGGAGCCTGCCATGTTCCTCCCGGAGGACACTACCCACGTAAGTCTCTCTCTTTTTTTTTTTTTTTTTTTTTTGATCTTTGATGTTCTTTCAGGTCCGGCGAGCTGACATGGAGGAGATGGCCTACCGATACAGGAGTCTAGGAGACTTCCTGGTCCGGGAGAACGGCGTTTGGGCAGTAAGTATCTCGTGTTTCCTGCATCAAAATTTATGTAATGCATGAATGCATATGTGTGTATGTATGTATGGATGCTAACTTTATGTTGTCAACTGCAGTCCCGAGTCGAGATATTCCGAGAACAGGCCAGGGAGGCTGCTTCTGCTGTGGCTCAGGCCCGGACTGCAAATGAAGAGGTGGAGAGAGGGAGAGCCGAGATAGCCAGGCTGCAGGCTGGGATGGCTCGTCTGCAGGCGGATTTTGACTTTTACCGGGCCACACATCAGAGTGAGTCTGAGGAGGAGGAGGAGGACGAGGGGCAGGATGAGAGCTAGTTGGAGCATCCTGCTTGTCTTATTTATTATTTTCACAGTTTTTTTTTTTTTTGCTCTTTTGTACTGGATTTTTTTTTTTTTTTTTAGATACATTGTGAATTGCACTTTTCATATTATTGGATTTGCTTTTGTTTCATCGATGTTTAGAAATTCACTCTTCTTCCTTTTCTTCTTCAATTTTTGCTTCTTTTTATCCAGGCTTTTACAATTTTCTAGAATCATTACAAGACTCTGATTGGCTCAAATTGAAGCCTTTCGGGTTGTGGAATCTCAAGGCCTATTACAGACACTCGTGGAGCATCGAGCTGTTGAATGCCTGTTACCGTTTCTGGGATCCAGTGGACAACGTTTTCCGCTTCTCATGCCAAGAACTCTGCCCCTTATATGAAGAGTTCAGTGCTATCTTGAATATCCCCTGCCATAAGGGAGTGGACATCGCCGTCCCCGAGTTCACTTTCGGTAGCATTTCCTCCTTGGTGAGCTTGTTCGGGCTTCCCAATCCCGACGTGGAGGCTTTATTTGCTATTGATTCTCCTTTTCCTGGATTGAGCTCGGATTCCGTGTTAGGATGGTGTATCAATGCCCCTAGGGACCACACGAGTTGGGCCTCCATGGTCAGCCTGTTACTGGTGAGCCGGTATTTCTGTGGTCCTAGTGATGGGATTATCTCCTTCAGGGCCGTCTCCCTTATCTCTCAGATGGCCGTGGGAGCATCTCCAGCTCCTTTTGCACTTGCTGAGACACTGATTAGTTTGCATGCATCCAAGGCAAATGGTGCTCTCCACATTGGCCCTCACCTCACACTGCTCCAGGTGAAATTCCTTATTGTCTGGTGTATTTCTGAGTCGAATGAGCCACTAACCCTTGCTTACCACCAACTGCAGATCTGGTTGCTGGAGAAGTTATCAATTCTTAAGATTCCAAGGGGGAACTTTAAGAAATACAACCCGGCCAATCTGAGGGAACGAGGCTTCTCCATCGACTCCTATATTGATATGTCTGCTGATGAGTGGGGCGCTTGGCTATCTCAACGGACTGATGACCAGATTAGGTAGGTGTGCCCCTGGTGGAAGATTACCCACGTGATTGTAGAGATGTGGGCACATGGTGTGCAGTTATTAGGACAGACCAGGGTAACATTCTATTCTCCGAGTCGCCTCTGCCGGCAGTACGGTCATCTACAAGGTATCCCTCAGCGCTCTTGTATCACCCGTTGTGAGGAGTACACTGCTGCTTGGCCAGATCATATCAGACTTCGCTGGGCTGGAGATACCCACCGTGTGGCATTGAATTATGCCTCACTTGCTCCCACAGAGACAGATAGTCGTTACAAGGAGTGGCTGGCTGAGATCCAGGATTTACCGACCCGTGAGGCGCGTGAGAGTGCGACTTTCCGATGGCTGGCCCCCTCTGAGGCTGCGAGACCACTTCCTGTCAAGAAAAGAAGAGCATAAAAAGAAAAACTGTGATTTTCACTATTGTGCATGTATTGGTTACAATTATTATTATTTATATACATCTTTTCCATTATTGATGCAGTCCCTCTTTTTTTTTTTTTTTTTTTTACCTTAACTTTTGCTTAAGCCGCCCTTGCGGGTTTTCGACCTAACAGGCTCTTTTCTTCCTGCCTTAACTTTTACTTAAGCCGCCCTTGCGGGTTTTCGACTTAACAGGCCTCTTTTTTTTTTTTTTTTTTTTTTTTTTTTAAAGGGTTGGATGATATTTGCAATTGCACACTTAGGCGTTTAAATGTCTTTGCTTATCTGGATGTTTCGACAAATGTATCATGTAACATACTCCAAACATTCATGCAATATGTTGAGCATAACGCACTTCATTAATGAAATTTAATTATCGCATTAATTGAAAATTCTAAAATTGGTACATATCTCGAACGAACTCATTCCTGTTATCAACCATCCTATACAGGTTTTCTGATCGATAAGCTAACCCTCGTTGCCTTAATTTTTGCTTAAGTCGCCCTTACGGGTTTTCGACTTAACAGGCTTTTTTTTTTTTTTTTTTTTTACACGTGGTAGCGTTTGAGATGATCTTGGTTAATCGGATTGGTGAATTCGTTGCCATCCATGTCCATGATCTTCACTGCGCCTTTGGAGAGTACCTTCTTAACTACATACGGCCCTTCCCAGTTGGGTTTAAACTTACCCCTTGCATCTGTGTTGGTCGGTCTCATTTGCTTCAACACCAGATCCCCCGCTTTTAACGGCTGTTTCTGATGACGAACCCACCGATTATAAGCCCTAGCCATCCTTTGGTGGTACATCTGCAGATGATCCAGAGCCTTAAGACGCCTTTCATCGACCATAGCCAGCTGCTCAAATCTCGCCTTCACCCATTCTGTTTCAGGCAATTGAGCCTCTAAGACCGTCCTTAGTGACTTCAATTCCATTTCGACAGGAAGGACTGCTTCCATCCCATAAACCAGCGAATACGGCGTTTCCCCAGTCGGCGTTCTAACACTAGTTCTGTACCCCCACAGAGCATAAGGTAATCTGTCTGCCCAATCCCGGTAGGTTGAGGTGGTCTTGGATAAAATCTTCTTAATAGACTTATTTGCTGCCTCTACTGCACCATTGGCTTGTGGCCTATAAGGAGAAGACTTGCGATGTTCCACATTGTATTCCTCGAACAATTCAGCTGTGGCCCCCTGAAACTGCACTCCGTTATCAGTTACCACGTGATGCGGTACACCATATCTTGCAAAGATGTGCTTCTTCACGAACTTAGCCATGTTCTTAGCTGTAACCGTGACATAAGACTCGGCTTCAACCCACTTGGAGAAATAATCGACTGCCACTACAATGAATTTGTGACCATTCGATGCAGGAGGCCGAATTTCACCAATTATGTCTATACCCCATACTGCAAACGGCCAAGGTGTTATGAGGTTTTGCAACTCCGTAGGTGGAAGATGGCTGATGTCCCCGTAAATCTGGCATTCGTGGCACTTTTTCACTTCCTCTGCACAATCAGTCTGCATAGTGAGCCAGAAGTACCCTTGTCTCATGATCTTCTTTGCTAGAGCTAATCCGTTCATATGCGGGCCACAGATCCCTGAATGCATTTCTTGCATGACCTTCTTAGCTTCTGCTTCCGTTAGGCACTTTAATAACAACCCATCCGCAGTCCTTCTGAAAAGTTGCCCATCAAACCATCTGAACTGAGCTGCCAACTTTCTCAAAGTTGTCTTATCCGATGCATGTGCTTCTTCAGGGTATTGGCCATTCTGCAGGAAGTCAACTATATCTTGGTACCAGGGCTTATTGTCTGCAACTAAAGCCAGGACCGCGCTAGGACAATGAAACGGTGTTCTAGCAGTCTCCAGGATCAAAGGCCGCATCGGTGCTTTCTGAGGTCCTTCCCACATGGATGACAGGGTAGCCAATGAATCCGCCATCTGATTATCATCTCTAGCCACATGCTTGAATTCAATCTGCCCGAATACCTTCACCATTTCCCACAAAGTCTCCAAGTATGGGCGAAGTGATTCTTCCTTGATTTCCTATTCCCCGGTGGCCTGGCGGATTACCAACAGCGAATCTCCCACAATGGACACGTCATTTGCCCCTAATGTGATGAGAGCATCAATGCCAAACAAACAAGCTTCGTATTCTGCGCCGTTGTTGGTTACCGGGAATTCCAGCCGTTTTGACAAAGGAATTATCTCTCCTTCAGGAGTTACAATGATTACTCCGAGGCCCGCCCCTCTCTTATTTACAGCTCCATCAAAATGCATGATCCATTTCCTGATCTCCACTTCTACGAAAGCCAACTGTTCATCGGGAAATTCCAGGTTTTCTACATAATCAGATTCAAGCGGTTGATTGGCCAGGAACTCGGCCACTGCTCTTCCCTTGATCACCTTCTTCGTTACATACTCGATGTCAAATTCTGATAACAAAAGCAACCACCGGGACAGTTTCCCCGTTAAGGAAGGAGCAGAGCAAAGATATTTCATTGAATCAACCTTTGCCACGGCTTGTATTTTGTAGGATTGGAAATAGTGCCTCAACTTCTTCGTAAGCCAGACCATAGCAGTGCAAGTCTTCTCCACGACAGTGTATCGGGTTTCGTAATCTAGCAGCTTCTTACTGAGGTAGTAAATAGCATGCTCCCTTTTGTCATCTTGTTCTTGAACCAACATTGCCCCTATGGAGGTTTCTTCAATGGCTAAGTACAGAGTCAAAGGTCTTCCCAGAGTTGGGGGTTTCAACACTGGAGGATTAATCAGATACTCTTTGATCCTATCAAATGCAATCTGACACTGATCATTCCACACAACAGGTTGTTCCTTCCGAAGAAGCTTGAAAATGGGTTCACGGACTGTAGTCAATCTGGCGATGAATCTGCTGACGTATTGAAGAGACCCCAGAAAAGACCTGACTTCTTTCTCTGTTTTTGGTGCTGGCATATCTCGAATTGCCTTGATCTTGTCTGGGTCCATCTCAATGCCCTTTTGACTGACAATGTGCCCCAACAGTTTACCCGATGCAACTCCAAAAACACACTTCTTTGGATTGAGTCGCAGGTTGTACTTTTCAATCCTAGTCATAAATCTATCCAGGATAGCAGGGTGCTCCTCCCGGGTCATTGATTTTACTAGCATATCATCAACATACACCTCTACCTCCTTGTGGATCATGTCGTGCAACAACGTCGTAACCGCCCGTTGATATGTTGCCCCAGCATTCTTTAACCCAAACGGCATCACTCTGTAACAGTACACCCCCCACTCAGTAATGAAGGCTGTCTTGATCTTGTCAATGACATTCATTAAGATCTGGTTATACCCCGAGAAACCATCCATGAACGAATACATAACTGCCCTTGCTGCGCTGTCGACCAGGACATCAATGTGAGGAAGTGGGAAATCATCCTTTGGAGAGGCCTTATTCAAATCCCGGTAATCCACACAAACCCGGACCCTTCCATCCTTCTTGGCAACTGGGACTATGTTGGCTAACCATTCAGGGTAATCTACCACCTCCAGGAAATTAGCCTTTATCTGCTTTGCCACTTCTTCTTTGACTTTCTCAGCCCATTCTGGACGTAGACGCCTGAGTTTCTGCTTTACTGCGCTGAACTTAGGGTCAATCGGAATTCTGTGCTCTGCTATCTCTCTGTCAACCCCCGGCATATCATCGTAAGACCATGCAAACGCTCCCACATGCTTTTTAAGTATTTTTGTCAATTCTCTCTCTTCTTCAGGGTTGAGTTCGTTAGAGATAGATACCATTTTAGGATTTTCAATTGTGCCCAAATTAATTTCATGTAATGCAGTGTCATGAATGCTGAACACATTGAATGAATGATTGCATGTATGCACAGAGCCATTAGGAAAAACATCACACAAATAAGCAAAGTCAGATTTCATTTCATTCATCGCCTTAAAAGCGAAATTGTTCATATCAAGTACATAGGATAAATTTACAAAGAAATCATTTTCTTCCTCCACATGCAGAGGGTCTTCTGCAGCAAGATCTTCCGGGTCAGCAGGCTCTTCTTCGAACAAGTCACCCAAATCAGCTTCAAGGGTCTCTTTCTGAGCTTCAGTTAAGGCATCTTCTTCCACTTTCGCTTTTCCCTTAGCCATCATTTTGGTGAGTTCAGCAACAGCTTTTTCCACTAACTCTGCCCGTCCTGAAATAGCTTCCTTCTTCACGGGGCTCTCTTTTAACCCTTTTTTCAGTAGTTCAGCAAATGCTTTGGTAATGGTATCCACCAGGGGGTCTGTATCTTCTTTTGGTTGCACCTCCAGGATGATGGGAGCCACCACTTCAGCTTGGCTTATTGGAGGAGAAGTGGTCTCCTTCATATCTTCTAGCTTAAGCATTCCTTCCACTGAGCCAACCCCATATTTCGAAAAGTCAACAACATCAGCAAAAATCTCAAACCCGGGGACTGTTTCCCCACCAATAACCATCGGTTCCGGCTTACCACCATATGGCCCACCACTGGCCCGAACAAAAGTGTCCAAGAGATGGACTTTCTTCGTCTCCGGGATCCCCTTCTTCTCGGTATTTTTGTAACCAAGACCCCCTCGGTGTGACTGGCCCATAGTGATATCAAACTTTGTGACCCCTTGTTGATGAACTCCTAGCCCCCTTCCTGGAATGAAATTCTGCTTCTGAAAATACTTATGGATCCATGGAGAAAATGTCAAGTCTTTCTCCTTATACTCTGAGACAACTGCCACTTGAAAGCCAGTCAAAGTTTGTTCAGATGAGTTCAGAGCAGCCACCATAGAAGATTCATCTGCCTCAAGAGTTACAATCTTTTCCCCCATCGGAATCTTCACCTTTTGATGCAAAGTTGATGGCACACCTCCCAATGCATGAAACCAAGGTCTTCCCAAAAGCAAGGAGAAAGTCACAGGAATATCAATGACAATAAACAGCACGGTTGACTTAACTTCTCCCACTGACACTTCTGCTTCAAAGGTTCCAATCACAGTACGCTTGGAATCGTCATAGGCCCGGATCACCGTGTTAGACCTTGACAATGCTTCTTCAGACATATGAAGGCTAGGTAAAACTTTCAGAGGACAGATGTTCAATGCTGAGCCGTCATCAACCATCACACACGGCAAAATTCGATCCATCATCTCCACTTTCAGATACAAGGCACGATTGTGGTTAGTGCCTTCCGGAGGTAAGTCATCCTCGGTAAAAGTGATCCCCCCGGGATTATCAGATTGTTGACTCTTTGTACTCCCGATCACCATGCATACTTCGTCGGGAGACATTAATGGGTTTGCATCCATTTCCATAAGCTTTTTTACCACTGCAGCCCGATGTCTTTGGGATTCCATAAGCAAATGCCACACAGATGCACGTGCGGGCATCTTTTTGAGTTGCTCCACTACCAGATCTTCTTTTTCATTCACCTTGATGGGCAAATAATCTTGAACTGGTGCTTCTGCCCTTTTACTCGGCTCTCCCAATCGTTGTGGCTCGGGTTGATATACCCTTCCACTTCTCGTGACATTATTCACTGGAGCATCTTCCTTCCTTATATACATCCCATCCTTAGTGCAGACAGGATAGACAGGTGTTGTCCGGTTCAGAGGCTCGGGCCTACTCATCAACTCAAATTCATCCGCATCATCATCCAATTCTATATCATCCAGATTCACAGGTTTGCTCTCCTCCACTGAGGGCTTAACATCTTCACCTGCCACCACTTGAATTGCGGGATTCGCCCTTGCAATCTGGGCTAAGACAAAGTTAGGGGATAACCCCGATTGCACCATGTTGACTCTTCTTTCAAACTGAGGTAGCGGATTACTCTGAACATTGGGCTTTGAACGGGGCGCTTCTATCTTCTTTTCATCAATCAGCTGTTGAATTGCCTTTTTCAAAGCGTGACACTTGTTGGTTCGATGCCCCTTAGTCACATGATAGGAGCAAAAGTTGTTCTTGTCCGCCTCAGCCGGAGGCGCGTACGGTTTCAGACTTTGAAGAAAGCCTAGATTCCTACATTTCAGAAAGATCCGCCCCAAAGACTCTTCCCAAGGAGAGATCCCTTTCCCGGCTGTCTGTTGACTAGACCCTTGCGCAACTGTTGCCACCTCTATTTGTTTAACAGGGGCAGGTGACTGGTTTGGCTTAGCACTTGTCGATGAAGAAGCCGCAGGGTTGTTGTTGCTTTTATACCCCGAGGAGTATGTACGGCTCCGATACCCTCCTCCATAACTGTTCTGGGCTGGATCAATCTCGTACTTCTCAACTTTGCGGGCCAGCTCATGCACCTCTATCAGGGACTGGAATTTATGGTACTTCATCACATTCCTATAAACCTCCAAGCTCCCGTCAATTAGCTTCACGATCAATTCATCTTCCAATGGCTTCTGATGAAGGAGAATCATTTTATCCATCCACCTTTGGTAGTATTCAGAGAAGGACTCATTTGGTTTCTGCCTCACCGCCTCTAAGTCTTGCAGCTTGACTTCCAGTTGTGTATTGAAACTGAAATACTTAATGAATGCATCAGACAGTGCATCCCAATCACCTTGTATCCCCTCAGGCTGCTTATTGTACCATGTGATAGCACCCCCTTCCAGAGTAGTAGGGAATAGTCCCACCAACTGATTCATGGTGAGCCCGGCCATGGTCATGATCCGCACGTATTGATTCAAATGGGCTGTAGGAGGGCTCTTCCCCACGTACGGTGCGATCCGAGGCATTTGGAAGCCTACTGGAAGCATTTCAACCCCTCCGGCTATCAGTGTGGATGGGTCGATCCGTTTGGCAGACTGGATCTTAGAGCTGGCACGCAGCTCTGCTATAGTTTCTTCCATCTCCTTCATCTTTCTTTCCAAGGCGGACTCCACAGGCCGCTCAGCATTATCTCTCCGGCCTTCTTCAGCGTCTGACTGCCCATCGTTCAGTCTCCCTCCACTACTTTCTTCCCGAGCACCTCTTTCTGGCCTCTGATTAGATGATTCAACCAAAGCACTCTGCACTTGGCTTTTGATAAGATTCTTAAACTCATCAGAATTCATGAAATCACGAAGAGCAGAAGTAGCCATCGTGGCGGCAGCAACTTCGGGTGGGATTGCCATATCTTGAAATCTTTGTTGCAATTGTTCAAGTTCCAATGAAAACCCGGCACTCAATTCAGATGACGCTTCAACCTCCCCAAACTGAACAGATTCCTCAGACTCACTAGATGATGAATCACTGTGCTCTATCCTCACGAGTCATCGTCCCGATCGGAGCCAAACTACAAAATATTCCAAACAAAAGTCAGTGAAATATGATCGCCCAAAGAGTCATGAACTCTAGGGGATATGCATGTATGCATGGTGTGTTGAATGGACGATGTATGGATGTTGTATGAAATGAATTTGTAATACGAACCTTGAATAATTAACCCTTCGGGTGGTGGAGTATGCATGAACTCTTATTCATTTATGCATATATTGCAATCCAAGAACTGGATACATGGATGAGACCTTTGGTACTCGGGGAGTACCTCGGGTTTTTGTGAAATGATGTGAATGTCCTTAGTGGACAGACAGAGTTTTCGGCACTCGTGGAGTGCCTCGGATTTTGTGAAGTGAGATCGACACGCGTATGGCGCTTGGTCGAGGTTTCGGTGTCCGTGGGACACTTCGAATTTTGATGATGTAAAATGAACTCGTGCTTGGCCTAACGGGTGGAATTTCAATACTCGGGGAGTATCTCGATTTCCGCACCATAATGTGAAGTGAATGCGTTCTTGGTGAACGGGTAGAGTTCCGGCGCTCGGGGAGCACCTAAACGTTTTGATGTGTGAAATGAAACTTTCCGGTCCTCGTGGGGCACCGAAAATGATTTAATGAAATGCAAAGAATTTTTTTGTCGGCACCCGTGGAGCGCCTAAAATGCTTTAATGAAATGCGGTGAATTTCTTGTCGGCACTAGTGGAGCGCCTAAAATGCTTTAATGAAATGCGATGAATTTTTGTCGGCACTCGTGGAGCGCCTAAAAAATGATTTAATGAAATGCGATGAATTTTTGTCGGCACTCGTGGAGCGCCTAAAAAATGATTTAATGAAATGCGATGAATTTTTTTGTCGGCACTCATGGAGCGCCTAAAATGACTTCCTACTTGGTAGTTAACGTGATGTATGTGACCCTCGTGGAATTATTCAAGATTTGCATAATGCTTTATGTATGACATGCGTTTCCCATGGCTGCAAAATAAAATGGTTAATGCTCATGACATTCAAATGATGTTCGTGAGTTAATTAATTTTTCACACGAAGAAAAAATGCATGGCTACAAAAAAAATGTGGTTAGTGTAAATGTCACGCAAGTGATTAATGTATTTACAAGCGAAAGAATGGAAATGGCTGTACAAAAGATGTGAGTTAGAATCACACAAATGCTTTAGATGCGGTATGTTATGTTTGTGAAAAATGTGAATGATGACATGTCATGGAAGGACAAAAAGACACGTAGCAATTAGCACACGGATCGTATTCTTCCAACCTTATTCCTCCAAACGTGGTCAGGTCGATAAAATTCTAACCGAGTCCTAGGAGGGGTTCTCTTCGATCACCAACCGGGGGTGATGAAGGCGGATTTTATTTTATTCACACAATTTATTTTGGTATCCTACGGGAATCCAACTAGGGCTGCCTAAATGAGTTCGGTCCAAAGTCGGGATAACATCAAGGCTCCCATAGCAAAATATACTCCTCACTTCTCCCCACTCAAGGGTTCGAACGAAGGGGTTCGTACGAGGCTATGGGTGGTGTTTCGTATTCGTGCCCCTAAGACCAAGAGGAACTTAGGCGACACTTCAACGATTCACCGGGCTAAAATTGGATACCTAACTTAATGCAATAAATGCCTAACTACAAAAATGCATAAAGTGCCATATAAGAATCATCCACTTAATTTAAATTAGACACTTTTCAAGGCTTGTCAAATTCTTTTAAGTTTTTTGAAAAACATTTAAGAAATCCCCAGCGGAGTCGCCACTGTGAGCGGACGACGCGTTTTCGACGGGACGCGGGACTCCCTTTCGGAAGGGGCGCCTCGATTTCGGGCGGGGCCCTCCCTCGCATGGGGTTTTTGATTTGGAAACTCGTTTTTGGAAAAAGGCGGATTATTTTGAAAAAGAATCGAGACCTAAATCTCGATAAAAAGTATAGGAGTCGCCACCCGGCTCAGCTCAACCGGGAAATTACAGTGTAGCTGAACCAAAGCGGGAACTACCACACTTTTCAGAGATTCGGGTCCGGACAAGTCCTTTATTTCGTGTCTAATTTAAATATTATTGTCAATGTTCTAGTTACAACACTTTAAGTAGCTAAAGATTTATTTTTATTAAAAGAATACACGCAGCGCGCATACAGGATAATAATACAAAAATATAAAGTAAAGAGAATAAATATTTAAGGGCTTACAACCAAATTGAAAGAAAAAAAAATAAAACTCTCGCCTCACTGATACAACCGCCTATATACACGAGAATCTAGAAAAATTACAACCGCCTAAATACACGATTTAATTCTATTAAATACAAATAAAAAGAAAAATTAAAATAGAATAAAAGCTGCAAAACAAAAGTTAGCACAATTTATACGGCACGCCATAAATAGGACTCAAGTAGACAGAAATAGGGAATTAGAATTCGGGGTCATGCAATTGGGGGTAACCGGGTCGGCCCGGTCGGCCGGCCCGGTCAGACCTGGAAAACCATTTTTGAAACGTCCCTGTATTTTTGGTTTTGTGAGAAAAATCATTTTTGAAAACAATTTTTCCGGTTTATTATAATTAAACATGTAAAGTGGGTCGGTTTTCGGGAGAATCGGGTCTCCGTCGTGGAATTGTTCTAAATGCAACTTTACTGAAAAATAAATCTAAGGTCGTGATGCACACAATAAAATTCATTTTGATGATTTTTGAGGGTTTTCCAAATTTTTCTGATTTTCTGGGATATTCTGATTTTTATGAAAATTTTTTGGATTTTTAGAATTTTATTTGGATTTTAGGGATTTTTTAGGGATTTCTGTCCCTGGCCGCAAACTACAGTCGCACGACTGTAGTTACAGTCGTACGACTGTCTACTACAGTCGTGCGACTGTAGCCCTGGTTTGGGCAGAAATCGCTAAAAAAAACCCTAAAACAAAAAACCCTAAAACTGGAGAAGGAAGGACAGTCGTACGACTGTAGTGTGTTTGGCACGACTGTATTTACAGTCGTGCCCCTGTTCTTATTTCAAGAACAGTCGTACGACTGTTCTTACTTTTCCAGAAATAAAAATGCAAAAACTTGAAGAAAAATGCACCAAACACAATCAAATCACCCAGAAAGCTTGAAAATGGGATGAGTTAAAGATTATTTACCTCCTTGGTGACGATCCACAGCTGGAATGACCCCTGGCTACGCACCAATCCACGTGAATTTGCACTTTTCCTCCAAAAAGTCAAGGTTTCAAAAATGTCTAAATGATTCCAGAAAAGTCACGGATTTGTGTTTGTTTCTGGTCCGAAGTGATTTAGTTAGTTAGGGTGAGTGTTAACCTAAGGTTTCTAATTCGTTTTAGTGATTAAAACAAGAAATCCAAAGAGAAAATGTTAGAAGAAAGCAAGGTTCTCAACTTTTCACTCTTCTTTCTTTTTCTCCTTCTTTCTCTCCCTAAAATTCTGGTTTTCTTCTCCCCAAAAAGCTAAAAGTCCCTAAATCTGTTTTTTCTTTATCTTTTATACCCCCTAGCCCGGAAATCTTGAGCATTAAATGCTCAAGATTTCCCTTCTTTTTTAATTCAAAGAAGTATGGGCTGAAACCTGCTCCCCGAAAGTACAGTCGTACGACTGTACTTACACTACAGTCGTACGACTGTAGGGAATTCCCACGACTGTACACTACAGTCGTGGGTCAACGGTCAACGGTTCCACTTTTTTTTTTTTTTTTTTTTTTAATAAAATTTCGTGTTCACACAAAGGTAGTGAGTAGTTTTGGAGCTGATATGGCCGGCAATGTTGGTGATATTGTATGGTATATATGGTATTCAAGAAATCAATTGGTTTGGCATGAGAAAATGATGAGTTCGTAGGTTATCAATGCTAATGGTACTTGGATTGTGCATGAATGGTGCCTTGCAAGGGTTGTTCCTATCGGTTCATTACGGCTCAAAGCTTTGTTCCTTGGTCTCCTCCTTTGATTGGGTGGAAATGCAATTTTGATGCAGTTATCGATGTGGATCGATGTGTTGTTGGGTATGGTTGTGTAATTCGGGATAATTTTGGCCAGTTTATTGCCAGTAGACATGTTCCTTATACAGGCCTTTTAGATCCTACCATTGCGGAAGCTCTCTCTTGTCGTGAGGCGCTTAGATAGTTAAAATCTCTATCTCCCCCTCAGTTGATAGTGGAAGGAGATGCTTCTTCAATTCTCATTATTGAGGACTATCGATCTATTGCTGCGTCTTTTGATTATATCTCATTTCAGGCTATTCGTCGTATTGCGAATGTGATGGCTCATAGATTAGCAAAAATAGGTTTACTCTCTTCTTCTCTTAGCATTAGTGTGAGTTTTCCCCCTTCTTTTATTGTTCAGGATTTGTGTTCTGATTTGAGAGATTAGCTAAGAGTGCCAACTTAGTTGGGATGTTTAGTTTTTTTCTCTTTTTTTCAATAATATCTTTTTTTCAATAAAAAAAAATCCTTAGCACCAAGCAGTTCAAACGCACTCTGACCGACTAGTCAATTTATTTATTTAGTTGCGTTCTAAATTCAGATGATAAAACTTTACTCCATGCTATTTTTAATATATAGGATATATTTGGTTTATGGAATGAAATAGAGTAGGGATAGAATAGTTATTCCATAGAGTGGAATTGTTATTCATATTTCCACACTATTCCAATGTTTAGTTTAATACTAGAACAATATATGGAATATTTCATAATTAAAAAAAAAAAAAAGGAAAAAAACTATGTAAAAACGGGTTAAACAAGGTAAAAAGGAATCAAACAATGGAAACGAAAACAAAATGAGATAGAATGAAGAAAAAACAGATAAAATTAATCAAAACAAAGAAAAGCATAAAAAAAGAGAAAAACGAAGGAAATAAATAAACAGATAAGAAAACAATGAAAACAAGATATCAAGAAAATAGTCATTCTTTAGTTTCACAAAGAATAACTATTCTTTACTTTGAGGAACGATAAATATTGAACTAAACATTGGAATAGTTATTCCATACAGAATAATTATTTTATTCCCCTCTATTCCATTAACCAAACATGATCATAACGTTTAAAAATTTTAATTTTGGTTTTTTTTATATAATATTTTAAATAATCAATGTATTTTTGGCAATATTTTCTTATAGTTGCCCTTCATGAAAGCACAAGAGAAATTAAACATTTAATGCAAACTATCATATATTAAGATTTAACAATTATGATAAAAGAGAAATTTGGCATGAAAAATTAGAATTTTAGGAAAGAGTTATTAAAAGTAGACTAGTCATTTTAATAATTTAGTTAATATTTCATTCGTTTTGGTAAGCAACCTTAAACAAAACAAAATATAAAAAAATCTAAAGAAAGTACTATTTTTGAAGCTCAGCCTTAATACAATCCACAAAGTAATTAAATAGAGGGGAAATTAATATATACAATCCACAAAGTAATTAAATAGAGGGGAAATTAATATACTTCCAACATTTTTAACAAATTTTTTTTTTCTAACAGGTTTAGATAAGGGCCTACTAACTCCAGAGTCAAGGCAAACTAGAGAGTTCGATAAAGGTTTAAAGAAACTTAAAAATTACCTATTAAAATTGACTAAATTTTGATAGAACAATGAAGCGAATCCTAAAACTGAAAAGTAGAAGTTTTAATTCTTTACCACTTCGATGAATCCTCTTTGGCTTAATAACAAATTTCTCCCCCTTTTTTTTTTTTTTTTAGCCAAAGAATGTAGATGAAGAACAAGAACAATACATGGCCAAAAAAAAAAAAATCTCCCTTTTCTGAAAGTATATTTTTATATTTTACAATTAATGAATATATTATTAGAAAAAGTTGCATATTCTAAATCAATCCCTAATTTTAATTAACGTTACTTACAGTCAAGTTAGTTATAGGATAGTAATTAAACATCTCTCTTAATGTAAATAAGAGCAAATTTAAGAAAAAAAAGTTAAAAATATATAGATAATATAAAATATTACGTAAAAAATTAGATAAAAAAACGGATGAAATTTGAAAAATACTATAACAGAATACAGATGGAGTATCATGTTTAAACTCTTGTAATTCTCTGCATATTTCTCTAGCATGAGAAATTCAATGGAACCAAAAAAAGCAAAGCTGAAGAATTTCTTTTTATATGAGATTCGTAATGAAATTAAAAGCACATGCTTTTCCATTAAAGTGTGGTATTTTCAGACAGAATTCCAAGTTAAGTCTCAGAGACACATTGAGATTATTAATACTACCAATTGAGTTTTCAATTCGAAATACTTGGAATGATGGATGCACAAGAGAAGGGACAGTAGTGGGCCAATTTCTCTTTTTTTTGTTTTCCTTTTGAAAATAAGAAAATAAGGAGCCACAAAAAAAAAAAAAATGAGGAATCTACGACAGAAGAAAAAGACAACATAAACATGGAGACAAAGTTTCCACACAGCTTAATTATGTTCCTTTTGCAGACTTTAAGAAAAGATGAAAGCCTTCCCCGTCCGGCCCATACAAATTCCTCTTTTACTTCATATTAATGAATATGTCACTCTCTCTTTTGCATGAAAGTAAGGGAAAAATCTGTGATCTCAAAGCAAGCTATTGCTGCTTCCTTGTTACTACATTAATCTATTCAACGAATTATTATTATATGCTCTCTCTTTTTAGGGCTTGTTTGCTTTTACGGATTTATCATTTGAAAGTGATGAGTGAGGGATCCAAAGATTTCCATCACTGACATTGACCAAAAGGGGTGCCCACCCCATAGCTCTCTTCTCTTTTTTTATATGTTTTAATTCATATAGAAGAAGGGTAAGAGTATTAATTTGGTCAAACAAAAGAGAAGAGCAGTACCCTTCCACCAGAATTACGGATGATGGGTTAATTTCAACATATCCATGCATGGATTGGATATGCATGTATTTAGGCTCCTTTTCGTCATCCATCTGTCCTTTTCTTTAACTTTTTTTAGACATTAATTTTCTATTAATATTATTCTATATATATTCATTTTCAATTATTTCCATTTTTTGTTACAACATATACTTTTACTTCTTAATTGAACAGTGTAAATATAATAACAAAAACTATTCATTGACTCTTGCTTATCAATTTAAATTTTTGTAAGTCAATTGGTATTATGACAAAGAGCAGTCAATAGCTCATTTAAAGAAGAAAAACATTTATATTTCATTAAAAGTAAAACATATGCAAATTTATAAGCGAAATTGAAAAGTTGAATCCTCTCAAGTTCTGGTTCTAACTTCATGGATCATGTTCTAATCTGAACAATTAATTGCAAATTGTAATTTTATACTTCAGTTCCTATGAACACAACCACAAAAGATAACGTCGGATACATCAAATCACATGGATAGTAAAAATACATGCTAAAAAGTACATCATAAATTTCATGAAAAGGAAGTAAAATTTTACTCGTAATATATAAGCTAAATTCGGCCAAAAAAAAGTATAAAAAATATTAATAAAAATAAAAAATTTTCCTTAGGGATGTTTTTTGTGGCTTAGTTTAATTAGTTAGGTTTTCTCTTTATATTCATATCTTATATATATATATAGGTTATCATACGAGTAACCAATCATGTACTCTTATTCTCAAAAGAAAAATCAATTGTTTACTCCATAAGCAATATGAGCCCAACCCAACTGAGATATGGTGATTGCGAGAACAAAAACATTACAATGGGCATTAGTATTGGGCCTTCCAATACCCATGAAGCATAAATCTGAACAATCCCAAACAAAGTAGGAAAGCCCAAATAAATTTATTTTAGTAGACTGGCGTCTATAAGCAATGATTTTTTTCTTTTTTTTTTTTTTTCATAATAAGGCAAATATTCATTTGATTAAGAAACAATTACAACCCTAGGAACAGAGAAAACAATCTCCCCTAAGATCTGGATTATGATAGTAACTATTCCACAAAAAGAAATATCATTCCACATTGGGAAACAGAAATTAATTTAATCATAAAGGGGTAGTACAAACAATTAATACAAAGCATGTTGAACAAATCGAAGAATGATATCCCATTGTTGTAGATATGTAGTAACAACGCAATATACCGGATTCAGAGCCTTTTTCAACAATAGTTAGATATAAAAAGATCATTTCATAAAGGAGGAACAAAAAAGATTTTTGAAAAGAGCATTTCTTCAGAGGATGTTTTATTTAAATGTCTCCAGTTTGCTATATTTTTTGTCAAATATAACGACCCGCATTTTGGTTATTCAGCTCTGGAAGTTATAAATAGCAACCCTTCCATCTTCTTTCTGTAACTCTCTTGTATCTTTAGAACTATTCTCTAGGCCTCTTTAATACAATTGTGTTCACTTTTGAGAATAAATTATATAAATCTTATTAATCTCAGCTGGTGAGTACCAACCCAATCTAGTGATTTGATTCCTGCTTGAGGGTGATCATTCATATGCGAAATCAATTGCAGAAAATTCCTGAAGAAGCAGCAAAAGAATATGACTCGTGTAAGTTCATTTCTTTCCTTGTATTGTATATGCATGTTTGAGTTGAATTGCATATATTTCTTTTGTTGTGTTTTGATATAATAGAAAACATTGAGTATTACATTTTTCAAGGTTATATATAGCCTAAATGTGTTTCAGTGATTCAGGGAAGTCGAGAAAGAATAAGCAACCCGAGGCTCCAGAGGCTAAAGCTTGTTCTTCTGTAGTTCAACAATGCTTCTTCGTGGCTTTAATGACATCGCAATCTAATAGTTGCTATAAATCTGAACTGGTTGTTACTTCCTGCTCTATGTTTCTAACAAAATATGTATGCGTTGCAATTCTTTTATCGAAGCCTCACTAATTCCTGTTTCGAAGCAGTACACACCCGTAAAATTTGCAAGACTGCACTCCCAAAACAAAAACTACAGCAAGGTGATTCTTATAGACTAAAAGGGAAGATCACGGCCAGCAAGTTTATGGAAAGTTTTGCCTCGCTAATAATCTTAAGTCTGGGGATTCTTTTGTCTTTGAGTTCATCAGAAAGGCCAGCATTCCAAATATATGGTAAGTTATCCTAGTTGAGAAGTCCTTATGCTGCAAAATCAATGTGCTTGTAAGCAATGATATCACATTGCAAATTTCAAAGCTAACCATAAAACTGGAAAGATTCAAGAAGCTGCATCTTCATCTATCGAGAAACCATGTTTCTATGTCACAGGGTATTCATCTCACATTAAAAACCGTCAAATTGTGAGTACTAATCATCCCAAATTATAAGAATTTCATCCATAATGTTGTGTTTATATTCCACATCTTCAAGTTAAATTGTTTTGCAGAGAATTCCAACAGATTGTGCATTGATGGATGGCATTGCTACTAGCATATGTTCAAAAATGAATATTAAGAATGAATTGAATGGCATTGCCACTAGCATGGAACACCTCATCCCAAAGTCCAACAATAACAATTGCACACATCCTCTTCATTGATGATGAAATTGGAGGTGAAAATTCAGTAGATTTGGTGGCAATATTAGTAGCAGTTCATTGGTTTGATTTGGAAAATTTTTACTCAAAGTTTAAACTAGTGAAGAAAAACATACAGCATCATTCAGTATTTGATCCTGCAAATATAACTACAACTACCAAGGCAAAGTTTGAAAAAAAAAAGAAAAAATGAAAAAAACTAGAAAGCCACAAATATAAAATATCTATGCGATGTTTTTTCGAAAAGAAAGAAAACCTAAATCAGGAACCAAATCGAAAGAAACAATATGCATTTTACTCGAATGTCAAAAGTAGAAAACTAGTATTACCTGCAGCTTCTTTATGTCAGCTTGAGAAATGATCTTGACGAATCGCGCAATTGGCTTATCTGCCATAGTATATGAGGTGCGCACTTGATTTTGGAAACTAACAGCAATCAGCGTTTTGATGTTGAATCAATAAATGTCTCATTGTACTATGAATCATAAAATTAATAATAGATAAATCATGAATGTGTTAATCTAAAACTAATACCTTTAAGCAAATGCATAATTACAAATGATAGTGAATTGATTCAAGACAACTCAAAAAGAGTAATCCGTGTACAAAATAACTCAAAACTGGAAAAATTTACCATTTCAAGTTGGGAATCAGCTAAGTTCCATCCTTCACATGCAAATACATTTTATGTTCAGGCTGACAAGAGGAAGAACCTGGTTGTATGTGACTATTATCTTTGCTTGTTTCAACATGTTCATTGATATCTTCTGCTGTAGATCGACTTGCATATGTTTGACTTCTACCCTTGCTTTTCTTGTTTGATGGTCTATCATCCTGACTAGAACTTGCTCTTTGTTTCATCTCTCTATTATCTCCATTCAACACAACAGGAATAAAACCAGCTGAAGGATCTCTTATGGATGAACTACTACTCCCAATAGCTTCTTTCATCTCCTCAATCACGATCGGTGAACCATCCCCCTTTGATCTTTTAAGAGGAGGAACAACAAAATCATCATCACCACTTAATTTTTCACTGTAAGTGATTTGAGGCTTCTTCCTTAAAGATCTCTTAGATTGATGGCCATCACTGAGTTAAGATTTTCGTGCAGAAATATCGGTGCCTTTTTGCTTCCCATCACTAATTCCTTTATCAATAGACTTGCTAGGTTTCTCTATGGTTTCCTCCATCTCTTGTCTCTTGCACACTCTGCATTTCCTGATCCCCTGGTCTTAATTACATCAGGAATTGACACTGAACCACCTCCTTTCCCAGCCTCCGCATCTACATGCCCATTTACTTTTTCTTGAGGTTTCAGGTCCTTATCCATTCCAGCTGCAGTTTTGATCTTTACCTCTTTGGATTGAAAAGTCTCAGCAGTATCAGCAATTTTTCCAGCCTTGAGACCTTTGTAAAACAAAGTAATGACCTGGTCCTTAGAGGGGTGGCGCCGGGGTGGATGGCCTGAGCAAGGAGAGGCCCAGTGAGGGGTGGCACCGGGGTAGAGAAACCTGAGCAATGAGCGACCCTGAAGGATGTTGATGGGGGCAGGAATGAACCGAATCTATACTGGAAAGAGAGGGTTTCGAGACTGTGCTGGTATGGGACGGTACATTTAAGAAGGGGCTAGATTTCGAGACTGTACTGGTATGGGACGGTACAGTTGAGAAATGGCATAAGAGATTTGATAGGTACTACCTATACCAACAAGATGCATCTTCTTTTCGGTAGCCCATTCCGAAGTAATTTCAAAGTTAAGCGTGTTTGACTTGGGGAAATTTCAGAATGGGTGACCTCTTGGGAAGAAATTTCCAGGAAGCATGTGAGTGAGGATAAAGCATGCTGGAAAGACACGTGTTGGTTTGTAGGGACAGACGATCAGATCCCGGATGTTATAAGTACCAGAAGGCATTCCTGTATTTTTTGAAGCCACAAATGACTTGGAACTCTCTTTTCATTCACAAATTGACCACAGGATGACCAAGGAGGAGTACCAAGATCATGAGCAGTGAATGGCGGGCAACAATGTTGACATTTCAACATTTTCTTCTAACAGTCTCTGCGGTATTGTTTCAAAGATCCTGGAGCAACAAGAGTACAGTCAGCTCAATTTAGATCTTGAACTGCCACCACTTGGTCTGATGTGGCATCACAAGGTGCCATGTAAGGGTAACGCGAAGAAGAATACTACTGTATTATCCATACTATTTCAACACTTGGGACCAAGCGACCAAGCAATCATTTTTGTCAACCCCTCTACTGATCTGGACTGGTTGTTTCAAGCTTTGGTTGGATGCAATTTGGAAATCTGTTGGCTTCCGGATTTGAAGTCCGAAGAAATTCGATGCACAAGGCTGGAAGCATTAAAAAATGACTGTCTGCATATACTAGTTTCAAACGACCGTCTTGCTGATATGATTCGTTAAGATGTCAGTACTAACTCATGCTCATTCTTATCTTACCCTCTTCTTTCTTTACCACCAATTTGACTCTCTTTGTGCAGGTACATGTGTTGATCAATTAAGATGTTCCCATGAAGCCTGATCATGGGGGAACTGTTTTGGAGCCCGACTATGAGTTTTATTTGGATAGAGTCCGGAAAGCTAGAGACTTTCAAATGGGAGGTAACTTTTTTTTATTGGAGACTGGTAAATTAATAGTGTGAAACACTTAAAATTGATTCTCATGCAGGATTTTGCTGCACTCCTATGGAGGAACCTAAGGAGGAGAATGAAGTGATGGACCGTGTTGGTGGTCACTTCAAGAGAAAAATTTTTAGAGCAAGTTTCTTTTGGCTTAAACTAATAAATTGGTTAAATAAGTAGTTAATGTTGTTCAAGTTACAATTTGTTTGGGGTGAAGGAAGAGTTGTTAAAGGATGCGAATGGAATGGTTTAGGGAGAAAAAACAAGGAATTGACCTATACTCTGTTTGGTTAGAAGACATGGATTCATGAAGGTTTATTTGTTTGCCTTAGGTTTCGAAGAGGATGACATATATTAATATTTCTGAAATATCCATTTTATAAATAGAATTGTATTTTCTAAATTGAAATTATGAAAGAAAATAGGAGTCTAATAGTAATGGTTGGTATATTTGGCTCTCTGATTGTCTTGTTTCATTATAATTGTTGTTTTCACATTGCTTCTGTTTTGTCCAATGCAGTCTTTTTATTTCACAGATTTTTCATTTTGATTGGCTACTGCAATTCTATCAATTGCTGCTGGTCTTTGTTTGATTTTTCCTTGTAATCACTCCCTTTTTTATCTAACCATGGTGTGTCCATTTTATAAATGGATTGTTCAAATTTAGCCAAGTTAGTTATGTTTTATTTGTAATTCATATGGCTGGAAAGAGGAATTGAAAACAGACAAAAATGAGAAGATACAAAAGAACTTCGAAACCAATTTTAATTGCAGAGAGTTCCATAATTGCTATTTAATTTCAGTTACTTAGTTTTTTTTTCCTCTTCCTTCTTGGAAATGCAGGCTAAAACTTGGGAGATTAGGTACTTGGCTTAAACTTACTGATGGTGGATTTGAATTTTCTTGATTGAAAAGCATGTTGGTGGCTTCACAGTGTTTACTTTAGACTTTACTACAGTACTTTCTAAGCATGCTTATATGACTTTTTACTAGATATTATTTTACTCAAAGTAAACTTAAGCTAGTTGTATAGTACTTTTTTGGATGCTTTATTTCACTCAAAGTAAACTTAAGCTAGCTATATAGTACTTTTTTGGATGCTTTGTTTCACTCAAATTAAACTTATAGCTATTGGGTTCTATAGTAGTGTTAACTATGAAACTGTTACTAGACAGTGGTAAATCGAGAAGATCAAAACTTTGAAAGTGTTAACGTCAATATGTAGATAGTTGAGAGAATGATTGGGAAAGTTGTTATTAGACAGTGGTAAAGCAAGAGGGTCGAAACTTTTAAAGTGTTACACGTGGAAGTTAACACTACTATAGTAGTAACACTTGCAAAGTTAACACTATAGAACCCAAGCTATAAGTTTACTTTGAGTGAAACAAAGCATCCAAAAAAGTGCTATATAGCTAGCTTAAGTTTACTTTGAGTAAAATAATATCTAGTAGAAAGTCATATAAGCATGCTTCGAAAGTACTATAGTAAACTCTAAAGTAGATACTGTAAAGCCACCAACATGCTTCTCAATCAAGAAAATTCAAAACCAGCATCAGTAAGTTTAAGCCAAGTACCTAATCTCCCAAATTTCAGCCTGCATTTCCAAGAAGAAAGAGAAAAAAAACACAAAACTAAGTAACTGAAATTAAATAGCAATTATGGAACTCTCTACAATTAAACTTGGTTTCGAGGTTCTTTTGTTTCTTCTCATTTTTATCTGTTTTCAATTGCTTTTTCCAGCCATACGAATTACAAATAGAACATAACTAACTTGGCTAAATTTGAACAATCCATTTATAAAATGGACACATCACGGTTAGATAAAAAAATGATTACAAGGAAAAATCAAACAAAGACCAGCAGCAATTGATAGAATTGCAGCAGCCAATCAAAATGAAAAATTTGTGAAATAAAAAGACAGCAGTGGACAAAATAGAAGTAGTGTGAAAACAACAACCATACAACAATTATAATGAACAAAATGAACCAAGACAGTCAGAGAGCCAAATATACCAACTATTAGTAACTGACTCCTATTTTCTTTCATAATTTCAATTTAGAAAACACAATTCTATTTATAAAATGGATATTTCAGAAATATTAATATGTGTCATCCTCTTCTAATCCTTTCAAACCAAACAAATAAACCTTTATGAATCCATGTCTTCTAACCAAAGTATAGGTCAATTCCTTGTTTTTTCTCCGTAAACCATTCCATTCGCATCCTTTAACAACTCTTCCTTTACCCCGACCAACAAATTGTAACTTGAACGGCATTAACTACTTATTTAACCAATTTATTAGTTTAAGCCAAAAGAAACTTACTCTAAAAATTTTTGTCTTGAAGTGACCACCAATATGGTCCATCACTTCATTCTCCTCCTCCTTAGGTTCCTCCATAAGAGTGCAGCAAAATCCTACATGAGAATCAATTTTAAGTATTTCACACTATTAATTTTAAGCAGAATTGGTAATTGGTACCTATAAGCAGATGGATGTCATCCAAAATGATGACCCTGACACTGTCAACGACTAATTTGCACGTCGAAATCCATCCATGGATGGAGGTAGCTGTCCCGACAACTACTTGTGCAAGAGTAGATTGCTTTTTCCTTCTTAGTGGTGGTGGTGTATTAAAGGTAGGTGACACAGCACATTCAGAAAGGACCATATTCATTGACATCTTCTTAAGAAGCTCAATAGTCTGCACCAATGTTACATAGAAACAAATGGAAAGAAAGAAAATGGAGCATTAATAAAAAACGAAGTAAGAGCAGAAGCCTAACATGAAAAGATGCCTCCCGTGTAGGGCAAATGTAAAGAGCTTGAGTTTTCATGAGTTCTGGATCCACTCATCTCAGCATGGAGAATAGAAATGCCGTGGACTTACCAGAGGTATATGATGCTTTAGAAACAAAATTTTTAAAAGGAGGATGCATTATCATTGGAAGACTAGCACTTGAAATGTTATTGGTGTGCAAATTCCAAGGGCTTGGAGTCCATTCATCAACGTGTGTGACCAGCCAGAGGATTCAAAAGTTTCAGGAAAAGACCACGAAGCAAAAGAAAGTCACAACCAGAGATCGTCTTGATAATTTTGTATTTCTCTTCAAAGAGTTTGAATAGAGAAAGGCTCCCTTCCAATAATCATGGCAATTAGATAGACATACCCACTGACAAAAGAATTTGCAATTAGAGAGAAAGAATTTTCTAGCTTAAACCCTAACCCTCCGTTTGGAACAAGAAATTCAATTCTTTTTCATCATCAATGATTTCTATCTTTCATGCAGTTCCAAACATGATTCCTTAATTAGCCTTTCTTCTTCGACAGACGGATTTACAGACCCTAAAAGAAGAGATCGTATCGTCTTTCTCATCATTAACTTGGGGAACTTCACATCCATCTTTGTGCCGGGAAAAAAAAGAATCCGAAGTTTTTTTTTTAATTTACAAAACAGTCTCTGCGCCCAATTCATATTCAATGTTACTAGCTCTTTGGTGGTTCGACCGGTTCTTTGGCGTTCAACCCAATTTTTATTTTTTTTAATATAATTATTTTATCTTTTTTATATTAAAATATACATATGTTTTACTAAAATAAGAAAAAACATTAAAAATTTTTGTTAAAATATACACAAAATACAATAATCAAAGTTGAAAATAGCATACTAATAGCATTAGTCACTTATAGATAACGATAGAAAGACTTGTTGTGGGTTTTGTTATGACTCGTTTTTCTTCACCAAAACCAACAATTTACACACAAAAAAATCAATGCAAAGAGCAAAGCTTTTTATAATTAAAACACAACATGTTAGATTAAATCAGAACTAAGCAAGAGTATAAGTAAATTGCAGTGTAAAGTCTGAGTTTTTCATTACTGTAATGTGAGCTTAAATAGAAAAAACAAAATACAACTGAAAATCCTACTTTTAAGCAACTACAAAGAACATGTTTCTGTTGTAGATACCCAATTTTGTCTGGGTTAATTTATCATTTTAATACGCGTAATTTATCGATTAATAGTATATTTTAATTTTTGAAATTTTATCAATCATAAAAATTGAATTACTAATAAAAAGCACACAAAAAAAATTAAATGATCTTTTATAGATTTTTTATAATATAAAAGTAATGATAAAAACCAAAATTTAGCAGTAATAATAAAAAATAATAATAATATTGAAAAGGCTCCAAATTGGGGAGCAGAAAACAGTAGAAAGTATGGCAAAAAGAAAAAATTGCATAGGCATGGGAGGCTGACGCAGCAGGAAGGAAACTAGAGTTCCTTCCCTTTAGATTTAAACTAAATGGGATAAAACAAGTCCCAACTAAACCCATTCTACTTTGTGCAGTAGAATTGTTGCCTATAAAAAGGCAGTCCCACAACACAGAAAAGAGACAAAAAAAAGGGTAGAACAAGAAACAAAGGAAACACAAAAATTTTTATTCTTCAGCTTCTTCGTTAGTTCAGATGGGTTGATTTTCATAAGTTTATTTCTTGGGAGGAGGTCCTGTTTTTCAGCTCTTCTATTCCTATAAGAGTCTTCATAATTTCCTTCAAAAGAGAGGAATGGGGAGTTGAAAGATGAGTTACCCTTCCCATATCAGTCACTCAGTTTGTTAGCTCCTGCACAAAGAAATACTCAGCAAAAATATAAGTTTGAGAAGCCCAAAAGCAGTCCATTAACAAAGCCAGAAGTACTACAGGCAGTAACATGTATACATCTTTCCTATTTTTCTTTGTAAAGCAATATACATAATGTCTTGTGTAATTTAGATTTATCAACAATGTGTAGAGACATGCTATGTCTATACTAAATACTTGTTCATTCATTTACTTCTCTATTTATTCATTTTACAATGTTGCTTATTTTTCCTTGTTTTCTCTTATTTATATGTTCCCTAAGATTTACATTAATCAGTAACCTAAAACTAGCATTTGGCCAAGGAAAACATGTATATAATCTCAGTCCATTTACAGCATCAATTTAATTCCAATACATGTATAAACATCCTATTAAAATCTAACCAAACATGCATATCCAACCATGTATATACAAGTATTTCACAAAACATATTTCATTTTCACACACATGCATTTGCATTCTTTGTATCGTTATAAGCAGAGAGTCGGATTCTTAGCTAGAATAGAGTAACCCATTAAGAAATCCAGTTGAAATTTGAACAAAACCATAAGTCTCTAAATCTGTAAAAAGAAAAACCAAATACAGAATAATGAACAAAAAACAAGGCAGAGCCATAAACCAGAAAATATTAACAAGCTTAACAAGCTAGAAAACATAAAGCAAGAAACCAAGAAGAAGAAAAAAGGAAAGTACCTGGGCTTGACGAGGTCCGGCCACCAGCAATCGATGATGGTGTGAAAGGAGGGGTGACACCAATAGATCTGATCTCCAGCAATGAACGAAGATACAGCGCTGATAACGTTGAATGAGCCAAGGCGATGATTATCTGAGCCAGATCAGACGATGGAAACGGCAGCGAAACAGAGATGAAGGCATCACCGGGGAACTTTGAGCCGAGAGAGAGGCGACCAGCGTAAACTGTTGGAACCGTGCCATGCTCGAGACGTTAGGTTTAGGAGAGAGGGAGAACGGTCAGAGAACGAAACCTAGAGAGAGAGCGGACAGAGAATGAGACCGAGAAAGAGGGGGAGACAAACCCGACCTCCAGTGAACGAGACCGAGAGAAGGGGGAGAGGCGATGTTGGAAACCAAGCTAGTTTAGATCCTCACCGGCTGAACGGAGTGTGAGTCACCGGTGAATGAAAGGAAAAGAGAAAGAAACTGGTCGAGAGAAAGTAGGAGGCGGCTTAGGGATTTTAGGGTCTGCAAAGAGAGAAAAGAGAGGAGACGACCGAAAATTGCCCGAAAAAGGAAGAGCAAAACCGAGAAAGTAGAAACCGATAAAGAACGGAACCGACCGCCGACGAGAACGAAGGCTAAGAGAGAGATAGAAGCGGCCGGTGGTAAGATCGGGTTTTAGGTTCTGTAGAGAGAAGAGAAAAGGCGGCCGATGGAAAGGGATGGTGTAAGCGCTGGAATTTTTCTGTCTTCAAAAAAAAAAACATGTGTCACGTGACTATAAAATACAGTCGTGCAACTGTTGTTATAGTCGTGCTACTGTAATTAAAAATTACAATCGTACGACTGTAACCTCGGAGTAGGTGTAGAAGTGCATACCTTTGGAGCATAAAAATGAGGAAAAAAGGGAGAGCATTAATTGCTCCGTTATGGTCAAGAAGTAAGCCAGAAATAAAAGAAGGAAAAGAGAGAGGATTTAGGTACTTTTGGACTTCTGGGCTTAGGAAAAATCAGAGAGAGTTTTAGAGAGAGAATTGGAGAAAAATGGAAGAAAAAGTAAAAATACCAAAACTCAAGCATTTTTTTCTCTTCTTTTTCTTCTTAATTCTTAAGTATTTGGGTTAAAAATCTATTAGAAGTCAATAGGTTAATAACCTGGCTCTCTAAATTAAATCAATTTCGGACTAAAAACCATCAGAAACCTCAACATTTTAGAGATTTTGGACCCAACCTTTCAAACCACAACTCAAAGAGAAAAGAGAAATTTGAAGTGGATTGGTGCGTTGCCAGGGGTTATTCCTATGGTGGATCAGCGCCAAAGAGGTAAACACACTTCAATCCCTCATTTTCTCATGATTTCTGGGTGATTTGGTGTGTTTTTGTGCATTTAAACCTTATTTTCGCGCTTTCTGTTTCTGAAAATCAAAAACATTCGTACGATCGTTCTTGAGTTGATGAACAGTCGTGCGACTGTAAAAATCAAGAACATTCGTATGACCATTCTTGAGTTGATGAACAGTCGTACAGCTGTAAATACAGTCGTACAGCTGTAAGTACGAGTATTCTTGATTTCCCTCCAACTTTTAATTTCTTTTGAATAATTTTGGTGAAATCCTGCAATTGGAAGGATTACAGTCACACGACTGTAATTATAGTCGCATGACTGTAATACTCGTCCAGGGGCAGAATTTCTATTTTAGTCCAGAAAAATTCCTAAAAATCAGAAAAATAAAAAAATCAACAAAAATGAATTTTGTTGTGTGCATTCACGACCCTAGATTTAATTTCCAGTGTTATTGTATTTAGAACAATGCCACGACGGAGATCCGGTTCTCCCGAAAACCAACTTACCTCACATGCTAAACTAAAATAAACCAGAAAATAAAATGTTTTCAAAAATGATTTTCTCACAAAACCAAAATACATGGACGTTTCAAAATATTTTCCAGGTCTAATCGGGCCGGTTAGCCGAGCCGACCCGATTATCCCCCCTAAATACATGTTTCCGAATTCTAATTTCCCAATTCTGTCACATTTGAGTCCTATTTGTGGCATGCTGTAAACTGTGCTAACCCTCTATTTTGCAGCTTTTAGTTTCTTTTATTTTTATTTTGATGTATTTAATAGATTAATTCGTGTATCTAGGCGGTTGTAAAGTGAGGTTGAGAGTTTTTATTTTTGTTCGATTGGGTTGTAAGCCATTTAATTATTTACTGCTTTACTTCTATTTTTAGTTTATGTGTATGCGCGTTGTATGATTTAATTCAATAAAATTGACTTTAGAATTTTAAAATACCTTCAAAGAACATTGGCCGTATTTATTTTGATTAGACATGAAATAGGGGACTTATCCGGACCTAGATCTCTGGATAGTGTGGCGGCCGTTCGTCCGGTTCAGCTACACTGAAATTTCCCGGTTGAGCTAAGCCAGGTGGCGACTCTAATACTATTCATCAAGACTTAGGTCTCGATTTTTTTATGAAATAATCCGATTTTCTAAAAAATGAATTTCCATCCAAAAACCCCATACGAGGGAGGGATCGCCCGAAATCGAGGAACCCCTTCCGAAAGGGAGTCCGCGTTCTGTCGAAAACGTCGTCCGCTCACATATGGGTTCTAGGGTTTGAAATGAGAAGTTTAGCTGATATATGACGGGTAATACCCATTGAGTAATGATCTCAGGTCGGTCTGGGTCAATATCCGATTCTTAAGTTTGAAAGAATGGGATTAAAGAGTAAATGGGCCAGGCCAGGTTCTAGAGTTTAAAAATGGGGATTAAGAGCAAATGGGCTAATGCTTAGTTTTTGGGCTTAAAACATTTGGGTTAAGAATAAGTTAAGGCCAGCCCAATTGATTATTAAGCCTTTCGTTTTAATTCCCCTTTTAATATTTATGTTATGTATGTGTAGGTTTGTTAGGAACTAATTAAAAAACTTGGCTCATAAAATTTAAAAATTTCTAAAATAAAAATAAAAGAGGAGATTAATTTCATAACTATGGTTGTGGAACATGAATTAAATTACTTTATATTGATAGAGTTTAGCTTTATATTATGATTAAAGCTATAATAATCACTAATTTTATTTTCGTTGTTTATTTTAATTGCAAGTAGCATAAAATTCTTATTACATTGTGTACCGATCATAAATGTATGCTCTATATAATTGGACGCAGATATTTGCATAGTCATTGTATCTATGTTATACGTATTTATTTTACGTCCATGTTATGGAAGTAAAATACAAAGTTTCTTTATTTACAAAAATAATATTTGTAAAAGTTTTTATATCAATGATATATGTATAAATAAACAAAAATAAATTAAAATAAAATGTTACTATATCTTTTCAATATATAAATTTATATATTCGCGTATGAATACAAATAAATCATAACACATCTCATGAGAATAATTTACGACTTTTTAGTACCAATTATGTGCGGGGTAGAGTGATTATTATCTTCCCGGCATGTAATTAGCAAACGAACCAATATAATCTCTGGTTATTTAAGGTGTCCAATCGGACCACAACTCGATTGGTGGCGACTCCATAAAATCTTGTTTTTATCCCAAGCATCACAATAAATCATTATATTAATAATCATGCGAACTATAAAAATCAATTAATCTAAAATTAAAACTTATATTTTCCGCCCGTCGGTACAGTTTTGAAATCTATGTTTAACTGAAAAGCTAAAAATCTAGAAATAATAACTGTAAACCGATTGAACAAGTCAAAAAACAGAAATATAACAAATTCCATCTAAGAATATTGCAGCAGCTAAGTCAAACTTCAACACTCCTCATTGTCTTTGATACTGCAAACTCCAAGTTTTTACCTGAGAAACTTGAACTTGCTTTTTGGTGAAGGTTTGGTGAAGATATCTGCCATTTGAATATTAGATTTGCAGTATTTCGAGCTAACTAATCCTTCCTTCTATACCTCTCTAAGAAAGAACAGCTTGATGTTGAAGTGCTTTGTTTTTGCATGAAAAATAGGATTATTTGAGCTAGCAAAGGCAACTTGATTATCAACAAACAAATTCGTGCACCATTCTTGCTCTAAATTCAGATCAATTAGTACTTTTTGAAGCCATAAGCCTGATTTGCAGCAGCTGTTGCTGCAATGAATTCTGCCTCTGTAGTTGATTGTGCTACAATCTTTTACTTCTTAGAACACCAAGAGAACACTTCTGAACCTAGATTAAAACAATAACCTGAAGTACTCCTCATGTCATCAAGAGAACCACCATGATCACTATTAGAGTAACCCTGTAGAACACAATTCTGACTTGCACAAAATTTAACTCTAAAATCCAGGCTTCCCTTCATATACCTTAGTACTCTTTTAGCAGCTTTAAAGTGACTTTCAGTGGAACAATTTGTAAAACGTGAAAGTAAACTTACAGCGTGTAGAATGTCAGGTCTTGTAGCTGTAAGATACATAAGGCAACCAACCAGACTTCTATAAATAGATTCATCAACTTTGTCAGCTTCATCCATCTTACTTAGCTTATCCTTCTGACATATAAGAGTATCTGTGCTCTTGCAATCATCCATTCTGAATTTTTTCAGAATTTCCTTAGCATACTTTGTTTGACAGATGAACATCTCACCTTTATTATACCTGACTTCCATTCCAAGGAAATATGCCATTTCTCCTAAATCAGTCATCTTAAAGGTTTGTTGCACATCTTTCTTGAACTTCTCAACAAGTTCTGAATTACTTCCTATAACTAGCAAGTCATCAACATACAATGAAACAACAACAAAATTGATCTCATCACCTTTGATGTAAAGTATAGTTCATTAAACTCTTTTTGAAACCCAATTTCATCAAATTCTCATCAATTCTGCTATACCAGGCCCTAGGTGCCTGCTTTAGACTATAGAGGGCTTTTTTGAGCAAATAAACATCATTTTCTTACCCTTTCACAGCAAATCCATTAGGTTGTTCAATGAAAATCTCCTCCTCAAGATAACCATTCAGAAATATTGATTTAGCATATAATTGGTATTCTTTCTAGCCTTTTTGTGCAGTAATTGACAGCAGCAACCTAATTGTTTCAAGGCTTGCAACAGGAGCAAATGTGTTAGAGAAATCAACACCAAAAATCTAAGCATACCCTTTTACAACCAGTCTGGCTTTGTGTTTGTTTATGGAACCTTCAACATTGAGTTTGGTTCTAAAGACCTATTCTACACCAATTACTTTCCTGTCTACTGGTCTTTTTACAAGCTTCCAGGTCTGATTTTTCTCGATCATATGTAGCTCCTCCTTCATTGCAGCAATCCATGTTGGATCTTTCGCTCTTATAGGAGTATCATCAATCAAATCATCTTCTTTGAGTTATAGCTTGGAAACTTGATCAGGAACCAAGGTTGCTTGCTTTTCTTTCCAATCCCACTCATCATTCTTTATGAAATGCAGATCTCTGCTTACGAGAATTTTCTTTATGTTTGGTTGGAAAATTCTGTAAGCTTTGGAAACTAAGTTGTAACCAATAAAGATCCCTACTTCTACCTTTTTATCCAACTTATCCCTTTTGATATGAGGAATAAACAAAGCACAAGCATCCAAATACTCTGAGATATTTCAGAGAAGGTTTAAAACCATACCAGGCTTCATATGGAGTCTTTCCTGCTACAGCTTTTATAAGAAGTCTGTTGAGAAGAAAGACTACAGTGTGTGCTACTTCTGCCCAATATTCCTTTGGCAAATTCCTCTCAAACATTAGACATTTGACCATCTCTATTATGGTTCAATTCTTTCTTTCACCGACTCTATTTTGTTATGGAGTGTATGGAGCAGTGAGTTGATGTTCAATTCCAACCTCTTCATAAAAAAGATTAAACTGACCAGAAGTGTACTCTTTCCCATTATCAAATCTCAAAGCTTTGGATTTTGTGTCCACTTTGTGTTTCAATCTAGTGCTTGAATTTCCAAAACACACCAGTAACTTCTGTCTTGAATCTTAGAAAATAAATCCAACACATTCTGGAATAATCATCAATAAAGATCAAGAAATACCTGCTCCCATTTAAAGATGGAGTTCTATGAGGTCCAGCTACATCAGTGTGAATAAGCTGCAACTTCTCTGTAGCTCTCTAGGTTGCTTATATGAAAGGTAACCTTGATTGCTTTCCTTGTTGACACACTTTGCAATGTGGAATTTCATATTCAAAATAAGGTAATCTTTGAACCAACTCCTTTTTCAGTAGTTTTACCACAAGAGCATGATTAAAATGCCCAAGCCTCTTGTGCCAAATTTCTGAATTAATTTTTGTTGCAGCAAAAACAACTTGCTCCTCCTTCAATGGATCAAGAGCAAAACTTTCCCCCTGCATTCCCACTTTAAAAAAATCAACTCCTTCTGAATCTTTGATTAAGTAGTGATTGCTTTCAAAGATCACTTTGAATCCTCTTTCAAGAAGTTGCCCATCACTTAACAAATTTTGATTAATATCAGGAATAAGTAGCACATCTTTAATGAGCTTTGTACCTGAAAAACTCTCAATAGCCATTGTTCCTCTCCCTTTGATAGTAATATACTCCCTATTAGGGTTGTCAATCGGGTGGCGGGCCGGTCCCCGGTGGGGATCCGTCCGAACCGAGACGAGAAATTTCCGATTAAAATCCTCGCGGGGAGGGGATGGGGATGAATTTGTCCCCGTTTATTAATCGGGGATGGGGATGTCAATAGTCCTACTCACCCCGTGGGCCCCCATCCCCATCCCCTTTTAAAACCCACGAGGATCTGCGATAAAATACCCAAATCCCCATTTATATTTCTTTAATTAATATTTTTGCATTATATTATTATTATTATTTATTATTTTATAAAATAAAGTAAATAAAACTAATCCCCCTTTATATTTCTGTGTCCAAATCTTTTAATTTCCTATAGCTAGTTAGGAATTGCCAAATGTAGTCATATTGGATATCATAAGTGGATAATTCAAAATTACAAAATATATGTACAATTATCATCAAATTGAATTTCAAAAACACCCAATAAGTATATGTAACAAAAATGTCTTCAGTAGTGTTTCACCTATTACTTTTTTTTTTAGTAAGATTGAAATTTTCTTCTTTAATTATCATTTTGTATTTTTTGATATTGACTTTTCAAAGAAAATCGTACACTAATGATGTTATATTGATGTTATTTTATATATAATTATTAATTATACATTAGTGTATTTGATAATTGAGTTTTGAGAATTTTATGTTTATAGTTTAATGCACATTTGGATAAGTTTGAGGGTGAAAATTGAAATTTTACAAGATTTTTTTTATAAAATATAAAAGTAGCTAAACGGGGACGAGGATCCCCACGGGGAACCGATTCCCCACTGGGATCGGGGATGGGACCGAGATTTGTCTCCGATTAATAAACGGGGCGGGGATAGGGATAGGAAATGCAATCCCCGCCCCGCCCCGTCCGGCCCCATTTACAACCCTACTCTCCATTTCCAATTTTGACTTTAGAGATGAATGAAGTATCTAGCTCCTTAAAGAGTTTCTGATAAAATGTCATGTGGTTGGTACAACCACTATCAATCAACCACTTATCTGTGAAACTCTTAGTTAAAAAACATAAAGCCACAAACAAATGCTCTTCTTCTTGATCTGCAACTTGAGCACCATTCTTATGCTGCAAATTCATTTATGTCACAGTCTTCTGTTGAGTGTTGTTCTTACAGATTCTTTGATGATGTCCCATCTTTTGACACTTTTTACGTTGCTAGCCTGGCCTTCTCCAGCATCTGAAAGGAGGATGCTCCTTCCTTTTACAATGCTTGTAAGGATAGAAATCAGATTTTGTTCCCTTACTTGTATTAGGAGAATCAGAACCTGAGTTTCCTTTCTTATTTTTCTCATTCTTCTTCCATGTTCCAGCAACTAATGCACCTTCAACAGACCTTTCAGACCTCATGAGCCTTCTCTGTTCTTGTTCCTGCAAAGCATGCATCAATTGTACCAAAATAATCTTTGATACGTCTTTAGTGTTTTCCAATGAGGAAATGCTTGCTTCAAACCGTTCAGGTACAGTTAGAAGAAGTTTTTGGACTAATATGGAATCAGGAAATTCAGAGCCAAGAAGCCTTACTTTGTTTACAATCCCAAGCAATTTGTCAGGGTACTCCTTTACTGTCTCAGAATCTTTCATCTTCTGAAGCTCAAACTCTCTGATCAAATTCATAATCTGCATACCCTTAATCCTTTCACCTCCTTCATACTCCTTTTTCAAGAAGTTCCAGATTTCAAAGGTAGATTTCATTGTCATAATTCTAACAACGATTTTAGGAGACACTGTAGCGAATAACATAGCTCTTACCTTTGACTTTCTTGATTTCTTCTCCTTGTGACTCTTTATTTGCACCATAATTGGATTCGCAGGTAATGGATGAACTTCGTAGTCCTCCTTGACAGCTTCCCAGAGATCATTTGCCTCTAGATGGGCCTCCATTTTTGCTAACTAGACATGATAACCTTCTCCTTTGAAAGCAGGTGGTGCTAGTGCAGTAAATGGAGTTTCAGTTGAATCCATGGAAAAAAGAACAAGATAGTAAAAAAACTCATATAATCGTAGGTCCTTCAAAGAGGGCTCTGATACCAATTTGGTAGATTAAATCAAAACTAAGCAAGAGTAGAAGTAAATTACAGTGTAATGTCTAAGTTTTTCATTACTGTAATATGAGCTTAAATAGAAAAAAATACAATTGAAAATCCTACATTTAAGCAACTACAAAGAACATGTCTTTATGTTTAACTGAAAAGCTAAAAATCTGGAAATAATAAATGTAAACTGATTGAACAAGTCAAAAAATAGAAATATAACAAATTCCAGCTAAGAATATTGCAGCAGCTAAGTCAAACTTCAATACAATAAAGCACTCCATTTTGCTTGCTTTGAAGTTTATCTTACTTTCTCTTATATCATCCCTCTCACAAATATTAACCAAACTACAGAAAAAGTTAAAATTGAAAAAAACAAAAAGCACAACTTACTGGAGCAACAAAATCCAAGCAAAAATTCTAAATGTTCTTAAGTCTAAACAATTCGTGCATGCCAGACTTATTTTAATTGATCTCCGCCAAACAATTAAAGACAAGCATAAATGGTATCAAAAACCAAACTCATATAGCAAAGCCAACGAAGGCATCAGGTAACAAAGAAGTACTTGCTAATCTTCCAAGTAATCTGTAGCAGCGGTGGAGCGTTCCGGTGGCACCAGCGACATTAAGAGCGATCCGACAAGAAGAATGGGTAATGCAAATGAAAAGTGAGGAAGACAAAAGATAAGTTTTTAAATTTTGATTGAGAAAGGACCGATGATTCAATTTTGATATGTAAAATTATTTTTTTAATTTTTATGTTTTCAAGAAAATTACAACATTTTGTTTAAAATAGCTAAAAATTGGATCCTCACTTGTTCATTGGTTCGATCGGTTTTATCGGTTCGACCAAAAAGAGCTATAGGTTTTAATATGAGAGGTTTTTGAAATTAGTTTGAACCGACTGTATTACTTTTTTGTTCACAGTTTAACTAGTCAAACCAGCTTGGTCTGGCCTGGATGTATATATATATTTATTTTTATTAAACATCAAGGAGTTTAAGCGATATTAATGGGGAAGGATGATGGGCAAATTTTTTTTATACTTGCCACATCATCATTTTAAACCCAAATAATGATAAAACTACTCAAATAGGTGTATAGAAATTTTAGATAAACTTGACAAAATTTTGGTGTGCCTTTCATTTTCCCTTATTCTTCAACATATACAATTACAACGCAATACAATTATTTCTAGGGCATACATATTTACCAATCTCCCAGTTGCACCAAAGCCAGTCACTCATGTATCGGATATCCACTGATTCTACATGTCAATCAAGTTTCTTTTAGGAAAACACCTTTGTGAGAGGAAAGGTTACATCGTAATCAATCTAAAATTGTGCTATTTATATATCTCCTCTACTTCATTTTGTGCTTATATAAATCATAAATTGATTAAATAAACAGTTAATTGTGTCCTTTAAATTAGTATATCATTCAATATGTGGATGGTTTTGTCAAAATGAATTTTTTGTCTTTTACATTTTGATGAATTTGATTTTTTTTCCTCCTAGAAAATGAAATTACGAGGTTAATTAAACTATAAAAACAACCTAAGTTTTTAGTAAAAAAAAACTAAATTAGAGATTACAAGTGTAATTTGCACTTTTTTGTGTGTGTGTGTAGGGGGGAGTTGTGGTGGGACAAAAGGCAGAGTACGGATTAAAAAAATTGTTTAAAAATATTTAAATGTTAAATAGTTAAGGTTTATTTAATTGATTGCATTTTTTCAGCAGAATTGGTCGTCCTTAGAGTCCTTAAGAGTTGCATATGGTTGAGGTGATAGATTTTCTAGTTTAAAGGCTTAAACATGATCTCGGAAACTTTTTTGTAAACTAGAAGTCTGAATAGATATGATGTATCATCGTGGATATAAACATAGAGCCTATTGCTTTGCTTTGGAATTTATTCAATCGATGTAAAAGTCAAACTTTAGTCTTTTGTATAAGAAATATATAAGAAAAAAGACAAAACTATGGCGTAAATGTCATAATTATTAGTGGAGTTAAAAGCGCTCGCCCAAATCACCTAGGTGCAGAGTCTAGGTGGCCACCATCACTGGCTCCTCTGCACCTCAAAGTCAATATATACTAATTAAAATGCTCTGAATCTGATGAAGCAGATGCTCGCGAATGGCATTAGGAACAATCCTGATCGGGTTGGTAATATGAATGGTCCTTACATAGCCAGTTCTTTCATCAAGAGATACCAACAATATGTTAACTGCTACTTGACAAAATCGGTTGATTTTTCTCTTTGCTGGAAGGTGAATTGTGTCCCTAAAATTAAGTTCTCCATGTGTAACCTCCTCCATGTTCGTCTTCCTACTAGGTCCTACCTTTCCTTTATGAATATTCTGTCAAGTAGGAACTCTATTTGCCCTAACTGTGATGTCCTTAAAACTCAAGATCACGCTTTGCTTTAATGTAATGACAGTTATTGTATTTGGTAGTCTTTGTTTCATCGGATGGGTATTGAAATGGTGGTCCGTTAAACAGCTTCAGATTTCTTCAAGTAATAGGTTAGCTTCTTTATTAAGGGCTCCTTCCAAATTACTTTTTCTTCCTGTTTGTGGATGATTCCTGTGTGGGAAATCTAGCAAAGAAGGAACAAAAAGATTTTTGATAATAGTACTTCTTTAGAGGATGTTTTATTTAAGGTCTCCACCTTGCTATATTCTTTATCAAATGTAACGACCCATATTTTGGTTATTCAATTCCGGAAGTTATAAATTAGTAACCCTTATATCTTCTTTCTGTAACTCTCTTTTATCTTTAGACCTATTCTCTATTTCTCTTTAATACAGTTTTGTTCACTTTTGAGAATAAAATATATAAATCTTACTAATCTCAGCTGGTGAGTACCAACCCAATATAGTGATTTGATTCTTGCTTGAGGGTGATCATTCATATGCGAAATCAATTGCAGTAAATTCCTGAAGAATCAGCAAAATAATATGACCAGCAACAATAAGTTATTTTTGTTGAAGCAAGCTATGCACTTGCAATATAAAGAAGGCAACTCTATTTTTTATCACATTAGTGATTTTCAAGGTTGCTTTGATCAGTTGTCTGATATGTGAATCAAATTTGAAGGTGAGATTCTCGGTCTTTGGTTGCTCAACACTCTCCGTGATGAATGGGAGAGCTTTTGGTATAGGTAGTACCTATCAAATCTCTTATGTCCTTTCTCAACTGTACCATCCCATACCAGTACGGTCTCAAAATGTAGCCCTTCTTAACTGTACCGTCACATACCAGCACAATCTCAAAACCTTCGGTATAGATTCGATTCATTCCAGGTCTCATCGACATCCTTCAGGGCTGCTCTTTGCTTAGGTTTCTCTGCCCCAGCGCCACCCCTTACTGGGCCGCTCTTTGCTCAGGCCATCGACCCCAGCGCCACCCCTCTTAGGACCGGGTCGTTACAGGCCCACCAGCTTCCGCCTGGTTCGTCCCCGAACCACACCGTACTGGGAGAGGGCTGGCTCTGATACCAACTTGTAACTCTCGGGATCACCCATCCTGAAATTTTCCCAAGTCAAGCACGCTTAACTTTGAAGTTACTTCGAAATGGGCTACCGAAAAGAAGATGCATCTTATTGGAATAGGTAATACCTATCAAATCTCTTATGCCCTTTCTCAACTGTACCGTCCCATACCAGTACAGTCTCGAAATCTAGCCCTTCTTAACTGTACCGTCCCATACCAACACAGTCTCGAAACCCTCTCTTTTCGGCATATATTCGATTCATTCCTACCCCCATCGACATCCTTCAAGGCCGCTCCTTGCTTAGGTTTCTCTGCCCCGGTGCCACCCCTCACTGGGCCGCTCCTTGCTCAGGCCATCGACCTCGGTGCCACCCCTCGTAGGACCGGGTCCTTACATTGGGTTTCTTTGACCAACTCAACCCCAAGTGGTTCAGTGACTATGGAGTTTGCCAAAAGTGGTATCTTGAATGAAGATGTTAGAAGAAGAACTCAAGGGACTTCTACATCTCATTCACAGGTTTTAGTCACAGAGAATAGGGGGAGAAATGGGACTAGGGGTCAAGAACAAAGCAGAGGTAGAAGCAAAGAGCAGTCTAAACCCAGGCATAAAGATCTTGAATGCCATTGCTGTGGGAAGCCAAGGCATATCAATAAGTATTGCTTCAAATGGAAAAAGGAACAGAAGGAAAAGGGGGATAAGCAAGAGAATGGCAATGATGATGCTAGTAGCAGTCATTATGTTAATGCCACTACAAAGTATGATCTTATTACTGTTTGTGATGACAGTGAGATCAATTTTACTAGTGATGGAATCAATTGGATCGTAGATAGTGGTGCATCTTTTCATGTCTCATCGAGGAAAGACTTCTTTACATCTTATACTCCAAGGTGATTTTGGAGTTTCAAGGATGGGTAATAATGGAGTGTCTAAGGTAGTAGGCATTGGAACTGTTTGCTTGAAGACTAATCTTGGCACAAGGCTAGTGCTTAAGGATGTGAGACATGCTCCTGATGTTCGATTGCACTTGATATCGACCGGAAAACTTAATGATGATGGCTATTCTTACTACTTTATTGGTGTTCCATGTAAAGTTTCCAAAGGTTCCTTGGTTGTGGCTGGTGGAAACAAGTATTCCAATTTGTATTGGTTGCAGACTTCTATTTTTGGTAATCTTATGTGTGTTGCTGAGAGTTTGTAGTATAAGAGAGCGAGTCATATTAGTGAGAAGGGCCAGCGTGTTCTTGATTTTAGCAGGGATGAGTTTGGATACAAGTGTTTTGGTCCAGTTGACAAAGAGGTTGTCAATAGTCGTCATGTAAATTTTGTGGAGGGTCAGACCACTGAAGATGATGACAAGGTTGGAAAGTCTAAGCCTCAGGCATGCAGGTGGCAATCGGTTGGATGTGCAGAACCAAGGTGGAGATGATCATGTTGAAAATGATCATGAAGTTGTTAATAAGCTACAGGCTCCTGAACTTGAAGAGGTTGTTGATGATCAACCTGAAACCATAGTTAGAAGTTCTGCCAGAGATGAAGAAGCTATAGAGAGTGTTCAAAAGGAGTTATTTTGGGACTGGCTGTAAGTCCTATTTTAGAGGTTGCCGGGTTGGCAACATCCTCCATATAGTTGGGAATGGGGAGATTTGTTGGGCTTTGTTCCCTTACAGGAAGGGACTCCTACATGGTTTAGGAGGTAGAGACCATTGTTTTTTGTTCAGGGGGGACTTTTAAGCCCTTGAAGCTCATGTGCATCCTTCAAGATCTGGAGTGTTGGATTTACAACATGAGGTTAGGAGCTGTTTTTTAATAGCTTAAACATTTATGGGTTTAAATGTTGGCTTTTAAGTCTTTGTGAGGTGTAAGAAAGACTTTATATATTGTGAGGTGAGAAAGAGCATATGAGCAGATGTGATGAGGTGAGAAAGTGAGGCATAACAACATTTGATAGAGTTTTGGATACAAGGGAGTAGAGAGAACTAAGAGAAAATCCTTTGAGTTTATGAACTTTGTTCTTCAACTATACTTTTCTTCTTCTTTCAGCGATCTCTAGCTCATGCAGAGTCCGATCATACTGATTTTTGGAGAGCAGATTGGAGACTTTTGTTTCTTGATTTTGAATGGTTGCATCAGAATTTGGAGGTTCATAAGTTTGGATTTTCAGGTTTGCAACAGCTGTTGTTTTGTAAGCGATTTTCTTGCAACTAGCTTTGGTGTTCTTCTTATAGTTTTGTTTCTAGCCATTGGATTTGGTTGAAACTTTAACTGGAATTTGAAGACACATTTTTCTATATTCTGAACAGTGGGATCAGTCACTAGAGGTCTGGAAGGTCCTCGTTTGTCCATCTCCATTTTGCTGTTTGCGGTTTCTCTTCTAATGGTTTTCAGCTTGAGCTGCTTCATCCTTTTCAGTCCTTTGAACAGGTTGTTCTTCTCAGATTGGACTGAAATTTGGTAAGCTGATTTTAGACTTGTTTATCTTCATTTTGTGTGGTGGTGATCTTGTTTGGAAGGCTATAACCTTTTTCTCCTACTGTGTAACTTTGGTATATCTTTTTGTTGTTGCTATTGTTTGTTGGAGCTGTGAAACTTGTTGTTGTTCACTAGCTCGGTTTTGTATTTGCTGTAAAACTCTCATATTATAGTGGATATTTTATCTTGGGCCAGGAGTTTTTATCCTTCATGTTGGAGGAGTTTTCCATGTAAAAATCTCGGTGTTCCTTTGTGTTTTCTTGTGTTGTTCTGTTGATTACGCTCTTCACAGATTCTTTAAGTAGGGGAAAGTTTATTCCGTATTTCTTTCCCATCACATATCATATCGACCATGTTTGGTTGGGTCTATAAACACCGAATTCGCTTCGCCAATCAGCTTTGAAGGCGCATCAATTCCAAGATTGGAAATGATATAAGATTTTGGAAAGTACGGTTATTTTTTTTTTTTTAAGATTTATTACATATTATTGAAACTATCAACTATGTTATTTTCCCTTTTGCTTTTCGCCAATCAACTAAAGCTTAAAACTTGTATTTTTCTCAATTAATTTAATGAAATTTATTTTTTTAATATGGTATACAAAAAAAAAAAAAGAAAAGTTGAATTGAGAAGAGAACCGGAATTGATTTTCGTTTATATCGCCAACCAAACTGAATAAATAAAACAAATTGAGTAACGTCAGTCAGCAACCAGGGCCAATTCAAAAGCCGTAAGTAACCGTAAACCAACTTACTTCCCACGGAATTCAGAGACTTTTATGAGCAGTGGACGATTAAATAATCAATTAATCTGATGATAATCAAATAATAATTAACATAACAAATATACTTATTTATTTATTTATTTACACAGAAATCATAAAATAATATAAAACAAAAAACAAAAGAATAACAATAACAAAGAAGAAAAGTCTCAGTAAGAAGAATCAAAACATAAATGAACAAGAAAGAAATCCTGGCCGTATGATGATGATGATCAGTAATCCCAATCGCATTTATCAGACTCAAAAGCATTAGTACCATTAATAGGTACCTTAAAATCACACTCAACCTTTGGTTTAAATTTTCCAACCTTAATCTTCCCGACCTTGAATCTAATCCTGAAGTAAAGCTTAACATCGATGCTATAAATTCCAGAATTCTTCTCTTGATTAAAGTCAGAAAGCTTATTACCAGAAAGAACCATAATATGCGTTCCTTGAAAAACAGGGGTCAAAACACTAGTGTTCTTGTGTCCCTGATAAAATGGATCCAAAGTATCGAAACCAAACCTTTGATCCTCGTAATAAGCTCTTGCTTCAATGTAATCGTAGTAAACTCCGATCTTCTTGTTTGGATTTCGGACAGTGATGTTCATCGCTAAATTGTAACGAAGATTGTTGTTTGCATCGATGTTGAATTCAGACAGATTAGCGTCTGTGACATAGAACTTGATTTTGTTGGGACGGACGATGAGCCAGAAAATGAAGACAGCGAGACCGAGGACGATTGCGGTTGTGACGATAATTTTGAGGAGGCAGCTCAAGAGGCAACAGCCGCAGCCAGAGCCGCGGCTAGGGCGGTGGTAGCTCTGCGGGGGTGGGATTGCAGGGCCGTAATAGGCGCCATTCAAGTGTTGCTTTTCAGCCATGGGAGGGAAAAGATTGAAGAGTGGAAAATTAAAATTATGAAATGGGGAACAGGAGATATTGAAGAAAACGGGGGATAGTGAATGGGTTTTATATAGGAGAGGTATTATGTGTGAAAATCAAAGTTACGTAGGAAGAAATTGTGGGAAGGGCCGCGTCAACTCACGCGGTTACCTTACGTCGGTTTTTTTTTTTTTAATTGGGAAATAAGGAATTTTTAATTATGTGAAAAAGAAGAGAGGAATTAGCTTGGTAACTTCGTATTGGATAGTAGGGATTAGTTTCTATTTGCATTGATAAAGATTGATGTTGCTATGTAGTTTCTGCTTTCTTCCATTGACTTGTATGCAATGTGTCCTTGTCAATTTTGGACAGATTATGTATTTAACTACTTCATTTCTGCTTACCAAAAATAGAAGGAAAAAAAAAAAAAACTTACTTCATTTCCATACATTTTCCATCTATAAAAAAAACTACCTCAATACCCGGTTGGATTGAACATCAAGCTGTATCGACTATGGAACAATAATTTGGGTCCGAGCAATGTATTTCTTATACTAGATTTCAGATTCCATAACCCTACTTAAATATTAGAAGATAACTAAATCGCTCATTACATGTTTTTACAGTTTATAAGAAGCTTTCCATCTCTAAGCTTGATCTCATCAAGAGTCTTCCTCTTGAACACCAACCTACATAAGTGATACATTCCTAATTGAAAGATTAGTCCGCATAAGTGCACAAAATCTCGGTAAGCTAATTAGTACTATAATCCATGTACATAAAAAGTCCCACAATTTCGACAGATGAAATCCTAATGGGGTGTTTGTTATATGGAATAAGAGGTGGGATAGGGATTAGGAGGTATAGAAAATAGGATAACTTCCTTATCCCCATGACAGGGTGTCGTTAACCCGTCAAAGTTAAATTTATATCTCCGGTTCCTTATACTGGGTAGTATAGCAAGAACGGGGTCGAACCACAGGGATTAGTGCAGGAATATTTATTTGCTAAAATAAAATAAGTTGGTTTGAGATTGGTTTATGATAAATGAATCAATTTGCAAAATGTAAATTAAATAAAATAAATCAATGGGATGAATGACTAGCCGAGGTACTTTTTAATTTAATTCCGTAATTCAATCATAGACGCCAAAGGTAAATTTCAATTATCCAAATAGACAAAGTTATAGTTAAAGGTGAAACGCACTCAATAACCAATCTTTTCTTAGTTGGTCGATAGTTCCGGGAAACGCCCTGACAAACTACTTCTCTAGCCAATAGATAACCACTAAGAGACCTCTTAGTAAGATTTAACCTATGGTAGCATTAAACACGAAAAAGACCTTTATCTTAGTTAAATGAAATCGGAGACGCCGTAAATCATAAATACTAAACCACTCAATTCCGTCAACACGCGAAGCTAACTTGCCACTATGATAGAATAACAATCACGGATATATTACTCTATTCGGCGATATGCAATATAATCAATCAATTAATTGGCCAAATCAATTAGATTAAATCAAAAGCAATAAATTATAAACGCAGGAATTGAATAGATATTTAGATGAAAGAACACAATTAAAACAAAAGTCTCATGAATGGAATTTAACTTTAAAAGTACCTCAACTAGAAGAGAGTTTAGCTACTCATAATTAAACAAAAATCTGCAGAAAATCTTCAAGAAAAACTTGCAGCCTCCTTTCCTCTCCAAGCCTCCACCAAAACGTTTTTCAAGTAGTCAAAAACTCACCCCTAAACCTTCTCCTCTTTTTCCCTTTTATAGCTCTCCTACTCCTAACCTAATTAGGAGCCTCATTAACCTACTTAATTAAAGAGGCCTGCTGGGAATTAAAGTGCAAACCGTGGGCTCCTTAAAGAGAATTTTGGCCCAATTAAGAAGAGAAGGTCAACAAGGGTTGACCCGCAGGACCCGAACAGGCTGCATAAAACCTCAGCTAACTTCCTCGAAACAGCTCCGATTGGCGCGATTCAAGGTGCTATGGAAAGCTAACGGATAGACGCACAATCTTGCAGAACAAACCTTGAGCTAAGACAGCCTCGAACACTGTTGAAAATCCAGTTGAAGTTCAAGCTCCAACAAAACCTCTTCTAGCAGTCTTCCTAAAAAGCCAAAATCCACTTCCAAGCACCTAAAAGAGGTAAATAACACTAAATAAGGATATATAAAACAAAACAAACAAACTAAATAAGAAGATAATAAAACTAATACTAAAATGCTAAAATAACTAAGAAAATGAGTTAAAATGCACCTAAATATGCCTATGTAAATATGAGTTATCAAATTCCCCCACACTTAGATCTTTGCTTGTCCTCAAGCAAACTAGGACTAAAGGAAAATTTCTCCCGAAATTGACTATGGTTGAACCCTAGTAAATCCTTAACCGTTCATTCAAGGAAGTTAAACCACCAAGATTTCATAGGAAGTTTCAAAACTCTACAAGCCAATAAGCTTAATCATAAGAACTAGAAAATCAAACAAGTCGACATAAACAAAACATTTAACCCAACTTCACAAGACTTAGTCAATTGAAAAACCACCACAAATTATTGAATTAACTTTAGGCAGGTGAATTGTCCAACCTAGAAGGACATCTAGAGATTTTAAGCTTTTATTCACATTTAAAGCACTTCAAACCGAGATAGTTACCAAATTAAGCATAGGGTCAACATCCCAATTTTACGAGTATAGAAAAGGCCTCTAATGAGGGGTAACTCTCCCCATAGGTCATGCTCCATACACAAAGTCATTGTTTTTAACTTTGCTTAAGGTGAGGTGGGCCTATCCCCCAACTCAAAACCCATAGGTGTTGGAATGCGAAAGGTCTCGCTTTTTCGAGCAATGAAAAGGGTCTCTTATGAGAAGTTTGCTCTCCCTCTTAAGCCACTCTCCATACACAAGGAATGATTTTTGTCATACCTTGCTTAAGGTGAATTGGTCCCATCTCCCAATTCAAGGCTCAAGGGTAATCGAGACGATTAAATTATAAAATTTACATTCTCAGTATAATTCAACCAACATCATCAATTATAAGCTAGACTCTAGTTATCTCATCCTCCATAAGTTGGTAATAACTCACTTGCTTCACATTAGCCAACAAACTTTTTGAAAGCAATTGATCAATTAAACCTCATCACATTCTGTCAAAATTAAACGTAGAGTCATATGCAAACCAAGCTCAACCCCCAATCCTTACGACAAACCCACTAACATGCTTTGTTTCTAATTCTTCCTACTTCCAATTGGTTTATTATATTCAATGATGACAAAAATCAGGATTTTCCAAGGGCTAAACCAAGAAAATACCAAAAAAATTTCAAATTGGAGCTTAATTTACTCTTGGACAAACAACTGAGAATCCGATTTATGGAGGGAATTATGCAAAAACTTCATAAAAATTGAAAAATTTACTATCCTAAAAATTGAAAAATTGTTTCCCGATTTTCCTAACCCCTTCCCCCACACTTAACATGCATTTACTCCTGAAAATGCATCTAAATTAAGCACAAAAAGAGAAGGAAAGAAGTACTCCCTTAGAGTGTAGGAAAGAACGGTGGAGAATCGGAAGAACAATGTATGCAGAGGCAGCAAGTTCAAAGCCAATTTTGACACGGATAGATTCTGAATTCGGAGAGATGAAAAACTACAATATTGTAGATCTTTCTCTTAGCTTTCCAACGCATTTTGAATCACTGCAATCGGAGGTCGGACGCAAAAGTTATGGCTGAATTACGAAACATGGTCAGATCTGGGCGCTGCGGTTGGTGCGGCATGCCGCGTGTGGCGTTGGAGAAGCAGAAGGGCAGCACGCCCGCGTGTCATTTAGGCACGCCGTGCCGCGCCTTTGGCAGGAACGCGCCCGAGAAGCAGAAAGGCAGCACGCCCGCGTGCCATTTTGGCACGCCGTGCCGTGCCTTTGGCAGGAACGCGCCCGAGAAGCAGAGAGGCAGCACGCCCGCGTGCCATTTTGGCACGCCGTGCCGCTATGAATTTTTGCCAATCCTTTGTTTTTCGAATTTTCGATTGCACTTTCTTGCTCCTTTACCGGATCCTGCACAAAAACTCATAAAAACATATAAAATTAGCAGTTTTTTTTTTTTTTTTTTTTTTTTGACTTGGGTTGCCTCCCAAAAAGCGCTTTTGTTTAACGTCGTTGGCTCGACGGTGTCCACACTTAATGGTAGAAGGGTGTGCTGAGGTAATGTGCTTCAACTACGCATGACGCAAACCCCTCATAAAACGGTTTAAGGCGGTGGCCGTTTACTTTGAAAATTTTACCCGTGGTGTTGCTCTGAATATCAACAGCTCCATTTCCGTAGACGTGAGCGACTACAAAGGGGCCTATCCATTTGGATTTTAACTTTCCTCCAAAAATTTTCAAGGTGGAATCAAAAAGAAGGACTTTCTGACCGAATTTGAACTTCTTTTCGGCGAGCCGATTATCATGGAAAGCTTTGGTGCGGGCTTTGTAAATTGCAGCATTTTGATAAGCATTATTACGGATTTCTTCAAGCTCCTGGAGTTGAAGACGTCGCTGCTGCCCGGCATCATCAAAATTGGTATTGCAAGTTTTGATGGCCCAAAATGCCTTGTGTTCAATTTCGAATGGTAAATGACAGGCCTTCCCATAGACAAGTCTGTAAGGGGACATGTCCAACGGTGTTTTGTAAGCCGTTCGGTATGCCCAAAGTGCATCGTCCAGGCGTAGACTCCAATCCTTGCGTGTTGGGTTGACGGTTTTTTCCAAGATGCTCTTGATTTCTCTGTTGGATAGCTCTGCTTGTCCATTCGTCTGCGGGTGGTAGGCCGTGGATGTACGATGTGTAACCCCATATTTTTTGAACAGGGCCTCTACCACCCGATTGCAAAAATGAGTCCCACGATCACTAATAATAGCTTTAGGAGTGCCGAACCTGACAAATATGTTAGTTCTCATAAAATCGACAACAACTTTAGCATCGTTAGTACGCGTGGCTTTTGCCTCAATCCATTTAGATACGTAATCAACTGCAACAAGAATATATTCAAACCCAAAGGAGGAAGGGAAAGGTCCCATAAAATCGATGCCCCAAACATCGAAAATTTCACAAACCATTATGGGCATTTGGGGCATTTCATTACGGGGGCCTATGTTACCTGTCATTTGGCATCTGTCACAAGCTTTGCAAAAGGCATAGGCATCCCGGAACAGGTCTGGCCAATAGAAACCTGATTCGAGTACCTTTCTCGCTGTCCTTTTTGGCCCAAAGTGGCCACCACAAGCCGATGAGTGGCTGGATTGCAGAATGGATTCGATCTCGTTTTCTGGCACACATCGTCGTATGATCTGATCCGAACACATCTTCCATAGATATGGATCATCCCAAATGTAATATTTGGCATCACTTTTGAGCTTATGGCGTTGTGCTGGAGTATAACTTTCAGGGTACCCATGTTGTGCTAAGAAGTTTACCAAATCTGCGTACCATGGGTCACGACATGGCCATTTTGTATCCACCTGGAACAGTTGCTCATCCGGGAATTCTGCATTAACGGCTTTCTCAGTCGTTGATGTGTTTATAATTCGACTGAGATGATCAGCAACAAGGTTCTCAGCACCTTTCTTGTCTCGAATTTCCAGCTGGAATTCTTGAAGCAACAATACCCACCGAATTAGTCTTGGCTTTGCGTCCTGCTTGTTCATCAAGTGTCTCAAGGCGGCATGGTCAGTGTATATGATCACCTTGGTGCCAAGCAAATATGATCTGAACTTTTCTAGTGCGAAGACTACAGCAAAGAGCTCTTTTTCGGTGGTTGTATAGTGTTTCTGCGCATCATCCAAAGTTTTAGATGCATAGTAGATGACATGAGGGTCCTTGCCTACTTTCTGTCCCAAAACAGCACCAACGGCGAAGTTACTAGCGTCGCACATAATCTCGAATGGTAGGTTCCAGTCTGGAGCTTTAATTATTGGTGCGGACACTAGTTTTTCTTTCAGCAACTCAAAAGAACGTTGACATGCTTCTCCAAATTCAAATACAGCCTCTTTGTGCAGCAGATTACTCATCGGATGTGCAATTTTGGCGAAATCTTTGATGAACCTGCGATAGAATCCTGCATGGCCAAGAAAAGAGCGAACTTCCCGCACACTTGCGGGGTAAGGCAATGAACTAATAACATCAATTTTGGATTTATCCACCTCAATGCCTCTAGATGAAACTATATGTCCTAAAATCAGCCCTTGGTTAACCATAAAATGGCATTTTTCATAGTTTAGAACAAGATTAGTTTCAATGCATCTTTTCAGGACTTTTCTTAAGTTGTTAAGGCATGCATCAAAAGAGTCCCCATATACAGTAAAATCGTCCATGAAGACCTCAATGATATTTTCTACATAATCAGAGAAAATGCTTACCATACATCTCTGAAACGTAGCTGGCGCGTTACATAGTCCGAATGGCATACGTTTGTACGCAAATGTGCCAAACGGACATGTAAATGTGGTCTTCTCCTGATCTTCAGGGGCAACTGGAATCTGGTGGAAGCCGGAATACCCATCCAAACAGCAATAATGGGTTCGTCCTGCAAGACGTTCCAACATTTGGTCAATGAAAGGCAAGGGAAAATGATCCTTACTTGTGGCTGCGTTCAACTTCCGATAGTCTATGCATACGCGCCATCCATTCTGAACTCTTGCTGGAACCAGCTCCCCTTTCTCATTTTCTACTACTGTGATTCCGGTCTTTTTGGGAACTACTTGAGTTGGGCTCACCCATCTACTGTCCGAGATAGCATAGATTACATCAGCATCTAGGAGTTTCAGAATCTCCTTTTTGACAACTTCCATCATGGGGGGGTTCAACCTTCGCTGCGGCTGCCTACTAGGCTTACAATCATCTGCCAAGAGGATTCGGTGCATGCATATCGTTGGACTGATTCCCTTGATGTCTGCAATTGTCCACCCCATGGCCTTTTTATTCTCCTGCAGCACTCTAACCAAGCTATCCTCCTCTGCTTTTGTTAACTCGCTGGAAATAATCACAGGAAGTGTTTCGTTAGGTCCCAAAAAAAAATATTTGAGATGAGAAGGTAGTGGTTTAAGCTCCAATTCTGGTGGTCTCTCAATCGAAGGGAGAATTCTGTTCCTCCCAATTGCAGCATGGTCAAGATGCACTTGCATTAAACTCTGGTTTATAGGTATGAGTGCTTCGAGGTCTTGGACGGTGTATATCAGCTCCTTAGGCATTACCCATTCCGCTTCCCATTCAGCCAATTTTGGATTTGTGAGGTTGTTGGTCAAAGAAACCTGTAAAGGGTCACCACTACACAACTCCAAAAACTTATCAGTGTGAGAAAAATTGATTGCAAAAATAGAGGCATAATCAACTGGGTGCTTAATTGCTCTGTTTATGTCGAATTTAATCATAGCACCATCAAATTCCATTGTTAAAGTTCCCTCATGCACATCAATTTTCGTACGGGCTGTTTTTAAGAATGGGCGTCCTAACAAAATCATTCCCGGGTTAGAAGACGTTCCCCCTTCCATATTCAAAACATAAAAATCTGCGGGGAAAACTAAGTCGTTTACTTGCACAAGTACATCTTCTAACACTCCTTCAGGAAAAACACTAGATCTGTCAGCCAATGTTAAAACTACACCATTTTGTTTTAAAGGACCCAAATTCAATGCAGAATATATAGACAGAGGCATCAGATTAATAGAAGCACCTAAATCACACATAGCTTGCTCTACGCCTACATTGCCTATTTTGCAAGGAATCGTGAACATACCTGGGTCTTTTTCTTTGATGGGTAATTTACCTTGAAGCACTGCTGAAACGGTTTCGCCCATAGGAACCCTCTCATTGGCCCGAACTCTATTCATCCCGGTACAGAGCTCTTTCAAAAATTTGCAATATCGGGGTACATGTTTGATGGCTGTTAGGAGTGGAATGTTGATTTCTACCTTCTTCAAAGTGTCGAATACTTCTGCATCGTCGGTAGTTTTCTTTTTTCTCGCTAGTCGGTGTGGAAATGGTGGTTTTTCGGGATTGGATTGGACTAGCTCCTCGATGGGGACTGTTGTCTCTTTCTCTTTCTCCGCTGGTGTTGCTTGGTCACATGGGGCTGATGCCTTTTGTGTTGATGTTTCAAGTTCTTTGCCACTCCTCAAGGTAATTGCACTGACGTTGTGCCTTGGATTCACATCAGGTTGGGAGGGCAATTTTCCTTTGTTTTCGAGCTTATTGAAAGAAAAGATTAATTGGTTGATTTGGTCCTCCATTTTACTCATTTTATCCACACTCTTTTGCTGAGATTCCACCAGTTGCGCCATCATGCCCTTCAAGGAGTTAATTTCTTCCCCATAGTTCATTCTTGGGGGTTGTGGCTGCTGTGGTTGGTTATTGCCATATCTAAAATTCGGATGATCCCTCCAACCTGGATTGTATGTATTGGAGAAGGGATCATATTTCCTTCGTTGTTGGGGATTAAAGTCTCCCATGGCATTTACCATCTCGCTGCTGGAATCGTCTTGAAGCGTTGGGCATGCATCCGTAGAGTGTCCCTGAAAACAACATATACCACAAACTTGGGCTTGTTGCCCTTGGTTAGAAGCACCTGTACCCCCAATAATACTCTTTTCCAGCAATTGATTAAGTCTATCCAATTTAGATTCAAGATCAGAAGACCTTACCTCATGAATGCCTCGTGTAGCAATGTCAGAACGACTAGTGAACTGTTGTGAATTTGCAGCCATGGCAGAAATCAGGTCTCGGGCAGCTTGAGGTGTCTTGCTGACCAAAGCACCTCCGCTTGCAGCGTCAATGACTCTTCGTTCAAGTGCTAGCAGCCCCTCATAAAAATATTGTATCAACAGCTGATCCGTTATACCGTGTTGAGGGCAACTAGCGCACAGCCTCTTGAATCTTTCCCAATATTCGTACAAGGACTCGGAGTCCCTTTGTCGGATGCTACAAATCTCCCTTCTCAAATTAGCAGCTCTAGATGCAGGGAAGAATCGTTCCAAGAACAGCCTTGCCATTTCGGTCCAAGTGTTGACAGTTCCGGAAGGAAGGTAGTACAACCATTCTTTTGCGGTGGCTTCCAAAGAGAATGGAAATGCACGTAACTTGATTTGCTCTTCAGTAACTCCACGTGGTTTAAATCCAGAACAAGCCACATGAAATTCTTTTAAGTGCCGATTTGGGTCTTCCGCTTGTAAGCCATGAAATTTTGGTAGAAGCTGAATCAATCCTGGTTTCAGCTCAAAGCCATCCTCCACATTTTGATATTGTATGCACAACGGTTGTTGGTTGACAGGAGGGGCGAGCATATCTCGCAAAGTTGCTAGTGGTGGATTGGCCATTTCGGCTTCAGAATCCGAATCTGTTTCAATGATGGGATGAGTTTCAGCACTATCAGAGTTGTCTTCTGCAGCCTCAAGCACTTGTCTCTTGCGCAACTTTGCCTCCTTTCTAAGCCACTTTGCAGTTTTCTCGATTTCTGGGTCGAACAGAAGTCCACCTACAGAGGAAGAACGCTGCATACACACTCAGAAAAGGAATTAGAAACAGTAAATAAATAAACCTTTTACAAAAATCCCCGGCAACGGCGCCAAAATTTGACAGGGTGTCGTTAACCCGTCAAAGTTAAATTTATATCTCCGGTTCCTTATACTGGGTAGTATAGCAAGAACGGGGTCGAACCACAGGGATTAGTGCAGGAATATTTATTTGCTAAAATAAAATAAGTTGGTTTGAGATTGGTTTATGATAAATGAATCAATTTGCAAAATGTAAATTAAATAAAATAAATCAATGGGATGAATGACTAGCCGAGGTACTTTTTAATTTAATTCCGTAATTCAATCATAGACGCCAAAGGTAAATTTCAATTATCCAAATAGACAAAGTTATAGTTAAAGGTGAAACGCACTCAATAACCAATCTTTTCTTAGTTGGTCGATAGTTCCGGGAAACGCCCTGACAAACTACTTCTCTAGCCAATAGATAACCACTAAGAGACCTCTTAGTAAGATTTAACCTATGGTAGCATTAAACACGAAAAAGACCTTTATCTTAGTTAAATGAAATCGGAGACGCCGTAAATCATAAATACTAAACCACTCAATTCCGTCAACACGCGAAGCTAACTTGCCACTATGATAGAATAACAATCACGGATATATTACTCTATTCGGCGATATGCAATATAATCAATCAATTAATTGGCCAAATCAATTAGATTAAATCAAAAGCAATAAATTATAAACGCAGGAATTGAATAGATATTTAGATGAAAGAACACAATTAAAACAAAAGTCTCATGAATGGAATTTAACTTTAAAAGTACCTCAACTAGAAGAGAGTTTAGCTACTCATAATTAAACAAAAATCTGCAGAAAATCTTCAAGAAAAACTTGCAGCCTCCTTTCCTCTCCAAGCCTCCACCAAAACGTTTTTCAAGTAGTCAAAAACTCACCCCTAAACCTTCTCCTCTTTTTCCCTTTTATAGCTCTCCTACTCCTAACCTAATTAGGAGCCTCATTAACCTACTTAATTAAAGAGGCCTGCTGGGAATTAAAGTGCAAACCGTGGGCTCCTTAAAGAGAATTTTGGCCCAATTAAGAAGAGAAGGTCAACAAGGGTTGACCCGCAGGACCCGAACAGGCTGCATAAAACCTCAGCTAACTTCCTCGAAACAGCTCCGATTGGCGCGATTCAAGGTGCTATGGAAAGCTAACGGATAGACGCACAATCTTGCAGAACAAACCTTGAGCTAAGACAGCCTCGAACACTGTTGAAAATCCAGTTGAAGTTCAAGCTCCAACAAAACCTCTTCTAGCAGTCTTCCTAAAAAGCCAAAATCCACTTCCAAGCACCTAAAAGAGGTAAATAACACTAAATAAGGATATATAAAACAAAACAAACAAACTAATTAAGAAGATAATAAAACTAATACTAAAATGCTAAAATAACTAAGAAAATGAGTTAAAATGCACCTAAATATGCCTATGTAAATATGAGTTATCACCCCATCAATCTATCTTTGGTTCCTCTCTCTCTCTCTCTCTCTCACATGTGACCTAAGAATTTAAAAGATACATTTATCCTCAATTCATCTCTAATTATTTTAAACATATTTAGGAGAAATATAGTAAAATATATTGTTTTATCCATATCCTTATCCAACATACCAAACATATTATATATTATCTCTATCTTAATTCTAATATTTATCTCTATCCCTATCCCCATCACATACAAAACGCTCCGTAAGTATATATGCTATTCACAACGTTATTTTGAAATCTCTCTCTTACCAAACAAATTCTTAACTTGTGCATTAAAGTGTCCCTCTTGTAACAACTAGTATCTCATTCTTGTTCTTTTATAGGCTGGAAACTGGATTGAAAAGGCAACTCTATTCGGGCTCAACATAAATTTTTTTCGGAATTTATATATTGTAAGTGATTTACAAGTAAATCAGCTTTAAATAATATAATTAATTTTTTGAAGCATGAAAGTGAAAGTATTTGGTTTTGAAAATCCATATTCATTTTATAGAATTAGAGAAAAGGCCTTAAATATATTTAATCAATTTGTTGTTGAAACATGGAAGCAAAATTAATAAGAAAAGAATAATCATTCACAGAATAACAAGAAAAATATGATTCAGTGAAATGACATAGTCCGTTGAAGATAAAGAAAATAAGTAATAAAAGTCTTTTGGTTGTACTTTTGAAAAATATCATCTTCTGCGATAATTTCCTCGATGACATTTGAAAACTTCAATTGGACTTTTTAAAGTCATCAGATACAAAAAGCCCAAGCCCATACTAAAACATGTTCAAAAGTCACCAGATACGACGAGCCCAAGCCCATACTATAAGTCTTCTATAATATATTCAAAAGTGTTTTTTTTTTTTTTTTTTTTTATAAGTCTTCTATAATGTATTCAAATGTTGCTGTTCTCTTTCCCAATATTATAAAGTAAACGCGTAAGCTGGAAGTTGTTAAAATTTCTAGAACCGATTATATACTTTTGGGACAGGTTGGGTGAAATTTAAGACTTGTTCAAAGAAAAATTGTGGTTTCTTTTTTCAAAATTGAATTTGTGCATATTGAGGGAAAAAAAAAAAAAAAAATCAGTATTGTATATAGTAATAATCAAAGATTTTTATGAAATGGGGATCCATGGAGTGTGGTCCTATATATGTATATTTTGTGAATGAATTTAAAAAATTCGTTTGTCAATCTTGGTAGCAAAATGACTTTATTATTTACCGGCATATATTCGAGTTTGAACTTTAGATTGTTCATGAGAGGGCGTACTTTCAGAACATATATATATTATTAACCAAAATTTCACACTAATTATTATAATTTTGAAATTAATTTAAACTCTCGTATTTATGTAAACGTTGGTTAAATAGTTTAATTTCAATTTCTACTTTTATATGGTAAACATAACCCAATATATAGCTTGAATGAGCACATCTAAATTTATTTATAAAAAAATATAGCTGAATTTGGGCTCCAATTTGTAGGTTTGAGAGCAGAATGGGCTTACATACCAGAGTGTAATTAGAGCAGCCCAAACAAATCTTAGTTAGTAGATTAGCAATGAGAAACCCACCAATTCAATAATAATAATAAAGGTAATAGAATTGATAAAAAGAAGAAAAGACAAATAAGTAGGCTAAAACCTATTGCATAAGTGATATTTTGTTGGTTTGCATGAGGAAAGAAAAGCGTCACAATTGATTTGCATGTATACAGAAAAGATGAGTCGGCCAAGAATCATCTATTGCACATGGCCTTTATCGATTTTATGCTTTCTCCCCTACATCACCATCTTTGTCAATCATTTGGAATTTAATTAATAAAAAATTTCGACAAATCCTTATATCAGACATAGAATGCAAAATAATTCATTCAACAATACCCATCAAAAGGACAAAACTAATGAAAAAAAAAAATTTAGAGTCCCAAAATAACAATTGTATATAATTAATGTAACAAAAAAAAAAAAAAAACAATGATTGAAGTAAAACTAAAGGCACACAATAATGAAGTTGCACAGAGTGAATAAAACAAAGTAACTAGTACTAGTTAGAAACGTGTAGTGTTGGGATTGAATTAAAATGAAAGGAAGATAACAATCAAGGAGGACTTAGAAAATATGACTTATCATTAATTGGTATTAAGTGGTAGGTAGAGAGATGGTGACAAGCGATGAAAACGAAATATTTACTGAATAATGTACTAACATAATAATATTTACTGAATAGTGTTCACATTAAATTTCTTGCTACAGAAAACATCAAATTTATTTCTACATTTCAAAATTTTATATTTACAGTGTCTAAATATCCCATTAGGTATACAAATAGTTATTTTCAAACTTTTAAAATTGCAACAACTGCAAATGAAATATACAATACTTTGTTTACTACTAATGTATTCAATAATTAGGCTGTACATAATTATAAGTAATTGAGAGTTGAATGTGTGAAAGACTTGAGAGCGGAATGAACAAAAAATTGGAAAGACTAATAACCACATGCATATGGTGGGGCAGCCCATGGAAGAAGAATATTCAACACATATAGTCTCGTCCACACGCTTTGTGTGTTTCGTTGAAATCATGCTTCTTATTACTACTACTTCAGTTGATTTTTCCTTCCCCTCTCTTATTATTTCTTTTTAAAATTTTGATTTGTATTTAATTTTACAAATTAAGGAGCAAACCGATGTCTTTCCATCTGCGGAAACTAGAAAGTAATTAAAATGCAAATCGCCTTCATATCCAAATCACTCTCCACTACAAATCAACAATAATTAATAATTTAGGTTTTAAGCAAATAAAATAAATTAGAATTTTCAAATGCAAAATTGCATGCCTTGCTTATTGGAAATCCATGTATTTAAATTGAAAAACTAAATATTTAAACTATGTATCACTGAAACCCAGATCAAACATATATTATAATTTATTTAAATAAACCAACCATTAATTATATGCATGGTTGACCAGTTTGGTAGTATCTGTTTTATATAATCCATACAAATTTGACGATCCAAGAACTGAAAAATAAATAAATAAATAAATAAGAAAACATCAATAGAATAGCGATTTTTGCGAAAGTGACTCCATACCCTCCACTAGACACTCATTTATTATCCATCAAGTATGGTTTACAGATTAAACTTATTTAATTATGGCAAAATTAAAATAATATAAGAAGATTAACCTAATCATTATTAATTATTAATTTTCAGGATCGAATCAATAACAATACCGACACAAGAAAAAAAAAAATACAACTTCAAATTAAAAACTGCATATATATTTTAAAAAAAAAAAAATGAAATTTCAACTCTTTTGCTTGTTTCATTCTCTTTCAATTTTATTTCCTTCAGAAAAATTTACACTTAAAAAGCATTTTGTCTCTCACATTCAGTATTTATATTTATATATAAATCTAAAAGAGACAGCCAATTAAAAGAGAAAATTAAGTATTGAAAATATATTCTAAAAAAAAAAAAAAAGAAAAAAAAACTTAACGCCATTACAAGTGGATTAATCATCATCTTCAAATGCTAACACTGCAACTCACCAACAACGAGTATTTAACGGAATTCTCACCGACAATAATTCCGGCGGTTTTACTCCCGAGCTGTATATACGCCGGACATCTAACATACAAATGATATCTTCCAGAGATGAAAGTTCCAACTTTAAATCTCACCCGTCCATCCATCTTGATCATCATAAACACAGCTCCAGCGAACTGATCCTGGCTCAAGGCGACGGCGTTGTAAGGAGCGACGGGAACCGCCGTGCCGTAAATGTTGGGAGACCAGACGTTGATTTCCTTGTGACCTTGATAGTTCTGCGGGATTTGAGTACGGAGAGTAATCTGCTGATTCCGGTAGGTAGCGTAGATGTCGAGCTTATCGTAGTAGATTCCGATTTTGTCGTTGGGATTCCGGGAGGAGAAAGTGATTTGGAAATTGGAGGTGAGATAATTGGGGACGGAAGTGTTGAAGGCATAAACGGTGACGTCTTGGAGGATGAAACGGGGTTTGCTAGGGCGGAGGATGGCCCAGATTATAAGGATTGTGAGGAGAACAAGGAAGAGGAAGATTAATATGCCGGCGAATATCCGGCGGAATATTTTCCGGCGCTTGTCGCCGTGGTTGCCGCAGTCTTTGGCCGACATGGTGAGGGTAAGATAATCAGCGGCGGTGGTGGAGGAGAAGTGGAGAGAATTGGTTTAAGCGCGGAGAGAGAGACAGTTGAGTTAATAATATAGACGGTAATGCTATGCTGTAGTTGTATATAGTGAGGGGATGGTGGAGCCCTTATGCCTTTTCCGCGTGAGAGGAATGAACGACGTCGTATCGATAAGCATTATTAGTCCCCTATTAGGTTTGCTAGTGTTGTTTGATGTCTAATTTATAATCCAACTATTTCATATCTTACTAAAATTATTTTTCCTATTTTCTAATAGTTGTGACTTGGGAGATCGAATTAAAAAGGAAAAAAATTTACCAAAAGAAAATTGTTTAAAAATAAGAAAAAGTAGCTCGAGGGAGTTAATACTTCTATTAAAAATGATATATATTTTATTCTTTTATAAAATATCTATTTTGGAGAACCATTTCTTAGAAGCTTAATAAAATAGGATTTTCATGAATCGCTGGTTGGTTAATAAAATTCATCTATTCGAAATTTTAATTACTTTTGAATTTCTTTTTTTCTTTTTGCGTTAATACGAACACATATATATTTCATATTTGTTTTCTTTTTATGGGAAATTCTATAATTGAGAATTTATTAATTTGTTTACAGAATAATAATGTGGTTTATACATAATATACTAAAATTGTTTATTAATTTTATGAATACGAGTCGTTAGCAAAGTATTCATTCGTTAAGTAGGTAATGTGAAAATCATTTATTAAAAAGTAGCACAAACAAAAACCAAACATGTTGTAATTTATTATGTATTTGCCGACTAATCCTCTAACAGCTGCTCGTCAAAATCAACAATAATTAATAATTTAGGTTTTAAGAAAATAAAATAAATTAGATTTTTCAAATGCAAAATTGCATGCCTTGCTTATTGGAAATCCATGTATTTAAATTGAAAAACTAAATATTTAAACTGTATATCACTGAAACCCAGATCAAACATATATTATAATTTATTTAAGTAAACCAACCATTAATTATATGCATCAGAGGCGGCACTGAGGGGGGTCACGGGGGGCAGCTGACCCCCCAGCCGCCGGAAAGACCCTTGAGTAGGGGGCTTTCCGGCGGCCCCCCTTCACCGGCCGCCCCCAAGAAGAGCAGGGGCAATGCCCCTGCTTCTTCCTCTCTGTGTTTAATTTTTTTTTTTTTTTAACAGACCAAAACGACGTCGTTTTGGTCCCTTTTTTTAAAAAAATTCCAGGTCAAAACGACGTCGTTTTTCCATGGAATTAAAAAAAAAAAAAGGGACCAAAACAACGCCGTTTTGATCTGTGAAAAAAAAAAAAAAAAAAGAATTAAAATAGAGGTAGAAGCCTCTCCTCCTTCTCCACTCCACCAGCACACTTCTTCTTCTCCTCACCTCCTCTCCTCTTTCTTCTCCCGCCCGCCAGCTGCGTCCTCCTGTTGCTACCGCCGTGCCGACGCCGCCGCTGTCCGTCCTCCTCCATCTCAAGCGACCATCTCTGCTTCTTCTTATCCGGTTAGTTTAAATTTTTTAAATGTTAGGTTTTTCTAATTTATTTAGGTAAATTATGTATTGAATTGATTGTGTATTGTGTAAATTGATTGTGTAATTGAATTGAATGTGTAAATTATGTATTGAATTGATTGTGTATTGTGTAAATTGATTGTGTAATTGAATTGATTGTGTATTGTTATTTTTGGGTTTGAATTGGTAATCTATATTTGAATTGATTGTAGTATTTGTATTTTTATTCATAGAAATTAGAAATGTTGATAAGTTTTTTTTACTAGAATAAAGCCGAATCCATGTATTGAATTGTTTCGATTGATTTGATTGTGTTGGATTAGATTTATGTTTTAAATGAAGTTATTGTTTTGATTAATTTAATTGTGTTCTTATTGAATTGAATTAAATTAATTCAGGTTTGTCTTCCTTTCGGAAATTTTTGTTCGTCGGCCGGAAATTTTTGTTGACCGGCCGGAAATTTTTTGAGACAAATTCTACCCCCCAACGAACAAATCCTGACACCACCACTTATATGCATGGTTGACGAGTTTGGTAGTACCTGTTTTATATAATCCATACAAGTTTGACGATCCAAGAACTGAAAAAAAATAAATAAATAAATAAGAAAACATCAATAGAATAGTGATTTTTGCGAGAGTGGCTCCATACCCTCCACTAGACACTCATTTATTATCCATCAAGTATGGTTTACAGATTAAACTTATTTAATTATGGCAAAATTAAAATAATATAAGAAGATTAACCTAATCATTATTAATTATTAATTTTCAGGATCGAATCAATAACAATACCGACACAAGAAAAAAAAAAATACAACTTCAAATTAAAAACTGCATATATATTAAAAAAAAAATGTAATTTCAACTCTTTTGCTTGTTTCATTCTCTTTCAATTTTATTTCCTTCAGAAAAATTTACACTTAAAAAGCATTTTGTCTCTCACATTCAGTATTTATATTTATATATAAATCTAAAAGAGACAGCCAATTAAAAGAGAAAATTAAGTATTGAAAATATATTCTAAAAAAAAAAAAAAAATTTAACGCCGTTACAAGTGGATTAATCATCATCTTCAAATGCTAACACTGCAACTCACCCACAACGAGTATTTAACGGAATTCTCACCGACTATAATCCCGGCGGTTTTACTCCCGAGCTGTATATACGCCGGACATCTAACATACAAATGATATCTTCCAGAGATGAAAGTTCCAACTTTAAATCTCACCCGTCCATCCATCTTGATCATCATAAACACAGCTCCAGCGGACTGATCCTGGCTCAAGGCAAAGGCGTTGTAAGGAGCGACGGGAACCGCAATGCCGCAAATGTTGGGAGACCAGACGTTGATTTCCTCGTGACATTGATACCTCTGCGGGATTTTAGTAGGAAGAGTAATCTGCTGATGCCGATAGGTAGCGTAGATGTCGAGCTTATCGTAGTAGATTCCGATTTTGTCGTTGGGATTCCGGGAGGAGAAAGTGACTTGGAAATAGGAGGTGAGATAATTGGGGACGGAAGTGTTGAAGGCATAAACGGTGACGTCTTGGAGGATGAAACGGGGTTTGCTAGGGCGGAGGATGGCCCAGATTATAAGGATTGTGAGGAGAACAAGGAAGAGGAAGATTAATATGCCGGCGAATATCAGACGGAATAGTTTCGGGGGCTTGTGGCCGTGGTTGCCGCAGTCTTTGGACATGGTGAGGGTGAGATAATCAGCGGCGGTGGTGGAGGAGAAGTGGAGAGAATTGGTTTAAGCGCGGAGAGAGAGAGACAGTTGAGCTGATGATATAGTTGTAAACGGGGACCCGGGGGCCTGCCCGAACGGGGACGGGGATTCCCAGTTTAGAATCCCCACTGGGCGGGGACGGGATACTATTGTCCTCGTTTACTAAACGGGGACGGGGATGGGATTTATCTCCCCTGTCCGCGGACCCGTCCCCATCCCCGTTTAGTTCCCGATGGGAATTTTCGTTAAATCCCCGTTCATTTATTTATTTTATTATTTATTTATACATATACATAAATAATTAAATTTTATAATAATAAAACTAAAACCAGGGATTGGTTTATATCCCTATGTGCAAAACTTAAAATTTAGCATTTGCACTTGATAGAATTTAGCAATTTAGAAATCTCTAATTTAGTTTCTATATATTGGATTCATGTACTATATTTTGAAATAATAATATTAGTAATTGTAATATTTTAATTAAATATAACTTTCTTATAAGAAAAATTAAGTGATTTATTTAATGGTCTCCAAACTGTAATGCTTTTTAACTTATTTTTGTACCAAATTAAATTTTATTTAAAATTTCAAAAAAAAAAAAAAAAATCTTAACAGAGACGGGGATCCCCGCGGGGAACCCGTTCCCCGACGGGGCCTGAAATGGGGATGAAGATCATCCCCATTTACTAAACGGGGACGGGGACGGGGATCCCCGCCTAACCGGGGAACGGGGATGGGATTGCCAATCCCCGTCCCGCCCCGTCCCGTTTACATCCCTAATATAGACGGTCATACTATGTTGTAATTGTTTAGAGTGAGGAGACGGTGGAGCCCTTAAACCTTTTCCGCGTGAGAGGCATGAACGACGCGTATCGATAAGCATTATTAGTCCCCTATTATACTTGCTAGTGTTGTTTGATGTCTAATTTATAATCCAACTATTTCATATCTTACTAAAATTATTTTTCCTATTTTCTAATATTTGTGACTTGGGAGATGATCGAATTAAAAAGGAAAAAAATTTACCAAAAGAAAATTGTTTAAAAATAAGAAAAAGTAGCTCGAGGAAGTTAATACTTCTATTAAAAATGATATATATTTTATTCTTTTAGAAAATATCTATTTTGGAGAATTATTTCTTAGAAGCTTAATAAAATAGGATTTTCATGAACCTGGTTAATAAAATTCATCTATTCGAAATTTTAATTACTTTTGAATTTCTTTTTTTCTTTTTGCGTTAATACGAACACATATATATTTCATATTTGTTTTCTTTTTATGGGAAATTCTATAATTGAGAATTTATTAATTTGTTTACAGAATAATAATGTGGTTTATACATAATATACTAAAATTGTTTATTAATTTTATGAATACCAGCGTTAGCAAAATATTCATTCGTTAAGTAGGTCATGCGAAAATCATTAATCTTTTTAATTTCCATAATCCCCGATCTAATAGGGATTTAAATCTTTTTCATATTTCACCTTGTATTTATCTAAAGTGAATTTCTATTATTTATTCCATACTACTCTCACTGTTCCTAAAAATTCTTTTAAAAATTAAAAATATCATTAAAATTTCTTAATTATAGTATTTTTTTTTTTACTAAAATATCCCTATAAAATATTTTTGAAAAACGAATAACCTTGTTAGTTAAATTACAATCAACGTTAAATGTAGGAAGATATTTATTTGTAAAAAAAGTAATAAACATAGATGAAAGAATTTTACAAGTAGAATATATAACTAATAACAGAATAAAATATTAATAATAAAAAATAGTTACATGTGTGAAATGGGTGTATAGGAGAACCAAATTTTTAAGTCATACAACCATAATAAATACCGACAATTATTATACTATTCAAATTTATAAACAATATAAGAAATAAGTTTACATATATATATATATATATATATATCCCCAAGGAAGGGTATTTAAAAAAAAAAAAAAAAAAAAAGATCACAGTTTCTGTATAAAAACTACTGTGGAAATTGTAAAGTGGAAGGAATAATATATGGAAGACGTTTTATTTAAGCCCATAGTTTAGTGTCGTCAAGAAAGGGAATTAGCCTTTTAGAAAGGTTAAATAGCAAAGTCATCAAATTAATATCATTTTTTAATTAAAAAGGAAATGGAAATTGGTAAAGTAAGTAGTATGATATGATGACTTTCACGCGCTAAATCTTGGATTCACACCTTTATTATGTATATACTAAATGGAATTAGAGATCATTCTGAATTATACAAAAAAAAAAAAAAAAAGTTCATACCAAATTATTGAAGATGCGATTATAACCGTTGGATGGATATGGGAGATGGATAGATAAAGAGACACGTGTCATGTAGATGCCTTGGCCCACTTAATTATGAAGGTGGAGCTGATCCCACCAATTGGGTTCTGGAATATACGAGCTAAAAAGCTAACGTGGCGCAAGGGAAAAGCATCAATCAATCAATCAAAATATTTACCAATTTGTGATCCAGTGTATTCTACACTTTTTCCGCCCTTTCCCATTAGGCCCTAAAAAAGCTCATTACCTTTTCCATTTTTCTTTATTTATTCTTCTCTAATTTTGTTTCTACGAGAAAAAAGTATAATAGGTCCTTGATGGTTTTAATTTTTATAGATTGAACCTTTAATCTTGAGACAATAAACCTTCGAGTGACTGTGGTTGCATATATTAAGTTCTTAATTAACATGATAGCTACCTGTAAAAATCGAGCTCGTTTAAAAGTGAAATGCCTATTATATATGCATAGTTTGATGCCCAATGACTCAATATGTAATTGATTTATGTAAGAAAAACAAATTCTTGTTTGAATCCATTTGATGACAATAATTAGAAGTTAATTAGTAAAAGGAGAAGTGGGTTGGTTGGTAAAGTTAGAACACCAGAACAAGAAATTAACTAATTGAATCCAAAAGACGACCAACTTTCTCCCTCACCTTTCTTAATTTTTTTTATTATTTAATTGTTGCCGTGCTACCTAACGTTATGTACTTCCAAAACAGATGCAAATTATTCACACTTAGAGTCATTGTTTTTGCTACTTTTCTTTTTCTCTCTTTTTATAACCAAAACAGAATTAACATATATATGTTAATTATAAAAAAATAAATGTCGTGGTAAATATAGGTATAAATGTTTTTTTATTTATTAAAAAGAAAAAAAAAAGGCTACTTAGCATTGTTTGTTCAAAAAGGTCAATAAATCGTTGCGTGGAATTTTCAAAATGCACCCACGTGATGGTACCTTATAATTTACTCCAATTATTATATATCGCTCACTTGTTCGGCTTTCAATTTCTCATTAATTACTTTAATATTTCTATCATTTCAAAATTAATATGATTAATGGTACTTGTCTGCACAAGTGGTTCATGTACACAGAACTTCACCGGTTGGATATTGCCTTTCGACCGTCGAAAATCACTCCTAATAGGGATATTTTTAACAGTAAAATTTCCATAATATCTGGTTTTAGAAGCTGATCTGCTCCTTCAAAACCAGGAAAAAAAAAAAAAAACCTTTGATTTTTGTATTGTTTTTAAGTATTCCAGGCAAAACAACGTCATTTTGCTTATTATTATTATTATTTTTGTATTAATTGTCCAAGCAAAACGACGTCGTTTTATCTGGGTAATTAAAAAAGAGAGATTTATAATTATTTTAAATCTCAATTTCCTATAATTATTCTAACTCTCAATTTCTTAATTATTTTATAGTTTAAACCTAAATTGAATTTGAGATTTCAAAATTGAAGTTAGATTGATTGGAGTTATTATAATGTTGAATTAGGAATTACAAATAATATGTTAGCATTTTACATTAATCTTATTTGAATCAATTTTTTTTTTCATTAATATGATAAATTGATTATTAGGGATTTAGCCATTTAAGGATTCTAATTTAGGTTTAATAATTTTATTTTTTATTTATTTAATACAATTATATATAATTGATAATTGATTAAAATTATATATATTATCATTGAATTGAGTCAATTGTGTTATAATTTGAATTGTGATTAATATGTTGAGAATTTGAGATTGTGATGAAGTTGTTGTTTGAATTAATTTAATTGTGTTGTTATTGAATTAATTTCAAGTTCGTCTGCCGGCCGGAAATTTATCTTTACCAACCGGAAATTATTTTAAGGAAATTCTGATCCTCCGTCCGTCAATTCCTGGCATCACTACTGAAAATAATAATGTACTTTTATAATTAATTAAATTGACAGTTTAAGTGTAACATATGTACAGTTGCACTGACGATTGGGATAATTTTAGGTAGCAACATATCAACATAAAATATTGACGAAAAAGAAAAAGAAAGAGAAGAAGAAGTTGACATATCAGACATTTAGTTCCTTCCTATATCGACTTAAGAGTTATCAAAGAAACAGTAGATTTTAATGTAGAGAAATTTTAGAATACTTTAGGAGTATATACTCACATAGTTATAAAATATTATTTATATCATTTTATTATACATTAAAAGGGAAAGCAATAATCTTTTTACTAATATATCTTACGGAAGTACCGTACACCGGGAATATTCTAAAATTTTTCTCTGATGTAAATGATCATAGATTTTATAATAAATAATTTATTAGTTTTCGACTTTTTAAGCGCTATATTAATCAGTTTTTAAATTTTTAAAAACATATTATTAGTTCTGTAGATTTTGTTTATAAACTCTTTTGTCATCACATCCAATTTTCTGCTAATCCAAATCTTTTTTTTTTTCTTTTTTTTTTTTATGATAAAAAGTTAAAAACCTAGAGATTAATAGATTTAGTCGCAGTCCAATAAGACATTCAATAATTTTTAAGTCAATTCGTTACTTCCTTGAAGAAATTTACGTAGCGTTCTTTTTCTCTTCATCCCAATTTTGATCCAATTTTTATTATATAAAGTTCTTTTTATGATCAAAACTTAGAATAAAATGATATATTTACCTTTATTACCATGATACATTCAATAATTTTCCAATTTTATGTATCATACTATTAAGTCATAGTTTCTTCATTCTCTATATCCTTCACAAACTAAGGGTTTTTTTTTTTTTTTTTTGAAATTGTTAATAGTTATTCAGTCTCTTTAAGTAGAAAATCTTAAATTATTATATTATATATATATATTTATTTATTTAATAAGACCGAAATTTTATTCAATTAGGACGTATTCCTTATATATAATTTTAATACTTTGTCGGTGGAAATATTATGGGAGAAAAAATTAGGGAAAACGATTGAAAATGACTATATATGGGAAAACGAAAATACTATTTTGCATATAAACTACTAATAAAGTATCCATTTCTACGCAACAATCATTGTAAAGTTAGAAAATAATTTATACGATATATATTATCGTGATGTTAACCTTGAGATAATGTAAATCGAAAAATCAAAACCAGATAAGCATTGAAATATGATGGAAAAATTTTTTAGTATGAACTATTTAGTTGAAACTAAATTTAAGCAGGGATAGATTATTTTATAGGAGGTAAAGCTCTCTTAACAACTGTCTTTTTCATTCACAAAGTTCAAACCCAAGACCTTGCTTAACACTTTATTTGGTTTAGGGGTTAATAAAGTATGATAAATGAGATGTGGTATAGTAATGATCTATGAAATACCATGTTGTATTTGTATTCATGATAAGGTAAACTCATGGTTTAATAATGTAAAGTTTATAAAAATTACAATTATAACCTTTATATATATAAAATCAAGACTTAGGAACACAAGTGAAAATGAGAAAAAAGATAAAGTACTACCATACATGTTACCATGAAAACACTCCAATTTGGGGTGTTAAAATAATCACTCCCTTCAACCTATAGATTTACCATAAATTACTATGTCCATCATTTACAAATATAGATATATTTTTACACCTATCTTACCAATCCATGAGAACTCTCAAACTAAACACAGTGTAAGGGAAAAAAACTTTTTACCACTATAACCAACAGCTGTTGGTGGAAAATTAATTTGAATGTTTGGATTCGTATTTCTTCCCAAATTTTTGTTTTGTTTATATTTGAAACCTAAACTAACAATATTTATCATTCACAGGAAAAAAAAAAACATTAACACCACTATCAAAACTTTGTACTTAATATTCTATGTACAAAAATTATGTATAAAACCCAAAAAAAAAAAAAAAAAGATCATAAGTTTTTTTTAATTGGAATAAATCTTCATTGATAATCCGAGGATAAAACCTCAAGGATAAAAGGCGGAAGCACAGATCACCATACATTTGCGATCAAACTTTAAATAAGATGCCTAGCTAAAGTATGAGCAACTACATTGACTAACCGACAAACACAAGAGAACGTGCAACATTTGAATTCTTGAACTCCCATAAAAGGAAACATGGTTAGAAAGAGGTGGTCATGGGTCTGTTGACCAATTCATAGACAACACTTTTAGTTCACTCGGGAAGGAATTGTTGCAACACCTCCAGCCCTGGTAGTTTTAGCATCTAATCTTGTTTGGTACTAAATTTTATTTTGGCTATGACATGAAAGGAGAAATGTATACATTTTAACATCAAGAATGAACGGTTTTTAATTTTTTTTTTTTTTTTATTATGGTTAAATTCTAATATGGTTTCACTCTATTAAATCTTACAAGTGAATTTACAAGTGAAAATGTAACAATGGTTAAAAAAAAATTTACACTAATAAGAAAGCTTTCTAATGAAGTGGCATGCATCTCATTTTTCATGGGCTGATTCCATTACATTTGGACTACTATAAAACTTTACATTGATATATTATATATAAAAAAGTATTCGAAATGGTATATGGTAGAAGAAAGTTTAACACTCATGCTGATGTGGAGAAGAAAGTCTAACACTCATGCTGATGTGGAACACTTCTATTGGTTAATAGTAATCTACTTCTGTCACATGCTGGAATTTTTTATATGTTAGCTTTAAAAAGTACAATGGGAAATTGAGTGTGATTCTAGGAAATGAAAAAGAAAATTAAAGAGAAGAAAGAAACAGAAGGAAGAAGCCAAGGATATCCCTTCAATGGGAGTATTCATTAGAATCTCTTGCAGTTCCCCTTTTTACTTTCCTTTCTTGCACTCACATTTAGGTTGATTCCTTTCTCTCCTCCTAAAGTCCCCACATCCAAATCTTCTTCGAACCTCCGAAATTCCTATGTTTTTTTTTTTTTTTAAACAAAAAAAAAAAAAATTACTTACTTTTCGCCATTATTTTATCACAAAAATTTATTAACCCCTAAATTAGTATGAATTATTCAACGGTTTTAGATATAGTTGAGCATAGGGCAGCAATATTAGTGGAGCGTGTAAAGCACGTGCCCTATTCTATTAGTTTGTAGGGTAAGATGACCTTAGCTTGATGGCGTAGTCTTCTTGACAATTGAAAGAGACAAATACCTAAAGTGGTTGAGGAATAAAGGGGGTCTGTATGTGGTCGAACACAACACTTTGGATTGGGTTGGCGATAAATCCAACCCATAGAAGTGTGGGGGAAAAGACAGATTAATAAATGAAATTCTAAGAGGAATTAAAAGTTTTCTTTGTTTTTAAGTGTTTAATTTTAGATGAAATTAACTTAATAATGATCATGATGCCAGACTTGGTATTCATATAACACTTTAAAGAAACGAAAGCAGATGGTGGTATTTTAGATGTTTTCCTCATCACTATGATTCGGATTTTTCAAAATCATAAGTGTTATAATTAGAGATTATGAACCGATGAAGTTGTAAAGAAATTAGGAGTCATTTTCGTGATTATTAGCACTAACAACACTTAATATTACTAAGTAAGTTTGTTTTACAAGCAAATGCAATTATTAAAGTCGATTCATAAAGACCTTAACATTTAGAATTGAAAAATTGATAGCAGGTTTCTCTTTCGTACGATGGTTGTTAAAGTGGCCTAACATTAGTTGAAAATGTCCCTCAGCTATTTCAAGTGATGCCAATATTACATCTCTATCATAATTCTTGTTTACTTGAGTGAAATTATTTCTAACTCAATACTATCCTTTTACCACAAAGAATTTTATATTTTCTTCTAAACAAAGAAAGGCAAACTTTTTTTTTTCTTCATTTTCACCCCTTGTTTGAGAATCTTATTAATGAATTTTAAAAGAATTTTGTATTAAATTCTATTTTTATCAATCTTCTGTTGGAAAATAAATTGAATTTGAGAGAACTACAAATCATGTGCAAATACAATTGTATTCATTTGTTTCAATTAATTTGTTCAAAAGGGTAATAGCAAGTGATTAGAGATTCCTGAGCCAAATTTTTAATTTAGGATTACAGATTTGTGTAAAATAAGAGAATCGTAGAAATAAAATCATGACGTGTGCAAAATTTGTAGTTAGTTTGTTCATCAAAATCTATTGGTTGTAAAATGCATAATTATACCTCCAGAAACAGCAAGGAAAAGAGTTGGAAGTTTCCAACCAAACATTCATCATAGTGGAAACAAATGCAACATATTGTCAATTAATCAAAATCCTTCTCCCTCTACAGTACAAAACAGGTCTTAATCATGTCCATCTGCGGTCCCTCATATTGTGATGGGAATCTTATCGTGTCTAATCGTATATTTGCTTATGGTAGATTACATTATGATTTTGCTTTCTCCCATCCCCTAAATTAGACATGTCTAACAGACTTAATTTGATCAATTAGGTTTGGAATGTCAGCCAAAAGCTAACCTTCTCATAGAACCATTCACTATTGCCTCCAACAATCAAAAGTTATAAAAAGGTCTTAAAAAAATGACATAATCACAGTGTAACTCGCTAATTATAGTAAGAAGGGTTTTATCTGTTTATAATCTGAGTTTAACTGATAATGAAAGACGAAATAATCACTAAGCAAAAATTCTCACAAAATCTTTGATTCTTCAAGTCATCACACACTCTGTTTCTAGCTTAGAAGTCTAGAGTTGCAAATCACATGAAAGATGCACAAGAAATTCTAGCATACTCCCGTATCATGTTCTGTCAGACTATACTAGAGTTTCACCTTTCTACTTGGGATATGAAAGATGGGTTTCTACTTAGGATATGAAAGATGGGCCTTATCCATCCTGTAAACATCCCAGAAAAGCAAAAAATTTCCAGTGAGTTTAGTATGGAGTGGTACAGATCCGTTGTGATCATGCCACACCAGCACAATTGCTGACGTGGCCTGACCACAATGGTTTAGAACCAATATGGTCCGAAATCACTGTAGGATTTTTTCCAAGAAAAGACCATTTCTTGTTGTCCTTTTAACAGGGCATCTGACCATGTAAGTCTGAGATATGCCTGTACTGTATATAGAAAATGAAGAGTCCACCATCCATGAACAAAGATAATGCATGTGTCATAATCTTCTTGAAAAATGTACCAAGTAGCGGTTCAAGGATGCACAAATCAAACAACAATATGAAAAGTACACAGCAGCATCCATTCAATTTAAAGTACCATCAAACGTTTTCTATTTTATATAGCATGTTAGCATCCATTCTGAATCTTTCATCAGCATCAATCAGGTCACCCTAACCCATGCATTTGACATACCATCAAAACGAACAGCACAAATGGCAAACTGAACGTACTTACAAACACACATGCACACAACCCTTTTAAGTTCTATAAAGAACAAATAATGTAAAGCGTAAGATTAATGCAGCTGGAAGCAAAATAGGCACTTCGGATAGGGACAGGAGAATGTGGTATTAGATGAATTGTTTTATTTATTTATTTTTTCTTGTTTACAGAGAGCTTTTAGCACGAACTGGGCACCTTTGTTGGGTGTAACAATTAGACTATGTCCAAATGGTATATTAGATGATTTGTTATTCAAACATAAGAGTATCACTTTAAGAACTTTAAGGAAAAAGGAAATAAATTCCAGCTTAACCTGCAGCCTCAAACCAGTTACTTGAAACAATAACACTAAGTGTCTATGAAACAAAGTCATTACCGTAAACGCCAAGAAAAAAGTCCTGATATAAAATCAGCAGTCAAGCCCACAAATTGTACTTCAATTACAACCACAAATGTAACCATCCAGCCTAAACTTTATTATTATTATTTTTTTTCCCAGCACTTCCATGATACCGATATGCAACAAGCGCAGGTACCATTGGTCCTACTAAGGCAGTAAAAGAAGACTAACACTAGCTAAGCACGAATATCTTTGTGATTGATATCTTATCAGAAATGTGGCACAACCCGACATAGAAAAATAAAGGCAAACTTTGTAAGGAAAATATCTTTAAATATTATCTATGAATTAACATTTGGATTATACACAATCTAGATGCACTATGAGGCATGGCATGGGGAAAGAATCCATATAACTAAAATTTTGCAAGCTTAGTTGAGTCTTCTGCAAATTCTTAAAATGGTTAAAGACATAAATCATTGGAAATAAAGCTCATGTTTATAAATTTGACATAAAGCCAAATCATCCCACTCTGATAATAGCAGTAATGACAGTTGCCATTATTTATGAGATCAATACAAGAAGGTAAAAATTATGCAATCAACTGCACAGAGACAAAAAATATCATGCATCTAAATGAGTCAGAAATCAGAACAATCTAGTTCTGGGAAAAACATTCAACATATATCTGATAAACAAAAAAAAATGGATATATTTTTCCAGGCTAAATTCCAATAACACATCCACTTCCTGTTTAAAAAACACACACACACACACACACATATCTCCCCGAAAAATGCAATAGTTAACATTCACATGAAAGAACAAGGTAAATTCCTTTGGCTAACTTCACGCCCACCAATTCACAATCAAGTTCAAAGAGAAAATCTAATGAACATAAAGCAACATGTAATTAAAAAAGAATAGTAGCGTTCTTTTTATTGGACCTCCATTATTGAGCTGAAAATGAAAAAGCACTACATTGACCGATATTAAATATCTGAAGCTACATTTTCAAACCATGGTGTTCCTAGACAGTTGTTAGATAATCATAAAACCCAAACGAGGACTATAGAGAAATTAGAGATGCATAAAATATAATTGCTCGAAAACATGATTAGAGCCATGTGGGCACATATTGATGATGCATACTCCACAGATACTTTTACACAGTTAATATCCCCACAAAAAGTGTGGGTCTAGGAGAGAAAATTTGGACTTTGAAAGACCCTGTGCTAAAACACATGCGCATATGCAAGTTCCGATAGTATTCAAAATGTATTATCTATCATAAATATATTAGGCAAAGAGAATCATAAGACAGATTATGCATGCACACGTGTAGATATCTCAGCCACTTCTCCTGAGAAGGCAGCACAACATAGAACGAGAGGAAGATAAACCATGGAAAAAGTTTAATTATACAATTTAGCTGCTGAAAATGAAAGCCACATTCTTACTTCTCCAGCAGAGAAAGAAAGAATGGTGGCAGAATTTTCCCATTCCCACATAGAATATAGAAATTAGCTAGCTTTTGTAAACTCCAACCACACAATGAAACACAGAAAGCATACAGGTCCTAGTGTCTCTAATCATCAAGTTCCGAAGCAATGTTTCAAAACATAATTGAAAAAAACTAAATGAGTTTAGGCACAGATTCAAGTTCTGGACGAATTAAAAATATGAAATTTATAGTTGGAAATATACAGCTGATGTGATGCATTCAATACAGGAATATGAAGGAAGTTTAATCATGAAGTTAAGTTCTGGAACAATTAAAACTACAAAATTTATAGTTGAAAATAAGCAGCTGATATGATGCATTCGATATGACAGGAATATGAAGGAAAGTAGGAAACTGTCAAACTTTGGTTCTCAAACACTAAATTGGGCATTTTCTTGAAATATCAACTCAAGCAAGTTTAAGCGCATAAATATTATGCCACTTAAAACATCATAAGTCAATAAGCATGCATAAAATTGCAACTTACTTCAACCCTCAGCTCTATGACTGTCATAAAACAAGCAAATCCAAAAAAGACAATTTTCATCTAGTTACAGTTGAAACTACTTTTTAGTTGCAAACATTCAGATTCCAGAATGTATGAAAGAATGACAACCTTACTAGCAGGGGTCAGTTGAATTTCAAGTAAACCACCTTGAACTTTAGGCTTGTAAAGATTCACTGTGATAATGATCCAGGTTAACAAGAACTGAATCAAACCCCAGAAATGCATCCTATCCCCTTCAAGAAATAAACATAAAAATTCCACCTTTTGACCGTAACTGTTTTGGAAGTAACTTCCTAGAACATTAACATGTAAACTAAGAAATATGTATTCATAGTTTATTAGAATGTCTACTGAAAAATGTGTATATAGTCTTTGCTAACCATACAGCTGACAACAATTAGATTCCAGGTAAAGCATTAAGAGCCAAAAAACCTATACTTCAAGCAACCATCTAGACCACCAAGCATATCATCTCGGCCAGAAGAAACAAAGTATATTATATAGTATGTAGATCCTAAAATTATATGCAACCATAGCTGACGGATATCCATTAGTTCCTAAAAAGAAAAATTTTCAGTAAGAAAAGCAAATTTCAAAGCAATTGAGCAAACAAATTGGGTTCTTGTTTTCTTATTCCTTGTGATTTCGAAGATTTAACAATGCCTATTGTACATATGAATGAAATCGCTTACTCACAAATAAACATCGCATTTCTCAGATTGACCTAGTGAAGTCCCAGTCCCATTAACCGTGAAATTCCCAATTCGAACCGAATCACAGTAAATCCGCATCACATGCTCTCTCATTCTCCAAACACCGGAAGTAAACCTGGCCAAGGTAAAAATCCTAACCCCAAATTCGACCGATCCACGGTCCCTTTCTTTTGAAATCTTCTTCACCACTTCATCATTGACATACTCGCCAATCACGCCAAGTTGGAATTGAATTGTTGACTCATTATTCCGGTCTTGGAAGAGAGGCGGCAGCTGAGTCCTAGCGAGTTCCAAATCTTCACCAAAGAAAACCGAGGCCTCGAAGCGCTCGTAATTGACACTGAGCTTCTCATTCGGGTTTTTGACATAGAGATTGACGAGCCAGTTAGCGGTTAACTCAGATTGAGTCATATTGAGGTGCGAAACAGTGGCGGAGGCGACTCGGAACTCAGGGAGATGGGGTCTGAAAACGAGATAGGCAGTGAAACAGAGAAGCGCCATAAGTGAGACGATGACAAATGAGAAAAAGCATAGACGTTGAAGAAAGGAGTTCCTGAAGGGGGGACTATAAGAGGCGGCGGATCCTGCAGGGCGGTAGACAGAGGAGGCCGTTTGTAGAGGACGGAATGAATAGGGAAATGCATATTCAATGTTAGAAGAAGTGGTGGAGGCGGCGGTGGGGGCAGGGTAGCCAGTGGCGACTTGGTTGGCCTGAGCAGGATAGCCGGTAACGGTCTTGTTGTGTAAAGCTTCGCTAGATGACGCCATTCAAAGAAAAGAAAGAAAATGTAAAAACAGAGTGTGAGAGCGTTGAGTGATGACCACTGCTCAAGTCTCAAACGAAAATGCCGACGGCGCTCTTCTTTTTTTCTTTTCTTTTCTTTTTCTATTAATTGTCTATTCTAAAATGTTAGTATAAAAGAAAAATATAGGTTGAAATGTTTTCTTTGTGCAAAAAGATACTACGAGTGATCAAAAGAATTTTTTGTAAATACATGAGGTTTTATATTATTCGAATTTTTTTTATATTTCTCCCTCCTATTGGATAGAGTTCTACTATTAATTCAAACTGAATTGATATGGTTAATAAAAAAACGAAAATTGGTTTAAAAAAAACTATGAAAATTATAGTCATACTTTTAGACAACAATAAAAGAAGTTATTGTATGGTGTTACTATAAAATTATCAACTAAATTTAATAAAATTTAATTACTGTCAAATCTAACATTTATTTTAGTGGTAATTTTTTTAAAAAAATAAATGTCGTCAAATATTTTTATAAGAAAATATATTTATTTCGTATAAGAAATAAATATAATTAAATGCCTGATAAAATTAGCACTATTAAAAAAAAAAAAAAAAAAAAGAGGAATTAGATGCTCCATTATACTTAGACAATTAAATCTAACATAGCATAATTTCATCCATATAATTCCTCAATTTATTTTAAATATCAAATTTAATTATATATAAATAAAATCTGTACCCTAATTATCATTATGTAATTGGAAGAAATAGTTGGATTGTAAATCTTAACTTTCTATGTATAGTTATATATTAATATAATAAAAAAAAAACTCCATGTGATACTGAATGGGCTCCATTCCCACTACGATGGCCTCGGCCCAAAACCGAACAAGGACCAGAGCCTTCTCCAAGATCCAGCCAAGGCCACCCATCAGATCAGGCCCGTTTTCCAAAAGCCCATACAGGGCCCTCAATATACTCTCTTTCTCTTCAATACTATATGATACCATTCACGAAACTTTACCATCGGAATTTACACAAGAGACTCTGCCAAACTCGAACCCAAGACCCAAACAGTGACTTCCAACTCAAGTACTATATCACTCTGTATACATATTTCACCTAGAAGAAATTGTCCAACTAAACCACGTTTTAACGTAAGACAAAATAAAATTACATACTTGAAAAAGATGATTTCACGTATTTTCAAATGAATAATTAATTATAACTTTTTTATAATGAAAAAATGTGGTCTATAGTTAGAAAATTAAGAAAAATCATTAATAGTGTTAAATTCTTTTGATGCACTTATCGAGTCAATGTTATAACATGATAAATTTAATTTAATTTAACTTAACGACACTTCAATTATAACATCAGTAATTCTAATCATATTTTTAAATGTTCGCTTTTGCGGGGATTCAATCACTAATCACCATAGAAATAAAATTCAATTATATACAACAGCTAATTCATCTAGAATATTTAAGCTTCAACAATCACCATAGAACCAAAATTCAACTTTTATTTTCGACACTATAAGAATTATATATAAATTTGGAATATTTGTCAAGTTTTTTGAAATTACAGTTTACACACGATATAAGATATAAATCCTGAAATAAGTAAATATTATGGTTATCAATTAGGACAATGATTTAAAAGGCATATATATCTATTTTTAAACCTTTATCCATACTATTTCAGTTGAAATTTAATTCTCAAGCTTTCAGTTGAGGAAAATTTTCAGCAATGGATCGAAGAAGCAATTTAGACAACTATTTTGTTGATTTCTTTTGTGAATTATGAGTGGTTATATACTTTCATTTTATCTAAAATCTTGATGTAGTATATATATATGACTATTTAATTTATGAAGTTTAACCTTATCCATGTGCTTTCTCTTACGTTACTTTTTATATTTATTAATTTGGTTAATGCTTCACCCATTGTTTAACCTAAGATAGATTAATGAAGGGGGAAAGGATTACTAATCCAATTGATATATACATTATAGAGTTAGAAGTAGACCTGTCCATAGGCAACCAGACTCGCTAGGGCCACTAAAATCCACCCGTCTTCGGCTGTACTTGGACAAATAAAACTTGAAAAAGCTCAGCCCGAGCCCGTAAAAGTCTGCCTATTTTAGGCCGGCCTTAGATATACAAATATTGGACGGGCCGGCCCGAACCCAACCCATATTTTAATATTATATAATTTATAATATTTTTTATATAAAAGTTATATTATATTATTTTATAATTTACTATTAAAATATATTATTATATAATTTTAATATTAAATATATTATAATGAGAGGAGCTTTTTTTTTTTTTGGTTTGAGCTCGTCTAAATTTATGTCAGACGCAGCTAAACTTGGACTCAATATTTCTTTGCTTAGGCCCATTAGACCCAATTCGAGCCTGCCTAAGCTCGGCCCGTACATGGTTCTAGTCAGAAGTAACAAGTTTAAACTGAAGTAATATAGCTTGCATGCCTTTTATGTATTTTATGAATAATGATCGGCTTATTCAATGAATTAATTATAGGTTACTTTACTATTAGAAAATAGAATATTTATTTCATATAAATAATTATCATTTAGAAAAGAGTATTATAAAAAGTAAGATTATATTACTAAAATTAGACTTATTCTCCATTGTTTGAATTATTAAATAGATTTTATCGACACAAGACTTAATAAATAGACTTTTTAATGCTATTTGTTTTATCTAATTTCATAACCGGCCGAATTGATCTTAATATATTTTAGCATTTGGATTTGTCTTAATTTTATAACTGGCAAATTGATCCGAACAGTGGCCATGTTAGGGGCCAATTCTTGAGGGGGCAAAAAATCAAGGATGCGGTAGTTTGTCGCCAGCTGGTTATCTCCGGTCGACAAAAATCTCTACAAGAATTGATATTGAATTTCTCCTAATCTAATAACAAACTTGTCCATATTTTTTATTCCTGAAATAACAACACAATCAAATTTTTAACCATAAATTTAAAATTCAAATCTACCCATTTCAATCTAAATTATAATTAATTTTCTAATTGAATATTTAATTTAATTTCAGTCTAAATTATAACACAACTAACTCAATTCTAGCATCAATCAATCTAAATCTAGTAATTTAACAATTCTATTTAGTATTAAACTAACAAATTTTAAACCTAAAACATAAACTCTAATTTATTAAAATTCATGAAGAATAATTAATGATTCAAATAACAATAATATAGTAACAAAGTGACACATAACATAATATTTTTTTAATTAATTTAACTTGAATTCTATTTTAATTTCTCAAAGAAATATTATGAATAAGAGTGACCGAGGAAATGGGTTTTACGGCCCATCCCATTGATGTTAAACATAATATACAGCTGCCACGATTACCAATTTCGTATCCTTTTTGTCTTCTTCAAACCAAATCCAGAGCTGTAATTTTCATTTCATTGACAAGCCAAAGTTATAAATGACTAATTGACTTACCAATTTGTCACCATGAAGCAACAGCTTAATGATTGCAGTTAGGGTTATCAACAGGAACACGGGGTCCATTCCCATCGGGGGTCCGTCCAAACAGGGACGGAGATTCTCCGTTTAGAATCTCCGCGGGACGGGGACGGGGACAATTTTGTCCCCGTTTACTAAACGGAGATGGGAATGGGATTTACATCCCTCGCCCCTGCGGACCCGTCTCCATCCCTGTTTAGTCTCCGACGGGGATGGTAGAAATAATTTTTTGCGGTTTTAAAAGTTAGTTAAAAAAAAAATGATAACTAGCAATACGAAATTTTTAGTTTCAGTTTACTTTGTATTTTGAGGATTTAAACATCACACTTAATTTGGTTGATTAAATAATAATTAAGTTAATTTCAGCTAGTAGTTATTTTTAATTGAAATTTGACTATTAATTTCAAGGTTGATCATGCATTATTTTGAATATATTACATGCTTTAGGAGTTGAGCTCCAGATCTCCAATTTAAATAACTTGAAAAATACACTCAAATTAATGTGTTTTTTTTTTTTTTTTTTTTTTTTTTTTTTTTTTTTGATAAATGTGATTCAAACCAATCTTAGCAATTAATAATTAAACATTACTTATAAGAATTAACGGTGTATCTTATTTATCATTTTTATTACCAGTTTGTATCATATTAATACTTCATCATCTTAAATCTCTCATTATAATAGAGAAACGAGCTAGCTAGCTGGTTAAAAGAAATCATAATTGATCTTCATCAAACTAATCTATTAATCAGAAATAAGATATCAAAGCACAAAAATGAAAAATAATAATAATAAAAGAAAAATCCTGGAGTGGGATCGGCTCAGAATTTGCAGATTTTGTAATTAATTGTTTACGATTGATGAGAGTGAAAATGGATCTATATATGAAATGAAATTTACAATATCATTATTACCAAAGTACTGTTATTTGAACCATTACCATATATATGAAATTTGTTTAATTACGGATTAATACAATATATATGTCAGCAATAATAAAGTTAGTATAAGTTTTTTTTAAGCAAACAACAATAGTAATAGCTGGGAATCTTCAAATCACAATATCACCTCGATTGCAAGAAATTACATAGTAATTAATTAATTAATTAAGCAGTAACTAAACAATCAGGAAGAGAATTAGCATTGGCTAAAGTTCCATCGGTAGAATTCTTATTCAAAAATCCAATTTGTAAATTTTCACAAAAAACTTTTATCAAAACATGTCTTACCCACCAATTACCTGATTTAAAAGTACCCCAAAGCATCATTCTCAACTCAAACGTCAACTTTCCCGAATTCCTTTCCGTCGCCAATTTCTCCATTTCCTGCCTCTCCAAATTATCCGAATCCTCCGACCTATTATTTGCCGCCGATAACTTCACCACCGTTGTAACATTTTCCTTCGTATTCATAGCAAACGGTTTCGCAGTAGACGTAGCAAGAAGGTACTCGCCGTCATAAATCATGTAAGCATCAATTTCATCGAAATCAATTACCAATTTTTCATTAGGGTTTCTGGCTGAAATGTTTGCGACCCAATTTGCCGTCAAGTAATTTGGGGAAGAAGAGACGTTGAAGTCGGAAACGGCCAAGTAATTTACATGGAAAATTGGAATTACAGGGTGCAAAATTAACCATGTGATTATGCTAAGTATGCAGGCGAACAAGAAAAAGAAAATTAATCCACCGATTATTCCACGAAATAGACCAGAGATCCTTTGTGGTTTTGGTACTTGTTGTGGAGGTCCGTAATAATTAGGGTTATAATTGTATTGATAAGCGGGATAACCCATCGTCGGAGGATATCCCGTTGCCGGAGGATATGCCGGAGCCGGATTTTGTTGTTGATGATTGCCGCCGCCGCCCTCAGAGGGGGGCTGGCCTTCTTCTCTGTTGATTGGGTGGTTTTGAGCAGGTTGAGAAGAAGCCATTGGGGTTGAGGATGATATCGGTGGTATTTCACAAATGATTAATTAATAAGACAGTTTAATTTGGGGTTTGGATTGACAAAATTTTGATAAACTTTGATGTGATTTTCTTGTTTGGTTTGGGTGCTAAATTTAAGGAAAAAACTAGACAAAAGAACAAATAGGTTATCTTTTTTATCTTATTTTTGTCGATGATACTTTTTGTTATCTTATTATCTGTTGTCAACAAGTTAATTAACCATACGATTTACACAATGAAGATATATAAATATTACCAAATTCATTTTAACATTTTAATTTTTCAACATCCTTTCATCAGAGGGGGTTTTTTTTTTTTTCTTTTTTTTTTTTGAAAATTATCAATTTATTAATAAATTATCAATTATTTTGATGGTCATAAAGTTAACATATTATATCATGATGATAAGTGCATTTTATGCATTTGATTTGTCTTATTCTATGGACTTTAATTGATTTATTTTCTTTTAACTTAGGCGGATTATACTTCATTTGTTATATTTTCTGTGTTAGGGCATTGAAGATTGCATTTAAACAAAATGGGAGTTAAATTGCTGAATTTTGGAGCATTTGGAGTTTGGATCAGCAGCGGAGCTGTCTTAAGTGGGGCTGGACATAAGAACCGGATATACTGGATTGGACCGAATATCTGAGGAAAAAGATCCAGAATTGGACCGAACTGTTGACTTTTTTTAAAAAAAGAACTGGACTGGACTGGACCATAATTTATCCAGGACCGGACCGAGGACCGGACTGATAGAACCGAGAATTTATTAGTATTAAATATATATAAAGAGATTATTTAATTTTAAAATTTTATAATATATGTAAAAATAATAATTTATAATCTTTTTAACCACTGAGTCAACTTAATATATAATATTTAGAAAGATATTATTAGAATTTATATTTTTTAGTTGAAATTATATAAGAAAATATCTGTTTTTTTTTATTTTTAGGATTTATTTTTTATATTAGGATTGGACCGAACTGAATCCCCGGACTCCATAACCAGATAGGACCGAAACCGAATCGCCGAATAACCGAACTGGACTGGACTGAAATTTTCGGAACAATTCAATTCTGGAGATTTATTCTTCCAATCCAATTCTGGAGATTTCTAAATCCCCGGATTGGACCGAACTGTACCCAGCCCTAGTCTTAAGGCATGGTCATGCCTTATGGGATACTGCAAGTGAGATTTTAGAGCTGAAATTGTTATTTAAGCCCATCTTTCTTATACGCATAAGGGGTAGTATGAATTCTGTAAGAAAAAAGAGGTAGAAACTTTTTCAATCGGGTTTTTAATATTTTGTAATTATCCTACTATTTTTAGGATTTATTTCTTTTAGAGTTCCTTCCATTTTAAAATTCTTTTTTTAGGATAGTAGATTTTCTCCAATTTTGTCTTGAGTTGTAGGGGAAAGAAAATAATTTTCAGTAAAATCTTCATTTTCTCATTAGTCACCATACACAAGAACGTGATTTTCAAGAGTTCGAGAAGAAGCTAGGGTTTCAAGGTTTTATCATCCATACTTCACCATTTTCTCTTCACATGCTACCATTAATTCGTTATATCTCTAGTTTTATTCTTAACTCTCTATCATCATGACTCTTGTTTTTTTTTTTTTTTTTACTTTGATTAAGAACTAATTCCACCATAGTTAGGGCTATGGTAGAATTTAGTAGGGTTTTTATGTAACTCTTTAATTTTATGCAATTTATTAGTATTATTTTCCATGGATTGTGTTATAATTGCTTAAAGCTTTGACAGTGAGACCAATTATTTTGAAAATTATAATTAATTTATAATTGACCAAATGACTAGGTTAACAGAAATTCATAATACAACGATTGCATGACCATTGCTTTTGTGGCTCACTAGTATGTGCTAAACTTCCATGAACTTAATATTTTCTTACCTAATTGCTTAAGACCAAACCAATTTAATTATTTAGGTTGTAGATTAGAATTGATAGCCGTAATTGGTGTTAATTGTTTTAAGGGATTTGTCATCCTTGAAAATTAATAGATTTAATTGCATGATTTGAGAGGTTACTAAAATGAATGCTAGGTGAAACCATATGCGTTAGTTAATTCGTCGATTGATATACTCCCAATTATACTTTTGTTATTTAATTGCCTCAATTAATTGTTTCTTAATTCAAGTTTTAGGTTTAGAAATAAAAAATCAAAGATATAATATATTTGCCTAATCAACAAACAACCTGATTGCATTTATGTTTTGCATGTTTAGTCATTGTGAAATTGATATTCTGCTTATTCTGTATTACTTGAGCAATAGAGTGCACTTGCTCCCCCATCCCACTCCCGTCTAGATGGAGATTTCGCAATCTTCATTCCCATTTCTAAACTTAAAAAAAAAAAAAAATTGTCACTGTCTCCGTCCCCATGGAGATTAAGAGCTTCGTAAAGATCTCTATTCCCCATTTTACAAATCCTTTTTTCTAAATGTTTTTTTTTTTTTGTGAAATTTAAAAGTTTTGCAATAAAATACAATATTACATATATAATAAAAAAATATTAGTACAATTATTTTATACAAAAAAATGTATCAATCATAATTCGTAAATTATAAAACTAGTCTATCGAATATATAAATAAATAACAATTATTTAAGAATAAAAATTAAATCTAAAAATTCATATTCATCGTTTAATGCAAGGGAAAATATTAATCTATCAAACATAGTTTTCAATTACAACTTCTAGATGTTTTGATTTAATGAAACTCTTATCAGAATACATGTAATTTAGTTATACATATAATATATTTTTATGTTACTAAAAAAATCCCGTGAAATTTCCTATGGGGATGGAGATGGAGATCCCTATCGGATGTGGAGAAAGGTTTTCATCCCCATTTATGGGAAAATTATTTTCTTCATTCCCATCCCGTGGGGAAATTATATGGGGATTCGTTGTTCCCGTTGGAACTGGATTTTCCCCGCTTCACTTGCAATACTATATATCTATATTGGAAAGAACAGTAGGGAAGATTTCCTTCGTTTTTTAGAACAAACTTCAGTAATTTAATATTATATGATAATAAGGTAATTAAAGAAACTTTTAACCTCAAACAATGTTCATATAATTCAACTAAAAAGATTACTCCTTCCATATTCATAATATTTAAATTCTTTTAAGACTTCTACACATAAATAGAAAATTTTTTAAAAATATTTGAAATAATAATATTATTATTTAACAAAATCGTCCTTAAAAATTATTTATATTTTTTTTATATGTTATTGTAATCAACATTAACATTAAGTATATGGATTTGATTTTAAAAAAATATCTAACACTTTATTAGCTTTGTGTAAAATGAAAAATAATTAGAATGTATAATAATTTTTTACATGCAATTCCGATTATGGGTGCCATGAATATATATGTATTTAGCATCAAAGATTAACATCAGAAGTAAAATTGTATTTTCTTGTAAAAGTTTTTTTTTTAACTCTATCAACTTTGCTACATAAGAAAAACTAACTGAGATAAGTTGTTAGTTAAGAGATAAAGAGTGCTTGTGCACACCTAACCAGATCATATCCTATTTGAACTGTAAGTGATGTGTGCCCTACGCCGTAAGTTTTAAAGACCGAATTTTGTATTCAAATGGCAGTTTAGAATAATATATTTGTTATTCATGTAGAAGTATTTAAATTATTTAATTAATTTGTGAATGAATAAATATATTAGTCCAAAGATTATTTATAAAGAAACAATATTATTAAGAGTTAATAATAATGTGATTTGTTTCTTCGGTAAAATAATAATTTTAAATGTTCTTAGTCGGTTGACAATGAATTGGGCATTCATTAGTCTTCAGACTATCACCTCTTTGTTTTCTTGGTTAGTATGAGATACTAATCTTATGAAACACATAATCTCATTCTACCTAATATGTTGATATTCGAATAAATATGTGGACATTCAAAAAGTTGAATGTATTAAATTGTGACGTTAGATAATAATCGCACAAAGGTTTACTCGTATTCAACAGAATTATTATCTAGGTCATAATAGTACATAGAGTCTTTCAACTTGAGGGAACTCAGTTATTCTTGCATAGGTAATTGTAGTTTGTTCATGCGTTGAATTGGAATTTTAATTCTGATAATCCAGCAGTGAATCACTACAGTTAGGTGTGCAGAAGTGTAATAAGAGTTTGCCAATAGAGAATTCATTACTCTAAGTAAATAGAGATACATCCTAAAGTAATTATTGATTGGTTTTTTATGGAATAAGTTCCAGGCTAGAACAATAAGATTCGCCTAATGAGATTAGCATCGACATATAATTCCCTGACGAGAGTCTTATTTTATCAAAGATTACGATCAATAATTCTTAGTATCTTGACAATTTGGGCTTGACGCTTTGCGACTCTAGTCAAAATCAAGATTTTTAATAGAAGGACTTTAGTGCATGAAAATTATGATCCATGGTTCAAATAAAGTTTATTGATAAGTTCAAGTAATTTCATTCCTTAATTGGGACGTCATGGCGCATTGTGTTAACTGGAGATCATGATCTTTAGGGGACTATGTCAAAGAGTTCACAAAACATTCTAACATTGTTTGATATTCAATTGCAGAAGGAAATTACATTTGGCACATAAATTAGATTAATTAATTTTAAAGACCAAAAATATAATTCAACAATTAAGTATATATTCTTGCAAATGTTTTCATGAATGTGGATGAGTAATATGATTATAAGAATTATAGTCATAATATATATATACTTGACAAATGGGATTGGGTGTTCTTATATATGCAGAGAAGTTTTATCTCTAAGGATTAGAGATTATATGAGTTGCAAAGAACTTAATGATCTTGGTAATGGATTTGACTTCAAACATGAGATGTTTGGTTTTAATCAGTGTGATATTGTCACACTTGTGGTTTGTTTAGGACAATTTTTTAAAATCATATTCCTAAATACCAGAATGGATGAATCTTTCAAGCCATGTATTATGTTATATTTATTTAAGTAATTAATGATAAAATAAGGTTCAATTGACACTCGATATATCTAAATGACTTGACAAATATTGAAGATGTTCACCGTTTTGGTTCGCTCCATGTCTTACTCTCAAAGAACTCTCCAAGCATTCGTTCAAGATCCTCCGGAGCATACCTGATATACTTCTGGGGGTTCTTCCCACACTCAATCATGGGCCTTTTACACACATACATATAAGAAAACAATAAATAAGCAAAAACACAAGTGAAGTGTTAATGTAAGATCACAAAAGATGAGAAAAAATAATACCCAAATCGTTTCAAAAAGGATCTGTATGCAGGCAGAAGGACCTCGGCCACAGCCAGCCTCAGAGACTCCCGCAATTCGCTGTCAGGGACTGTCCACTGGGATTGCCTCTGATGAAGCTCCTCAAATTGTCCATTGAATGTCTTGAACCTATCTTTCACCATTGCTCTTGATAATCCGCCCAGATTATCACCTCCTGATGAACCCGTACCCTGGACTGTCAGGCACTGGAGAATCTGCACATACATTAACCAGATGCTCAACATATTCTAGATATGCTGCAATTGACAATCAAGCAGGTAAAAATAGGAAGTCAATTTCATGGAGTAAAGTATGCGTATTTCAGGCCCTTTTAGAGCTCTTAGTACTGGAAGGGAAGCCCTATTGGGCTTAGGACGGTCACAGTATAAACTTCATTGATGTCCAAGATGTCAGCTTCTCATGAATAAGCAATCACAAATTATTGAAATTTAGAAAAGCTCTAGTGCGGATTCTAGGCAACTCAAATATAGATCAATCAACCGAGTCTTCCCAGTTATAGATGGGACATTTTGATGAGTCTACAAGCAAGAAGCAAACTGAACTTTCCATAAGCCAAAGCAGATTCCAAGCACTACAGAAGCACATATTAAGTTACTCTGTCCTTTGACAGTTATAAAACGATGTTATGCAATCACATTGGATTTTGTGACTTGTATTATTATACACAATTATTTTGCATTCAGTATACTAGCACCAAATCATGGTAGTTCAATACCAAAGCAAATCATGTATTCTCGCAATAATGATTCTATGTCCATTCACATTGGATGAATAATTTAAAGAAAAAATATTAGCAAATTAAACCAATAGCTTCAAGAATCATCGAATTCATCACTAAGAAAATCAAAGAGCTTGATGCAAGTGTATATAATGGAAAGAAGACCTTTGCCCAAGAAACCCTTTTATATTGATTAGCATGTTGTTGTACAATTCTTCTGTGTATCTGCACCCAGTCATCTCCCAACAAATCCTTTGCTTCTGACCTGTTAGATAAGATTTTAAAAGGTCAGGTTAAGAAGAAAGGACCATCACTAACTTTTAAAAAGTAAGATACTGAATTTGAGATGGACCTTCGAACAGATCTCACTATATAGTGAACATTGTTCATAAGAAATAATTGCGTAAGTGCAGGATCTCTATATTGCTTTGATTTCCCATCTAAGTTATTTTGGAGAGCCTGCATAATCCTTGTAGTTACAGATGCTAATTGGGCTTCTGGATCGCTTGGATCAAACTCTTGGAAAAGCTGCTTCAATGTTGATTGGTAACTGTATGCATTGCAAGAGATTGTCAGGTGTATAAAGATACGAAAAGCATTTTAAGCTCAGTAGCAAACTTAAATAGAAAGTCAGGTGCAAAAAGATTCTAGAAAGCACTTTAAGCTTGGTAGCAAACTTTAAGAAACAGTAAGGTGCATAAAGATACTGCAAACTTTTCAAGCTCAGCAACAAATTTGAAGAGAGGCAAATTTACTTCATCTTAAGTAACGAGAATTCAAAGAAAACCGTTGGCTGTCCAAAGTTAAGAACATTAAATAATAAGGAATTAGAGAAAATGCGAAGGAGAATATAAGCAAGTAGTCCAAACTCCAAACACAAAAACTTCTTGAAAGCAAAAACGAAGCAGTCAATTCAGAAACAGGCAAATATTAATGAAAGGTAATAGACCATATAAGCTCAGCAAGGTACAAAAAACACTGGAAAGTGAAGTTAAGCACCATAAGATAAACTAATAAGCTTCTATTGACAATAAACTACCTGGAAATTTTAGAAAAACAGTGATCGTAACTTACTCAAAAAGAAACTTCACGTAATTTATCACATAGCTTGTTAAAGGATGCACGGTTCCATCAAGAACTGCAGTTTTGGTAGCATCCTTTTCAACAGCTTCTTCAAAATCACCAAAAGTCTCTTGAGCTGTTTGAGCTAGTCTCTTTGACAAACTAATTGCTGCTTCCCTCATTTCAGTACAAGCTTGTGTGCAAAAAAGTACTTCAATCTGTGCCCAGATTTTTTTAAAAAGTATCAAAAGAAAACAAGAAGTAAAAGGGAATGAACACATATACAAGCAACTAAATGTATAGGCATTGATAAAGAACAGCTCAACTCTCACAATGAATAAGAATTGCAGAAGGTTAGAATAAAAATGAGACTTAGGGAAATTAATATTACTAGTAATGACAACTGCAGAACAGGGTGCTTACACTAAAAGGGTAATACCCTCCCCAGGGCACAGCCCCTCACACTCACAGCAAACAGCTGGAGGACTCCAAAAAAAAAAAAAAAGTTATGTCTCCTATCCTAGACACTCCACAACTAATTTAATACCCCTGCACACAAAGGACAAGATAGCACACCCAAACTATTGCCTTCCTTCTCTCATACACATTCCATATTTTAGGGCCATAAGATATTTGGGCTATAATGGGCTTTTGCTTAACAGGCATTTTATTGAATCCTAATTATTAAAGCGAAAATGCAATTAGTTTCACCTTAGATCCATGCTTACTTGAATTATGTTATGAAGCACATTATAAAATCATAAAAACAGAATAAGATCTGAGGTGCATTTGCAATAAGAGAGCCCTGTTTCCTTTTTCATCTGGGGTGTCAGTCTCCAATGCAGTTTCAAGCCAAATAAAAAAGTTTTCCCCTTTTGCCACATTGTTTACCTGCTTCCAAACTTAACAATTTGGCATAAATTTAGGCGTGGAAGCTACTATGGCAGTCTTTTGTTTCAAAATTTTTTACATTTTGATACCAATTAGCTAAGGATGGAAATAATTTAAATGGAAGAAACCACAACTCACCTTTCGCTCGACTTACAAGTTACAACCACCTGCGTTGTAATATTGATAAACAATGTAATTTCTATGTAATTAAAAGAAGGAAGCTGTCAGAAGGCAGATATAATGCTCAATCCAAATTCTCAGGTTCATTTTGTAGCCAAATCAAAAAGAAAATTCATTCAAAAATACCAATATTAAGGGCTGTGTTCAATGAAATATGCCTCTTTATGTTTCTCTTGTGTCTGAATAAACCTTTTACAAAATAATTCAGATCTCCACTACAAAAGTTAAAAATAGATTTCGCAGAACAATTTTGTATGTCGTACAATGGATATTACCAGAACATACTGCTTATACTTCGGAGAGAAAAAATATAAAAAAATTTCATTAAAGCTCATAGGAATTTCTGCACCAACTGATGAAGTAACTGTTTTATTTATAATTTCTGAATAAGTTAAAAAGTATAGTACCTCAGGTTGAAGTTCCCTCATTATCTCATACATGTCCAGCAAAACAAATAATTTCTCAGGCGACCTCTTGCTTTTGGCTATAGCCTCTCCAAAACTAAGAAGCACAAGCACACAATTTATTGTGACTTCGGCAAAACATTGATCCCTAAGAGAATCAATGCCTTCAAGTATTTGGTCACAAATTTGCTTTTCACCAGTGAATAGCAGTTTGACCTGTTTCAAACATTACAATATACTTTCAACGCAATACACATTGAACAACATTGGAAAAGAGCAATCGATGAAATGTTTCACTTAAATACTTACAGCAATGCGCATGTAATGTATCCAATTTCCAATCTTAGCCTCTAAAACCTCCCACTGCATTTTCTGGACGTCATCTTTGCTTAGTCTTTCAACACCTAATTTCCTGAGGCTCTGTTCCAAAACTGAAGCACGGATATCCCTAACATTTAGAAACAACACATATTGCCATTAACAGTTTCAATGTACATTGATAATAGACAACCAACGCCCTAAAATCTTAAAAATTATACACTGATAAAATAAATGAACAAAAAAACTGTAAAGAAATTTCACTTTATGATCTTAATTCTCTACCATTTCTTCTCTTCTATAACAACTACGAAAACTTATGTACCAGCTATGTTGCTAAGATATGCGTTAAATATTTCCATCAAATTAAACAAAAGGTAAGTTTCCTAAATTAGATGAACAAACAACCCTAGAACTCATGTTTAAAGATTTCAAAAATTCAAAAACATTGAAATTTACTATCTTAATCCATACAGAATAACTTAAGAGACACTGACCATACAAGCAAAAATAATCTTCCAATTGTTAACATGCAGATAATTGTCTATATACAAATTATAATATGTGCATTCGAATTAGAGAGACTAATGCATGGAAAGAAGCTGAATGATAATCTTCCAATTCTTATCATGCATAAAATCGTCCATACAAAATTATAAAAAGTGCATTCGAATTAGAGCGACTAATGCATGGAAAGAAGCTGAATGCTGACAAGGGAATGGATGGAAATGCATATCCTATCTTAATTGTCTAAACATTCCAGGAGAAATATGAGGCTAACTTTTAAAGTAAATATATTTGTGTAAAGGGAAACGAAAACCTTTTTTTTTTCTTTCTGACTACTTATGAAATGGTTTCAAATACAGTTAGGGTCTTAATTTTGTTGTTGTAGTAATTTTTCTGTTTCAAACTCCATAAAAAAAATGATTCCTTTTATCCATTCTTAGCCTCTCTTCTAGTTTGCCCAATAAAAATACAAATCCCCTTCCTTTTCTTTCCTTCTCAATTCCACCTTGTAACTATGAATAAAGAAAAAGTTTCCTGATATGCATTCTACAAAAATTGCAGAAGGATGAAATATGGCCACAATTAAAACCCAAACAGCAGAATAGCTAAGAATAAGACGGGCAACTGTATGCAGCAGAATAATAAAAAAAATCACCTGTATATTCTAAACAGCTGTTGCTGGTGGCCAGCTTGAACCATTTGTTGGGCTAAGTCATGCAGTAGAGGTAGAACCCTAGGGGGAATAAGAGTTGGAATTTTATAAACTGCATTTTCGAGGTTTTTGGTTTGACTTTCAGAAGAACTCCTCCCTTGAGCATCACCTTGAAGCTTAGGTGACCCTGCCGATGATGGTCGTAGAGAATTGGGAAGACAATCGAACAGATGATCAGGCTCCACAGGCTTGCTGCAATTACAGAAGGAATGTCATTTAAGTGCTTAAATTGTTCCCACATCTAACCAATCTCTTTGGAATTTGAAAATATTCATCAAACCATGACTAAATTATTAACAAATCAATATATTACAAACAAAATATATAAAGAACTTTATCTATGAATCTTGAATATATGAAGGAAAACATAGTAGAAGTGTAAAAACGCTCATAATTGGTGTCAATTTTTGTGATACTCCAAAGTCTAAAGTCTATACTTTTCCTATTCTTTCCCCAGAACATCATCAGTTCTGCATGAGGGAAAAACAAAGTCTGAGGGAAAGGTTTGCAGAGGGATTGATCATATCTCCTGAAGGATGTTTAGGTGGAGAAAACTAGCAATGAACTTCAAATAGAGTTGACAACAATATAACTAAAAGGGTTTTATTGTGAATAATAAGTAAGCTTTCATAAAATGCTGACCTTGGCATGTCCTACTCCAGCCAATGATAAAGTCATCCTCAGAATTGGACAGATATTAGTAAAGATGAAACTAATTTACTTGCAACTTCATAATTTTAGGGTCTTAGAGAATTTTTCCTTTATTTCTCCTTTTACAAAAATAGGCACGTAGAAAATTGGTTGCAGGTAATCTGAACTAGTGAAATCTTTGAGTAGTTTCACTGCACTTCAAAGCATTGAAAATTTTCATCCACAGAGCTTGTGAAAATCCATACTGATTTAAGCCAGAAAAGAATCAAAGTAAAAGACGTGGCATAAACAATAAACATCCCGACTTTTAGAAAACAGTCCAAAAGATATATAAAAGTATAACAGAGCATGCAAAATATTTGTCTTGGAGAAGCTTCGTCCAAAAATATGATAGCCTTGAAACCAACCTGTAATTGGCTAGCAGTGTTCTGAACTCATCTTCTAGCTTAGAGATAGCTTTCGTAAGTAATTGAGCGCAATGGTTAACCACCGCATCAGTACCCTTAAAACTTTTGTTGCTGGTGAAAAACTTTATAATGCTTCTTAGCTGATCAATTGCTTCTAAGTAGCTCTCTAAGTCTTCATGCGGCCCTCTAAGAATTTTAGCCTCTGCCTTAACCCTCAAATTTTCAAACAAGAAAATGTCAAATTCCACTCAAACAAGTTATGGTACGTGTTTTCATTCTTTGCATTCAAGGGAAAAAAACAAAATAATGAAATGATTGAGATGGTTGATGATGCTTTTAAGTTCTCCCAAATTGATACCGGTTAACAAAATTATGTAAACAACGTGATTCTTCAATGAAATATAACATCAAATGAGAGACCATACGACATATGACAACATTCACAAATTGGAGTGGAGAAAGACGGTAGATAAAAGGAAGAAAAACACCTTCCGTGCGAGGTCGAATTGACCCAAGATAACCTCCGCTGCCTTTAATGACTTATCGATATTCTCATGTGCTTTCCTAATGGAAACCGTTCTCACCTACACATAACACAAACACTTTATCAATTACCGTCGCAATCGCCACCAGATCTCAATGAAATCACAATTGGAAGCAAAAAATGCACCTGAGTTGGTCGCATGGCGGTTTCAAGGGCAGAGAGACGGCTGTCGAAGGAGCCGAGAATGCGGACCATAGTATCGGTAATAGTCTGGCTCTTAACCATGGATTCCTTCATGAATGCGGCTCTCTCTTGCAGGGCCAACATCGTCTGAGGCACCCCCATTGTTTTGCTTCTATCTCCTTCCTTTCACTCTTGATTGATTTGTTGGTTACGGAGAGAGGAAGAAGAAGAATAACAATTAGTCTTTTTTCGCTGTTGGTTTTTAAATGCTTTTCATTTGGGTCGTGAAAGAGAGCATGTGGGGACAAAATATGAAGTAGTTATGAAGGAATTTGGATATCTAAGTGGGGTCCATACCGGGTCAATAGGTGGGCTCCATTCTTCAGACCCATCACTATTTTATTCAGTGACAGAGCCGAGAGCCGACCTTTGGTGGGGCAAAAAAACCAAGGACACCAGCGGCTTGTTTTCCGGCCGGTGAACCATTGCTAGGGGTGTTTTTGGGAATTAATATCGTCCAATAATAAATTTCAATCCGAATTAGAGCACAAATTTTACCAACATTTTATACATTCCTTTACTTATTTCTGTACCATATGATCCTTCATCAACTTCTGATCTTGGAATCCTTACTTTCTAATTTTCCTTCTAATTATCTAATTGTAATGCCATTGCTTTTTTTAAAACGAAATTAAAAGCCATTCTGGTATTATATTGTTTTAGATATAGGATTTGATATCCTACAAATTTCATATTGTTTATTAAATGTTTGCTAATAGTTACTAGCATTTATGATTCTGTGATCATGGAGTTTTATTGACATTATCTAGTAGGAGGTTTATTCTTAAAATCTTCATCTATCCTTACGATCCTTTAAATGAAATATGTGATTTAGTCATTACGAATGCTTTTCATAACACAACAATTCATCAAAAATATTACAATTTCACCAATAAATATCATTTCAAATCAACAAATTTAACAATTAATTTTGTTTAGGGGAAAACTAACCTAATTAAAGAAATTAGGGGATGATAAAACTAACCTTATTGAAGAAAAGCAATTGCAGAAGAGGGAAGACGATGATTGGCGGAGGACGGAGGCAGCGTCACGGCGGTGGAGACTGGAGAGGGGCTGAGCATGGAGTTGATTTGCGGTTTGGATCAAATTGGGGACTTGAGGGGAGGGAGGAGAGCTGTCTCCATTTTAATTTCTTTTTTGTTTTTTTTTTTGAGTCCCATATTTTTCGGTGATTGTCATTTGACGTGGGCCAAATGAAGAAATAAGAGACGAATCCAATAGGGGTTTCATCTCCTTCACAATGCTCCCCAAATTCCTAAATACAGGACGGAGGCCACCGGCCAATAGGGTATTTTCCGGCGGCTACAAGGTACCGATTTTTAGTGTTTTTTAATTATTTTTATAGAGTTTTTAAAAGTATTGATGACTTTGAAAGTGTTTATTCTATAGTCTTTCATAAACTTTTAAAGAGTTTTATAGACTTATTAAAATACTAAAATATAATAATCTCCATGTGTACAATGATAATACACCAAAACATAAATAACTATAAAAATTTACAAGCATAAAATACAAAATAATAACACTAAAATTGAATAGTAATGTTAATTAAAAAAATTGTAATTTAACTATAAAAATTCTAATCTTCATTATCATTCATGTGCTCAATATTATTCCACATGTAAGTAGTAATCATACCTCTCCATTCATTAGCATCATTTCTATGTTGCTCCTGCGTTCTAACAAATTGATCAAAATATTCTTCTTGATTAATTAATATTGGTGTAGATTAAAAAGTTTCATCATTTGGTTCAATTGGAAACTCAACTGATCAATACTCTTTTCTAAAAAAATTATGCATTTAAGTGTAAGCAATTTTATAAATGTGGAACAACCGCATACCTGAGTAATAAAGTATCGATTATAATTTACAGAAGTTCACCAAGAGAATATCACCTTCAAAAGAGTAGACTATCAGAGTATAAATTATAAAGGTAATCTATCTAAACAAAGTATGAAACCAGTTCAAACAATAAAAATCATCTCAAAATACATACTTATTTGAATTCCATCTCAAACCGATAAATTTTACCATAAAAAAATATTTCGGACAGACTTGATTTGCTTGCAGTTGATTAATTTCAAGGAGATTCAACAAAGAAAGCAAACAATGGAGGAAGAGACTAGACAAATACCTCATTAAGAAAAAGCAGGCGGCTTGGAATGGAGGAGTAGTAGAACAGAGTGGTGTTGGGAGGAGAGCAACCAATCAATGATGGGAAGAGGGGACTAAGTGGAGGTTTCCAGCAGCGATAGGATGGAGGAGGGACAAGAGGTGGAGGAAGAGTGGGGAGAGCAGAGAGAGACAGCGAAGGAATGAGGGTTATGAAAAATCACGATTGAAAGTAAAAATAAACATTCTTCCATCAAAATAAAAAATCTTTCATTAATACGCATGACTTTTTTAATTGTGGTTTGAATTAAAAAATTGTCAAAAAGTATATAAAAGTCATTGTCATCAATTGTTAATGACTTTTTGAATACATGATTACTTTTATAGACTCTATAAAAGTCTTAATTGAATATCTAATGACTTTTAAAGACTCTTAGAAAGTCTTAATTAAATACTACTGGATTTTAAATGCCTTTAGAAATCTATAAAAGTTTGAATTGAATAAACTCATGTTATTCTCGCTTTTCCTTTTACTACTTAATCCGCCGTCGTATAATTGTTTCAAAATTCGAAAATCCGGCCCATTCGATTAACCGCGGATCGAATGATTAGTAATCCTGCATGTGTAGAACAACGATCATCGTAATTAAGGCTCCACTTATAACAAATAAATTCTTTAAAAGTTTAATGAATCCATGATGACATCCGGTCCCTTCTTTCTCTTCTGTCCCTCCTGGGTCGCCTGTCCTCTGATCCCCTCTCGCCATCTCTATTGTGCCGGGTTGGTGCACCCACTTCGTCTAGTTCTATGAATGTTTTTGCCATCGAGATCATCTGTGTTACGTTTTGGGGCTTCCTCAATACGAGGTCGGCCCTTAACCTTTCGTTGGTTGTGTTGGCGATTAGTGCCTCTAAAGCTGTGTTGAAATCCAATCTCCGAATCTCCACTGTTGCCAAGTTGAATCTGTCCACGAACTCTCGGAGGGCTCTCCTTGCCTCTGTTTCACGTCGTGTAGGGTTCTACTAGCCTTTCCGGTGGGGACCGAACCATAGAACTTCGTGCAGAATTGCTCCCGGAGCTGTTCCCAACTGTTAATCGATGCTGGCTCTAACGTCTCGAACCAATAGGAAGCCGGACCCACCAGCATTGATGAGAATAGTCTGCACATCAGACCCTCGTTGGCCCCAGCTATCTCCATCCTGTTCTTGTAGTTTCTGGAGTGGACGTAGGGGTCTGTTTTCCCATTGTAGTTCTCAAAGTTTAGCTGTTTGAATTTGGGATCACATGGCATGCTCAGGATCTGATTGGTGAAGCAGGATCCTCCGCTTTCTAGTAGCGGCTCTTGTATGGGCACTGAGAATCGGGAAAAGTAGTGTTTGAACAACGCCATCATCTTTGGGTCGTCTGCTCCTTCCGGCGTGGGTGTTGCCGCTTGTGCTGGGGGTGGGCCCAACATGTACCCGTGGGTCGGGTGATAACTTGGCGGAGGTGTCTGGACCAGGGTTTGGAAGCTGGGAAGCCTGGCCTGTGACATCATTGGAGCCAGTGGAGCCCCGAACGTCCCGTGCTGGGCCGTGGGATCCCCAAACCCAGGGAATGTGTTAGGCTGATTCATCTGCCTGGTGTCTCCTGGAAAAACAGGTGCTGGGTTTGCGGTCGGAGGGGCCCTGGTGTATTCTGGTGGTGGGAAAAGGTTCCGAGCTATTCTCATTCCCAAGCCGTCAACTCCTGTGATCAGAGGGGATGTGCTGCTACTGATGGTTGGTCCAACCATGCCCTGATTCTGGATCTGAAGAAACGCCTGCCTCAGATCTCTGGCATCGGCGGGGCTCAAGTTGCTGGCTATTCGATTGATTATTGCTGCCTGGGGAGATATGGATGAGTTCAACGTCGCCTGTGGAGTTGTGGTTGTGAGAGAATCTCCCAAAGTGTCTGAAGTCATGTTAGCGGAATTTGGAGTCATGATTATCCGTCCACGCTCACCGCACCAAATGATGGATTCAGTAAAATCCTCTGGATGATCCGGGTCCGGGTTGCTGCTCTGACCGGATCTAACGTAGTCTCTGCAAGACAAAACGATGAGACACCGGTAACCTCTGGGGTATACTCCGATACCTAAGTTAGTATACTCTTGTGTGTTGAAAAGTACTTTAGGAGAATTAAGAATAGATTTCAATAGCCCTTACCTCAGGCAGAGTATCCTCCTTTTATAGGAGGGAATAGTAGAGTTGGATTGATATTGAAAGAGCTTCCACGTGGGTGGTGTTCCTGCCCTAGTAAAACACGGGGGTGGATTCCTAATTGGACACCACCTCTTCCCCTAGGATCTCTCCGCGGATCTAGGGAACTTAATCTGCTCAGGGGTGGTTGGCATCCGGATGCGGAATGCGGTTTCTTAAGCCGGATGATGTGATACGGGTCTTGACTACCGGACAGGGCCGGGTGCACCGGACCGAACCGTAAGGCCGGACCGGATGTCATCAATCCATATGTGAAATAAATTAAGAATTAACCGAATTGGCTATGTTTTGTTTGCATTCATAAAAAAAAAAAAAGATTTGCAAATAGATTTCGTGTTCTGTAATATATATATATATATATATATATATATATATATATTATAACAATTTTACCTTCATTTCATTTATTGTATTTTTTTTCTTCTCTCTGGTTAAGCATTCTATATTTTCATAATTGATTCTGGATACAATAATGTTTTTTTTTTAAATTTTTTTAATTGATTAGATGAGACAATAAATAGAGGAAAAATTGAAATTTCCGTTGGGAACTATGCCTTTGATTGAAATAATGGAAAATAATATGTATGCCTCAATCTCGTTATACCTTGTTCTTGTTCTTTTTTTCCAAAAAAAAAAAAAATTAGGCTTCTTGTTATTAATTTCATATTGATAGTATCATAGTACATTATTAAGTAGTTATTTCACAAATGTTAAAAATTTCTTAATAAAAGTAATTAAACATATGAAATGTTTTTTGTTGGTTTTTTTTTTTTTTTTTTTTGGTTGATCTGGGAAAAAAGACAAAAACAAAACATTAGTAGCCCGGAATCATCCTAGGAAAGGAGATTCCAACACAATCATCTTGAAGAATTTACAAAAGCTTTGAGGATGGAAACGGAGAGACAAATTATGAGCCAGTTTAGACAGGCAGTCAACAGCTCTGTTTTGCTCTCTAAAGACATGTTCCAGCAAGGGCCAGCTGGATCCTCTTTTGCTAAAATAAAATAAGGCCTGAATAAATACCCCAAACCTCAGCAATAAAAGAATTCTTAATGCCAATGTTGTGAAGGGAACCTGAAGTCCAGCCCCCCCTAGCATTTCGTAACACACCACCAGCATAAATATGACTATTGGAAGTATTCATAAAGCCATCTCCAGCCCTCCAAAGGGTAATTCCAACAAAGAAGAGACTCCTCCTCTCTACTACCACGGGCAACATTAATTATAATATTCCTGCTGCAAACAACTCCCCTCTTATAATTGGTAATTGACACAATTGGATTTTGAGCTCAATATTCCTCCGCTTCCATAATAACCAACAACAAACACCAAAAAGAGCACTCCAATCCGCAACATTTACAGACAAAATAGGACGAAAAAGAGCCCAAGTAAACCAATTGTCATCCGTATAACCAAAGAAATCAGATCTGATTGAGGGGGAACAAGGCAAATCCAAACCTGCTTGCTCCTGCTACAGTCCCTAAGGACATGTTGCAAACTCTCCCCAGAATTCAAGCACCTGCTGCAATTATCAATTTATTTTAATTTTATATTTTAAATTTACTCATATATAACATGGAAATTCATTCACAATTAAGCTTCGTGCATAATTCATTTGTAAATGAATATCAAATGGAGCCAAACATCTTTTAGCAAATTAATTTTGAAAGACTGATCAATTCAAATTTAATCATGTCTACTCAAATAGACTCCACCAATCCATTATTCCAAAGTAACTCTTTATTTTTCATATATATTATTTCATCAAAAAATTAAAAGCATAGAGGAAAAAAATATGGTGCACTTTTTCTAGATTCAAACATCAAATGGTGATATTGCAAATTAGTAATATAACAAAAGAACCGTAGTAAAAACAGAAAAATTTGAAAATTTTCATAATCTTCTAATTACTCCATCCGTTTTTTATTATACGTAGTTTAAGATTATGTATCAAAATCAATAAAGTATTGATTACATAATTAAAATAACCAATTTACCATTGATGTCTCTTTGCTAAAACTCTACATGCCAAAATTTTCTTTTCTTGTTAATTATTAAGTATAATTGAATTTCTCTCCTACTTTAAATAGGAGCAAATATGAGAAAAAATATAAGCAAAAGTGTATTGGTAATGTAAAACGTGAAATAAAAAATAACAATTATTTTAGAATAAAAAATTACACGTTCATACTACTAAAAATCTTACACAATGTTCTGGAATCGAAATTACATGAATTATCCTGTAATCATCTTGAATTTATATTTACATGTACATCTTGAACTCCATGTTCTCTTAATACACAAAACTCAAAACTCAAAAAATTGATTGACGGGAAGAAACTCCTAATTGTTTCACGCAACAAATTGTTGTTTAACTAAAAATATGTCAAGCATAAGAAAAGATATCGAAGAGCATAGGATTCTGACAGGAACTTTGAAAATATATAAATTGTTCCTTTGAAGGAAAGAAAGAAAAGCAGCAAAGCCACTTAACAGCGAGGCATGAACTTAAATTAAACAGAAAGGTAGTGCTTTTATGGCAGAAGGAGGCCAAAGGGTCATAACACGTTATGTTACTGGTTTGTCTCGCACAAAAGACTGAAAAATAATAACATTAAAGGCAAATGCTTAGATCCTAGAGGCATGCAATGCTGCCCCATCCAGCCACATAAATTGAACGGGTTTACAAGAGAATAAAGTTTCTTCTCAATTTTAATATTATATCCTTCTTGAGAGCCATATATTAATCGACTCATAGGCCAAATTTAGCCTAAGATTATTGGGCACTGTGTTTACCCTTATCATATAAAAGGGTTCTTATATTGCTTTTTATGGTAGAAATTCTAGTTCAATTATACTCCATAAAAGAAATCTCAAATTTTGCTCTTTTTCAAGTAATGCCGATAGGAACATGTTGATGAATGTCCTTGACAAATGTAAAATTGAACTAAAATTTCTACCATTGAACCGTCCATGCAGTAACAATAAAATTGATCTTCACCACCTAAAATTTACGGGGTAGCTTTGGACAATGATAAAGCAAGTCACAAAGCTAAAGGACTCTTCAGTTTTCACCTTTACCAAAGGCCCATGCCTAAGAAATTCTACCATAAATTTCTTTAGACTGTCCCTTGGCCCATAACTCATAAGGCTGACACAAATTAATTTAGAATTTTATCCAAGAGGTTAAATCAAGACAACACCACACCAAACTATCCCAGACAAGTGTGGCTTTAGGGGCAGAGTTTACATCCAAATAATACCCACTTTTGCAGATCAAGGAAGATGACCTTTTTTTTTTTAGGCTTTGAATAACTACATATTAGCTTCTTCCACTGCACAAAGTCCTAGCAAGTAGATTACCATCTTAATTAACCCATCTATTCTTCTCCTACAGGTAACTTAATTATTATATATTATGCTTTTGTTAACAACTTGTACAGCTAAAATTAGAGAATAAAAGATCAATAAGTCCAGTCTTGAGGCAAACCCATCTCAGGAGGAAGATGATAGCAGCATTCCTCTTGCTTGTTTACCCCTATCTTTCTCGTAGAATTTCTCTGTCGGCTGATTTCATGATACTTTTGTTGTCTGCTTCTATCACCTGCCATAAAAATTGAGGGTACAAAAGTAAAACACTTAACTGAAGTTATATCAGAGCTAAAGAATGATTAGAACTATTATTAATGTCAATATTCTTTAATTTGCTCTTCTAATTAATTATGTCCGGTTGTATATTATGTATGGGCTTGTCTACTTACTAAACAAAGCAGTCTGCATCATGCCACTGACAATTACTAAAAAGGTGAAATAACTTTTACAGAATTTTTCCATTTTGGTCTTTGTAATAATATGCCAGTTCACACCTCGTAAATTGACTGCACCTCCTTTTCTTATTTGGATCCATCACAAATTTCATTTTAAAACACCGTAAACATTTCAATCAAAAGCTAAAAATTAAACTAAGAGGAATTTTGTAAATAAATTATAAAACCCAAATATACAAAGTATCCAAGGCTATAGAAAATATAAATTGATAAATTTCATAAAACATGGAAAAAAAATTCGAGGTTTTTTTTTTCCAGTGTTTGTGAATTAAATTTTTCATTGTACAATTTGACAAATTGAACATTGTTAAGAAAAATTGTACCCATTAATTAACCCTCTAACTAATAGAAAAATTAGTTGGAAACATCAAGCTATGCTAAAAATAAGCAACTCATTTTATCTACATTCGAACTTACATTTACCTCATTTTACCAACTCTAACTAAAATGTGTCCTTTAAAATAACGATAAATATGGGGTAGGTGTTTTAATCAAATTTGATATTTACAATCTACAAATAAGAAAAATCAACATGTCCTAATGTATCGGAAGTTAAATGTTTTAAAGTAAAAGATTAGGGTCTTAAACAAAAATAAAGGAGATTAGGTGACTTGGGATGATTTTTTTTCATAAAAACAAAAAAAATAAAAATAAAATTGGTAGAATCAATGAATCATTACACTTTTAAACATAAAAATTTATTTAGGTGCATTTATATCATATTTGTCCTACAACTTGTATTGGCTCATTTTGCATTACAGCAAAACCAAACAAAACAAAGAAAAAAAGGGTAGGCCAACTCACATTGTTTCCTCTTAATTTGAACACCAGCAGAGGTCGGATTGATAATGCGAGGGTGAAAAACACCGGTGCCGCTAGATTCTTTCACAAAACCGTCTCCTCCACTGGAAATTCCAAACCCAGCTGGCTGAACTGGGCAAACCCTATTCTGATTACGATTAATCTGTTGCCTCTGCAGAACCCTATTCCTTGTTTCCAGGTAGCTATCAACCTACACATAAAAACTCAGCAATGTTTAGACTCGTGTAATCATTGTGATTAAAGCTGCCAAAAAGTAATCATTTCGATAGGACAAAATCACAGGAGCAGATCAACGAACCGGATATATATTCCCGGGTTTTTGCACCTGCTCGGGTGATTGTTCTCGGACCTCGTAAACCGGTTCATACGGGGCCAAAGATGATCCGTTTCCGCACCCGTAAATCCTTCGACCAAATTCAGGCGGAAAATGATTTGCCGACCTATCAAGAACTGCCAGTTTAAGCCTCTGTAAAACAAATCAGGAAACCGATTAAAACCAACAAAAGGCTTAAATAGCCATGCAAGAACCAGAGAAACCTTTTTTTTTTTTTTGCTTCAGATAAAAATTTACAGAGAGAACCTGGGAGTAAAATGCCGGTTCTGGTGGGTGATTTTGAAGAAGAGAAATAGCGGCAAAATGTCCAGCAAGATCCTCCATAAATGAAATTTGATAGGGGTTATATTTGGAAGGAACTTCGTTAAGGAAAATATCAGATGGAAGCCAAAGTTCACCGTCATCCAAATTTGGAGGAAACTTCGCCATTGGAGAAAAACTAGTTTAGAAATGGGGATTTCTGCTTGAAGAAGAAGAAGAGGAAGAGAGAGTTCAGGTTCTGCTCTCCTTTCAAAAATGACGTTACGAGTTCCTCTCTTTTAAAATTAAAAAATAGGAGAAAGCAAAGCGATTTAAAGAGAATAAATAAAAGACTGTTTCGGTTTTTTTTTTTTTTTTTTTTTTTTTCTAATAGTATTCTTGGCTCATCTTGTTCTCAATTAAAACAATATATAAATATAATTATATTTTAAGACAGACGGATCAGTAACAATCCAATTTATCAATGTTAAATTAGGTAGTAAAAATAAGGTGATAATATAAATATATTTTTTCTTATATAAACCACATATATTCTCCTTAGAATAAAATGTTTATATTTAGTCATAATTAAAAAGATAATTTAAAAAATACTACTTTTTTTAAAAATCATATCAAATATACGTTTGGTCCAAAATATATCAAAAATACGCTCAAAAGTAAATGCAATTTATGTTTTATATTCCAAACTTTCTCCAATTAGTCCATTTTATTCTCTATCATCTTTTATTATTTAAACGTTATTTTTTTATTTATCTCTCAAACCGTTCACCTTTTTTACATTTCGCTGTAGCAAATTCTTTTCGTTTCTCTTTTATCTTTGAATTGATATATATATATATATATATATATATATATATATATTTTCTGATTTTTTTTCCGATCGTCATACATTTCTGATACTTCTCTGATACATTTTTTATATATTTCTAATACTTTTATGATACATTTTCGACCCATTTATGATACTTTCAAAGATACGTTTTGATACTTCTCTGATACATTTTTGATACATTTTCGATCAATTTCTAATACTTTATGTACTGTGTTATGCATAAATTCCATAATAATAAAAGAAACCAGTTTATGTGGTTCTTCACTATTGATAAAACATGTGTAAGTAATACATAAAACACATAACGCAAAAGTATCAAAATTGTATAAAAAATGTATCGGAAAATATCAACAAATAGACATTAATACAATGTACTTTATTCTATATTTTTTTTTCTATGGTTAACTTTTATCTAACCCTCATAACAAAAAAAAAAAAAAAAACCAGTTTAGTTGCTCGCTATAAATAAAATCATTTCTGATACAATTTTGATACATATATTTTACAATTCTGATACATTTTTTGTCCTTTTATGATACAATTCTGAATACATTTCTCATAAAATTCTGATACATTCCTGGAAATCTGAAAAAAAACAAAAAAAATGTATCAGAAATGTATTAGAATTGTATAAAAGATATATTTTTGATACATTTCTGATCTATTTCCGATATTTTATGTATTGTGTTATGCAATAATTTAATGACAATAAAGGTGATTCCTCATTACTGATAAAACATGTGGAATTAATACATAAAACACATAACGCAAAGTATCAGAAATATATCACAAATGTATCAGAAAAATATCGACAAACAAACATTGATATAATATACTTTATTTTATATTTTTTCTATAGTTAGCTTTTATTTAGTCTTCATAACAATAAAAAAACCAATTTAGTTCCTTACTACAGATAAAATCATTTTTGATACATTTCTAATACAATTTTGATATATTTCTAACACAATTTTGATACATTTGTTGAAATCCGAAAAAAAATTTTAAAAAATATATACATATGGATCTTATTTTGAAGAGAAAAAAAATATGATAAAAACATTTTAAAGCGGTGTGGCAAAAAAATTAACGGATTAAGAGATAAATGATAAAATTAAGGTTAAAAATATAAAAGATGAGAGAAAATCATATGGGGGAAATAAAGTAGATAAAAACAAAATTAACAATCAAATGGGCGTATTTCAAAGAATTGCTGAACGTACACATGAAATAAAAGTTAAAATTGAGGTCTTTTTGGTAATTTCCTAATCAAGGTTCCGCTTTGAAGCAATGAACTATATATATAGAGAATTATTTGTAAATGAATTCCACATGGAATTCAACTGTAAATGATTATTCTGCTTGTAAGGAGGTAACTTAAATGACAGAATTGAAATGAATTCTATAAATTTATATTTGGAACAAATGAATAAAGGTACTTCATTTGTACTTATTTCCTGAATTGCCCTTTTTAATAAATTTTCATGATAGTAATTAATTATGTATAAAATTTAAAATTAATTAACAAGAATTTTTTAATTTTAACAATTTATAACTAGATTTAGGCATAAATATTTTTTATCATATTATATTTTTTTTTATTCGCTAAACAATCGGTTTTAAGTTATTTAAGTGCTTTTTAGATAACTTTTCTCCAAATTAATTTTGTGTATGCTAGGAATCAAATTTGAAACTCAACATAAATCACTAGAGATCATTACTATTTAATCAATCTTAATTGGTTTTCATATATAATTGAAAAGGAAAATTAATTTTTTTATTATTTCTTACAATTCACAATATTTAAAATAAAATATAATATAATCATTTAAAAAATAAAAATAAAATCATAATGGTTCGTTATTTAGAATCAATATCGAAAAATATTAATCAACAAAAAATTTATATGAGAAAAATAAAAGTATATTGAGAGTAGAATTGTTCCAGAATATTTCTTTGCATAAAACGCGAAATTTATTTGCAAATTCCACCTATTTTAATGGAATTTGCTCAAGGCATGTTCAATTTTGCCTAATTCAATTATAGGAATTGAATTTCTTACTTTTTTTATTCCAAAAAAAAAACGGAATTCAAAATGAATTTCTCAAAATTTTGTGGAATTCGTTAAATCCAAACAGAGCCTAAAACTTAACATTTAAATTTATTTGCAAATTCCACCTATTTTAATGGAATTTGCTCAAGGCATATTCAATTTTGCCTAATTCAATTATAGGAATTGAATTTCTTACTTTTTTTATTCCAAAAAAAAAAATGGAATTCAAAATGAATTTCTCAAAATTTTGTGGAATTCGTTAAATCCAAACAGAGCCTAAAACTTCTCATACCTCTCTGCGTAATTCGTTAGATTTGGAATAATTGGATTCAAATCTAAATCTCCTTCTATAAATTCAGTTTGCATTTCCAACTGATCTAGAACCCGTAGTTAATAATATAGATTTAGTGATTTACTGAATTCATCTTCATTGCAAATTTTTTACTCATTATTGAAATATATTTTGATTTGATTGTATATTTTAATCAACGAAGGGATAAAGAAATAGTAAATTTAAATGTTTACTTCATCAATAAGTTAATATCAATTTGCTTAATCAGCAAGTTGTTTTTATCATTAAGTTTATTTCAAATAAGGACAAGAAGAAACTGAATTTACTCAGTAATAAGCTTTGCTTTTCGGCCACCAAACAGAAAATAGATTTTGGTTTTTAGGAAATCTTAAAATAATAAATTAAGGCATGTTTTTTTCACAGTATGATGGGTATAAAATAGTTATTGCGTGTAATTGCCATCTATTTTTTCATCTTATTTCAACGTTTGGTTCAATATTAAAATAATATATGAAATATATAATATTGAACGAAAAAATGAAAAAAACTGGGTGAAATCGGGTTAAATAATTAAAAAAAAAAAAAAAGAAAGAATCAAACAATAAAAACAAAGAAAATGAAAAATGAGATAAAAAGATGAAAAAGTTGAGTAAAACAAAGAAAACAGGGAAAAAAAAACGAAAAAATGAATAAAAGAGAAGAAATAGAAAACATGGAAGAAAATAAATAAATAGAAAACATCAATAGAAAACAAAGAAATTGGAGAAGAATTAATAAGATAAAAATAATATAAAAAAATAAAATATATATTGAAATATGGAATAGTTGTTCATTGCTTCCACAAATAATAGCTATTACTTAGCTTGAATAATGGTTATTCCATGAAATAATTATTTCGTAATATAAGGGTTTTTGGTATGAGTCATTTTTTTAGCCTAATCCCATACTTGTTTTCCAACTGAGAAATACAATTTGAGGATTTAAAAATATTCATTTAGTCATATATGATTTAACATTCAATATCAATTTCATGTGTGTCATAAGATAAGTCCGTCATACGATAACACAAATGGTGTGTTTGGAACCACTTTAATTCAATTCAATTTATCTCCATTTTATTTGGTTAATTATTTTCATGTTTGTTTCTAAAAAAAAAAAAAAAGTTAAAAGATAGATGAATTATTTCATGATTTACATTAATCTATATATAAAAAGTAGAAAACATCTCAAATATAGAATAATTTTATAGGAATTCAATTAATGAAAAAAAATTGAATTTCTTCCAAAATTATTGTTCCAGACGTAAAGAAAGTGTTATGGAACTGATTATTTAGATCATTTTATGGTTTTGTAGATACTTGTTCCACAAAACGTGATTCTTAGTCATTTAAACGTGATTCCATTGGAAATTAACAATTGATTCAATCAATTTAATTCTACATAACCTTTTTCGTACATAAAAAAAATTAAATCGATTTGATTCTACATAAATTTTTTTTATTAAAAAATCGGATTGTATCATGTTACTTAATTAAAAAATAAAATAAAAATAAAAATTTTGTATTTTTCATAAATACTTAGAATATTTTAACTTGTTGTTAGGATATTTCAAATTTGCATTGACATATTTGTATAGATTTATGATGAATATTTTTTATATTATAATTAAATATCAAATAAAATTGAATAATAGTAACATTTTGTTTTAAGAAAAAATCGATTAAATCTGGTTGAATCAATCGATCCACAAACCTAGGTGTGGCAATTCGTGTGGGAAGATTGTGTTCATGTCTTGTCGAATTTGGATTCGTGTTTCAGTGTGCAAAACCCAAACCCGATCCAAAAATTTTCGTGTCATAATTGAGTTAACAAAATCTTGTTCGTGTCGGGTTTTCGGATAACATGCAAAAATATTATAAAGGAAATATTAAAAATTTTAAATATTTATGTCTTATCTAAATTAACAATTTAATCATTTTTGACCTAAAATATTGATCAAAAACATATTTTACAAATCTTAACGCATTATTTTTTATTTTGGATTATATCTTATTCGCATTTATATGTCATTTTACTACATTTATTAAAAATGACGTATAAAATTATTGAAGAGTTGTTTTGTGTTTGTGAGTTATATATATTATATTACATTTCTTAATGATGACATGTAAAAATATAGGAAAATATAATAATAAATTTTAAATATTTGTGTCATTTTCGGATTAATAGATCAACTCTAACATGACACAATAATTATCATGTCACTTTCATATTAATCCAAAAATAACATATTACCTATTTAATCAAATCCAAACCCATTAAATTCATATCATGCGAGCGGATCGTATAAATGATTGCCACCTCTTACGCAAACCTTCAGCTTCACCCATTTTTGTCCGATACCATTAATGAGATGGTTGAAATAGCTCTATTTTCGGCGATACGTGTTCTTCAATTAATTAAGGATAAACTAATTGACTAAGGTCACCTCCATTATTCTTATTGTGAGGCATAACCAACGGAGACGTTTCCTCTCCTCCAGTCTGTGTCTGTCGCAGGAATTAGGAAGGCAATTATTGGCTCATAGCAATAGTATCCTATGGCCTGTAGGCTTTTTCCCTGAATATGTAATAAACAAAATAATTTAATTATTGTAAATAATATTTGACTTATATTGAATGGTAAAATAAAACTATTTCACAGTTCTTCAGAAAAAAAAAAAAAAAAATTCCCTTTTCACAGTCAAAAATACAGTGTAGATTCATAACAAATAAAAAAAATAATTGACTGACATTTATTTATTTGTCCAAAACTAAACTAGTTTTTTTTTTTGTAACTCAACGATTTAATCCCAGTAAGTTGAAAGTCCACTTTTGTTATGCTAATTATCTGCTGTTGATGATTGAGTTTAATGTGTTTGCTTTTCACTTTGGATTTGACAAGAAATTGTGCAACATTGTGCAAGTGTTTAATCTGGTATTTCGTATTTCCCCAAAAATAATTTACATCCCGAATTTACATGGAAAATTTCTTTAGAAAACTATAACATTTTTTATTAATTGGCTTTAGTATGCGAAATTAAATTTATCTTAATTCAAATGTTACAAAGTAATTTTAATCAACTATGCTGTTTTTTTTCTAGCAATTAAAAAATTATATATATCCTTATCAAAAGAAATTATTATTTTCTCTTATTTTAATAGGATTACTTTTACCGGCTATTTGTTTATTTATGCTTAGTTTTTGTTTTAAAAAATTATTCTTAAGCTTCTGATTTTGAAAAGTAAGAAAACATATTTTCCAATAGATGAGCCTATACCATATATTTTCTATTTAAAATTATTAATTAGTGATGTTGGATTTAGTGGTTTTAACAGCAATTTTACGTGCATCGTTATTTTAATTATTTCGGTAAGTATTTTGTGCTGAATAAAAAATCAATTTCTTCTTTCAACTTAATTTGCTTATTAATTTATTTAAAAATAAATTTTACATAATATATATTTGACTCTTAAATCTAGTGTATTTGATTAAAATAGTTCAAAATACTATATATCGTTGGACCTCTTAGTTAGCAAAAGATGCATTTATCACTAGTCAATTACTAGAATGTAAGTCACCTTTTAATTAATTCGATAAAAGAACATATAAGCTGTGAACTAAATTAATTACTAAAATTTCTTTTAAACAAAACAAGAGAAAAAAAAAATCAGAAAAACTAATTTTGTAAGTTAAATCTACAATTTAGTCATTTTGTGCAAAATTATATTTTAACGTATTGATCAACTGATTTACGTTATATGGTCCTTTTAAAAGTAACATATTTACATGACAATAAAGAGTGAAAAATAATTTTTCGTTGAAATCAATTTTTTTAAATTATTTTTAGGAAAGTTTAGAGAAATCTAAATTAATGAATATATTTTTCAAAAATGATTGAAGCCACATAAATGTCTTTTTGGTTTCTATCATATCCACATATTTCTTTTTTACCTTTAACCTTTTAAAAATATCTCGTTTGCTTTCTTGATCGATTTTAATCCGAACTAATCTTATCAAATTTTACTGAAGACACTAACTTTATTTAAAATAGAATAAAAAAAAAATTCTAAAAAAAATATGGATTCAAATGTAGACGATACTAGTTCAATATCTAATTTTTTTTAATCAAAAGTATTTTTTAAATTTTCATAAAAATTAGTCTTTGTTCTATTTTTAAATGTAGACGACATTAGTCTTTTTTTATTTAATTCCCAAATATTTATAGTTTTAATTGATAAAGCTCTAAATCTTTTATATTGATGATTGAAACTTTGGTTTTTAATTCTCATACATATAACCCTTTACTAATGGTTTTCAATATTTTTTTTCCATTGGAAATACAAATTAAAGCAATTAGCTTCATTTGATCACTTCAGAAACCCATTTGAAAAATAAAAAGAAAAACCCCCAACAAAAATAGAAAAAAGAAATGTTTTACATTTCAATAAAAAAAAAAAGGCATCAATTATGCCTAAATTCCAACTTGGTCACTACTTTGATGACACATTAACAAAAATTGAAAGCTTAACCAAAAAAAAAAAAAAAGGCACCTAACCCATTATTCATTATTCCTTTTTTAGTCTTTTCTTCAATTGCAAGCCAAATTCCCATTTCACCCATCTTATGCCCACCAACTCCCCCACTGTTTTTTGTTCTATCACCCTAATCCCATGGGTACAATAGGCATTGCCCCCTTCCCCCAAAGGCATCCAAATAAGTAATATAAACACTTTACCAATTCTACCCTCTCTTACTGTCTTATCGTATAGTAAGGTGCACCGTTCCTTACCCTACACCGTACTACAGCGTATCACATCCTTTCCTTCCGCTCTTCTTGGCTTCTGCGCACAGAAAAAAAGTTTACCTCAACGGCCACAAATGGCCAAACAGGCGAATGACTCAGCCGGCTCCTTTCACCGGACGGGCAATCGGTCCGGCTGGTGATCGGAATCCTACCGTAATGGTATCATAAACGCACCAATGGAATCCTGAATCTCTGCCTATTTCTTTAGCTCTCAAGCATTCATGGCATACCACTGTTGTACTCGTTCTTTCTGGTTCTAAGCTTAGCCCTTCAATGGCCAAACCCAAGTTCATCAAGTACCGCTCTTTCTCCATCTGCAACTCCTTGATCCGCCTTTCAAACCCGCTCCGATCCAAATCCAGACCAGAAAGTCCTTCGCCGTTAATGGCAATAGTATTGCCGTCTCGCCTCAAAAGCATCACATTACCAGGTGGATCGGACCGATGATGGATAATTTCGGTCATCCCGCGGGTTTTCCGCCTCCTCTCGCGCCGCCGTGATTGCTTAAGAATAACAAGAAAGATACAATCCTTCTCTCGAGAAACCGCCGCGAAATCCATCTTCCCGGTGACGGGGACTCTGGAGCCATGATTCTTGCGATTCGTTAGATAAATTGAGAACTGATGAGAAGAAAGACCGAGTTTCTCGCCGACGGCCGACTGGAAATGCTTAAAATTAAACCTAGAGGAAACGGAGACCTTGCCAAGGCTGGTTTCCTGTTCACCGTCGAAGAAAACCACGGGCAATGATGCCTCCCTAACGGCCTCCATCACCGCCGCACTAAGCCTGCCGGAGGTGAATTGAAAGATCAAGAAATTAGGTAGGAAAAGGACACGAAGGCTGAAAGGATTGAGAGTCAAGTAAACAGAGGAAGGAGAAAAGGGTTTATATATGAATGGCGGGTTTAAGCAACAGAGGGGTAGAAAAGGTAAATAAAGAAAGGCGGTAGGGGTATTTTGGGAATAGAAGAAATTTAAAAGAACAAAGAGAGGAAACCAGATGGTATTTGCTTTGAGACGGTTCACATACTGTCTTGCGGACCAAGTAAAACAATCCCAAAAACAAACTGTTGAGCTAAAACGACACGCGGTAATGGCGTCGTATGCATTTCAAGGGAATTGCAAAGTTTATCGGTTCATAGGTCGAAATTACCCTTCGGATTTTGGCGAATTTATTGGCGGGCCAGTTAGGAATAAAATTTTAGTGGTATCTTCTTCATTATCTTTACCAACCTTATCCATGGAAACACCTCCTCAAGGGTATAGAAGAAATGTGGGGATTTGTCTGCTCAATGCATCCAAAAAGGTCAGAGCTTTCACTGATTTTTGTGCATATGTATGTTAAGATGGTTGTTAATTCACCAACTAAGCCATTTCGGGGTTAATTTGTAGATATTTGCAGCGTCGAGGATAAACATACCAGATACATGGCAAATGCCTCAGGTAGATTCTGGGTTTTGTTCTTTGTTTATGGTTAATTTCGTTTTTAGCTTCAGTAATGCCTTTGTTGAATTGATAGTTGAATTTGATTTCTGTCTGATTGAAAGATTTGATTTTTGTTGTTTATTTGGGCGTTTGATGACTTTATTGAGGAAGAATTAAGCAAAACTGAAGAATCCTGTCTGATTATTGTTGTTTAGTTCATTTGAGCTCCTGAGATTTGTATTTGGCCATTGCAATTTTTAGAAAAAAAATGGTGAGAAGCTTGTGTTGTTTGACAGGGTGGAGCTGATGAAGGTGAAGAGCTTATAAATGCGGCAATGAGAGAATTGAGGGAAGAAACAGGAGTTACTTCAGCTGAATTTTTAGCAGAGGTAGTATTATCTTTCAGATTGTCTTCTTAGTTAGATGTTAGCTGTGCGTTTGTAACATACCATCTTTGAATTCTGGAAAGACATGTTTTGATGCTTGTATGGGTGAAATTATTTGAACACTGGATGTACAGGCTCCATACTGGCTGACGTATGACTTCCCTCTTCCAGCCCGGCAGAGACTTAATCGGAGATGGGGTACAAATTATAAAGGTCAAGCACAGAAATGGTGAGGTTATACATACCAGTCTTATTTACCATATACCCTATTATTCCATAACTAGCTGCTTGCCTTGGTGGTTCCCTCGTGTTCATGACGTTGAACGTTAACCGTACTGCATTTTTCTGTTGTTTGCTTGAAACTCGTCTGCTTATTCACAAGATTTACTCACTTCCTTAGCAATTTTCTTGAACATGAAGTTGTAGCTTCTCCTTGAGTTCCAATATGTTCATGCTTAGTTTGTGAAACACATGGTGCATCATCAGGAGTTCTTGTTGCAGCCAATGTTCGAACTTCCAATTGTGCTCATCGAATTAAGTTATTTGTGAAATAACAAAAAACAGGTTCCTTTTTAAGTTTACCGGGAAGGAGGAAGAGATTAACCTTTTGGGAGATGGATCTGAAAAGCCAGAATTCAAGGACTGGTCGTGGATGTTGCCAGAACGAGTTGTGGAACTTGTGAGTTAATCGAACTGCATTAGCATTTAACTTAATTTTTCACTTTTAAATTTCGGCTCTTATTTGGTTTTCTGAAGCAGGCTGTGGATTTCAAGAAGCCTGTTTACCAACAAGTGATGAAGGTATTCAGTCCATATCTTGAGGCGGATGTAGATGAACAAAATTGTTCTGCAGCAAATGAAACAAATGATCAAATGCATATGGAGGCGGCTCCAATATGAAAGCAAAGCTGAAATGATAAGTAGTTAGAGAAGTACTATTTGATACATTGAAAGCTAAGTTGCTGGTGACATTGCCAGGTTTTTGTCCCAAAATTAACTACATAATTATTAATAAGAATCTCATGATAAGGTTTTACACATGTTTGGGGTCAACACTTTCTTTTATTATTTTTTTAAGTTTTATAATATGGGAAAGTGATTTCTGCTTCATGTTGCTGTAACTACCCGGTTATTTCATACGAATTGCTAAAAGTGTATCTTTTTGGGCATCGATACAGAATTATTGGGATGAAATTATTTCACGGACAACCATGCTCCATCTGTGCTTTATGTGATATCACGGAACATTAGTGAAGCTTACTATTTTGAAATACAATAAGGCAGCATAGATTTGCCTCGAATATTATAAAAAAGGAGCAATTTAATTCTAATCCTTAACCCACAAAAATATTTAAGGTTGTAACTATGGTACAAACTCCAGCTAAATTTTTATCTCTGTTTTTTTTTTTTTTTTTTCCTTGTAATATAAATTATGCTGCTTTGTTGAGACTTTGCTTCCCAAAAGCTAAGATCAACGGCCCGTTTATTCTGGGATTGGGAAATAAAGCTCCAATAATGGAACCTGGAAAAAAAAGAAAGTAAAGCTAAACCACATCGTATTTCATCAGTGGATGAAACAAAAAATTAATTAAACGTCATGGTACTGGAATCATTGTTTTGTTAATCTGAATTTTTTTGTCAGTACAATGAAACTTGAAGCATGTGTACAGTTCAAAAGGATAATTTTTTTTTTTTTTAAGTTTACCTTCCAATTTAACTGTGCCTCTTTGAAAGGGTGGAGCATCTCAATCCAATGCTTGAGGCTTGTATACCATGAATGATGCAGTGCCAGCATAACTGGATGCCAATGCCTTTCCCGCTGAGGTAGGTGGAGAGAATGCTAACTGAGATACTTCGAGATTAATTCCCATACAAAAACTTCCCCTGCCACCAGAAAATCATGTCAAGAATGCATATTTGGAAGGATAAACATAAACATTAAACTCGGTTCAATAAGGTGTTATGGACATTTACAATTGAAATGAACACAACAGCTACAAGTGGAACTAGTAAGTATGCTGCAAATCTACCTTGCAGCATCAAGGAGCTGGCTTGCAATTTGTTTTCTTCGGTTAGCGGGGGTGACCCAGATTGCATCGAATGCCGCAGACAGCAGGTGCAGCTTCCCCTTCACATACAATGGCTCCATTGTGATTCCCATCAAACAACTCAAGAGAATTAACTACTGAGACTTTCATCATGACTTCCCTTTGCAAGATAATTTCCCCGAATCGTAGAGCGGCTGAGTTAGATTTTGTATTTTTTCAGTTCATCCTAATTGTAACTAGAAAAAACCCCCTCGCTCCGCTTCGGGAATTCGCTTTTTGAAATTAATTATGTTTATGGGAAATGTATAACATTTAATTATGATTATGAAGCGGATAGTTAAATAAGAATATTTTAATTCAATTTTTTGGTAAAGTTTCTTAAATATTCATATTTTTTTGACCTTTTTTTAATAGTTTTTTGTAAAAAATGATATTGGCTATAGGAGGAATTTCAATTTATTTTTGATTGATAATAAAGATATAATGTAGTATTACATAAAAGTAGTAAATGTTCTGATAAAATAGTTTAAGAGAAAGGATTACACATATCACTATATTGTTAGGTTGATTTCTTCTCTCCGGATGTTGCAGCTGATGACCTGTGAAAAAAATTTTGTTAATTTTTTATAAGAAGGTGAATTTTATGAGGAAATAGTTGTTGTCAGTAAAATGTTGAATTACCCTATTTTTCGCTTTTTAGATGGTATATTGGCAGTTGAATCGTCTTTGATATCCAATGAACGGTGTGCTGTAGCGGTAATTGCATTGATAGAGGTTAAACATTTGAGATGGGTTGTCGGAGCAGAAACCGGGCTTGGCATTTCTTTTTTTGGAATTTCAGCATCTTCTTTAAATATGTAAAGCACTTTGAATATAATTTGTGAAGGATCTTCAATTGTATTGCTTAGCTGAATTTGGAATATTTTTGTGGTTCCACATATTTTGGTCATTGATGGAGGAATTTCGTGGCGTTCTTTAAAAGTAGAAGTTAAGGTGTGTGCCTGTACTCCAATTAGTTCTTCAGCAATATTTCCAAAAACAATAAATGGAATAGTTCCAGTTTCATCTTCCACGATTATTTTTATTCTGTACCTGCAAGAGAGTAAAAGTATAGTGTTTTGAAAAAGTAGGTAGCAATTAAAGTTGTGAGTAAATTTAGTTAGTTGTTACCATGGTAGAGGAATTTTTTCTATGAATCTGTGATTTTTGCACCAAATCTGATCCTTTGTAATTTGAATTCCACTTTTACAATCAGGACATGCTCGATACCACCAACCATCAGATGCATCGATTTCTTTGATTTTTGCCTTACATGTAAATTTGATATCCTAATGTAAAACAATGAATTAGAAAATTTCTTATTAAAGTTTTTCAATATTAAATGAATCAAACCTTATCTGTATGAATATCAACTTGTAAGAGTTCTGATATCCCTTTTCTATTGGTCATTTTTTCTGTTTCAATGTCAAAGACTTCTTTTAGTTGGTGTTCAACCTTTTTTAGCTTTGGGAAGGGAGGAGCGATTCTGGGATAAAGATCAAGGAGAGAGTATCACTTTATTTCAGCTCTGTTGTAAGTGAATAAGTAAAATCCATCATTGCAAATCCAAGAAATTTACTGCCTGTAATTAATACTCAACCACCATATCTTGTTTTTCTATTGTATTAAATGAGGCCATAAATTTTTAATACATAGAATTTAAAGAATCTGTTTTTATTAGTGCAGTAAAAAAAAAAAGCATAAAACCAATTTTATACATATTTTGACCAAAAAATAAATAAATAAAAAAGCCTATTAATATGGCCTATCAGAAATTCACTGTATAAGGGTAACATTGTCCGAAATTGGACAAAATATTCCAATTTTTCTATTGTATTAAATCAGGCCATAAATTCTTAATACATAGAATTTAATAAGTACCTGTTTTTATTAGTGCATTAAAAAAAATCACAAAACCAATTTTATACATGTTTTGACCAAAAATAAATAAATAAAAAAGCGTATTAATGTTGGTTATAAGAAATTCACTGTATAAGAGCAACATTGTCCGAAATTGGACACAGAGAGAATGAACACATAGCACGTATGAAGAGGTCAACGGGCAGCAAGGGAAAAAGATAAAAAAAAGGAGGGTAAAATCGGCACTTCCATTTCTGAGGGTAACATTGTCCGAAATTGGACAAAAATTGGCAATTGAATCAAATTGAGGCAGGAGGCATTAAAAAAAATCACAAAACCAATTTTATACATGTTTTGACCAAAAATAAATAAATAAAAAAGCGTATTAATGTTGGTTATAAGAAATTCACTGTATAAGAGCAACATTGTCCGAAATTGGACACAAAGAGAGAATGAACACATAGCACGTATGAAGAGGTCAACGGGCAGCAAGGGAAAAAGATTAAAAAAAGGAGGGTAAAATCGGCACTTCCATTTCTGAGGGTAACATTGTCCGAAATTGGACAAAAATTGGCAATTGAATCAAATTGACGCAGGAGTTTTAATATATAGAATAAAGAATAATAATAATAATAATAATAATAATAATAATAATAATAATAATGGTTAACATACACACACATATATGTGTGTGTGTAAAAGAGAAATTAGAACAAATAAAGGCAGTAAGAACTATTTCTGCAAAAGAAAGGAATTACTTAGCTTTTATGTGAAAGGAAGAACGGTATAGCTTTGGTTAAAAACAAAATTTGCTGCATGAAAAAACAAAATCAAATGAGTGATTTTAATATATACTATAATTATTATATACATAATTATATATATATATATATATATAATTGGTTACTTGTGCATAGATAGTTAAACGGACATATTGTTCTCATTTGTGAAATAATAACCAAAGTGCAAAGTAATTGTAAATTTCAATTTGTCACCAATCAAATAAAAATAAAGAAACACAATATGCACAATTTAAGCATTGAATTTTCTCCAAATTCAAAAAGAAACAGAGTGAAACAAAAAACCCAATGGACTTCAGCAGATTAGAAAAGCCAAAAAAAGAAAGAAAGCAATAAGTAATATATATATTTTTATATATATTATATAATTAACTGTTCTGTAGAGTCTCCTTCAAGTCAAGCCAACGTAATTAATTGAACTATTAGGTTTCACGTCTTAAATCTTAGGAAATTTAGCAAATTTATATGCATAAGGACTCGAAATGCTACACGTATAAAGTTAACGATGTTACTATTTTACTATACTTGAATACAACTTATAGGTTCCAAGTTCATTCTGCACAAAAAAATCGGTAAACTACGTGCAAAGAAAACAAATCGATATCCAAAGAGCTTGGATTGGTCCAATTCCATCACAAACAGTACATTCTATGCACAGAATAAGAAAATAACAATTTGCATAGCAAACAGAAATATAAAGCATTTTTTTAAAAAAAGAAGAACACACATCTGAGAACAATCTTAACTATGTACAGAATACTACTAATGAACCCAATAAAATTTATATTTCATGATGGATGAACACACAACTGTCCAATTTTATGGGTAAGAATACAAATGCAGCTTATTTCAATTTTAAACTACCATTAGAACATAACATAAGTTGCAAAACTAACCTTTCTTCCATTCTTCGGTGCATCAAGAAGATGACAATATATATCAATCAACTGCTGTATATTCCTCTTCGTTGCGACATATTGAAAAAAAAGAAGGTATTATGAGCTATCTATAGAAAATCCGGAATGGAAAACATGAACTATAAGTAAGTACCGAAATACATACATTTAAACAAATCATCAGGAATTGGACAGAAGGTACTGCGTTTCTTTTCAAGTGAATTAAGCTGAAATAAGAGCAAATCAAAACCCAATCAGACTCGGGGTCAGCTTTGATGTCATTAAGTTTTTAAGGACAGTGAAGTTCCAAGTTAAAAGTGCCCCTACGAAAAGAATATCAAATCGTCAAACAAATAAAAGAAAATTAAGAATAAAATATCACTATTAGAGATGGAGTGAATGCGACAAAGTGAAAAATCTCATTCTATAGTGAGGCGAGTTGAGAAGTACACGGAAGCAAGAAAGCACTTGGAGCGGAAATCTGATACTTAATATGAACATAAAATGTAAGATAGTGTCTGACATTGAGAAACAATAGAGATGATGAAAGAGATGCAATGAAGAGGAATATACAGCAGTTGATTGACGTATATTATGATGCTCTTGATGCGCCAAAGAATGAAGGAAACGAAAATTAAGGCTTACATTCCTCCAACTAACTAATTAAAAATCGTATAAACTATATTAATTAATTAACTTCAGAACTTATTTGAATTTTAAAGTGTGTTTAAAACTTAACATAAGCGAATTAATTAATTAGGAATGTTATAGACTCTATCAATTAATTAACTTCAGAGCTTATTTCAATTTTAAAGTATCATTAAAACATAACATAAGTTGGAAAACTAACCTTTCCTCCATTCTTTGGTGCATGAAGAGCATTATAATATACGTCAATCAACTGCTGTATATTCCTCTTTATTGCATCTCTTTCATCATGTCTATTGTTTCCCAATGTCAGATACTATCTCACATTTTAGGCTGATATTGAGTATCAGGGGATGGGGGAATTGTTCAGCAAGTTGTTATTCATTTTACAGTGTTTTTTTTTAATGGCCAAGTTTTTATGTTTAATAGGGAATTTCTTTTATATTGTGGCCTATTTTTGTTCCTGGATTTCTAATATCAAATTTGCAGTTAGCATTTTATTTATCTACTATTTTGTTAATCATGTTAGATTGTTCACCATTAAATAATTGACATCATTTATATAAACATAGTAGAGTTTAAACTCATGAAAACAATTTTCGGATGTTAAATGAGACACGTCAATGAAGAGAAGGGAGTGAAAACACATATAAGAACTTCAAAGAAAGTAAACCAAAAGATAGTTCTTAAACATAAAAAAACGAATGTGGACTCTCTATTTGTCATATAGCGACTGAAAATATATCCAAATTCAACAAAATATGCATGTGAAATCAGGACCATAATTTGAGCACAAAAGTGGGATAAGTATGATGAAAACCAATGTCTACAATGTAACAAAGCTTATATCAGCACAGATTCTCAAGAAAAAATATCAGAAGTTTGACATACGTTCCATTGTGCACTGCCAAAAGTATTACTTGCAAATACATCTATGCACATGTAGACATCATATTTTCTATTACCAGCAACAGAAGCTGACATTTTTGGATACTGATTAATGGCATAGAGATTAAAGACACTCTTCAGCGCAAATATGAAACACAAAAAATAGAATTAATAAATAGCTTTCTTGCTGCAAACGAAAGAAAAAAAGAAATAGAAGAGAGAGTGAGAAGTGAGGAGAGGAAAACAGAAAATAAAAATGACAAACTGGTCATTGATCTTTATGGATAAACAATGATTAAACCTATTTACATTATATAATAAAATTAAGTAGCCATTATAGCCCAATAACATGCACTCCACTCAACCCAAAAAAAAAAATCGAGCAACATCGAAGCATGTTCTTTATGAAAGTAGGATTAGGTCAATCATTCATGCACATCTGATAGGTCCATAACAACAGTTCCTAAAAAGTAAAATAAGCAAAGTTATAATTATACAAATATGTGAAAAATAGGCTATGAAAAATAGATTATAAGGATTCATAGAATGAATCTATTGTAGGATATAGGTCTATTAGTACGTGGCGTTGTTTCAGACTGTTAGTCTAGCAGAAAACTGCATCGACTGAGTGCCAGCTGTCCAGCCAATATACAGTATAAGACCTCAATCACTACGATAGGTCCATTCTACGTCATCATAATCACAGTCTAAACCTTCAATAGATTCAAGGTATTCTCCTAATTCTATCCTGTTCAATTCTATACTTATAAAAGCATCTATCAACCGGTTGAATCTATTCTAGGATATAGGTCTATTAGTACATGGCGTTGTTTCAGACTGTTAGTGTATCAGAAAACTGCATCGACGAACTGAAAACTTATCGAAATACCAGCCTAAATCCAGAACAACGAAGCAGAGATCACATCATCACGGTGTAAGAAGGAATCGAAGCTGAAAATGAAAGGGTATCTTACCGTACATGTCCTAATATAATAAATTGCCCTATGTAATCAATCGAAAACAGTAAATACATTCGATTCCAAAGGGCGAAAACCAACAAATGTAGAAGAACAGAAGGAATTTTGCCATGACACCATTCAGACAGTAACAGAGAGCGAAAATACAGATAATACAAAGCAAACAAATCGGCATGTTAATGTAAACAAACCTCTATGCCAAAGAATATCAACAGGACATATCAACAATATTTTCAAAAATAGGAAGATCAACAGTTTCTCATTGTGTTATTATGTGCTGAAATCATTGCAATAAAAGACAAAATTAAAAAATATTATTAGGCCCTAACAAAATGAAACACAATAAAGAAAAATTAAACACAGAGAAAAGAAAAATCACTACAAAAATGAGAAAATAATGATGCAGTTTGATAAAACCTTACCCTTGTGTAACATAACCGGTAGAAAACACTTCAGGCAAAACAGAATAGGACAGAAATTAAAAATGTTCAAGCAAAAAAGATCGAAAAGCAACTGCAATACATCTGTTTTGTTGGTAGTTACTTTATTAACCTCTCTAAATAGAGATCAGCATTAATTAAATGAAAATACAGAATATATTGAAGAACCAAACAATATTGAAATCAAACAATATTCAAACACTAACTGGCCTAACTTCTAAACATGACAGATTTATCCTATCAACAAAATGCTACAGCTTGAAGCAATCACTAATCTCATATGTGTAGGCTTTTTCTTTTTGTGTGTGATAGCTATAATAGGAAGTCCATCAAAAACAAAACCACAATATCTAACCATTCTCAAGCATGATCCTCAGACTTGATACTATGGAACAGAAAAACAACCATCTTCTGTGCAAAACAATACCAACCAAGTAAGTACAATTCACTTATTAAATCCAATTGGCAAAAACTGGAAAGAGGAGAGTGAGGAGAGAAGAGAATTTGAATAAAGCTCAAAACTTGAAAAAACTAACAATCTAAAAACACACACATGTGTACTCAAATCATCGCTGCTGAACTCTGACCTTTCCAAATAACCAACAGCAAACTCCAGCAATTGTTGCACAACTGCAACAACTATAGTGTCCGACTGCTCCACTGTTCAGCAATCACACCACCAAGAATAAAACAAATATAAAATATATTCACAATAACATGTACCAAAAATATTACACAACACAACAGTTCCTAAAAAGTAAAATAAGCAAAGTTATAATTATACAAATATGTGAAAAATAGGCTATGAAAAATGGATTATAAGGATTCATAGAATGAATCTATTGTAGCATATAGGTCTATTAGTACGTGGCGTTGTTTCAGACTGTTAGTCTAGCAGAAAACTGCATCGACTGAGTGCCAGCTGTCCAGCCAATATACAGTATAAGACCTCAATCACTACAATAGGTCCATTCTACGTCATCATAATCACAGTCTAAACCTTCAATAGATTCACGGTATTCTCCTAATTCTATCCTGTTCAATTTTCCAAATAACCAACAGCAAACTCCAGCAATTGTTGCACAACTGCAACAACTATAGCGTCCGACTGCTCCACTGTTCAGCAATCACACCACCAAGAATAAAACAAATATAAAATATATTCACAATAACATGTACCAAAAATATTACACAACACAACAGTTCCTAAAAAGTAAAATAAGCAAAGTTATAATTATACAAATATGTGAAAAATAGGCTATGAAAAATGGATTATAAGGATTCATAGAATGAATCTATTGTAGGATATAGGTCTATTAGTACGTGGCGTTGTTTCAGACTGTTAGTCTAGCAGAAAACTGCATCGACTAAGTGCCAGCTGTCCAGCCAATATACAGTATAAGACCTCAATCACTACGATAGGTCCATAACATAATGAACAATATATATATTCAGAAAATGACCGTAAAATAAAATAAATAAAGCAAAGCACTAATTAAGTTTTTGAAATCATGTGTTTTTTTAATTAAATAACAATTCTAGGGCAAAGAGACAGTTAATTAGCCACCGCTGACACCAATTAATCAAAGGAGATCGGTTTAAAGTCCAAGCTCCTAAACAAACACTAATAGTCAGCAAAGAGAAACCAACAAACAAAGAACTTAACCAAAGAAAAAGAAGAGAAAGTTATAATTATACAAATATGTGAAAAATAGGCTATGAAAAACGGATTATAAGGATTCATAGAATGAATCTATTGTAGCATAGAGGTCTATTAGTACGTGGCGTTGTTTCAGACTGTTAGTCTAGCAGAAAACTGCATCGACTGAGTGCCAGCTGTCCAGCCAATATACAGTATAAGACCTCAATCACTACGATAGGTCCACTCTACGTCATCATAATCACAGTCTAAACCTTCAATAGATTCAAGGTATTCTCCTAATTCTATCCTGTTCAATTTTCCAAATAACCAACAGCAAACTCCAGCAATTGTTGCACAACTGCAACAACTATAGCGTCCGACTGCTTCACTGTTCAGCAATCACACCACCAAGAATAAAAAAAATATAAAATATATTCACAATAACATGTACCAAAAATATTACACAACACAACAGTTCCTAAAAAGTAAAATAAGCAAAGTTATAATTATACAAATATGTGAAAAATAGGCTATGAAAAATGGATTATAAGGATTCATAGAATGAATCTATTGTAGCATATAGGTCTATTAGTACGTGGCGTTGTTTCAGACTGTTAGTCTAGCAGAAAACTGCATCGACTGAGTGCCAGCTGTCCAGCCAATATACAGTATGAGACCTCAATCACTACGATAGGTCCATAACATAATGAACAATATATATATTCAGAAAATGACCGTAAAATAAAATAAATAAAGCAAAGCACTAATTAAGTTTTTGAAATCATGTGTTTTTTTAATTAAATAACAATTCTAGGACAAAGAGACAGTTAATTAGCCAGCGCTGACACCAATTAATCAAAGGAGATCGGTTTAAAGTCCAAGCTCCTAAACAAACACTAATAGTCAGCAAAGAGAAACCAACGAACAAAGAACTTAACCAAAGAAAAAGAAGAGAAAGTTATAATTATACAAATATGTGAAAAATAGGCTATGGAAAATGGATTATAAGGATTCATAAAATGAATCTATTGTAGCATATAGGTCTATTAGTACGTGGCGTTGTTTCAGACTGTTAGTCTAGCAGAAAACTGCATCGACTGAGTGCCAGCTGTCCAGCCAATATACAGTATAAGACCTCAATCACTACGATAGGTCCATTCTACGTCATCATAATCACAGTCTAAAAAATGATAAAATAATAATCGTTTGTTTAAATGAAATTGTTTCTCCCTTAGACGAAACTCTAGTTATCACCTATGCATAGATAGTTAAATCAGCATACACCCTTCTCATCTAAATAAACAAACAAAGAATCCACCTGATAGAGATCTGGAAGCAGAAACGATAGCGAGACCTAACGAAACAACTGAATTGATCTGAGAATCAGTCCAAAATTGGAACCCTAAAGTCTTCTTCTTATTGTGATCAGTACTATGATCAACATCGTCAGATTTAATCATGGAAACAGCTTGATTAATGATGAGATAAAAGAGCTCGAGGCCATGCTTGACGGAATTATCAGAGCGAATTCTGAGAAAGAGATCGGCGGGAGTCAATTTCTCTTCGAAAACAGATAGATGAAGTACGGTCAGGTGGTCTGCCATAAGAGACACGGCAATGGCAAAAGAAAGTGATTAGATCAGTAATAAAATCAAATAAATACACACTTACACAGTCAGCACTAATAAAAAAAAACATACAAATATCATTTTATAATTAAGTATGAACCACTCGAGTGCTGTAAAATTTCTCGTAAAATTTACATCTATGTTTTGGTTAATACCGTAAAGCGTGTTTGTGTTTGTTTTTGCTGTTTTCTAATTTTTGTAAATATTAATTTTGTTGAGTGTGAAGAATGCATATTACATACCATCAAATCTCCACTTGTCTATTATGTAGCTGCCCAGCAAATCTAAATGCTTTTAAAATCTTTCCATGGTTTTACTGCTCCGATTAAAAAAAAAAAAATTCTATATTGTTTTCACATGTACTATATTTTCGAGCAATTTTTCGCACACCAGGAATCGATATAAATAACTAATAATTGGCAGATAGGACTATAAAATGGTCAGAAACTTAGTACTCTTTGACAGAACTGATTATGTCAATATGTTTATGTACAATTTCTATGATGCACTATACAAATGATATAAAGATTGGAAAAATTATTCTGTTTTTACAACAGAAAAATAATTCTTACTGCACCTCGAGAAGAGGTACAAAGGAAGAACAAAAAAAGTACTCAAGAAACACAATTTGTTACCTCGTACAACCTGCTGCAAAATGATTGAAGATGGTTTGTAAAGTTGCTTGGCTGATACTATATTCTGCTATACCCAGTTGATTTCTGATGTATGATATCAATGTAAGTTTTAATGAGAGATGTGAGAAAAGATAACTGAATTACACATTATTAATGAGTTCTTTACCTGTTTTGCTGGAGGTGTCCAAAAACATCTGCAAGCAAGAGACCACCTTGGTATGGCAACTGCAGTAAAATCATGGATCAGATGCAAGATGGATAAGCCTGACATGTGAATATTGATGAGTAAGCACACAGAATCTATATATACAGATTCACGCAACCAAAGCTTATGTGGTATAATAGAACTGCACAGTATTATAGAATAATATGTAAGGAGGCTGCACAAAAGTTGGATTCACTAACTGCATTCACTTAAAAGTTCGAAAACAAAGGAGGGTGGACAAAATAAGAGTCAATTTCCAAGTTTCTATCTCTGGATCCCTCTCAAAGCCTAGCTACTAAATAATAAGTAAAGAAAAATTAGAATCAGCAAAGAGAAACATGCATAGCATGAAAGGAAAAGAAAGATTAGCATTTAGCAGTGCAACAAACAACACGGAAAAAAAAACAATAGAATACAATTTTTGAGGAATATGCATTTCATATTTGCCAAGCGGAGGCAAAATTTTCTAAGAGTGTGTATGTCATGTTTATGAAGTTGAGTCCCAAGGGAAGACCGCTTCTGTCTCCTTCTGCACCTAATCAGAAACATTTTCTTTTTAAAGGAAAGGAGATTTGGAATTTTTCACACACAGTCAAGAAAACCAAGCTCTGATGACTAAAAACCATAAGCTCGAATATAGCACTTACCATGCCCTCCTTGCACTTGATAGTTGTAGCAGTAATTTCTGTTGTTCTTTCATCAAGGAATGTGAAAGTCTTTGTTAGCTTAGTGTTCTCAAAATAAGGATTGGCTTCAAACTGTATTAAGGACCCAATAACAGGATGGCTTTTAAACTGCAAAATTCAGAGGAAAAACAGATCTGATGAAATGACTGATTGATACGTTAAGCATGAGATGAAATAAAGTGATACTAACCACAATTCTCCACACGCAAGCAATGGATTTGATCTGGCATACACCCCCAAATTCTGGTATGTCGTCTATAGCCGAAGGACATTTTCGTTCATCATCTACAAAATGAACAACAACTTCCTCAATATTTCCCCCATCTCGAACAATTATCTAAACAGGACCACACAGGTCCAACTTGTAATTATAGACTCTATTCATCCTCTCATAAGTATGAACGTGAAGAGCAAAGAATCGATATTCCACAGCAAAGAATCAATATTCCACAGATACTGAAATCATAAGCTTTCTACAAACGCATCATTTCCAACAATGCAACAATCTTAAACAATGAATTGATGAATACCATCATTTACCTGAACTCATATAAAACCATTATGAAGTAGACATTGACAAAAAATAAAAATTTCCTGCAAGAAATGTACCTTGGTGTCCAGCATTATTGATAAAACCTTGTCATCAGATTCGGCATTGAATTCTTTTACCACATTTATAGTTTTCTGGTGTGAAGAATGATCTCCATGTGACATATTCAGGCGAGCTGCATTCATTCCAGCTTCTGCTAGTTTGGATATCATTTCGGGTGAGCTAGTAGAAGGGCCTATTGTACAGACTATTTTTGTTTTTCTTAAAGAATGTGAAGCTTTTCCTTTCTGCCCTGCAATCTGTCCAAACTTGAAATTTATCGGATCAACGGACAAACTTCATAAAAGAAGGGAAAGTCGAACTCATATAAAACCATTATCAAGTAGACATTGACAAAAAATAAAAATTTCCTGCAAGAAATGTACCTTGGTGTCCAGCATTATTGATAAAACCTTGTCATCAGATTGGGCATTGAATACTTTTACCACATTTATAGTTTTCTGGTCCGAAGAATGATCTCCATGTGACATATTCAGGCGACCTACATTCATTCCAGCTTCTGCTAGTTTCCATATCATTTCAGGTGAGCTAGTAGAAGGGCCTATTGTACAGACTATTTTCGTTTTTCTTAAAGAATGTGAAGCTTTTCCTTTCTGCCCTGCAATCTGGCTGCTACTCATGAACTTAACAGGAGCGTTGAGGTTATCCTAAACATTTAAATTCAGGTTTATTCCCTTTAGTACAGCCTGAACTGTTCAGCGTTTAGAGACTGCTTTCTGTGCTTCAGTTTTTCCACTGCTTAGTGGAGTTTCCGCTGGAGTTAAAGGAGATTGAATTGGCGCCTCAGGAGAATCACCTACCAATATCCTTGAACCTGAAATCCCCTAAAAAATGAGACAAAACGAATTACAAAAGCTTAACGAAGAAAAAAATTAGAAACGCAGATTCTGCAACAGAAACAAAATCTAAACATTTTACCAATAATGTATATCTGATCACCGTACCTATCATTTTTGTGAATATCCTGGTTCTTGTGCCAAGTCCATAATGCATATGTACAATTCAGAACCTGCATTCTGGACAGAAAAGCATAAATCTTCACAAATACTGATGTAAAAACTGTTAATACAGAAATCACTTTAAACAAATGTGCCATATTAAACTCAATTTCATATGGTCTCACCTGGTTACAGATAATCCAGAGATAAAGTATGAACAATTTTCAGGTTTTCTCTGACCTTTGGAATATTTGTTTGTGCAGGACAAATTAAAAGAGGTCACAGCATCATAGGCTTAGACTATACCTCAAGTATTCCATGCCCAATACTGCTTTCTCTGAAACCACTCCACTTCCAGAGACCTTTTTTCTAGAAATAAAACCAGCTTTGTGAGCTCTTCCTTTTATACTGTGGCCTATTTGGGGTCTTACTGCAGTCAGCAATCAGCTATTCGAAGGATTGGAGGCTAAGTTTGACAGAAATACTGTAAAAACCAAACACCTTAATGAATATTAGTGCCCTAATCAAAGCAGCAGAATGGGACTACATCAGAATTCCAAACAAAAAACCAAACAAAAAGCAACCAAGTCAAACAAAAAACCCAAGAGACCTGAGCAGATTCAAAACGGAAAAAAACAAAGCAATTTTAGAATGAACCAACATGGATCTTTCAATTGTTACAAAAGCAAAAGCAAAAAAACACTACGAAGAACTAACCACTATAACCGAAGACAAAGAAGAGGAAAATACAAAAAGCATGAAAATAACTCACCGGCGAAACCAACAAATCCCGTCGCTCCATCCTCTGAAAACCTAGGGTTTCCATGAACAGTCAGAGAAGCACAGAGAGAAAGACTCACAAAAAAACAGTTTTAACAAAGACAAAGAAGAGAAAAATACAAAAACGAAGGAGAAGACTCACCCGCAAAACTAAGAAATACCGTCGCTCCATCCCGGGAAAACCTAGGGTTTCCAGAAATCGCAACCATCCTACCCATACGCCGGCGACTCTGGAAGCAGCAAAGGAAAACCGGCTTGGCACAGATCCGTTGACGGTGAGCGATTCACTGAGAGCGGGTCATCATCTCCGGCAGACAAAGAGAGAGAGCAAGAGAGAAGATAGAGAGAAGGAAGAGAGGGAAACAACAAATGAAAACATACGCGTAAACGCGTCTGAAGATGTGAGGCGGCACAAAAGGCAAAAGGGAAAAAGCGGAAGGGCAAAATGGGACATTCATGTTCTGAGGGTAACATTGTCCGAAATTGGACAAAAATTCCCAATTCAGCCAAATTGAGGCAGGAGTTTTAATATATAGAGTAATTTCTGTTTTGAAATGGGCAATTTTCATTTCGAATTCGCCAAACTCTATAGTTACGACCTTCAACCAAACGACATACACGAGCTGCTCAACGGATGAATCTAATGGTGATGATTTGATACAGTACGGCTGTGGTCTCATGGCGTTGGGATGAACCTTCGTACATTAGAATGGGCAGGCACTTTATTCAAGTATAGTCCAACAAATTTTTATGGGACCCAATCATCTGAAATGGCCTACATGTGTTAATGAATAACTATTTTTTCATTTTTTTTTTTTATTTACAGAGTGTAAATTTCTATTAAAAATGGTGATTTTCATTTATTTTTTTTAGTGTGGAGGAAGATATTAACGATTTTTGAAAAAAGGGAGCTTTTTATCAAAGACGCATAAGTTCAAGACTTAAAATGATAAATAATCATTCCTTATTTAATTTAGGGTAAATAATTTTGTTAATTCCTTGGTTAATTTAATAGGTCAAATTAATTTTAAGTTAAATATATGTAATATATTATATGATATAATATATAAGTATACATATTGAATTAAAGTTTTATTTGAAATTAAATAAAAACCAAATAATTAAATGGGTTTAGGCTTGAGAAAAAGAAAGCCCACATGGAATGAATGTTGGCCGAAATTCATGGCATGAAGGATGAGTCATGCTCTTGACTTTAGGTTGCAAAGTTAGACTTTGCTTCTTATTGATATTGAAATGGTAAAGTGATGGCTCATGGTGTTGAGTCATGGTTTGACCATGAAGTAGCAAAGTTGGACTTTACCTCTTTGGTACTTATCTTCTTTCTTTTGGTAAGAAAAAAATAGTGAAAGTATTTTTTCATTTCATGTGAGCCGCCTTACTTCTCCTCTCTTCTCTTCTTAAAAAATCCAATCCGCTAGCGACAGCCGTTCGTGTATATGACGGTGTAGGAAGATTGTTTAGATTTCTACAGCCATCTTTTAAAGAGATATAACACGTGAATATCTAAACTTTCTCTTTATGGCTTTGGTTTTTTATTTTCACTTCACTATCAACGCGCACTTCTGCTTTTATCGGTTGATTTCCAATGACAAATACCAACACAACAGCAACCCATCATTTTAGTATATGGAATTGAGAATGCAAGTTGAAGAGTATTAAAACATCATTAAATTGGCACCGACATCACAACATGGTCAAAGATTGTATATTTATAATGTGCATATTCTTTTATTAATTGAGGCTGAAGCCAAAGTGTCAGAATAATGGAAACTAGGTTTGCGCTGAATGGAAGATTTCACAAAACAATCGAAGTCCAAAATGTTGAATAGACATAGCTCATTATGTGCATCTTTGAAAGAGTGGAGCATATCAACTGTTCAAGGCTTGAGGCTTGTATATCATGAATGATGAAGTGCCAGTATAATTGGATGCTAATGCCTTTCCAGCAGAGGTTGGTGGGGAGAATGCTAATTGAGATACTTCCAAATTCATTCCCGTGCAAAAACTTCTCCTGCATTCCCAGAAAATCATGTAAAGAATGCATATGTTGAAGGGTAATCATAAATAACAAACTCAGTACACCAAGGTATATAGAGAAATTTAAAATTGAAACGAACACAACTATAAATGGAACTAGCAAGCATACAGCAAATTTACCTTGCAGCATCAAGGAGTTTGCTTGCAATGCGTTTTCTTCTGTTTAAGGGAGTGACCCATATTGCTCGAATGCCGCAGATAGCAGGTGCAGTTTCCTCATAACAGACAACAGCTCCATTGTGATTCCCATCAAATGGCTCAAGAGAATTTACTGCTGAAACTTTCTTCATGACTTCCCTTTGCAAGATAATTTCCCCAAATCGAAGAGTGGTTGAGTTAGATTTTGAGTTGGTTTTGCTAATGTTTTCGGATCTTCTATCCACTGAAGATGGAACAACTTTGAACGCTTCTTTTATTGGTTCAGCAACTAAACAACCAGCAACTCTTTGGCAAGAAATAAACAGATACACCTATACACACAAAAATAATGAATAGTGTAGAGATTGAAATCAACAATTGTTCAACTTTTATAATTCCATCAATCAATAAGCAATCCGAAGTAATAAGACCTTGATAACAGAACAATTCCATATTCGAAGTATGCAAAATCCAATAATTTTTAGAGCCTACAAATTGGACCCGAGGACAAATGTGTTTACCTTACAAAGCTTATGAAAGATCCATCCACCTCCTAGCTCAATTTCCATCATCTTGAGAACCTCCTGAACCTGCCAAAAACAGTATCAGACTCAGATATCTGAACTGAAAGCTCAGGCATCAAATACCCAAAATTTCAAATAAAGAATCAAAAGACAAATTGAAACCTTTTTTTTCTGGGAAACAGGGTCGCTATCTTGCACCATTACAATACGCCCCCTTTCGTTGCAAGTCATGTGAATAAACCTTTCGCTCCGGCAACCCTATAAAATCAAAATCAAGAGCTTTACAATCATCAGAGCGGACCAATTAAGCACAACAGCAACACCAAAATATACCTTGAAGTGAACTCCTTCAGTATAATTCTTATGGAATGTTTTATGTTCCTTCTCATCTCCTTCTTCTCCCGGAGCATATTTAAGTCTGCATATATTACATGTACGAAGATTGAAATCAGATTGACCCAAGTCCAAATGGAACTGAGCATAACTTCTCTTCTTGTTTAGAACTTTCCCGGAACCAATCGATTCTGGTTTCGAAAGCTGATCCTTTGAAACAGGTTTGGCTAATGCATCAGTCGCTTGTCCTGCACTGGCTGCAACTCTCCTTTCTCTAAATTTTTTTCAGAAAAAAAACCCTAATTAGCTTTCACGTCAACCAATGAGAAAGCACTAACACGGCCACCCAATGAGAAAGCACTAACATACGAAAATCATAAACTAAATCAAGATTGTTACCGGTTATTATCTAATTTGGAAGCTCTGCGCTTGTAAGTATTGAAAAACTGATGTTTAGTATTTTGCCATAGCGCTAATTCATCGTGGGCATCAGCGTCTTCGCAGATGGAAGGTGTGGGTTGGTCAGATATTGTGGAAGAAGAAGAAAATGAGTTGAAGAAGGAGTTTATTTTGGGTTGCATTTGATCATCGACTCCCCCCTTTCTCTCTTTGGATCCCAGATTTCTCCAATGAGCTTTTCCTTTATGTAGTTTTTTTTGGGGCGAACTTGTATTTGAAATAATTGATTTCCCGCTTTCGTTTCCCTCTTCGTTATTCAATCGCATGAATTCTCCTTTTTGTAGCAATTAGTCGAAGCTGAGATCAGTAAAGTTTACATTTTAAAATAATATTAGTCAAAGCTAAGCTTTAGGAATTTTTTTAAATACTTTAATTAAACTTTTTGTTAATTTTTTATACTACCACGTGCTGCAAAAATGCGACATCGGCTTTGACGACGTGTTTTTCCTCAAATCTAATAACTCAAGTGATTCTATTGACTCAAAATTGATTTTGGTAATTTACACATAAATCTTCAATAATTGTTGGTACATTCAATTCCTTCATAAATACGAAGCTCAAAATGTCTGGCTTAAAAAAAAAAAAAAAAAAAAAACTCACATTTAGAGAGTTGAAAATAAAAAATAAATAATACATTTGGCACTTTCTTTCTCACTTGATGGTAAAATAAATCTAAAATAAGTGAATAGATTTATCAGTTCATAGAAACAAAATTTAGTTACACCACACCGTGTGTTTCTGAAAAAATGCTTGAATTGAATAGCATATTTCATCATAACTCAGGACCAAATAATTATTTTCTTTTCATACAGAAGCGACACAATAATTTAACTTTGACAGTCAAATGACCTCGTACTTAGTAATCTTACCAACTTCCACAAAATGGTGCACACTGAACTAGGATTATAGAGTCGCTATTTATATGAAGCATATTCAGTTAAAAACCGTAAGTAAACTACCTCTACATTTTTGCGGTTACGAGAGACATACCCGTCACTACAAATTTACAAGTAAATTTTGGAATTCTAGATTTATCAAAATTTGACTTCTTCATGAGATTCTCAATGCAAGTCAAAATAGCTCAACTTTACCAAAATTTTGAACAGCAATTTTCACTCTTTCCTATATGTACAACAAAACAAATGAAGAAAACATTTTCCCACAAATTCAAAATTGCGAACATGCATGTCATCTCATTCTTCAAAATTTGAGACATGGATGCCATTGAAAACTTTGTATTAATGGAATAAATAGCAAATCCCGTTACGCTAGTCACATCAGCTTGTTTTAGTCTTCAGTAGATCTAATGCTGCTTGTATTCTATGCCTCTCTCCAACACTAAGATTGCTTTCCTCTGACGACTGCAAATTCAATGAAAACAAATTACATAATATCCACATCACAATTAACTCACAGGCTTGGTACCCCTATAATTTTGAAAACATCATGCATTATGCTTGAGCAAAATTATACCTGTAAAGAGCATATGTGTTGCACAATGAGATCAATCTCGGCCCTTGATGAAGAAATAAATTGTTTAATCTTAGAATCACTATGCATCATCACTAGGACAGCAACAATAGCATTTATCCGACATAATTGGGCTGCGGTGCGATGGTTATCATTCCCAAACAAAAGAGAAGTGCAATCCACTACCAATGAACCCATCACCTTCAGTACAAGATTCATAAGGTTCAGGCTTCTATCAAACAAGAAAAAGCAAGGCAAAACATAATAACGCTGTTTTTGAAAAGCAATGGAACCCATGGCCTCATCAATCTCACGAACAGGCTGCAAAAGATAGAAACTAGTTTAACATTCAATCATGTAAAACTGATCAATAAAAAGCATGGAGAAATAAAACATAATCAATTTCGAACAATTCTTTTTTGGAAATAGACTTAAACTCCTATACGCAAGTTTGACACATATTTAAAAATCCACAAGGAGCATCTACTTCACCATCGTGATTTGCCATATACAATGAGAACGTAGAAATGAGATAAATACTGTCGATTTGGATATAGGGCATGTACCTAAGAACCTTACCAAAGTCTAAGTGACCGAAATATACATTAAAATAGCAAGGTTCATTAGCAGATTCGTGTTCTATCTATATATAAAATCATGCACCCCCACCACACCCCAACAAGAAGTGAAAATCTTTGGCCAACTAAAATCACCAAGTCAGCAGCTAACAGCAATAGATGCATAATGAATGTAGAAAAACACAAGTGTACATGATTCACTAGGATATGCTTGAGAGTGATTAGGATATTACAAAAATCACGATGACAGAAACTGCAATACCCTCTCTCATAGTTCAACAATATCAACTCCGAAAAGTCAAAAGACAACTGAAATAGCTTCAATGTGTAAACCTAATCACAAAAATCAGGATGACAGAAACAGCAATACCCTCTCCTCTCATAGTTCAACAATATCAACTCCAAAAAGTCAACAGACAATTGAAATAGCTTCAACTGTAAATGTCTAAAAGATTTGAAGATTTCTGGTCATCAGAAAATAGAATTTCCCAGATTGCATTAAGTTTTATTAAGCTTCATCCCATTGAAATGAGTTTACTTATCATCCAATCACAACTTGCAAAGCAGGACTAAGTGATGCTATAGCAACTCTAACAAGAGCATGAACGTTGTGAATCCCAACACACCAGATCAGAGGCAAACCACCCACAAAAAAAAAAAAAAGAAAGAAAGAAAGAAAGAAAGAAATAAAGAAAGAAAGAAAAGAACATGAATCGAGGCAATGGTAAAAAGGAAATGATATACTTACATGCATGACATCAATCAGATATTCAGCGAGAAAATTGCTCAAAGTGATAATGCTTTGTTCAGAAAGTCTTGTGGGTTTGGAGTCCAGAGTGACAAGCATTCTGAGCATAGCACAGGCATTGTCCACAGCCGGCTTTAATGACTGAAACACGAAAAATGAAATATTTGCAACTGATAAAAGTAAACTACAAGATTAAGAGCTTATGGAGCATCTTGTAAATAAAAACGGAAGGAACAAGAAAATTTAACTTACAATCTGTTCCATAACTACTTTCTCCAGAATCACAAAAACCAGAGAATTATCACCCATCTCTGACAGGCATGTGCAGAGAACACTAGTCAGTGACTTAAAAGTTCCAAGATTCAAGTTTTTAGTATCTTCCTCCGTAGCTGGGAAAATAAAATTTTCTGAGATTAATATACATTTCATATGGAAACTAGTTAAAATGATTCATCAAACTTGCTTGCCAAGGAAGAACTTGTATCTTACATGGAGGAACTCTGAAACAAGAAATCAAAGTAATAAAGAAGCTAATGTGATCAGAAACGTGAATATGGCCAGCCTTGTAGGATGAATGCAAAACCTCTATCATCCGAAACAATACAAATGCATCCAACTCATGACCTTCATTCACAGTGAAAAGAGATCAGAAAACAATAAATTCCAAGCTATTCAAAAATATAATGTTGTAACACCATACCCAAAAAAATAAATAAATAAAATCCAGCAAGAAGATACAATAATTATCATGTGCATTTACATTATACACTCATGGTTTTGTAGTTAGCTCCGAACCCAAAATTAGAAACCCAATGTTAATTGAATTGTTTATTTCCGTTATGATAGTTTGTTAAAAACCTCTACATCGAACCACATACAAGAACAGGACCACCACCAAATATACACATAACACCAAATGAAACCTACAATTTCAGAGGTTATAGCAGTAAATAGATACCTTTATATCAACCTTAAGGTAGAGGAGTTCACCACTGTTGAAATCAAGAAGATGGATTGATCTAAAACCATAAAAGAGATGGAGTCATTCAACCACCTCCACCTAGCCACATAGCATAGACACCTCCAACTTGAGGTTGGAGATTGCCACCTTAAGGTTGTGGATCAACCAACACATCCACCTTAATCTTGGACACCTCCATCTCATGGAGCATCACAAATAACTAACGGTGGAGAACCACTCTCAAGCATTCAGGTTCCTCTCACCAACTTTCATGCACAACAAACAACAAATATCTCTTGCCTACTATTACAATACCATATATACTTTGTCACTGCAACTTGGCATTTCATCATTTAGAAATAAAAGAGAGATATTCACGTTATTATTTCAAAGAATTAAGATTTGTAATCTGGGATTCAAGAACATATATTTTCATAAAATGTTCTCTTTTTTTTTTCCAAAACTTGCAACCAGAATCTGCTTTTGATTTGGGTAGAGGCCACGTCACGGTGCTTGTTCCTTCAGACACATAATACAAACTGAACAAAGAACAGGACACCAGATTGTCACAAAGTACACCCCAAACCTATAGGTGCCAAGCACAAAACCGCATGGTACTATTTTGTACCTTTTCCTATAATAAACACCCTATTGTGATTGGAGTGGAATAAGAAAGCTAATATACACCTAAACGAATAGAAAGTCAGTTTGTCACTACAAGGAAAATCTCGCCTGGATAAAAATACGTTTTTCATAATTGTTTATCATCTTAGTTATCAACAATAGTTCTTCATTTGATGTTTATTTAAATCATAAATACTACAAACATTTTAACCATCTACCAAGTAAAAAAAAATTGTATCTTAACAATACTATGTATAGCTCATAAGTGAAGACAAAGATGCCAAGATTCACAACTTTTGGATTCTTGCAATGCATACAGGAAGGTTTTCAACAACTCACAAGGACCAGAAAATGGACAAGAAATACTCACAGAGACAACAAGAGACAATTGACTTCAGCAAAAGTGAATCCAAGCGGGAAAAATAATAAAGACAACAGATAGCCAGTTCTTGACAATCCCTTGAAAGCTTTATGAAAGGACCATAGTATAGCTTTCCTGCTAGATGAAAACAGGCATGATGAGAAAACATCTAGCTGAGGTCAGATGGGCATCTAATCACTTGAAATTCATATTCACCTCCTTCGTATGAGCCATAAAACTTTTGCAGTGGGTGCTGCATTTTGTCATATTCCAAAGCTCGGAAAGAGTTCATAATAGAACATTGACCCAGTCGAAGCAGAAGATGCAGCAAAATCTACAAGAATGGTAGAAATAAAGTCACACATGTCTTGTGTGGTAATGCGGCAGATGATAATTGTAGGTTCAGAGAAAAATTGAATAATGGTTAAGCTGAATCATTGAATTTCAAGTTTTAACTAGTGAACCTACCTGGCAAGAGGATGAATGCCTCTCACCTAGAAGGGTCAACAACAGAGGCAGCTCCCTTATCCAAGCAATCTGATGGTTCCACAATTCTGAATCACTTTCGTCCGGATATAACATGCCCTCTCTCTGTGAATTTTAGAAAAGATAAAGAAGAATGGAGCAAAGATGGAAAGATTCAGCAAACTAGCAGCAAGGATTGCCAAACACAGCTACAAAGAACAAGAACTAACTTCCCAGGGGACAGGAATATGCCTTTCAAAGATTCAGGAGTTGAGCTTACAGGAAAAAGCATTTCTTCTATAGCAGAAAGACAAGCCAATTTTACTGGAGATTCGGGACTGAATTCAAGGAATGTCTTAGTAAATGCCTGCAATTATTTTATGACATGCGATCCATATTATTAGCATCAATGGTTGTTCAGGGAACCTCTCAATGTTTACAAAACAAGAAAAGTAGAAACAGGGACCATCAAATAAGATGATCGCATAGCAAAATTCATATCTGCAATTATGGGAATAATATATGATATATCAAGAACCTCTAGAAGCCGAGACCTCCAGTCAACCATCAGTTGTGCTATGAGTTTTGGGATAAACGGGATTAGCGTAAGTATCTGTTTTTCTCTAGCTATTCTGCCGGACTTTGTGTCACTGCAGATCTGCAAAGAAATATATTCAGGAGAGATGATAAACATACTAATTTACATGATAATCTCCTAATCATAAGGAAAGAAAGACTTTGCTTTATAACACATATAAATGGGTCAACAATTATTCCGAACACTATTTTTCCATCTTTAGTAAAACTTTAAAATTATTTAAAAGTAATCTTTTACCCATATACATATTCCCTAAACAATTTTTAAGTTGCTACAGAGTTCTATCAGTTTAACACTGTATTGAAAGCTCTCAAGAAGAGAATATACTAGAAGAATCATTTACAAGAAGGTTTACAAAATAGTTATTGTTTCTGAATGAAAATATTTTTTAAAAAAAAGTCCCATCTTCAGTGACTTCTTGCTTCTAGATGCAACTGACAATAATTCTGAAGATCTTCTGGCACAAAATAAATCTAAATCCGTTCAAGAAGGCATCAATTATAACATTTGCTAATTTATAGATCCAAGATGCAAGCTGTTTTATATTAAAGCTCTTTCTAAATTTCAGGAAAAAATGGTTCAAGAATCAAACCTTCCCAAGCAGTGCATATTCAAGAAATGCAAGAAATTTCTCTAGTAGATCAGCAGCAGGGCGTAACCGCTCATTTAAGTGAAAAAACGTTTCAGCTATCCTGATGTTCAAGGTAAAATATCTCTCACTATCCTGCCAAGCAATTAAAAAAGGGGTTAGGTCAAATACAAAAAAACATTTACAGAACTTTCTCATGATTAAAAAAGGAGGAAGCAAAGCAGCAAGTGGTGGAGAAAGAGAGTGAGAAAGAGCTACTTCATCTCAGTTGAGAAGAAATCACTTAGAAAAAAAAAAGTTAAGGGAGTAATTATTTTTTATGATACTAAGGTCTTACCTTTTCTGAAAGGTGATGCACTGGATTGACAGGAAATATAGCAAAAAGCTTCTTCAGTAATGCTGATGAGATGACTTGATCCCACATGGATGGATGTGAGTCTAGATAAACATTGTCAGTCCCAGAAACAAAATACCTAACTACAAGGTCAATGCTCTGAAGTAGGCTGACCATGCAATCAAATGACTGTCCATCCAACATTGGCAAACTATGAATTAATGGAATAAAGTCTTGGAAGCAATCAACTAAAATTGGAAGAAAGTCCTTTAGTTTGTTGATGATGACAGAAAAATCTACATAAACAAAGAGAATAAATGTAAGGTTTGGCAGATTGGTTTGCATTTTTTGCAGCATGACCCAAACAAAAGCAAAATGAACACATCACATGTTTTTTTTACATAAAGAATGCACTATCAGCTATGATAACCAAAGATCAAAAGATCTGTCAAGTAGAACTAGAAGGGATCTAAAATGAACTAATAAACACAGTAAACGAAAAGAAGCTAATGACACTACAAACTATGAATATATATCTAGATGATAATTAAAATATTTTTCATCAATGTAAAAGAAGGATGCCAGTGTAAACCACGTAAGTCTTGAAAAATAAGGTATGCATACCAGTAGATTCTGTAGCCATCCCAGGCTCAAACGCATGTAAGACTCCTAGCTGAGGGACTTCCTATCAAATCGAAGAAGATGTAATTAGAAAGTGACAAGAAAATTAAAAAGAAAAAGGCTTAAATTATTTTGTAATTGATACTTAAATGCACCTTCTCAAATGAATTAACTTCCATTCTTTTGGATGGCAACAAATTCAAGCAGCGTACCAAACCAGCAAGCACATTCTTGAGCTTGCCCTTATCTTCTAAATAGAACTGGTTCTTCCGCAGGATATCCCCATAATGTTGAAGAATCTGTTAAAAAATATCAAATGAAAGAAAATGATTTGCAAAAAATCACATCCTCTTAGGTGCATAAAAATATATCTGGACAAGACTTGAGGGTTTAGATATACATTTAATATTTTTAAGACTCTGATTATTCGCAAAGGTAATTTGATAACTCAGTGGTACTGGTACTACTTTTCCACAAACTGCAAGGAGAGAGATAGAGAAAAAGAAACCCTCACCTACCACACCAAACAAAATAACTTAATCCGCCAAGGAACCCAAGGAAATGTCCATCAAGCACCTATGGCAGTACATATGTGCTAACAGTACTTACCTAAGATTTATAAAACTAATGGTCCTTAGTCTCATAACTTCTTAATGGAGGTCTAACAAAAGAGATTTGACATCCGAGGTCAAAGCATTATAAAGCTCCACCATCCATTACATACATCAATAGTATGTTTTAATGTATTCGTTATGTTAAACGCATAAAAATAGATTCTCAAACAAAGCATTTAATCGAAAGTCTGAATAGCATGGGTCAAATGTAGATACCTTTTCAGAGTACAAGGAAAATGCAGGAGGATAATGCTGCACAACTAGATCAAAAAACTTAAAAGCCATAAGCCGAACTTCAATTGCTAATTGTGTCATTGCATTGAAAATGTAAACCATAATTAAAGAAATGAAAAGCCGTTGATCATCCTGGACAAGTAGAGGAAAGAAAATGTTAAAGCAACAAGTAAAATCTTTATAAGTAGTGGTATAACAACAACAGTACGACCCATCAGAATAATAGGACCAGCAAAAGAAAATGAAGCGTCAGATGCAATGGAGCGAAAAAGTATACTTGTGAGTACATGGAAAAAAAATTAACATATACTACAGAACACCATCTTGTCTTGAATTGATGTGATATTTAATAGCATACACATCATTCAAAATAAATGAAAAATTCATTCTCATTTCTCGTTTTATCATTTTTTTATGAGAGAAACTGAAACATACAATTAGCCTAAAGTCGGCTTGTAAGTGCACACTCTCAAGAAGAACTGATACCCAACATTCCAACAAATAGTTTTTAGATGCTTCATTTTGAAATATACACAGGAGAATTTTCTGCCAATAGACAGAAAAATTCACATTAAAAGAGAGAACTCGTTGGTTGGACCACCCCACTTTTAATATCATATAGAAATTCATATATTCATTAAGAGAAATATCCAAAACCCGCTGAAGTCTTCCAATGAAAGAGAAGAATGTTGATAGCAATAAGAACTAGCTTTACGGCTGCAGAAATGAAAGAAAATATATTCTAACATTTAACAGTTTTAAATCAAGTTGAAGCTGTGAGAATCAGGCATGAAACTTGTTCTTAATTTCTATGAGAATTCAAATATTGCAAAAGACATTATGCGTATTGATAGGTAATTAGGTACAAAAACACAGAGGACCATATTTGTCATTCTAAAGTATTCCAAATCCAAATAAGATTTCATAGAATACTTAAAAAAAATATATTATCTCGTGCACTGGGTGAAAATAAGAGAGAGACAATGGCATGAGTTAAGCCAAGATGAGAGTTACAATAACAGTGGCATGAGTTATGGCAAGATGAGAGTCAAAATAAAAGCACTAATACTGCCAAAGAACAAAAGGCTACCCACAAAACTCACAGTGCAATACTAAAGGATGTCACTATATATCTAAACTGTGTAAAATTAATCAACAATATAAGCTTTCAAGCCGTAAATGGAGATGAAAAATTACCTCTTTACAGCCAGGTAATATCACAGACTTAAAAAGTTGATACAGGGTTTCACGAACCATTTTATCATCATCACTGATTCGTTCACGTAGTTTTTCTATAACTTGATATCTATGCAATTTCAGCTCCTCTGGATGCCTAGCAAATAAATCCTTCATACCCAGCAACGCATCTTCAAAAGGAACGGAATAAAATAAGCCAAGACTATTTTCAAAGTTCGGCACTAAACACTGATTAACAGATAGAGGCTGTAAATTGAGAAAAATAAAATCATATGATATTAAAAATCAAATGAGATTAAAACTAACTCACTTTTACCAAAAAATAATAATAAAAAAAAAAAACTTCACAAAATAAAATTGAACAACTTTGAATTTCGATTAGCATAAATAAGTAACCGGAAAATTCGCAATCATATCCAAAGATGAACTTCACCAAAAGCCAACAAGATTTAATCTATATGAGTGGCGCTCCCAATCAATCACTAAAACTGATATGTGAAGTTCTGCCAATCTTCTTTTTTCCTACATTCTTTCAAAATATATATTAAATTACCAGGTCTCCATTCATAAGCTTAGACTCTTGAAGCTAGACAACACACTATTGCATTAACATGGTAGTCTGAAAACATACCTTTACGGACTTTTGGGCTGTAATGGGAAGTTTGTTGAAGAAGCTCTTTTAAAGTCAAACCCTTTTTGCTCAAAGCTAAACCTGCTTTCTCCGCAGCCAGACTCTGCTCAGGAAGAATAATTGCTGCTCATAACACATGCAAACGAGTTTTCCACAATCATATTACTTCAAAGAAAAACATTTAACAATGAACACAGCAGCACACAAGGGATCCAATCATCTCTCAGATATCACAAGCAAATGCATGAAACTCCTTCGAGCTTCATTCCTATAGATCCAAATCCACCTTCCATTCTTCCAGTGACTAATTAAAAGATTAAAAGAATATAAGACTTTGATATTCTTGTACCTTTGGATTTAATTTCAGTGTTTGTAGCATTCTTAGGCGGTGGCAATTTCCGGCCGAGCTTCCGCTTAATTTTCTACAAACAAAAAGAAAGCCAAAAAAAATTAAGAATAATACTATACCATGAAACTTAGAGCTTAGAGTGTGAATGAGTAACTAGTTTACTACCTTGAAATCAACACCTCGATTTTGCTGCTTCTTTGCGGAACCCTTACTCTTAGGCATTTTTCAGTATGACTACACAAAACAAATGCAGGGGATGGTTGCAGGAAGATATATGACGATTTACAAAAGAAGCATGTAAGAGAGAAAATATAATTAGGCGGCTTCCAGTAGGGATGAAGGGTTTCAAGTCAGTTAATTCGGCGGGGGGATTAGCGGGAATTCAAAACCCGTTAAAATTAGGGCAGAAAAAAACACCAGAAACAGTAGAAAAACCAATGTCATCCGGCAAGGCCACTGGTTTATAGTTGAACCAATTCGACCCGTTCAACACTGTACAAACTAGACCTGTTCATGGGTCGGGCTGGGCCGGGTTCGGGCCGGGCTACGTCGGGTTTGAGATAAAAATCTCTTGTCCAAGCCCAGCCCAGCCCGCACTAATTTTTCATCGGGCTCGGGCCGGGCTGGGTCGGGCAATTGAACCTCATTCCCAAGCCCAGCCCAACCGGCCCATCAAATAAATGTTTATATTTTTCTAATATAATTTATTTTAAACAAATTTAATTTATAAATAGTATTCATAGATAAATTTAATTTACAGACAGCATTCATAGGGAAATTATAATGGTCAAGATCTTCTATAAGTTTTTCAATGGTTCAGATTAAATATTTAGTATATAATTATATAAATAAAAATATAAAAGTATATATTATAAAATTATCCGGGCCGGGCCGGGCCAGTCATGGGTTTGATAGTTATTCCCAAGCCCAACCCATCGTTAACTCAGGCTTCTACGGGTTCGGACCGGGCCGGGCTTAAAGTAAAATATGTATGTCCAAGCCCAACCCAGAACGGGCGGGTTTGGACGGGCTTTGCGGGCCGTGGGTCGTTTGCACAGGTCTAGTACAAACTGGATTGTTTTTTGTTATGGACCAATAATTTAACTCACTACTTTATATGCATATAAAATATTGGATTATTATTTATCTTTATAATATAAAATAAATTATGAAAAATAAATTATACATTGTATTTGTATTTTACACTTTTATGCACATTTTAGTATAATTTTATTCTTATTTTATGGAAAAAATTACATTTCGAATCCAATTTCGGATCAAACCAAATAAAATTACAACATGGTGATTCCGATTTTGATTCCGTATCATTACGATTCCTATTCTGAAATTTAAACCAAAAGTCCCCTTAATAAATTACTCAAGCCACAAAAATAAAAAATATTACTCGAAAAAATATTAAAAAAAAATAGTTGAGAAGGACATAACAAAAATCAAATAAGTATAAGACACTAACAAGGTAGTGGCGTGCAAGGTGCGACAATAGCGGCAGTGCAAGCATTCAGGTGGGGACAACATTGGTGGGAGTAGTTTGATAATAGCCGCGGCGGTGGAAGCAGCCTGGTGGCAATAATGGATAACACAAGTCGCAATAAAAGAGTGAAGAAGGTAAAATATAAGGTCTTGAATAATTACTCAAGTTCATCTGTATTTATTATTATTATTATTTAGTTTTTAAGAAAAAACTGCATGGTGTTATTCATTTGGATTCAACATGAGGTCACGGCTAGTTTAGTAGTTCAACCGATTTTTCCAGTTGATTGATCATAATATCAGTTTAGAGTTTGAGTGGTTTTCAATAGTTGAACTGATTGAATCATTGGCAGATTTTTGGTCGAACTAACCGCTCTAATTCGGTTCTAATGACGCTAAAGAAACGATTTTTTATATTATTACTCGCTTAAAGTTGGAACTTTTGAGAACTAACGATGGGGTGGAATGAAGCGAGCCAAAGAGAAAAAAAGCTTGAATATTTAAATTGAATAATAAAGGCTCAGGAGGTCCAAACACACAACGGAAGGCTAGGGAATGTATATAAAGGAATAGTTACATAAATATCACAGGGACTCCAAAATAATACGGGGAAGTCACAGTACAAACTTAATTTTTAACATGTCAAGACTACTTATTTTTATCCTCATTATATCAATCAAGAGAACACTCATTCCTTAAGTTTCGGGATTAATTAACAAGTGAAAACATATATTAATTTATTTAATTAATTCTTTTTTTCTGAACAAATTTAATTAACTGTTATTAATAAAACTAGCACAATTCTTATCTAAGCCACGTTGATAAGAAAACTGAAAAAGTGGTTCTTACCTTTAAGTTATGGGTATACCATACTTAATATTTAATTAAGTTCTTTCTATTATATTTTAGTTCATTTTATTTGCTTTATATGTAAACTAAACAAATATGAAAAAAATGTGAAATAAAGTTTAAACTCTAAATTCTAAAATTCAAATTTTAGACCATAAAGCAAAATTATAAACCCTAAACCTTAACTCCTAAAATATGAACCTTAAATGCTAAAACATCAATCTTACATCCAAAATTATAAATCCTAAATCCTAACTCCTAGAATATAAACCATAAACCTTAAAATATAAACCCTAAACCCTAAAAAATTGCACACACGAATTATAAACCCTAAACCTAACTCCTAAAATACAAATCCTAAACCCTAAAACATAAATTCTAAACCCAAAATTAAGAACCCTAGTTCCTAACTTATAAAATATAAATTCATCTAAAACGGAAGTCCTAAACCCAAAATTGTTGATCCTAAAATTCTAAATCATGAAATATAAACTTTGAATTATGAAATATAAACTCTCAAACCTTAAAAAATAATTGCACACACCAATAAAAATAAAACCGTTAGAAGACAATGAAAAAGAAAGTAGGGAACGAAATTCTAACCAATGTTATTATCCAATTGAAATTCCTGGATTAATTTAAATTGAATATTAATTAACTATTATGGTAATTAGATTGAGAAAACAAGTATAGGAAGTTGAATAAATTGAAATAATAATAAGATAAAACCGGTTATTGATAGTTTTCATGACAGGGATGAATTAATCGTAAAATAAATAACTAATTTAGAGAAATACTACTTTTTCAATTATTATATCAAGAATACGTACTCCTCTTAATTTTTCAAAAATACTTTCAAAATTATAGTCAATTCTTGTTATACACTCCAAGTATTTTTCAATTACTTCCTCTTATTATCTATCTCATCTATTATTATTTAAACGTTATTTCTCCATTTATCTTTCAAACCGTTCACTTTTTCGACATTCCGCTTTAGCAAGTTCTTTTCGTTTCTTTTTTATCTTCGAATTGATATCCATATTGATAGCATGGAGCCCTAAAACTTACCGCGTGCGCCACACGGCTTGCTACCGAGTCCAATGAAGCCCTAGATCTTACCGCGTGCACCACACTGCTTGCTACCGCGTCAACACCCCACTGATTCACCCGGCCAGCAAGGAAGATAAGACCGGATCCTCTACAGAAAGGATCCCAGGAAACGCCGGCTCCAACAACTTGTGCCCTGGTTAGGTCTTCTATCTCGAAAAACAGGTGAGTTGATCTCTACTGTACACGTGTAAGGATATGATGTTATACCGGAACTAGGTGCCGCGACGACAAGAGCAGAGTGGATGCCACATAGGCAGTAACAGAGTGAGTGCCCCGGAGACAAGAGCAGGGTAAGTCTGCCACCCAAATATGCCAGAAGGGGGGACCAAAAAGTAGACCATACCCAGCCAATGAGAGTAGACCGTACATAACGGCCTGACAAAGCCACGCAGATCAAACTAGTATAAAAGGGGGAAATGAGAAACCCCACAGGTATCTTTTCAATCTCTCATCACATTCTCTATTCTGCTATCTTCTATTCCCCAAAATTTCTGACTTAAGCATTGGAGTGGACCCAAAGGTCACCCGGTCCTCATCTTTTCTCTTTTCCATGTATTCGGCCTTTTGACAGGACAAGACGGTTTCTCAGCCCTCTAAGACCGAGTGAAGTCAAACTTTTCCGAGAGCTATCACATATGTATATAATTTTTTTTTTCTCCTATCGTCAGTGTTACATCAAAAATGTATCAAAGATACATTTTTGTTTCTTTTCTGATACATTTTTAATACTTCTCTGATATATTTATGATACATTTTTTATACATTTTTTATCCATTTATGATACTTCTCTGATATATCTATACATTGATTTTATAACAATAAAAAAAATCAGTTTAGGTGATTTTCCACTACAGATAAAACATGCGGAATTAATACATAAAACACAGTAAGTAAAATATAAAAAATGTATCACAATTATATCAAAAATGTATTAAAAAATATCGACAAACAAACACTGATACAATATACTTTATTCTAATTTTTTTTATATATGGTTAGCTTTTATTTAGCCATCGTAACAACAGAAAAAACTAGTTTAGTTCGTCACTACAAAAAAAATCATTTTTGATACATTTATAATACAATTCTGATACATTTTCCAATACAATTTTGATACATTTATGAAAATCCGAAAAGAAAATCTTTAAAATGTATCAGAAATGTATTAGAATTATATTAAATATACATTTTTGATACTTATACGATACAGTTCTGATATATTTCTATTACTTTATGTATTGTGTTATGCATTAATTTCATAACAATAAAAAAAATCAGTTTAGGTAATTCCTTACTACAAATAAAACATGTGGAATTAATACATAAAACATATAACGTAAAGTATCAAAAATGTATCAAAATTATATCAGAGAATATTGATAAACAAACATTGATACCATATACTTTATTCTATATTTTTTTCTATGGTTAACATTTATATAGCCTTTGTAACAATAAAAAAAATCAGTTTAGTTCCTCATTACAGATAAAATCATTTTTTATACAATTCTGATACATTTATGATATCTTTGATACAATTCTGATACATTTCTGGAAATCTGAAAAAAAAAATTCTAAAAAAATATATACATATGGATCTTGTTTTGAAGAGAAAAAAAAAAGATGATAAAAACATTCTAAAGTGGTGTGGAAAAAAAATTAACTGATTAAAAGATAAATGACAAAATTAAGATTAAAAATATAAAAGAGGAAAGAGAATCGCATGGTGGAAAAAAAGTGAGTAAAAACAAAATTTATAATTAAATAGGCATATTTCAAAGAATAGTAAAATATATGCACGAAAGAAAAGTCAAAATTGAAGTATTTTTTATAATTTATCTAAAATAAATGTAAGACGTGTGGTTTGACGTTAATACGTCTTGTAGAAATCTTGCAAGGTCAAGTAAGATTTTAGCTGGCTTCTATTCGGCTAAGCCCATTTGTAGGAGTTGACCATGCCTGTAAGGAGTGAGATGCCAAAGGGGTTAGAGTAAAAGTGAAGTTATAACAAAGTATTCGCAAAGGTGAAAAAATTGGAAATTATTTTATTATTCTTCTAGAATGAGAGTTAAAAATAGAAAAATATATGAGAATTTTTTTTTTAATAATTTCCATTCTTAAATTGAGGATGTAATATTTATTCTAACATAAATTTAAACTATGGATTTTCTAATTGGAAAGAGATGGCTTGATATTATCGCTGGATTAACATATATGAAACATAAACTTGAAATTTTCATAATCATAAATTAATACTCTGATACTAAATAAGATTAACTTGAGTTTTACGTTGGATTAGCTAGACCTTGAACAAGTTCAAACTTATTAATTAGGTATAAGTTTTTCCAAATCACAAACACTTATAAACAAAATACAAATTTAATTTAAAAAGAAAGTCAAATTTAAATTTGATATAAAAAAATAGGTAAAATTTATAAATTACATACATAAAATTGGTGAGTGTTTACAATTAAAAACAATTCGCTAAGCAATAACGATGGATTCCTTAACAATCTTTTAAGAAATATAAAAACAAGGGTAGACTGCAAAAAAAAAAAACCCTGTGGTTTCATTTTTTTTTGCAAATAAAGGACTGTAGTTTTTTTTGTTTAAAAAAAAGATTGTGTTTTAAAATGTTAACAAAAAAGGATAACTAAAATTAAATCATGACATTACATAGGGTATTCTTGTTCATTTTGAACTCAAAATTTTCAAGTTGGTTAATAAAAATACAATACACATGAATGATAAATTTTGAAAATTTTTGAAAAGCGCAAATATTTTTATAAATTAAATAATGATAATAGATTTAAAAAAAATCATAACAAATTGAAAAATCTTTGAAAAATATTCAAATTTTGATGTAAAATTCTTAAATAATATACATAAATTATTGGTATGTTAAATAACTAAAAATACCTTCCGCTATATCATCATTTTTAACGGAAAAATGTTAGTTTTCATTTTTTTGTTAACATTTTAAAACACAATCCTCTTTTTTAAACAAAAAAAACCACAGTCTTTTATTTGCAAAAAAGTAAAACCACGGGTTTTTTTTTTTTTTTTTTTTTTTTTGTAATTTGCCCTAAAAAAAAACTCTAGCAAGTGTTATTGATATACTTATAAATAGTTATAATGTATTTATTTATATTGTATAAATAACAGTTAAGTAAAAGTAATTAATGAGTAATACCTCGCAATCAAGCACAATTCAAAGGTATATTACAAATTAAATTTTCACTAACGAATACAATAGTATTAAAATGTATAATTTTCAAGAAAAAAAAAAAGCACAGTTTTTCAGATCTATTTTATTTTTATTTGAGTAAATGGATAATAAAATTATATGCCCACGGAGCACAACTAGTTAATGTAATTATTACGATTAAGGTAAACAATTTATTAATTGTTATAGTTTTATATATTATACTAATTAATATTTGTATTTTTAAAACTAATTAGATATTTGTTAAGTTTTTTGTTTTAATCAACTGTTGAGTCTTTTTATTGAATCAATTGTCAAATTGAAGTAAATAATAATAAAATTACCCTTAATCTTATTTTATGATGTTAAAACTTAAAACATGTTATTTCTTCTATTTTATATATATTTTTATATATATAATCATAGTCTTTCTAATATTGATTAATATATTTATTTATTAACTTTCTTTTATATAATCTAGAATTTTAATTTGTCAATGTATATGTTTTGTTAGAAAATAATTTGAGTAAAAAGTTATGAGTAGAATTATAAAAAAATTATATAACACATATCAACTTTTTATTTTTAATATATATTATAAATAATATTAATAATATTTTTTTATCAATATTCATAATAATATTTATTATATGTTGTATTATATAAAATTAGTAAAAATAATAATATAACATAAATTAGATAATTAATAATAAATTAGTGTTTATTTTTATAACCAATATTATAAGTATATAAATGTTTGTATATATATATGTTCAAAAGTCAAAATATAAAATTTAGCGTTATGTATTCAGTCAGGATGTGTCGTACAGGTGAAGCAGAGGCCGGAGTCGTATGGTGGTAGTAGCAGCGGTGCGGCGGCATTGATCTGAATTAGAAAAGACCAAATACCTAAACTTTATTATAATTAAATCCATACAAGCGGGAACCCAATTCAGGATCTCAACTAAGAATCTAAATCAGTGTGCAAGAGTCAATTAATAATCCTCATGGGGACGAAACTCAATCCTCTAATGCTGCTTCAGCAGCAGCAGGAGCCTACGCCGGTGGCGAACCAGAATTCAAACCAGGCTTCACCCGCTGATGCGCCGCCCAAGCAGGTAGCGATGGCGATGGACAGGCTGGGACAAGCAGCTCGCCTCATTGCGGAAGTTAGGCTTGGCGCTGACCGCATCCTTGAAGCTATGTTCATTGCGGCGCAGCCTCACCAGAGCAACAAGCCATTGCAGTTATTCGTAAAAGAAGATGCCGCCATGCGCCAGCACCTCCAAGAGCTCCGATCAGTTGGTACTTTAAATAGTCATTTTCCCTGTTATTTTAGGGTTTTAGGCAGTAATGGTTAAATAGCAATTGAAGATGACAAAGTTAAATACTTTACTCTTTTTTCTTCTTTATGTGAAATTAAGTTTGAGGCTCCTGTTTTCTTTGTGATTCAACCTTTTTCCGGTTGTTTTCATGATTTAGATGCTATCATTCATAAATTTTGAATCTTTTTAATTTTGCTAGGAAGGCAGCTAGAAGAATCTGGGGTTCTCAATGATTCTTTAAGGTCTCGAAGTAATTCTTGGGGTCTGCACATGCCCTTGGTGTGTCCAGATGGTGCAGTCGTTGCATATGCTTGGAAACGGCAACTTGCTGGCCAGGCTGGTGCATCAGCAGTTGACAGAACCAGGTTGGTTTGGAGCTTTTTGATGTTGTTATGCCTAATTTCTATGCCAATTCTATTTTCTATTTGATTGTTGTTCCTATACATGAAATGAGGTTCGAGCCTTCTAATGCAAGCTATGTGAATTCCACTATCATTCCTCATGGAGGTTTGTGTTTACCAAAAAAGAAATGGTTGATGTGCATAGAATGATTCTCTCTGTTAGGATTTTTATGTTGAGAATACCATCAATCTGTTAAGCATCATCTCAGCATGTATTGTCTTGTGATAGTGCCATTTTCTGTTATATAATTATGTCTTTTTATAAACATTTTCAGATTAGCTCTTAAGGCCTTCACGGATCAGAAGAAGCGATTCTTTCCTCACCTGGATGACGGGCTAGATGGTCAAAGTGCAGATGTCTCAAAGAAACATTGCAGTTCCCAAGTTCCGCAACCAAGTCTTCAAGAAGATCTTAGTGATTGCAAATCTCTGTCAGATATCCTAATGCGTTTAGAGAAAGAAATGCCAAATTTCAAAATTTCAACTTATGAACGACTAGATTGGTTGAAACGAGCTTCATCGCTGCCAAGTTCAGCAAATGAGAATCTCATTGAAACCTCGAAAGAGCATACTTTTCACTCTTTAAATAAACTAAGGACCGGGTCACAGGGGGGCGTTATCACTGATAAGGCTACTGTAATTGAAGTGCTGTTTCCATCTGTCTTCAGAGTTGTAGTGTCATTGCATCCTGCTGGTTCTATTGACCCAGATGCAGTAGCTTTCTTTTCTCCAGATGAGGTAATTTTGATTGTTAGATGTGCATTATTCTGGATTCTAGTCTTTTAGTGGTATGATTGGTTCGCACTAGCTCATGTTTGACCATATTCTGACTGTTATAGGAACTTCACTTTGTCACAAGCATACTGAGGAATTGTGATTTTATACACACACGCACACATATATGTGTTTGCGTATGTGTGTGTGTGTGTGTATATATATATATATGTGTTTATAGTTATAAGTTCTGTTGTTTATTGCTGAGGCAAATTGCATATTGACTAGTATTTGCAACATTATTAAACATTTGATGCTGATTGACCAAGTTTAATCTGTCCGGTTCTAGCTCCAATTCTAGTTAATGGATCTTGATTGTTCCCCATGGTTACACTTATAAGCTACAATTTGTCTTGGAAAACGAACAAGTAGCTAAGTTTTCATTTAAATCAGCTTCATAAATTACAATTGCATATCTTAATAATTAGGAAGTGATTTTTCAGACATTCATTTCTAAAATCACTATTCTGCACCGTGTTATAATGATGAATAAAAGATGCTATACTCTTGATACTAGTGGTTGCAATTCCCTGTTGAAATGTTCGACGTCTAGCAGGGCAATAGCTATCAAATTGTAATTGCAAAGGCATCTCAATAGAGAGGTTCATATGGTTACAGTTTTAGCAAAAATACTAGGCAGGGCTTTATAGCATCCAAGGTTTAGGCAGGTAAAAATTTGTCAAGCTTGTTTTTTATCTGAGCTCAGTTAAGCTTTTCAAATACAGTTTGCAATGTTTTGTTGCGGCCCCACAGATTTGTGAGGCTAGATCTTTAATTTAACTAGGAACTGATACTAGATTCTTGCTTACATAATTATTTTGTAGCATACCACCATGTAGCTTGCATAAATATATTTCCGGTATTCCTTTCATATGAAGCGTATACATATATATTGATGTTTATAACTTTTCATTCAGTTGTTATGCTTTTTCCACTTTCTTTTGTTGCCTGGTTTGTACTCCATGTAATATCTACTTTTTTTTCCCATTTCCTTCCCCTCTTTATTCTGATGTGTATTATAGCTGTATTTAGCTGAGAAATTAGTCATCTTTTATACTACTCAACAGGGAGGCAGCTACATACATGCAAGAGGACTTTCAGTGCATCATGTATTTAGACATATCACGGTAACCATGCTTGTTTCTAATCTATTTATCGTTTGAGCTGGTAGAGGAGTTTGAACATTTCATTTATAGCTATCTTCTTCTAATCCTTCTGCAGGAGTATGCTGCAATGGCCCTCCAGCATTTTATTAGTACCAAGACCGAAACAGCTCTATATGTTCTTTTGGTACGACCCGAAATTCATAAATTTTTGGTTTGATTTGGTTGTTCATATTTTGTAAGGTGTAGTGGTAGCTCACTCTACAAGACATTTATATTGTTCTTTTCCATGCTTTTTGTTTTATGTAGCACTGGATATGCAGCTACCAAACACTGTTTACCAAAGTTTGCAGGTAAATGTCTCTTCATTTGCATTAATGTTTTTATGAAATTGCTCTGGGTTATGAAATCTTTAGTTGTTGCTGCAGTAAGTGTGGGCGGCTACTGGCAATGGACCGAAAATTGTCATTATTGCTACCTCCAGTTCATCGACCTTACCGGAATTTTTCTCCTCCAAAAGTTTCCTCAATCCAGCCCATTTCCTCTACCAAGGACCAAGTTTCAGGGGCTTATCATATCGGTTGCTTTTCTGAGGATTTGTAGTTTCTCATTTTATCTGACATAAGAAAGTAGAAAGGTATGATGTAAGATATGTTCTGTTAGCTTAAGCAGCAGTAAAAATGTGCACTTTTCTGATACATGTGAAAGGTTTAATTTGTCTTGTACCATAGAAATTGAATAATGACATTTGATAACCTTGGGAAGCCTACTTATTGTCATTTCAAGACAATATGTTCTTTTGGAAATTTGCATCTTTAGTGCACTGAAGCTGCTTTTGGAATTTCTATTATTTTCTCAATTATCATACTGTATATGCTGGCTGAAAACTGCAAAGGGAATCTCGTGGAAATAGTTGATACAAAAGTAAGATTCTCATTGTATATTTCTTGCTCCAATTAGCCAAGAGCAGAATTTTAACGTTCAAATTTCCAAGGCCTAACCCTCGCACTAGAGATATTTTCCCCACAAATGAAGAGTGAAGACTACAAAATCTGTGTATAAATCCCAAAGGCTTAACAATCTCAGCTTTCTCAATTTGTCTGTCATGTTAGTGCGTTTGATAGGTGAGATTAGAAGAAGCATATATCATTCCCTTATCCAAATGGGACCAAACTCTCTTCCAGCTGTCCTAAATGGGCAAGAACAAATCACCACATGGGCAAAGCATTATTAATATAGTAGAAGAGAAAATTCATTCAAGTGAGTCATACCTGTTCTGTTAAATATGTAACTGCAGTTGCTGTGACAACTAAATGGGTGAATAAGACCTCCACTTCCCCAATAAGAATCAGACTGTCCCATAATTTTGGGGCTTCTTCTGCTTTGTTTTTTTGGGCAACCTCGATGGCTCTTATTGCCAACTTGGCACCTGTATGGATTTATGTCCAAATCAATTTTTCACTGCCCCACCAATTTGGACGGATATACCAGTTGGTGGGTCCCATGAAAAGAGCATGTTTCTGTTTTCCTCATTACATTAATATCAGAATCATAAACGGTTTAGTTGTCAATCTTGAAACACACGCCGAACGTGAAATTAGTTATGCCACTTATTCATTAGTATTACTTTCAATTCAACAAGTACTTAATAGAAACTCAATAGTTTTCAACCTCTAAAAAAATGGCTATGAAGAGGCTATTATGTGTTTCCTTTATTCAGTGCCAAGAAAACAGCTAGTCAGTTACTGTTTCGATCAATAAGCATACGAGCAAATAATATATTTAGCGAAGTGCAACATTGAAAATACCATTGATTAAAACACAAATGAGTAGGGCAAAGAAACAAAGGCAAAATGCCACACTCCATGGACACTTTTTCTGAAACTCGTGAAAAGGAATAGGAATCAAGAAATAAACTACACCAAGTTCACAATCATCGTTTTCCTCTATCTACATCACCAATTTAACAAAACTCTCACAAAAAGAAGAAAAAAAAAACCTAAATGGGATCTTTTTTGATATCCGGAATGCACGTTTCATCATAATTGCATTGACAATACAACATATTAACATCAATTTTAAGCCAAGACAATACCACAAACTATCTACAGCTACCAAAAGAACCCTTGTTGAAGAAAGGAAAAGAAAAACCTTTTTCTTTCACCGACCATCCACCGAGGTAAAAGACTCTGCAAATCCAGCAGGCCTTGCTGGGATACTACCTTTGCTGTCTTCTAGGTCCACATAACTGAAGTCTTTCCCCTCTGCTTCTTGCCAGCCCTTCACCATCTGGTTAAGCGGAAGGCTATAATCGATGCCACAATATTCTTCTGTATCGTCGTTCAAAGGTTTCCATTTTTCAACAAGCGGTGCTAGTACATTCACAGCATGGCTCATGTCCGGCCTTTGGTTGGGTTCTCTTGCTGTGCAATGTCCAGCCAATTCAGCAATGGTGGAGATACTATCAAATGCTTCTTCTTTCACATCAAGGGTAGGGTCAATTGCAGCCTTGAGTTTTTGTTCATCAGATTTGATACGCCAGAACCATGCAGCCAAGTACTGACTTTCCTCCGGCCTGTCCTCGTCAAGCGCCATCAACCCAGTCAAAAGCTCCATTAGTACAACTCCAAAGCTGAACACATCAGCCTTTGTAGTAATTTTTCCAGTCACTATTAAAAGTGGCACAAAGAAGTTAGAGTCAATAGCATAATAGAATAGCAGAAGAAGAAAAGAATAAGCTTCATTCGTGCTAAAATAAAATTGCAGATGTTAACAGAATTTCAATTGGCTATCAGATCTATATATCCTAAAATGGGCATGAAGTTCTTCACCGTAATCAAAATTGATTCTTCTAACATAATTTCCAACAAAATGGGAAGAGCAAAAAGATTTCAATCAAGTGACCAAAGATTTGAGAATAAGATGCTTACCAGCATATTCTGGAGCCAAGTAACCAAAAGTTCCAGCAAGCCTGGTTACCACAGATTTTTTTTCTCCATCAGGGGCAAGTTTGACCAATCCAAAATCTGAAACTTTTGCCCTGAAATCATCACCAAGCAAGATATTTGATGATTTAAGATCTCTGTGAATGAAGCTTTTGTGAGCAAGAGTGTGAAGATACTCCATTCCTCTAGCAACATCCAATGCAATATTTAGCCTCCTCTTCCAAGAAAGCGGCTCCAACTTCAAGCTTTTCCAGTGGAAAAGATGCCTGCTGAGAGCTCCTTGAGGCATATACTCATAAACAAGAATTCTCTCATTGCCTTCGATTGAATACCCTAAAAGTGATACTAAATGCCGATGACGAACCTTTGAAAGCACAGCAATCTCAGCTTGAAATTCATCCAAGGCTTTGCTGCTAATGACACCAGACTCCATTCTTTTTACTGCTATATTTGTTCCGTCATCAAGCTCCCCTTTATAAACCACTCCAAATCCACCACGGCCTAGCTCATTCTCTGGGGCGAAATTCTTGGTGACATTTCGAAGAACTTGAACTGATATGATCAGATTACCTGCTTCAATGACATGAGACTCACCAATCCCACTACTATTTCTGCTTGCAGAACCACTACCAGTTATGGAAGAGCTTCCATTACCAGGATTCGCAACAACAACCTTGATTGTATTGTCTGAATCAGAAGGATCTCTTGGATGAATGACTAATGAAGTAGGAGCCAGGATGGTCTCTTTCTTCTTTTTACAATAATAAATGGATAAAGGAATGATCAGCATAGCAACAACTGCAACACTTGCAACTGGAGCTACAATTGCAACTAGAGTGGACATCTTTGGACTTCTTTGTTTAGCTGGTCTCTCAGGGGAATCACCGGAAGTAGGATCTGAAGATGGATTGTTGGGTGAGTTTGGAGTTCCAGATGAAGAATTGTTATCTGGAGACGGTGCTGATGCTGGCGCTGGCTTGGACTTACCACCAGTTAACAAAGGATTCCCAACAATATTAACATTAACAGTGGTGGAAAATTTTGGGAATGGAGGGGAAATGTTGTTGTCACTAAGATCCAGAATTTTCAAAGAAGTTAAGTTAGTCCAATTTGTTGGAACTTGACCAGTAAGAAAATTACCCCCAAGTTTAATTTGATGAACAGAATCTAGCTTTGCAATTGAAGGACTCAAAGTGCCAGTAAGATTAGAATTAGGTAAAGCAATAGAATAAACCTTACTTGACTCACATGTGACCCCCCTCCAAGATGAACATGGATCATTTCCAACCCATGAAGAAGTAAGTTTTGGAGGATAATTCAACCCGTCAAGAAACTCCAGAAGTGCCATAACTTCTGAGGCACAAGGAGCTCCTGCAGTTGATTGACAAAAGGGATTTGAAGCACAAATAACTTTAGCTGCTTTAAACTTAGGAATTGGACCCATTAGTTGATTATTGTTCAAATCTAAATGCTCTAGTGCCATATTTGCCAAACTCTCAGGAACTAATCCAACCAATTTGTTACCATTAAGATTAAGATCTTTCAAAAGAGTCAAACTACCAATATTCTCAGGAATTTTACCTGTGAACTGATTCCCATGAAGCCATAGAACACTTACTGATTCCATAGTTGCCACCACATCAATAGTACCATTTAAACCACCACCATTTTGATCATTCAACCATAAATTGTTTAAAGACATGCCTCCTTTAAAGCTAGCCGGAATTTCACCGGACAAATTATTCCTTGAAAGTCTCAGGTTCCGCAGAGACACCAAGCTCCCTAAAAAATCAGGCAAAGGACCAACCAAATTGCAGGACACACAAGAAAGATTGGCCAATTGTGAAGAATCTTGCAAGGCCTGAGGGAATACCCACCCAGTAGTGGCATTAAAAGGGTTATCATCCAATGCTATAACTTGCAAATTTGTTAAACCATCAAAAAAATCAGATGGAATAGAATTGAAGAGATTGTAATCCAAATAAGCATACTGTAGTTTGGATAATCCACTAAATGAAGGCAAAGGCCCGGTGAATTGATTCCTCTGCAGGCCTACGTTTTCAAGCATGATTAGCTGGTTGAGATTTGGGGGCAAAGTACCTTTCAAGCTCATATTTTGAACCTGAATCTGAGTTACCCTTGAATTAGAACAGTGAACATGTTTCCACAATTGGCCACATGGATCCTCACCGGTCGCCGGCCACTCCAACAGTTCTGGATTTTCTAACCCGTCTCTGAATGCTTTGAGAATTGCAAAATCACTCGGATTTGTTTCACTACAGACCGAAGCAACAAGATAAAGAACCGCCGCAACAAGTTTTATGTAGCTATTACTCATGGCAGTAGATCTGTACAGTTGCATTTCTCTTCATATCAAATCAAACACCACTCTAATCAGGAAAGAATGATAAACGGATGTCCATTTAAGCATCAATGGATCATTTAAGAAATACCCATCTCAAATCTTGCGTGGAAGTAGCCAAATAAAGGGGGAAGAAGCAAAACAAATCAAAATTCAGACTGCATTGAGTCTGAAGTCTGAATACAGAGCTTCTTGGCACCAGCAATGGCTAATGGAGAAGAAAACAAATATTTAGAGAAGTGATCTGCACGTCGAAAAAATTGGAGTGGAGCATTAAATTGAGCAGCTTAGAAGATAGAAATGTGGAGAATTTGAGACCAAAATCCAAAAAAAATAAAAGTAAATTAATTAATGGGACAATATATTACTAAAATCATGATTAGATTTATTTCTCATTAACTATAAAGGGTATTTTTGTCTTTCGCATAAAAAGTTTAAGATTAAGAAAGCAGACAAGTAGAGCGACAAGAAAGTGGCAAGTATTATTAGCTTTATATTAAAGAAAATTAAAAATGAATAACATATACTTGTTGATTAATTACTGGATTAATCTTTATATAAATATGTAATAGTAATGCAACCGAGGGGCAGCGTCATGGGTATAACTGGGCCGTCGCCCCCAGCTGCATAAAAAAATCCTAGTAAGAATATTTATCAGCGATATAAGGCTACTGCAAGGGGAACACGAGTTTTCCATTCCCGCAATTGACTCCTATCTCATCATTCATACAAGCATCCAATTTGCTTGCCTCAAAGAGCTAACGATATATGCTAAATTGTAAAAAAAAAAAAAAAAGTGTTTACAAATTTAATTTCTAGTAACATATTATTATATTCGAGAATAAATGAACGAAGAGTATTCTAAGTTAAATGATGTATCGAGAATTAAAATTAAAAAATGTCTCGGGGTAGCTTTTTTTCCTATTTTCTGAGCTTTATAATGATGTTTTGGATGAGTAACCTATGAAAACTAAATAGTTGTTGGTGAATCTGTTGCGTGAATCAATATAGAATCAAAATTTAAGGGTTAATTAAATAAATATAGGGTTAAAAAAATTACTTATTTTCTTGTCATTATATACGTAGAAAGAAAATCAAAATTACAAAAATTCCTTAACATGCAACACCACACCAAGATTCCCATAATGATGCATGTATGCACATCTATGTTGCCAGTATACATGGTAGATCCATCCATCACCATAAATAACTTATCATTAAATAATTTGTATAGATAATTGAACAATTGATGTGAATCATAAGATATGTATGGTCACCTTTCGAACAAACAAACCGCATCATGTGCATGGTACGTAGGTTGGTAGTTCCCTAACTTCCCTGCTGAATACATTTATACTACAATTATATCTTAATAAATTGTGGCTTAGCATTTCTTGAAAATTAATTAAACAAAAGGGTATTGCTTACCGTGCGTATATGGTGACATTAAAATGTTACATTCTCAAATGTCAATTGATAAAATTCTTCTTTTTTTTTTTTATTTACAGAAAAATGTCAATAACATTCATCATATAAAATTAGAGGGGAAAAAATACTAGAAATAGTTATCCAATTTCTATAATTTTAGGAAAGGAAAATAAAACTATGTGATATTTTATGTATTTTATAAATAAATATTATATTTAATAAAAAATAAGCTCTTTTCGTTTCTCTCTTTATATATAGAAGTAGGTGAAAATTGGAGTGATGTACATTTAAACTCCACTTCTAGACGATATTGCCATTTATAATCATCATTCCGTTGTTAATCGTGTCTCTTATAGTATATTTCAAATTTTTGATGATGAATTGACAACTAAAATTATATAATTATATGCTTCATTTATTTTATAGAAAATATTTTTTCGCAAAGTATTTTTCTCGATTTATGATGTTTGTGACGCAAAAGGAAATTGAGTGAAAGGAAAATAATTTTCTGGTCAATAGAATGTCTCTTATAAACAAGGAAAAATAACTTTAACTTCTACAAAAGAGAAATTATTTTTCAAGAGAGAAAAAAAAAATCATATTTTTTTTTAATTTTTCATTATTCATAGTAATTCATTTTCATGATTATTCTCTTATATAAAAAAAATGAAAAATATTTATTTAATAGAAATAATTTTGTTGAAAACAAACGAATAGTGTGGGTGGTATAATTCTTACGTGGCATCTAAATTCGAAAAATTATAAAAAGAATGAATTACTAATGGATAAGCAACGTTGACTATTTGTTTTCCTTTAAGAAGAAAAAGTTTGAGGTGTGTGCGTTAGTCTTTAGAATCTCCAGTGAAAGTAAAAGTTTGATTGCGAGATCAACATCCAAGAGCAATACCGTAATTATAATGTAGAAGGGGGAATGTAACCACGTGTAATGCGTAAATTACGGAGACAGTCACAAAACACTATTCTCAGCTTTTTCAACATTTAATTTAATTTATTATCTACCATTTTAGGAATTACCATAATTCGTTTTTATTGTTCTTTATTTTTAAATTATCTGGTCTTTACTGATGCTCCAATCATTACCATTAAAATATTGCTCGATATGAACCATTTACCATGATTTGTTTACTAATTTATTATTTTAAAAAAAGTTAAAAGTTTTATTTATTAATAAAAATATGTATTTAACTTATAACAAAACTATAAAATTTTTATTTTTAAAATTACACATAGAAGTGAGGTGATTTAAAATTATCTCAACATGATATATATTTGTAGTTAAAAAGTAGTAAAAATTTTTAATATATAAAATTACAAAATTTTACTTGTATCATATTAATACTAAGAGTAGGAGTCAACAAAATGGAACTGAATTTAGAAACTTCAGCTAAACTGAATTAATAAAATTTTATATATAATATATATATATATATATTTGAAATATTTGATTTATATTAAATTTTGAATCAATTTGTTAATATAAAATTTTACTAGAAAATCTTTCCTGTACTGTTTAATAGGGTGCCAAAAAAAAAAGACAAACCGTGAAACCGAACCGAAACCGGACAGAAAATATGGTTAACCAAAACTGATGGACTAGTGTACGGTTTTTGTTTTTAAAAATTTTCGGTTTCGGTTTTTATACCAAAAGTCCATGTGGACTCGGTTAACCGACCGTTGAAAAATATTTGTTTTTCAAAAAATTATATAATTATATATATAGGTTATATGAATTAATAGCGAAACATTTGGGTGTTTAATGTAATTTTACCTCAATAGTTCCAATATTCACTCATCAAAATTCTATTTTCTTACTTCAAATTTCTCAAAATTCTATTTTCTTACTTCAAATTTCTCATTGAAACTAAAAATTCAGCCTAATAAGCTTATAATCGGTTTCTAAAACGGAGACCAAAGAAGGGGAATTAATAGTTCTCTGTGGTTTATTAGACTTGCAGCAATTTGGTACAAAACTCTCATGGTTACATTTTCTATTAATTGTGTAAATCTTCCTGCTTAAACAACTATAATGAATTGTCCAAATATTATGTTTATAAAAATGTAATTTTTCTCCTTATAATTCTTATTGTGTTAATTTTGATTAATGTTTTAATTATACATGCAGGAAATATGAAAGTTTTGTGAAATGGATATGGACTTTTTCTTTTATTAATATTTGGTTTTGAAGAACAAATTCTATGTTTGAGATTTTTTTTTTTTTTTTGTTAATCTTTTAATTATTTTACTTTATGGTTGTAATGTCATTTTTAATAAATTATTAAGACTGTGGTTTGTAATTTCATATTTGTCTTTGATATTTGAGATTTATGGTTTAAAATTTTGAGGTTTAAAATATAATGTTTATTTCGGAAATGGTTAACCGTAAAAAAATGGTTAACTGAATTTAATGGATATTGTACGGTTAGTAAATTAGAAAAATCGTTCAAGCGGTTAACCGTTAGCAAAAGTCCACATAGACCGGTTAACCGATCGTGTGCATCCCTACTATTTAATAATATCTCAATAATAAACTAGAAGCAATATTATAGACAATTAAAAACTTGAGTGGGTATTTTGGCCGTTTCTGTTTTTTCTAACAAAAGAAAGAGGCGTCGGTGGTGTTGTTATTACAAGTGGAAAATTAATTCATGCGATGAAGAGATATTGCATGATTAAAAAAGATGATGTAAGAAATGTAGCTGTATCAAACCACACCGTATAATGGATTTCCACGCAAATTAGGAAAATGACTTGCTACGAAAGCTAATTATGAATCTCAATTATATACTGTAAGGGTACTTAGATAAGATGTTAAAACTAAATTGATTAACTTAAAATTTGTCGGCGGTGGGGACAATGAATATATAAAAAAACAATGAATTCATTGAATGATTGCACTAAATTCTGTGCCTCCAAAATTAGGTAATTTGGATTTTTTTTTTTTTTTTTGGGCCTTTATGTCTTCAAAACCACCAAAACTAATCTATTGTCGACCAATTTGTCGTACATCATCAATCAAGGCAACCAAACCAACAGCCCTTAACTACGGTACGGACATCTTTTGGGGAAAGAAAATTAACTACAGGAGAGAAAGATTCATTAAAAACGAAAAACAAAAAATAAAAAATATCAATGCTTCATCTGGAAAATTAACTCTAGCTAGACAATTGTTACCAACTTTGGCTTGTTTACCGAGAAAAAATTGAATTCGAAGTTAACCATTTACACTCATTAATAATCATATAAAAACAAGAGTTCATAGGATAATTACTAAATGAGATATACCATTGGTTAACCAACAATTTACCATTTTTGTTCATAAATTCTATTACAACATCGAATAACTATCACCATCGTAAATTCCACTATAGTCTGGTGGTAAAAGAATCTCCCTCCAATCCTGAGATTCGAGTTCGACTTTTATTAAAACTATAATACTACATCTTTAATTAAGAATGAGAATAGTAAAAAGAAAAAAAAAATATCTAGATTGATAACTTTCTAAGAATTTAAGCAACATTTGTTGGAAGTGTGAATAGAATTATTAGTTTCATTGCAAAATATAAATTTCATATTTATAATTTTGTGAATTTAAATTCAGTATTTTAGAATATAAAATAAATTTATTTAATTTTATGATTTTTTTTAACAAAAAAGTCAAATTCGATTAAACAAACGACTTTGTACCTCTCGAATACAAAAAGTTGCTCTCTAAGAGCCAAAATAAAGCAAAAAGATCATTACATATATTTATATTAGATTGAGCTTTTTTAACAACAACATGTACTACCGAATTATAGTCTTTCCTAATATGAGTAAAAGAACAACCATAAAAGCGCGATGCCAAATTAAGGATATAACACTAGCTGTGAAAGGGGGATTGCTAATATCACAAGAATTAATGTGCTTGATCATTTGGAAAGAATCTCATTCGAAAATGACATGAGAAAAGCTGTACTGGATACCAAGAAGGGGACCCTACGCATAGGTAAGGCTTTGACAGGTAAAAGACCTAAAAAACCAACACAACCATAGGCTCTATAAGCAATAACGGAACCCCTGTGGTCTCAAGCAATTAGCCCTATGCATCTTATACAAAAACATCTCCATCAACATTAATCTTGATACATCCAACATCTTGGTTTAACCAATGATGAATTTGTTGCAATGTTATCAGAACTTGACAGGATTGGTTAGTTCGATCAGTTGAATAGCGAACCGTCATTGCTCCATTCAGAACGATTAAATTCTCCGATTTTCAATAATAATAATTAATTATAATATATCATTAAATAATTTTTTTAGATGAATCTACCATAATTTATTATAATATATTATTAAATAATATTTTTTACAAAAAAAAAAAATCTGATTAAATCACTAGTTCAAATCGGTTGAACCGGTAAAACCATCGAACCGATAGTTTCACTGATTCGATCTTCGATCTGGTTATGATAACATTGATTTGTTGCGATTAAGAAATCAAAACATTATGCATCCTGTTTTGGGAAACAGGAGAAGAGACAAAAGAGCTCGACACTTTAGTCCATTGCAAGGCTCAATGGCAAGCACGCTTAATAGTTTCGTCTCTGGTTGAACCTTTGCGGGAGAAAACCAAGTCATTACACACCTTCCAAATGTGCCAAAGAAAAAAACAACAGTAATTGGAACTTCATTCAATGCCCCACAATGATTGGTGAGTAAGATTGTTTATTTCCAAAGGGAGAAGAAATCAGAACAAGTGAATCGATCATAACAAAAGCAAACAGGGGATGAGAACCAAATTAAGTGCACAAAATCACAATAAAAGATTAATCCACAGTGAGGGCACAACCATTCGTATTGAGTCCCTTATGCATCAAATTCAAGCCAGTGGCTAGGCGATTAGACAACAGCTTCCACATAAAATTTTTGATCTTGTTTGGCACATTAAGCTACCATACACGTCTCCACATCGGCTACCGATCTTGAAACTGCTGAGTGATTCCACTTTCTGTAGTGAACTTATTGCCTTATTTTAACAGGTGGTTGTCATTACCAAACAAATCATCACAAAAGGTTGGACCTGTCATGGGTCTCTCTCTAGACAACCGGTAAATATGAGACACATGAATTTTGTTTTTTATTTTGTAATTTGATTTTTCTAGTAGATATTAATGAAGAATAAACAAATAAATATATATATATTTTTTTATAACAAGTAAATAAATAAATATATATCGATTCTGAAAGTCGTAGTTGCTGAATAGCAAGGGAAGGCAGTGTTAAGAATAGCTTTTCTTTGATTGGATTTAAAGCAAAGAGACAAAAGTAGGGTCCCATATCTTATGCTACATTTTTGTTTTTAATAAATATTATATACAATAGTTCAAAGCTTAAGTCCAAAGAGTCAAAAAGTTTGAGCCCACCTTCACCTTCACTTTCATTATACTTTCCATTTATCAACAAAAAAATATTTTAACTTTTTATTGACATTATTACTAAATCAAATCCTCAAAGTTGATGCTGCTTGATTACAATTTATTTTCTTGCAATACAATGCCTATGATTATGATTTGTCAATTGATTTAGGTGCTCAATAAAACAATTAGGTTTTCCCTTAATTGTTATTGAGAGAATGAGAGTATATATACAGACATGTACAAGTATAGGCCGAGTATATCAAGTATTTACAATATATACATATATAAATGGGCCTATATACAATACTCTATCACCCCCCGCAAGTTGAGTAGGGCTAGCCACGGTCAACTTGTCACGAAGCGCAAGGAACCGATCTTTTGAAAGGCCTTTTGTAAGGATGTTAGCCGGCTGTTGGATGGTAGAGATGTGATGCACCTACAATTGATGTTGGGCCACTTTATCGCGAACAAAAGGGAAGTCGAGCTCAAGATGCTTGGTGTTGTTATGAAAAATAGGATTAGCACTCAAGTAAGTGGCCCCCAGATTATCCGACCATATAGTAGGTGGCGTTCAAACATCCGCCCCAATCAGAGTCATAAAAGCCATGAATGGCAAGAGAGGGGGATTTCCACAGCAGTAAGCCGTGAGAGGTCATGTTCCGTAAGTATATGAAAATGCGCTTAACGGCTTTCCAGTGTTCAGTGGTTGGGGTATGTATATACTAAGAGACCTTGTTCACCGAAAAAGCAACATCAGGTCTAGTAATTGTCACGTATTGGAGGCCCCCAACGATGCTCTGATATAATGATGGGTTATCAAACGGATCACCTGATTAAAAAGTGAGGTGAGTACTCGGGCAGAAGGGGGTGGAGATTGCCTTTGATTCATGCATTTTTGCCTGCAAGAGCAAATCTTTGATATACTTGTGTTGATTAAGGAGTAAGCCATCCGACTGCCAAAAAGCTTCAAGACCAAGAAAGTATTTCAAATTCCCCAAATTCCAAATGGCAAACTTTTGCTACAGAAAATTAATCACTTTATTCAACATAGCCGAGTCATTGCCAGTCACCAAGATATCATCAACATACAAAAGACAGAAGATCCGAATATTGCCTGATTGGTAGTGATATAAGGAGATGTCCGCTTTGGAACAGGAAAAGCCATACTAAGTGAGTACATCAGTTAAACACTTGTGCCACATTCGAGGTGCCTGTTTCAGACCATAGAGGGACTTCCACAAAAGACAAACATAATCCGGTTTGAGCTTGTCAACAAATCCAGGAGTTGTTGCATATAAACCTTTTCCTCCAAATTGTGATGTAAAAAGGTATTTGACACATCAAGGTGGATAACCGACCAACCAAAGGAGACAGCTAGAGATAACACCAGGCGGATTTTAGTCGGTTTGATAACAGGGTTGTATGTTTGAACATAATCTAAGTCGGGTCGTTGATGAAACCCCTTTGCCACTAGGCAAGCTTTGTGTCTTTCAATAGAACCATTAGGATTAAGTTTGGTCTTGAAGACCCATTTGCATCCCACTAAGTTTTGTGCTTGATATGGAGGAACTAAATCCCATGTGCCATTTTGCACCAAAGCAGTGTATTCTTTCAGCATTACATCTCGCCATTCAGATATCTTGACAGCCTTTTTGTAACACGTTGGTTCGGTAGGAATAGGCTAGCAGCTAGCAAATTCATTGGCACCCGTGGTTTTAGTTTGGCCGTTTAGGAGCGGGTGGCCATGGAGTGATTTTTGTGAGGCACTGGAGGTGAGGGGAGACCAAGATCAACAACTAAAGACATTTCTGGTGGGTCTGGTAACATATCAAAGTTTCAAACTGATAAGGTATGGGGGACGGGTTCTGTTGGCTGTTGGACGTTAAGCTGTTGAGTGTTGAATATGGGGCTGTTGGGCGCTGAATGTACTTGAGTGGGCAAGTTTAGGTGTACTGGATTGGGTGAGTTTGCTGGTGGTGGAGAAAAGGCAGCTGGTGAGGGTTGAGGTGAAATTGGTGCTGGTTGAGTGTTTGGGGCTGTTTGGTGGCGGAGAGGGGACCGCGGGTCTAGTATTATAGGGGCCAAACTGTAAGTGGTGGATGATTGAGGAAAGGTGACATAAAGAGGTATGTGTGGGTCATCTCGGATAGTAGATTTAGAGCTGCTCTTATATAGATGATGAGGAAATACCTGTTCATCGAAAAGGACATGGCGTGAGATATAAAGTTTATGAAGAGATAAATCAAAGCAACAATACCCCTTATGAATTTTACTGTAGCCAAGAGAAACATAGTGACAAGATCGAGGTGTAAGTTTGTGAGGCGATGAATAACGTAGACACCTAAAGACACGCAGATAATTATAATCAGGCCGAGTACCAAAGAGTTTTTCAAATGGTGTCATATTATTCAAATGTAAAACCGGCATATGATTTATTAAATAAATAGGGGTTTCAAAGGCAAAGGTCCAAAACTTTAGAGGCATAGAAGAATGATGAAGTAATGTCAACCCAGTTTCAACAATATGGTGGTGTTTCTGTTCCACACAACCATTTTGCTCGGGTGTGTATGGACAGGAAACCCGATGGGTGATACCATTTGTGCGTAAATAGGGAACTAAAGCTTGGAATTCACACCCCCTCAATCAGATTAAAAAGTTTTAATTGATTTCCCAAAGTGTTTTTCAACAACAGAACGAAACTGAATAAAGACATTCATAACATCAGATTTGTATTGCAAAGGGTATACCCATGAATATTTACTAAAGTGGTAAAAAAAAAGAGAACATAATAATTAAAATTATCAAAAGAAGTTACAGGGGCAGGACCCCATAGGTCAGAACATACAAGTTCTAAAGGTTCTGAAACAACACTAGTAGAAATAGGAAAAGGTAAACGATGCACTTTACTAACAGAACAAGCATGACATAAATGTTCATGACTTTTATTAGAAACAGCAATATCATTCAAAACTAAAATCTTCTTTACTGCAGGGAATGCAACATGTCCAAGACGAGTATGCCACTGAGACACCGAATCAGGGGGACTCTTGGGAAGATTGAGAGAGTAGAGATCATTTTTGTTCTGCCCTGTATGAGGTACCTGTTTGGTCACCAAATCCTTATGAATAAAAGAGTCAGCAAAAAACTCAACAGAGATAGGATTCGATTTAGTTAAGGCCGAAACAGATAAGAGGTTATTCGAAGCTGATAAAACATGTAAAATGTTATCAAATGAAAGAGAACATCCATTAATAGAATGTAAAGAATTACCAACATGATATATTGGGAGTTTTGACCCATTACTTATTGATACTTCTTTTGGACCCGAATACTCATCATGAACATTAAGGTTTTCCAAATCAGCAGTAAGGTGATGAGTGGCTCCCGAATCTACAACCCAATGTTGAGTAGAGTGCATATTGGTGATGGTGAAATAGAAGGCTGGTCGGTTTATAGTGGTTCGATTGGTTCGTGGTTGTCTCAGTGAGGGGCAGTTTCGGGCTATATGGTTTATGCCTCTACAATTATAACAATAAAATGTTGTATTTGTGTCTAGTGGTGCCATAGTGGTGTAAGGTTGCATATGATTTACAACAATAGACATATTGGAATAATTATTTTACTGAGAAAAAGAGGTAAATGGTTGAGGGTTACCGGAATTTGGCGTGAAATTGGAACTTTACCCCCTACCTATATAGCGCAGCTGCTGTCCATGTTGCTGTCCAGTATTTTGGCGCTGCCCAGCATAGTGAGATGGACCAGAATATGCACAAGCGCCATACAGCTCTGTTGGGGCAGCTCTATCCGCTGTAATTTCCCTCTTCAGATTTCTCTCCTCGGACAGCAACAGCCCGTGGAGATCCTCAAAGCTAGTTGGATCAACCTTGATCTCCAGCGATCTACAGAAAAGGCGATATGAAGAAAGGAGGCCGTCAACAACGGCATCAATAAGATCCATTTCTGAAATCGCAGATTGAAGGGCAGCAAGGTGATCCAAGATCTTCTTCGCACAATTAACATAAGAGGAATTGTTTCTGTTTCTTCTTTCTTCAGATTGCATGATTGCAATCGATAATCTCTGATTTAAGAGCGTGAACTAGCAGCATAGGCTGCAGTCAATTGATTCCAAGCATCCCGCGCAGTCTCAGCGCCTACAATTTGAGTCATAATTCCATATGATAGATAATTAATTATCCAGCTCATTACTTGAGCGTCTTTTTCTTCCCATCATTTAAAATCAGAATTAATGTCAGCCGATCCCGGTAAGTTCCTAGGAGGAGGCACAATTCTTCCATCAACATGTCCAATCAATCGGGACCCTTTCAACAGCGGTATGAGTTGTGTTTTCCATAACAAATAATTAATAGTATCAAGTTTAATGGGGAAGGTGGCTGCGGACGGAATGATGGGGGTATGTGTGGGCTGGCAGTGGCCGAAGATGTGGTGCTGCCGGCAATGTCAATGTTAGGGTTAGACATGATTCTAGGTGGGGTTAGCTGATTTAGCTCTGATACCATGAAACAATTAGGTTTTCCCTTAATTGTTATTAAGAGAATGAGAGTATATATACAGACATGTACAAGTATGGGCCGAGTATATCAAGTATTTACAAAATATACATATATAAATGGGCTTATATACAATACTCTATCACTCAAGGTATATTTTTAATAGACTTTTTTTTTTATCATTGCTCAAGTTAAGTTTAGTTCGATTATAAGATAGCAGAACAATACTCTAACTATTTAAGCCAAGTTCATTGATTCAACAATGCATTTTAGGGAAAGCATGCTTTAGTATGCATTGTGTTAACAATCTATTGCTATAGTTTTTTTACATTCTCAATTGCTATGAAATTCACAATAAAAGCAAGTTGAATTGTTTGATCTTTTCTACTTTAAGAAATGTTTGAATAAATAAGTTAGATAATGCTTTTTATTGCTAAAAGTTTTATCAATTCGTGCTTTTATTTTAACACTGGTCTTTTTTTGTGATCCTTTAATTTTGAAGTTATATTCAAATTATATTTAATCTGTATTTGAGTCATGTTGAAGCAATATTAAAGCTATATTAAATAATCAATTTAATAAATCGGTTCAACATACATAGTTATATTGAATATAGGCAACACACATTCTGAGGTTCTTGAACTTTTATGGAATTTGTAATTGGCCGCCTGATCAATTTTTCCAATATATTAGGTACATGATCTTTTTGTTTTAATAGTATTAACCCCAAACTCGACACTTTTTTCTTTCATGGGTTACAGTATCCATTCATTGACATGTGACACAATTTTCGCAGACACGTGACATTAAATTGGAAGTCTGATTTACATCTATAGCTATCATAAAATTGCATAGGAAGTATGATTCTAATTCCTCCAATCAACTCTAGAGTCTTCTATTTTCCTCAAAAATTGTGTCACGTGTTAATAAACAGATACTATAGCTTACAAGAGAATAAAATATCGAGTTTGGGGGTAATACTATTAAAAAAAAAAAATTGTGTACTTAATATATTCAAAAAATTGATCAGTTGGTCAATTACAAATTCTATAAAAGTTCGAGGGTCTGGAGATGTAATTTGCCTTGAGTATATTCAAGTTATGTTGAACCTATACTCATATTATATTGATCCTGAATTGAAGATATATTAATTCAATCTATATTCAGGATTAATTAAATTCCAAAATATAATAACCATACTTATCATTGAAATTAGTTACCAAATGATGTCAATCTAATTCTAACCACTTGTGTGTATTTAGATTGAATCATGCATATTCAAACTATATTTAATACATAAAGCACATACAACCATTTAACATATGAGTTTAATAGATTCAATAAATTATATCAAGTTATATTTAAACTATATTTAATACACAACGATAATCACCCATCTCTAAAAAAATTCATACAAAAAGCAACAATAATACATATATAAATATAAAGGTGAAGAAAGCAATTTGAAATTAATTGAAATCCCAAATATTACCGATTTGCCCTTGCATCTCATAGGCACACAAAAGGGTATTTTGCTATTTTCATATATATATATATATATATATATATATATATATATATGATAGTGAATTAGAAGATAAATATTGAAAAATTCTAAAAAATATATGATTTTGGAAAACCCAAATATATATATTTTTGTTTATTTTATTGTGGTGACATAAATTTTATATAGATTTGTGTAATATTATTATATTTTTGAAGATAACTGTGAATTTCATATATATATATATATATATATATATATATATATATATATATATATATATATATATATATATATATATATATAAATCCCTAAATTCATTCACTTCCATTTGTAATATGTAATTTTTATTGTTACAATCATTACAATATATTAATTTCTAATTCGTTATGCTATATTTGTTATTTTTAAATATTATATCTAATTAGGTTATGGTGATAAATGTAATTCTTTTTAGGCAAAACACATTCTGAGACCCTTGAACTTTTATGGAATTTGTATTTGGTCTCCTGATCAATTTTTTGAACACATTGGGTACATGATCTTTTTGTTTTAATAGTATTAGCCCCAAACTCGATATTTTTTTTTCCCGTGAGCTATAGTATCCATTCACTGGTATGTGACATAATTTTCGCAGACACGTAAGATTAAATCGGAGGTATAATTTATATTCGTACTATCATAAAACTGCTTAAGAAGTATGATTCTGATCTCTCTAATAAACTCTAGAGTCTTCTATTTTTCTTAAAAATTGTGACACGTGTTAGTGAACAGATACTGTAGCCCACAAGAGAAAAAAAAAATATCGAGTTTTGGGCTAATACTATTAAAACAAAAAGATCATGTACTCAATGTGTTCAAAAAATTGATCAAGGGGCCAATTGCAAATTCCATAAAAGTTCAGGGGTCTCAAGATGTTATTTGCGTTCTTTGTAAATGGATTTTGTGGGTGTTTGGTTTCCTATAAATAGCATTTTTTGGTTCAAATAACAGATTTTGAGTGTTTGGTTATGACTATCAAAACAACTATTATTAGCTGTTTTAGAGATAAAAAACAATTGTTCACCAACAACAAACAACAAAAGCTACTAGTTTCAGTAAACTACAACAGTAAAACCAAAACGAAATACCACGCACTGAAAATCAACGAAATCTAAAGAAACAAAAAATCTTTTTGAATAAATATAAGTTCATAAGAAAATAGTTTTATCCTAGCTAATTACTTTTATGATTAGTGTTACTAAAAAAATACTACTATTATTATTAGTGGATCGACGCTAAACTTGCGCTTCTGTTATCAATTATTTCCAGATAATACCCTCCATTAATTAACTTCACTTGTTGATTCTATGTAATCTTGAGTATTTATTGCAATTGATTAACGTCTTCTGTATTTAGAATATGCCTCCATTTCGTTTTCTTCGATCATTGGCTATTTTATCTCTCTCTCTCTCTCTTTTTTTTTTTTTTTATTATATTGGAAATTTTGTTGTGATTAAATGGTGGGAAATATTGATCAATTCATGTGATCAGAAAAATCAGATGACTTGTGCAAAGAATTCTTTAATATTAAATAATATAATTAACTAATCCTAATTGTGATGCCTCTTATATATAAACATAATGAGATCTTGAATTCCAAATCTTGACTTGATTGTGTCTTTATGTGATAAAAATATACAGTATCATAATGAACATTATATATGGGTATTAGGGTTGTCAACGGGGATACGGGGACCTGTCCGAATGGGGACGGGAATTTTCCGTTTAGAATCCCTGCGGGGCGGAGACGGGGACAATTTGTCTCCGTTTACTAAACGGGGAAGGGGATGGGATTTATCTCCCCCGCCCCGCGGACCCGTCCCCATCCCTATTTAATCCCCGACAAAGATTTCCTTTAAATCCCCGTTTATTTATTTATTTTATTATTTATATATATATATACATAAATAATTAAATTTTATAATAATAAAACTAAAACTAGAGATTGCTTTACATCCCTCTTTCACTTTTAAAGTTTGTGCTTAATTGTTACTGCTGATACTAAATATATGTAATTGTGTACTTATTTGCGGAACTTCTGCTTAGGTGCAAAACTTAAAATTTAGCCTTTGCACTTGATAGAATTTATCAATTTAGAAACCTCTAATTTAATTTATGTATATTGGACTCATGTACTATATTTTGAAATAATAATATATTAATAGTTGTAATATTTTTAATTAAATATCACTTTCTTATAAGAAAAATTAAGTGATTTATTTAATGGTCTCCAAATTATAATATGCTTTTCAACTTATTTTTGTACCAAATTGAATTTTATTTAAAATTTCAAAAAAAAAATCTTAACGGGGACGGGGATCCCCACGGGGAACCCGTTCCTCGACGGGACTAGGGATGGGGATGAAGATCGTCCTCCTTTACTAAACGGGGACGGAGGTGGGGATCCCCGCCTAGCCGGGGAATGAGGATAGGATTGCCAATCCCAGCCCCGCCCCGTTTACATCCCTAATGGGTATATATGGATATTAATATGTATTATATTCACAAAGTTTTTTTTTCAATTAAAAAAACCTACAATTTTATATTTGAACACTAATTTAGCATAGATGTGAATTTCTTAAAATTGTTGAAAATTAATTTACATGTTCAAATTAAAATGTTAGTTTAAGTAATTAAAGTAGTTATCTTAAGATAAAACAATTCGTATGACATGTCAAAGGGTTAAACCGATAATAACTAAAGTTTGAAATGTGTCACTAAAATTTAATTTGTGTGAGTAAATTTACTTGATTTCTTTTTAGTGTTAATAAATATATTGAAATATGGCACTAAAATAATAATGTGATGAGTCAACAATAAGTTTGACCTACCGTTATAATTTCACAACAACTCCAGCTAATAAAAAAAACTCATACATATCATTAATGTAACACTAACGTATGCAACACTGTATAAAAAAAATGAAAAAGTTCGGAATTCAAAACTAGTTGTAGCTGATGTAGTATCATGACCATAGTTGTGAAAACCGGACTTGCGGTCGGACCGGATTCAACCAGATTGGAGATTGGTTGGTCCTATCGGGGTTGTAACCAGTTTTTATTTTGATAAAAAATCAATCGAAATCCAATTAGACCAGTTTATTGAACTGAAAAACTGTGAACTAGGTCGATTTTGGTTTGACCAAGCTTTTTTTTTTTCAAAAATTATTTTAATTAATAATTTAGTTTATTATTTTTAGGTTTTTAATTAAAATAAAATATAATTTTAACTTTTAAATTATTTTAAATTAATTTAACATTTAATTGTAATATAAAAACTATATTACATACATTAAACTTTTTTACTTACTATATTATATTTAAAATCCATAAGTTTAAAGAATTATAATAAAAATATTTAAATTTTCATATATTATGATATAAATAACATAAATATATTTTTATTTTAATATGTTTATTAAATCTAGTTCGATTCTTGTTTATTCCGATTTAATCTAAAATCCATGAATTCATTCATTTACTGGTTCAATGGTCGGTGCGATGAAAAACATGATCAGGACTAAATTTGATATTGATTTACCATTTCCTAATTTTGGTGTAAGATTTCGATAAAGTAGGACGAGAGAGACTTATTGACATTATACTATTCTTCGATGACTTTACGAACATAAATTAGAGTTACATAACTATGGATGAATTAAGCCAAAATTTTAGTAACTGTTACAAGTTATCGCATGCGAAGTTAAATTTAAAGTATGTCTTAAATATTAAATTTATTTGATTTAATATATTAAAAAATTTAAATTGTGAAAAATGAAAATGTTTCACATACGAGGGGGTATTACATTTTGCATACCAGAAGGGTCCCACGAAGGAACCGAAAGCAAACATAGTCAAAAGTGAATGCGCAAAGTCCAATAAACCACATATCATCTGCTAACCATAAATCCCCCCCAATTAGGGATTCTATTTGGATTTTGACCTAACTAACTTTCATTTTCATTACTGGTTTTATTCATCATCAATTGCTTTTTTTTTTTTTTTTAATTTTTATTTTGCAATTATCATTTTTGTTTTTAACTTTTTTTTTGTTTTCTACCAATTATTATTTTTTTTTTTGAAGATTGCAATATCGGATCTCAATCAAGAATATTCGAACTCTGAACATTACAATTAGAAAAAAATATCTTTATTTTTAGAACATAATTGGGTCGCCCATCATCTATTATTGTTAGATACTTATAATATTTTTTTACTATAAAATTTGAACTTAATTAGATTATTGTCAATTATATTACATGTATTCGATAATATTAGAAATAGAGAAATAAACTGGATGAGGAAATAGGCCCTCCACCTCCGTCCTTTCAAATTTTGGAAATCTTTCATATTCATCTCCATGTATAAAAATTGTGTTTATAAATTATTTTTTTAAGTACTTTTCATAGTTTAGAAACATTCAAAAATTTAATTCAACTTGAGATGAAAAATCGTATGTTTCACATTATGAATAGAAGTACAATTTCATTATTTTTTCCTTTTCTCATAATATTATTGACTGAAAAGTATATAAAAAAAAAACTATAGCATTGCCATTGGAGACAAAATAATGAAAAAGAGTGATAAATGAACTGAAAAGTGGGAACAATTCGCTTTGAATTTGCATGATTGGATAAAATAGCATGTGGTTTCGTTATTGAAAAATAAAAAATCCCAATAATTATTTTCAAGAACACAAATAATTTCAGCCTGACATATTCCTCTCTCATATGCACTCATTTCAAGCCTTTTCAAATTCTCCTTATGCCTCTCTTCACTTCGTAGTTCTTATCTCCCATATTATTGTAATATTCAAATTAATTTCACATTCGAAAATCATAAATTGGTTCCCATCATAAAATTTAGGGTTGTCAATCAGCCAATGGGGACCCGCCTGGATAGGGACGGGAAATTCATGACTAAGATTCTCGCAGGACGGGGACAGAGATGCATTTATCCCCGTTTCTTAATCGGGGACGGTGATGGTAATAAATTTACCCGTCCTGCGGCCCCGTCCCCATCTCAGTTTAAAACCCGCAGGGATCTCCGGTAAATTCACTGATTAAATGCCCAAATTCCCAACAATTCTCCGTTTATATTTCTATATTTTTAATATTTTTACATTACATTATTATTATTACTTATAATTTCTAATTTTATAAACTAAAGTAAAGAAAAAACTAATCTCTTATGAATAATTATTAATTATATGTTAGTGTATTTGAGAATTGAGTTATGAGAATTTTATGTCTATAGTTTAATGCATGTTTGAATAAGTTAGAGAGTGAAAATTGAAATTTTATAGGCTTTTTTTATAAAATTGAAAATTAGTTTAACGGGGATGGGGATCTCTGCGAGAAACCGATTCCCTGCTGGGTTCGGGGATAGGATAAAAATTTATTCCCGATTAATAAACAGGGCGGGAATGGGGATCCCCGAATAATCTGAAGACGGGGATGGGAAATGCAATCCCCGCCCCATTTACAATCCCACATAAAATATTATTATAAATATGAAAAAAATTTACGGAAGTTTTCACCTAAATAACATCATAATTTACTATTTTCTTGTTCATAAATATAAACATTTAATTAATGGACTTTAAAGGGATTCAAATCTATTTTATGAAATCCACTGCTCGGAAGATATATATTAAACAACAACATACAATTTTGTTTAGTAAATAAAGTCATTTCAAAAAATTGCAAAATATATTGGCATTATAATTGAAATCTAAGGAAAAGTAACAAAAATTATTCCATGTGATTTCATTTTCAAACATTCTACAAGAAATGCAATAGTTTCTTATTTCAGAAGGTACTCTTTACAACCACAAGAAAATCATCAAGTCAATGTGATACATCATCAAATTAACATATCAAGTCAATAAAAATTCTACAATTCATTTCCGCTACATCATCAAAATTAACGTGTCACGTCAGTAAATACTAAAACCGCTAGTTAAATTCTTTTATTTTGTTAATAGTATTAAGCACATGGTTTAGTTAGCAACAAACATATTTTTTCACTTTTAAGTGTGTGAAGCAACACCATTTTTTTGGGTGATTTTGTTAGTTTATCCCTTGACTAGTTCCTAACTTCATATATTATGGCCCATTTAGTCACAAAGTTAGAAAACAATATAGAACCCAAACTACCACAAATGGGCCGAACCAGTGATTCTAATGGGCCTGCATACTTTCCATCTTGACCCACTCTATACTGCGAGTTCCCAGTTCGACCCGATATTAACGGACAATCCGAATTTGAACGTCGATAACCCTCTCAATAAGGGTTTCTATTTGCTTCTCTCTGGTTTCCTCTCCTCTCTGTAAAATTCTCAACTCAAAAGAGATATCGCCATGGTTACTGCTCAAGCTGAAACTCTATTTTTGACGCTCATTTATTAATTTATCGTTGAATTGTTTTCCTTACTCTGTTGTTGATTTTAATTTTGATGATAGCCGCAAGGGGATTACATTGAGCTACACAGGAAGAGGCATGGCTACCGCCTCGACCACTTCGAGCGCAAGCGCAAGAAGGAGGCTCGTGAAGTTCACAAGCGCTCGGAAAGGGCTCAGAAGGTCTGATCTTTTGATTATTGTTATATTTTTGTTTTGTTGATTTATAGGATATTTGAATTTGATTTGTTTTCACTTCTGTGGAAACAGGCGTTGGGTATTAAGGGTAAGATGCTTGCCAAGAAAAACTATGCTGAGAAGGCTCTCATGAAGAAAACGTCAGTATTTCTATTACTTCTTTTTGTGTATCGTTTTTAATCTTTGATTCGAATGTCAGATGTTACTGTGCTTACAGGTATTCAGAAGTGTATATGATTGTTCGTTGATGTCCCTTTTAATAATCGAAATGTGCGTGTTTGCTTGATATACGCTGTTTGCGAGTATATGATTGGTGCATTGTTCCTCCTTCTAAGTTGTATATGATTACTTTATGTATGGTGCAATTAGATACCAAGTTAGAAATAAGCACAATGTTCATGCTATGATCTGATTGGTTATTCTCAATTGCTGTAGTGTCTTTATTCATTTGATTTTAGTTTAGGTGGTTATGTGCTCCTCAATGTCTTGTGCTTGCAAATTAATTTCCAACTATTAGCCTGCAGCAAAACTTACTATGATATTATCGATGGTTAATTTTTTCCCACCCTCCTGATTTATGATCAGTACTGACCATTTAGCTTTTGTATGATTTTGTTAATATCAATAGATTGGCCATGCATGAGGAGTCATCATCTAGGCGTAAGGTGGATGATGATGTTCAGGAAGGAGCTGTTCCTGCTTATCTGCTAGATCGTGAAAACACAACACGAGCAAAGGTTAATTTGTGGTCGATATTTACTTATGTGAGTTAAGGTCTTGGTAGACATGTAGAATATGAATGTATGTGTGCCATTCTTCTTTTTGCAGATCTTAAGTAATACTGTTAAGCAAAAGAGGAAAGAAAAAGCTGGGAAATGGGAGGTCCCGCTGCCTAAGGTTCGATGGCATTCACGACTTTTTGGCATTTTATTGTCTGCATAATTTTTATTCTTGGGTTTTTCTCATTTGCTGCTATTATTATCCTTCCTACATTGTACAACCCGATTGCGTTACACTTCTAATGATACTGTCTGTAATTGGACTTAGGTGAGACCTGTTGCAGAAGACGAAATGTTTAAAGTGATCCGATCTGGCAAGCGCAAGAGTAAGCATTTTACTAATTCTTTTTTATTTGATTATAAGTAGGCCTAATAAGTAAAAGAAAACACCAACTGTTGCCGTTTCTTTAAAATTCAAGATCTTTGAATCTTGTCAATTTGGTTGCTGAACTTTAATTTTTTTGACAATTTCATCATATCACCACTCACCAGCTTTCAAAGTGGAGTTGTAATATTTCAAAATCAGAGTAATGTACTGGTATTTAAATGAGGGGAAAAAAAATCAAAATTACTCTTTTCTTAATTACGAAAAGATGTTTTAGTATTTTTCAAAATTGAATCTAAAGTTTGGTGTTTTGCCACCATTTCATTTCAACTCTATTGATGAATGATTACGAGTGCTATACAATTTTTATTTGGGAAGTCTTTTGAAATTTGATTGACAACCGTGACAAATGTTGAGATACCTGTATCAATTTCTGAGAATAACACAGTGTTAAATGGTCTTGTGTTCAAATTCTTGTATGGCATTGATAAATTAAAAGTTCATGCTTGATAGAAATGGAAAGAAAAATTTTAGTTCTTTCAGTAGGCCTACAACATGCAGTTAATTCTGATAGTATGAATGGAAATTATTCATGCTAGATTTTTTGTAATTGTGTTTTTGGCATACATATATATTACTTCCCCTTCTATTGAGATCCAGCATTCTGTGAGTCTATTGTTATAGGAAATAGAAGGATGAGCTACAAATCTGCATTTATTATTGGTTCTCATTATACACGTTTGTGTTCTTCCATTTTACAGCCAAGCAGTGGAAAAGGATGGTCACAAAAGTCACATTTGTTGGACCGGGGTTTACAAGAAAACCTCCCAAGTATGAGCGTTTCATCCGTCCTTCAGGATTGCGTTTTACAAAGGCCCATGTCACACACCCCGAACTTAAATGCACTTTTAATCTTGAGATTATTGGGGTGAAGAAAAATCCAAATGGTTCAATGTATACATCTCTTGGTGTTATGACCAAGGGAACCATCATTGAGGTAATATAAAGCATATCTGAGTACACATTTATTGGTGTTCTCATTTCTCTGTTGTCTGTATTGAACGTGAAATGCATTGTGAATTTCAGGTGAATGTTAGCGAATTAGGTCTTGTAACACCAGCTGGGAAAGTTGTATGGGGTGAGTCTATCCCTTTCTAATTATGTTGCATATACGAAGATCCCTTCTAAACATTTTCTTGAAGATTTTTTTGCTTATTTCTTTCGGTTGGTGCAGGGAAATATGCCCAAGTAACAAATAATCCAGAGAATGATGGTTGTATAAACGCAGTTCTTCTAGTCTAGGAGACGAGAAAGAGAATGTTCGGCTCGAGGCAGTTTACAAACTTTAACTGTTGGACTTACTAGCATCATAAACTTAAATTTATAATGTAGTTCATTTCTGTCTTCTTTTTGTGTTTCTTTGGTCAAGTTATTGTGGCTAATATAAAAAATGTAAGAAATGCCAATTTTGCCCATGTTTGTTTGTAACTTGATGTGGTTCTTACTTTTGGACAATTTTGTTGTTGCTGTATTCTGTAGTCCTCAAAATTCTAGTGTTCTACTGAGCTATCACACAAGGGTTAGTACCAGAAAGGAAGTGTCATTCCACGTAATCTCATTAGTTTGGGGTCTTCAAAGGCATAAAGATAAGGAGCATTTTAAAGTCGATCAAATTTGATAATGGAGCTAGCACAAGAACTATTACATCTTACACTATAGGTAATTAGCTGCATATTGTTTTTACTTGTTTAATAATGTTTCCTGTGTCACTTTAGCAAAATATATTTATTTCAAAATGTTTGTCTTTTTAAGAAACCAAATGAACATTTGTTACTCTCTGTTCAACTTTGATGGGTAAAATTTTAGGTGTCTACAAATATAAGTATTTTTCAATGTTTAATTATTAATTAAGTAATAATTTATCAAAAATATCTTTGTCATATGTATCCAGGTAATTAAAGTGATAATATTTATTTGATTTAATCATTTAATATATTGAGGATCTTTTAATAAAAATATAGTCTATTAATTAATTTTCTTAATTACAATGCAAATTAAATATTGCCTATCAAAATTGGAAGGAGGGAGTATTTTTTTTTACAAATATATCCCTATATTTAAAGTTGATTGCAATTAACTAATAAGGTGATTCGTTTTCAAAAAAAATTTTATAAAGATACTTTAGTAAAATAATACTATAATTAAGGTATTTTAATGATATTCTTAATTCTTGTGTCAAAGGTTAAAAGAACATCCTTTTAGAAACGATAGGAATATCACTTAAAAAAACTAAATTAAAACTTGGTCTCATTATTAGTAAAAAAAAACCTCAATCTAATAAAAAAAAGATTAGAATATTTAATTGAATATTTGTTAGCAAAACATTTTGAAATACTTATACAATGATTTATACCTCGCTATATATATATATATATATATATATATATATATATATATATATATATATTTGTTTTTTCGAAGAAAGGAAAGCTTCAACTGAAATAAAAAATAATGGAGAAAAAGGGGTGGGTGATTGTTGATACTTATGTTCTTTAATTTTTGGAGTTTGTTGTTAAATTTGCATTTCTATGACGGTATTTTTTCGGTAGTCAAGTACCTTGAAATATTAAATTAAAATCAGTTGACGTCTTCAAATTATGTCATGCTGAAATGAAAATAAATTAACTTTTATCCACGCATGTACCTTTTATTTAACAAATAATATAACCCAAATACCTCTCACCAAATCCATTCATGTTATACAATCATCGAGGAAAAACTGTTCTAAGTAAAGAGATACAGACTTGTTACAGAATTAAAACATAACATAACAAAGGATGATAAAGTTGCAGATGCCACATTAAAATTGAATCTACAACTTCTGCTGGAATTCACCCAATCAAATAACAAAAATGTTTTTTCAGCATCGACTACTCAGTCGCTGGTATTGGTGTAGCTATGATTTGCTGATCAGCAACCTGAAGTGAGCCCACGGCCAGCCTTCTTGTCAAATCCTCCACAGACACCTTCACTACATCCTTCCTCCGGCCAATATCAGCAGCATACCGGCTTACACAATACACCCCAACGGCTGTTACCGCCATCCCATAAACATTGGTGGTGACAAGACGCAACGGTGCAGATAGAACAGCTGCAAGAGGGCCTCCTATAATGGATGCAGCTTGGCCACTTTGTCCCATTGTTCGTTGATCCACAACGAGAAGGCCAGTTTTGCAATAGATAGCAAAGTCTTCACAGTTGTTTTTAAACACATTATAACACCCAAATCCATTTTCAAGTAAGTATTTTGCCCGATGAACTGTTACATCATTTGAGTCCGAGACTGCAAGTGTACAAGTTCCACCGCGTGCTTTTGCAAGGAAGAGAGCTGGGTTAACATCATATTCAAAACGATACAAGATACCACCAGCAAGGAAACACTTCAGGCATGAAAGAACAACTCCACTTCCCTCTTCCTGCATTGTACAATTGGGGCATGGCAAGTGAGATTTGGCTGGTCCTGAGCTAACCAAGAGGACATCCAGTACTGTTCCTGTTCCTACTTCTTGACCACGCCTGGTGAAATGAATTACCTTATCATCTCCAATATAGATTCCTAATATGCGTTCAGATGTTTAAGAAAAAGGAACCAGAAGAGTCAATAAGAAACAATATATGTTTATAGCATTGTCAGTAATCATGTCAATTCTCATGCTCGTGGAATTACTATTTCCTACTAAATGAAAACCCACCATTGTACAACTCAATGAAACTGGGTATTTGTACATATAACAGAGAAGTATCCTATAACATTAAATGCAATCAATACAGCGAACTGACAAATTCTTGATCTCAATTCACTGACTGTACACAGCCAGTGATGTCCATAGAAGATAAGTGCAACAAGCCTAAGATAGATCCATGTAAAGATGACAAATGGCCTAAATGTTTCTCCCAGAAAAGAAGTCATAACAGTAAAATATATAATCATCGATGCTTCGGTCATCACATAAAAAGCACAAGAGCCTAGCACATGATATGACAACTTAGTTGCCCACAACACAGCATTAACAAGTAATGGAAAATGGACATCCTCCAACCCACTGCTCGAGTCCTTTTAAGATCACAACTTACAGTGCTTTTACACCCAAATAAGAACAAAAGCAACAAGTAATCAATCAAGACAAGTAATTCAACTTTAGTTTAAAACCAAAACATCAATGCATTGTGCAAGGAACTAAAAAGGAGAGACCTTTACTAAATTTCCCAATGGAATTTGATTATAGTGCTCAAAAACCCAAATTAACATATCAAGCTAGCTAATTTTAGCCCAGATCAAAAGAAAACTACAGTGCCTTAGTTTATATGTAGATACATTCAGATTTAGCATCGATCCAATGTAATACACCAAAAAATAAATAAATAAATAAATAAATAAATGATTTACATGAATCACCATATTCAAGTAAAAAGAATACCGTGATGCGCGTATATATAAGCAGCCCTCCATGAATAAATATGATCTCCAGGACTCAAGCTCTCCTTGGTGATCCTGTTTAAAAGAGAACAAATTCAGCAAAGTATTTTTCAAAAATAAAATAGCAATCGTATGATCCGATATGAAAAGAAATTCGGAAAGAAATTCAAAAACCTGTTAGAAAGAAGCCCCATCCCCCTTTCTCTTTTTATCTCTCTCTGTTATTTCTTCTGTGGAATTCAGGGAAATGGATTATCATCTGAAGCAATGAAAATGGAAATGTAAACCAACGCAAAGGTGGGGAGGTTCTTTTGTTAATATGACGATTTTACCCTCTTCCTCTTAAACCTTCGCCGTTAAGGAAACATGCTTTTTTCATACCTGACATTTCATCTTATTCCCTGCGCGTTCTCGCCGCTCTAAACGACATTCTTTTTTTAGTCGTTTTAGGCCTAACAAGTAAATTTTCTTTCACGCTTCTCTTTTTTCGTTCGTTCGTTCTAAACTGCAACTTACATTTTATGAAAATTAATTTTTAATCAATTACTGGCTCCAATGTCATTAGAATTAATAGTAATAGTAATTTAATCATCAATCACTTGTATCAAAATATTTATTATTTCTTAAACTATATACGGGTTAAAGTGATTTATTAAATTAGAATAAGAAGAGTAAATAATTATAAAATCTCTAATGTATCATTAATCATCAGGCTTAAAGAATCACTTGGCGTTTGAACTATTCACTAAATGCTCTTTTATCTCTTAACCTTTGAGTTTGACTATTTTACTTATAATCTTTGAAAAAAAAAAAAGCTTATTTTACTAAGGGTCAATTTGTGATTGCTGTTAATGAAAGTGTTTTTCCCTACAGCTAGATTTCATTTCTTTCTTTAAAAGTCGATGGTTTAGAAAGAAGTTAAATTTATTTTAGAAAGCTAATATGAAATAGACCCTTTTTTTTTCTTGTAAAAATCAGTATCACTTGAAAAAAAAGAGTTAATGATCAATAAGTCCTAAGTTTCCCAGAAAGAAAAAAAAAAAAATCAACTTGTTTTAATTTGGGTGAGATTTGATTAGGGGTGTTAATTCGAAGAGGTGGGTCATGTTGTGTTGTGTCCAATTTGGGTTTGTGTCTCAATGAGACAAACAAACCCGATTCAGAAATTTTTGAGTCATATTTAAGTTAACACAATGGTGTTCGTGTTGTCCTTTCAAGTGACATCTAAAAATATATAAAAAATTTTAGATATCTATGTTGTATCTATATTAACAATTTAACCTTTGTCTATCTAAAATGTTGATGAAAAACTATTTTATAAATCTTAATGTACTATTTTTATGTTGAATTATGTATTTTTTATGTCTATGTGTTATTTTACTACATCCGTGAAAGATAAAATGTGAAATTATTGAAAATTTGTTTCGTGTTTGTGAGTTAAATGTATTTTGTTACATTTCTTAATGGTAACATGAAAAAATATGATAAATAATAATAACAATTTTTAAATATTCGTGTCATTTTCGGATTAGTAGGTTAACCCTAACTCGACACAAATTTTTGTGTCAGTTTTGTGTCAATAAAAAATGATACCTTAACAGTTTAATCTAAGATTAACCTCCTAAATTCGTATCGGATTCGTATGTTATTAGCGGATTGTTGTACATAATTACCAGCTTTAGATTCAATTCGTTTTGCATGAATGAGTCATAGTGCAAATTGGACAATACCAAAAGTCATAAGACAAAAACACATTGGTGGATAGGTTAGAGAAGAAAAGGATGATTATACCTTAATCACCATAAATCCAATTTATGACCGAATTTAACTTCCAAAAGAAGGAATCATATTTAAAATACGAATAATAAATTATATTTAAACAATTTAATTATTTTGCTGGCGAATTGGGCTAATATTAGGCCTGGCTTGAGCCAAACTCATGCGAGCTTCTGGTTTTGTAACCCAAACTTGAAAGAGGCAGAGCAATTGCAAATATATCTTTATCTTATAATCTCATAATTGGCTTGAGGTTAATGTCTAATTGAGTTGTCCAACTTACAATTAGGGATTTTTATTTCAACACCAACAAAATAAAAAATTCAATTTTAAATTTAAAGTTACTCCAAAAGTATAAAACTGTAGAGAGAGAGAAAAAATTCATTAAATAGGGGTTTCAACCTTGCTGTGGGCTATGAGCCTGAGCCCATTATTGTTAGCCTTGGTTCGCCTATTAAATGGGCTTTCTGAGCCCATATATGAAGAAGGAGAAGGCCCAAGCCTTTTAGCGATATGGCCCATAACCACAGAGCTAGTTAATTTCTTTTAAATTGGTATTTTAAAAATAACGAAGTAAAATTTTTTTACATGGAAAATTTATCTAAACAATTCCACATACGAAATCAAGTTATAAAATTAGAATTAACAAAGTGATCAAATGTCTCATATATATAATAATCCCCTTAGTTTTTTTTTTTTTTTAACAATGTAGAATTGATTGTAATTTGATTTCTCACCATTTTAGTTATAATAATAAAAATAATAATTAAAGGAACAAGAGTTACCATTGAAATAATAATAAATAGTATTTATATGTATTTTTGTCGTATGGATTTTTTTTTTATATGAACATAAAATGCATGCATATATTCTGTTTGTAATTAAGAATCTAATGCATTCCACATGACACTGAAGCTAAATTTCAATAAGTAATGGAAGTTGGTAGTGTGCTTATATTTGTGATCTTTTCTCTGCAAAAATCATCAAATTCAGCCCCTGGATCTGAAATATAAATAGTCAAATTTGCATAATAATTATATATATTAATGGGAGGCTTAATAATTAAGATTTACTATAAGATAATGATAAAGAAATAGAAAAATGTGTATAATATGATGTAAGGAAGGACCCAATTGAAAGCAGATGAAGACATGGATGGTGAATACCAAAACATGACAAACTAAATGTGGGATCATATTTGAATTAGCCCACCAACCCATTGGCTTACACCATAGCCACTCATATGCATGTGAAACGAATGGGTAGAAATAAATTATTTATCTATTCAATTTTGTCATTTTTTAACTTGATAAAACAAATATGGATAATTTATAATAATATTAGGTATAATGACAATCAAAATCTTTGAGATTAATCAATTCATCGACAACTTTGGATCTTCTTTGTTGTTGGACGTTGATGTCAATTTCTATTAACTCCTATTATAAACATGTTTTCTTATTAAACTAGATATACCTATCACCTTAATCTAAATATATCAGTTTGAAATTGCTTAAATATTTTTTATGTAAGTTTTTTAAAATAAATTAAAATATATTGTTTACATTAGAATTTAAACTATTAAATCTATAGTGTAAGTGACTCTTAATAATAAAAAATAGAGTTAATTATTATTATAATTGGCATGCTTTAATCATTGTTTTAGAAAATAAGTGTTTTATATGTTTCTAATAATTGCTGAAACACATATGTAACACGACTTACACTAAATTAGTTAATATTTGAAATATAAAGACTACTAAATAAATTGTGCCCTTTAAAAATGTAAGCTGATTTTATAGTAATATAATTTTCAAAATGAAATAATAAAATTCAAAAAAAAAAAGAAAAAAAAAAGAAAAGTATAAAATTCTGGAAAATTTTGTATTTGAACAGAGGAAATTTTGTGCCATTATGTATGTACTCTCTACATAACATTATCATTCTCCTTCCTATCTAGATGAGAATTTCTCATCCTTATTTCTATTTATAAATTGGAGAAAAATCTATTTCCATCCATGTCCAGATAAGGATTAGGATATTCATAGGGATCCTTATTTCCCATTTCACAAATTTTCTTTTCTCTTAAAAAAAAAAAAAAAAACTTATTTAGTGAAATTTGATATTTTTATGATAAAATATAATATTGTATAAATAATAATAAAATTATTAGTACAATTACTCGACAAAAAATATATCCATTATTATTTATAAGCTATAATATCAATCCACAAAATATATAAATAAAGAACAATTATTAAAACATAAAATGAAAATTTAAAAATCCATATTCATTGATTAATATATATAAAAGTATTAATTTATCAAACACAGTATTGAATTACAACTTTAAAGAGTTCTTGTTTTATAAAATTTTTTATTAGAATACAAGTAAATTAATTATATATAATATATTTTTTTATACATGGAGTAGGGAGAAAGTTCTCTATCCTATCCATGAGGAAAATTTTTTCCCCATCTCTACTCAATAAAAAAAAAAATCAAATGGAAATTCTCTATCCCGGTTAGGTAAATTTCCATTTAATGGAATGCTATGCTTTCCTCCATTGAGCAATAAAATTTTTTGTGCGTATTTAGCTATTTTCAGTGTATTTTCACCCAATCGCTAGTCGACACGGGTGGTCAGCAGCGTACATCCTAGAAAATTCACATCGCTAAAGCAAACCTCACTGTGGACACGACTTTATACTTATTTCACAGCATATGCTCAGCCGTCTATAGGGAATATTCACATTCGGAATTCCTGAGCCAATTAATTAAAGCCACGTAATCATTTAGCGTGAATCTTCCATGTCAGCACCCGCCAAAATCTGCTCTTAACATTTCAAACCTACGTGTTCGTACACGTGTACACTTCGAGAAAAGTACAGAAAAACCCACCAAAAAATGATAACCGTTAATAGCCCCCTCTTGTCCATTGCTGTTGCTTCTGCTGTCTTCTCTTCAACCCAACTCTCTCTCTGCAACAAGAGCAAAATAAAATCCCTAAATTCAATTATTGAATCTCCGATTTGATATGAACGGCGATCCTCAACTTTCGGCATCCACCAATACTGCGTTCTCTTTCATATCTAAGGGATGGCGGGAGGTCCGCGACTCGGCCGATGCGGATCTCCAACTCATGCGAGCTCGAGCTAACTCGTTTAAGAATCTCGCTAATTCATTTGACCGGGAGATTGAAAACTTCTTTAATTCCGCGTCTACTTCCTTCTCGGTAGGCTCGTTCCGGTCCTCCACCCCGACTAAAATTGATTTCGTGAAGAAATTGCAGCCGAAGATTTCGGAGTTTCGAAGGGTTTACTCCGCGCCTGAGATTAGCAAGAAGGTTTTAGAGAAATGGGGACCGAGGGCGAAGCTAGGGATTGATTTGTCTGCTATAAGGAACGCGATAGTGGCGGATGTGGCGGATGAGGATGTAAATGGGATTGTGGAGTTTGATAGGGTTAGGAGAAGGAGAAAGACAGTTAATTTTGGTGAATTTTGGGGAGACCGGAAAGAGTATAGTGGGCAGTTGAGGGAATGGGAACCGATAAGGGCATTAAGGAGGAGGCTAAGGGAGTTGGAGAAGAAGAGTGAGCCTGTGGAGATATTTGGGGGACTCAAGAATAGCGATTTTGTGGAGAAGTTGAAATCAAGCTTGGTATGTATATTTTTGCTATATTCTTATAAAATTTCTGTTCTCAGCCTGTAGTTCACTCGGATTTAAATTGTTACTGGGGAGTTTTTTGAATGTTTATTTAAATGAATTATCAAATGAAGAATTGATGAAACTCTTTTGATGTTTTGTACAGATTTTAAAGTTCGGTTGCATTATCTCCACATAAGATTCGGAAATATAAGTAGTTTTTTTGGTGTTGAAACAACTTTCATCTAAGCCCAAAGAGCTAAATCAAACATCTCTTTTGAAACGGACTTGTCAAGAAAGCTTCTTTTTGAATGAAAAAAAGGTTCATAAATCATAATTACTATTCATTTGATAAGTTGAACGTTACATGAATGAAGGCTTTTTTTTTTTTTTCCCCAATTTGCCTGGACTCTGTTTATATGGTAAAAAGTACCGAAGTAAAAAACTGCTCATAGGTAGGTCACTGGCTGTATTGTTTTCCTTTATTTATTTTTCTTTGATATTGTAGCTTTTGCTGCTAGGATGGATAGATCTCACATAAGTAATGGTCCAACTCAAAAAGGCCAATTATGTAATATCCCTGATATTATGCGCAAGTAATAATCCTTTGGGATCCTGTTTGTATGTTATTGAAATGACCCATAACCATAGTTCCATTGCTACCATATTCATTTTGGATTATGTTCTATGAAGTTGTGTACAGGCACATGAGCTTAAGAAGCATTTGCATGTGCAAAGTTTTAGCTTATCCTGGAGCATCTAAGGTTCTATCTGAACAAGCCTTTCTACATCACTTGTTAAAGCATATATTCCTCAAGCACAGATGAGTGCTGGTCTTCAAATCATGAGATCCTGAAAATAGTTTAACCACTTTCTTGTGGCTGATATGATTTCTTGCAACCTTAAATGCAATTTTATTGTACAGTTTATCTTGTTTAATTTAAGTAATCCAAAAAGAAAAAAGATCTAAGGCCAATTCTCTTAAAAAATTTTCTACAGGCTATCAAGCCTTAGGTCTAAATTCTAATATTTGGACAAATCTATTTTCTGGTGTTTTATAGCTTTGCCTTGAAGATGATACTTTGACCTTTTTTCTTGTGATACTTTTTGCTGATTTGTTTGCCTTAATTTTTTTTCAAACAAAAGGTCCAACCACACAGTTGTATTACAATTTTGTCAGTTTCTCAGTATATGCTTCTCCTTAAATGGTTGACCATGCTTGCTGATGGGGAGGATTAGGTCGGAGGGATGTGATGCTCTTTAGCGTGGAATACCTTTGTGAATCAGGAAATGCTCATAACTGTAAAAGGTTGCTAGCTAATGATGATAATTCTTTATGGATGTGTTTAATTTCTCTACATAAATCACTTCCTTCTATCAGATCTCGGAAATGATACCAGTTTAAGATATTGCAATATTCAATATACCTAGCGACTACCTTTAACAATTGGGGTCAAACTTCGTCCGCATTTCTGCCTCTAAATATCCAATTGGAGTTTAGTTTTTGACATTATTTAACTTTTAAAAGTTAGAGATACACAATAAGTATAAAATTGTCAATGCACATTTTATTTATCTTGATGTCCATTTTAATGATTATAAGCTGCAAAGATTCTTTTAATGAAGTATCCATCTCTTATTGCAGAAAGCGATCCGTGAGCCTCGGGATTCAAAGGTTAGACATCTTTCACAAGCAGTCCACTTTATCTGAAATCTAATTGACCACATGCCTGTGATATTTGGCGCATTGCCAGGTGCCTCTGGATATTTAGGATCATGATTTTGTTTATTGTAGCAACTAATAGCATCAGAACTGTGGATGGTGGGTAGTAAACTTCATTCATGATATGTGATCAGCAAAAAGCCTTTTTTAACCAAATTATTATCACACTGGCAATCTTTTTTTTCTGATTTTGTGGGAGGATGAGGGTCGGATACTGATGGCTTTTTTTTTTGGCGTAATTTTGTGGTGTTTCACAAAAATGATTTCTCTGTCTTTCTATTCTTGACGAATAATTTTTGTGACATACTTTCACCCCATGTTGCTCATTATTGTTGGAAGGTCTTGAGCCCATAACATTTTTCTGGGCATTTGACATCTATGTTGGAAGTGCCTCTTGAACGTCTTGTTTGTTAGTACATTGACATGTTTTATTAGGGGATGCGAATTGATTCTGAGTAGCTTTATCTAGTTGCATTTTACTGTGGGTTTCTATTTTGTTTTCTGGGCACACTTTCTGATGGTTCCTGTAAAACAACTATTTCATTTGTTAATCAGTTAACTGTTGGAGACTAGGGTCTGAAGGGTATTATCTCTATAATGTGTAAAGTCCATTTTATGTTAGGGTTAAGTTGAACAAGTTTTCCATTTGGGTTGCTGTGGAACAGGTTCTTTCATTTGTTAAACTGTAGGAGCTTGGAGGATGATATTTTTATTTGGTACATACATAGACAACACGTCTTATTGAATGAATGCTGAATGTTCCCTTCACTTTCTGATACAGGAAGTACCACCACTAGACGTACCAGAATTGTTGGCATGTTTTGTTAGGCAGTCCGGGCCATTTTTGGATCAACTTGGAGTTAGAAGAGGCAAGTTAATACACTTCTTTTGTTGTTATTTTTCTTGTTCAAGTTAATCTTTTCTATTGGATCAACATAAGCTTGTTTTTCTGTTCACTCCTGATCTTTTCAATATGTAGTTTATAATTTGTAGAAATGCTGTTCGTTGAGAACCCTATTTTGTTGATTCTTTTACTTTCTGCTCTGAACATTCTTTTTCTAATTTCATATCTGGGAGCTCGCTTGTTGACATGCTGTGTGTTTTTAGGTGTATTGGGAGTATTAAAAGGAAGTTGTTAATTACATTAGAACTGTGTCAGCATAACTAAACAAGTTAATCTTTTCTGCCCTAGCTTGAGCTGGTGAATATGCTTTTGTTAGATAAAAAAAGCAAATTGTGGTGCGATGTGATGTGCTTCTTCTATCATGACCACGGTTGATTTGCATTTGTATATCAAATAGTAAACTAGGATGTTGTTATGTCAATGCAGGAGGAAATATCATATATCTTTTGGTAGACTGGCAGTATTGCTTCTGAAACCACAGCTACTTTCAAACTTTTATGTGCCTCCATTGACTCTCTAATTATTTCAGTCTTGAATGGCTGAGATTATACTTCTTTTAATGGCTACATCTCTTACTTTCGTTATGATGTTGTTAGTATTACATGGGCTGTAATAGCTCAATTTATTTTGAATGTTTGTTGTAGTTAATTACTGGTGGTTTCCTAATTCTGACATTGATGACATGCCCTTCTTCGCTTTTCACTTTTATTTCATAGTTTCCTTTCTGAAATCCTTCTAGGATTAGCTTGATTATATTGATTGTGTTGAAGAAAGGTGACTGTTTGCAAGGAGGCAAGCAGATATGGTCATATGTGTGTTTGTAGAAATTGGTTTTATGATAATGACGAGTGAGATGGCGAAATTTGCTCTTTTTAAACCCGTGCACCAATTCTCCTTTTCTATTTTCTGTACTGTGTAATTTTCTCATCCATTGCTCTGCATTTCACTCCACTGGCATCTGTGAAGGCAATAGTTTAGAAGCCACCAGCTGAACAAGCTGAAGACCAGTGTGATTTTCATTGATGTTACTTGGCTTTGAATTATATATTCTATCCAAGGAGAAAGTTCAGAAGCCATATATGTTAGCTGAACAATCAGGATAAAAAACAATTGATTTTGCTATCCCCAGTCTTTGGTAATTAGGTTCGATTAATTGGTTCAAGGTTGTTCAGACACCTTTTAGTTGGCTCCTCTTCCTATTAAAGGCTACTGCTATTCCTTCGTTTTTGAATTATTGATGCTTTGCGTAAAGTTTCCTCATTATTTTTCTTGTGCAATATATTTCCCTTTTCTTGATGATATGCAACTTGCGAAAAACCAGCCATGACTCTTTTTAATTGTGTGTTTCAACATGATTCCAGATATATGTGACAAGATAGTCGAAAGCTTGTGCAGTAAACGCAAGAATCAACTTCTACTACATTCACTTTCTACAGGAGAATCCTCTATAGTTGAAAATGAGAGCGTGATTGATGACTTGGATGTAAGGATAGCAAGTGTCCTTCAAAGCACCGGGCATTGTTATGAGGGTGGCTTCTGGACAGACTTACAAAAGCAAAGTCCATCAGATAAAAAGAGGCATGTTGCCATTGTGACAACTGCTAGTCTTCCATGGATGACGGGAACTGCTGTAAATCCACTTTTTAGAGCTGCATATATGGCAAAATCTGAAAAACAAAATGTTACTTTAGTGGTTCCATGGCTTTGCAAGTCAGATCAAGAGTTAGTGTATCCCAACGTCACTTTTAGTTCACCAGAAGAGCAGGAAAGTTATATTCGCAACTGGCTTGAGGATAGGGTTGGCTTTAAGGCTGATTTCAAGATCTCCTTTTATCCGGGAAAGGTATCTGGTTTAAAGCAGGTTGTTGTTTTAATAGAATGAAAGCATGAATAACATGTTTAACCATTTTGTTCTCATTATTTTCTAGTTCTCAAAAGAACGGAGAAGCATAATCCCCGCTGGAGATACCTCTCAGTTTATTTCATCAAAGGAGGCTGATATTGCTATTTTAGAAGAACCAGAACATTTGAATTGGTATCACCATGGTAAGCGCTGGACTGATAAGTTCAATCACGTTGTTGGTGTTGTCCACACGAATTACCTTGAATACATCAAGAGGGAAAAGAATGGGGCTCTCCAAGCTTTCTTTGTGAAACACATAAACAATTGGGTTACTCGAGCATACTGTGATAAGGTAAATTGTCTTAGTTTGGGCTATCCTGGGATTTTCATTATATATATATATATATATATATATATAACCTTTTCTTTTTAGCGAGTAATGTGACTTATATTGAGTGTCAACAATTCAGGTTCTTCGCCTTTCCGCTGCCACACAGGATTTACCCAAGTCTGTGATTTGCAATGTTCATGGGGTGAATCCTAAGTTTTTGAAAATTGGAGAAAAAGTTGCTGCAGAAAAGGAACTTGGGCAGCAGGCCTTCTCAAAAGGAGCATATTTCTTAGGCAAGATGGTGTGGGCCAAGGGGTACAAGGAGTTGATAGATTTGCTAGCAAAGCATAAGAGTGAGCTAGATGGCTTTAAATTGGATGTGTTTGGGAATGGAGAGGATGCAAATGAAGTACAGATTGCAGCCAAAAGGTTGGATTTGAATGTCAACTTCATGAGAGGGAGAGACCATGCCGATGATTCTCTTCATGGGTAAGTATCCGCTAGGAAGCGAAGGCTTTTATAATATCCTATGAGTGCAATTAGTCTTCATATGGGACATGGGAGAGTTCTTGAAACACTTCTTATCATTTCATATCTTTAACTGTGTAACTATCTTTGAGGTACAAAATTGTTACCTACCTTGAGCTTCTTGGTTGAGCTTTGCCTAAAATGATTTAGTAACCGGTGAAGTGCTGTGTGCGTGTTCTGCCTCGGAATGTCTTCCCTTGATCCTCTATAACGTTCTATTTTCTAGAAAATAGATTTTGCTAATTATTTTGTCCGTATGACTCCAAGTTTTATAATCATTTTTAACATTTGCTTTCCTGGATGAAGGTACAAAGTTTTCATAAATCCGAGCGTGAGTGATGTGCTCTGCACAGCTACTGCCGAGGCGCTTGCCATGGGCAAATTTGTGATATGTGCCGACCACCCATCAAATGAGTTCTTCAGGTCATTTCCAAATTGCTTGACTTACAAGACATCTGAGGACTTTGTTGCTAAAGTGAGAGAAGCATTAGAAAATGAGCCTCAGCCTCTTACATCCGAGCAAAGGTTCAATCTCTCATGGGAGGCTGCAACTGAGAGATTTATGCAGTACTCAGAGCTGGACAAAATCTTGAATGATGATCAGGGTGATTCAAAATTTAGCAAAAATAATAGGAAGGGAATTGCAAAATCAGTTTCGTTGCCTAATATATCTCAGATGGTAGATGGAGGATTGGCGTTTGCTCATTATTGTCTCACTGGGAACGAGTTCCTTAGGCGCTGTACTGGAGCAATTCCTGGTTCACGGGACTATGATAAGCAACATTGTGAAGACCTGCATCTCTTGCCCCCACAGGTGGAAAATCCGATATATGGCTGGTAAGCAGACTAAACTGTCAGCACCTTGTGTATACTAAAGTGAACTACTGTATTTAGCAGGTATCAAGGTCTAGATTGGTTAGAAAAATTTTTGTTTCTTTTTCACGAATGTATTTGGTTTCGAATCATTCGTAGACAACTTAGTCCATAATTTTTGCTGTCTCTTCTTATAAATAGAATAGAAACAAGTAAATGTTAGAAGTAATTCATAGCCTAGGTGTAATACGTAATATGTATATGTATTCATGCAGTGGTGAATCCAGGACGCCAGTTTCGGGGAGCAAAAATTTTCTTAAAAATTTTTCGGCCGTCGGTAAAAAATTTCAGGCCAACGATTTAAAATTTCTGACCGGCCAACAAACCTATAATTAATTTAATTTAATAACAACACAATCCTTCATTATTTCTATATATAACATGTTAACAATTAATTTTTTCCAATTAAAATCCCTAAATAAAAATTCTTAAAATTATAAAATTTATAATTCCAATCAATCTAATTTTAATCTAATTTATTTATTTATTTTTTTTTAATCCTAAGATGAGAATTTTTTTTTAGGCCCAAATTTTAATTAAAGAATTGAAGGTGTTTTTTTAGATCCAGTCAAAACGACGTCGTTTTGCATGGGAAATTTTTTTTTAATCCCAGGCAAAACGATGTTGTTTTGCCTGGGCTCTTAAAAATTTAAAATCTTAGGCAAAACAACGTTGTTTTGTCTAGGATTAAGAACAAAAAAAAAAAAAAAAAAAAAGAAAGAAAGAAAGAAGGTCTTCTTCCTTTGGCTTTGGCCCCCCCCCCCCCCCCCCCCCCCCCCCCCCCCCTCAAAACCAAAGATCGGCGGGTCACGGCCGTTGAGATATACCCCCTAGTAAAGGTGATTCTCGGCGGCCGGGGGGATAACGGCGTACCCATGCCTTCCTGGCTCCGTCCCTGTATTCATGTAGCATAGACTTGACAAATTACCTAAAGAAGCTTGCATTTGGTCTAAATTTTGTTCGTACGTTGTATGTTACTCGACCTAAGCTGTGATTCATTGTTAATAAGGTCTCATGGTTCATGCTTGCTCTAACTTGGGCTTCATAAGAATGCAGTCAAATGTACCTTGTGATATCTTCAAGGTACAATCAAATCCAAAGTATTTCGGTTGCATTGCATGCCGATTTCTATTGGGGAGGTTAGATGGCATAATTGGACTTTTGTAGTGATAATTAATGTTATCAAAATTAGACAGGACAAACTACCGATGAAGCTGAGAGTTCATGGTGCAATTGGTTCAACCGGATTCGATAAGGTTTTTGTTTGTTTGAAAACGCTATATTTATTATAATTTTTACAAAAATATCTGAATTACAAGTTATTATAATCATAAAATATGATTTAAACTATTGTTTTAACTATTTTTAATTAAATTGACGTGGTCCTTGTTTTGGTCGAATTATTCTGGTTCAACTCGATTTTTAGCAAAAAAAAGATGGATATGCATGGTAGAACTAATCGGCCTAGTTATTGAATATGTGGTTGAACCAGTTCGATTGGCTAGTCCAATTTGTTTTTGGTTTTAATAACAGTGGAAATACTGTTTATTTCTAAACAATGTATTTTTTTCTTGTTCTAGCTCTAAATCCGAATATAGAGCAACAAGCATGGCTACATGGATTAATAGCATGCTAGTACGTGAAATGTAGTGTCCTTTATATGCGGTTTGGTTTATCTTACAGCTTAATTACTCTATTTCTACTCCAAAGTTGACTTCCATTTTGTTAGAAATAAAATTAAACCAATGGAGTTGAATGTCTAATAAAATATATCTTTGTCTGCTCTTCCTTCAACTTGAAACACAAAAATAGAACTATCAAATATTAGGGTAAAATGTCAAAATAGCTAGCCACATCAAATGAGTAATACGATCGACTTTGACAATATTCACACTTCAGAGCTAAAAAAACTATTGATTTAGATCTTAATCTAGTCCATTACTTCATTTGTACGTTAAATTAAAAGTTACTTATGAGTAAAATTTGCTAATTAAAATTTGCTAATTAAGCGTTGTGAGATCTCATTATGCTTTATTCCAAAAAAAAATAATTACTAGTTACATGCGACCATATTGCATGGATAAATATTACCTAAGATTAAGACGTGAAACCTCTGTACACATTAATTCTCACTATCACTTGGGAAAAATATTCTAGTGGAATTTCATGTTTACATTTGGTCTTAATTGGTGTGCTTCATGTGGAAATAACTATTTAATCTTTTTTTTTTTTTCTTTTTTTGCGAGAACTATTTAATCTATCTCTCTCTCTCTCTCTCTCTCTCTCTCTCTCTCTCTCTCTATATATATATATATATACATATAGCAAACTAAACATAGTTGGTATCACATTTACCCTCATTTAAGCATGTGAACCCCAATTACTATTTTTTGCTTATACACTGACTCTTCAAACAGTGCAAACAAAACTTTATATTAGAAAGTTAGGACAATTAATCACTCTTAGTTAATTAGTTAGTAAGAATCTTCTACTTAGTAAAGGGAATCTGATCGAGTTTTGCCCATACTTGCTCTGAAGTACTAATGGTTTTTCAGGGATGAATATATTTACAATTATATAAAATATCAATTAATTAAGAAATAATTCAGTTTTCGTTAGTAAGCACATCTTCAGTTGGTAATTTAAGTTTCTAACTAGCTTATGCCCGTGCAAATGCACAGATTTTTATAATATTTATTTAATTAAACAATTTCAGTTTTAATTAATTATTATTTACTAAATTTTTAATTAATTGTATATAAATAATGAATGAGAAATAATCTAAATAGAGCTAAAATACAGAGTAATCATTCTATAACAAAAAAAAAAAAGAAAAAATAATAAAAATTTTAAATAAGAGAATTTGTCCCAATCATCTCAAAATATTCATTTTTGGTAAAAATATTTAAATATAAATAGATAGGAGAAATTTTAGTAATATGTAGCAGATTATTTTTTATTTTAATAAATTAAATTTTTAAAAAATCTAAAAAATTAACATGCGTTTCAAGTGTTTATTTTTTTATATTATATATAGATTAGTGGCTGAAACGCTGCATTAAAATTAATTAATTAATTAATTAATTATAAATAGTATGTTTTATACGTACGTCCTTTGATATTTTAATAAAAATTTTCAAGTATTAATTTAAAAAGATAATTTTCCTAGTGGAGACAGTCTTATTTTATTTTTGCCGAAAGTTTAATTAATTAGTACGTGAAAATTTAAGGGTTAATTGCGTATTCAGGATTTGACCATACTGTTTTAGATTCCTGAATCGATAACTTTACAGCCATAAATGAACTCAGCTTAATTATTAATTTTCTCTTAATTGGTACTTATTTCTGATTATATGGGTGTAACTAATCGTTAATGAGTTAACACGTGCGAATTAATCCAGCTTTCCGATGCTGACTTAACCAAAAAGAAAAAAAGAAAAAAAAAAATTTAAGGAATTTCTGTCAGTTTTCATTCTGATAACTTATCAGAAGACAGAAGAGAGAGAAAGGCCCTTTTTTGATAGTACAGAAGAATTTTCAGCTTTTCTTATGATAGGTACAAGTTTGGGTTTGGGATTGATGAATTAATTCTAGAGAATCCTAATCACATGCTATTATCATATTTTAAAGTTTTTTTATGGGAATATTCTTTAGATGATTCTCTTGATTCTTTTATATTTAATTTCACTTTATAAAGATTAAATTTGTTTTTTTAATTGGAGGTAATTGAGTAATTAAATTTATGGGGTTGTGTACAGTTAATTAACCTTATCTTTCTAATATTTTTGTACATTTAATTACTTTGCTGTGAAGCAAAATGAATGGTGGGTAAGACCCAGAAATTAGTGGATTAATATGAGGCACTGATCGATTAATTAAATAGTTGAGCTGCAGAATCTTTATATATATATATATACTAATTAATTAGATGCATGATTGGTTTATACAAATTAATGCTAGAAAAAAAAATACTAGTTCCTGTGTTAGGTATTGGAATATAATAATTTACAGGATTGGCAATAATTAATGTCACTAATTAATTATCAATTAGGACAGTCCTCTATGAAAGGGAAAATATGTGTTTATGCCAACTGTTTTTGTTGGAAGAAGAATGAAGCTATAGTTTTCTATTTCCCATGAGAAGCTTCAGTTTGGGGTTGGGTTGATTAGATTTTGTACAATTTGAATTTTAAGTCTTTAGTAGAACATTGTTTTCGGCATTCAAGGTGCAACATTCTACGCTTCAAAATAAGTCATTACATTATTTTACTATATTCTTAACTCTATGCTATTTTTACATATACAATTACATCATCTTTCCATGGATAGCAAAAATTTCTAGATTTAAAAGTAAAAATATTTTATTGTTAATTCAAAGTATACAAATTATTGTCGTAACTTTTAGTAATAACAAAAAGTACTATATATTGCTATTATATATAAAGTTGTCACTGTATCTTTTATGGTCAAATTTAATATAATTTTGTTGTTATGGATATATTTGACAATAATTTTTGGATATTTATTGGTATTTTAATTTTTTAGCTGCAAAACGTGTTTTTGTTTTAAAATTTTTTTATGTCCAATCTAACATTAATTTCTGATTTTTGAATATATATGATTCTTCAAGGATAAAATTTAAAAATTTAAGCTCTGTAAATATTAATTTAAATTTATATCATATTGTGCTTCTTTTTTTTTTTTTTTTTTTATTTGTGACTGTATATTTATATATACTTGAAAAAAAATGAAAGTCAAAGGAAATAAGTGTTTTTACTTTTTAGATTCCTTTTGTTTTCTATTCCTCTGCAGAATAATCCTACAGCCCACTAACAAAGTAATCCTAGTTTGCCAATAAAATATTAAAAATATATAAGAAATTAAAATAGTATATGTAGTCCTCTTTCCACCTACACTACATATAATGTGATGGAATTCCTCTACAATCTATTCATTTGTTTTTCAATTTTGGGTTAATTAATAAACATCTGTCACATAATCAGAAATCAAATAGAATTTTGAATTCTTTTGTTGTTTCTTTTTTAGTTGCATCCAGCTATTAGTTTTACATTTCTAAATAAGCGATCCCGTCTTGAATTAAAATTTTTCACATACATTAAAAATTAAACTCGAGATCTAACTTAAACAACTATAACGCAATTGGTCATTTTATAAGTCCTTTCCAATCGACCTGGCTGATGATGAAAATAAATAATTTAAATATCTTGTAATTGCTTGAATTGAGATTAAATTGCGAGGGATATCTTTTATAGAAAGAGAACTGACAAAAACAAAATTAGTTTCGTATTTACTTGATAACAAAGAAACAGGAAAGTGATTTCTGTCCTTCAATACAATATTACAGAAGTTGTAACCAGAAGGAATTAATGCCAAAAACAAAAATATTGGGAAACTCATTAATATGACCCAATGTGAAGCTAGCTAGCTACTAACCACAATGTATATATTTACATCTGTTGGATATTAGGATTTGGTGCCTGAGGCTTCAGTTTTTCGGGCGAATCAGTAGGGTTTTCATTTATAGTGATAATAACATGATTATCATCATCATTATCAACATCTAAAACCGGGTTTACAACTCCCCGGTGAAGTAATTGAGGTTTCTCGGGCGAGACGGTTGGTTCCACAGCCTTGAAATGAGCTAGGTTAGCGAGTTCAGTGACCGATTCGGATAACTTATCGACACATTTAACGATCTGAATTAGGGTTGATGCAACAGTTGCAGCTGGTACAATTGTTAATAGGTCTGTGTGTTCTAGTGTCCAACATTTCATTGCAACTTTTAGTTCACTGACTGCAAATTTTGAATTCTCCACATGAATTTTCGCCGGGGACGGATCGGTCATTGACTTAATTGATGAGGATAGTGATTTTAATGCCTTGCCTGATTCTTCACTTATTTTTGTGCATGCTTCTTCAATTCTGTTCAAGAATTCCTCTGGTACCTGCAAAGAATCACATATGCAATTGTTAATACTGTTTCTTTTTATTGGGAAAAAAAGGAATTTTTTTTGTGAAGGTATATTAGAATCTTAATGGATTTAATTTTCTAATTTGAATAGAACATTGAAACAGTCTTCTTTTGTGAATCCTCCTAGATTCATATAAATAAGTATTTTTTGTTTATTTGTCAGTGTCGAAAATTTTGGTGTGTAATACTTGGAGCTAGTATGCATATTGGAAACTAGTTGGATATTTTTTTAGGTGATTTCTCTCATAAAGAAAGTTGTATTAATGTATCAATTATGGTTCTGATTCACAGTATACATATATTAATGTTGTGTTGGTATGATTACGTATTTAATTTGTTATTTATGCACTATCAAACTTATAGTAATCAATTACTTGATCAATTCCTAACATTTCCCTTTTAGAAAGAAATTAATCTGTTGATTCATTTTTGTTAATAATGAAAGCTGTATATCATAAAAGCGGCTTTCTAGGACAATTAATTTAACCCATTAAAAAAAAAAAAGAATACACACTTTGGCTGGTGCATGCGTTACTTTAAAAAGAAGATTGCATAATAAATTAAATAAACTGGTACGTACAACCTACAAAGTTCAAAAATCATGATGCTATTCAAACTATATATATGTAAATCAAGGTTTTCTTTGTAAATGGAAGGATGAGCTGTTGATATTTTTTGTCCTTATTATTTAAAAAAAAAAAGATAATTGGAAATTTGAAATAAGACATAAAAAAGAAGTTGTGATAGGATAATTACTTGAATATTAGTGTTAATGCAAGCATTGAGAGTTTCTAAATGGTAAGCACATTGCCTTGAGAGAGCTCCAATCTTCAAATATTGGTTCCATGGATGTCGGAACCCAAATTTTCCATGTTTTGGTTCCCATCTTGCAAGATTTGCCTGAAAATTATTATGTTTTTTGATCCATTAATCACAATCAATTAATATTAGAAAAGTGCACAAGTTAGTGGTGCAAACGCAGTGACAAAAAAGTTTTTTTTTTAAAAAAGAAGAAGATAGAATTAGTAGTGGAGAGGAGAGCGTGTGTGTTTAATTAATTACCATGGTATCTTCAGTGGATTTTGAATTTAGTACACTTTTATATCCTTGAAGAAATGAGTTGTCCTTATTATTATTACTATTTGAGACCTTAGTTCCACTCTCTCCGTCTTCTTTGCTTGGGAAATATTCGCCTCCAAAACCTGTAGTTAATCCATCATAGGCTAGCTAATGAGTAACTAATTAAAAGATTTTTTTTAGTTTAAGTTGTAATTAGTAAATTAAGTAATAACCTTGAAGGTAGTTTCCAAGCTTATCAATGTTGGTGGCAACCAAATTGTGAAGATCTTCACCAGCCCAGACTGGACAAATACAAAGAGAAATAACAATGCAAGTGGCACCACCCACAATGATTGTGGATAGCCTTTGATGAGCTAATGGTATGATTTCTTCTACTCTTACTCCAGACACTGCCACCAAACTGAATGTCAATATAAATATCAACACTCCATAATCATATCTTGCCTTTATCTTTGGAAAGAATCTGCTAAATGTTGATGCTGCAGCTGCAAAAACATATATATATTGTTATTCTTCTATCAAATAATAAAAACTATTCTTAATTATAATCTTATTCGATTAAATAGTTTGATCTAGTATTAGATCATCTTAGACCAATTAGAAATCCCGACTCTTCAATTAAACCGGAAAAACAGTTGTGTTAAAAGTAACGTATCACTTGTAAACTTTTGGATTAAATAAATCAAATTCTTCACTTGTTTTTATATATTTATTAATAGAAAAGGAATTGGGTATGTATACCCAAAAGGAAAACAAAGAAGCCAAGAACAATGGGCTCTCCTTTCTGGCCAAAAAGACTTGCTAAACGTTCAGCTCCAACACCTAAAGCACCAGCCAGAAGTGTTGCAAATCCTCTATTCAAACTCTTGCACAAGGTTCCACCTACACAATTAATGAAAATTAAATCAAGCTTAGCTTAATTAATAAAAGGAATTAGGGAAATTAATAATAATTTGAAAAAAGTACGTACCAACGGTGAATTCAAAGACAACAACAACAGTTAAAACAGCCCACATTCCAGCAACACCAAAGCCATCAAAAAGAGTCCTAGAATAATACAATAAGGACACCAATGTAAGAGCAAGTCCCACTTTTAAGGAGTGAATCACTCTTCTTGGGTCATCTTTTCCAAGTTTTTTTATGCTCTTTCCACCATTAATAACCTTAGCCTTCATCTTAGCAGGCACACCCTTCAACCATTCCCATGCAAGTGCCATCCATCCTCCCTCATTAATCTCCATTGCTAATTAAAGATGCACAATTAAGCTACAATCTAAAATAAAGTGGCCAGACCGGAGAGAATTAATATGCGCCCTTGAAGAGATTATGTCAAGTAGTATCCTGTATTTATAATGGTGGAATTTAAGACGTGGTTTAATCGAGATTGATTATTTAATTAATATTCTAATCATGTACATGTGTAGGTGTCTTTTGTTTTTTTTGTACAGTGAAAGGACAAATATTTTCTTTGACGAAAGACGTACACAGAGAATATTTGCCTTCAAAAGTGGCTGACTTGGCTTATTTATTTAATTATGTTTAGATCTTAATTTAAAAATATATACAAAACAAACAGCAGGCCACACAGTACTCATTACCTAAAGTAGTTTTAAAGCACTAAATATTTGCAGAAAGTAGAGGAACATATGTAAAGAGTTTTGGCCCATTTGACTTCAGGAATTATAACCTCAACTTAATTAGCAATTTTATTGCTTGAGTAGATAGAATAGAAATAGGCTTCTGTCTTCCATATACAATTGATCCACTTGCTCACTTTGGATATAGCTAGCAACCATCATTCACTAACTTATTTAACTTAATTCTAAAAAATCGATGTGGAATTCTCTCTAAGTTGGCTTAAACTTGAGAGTAAGCTATTGGTTGAATTTTAACCGTTCAGCTCAAAATTTATATTGAATGAATGAGAAAAAAAAAATCTTTTATCTAGCTGCCAATTTTTTTGTGATCTTTTTGTTTGGTTGAAAACAAGAAAATGTGAAGGGATGTAAGAGACCAATGTATTTAGACATGATTATTTTCAAGTACATAATCCACGTTCTAAAGCGTATCCAGATATACGTATATGTTGACACACATTTTCCTCATTTATACTTATTTATTTATCTTTCTTCGAACCAATAACTCTTTAATTAATAAGAAGAATAAATAATGTATACTCGTAAAATTGTACATGTATATTATTAGGGGTGTTCAATGGGTCAGTTTAGGTGGATGTTGAATCGAACTAAATAGACCGAAAATAGAATAATCAAAATTTTACAAATTGAATTGAATCGAAGTAAAAGAACTGACTAAACCAAAGTAAACAATTTGATTCAGTTTGTTTTCTTAACATATTCCTCTAGCCTGATTAAAAAAATTTCTATAACTAAAATTGAACAAAGAAACAAAAAGTATAAAAATAGTGTATATAATTTATGGAATATACAATTAATAAACAAATGTAAAAATATTTTAAAAAACTAATAGCTTCAGAAATATAATTATTGAAAGCAAATAGAGATAGAGAGGAAACGAAGATGTAGAGTAAAGCTTCGAGGTTGCATTATGAAATGAAGCAAATAAATTTTAAACTTGATGGCTAGGTTACAAGTAATATAATATGTTATATGTAAATGACTAAAATGTCAATGCTTGTTTAATTGGTTAGTTCGATTGTATCGATATTTTTCTTATTAAAACATAACCGATTGAGTAGATCAACAATTAATAATAATAATGGAGATTGAACCGTTTAGAACAAAAAAACCGAACAAAAATAGCCTAACTTCATCAATTAGACCGATTCGACACCCCTAATTACATTAATATGTACTTATGTTTTCGACTCTAATTTATGCCTACATAAGTTTTGATTCCATCCTACTAAAAACTCCTCTAATCTAGAAAGAGTTGAGAAGAAAAAGAATATTATTGGAAACTTCTACAAAGGTGAATACATAGTTTTGTTTAGCGTACATAGTTATATGGGATTATTGACTTCTTTAAATAATTTAACTCCACTAATTAGTTTAATTGACTGTAATTAATAATGCTATCTTGAACATTTGGCCTCACTATAGTCAGTAGATAGAAACCAACAAATTCCATCATCAGAAACATTTGCATTTATTAATTTTAATTAGGATTTGCAATTAGTGGATGGCATGTATGTATGTTGTTCAACAGATTAATTTTATACACATCAATATATAAAACCATACTCTTTTTACTGACCATATGATTATTTAATCCCTCAACTTGGTAATAAAAATTTAATTCTAAGTTGAATGCATGAATTTTTATATTTAGTTGAGCCTCTGAATCGCTGACGAAAGATATTCATAAAAATTGATTAATTAATATAATTGACAAATTAAAGTGTAATTCCTCAATTACCTAACTTCAATAAAGAAAGTAGGAAACAGGTCACCACTATACAATGTTTAGCAGTTTAAATTCAGATTGAACATTGCATCACATTTTTAGTTGTAGTGACAGCAGGTTGACAATGAAATAAGGGGAAAAGCAAAAAGAATTCATTTAAATATTATAAACAATTAAAGAAATATGAACCCAATTTAAACTGGCATAATTTAATTCGAAAAATAAAAAGATTAATTTTTGCTCTACATTCCCCATGTTTTCTTTTTACCCATTTACCATATATTCAAAAAACAATAAAAAAATCCTTCGCACCAAAAGAAAAATATGTGGAAATCCTATGGCCCCTGGTCTTTTCAATTTTCATGTATTTAGCATATAAATTTTTTAATCTGTCATATAAGGCTATTAATTAACTATAATTGCACACATTATGTAGATAATTGAAGAGATTTCATAGACCTGGTTGCATATATGAGTACATATGTGAAGTTGAATCCATGTACTATAAAATTATAGTTTTGAAAATCATACCGATCAGTCAAATAGAGTTTGATTGGAACCTAGAGACAGATTTGGTAGATTAGCTTTCAACCAGTATAATTTGAACCCAAAATAGGAGGGAGTCGGACCTACTAGTTGAATTGATGGAACATGAACTAGATCGATTTTTTATTCAACCAGACTCGATTCAGAATAAAAAATTACATTATGTTAAGTAAAAAATTTAAGGTTAAACGGATGCGATTTTTTTATTTTGTTGAAAATATAAATCTTGATTCAAAATACATGACTTATTTCATTTATGCCTGAGATTTCATATTTGACAATATAATTTGAAAATAGGTCTTTATATATCTGATATTGCTATAAAATCTACTTTCAAAGTGTAAAGGATCCAATATCGAATACAAATGAAATCTTTTATGTACTTTTATGCGGTTTTGATGTTCATAGCTAACCATATATCTCATTAGTTAGAAGTTCAATATGTGAAATTATAATTCATCCAAAATTGAACATGACAACTAAAAATTAGAAGCATAATGCATAAAATTCAAAAAGAAAAAGGGCCTAAAAGAATTGAATATCCATAAAATAAAATATACATAAAATATTTGAATGTGTGTATATATAGTATATAAGTGTGGTGATGTATAAGGTTAATTTAGATGCATATATATGTTTTACTTATAATGGGAGAGTTATCATCCTGAGATTATCAAAGTCAGCAAATCACTAGTGAGAGAGTGAGTAGGATCTGACACGATCATATGATGCATAAAAAAAAAAAAAAAAAAAAACCTCCCTTTCTATCCATTTTAAAAAGATTCTGAATCAAATTATGCACAAATTAGGAAGGTAGGATGCAACCTTTTTTTTACTTCCAAAATTAAGATGCAAATTAAGGCTTCTTTCTGTGAACAATTGATGGATCAGTAACTAATTGTAGAGGTTAATCCAGATGGATACCAAATCAATCATTATCTATCAAGTTGCAAAAGGCATGGGTGAAATCGACCAATGGCGAGCAAGTTGTGCTGTAATGAAGAGGGAAACAGCAAGCAAAGGTAGTCGAATTGAGCAAATTAATATCAAATAAAATAGGTGTTCCCAATTCATATGAGCTTTATTTCCTAATCCGTATAGCCGTACTGGTCAATTGTATGGCCTATCATATTCGTTGTCCTTAATTTTTGGTTTTGATTTTGATTGATCATTTCTACCATTATTACATCTAGCAATATGAGAGCTAGGAATTAAACAAATTAGGCCAATGCAATTACAATGCATTCTCAAATTCTTATAAGTTCTTAATATTTTTTTTTCTCTATTTGTCTTTTTTTACATTTAGAGGTGATCGATTTGGTAGAAATCCCTCGGTAGATCCGGAATTCAGTTGACTGAGGATGGATCTGCTTAAGTTCCTGCAAAACAGAAAGGATGAGACGCCGGTAACTTTTGGGTTACGTTCCGATGTCTAAGTCAAATCTCTGGCTATATTAGCTTGATCATGAATTATCTTTCATTATTTATCTCTACATCTCCTCTTTTTATAAGGTCAGTAGTAGAGTTTGCTCAAGATTAGGAATGCTCAATATCCTCATCTCAATCGGACTAGGAGACTTCCACCTTATGCCCCACGTAAGACACAAGTCTTCCTTCAATCACACCATTAGATAAAGGTAGACACAAGTCTACCTTTATCTAATGGTGTGATTGAAGGAAGACTTTGACAAGGACTCGATCTCCTTCCTTCTGGAAGGTTTCTTTAACATCCGGCAGATGCATCCTGACCCGGATCTGGTCTCTATCAACCGGCACCATCCCCGATGATGGATTCAGAGGACAGACCTGGTAATATAGTATCCGGATGTCATCAAGAGGTGTTCATTATTAATAATTAGAAAGAAATAGAAATTTGAATAAAATTTTATGAGGTAAGTATAAATTAGTTATTTTCTAACCGTGAACAACTTCAAATAAAATATATAACAATGTTAGTTAATTATGTTTATCATGTAGTTATGTATATACCGGCACCACAGGAATCATTAGCTTTTGGTAATAATAATAAAAAAAATGCAAATTTTTTTTTTGGTAAGTATGTTCAATTACTAGGTTTGAGGTTGATCAAATACTCTTTAGATAACCCCTCTCTCAATTAAAGTTTTTTGCATATACTATGACTCAAATTCGATATCTCTAGCTTAAGGAACTAAGACCTTTACCACATAAACCAACCTTAATTGATTAATTCAAGGCAATTAATAATGTTGCATAATGAATGATTGTTTTATTCTAGAGAATTTTGAATGGTACGGAGCTTATTTTGAGTAATATGGATTATGGATTTGTCAATGTTGATTATTAATAAATCAAAAGAATTAAGTGGATCACATAGAAAATTAAATATATTAATTAGAAGTGAGGGGCATTATTTTCACATGGTCAATATATATATTGTTCCAGAAGATATATGTAATTTGATAAAATGCGGATGGAGAGATCTGTACTAAAGATCTCAAAGCAAATCGCCTTTCCATTACTCTGTACAACTAATGAAATCCCAAAATGAGAAACTAACAAATTAAAAAAATGTATTAATTTGTGATTATATTGTATCGCATCATCCTATATTATTAAGCATTAAAATTTCATGTATTGATTAAGGTCCAAATCTTTATCTACTGATTGAGATCAGCAGCATATATCAAATCAATTATATCTTCAAAAAAATAGTCTTTTTGATTTCTAAACTATGTAAAATGTGCCTTCTTGGTCCTAATCTTGAATTAGTATATTTGGGATCTCAACTTGCAAATAAGCACGTTTGACTCCATTTAGACTACAAGTATAACCCTTTCCAAATTACAAATTAATTGGAAAAAAAAAAAAAAAAAAAAAACTGTAGTTTAAACATTTTTATATTCGCACGATATATTGATTTAGCATATTTTTGTAAATGACCACATTTTGGCTTAATCTATAGGTGGGAGTATATATTAGGTTGTCTAGATTACAAATAAACCATTTCAATATGGTGTTAATTTTTCCAATTAAGTACTACATATAATTAGAGATGGCAACGGATAAGGTACCTGTAGGTAATGGAACTATCCGTCTCATTTCCATTTACAAATTTCAATACTCGTTCCGTCTCATTACCGGCGGATATTGAATAAATTAATCACATTCCCATCCATGATGGGTAGCGGGTACCAAGTAATTACCTAACCCTTCAAGTAACCATTCAATAAATAAATAATAATAAAATTAAAAAAAAAATCACAAATTTACAATCTACAAATATGCAAATTAGCATTGAAGAAAAAAATGAGACTTAATGTAGATTTAGTTAAGAATTTTGTCAAGATTTGGTACGAATTAGGTCAAGTTATGGATTATGAGAAAAGATAAGTTCCAATATAATTATGTAAATAAATATAATTGATATAATATAACTTAAAAATTGTTTATATTATTATACTCATATCTAATTTTATTAACAAATTATTACGTAATTATTACGTATAAACGGGTTCGAGTTTCATGGGTATCCAAAAGGGTAATCCAATTGTTGTCCCAAACTTGTGACGGGTAGGGAATTAATTCCCATTTCCGTCCAAAACCCTTTTATTTCGGGTTTGGTATTGTCCTAATAGGGTCAAGTAGCACTGGGTACCTGCAAAGCCCGAACATGTTACCATGTCTATACATAATGAGTCTATATTATATAAATAAATAAAAAAATCTTGTCTTAATTCTTTCCTAATACGAAAAAAAAAGAGGCTAAACAGTTTTAGAGTTTTTATATTTTTACATATTACACTTGTCAGTTTATATATATACTTGAAGATCCTTAAGTTTTGTTTTAATCAACTTTTTTGTTCTTCTATTTATTTTTCAATATGAAAGTACAAAATGATCATTGGTTATAAGTAAGAAAACTTATCCTTAAATTTTTAACTTTAATTAAAACACTTATAATAAAGGTTTTGTGATGTACACCGTTATTTCTATAATTGTATATATTAACATTAAAATAAAAATTTTGTTGTTATTTATTCTCTTGAATTTATATTATCATTATTTTATTAATTTAATATTGAAGTCAGAATTCCATAGATAACCATAAACAGATAGATAAACAGACTTACGGTTTATATGCAGCGGAAACTCGTTTATGGAATGGATCTGATCTACGCGAGAAACCGGATCGTTCTGGTTGCCTTTCCTACGAGTGTATGAATACACTGAGTACGGGCTATATCCGTGAATTCTTCCGACGAACGAAGAAGTAAACCGTGTTTTTGTCGGTAGGGACGTTTTCCCCGGGAATAGAAAGAGAATCTCTACGATTCCATCAATCACCGGAAATAGAGAAACTTCTTCTCTATTTATAGTGGAAATCCCAACTTCCATCTATATATAGGGTCGGACCAAATTACACATTTAGTCCCTGTAATTTACACATAATTACAGTTTAGTCCCTGCCATTCCAAAATGTCATGGGCGGACCAAAAACCAACATCTCCCACTCGCACATGACAAGACACACTTTCATTGCGATTGAACACACATACTTCTTTCAGTTCTTGTTCGGCGAATTCACGCGACCAGTCAACGTAACGGTTAAACCTTGAAGCTCTCCTTCATCGTTCCACCTTTAGCTTAACGTGACTTCCCCCTAGTCCATTTTCCATGATCACTAGTTTTCGACTCACTTTTGATCTCACGAAAACATTCATATACACTACATACCTTTTCCACGAAAAAGTATTGAGCTCGAGTGTTATATGTTTACTAAGTGACATGTTACTGAAAATGTACTTCCTCTCTATAAATAACCTTCCACCATATGTCTAATGCTTATCTGACTGGTCCTTATATGCCCGTTCATAGCTAACGAAGCCTAGTTTAGGGTTCCAATCAAGTTAATCATCAGACATACCCTTCTTGTTATTTACAAGAGTCCTTAAGGGTGAACTTGAAACTCATAGTTTCATTTGGGTCTCACATTAGGAAAGTTGAGATCAATTTTCTTCTTTCCATCCCTTGGTCGGCTTTTACACATATTACTAAAATATGCCATAGTGTTAATCCACTTAGGACGTATGTTTTATAAACACTATGCGAAAGCATTCAGTCTCTAAATGCAACTAATGCATCAGCACCTCTAGTCCACTTTTAAGCCTTTCACAGGACAGCTTCCGGTATCAACGAAATAATGATATTACGCAAAATATCACATATGGAGTAACTCACACTCCCACTTTTACCTATGAACACATAATTCATAGTAAAAGATTCATCTATGTGAGTAGATGACATTTCGCCAACATACTGAACTATACTCAATAGCTCTATGTGTATCGCGTTAATTAGTGAATGAATTTGAACACAACAAATAACTCACATTCTATTCCAATAGAATTTGCCAAAGTTATTATAACAGTTCAAAAACAACAACATGTTCCTATAACCTACGAAGACCAAATTCCAAAATCTGTTTACTAAAAACATTTGGGACTATTGGCATTGGTAACGAATCTGCAATCATATTACCAGTTGGAACATGCACTAAACTTATTTCTCTCTGTGTTATTTTTGTCTTTAACAAAATGATATTTCATATCGATATACTTGCTTTTTCCATGATAACAAATATTCTTGGAATAAGCTATCGATGCAGTGCTGTCGGAATAGATAGTCGTATATTTCCTTTTAGGCAATAGATCCAAAAGATCTATGAAGCGAACCAAAAAGCTTCTAGTACTGCAGCTACTGCAGCTACAGATACCGACTCCATAGTCGATAATGCCACACAAGTTTGTTTCTTGCTACACTAGGAAATTGCACCATTTCCTAGAATGAAAATATATCCAGACGTGGACTACCTCCCGTCTTTATCAGTTCCGTGATCAGCATCTGTGTATCCCTTTAACTGCAGATCCTTTCCTTGGTAATAAAAGGAATAATTTGAAGTCACCTTCAAATATCTCAATATCATTTTCACTACTGCCCAATGCTTCAAACCTGGATTAGCCTGATAACGGCTTGCGAGACCCACCGCAAAACCTATATCAGGTAGTGTACAAATCATAGCATACATCAAGCTACCAATTGCACACCTAAAAGGAATTCTCTTCATCCTTTTAGTCTCTTCTGGAGTCGTGGGACACATACTTGCATTCAGTTCCGTACCTTATGCAATAGGGGTTGGATCGGGATCACAGTGAGCCATACCAAACCGTTCTAAGATCTTATTGATATACATCTCTTGTGAAAGAGCCAATAATCTCTTAGATCGATCTCTTGAGATCTTAACCTCAAGAATGTAATTAGCTTCTCCTAGATCCTTCATCTCAAAGTTAGAAGACAACTAAGTCTTTACTTTCTTGAGTAAGGAAGTGTCATTTCCTACTATTAAAATATCGTCAACGTATAACGTCAAAATGACAAACTTCCCTCCGTTTTCACGCTTAATGTAGACACACAAGTCTGCATTAACCACCTTAAATTGCATTGATATAATCGCTTCATGGAAACGAAAATACCATTGTCTTGAAGATTGCTTAAGGCCATAAATTGATCTCCTCAACTTACAAACCTTATGTTCTTGACCCTGAACAACGAAACCTTCTGGTTGAACCATATAGATTTCTTCGTTCAATTCACCGTTCAAGAACGCAGTCTTTACATCCATTTGATGTAATTCAAGGTCCATACATGCTACAAAAGCAAGTACAGTTCTTATAGACGCGGAACGGACAACGGGTGAAAAAGACTCCTGACAGTCAATTCCTTCCTGTTGTGCAAACCCCTTCGCAATCAGCTGACTCTTAGTCTGGATACGTTTCCTATCCGCTGATCGCTTTATCGTATGTACCCATTTATTCCCAATGGCTCTACGCCCTTTGGCAGGTCAACTAGTTCCCAAACTTTGTTGACCCTTATTGACTCCATTTCATTTTCCATTGCTTTAATCCATTCTTCTTTCGCTGGGGATTCCAATAACTCTCTCATGTTATTTGGAATATCTTTAATTTGAGTTACGATCAAGAGAGCTTTGCTATCAACTAAATGACGGCATCGCGGGATATTTCCCCTCTGTGATCGTCTTAGAGGTTCTGCTTCTTGATAAACAAATCGCATATATTCATCAAGGTGTTGGGCAGAACTCCCACTGGGACCACTCCCACTGGGATCTATATCCATATTCACACTTGAATTTGGGACAAGACTCCCACTCAAATCAAGACCACTCATGTCAGGGTCAGGATTACTCAAATCCGCTTGTAAAGGTTGAAAAACATCATTCTTCCCTTCCGCTTGTGAAGGGTGAAAAACATTCTCTTCCCTTTCCCTTACGTCTTCAACTTCATGCCTCCCACTCGGATTGAGCGATCCTGAAGTTTCAGACTCTTGAGTTTTAAAGAAGGTGAATTTCTTATCCACTTCTCCCAGCTTAGGAAATTTATTCGCTAAGAATGTGACATCTCGTGACTCAAATTCTGTTATTTGACCATTCTCATTCTCTCCCACTAGAACATATCCTTTGGAGAGATCAAGATATCTTATAAAGATACCTTTCTTGCCTCTTGGGCCTAGCTTGCCATGCTTGCTAGATGTATCACGAACATAGGTAGCACATCCCCATGGTCGTAAATGGTTCAAATTTGGGCTTGCGGCTTGTCCACAATTCACAAGGCGTGGTTTCAACGGATTTAGAAGGTACTCTATTGAGTACATATGTGGCAGTCAATAGTACGTTTCCCCAAAAGGGGATAGGCAAATTGCTTCAGCCATCACAGACCTCACCATCTCTAAGAGGGTTCGGTTTCTTCTTTCCGTTACTCCATGTTGTTATGGAGTCCTAGGTATTGTCAACTAATGTCCAATACCTTTTTCATTACATAAAAACTTTAAATTCCTCGGAGAGGTACTCTCTTCCCCGTTCGGTCCTTAAAGCTTTGATTCTCTACTCTAATTGATTTGCAACTAGAGCCATAAATCTTTTAAAACATGCTAATGCTTTAGATTTATGTGTAATCAAATAGACATGACCATACCTTGTATATTCGTCTATAAATGTAATGAAATAGTACACACCATGCCTTGCCCGAACATTCATTTCGACCACAGATGTCAGAATGGATCAGTTGCAATGGTTGGTCAGCTCGCGTAGCTTTACCAAATGGTTTTCTTGTCATCTTTCCTTTTAAGCAGCTTTCACAAGTTGGGAGATCTACTTTTGATAAATCAACCAACAAACCTGCTTTAGCCAATCGTACTAAACGATGTTGACCAATGTGACTAAGTCTTGCATGCCACATTTTTGAAATGTTAACATTATCCACAGATGAGTTAACAGTAAAGGAAAAAATATTATGATACACATAATTTGGATCCAAATCCAAAACAATAAAACCATCCAACAAATGTCCACCACCAAAGCAGATATTGTTTATAAAGAGACTAAAATTATTCAATTCAAAAGATAACATGAATCCCAAATTCATGAGGGCAGAAACAGATATCAAGTTCCTTCGAATTCCAGAGAGTACAAAGGACATCTTTAAGAAATAGTGGTCGACCACCATTCAAGACTAGCTGACAACAACCAATCCCTAAGACTTCCTCTTTAGAGTTGTTTCCCACGTATATCCACTTAGTTCCCGGTGGAACACTGCGGAACTCAACAAAAGAATTTCGATCCTTTGTTACGTGGTTTGTTGCTCCTGAGTCTACGATCCACAAAGGACGAGATCCAGTTTGGAAAACAGAACTTGAAACAAATGTATAACACTTATACACTTCGGTAACATTTACCTCAGGAGCTTTGCAATCTTTTGCAAAATGCCCTTCTTTTTACGATTGTAACATTTCACCCTAGAAATGTTAAAATCTTTCATGCCCTTCTTTTGAACCGGAGTACTGCCCACCGATCTCTTTGCCTTCTTCTTGAAGAACCTCGTGTTCCTCTCCTTGGACTTCAGACCAGGACTTGAACTAGCCATGTGAACCTCAGATTTCACACTAAGAGAGGCCAGACGGTCCTCTTCCAGTTCAAGATGATGAACGGTATCATCAAAGGCCTTAATGTCGTTGACGTGAGTTAGGTGCAACTTCATATGCTCCCACTCGACATGAGTTAGGTGCAACTTCATATACTCCCACTCATTCGGCAAAGAACGTATCACAGCTTGAACTTTCTGCTCCTCGAGAGCATAAATCGCACTAAGCATGTGTTATATACGTGAAACTTTTTCACGATATCGTCATTCATCGCACTAAGCATGGTGATGCGGGCAGATGAGCTCTTCCTATTCCAGGCTTGATAAGCCTAAAGGTCCCTCTTTGTTTGGGCGGTGTTACCCTCTGTAGGAGGAACCATTATTCTCTCCAGAGTGTCAAGAACCTTTTGTTCTTCAATTATGTATTGGACTTTCATAGCCCAAACTTTATAATTGTCACCGTTCAAACGAAGGTCCCTTATTAAGGTAAGCAACTATTGCTTTTGAAGCAGTTATTTAAAAACCGTTAAAGACAAAAGTAGCACTAATAAGTAAGCGATACACCATATTTATTATAAGATCATTTAAAACTAAAAATAGTGTTTGGTTCACGTAAAATCGAACATCCATGCGCAATGCATCGAGTCACCATTTACATAGGCTAATACAAACACCATATTAGGTTTAAATTTCCAACAATAAATATATATTTAGTTTTGTTTTAGATTATATTTTAATTTATTTAACATTTATACTTCTCTTAAGTATAAAACTAATGAGTAATATAACACTTAGTTATAATCTCAAACTAAATAAATTAAAAAAAATTACTAAAACAAATAACTAAAATAGCAATGTTTAACAAATAAACATTTTATAATACCATAAAAAATATCCAACATTTAGTCAAAATTACCATCACAATAAAAACTTTTAGCACAAAGCCCTTCAATACAAAATTGAAAAACGAAATCAGCAAGAGAAAGAGTGAAAAGTGAAGAGCGCAATCTTCATTTACATCGAGTGGAACTGTCTCAATTTCTTTTAAGGCGACTGGGATCATCTCTACGAACTTATAGTAGAGATCCAAAAGCATGTTCACAACACCCTTAATAACAGCATCCAGACAGGGCGACGAACCAACTTGTTACTTCTAAGTAACATGGTTCTAGGATTATAGGATAACTTAGCTCCCGTTTTAGCCAAGGTCAACACAAACACTTTGCATTGGGATCCATAATCCTATTCAGGAACTAATCCATCAATGGAGTCCACTAGTTTGTCAAAATCAGAATTTTCTCCAAAATAGAATTTTTTAAAGTGTTTTTCACGAAAAGCATTTTTCGCAAATTTTAACATTTTTAATTGATCAGTTCCAGAGGAAAACCCTCCTTTCCAGACAAGCTCTTGGATTTCCCGGTTCTAACGCATTAAACCACTCCAAAACTCTAACAATATTCCCTTCCTCCAACGGGGAATACCATTTAGAGAAAAGCTCATCTTCAAGTTTTTGGATAGTCCTCGTCTCCTCGTGAGACTGGATTATTTTCGCCGTTTTTACGAACGTTTTCATTTCTATAACATATATAGAAATAACCAAAACTTGTTAATGATCAACCAAAAATCAGTATATAAATACACAATAGATATACTGAATTTTCATGAATTTATTAAACATAAATTAAGCATTTATACACAATAAATACAAGTAAATTTAGTTTAAAAAATATCAAATGAATTCCAAAAATTCATCACAATATACCAAAAATTCAAGAAAAATGTAAAATTTAATTCTGGAAAAAATTGGACGAAATTTGGACGAAGGAAGCCATCGCACGCGCCCACACGCGCCGTCTGGACCTGCTCCACGCGCCGCTACGCGCAGGCACGCGCTCTCACGCGCCACAAAGGGTTTGCTGACTCACGTGACACGTGGCAACTTGTGATTCGCGCTGACGTGGCACACATGCCACGTGTCATCACCTGATTGGGTCAACTTATGACGTGGTTGATGACATGGCGAGCTGATGTGTCACCGACATGACACGTGTCATCATACTATTGGTTCACGGTGATGACGTGTCACAATGATGTGGCAGAATCACAAATCGTTTTGACACGTGGCGACATACCATTGGTCCACGTGTACAACACGTGGCAGTTGACCGTTTCAGGAGCAGTTGACTTGAACACGTGGCCTGACTTGATTGGTTAGACTTTTCAACCGTCAGAAAATAACGAATCGCGTCGCGCCACGTGTCCAGCATCAAAACTTCCCCAACCGCTTGGAAACAAACTCCACTCGCGGTGGTGGAGAGTGAGGGCCACGCGCCGCCTTCTGGGCCTCCGTTGGCCGTGAAATTTGACATTCCGACTCGATTGTTCGTGCTGATTTCAGTGGTGTGGTCAGATTTACGAAATTCCGACAAAAAATTTTGACACTATGTACTGTTGGATCTAATACGGTATCGTTTTGACTCGGATAACAATGCAAATCCGTATCAAAACGAAAAAAAAAACGAATTCAAAATTAACAGAAACATATTCTTGTCATGGAATATCAGATTTCAATGTCTACGGAATCATTTTGACGCGGATTTCAATATAAATCCGTATCAAAACGAATGAATATGTATTTAAACGAATCAATACGTATTCAAACGAATAAAGAAACGTATTCTTATTCACGGATTTCCATAAACCAAGATATGAACACATCAATTTTCATGGAATACCAGAAAACTAGATTCGAACACATCAATCTGTAAACCTTTCGGCTCTGATACCAATGAAGTCAGAATTCCATAGATAACCATAAACAGATAGATAAACAGACTTACGGTTTATATGCAGCGGAAACTCGTTTATGGAATGGATCTGATCTACGCGAGAAACCGGATCGTTCTGGTTGCCTTTCCTACGAGTGTATGAATACACTGAGTACGGGCTATATCCGTGAATTCTTCCGACGAACGAAGAAGTAAACCGTGTTTTTGTCGGTAGGGACGTTTTCCCCGGGAATAGAAAGAGAATCTCTACGATTCCATCAATCACCGGAAATAGAGAAACTTCTTCTCTATTTATAGTGGAAATCCCAACTTCCATCTATATATAGGGTCGGACCAAATTACACATTTAGTCCCTGTAATTTACACATAATTACAGTTTAGTCCCTGCCATTCCAAAATGTCATGGGCGGACCAAAAACCAACAAATATGATATCTTTAAACTAACTATAAAAATTATTATGAACCTTGGTAATCTTTTCAAAATGGTATTTTTTTAATTAAGGTTATCCATACGGTATATTAGAAATTAAAAATCCGTGTATATAGTTTTATATAGTTATACTCCTGATTTCATATTTTGTGAAAATATTTATTTATTTATTTTAATAAAACATGTTCTACCATACACTAGACCTGTCCATCGAGCCCTAGGTCCGCCAGGCTCACCTAAGCCCATCCACTTTGGGTTGGACTTGAACATATTAAAATTTATAAAGTCCGGGTAGAGCCCGAGCTCGGCCCGCTTTTGTATATTATATAATTTATAATATTATAAATATATATTCTATTATGTTATTATAATTTTAATATTAAAATATTAAAAATATATTATTATTGGACGGGACGGACTGGGCTTGGTATTTGTTTTTTCAGGCCCGAGCCTGCATAATTTGAGCCTAGCTTGGCTGGACTTGGGCTTAGTGTTTTTACACTTAGACCTGCTAGGCCCGACCTGTGGATAAGTCTATCGTACACCATATATTAAATTTATATAATTATATAAAAGTTAATTTTTTAATTAATATTAGTAATATTACAATTATTATTAAAAAGTAGTGGCTGTCCAGATTTAAAGGGAAAAAAAAAAAAAAAAAAAAGAAGCGTAATTGAATAGAACAAGAAGTATTCCAATAGAAGACTTGCATACCCTTTTTGCATTGCTAAATCAACTGATCAGTTCTCCCAATAATCCTAATTTAGTAATTAATTAGTAATTACGTTTGCCATTTATATTTATATTTAATGGTGCATCGTGTATGAAGTGCTATACAATAATTACAAGAATATATGATGAGCTACCTTTTTTTTTAATTATTATTATTATTTTTTTTTTATCCAAAGAAAAGCACTTAGTAACCACCCCAATCACCTAAATAAATATTGTCAATCCGTTATTATGTATTTCATGACCAAAAATATTGATTCGTTCGCCAAAGCAAAGCATAGATTGTCTTTTATTCTTTGGATTGGTGTTTGAAGAAACAAATAATGTTATCCGAATATATATAAAATTAATTAAATTAAAAAGAAAACATATAGTAGTTTAATTTCAGTTCCCAACAATCTCTTTGGTCGTATAATTACTTGCAAAAAGTCATTTCAATGATTTAGGAACGAAAAATCAAAAGCACAATATTGGTCTTTTTAGCTTTCGTAATGGAAGGACATGGTTTTCTACTTTGACCTTTTTAATTAGACATTGTCATCATCAATTAATTAATTATTTATAGAGCATTAACCAGCAGTACAGCTCCATACGTAACAAAGGTGGGCTAGTGGGTTTGATCTTGGGCTATTGATACTCCTGAAATCAGCAACATGATCGGGCCCAATTGTTGGTACTACGGCCCAAATAACTACCCTTCCCACGTGTTTCGAGTCACGTAACCGTCATCTGTTGTGTTTACTAATTGATTTTGTTAATTCTTACTAATCAACTCATGGCTGATAGTAAAACTATTTCTCTCCAAAGGAGAATTTCAGAGTTCAAGTGTTATTGAAACCAGATACTGCATCCTTTATTAAGATTAAAGATGGTAAAAAGATAAAAACTCATGGATCTTTCAGTTGGAATTAAATGTTACACCCCCGCACATGATAAAAAAAATTATAACAATATGAGTGTGGATGCGATCAGATCAAGATATTTTCTTTTTGTCTTAATTAAGTTTGTAAATATTATTCATAAGTGACAGGATAGATATCAAAATTAATTAATAATTATGTATGGATTGATTTAGTAAATTATCCAAGGAAGTAGTAGGACGGTGTTGAAATGTGAATGGCTCCTGTTTTAAGTATATCCATAACATATATATACATAATTAAATAACTATATACCATTGATTTTTATTGTCTTTCTCTGATCAGCGAGGTACTGTAGTTTAACTGTTCTATCATTAATGATAGCTGATGCTTATCATTTTAGGTATTTTACATAAATACATACTTTTTGACACCATATAATATTTTTACCTAAAAAGGAAAATTTTGTATAAATATATTAAAAACTTTTCAAAATTTCAAAAACACCTAAATTAGACCAATTTAATTTTCACCAACATCAATCTGCTAACATCATGGCTACCATTGATCATGCCGACCACCACCGTTCCAACTCCAAATCTCCTCGTGATCTCCTTGATTAGTTCACAAATTAATTAATTGGCATGTCAATGTACCATTTAATGGTGAAATTAATTAACTCAAGAATAAGAAATTAATCCATCACCTTATCTTGTATGTATCAGCTGCTGATCAAGTGCTAGATTTTTTTGCAGCAGTTCTTGTTTGATTGTGATAAATCATTCACAATTACTTACTTGTATGTAGTAATTAATTGTAAGATAGTTAAGTGTAATTCTACATTGTAAAGATTCAACCTATTTTTTATTAATGGTCATCATTCCAAGTTTATCAATTTTTGTTAATCTTTCAATTTGATTAACGTATTTTAAGGAATAATTAATATATAATCACTGTAATAGTGTATCTTAATATATAAATAATGTATAATTAAGGTATAACTAATGTATAATTAATGTAATAGTGTATCTTAAGGTATATGTAAGGTATAACTAATGTATAATCATTGTAATAGTGTATTTTAAGATATAATCAAAGCATAATTAAGGTATAACTAAGGTAATCATTGTAATAGTGTATCTTAAGATATAATCAAGGTATAATTAAGGTATAACTAAGGTATAATCATTGTAATAGTTTATCTTAATATATAATTAAGGTATAACTAAGTTATAATTACTATAAAAGTGTATTTTACGGTATAACTCAGGTATAACTCATGTATAATCAATATAATAGTGTATCTTAGGGTATAACTAATGTATAATTAAGGTATAACTAAAGTATAATCAATGTAATAGTGTATCTTAAGGTATAATTAAGGTATAACAAAGGTATAAAAAAAAATTAACAATATTTTTTGTAGTAATAAAATTAACAAAATATGAACTAAATATTTAATCTTACCATGAAAAGATGAAAGAGACCTTTATCTAAATCTAGTAATGAAAAATCTCCATCAATGTAAGCATTAGCAAGACGTACATCTACCTTTGTCATTACCTGAGAGATTTAATTAATTAATTAGCATGGCAAAATTAATTGGAATAAATAAAAGACAAGAAGAAAAAAATGAGGCATGCTTTCCAGTAGAACTGAGGATTGTGAACATGAAGATGAATTTTCAAGGAACATTAATCAGTAGTTCCAATAAAACTCAGATTTAAGCCATCAGTGTAAACTGCACAATCACATGAAATAAAAATAAAAGGTTTAAGAGATAAATACGAAATTAGATTAAAATTATGAAAAGGGGAGAGAGAAATGTGGACAAAATAGATTTACATATTTGAGTAAATTTGAAAAGTTTAAAAGGTATTTTTGTAAGGGAAAATGTATAAAAGATACGGATTAAGAAAAAAAAGGTAATTCAATAATTATGAAACAAAAAAAAAAAAGAATAGAAAAGTAATTTTAAAAATATAGAGTTCCAAAACAAAACCTAAAATAAAGGTATTTTTTGACAAATTCCCCTTAGCTAAATTTTGTTTATATTAAGCTGAGTGGGCCACTTTTTTGGCAAATGGGCTAATCTGAAGGTACTGACAATTTCCTTTTACATATAGCCCATTCTTTTATTGGGCCTATTTCGGGCTAAGCCAACTAGTGCATATCTATCTCATACTTATGTATTTTATAATAATCAAATTCATCAACGAATCGTGCTAATTGTAAAAGGAAAATTCCAAGTTATTCTAACTGTTCACCCCTATATTTTTCATATATTATTCGCTTTAAATTGGGATCCACAACTGTTTTTACAAAGGTATTAATTATATATGCTTTTTCCTAAAATTTTACATAAATATTGAGATTTTTAAAATCATAAGCGGTATCACCACCACCTTATTACCCGTTTCACTTAAATATCACCAAGTTATCACCATTATTTTCACAAAGAATTTACAAAATAATATGATATAATTAAAAACAACGTAATGTAATTAAAAACAAATAAAAAAGAATTACAAAAATATTTATTTAAGAGTTTTACATAAGTTTCATCAAGATATCGCAGAAAATCACTAGTATGCTCTATCTTTTTATTATATTGGCTACAAAGGAAGGCTAAATGCCCAGAAGCAAAAAAAGAAAAACAAAATGCCTCATACAGTTTTGGTAATTTTAGAATTCATAATTTTATTGCCTTACTATATTGGTATAACATGGTATTAAAGGTATCACTAGAGCATGCGTTTTTATTGTATTTAAAGAAAATTAGTTTCTCTTTAATTATTTATTACCTTATATGGTTTTGATAATTTATAAATTTATAAACTCAGTAATTTATGATTTTTATTGTCTTGTAATATTGGTATATATCACCTTCTTTATTATAAGTGTATGCAATTCCTTTCTTAGTAACATTGTGCGCGTGAGTTATGTCATTTAAGAGATTTGATTTTCCATTGATTCTTTTTATTGTGTTATATAGTTTTGGTATATATTTTGAAAAATATAAAATCCGATATATTAAAAATTTTGTAGCGAAGAGAGAATGGACGTATTTAGTAATTTAGAAAAAACTTGCTAAAAAGGCGTGAATGTGAGGAGATGATGAAAGAGGCAACTTGTTAAAAAAAGAGAAGGAAAGTGAATGGGTGAGTGTGAAGTGTGAAGAAAGGAATTATTAGGCACAAATCTCAAGAAAATGTGTAAAAATGGGGAAGGCCCATTTACATTATTATTCATCAGATTGGGCCACCTCTTGTGGTCCAATTTTTATATGGACATCCTTTTGGCCCCTCTCTTTCTTTTTGAATTTATTTTTTTTTTTTTTAAAGTCAATTTCTTCATATTGACTGTCACATTACACTTTTGTACCCAATTCATATCCAAATCAATGGGTAGTAACTCATTAAGTAACATTAAAAAAAAATTAAAAAATAAAAAACGAAACCATGAAATGAGAGAATTGAGTGATGTAATTGGGAAAGGGAAAAAAAAAAAAAAAGGGTATGTAGAATGAAATATAACACTTCAGCCTCTAATGTGTAGTGTGAATTTTAGAATATCATGATTAGACAAAAACTCCAAAAACTATTTTTTTAATAATAATTTAAGCATTGAAAAATAAAAAAGTGAACCAAAAGGCCCCATTTTTCATAAGTCATAAATCATTTGTTTCAGAACTCAGCAAGTTGACATAAGGGCCAATCTCGCTTGGAAGACCACAATAATAATATAACAACAACACCATTTATTTGTGGTGCCCTAAACCACTAGGTACTCTTTTGTTACCGTTTCAATTTTTTATACCAGAAATATATATATATTGTAAATTTCAATGTTATTGGTATATAACAAGAGTATGAAGTTTTCTCCAGATTTATAAAATTAATTAGTATTATATTTCCACCCATATTGATAATAATAACAATAATAATAATTGAAGAAAAAAGGGGTCGACAATGGGGAAATTATGAAGTTGAGACAAGCACTGACAGCAAAGATACTTGAGAAAATTGATGTTTGCGAAGTGAAAAATTGATATAATGAATAATAAAAGAAAATGAAACATGTGAGGGGAATTGTATATATCTAAGTTTGAATTCAATTAAATAATATTATAGTTGGGGATGAATGATACAAATTAAGAAACAAAGCAAGAGACTGACTGAAAGATACATTGCAAAACTATGATCTTGATAGTGAAGTGAATTCAATTATATAATATATATATATATATATATATATATATATATATATATATATATATATACCAACATATATATCAAACATTGTCCATACTTTCTGAGGCATTTTAGGGCTCCCATAGCTGTATAATTTATTCTTTTTTTTTTTTTCTTAAATAACTTCCCATTAAGCAATTTCTATCATCATCATATCAATACCTTATATATTATATATACGAAATATATTTAATAAATACAAAAAGGCAAAAGCTCAATTTTAATTTTTTTTTTTTTTAGTATAATATTTTACTTAGGAATATAATGATTAAAAGTTGAAATTATTAATGCATTAGGGGTTACTTTTGTAGCTATTAGATTGCAAAATTATATTAGACTAGAAATGATTCCTTTGACTTTTTTGAGATGGACATCGAAATCCAAAGGAGAATAGGATGTTTTTTTATAAAATGCTTTACATTTATATTACTGTATAAGAGTGAGTCTGTGACGAATGCATAATCTTTTCTTTGATGAGATAAACATTATAATTATCTTCACTATCTTTCTACATTCTTGTATTAGTTTAACAATTAATGTCACAATCCATCTCCTTTTAGGACATCTACAATTGCTTCCAATTGTAACCTAATAATTATTTTTTGTTTTTATTTATTTACTACGTCTTAAGAATATTAAAATAAATTAATAGTTATTGTTTGGAGTAGACATGTTCATGAGTCGGGCCGAGCCAGTCCTGAGTCTTATAGTTATTCCCAAGCCCAACCCATTATTAACTCGGGCTTTTACCGGTTCGGAACGGGCTGGGCTTAAAGTAAAATATGTATGTCCAAGCCCAACCTAGAGCCGACCGGTTTGGGCGGACTTTGCGGGCCGCGGATCGTTTGCACAGGTCTAGATTGGAGTGGCAAAGAGTTCGTTCCCTTGCAAGCAACATATCACGTTCAAACCTTGAGAATAAATAAAAAAGGTTACTATGAGAGGTTTGTTGGGATTTATTCCAATTCGAATTCAAATTCAACCAGATGGTTCAAACATAAAAAAAAAAAAAAAAAAAAAATTATGTATATATATATTAATAAATTCCGAATAAAATTTATAAGGTAGAAAAAGATAAGAGGAGTAGAATTGTTGGAGTTGTTGAGGAATGAATCTCACATCGGAAATATATAAGAGCAATAGTATATAAGTGGTGTAGATTGGACCTTAACACAAGCTAATTGGTTTTGTGTTATATAGGCTCAACCACACTTACGTGCTCACTCATCCAGTCAAACTCAGTACTCTCAAGGACCACGGAGTCTTTTCAATTGGCGGAGAATTTACACTTTAATACATAAACTAAAAACCGTATTTTCGTATAAATAGGATAAATAGAGATAGAGAAAGTTGAGAGAATATGAATAAGCTATGCATGGCTATGCTGGACTCTTTTATGGTTTCAAGTAATGTTTGATAATGTGTATATATATTGGTGGTTAATTTTTTTTTCTGTTAAAAAGGAAAGGGAAGAGAAAGATTATGTATATAATGCTTGTCTTGCCTAACAGAGACCACTTGTTGAATAGTCCGCGGACATACCATGACCACGTCGCCTATGTTAAACATATATTATTATTTATTATTATAAAATTATGAAGAAAAAGAAAGATTCAAAAGCTCTTTTAATTAAGTCAAGCTAATCGAAGAAAAATTTTCTAGCTACCATAATTGATTTGAATATACGATCAACTTTTGATCACTAAATGCCAAGTTTGATTATTGAAAGAAAGATCATGAAAATAATACACAAAGAAGAGATTTAGCAATCTATTAATCCACAAAAGGGCATAATTCGCACAAATATTGATTAATGATTTAATTTAGCTACTGTAATTTGGTTAAATTTATATATCCAATATTACCTCTATTTTTCATTCAGTTCAGCTCTTCACTCAAAATAATTGAAGTTTCATTTGTTTCAATCCATGAACTCTCTATTTTAGCTTAACATGCCTAAATTTATTTTTCTTCTTCTTTAATTAATTGATTGCATTTGAAGGGGTAGATTAAGGAATTATAGAACAAAAGTCAATTTAGAATATTGCTGTTAATTATCTACTTCCATATAAGTGATTATGTCAAGTAATTAGGATTAATAATTTAAAAAAAAAAAAAATTGAGAGGAGGCGAATTAGGTGAAAAATTGAATTTCATTAAACGAAACCATATCAACAAACTACATTGACAAAACACATCCTGAGTTCCTGATCTTATACTAAAATTGCAATTAACCCATTGATTAATTTTTTTAACACATTAAGTATTTGATATTTTTATTTTAATATTATTAGCCCCAACTCTACCTATCTTTTGCATAGGTATGATGCGTTCCTTTCAAAACACGGAACTATAAAATAAAAATTTTCAAATAATTTAACTATAAAATTGACACTTCCAACAAATCTGTTTTCTTATCCAAGCAATTTTCTGAAATTGTATCACATACTAAAATATTATTGTTCATATTACTTAATAAAACTTGTTACATAGATATAAAATAAAATTGAGTTTGTAGCCAATAATATTAAAATGAAAAAATCAGGTACTTAATGTGTTAAAAAAATTGATCTTGGTCCCATGATCAATTTAACATTGTAGATGGGCGGAAACATATCTTTTGGCCTATATACCTAAACAAAGTTTTTTTTTTTTTTTTTAATCTTTCTCTTCCTTTAAAATTAACATATATATGACAATATGTATTCGATTTATTGGTATATTTTTTTAACTGACTTCTAAATTAATATAATCTGAAACAATGAATAAATGGTATTTTCAAATTTTTGACCACACATGAAGTAATGAATCAATACGTAAGGTTTGGAATAATTGTTAGATATCTCATATTGTTTAGTAAGAGAGCTATGTAGTTTTTTTACATATGTCAGTAATTTTTTTCTTTTTGGGGTACTAACTATAGTGAAGTAGGTCTTTATTCACATGGTATCAGAGTCTTGTTTATGATGTTGGGTCATCCCGTGAAATAAATATTTACACTCTACATGGATCTAAGCATGAGGGGATGAGTTAAATATCTCATATTGCTTATCCATGTGTTGCATTCCTCTCCCTTTGAAATAACTTTTGGGTTCAATTAGACCTCGGTTAATAATAATTACTAACTTTTTTCCATCATAAAATGTGAAAGAAGAAATGATGAAATGTGATAAGGTTATAATTTAATTCTTAATTATATATATATTTTAAAGATCCACATATCTTTCAAGGATTAATTAGAATAGAAAACATGAGTTAGATGCAAGGACACCAAGTCCAACGACTTTTTGTTAGGTTCCATTTATTATAGGAAGGCATAAGGGCCTAACTGAACTGTCCACTCTTCGTATACCACGACTTTAATCTTTATTTTTATTAAAAAAAAAAAGGAAAATTCTTATGTCTTCTAAAATTTTACGAAAAAATATAAAATCAAACAAAATAAAGAGCAATATGCATAATGTGGCATCAGGGCACATATGTTCCAAATGCAGCTATGGAACAGCCAAACATGTCTTTGATTTTCCTCCTTTTGTTTTGATTTAAAACATAAAAAGAAAGAGTTATATTTATAATTTTATTTTTTTTTATACTTCGTTCTCTCAAATTAGATTTATTATCTACATACCATGAGATTAAATTTATGGAAATTAATTAAAAAATTTATTTATACTCTATATGCATCGAAAATTTGCTATCTTTAAAAATAAATTAATTGAAACAATTATGAATGTAATATATTGGAAAAAAAAAATGCTTCTATAACTTTATTATATTCGAAATACAATACACGCTTTATATGAAGAACGATATACCACAAAAACTATTAAGTAATTATACTAATTAAAAAGGTAAATAATTTATCATTTCCTTTTTTTTTTTTCTTTATAAAAGATATATTCATTCCACTGGAAAAAAAAAAAAAAAAAAAAAGAAAGAAAGAAAGAAAACCCTCCCCCTCTCCCTCGCACAAATCCAAGCTAGAAAGTGTACAAGATCCACAGAGAGAACAAAACAATCCACAAAAAACTAACAATTCAATGACAAGAACTATATTGTGAATGAAATAATAGCTCCTATTTAATCTTGTCCAAATAAATAGATATGAACTGATCTTACTGAAAAGTCGTAAATTTAACAATCTACAACGCACTGCCCATGAATCATCTTCATAAATCGCTTTTGCTCGTGCTAAACTTAAAAGAGAATAAATCAAAAATGTTGTGAAAGACAACTGTAGATTGAAGCAGATGCCAATCAAATGTGTGTATCGAATTGAATAGGAGGAATATCTACAAGTTATTTACGGTTAGGTGGAAAACCTAATGAGGCGAGACCTATACAATGAATAATGGTACAACATATAATAAGCAATAATATACATAAATATTTTCCTTATTATAGATCTAGTATATAAGAAAACTGAATAAGAATATAGATTTCAACCAAACGAAAGAAAAATGGCTAAGAAAATAATAAATGAGAGTAGGGGTTCGTAATAGATGGGAGGAGCAAGAAGGAATACAAGCTTCATTCTTTCTTCTTAAAGATGAAAAGCATCTACAGTTTTTTCTCTAGAGAGGAGGATAGAAGGGCACTTGTTTGCGCTATTAGTCCCAATTTTTACATATTATACTTTTTAATTTATACTTATATTTTAAAGTTTTAAAGTTCAGTCTTAATCAACTTTTTTTAGTCCCTTTATTTATTTTTGTATAGAAGTATAAAATTACCATTAGTTATAAGTAGAAATTTATTTTTAGCTTTCAAATTTAATTGAAATAGTTTTAATAAAGTGCTTGTAATATATATATATATATATATATATATACCAATATTTCTTTACTTGCTTAGAAAAATAAATTTTTTTTGATATTGTTTATTCTCTTCAATTTATATTATTATTTTCTTTATTAATTTATTAGAATATCTTTAAATCAATAATAAATGTTATCATGAATCTTTATAATTTTTTTTAAATGATATATTTTTTTGTTAATGTTTTCCGTAAGATATATTAGACATCAAAAGTTTAAATTTATAATTTTATAGTTTTACTCCTAGTTTTATATTTTCTAAATTTTTTTATTTAATTAGTTTAATAAAATAAGCTGTACCCAATAGATTAAAATTCTATAACTGTATAAAAGTTAATAAATCAATTGATTGATATTAGCTATATTGGAATTATGTGAGAAAAAAGGAATAGAAATAGAAAAAGTAAAATATTTTAGCATTATAAAATAGGATAAAAGACATTTTATGTATCATTAGTCTAATTTGACCATTAAGTTAGACTATATGATCTTTCTATTTTGATAGAAGTTGTTTCGGAATTAATATTCTTATCTCGTGTCAACTACATTTTACGTTAATGATATGTAATACAATTTTTGAGTGAAATAGAATATTACGAAGTTTGCTACAGAGATTTGAACTAAATTTCTAATTTACTATCACGTCTTCAAAATCATATCATGCTTCAATTAATGGAGCTTGCAATGTACATGAGACAGACATATTATGTCCAAACAAGCACTGTCAAAACATAAATAATACATTCAATGTGATAGAAAAATTGATTATAAGGGAGGACCATGCCAGAGAAATTATACAATTGAACTAGTCCATGCAGACTTTTTCAATGAAAAACTGATACATAAGTGTTGTTTATTTTCCCAATACTCATATTGCTTACGTATCAGTTTTTCATTGGAACGGTCCATATAAACCTAGTCCACTATAAAATTTCTCACCGCGCCATTACAAAATCCACATTTTGTGTTTTTACCCAAAAAAAAAAATTAAAGGAATGGAACACATCGTAAAATTACATGGAAATTACTATAAATTGTAGGAAAAATTACAAAAAAAAAAAAAAAAAAAAAAAACTCGTGGTTTTACTTTTTTACAAATAAAGGATTATGGTTTTTTTTTTTTTTTACAAAAGGAATAATGTGTTTTTGAAATTTTAACAAAAAAAGAAGAACTAATATTTTTTCATTAAAAATGATCATATAGCGGAGAATTTTTTTATTATTTAACATACCAATAATTTATGCATATTATTTTAGAATTTTACATCAAGATTTGAAAATTTTTCAATTTTTTATGATTTTTTTAAAGTTATTATCATTATTTAATTTGAGAAAAATATTTACACTTTTCAAAAATTTTCAAAATTTATCATTAATGTCTATTGTATTTTTATTAACTAACTTGAAAATTTTGAGTTCAATGAACAAAAATACTTTATATGATATCATGATTTAATTTTAGTTATTTTTTTTATTAACATATTAAAACATAAATTTAAAAAAAAAAATCTCAATTCATTATTTACCAAAAAAAAAAAAATAAAACCACGTAAATTTTTTTTTTCTTTTTTTTAATTTGCCCTCAATCACATAATCGTCGTCATCATCAACATTTTACATTGTAGATTAAGTATTATGATAATAATTCGTCAGTCACCAAAGTCCCACTCGTACTTAACATCTACATCCATCCACGTCGCTCCTTTTTTGCCCAACTAGTTGAACGTAAGTTGCACGCTCGGATTCTGCGCGTAGAAATTCTCTGACAGTGGATAGTTTCGCTCTCATTCATTAAAGTATAGATCGTTGCGTACAGCTTACGTCACCATTCAATCAGTTTCATACACGCAACCCTTTGAAGCAATTATGAATTATGTATACATTACCGTACATTGGTCCATCATACTCATAAGTTAAGGACCGTTAGATTGCAATTAACCTTCTTTTGTGTTAGATGGAGGAGTAATCAACCTTCTAATTACTTTTTTAATCAGCGGTGAAACGGGATATTCCTAGATAACTAAATTTGCACCCTCATGTACCAAGTGAAAATGACTCCAAAAAGCTGCCAGTATAATAACTTCCAAAAGTTGATTTCTGCCAGCAACGGAATTAACAAAATCGACTACTCCCTCAGACATGGAAATAAAAAAAATCTTCAGCATTTTATTTAGATCATATTCATCCAAAACATCTATATAATCTTATGATATTAAGAGTTATGATTGCATGTATCAGCCTCATATCAATTTAGTTTAGTATAAGATTTTGGTTTAAGGTAGTGTGTTTTGACTAATAGAAGTGTGCAACATCAACATCTTATGTTGACATGGTTATTCATATTGGTTGGAAACATATTACTCCATAAATTCTGAAACAGTAAAAGGAGGTATTAGTCTGCTGATCATTTCTACTGTTATTATTTAATATTCCAATTTAATAGATTGAACCATCTATAAATGTAAAAATTAAATGTTTAAATTTGACTAAAAATTCAGTATTCATTATACATATTAAATTTTTAACAATTTGAAATAAATTATTCTGTATATTAGATGTTGATATTAAAATTTTCTCAAAAAAAAGAAAAAAAAAACACTGAAATGCATAAAATAGAATTTTAGACACAACCGAAATCAATTTCACACTTTGAATCAAAGTTAATTGTCTTATTGGCGCTAGATTGAAAATGTACAAGTATAACTAATCAAGATATTATTTTGTTTAATCGAAATATTAGAAATCTAATAAATGAAATCGGAACAAATGGAGCTGTGAAGATTTTATTTTTCATTAAATATGTAGTTAAAAATTTAAAACAATAATTTCTTGTAAATTCATTGAGTGAGAAAATATACATTCACAAAGGCATACAAAAATGCAGTAAATAAATCACTTTGAAACGAAAAGAAAGCACACGGCGAGAAGAATGAAGAACAAAATAAGGTAACTATTTATGTATAAAAGAAGTAAAAGGAGAGGGGGGGTAAAATTAAAAAAAATAAAATGAAATAGACAGAAGAAATGATAACGTGGCAAGGACAAAGGACGCTAACGGGGACAAAGAGGTCAAGTGGTGTAAGGAGACGACACCTGTCCCCATAAAAAATAAAAAATCGTAAAGCCGACAACGACAAGCTTGAAGATGGGATAGCATTAAAGAAAAAGGCAGAAGCAAGTAGTTGCCCCCGAGACCCGTCCTCTATTTTTATTGGTTACTTTCTTGACTTTTGTGGACACGTGGGTCCCTTTAATTCGTGGAAGTTTTGATTGGCTAGTGGGGCCTACAGGGGAAGAAAAAGGCAAGGGGAGGCGAATCTTCGTCAAATAAAAAAAATCAAAATTTTTAAAAATTAAGATATAAAAAAAAAATGGTCTGTTTTGTTTGACGCGTGTACAGTAAGGTTAGGGGAGGTGGGCCAATGCGTAGATAGCTAAAGTCCAAGCCCAACTGTTTCTTGTTTAAAAAAAAAATTAAAAAAAGGAAAAAAGAAAAGAGCGTGTCCCGTGCAAACCGCAAAGTGGGCTTCTTTTAGACTGGCACGTGTTATCGACACGGTAGGACCCCGTTCGCATGCCTTAGTCCGGCTAATAAGTGATCTTGCTTACTTGGCTGTAGTTTTCTCTCTTTTTCTTACGTTTTATTTTCTTATACTAAATAATTATAAATTTATCTATGCCATTTATACAAAATTCAAAATTTTTAATTTTTAATAGAAAATACGTGTCTACTTCTTATTTCACCTCCCCCCTCTCCAAAAAAAAAATCAATTTAGCTTTCAAGTGACTTAATATAATATAGTTTTAGGAACAAAATTTGCATAAATTATCTTTGTTTCTATTGAATGAAAAATTCATGGTGCGATTTCGAACCACATAATCCACATGATTAATATATCAACATAATTGATGAGATATTAATCATTTAATAATAGAACCTCTATTTGAATATAGAGGAGAGAATTAACGTTAGATAAAACAAAAGAACGAGAAGAAAACTACAAGACTGTGGTTATGGATAAACTGTATATGTTATTTAGAGATAAAATTAAAAAATACCTCTAAACGAATTACAATAAAAAACTAAAAAACTAAAAAAATATTTTATTCTTTTCCCCGATATCAATATTCATTGACAAAGAATTCGGTCACAATTTGGAATATTCTCGTAATCGATTATTAAGGGAAAAAATAATTTTACTTGTAACATATTGAATGATTTAACTAGGTCTATAACATTTTCATTCAATGCCAATTAAACTCATAACAAACTGAGCATTTCATTTTTCTGTTCATTTCGTTAATACTTGGGTCAATTAGCTTGTTGTGGATGCTCTTAGAATTTGAAATGTCTACTAAAGAGGACATTATACACAAATCTTCCTACAATACAAGAGTATAATAATACAATTAATACAAGATTAATATCCTTATTATGTACAACACAGATTCATTGAAATTACAACAATATGATGTTGTTAGGATTTGAACTTGATCTATGGGTCGAAGAAACTCTAATACCATATCATGCAACCATTTGCCCAAAAGTTTAAACTTATAGATAAGACAAAAAAAAAAAAAAAAAAAAGCTTTTATTATTTTGCCAGACAATAATCAATACATGATATTAAGAGATTATAACAGAAAGTCCAATTTAATATTAATCTTTTTTATTTTTCTAATCAAATAATTTAGGACTTTATTTTTTGAACATCAAGTGTTAATTTTACTGGCTAGTTAGCATAAAGAAATTATTTGGATATCAGTAATAGGAGTCCCGTTTGCTGGTCAAAATCAAGATGATTAGGCAGTACACATAACCTAAGGTTAGAGTGAGAATCCATATGCGTAATAATCAAATTAGGGTTATCTTTCTCAATTTAGTAAATTTAGAGGCAAAGGATCCCTAATCCATAGATGAGTTTTTTTGGTGAAAGTAATTTATCAATTAAAGAGATTAAAAGTAGATCACTTGTATTAGAAATTTCTTCAAAATTCAATTAGTTTCAATTTTATTAATTCAAATAGGGATGAAGACACTGTGTACGTATAGTGTTATTAACAGAATTAGTATTCAAATACTAAATTCAAACTCAACAATTTGGTATCATTGTCAACTCAACCGGAATTTAAACCAAAACCCACTTATTTAACTCGCTAATTTGTGATGGAGGAATGACTCTATGGCTCGTACAGTCCCCCAATGAAAGGAAATGCTACTGCCTACTCGGGGATAAAAACAAAAAAACAAAAAAAGAAAGCTGGTTTGCTTTACAATTGTCTTCTAAGTTATCCCACACTCAACCCTAAACTTATGGCAGTGTTGTTGTCTTTGTATTGAATTAGACCTTTTGTTAGATTTGAGGCGTGTAAGAAGTTTTCGTAAAATAAATGGTTTTTTAACACAGTATATGGTAAAAAAAAAAAAAAACAAATATATAACAACAACCAAATACCAAATAATGTATTAACACAACATCATAAATGTATCAACAATATACTAGAGATGTATTACCATAGTATGTGACAAAAAAAAAAAACAAATACATATATAACAACAAATCCAAACACCAAAATATATATCGCAAAATGTATAAAACATGTGTTAACAATATACAAAAAGAAATGCATATATAACAATAACCAAATACCAAAACATGTATCACAAAATGCATAAAAAAACTCATACCAAACAACAAAATAGTTTCAGCCTTAGAGTTTAGTATATAGATAGATATGGTCCCCCATTAAAAAAAAATAAAATAATTTTATTCCAAAATTTAGTAAATTTTATGTTTGCCATATTATACAAAATGGAACAAAATTATCACTATAATAGAATTTTAGTTCAATTTTACCATTTTCAAAGAAACTTTATCTGTAACTTTCGTCAATATTTGCTTAGAATATGATGAAATTGAGCTAGAATTTTATTATAAGGAAAAATTGAATGAGAGTTTCTACCCTAGAGGTAAGATATTAGTCCATTTTATACGAAGAAGCAAGAGTAAAATTGATCCTTCAACATCACTAAAATTTTTAAAAACTTTGACTATTGAACCTAATATTAAAGTGGGAATCAAATTAATATTATATTTATAACAATTTTAATTTGGCCTCTCAATAAAAAAATTCTTAGATCCGTCACTGCACGAACAAATGAAATGTTCACATCAAGCCCATCAACACGATCCAAGGTACAAGCTCGCTACATCACCGGTACACGTGTAGGGCCAAGGGCACACCCTACTTGGATGACCGTTAATTTCTAGCATTACTGCCAGTACTAGATGATGTCAAAACTTTTATACAAAGATGATTCCATTCACAATGTATACGTATCACAAGGAGAATCATCCAATCATAACAGAATCTCATGCTCGGCACACTCCACTTTCTTAATGGTATACCATGTAAAGGTAGCACCAAAATCTAAAATTTCAATTGATTCTTATCCATTGGTAGACAATATCTTAAACATCAAAGTGAAGACACAGATAAACCAACCTCTGCTCACATTTTGCTATTATGTGTAATTATTCTTATTATGGAACCATTTAACATAAAAGTGTAAGTTAATAAGTAAGGCTCAAAGTAGCTTTTATTATTATTTCTGACATATATACTCCCTCACGCGAACGTCCCTAGGCTTAAAACTTGTACATACATGGCTACTCTACCATCTACTGAAATTCCAATAATACGATAATGTTAGGATTTGAATCCTCAACCACTTGGTTTAAGAGGCTTAATACCATGTTATGTAACCAATTAACACAAGAGATTAAGTTGATTGGTAAAGCCAAAAATAGCTTGTATTATTATTTATAATTCACTTTTTTGCTCGAATGCCCTTTAACTTGAAGCGTGAACAACATATGTCTATTTTATTATGTATTGAAATTTTAACAATATAAGGTAGTCAAGATTTAATCATTGACCTCTAAGTCTAAGAGGGTTTAATCTCATATCACTAAATCATTTTAACCCAAAAGTTTAAATTCATACGTGAGTGATGCGTAATAAATATACACACTAATAGAAGCAAGTGCACTTCGTCGCTCAAGTAATATAAAGTAAGTAGAGTATCGATCCCACGAGGACTAATTATGCTAACCCTAAATATAATCGGATTTCTATTAATCTAGGCGGAGAGAATACTGTATCTTTAATTTTGGGTTATGAATTAAAATTACTGCTAAAAGCGATTAAATTAAAATTAAGAATGTAATAAAATTGTATAAGAGAAATTCAATGAGGAAGCTGACTAAGGCGTCCGGTTTCACTTAGCATTAATTCCAGCAATATTTTATACTATGCAACTAATTCGATTAAATCCAAAATGGCGATTTCCATAAATAATCAATACCGGTTAGGGCAGCCTTTGAGTTTAGTATATAGATAGATATGGTCCCCCATTAAAAAAAATAAAATAATTTTATTCCAAAATTTAGTAAATTTTATGTTTGCCATATTATACAAAATGGAACAAAATTATCACTATTTTAGTTCAATTTTACCATTTTCAAAGAAACTTTATCTGTAACTTTCGTCAATATTTGCTTAGAATATGATGAAATTGAGCTAAAATTTTATTATAAGGAAAAATTGAATGAGAGTTTCTACCCTAGAGGTAAGATATTAGTCCATTTTATACGAAGAAGCAAGAGTAAAATTGATCCTTCAACATCACTAAAATTTTAAAAAACTTTGACTATTGAACCTAATATTAAAGTGGGAATCAAATTAATATTATATTTATAACAATTTTAATTTGGCCTCTCAATAAAAAAATTCCTAGATCCGTCACTGCACGAACAAATGAAATGTTCACATCAAGCCCATCAACACGATCCAAGGTACAAGCTCGCTACATCACCGGTACACGTGTGGGGCCAAGGGCACACCCTACTTGGATGACCGTTAATTTCTAGCATACTGCCAGTACTAGATGATGTCAAAACTGTTATACAAAGATGATTCCATTCACAATGTATACGTATCACAAGGAGAATCATCCAATCATAACAGAATCTCATGCTCGGCACACTCCACTTTCTTAATGGTATACCATGTAAAGGTAGCACCAAAATCTAAAATTTCAATTGATTCTTATCCATTGGTAGACAATATCTTAAACATCAAAGTGAAGACACAGATAAACCAACCTCTGCTCACATTTTGCTATTATGTGTAATTATTCTTATTATGGAACCATTTAACATAAAAGTGTAAGTTAATAAGTAAGGCTCAAAGTAGCTTTTATTATTATTTCTGACATATATACTCCCTCACGCGAACGTCCCTAGGCTTAAAACTTGTACATACATGTCTACTCTACCATCTACTGAAATTCCAATAATACGATAATGTTAGGATTTGAATCCTCAACCACTTGGTTTAAGAGGCTTAATACCATGTTATGTAACCAATTAACACAAGAGATTAAGTTGATTGGTAAAGCCAAAAATAGCTTGTATTATTATTTATAATTCACTTTTTTGCTCGAATGCCCTTTAACTTGAAGCGTGAACAACATATGTCTATTTTATTATGTATTGAAATTTTAACAATATAAGGTAGTCAAGATTTAATCATTGACCTCTAAGTCTAAGAGGGTTTAATCTCATATCACTAAATCATTTTAACCCAAAAGTTTAAATTCATACGTGAGTGATGCGTAATAAATATACACACTAATAGAAGCAAGTGCACTTCGTCGCTCAAGTAATATAAAGTAAGTAGAGTATCGATCCCACGAGGACTAATTATGCTAACCCTAAATATAATCGGATTTCTATTAATCTAGGCGGAGAGAATACTGTATCTTTAATTTTGGGTTATGAATTAAAATTACTGCTAAAAGCGATTAAATTAAAATTAAGAATGTAATAAAATTGTATAAGAGAAATTCAATGAGGAAGCTGACTAAGGCGTCCGGTTTCACTTAGCATTAATTCCAGCAATATTTTATACTATGCAACTAATTCGATTAAATCCAAAATGGCGATTTTCATAAATAATCAATACCGGTTAGGGCAGCCTTTGAGTTTAGTATATAGATAGATATGGTCCCCCATTAAATAAAATAAAATAATTTTATTCCAAAATTTAGTAAATTTTATGTTTGCCATATTATACAAAATGGAACAAAATTATCACTATTTTAGTTCAATTTTACCATTTTCAAAGAAACTTTATCTGTAACTTTCGTCAATATTTGCTTAGAATATGATGAAATTGAGCTAAAATTTTATTATAAGGAAAAATTGAATGAGAGTTTCTACCCTAGAGGTAAGATATTAGTCCATTTTATACGAAGAAGCAAGAGTAAAATTGATCCTTCAACATCACTAAAATTTTAAAAAACTTTGACTATTGAACCTAATATTAAAGTGGGAATCAAATTAATATTATATTTATAACAATTTTAATTTGGCCTCTCAATAAAAAAATTCCTAGATCCGTCACTGCACGAACAAATGAAATGTTCACATCAAGCCCATCAACACGATCCAAGGTACAAGCTCGCTACATCACCGGTACACGTGTGGGGCCAAGGGCACACCCTACTTGGATGACCGTTAATTTCTAGCATACTGCCAGTACTAGATGATGTCAAAACTGTTATACAAAGATGATTCCATTCACAATGTATACGTATCACAAGGAGAATCATCCAATCATAACAGAATCTCATGCTCGGCACACTCCACTTTCTTAATGGTATACCATGTAAAGGTAGCACCAAAATCTAAAATTTCAATTGATTCTTATCCATTGGTAGACAATATCTTAAACATCAAAGTGAAGACATAGATAAACCAACCTCTGCTCACATTTTGCTATTATGTGTAATTATTCTTATTATGGAACCATTTAACATAAAAGTGTAAGTTAATAAGTAAGGCTCAAAGTAGCTTTTATTATTATTTCTGACATATATACTCCCTCACGCGAACGTCCCTAGGCTTAAAACTTGTACATACATGTCTACTCTACCATCTACTGAAATTCCAATAATACGATAATGTTAGGATTTGAATCCTCAACCACTTGGTTTAAGAGGCTTAATACCATGTTATGTAACCAATTAACACAAGAGATTAAGTTGATTGGTAAAGCCAAAAATAGCTTGTATTATTATTTATAATTCACTTTTTTGCTCGAATGCCCTTTAACTTGAAGCGTGAACAACATATGTCTATTCTATTATGTATTGAAACTTTAACAATATAAGGTAGTCAAGATTTAATCATTGACCTCTAAGTCTAAGAGGGTTTAATCTCATATCACTAAATCATTTTAACCCAAAAGTTTAAATTCATATGTGAGTGATGCGTAATAAATATGCACACTAATAGAAGCAAGTGCACTTCGTCGCTCAAGTAATATAAAGTAAGTAGAGTATCGATCCCACGAGGACTAATTATGCTAACCCTAAATATAATCGGATTTCTATTAATCTAGGTGGAGAGAATACTGTATCTTTAATTTTGGGTTATGAATTAAAATTACTGCTAAAAGCGATTAAATTAAAATTAAGAATGTAATAAAATTGTATAAGAGAAATTCAATGAGGAAGCTAACTAAGGCGTCCGGTTTCACTTAGCATTAATTCCAACAATATTTTATACTATGCAACTAATTCGATTAAATCCAAAATGGCGATTTCCATAAATAATCAATACCGGTTAGGGTTATTAATTCTAATTCTTAACCTAAACACTTAAACCTCTCAGTTCTAAGCGTCAAGCAAGAAACCATTAAGTCTAAGAAATCCTAGCACTAACTGGTGAGCCACTAGAGCAATGGTCATGCAAAAGTCGTGTTGTATGATTCCGTTGATCTAGTCCTTTGGTCAATTATAGATTAACTATGAACATTGGAATTGATGGTCACGCATCCAAAGCATTAAACATACACAACACAATATTGGAAAATAATACGAATGAAAATTGCATTAGACATAAAATAATTACGTGGAACAATTGCTAAGATCCACCACAGCCTTAGCTATGGTAGAATTAGTTCATCACTAAACTAATAACACAAAAATGGATTAAAAAAAAATGGTAAAGAGAAAGGTTTAGAGAAAACTAGAATTAAAGTGGTTGATGTACGGATCGTTGAGATGAAAAGATGAATGCTCCTCCAAACCCTAACTCCTAAGAACACGTTCTCCCAATCCACTCTTCCAAGAGAGAAAGTAAGGATAATATCTGAAAAATTAAACTCCAAAAAGCTAAACTCCCAAAACTAAACAACTAAAATTGAATAATGAATCATCTTCTTTTTCTAACTCTCCCCTCCTAAAACAAAAAGGGAAGAAGAGTTCTCCTAAGAGTCAAAAACCCTTCCTTCTTTTAAGAGAATTACCAAAAAAAAAAAAAAGAAAACATTCATCATTTGACAAGGAGTCCATTAGCTATCAAGATTTCTCAGCCAAAAGACTTCTAGCTCTCTTCTCAGTAAGACCAAACCCGCAGCTTTTCCTTGGCCCATCACGAACGTAGGCCCAAATCACCAAATCAACTTTAAAACTCCAAAAGTAGCACCTCCCAAGGCATGGTCACACCTTAGGACTGCTCCTGGGCTGTTTCAAGTCAATTTCGCTCCCTTATCATGCACTTTTAGCTCAATTCTCTTCTTAGGGGTCCTAATAGGAAAATACATAAAAAGGAAATAAAATATACCTTAAATAAATAAAAACAATTCAATTAAAGTACAAAAACAAAGGCAAAATAAGTATATAAAATACACTTATCAGTGAGACTCAATAATAGCTTTTATGAATATTCGCCTTGATACCACTGTCCAAGTATGATTATTATTTATCATAGTTATAAAAACCTCACCGGACTAGGTTTAACAGGAACCAGAGATCGGTCTTATCGGTTTTCAGTTTTGTGAAAAACTGATCAATGTTTGGTTGAACAGAAAAATCGTGAATCAGACTGGTTTTGTAGTTCGATCATACTTTTTTTTTTAATTATTTTAATTAATAATTTAACATATTATTTTTAGATTTTTCATATTAAAATAAATATAATTTTTATTTTTTAAATTATTTTAACTTACATTGTCATTTAGTTGTAATTATAAAAATTATATTAAAGATATCAAGGTTTTTTAATTAATGTATTGTGTTTAAAATCCTTAATTTTAAACAATTACGATAAAAATGTTAAATCTAAATGACATATATATATATATATTTATTATCTTAATATATTTCTCAAATCTGATCGGATTTCGATCTATTGCATTTGAACCTTAAATTTATGAATTTCTTTGTAAACTGGTTGGATGAACAGTCCGGTCTCAAAACTATGTTGTTTACATGGAGGAGTTCTACACTTAATTTAGAAAGTTTCATTAAAAGCATAAAATCTGTCCAAACTTTCAGACGCTTGACTGGGGACTCATTTATTTAGCAGCCGAAACAACGTGCTCACGAATTTGTGTCAAAAAGCTACTAGAAACCAACCCCGAAAATAAATCGTGTACGTCATTATCAAGTGAACTTGAACTTAACCCATAATCTATTAAATAAAATATCAATCCAATTTTTAATTTTTTTTTTAATATGTGTCAAATTTTGTATATATGTATACACCATTACCACTTTTTTTCCACTGAAAAGTTGTATATTATTAATGAGGAATATCAGATGCCAAAACAGTTACAATAGAATCCTCGAGGAACACATTTTTTTTTTTTTTTTTTTTTTCAGATTATCTATTTACAATTATGCGAATTATTGGCTCATAGTGGTATTTTTTTAAAATTTTATTCCCATTTAAAAATTGAGACTCTTATTCTTTATACAAATTATTTTTTGACTCCTATATAAATACTGCCTTTGACTAACAAATGAACTGCATTGTTGACATTGCGCCGAACATAAGTAAAAGAGTATCCAGAGATTTCCATAGCAATATGCTGGCAATCATCCAAAACTACTCCCAAACTCAAAAAATCCATCGTACCAATCTCTCAAAAGACATTAATAATAAATTGAGCATCACCTTATTATAATCAGAGAGAAAGAAAATGTCTTGAACCAGCTTAGTACCTCTCGACATGACAACGCCTCGGCCATTGTAGAATCCAATGCCATTGGCAGCGACGAGCACCGAGCATCGAGAAATTGACTATGGCTATTCCGGATAACTGAACCGAACCCTGCAACATTATGTTACGCATCTATAGCTGAATCAAAATTGCACTTTCATCCCATTATAGGAGGAAACCAGTCGCACCATTGCCACTTAATTACTTAGACCCCTTTATATTAAAATTTGTATATATTCTTTAATCGATGGATTTTTTTAATTTAATTTGATGGTTAAAACAGAATAAAATTAAGTTTGCAACCTAATTATTAGTAGAATATTAATTGTAAATTCATGGCCAATTTACCAAATTTTGGTTTTTTTTTTCCACAAATAATCTACTTTCTTTTTTTCTTTTTTCTTTTTTAAATTTTATAGTTTAAAAAGTACAATACTGCTATGCGTAATATCAGGGATTAATTTCAAAAAGATATCTTTAAAGAGATGTTGTTAATCGCTACATCCCACAGCATAGTTAAAGCTACTTAATAGTGGAAATATTCTATTTACAGTTAGAAGTACTTTTAGGTTTTTATTTTTTTTATTATATATATATATATATATATAATTGATGAAATGTATATGCTTATTGAGATTATTTTGTACGGGGTTTAGATTAGTATGTAATTTCTCTTTGCAGATATATTTGGTGCGATTCAAATTTAAGTAGCTATCGACAAATTCAATCTATGCTACAAAATAAGAAAAAAAAAAAGTAATTTCACTATGTCAAGTAAATGCTTGGAAAAAAAATTGATTATTTTGTAGAAAAATTTTATAATACATATGAAATATGGTATTCATTGAAGGAGTCTTAATAGTAATTTTGTAATTTAAGTTAGTACACTAGTGTTTGCAGCAAGTGTGAAACACCGCCGTTACAAGGGGTTGATTGAGACTAGTCTTGGCTGTTTGTGACCTTTGAAACTTTTAAATTCCATTTAAAATTATTATAATTCTAATGTTCAATCATCTATATATGTTTTTTTTATAAAGTTAATCAAAATATATTTTGCAACAAATTTCAGTTACTTGAAACAAAATTATTGATAGAACAAATTAAATTCAATAGCTTTCTATTGTTCACATATTTTTATAAATTGGTAGAATAAATGGGTTTAAAGAGTGACGACTAAATGGTGTAGATTGAGTCTTAATACAAGTCAATAGTTGTGTTATATGGATTCAACCTCACTTATGCGTTCACTCATGCAGTCAGACCTAATACTATCAAGGACTACAAAGTCTTTTTATGATATCAGAGTAGAAGGAGCCCTGATAGCTAGAAGTCTTAAGCTCATGTTTAAAGACATGTTGGAGTTTGGGTTAATAGAAAAGACTAGGCCCGTTGATGTAATAGGTATGAAATATTGGACGAGCGATAATTTTTCCAAGTCCAATTGCACTTGAGGGAGTTGGAGATCCTACATCGAAAATAAATGAGTCTAAAGAGTAATATATAAGTGGTGTAAATTGAGTCTTAACACAAGACAATTGGTTTTCATGTGCTACATGGCCTCAACCCCATTTATATGTTTCCTTAAATAATCAGGACTTAACATTCTCAATGCCTACCGAGTCTCTTTTACTAAGTAATATTTAAGTTATCCTTAAAATAATTCAAGTTAAACTGCAAAACATATGTTATTTTGTTTTATGTATATAATAATAAAACATATTTAATAATACAAAATTTTAATTTTCAATATATGATTTTTAAAAAAAATTGATATAAATATTTATAATATTTTAAAAAATATATTACCTCCGGTTCAACTCGGATTCAAGCTCGGTTGAATTTGTAATTTGACCACTGGTTCTTAATTTAATAATTGAAAAACCAAGTATAAATATGAAACTAAATTTTGGGAGAAAAAGAATAATAATTGAGAGATAGAAAGAAAACATAAATAGAGTTTGCATGAGCTAGGGACGTGCTTTGGTGATGGAAGGGACTTTTGCCCAATCACCACCAGTTGTTGCTCTAATTTTGTACTGTTCGATCTAGTGAGGTGTGATATTATATATCTTGTCAAATTATATGATTCTGACCCTAATTTTGTGTGGATTGTCTATAAATTCGGCTGGGAGCTAGGGAATTGTTTATTTCTTTCTATTATCTGGATGAAATTTAAATTCTAATTTAATATTATCATTTATTATTTTCTTTTACTGAAACTTAAATAATTGTATTAAGCAAAATCAGCAGACAAAGCATCCACCAAAGCAAAGCAGAAGGAAGAATAGTTACACGGTAGAATAGATCGAAGTAGCCGAGCAAGCACATGCATGTGCTGCATTACTGACATTACAATACAACCATCAAAATCAAAGGAAAGAAAACTAAAAGAAGAAATCCTACAGTGCATTGCCAGAATCGCCTTCAACTGCAATCGGAACGCAAGGAGAATTTTTTTTTTTTAATCATACAAGTGACAAATTTTTATATCAAAATCATATGTAATCGGTTTAGTATATAGGAATTTTAGATTACTACTAGAACCACTTCTACTTCTTTATGTATCTATAATTTGTAATAAATTAACTGATCAGAGAATCTTATTTTTATCGTTTCCAATCAATTATTTTAGAAGGAATTTCTTGAATATGTTATCGGTAGATTTGAATATTATTTTTAGTAAATGCTTAAACCTCATCATTTTCATGCGTTGGTTTAAATGATGGAATCAAATCCAAACCATAGGAAAATGAATTTCGAATACTATTTAATAGTTTTGTTTATTTTGATTTGAAATTGAAATGTTTTTCTTATTTTATATTGTTTATTTCTCACATTAATTGAAACCATGAACAATTTTAATAAATATAATTCGACTAAGCTAATTTGCTGATTTCATTTTTAATCTTAACTCTTTTCCCCAAAAAAACAAACATGAAAAATGGCAATGTGAACTAACTAACGATATTAAGCAATTTTCGGGTAAATGAATAATGTGAAGTGGGAAAGGGGGGAAAATTGGAAGTTCCTAATTGAATCACAATCCAATAATGTCAAAAAAAAAAAAAAAAAAAAAAAAAAAAGAATTATATTGCATTGTAATGTTTCAGATCATACTGAACTGTAGCATTGACTTTCTTAGATACAATTATGCTCTAAATTGAATTGAACTACATTAAAGTAACAAATGAATTTTTTATAGTACTTTTATTTTATATAATATAAATAGTTTTTTTGTTTGAATGATTATATAATATAAATAGTTAGTTTTGTTTCAAAAACATATATTCTATTTTGTAGTATATATAATGTATGTTATATCATAAACAAATGTATAATCATTCCTCTTATCTATACAATACTATTATTATTTAGTATGTTATATATTTATCCGGTTCAATTTTTTCTATTTTTCCTGTTCAAATTGATTTGATTCTATTTTCATCTAAAATGATGTTTGTATCTTGAATCAATCAAATTATCTTCTGGTTCTCGTTTAAACTGGCCGAACGTGCTAGGCCAATCGAATTTTAGTAAGATTGAAAAATATAATATTAAAAATTAATCCTTTTAACTAAAATATAAATAACTTGGTAAAAACTTCTTTTGATAAATAAACACTTAAAAGCAAGAAAAAACAAAAATTTATGGAAATCAAATAATATTAAAAAGGAACATTTGACGTATTGCACAGTATTATATATGAGAACTCTTGTTGTGTGTTAGGAGTAGATTACTCCTACCAATAAAATTACGCTGTACATTAATTTTCATAAAATAATATATATTGTGATGAGAGGGACACATAATTAAGGATAAAAAGTGGGGCCATTAGAGTGTATTGGGCGAAGTACTTTTGTGATATATATATAACTTTATTTTTGATTTATTCAGAATGTTGTTCCATGACATGTCACTAATTAATTTGTAATATTTACTCCAATATTTTTCTCCTAATTCTTCTACATTTGTGTGTTCGAGGTTGAACTGATAATAGGTTATTTATTTAAAAATGGATGAAATGTTTCGAAAGGATAATTTTTAGTTCAGTTTGTATAGTGTCATAAAACATTATCTAACTTGCTATATTCTTGATTTGGTACTTGAGGCGTAACTATAACAAATCAATATGTCATGAGATGCAGTGGAGTAACACTGTGAATTCATCAAGCAAATACAATATTATTTGGAGATCCTAAATCGAAAATAAATAATAATAAAAATTGATATATATAAATGGTGCATATTGGCTTAACACCGGTTGATTAGTTTTATGTTAAATGGGTTCAACCCTACTTATATATTCATTTATGTAACCAGACCCAATACTCTCAAGACCCATAAAGTATTTTTGTAGTATTAAAGCCGAAGAAATGCCTAAAAATCAAAAGATTCACTAGACTTGTTGATCACTTTGAGTGTTAAAAATAATAATAATAATAATTATAATAATAAGAGTAAGTATAAAGAAAAGTACCACGTGATTTCACTGACTTTCAGTTCGATGATGCTAAAATTTTCTTTTTCAAAACAAGAAATGTGATTTCAAAAGTTAGCAGGAAAAAGATAACTAGCATTAAATCATGATATGACAGAAGGTATTTTTATCCATTTTGAAGTTAAACTTTTCAAGTTGGTTAATAAAAATATAATAGACTTTATCTATAAAGTTCGAAGATTTTCAAGGATTGTAAATATTTTTTTTAATTAAATAATAATAATAAATTTTAAAAAATCTCAAGAAAATTTTCAAATTTGAATATAAAATTCTTAAATAATATGAGTAAACTATTAGAATGTTAAATAGAAAAAAACATCATCTGTCTTATCATATTTTTAATAGAGAAGAGTAGTTTTTTTTTTTTTGTTAATCTCCGGAACCACGGTCTCGTTTTGAAAAAAAAAAAAATCATCCTCTTCAATTGAAAATCAGCAAAACCATAGCACACTTGTACTTTAAGAAAAAAAAAAAAAAAAAAAAAGTTTACCCTAATAATAAATGAAGAAGAATGGTTTGCGTCTTGAGAGCGGTGGGTGTGTGCGTGTGATGTGTGTACAGCGAAAAAAAGAGAATCAGATAATAGAAAGAAAAGAAAGCAGCCCTTCTTTCTTTTATCTTTACTACCTAATTAAGCCATCGGGTCCACCTCTCTCTCTCTCTCTCCTTCCTCTACAAGCTTAATTATCTCTCATTTTTCCTTTTCCTTTTTTTTTTTTTAAAAAAAAAAGATTATTTTCTTTATATTTCTCTGGATAATACAAAGAAAGTGTGGATACAATTAGAGCCAATATTATTTGGAAAGTTATACCTAACCAATCATGCATGCTATCAACCATATTTTTTTTAATAATTAATTATTCACCTAATTTTCTTAATTTTCAGGAATATATAATATATATTTTTTTCAGTTGAGATTGTTCTTGTGATTCTGTGTCGTTTGATTTTCATAAGTAATTTATTTTATTCTGTGTGTAAAAGAAGAAACAAAACTTTTTTTTTTTTTTTTAAAAAAAAAGAGTATAATATGTTTTATATCTTATGATATTTGATGTAAAAATAAAATAAGTTTCTTTTTATGTTTCAATCAAGCGTATGAGAATCGCTTTTCAGATAGGGACAAATTCGCAAAATAATTAATTCTACTTCGGACCCTTCAAATCAAAATTGAGATAGGAATTAGTTGATATTTATATGTGATGTACATAATCTAACATATATATATATATATATATCATACAGTGGAATAATATATGTGAATTTGATGCCATTTACAAATTTACCTTACTAACGTGTAATTCAAGTTAACGTTGAACGTATTTGTACGTAATATATATGAAAGTTTTATGAGTATAGTAGTTGCTTCAAAAAATAGTGTATAGTGTTTTGACACAAAATATTTTAAGCAATTTGGTAAAATTAATTTTATTTTTCATAGAAATTCTCTTTTATGCGACACAACTTGGTGCAGGGCCAGATAAACGGTCCGGCCAACGGAGGCGATCAGGCAATTGCTACCCAATCATTTATTTAATGTACTAAATTACAATTATTTGCCTCCCTATAATTTGCCTAATTAATTAAGGTAATGCCAACCATAATGTTACAGATATTTTTTAAGATAAAAAAGACAATTGTATACAACCCAATTAATTATTTTGATATTTTGACCGGTGTATTTCATTTTTGACACATTTTATTTTATGATTCTTTTACCGACATATCATACACATTAGTAAAAAGCTTCTAGTGAAATTGTAACTTCTAATTATATCAAAATGCATATCTTTAGAATTATATTAAAATACAGAGACTAAATATAACAAAAATTAAATTGGAGAATCTTAAATGATAAATTGTGTCAACTACAAAGAATAATTAAATATACTAAAATCAAAGTAAAAATACCAATTTGACAAATTTAGTCAAGTATAGATCATAAATAATAGATTTTCTTTTAATAAGTGATTCAATTATGTGGATAATTAAAAAAAAGAAATCATTAACATTATGAAAATACGAAACATTATTTGTGAGCAATTGTGAAAATTGTATATGGAACTTTGAAAATTATAATATTTAAGTATTTTATATAATTTTTTTATGATATATTTTTTACTAAAGAAAAAAAAATGATTGCTTATTTTGTAAGTTTGCCCAGTTTGATATATAACCTACATCTACCCCTGAATTATAACACAAAATTTGAACCATCGATTCTAAAATTATGTGAATGAACCATTCAATCAAAGAGTGAAGTTGATAAATAAGAAGTGAGAATATAATTTATTATCCTCAACATAAAACAATAATGAAATAATTATAAATTTAGTTAGCTGGTGAAGAAAACAAAATAATTAATTACATAAAAAAGGGTGTCTTATAAAAGAAAGAAACAATTATCATTGTGTGAACCGGAAATTCCAACAATATATCTATAAGCAACAAGCTTTAAGCGGTATATGCATATTAGTTTGTACATTGAAATGTTTTTTAAAAAAAATCCTGCCGCAAATAAAGGTTAAAGAAAAAAAAAAAAAAAAATTAATATTGCACTGATTAGTTTCTTTACCTTATCTTGTATAAATCAAAATTTGGTCATATTATAATGGCCCATATTGGGGATAGTTTACCAACCAAATTGTAAAGATTGAATAGAGATGGTGCCACATATATCCACATCATGACCTATATTTGGTGAAATAATATTAATTAATTAATTAAATTAACTTCCTAATCCAATTATGGGGATGACGCTAATGATGATGCAAGAATAGATTTTTGGCTTTGGGACACAGGATAATCGGTAGCTTGTGCAGTGTATTCTCCACAAGCTAAGCTCACTATTAATTATTTTAATTTCTTTCTCTTTTTGTTATATAACTTTCATGATATGCCTCCTTTTGACGCACACAAATATATAATTTCAATTATTATTACTATTTTTTTTTTAAGTATAAAATCTGAAAGCTTTTCAAGTGTTTGCTTCATTAGCATACTAGTCATTTTCTTGTGACAAGAAATGGGAAATTTCAAAAAGAAGAGACAACCAAAGAGTCCCATGACAACAATATTGAAATACTATAATAAAATAATATATATATTAATTTTATATGTATCCCACTTACTAGTTTAAAATACATTAATGTTCATATATAGTAAAGAGAAAAAAAAAAGAAAAAAAGAGAGATATGAGAATATTCAATATGGTGGCCTTAGGAATTAGGATTACTAATTACTTTGATGTGATATGTTCTGCTTACATTTTCAAACTGGGTTCATTAATCACCATTAAGGGGACATAATATACATATATGGTACGGTTAATGTACTATATGGTAAAACCAGCATTTGAATATGTAGCACTAAAATCTGTAAGCGGCAGATCATTAATTAGTTAATAAATTAGGTATTTATATCCAAGGATTTATTTGAATAATTATAATATTTGTAAATTGTATTTGGGTTAATATGAATTTCATAATTATCATCAGTTTGAATATTAATTTTTGAAGCTATTAAAAGTCACATCATAGTGGTTAATTACTTTTGCTCTCAAGATCGACACCTATTAAATAATAATTATAGAAATGCTACTAAAATATGATTTTTTTGGCAAAATATTATAGCAAATTGATTTATAGATTAATAGCTGCTAATTTGACAAATGTCTATCGGTGCACTTGAAAACGACATGAAGAGAGCTCATCAAATAATGGTGGTTATTGTACATTAATCCACTTTTATATTCCAACTAACTAATTAATTAACAAACTATCTAAGTATGAATAATGATAATAATAATAATAATAATAATAATAATGTTCTTTTATAAAAGAAATTTCAATTAAACAAGTCAAAATAATTATTGGCATATTATTTCTGTTTTTTCTTCTTTAAACTTATAGAAACTAACTGATTTTGCAGGCCGCCTTTAAAGAAAATAAATTTTTCTTTTTCCATAATTAAATTTATATAATATGTTTTGCATATGGTCAATCACACACCTTGAAATCTAGGTTCAAAATTTAAATGAATTTTCCTAACTTTGATGAAGATTCTGGTACTAAGTTCAGAGTAATAAATTAAGCAGTGACAATTATACACAAAAACTGTACAGCAGCATAGCATGTCGATTGAAATAGACTTTTTTTTTTTTTTTTTGAAAAAATTAGATTACAAATTAGAAAGACTAATTAAGATGATAGGGTAATGTGAGTGGCCAATTAATGTCATAAAAAAAAGTTAAAAAAAAAAAATAAATGTGGAGCTGATGATGATAATAAGCAGAATATATAAGAGTAATAAATAGAGGGATAAAAAGAAGAAAGAATATTTATAAAGAAAGGGTGGGGGTGGGGTGATAATTGAAGAATAGGTGTGTGTGTGTGAAGAAGTGGGTACTTTCAAAATAAAAAGTAAAAAAAATTAGTTAATGTCAAAAACCTGATGACAAAGAAATATATATAAATATTTGCTCAGTTGTTATAAAAGTTATTGATGGGAGAGAATCCTAGGAAAAGTATGCATCTCCTAGTAGAAATATAACTACTCTTTTCATATATTTATTTATAACCTATGAATCATATTTTTGTATTAATTACCATTTCCTATTACCACCACCACTTTATATTAATATAATTTTTTTCTAAAACTTGATGAATGTATCATGAATATGTCTTGTTTTGAAGCCCTAGTCCTGTTAACATCAACAAGTTCTTTGCTGCACTATCATTGTTTTCTGATGGTGATAGAATTTTTTTTTTATTTTTTTTTATAATTTATATCTATTTATAAATTATAAAAAAGTATTTTTTTTTTTATTAATGGATATATCTTTTTGTCAATAGTTTTCTTGTACCTGTCAAAACCTTATTGTTTCTTGATTCTAATTATATCATAATTATGAGATTCTTTAATCTGGAGGCATTTAATTTCAAGGGAACTTAAAACTCATAAAGTTAATCCTACACATTAACCCATAATTAAAAATGCTTAATTAATCGATTATTATGATAACCAATTTTAATTCTCTTTTAATTTTTTTTTTTTTCTATAGCTAGGTAGGTTTAATTTTAGATGCTTTTAGAAAACTGAGAAAAAAAAAAAGAAAAACAGTGAGAACCTTATCTACCTAGGGCCCCATACATTTTAGCTCCATTGATACAAATGCATGCATTTCTAATCTGGACCCACTGTTTGAATTTTGTCTAAGTTAATTATTTGCATTATTCATTGATTTTTTTTTTCTCTCTATTCTATTTGATTTTGTTAATTTCTTGAGAAGAAAATAAAAACGTGCTTACACGTTTAAGATAAAATATATAGAAAAAAAATACAAAATATGTTGTATATTTTTGGTGGTACAGTGAACAAATAATAAATATATATAGATAAATAGGTAATCAAAGTATAATTAAATAGGGTTAGTGTATTAAAGTAGGTGTTGTGAGGTGGTTGGTTCAGCTTGCATCAAACCACACAAAAAAGATTTTTAGAAAAATAGAAAAGAAATTAATATAATTATACCAAAAAAAAAAAAAGAAAGAAAAAAAGAAAAAAGAAAACAAACAAAAATATGAAAAAGACAAAGAGATATTTATTATTGAAATGAACCATAGAGGGACCCCCACACCCCTTCTCCAATTCTCACCTTCCATGTTTCTTTCTTTTAATTTTTTCTTTCTTTCTTCACAGTTCTCATCATCATCATTATCATTATCATCACCATCTTTCTTTCTTTTTTTTTTTTTATTTTTTTTATTTTTTATTTTTTATCTTTTAATTATAAATTTCAAATTAAATAATTTTTTTTTAAAAGAAAAAGAATTAAGCTTTTGCGAGAAGGAAGGAGACGGAGAAATTTTATAGTGGACCGGGTCCATGTGGACCGTTCCACTGAAAAACTGACACGTAAGCAATATTAGCATTGGAAAAGTAAAAAACGCTTATGTGTCAATTTTTCATTGGAAAGGTCCACATGAACCGGGTCTATTGTATAATTTCCCGAAGGAGACGTTTCCTCGTTTTTCAGCTGTTTGTATCTAGTTCTGACACACTTTCAAAAAAGAAAAAAAAAAAAATCCCAGTTTCTTTTATAATTAATTTTTCTTAAATAGAAAAACTTTATTTTGATTTATATACTAAAAAATTTCTGCATCAAAGTTAAGTTTATTTCCTCAACAGAGTGCATCTAATGATTTGAAAAGAGAGGGTCAAATCACACACAAGTTCCCTTGTTTTGATCTATTCGCAGGTACTCTCACCCTACATATAAGCAATTCCTATATTTGTTTCTATATATGCTTGCTCTGCAAACTAAATTTCTCTTTTTCCTGAATTTCAATTTTGATTTTAGATTTTAAAAAAAAAAAAAAAGTAAAAATGTATGGATAATGAGTGAATAAAAGAAGGGCATCTTTTTCTTAGCCTTTTAAAACCCGTCTTTCTCCTTACTTCCCTTTCTTCCTTTTTCCAGTGAAGAGAGTTGCACAGATCTTCTTCTGACACAGAGAGAGAGAGAGAAAGAGAGAGAGAGAGAGAGAGCTTTCATCTTCATACATACCAAAATCTATACACATATACATAATACTTGTTTTATTTATAAATAGAGAGAGGTTGGTTTTTGTTTTGTTGATGTATACTTTCTTTTGTGTACTTTTTAACTGTATATAGCTTTCTCTCTCAATTTGATGGTTTTCCCTTTTTTTTTTTAAGGTCATTGTAAGAGAAAAATTCTTTCTTTTTAAATTTTGCAGTGCAGAGAGATGATCATATAACATAAAGCACGTGCACACTCAGATTTCCATCACAACAGGTTCCAATTATATATAAAACTAATACTATAATCAATTCTCTCTCTCTCTCTCTCTCTCTCTTTCTCAATCAATCTCTTCTCTCCCTATAAAAGCAATACTTACTCATTTCCTTCTCCCTTTCTTTCTTTCTTTCTTTCTTCTTCCTCTTCTTCGATTCCTCATGTTCGACTGAAAAAGTTCAACTCTTGATAAATTAATTGGTTAAATTCTCAATTCTCTCTCTGAATTTTTCCTTCTTTTGCTAAATTGTGTTAGGAGTTTGCTTTGCTGTTGAGAGATAATCAGAGTTACAGTGAAGCAGACCGACAATTTCACTGATGGGTTGATGTATAGATTCGGACAGGACATAAAGGTAAATTAAGTCTCTCCCATGTATGAAACTGATCAGTTTTAAGTGTGCTGTGCATGTTAGAAAAAAAAAAAAAAAAGGATTTTATTTTATTTTAAAATTTAGTTATGTGTGTGTGGATATTTGATATGTGGATGTGAAGGTTAGCTAACTGACGTAGTCCCTTTTTTTCAGAGCTTGAGATTAAAGAGTTAAAAAGACGGTACAGTTTGAATCAACAAATAAAATCCGATGGCGACGTATTTTCATGGAAATCCTGATATTCAGGCATCAGCCGAAGGACTACAAACCCTTGTCTTAATGAACCCTACTTATGTCCAATATTCCGACACGCCGCCGCCTCCTCCTTCCAGCAACCTCGTCTTCCTCAATTCTGCCTCCAACAACCTCTCTCCCCCTCCCCATCTCTCCCACGCGCCACCCAACACCCAGCAATTTGTCGGCATCCCTTTGGACCCAAACTCCCATGATGCTTCAGCTTTGCATGGACTGGTACCGCGCCTTCACTACAATCTCTACAATCCAATTGACCATGCCTCTGCTGCGCGTGATACTCCACGCGCTCAACAAGGTCTCTCTCTTAGCCTCTCCTCTCAACAGCAGCCTGGTTACGGTGGATCGCAGGCTCAAGCGGTGTCCAGTGAGGATCATATGAGGGTCTCAGGGGGGTCGGTGTCGTCCGGGTCCGGAGTCACAAACGGGGTGTCCGGTATTCAAGGGATGCTGTTGAGCTCTAAGTACTTGAAAGCTGCTCAAGAGTTACTTGATGAAGTGGTTAATGTTAATAACAATGGATTAAAGAATGAATTATCCAAGAAGGGACATGGGATTAGTAGCAACAATAGCAGTAAGGTTGTTGGAGAATCATCCGGCGGAGAAGGGTCCGCCGGTGCAGGATCAGACGGCGGCGGAAAGCGAGCCACTGAGCTTTCCACGGCGGAGAGGCAGGAAATTCAGATGAAGAAGGCAAAGCTTATAAACATGCTTGATGAGGTATGTTGTTTTTGCCCATAAAAATAATTTTTAGTCAAGATCACCAATAATTTGATTTTGGGTATATGTTATTACAATAAAAGTTTCAATCGTTTTCTCAACTCAGCATTATTTTTCATTCAATATTCGTTTTTCTAGAATGAAAAAGTCATAATTAATGAGCTCTCCACTATGTATTAGAATATAATTAACAAAAGGTTAATTTGTTTTCAATATTATATATAAATAAGAAACTGATTTTTGTGTGTGTGTGTGTGTGTTAATAAATGTGAAGGTGGAGCAAAGGTACAGGCAGTATCATCACCAGATGCAGATAGTGATATCATCATTTGAACAAGCAGCAGGAATTGGGTCAGCAAAAACATACACAGCACTAGCACTTCAAACCATATCCAAGCAATTCAGGTGCTTAAAAGATGCCATCACAGGCCAAATCAAAGCTGCCAACAAGAACTTAGGTGAAGAAGATTGTGTAGGAGGCAAGCTTGAAGGTTCAAGGTTGAAGTTTGTTGATCATCATCTTCGTCAACAACGAGCACTTCAACAGTTGGGAATGATCCAGCATAATGCTTGGAGACCCCAAAGAGGATTGCCTGAACGTTCAGTTTCAGTTCTTCGCGCTTGGCTCTTCGAGCACTTCCTCCATCCGTAAACACCATTCCCCCCTATTTACTCCGTCGAGCATCCAATTAAGTCTCAAATTGCAGAAATCCTTAAGTCTCAAATTTGCTTTTGTTTCAGGTATCCGAAAGATTCTGATAAGCATATGCTTGCCAAACAGACAGGGCTCACAAGGAGCCAGGTAATATCTATTAAGTACTGATAATTTCTCTCCCAATTGTGAGAATTTGAATTGAGTTTTTATGAATTTAATGTTGTGTTTATGATCAGGTGTCTAACTGGTTCATCAATGCTCGAGTTCGGCTATGGAAACCAATGGTGGAAGAAATGTATTTGGAGGAAATTAAGGAGCAAGAAAGGAATGGTTCAGAGGATAAATGCAGCAGCAAGAGTGAACACAAGGACAACTCAACTTCAAAGTCTCTTCTGCAAGAGAAAGGATCATCCGCTAATGATAATCAAGCGAAAAGCTTCAACACTTCTCCCACCAACCAAAATACTCATTCTGCAATTTCAATGTCTACTGCTTCAACATCTCCTGTTGGAGGAAATGTGAGAAACCATTCAGGATTTTCCCTCATAGGTTCATCAGAATTAGAAGGAATCACACAAGCAAGTCCTAAGAGACCAAGAAGCAATGAAATGATTCAGTCTCCCGCTAGTGTTCCTTCCATAAACATGGATGTCAAGCCCGGCGAAACCAACCATGATCAGATTTCTATGAAGTTTGGGAATGAGAGGCAGAGTAGGGATGGCTACTCTTTCATTGGAGGCCAGACCAACTTCATTGGCGGTTTCGGTCAATACCCTATTGGCGAACTTGGAAGGTTCGATACCGATCAGCAATTCGCACCAAGGTATTCGGGGAATGGTGTTTCTCTCACTCTAGGCCTTCCCCATTGCGAAAACCTCTCCTTATCCGGTACCCATCAAACTTTCCTTCCAAACCAGAACATCCAATTAGGAGGGAGGAGAGTTGAAATTGGCGAACCGAACGAGTTTGCAGCCATTAATGCGTCAACGCCTCATTCTTCGAGCGCGTACGAGAGCATCAACATTCAGAACCGAAAGAGGTTTGCAGCACAACTGCTTCCGGACTTTGTAGCCTGATAAGGAAAATTCATTCATCATCAGGGGTATCTTTTCACTATTTCTTGCTGTTCCAAATTGACATTAATTAATGAATGGGAAACAAGAATAATGCAATGGTAGTGTAAAGAAAGAAGGAAACTTTTTACATAGTATAGGTATATACTTTGGCACAGAACCATATTGAGTTCTTAGAACAGCTCTTAGGATTTAAGAATATATGGGTTGAGGATTGTATATTATTTTTGTAAGTTTTGAAGATGGATATATATAGATGGATTGATGTCATAAGGATTAATTAGTTATAATATTGGGGTATACTAATATATTATATATTGATTGTGAGCAAATGTTTGTTTCAGATTTTTATTACATCAATTAAACAGAGTCAACATCCATAATGCTCTAACTCATTTGCCTACTATACATAGGAACTGCTAGTACAGATTTCCGATGCACACAAATAATTACATACTATAATGGATAAAGGTTTTGTTTTATTTTGTTTACTTCAAGAACCAGTAAAAAAACCCTTCATATGGACCCGACCAATGAAAAATGGAAACTTATACAATATGTGGGTGTTATAACTGTCTATTTTTTGCTCATTGGATCTATATAGACCGGGATCATTCTAGATTTCCCTCAATTGAGGGGATAAATCTGCAGCAAACCTAAATTATTATTTCTACCTACATTTCTGGAAGACAAACAATTGCCGTACAAAACAAAAGCTATTGTGAAATTGTACCAGCAACATAAAACCAAACATACATCTCAAGATTCTTTCAGAATTTCAAATCAAAGTGTTGGAATCAGAATTTTTAACTGAAATATCTGTCTAAATCCACAGCTTCTCTGTGATGTATGAGCCTCTTGGGCTATCAATATCATAGCTAGAGATATTATAAAAAAAAAAAAAAAAAAAAGGAAAGAAAGATTTCATTTTCTGAAAATCTCTGTATTGTAGGAGAAAAGGATGGCAGATGGGAAATCTTATGATTCGTGAAAGACAGTCTAGAGTTTGAATGCAACTGAGGCAGCAAAAATGAAGTCAGCTAATAATACTTAGAAAATAATATAAAAAAACTGAAGAATCCATATGATAATTGATTGCCTAATACAAGAAGAAAGTAGAATTAAATTATTGATGGATAGGATAGGATATGATTTAAAAAAAAAAAAAAGTGCGACTTTATTTCAAAGATTGCTTGTTTCGTACGGATTTGTATATCTTTGACCTTAACTACTCTTCTATGACTACCAAAAGATTATGATTTTTCGCATTGATTTCTTTAGTATTGTTATGATATGGTTAGATTTATTTTTTCACATGAAATAGATAGTCTAAAATATTGTTATGCACCGACTCTACTCGTTTGTTTGGGATACCCGAAAATCATTCACAGGCATTGCTTAAAACTTAAAAGGGAACAAGCATAATTTAGTAGAAAATTAGCTTTCTAATGGTTTAAGGACATGGTAATCTGCTAATAATACATCTCATGATGTCATTATAAAAATATTATCTTGTGAGATCAATAATTAACACGAAAACATCCAAATGAATTCGCATAAGTTTTTATTTATCCACAAAATTAATCAAGTGTCTGTTATCCCCAGCTAGACGTCACCATTCCCATTTTTCAGACTACTAATCACCAAACTTGTTGCAGAAGAATAATATCATAATTACTGGTCTACTGAATTTCTTCCATTAAAATGGGAATAGATCCAAATCGAGCCTTTAAACTCACCCAAATTCCAAAATTCCCCAGATTATGCCTATGTTTAACAATCAAACATATATAGGTCAATTCCACCATAAAATTCATAAGAGCATAAAAATTGTAACTGTGTTCCTTAATCTTTTATCGAAACATCGCACAAGACATTCACTATACAACTTGAATTTAGTTACAGACTTTACAGATGAATTCTGGTACTCCGCAAAGGCATGGAAAATGAAGTTATCAGCTAAAGAGTTACTGCAAGTTACAGCTCCCATTTCAATGGAATTTGTACAGCAAGCTCTATTATGCAGTTGAAGTAAAACCAATGACTTTTCTAATGCTAGCCTAAGAAACAATTAACTAATGAAATGATTGAGAAGGGGATATATGGAAATTATCAATTCTTAGCCCTACATTAATTTCCCTTTAAATCAGTCCTAGCCTTCTATTGGCAACTTTGGACCTGTAACACCATACCTCAAATGCCTCAGTGAAGTCTGGATAGCGAATATGTTCATTTTGTAACCATTCAGTCAAAATTTCTGCCAGGTTTTGTGAAGGCAATGCAAGAACAATTGAAACTAATGCAGATTCCAAAGACTGCCACAGCTCACCATCAATCCTAAGCTGCATAGTGCTGTCATCACTAGTTGTTGCACAATCAATTAAAGGCTTTGTAACCCTCACGAAAGGAAGCCAAACCTTCACTGTGTGAAGCCGTTTTACTGTAGGCAAAATAACAGTGCCATATCCAATTGCTTCCAAAACTTTCGTCGTCACCTCAAGAACCTTCAACTTCGTCTGCATTGCTTCAATTGTTGAGCATTCTTGCTGAACAACTAGAAGCACCTTATCTGATGCATCTACCCAGCTGTTGACAAATTCAAACATGATTTCCAGCTTACTCAAAATCTGACACGTCCATGACAAATCCGATAGATGATATTGAAATTTTTGTAGATTGTCCAACTCGGGAACTGATTCTCGAAGGTTATATTCATATGTGCTTAATAGATGGTTAAATCTGGTGAATAACCCCTTAGCACATTCCTTTACAGTGGATTTTATCTCATTGTCAGTTGTTAATAGAGGAGCATCATCATCTTCTGTGAGCATGTACTCCAGCTGCTCCTGTGCACAAGTTTTAATATCCTTCATGAGCGACGGAGGTGATGACGTAGCAAACTTGAAAGCTGTTATAAAAATCCTCCTTATAGCCGATTGATTGACTGGTTGGAGACGGGCAAGAATTTTCTCAGCTTTAGATCCGAGGCCTGGTATGATCCTCAAAATTTCCTCCTCATCAGCTTCTTCCCAAGGGACTGCTTCCAAGTAATGCACAGAAGCAGCAAGAATTTGTGGGCTCCCTAGCTCAATGGCAACCTGCAGAATTCCAAGGGTATTCTTCACACCATGCCACATTTCATCTGATGAGCCATCCAAAGCCACGTATAGAATGCGAAGGAAATTAACAAAGTGATCAATTTCTGACTCTTGGCAGTAAAGTTCAACACAATTCCGGGAGTCAATAATCTGGCATGTAGGCCAGTTCTCAGACAGACGGTCAGCAAAATACTTGCTCTTCTCCATTAGGACATGTGAGTGACAGTAAAACCAATCATCTCGCCCATCCAATGTCCGTAGCCTAACAACAACATCACTGGTTGATCGGTCTCCAATCCTGCTAGGCGACTTCATTTAATTAATCAGAAACTATGGGAAAATACATGAGTGAAGTGAGAAATCTTTGAGTTATCTAAGAATCAAAAAACATGGCAATAACTCTTTTAGCAATGGAACCTAAACACGATCTTGTACATATTTAATGTGATTGATTTTAAACCTAAAAAATAATTATGCAAAAGAAACTTAAAACTAAGTAAAATTAAAACCGTTAAAACAGAAAAAAGGAACTTTCCTCGCTCTGGTATGTAACCATTGCTTCTACGGACCAGGGAATCGCCGAAACATCAACAACACCAGTTTGTTTTTCCTAACCCTTTGTTCTTTCTGAGAAATTGAACCTCTGAAACTTTTAAATTGCGAACCCTAACCCTCTGAAATCTCTAGTGAATATAGAATCACTTTCGTTAAATCATATCTACTCAGAGTTAAGTATGCAATTATATTATACATAGCTCTTTTATTTACTCAAAGTCTGCATTCTTGGGTACAAATTATACTAATTTTTCAAAGAATTTCATAAAACAATCTCAACTAATTTATAGCACAAAGACTACTAAACTAACCTCATTTTTGTCGGCACCCAAACTCAGAACCAATCTCCGACTGAAGACATTTTCGATGAAATTGGCAACCATTCAGCTACACTAATCGAGTGAATCAACCAGCTAAATTAACCGAAGAAGATAAAGATCCTCGCCATTAATTTACAGGGCAGCTAGAGGTGAAAATAAAGATGAAACTCCTTGGTTTCGATTAGGTCGCATAACCAAGAAACAAAGAGTGAAATGCAGCATCGGAAAGGGTTGATTGCTGTGAAAGTAGCGATTTCGACGATTCGCTACAATTCGATGAAGCGATGGCAGAGCAAGAGATTGAGTTGTGTTTTCAATTTTACCGTTTTCACGTTTTTAATGCGCTCAATTGGCTAAATATTTTTTTTTTTTTTTTGTCTTTTACGAATTCTTTTTTTCTGTTGAAGTGTGCAGCAACTGGGTTAAACTCAAGAAGCTCTTAACTTAAAGCGGGCCTTTTGAGAAAAGATGCTCGTACAGATCCATTACTTAAACAATCTCTTACTATTTGTGTCCGCTTTTCAGATCAGCTTTGAAATTTTTGGGAAATTGTGATATTTACGTGAAAAAAAGTTTTTGTTTTATATCCTACAATAGTCTATTTACATAAATAAGTGATTTTTGAAAATCTTTTTATTAAATATGTTTTGAAGTTGTTTTCTATTTTTTTACCTTCTCTCCTACCTCCCTTTACCCATCTACCTTTTCTTACCGCATGTGAACTCATCGGCGGGAACTATTAAATGGCGATGTCTGCTGCTTGAAGGGGCAGTGGTTTTAGGGGCAATTTTAGGGGAGGAACAAATGAACGAGTGGAGAAATTGACGAAATATGCATGGGGAATTGGGTTATTATTTCAAGTTGTGGATGATATTTTGGGGAATTGAACAGAATCTACAATCAAACAATCCCGATTTCCCTCATTTGAGAGCACCTGAGAACGTTAATCCTTCTATCTCAAAACCCTCGAGCGGTGCGGCTTCTTTGGATGAAATTAAAAAGAATCTTGCAGAGTTTCGTTGCAGATCCTTTGTTCCGTCTCCCGTCGAATTGAATGCTGCTGGACCGCCCAACTCCGACCAGCAAAAGCAGCCTTCGTTCCAAGATTTGTATAAACGACACATGAATGGAAAATCAGAGGGTACTGTTACCACTCAATCTAGCCTCAATAAAACAAGCAGTTCTGCTTCGTCTTTTGCAGCTATTCAAGACTCTTTGCATATTGTGAGGTATAATGCGCCCTAGAACACAGGTGGTAGAAGTGGAGATCCATTCTCGTTTCCTGGTTCATGAGGCAGCTTCAATTTGAAACCAAAGGATACGAGTGCACCGGTAAAGTCTACTGTGATTTTTTTATTCTTGTTAATGTGTGATTCCTTACATGAAGAATTGGGAAGACTTTGCTAACAAGTATTGTAACACTTGAAATTAGTCCGTTTCTTCCTTTCTCTGAGTTCTTGTTTTGACACATTTTTTTCAGTATTTCCATCCAGAAAATATGTCTTCTGCTGAGAAATTGAAACTTGAGCTTGCAAATGTTAGGTGTCATCGGTGCCCTGGGGAAGGTTCGTGGGTGAATTGCTCAAATCAGTCTGTTTGTTCATTCAATCAGACAGCACAGCTTCGAGGACTTTAAGTTTTCAGTTATGTATATAATATCTTAACACTGACTACCGCAAATTGGAAAAATTTAGGTCCTTATCCACAAACATGAGACATATAAGAAAAAAAATGTTATATTTAAAGTTACATGGTTCATTAAGCTCTGCTGCAGTTGATGATTCTTATCCCATAATTGTTTACTCTTGGTTATTTTCAATATTTTAATCTTGTTTTTCTTAACAGGTTGATGACATTGAAGTAATTAGTTTCCTTCTCTCTACTAAAATTATTCCATTGTGTCTGCGCACCATGGAGATGGGTAGCGAATTGTAAAAAACAGTTGAGTGATCTGCATTTGCTTTCGCAAACATGTAGAAATTCTAGTTGATTTGTTGCACCTTCTATTTCTTAAAACTGCTGTACTTGCGGCCTAAATAACTTGAAGCACATGTTGGTATTGAAAATTATTTGATTTGCTTCCCTGCAGTAAGCTCCTTGAATGTTATTATATCTGTGAGCGGACGACGTTTTTGATGGAACGCGGACTCCCTTTCGGAAGGGGCGCCTCGATTTCGGGCGAACCCCTCCCTCGCTTGGGGTTTTTGGAATCGAAATTCTTTTTCAGAAAATCGGATTATTTCATAAAGAATCGAGACCTAAGTCTCGATGAATAGTGTAGGAGTCGCCACCCGGCTCAGCTCAACCAGGAAATTTTAGTGTAGCTGAACCAGACGAAAGGACAAGATTCGGACAAGTTCCCTATTTCGTGTCCAATCAAAATAAAAATTCGCCAAGGTTCAAATATGGCATTTTAAAATTCTAGACTCAATTTTATTGCATTAAATTAAGCATGCAGCGCGCATACACATATAATAAAAAACAGAAGTAAAGTAGTAAATAATTAAATGGCTTACAACCCAATCGAACAAAAATAAAAACTTTCAGCCTCACTTTTACAACCACCTAAAATACACGAGAGTTTAAAAATTTACAATCGCCTAATATACACGGATTAATCTATTAAATTACATCAAAAAGAAAAATAAAAGAAATTAAAAGCTGCAAAACAGAGGGTTAGCACAATATGTGACACACCACAAATAGGTTCAAGTAGGACAGAATGGGATTTTAAGGATTCGGGGAACATACATTTAGGGGGATAATCGGGTCGGCTCGGATAGCCGGCCCGATTAGACCTGGAAAACATTTTGAAACGTCCCTGTATTTTGGTTTTGTGGAAAAATCATTTTGAAAATGTTTTTATTTTCCGGTTTACTTTAATTTAACATGTGAGGTGGGTCGGTTTTCGGGAGAATCGGGTATCCTTCGTTATATTGTTCTAAATGCAATAATGCTGAAAATTAAATCTAAGGTCGTGAATGCACACAACAAAATTCATTTTGATGATTTTCTGATTTTTCTAAATTTTTAGGGATTTTTGGAAATTTTGCATCTGGACGAGCATTACAGTTGTGAGCGGACGACGCGTTTTCGACGGGAGGCGAGACTCCCTTTCGGAACGGTTGCCACGATCTCGGGCGGGCCTCTCCCTCGCGTGGGGTTTTTATAAATGGAAAATCGATTTTGGAAAATAAATGGAATTAATGCGCAAAAGAACCGAGACCTAAGTCTCAATGAATATTGTAGAGTCGCCACCCGGCTCAGCTCAACTGGAAAATTTATAATGCAGCTGAACCGGACGAACGGTCGCTACACTATCCAGGGATTCGGGTCCGGACAAGTCCCTTATTTCGTGTCTAATTAAAATAAATATTGGTCAATGTTCAAAGATGGTATTTCAAATTCTAAAGTCAATTTTATTGCAATAAATAGAAATGCAGCGTACATACAAGTTAAGTAAAATAGTAAATAATTAAATTATTACAACCCGATCGAATAAGTAAGAAATAAAAACTCTCGCCTCACTTTTACAAGTGCCTAATATACATGAGAATCTAGAAAAATACAACCGCCTAGGATACACGATTTAATCTATTAAATTACATCCAAAATGAAAATAAAAGACATTAAAACCTACAAAACAAAGGGTTAGCACAGAATGCGGCACGCCACAAGTTGGACTCAAATAGAAAGAATTGGGAAATCAAGAATTGGGGGCATGCATTTAGGGGATAACCGGATTGGCTCGGCTAGCCGGCCTGGTTAGACCTGGAAAACGTTTGAAACGTCCCTGTATTTTTGGTTTTGTGGGAAAATCATTTTGAAAATAATTTTACCGGTTTGCATGCATTTTTTCCATGTGAGGTGGGTCGGTTTTTGGGAGAGCTGGGTCTCCGTCGTGGCATTGTTTTAAATGCAATTTTAATGGAAATTGAATCTATGGTTGTGAATGCACACAACAAAATTCATTTAAATGATTTTTAGGGTTTTTTGAATTTTTATGGGTTTTTTCGAAATTTTTGGGGATAAAAACGGAAATTCTGGTTTTGGAAATCACGTTACAGTCGTGCGACTGTAACTACAGTCGTACGACTGTAAATTACAGTCATGCGACTATAAGTGGCCCGGAGTCAAAGTTTCGCCAAAACTTTATTTGAAGAAAACTGGGGAGAAAACGCTGGAAATCAAGAACACTCGTACGACTGTAACTACAGTCGTACGACTATTCATCAAACTCAAGAACAGTTGTGCGACTGTTCTTGATTTCCAGAAACAGAAATGCAGAAAAATGAATGAAAACAGCACAAAACCACACCAATCACCCAGAAAAGCTTGCAAAAGAGAGGGGAGAAAGGGTGTCTACTTGTTTGGCGTGCGGCCACCGTAGGATTGACCCCTGGCGTCGCTCCAATCTACTAAAATCTAGACTTTTCTCCTTGAGTTAGGGTTTGAGAGTTTTAGGTTCAAAGATTTCCAAATGCTGAGGGATTCTGATGAGGGGTTCCTCATTTTCTTTTTGATTTTTTCTTCTCTTCTTTCCCCTTTCTCTCTTTTCTCTCTTTTCTTTCTTCTCCTTCTTTTTCTGTTTTTCCTGTTGTACGACTATACTTTTTTTTCTCTCGTACGACTATACTTTTTTTTTAAGTAAAATTCCGGAGCTTACAACAGTCGTGCGACTTTAACTACAGTTGTACGACTGTAAATGGCCCCGATGCAGGATTTCGCCAAAATTATTCAAAAGAAACTGAAAACTTGGAGGGAAATCAAGAACACTTGTACAACTGTAATTATAGTCGTACGGCTGTTTTTCAATTCAAGAACGGTCATACGACTGTTCTTGATTTCCAGAAACAGAATGCGAGAAAAATAAACTTTTACGCACCAAAACACACCAAATCACATAGAAAGCATGAGAAAATGAGAGATTGAAGTGCGTTTACCTCCTTGGCGCTGATCCACCGTAGGAATGGCCCCTGGAAACGCCCCAATCCACTTCAAATTGCTCCTTTTCCTTTGAGTTGAGGTTTGAAGAGTTGGGTCCAAAATCTCTAAAATGTCAAGGATTCTGAGAGTTTTTAGTCTGAATTTGATTGAATTTAGAGTGCCAGATTATTAACCTAGGATTTCTAATAGGTTTCTAATTCGAACACTCAAGAATTAAAGGAAAAGAAGAGGAAGAAAAGCTTGAGTTTTTGGTTGAGTTTCTTCCCTTCCCTTTTCTTTCTTTTCTCTCTCTAAATTTCTAAAAATCTCAGTCCCCTCCCTCTCTTTCTACCTTTCCTCCTTTTTATCTCTTCGTTTTTTTTTTCTTCCTTTGGCTGCAAAGGGGCCAAGCATTAATTGCTCTCCCTCTCAGCCCCCAATTTTCTGTCTCCTAGATGTAGGTTGCTGTACCTAGGCTGATATTACAGTCGTACGACTATAATACAATACCACGACTGTAATTACAGTCGTGGTACGACAACTCTTTTTTTTTTTAAGGACGAAAAATTTCGGCGTTTACAATATCTCCAAGCTCAATGTCTTGGAAAATATGGTTCATTCTATTGTTAATATTGTGATTTAATTCCAACATAATCAAGAGAGCTTCCTTATATAAAGTTTTCACTACCTGTGAGCGGACGACCTTTTTACTCTACGCACGTTGAAGCGGGAACCGGGGATTTTCCTTTTGAAGGTGTGGTGATGTGGTTTGAAAATGGGTCTTTAATCTTCATTAAGAAAACCTTTCATTTTATTGAAGAAAACCCTCTTCATAGAAACTTAATTTTAATGGTGAAGTGTGAATTTTTGAAAACAGGTCTTTCTTTTGGAAAATCCCAATTTAACTTAAAGATCTCGAAACACAGACTTTGAGATTAGATACAGAGTCGCCACCCGGATCAGCTCATCCGGGAAATTCCAGTACAGCTCCCTACCAAATATAGACGCAGTACCTGATCCAGAGATTAGAGGTTCGGCCAACATATCTACGAATCCTCACTTATTTTCAATTATTATTTCATAATGTAATTGAAATAAAGTGCGGAAAAATAAAAGTACGGAAAAGTAAATCAGAGGCCAAATTATACAACCCAAGAAAAAGAAAACTCTCATCCTCACCATTTACAACCGCCTACTATACACGATAATCTAAGAAATTACAATCGCTGTGAGCGGACGATGCGTTTTCGATGGGACGCGTGACTCCCTTTCGGAAGGGGCGTCTCGATCTCGGGCGGACCCCTCCCTTGCATGGGGTTTTTATGAATGGGAAATCGTGTTTTAGAAAATAAATGGAATTAATGCATAAAAGAACCGAGACCTAAGTCTCGATGAATATTGTAGAGTCGCCACCCGGCTCAGCTGAACCGGAAAATTTATAATGCAGCTGAACCGGACGAACGGCAGCTACACTACTCAGAGATTCGGGTCCGGACAAGTCTCTTATTTCGTGTCTAATTAAAATAAATATTGGTCAATGTTCAAAGATGGTATTTCAAAATCTAAAGTCAATTTTATTGAAATAAAAAGACATACAGCGCGCATACAAGTTAAGGTAAAATAGTAAATAATTAAATTATTACAACCCGATCGAATAAAAAATAAAACTCTCGCCTCACTTTACAAGCGCCTAATATACACGAGAATCTAGAAAAAATACAATCGCCTAGGATACACGATCAATCTATTAAATACATTCAAAATGAAAATAAAAGAAATTAAAACCTGCAAAACAGAGGGTTAGTGCAATATATAGCACGCCACACGTTAGACTCAAACATGATAGAATTGGGAAATTAGAATCGGGGTCATGCATTGAGGGGATAACCAGGTTGGCTCGGCTAGCCGGCCCGGTTAGACCTGGAAAACGTTTTGAAACGTCCCTGTATTTTGGTTTTTGAGGGAAAATCATTTTGAAAACAATTTTTCCGGTTTACATGCATTTTTACATATGAGGTGGGTCGGTTTTTGGGAGAACTGGGTCTCCGTCGTGGCATTGTTCTAAATGCAATTTTACTGGAAATTAAATCTATGGTCGTGAATGCACACAACAAAATTCATTTTTGATGATTTTGGGGTTTTCTGAATTTTTATGGATTCTTAGAAATTTTTAGGGATAAAAACGGAAATTCTGGTTCTGGAAACCACGTTACAGTCGTGTGACTGTATATGGCCCGGAGTCAAAATTTCGCCAAAACTTTATTGGAAGAAAACTGGGAAGAAAACATTGGAAATCAACAACACTCGTACAACTATGACTACAGTCATATGACTGTTCATCAAACTCAAGAACAGTCGTGCGACTGTTCTTGATTTCCAGAAGCAGAAATGCAGAAAAATGAATGAAAACGGCACAAAACCACACCAATCACCCAGAAAGCTTGTAAAAGAGAAGGGAAAAGGAGTGTTTACCTCTTTGGAGTGCGTCCACCGTAGGATTGACCCCTGGCGTCGCTCCAATCCACTAAAATCCGAACTTTTCGCCTTGAGTTAGGGTTTGAGGTTTGGGTCCAGAGATTTCCAAATGCTGAGGGATTCTGATGATGAGTTCCTCCTTTTCTTTTTGATTTTCTCTTCTTTTTCCTTTTCTCTCTTCTTTCTTTTCCTTCGTTTTTTCTGTCTTTTTCGTTTCTGTCTGCGCCCCCCTCTTTTTTCTGTTTGTTTCGCGCCCCCTTTCTCCCTCCTTTTTTCTGTCTTTTTATTTCAGTTTTTAAGGTATGGGTTACGATCTACAGTCGTACGACTGTAGTGATAGTTGTACGACTATATTTTTTTTTCCGTAAAATTCCGGCGCTTACAATCGCCTAATTACACGAGATAATCTATTAAGTACATTAAAAATGAAAAATAACCAAAATAAAAGCTGCATCCAAATATGGTTAGCATAAATAATCAAGGTATACAAAAGACTCAGATAGGACAAAATAGGGATTTGTAGGAGCGGGGACATGCATTTAGGGGGGTAACCGGGTCGACCCGACCAGTCAGACCGGTTAGACCTGAAAAACGGTTTTTTGAAACGCCCTGTAGTTTTTATTGGTGAAAAACCAATTTTGAAAATGGTTTGGCTCATTTACATACATTTTTCCAACTTTAGTGGACCAGATATCCCGGGACCCGGGGGTCCCGTTCGTGTGTGGGCCTAAATTAAACATTCATCTAGGGTCCAAAAAGAATGTAAACACGTCAAACTTCATTTTTGAATAGGAAAAGGGTGCAAAATTACAAGTTTGGGACCCAAAAGGGCTAAACTATAATTCTGCCTCAACTGCAGTCGCGTGGCTGTAGGTTACAGTCGCGCGACTGTAATGCTCTAGAATTTCTTTCCGGTTTTCTTTTCTCGTTTTTGAAAATTGTTTTACAAATTTTATGATTTCGGGTAATCTGGGATTTCTGGAAACATAATGATTTCAACCAAACGGATCCGAAACGGATCGAAATAAATTCGAAAATCCCTAAAAACTCGGAATCGCCAAATTTGAAATCACATCCATCAATTAAAAGTAAGAAAACCGGGAATCTAAGCATACATGGATGCAAGTGGACTGATAATAAACATGAAAAACATATTAAATCTGAAAACGGAAGTGTTATCGGTCGATTTTGGGGCATTCGAAGCTTCTGCCCCAGAGATTATAGTCGAACGACTGTAATCAGAAGATTACAGTCGTGCGACTATAAGTCACAGTCGCCCGGCTGTAGGTTACAGCCGGACGACTGTAATCTTAAGTGGGGCAGCTGTAATAAAAATTCTCTTCCGAAATCATAAAAATTAGAAAAAACATCAATACACAACACCCAGAATTAACAAAAATGGATTTTTAAGGCCTCTCAGAAATGTTACCTGGTCTGTATTCCAGTGTTTGGATCACCAGAGATGGATTCGGATGCAGGAAAGTGTCTTGCAGTCACGAACAACTTGAAAAAATGCGCGATCAATGAAGCCAGAACAGAACCCCAAGAGAGATTGAGTGAGTAGTGATGATTTGAAAACACCCTACAACTATTTTTATGTGTTTCGTTAAAATTGTTTTCGTTATTTTCAGATCAAAACCCTTTTATTTTTTCCTAAGAACCCTGGAAAAAGTCCCAAAATCTATGTTATTGTGTATTTCTTGTGTTTTTCTCTCAAACCCTTTTTTTTTCCTCCTTTTCGTTCTGTTTTCCCTAATCCCGAACGCAAGATTTTTATATCCCCCGTTTTGGTTAAAAATCAGAATTAAATGCTGATTTTCGATAAAAAAGGAAATCTGATGATTACAGTGCCTCGACTGTAGTAGCTACAATCGCGCGGCTGTAGTCACTATAGTCAAGCGACTGTAGTGACCAGATTAGCCCATCTTGTTTAGGGAAACCGAATTAAATGCTGATTTGGGAAAAAAAAGAAATATGATGATTACAGTCGAGCGATTGTAATTACTACAGACTGTAGTATAGTGGACTACAGTATACAATCGAGCGACTGTAGTCACCAGATTGGCTTATTTTGTTTAGAAAAATCGAATTAAATGTTGATTTAGGAAAACAAAAGGAAACCTGACGATTACATTCGCTCGACTGTAATGACTACAGTCGAGCGACTGTAGTGACCAGATTAGCCTATTTTGTTTGTTTTCATTCTTTTCTTTGGTTTTCTTAAATACTCACTGGTATTCCTTTGGGGCTCCGTACCAAGACTTGTCACACACATTTGGGTCATCCGGGACATTTCCAACATTATTCCGGTCGGTTCGAATCCGCTTCACGTTTATCCGTGAAAAAGGCAATGATGACTTTCATCACAGAGGTCGGGAAAAAACCCGTGCTCACAATACCTAGATGTATTTTAGACTATGAAGTGAAAAGTCTTCTTTTAGAGGCCTATGGTAACAGAATATATCATTCTTTGAACCATTCTATGGAAGCATCTTCAGTTTAGCTATGCATATCTCAAGATTGCCAAATTTTGTGGATCCTCTGTGCATATTAAATGACTGTACTTATGAGATGTCCTCTTAGAACAACGAATATACTATCTCTTAAGATTGCTATATATATATATATATATATATATATATTATAGAATTTTTTTTTTTGGATTGCATCTACACTTTAGGACTGTATTTCAATTTGGGACAGCATCTGCACTCTAGGACTACGTTTTAGGACTGCAATTTTGGGACTACAAATTTGGGGCTGCATCTGCATTTTAGAACTACAATTTTGGGACTGCATTTGCACTTTATGACTGCAATTTTGGGACTGCATTTTAGAATTGCAATTTTGGGACTGCATTTTAGGACTGCAATTTTAAGACTGCTCTTATATTTTTATACACTGTTTATACATTGTTATACACTATTATACATTGGTTATATATTGTTTATACACTTCTTATACACTGTTTATACACTGTTATATATTGTTATATACTGTTTATACACTGTTATAAATTGTTATACACTTCTTATATATTGTTATATATTGTTTATACGCTTCTTATATATTGTTATACACGATTTATATATTGTTTATACATTATTTATACACTTCTTATACATTTGTTATACGCTTCTTATATATTGTTATACGCTGTTTATAAACTTCTTATACATTGTTTATACACTTCTTACATACTGTTATACACTTCTTATACATTGTTATACACTGTTTATACAGTTCTTATACATTGTTATACATCTTCTTATATATTGTTATACACTGTTTATACATTGTTTATACACTATTTATACATTGTTTATACACTTCTTATATATTGTTATACACTGTTTATAAATTGTTTATACACTATTTATATTCTTCTTATACACTGTTTATACACTGTTATACATTGTTTATACACTACTTATATACTTTTATACATTGTTATACACTTCTTATACAATGTTATATGTTTATACACTTATTATACATTGTTATACAATCTTAAAATCTTAATTAATATTTGTTATGCATTTGCTAATGGTAATTTTAAACGGAGATTTCCATGTTTATAGATTTGAAGATTTGTTACCGAGAAAGTTGAATCCACCTTTGAAATGTGAAAATACCTTCTTATATGCTGTTATATATGCATTTTTTTGTTGCAGGAAATGAATAGAATCTCATCTTTGGTGGTACAATTAAAACCAAGAAGAATTTTTCTTTTTACTGAAGAAGAAGATTAAAGGAACTGAATAGAATCTCAACATTGAGTAGTTTGAGTTTGTCATCTTTTTATATTTGTACCCAACACCTTTGCTGCAAGACATATTAGTATTATCTTGTAATTTAAATTAGGTCCTTTTGCTCCTAATGTATTTATATAATTCTTATACACTGTTATACATTGTTATACACTTCTTATACAATGTTATATGTTTATACACTTATTATACATTGTTATACACTGCTTATACATTATTATACACTGTTTATACACTTCTTATACACTGCTTATACACTTCTTATACATTGTTTATGCACTTTTTATACGCTGTTATACATTGTTATACACTGTTTATACACTTCTTATACATTGTTATACACTGTTTATATACTGTTTATACACTTCTTATACATTATTATACATTGTTCTATACTTCTTATATATTATTATACATTGTTTATACACTATTTATACACTTTTTATACACTGTTATACATTGTTTATACACTTCTTATACACTTTTTATACACTGTTATACACTATTTATACACTGTTATACACTATTTATACATTGTTATACACTTCTTATATATTATTATACATTGTTTATATATTATTTTATACACTGCTTATACATTGTTTATACACTACTTATATACTGTTATACATTATTATACACTTCTTATACAATGTTATATGTTTATACACTTATTATACATTGTTATACACTGCTTATACATTATTATACATTGTTTATGCATTGTTATACACTTCTTATACATTTATATATCGTTATGCATTGTTTATACATTGTTTATATACTGTTTTTACACTTCTTATACACTGTTATACACTGTTTATACATTATTTATACACTATTATACATTGTTATACACTGTTTATACACTTATTATCCATTTTTATACATTATTATACACTTCTTATATATTATTATACATTGTTTATACATCGTTTATACACTTATATATTATTTATACAATTTTTATACACTGTTTATACACTCTTTGTACATTGTTATACACTGTTTATATACTTCTTAGACATTGTTATACATTGTTATACCTTCTTATATATTATTATACATTGTTTATACATTATTATACACTGTTATACATTGTTATACACTGTTTATACACTTAGTATACATTGTTATACTCTCTTTATATACTGCTTATACATTATTATACACTATTTATACCCTAAGATACATTATTATATTGATTATACCTTACTTATACATTAATTATACCTTAAAATATACTATTACAGTGATTAAACCTTTGTTATACCTTAATTATACCTTAAGATATATTATTACAGTGATTATACCTTAGTTATGTCGTAATTATACCTTAAGATACACTATTACAGTGATTATACCTTAGTTATACCTTAAGATACACTATTACAATGATTATACCTTAATTATACCTTAAGATACGTTATTACATTGATTATACCTTAGTTATACCTTACTTATACCTTAAGATACAGTATTACATTGATTATACTTTAGTTATACCTTAATTATACCTTAAGATACACTATTCTCGTGATTATGCCTAAATTATTCCTTATTTATACCCTAAGATACATTATTATATTGATTATACCTTTGTTATACCTTAATTATACCTTAAGATAAGCTATTACAGAGATTATACGTTAGTTATACCTTAATTATACCTTAAGATACACTATTACAGTGATTATACCTTAGTTATACCTTAATTATACATCAAGATACACTATTACAGTATTTATACCTTAGTTATACCTTAATTATATCTTAGTTATACATTAAGATACACTATTACAGTGATTATACTTTAGTTATACCTTAATTATACCTTAGTTATACCTTAAGATACACTATTACATTGGTTATACATTAATTTTACCTTAATTATACATTAAGATACACTATTACAGTGTTTATACCTTAGTTATACCTTAATTATACCTTAGTTATGCATTAAGATATACTATTACAGTGATTATACTTTAGTTATACCTTAATTATACCTTAGTTATACATTAATATACAAAGGCATAATTAGTTATACTTTAGTGAAAAAAATATGTCGGAAATAGTATATACATATGGACTTTGTTTCGAAGATAAAAAAAATACAATAAACTTTCTAAAGTCGCATGACAAAAAATAAACGGATTGAGAGATAAATGCGAAATTAGATTAAAAATTATAAAAAGAAGAGAGAGAAACGTGAACAAAGTAGAGAAGATATTTTGGAGATTTTGATTTGTGTTTTGTTGTTTATTTTCTGAATGAATCACGTAAAAACGATAATTTTTGTTTTAGGTATTTTTGAAATTTTGAAAAGTTTTTAAGGTATTTATACAAATTTTTCCTTTTGAGGTAAAAATTTTATATGGTGCCAAAAATTATGTATTTATGTAAAATGCCATAAATTTTTTATACCACACATTACATATTTTAAATAAACTGGTGAACAAATCTAGTAAATTTGTGAAAACTAAATAAATATAATAGGTTTTTCTTCAAAGCTCTTAATAGAATTTTTTTTCAGAAAAACACCTAAAATTTATTGTTTAATAAACATACAGAGACGCAATATTTTCTATTGTTTATTTTATATTGTTTAACATTCTATATATGAAATGAAAACTAAAGGCCAAATATATAGATACTGACCTGAACTTGTCCAAAAACGTCTACTGCCCTCTTGAATTTTTAAAATATCCTAATGCCCCTGAACTTTGAAAAAGTGACTCAGTTTGTCCCCCCCTATTGCCACATGTCACTCAATTATTTGTTATCTCATGTTTGACTTTTCAAAGAAAATTCTGGTTTTTATGGGACTTAGAGGGCAAACTGGACCAATTTTAAGGAATTCAGGAGGGTATTAGAATACTTTTAAGAAGTTCAGGGGAGCAGTAGGTGTTTTTGACCAAGTTCAGGGCGTATCTATATATTGGGCCTAACTAAAAGTAAATATATAACGCTATCCACAATGCATGATGCAATGTTTTAACTTTTGAAGGTGGGCCTGAACGGGTCGGTGAATAGATCTTGTGATATATTATTATAAATAAATAAAATCGAAACTATTCTACCTAATATGCGATAGAATGTTAATAAGATCAAATAAATAATAGAGTACTTTTTTTGACCGAAAGAGATGAATTGTCATTACAAAATATCTGAAGCAATTACAGCATAAAGAAAAGCTGGACAGTAAAACTAAGTTTCGCTATTTGTCGAAGAATCAGCAGCTCTTACTAACAAGTGTACTGCCTGATTGACAGACCTATAACCATACACAAAACGAATTGATCGAAAACTTTGAACTAACACAAGATAATATTGAATAACTAATCCAACAGGAGAAGAAATACTAGAACTTGAATTAAGAATGTTTGTGAATTTGCATAACTATATTTTACATGATATATAATTAAAAAATTAATTATATAATTACATAGAAGTATTATGACCAATTAAAAGTTCATAGGGTGATAATAATTTCTGTTTGTTTATACTCTCGAGTGCAATATCTAGTGCATGGAAAAAAACATAATTGAAAAATGAGTGATCTAAAGTGTGTGTGATCAATCTTATCATATTTATTTTGCAACAAAATACATAAATACACATAATAACAAAATGACTTTAGCAATGTGGAAAAAAAAAATACAAAGTGCTAATTAATTTAGAGATTTAGAAAAATCTTTTTTTGTTTTCTAAAAAAATAAGTAATAAGAAGAAAGAAATAAAATATAACTATTAAAATGTGTTTGATGTAATTGAAATGATTTTTATCTTATAGATGAATTTAAATGAGTAGAATTGATTAGGTTAATACAAAATATAATAATTAGAATATGAAAATTTGATGTGTTGGAAAACAAGAATTCAAAAAGGGATAGTAGGGAGTGTTGAAAACGAGTGATGACTGATTGCGGAGTAGACTAATAAAAAAAGTTAAAAAACAAACAAAAGGAGTGGACTTGGAACCATCCAAAATTCAAACTACGTAATTTCTCAACCAGCCCACATTAATTTTTGCCCAAAAGGAACTCTCAGTTTGATTATTAAATCTTAAGAATTTTTAATTTTTTTTTTAATACTTTTCAAATTGTGAGTTTGTATTGAAATCAAAAGTGTAGTAGTTTACAAAATTGAATTAACGATAATAATTTGTGATGCGGTCACATTGATAATTGAAGTTGTGTTTGGGGCTATCGAAAGCAGTTTGAAAACCGTTTTTAGAGCTGCAGAAAGCAGTCTCAAATGTACAATTGGTAAAAATCAGATTATTCAGGAAAGTACTAGAAAAATATTTAAAATTATTTTTTAAAAAAATAATAAAATCTAGTTATAGGAAAAAACACTTTCACTAACATTAATTCTAAATTGTCCTTGAGGTACCGATGATGTGCAGTTGGGCAGGGTAACGAGGTTCTTGAGTTGGCATGGTTTCCGTTTCGCATTGTTAATTGTACTTTTCAAAAAAAACCTATCCCACCCCCACACCTATACGATACTTGCCATTTTCATCCCTTCCCCACCCCTAATTTCTATGTTGACTTTTCAGTGTAGAGCGTGAATGACACGCATTGGATGCCCTGATAATTCCACCTCTATTCTTTTTTCTTGTTTCATATAAAATTGTAGATGCATGAAACCCAATTTGAATTAAGCGTTAAAAACGATATTTCAATAATTAAAGACATAGGATTTGAAGTTATGAGGACTGAAGTACACTTAAATTAGAGGAAATTAAATATACTATTGGCCCGGCATTAATTTGATGATATTTAACAATTAATCTAAAAACTTGGATAAAGGGGGTGTAAGAGTGATTGTTACAATGTTTGCAGCCAAGCCTGGACTTGCATATTAGTATTGATTATGGAAGAATGAGAGATCAGTTAAGTGTTTCTTTCAGGGTAATTAATTTATTAATCCCCATATTATTATAACAGTGTATTTGAAATTCGAATGTGCAGAGGGAGTAATGGAGGGGGGGAGAAGGAGAGGGATAAAATGGATTAATTGGGTTAACTGTGGAGGGGAGTTTAGGAGACTGACCGACTGTGTGGTCCACTCCAAGTGAAATATTTTGACTTGACCTGCTTAATCCGCGTGTTTACGTCAATTTGCCAAATTTCCACTATCCATTGCTCTCTACATCCTCCATGACCCAAAAAAAAAAAAAAACAAGCATTTTTCAAATTTTGGAAACTTTTATCGAGTACGAGACGTTTGATAATAAACAATGTTATTAAAACAGGACTATGACCAGGACTGATAAACAAATTGATAAAGATTCTATTGATTTAAATTGATGGTTTAACTGGATATTTGTTTTTAAAAAATATTATTTAATAATATATTATAATAAATTATGGTTATTTTTTAAAACTTAAATTTTTAATCAAACCAACTAGATTCATAAACAGTTTACGGTTGAACCAATTGAAACAGTTAGTTCAGTGCAGTTTTGATTAGGGATGGCAACGGGTATGTGTACCTGTGAAACCCGGGACTATCCGACCCTAATAGAACTACCCGAACCCGGTATAAAAGGGTATAGGACGGGCACGGGTTCAAAAAAATTACCCGTCACGGGTATGGGACGGGTACGGGTTTACCCCTCAGGGTACCCGCTACCCGTACCCGTTTATATATATAGGTTATAAAAAAAAAATTAAAATTTTATAGGTATAGTAGCTGGTAGGAGTCGAACCCAGCTCCTCTCATCTTAGTAAATAATGTCTCAACTGCTAAACTAATAGTAGATAGTAGATTGATTTATTGTTTGGGTATATATCATATGTTGAATTATTTGTTTTCAATTTATATTATGGTACAATTTGTTAATTTTGTTGCTTTTATTTTCTTGAAGGATGGTTGAAGAATCTACATTGAAGGGAAGAATGTTATGTAAGTTCGAAGCACTGCTTCTTACGTAATTTTTTTAATTAAGGATTTATGATTTTTTTTAATTTCTTTAGAACTTTCAAATTTGGATATGAATTATTGGCTAAAATTATGTTTGTTATTTTTGAATTGCAATGTATTAAAGTGTGTTTATGAATATTTGTTTATAATTTTGTGATTTAATAGTATAGAATTTTAGATATATTTTTATGATTTTTTAATTTTAAATGGCTAATTTTCACGGGGACGGGTAATTAACGGGTACCCGGAAATTTCGTAGGACGGGAATGAGATTTAAAATTTAATACCCACGTGTAATGGGACGGGTAATTACTTTTCTAAATGGGAATGAGACGGGTATCGCCATTACCCGCGGGGTACCCTACCCGTTGCTATCCCTAGTTTTGATAAGATTAATAATAACAGTTAATTTTTTTTTTTTTTTAATTAAAGATTCACGTAAAATAAATAAATAAATAAATAAACACCCACTTACCCGTAATATGTAACTTTAAAATTTTGCATTCAACATTATCAACAAATATGTAACTGAAAATTAATTTTAAATAAAATATTCTTCCTTTTTCTAATAAATCTTTCTTTAATTTTATTTGTATACTCAGTATTTAGACTAATCTAGAATTGAATTTAAATTTAAATTAAAGATAATTTTACTGTTAAATTAATATAATTAAAGATAATTAATATAATTTTACTATTAAATATATTTTTGGATTGAACTTTTTAGATATTACTGCTAAATGTGTTTTTTTGGTAATAGCTACAATTTCTTTTACCGCTACATATAATATTTCTTTTATTGTGATTAAGGGGGTGTTTGTTTCTGCTTTTCACAATATCTTTTAGCTTTTCAATCTGAAAAGCAGAAAAACTAGCGTTTGGTTAGAAATTTTAAATAGTTACTTTTACCTGTTCTGCAGAAAAAAAACTTTTCAAAAACTCATTTTTAAAGCTTTTCACGGAAAGTTTTTTATAATTATTTGACTTTTACAAATTTTACATTTCCAAAATAATAAATTATACTTTTATACAAATACATAGATTTTTTATAAAACTTTTTTTATCTCTATAAATGTTGAAAATTAAGCGAGATCAATTACTCAAATTAATTTATTTAGGCTTGTTTCACTTTTTTTTTAAAATTTATTTATATTAATTTAGTCAATAATTAAAAACATATTATTTTGATACATTTTACGTAGATGAAACTATAATTTAAATTATTTTTGTACGCTTATAAAGTTTATATTTAATGAAAATTATAATTTTTGAAGTTTAATAAAAATTATTTTAAAATTTCTTAATTATCTCATTATTTTTACTAATATTTATGTAATATTATTATTTTTGTATGATTATTGTATAATGGTATAAAATATATATTTATATTAGTCTTTTTATATTTCAACAACAACGGCTGATACTAAATTTACCAAACGCTATCAATTAATTAGCTAACAATTAACAGCTTACTGCAACAACACACAGCTAACAGCAACAACAACAATTATTAACTAACAGCTGAACCAAACAGGCTCTAACTCTTTCAAAACTAACCAATCTGATTGTTACATAAATATTAAATAAAATGAAAGATAAAAATCTTTATATAGCCGGCTTAAAATATATCTTATCATATTTTGTGCCATTATACAGTGCTTATAATACCAATTAAGGTTGGCTTGAGTGGTAAGGGTTTAGTCGCTTAAACTAGAGATCTCGAATTCGAATCCTAATATATGTAAAAAAATTTAATTGAAAAAGGGATTATCTGAAGGGTGTCTGATTAATCTCAAATCGATTAATCAGGCATATTTAGAAAAACATATATATAATAATTATAATTAACTAAAGAAAAAAAAGGAAACTGACGCACCCAATTATATATATATATATTCAAATATTTTTTTCGTTGCTCAGAGTTTACAGTCATATTTCTCGTGATTAATATTTAATAAAGAAATTATATAGCTATAAGGTGTAATAGACTCAATCAATAAAAAAAAAGCCATTATAATAATACATTATGAAGATAAATATAGTTGCTAAGAACAAAATTAGGGTCTATATATATATATAAAATTTAAATTAAAAATGATCATCATAAGAAACTAAATTAATTTTTATTTAAAAGAAGAAATGAAATACAAAGTTGAATGGATAATAGAGCGGTGGGATGGTGAAAGATTGAGATATATATATATATATATATATATATATATATAGTGATATTTGCAGCGTTGTTTGCGTAAATTAAGCAAGTAAGCAAAAGGATGATGGGAATAGGCCAATCGTAAAGTCATTTTCAGTTTATTTTAAGTAAGTCCAACCCCATTATTTGTTAATGCTTTTTTGACTGAACATTTACACAATTAGTATATAAATAAATGGGCTATCTCTCTCAGGCTACTATAATTATGACATGTATTATTGGTTCTATGTATGGAATATGTTGACTGAATTTTCTATAATTTTTATGTGCATCTTTGTGACCATCATTATTTATATCCACTGATAACAAAAGGCCGCTCTTTTGTTTTCTATTTTGTCTCCATGTTAATTGGAAACATATTTGCCTAATTCATTTCATTTCTGAATCTTAGATTGGGTTGCTTTCATGTCCAATTTTGTGTTTTTGCTTTCATTTCTTGTGCCAGATCACAATCACCCTTTTTTTTCAGTTAACAATTGCTAATTGTATTTTTTTTTTTTTAGAGAGTTTGATTATCACTACAGCAACATATATTTGCTGCCAAAAATTTAATAGTGCAACAAATCTGAAAATTCTTATCATACTGATAATGATATTATATTAAATTTTGATACAAATATTTATATGTAGTTATAATTTTACAGTAACAATATGCAATAAATTTTTCAATACTACCACAAGCTGGACAAGAATTTTGCAAAATTTTCCTTTCAAACCTATTAGTTCTTGCAGTGTATGATCCTTACCAAAAAAAAAAAACCCGAATTAAAAAAGATCACAATGACCCTTAATTTACCTTAAATGCATTATAACAAATATATGGCAATTAATTACGACTAATGTCATTTGTTTTTAATTAGAGCTCAATTAAATGGTAAAAATTACTAAGTTGGTATAACGCGCGCTTTCTCTTTCGTATATCCTTCGTTCGAACGTAGCAATGGATGTAAAACATCAATTAATTAGATTAATTAGATCTCATTGACATTAATTAATATAATTAATTAATATATAATCCCATACATGCATATGCATAGATTTATTCATTCCGTAAAAAAAAAAAAGTTATATTATATTTCTTTTTTCTTTTTTTTTATACAGATTAACAATATATGGTTTCAGTAAAAAAAAAAAAAATGGTAATTACTATTGTTGAACAAAATAAGTGTGTATGGATATAAGTTCCGAAAAAAATCCTCTTTAACTCTTTTATTTTCCTTATTAAAATAATATGTGCTTTATTTTATATATATATATATATATATATATATATATATATATATAATAAAGCACATATTATTTTAATAAGGAAAATAATATCACCATCATGAATTCAAACTATAGCCAGATAATAAATTTACAAATGGGAAAGAAAAAAAAAACCACAAAAGGCAAAAATAAATTCACAAACGGTAAAAACAAAAAATAAAAACTAAGACCATAAAAATATAATTTGAAAAAAATCTAGCTATTGTCGATCGATTCACCATTACAGGATAACAACTGCAACAGAAAGTTTAACACTATAATACTTTTGAGTAAATAAATCTAAAAAGATCATTTTAATAAAATACACTAACCATGACCGAAGGTTTTTGATAGAAAGAAACGCTTTTGCTCGTTGTGCTAGATTTAAAAGGAAGTAAAATCAAGTAAATAGTGAAACAAAAATGTTAATATAGCAGTTATAAATCAATCTTTAATGGAACATTTTCAATTAAATCACTCAAAATAAAATAAAAATATGAAAGGATAAATATGGAGAAGAAGAAAAATATAGAGGAGCTTCCTTCTTCCTACTCAAAAATTGGAACTTTACAGGTATTTGCTTACGAGAGAGAGGAGATGATGGTTAGGGCTAACTTCAAATTATTTCTGACAAACTAAAAATCCTCTTTAACCCTAATTGTTATGTGTTTTACAAAGTTTTTAACTAAACAATTTAATTAATTTTTTATTATGTTAAAAATTACCATAAAAATTAATGTTATAAAATCATATAATAGAAAATGAGTAATATAGAAGAATGATTTAATAAACATTTAAATTAGTAGAAAATGAAACAGATAATTTGCATAAAAGATGGTTGAATGAAATGCATAAATAATTAATAATTATCATTAAATGCAAATATGCACAAAATTAGCTGTTACAAAATCTTGTTTCAAATATTTTGGTTGGTATTTAATTAGTAAATATTTTGGTTGGTATTTAATATAATTAATTAGTCCAATATATGAATTCCCATTGGTTGGATATTGTTTGACCAAAAACCGCTCAACCTTAGAATGTTAGGAATGGTAAGAGATGATACGTGAGAATATATGACCAGTCCACCCTCTTTTCATTTTTCTAATAAATTAGCCGCATTCTCTTACCATTTTTTTCAATATCCATTTTCTCTTTTCCACCTTATTCCATCCATCTTCTTCAATTCTTCTCCTTCTATTTCTCTTAATAATTAATTTTAGCAGTTTATTATTTCTCAATGGATGAAATTGAAATTCCTCAATATTTTATCTGCCCAATATCTCTGCAAATCATGAGAGACCCAGTTACAGCAATTACTGGAATTACATATGATCGTGAAAGCATTGAGCAATGGCTATTCACTTCCAAGAACACAATCTGTCCTCTTACCAAACAGCCCCTTTCTAAAGATTCTGATCTGACTCCTAATCATACTTTGCGCAGATTAATCCAAGCTTGGTGTGCTGAAAATTCTAAATTTGGTATTGATAGAATTCCAACTCCAAAATCTTGTCTTGATAAATCCCATCTCATTAAACTCATTAAAGATCTTCGTCTTCCTCGTCTTCAATTCAAAATACTCGTCGAGTTGGAGTTTCTTGCAGCCGAAAATGATAGGAATAAGAAGTATATGGTTGAAGCTGGATTGCCTAAGGCCTTGTTGTTGTTCATAGTATCTTGTTTCAAGAAGAATCAAATTAATGGCTTACAAGAAGCGCTTAGCATTCTTCAATTGATTCGTGTTCCTTCGAAGGAATCAAAGGTCCTTCTCGCCGAAAACAATCAGATTATCGAGTCTTTGACATGGGTTTTAGGGTGCAATTTGGATAATCATGTTAGTGTTAAATCACATGCTATTTCGGTACTGAAGATTGTGCTTGAGGATGCAAGTTCTTGTGTCCTTGAGAGGCTAAAACCTGAGTTTTTCGAAAGAATTGTGGGTTTGTTGAGGCAGAAAATAACTCAACAAGGGATCAATGCTGCTTTGAAAGTGTTGCTAAATGCTTGTCCATGGGGAAGAAACCGGATAATGATGGTTGAGGCTGGAGCGGTTTTCGAGCTAATCGAGCTCGAATGGAGATCGCCAGAGAACAAGACGACAGAGCTTATTTTAGGTATATTGTTTAATCTATGTTCTTGTGCAGATGGAAGAGCTAAGTTCTTGAGGCATAAAGGAGGAATCGCGGTGGTTGCGAAGAGGATATTGACCGTATCTCCAGCCGTGGATGACCGAGCAATTTTGATCCTCTCATTGATAACAAAACATTCAGGAACAAGCGTGGTTGCTCAAGAAATGTTGGAGGTGAAAGCTGTGGCAAAGCTTTGCATGATGCTTCAAGCCGATTGTGCCGGTTATTTGAAGGAAAAAGCTAGGGAAATCATTAAACAACATTCTCATGAGTGGATGAATTCTCCTTGTTTCGATGTTTCTCACTTGACAAGGTAAATTTTTTTTATTCATCGGAATCAATTACACAGTTTTAGTAAGTCATTTTGTTTTTTTTAGCATTTTGTAGCAGTTGTTTGTTGTTTTGCTCCAATCAACTGATAAATAAATGTTCGGTCAAAACTAAAAACAACTGCGATAGGATTCTCTCTCTCTCTCTCTCTCTCTCTCTCTCTCTCTCTCTATATATATATATATATATATATATAAGAAAGAAAGAAAGTGCAATATCGCAAAGTACCAATCATCCTATGTAGTATAGTGAATGAAATTTGCAGTGTGTGCATATATATATAATATGATTTCTTGATTTATTTATGGAGTGAAAGAAAATGAGACATCAAATTATTATATTGTTGATCTTTTGAGTTGATTGTACAATTTTTTCAGGGTTTCATATTTCCACAACTTTAAGAAATATTAGATTTGGCTGTAAAATATTTTGCAGTAAAGCAAATTTTATTACCATAAAGCAAATTTAGCAGTAATGTTCAAAAGTTATTACATAGAGAAAAATTATACAATAGATCCGGTCCATGTGGATCTTCCCAATAGAAAACTAACACATAAGTCTTTTTTATTTTCCTAATGCTCATGTTGCTTATGTGTCAGTTTTTCATTGGAACAGTCCAAATGGATTCAATCCACTATTAAATTTCTCATATATAGATGGTAGCAAAATTTTCTCATATTTAGTTGTTAAATACATACAATCACCACTTTATGTGTCTAAAACTATGACAACAAATTTTAAATTTTTGACAGCAAAAAATTGCATCAAAATCTCTTATTTTTGTAGTGCGATGAATAAATATATTGATCATTCGGTGGTTTATTTGGGATCTAATGTTTTCAATTTTTATTCCCTATATTTGCATTAATTTTAAGTTAATGCAGAACGTTATTGAAACATTATTGAGATAGGGTAATTAAGGCACGTACCATGAATACATATGGTCCTTGGCCGTTACCCCTATTACTTGCTTCGTTGTGATTGTTATTTTAGGTAGTACTTTTAGTTCAAATTGATAATTAAGTTGATCAATTTTTTTACATGTCTAATTGGAGATTAGTAGTGTAGGCTGCAAAATAATAAGGTTTAGACTAATTAGTTAAAGCTGAAAGGTGTAATTTTTTCTATGTAATTTGATGATGTTCGTGTTGTATCGATATGTTATGAATTGAGTATTCAACGAGCTAGTTATTCCGAATAACCTTATTTATATCATTATCATGTTAACACGGATTTAATCCAAAAAAATATTAACTGTACTAATTTTGTGTAGGGTTGATGTTGTATTTGTAAGTTAAAGAGTAATTTTTCTACCTTGTTAAAGACACATACGACATGTAAAAATTAGAGCAATCATATTTAAGAAAAACACTAACTCATATCTAATTTGATACAATGATTTGTCAAAAAAATTTATATGGTGTTGATGGTTGATAATTAATGTGTATGTTTAATTTGTTTCCGCTCAACTATAAATTGATGGTTAGAGCAGTGCACTCTTAACTCTGCCCATTATTAGTTTAGGTTGGTAATTAAAGAGGGGAGAACAAGAAATCGAAATGGAATGAAATTAAACAGTAGAGTTGCTTTGGATATCTAAGGTCAAACATCCAATAGCCTGGCTCTAGATTTGCCTTTTTGGACTTTGACAAACTTGTTATATATGTTCAACAATATAATTAATTATCCTTAATATTTTTATGGAGTATAAAATTAATCAGACCACAATTATTGAATATATCTTTTCTAATCATATATAAAATGCTAATTAATCGTCTTCATATTCCAAGATTTCCGTTCGCAATAGGTGCATAGTATAAAAAATAAAAATTAAGTTCCATTTCGTTTTCATTCGTTGGGTGTTAGACACTTGTGATATATGTTGATTAAAGAATGAAGTCAAATAAGTAGGTTTAGATACTTCTATTAGAACCCTTTATTCAAATAATGAATTTGACAAGTTATTGTCAACCAATTCAATGAAACAGTTTTATTCAAAATCAATATTCAGTATATTAACTATTTTCTAATATCTGAAATTTCATTCTTTCAAGAAAAATTAAAATATCTAAATTAAGTTTATTCAAAATAAATATTTAATAGTTATGTCAATTTCCATATGTGGGAATGCACCTTATTAATTAATTCAATTCCAGATTAAAAGATATTGTACTTGGATACGTTAATAGGAAAATTATTTTATTTGATTTTATGAAATTCTTGAATTTTGATTGTGTATTATAATTAAATTTCTCAAACTTTTAGTTCCAGTCATTAATTTTGAACTTCCAAAAATTTTAGTTTTCGTCGGATTAAGAACCGCAGCAACATACAATTTCCACTACTAGATTTTTTTTTTTTTTTTAAGACCTCAATAATTAAAATAAAAATTTAAAAATACATTCTAATTAATTTAGAATACAAATTAAAACATTTAATTGATTCTTGGAATGAAAAAGCGGGGTGAAATATTTAATACTTGAATATTGCAAACGCAGTCCTCGGCACAATAACTTATTATCGATTTTGTATACTTTTACAATAAAAGCGTAGCTCATATTTCCACTTTAGGGACCCAATCGGCCATATCAAAAAAAAAAAAAAAATCAATTCTTTCGTTATCTATAACAGGTGGAAAATCAAAATAATTCCTTTATATATATATATACATTCTTTTGTTATCTATAATTATTTCTAGTTCATAGATCAAATTATGCAATCAATTATATGTTTATACAAATTATAATGGAAAACTTTTAAAACCACCCACGTGGTTTCATTCGATATTTAACAAATCAAAAGTTATGTTTTTTTTTTTTTTTAATTAAAAAGAAGACTTGTGATTTCAAAAGTTAACAAAGGAAGGTAACTAATATTTTTCATTCAAAAATAAAGATGTGACATATGATATTTTTTTCATTACGTATTCTAATAGCTTATCCCTATTATTTAACAATTTTACATCAAAATTTGAATTTTTTTTACAAATTTTCTTTTTTTGATGATTTTTTTTAAATTTATAATCACTATTTAATTAAAAAATATGTGTACTTTTTAAAAAATTTTAAAATTTATCGTAAAGGTCTATTGTACTTTTATTAAACAATTCGAAAAATTTCAGTTCAAAATGGATAAAAATGTCTTCTTATATATCATGATTTAATATTAGTTATTATTTTTTTTGCTAACTTTTAAAACCATAAGTCCTTTTTTTTTTATTAAAAATAGAAATAAAATAACACAATCCTTAATTTGTTAGAGAATAAAACTATAAGGGTGGTTTTTGAAGTTTTTCCAAAGATGATAAAAAATTTTTTTTTTTTTGGGAAAATAGATTAATATAAGCTAATGTAGTAAGAAATATATTTAAATTTAAAAACAAACGGTTGATCCAAACCGAAGAAATTTACTTACATAATTTATATAAATTTTAATTGTTGATATGTGATTTTGTGAAATTGAATGACTTTTTTTAACAAAATACTCCATTGGATTTTGCCTCAAATCTTCTTTATACATAAAATGGAGATTCTCTTTAAAAATAAAACTTCTTTTTTTTTTTTTTAAATTTCCAAAATGCGTGATTTTTACATTCTTATATTAGGTAGAATATAACAGAAAAAGCAACATACATAAATTTAAAATATCCAAAATTCCTTCAATCTCGCGCCAATACCTTCAATCTCGCGCTAATACCTCCAATCTCGTGAAAACTCACAATCGTATAAATTTCTCCTATCACAAAAATCTCTCCAACTGTGACAATTGTATACATCATTACATCACAAATAAAAAAATAGATCATAAAATCGAAAATTGAAGCAATAAACATGTCAAAAAACTATTTAACCGTAGAAACCTCACAAATCGTAAAAATCTTTCCAATTGCACACATCATTACATCACAAATCACAAAATAGAAAAGATCAGGAAAGTGCAAATCACAATAACAAATAGAGTACAATCAAACAAAAGGACCATACAACTTACACAAGGACCTAACGAAAAAAAACTTCAGAAAAATATATCAACACAATATCACATATGTATAAAAAATGTACCTACAATGTAACAACACAATATATATATATATATATATATATATATATATATATAAACAACAAAATATCAAAACATGTATCAACACGGTATCACAAATGTAACAATAATGTATCATCATCAATAAAACAACAAACACCAAACAATGTATCAACACAACATCAAATATGTATCAAGAATATAATAACACAGTATACAAAAAAAAACTAAACACTAACATATATATCAACACAATATTACAAAATGTATCAAAAATGTAGGGGTGCACAAAAAAAACCGAAAAACCATGAAACCGAACCAAAACAGAGCTAAAAATATGGTTAACCGAAACCGATGGACTAGTGTATGGTTTTTATTTTTAGAAATTAATAGTTACGGTTTCGGTTTAGGTTTTGGTTTTTACACCAAAAGTCCATGTGGACTTGCGGTTAACCGACTTTTTACAAATATTTTTCTTAAAAAATTATGTATGTCAGAACCGGACCGACGGGAGGAAAATCTTAGTTTTAATTTTTAGTTTAATTTTATTTAATTCGGTTTTTATGATTATTCGTGTAATAATTTATTATGATGTCTGGTCGATAACAAAATTTTATAGAATCGCCACCAATCGATTTTTTTTTGTCCGATTGGACACCTTAAATAACCAGAAATTTATATGGGTTCGTTTGCTAATTACGTGTAGGGAAGATAAAAATCACCCTACCCCGCCCATAATTGGTACTAAAGTCGTAAATTATTCTTGTGGGATGTATTTCTTTCATCCTATTACTAAATATATGTTCATAAAGGTACCCCACTCTAATAAATTATATTTATTTAAACCCATAACATGGATTTAAATACTTATACACATGTTATATCTGTATTTAAATAAATTTTGCATTTTTACCTTCTATAACATGGACGTAAAATACATATATATCGTAGATCCGATAAATGTGTAAATATCTCCATATGATCACGCAGGGTATATATCAAAAAGTAATTAGGATTTTATAATGCCCGCCATTAAATTAGTTCAGATTATTTTTTATCATGAAATAAGGTTAACCTTATCAACTTAAATTATATTTTCATAACCATAGCATAGTTATAAAAATAAAAATTCCAAAATTATATATACACAAATTTATTTTATGTTATTTATTTATTTTAGGAATTTCAAATTTTATTAACCCAAGTTTTTAATTAATTTATAACAAAATTTACAAGTATAATTAAAATAAGATAAAAGACTTAATTTTTGGTTGGGCCACAAATGGTTCTTAATTCAATTAATTTTAAACCATTCCTTTTTTTAGGCCCAAAAAGAAAAGACCTAACCCATATAACCTTAAACCAAAAAAAAATTTTGTTGACCAGCAATTAGGCCCTAAACCAAGCCCAACCCGGATTTCCAACCCAATGGGTATTGTCCACCATATAAAAGCCAATGTTTTCATTCCAAACCCTAGGATCCATTTTTCACCAGATGCCTCTCTTTCCCGGCCGCCCCTCTTGTTCTCGCCGGCAGCCTCTTCTTTCTCTCGGCTCACCCTAAAAACCGGCCTCTCTCTTCTCTCGTTCTCGGCCGCTCCTTTCATTCTCGCCGGATTTTCTCTTTCGGCTTCGCCCTTCACCGGCCACTCTCTCTCTCTCGGCTCACCCTAAAAACCGGCCTCTCCTCACCAGCCGCCTCTCTCTCTCTCGGCTCGCCGTAGATCTAGGCTCTCCTCACCAGCCACTTCTCTCTCTCTCGGCTCACCCTAAAATCCGGCCTCTCCTCACCTCTTGGTCTCGGTTTTGCTTTCTCCGTCGATCTGCTTCTCATCGTTCTCTCTTTCTCTCCGCCGATCTACTCTCTCCGCTCACTTTGTTCTCGCTGTTCCACTCTCTTTCAATCTTCGCCGGATTTCTTCCCCCTCCGTCGATCTGGTAGTTGGATCTGAGGTGATTCATCCTTATGTTGGTTGTGTTTGTTTTATTTTTATTTTATTTTTGTTGTTTTTTTTTTTGTTTAATTTCTAACATTTATCTTGTGATTTACAGGTTTTAGAGATGGCAAAAACTAAACCTGGTTTTGGTTTGCTTTTCTTTGGCTAAGTCTCTAAACCCTCTTTTTGTGACAAGCATGAGCATATAATGAAAAATATACTCTGTTTGTTTGAACTTACAATGGCCTCTTTACACATATATGGATCTGATGTGCCTTTAAACTTGGGTTTTGATGTTGGTGAATGGCTTTTATGTGCTGTGTTTGGTGCTGGAATTTGATTAAAAGAAATGATTGCATGTTGGAATGGGCCAGGAATAATGGCTTTGCTATGTTGCTGATTTGGACCTTATTATTTTATGTTAATGAATGGCCTTTGTTGAGGGTGGTAAAGATAAAAGGAAAAAAAAAATGCAGATCTTGTTCACATGATGTGTTGCCTTGTTTGGTTGGGTTTTCTGTTTGTGAAAGATTATGTTTAAAAGGGCTGTGATGAAGAGGCCTTAAAAAAAGACATCCTTTAACCATATGGTTTTTGTTTCTCTTAGTTTCTGGACACAAAAAAATGAGTCTTGCATTCAGCCACCATCTTTATGTTAGGCTAATGTGGTTTTTTTCTTGAAATTTATCTTTTTAAGTTGAAACCTCTGGTTTTAATTTTGAGATTAGGAGGTAGAATGTGAGGCATTTTTATAGTGTTCTTTGAGACAGAGTACACCAAAAATCATATGTGTTCTTATGATTTAAAAGAAAAAAAACTTCTGAGCCCTCTTTACTAAAGTCATTTTACTTGAATTTACAAATTATGGGAACCATGACTCTTCTATTAGGGTTACTAATGTGAGCTGTGGTCATCACATGACCCTAGCTCCATTAGTGACAAATGCAGAGTAAAATGCTGTTTATTGAAATGATTATTCAGGAATGAGAAAGAGAAGGTAATAAAATTCAATTGTTTACTGGAAATAAACACTAAGTATTGGTGGACTTACTTGATACTTGGATTGTGCTGAAAACTAAATAGATGCTCTTTGGATTGCAGGTATATTTTGGAGATTTTTGAAAGGAGAAACTTAGTGTAGCAGAGATGGAAGAATGAAAAGAAGCTGTCCCCTTTTTTCTTTACTGAGCTGCCTTTTATAGGCCTTAAAATTACTGTATAAACTGGACTGATTGTAATTTGGTTTTGTATTTTCTGTTCCATTTGGTTTGAAACCAAAGGAAAAAAAACTAAATTTTTGAGAATTGGCTTTATTCAGCCGTGAACTTTTCCCTGTAACTTTGCTTTTCTGCTTTGGCCATGCTTTTGGCCATGCTCTGAATTCTGCCCTCTTTAGTCTGCATTTCTATATATATTTTTTTAATTTATTTATTTATCCTTATTTTTGTATTATAGAAGGCCCATTTGAATAAAAGCCCATTTAATTTCTCTTGTGCTTTTTGTATAAAATATCAAAATAAAAAAAAAGGCTTGTTAATTACAATTATTGGAATGACAAAATTGATTCGGACAAAAATCGGGTATCTACAATGTAATTTTATATATATAAGTAATATGAATAATAAGTGAAACATTTGGACTTTTGATATTATTTTACTTCCTTACTATACAACACCAAGTAGTTTGGGTCACTCCTTTCCAATCACATCTTCTCTCAATTCTTAATTTTACACTCACTGAAAAACAAACAACGAAGAACAATTTCATTAACTAATGTTTGATTTTGTATAACAATTTCTATGTTTGGAAACTTTTTTTTTATTAATTTTTTAATTATTGAAATTTATGGTTAAAATGTTATTTTAATTAATAATTAAGACTATGGTTTGTAATTTTATATTTTTATTTGACGTTTGAGATTTATGGTCTATTTATTTGAGGTTTCAAATATTATAAATTTAGTAAAATCATAATGTTTATTTCGTAAATGGTTAACCGTAAAAAATGGTTAACCGACCGAAATTAATGGTTAACCGACTAATGGTTAACCGAATTTAATGAACAGTGTATGATTAGTAAATTAAAAAAACCGTTCAAACAGTTAACCGTTTGTAAAAGTCCATATGGATTGCTTAACCGACCGTGTGTATCCCTACAAAAATGTATCAGATATGTATGAAAATAGTATATGACAAAAAAAAATACATAAATAACAATCAAATACCAAAACAATGTATCAACATAGTATCACATATGTATCAACGTAGTATACACAACAACAACTAAACAAAAGCATAGTTATATGGCAAAAAAATGATATATAACAACAACCAAATACTAGAACGTATATCAACACAATATCACAAAATGTATTAAATATCCATGTATCATCATCAATAAAACAACATAAATAAATAAACAAAAATAACAGATTACAAAACAAAATAGACATATACCATTTCAACCCATCATTACTCTTAGTGACCCTCCGAATCACACCCTATTTCTCAACCTTGATTTTTCGATAAGTTTCATAAAGTGGAACATTCTTGTCACAGTCAACCCTCCTCCTCTTACAACTCAGCCTTCTTCACCATTATCAACAAACAACGAACAAGAGAATCGAAAATACTAAAATTACAACAACGAAATGCCAAAAAAAAAAACACAATAATAAAAAAATACAAGAATAGAAACAACAATAACATAAAAACACCGAATCAACTATGGAAGAAATAGCGAAAATACCAATAAAAAACGATGATTATGCTAACAGAAGAACATAAAAAGATAAAAGATTTACAAAAGCATAAAGAGAAGAAAATACGAAAAGATAGACCAAGAAAAAAAAAAAAAAAAAAAAAAAAAAAAAGCGTATTAAAAAAAACAGTAAAAACGGTTGGCGTATTAAAAAAAATTCAAAACAAGAATATATTTTCAAAAGTAGATAAAGGTGTGCGCAGAAAGTAAAGTTGAAAGAGAGAATTTCCTGTAATTACCCTTATTTTAATAAATATAAGCGTAAGTTTGAAAAGCCCGTGAAGTTCAGGCTTGGGCTTCCACAGGCCTATTCTTCCTAGTATTAATACTGTATCATGCTCATTATCAGGCCTCAGCTTCTCTCAACTTTCATGATTTTTATTCAGATCTTCATGCTAATCATGAAAATACATTAATATACATATAGTTGGTTTAGGTGATTCATAAAAACTGATAGATTTTGATTCTGATTCAGTAGAAAATCGTATTGTGATTTGAATTGTTTTTAAAAAGTTTTAATCTGTTTTCTTTCCATTTAGAAGTTAAGTTTGTACATATTTGGGTGCATTGAAACTTTGAAAGCAAACATGAAATTTACAAACATATTGTTTTAGAAATATATTTGAATAATTTACTAATATATTAATATATTTTCGCTGTTGCTTAATTAAAGAGTATCCACCGTCGATTACAGTGACTAATCACCTGCGCTGGCTTATAAGCACCTCAAAAGATGCAATAGCTGGTCCAGAGTTTTTAAGGCTCTTTCATGTTTAAAGCGATGACCGAACCCTCGATACTTGACTAAGGATAGATGACTCTCTACCACACTCAACCACACCCTATTGATTTTTCGATCACTTCATTAACGAATATCTTCTTTATCTCTTTTTCTCTTTTCACTTTTCTCTGCATTTCAAGAATTATAAGAAAATAAATTTTACGTTGTCAATTGAACCATTATCAAATATTTCTTATAATTCAACAAGCATGTGTCGAAAAGAATTAAAACTTAATTAATTAAAATTTGTTTAACTAGAAAGAAATTTTAATCACTTAAACTAAACTTTTGGTGTATTCAAAATATTTAATTGAAAGAAATGTCACCTCAAGAATTTATAATCTGATTGTATTTATTAATCGGCAAAAATACTTTTTTTTTTTGGTACCTCTCCCATGCACCAATTACCGGCTTGCCTCGTAACAATTTGATTTGGCTCTTCTACCTCTGTTCTATTATAGTTTAGCATATTTGACCTTTGACTTAATAATATTGAACACATTTAGCTCCGAAACAATGTCAATTGACAATATTAGACCTAATTTTTCTTCTTTTTTTTCCTTGCATAATATTTGACCCGATCTAGATATTCTGTGGAATTTAAGCATATGAATATATCAACATCAAAGTTACAAATTTTTTCTCTTATCCAATTTTAATATATTTTATACATACGGGTAAAAAGACATCTAAATTAATTGAGCTGAAACATGATAGGTGACGTGAGAAAACAAAGGGATAATTAGTTTATAGGATACGCTAAAAAAAAATAAAAATTGTGTTTATGCGTTATTAATCAGATAAATAAAAATTGTGTTTATGCCTTATTAGTCAGATACATCAACCAGAAAGTAAAGGTAAATGATTAAAAATTCCACTTGAATTAGTTATGATCTGTTCCAGTTTAAAAATCTAGAAAGTCAGCCACATGTTTTCACAATCCTTCTGTTTTGGTATTGGGGTGTGGACAATGTCAATTAAGCTCACAAAAATGGCAAAATTAACACGTGCTTATGGTCCAAAAGTAGGATTACCAAGTCTAAATCATTAGGCCGAAAACCACCACTAACCACTTAATTATCTTAGAGATTAACCCATTAACTACCCTTTTTTATTTATATGTTAAAGTGCTCACTATATGCACTATCTGCTTTTGGGAAAATTTATTATATATGATGATCATTGATTACCATGCACTGTAATAATAATTATGCTTTCCAAATTTTGATTGTAATTTACCAAATTCACTTAATTTATTAGCCACTTACTTCCCCATTTAAAAAAAAGAAGATACCTATTTTTCTAAATTCTAATTATCCAACCTTCGAATAGCCAATCATTTTTCCTTTGTTTTCCATTCTCTTTACATATAATTAATAACCATAAAATTAACAGTTTTGGAAAACAAATTGATAAGCACTATGGTTGACTTAATACGTATAAAAATAAAAGTCAAGTATAAAATTGAGACTTTTATCTTATCTTCAATTAAAATTAAAGTGCAAGGAAAAAGTTTAGTTTCTTACCCATGTTGTAATAAAGAGTGCTATTAACCTTTACACCAGAAATTACGTACATATCATTATTATTATTTTTAAAAAAATTACAAATTATAGTTAATTATAGACTTTTAGATTAATGTAGTTTTAGTATTTTATAATTTTGTGAGGATTGGAAAAACACAGAGCATAAGAAATTATTGGAAACGGCATCCAATTTTAGTAAAAGGCAAGAACCTGTAAGACTTTAATACTTTCTTTAATTGACATTTCAAGGTCAATCACATATTGGTATATAATAGGTTTTAGGCAGCAATATTTTCAAAATTTATATAATTGGCATCCTATTAAAAAAAGAAAAAATAATGGAAATGTCTTATGAGAGAATACAAATTACAAAAATGACTGAAAATTTGTCTCTCAACATGTTTTTCTTGCCATTTCTTCAAAATTTATTTCTCCCCGGTTTCTAATTTTCTCTTTCTTTTTCTATAATTAAAAATTAATTTTTTATTTATTTGTAAATCCTTTCAAATTTTTATCATTTGATTTTTAAAAAGTTTTTTTTTATTTCAAATTGAGATTCATATATATATTTTTATTTTTTTCATCTTTATTTTTGGAACTAATGTTGCATATAATCTGGAAATACTGCGTGTATATCGTTTTTGAAAAAAGGGACAGCACGTTGGAAAGAAATGCTATCAATATAATTGGAGAAAAATTGATATTTATTATAATTAAGTCAAATACTAAACAGTAAATTATTTCTTTGTATTTATTTATTAAAAAAAAAAAAAAAGAGACGCATAATATAATTAAGTCTATATACCCCTAGTATGTTATCTGGATCTGGAGATTCAGATTCGTCCAAGTCCACGTTCCATACTGCTGGCCGACGTTTGGTGGTCCATCAGTATTTAACTATTTATTGCTGACTTTGTAACTATATTCAACGCCCCACTCTTTCATTAAGTTAATGGATAAATAAAATGTACAATATTTTAGAAATTAAAAGTTTACATGTAATATTTTTCGTATATTACTATTTAGATTAAAAAAAATTATCATTTTCAAATTTACTTCTTTTTCTTTTACGTAAAGATGAATTTAATTTTGAAAAATGAAATTCCAAAAGTATTTAAGGCGCAGAAACTTAACTATCAAAGACTGAAAATTAAAATTCTAGAACAGTTTAACTTTTTTTTAAGGATTTCAGTTGATAATTTGTATAATTATTTATTTAGAAAATAGTAAAATTTGTTTCATGAAACCATTTGATCCAAAAGTTTAAGCTGATAAGTAAGGTATAATTATAATTTTTTATTTTATCTTTGACACTCCCTTTCACACGAATGTCTCTTGAACTTAAAGCGTGTACAACACAGGTTTATTCTGCCATGTGTTGAATTTTTATCAAAAAATGGAGCTGATAGAATTCGAGCCCTTGGCCTCTAGATCTAAGCAGCTGTAATACTCTACCATGGAACTATTTGATCTAAAAGATTAAGCTGATGAGTATGTTCTAATTATAGCTTTTATTTTATCTCAGACAATTTGATTTGATATTTTTTATTATGCAATAAATTTAAACTAGAACTTTTACTACATAAGGGGCTAAATTGAACCGTCTTGGACAATAGAGGGAAAATAAATAAATAAATAAATAAAATTGGCATGCATATATCTCAATAGCACTCAAACCTCATATCAGAATTTTCTTTAGGGTTGTTGTACATGTGAATCTCAGTTTCTTATCTAACTACTTTTTTTTTTTTTCTCTTTTTTGTTATCTTTCACTATGGGTTCGAGCTCTTCGATTGATTTAGGTGTTAATGGCGCACTCCTCCATTATTGGCAGCAACTATTCAACTGAAATGGTGATCCAATATCCATCTCAGTGGTATGTGAATGTATGATTGGTTTTGAATGTGTTATACATGATTTATTAATTTTTTTTTTTTCTAGGCTCGAGCGGCCTCTTGAAGGGAAATATTATATTGGGTCAAAGATAATGATTTACTGCAATTATCTCTATAACAAACTCGCAGTTTTACATTCAAATTATTCTTGTTTTGGTTGAATTGTATTCTATTGAGCAAAATATATTGTCCATACGGTAACGTTGTTGCTCCTTTTGATTTAAGATTTTTTTTATTAATGATTTCCCATTAAAAGGAAGTACCAAAATAACAGCAGGAGGTAGACAGAACATGTGGAACGTATGAAAAATGTGGATAATAATTGATACAGTGTATAATAGATTTGAAGTCACAACAACCAAGAAAAGCAAAATTGCAAAAGTAGCACAAACTTTATGTAAATTAGAAATTATGAAATCCATGGTATAGGTAAATAAAAACGACGAAAATTTATAGTATGGTCCAAGAATTAAGTAAGTCACATTATTCATTAATTATATTTGTATAATTGTTAATATATCAATTATCCATCAAATTACAATTAATTTCTCGATAACCACTAAAAGGTGGTCAAGAATGGCAAAAACGACAAGTATATGTAACAATAAACTTTTTTTTTTTTCTTTTTTTTAAAAAGCCCTAATTTCACTTTAACAAAATGTCAGGACATATCATAATTCTTATCTCTGCTGTGGGCCTTTGCTGCCTAAACTATGTGTGTTAATTATTGGAATATATATGCTGACTTAGCTTATCACTCCAGTACTGTATATCTACATATATAATTATTATATGTTAATTTCATCACGATGCGAATTGAATTATTACCACGTGGATCATATATCTTTATCAATTATGATTTACTCGATTAATAAAAATATATTTCAACTCTTTCAAACTAGAAATTTTTTGTTTAATTTTAATATACACAGTGATGTTTAATTTCAACAAAAAATTTATTCAAATTATCTCTGGTTAAAAATTTTAAATGCTAATCCGTGTCAGTGATAATAATAAAAACTATGATTGAGTTATGTCTATCAGCTTAAGTTTTTGAAATAAATGGTTCCATGGTATGGTATTGGAACCGCTTAGACCTAGAAGTTGAGAGTTCGAATCCTGATATTTCCATTTGTTGATTAAAATTCAATACACCACATAGTGGACCTATGTTGTACACGCTTCAAGTCTAAGGGGTATTCGCGTGCAGGGGAGTGTCAGAGATAATAATAAAAACTATGATTGAGTCTTCTCTATCAGCTTAAACTTTTGGGTTAAATAGTTGCATGCATGACAATCGGAACTAATTAAAAAATTTACCACACAAATGAAAATTTTTACTCATAGCCAATAAACATCTCCGACTTCAGCCCTTTTTTTTTATATATATATATTTTATTATTACTTATTGAACATATATAAAAAAAAAAAAGGTTTAAATAGATCATGTATAATACAGACGACGTGTGTATAAGTAATTACATATAATTAACTATCAGAATCATATGTATAATTGAAAATGATATATTCAAAATTCGAAAATTTTTCCACTCATTTTTGTTGATACTTTTTAAGTGAAACTCCTAATTTTTTTTTAATTGAAAATCGTAGCAAATTTTCTCGGCATTTATATGAAAAATTAGAGGGTAATAATTTATTAATTCCTGAATTTTTGCATATTGTACTATCGGTTTCTCTATTCTTAGAAATACATTATAAAGTCATAGAGTTTTGCTAAAACAACTATTTAGTCACTTCATCCAAAATGACAAATTTATCCTTCCGTAAATAAAGAGAATTTTTTTTTTTTATAATATTATTAATAAATGTTAGCCGTGCATCAATATATATATAAAGTGGTTGTGCTACCGCAACATGTTAACCATCACAAGTTATTTTAATAATTTATAATGTCTGATAATTGATATATTAAAAAAATTTAATTAATTATATGTTGCATAAAAAAATTATTTATATGCAATAACTAAATAATTTTTTAAAATATTATGTATTTTAATTAATTAATTATTAATTATTTCATCAAAGTTAATTTTAATGATTAATGATAAAAAATAATTAAATAATAATATAAGTTAAATAATAATACTTAATTTTAGTAAAAATAATTAATAATCAGTTCACTTGTATTTCATTTCACCGAAAATAAAACAACTAAATAATAATATAATTTTATTATTAACATTAATTTTCATATTTGCATTAATATAATAAAAAATATTTATGATAATTAAAGAATATATACGTAAATTAATATACATGTGTGTGTAAATCAAATAATAATTGATGGAGAAACTTGTGATTTGTATAAAATTTAACTTTGGAGTGGGGCATTATTATGGATGGAATGGAATAACTAAGATAGTAGGTTTTGACAAAATTCAGGCACTAAATATATAACATATTTTTTAAATAAAGGAACGAAGTAGTATGGCATGCATAAATTTAACAACTAGTAAATTATTTATAGAAAAACACATTCTGTGTCCTCTGATTTTTTACTAAAACTGTTATTAATCCTCTAATTAATTCTTTGAATACATGATTTTTTCATTTCAATATCATTAGTCTCAACTTCGACCTATCTTTTGTGTATGTGTAATACGTTTCGTTCAGTGACGGAACAATGAAATAAACATTTTTAAATAATTTAAAAATTATATAATTTTATTGCTTGAAATTGTAAAATGGACACTTCCAATAAATCTGTTTTCTTATCTATGTAATTTTTTGAAATTGTTTTACGTGATAAAATATTATTGATCATCTCACTTAATAGTGTTTGTTACATATACATAAAACAAAAACGAGTTTGGAGCTAATGATATTGAAACGAAAAGATCAGATACTCAATGTATTCAAAAAATTGATCAGAAAGCCAATTACAGTTTTGATAAAAAATCAGTAGACTCAGGATGTGTTTTCCAATTATATATCTAAATTTAGACGGTACATGTGATCAAATAATTTAAGAATGCTTGCAAAGTTTAAAAGTTCTTAAGGTCTACAATGAAACTTTTTTTATAAGCCACAAGAATTGACCAACCACCGGCCATTATATATATATATAAATGCAAATTATTTGTTATTGTCAGAAAAGAAAATAGGAAAAGAAGTTCTTAAAACATAAGACGTCGACAGCAATCAAAATGTAAATTAAAAAAAAAAAAATTTTATGGAAAAGATTCTAATATAAAAATAATTAAGTGTTTTTTTTCTTAAAAAGAAAATATGAGAGACAATATGTTTTATATGGCTTTACCTAACGTGTTCGTCCGACGCCAAATACTATATTTTACGATGAAGAGTTACTTTTTCGGATTTCCTCGTAATGAATTAAATGAGTTTATTTCCTTTTTACATAATTTATTATTTCTTTAATAGATTTTTACTGTTTTACATTAAAATTTAATTAAATGGTTGGCTCTGGTTATACACCCTCTGAATGGTTTGTCTATCATGTATATATAATAAAAAAAAATTTAATTAGATTCTAACTTAAACAACTTGAATTGAAAATTTTTAAAATTTTTGAACCAGTTAATTTATTTTAGCATATATACTCTAATGGCTGAAAATTACTAAATTTGAAATGGTTAAAATTATATTGGTTGGATTTTGATAGATGATAAAAATAAATGTAAATAGGTAGAATTAAGCATATAAAATTGGTAGGATATAATGAAAGAATTCATACCTGTATTTGAAAGTCAATATGATGGAATTATATATTAAATAAAAAAAAGAAGATGCAGCGGTGGTGGTGGTGGTGGTGGTGGAAGAGTAATGGAAAAATGCATGTGGTGTTGAAAACTGGAAACAGAAGAGGACAGAGCTGGATCTGATTCACTACTACATTTTTAGCGAAGGAAAAAAAAAAAAAAAAAAAAGAGAGCAGCAGCCATGAAGATTCAACCCTGCCCCATGTCTGGACCCATTTTTGTCTCGTACACGCACCCGCCGCTCACCCCATCTAATTTAACACGAGGTTTACACATATATGTATTATCTATATCTACATCTATTTCTAGAGAGAGAAAGTCAAAGCCTTACTTCCTACTTATTCGGAAATTCCCATATTTAACCCTTTTTACTTCGTTCGATTTTATCTATTCACCCTTCAACTATTTTTAATTTACACTCTTTTAGCTTTTACTTTCATTTCCCATCAAATCCGCCGTTCTATTCTCATTCTTTTTTTTCAATTCTCATAAACTCTCAATTTTTTATTTTAACATCTGTGAACATACTTTTCTGTTCGTATACTGTATTGAAATCAATAGAAACAGACATAAAAATTAAAAATTTAAATGATGTAGCTTCAAGTTTTGTTCTTCTTGTTCATTGGTATGTGAATCTTGTAACACACAATACTCTTTTACTTTGGATTATTAATCCATCCTTATTGATTCAAGACTAATCAAGACTACATGTTTTGGTCTTGAGTTTGTTTTAAAAAAAAAAAAAAAAAAAAAAAAAACTATATCAAATTGACATGAGTGAACAGATTAGTGAGAGATTGAATGAGATGAAAAAATTCAAATAAAATAATAAATTTGGCCTGGTCTATATGATCAGCATGTTACAGAGTTTAATAAATTGAAATACAAATACAGACTGGGTAAAGTGTGTCATTCTAATTAAATCTTGAGCCTATCGACAACCTTCCTTTTGAAAAGTCATACCCAACTCAAATATTTACTCTCTCTCTCTCTCAACGCCCCTATTTTCCGTGTTTTGACTTTCTCTTTTTTTGAATTTCTCTCTCCTCACCTATATAAAATCAAACCCCTTCTCTACCCTCTTTCAAAAATCAAACCAATTCACATCTCTTCAACACTTCATCTACTTTCATCTACCTCCTCTTCAAATCTCTCCCATTAAATAAAATCTTCCTGTTCTTGATCAATATTACTAATGGAAGATATCGAAATCGATGTTCCTCCATTTTTTCTCTGCCCTATTTCTCTCCAAATCATGACTGATCCAGTCACAGTTCCAACCGGCATTACTTACGATCGGGAAAGCATTGAGAAATGGCTATTTTCCGCCAAGAAAAACACTTGTCCCGTCACAAAACAAGTCCTCTCCTCCGATTGCGAGCTTACTCCTAATCTCACTCTTATGCGATTGATTCAATCTTGGTGCACTCTCAATGCTTCACACGGAATTGAAAGGATCCCAACTCCGAAACCTCCAGTGAGTAAAGTACAAATAGCTAAACTTCTCAGAGATTCAAAGTCGCCGGTTCAGCAGATCAAGTGTTTGAGAAAAATCCGCTCAATGGCCAACACCAATGATGCCAACAAGAGATGCTTGGAATCAGCCGGCGCTGTTGAGTTCTTAGCTTCAGTTATCAATAACTCATTCGAATTCGAAGAATTATCTGAGGAGGCTTTGAGCATTCTTTATAGTTTGCAGTTATCTGAATCCGGTCTCAAAATTCTCTTCGGAAGAAATGGAGAAATCGTCCAGTCTTTCACAAGGATTATGCAGATTGGAAACTACGAGTCTCGAGCTTATGCGATCTTCTTGTTGAAATCAGTACTCGAAGTTGCAGATCCGATGCAACTGATCAATTTAAAACCGGAACTGTTTGTCGAGATAGTCAAGACTTTGAGCGATCAAATCTCCCACCAAGCTTCAAAGGCCGCTCTAAAACTGCTGATCAATCTGTGTCCATGGGGGAGGAACAGAATCAGAGCAGTTGAGGCAAATGCAGTGTCGGTTTTGATCGATATTCTGCTCGATTCGAATGAGAAAAGGGTATGCGAAATGGCACTAACAGTGTTGGATTTGGCATGCCAATGCGCAGAAGGAAGAGCGGAGTTGTTGAAGCATGGAGCAGGATTAGCCATTGTTTCGAAGAAGATACTTCGAGTTTCGCAGCTTGGGAGCGAAAAGGCAGTGAGGATAATATTGTCGATTTCGAAATTTTCAGCAACTGCAAGTGTTGTTCAAGAAATGTTGCAGATTGGTGTAGTGGCGAAGTTGTGTTTGGTGACTCAAATGGATTCTAGCCTGAGAGTTAAAGATAAGGCAAGAGAAGTTCTTAAGTTGCATGCTAAAGTATGGAACAATTCTCCTTGTATACCTGCAAATTTGCTGTCTTCTTTTCCAGCTTAATTGATTCAGTTTACAGAATAGTTTTTCCTCCCTTTTTTTTTTTTTGTTGTAATCGAATTTCGTGTAAATAGATTCATTCATAGATGACATATTTCTCGCTAGGGGAAAAAAAAAAACAAAAATTTGTTGCAGATTCATATGGATACGAAGTGGTGTCCTTTAATTAGTAAAATGTTTCGTCACAATTATGGATTTGTTTTTCTTGATCTATAAATTGGAATCCCTTTAAAACCAGATTTGTTATTTATGTAATTTTGCGAGTAGATTCTATTCAATAGGTTATCTTCTATATTTAGTATTCCTAAAATTGTGGACAGGAATTTATATTGGATCAGTTATGCTACTTTTGATTTTATATGGGAACATGCATTAGAGATTCATCGAGATATAAATCTCAACTATTTAATTCAAACGAATGGTTCGCATTTGATTGTAAAAATTTACAAATTTCATTGTTTATTGAATAATTAAAATTTGATCATTAACTAATAATGAATTATGACTAAGTTTTTTCATAAGCTAAGCTCTAGTATTCACTTCCTACATATGATAGATTACTAATCCAAAATAGAATATTTTTCTGTTTTATTTCTTACCAATTGAACTTCTCTATTTTTCATTATTTTCTTTGATTTAAGAAAAAAAAAAAAAAACCACCCGAAAAATTTACAATGCTCCTTATATGTATGGTGCTCTTTTAAAAATGAATATATGGATAATAAAAGGGTTGTTGTTTAGAGTTTTTAGAGTATAATAAAAATATATATGCATTCCTTTTTATAATTAAATGCACTGATTTAATTACGATAAAAGTAGAAATTTTCTCTCCATTTTATTGATTTATAAACCGTTGGCAAATATTTAATTAAAACGAAGCTTAATTTTAAAAAACCTATTAATTAATGATGCATAAAAGTAGCTGTAGCTGGAACCAGTTTTTGAAATCAAACCAAGTTTGGGTGGTGGGTATAGGTCAACTTCTCTTTGCCGTTTTTAATTAGGCCACGGGGTCAACGCCGGGTTTTTTTTTGAATATTTAACAAATTAATTAATCACTCATCCAAGCAACTATCTTACCCTGCTGTCGACGCAGCAAAATATTAATTAATCTTTCTTTTTTTACCAAGGTGAATTGTTACACAACTAATTACCATAAGCTCTTGCATACATGGATTGTTTTGATATTTTTCAAAAATATATAGCAGATTGTTTGATCTATAATAATTTGTGTACATGCTAATTTTTCTGTTCTGATGAACCATTTATACTACCCAAAAAAAAAAAAAAAATTAGATTTGGTTTCGACAAATATTTAGAAGTTATTGGTATTTATATATCATAAAATTGTATCAAATTTTACTCCAAATATAAATAACCATAATTTTATTTTATAGTAGCAGGTACATGTAACAATTTTTTTTTTCTACCAAATATTATAATAACAATTTTTATACTTTTGACATCTAAAGTTTTTACTGCAAAATATAATATAACAAGTATATATATAAATTAATGGAACATGTATATCTTATAGTGATACGAAATAACAAATCAGAGTCAACAACATCGAAAAGGCCACATACAAGGATTTTGTGGAACCAATCCTTTAGACCTGGCATAGAACTAACGTCATGGAATAGTCGAATTGGAGATGAATAAAAATTAAATTATATAATTCTCTATTATGTGTTTAAATATGTTTTATTATACTATGATTAATTCAATTATGATTAGTAATTTGTCATCTGATTAATGTTTCCCATCATTTTCATGACTTTATAAGTACAATTAATATGTCATATAATGTATTAATAATTTTAGATACAACTTCCAAATTCCACTTTTAAAAGATGTATTAATTCATTAAAAAAATTAGAACCATATATTTAATTTAAGTTGTACACCCTTTGGTTTTGAAATTTAGCTTGCATATTTATAATTCGAAGAAAGCAATTGCTAAATTATTATTAATAATAATAATACTAAAAACATTTAGCGGATAATTATGTTAGATGAGAAAATATATTGAATAGATTTGCAACTGAAGCAAAGTATAATGGAGAAAAGTCAAATGGTGAACCAGAAATGCATTATATATATACACAGACGCATATATTCAGTTTAATATGCCATATTTAACTTCTTTTATGATTAAATAACTAAAAAGATCATAGAAACAATTATGATGTTATCTATACATAAATTTTTTTTCTTACAGTATGCAAAGTGATACATACTGATATTGAGGTTGAGTGATAATTTTTTTATTTGCTTAAGTTTTTTTTTTTTGAATAATTTTAGATGCTTAAGTTAGTTGTAGGTCTTTATAGTTTAATTTCTAGTGTATGTACAAAATTTTAATTAAAAATAAAAGTTATCTTGAGCAATCTTGAACTTGTTTTAATAGGATTTAATTAAAAAAATAAATAAATAAAGTGATGTAAAATTTGCACTTTAGAGGATTGGTCGATGGGACAACAATTAAAATTAGCTATTAAAATCAATACTAACATAGGGCTTAATGTGTTTGAAAATAAAAAAAATCAAGTATTTAATATGTGTCTTTTTGAAAGATGGATCAACGGCTTAATTAAGAAAAAGTTTTTAAAAAAAAATTAAGAAGTTAAATATTTTTTTTAATTTATTTTTTTTTATCACATACGAGAATACAATAAGATGACGTGTATATATATATTGAGTAAGAAAAAATGTAACTCAATTGGTACATTTTTACAAAGTAGAAAAAGACGATATAAGTTTAATATTTGAACTTTTTAATTGAAAACACATATTAAAAGAAAAGTATACCTGTATCGATGATTTTTATTTTCACAATTAATATTGTCAAAATTAGCTAGGGGTTTGTTTTTAATCAAATATGATCACTTGATTTTTGGAAAAGGAATAATGCATCATCCTAATTTCAGCATGGCCATTGAATTATTGTAGCAATATATGTATCAAGAACTAATCAGAAGGAAATTGAGATTCTTATTTATTTTTTGATTTTTCATATCATAACCTGCAAAGAAATTATTTAACAATTGGCGGTCAAACAATGGTAGCTCTGGCCAACCATACGCCCATCGTATACTAATAAACAGCTTGCACATGATAATCCGTATCTATCTGCACGCCGCCAAAATTATTTTTTTTTGGTAAGAAAATTACTTAATTATTGGCGGTCAAAATTATTTTTCTTTTCATTTTGTTAATGCCGACCCACCACCTTAATTCTTGATTAACTTCTATATATATTTCTTATGTACACTAATGAAAGTTCGAATTTTTTCAAAATAGTATCATAATTTAACTGTAATTAAATCTATTTTTAATTTCAATAAGATCAAGAGCCTACAAAACAGCATTAGTGCTGATGAGATTCAATTAACAAATTCACTAGGACAAATATGAAATTTTGTGATAAAAAGTTTCAAGACAAAATAAATTTTGCTGCAAAAAATAAATATAGTAGTAAAATGTAATAACTTTTTATATTTCTATCAAAAGTTATGATAATAATTTTTATATTTTTTACAATAAAATATTTTATTATAAAATCTAGTATTACTTGTAGTATAATCTTCATGTGGATATATAAATTATTTTTCGAAAAAAAATGATATTATGTATGATGCATGTGCTTGTAATATCAAAACTCAATAGTATGTATATTATAACAGTATTATATTTGACTAATTTTCATTAAGAATGTGCATGCATGTTATAATTTTGTAACTGTCAAATTAAGATTTGATTGGATCAAAATTAATAAGGAGCAAAACCCTTATTTTATGTGAAGATAATTGTGGTTCGTGGGAGTTAATTTCTTGGATCATGGACATTTTATGGGATCATGTGAGGGAAACATTAATATTCATCTAATATAAATTATTATTTCATGTTTCCAGGTTTAATCTCAACCTAATTTGTCCCCCCTAATCAACAAAGCCATATAGCCGCAAATCCATTCCAAGAAAATGAAAGGTTTTTTTTTTACCTACTTAAAGTAGGTTGTTTGGTTAACAATTGATTGAAACAAAAAAGGAGTAATATTGACACATTAGACAAAGTTAAGAAGTTTGAAGTTGAACCGTATCTCCTCTACTGAAATTGTCAATTACACCACATCATTCGTTTGTTAAACTAATAGCAATATGACTAGTTACATTCCAACCAATAAACAAATGATACGTCGTAATTAATTAATTATTTATTTAATAGTTGATTATTTAAATAAAATTTTAGATTCTAAAATAAAAACTCTAAACTCTAAAATATAAACCTTAAATGCTAATTTATTAACCCCACACCCTAAAATATATGAAGTGACATAATTTTATTGTCTTAATATACGGATAACGTGATGTGTCAAGCGTATTCCATAACTTCTTATGCAGGTGAAGGAATGATGTTGCTGATGAAAATTAACTAATTAGTTAATTGATTGTAAGTTTAACTGATTAAATGGTTGTTGAAGAGTACAAGGTCAGCTCTACAAATTGTAATTCTTTTCATATTATTAATTATTTGTTCTGCCTGAACCCTTCCTCTGCTGCAGTTTAAGCTGAATTTCGATGAAGGTTTCTTTTTCATTAATTAAATGCTTTATACATAGGGTCAAATGTTCAGAAAATTTTGCCAAGTTGAATGGTATGATCACGAGGGGCAACTTACAATTAAGAGGCAGCTTTGACAAATTAATTGAATGGGCTCCATCGTAATTATATACTTGTGATTTTCTTGAAACGAAACGGTTGATACGATCAACGTTGTATTGAAATTACTCTTACTATTTCATTCTAAGAAGCTTCCGGAGAAACTTAGTTATGTACTTTAGTTGTTTTTTTTGACTTATTAAGGTTATTTAATTTCTCCTGTTTCCTCTTCTACACAAATCTTACATCTACAGCTTTTCTTCAGCTAAGCTTAAGCACAAATCTTATTGGATACTCTGATATTACATTTGATTTTGGACGTAATCGTCTCAAAAATCAATTTGATAATGGAGATTACCTCAAATTTATGAAAGTAACATATTAATTTTATAGCTAGCTAACGTGGGCTAATGAACAGTCGGAAAGTAATCTCCGAATAGTCACCGGCATCGGTTGGGGTGAAAACAAATTTGTCTTTGAAAGCGGTTACTGGGACAAGAATAACATTCCCTGCCTGCGAATTTCTCCGATTAATCTTACTTTTATTATATATCTAGATTTAATATTCTAATCTTTTTTAGTATAATATTAATATTTTTTACGGTGAATGCTGTTGCAAAGTAAATGGAATACAGTTCAAAAAGATAAATAAAAACTGAAGATTATAATTTAATTATGGAATCCAGAAGAAAATGAAAGTGAATTCAGAAAAAGGAACCTTAAGACGAGGGGGATTCTCCTCGAGGCAGGAAACAGGGAGAACTTCCTCCCCATTTGTTATTCTGGAATGAGGATAGTGAGGATAGAAAACCGTCATCCGCATTCTCATCCCGGATCCCGTTGTTCTATTTACAATTCTAGACATTAAGAAATTTTCGAATAATACTCTGAGAATATATACTCCTCTAGTTTACGCAAGGGTGTTTTAGAGAATATGTAAAAATATAGAATCAGATTGTATAACTAGAGGTGTAACTACTTGATGTAGCGGAAGAATTCAAAATTGATAATACAAACTGAAAGGGATTATCGATTCTAAGAATACCTAAATCCTAACAACTATTTCAATCTTGTTGATTCACAAGTTGAATACCCAAAGATGAAATTAACTGATGTAAGAGGATAATTACTAAAATCCGTTGATCGTGCACGATGCCGGAAGTTAGCATTTTACAACTTGAATTTCGCAAAATATACAGAGAATAAGAATTGGAATAAACCCGAAATTTTATTAATCATCAAAACTAACTCTATTACAAACTACATTATAATCTATTTATAGACGAACTATTCTAAATACAATAAAATTCCTAAATGATCTAGACTTCTTAATTAGATTAAATAAGAAAAAATTACTAAATAAAATTAAAATACAAACAAAATAAGAATTTTTATCAATTTAGGATCCTTAGAATAAAATATATTCCTAATCCAAATCATAAAATAATTGCAATTAAAACAAAGATGTCATCCAAAACATATTTTAATTTCTTTCCATAACAAGTAACTGTTTTCAAGTTAAATTGTTGATCATGTTTATTATTTGTGGCCCACATCACACTCCGTAAATATTCTAAATTTTCTGTTATATGATGACTACTCCTAACGCTGATGATAATGTGGGAACTAAGAATATTTTGCTTAATTGGCGAATGTACTGATCTACTTTCCAAATTCATATGTATACACATTATATTTCATACATGTTTGTATTCATTGATAACTTGCATGTAGCAACACAGTAAAATGTAAAATATTTTTATCCATATGATTTCATAGATAGCCAAATTATAGCTTTTGTTATTATCTCTAACGTTCTCCTCGACGCGAATGCTCCTTAGATTTAAAACAGGTACATCATATGTTCACTCTGCCAGATATTAAATTTTAATCAACAAATGGAGTTACTAGGTTTCAAACCTCGATTTCTAGGTTTAAGAGACTTTAATACCATGTCATGGAATCATTCGATTCAAAAGCTTAAACTGACAAATAAGCCCAATTATATATTTCATTATTATCTCTGACACTCATGACATAATGTTCATAAAAAAATAAACTACTACAATGTATCAATTTTCATAATGTGTTGTGGATTGAGCAAAATTTCGCACTGGAATTCTTAGAGCAAAATTTTTCCAGAAAATGCAAGACAATTAACACAAGTGATCATAAATGCCTTATTGTATATACGTAAATCACAAGTATAAAAAATGATACAAAAGCATTAGAAAGTTGTATACATGTATAGATAATTCAAGTATAAAGAAAACAAAATGAAGTAAACCACATTTTAATTTATATATGATGATCATAAATCAAGTTCTTGAAAAACCATGATCATCAGTGGATAAATCAAAAGGGCACCAATTACCAAACAATAGAGAATTGGGATCATGACTACTTTCCGGTCCAACCACCGATTGCTGTTGTGTGATTTGCAGACTATGATTATGATTATGATTATGATTATTTATGGAATGATCGGAATTGGACCATAATGAGCCTACCTCTTCTCCGGGCAACGGCGGCAACCCATTCTTGATCAAACTATGATCATGATCGTCACTGCTGCATTGTTGATTAATAATCTTGTGGCCATCATCATTTGGTTTCTGAGCTAATAACATTGAATCCATTCCACCGTAGTACATAAATTGCTCATTCTCAATCTCAATCTCAATCTCTGCTAAAGGTGCTGCTTCAATTTCAGAATCAGCAAGTTGATGATGATGATGATGATGATGAGTGCTGTTCGATTCCAAGTTTGTGAAATCAAGATTATAAGGATCAAATTCACCCCCCAATTCTTGCATACTAATCAAATTAGAAGAAGAATTAGGATTAGTTATAGTTTTTGAATCAGGCTGGGGATTCAAAAAATTGGCGTATACAAGAGCAAGATCAATGTGTGAACCATCAGAATTAGTTCCGTTGTAAGTATGAATATTAGCAGAATCAATATTAGGACAACTTTTTGAACGGTTAGAGCTATGATGATGATCAGAAGACAACCTTAATGATGACTTCCCCCGCCTGTTTTTCCGGCAGCCACCGCCCACGGGGACATTCCTTAAGGATCCGCCTTTAGTCCAGTATCTCCGACAACCTTTGCAGAAGTAACGAGGCTGAGTTAAGCTGTAATTGTTGTAATAACAAAATTTAGTGCTTGAAGAGCCACAGCGAGGGCAACTTGGTGATATCTCAACGTTAGGTTTCCATCCTCGGTCCATCATCAACTTAATTAATTGCTTCAACAATTAATAGCTCTAGCTACATAAACAACTAATTAAAAAGGATTTAGAATCAAGAATGTGTAAGATTATTATCAACTTTACAAGAGAAGCATAAGGGCAAAAAAGTAGCAGCTTAAGCGCAAGAATATTTATGGCTAATTTAACGCAAAAAATTAGCATCCTCAGAGCTCTATTTTTTTTTTTTATTAAATATGGCTAATCTTTTAATATAACCCATGTTGTATAAATTGAACTTTAAGTCAACGAGATAGTTAGCCAAAAATATCAAACTTGATTAAAAGAGTGTTATTTATTTTATTTGTGTTTGAAATTGCATTGTTTATGTTTCGAAATATGGGTTTTTTACTTTTTTTAGTCACTAGCCATATCAAAATGTACTTTCAAATGGTGAAACATAAAATTTTAATTTTAAATGTGAATAAAATGAGATGAGTAAGGAACATTTAACTAAATTTGATATTCACCGCTAATTTTGTAGACTTAATGAGTTATAATTGATTCAATATATGAAATTCAAGATCAATGACATAAAAAATTATACTATGGTTCCTAAATCGTTGTGTTCATGCCACATAGCATAATTATTAATGTAGCATAATTATAACTGCCATGGACTAATCTGGTCCGTAACCATAGTAGAACTTCTCCAAATGGCATAATTTAAAAGAAAAAACCGGAAAGATCAAGGAGTTGATGATAATTTTTCCTAAATTGATTTAAATTAAGTTTGATTATGGAGGTCTTGGAAATAGGTGTGCACATGAGTGTGTAGTAGGGGAGTGTGGGGAGGGAGGTTCCGGTGCCGTTAAGAATGACGGAGAATAGGTAACATTCCCGGAGGCTACTAGCTGGTGTCGGTGTTCAGTCCTACGTGGCATTATCCTATTGAATAGGATGGTGGTAGCAAAGGAAGCAAAGGCCTCGATAGTCTAATTCAGGTTTCTTACAAGAGGAGACAGCTAAAAAAAATTAATAAAATAACCGACTTGTAAATAATAAACCCAATCCCATTATAAGTGTTTCCTAATATAACTGAACTCACAATCTTAGGGGTTTTAAGTGAAAATAAAAATAAAACATAAAAAGCCCTCTCTCCCCTTATAAGTTGGGATTCGGATTTGTTACTTTTATTATATAAATATCTGTTTGATTATATTGTAACTAAAGAAAGGGATTCACACGAGTAGGTTGAAAATAATTTAAAAAAGAATGACATGTGAAAGGCACATGCAAAGAGGAGGTGTTTCTTAAAGGAGGAATGTCTCTTAGGTCTACCGTTGTGCTTTAAGTAAGTTGAAAAGGTGGGGGATCTCTCGGATCATGGGCTTCTTGGATCATGTGATCCTCTTTTCATGACTCGATATCACAATTCGGTTAATATTAAACACATGACATAGACTGCATCAGTTTTGTTTATGAATGTAACACTTGCCCGCTGTAAATGGCCTTCATACATTAAACACGTAAATTTGGAACATGTGGGATACTAACATTCAATTCTCACTAAATACATCCGCTAAAAAATATTGGTAGTTTTATTACTATGCTCCAAACAGAATTATCTATGATTTGCGATTTATAGCTAGTATTCACATCCACTACTTCCCCCACCTCTAGACCATTAAAAAAAAAAAAAGAATATTCACATTTGACACGCCTAGTTGCAATAATGACCATTGGCTGAAACAATTGCAGCAATTACAAGCACCTCTTACTAATTCCAGATTAGCTCCAGCCTGACTTGCATGCAGTAATATTACATCTAGCAAAAAATTTAACAGCTACAATTTACAATTAAAACTTGGTTGCAATTTTGTTTTGTTACAGTTTTGACAGTACAGTACAACTCTACATACTGAATTTAACTTAGATTACACAATAGTGCTGGTTGCCGCTGAAAAGACCAACAATACAGTAACCTAAGATGATTTAGTGTTGATCTACAATTCTAAAACATAACAGGTTAAATGCTACGTCTATTGGCATTGAAAGAAATAACCAAAAAATAAATTTATTGTTATCAGACGAACCAAGAATATATACATAATATAGAGTACAACATTAATGCAAAATTTTTCAGAGCTGAATTGGTATTCTTGCAGCTCAGAACTAATGAAGCCATGACTACTTGTTAGCTTGGACGGTACATTGTACACTGAAGAGAGCTGTTTTTCCAAATCTTATCCCACAAACATTGCTATTGCTGGCCCAACTTTTCCTGTTAACCACAAGGCATAAAACTCAACCATCATAATACTGGCGTACAAATGAGTTGAAAATAAATTCTATATTCTATTCTTTTTAACAAATGCATACGAGTTCAGGTCACCCCAACAAATTTCACATACATGCATCGGAAATTTTGAATGTTTGAGTTTGACAGCTAAATTGAATAAAAATACAACATTCAACTGAATCATAAATCGCAGGAAAAGGGGGGAGGGGGGGAAGAGTTCTAGAAATTATTTTGAAGATCAGATTTCTCTTAGCAGGTTTCAACATCACTTAAGCATAATCAATTTAATCAAGGTTATCATCGTTTTTTTTTTTTTTTTTTTTTGTGTGTGTGTGTGCGCGCATGTGCAAGGCTTCTCATTCTAATTTCCCCATTGCCACTACCTTCAGAATTTATATTCCATATTTTTTTTGAGAGTGCATGAAGAGGATCTCAAATTCAAAGAATATAATTTTATATGACATCATCAACGCCCATGATATATTTGTCTTGACATAGTGTTGAATTAAACCCTAGTAAAAGGACCAAGATACAGCGAAAGCCAGAGAGAGGACATCAAAACCAGTATCCTGCTGGTCCAACATTATCCTCCTAAAGATTCAAAAAAAAAAAAAAAAAAATCTTTTTGCAGCCTAAAAGTAACAAAGTTAATTTAACGAAAACAAGGTTTCAGCCAACTGTGAAAACATTATTCATAATCAGTGGGCAATAACCTCTCGCACTTCAAGGAAGAGTTTACGAAATCATGTTAATTAAGAAGAGTTTCCAAAATAATGGATATTACCTGAAGCATTTGCATCAATTTTGGATTCTGCTCCAAAAGCCGACAGAGTTCCTCCTTGTTACTCAACAAAGACTGCCATCAAATGAGTGCACAAACAATTAGGCAAACTACAGAATTTACCTACCAAGTTGCTAGAACAAAATTCCTTGAGAAAAATGTATACCGTAATAGCTTTAGGATCCTGGAAGTATTCGTGTAGTGACATTCCTAATTCTGGTTGATGTTGGTGTTGAGGTTGAACATGCTCAACTTGCTGTTGCTGCTGCCTTGATTGAGAAGCCTCCTGCTGTTGAGACTGGTAGTGGCCATGCATAGGAGAGATTTGTGGCTGTTGCAGAACTTGCAATTGATGCATTTGGACAGGGTTTTGCAAGGATGCCCCTTGTTCAAGCTGATGAGGAGCTTGAACAGGTGGCCAAAGATGCTGAGGTGGCTGCGCAGGACGTTGAAGCGGAGGCTGCAGAGGCTGTAGCTGATGAATTGACTGCATGGATGACTGAGGAATTGCAATATTTTGCAAGATTGTCGGATTTTCTCCTTGCTGCTGAGTTGGAGTGTTTCCATATATTGTTGCAGGAATTGTAGCTGGCCTACTGAAAACCAAGGGTGGCATTACAGGAGGCATATAAGAAGACAATCCACCACCAGTTGAAAGATTTCCAAAGCGAGCATCAAGCATAGGTGCAATGGAGCTCTGGGGAAACTCAGAAGTACCAACATTGTATGCTGACGATTGAGAACTGGAAGGCTTCAGAGATGGTATATTATATGGGCTAGATGAGTACGGAGGTGGTGTAGGAGGAAGGGGTGGATGAGGTCCAGCTGATCCACTAGGAGATGAGATAGAAGCCCGCGAATACTTCGAATCAGCCATGGGAACAGATGATGCAGGACTGTTACCAAATGTGGACATATAATCTGACTGAACCTGCAAACGAAAAAAATTGTTACCAAGTACAGAAGCTGTAGTCTACAAACAGCAATTTGTGACCATGATTTTTTAAATGAAAGATCGTATTCTTACTTGGAACCCTGTAGGAACTGGTGGATGCATATCTGTCAAAGAGTTAATATATGGGGATGACTGGCCAGCCACTGGGTCAGGGGTCTGAGACATTAAAGGTGAAATGGTGGATGGAGGTGGCATTGGAGGCAAAGGTGGTTGATTCAGAGTAACCTTTTGATCATAAAGTCCCCGGGATCCCGAAGCATGCTGTGGACTATTCTTAGGATAAATATTTTGCGGAGTCATCCTAGAATCCACAGGTAACTGTGTCTTGTTATAGAAGGAAGACGGGAAACCTGATGCACAAGCAGCTCCAACAGAATCATACCCAGTAGAGGTCTTAAGTGGAATGGTATTCTTCAATTCTTCAGAGTGCTCAAAAAACTTTTTATCTGAAGAAACACTTGGTTCTCGAGTCAATGGAATTTCAGGTCGTGACACAGACATTCTTGAAGAGTACTCACTTTGGGTGTTTTCATCACCATTCGATGCTAGTGGTGTACCCATATGAGGAAATTGACTACTTTCATTAACATCACTCTCTGTCTCTTCAACAATAGAGTGGGGAGAACTTTGCTCAACTATGACAGGTGCAGGCTGCTGTAGACTATCATCAGGCTGAGGAAAGGGCAATTTATCATCTGATTCAGACTCCTCACCATCAAAAACAATATCTATTCCCTGAAGCTCATCATCAAGATCAGTTTTCAACTGTTTAGACTTATCAACTTTTTCCTTATCTGCATCACTAGGAGCTGCATTCTTCAGTTGTGTTGATGGCTCTGCAACTACAGCTGCAGTAGGATTCTGGCGCTCCCTTTCTCTGGCCATAAATTCATCCACATGAATTGAGGGAGGTCTTCCACCAGTAGATCCTAATCGTGAGATTGCTATAACATTAGAATTGGTACTACCATCAACATTTCTTTCTCGCGCAACATAGTCATCCACATGCATCGATGGTGGTCTGCTGGTGTTTGGCTTTCGCTGCCTAAAAGGGTCCCTCCGAGTTGGACCAGAAGAGGCAGTAGAGGGAACCAGTGCCCGAGAAAATGCGCTTTGGCTAGTAATGTCAGCCGTTGAATTTTCTCCTTTACCACGCTTACCAGCACCATCCAAGGATGATAATTTCCTTTTTCCAGGATTAGATTTATCAGGTAATGTTTCTGGACATTCCCATACAAACTTCTCTCCCAGGTCCCCAAGATAAAGAAAATCATCGAGCTTTCCAGCACTGGTATCAGACATCTGATTTGTTTTCAAAGAAACCATAACATTGTTTAGCCCCAAAGAAACATCTTTAATGCACTTGATCTGATCCAATGTAACTGAACTGGTAGGCTTTTCCAACAACAACAGCAATGACTTCGCGGACTCTGAAGCCTGTGTATAGATAATAAAGCCACTACGTTCACACAAACTTAGAAAAGGTAACAATAATGCTTCAGAAGATAAAAGTTCTCTTCAGCTTAACCTGATACAAAGTGGCTCTCTTCTCTGAGGTCTCCATACAGTCATCATTCAATGTCTTTGAATTCAATAGTTCAATCATTTCCTCCATTAAAGTGACATTTTCTGGGGGGCTATCTGTGCCTTCCACATTGTCATGCAGTCCGAACAAAAGCTTTACAGCAGCAACTGCTTTCAAATTCAAACTGACCAGAAAAGAGAAGGAGCAACAAGAGTGAACTTAATAATGACTAAGACAATCAAAATGGGAGTTGATGTTATTAATGAAGCTTATCAATGAAAATACATAGGATTTTTCATACTTAATTTGAAGCTAGTTTCAGATATGATGCCACACATTCTTATCTTGTACCATAAGAAATATTCTATGCACCACATAATTCAAAATGATGGTCAGAAAAAAATTAGTATCATCTCTTAACATCAAGAAATGCGATCAAGATACAATACATGATGACAAAAATAAAGGTTTCGATAACCCTATTTCAAGTTCCAGATAATGAAAAATCCATAAGCTACTCTCAAATGCAGTTTTTTTATGGAAGAAAAAAATGGGTGTATCCGGAATTTTCGATTTCAGTGTTAACCGATATTTTACTAGTAACTGAAGTTACTGAACTCAGAATAAAAAAATAACATTACCAAGAGAAAAGCAACCATTACAAATTTAGGCGTTTGATTTTTTAAAAGATGGCTTAGGTAAATCATCTTCAAAAAAATTCCTGAAATTATGACATGCTACCAGGAAAAGAAAGAAAATACAAGAAAAAGCAACATAGCTTATGTAATGCTACCAGAAATATCACAACACACTACCAGAAAAATTATAGCGAACACAAGAAATGCAGGCAAGTTTTACAGTCACAAATTCCAAAATCATCAAAAATAACTATATAAGAAGCAAAGATGCCTCATAGAGTGAAGCATAGCACACAAAAATGTGATAAATGTATTGGAAAGCTCTAATTTTCCTGCTCACTGATATTTTTCATTTCCTGTGCAAGAGTTCTGCTCATTAATCCAGTATAATATTTTCAGTTTACAATCAAATTTATCTGGTTAAGTGGATGACTTACCTTTTGCCATCCATGCAAAAGTACAATGAACCTAAACACAACTCATTAACAGCCTCAACTGCAACAGCTGACATGTCATCTTCTGAATCTATTGATTGCATCAACTTTTTCCAGCAATTCAGCAAAGGATGCTTTTTCCATTCAAAATCATCAAGATTATAGTTCCCATTCCTTTCATGCCCTCTTTCTGACCCAAGTTCCTGGATAATGGTGTTGACTTGGGGTAATAAGGTCACCAAAGCATTTCGACCATCGTTACAAGAACCTAACTCTTTAAAGCATGTAAGACAAGAGAGTAACTCTTTGCCAACTGGTAGGACCTGGAAAATAAGTTTTTCACCACAGCCATCAAACAAAGAGAGGGTTTTGACAAATTAATCAACAGTTAAAATTATTTTAAAAAAAAAAGTGCAAACTAATTTTAAAATTATTTTACTAACATTACTAATAAATTTCATTCAAACTACAAATTCACTGAATCTAATAAGTCGATTAGAATAAAATAAAATTAACTTTTAAGCTGAAAACTATATATAATAGAATTCTAAATTTTAAAAAAATTGAACTAAAAATATCTTTCTATTTCTATAAATATTAATTATATACTTCTAAAAATCTTTATGTTATTAGAATCAACACTTTATTTTCAGTATTTGCCAAAACAACTTTATACATTAACAATGTCAACAGGATGATATTTAGCTTTTTGAATTCAGCTTTACCAAACACCTCCTAAGTTTATTTTTCATAAAACCTGAAAACACCACAAAATAAAATAGAAGTTGGAAAGTTTCTGGCAAAGAATAAAAATTCAAAGTGTAAATTGAAACAAAATCAAATCATAATTCCGGTCACTTCGATTATTTTTCTTTTACAAACCAAGTTCGTTTAAAGAATCCGAGCGTTGAAACCATGGTCTGCCACCTCCAATTATTTGCAGATTTGACAAATGAGCTAAAGCCCAAATGGTAACTAGTTCATTACTTTATTTGTCGAGGGAGAATGAAGGACAATTTCTAACTCAGAAACCAAATTTCCACGCACCTAGAACTCTTGTTTAAACGATAAGAAGAGCTATGAAATATGACCAAGTAATAAGTCAAACAGTTCACACTATGATTTTACCATGTAGAGTTGTAAAAGAAATACCTGACAGAACCTAAGGAGATATGGCAAAATCAATGAAATATCTGTGTTGCTCAAACTTCGAAAACTGGCACAAATAAATCATTCACAAGTAATAGTCAACAAACTGGGAATCCATCATAGTGATGGAGAAGATGAAAGAAAAAAGCTTGCAATATGCACTCACAGATCATGTCTCCCATGGTGCGATAGGGATATTTCAGAACCCAAAAGAAGTAAGAAACACTTGAAAACAGGAAGGCACCAGCTAACCAAAGTAAGCCCATAACTAACTGAATCTTTACCATCTAAAATTTGTTTCCCATCTGAATCAATGACACCAAAACATTTCTCTAGCACTTTGCATAGAATTTGAGGCAAGCCCTCCTCTAATAACAGCATCTAGTAATGGAGAAAATCGACGTCAATACATTCATTGCTGGAGCAGATGACAAGAACCAAATTAGAGATCAAAACAAGTAACAAACCTTGGCAGATGGATGTTCCAGTATGCTAGCAATAAAGTCTAGATATCTGTAAACCTATTTAAAAAAGGGGGAAAAGAGTTAAATTATCAGATATAAATGACTCGTTACAACATGGAAAGCAGCAGAAATCTTTACCTTGTAAACATCTATGTCTGATGGAGAAGATAAGTCCAAAACATGATTGTGGATGGAGGATAATATGGGACGCAATAGTTTAGAGGCATTTTCAACTCTGTGGCAAGCAACGCGAACAATAAAAACACGAAGCATGTCTTGGATGACTACCAATGCCTGTTAAAAATTAACAATTGAACAAGAGAGGCAAAGGATAATAAAGATACAGAACGAATGCACGAGAAACTTTTTGTAAAATAAATTGACATTATTATACACCAGAAATAAAGAACAGAAACCAACCCACTCCATAAAATTAGGAATCACATACAGATATAGCATAATGCTGGATAATTTCGGCAATTTTTTCAAGCTGTGGAGTCAGTTGGCTAAGCAGTTTCTCAAGGTGCAATGGCTCCAAATACCAATTAACCTGTCTCTCCTTTTGTGGCCCCAATATTGTACCAACAGCCAACGTTCTTAGGGCACTCAACAAGGGCATTCCATTCTTCCAAAGCCAGATACCTTCTTCAGGGAATAGATCAATCTTGGAACCAAAAAAAGAGGTCAAATATCATATTTCAGCAATCAAAATTATATTCCGCTCATTCAAAATTATGTTGCATGACACTTTTAATTTGAAGAGTTTCCACATTTCAGCATTTGGAGCTCTTAGACACTTGTACTTCAACTTTCAGGTCATGTTTTGTAATTCAAGAAAATTGGAACATCATTTTTTAGAATAATTTCAAGAAGCAAACTGGTCCATTAACCAATCCCTTACTACTTCATCATGTGCCAAATACATCGCATTAAATTCCTTTTTTATCTAGATCATTTCCTCGAGCTTTCAAAATGAGAAAACCACCTTTCTCAGATAAGTAATATTTCATTTAATATGTAAAAGAGAATTTAAAAATGCAATAATTTTAAATTTATAAACATACCCTACATTTTTATTATATACACATCTCCCGCACATTTCCATTTTCCTGTATTTTTTACAAATATAATTTCTCGGTATCCATTTCAGTATCCATGAAACATAGATTCAAACTGCAGATATTCCATGCAATCAATTAAACAACATCAAGTTTTAGATAAAGTAACAATTTAATGTGACAATAATTGAAAAAAAAAAAAAAGAAGTGTCATCTTTGGTTGCTCAAAAGAATACATGCATGAATAGTTGGGTTGCATACCATAAGACATAGCAAACTGCAAGTTTCCTTGGGCCCCAAAGCCATTACAGAAGTAACTTGAACACTTGAAAGAAGAGAATGGAAAAGGCTAGGAGTCCAACCATATACAGGCCAAAATGTAAGTGCAGACACAACAAGGTGACAGACAGCTCCAAAACCAAGCGCAGAATCCGGATAAGAAGAAGAGAGGTCTGCTGCACATGCGGCTAGCTTTGGGCTGCAACAACCATAATTCACTGAACCAAATGCAGAGAACAATAGCAATGCCAAAAAACATTAAAAAAAAAAAAAAAGACTATTTCGGATTACCTTACTTCTCGATGTAGTCGTAAAAGGGCATTCATAAGTTTTGTGTTTCTATGCTGCTCTTTTGCTTCCTAAAAACATAAAGATGAACCTCAAATCTCGTAGATAATATAGAGGAAGTAAAATATACAAAATTAGCAGCAAATTTCTCATTAGGCCATTTAGATGATCATAACATTTCTATTATTGCAATTTATGATTGGTAAAAATGAAGAGAAAATGCTGGAGGACCTCGGCACATGGATGGATGGTACAGAAGAGAAACATTTTTCCATTAATTAATCTAGTATGCTAGGCCTCCTATTCTACTCCACTAGCTCTACACCAAATCCTATGCGATCCAACAAATTAATTCTCACAACCCCAAAAAAAAAAAAATTATTCTTTTAAAATGAGACAGTAGGATGGAAGCACAGTAAGATAAATTTCCTCTTCAAATTAATTGTATCGCTTGCTCTAATAATTCAGAAGTAAAAATAGCACCACAAATAGAAATACAAGACAAAGGCATGCCTTTTTGTGTCCTGCACCTGAATTGAGGTACATGCCTTAGTGCATAGGCATGTAATTCCTAAAGATAAAAAAGCCTCATCACAAATTGAGTTAACTAGCACCAAATGAGCCTTAATCCTATGGCATATCCCCTTATAACTATGAGTGTTGGAGAGAATATCCATCAAGACAACGATAAATTCAACTCGCCTGCAATTTCTCCAAAAGGATGGTCAGCAACACCAGTGAAGGAACCAATAGGTCAACTAAGCTCTGCTCACGATTACGTTCCAATAGCAAATCAGATGTAGAATTGCATTCTGCACCCTCATCAACAAGGTAATCTGTTGAAGAAATTCAAAGAATATATTTCATACAGATATAGTGGGTACTTGTCAAACACAGCAGAAAGTTGTGGATTGGAATCTTACAACTCAAAACTAAATATCTAGAATGTAGCACCAAGAAATCTTTATATAACCATTTATAATCATAAATTTAGCTAAATAATACCATGCAGCAAGCCAAATCTACACACGTAACCGGATTACATATTCTGCAAATATATTGTTTATGAAGCCACAGACAGTAAATGTTCCCAAAATGCTAGAACATCATACATTAAAGACCAAATGTCAAATTTTGGACTTAAAGTTCGGTCCTGGGGTTGATTAAGACTCCTAAAACTTTTGGGAATAATGTAGGACCTATAATTTTTAATTAGGTGCAATTGAGGCCTCCAAAAATATTTGCAAAAAAATAATACAGAACTTATAATCTAAAGTTCGCTTCAATTGATGGCTATCCCTGACTCCACTTGAATTTTCAGTTGAGTGCATATCGAGTCTCAAAAAAACTGTTGACTTGGCATTGTTTTTAACTTTGTAAAATGATGCATGTCTGCATTATTACAAATGGCATGTCATTTATGTAAAACTAACGTGACCATGTCATCAGTTTAAATTCAAAATAATTACCATGTCATCAGCTTTTTAGACAAAAAGGCCAAAATTAGTGGCAGGCCCTCCATTGCACCAAATTTTAAATTATAGGTCCTGGATTGTTCTAAAAAATTTTTGGAGTCCTCAATCAACCGAAGCACAAAATTTCAGGTCCAACATTGGACCGTTGGCCAATACTAAAACCACAAAGTCTCAGTTCTGAAAGATACATACAAGCAGAAGTTCAGAAAATATAATTTCATAAAACCAAACAAGGCGGAAGGAGGAAAAGCAAGGCTTATCTATTGAAACCTATTATAGTTTTATGCAAATTAGATAAAAGCGGAGTTCACAAATCTTATTGCAGAAACACTTGAAGCCCCTAGATTTACCTAATTCAAGGATAGGTTCCCTAGCCAGCACTTGAATATATTTTCAAGTATCATTAGATTCTAGGAATGAGAAAAACAGCTTATGCAAACTAATTATTAGCATTTTTTAACTTAATATGTAGTTCTAATTTCCAAACATCCAACATTCTATTATTGTTACGATCTAACTATTTTGACAAAATGTACAGAAACTTTCTTAAACTCTTAATCAACATTCATCACATATATACAGAAGCAAAAAATGCCAGAGAACAAGTAATTTTTATAACTAACCGTAATTATTAGAAGATCTCTCGAGCATGAAACTACAGTTGACCAAAATTGCATATATTACTGTTATGGCACCTTCATCGTACAGAGCAGCAGCAACAGTCTATGCGAATGGAATTATATTTAGTCAAAATCAAATTTACAATTGCAAGGTAGAAAGAGTTTAGAAATAACATACTGAGTTCTCAGAAATGAAGGCCAATATTCGAATGGCTGTTGTCAACTGGGCAATGGATGAGTCACGAAGGACAACACCATCAAAAGCCTTCTCAGAAACAATTTTTCCAAGATTATCCATAACATTAATATCACCACTTCCAGAAGCATCTCCAATTACATTCTCAACATCTGTCAAATCAGACACTAGAATGTTGGTTGAGGTCAAATGGGCATCTCCTCCAGACGCTAACACGGCAGAATATCGTAGAAGACCGATAGCACCATTTTTATGATAAACAACACCAGTATCTATCCACTCTAAGAGCCGGGTTGGAGCATCTTTCCTATTGGACCCAGGGGAAGAAGAATGTAACGCCTTATGAAGATCCATAGCATGACCAATCCAGGAACCCAATGAGGATGCAGTTGAATCATTGACAATGATTTCAAAAATCTCCGCAGCAGAGTGGAAAATTGCAAGATTTATTGGCGAAGCTCCTGCGTATTCAGTATCGCATCGAATTGCTGGCATATCAGATAAGCTAGCAAGAAAATTTTGAATTCTAAACTTAAATGAGAAAATCTACCATTATTCTTGGAAACAGGCTCTGATTCCTTAACAAGATGTAATGCTTCAATCAAGATTGAAACAGCCTAACCAAGCCAAAAAGAGAAGAAAACTGTCAACTAAAGCATGTAACTGCTCATACTGATGCAAAACACCGCAAAAATTGAAAAGAAATATGGGTAGACTAACAAGGATTGTATAAAGCAGATTTGATAATCTAACTACGCTGCTGACAGCTTGACTGCTTCTTGGACATCAGGAATTCCAAAAAATATGCACCTTATATTGAGGTAAAATTTTACACGCTATACCTATGTAGGGATCAAATCGCTCAATGTAACCTATGATACAAGAGAAAGAGGTTTCCATCTATATTCTAATATTCAAATTACAATGATTTTTCCATATAGTGTCCATGAGAGAAATATGGAATTGAAAATGAGATTCAGCATTGCATAAACACTACTATATCCACCAAACTTCAGTGACATCTGAATTGGAAAAATCAATTATCATATTCTCGAAAATAAAGAAAAATGATATTCATGTACATTTTTCCTTACAGTTTTATTTTGTTTTTATGTCAAATATTGATGTGATGTGTCTGGTTTGAACCAAATTACTGGGTTATATTTATAGGCACATATAAAATACCTCTGGAAAATATCCAAGAACCAACAGAGCCTGGCGTCCACAATCTGACCTGCAATCAAGATTTAAGCATTAGACAAAATCAACCAGGATTCTCTTTAGGTTAAAAGCCAGACAGAAGTCAAACAACTCCACCTAGAGAGACCACAGAGCTCCCACAACACCCATAAAAATTCTTCAGAGTGTGGAGTTGACGCAATTAAACGATCAATTGCATTAACCTACAAAAGGCATGACAAAACAACCCTTAGCTATGACCTTGTGAAAATATTCAAAATTTCAACAAAACTAAGGAACATTATGATTCTTGATCCAGGAAAAGAACCGACCACCCGCAAATGCATCTCAACAATAATCCCAACTTCTCGTGGACTGCAAACAAAACCCTTTGACAGCAAGACCGATGCATACCGAAGAGGAACACAGTCTTCCTTACTTAAATCACCTCCTCTCAGCGCATCAATTAATGTAGTGGAAAGTTCAGGATAATGAGATAGAAAAATTAGACCTGAAAAACATAAACAAGGAACATCATCAAATTGACCACTTCATCAAATTGACCACTTCATCAAATCAAATTCAAATAACTAATTTCAGAGACAAAACCTGAACGTGACATAAGTAGTGAAAGAAGTATGGCTCCAATAGTTGAAGCAATATCAATAAATGTGTCCATCGTTTCACCAGCTTTCGAACGCAATATGGATGAAGACAAAAGTGCAGCTGACAGAGGAAGAAAGCCTCTCTCCTGCTTTGAACAAAAAAATTAAGATACCAGAAGGAAAAAAGAGGTACATCCATAATTCAACCAAACCCCAACTACCAACCCTCATATACGTGTATATGAAATGATGAACAAAAACTAGAAGCCACTCCTGGACAAAATAGAATAGAACAGAAAATGATACAAAGCAATTTTTTTTAATCTGATTACAGTTTCAGTTTGTCATCAAGTCTAACAGTTACTAACGTTGTTAGAGCATTATAGGCAATATACAAGATTCACATTATGTTTGTTTTGAGGGAAAAAGTGAGGGATGGAAAGGGGTGGATGGAAAAGATAGAAAGAAATGTAACTTTCCTTGTTTGTTACAAAGGAAGAAGTGGAAGGATGGATGGATGTTCACCCATCCTTCCGTTGTCTTTTTGTGGAAAATTTCTTCCTCCCAAAATCGGGTGGATTGCATATGTTGGAGACAAATTTTACCAAATTTCCTGTTTTACCCTTACAATGAATTGTCAAATAAAGTAATAAACTATCTCATCAACCCTCACAATATTGATAATTTTATAATATAAATATTATTGCTTACAAATTGTATAATACATACATATTAAAAAATTTTAAATAACATAAAATAAATATTATATGTTTTATTAATATTATATATTTTATTAACATAAAATTTTTAGCTAACATAAATTATCAAAAGCAAAGTTATATTAGTAATTATAATGTATATATAACATTTTTTTTCTCATTATCTCTATTTCTTGTCATTCTTTTCCTTCCTCCTAACCAAACAACTAAAGCAAAGATATTAATCCATCCTTCATACCTCCGGTCCTACTTACCCACTTCTATCCATCCTTCATACCTCCCATCCTACTTACCTACTTGTATCCATCCTCTATTTTTTTCCATCCTTCAAATCAAGCATACCATCAGTACCGCAAACATAGTTGTTAACCTAGGTACTTGTACCCATCATGCAGTATTTATTTTATATATAGAATGGCGCTAGTGAAAATACACAGAAATAAAAAATTTCCAAGCTTTGAGACGCAATAATGCAGAGCCACAATTGAAAAGCATGTTACATGAAACCATTGGACTTCTAAATTAAAATAATCAGAAAAGCCAGATAGTTTTGTAAAAAAAGATCAAAGCCACAAAAGAAAAGACGATTCGAACAGACTACATCTCCAATGAATCTATGAACTGACACAGTAATATACCTTTAGGAGTCCAAGCAAATGTAGGTCCACATCCCACTTTGCAAAGCAGCAGTTTGATGAAGCAATCAATCCAATGGTTGCTTTATATGACAATAGTCCTTCTGTTTGACCAAGGATCAGTGCCCTGCTTGCACAGGCCACTAGAGAAGGGTCTTCAACTGGAGCATGTGAATTTAACAATTTCTGCATCAACACTTGTCAACAAATATGGACCAGGATTGAATATTATCAAAAGTAGACAAGCAAATATAACTTTCAATCACAACTGACCAGAAGCCTCTTTAGTTGAGATTTAGCAGTGGTAAGCATATCCAACGTAAGATTTGTAAATCTACCGACAGCACAAAGGCTCCCCAATACTGAGAGAACAGCACACTGGAGAAGAACGGAAGCATAGAGGTCACCAGAAATGTACTTTTTGGGAATATCAAGAGAAACACACATGAAGAAAAAAAAAAAAAAAAAAGAATACCTCGTATCTTGAAGCAACTTCATAAAATCTTAAGCGATGGAGGACACAAGTGGCCAAACAAGCAATATCATGGCGTGGCTTTTTCAGCAACAATTTCAACAGTTGACTATAGCCTTTGCTAATACCAGATGGAATATTTTCATCTTCGCGGGGCCACCAACCTAGAATTCCTTCACAACCAATTGGATGACGACTAGCCTGCTCTATAACTCCAAGTAACAATAGCATAACCGAAGAAGAATCATGTATGTCACAGGATAAAACATCTGCAAGCTGCTCCATTCCCCCACCATTAACAAAATGAAAGCAGCTTTCCCCACCAGAGCACAACAAAAGCGCCAAGCCCAACCCCAGAGTAATATTTTTGCACTGCAATTAAGACATGACATTAAATTTGAGTAAAATATAAAGACAGACTGATCGAATAAGTCTGCACGCAAGTTTGCAGAGGGAGAAACAGAGAATGAAGGAAGATATATCTTTGAAAATTTATTTGTATCTAATAGATTTCTGCAAACAAATAAATTAGGCTAAGCATGTTGTAGCCCATTACCGGTGAAAGCTGGTGCTTTTTAACATTTGTGGAGGTACTCTTAAAACTCATGTGCTGGATTAACATGTCCACCAATTGCTTGGAAGAAGGCAAATCAGCATGAGATTCAAAAGAAGAGAACTCTGACAACAAATCAACTGATTCATCCTCTGAACTATGTCGGAGCACTTCAAGAAGCTGTTTTCCAGCCTCGTTAATAACAGAATGCATCTGCTCAAATTCTTTGGATCCACCCAATGTACGGTGTTTCTGATTGGTTCCCAGGCAGCATAAATCATGACTAACATAAGAACAAACTGCTGTCACTAGAGCACCTAAAACCTTGTATACAGAATCTTCAAGATATGGCAAACCTAACATTTTCAAAGTAAGCTGCAAAAACAGCTTGACCTCAACTGATATATCTGAAGCAACAACAGGTAAAGATAATACATTCAAAGAGGAAAGAGATTCCTCAACTGTCCTATTAGTAGAACGTAATGCTAGAGGGAGATCCTCAAGTCCTCCCTCAGCAGAACTAACAAGATTAGTTAGAGAGTTATCATCAAATTCTATATTGAACTGCCCTAGATCCTCTGCAGTGTTGCCATATATGATCAGACTTAAACTGCGGTAGCTTCCCCTCACAACCAGATGGTTTGTCACAACAGCCTGCAATAATTATGTGCAACATTTTTCAGTTTAACTCTTAAGTCTCCTCAATAAAGATTAAAGTTAAAAGCAGACAAGGGAGAGAGAAAGATGACTCTTACAGAAGAATAACCAAAGGAATTTCTCGATGAAGAAAGGAGGTGATGAAATAAAGGATACCAAAAGCATTCTAAAGTATAGATCTGATAATCATACAAATAATTGATTTAAGCACTAAAATTTGGCAGAATTACCTCAACTTCGAGCACATTTGATGAAGAATGAGAATAGAGAAATGGCTGGCAGAGACGCCTAAATCTTGTCTCTCCCTCACACTGAACAAATACCTCCAAAGCAAATGAAGGAGGTGAGGTGGCCCTGTATGATGTAAAAGCACTTTAGAACACAATCACATGCTTAAACCATAACAGTAACATTTTTGTCTACAGATTTCTTGACACCAATATCAAACCCCAGAACCTAAAACTCTAAATTGAAGTACACACAACACAATTACTAATGAGGTGAATATAATATGTCACCAAAACTAGGTCGATAATGACTTGTTGTTTACAAAAAACAATATGATTCTTGGAAGTAAAACTGAACCAATCATTCTTATCACATACCCAACAAGTGGCACCACTTGGGAGATTGATGAAGCATTCTGTTCAAGGAACTCACAGGCAATAATTACAACTGGTTCAGCAAACAATACCTGAAAAGGAGACAACAATGCAGATTCATTACGATGTGAGCTAATTCGTACTCCGGAATCATTCCAACAGCATAATTTTGCTCAAATTCACTATAACTCCAATTCAAGAATATGTTGAATACTAAATAATGAGAGAAAAAAGGATATAAGGAGGAGAAGATGTTACCTCGTCAACGTACTCATCCAGTTGAGGATGGACGAAGGTCTGGGAGAACAAAACACAGGGCTCCGGTCGACCCATGCTCCGTGGTCAGGTTCCTCAAATCAAAGTCAGGCTAAGAGAGAGAGAAAGAGCGCGAGCATTTGAAGATTTTGTGAGTTTGAATTTACACAGGAATTTAGGGTTTAACAAGTGATTCAGATTTTGCGGGGAAAAGTTGTGTTGGCGGTTGAAGGGGAAGAAGAAGCAAAACAGCTTATTAATTTAGACTTTAATCAGGCTCTGTAGTATTTTACCAAACCACTCCTTGTTTTTCCTAAACATTTTTTTACAATATGATTTTAAGATTTTTCATTTTTTTTATTTTTGATAAATTCTATAAAAACAAAGTAACAATATTTTGTTAAAAAAAAACCAAATGAATCATTATAAATAATAATCTTGAATGAAAATTAAATATAGAAGAAGTTAACTCTAACGAAGTATCAAATGATTAAAAAAAACTTTAATATTCATTTTACAGAAAATTTATTCTAACATATGTAAAAATATGAAACTTCCATAAATTTTTGTAATATTATTACATTTTTTAGTAAAGTACTTATAATCTATTAAACTATTATTAATAATTAATTTACTCTAAATTTAAATAATATTTTTATTTATAAATTTAGTTGATTTATAATTTATTATTAATTTTTAATTTTAAAAATTTATTATATTCATTCAAAATAAAAAAAATAAATATAAATAATTTTTGGCAGTTATAATTTATTTTTGCGAAGTTAATGAATTTTGTGAAATAAAAAAATGTCTAACATTCAATAAATTTTTTTACTATACAAAATTTTCATCTTTATATGCAAAAAATTTAATAAATTATCACATTTTCATAAATTCCGAACATTTTCGTGAAATATTTATTTTATCGTAACTATATCAAAAGAGTGATATAATTAGAATTTATATGCGTTCTTTTTACTATGAGGTGAATTTAGTTTTATTTGGTTAAATTTCGAGGACAATTTTATTGATTTTATATTAATAAAATTAAAAGAAATATTTTTTTGCAATTTTAGTTATCTTTTTGTGAAGCTTGTGATTTTTATGCAATGCCATAACTTTTCGAAAATTAATAGTCAATTCGCATAAAATTAACATTACATGAATTGTCCAAAATTCAAAGTTTTACATAAAACACAAATTTTTATTGTTTTGTATGTTACACGATATTATTTCTCCAAATGTGACATTTGCACTAGGTCGGTTATAATACGGTGGTGAGTTAACGTTTTTCACAAGGATTGATGTGAATAATCTCAAATTTTCAAGCAAACAAGCAGATCTAATTTTTTCCAATAAAAAAATAAAGCTTTAAAGACAAAAATAACTAAGAAAGCTAAAATAGAATACAATCTATAAAGATTTAAGGTTGCTGGAAATAATAATAAAGATAACAAAAATGATAAAAGGCAGTAGACTCAAAATAAGCAAGATAAGGCAATTTCAGTGACATTTTTCTCCTTAAACATTATGAGTAGGGTTACAGTACATAGATCTTGAGTATCTTACTCTTAAATCACCACACTAGAAATCTCCAGACATATAGATCATATGATAAGCAGTCTAATCGAATCTCTTCAGCAAAAGACTACTTAATCATGCATTAATCTCTTGTAAGCATTTTATCAAAAGATAAAAACCCTAACTTGCAATCTACTCGAATTTTTTTAGCAATAAATCATATATGTTTTATGATAGATCCGTATTCATGAATCTCTCCTAGGTCTCATTATAAAAACTAAACATAAGGTGGTCAAACTCATGAGACAATATAGAACATCATCAAACAATTTACTCATAATAGATAAGCAGAAAATCACTTACTAATACCAGCCAAGCTGGCTCAAGCCTGCTGGACGGATTATTTACTCATACACAGTCTTAATAAAATTAAAAGAAATTACTAATCACTAATTAATTAAAAAAAAAGAGAGAGAGAGAATGTTACAATAGAAGAGAGAAATTGAGCCAGAAGCTTTACAACTAATAAAGAAGAGTATTTATAGCACTCCAATGATCAATCTATACCTAGGAACAACATAAAACTTTACTGTTCAGCAGCCTTGATAACTCAAAAATGACCACACAATAAAATATTGATTATTTTACCAACTAAAGTTTAACTTAAAACTTAAGTCAAACATACTTTTTAGACATCAAATCTTCTTCCCTCTCGTCCTTGGGCCCACGGCATGGCTCCATTTCTGAGCCATACTTTTCTCTCTCATCCCAAGATCTTCCATCTTGCTTTTCGATCTGTTTATTGAGGTTACTTGAGATTTAACTCCAAATTATCTTTTAACCTGAAATTAGCTCTAATTAGCCAATAATCTACAATTAAGTTCATTTTAACTCAAATAAATATCCAATTAAATAGGTAAAATATTCACTTATCAGATATTTTGCATCTTTACAATATATAAATTAATGGATTGTCATACCATTGATAAAATTAAATATTTTTTATGAACTAGTCATTATGCATATTTTATGAATTTTTTTATTTTTTTAGAAATAAATCAATGATTTTTTTTTTTACAATGTTAATATACTTTTTATAAACTTTAGATTGTCAAGTAATTTTTTTTTTTAGTTTTATGTAAATAAAGTCTATTCATTTTTTTGCGAAGTGAATAAATTTTTTATAAAGTAATAATGTAATAAAATGGTTAGTCCATTCATGAAGCATTCTTTAAAACTTTTGTAAAAATCAAGTTTCTATGTGAAACTACAATGGTTTTGGCATGGTAAGCATATGCAACTAGACATCAACACAACCAAGACATGAAAATTAACAAAAGCAAATGCATTATATACAGTAAGAAATGAATAGAGAAAGTTGTTGTCCAATTACAAATATCTACAAAAAAAAAAAAGAGTTATAATTTTTTGTTGTCTTTGTTTTATAAGAAGATGAGAGGGTAATTAATGTGAAACTAGGAAATTTCTATTTTATATGTTTTCACACGAACTTTACAATTTTAAATTGCCTAGTTTCACAACCTGATTGTAATCACATAATGCAATTGATCTTTTAGAAGATAACATCTTTTAGCCTTTTGTGGAGTTTCTTCACGAGAAGTTTGTTATCAAGTGAAGCAGGACAAGATTCATCTCTTCAACTCACCCCAATAAATAGGTATGATTGTATCTAATGTACAAAACAAATGGCGCATACACAAAACTTAAAATCATATATTTCTCGAACCAAGATAAATTAAGTGCATATATCATTATATACTATTGTGCGAAGTCAAAATTTTCATTCCCGTTCCCATTTTCAATTTGATTTTGCTACAGCTACTGCCATAAGAACAATCTAATTTTTTAATTAAATGATTCAAAAGAAAACAAAAAATCATATTACAAAAAAAGATTTTCTTTATTTTTATCTGATTCAACATTATGGGTTACAAGAATAAGTCTGTTAGTGTCATCTATCATTTTTAGGGAAAGAAGCACAATTATTGTAGCAAGCATTTGTTTCGTAAATGGTATTTTGGATATGAGACTATTGGTAGCCTAATCAGTGAAGAAGCCAATTTTCTTTCGATGGATATATCAGCATCTCTAACTGATTTTAACTCCATTGGAATTCTCATATTTTTCTACAACTTCAATGGACAGTAAAAGATGAGATAAAAATGAGAACATGATGGTCAAGACTAAGAATAGTATTTTATGTATGATAATTTGAACTAAATCCTTCGCAAATATAAGTAGTAAGATAAAATAGTTTAAAAATTTACATACATACATACATACATACATACATACATACATACATACATACATACATACATACATATATATATATATATATATATATATTTGTTAGAGACATTAGATTCAAAGTAGGTTTACCTTGTTTTACTATAAAGTCATCATACGGTTTAATGTCTTTTTTAACTAATATTTTTATAGCATGATACGATGTTGTGTAGTATTAAATTTTTTTAACTATATGTTAATTAACATTGATCTATTTGATTCAATCTCTCCATGTAATTCACGTCGTTTGTAAATAAATTTCTTTATTTAGTAATGATTAAATAGGTATTTTTATTTTTTAAGAAACTAGAAAATAAATATAATATAGGAAAAAATAGAGAAAATAGAAGAAAATGTCAAAAATGGTCACAATTGATCAAAAATAAAAAAAATTATAACAAATTAAAAAACCGAAGCAACCTTTAGGCTCTTTTTATTTTATGGAAAATATTCTTCTGGAAAACATTTTCCTTATTTTTTTGTGTTTGTAATTTATAAGGAAAATAAGTCAATGGAAAATATTTTCCTAGTTAAAGGAAAATCTTTTAAAAATAAAGAAAATAACTTATCATTTCACATAGGGGAAGTTATTTTTCGGAACAGATAGAAAATACATTGTATGTATACACTTACCACAATTATTCTACCACCATATCTTTATTTATAAACTAGCTTTGAGCTCGTGCGATGCGCAGTTTTTAATAATTTTTAAATATGAAAATTGAACATTTTAGAAAATGATTTTTACAACTTAAATTTCTAATGTTAAATTAGTTTATTATTATTATTTTGACTGAAAAATTAATTTATTATTACTATCATTGTATAAAGAGCATTCATAGCCCCATTTGGATAACTCTTTTTAAGTGTTGTTTACTGTTGGATATCAAACAATATAAAATATAGGTGTGTTATTATATTTTGTTAATAGTTGTTGATAGATTTTTAGGAAAGAAAAACGGTGTTTTCTGTCAGCAAAAGAAAAACGGTGTTTTCTGTCAGCAAATGAAATATATTTTTCACGAAAAACACTTTCTTTTATTTTTTTCATATTAGTTATTTTATATCATAACAAAAAAAATTCATGTTTTTACCAAATACTAATTATCAATCAATAAACAATGAAAAAACAAAAAATAACAGAAACAACTACAGCAGAACCAATGAGGTTCTAAATTTTTTTAAAACTTTTACATGCAATAAGCACAATATAATCCATATAATTAAAGTTGAAATATTTTGCAGTAATGTGAGATATTACCATACATGTAGAATTATAATCAAAATATTATATAATTGTGTCAAAACTTTTAAGACATGTTATTCTTTGAAATCCATTGCTTATCAATGTTTCTTAATTTTAAATATTGAAATATAATAATATATTGTTTAATTTGAAATAAAAATATATTATTGACATATTGTACATAGCATGTAGTGAAATGTAAGTGAAGATTCAATATTAAAAATTTTACTCTTTTGTTGATATCGTTTTTATCAAATATCAGTAAAATGTATGCATATATTTTTTTCAAATAAAATAAGGTAAATAAAAAAATTCATGCTACTTTTATTTAGATTATATAAGTTATAATGTAATTACCATTTACTTAAACAAGATTTTGCTCCATAAGTTTAGTTAAAAAGTTGGTGTGGTTTGTGAAATAACAAATTTACTCTTATTTGATGTTGTTTAGATTTATTAATTTAAAATATAGTAAAAGTTGAATTCTCAAAATGAATGAAGTAATAGTTAGAGTGTTGAACCTTGTTTTGATGAAAACAACTTTACATTTAAAGAAGATAAAATTAAAACAAATACTTTAATAATTAATTAAAGATAAATGTAATTTTATTTTTAATTAATTAAATAAAGTATAAAGATGAAAACATTCAACAAGTACATTGGAAGGATAATAAAAAAAGAATAAAAAGTTTGGAGCAATAAGATAAATGTTGCTTCAAAAGGACGAAGACTTGATAAATTCAGTTACATATCTTCAAAGGCCTAAAAGCTGTATAACAACTACATTCAGAGACCTGAAGAAGTCAACTACAAATATTCAGAGTCCCGAACACTGTATAATAGCTACATTCAGGGACTTGAAAAAGTCAACTACAAATATGCAGAGTCATGAACACTGTATAACGATTATATTCAAATACCTGAAGAAGTTCAATTCAAATCTTCAGAGACCTAAAGAAAGTTCGTCACAAGTCTTCAAATAGCTAAACACTGTGCAACGACTAGTGTCAAAGACCTGAAGAAAATCATAATTAAAACTTCAAAGGGTTGTAATGCACTATAACGGCTAGTTTCAGAGACATGAACAGAATTGGATTGTCTTTCCCAAACCACCTCCCCAATGCCTATAAATAGAAGACAATTGGAAGCATTTCAACTTGGGAAGACAATTTACAAAGTTAACATTACATTCAAGGCAATCAAACCATTCAAAACATTCTTGAGTAGTCTTTCTAACAAAATTCAAAAAGAGCAATTCAAAGAAATCTAGTCTTCATCAAAGCAATTAACATTCTTTCAAATATAATATTTTGAGTAAATTGTAAATTCATACTAAGAGATATTAGTGTGAAGGGGGGAGCTTTGGTTTTAGAGTTTTATAAACAAAGTTTGTAAAAAGTTTGGTTGTTGATCTTTGAAAAACAACTATTGCAAACAGTTTCCAGACAGAAGAAGGATCCTTGTCTTAATCCCAGATAGAAGTAGGATTAATCGCCCCGATCTTAGACAAAAGAAAGATCACTTAGTTCCATTCCTACCGTTAAAAGGAATTATAGTGGAAAATTTCAAGTGGTTCACTTGGGGACAGAAATAGGACAATTGGTCTGAACCTGTATAAATCTATGTGTCACAAATTTCTCTATCCCTACTCTTTTTAATTACTACCTTTTATATTTTTGCATTTATATTTCGTAGTAATAGCTTTCCTAGAAATTTTATTTTAGTTATTGATAACTCGTTTTCATATAGACATTTTTAGGATTATTTTACCATGTGTTTTCATTAATTTATGCATTTTTAGTATTAATTTTAGTGCTTTATTATTTAATTGTTATATTTTATTGATTTGCCCTTGTTTAGTTTTATTTCTCTCTTTTAGGTGTTAAATAGGAGATTTTGCTTCAAAAAGGAATTCTAAGTGGATAAGGATTGATGTAGGCAGAATTTCAACTGGATTTTCAAGATAGTTGATTTGGCTTCAAAGTTGTTCCACAAAGTTGTGCGCCTATCTGTCATCTTTCCAACGCATCTTGAATCTCACCAATCAAAGTTGAAACGAAGAAGATATATTGGATTTAGTGCAACTGGTTATAAACCTATGGGTCAAAGTTTCAATGACATTTTCTTTTCCAAACTTAAGCTTTCCTATTGGAATTAAAGTCCTAAACAAGAGGATGACTCCTAAACACTTTTTCCAGTAGTAATTTATAATTGGGAAGAGTTTTAATTAGGTTAATTAGTTAGGGACTCCTTTCTAATTAGATCTTCCTAGTTAGTTGTACTCCTTTTTCGTTTAAATGAGTGTTTCTCCTATATAAGGAGCTTTTGCTTTTCAATTTGGAGAGACCGAACTTAGTTCTTTTTATACGTTCTTGAGAGAATTTCCTATGGTTTAGTGAAGATGACAAGGGGAAGAGATTCAACGAAGACGTCTACACTAACTTTGGATTTTCTCTCTCCTTCATGTTTTTATTCTTTGTTTCTTACTTGTGTGTTTTAGATACTATGAGTAGTTAAACTTTCTTTATCTAAGATATCGATGTAGTACAACTTTATTGGTTTATGAAAATATTATGGTTTTATTACTTTATTTGTGCAAATTTTATTACCTTACTAAATGCTTGCTTTTGCTTGGCCACTAATTATATGGTTATAGATTGAAATAGTATAGAGTACTGGGAGAAAATACTATTGAAATTGGACTTAAGATAATAGAATCATAAGCTTAGATTTGAGTGGGAGTAATATAATTTGAACTTGTGTAGAGTTTTTCGGAAGATTCGTGCATAGTGAGTTAATTATATGTTATTAATCACTATTAAGAGATAAGGTTCGTGACATATTTTTTAGCATTGATAATATATTTTGGGAGAGAGTATTATTACCATAAAATCATTCTCCGTTGCATGAGTAATTAAATTGTTTGAATATACAATATATTGATTAGGCTAAGAGTTGTATGAAATCAATATCCTGGATGTTTTCTCTTATTGAATTTTCTTTACTTATTTTTATTGCTTTTATTATCTTTAGATTTGATTCTTAGTTTAATATAAATCAAATTATTATTCGTTGTTTGTTTAGTTTATAGTTTTTGTGAATTAGTTGGTGATTAGTAAGTAATCCTCGTGGAAACGATCTTTACTTACACTTTATTACTTGGTACTATTCTGTGCACTTGCAAATTTCCACATCAGTTATTCAAAAACAATTATTTAAGTTTTATATTATTTTATTCAGCTTTTCAAAGTAAAACTTACTTTTGGGCAAAATTATTTTTTATTCTAAAGATTTCCACAAAAGATTTTTTATTCAAGTAATTACAGTATCCACCCCCATTTAGTGTACCTCAAAGCCTATTTGGAACTAACAATTGGTATCAGAGCTTGACTCTTACCCAAAATGATTAACATATACCAAGTATGGCTAGTAATTCTGGGAACCAAAATATTTTTATGGCTGAAGGACATTCTATTCATAAGCCATCTCTGTTTTATAGAGATAATTATAATTTCTGAAAAAATAGAATAAAAATATTTTTACAGTCAACTAATATTCAGATTTGGAAAATTATCAAGGATGGACCTATTGTCTCTTCTAAAATAGTTGATGGTAGAAATATTCCAAATGAAGAAAGTGAATATGATGTTGGTGACTAGAATAAATTAACATTAAATTCCAAAGTTATTAATTTGCTACAATGCTCCTTAAATATTAATGAATATAATCGTGTTTCAGGATGCACAACAGCTAAGGAAATCTGGGATAAGCTTGAAGTAACTCATGAAGGAACCAAGCAAGTAAATGATGGAAAAATTAATATTTATATTACTGAATATGAGTTATTCAAGGTGGATCTCAACGAATCAATTTTAGAAATCAATATAAGATTCACAATAATTGTGAATAAATTAAAGAATTGCTAAACATTATACTGATGAAAAGCTAATAAGAAAACTCATCAAAACAATGCCAACCTCATGGGATTCTAAGCTCATTGTAATAGAGGAAGCAAAAGATTTATCTTCATATTCCTACAATGAATTTATAGGTTCAATACTGACCTATGAAATGAAGATCAAATCCACCACAAATCATGAGCAATCAGATTAGAAGAAATCCATCAAATTTAAAGCTGCAAGTCCAACAGTGATGCACCTGAAAGTGAATCAGAAAGTGATGAAGAGCTAGATGAAGAAGAAGTACTTCTTGTCAGAAAGTTTCAAAAATTCTTGAAGAAAAGAACAAAGACAAAAATATGCTAAAGGAAAATTTCAACAGCAACAGCTTCACAAAGACTAAGCAAGAATCGTCAAAAGTCACTTACTTCAACTGCAAGAAGCTAGGACATGACAAAATTAACTGTCCAAAGTCCAAATCAAAAATCAATAATAAAGATAACAAAGCTTTGTTAGCTACATGGAGGGACAGTGATCTGATGATGAAGATACTGAAAACAATGCTCAAATTTGCTTTATGGTAGATAATCTATAAGAGTCTTCATCAAAAGAAAAAAGAAGTAGAAGATGAGGTAATACTAACATCCTTATCTCATAAAGAAATCATTCAAGCATATTTTGAATTACATATTACTATGCAACAAACTATCAAAAGTTATGAATGCAAAAATTTGAAGTTGAGAAAGAAAAACTTGAACTTCAGAATAAAGTAAAGTTTCTTGAAAATATTAATCTTACATTAGTAAGCAAAGTATCATGTCTTGAAGACAAGTGTGAGAAATTAAATATCACATTCAATAAATTCACACTTGGTGAAAATATGCTCAGCATGATGTTGGATATCCAAAGAAATCCAAATGACAGAACAGAAACTAGTTTCAATCAAATACTTATATGATAACTATCTATAGACCTTAAAAGCCAATTTCTTTTTGCAACTCGTCATCCTCTACGAAAATGCAAAATCCCCCATCTATAAAATTCATTCATCCATTTGAACCAAAAAGAAATCAGATGGTTAGTCATATACAACCGTCTGAACAACCAAGAAGTGTTCAGAGACATGTCTTAAAAACAAGCTAGAAGCTTCGGCTCTCTAAACAGAAAAATAGAAAGAAAAATGTTCAGCCTTTTGTACCACAAAATCCATACTACACAAAGGCTTTCAAACCCATATGCTATCATAAATTTTATCCCAACCAAAGACATGGTTACAAATCAAAATATTTCCATAAAAAAACTAACCATGTTCACAAGAACCTTACCAAACCATATTATCCACCTAAATCATCTTTCAAGAAGAAAAGTATTACATACTTTTGTTGCAAACACAAAGGACATGTAATTTAAGAATGTATTTTCCGAAGAGGTTTATATGGAGGAGAAGTAATATGGATCCCAAAGAAAAACAACGCTAACAAAGGATCCAATAAAATTTGGGTACCTAAAACTGTTTAATTTGTCTTGCAGGTATGCATAAAGAACACCCTTGGAAAACAAAGCTGGTATATTGATGATAGTGGATGTTCAAGGCATATGACTAGTGATAGTACCTACTTCACCATTCTAAGACAAGTTAAGGGAGATATTGTAAAGTTTGGTGACAAAAAGGAAGGACAGATTATTCGCAGAGGAAAGATTAGAAATAATCCTTGCATTGATGAAGTATTACTAGTCAACGGATTAAAATTCAATCTTTTAGTGTTAATCAGCTATGTGACAAGGATCAAAAAGTAATTTTCGACTTAAAGAAGTGTGAAATTAGCGAAGCAGAAAGTGGTCAGATATTACTTACTATTCCAAGAATTGGAAACATTTTTCTATTAAATTCAAATCGTCTAGCACATAATCAATGCTTAATTTCATAAGAAGAAGAGAATTGGTTATAGCATCTATGAGCACGGGTTTTCCCGACCTCTATGATGAGAGTTCATGTGTTACCTATGGAGCAGACGGACTTGAATCGGGCTTGAAAGCAACCGAAATATTGCCCGGAGTATCTCAAACGTTTTGAAAACTGAACTATCCACGATCCGAAACCCCCGAAAAGGTCTCTCGAATGATTTATAGGGTTTAGAGCGTACGTCCGATTTTTGAAATTTTGCCCCGGCTCTAGTGCACACTAGAGCCAGATGGCTATAGTGGGTAAACCAAGTTGCTCTGCAAAGCAGAGGAACTTGGCTTGACAGAAAGAGATTTTGGGCGCAAAATCAGAAAGTCAGTGGCTATTTAATGAAGTGAAATGATATGTGAGAGGAGATATAGAAGAAAAGGGAAAATCATATCAGAGAGAGGATTTTGAATCTTAAGGCAGAGAAAACATAAAAGAAAGAAAAGAAAGCAGAGAAAAAGGGAAGGAGAAACCGAATATCATAAGCAAAGAAGGTGAATCAAACACACCAAAGTTAAAGCCCTAAATCAATCTTACGACATTACAGGCAACTTCTACATCTTTTTCTCATCGATTTGGGGACCATTTTAGGTTGATTTCGGGTTGTTTTGGATTGTTGCGGTTTTCGGCCGGTTGAGCTTCTAGCACTAATTCCAAGCTTTCAATCTGTTCCTGCGTATCCAGTACACTGGAACAACATTAAGGTAAACTCTGAGAGGCCTTAAACCTATTTGCATTGCCTTCTTTGTGTGTTTTTCTCTGTTTTGCATTTTCTGGAAAACGGCTTTAACCCATCATAGGCGTACGACTGTGTTCTTCATGAACACAGCTGCACGGCTATGTTCAGCATGAACAGAGCCGACGGCTCTGGTACTCAGACCCGCACGCCTCTATCCTTTAGGGACAGACTTTCAATTTGTCCCGATTGGCCGAAAACAGTCCGTTTTCCATTTTATGCATTATGTTGTATTTTTTTTCAGCCCAAAAATATTTGTACATTATTTTAACCTCCGTTTTCGGATTTCTGTGTGTACGAATATTAGTTTTTTGGTTTTTCCCAGGTTTTATTTTTCAATTTCGAGGCTGTTTGATCCGATTTAGATCCATAGTCTAGCATTAACGGACCCCCGAACTCTATAAAATCTTCGGGAAACACTGAAAACGAACAAAATAATGATTTTTCGAAAAACGAGAAAACCGATTTCGGGTCCGGGTATTACAGCCGTCCAGCATGGGTTAAAGCCACCCGGCTCTATTTTTCAGCCGCGCAGTTGTAATTCCTGGAAAAGACAGAATCGCGGAACGACCCGTACGGACATCATTGCACGATGCTGTTTTCGGATTCAGTTTGTTTTTGGTGTCTTTACTGCTTTTTAAACCCTAGATGTTTGTAAAAATAAGGAAAACCCACACGAACGGAACCCCGAGTTCTGGGATAACAGACCCACAAAAATGGAAATTTGCATATAGTCGAGCCAATTGTTTTCCAGCATAAAAATTTACAGGGCGTTTCAAAACCGTTTTTCAGGTCTAACCGGTCCGACCGATCGGGTCGACCTGGTTACCCCCTGAATGCATGCCTCCGCTCCTAAAAATCCTAATTCTGTCCTGCTGTGAGGCCTATCTGTGTTCATAATATAAACTATGCTAGCCATCTGTTTCGCAGCATTTATTTTCATTTCTACTATTTTTCATGTAATTAATTGATTAATTCGTGTATTTTAGGCATTTGTAAATTTTTAGATTTTCGTGTACTCTAGGTGCTTGTAATGTGAGGACGAGAGTTTTTTTTTTCTTTTTATTCGATTTGGTTGTATAAACGGCCTTTATTACTTCTGTATATTTTGGATATATGATTTACTTTTTTACAATTTATTTCTGTCATTTGCTTGAGTACGGGCTAATAAAATAAATGAAATTGGGTAGGGAAAAGATAATAACTTGAATAAATATGGTAATATAAATGATAAACTAAATACAAGCTCGAGGTTAAGTAGGTAAGTTGCCCGAACCCTGAATCTCTGGATTATGTACAGTAGTCTGCACTCGGTAAGGAGCTGTACCGGGATTTCCCAGATGAGCTGATCCGGGTGGCGACTCTGTCACTGATCTCGAAATTTAGGTTTCAAGGTCTTTAAGTAATAAAACGAAAAAAACGTTTTCTACAACACAAGTTTTAAAACAAATAAACGATTTTTCTAAACCAAGATAAACAAGACCAGTTTTCCAAAAACAACACTCAAACCACACAATTTCCTAAAACCACTTTTCCCTGGTTCGCTTCGCCGCGTTCCGTCCATTTCGGGTTTTCCGCTCACAGTGGCGACTCCGCTGGGGATGTATTAGTTTCTTAAAAATGTTTTTTCTTAAAAACTTAAGAAACTTAGGCAACTATTGAAATATAACCTCACTTGTATTCATTTATTGATTTATAAATATCATATTTATTCATGCCTTTGAATAGCATGACATTTTCTTCTTCTCAACCCCTCTGTAACATGGCTAAGAAAGTATTAAGGCAAGGCTACTTCTGGCTTACGCTATAAGCAGACTATATTGAAGAGGTGAAAAATGTTTTGGGATTACGCTGGGCCCAAAAACGTTTTGGGATGTATCTCGGCTGAGGTAGAGGAACACTCAGGAGATTCAGCTTCTCCAGTAGCCAAATCTGTAGAAGAGACGACCAATAAGTGGAATGCAACATTAATCAAAATATCAAACATGAGTTGGGAACAAACCTGAAGCAGAAAGGAACACCCATAGGTCTCGACCGGGTGACCAGAGTGGACGAAATCCAGATAAATTAGGGTCTCAGCCAAAATGACCCCCATAGGTGAAGCACCGTCGGCCATCTGGGCCACCACCGGGATTAACCGGAAGTCACAGGTCCTGTCTCTTGACTCGTACAGATAAAAGGCCATCAACAACAGAATCATCAGAAAAGCCCAACCAGGGGCAGTGGTGTCTAGGACAGAACACACGCCAATGACAGTGGACAGGTAAAGTCTCCTAGGAGTAGTCTTACCAGGAAGCAAACGGTCTAAATGTGCCATATCCAGCAACCTCCGAAGTGTCTGTAGGCTATCCGAATCGGGTTCAGGAACAGCTAACCTGACTCCATGTGGACAGGGAACGAAGAGGATGGCCCCGAATTCCTCCACTATAGGGCACAACTCTTTCCCGAAAAATCAGAAGACATGATCCATCGGATCCCAGAACCTCGCTGTAGCCACCAGAAAGGTTCGGTTTAGGGGCAGATTCATATAAAACTGCATGAAATGTAGACTATAGGGCACCAATAAGGCCCAGTTGGAAAAGCAGGATGTTATCCAATAATCCCTTAGGCGATCACGAAGTTGATCCATTCGAAAAGGGCACAGAAAGAAGAACCGAATGACTATTCCCTACGGCATAAAAAACAGACGAAATGCCATCAGAAAAGCAAGTCCAACAGGGAAAAAGTAACAGATCAACAAAAAGGGGAGGAAATTCCATAAAACGTTAGCAAAAACAGCACACTAGTCAACAGTCACATAAAAAATATACATAATAACATCCAATCCAAGTCCACAGACGGGCTGCATCAACATAAAACTACAAAAGCTATAGAAAAAGGTCTATGACTGTCCCTCATTAGTCGAATCATCATCCTCCTCACCCTAGGCTCCGACGCCATTGCTGAAGACGCACCGGCAGGCCTCCCAGTTGTCCAACTGAGTGCGGAGAGTCCCCGTTCATGAATGTGAGGTCCGTAATGGTCCTCTGCATCTCCTCCATCTCTGCCCTCATACGGGCCTCCTCACGCCGATGAACGGCAACTGCAGCCTGCATCAGAATCAAACAGCATAGACATCATGTCATACATACACATACATCTGAAACATACACACACGCATATATACATATTGACGTAGGTACTTACAGTCATCACCTTGTTATCCTGAAGCGAGAGATATCTAAGAGCAGATGTCGCCTGGCACAGAGCCATCCCCTGTGTCACCGAAATCTACACAAAGAACAGTGCACAGGTTAGACCAGTGGGAACAGGAATGGTCAAAAGTAAGCAGGGGCAAGGATACTCACATGCGTCGCATCAGAAGGAATAGCAGCAGGAGGGGGTTACGCCTCAATGTGCAGATCAACTCCATAAAGTTCCCCTGCCTCATTATGCAGCATTACCCAAGGCTCCACCAGGTTCTCCAGTCGGCCTAGAATAAAGCCAGCAGGGGGAACGGGCTTAGTGTACCCCACCTCGACGTTAGCACCAAGCATGCCCGTGTGAGCAGAGGAACCTCCATCTCCTCGGCTGCCAATGGTCCTAGACCCACAGCCACTAGAACGTCTACCCGACGATATGCGAGAATGTTTACCCCTCTCAGATGGCTTAAAAAAAAAGCAGGCCAGCATATAGCAGAATAGTCCAAATAAGCAAAGGATGAAAGCAGAACAAAGGCATACCCTAGTTGTCACATCCTTTGGCAGTGCAGTCCCGATAAGAGGAAGAAGCTATGTGCTGATGAACTGGGGGTAGTTGCCGTCATCCCCCATAATTGTATACCAGGACCCGAACAAATCTGGGTGGTCCTCCTTCGGCAGCAGGTGCGGCCAAAACAGTCCGACTGGAGGTGCAGGCGGGATCCTACGCTTCTGGGGGCCGACACGCCAATCGGTGACCCTCTCCCCAAGGTACCACTCGAAGCTGATCGGGCTCTCTATCACGAACCATCTGGGCATCAGCCTCCGAGCATCCATCAGCTCAGGGGACCACACAACATTCCCCCATGGCTCTTTAATCACCTGGAAATAGACGGCAGTTAAAAAAAAAAAAGAGGAGTACCTGCTTAAAACTCATACTCACCAAGAGCTGGCGGCAGATCTAATGGTCAGTGTCCATCTCACTCCAACCAAAGCCCAACCACCGCCGCAGCCGGGGAAATCAGGAAGCACAGCATTGGCCAGTATGGCCAATTTTGGTTGAGAGACAAAGGCGTACTCATACGCCCAGATCCGCACAATGAAAAATATGTTAAAAAAAAGAGGTAACTCACGTGAAGAACTATCCACGCACCCTTCACCTCTTGGTGCCTCCCGTGGGCGCAGATGTCGAGGCCGTAATACAGCTAAGCCAGCCCGGCTCATCCCCAGTTCAGACTCCCTATGTCCTCTAGCTGTATCAATGAGGGGAGCACTGCAAAGTTCAGGTCGCTCTGACCTGTGAGGAATAGAAGAGTACTCAAGGCGTATAGCAGAAACCCCTGAGCATAACGTCTCACATCCCTAGGTGAGAACGCGGAACCCTCAGGTAGGTTGCTCTGCCTACTCAACCAATAATCTTGCAGTATGCTCCCCTGGACCTGCTTACCTAGAGGAGTCAGGCCAATCAGCATAGCGATTCGATCTGGACTGAAGTCCCCTTGCTCTAGAGTCTGATTGGACTCTACGGTGCACCCGTCGAAAGAGAGCCCAGTGATAGCCATAAAGTCCTCGGGTGTGATGGTGAATTCCCCGATCGAGAAGTGAAAAGTATGAGTGGGATCCATCCACCGCTCCAGGAGCGCCATCAGTAGACCCCTACTCGTCTGGGGCGCAGTCTCACACATAGAACAAACAAACCGGTCCAGCTCGGTCGAGTCAACCAGCTCCCACACCTCATCAGGAAGTTTCCCATACCAAACCAGCTCGTCAGATATGGAGCTAGTCCCCCAGTTATGGGGCCGCATCTGCAAAACAATAAACAGGGAGTTTTATGAGTTATTTATATTATGCATTACATGAATAAATCAATTGGAAGCATTTAAAATAAAATAAAAAACTCAGAAATCTGGTTTTGGTCGAACTAGAGCCGTCCAACCCTAACCAGAGCCGTCCGGCTCTGTTCTGGGAAGAATAGAGTTGCCCCGCTCTATTCTTCACTAGAGCCACCAGGCGAGGAACAGAGCGGCCGGCTCTGTTCGAGAAACCGACGGCTTTGGTTTCCAAACCTAAGTTTTGCGATTTTTTACCCTAAAATCGATTCTAATCAACTCTAAATCATCAATTAAGATTTCTAGGGGCAAAATCTACTCTAAACATACATCAATTTCATGTAATTTTGTCGAATTTCATCTATTTTGCAGAAATTCAAAAAATGGAGAAAAAGAAGAATTTAGGAAAAACTAATCGGATTCTGAATAATGTGTGTAGACGGTTTCAGAGTCACGGATACAGGATCATTTCTCCAAACCCCACAGTACAGAACCGTCTCCCATAATCTATACACCTCCACTGTAGATTCAGTGGGCAGAAAGAATTCCCCTTCGGGTAAAGCGTATCTCACGTGAGGAGAGGATTGGGCGGGGGTATTTGGGAGTAAAGCTTTTCGCATTTTCCTCATTTTGACCGAAAGATTGTGAAGAAGTTTTTCAGAGAATAAACAAGAGAAGAAAAAGAAATAGAGTTACAGAGGAAAATATGAAAGAAAGGGACACGCCGCCCTTTTATTTCTTTCCCCCTCTACCCGCTAGAGTCGGGCGGCTCTATGCTTAAGCCACCGGCTCTGATTCTCCAGGTATCGTATTTTTCTCGATTTTTCACGATTTCTGTTTATTCCAATTTAATCCCGTGAAGGGTATTTCTCGTTTTTGCAGATATCCAGGGGCAAAAACGTCCAAGCCGTATTTATTCTTTATCGAAGAGGTAAAAATTTTTGTTTCCAAAATTGTCGATCAAGGAATAAATATGCGCTTTCGACTCAACTTCAACGGTCCACTCCACCATACGGAGGAAAAAAGAGAAATTTTATTTGGTTGCTCCACCACACGGAAAGAACAGTCTTATTCGGTGCTCCACCACATGGAGAAGAATTAAAATTTTATCGAGCACACTCCACCACAGCGAGTCGATATCACGGGCACACTCCACCACAGTGAGTAGATATCACGAGCACACTTCACCACAGCGAGTCGATATCACGGGCACACTCTACCACAGCGAGTCGATATCACGGGCACACTCTACCACAGCGAGTCGGTTCAAAACTGAACAAGAACCCCTAACGAGGGGTATCAGGTGCGTTTTCTTATCCTTTCTTACCGGGCTCCCAATTGCGAGACCAAACTCGTTTTAGGTTTCATAGCCGACCATGAGCCGACTTTGGTCCTGCGAGGGGTAGTCTGTGAGCACGGGTTTTTCCGACCTCTATGATGAGAGTTTATGTGTTACCTATGGAGCAGACGGACTTGAATCGAGCTTAAAAGCAACCGGAATATTGCCCGGAGTATCTTAAACATTTTGAAAACTGAACTATCCGTGATCCGAAATCCCCGAAAAGGTCTCCCGAATGATTTCTAGGGTTTAGAGCACGCGTCCAATTTTCAAAATTTTGCCTTGGCTCTCGCTAGAACTGGGTGGCTCTAGTGCACACTAGAGCCAGATGGCTTTAGTGGGTAAACCAAGTTGCTCTGCAAAGCAGAGCAACTTGGCTTGATAGAAAGAGATTTCGGGCACAAAATCAGAAAGTCAAACGGCCATTTAATGAAGTGAAATGATATGTGAGAGGAGATATAAAAGAAAAGGGAAAATCATATCAGAGAGAGGATTTTGAATCTTAAGGCAGAGAAAACATATTTCCAAGAAAAGAGAGAAAAGAAAGCAGAGAAAAAGGGAAGGAGAAACCAAATATCATAAGCAAAGAAGGTGAATCAAAAACACCAAAGTTAAAGCCCTAAATCAATCTTAAGACATTACAGGCAAGTTCTACATCTTTTGCTCATCGATTCAGGACCATTTCGGGTTGTTTGGGATTGTTGTGGTTTTCGGTCGGTTGAGCTTCCAGCACCAATTCTAAGCTTTCAATCCGTTCCTGCGTATCCAGTACACTGGAACAACATCAAGGTAAACTCTGAGAGGCCTTAAACCTGTTTGCATTACCTTCTTTGTGTGTTTTTCTCTGTTTTGCATTTTTCGGAAAACGGCTTTAACCCATCATAGCCGTACGGCTGTGTTCTTCATGAACACAGCAGCACGGCTACGTTCAGCATGAACAGAGCTGAGCGGCTCTGGTACTCAGAGCCGCACGGCTCTGTCCTTTAGGGACAGACTCCCGATTTGTCCCGATCGGCTGAAAACAGTCCATTTTCCATTTTATGCATTCTGTTGTGATTTTTTTTAGCCAAAAAATATTCGTACATTATTTTAGCCTTGGTTTTTGGATCTCTGTGCGTACGGATATTAGTTTTTTGGTTTTTCCTGGGTTTTATTTTTTGATTTCGGGGTTGTTCGATCCGATTCGGATGCGTAGTCCAGCATCAGCGGACCCCCGAACTCTATAAACTCTTCGGGGAAATACTGAAATCGAACAAAATAATAAATTTTCGAAAAACAATTTTGGGTCCGGGTATTACAGTCGTTCGACATGGGTTAAACCGCCCGGCTCTAACCAGAGCCGCCCAGCTCTATTTTTCAACCGCGCGGCTGTAATTCTCGGAAAAGACAGAATCAAGGAACGAGCCGTATGGACGTTGTTGCGCGATGCTGTTTTCGGATTTAGTCTGTTTTTGGTATGTTTACTGCTTTTTAGACCGTAGATGTTTGTAAAGTTAGGAAAACCCACACGAACGGAACCCTGAGTTCCGGGATAACAGATCCACAAAAATGAAATTTGCATATAGTCGAGCCAATTATATTCCAAAAATTTGTTTTCCAGCACAAAAATTTACAGGGCATTTCAAAACCGTTTTCCAGGTCTAACCGGTCCGACCGATCGGGTCGACCCAGTTATCCCCTAAATGCATGCTCCCGCTCCTAAAAATCTTAATTTTGTCCTACTGTGAGTCCCATCTGTATTCGTAATATAAACTGTGCTAACCATCTGTTTTGCAGCATTTATTTTCATTTCTACTATTTTTCATGTAATTAATAGATTAAGTCGTGTATTTTAGGCGTTTGTAAATTTTTAGATTTTCATGTACTTTAGGCGCTTGTAATGTGAGGACGAGAGGTTTTTTTTCTTTTTATTCGATTTGGTTGTATAAGAGGCCTTTATTATTTCTGTATATTTTGGATGTATGATTTACTTTTCTACAAATTATTTCTGTCGTTTGCTTGAGCACGGGCTAATAAAATAAACGAAATTGGGTAGGAAAAAGATAATAACTTGAATAAATACGGTAATATAAATTATAAATTGAATACAAGTTCGAGGTTAAGTAGGTAAGTTGCCCGAATCGTGAATTTCTGGATTAAGTACAGTAGTCTGCGCTCGGTAGGGAGCTATACCGGAATTTCCCGGATGAGCTGATCCGGGTGGCGACTCTATCACTGATCTCGAAATTTAGGTTTCGAGGTTTTTAAGTAATAAAACGAAAAAAACGTTTTTTATAAAATAAGTTTCAAAACAAATAAATGATTTTTCTAAACCAAGATAAACAAGACCAGTTTTCCAAAAACAACACTCAAACCACACAATTTCCTAAAACAACCTTTCCTCGGTTTGCTTTGCCGCGTTCTGTCCATTTCGGGTCGTCCGCTCACAGCATCGTAGATTAGGACATACTAGTATGTATTTGATTTCAAAACTTTCCAAAAGAGATTTAGTAAAAGATTTACCAAAAATCAATTTTAACAAAACCCATGTTTGTGATGAATGTCAAAGAGGTAAGCAAATAAGAAGTTCTTTTAAGACTAAAGATGATATTTCTACCTCTAGACATTAGAATTATTGCATTTAGACTTACTTGGCCCTGTAGAGCTAAGTAGTCTAGGAGGCATGAAATATGCATTTGTCATCGTAGATGACTACACTAGGTATACATGGACATTATTTTTGAGTCAAAAATATGAAGCCTTTGAAAATTTTTCAAACCTCTATAAAAGGCTTCAGAATTTGAAAAGCACTTCTATTAATTCTATTAGAAGTAATCATGGAAATGAATTTGAAAACCATCTTTTTGAAAAGTTTTGTAATAAGCATGGTATTTCCCATAATTTTTCAATGGACTCCTCAACAAAATGGTGTTGTACAAAGGAAAAATAGAACTTTCGAAGAGATGACTAGTACCATGCTAAATGAAAATAATTTACCAAAATATTTTTGGGTACAAGCTATGAATACAACTTGGTATATTCTAAATAAAGCTTTAATAAGACTCGTTTTGAAGAAAACACCATATGAGTTGTGGAACAATAAAAAAAATAGTAGTTATTTTCAGTCATTTGGTTGCAAATGTTTTATTTTTAACAACAAGAATATCTTGGTAAATTCGATTATAAATCCATGAAAGAATTTTTCTAGGATATGCATTACATAGCAAAGCATATAGAGTTTTCAATAAGAGAACTCTTACCATAGATGAGTCAATTCATATGATATTTGAAGAAGCTAACTCTCTCCCAGACAACAATAAGTCTGAGGAAATTCTTGAGATACTTATCCATAAGGTGAAAATACTACTGACAATAATCTGCAGAAAAGTGAAAACATCAATGGTCAAGAAAAACATAATTTGCAACAATTACAAACATAATAAAATCAGTATCACGATCTTCCTAAAAAATTCCAATATCATAAGTATCATCTAAAAGATGATATTATTGATAATCCCTCTGAAAGGGTAATGACAAGAAATCAGCTAAAGGAATACTTTGATCACACTACACTCATTTTGGAGATGGAACCAAAGATTTCAAGGAAGCAGAAAATGAAGAAAGCTGGATAAATGTAATGTAAGAAGAACTTGATCAGTTTAAACGAAATAATGTATAAGAACTTGTTCCTAAACCCAAGTATCAAACTGTGATAGGAATAAAGTGGTGGTATTCAGGAATAAGCTTGATGAATCTGGTAAAGTTCTTTGAAACAAAGCTAGATTAGTTGCATAAGGGTATAACCAACAAGAAGACATTAATTGTGATGAGACATTCACTCTAATTACAAGACTAGAAGCCATAAGAATGCTATGTGCATTTATATGCTATAAAGATTTCAAGCTTTATCAAATGGATGTAAAAAGTGCATTCTTAAATGGATACATCAATAAAGAGGTATATGTAAAACAACTTCTTGGATTTAAAGACTGTCATTATCCAGAGCATTTGTCCAAGCTAACCAAAGCTCTGTATAGTCTAAAACAAGCTCCAAGAGCTTGATATGAAAAGTTAAGCTCATTTTTGCTCATAAAAGATTTTGTTGGAAATTTGACAAATATTGGATTATGTATTAGTGACTATTTGTCAACTTTGGGCCAAATTATCTTATGGAAAGGAAGCGTATTAAATCAAATGATTAGTGTCATTGTATAGTACGTAACGTGAGCTTTCCAACGGTATATAATTTACCCAAAACGGACAAGTAGTGAATGAGAAATTGTTGCTCAAATTTAGCCTAATGAAATGGAATATTTGGAGAAAATTGGCTTATGTTAACTTATCCTACATGGGAAAAATGTAAAGTGGAAAAGGTGTTTATATTGAAACACACTTTTGTAAGGTGTTAACTTGTATAAGCCAAAAGACTCTCTCTTGCACGCGCAGGGGGGTGCAAATCCTAGCCCCGAGCCTTCAAAGGCCCAATGCGCACCCGCACGACGTGGGCGTCGTGAATGTTGGACCGAATTGGGCCACTACGGGCTTGCCTAATTTTGCTCCGATCCTATTAATTTTCTCCAGAAATTTTTTTTAGCTCTTCAAATTTCTGTCAGTTTTATTTTTAAATGAAAAATAAAACTATAGAATAAATTCTCTTAATAAGAGAATTAATCCAATTAAATATCATTAACCCAATTAAATGTCATTAATCCAATTAATTCCCTCAATTAGCCTATTTCTTCTTGCTCTCCATCAGTTGTAGAAACATTAGAATTTTGAAATTTCCTTCCTCTTGCTCTGTAATTCTGATTCTTTCATGATAGGTTTTCCAATTTTGTTCTTTCCGGTGATAGTTTGTCTTACATAGATGAGTTCGCTTTTGAGAGCTGTTGTATCCTGGGAGATAAATCACCAATTACGGGCAGATAATTGTCTTAAGAAGATTGCAATTTTAGGCCTCGACTCTACTGCTTATTTGGTTGTTAAGGTTGAAAAGTATTTTGGTCTTATTTCTGTTCTTAAATTTATTTCATTTCCAGTTCTTATAATTTGCAATTTACTTATATAAACTGTATTTATGTTTACTATTTCTAACATTCTTAAGACAATTATACGTAGTACTTGGTTAAGTTTTGTAAGATTACCTTGACATTCTGGATATTTTATACCTAGACATTTGGAGAAATTCTTTGGACTTGTTATTGGATTCTGTTGGACTATTCGAACATTTGTTGTTCTATATTAATAGTTCTTATTTTGTGATTTATTTTCTGTATTTGATTTGTTGATTTTAGAATTTCACAAACTTTGTTTGTTTGAAATTTCAGATTGAAAAATGGCTGATATTGTCCCACCTATTGGAGGCAATGGTTCTGAAACTGGCCAAGGCTAGAATAACCAACATGGACAAAATGCTCCTAGTGATTCTGGGCTTATTATGCCTAACAGTCCTGTAGCTAGTTTGGGTTCATACCAGTAACAGTGCCTGAAAGACCGAAAAAATTCAACGGAATGAATTTTAAGATGTGGCAGCAGAAAATGCTTTTCTACTTGACTAGCATGCAATATCATAGGTTGCTGAAAGAAGATCCTCCTATTGTACCCGAGGGTGTGATGAATGCTTCTTTCAGTTAGCTGTTGATGGTTGGAATCATTTGGATTTCCTTTGCAGAAACCACATTCTGAATGGATTGGCTCCTGATTTGTACGAGGTTTACATTGTTAAACGAACTGCAAAGGAATTGTGGGACTCCTTGGATAGGAAGTACAGAACTGAGGATGGTGCTAAGAAATACTTAATAGGCCAATTCCTTAATTAAAAAATGATTGACTCCAAATCTGTTGTGAGTCAAGTGCAAGAAATCCAGCTTTTGATAAATGAGATGCAAGCTGAAAGGATAGAGACTAGTGAAACCTTCCAAGTGGCTACAATCATTGAGAAATTGCCATATAGTTGGAGTGATTTCAAAAACTATCTCAAGCATAAACGGAAAGAGATGTCAATTGAGGATCTTATTGTCCGACTTCGTATTGAGGAAGACAATAAAAAATCAGAAAGGAAATCGTCTGTTACTGCTAATCAAGCTATGGCTAGAGCCAATGCTGTGGAGGTCAAGAAAGACCCCAAGAAGGGCAAACAGCCTGCTTGATCTAAGTCCAAATTGGGACCTAAAGGGGGCATTTCTAAGAAACCAAAGTTTAATGGGAAATGCTTCGATTGTAATAAAATGGGACACAAGTCCTCTGATTGTAGGCTGCCAAAAAGGGTCAACAAAAATGAGGCAAATGCTGTGGAAGAAATTGCTAAAGATATGTCTGACATCGATTTGTGTGTAGTGATTTCTGAAGTCAACCTGGTTGACTCGAACCCACGGAATGGTGGCTTGATATTGGTGCTACACGCCACATTTACTGTGACAAAGGGTCTTTTGCTGGATTGACTCTTAGAAAGAAAGGAGAGAATCTCTACATGGGCAATTCTGCTAATTCAAAGATCAAGGGACATGGAACTGTCATTCTGAAAATGACTTCTGGGAAAGAAGTAAAGCTGCATAACGTCTTGTATGTTCCTTAAATGAGGAAGAATCTGGTTTCTGAGAGCCTCTTGAGCTCACATGGCTTCAAGATGGTTTTTGAGTCTCAGAAATTTATTTTGTCTAAAGGGGGTATGTATGTGAGCAAGGGATATGAATGTAATGGGATGTTCAAATTTAATTATATCTCTTGTAAATCAAATTCAATTGAAATGGATGAGAATAACGTTTCTTCTGCTTATATTATTGAGTCTTCTAATTTATGGCATAGTATACTTGGACATGTTAATTTTGATACGTTGTGACATTAAATTAACTTGAATCATATCCCCATGTTTCAAATTGATAAAAACCATAAATGTGAAATTTGTGTAGAGACAAAATTGATAAGATCTTCGTTTCATTCTGTTGAAAGAAATCCAGAACCACTTGATGTTATACACACAGATATTTGTGACTTGAAGTTTGCTTAATCAAGGGGAGGAAATAAATATTTTATTACCTTCATAGATGATAGCATAAAATACTGTTATGTGTATTTACTTGAAAGAAAAGATGAGGCTTTAGAGAAATTTGTTCTCTATAAGCAAGAAGTAGAAAACCAACTTAATAAAAAGATTAAGGTGGTAAGAAGTGATCTTGGTGGTGAATATGTTGCACCATTTGGCGAGTTTTGCTCCCAACATGGTATTGTTCATGAAGTAACACCACCGTACTCTCCTTAATCTACCAGTGTAGCTAAACGCAAGAATTGTACCTTAAAAGAAATGATGAACGCGATGCTAACTAGTTCTGGGTTACCACAAAACATAGTGGGGGATGCTATGTTGTCAGCAAATTACCTTTTAAACAAGGTACCCTATAAGAAACAAGACAAAACCCCGTATGAATTATGGAAAGGTAGAAAACCTTCTTATAATTACTTGATAACAAACATTAAGCAAAAAGGCTAAGTGCCCTTCCTCTAGTGATTATTTCTCTTTAAATAAGAAAAAGTGTACCACCTAATTTAGGCAACAGATATCTACAATTATTGTGATTTCCTATTTGCTAACTATTCTAAGGAATATATACAAATACATGGTAAGAGAATAACTTAATTGGAGCCACAAATCTTGCAAATCATTTCTAAATTAGTGTCACAGATTATTGCCATTAATATCCCCCCTCAAATTGATGCTGGATGGTTGTGAAGCATCAATTTGTCAACCAAGAACTGATGACGGTCTCGGGAATGAGCCTTTGTGAACACGTCAGCTGTTTGAAGAGCAGTGCTAATATGAGGAAGTGAAATAACACGACTGTCATCGGCATCATGAATTGAATGACAATCCACTTCAATATGTTTCGTACGTTCATGAAATACTGGATTTGCGACAATTTGGATGGCACTAGTATTATCTGCATGAAGCGGAGTAGGCGTAGCTTGAGAAAAGCCAAGTTCACCCAATAAGCCCTGAAGCCAAACAATCTCTGAACAAGCTGAGGACATAGCACGATATTCAGACTCAGTTGAAGATTTAGATATTCGATCTTGCTTTTTGCTTTTCCATGATATAAGAGAGTCACCAAGGAACATACACCAACCGGTAATGGAACGTCGAGTATCAGAACAACCAGCCCAATCCGCATCACTATATGCAACTAACTGAATGGGAGTGCCCACGGGAAAGAAAAGACCACGATTAGAAGTCCCTTGCAAATAGCGAATAATGCGACGAATAGCAGCTAGATGGATGTGTGTAGGTGTTTGCATAAATTGGCTAACTTGTTGAACAGCAAATGAAATATCTGGTCGAGTAATCGTTAAATAATTTAGGCTTCCCACTAAGCATCGATACAGAAAGGGATCAGAAAGAAAATCACCATTATCCCGTTGATATTTGACATTTACCTCTAAAGGAGTATCAACCAAACGACCATCTTTTAGACCAGCCAATGAAATAAGATCCCGAGTATATTTATGTTGGTGTAAGAAGAGACCAGCAGCAGTGGAATGCACTTCCAGGCCTAAAAAATATTGCAAAGGACCTAAATCCTTCATATGAAAAGACTGATGAAGATGCTCTTGAAGTTGTGAAATCAAAGTAGAGTCGGTACTCGTAATAACAATATCATCCACATAAATCAAGAGTAAGACTTTGCCTTTTGTAGTTTTGCAAAGAAACAAAGAAGAATCATACCGACTCTGGACAAAGGAGAAGCTGATAAGTGTAGATCGAAATTTGTCAAACCAGGCACGTGGTGCCTGTTTCAAGCCATAAAGTGATCGTTTGAGCTTACAAACATCCGCTGATGGTGTAGAAAAGTATCCAGATGGTGGAGTCATATAGATGTCTTCCTTAAGGTCCCCGTGTAAGAAAGCATTCTTAACATCCATTTGTCGCAGTGGCCAACCTTGAGAGGCGGCAATAGCAAGAACAAGCCACACAGTAGTCATCTTTGCGACTGGTGCAAAAGTTTCTTCATAGTCAACTCCATACTCTTGCCGATTACCAAGTGCCACCAAGCTTGCTTTATATCTGTCAAGAGACCCATCAGAGCGAAGCTTGATGGAATATACCTATTTACATCCAATGGGTTTTACACCTGGAAGGCACGGAACAATATCCCAAGTATGATTCTCTTGAAGAGCTTGAAGCTCTTCCTTCATTGCTTTCATCCAGCATGCATGTTTAGCTGCTTGAGAATAACAAGTAGGAACTTCAGTGTTAGCTAAAATGGCAGAGAAACCATACCGATTTGGAGGATGAATGGTATGGAGTGACCTTCGAAGAGTAACTGGAGCAGTTACTGGAGCAAGGTCGGGAAGGATTTGCGGAGATGGAGGCCGTCTTCGCTGATAAACATGATCGCGTTTAAAATGCTCAATGGGTGGTGACATATCATGGCTTTCAAAAGTAGGAAGACGAACACTATCAAAGTTAGAGACATGTTGCTGAAAGAAATACTCATTTTCAAAGAAAATCACATTTCTAGAAATACGCATGCGATTAGCAACAATATCATAGCACAAATATCCTTTATGTGTAGTACTATAACCCAGAAAAGCACATTTGATTGACTGTGCCATAAGTTTGTGGCACTCATGAGAAGGCAGGTGAACAAAACAAACACAACCAAAAGTGTGCAACATGTCATAGTGAGGATGAGTACCAAAGAGACGATGGTAAGGGGAATCAAACTTTAATTGCTGAGAAGGTAAGCGATTGATTAAATACACTGCAGCGGATAAAGCTTCTACCCAAAACTTAGCTGGAATAGAGGACTCCAAGAGTAATGTTTGAACCATATCCAACAAGTAACGGTTCTTGCGTTCAGCCACCCCGTTCTGTTGAGGAGTATAAGGACACGATCTCTGAGATATAACACCTTTCTTTTGCAAGAATGCCTGAAATTCATGTGACATGTATTCCCCTCCATTATCAGACCGCAATATCTTAATACATGTAGAAAATTGCGTCTCAATATAGGCTAAAAAGGTTTGAAAAACAGTGAATACTTCAGCCTTGGTACACAGAAAATATATCCATGTGAAGCGGCTGTAATCATCAATAAATGTTACAAAATACTTATACTGAGCATGTGAGATATCAGGAGTAATACCCCAAACATCGGAATGTATGATCTCAAAACATTTATTAGCACGACTTCCATGTGTAGGAAAAGGTAGAATTTTACTTTTCCCCAACTTACAAGTAGCACAATCAAAATTGAAATGTTGATCTTTGGTACCAAGAAAACCACGATTCATTAGAGTAGACAAAATCACATTGTTTGGATGACCCAAACGTTTATGCCAAATGGTAGCTTTATTTTCAACAAGAATAGAAGCTAAAGACAAAGTTCTAGGAATAGAAAATTGCAACGGAGAAATTCTACCCACTTTAGGCCCTTTCACGATCACCTTCCCCGATACCTGATCCTGCACAAGACAACCATTTTGAGAAAAATGCACCTCACAATTATTATCCACCAGTTGACCAACAGAAATAAGGCTAGTAGACAATCCGGGAGAAACAAATACATGCCGAAAAGAAGGCGTAATATCACCAATGGCTGTAATTGGAAGATTACTGCCGTTGGTAATTTCAATATTTTGTGTGCCAGTATACTTCAGTACATTATGTAATAAATTAGGTGAGCCAGTCATATGATTGGATGCTCCAGAATCAACAATCCAAGGGGAGGTAATAGGCTTACTGTTACCTTGAAGTCCAAGAGCAGAGAATGCTGTGAGAATCATTTGTTGAACCATTTCTGGAGTAAGAGTTGGCTGATTTGGGTTTGCTGTCGTAGAAGCACTATTATTAACTGTAGAAGAAGAAGCAACAGCTTGAAAGGCTTGAGCTTTCCGATTTTCCGGACGTGTAGGACACTCTTTGATAATGTGTCCGTGTTGTTTACAGTAGTTGCAAAATTTCTTACTGCAATTTCGTGCAATATGCCCAAACTCCTTGCAACTATAGCACTGTGATTGCCCTTTTCCTCAATTCTTTCCTTGAGTAGCATAAGCAAGAGTGACCAAATCAGCGGTTTCTTTCGACCCATTTATAACTGCTTGGGTAGCCATCCTTTAAACCTCATGCAACAATTCTCCAACACATATGTCTAATGAAGGAACTGGATTTCTGTTCAACAATCCAGCCCGTGCAGTCTCAAATTCCGGCCGCAATTTCATCAAAAATTGATCTCGCTTACTTTCTTCATGAACCGCTTGAAGACCTTCCAATGTCTCTTGAGAGACCTTAGAATAGATAATATTAGAATTTTCGCTCCATAGATTAATAAATTCAGAATAATATTGCTCAATGGAAAGATTACCTTGACTGAATTGACTGATCTTAAGTTCAAGTTGAAAATGTCGTGCATTATTTTCTTGATGATATATGCGTCTCAAGTAATCCCACATTTGTTTTGCTGTAGTAAAAGAACGCAGATTGTTAACCTTATGTGGTTCAACAGATGCTAAGATCCAAGAAATGATGCAAGCATCTTTGGTTTCCCATTGGAGAAGATCCTTAGCATCTGTAGGTGCCGAAGAACTGCCATCGATGTGATTCTAGAGTGTCTTTCCTTTCAAAAACATTTTAAATTGAAACTCCCAGGCAGTGTAATTTGTGCCTGTAAGTCTAATTGCAAATGTCTCTGAGGATTTGCCGGAAAAATTATCGGTAGACATTATAAACCAAAAAATACAAAACCAAATTGTTGATAATAAATCAACCCGGAACGAAGAAAAACAGGGAAAAGAACCAAAGAAAAGCCCGGAGAAGAGAATCAGAAAAAAATTGCAGGCTCTGATACCATAACAAACATTAAGCAAAAAGGCTAAGTGCCCTTCCTCTAGTGATTATTTCTCCTTAAATAAGAAAAAGTGTACCGCCTAATTTAGGCAACAGATATCTACAATTATTGTGATTTCCTATTTGCTAACTATTCTAAGGAATAAATACAAATACATGGTAAGAGAATAACTTAATTGGAGCCACAAATCTTGCAAATCATTTCTAAATTAGTGTCACAGATTATTGCCATTAATACTTGAAAGTGTGGGGGTGTCTTGCAAAGGTAACGGCCCCATTACCTAAGAGAATGAAAATAGGCCCAAAGACAGTGGATTGTATTTTCATTGGATATGCGGAACACAGTAACATATATCGGTTTCTTGTGCATGAATCTAAAAACCAAAAAATACACAAGAATACATTAATGGAGTCAAAGGATGCCTTGTTCTTTGAAAACATGTTTCCATGCAAAAAAAACGATGTGGGGTCAGGATCTAAACGGCTCGTGAGATTGTTGAAGTCGACAGTCAAGATGGTCAACATGACAAAGTCGAGAATGGTGAAGAACTTCAACAAAAGGTTGAAGAGAATGTTTAAGATCTTCAAGAAGAGGATGAGATGGACATAAAGTAAAAGGGCAAGGGTGGAAAAATCTTTTGGTCCAGATTTTCTAACCTATATGTTAGAGGCTAAACTATAAACTTACAAAGAAGCTGTAAGTTCAACGGAAAGTCCTTTATGGAAAGAAGCCATAAGGAGTTAGATTGATTCTACGATGCAAAATCATACTTGGGAATTAGTGGATCTTCCTCCCGGAACTAAACCACTAAGCTCTAAATGGATTTTCAAATGGAAATTGAAAGCAGATGGAACAATTGATAAGTACAAGGCCCGTTTGGTTATAAAAGGTTATAAACAAAAGGAAGGCCTTAACTACTTCGATACTTATTCTCCGGTGCTGAGAATAACATCCATTAGGATCATACTTACTATTGCTGCTCTACGAAATCTTGAGGTACATCAAATGGATGTGAAGACAGCTTTCCTGAATGGAGATCTGGAAGAAGAAATCTACATGGAACAACCTGAAGGTTGTGTAGTTCCAGGTCAAGAAAGGAAAGTTTGTAAATTAGTGAAGTCTTTATACGGTTTAAAACAGGCACCAAAACAATGGCACAAAAAGTTTGATGATGCCATGATGGCTAGTGGCTATCGTATCAACGAGTGTGACAAATGTATTTATGTCAAAACTACAACTGAAGGATGTGTTATCCTATGCTTGTATGTTGATGACATACCCATTGTAGCAAGCAATGAGAAGATGGTAAAGATTACCAAGAACATGTTAAATTCGAGATTTGACATGAAAGATGTGGGACTGGCGAATGTGATTTTAGGCATCCAAGTTAAACGTTCACCCAACGGTTGTAAGCGCCGGAATTTTACTCCGTCCTTAAAAAAAACGCAGGTGTCACACGACTATATTTACAATCGTGCGACTGTAATTGAAACATTACAGTCGTATGACTGTAATATCAGAGCAGGTGCAGAACACCATGCCCATGACATAAGAAAGAAGAGGGGAAAGATTGGGCATTAATTGCCCCGAATTCTAGTGAAGAAAATCAACAATCAGACATAAAAGGAGAAGAAGAGAGAAGGAAAGAGGCTAGCTTGGGATCTCAGAAATTTAGAGAGAGAAGAAGGGGGAAAGAGATAAGGAAAAGAGAAAAGAGAAAACCAATTCAAAATTTCTTTTCCTCTTTTATTTCTCTTAATTCTCAAAGTTAGGATTAAAAACTTATTAGAAATTAATAGGTTAATAATCTGACTTTACAAACAAACTAAATATCGGACTAGAAATCATCAGAATCCTTAGCATTTGGAGATTTTCGGACCAAACTTCTCAACCCCAACTTAAGGAGAAAATAAGCAATTTGGTGTGGATTGGAGTGACGCCAGGGGTCAATCCTATGGTGGAATAGCACCTAAGAGGTAACACTCTTTATCCCATCTATTTTTCATGCTTTCTGGGTGATTGGTGTGTTTTTTGTGTATCTTTGAGTTATTTCTGCATTTTCTGTTTCTGAAAATCAAGAACAATCATACGACTGTTCTTGAGTTTGATGAACAGTCGTACGACTGTATTTACAGTCGTACGAGTGTTCTTGATTTCCAGATTGATTTTCTTCCAGTTTTATTTCAAATAAAATTTTAGCGAAATGCTGAGTTTGAATGGTTTACAGTCGCACGACCGTAGTTACAGTCGCATGACTGTAATGCTCATCCAGAATCAGAATTTCCAGAATAATCCATAAAAATTTCTAAAAATTCAGAAAACCCAAAATCACCAAAAATGAATTTTGTTGTGTGCATCCACGGCCCTAGATTTAATTTTCAGTAAAATTGCATTTAGAACAATGCCATGATAGTGACCCGATTCTCCCGAAAAATGACCCACCTCACATATTAAAATTAATTAAACCAGCAAAAATGTTTTCAAAACGATTTTCTCTCGAAAACCCAAAAATACAGGGACATTTCAAAATGTTTTCCAGGTCTAATCAGGTCGGCTAGCCAAGCCAACCCCGATTATCCCCCCAAATGTATGCCCCCGAATTCTAATTTTCCGAATTTTGTCCTATTTGAGTCCTATTTATGGTGTGCCGTATATTGTGCTAACCCTCTGTTTTGCAGCTTTTTATTTTTTTATTTTTGATGTATTTACTAGAATTACTCGTGTATCCTAGGCAATTGTAATTTTTAGATGAATCGTGTATATTAGGCGATTGTAAAAGTGAGGCTGAGAGTTTTTATCTTTTATTCGATCGGGTTATAATAATTTAATCATTTATTATTTTACTTTACCTGTATGCTGATGGGTCCTAGGCGTAGTAGTAAAACTAAACCTAGAAACGCACAACTAAGGCAGTGTACCTATCGTTGACAAGTAATAATTCTGGTTGGTCCAGGTATCGATCCCATAGAGAAAAGAATATTCTGTAAACATTAAACTACTCGGGTTCCTTGCGTGTCCTAGGCGGAACCTAATTTTGGGTTTGATTATATTAACAACTAAATTATCCTACTCCTAGTTGATCTATTCCAGCTTACTTTGCACTTGAATTTGGGTTATCAATTGGCGGTTTACCGACCTATGAATGCTAATGGAGATGGCTTTATCAATTAATTACAATAGACAAATTTAACTCAACAATTAACCCTTAATTATGTTATTTCGATAATTCAACCTAGCGTATCTAGATCTTTTAGGTCCTTAGCCAGTTTCCCTTGTTTAGAGGTGGTCTAATTCTAAAGCTCAGAAAATAAGGGCACGTAAGTTCCACAGTGTCGTCAATACTAATAGTTTCCTAGGTGTCAATCTAGGTAATGCCACAAATATGAACTTAATAGATTAAGATCTTGTGAGACTAGATTATCATTAAAGGAATTGCATAAAGAAGAGGAATAAAAATTGAAATTAAATTGAAATCACTTGTATTAATCAAGAAAGGTGAAACGAATTCAATGTTTACAACCAAACACAATCAATTGCGGAATCAAAAACTAACTTAATCAAATTACAAAAGAGAAGGAGAAAAACTTATGCCCTTTTGGTCCGATTAACCGGATTCCAACGGTGTGAAGATGCTTGGGGTGTACCTCTATAGACGAACTCAAGCCGGAACCAAGAACGTCGCAAAAGGGGAAGGTTCTATGTAAAGCTACTACCAATCGATGATTCAAAACTTAAAGAAAACAAATAGTTCAAGCTCAAACCTCACTACAAGTTTCTGCTCTCACTCTAAAAGTCTGGAAAAAGATCCTCTAAAACTTAGAAAATAACCTATTTATACGGCTAGGTTAAAACCAGGAAAAAGAAAGGATGAAAGTAGGGCAACAGCAGGATTTCGGGGCTCGGCAAGCCGTGCTGGTGGAAATGGCACGCCGTGCTGTGCAAAATTGGTAGTGGCACGCCATGCTGCTGGAGGTGGCACACCGTGCCATGTGGTTTTGGGGTTGGCACGCCACGCTGGTCTGAGTGGCACGTTTTCGTGCCACTCCACTGGATTGCTTCACTTGGCCCATCGTGCCCTAATTGTGGCACGCTATACCACCTTGATTTTCAGCATTTCGAACTCTTCCTTACCGCCGATGCACCAACTTCTGGTCCGGGTCATAATACCTGTCCAAAACAAGCATAAAGAACATAACCGCACCAATGCCACGGACCATAAAAATGACATATTGTGCAAAATTACAAAAACAACCCTAGAAAACACGAAACAATACTAAAAGTAATAAAAATCTATCCAAAACATAAAAATCACAAAATACTCAAAAACCACACAAACATCCACATAAAAGACTCTAAAAATTGCCGTTCAAACCACGAAATTGCCTAAAAGATAAGGTCAAAAATCGACCTTATCATATGCGCACTGTATGTTTAATTTAATGTAATAAAATTGACTTTAGAGTCTGAAATACAGTCCATGAACATTAGCCAATATTTATTTTAATTAGACACGAAATAAGGGACTTGTCTGGACCTAGATCTCTGGATAGTGTAGCGGCCGTTTGTTCGGTTCAGCTACATTATAAATTTCCCGGTTGAGCTGAGTCAGGTGGCGACCCCTACAATATTCATCAAGACTTAGGTCTCGGTTCTTTTATGAAACAATTCTATGTTTTCCAAAACACGAATTTCCATTATAAAACCCCCACGAGAGGAAGGGGTCCGCCCGAAATCAAGGCGCCCCTTCCAAAAAGAAGTCTCGCGTTCCGTTGAAAATATCATCCGCTCACAACGGTCTCATTTTAACTTAGTCACACTACGTGGACAAGATACTTGATAAGTTTAACAAGGATGATTCTGGTATAGCCAAAACTCCTTTAGACATTAGTCAACATTTATCCAAAAACAAAGGTGAAGGCATAGACCAAGTGGAATATGCTAGGGTTATAGGTAGTCTGATGTACCTTTCAAGTTGTACAAGACCTGATATTGCTTACACTATAAGTAGTTTAAGCAGATATACGAGTAATCCAGGAAAGACTCATTGGGCAGCTATCGTGAGAATACTAAGGTATTTGTGATATACTCGTAATTATGGCTTACACTATACGAGAGAACCTGTGGTACTAGAAGCGTATTCTGATGCCAGTTAGATAGCTGACATCAAGAATTCTAAAGGTACAAGTGGGTACGTGTTCACTCTAGGAGGAGGAGCAGTGTCCTGGAAATCCTCAAGGCAAATGATTATAACTAGATCCACTATGGAAGCTGATTTTGTAGCCTTGGATAAAACCGGAGAGGAAGCTGAATGGTTACGGAATTTCTTAGAAGATATTCTAGAATGGCCAAAGCCTGTGCCCACAATTTGTATACATTGCGATAATCAAGCAGCGATTAAAAAAGCACAGAACGTTATGTACAATGGTAAGTTGAGACATATGCGTCGTTGTCATAATACCGTTAGACAACTGATCTCAACGAGAGTTATCTTTATTGACTTTGTAGGGTCAAAGGATAACACTGCGGATCCGCTAACCAAAGGGTTAAATCGAGATCAAGTTGAAAAGACATCAAGGGGAATGGGAATAAAGCCCATGAATATTTAAGGTGCTATGTGAAGGAAAACCCAACCTTGTTGACTGGAGATCCCAAGATCTAGGTTCAATGGGACAACTTAATTGTATAGACCTTGTGAGGTCACTGTGGGGGTCAACCCCTTGTCCATTCCTACGATGTAAACAGTGATAAACATGGAAAGGTTAAGCTATGCTTTTAATGATTCTTGGTGCTTCAAAAGTTTAAGCAAAAGAGATCACCTATGTGAGAGTGAAGTGGGGTCGCTTCAAAAGAGACTAATGGGGCTTAGTTATCTGAAACTCTTACAGAACCAGGAGATGTCCATGACAATAACGGACATAACCATAAGAACCAAAAACTGTGTTACATTGGTATTTGTGTGAGTTATATCATCGTTTACATAAACAGTAGAATAGTTCAAGGACATCGTGTCTACTAGTCAGCCAGTAAAGTAAATATACTAGCATAAGGGAAGGTTCAAGGGTTGATGCCTACCTATCATATGCAAATATCGACTGTAGTTTACTATCACCACTTCGATTTTGATCTTTCTTTTCGTCAATCAATTTCATTCATGTGGGGGATTGTTGGAAATTTGACAAATATTGGGTTATGTATTAGTGACTATTTATTAATTTTGGGCCAAACTATATTATGGAAAGGAAATGTATTAAATCAAATGATTGTGTCATTATATAGTACGTAATGTGAGCTTTCCAACGGTATATAATTTACCCAAAATGGACAAGTAGTGAACGAGAAATTGTTGCTCAAAGTTAGCCTAATGAAATGGAATATTTGGAGAAAATTGGCTCATGTTAACTTATCCCACATGGGAAAAATATAAAGTGGAAAAGGTGTTTATATTGAAACACACTTTTGTAAGGTGTTAACTTGTATAAGCCAAAAGGCTCTCTCTTGCATGCGTAGGGGGGGTGCAAATCCTAGCCCCGAGCCTTCAAAGGCCCAATGCGCACCCGCACGACATGAGCGTCGTGAATGCAGGACCGAATTGGGCCACTACGGGCCTGCCTAATTTTGCTCTAGTCCGACTAATTTTCTATAGAAATTTTTTTTGAGCCTCTTCAAATTTCTATCAGTTTTATTTTTAAATGAAAAATAAAACTGCAGAATAAATTCTCATAATAAGAGAATTAATCCAATTAAATATCACTAACCCAATTAAATGTCATTAATCCAATTAATTCCCTCAATTAGCCTATTTCTTCTTGCTCTCTATCAGTTGTAGAAACATTAGAATTTCGAAATTTCCTTCCTCTTGCTCTGCAATTCTGATTCTTTCATAATAGGCTTCCTAATTTTGTTCTTTCCGGTGATAGTTTGTCTTACACAGTTGAGTTCGCTTTTGAGAGCTGTTATATCCTGGGAGACAAATCACCAACTACGGACATATAATTGTCTTAAAGAGACTGCAATTTCAAGCCTCGCCTCTACTGCTTATTTGGTTGTTAAGATTGAAAAGTATTTTGGTCTTATTTCTGTTCTTAAATTTATTTCATTTCCAGTTCTTATAATCTGCAATTTACTTATATAAACTGTATTTATGTTTACTGTTTCTAATAGATTTTACCTGAGGTAAAGTTGACATAACACTTTTATAAAGCATATAAAGGACCATATATTAATTGCGCAAATTTATGTTGATGATATATATTCGGTTATACTAACTTATTGTTGTGTAAGGAATTCTCTCAAGAAATAAGGAATTTGAAATGTCTATGATGAGTGAATTAAATTTCTTCCTTGGATTACAAATTAAGCAAGAAAAGAAAGGAACTTTTATTTGTCAATCCAAATATGCAAAGGAACTCATCAAGAAATATGAAATGGAGAATTCCAAACTGATGAAAACACCAATGAGTACATCAGCCTCACTAGACAAGGATGAAAAAGGTAAAAGTGTAGACACCAAGAAATACAGATGTATGATTGGTTCTTTACTTTACTTAACTGCTAGTAGACTTGATATATAATTCAGTGTGTGTTTATGTGTAAGATTTCAAGCTAACCCCAAAGAGTCACATTTAAGTGTTTTAAAAAGAATATTCAAATACTTAAATGGAACTCTAGATGTTGGTATCTGGTATCCAAAGTGCAGGGATTTTGATTTAATAGGATACAGTGATATAGACTATGCTGGGTGCAAATTAGAAAGAAAAAGCACATCCTGTACTTGTCAATTTCTAGGACAATTATTAGTCTCTTGGTTAAGTAAAAAGCAAACTTCAGTGGCAATTTCAACTACTGAAGCTGAATACAAAACTGTAAGTTAATGTGTGGCACAAATACTATGGGTGAAACAACAATTAGAGGATTATGGGTTAAAGTATGATCATATTCCTGTACGATGTGATAATACTAGTGCTATTAACCTAACTAGAAATCCTATTCAGCACTCAAAGACCAAACACATAGATATTAAGCATCATTTTGTTCGCGATCATAAGCAAAAAGGGACTATAAAATTAGAGTTTGTTCCCACAGAAGAATAAGTTGCTGATATTTTCACAAAACCCCTAAATGATCAAAGGTTTAGCCAAATTTGAAGAGAAATTGACATGTCTATTTGTGAAAATAATCCTATATTTCTTCAATGTATTTATTTGATTATATCTATAAGCCTTATATTTAATTAGTCATTTACTAATTAATATTCCAAAATAATTAGTCATATACTAATTATTTTGATACAAAACTTTCTGATTTCAGGCTCATAAATAAAAAGCTCATTCTTTATTAATTAATATACTTGGCCAGCAACCCATGCTTACGAGCTAATACGTTTTATAAGTTTTGGTGTATAGGCCAGTTTTTTTTGGGACCCAACATTTATGTCTTTCATTAGCTACCATTGTCTTCAACAAATTTTTTATTAAGAATAAAAGGCAATAAAAAAACGACATCGTTCCTCTTTTCAAATCTCAGCTATCAGAAAATTGACTGTTACAAAGAGAGAAATGAAAAGACAGTTGTACCTCCATAGCCAATTTCCCTTATTTCCCAGCAAAATCAAATCTTTCTCTTCCTGATCAAATCACCATCTTCTAATTCATCCTTCTGTAACCATCCTTAAGATAGCCGCAATTATGAAGAAACAAGGTACTAAGAAAATAAGAGCTTCAGGAACCAAAGCAAGTAGTGAAACAAAGAACAAAATGAGAGAAGATGGTATCGCAAATCAGAGTTCTTCGAAGAGGAGAAACATGGAACATAATGAACAGCCACTGGTAGCCAAACGAATTAAGAGCAATTAGAGAATTACAAGATGTGTCAATCCCTCACACCATCAATGGTTTTCATTCCTGAACAAGGTACTCTTGTCTATTCTAATGGCTTTGCTAGACCTAGATTTGCTTGCAGGAAGATTGATTGGGAATAGTTAGGAAGTGCTGAGTTTCCTTTCTCTGATTGGTTCTATTTTCAAAAATGGGAAGAGTTCCTGCAAATCAATTAACCAGTTTTTCCCTCCTTAGTAAATGAATTTTATGGTACATTGACTGATTTGGGAAACAACCAATATGAAGTGACTGTGAGAGGAATCACATGTAGTGTGAATGAAAAGATTTTTGACAAAATTAATAATCTACCCAAAATAGGACCAAAAATCACCAAGCACCCTACCTTTGATTACTACAATGCTGAAAACTTTGCCCGGAGCCTATTCAACATTCCTCTTAACCACAAAATCCCCTTCTCAAAACTTGATTCTGGCTGCTTGAATGGACTTTCAGAACTTTACAATTGTTGAACTCTACCTTCTTTGCACCATTATCCGTAAGTTTGGCTATCATGGATACCTTTGATATGTGTTTTATTTATCACTTGATAAACAAAAGACCTATCAATCTGCCTTGGATCATGATTCATTATATGACCAACTTAAGAGGCTCCTCACCTGTTCCATATGGAATGGTTCTCATAGAGTGCTTTCACTACTTCAACATTCCAACTGATGATCTTGTTCCATTCAACATTGGACCTAAATCTATTCTAAACAAATTCTCTATAGAATTAACCATTCGTATGAACAAGCATAAAATTCAGCTTTCCACAGTCCCTATGGAGAGTGAAAATTTAGAACAACAATCAAAACATGTGAGAGAAAACAATGAGGAAGAATACCATGTAATAGACACAGAGGATAAGCAAACTGAAAGTGCTCAAAAAAGCTTTATCAGGATTGAAATCACTGAACTAGAGAAGAGTCATGAAAGAGAAGATAGTTCCTATAGAGTGCATGTGTCTGAGAGTATAACAAGGAAGGAACAGAGCTTTGTCAATCTTGCCAGCTAAGAAAAGGAAGTTTCTGAGTCTAGTAGCCTTCTAGAAATTTTTGGTAGAAATTTGCATCCTCATGACAAGTCTGATGCCTTCTTTATTACCATATTGGAAGACTTTCAGGCATTTAATTCCTTTAGTGGGATAGACTTATTGGCTACTGAGGTAGAGAGAAGATTTTACAATAGCCACATTCCTAAACATAGCTCATCTCCAGTTGAAAATGACATGTTTGAGTCATTAGGAGAGCTATGTCCTTCTTTTGGCATGGGCTTTATTTCAACTGAGGATATGGAAATGTCTCTCCCTATCATCCCACTTTCATAAATGGCTTCTTCTAGCTCAAACCCTCCTACCTCAGATCCTGCTCCAAGTATAAGTCCTTTAGAAACTCCAGCAGGAAACTAATATATCGAGAAGATCATAAAAGGAATCCTTAACTCTCCTTGCACCAAAGTCTTTAACAGTCATTCCTTCTAGGGCCCACACCCAGACTTTATCAAGATGTCTCAACCATATCACTCCTCTACCTTTATTTCAAAACCTTTGAGAATTGAACTGCCTTCTCCTACTACTCCCATTCTTAACATACCTACTGATCACATCAGATCTGAAATCCCACCTGAGTTTCCCCATATACATCTCACCTCCACTTAAGACCACATCTGTACTGCAACCTTCACGTTAAAATCATCCTTCAAAGTCATTGCTGAGGTACTCAAAATTACTCAGACAATGATGAACACTACCAGCTTTCAACAAGTTCCAGATGCCTTAAAGCATGTGCAAGTCCAGATTATTAAGATGTAGACCCAGAACTTCAACATGGTGCAATATTAGGAAGAAACCGTTGCTCGAGTTACAAGGGAAGTTAGAGAACTCTAACGGAAAATGGACTCTATGCACTTCATGATATCTCAACTTTGTGCTGACCACTTTAAGTCTGCTATTCCCTCTCCATCTCTGCAACCTTAATTATCAGGTTTGCTAAAGTGTGATTCCTATCATACTGAGACAAAGCTTGCTCAAATTTACTGCTGATCATGGTCTTTTACTACTACTACTACTACTACTACTAATACTTATGGTTTTATTCATCTTACCTATCTATCAATTTTACTTTTACTACTATGGTTATAAGTATTGTATTATATTTTGGTATCTTACACCAAAATATGGTAGTAAATGCTTGTAGGATACATTTATAATTGTTTGTTCTAACTATAATATTATCTCCTAAGTTATTATACTACTATTTTGCTGATGACAAAGGGGGAGATATATATTGTGAATAATATATCTTGTGAATATCTTGAGTTATGGTATATTTAGTTGCTAAGCTATGGTGTATTAACTAGTATATATGTTGTGTTTTGTTATCTATTTATATTCTGATAGGTACTTATGTTGATAGTTGTGCTATGTAGTTTATATTCTGACAAGTACTTATGTTGATACTTGTGTTGTGTAGTTTATATTCTGATAGGTACTTGTGGTGTTTATGATGTGCTGTGTAGTTTATATTCTTACAGGTCCTTATGATGTTTTGAATAATGTCTCTTAGAGCACATAATATCAATATGATAATTTTTATATTGTTATAGGTTGTTGAGAGGATTATATGTTGGTATATGGACACTACACACTGGTATGGTTCATGTACAAATGTGGTATCTGCTGCTTTCATTTTGATATAAGCATGCATGAAGAGTAGATATTATCTGCTCATGCATTAATTTGAGAAATGTTGATAGGACATACATGCATAACTCTTTGCATTATTTCCTAAGGTAGTTGTACAAAACTTATACCAATATGAGATTTGATCTAGCATGCTTGATACATGCCTATAATATGTTCACTGTGCCTGTGACTATCTACTAATATAAATGCAATCTACTGATATGAGTATCTGCTGATATATATCCTATGAATGTCAATGTCCTATATACATGTATCTTGTATCACCGATATATGTGTGTGTTGATATCAGCTTCTGTTACTGAAATATTGATATGTGTGTATTGATATCATGATCTGATCAGTGTGGCATTGAATGCATGTAGATTAGCAATAAGATATGTCTGCTGGTTTGATTCTTGTACTGGATTATATATGGTCACTAGTATAAATTGCTGATACAGTTCTTATTGCTGACGTTAGTGATATAGCATTTTATGGTATAGTACTTACTATGAGATCCAATATATACTAATATACTGATATAATAATGAATTGTTATAACTGTTAATATATAGAGCATACATTGTTATATGTTACATGTATACAATTTAGACCTATATGCTGATATGACTCCTATTTTTTATGATAGTTTACTGCATTAACTACCATATGTCTTGACTAAGCATTCAAAAAGGCCTACTGATATCAACTATTGATGAAAGCATTTTATCCAGCATACTAAAATTTATTACACAACCTAATCTCAGCAATAACTTTTTCAGTTAGCATTTTATCCTGATACCATGCTAACTGAAAAAGTTATTGCTGAGATTAGGTTGTGTAATAAATTTTAGTATGCTACTGATTTACCATTATAACTACTATGCCTATATATATGCATATGGTTGATACTAATTACATATGTATGAATGCTTATATTATATCCTCTTATGAAAATTATACTGGTATGGGCGATATAATAGCATGATAATGGTACTTTGATAAATATTGTGATGGATGTATAAGCTAATTCTCAATGGCATTGTGTTGTGTGCTAGAAAACTATACCAGTACACTATGACTTGTCTTTTTGATAGGCATTGACTCTGAATGAAATTTATGGACTATACTTGTTGATATACAGGTTTTATGTACTAATGAACACATGATATGAAATAGGGCATAATTGAACCTACTAATGCAAGGACTGATCCATGAAATTTTTATCACTACTGAAATAATAAACTACAACAACAGGAATTTTCTTAACCACCAAAGAAACTGGTGCTCAAAGCAAAATCTGCATTTTCCTCACCAAACGGGTCTATTTTTAACATCAATGCATAATAAATTTTTTCATTAGTCCAACTTAAACAAGACATGAAATATATTTCAAATTCTTGGGCTGAATATGAAGATAAAATAGGCCGAGTATCAAAACAAGTTTTACATCATTTATAAAAGCCCATTCTTTATAAAAAAAAATTAGTTATTAAAAGAATTTTTTCAAACTTGGGAAGGTTTTGAAGATATTCAAATAACTAATTTCAAACTAGATGTATTTTCTAATCTTCTCAAATCTCTTTTTGCAGATAAATTTTCTTAAAATAGAATTTTTCAAAATTCATTTAAGAAAATTCCATAAAGAGATCACAACTTTAGAGGGAGCTTATTCCGCACTAAACAGAAAAATTTCTCCGAAGTTTAATATTTATCTCTTCAATACGTACAAGATATAATAGGATTGTTATCATAAAAAAGGAGGAGATTATTTTACATTTGAAGAAGATAAAATTAAAACAAATACTTTAATAATTAATTAAAGATGAATATAATTTTATTTTTAATTAATTAAATAAAGCATAAAGATGAAGACATTCAACAAGGACATTAGAAGGATAATAAAAGGAGGATAAAAAGTTTGGAGTAATATGATAAATATTGCTTTAGGAGGCTGAAGACTTAAGAAATTCAGTTACATATCTTCAGAGGCCTAATCACTGTATAACGGCCACATTCAGAGACATAAAAAAAGTCAACTACAAATATTCAGAGTCTTGAACACTGTATAACTGTCACATTCAGAGACCTGAAGAAGTCAACTACAAATATTCAGAGTCATGAACACTATATAACGGTCATATTCAGAGACCTGAAGAAGTTCAATTCAAATCTTCAGAGACCTGAACACTGTATAACAGATACATTCAGAGACATGAGTTCATTACAAGACCTTAAAAGAATTGGATTACCTTCTCCAAACCACCTCTCCAATACCTATAAATAGAAGACAATTGCAAGCATTTCAACTTTGGAAAATAATTTACAAAGTTAACATTACATTCAAGGCAATTAAAGCATTCAAAGCATTCTTGAGTAGTCTTTCCAACAAAATTCAAAGAGAACAATTGAAAGAATTCTAGTCTTCATCAAAGCAATTCACATTCTTTCAAACATAATATTTTGAGTGAATTATAAATTCACACGAAGAGATATTAGTGTGAAGGAGGAGCTTTGTTGTTAGAGTTTTATCAACAAAGTTTGTAAAAAGTTTGGTTGTTGATCTTTGAAAAACAACTGTTGTAAAAAGTTTGGTGTTTGAGCTTGTGAAAAACACCGGGTGTCTCAATTCAGACAAAAGAATGATCATTGTCTTAATCTTAGATAGAAGTAGGATTAATCGTCCCGATCTTGGACAACAGAAAGATCACTTGGTTTAATTCCTACCATTAAAAGAATTATAGTGGAAAATCTCAAGTGATTCACTTGGGGACATGAATAGGATAGTTGGTCGGAATCTATATAAATATCTGTGTCACAAATTTCTCCATCCCTACTCTTTTTAATTACCGCCTTTTATATTTCTACATTTATATTTCGCAGTAATAGCTTTCCTAGAAATTTTATTTTAGTTATTCAAAAGTAATTATATAAGTTTTACAAATTATTTTATTTCGCTTTTTTAAAGTAAAACTTATTTTTGGGTAAAATTGTTTTTGATTCTAAAGATTTCCACAAAAGATTTTTTATTCGGGTAATTACACTATTTACCTCCTTCTATTGTACCTCAAAGCTTATTTGGGACTAACATGAAGTACTTACCAGTTTATTATGGAGGTTAAACTTGGATCACAAAATCATAGAGTAATTACAGGTTTATTGAATTAGTTTTACTACATGCACTTACAATTCCATTATACCACAGCTTTTGTATTATTTTTTTTATTTGCCTATATGACTTGTATAATCTTCTTGAAATTTCAACAAATTAAACATAAAATAAAATGCGTTCAACTGCTTCCACTGTTTCAGTTGTAACTTAAATTTCAATCGACATACACTTTCATGTATATGATGCTTGTTTTTTCAATGAAATACTTGTCTTATGAAAAATAGGGAGACTGTCTTACATAAAATTAATAGTTTGTCTATCTTCTTTAAACTAGAAAATAATCGAATATCAAAACTCATGATAAAAGCGATAAAAAAAATCATAGACTTTAGAATCCTCAGTGAACCGAACAAATTACTTATGAATACAATGATTAATTGCAAGTAAGTTAGTTGGAGTAATAGATCATGATAACAATAAAAAAAAATTGATATATTAATGGAAATACTTAAAGTGATCCTTGATCACATATTTAATAAATATATTTAAAAATAGAGTCTCCAACGAATATATATAGTTTTTTCAAATCAATTTCTTACGAAAATCTACATAAGAGTCAATAATAAATATAAAAAAAGTTTATTAGCTTGAATTAATAAATATTAAAAAGCATCGGACACTTGCTCTTGTAAATAATCATCTACTATTTAATGATCATAAAAATATACATGCATGTCATTCTTATAGTGCTCTTGAGCAACTTAGCAAATTTTCAATTATCGGCTTCCATAAATATTTGTCTAAAATAATAGTCACACAAATATTGTTGCTCAAAATACAAAAACAAAAAATAATCTCACCCTATTTTACTGCTTTCAATTAAAAATAATGAAATAATAACAATGATAACCCTTTGAAAGTGTTTAGTATTTCTTTTATTTTGCCATTTGTTAATTTGCTCGGTCCAAGTTTTGCAAAATATTGTTCATATATATATATACAATTTAACAATGGAAGGGCTACCTTTTCATTTTTTTTTTCTTTTGATAGCTCTTTTTCAATTTTTTATTACACAAAAATAACCTAATTAATGGCAGGTTACAAATAATCTTAGAGTTTATTGATTTGTTTGAGCATTGATGGCTATTGAAAATTTTAATAGTGAACCAATTAAAAAATTTACTCATGAAAGATTTAGAATTTTAAAAATATAAAGAATTTAGAAAAATAGAGAAGTATGAATGGATTTTTTTTCTTTTGGTAACTCCTTTTCAATTTTGTATTACACAATAATGATCTACTTAATTAATTAATTAGTGGATGGAGAGTTATAAATAATCGAAGAGTTTATTGATTTGTTTTGAGAATTTATAAACATTGAAAATTTTGATAATGGATCAATTAAAACATTTACTAATGAAAGATTTAGAATTTCAAAATATTAAGAATTCAGAAAAACACAAAAATATGAATGGAAAGTTTTGAGACATGAGATGTATGAGAGAATATATATATATATATAGTTTGTATCATTAGTCATAAATAATATTACATAGTTGACTAATATATTTCAATTATAAAAAAATTAGAACTTAATAAGTATAAATGATAATATTATGAAAAAAAGTATAACATTCATCTTAAGAGCTAGTAATTGCTTTCTACTTTATAAATTGCTAAAATTTGAATTGAATTATTAATTTTTATGATTGTTATATCATGCATTAACCAACACTCTAGAGTAACAACTTATGGAAAAAAAGCTAAAAAGGGATCGGTTGTAAATTTACAATATAGAGTGATCTATTTTAAGAGATTATAATTTTTTGAATTTTCTCTTGTGTATTGTTACAAAGCTTTAAAGTGTAATAAAATGAAATGTGCATCCATTCTCTTAAGAATCATGTCAAGGTAATTGTCAAAAGATTAGAAATCAAATGTGTTCGAGAAATTGAATTCATACCTCAATCTAATGACCATCCAAAAACATTGCTTGATAACCAATTTGAAATCAGTACACCTAATACCGATAATCATAAACAAAAAGAAAATAAAAAGAGAATGAAAGAATCAAGAAGAAATAAAAACAAAATCACTTGAATAACTAAATAAATTATAAAAAATATAAGAATCATGATCATACTAACACAATTAGTCCATAATCATACGGTCCATCCTTGTAGGAATGATTATGCATGCATATCATTTCATAGTAATCAGTGAAACTTATGCATTAATAGACAAATATATAGTCCAAAAATTGTTGAATTTACATTGATATTCAAATATTACATTAATCGATATGAAAAAGTAGAACAAACCGATAATGTAAAAGTTTCAAAAATGATTCATGTTCATTCAAAAAATAAGAACTAAAAAAATAATTATTTTTGAAACTAAAAAAGTTATAATAAGAGAACAATAACACAAACCTCTATGGAGTACATTTTTCCAAAAATATTAATTAAGAAATGAGAAAAATGTGATAGATATAAAATATAATAATTATGTCATGTGTTAATTGGATTTAAATTGAGCTTTATTGAATTAATTTTGGCTAATTAGAGCTTATTTCAGGTTATAAATTAAATTGGAACTTAAATCGTAAAAAACCTAAGCAAACAGGCTTAGAAGTAAGTTGAAAGTGGCTAAAAAGATCTTGAAAAGATAGAAAAGGATGGGCTAAATTTTGAAGCCATTCCATAGGCCCAAGGAGGAGTGGAGGAGAAAAAGATTTGATTTGACCAAAAGAAAGAGATTTGACTTAAGTCTTAAGATTTGCTTTAATTGGTGAACCAAATACATTAATTTATTATGTAGTTGATTTTGAGCCATCAAGGTTTAAGTACTTTATTATTATTTTATTTCTATGTTAGTTTACTCTTTTGGGAGTACTATAAATAATCCCTTTGTGTTGGTAGTTGAGAGCTTTTAATAACTTTTGCTCAATTTCTCTCTTGTTCTAACTTTTAATTTTTAATTAATATTAGTAATAGTAATTTCTCTTTTAATTTTATTTTTCTTTATTGTTGATGCTGCTCATGTGTTGTGAGCAGTCCGTTCTAAGTAGGCTTAAGCCAGCTTGTCTGATAGCCGTAAGTACTCTTTCTCCTTTCCTATTATGAGTATTATTTGGTGATGATTGTTTCTTTATGTGTTTCATATTTTATTGAGACCGATCACCTCATATGCTAGTGGTTGTGATGGGACCGAGAGGAGATTCATAACTATGGAAATGCCATGAAATACATGCATGTTTATTGCAGAAGAACTTCGAGTAGACTATATGCTAGGGGTTTTTATCTTTGATAAAATGCTTACAAGATTTTAATGCATGTTTAAGTAGTCTTTTGTTGAAGAGATTCGATCAGACTATTTATAATAGGATCCACAAGTTCGGAGGTTCTTAGTATGGTGATTTGAGAGTGAGATACCTTAAATCTACATTCTGTAACTCTGCTCATAATGTTTAAGGAGAGAAATGTATTAACCTACTTGTTTGTGCTTGGTTTGGGTTTGCTGCTTTTTTATCTTTGTTGTTGTTACTTTTTACTCTCTGCAATCTCAATCTGTTAATGCTTGGATATAATTTAGTTTACTTAGTTAGTTTGCTTAAAATTATCATTTTTACTGTGAAAGATATCAGATCTGTCTGTTTGCTTGGAAATCTAAGGTTATTTGCTTAAGATCCATGAGAAAACGATACTTGGTCTTGTCTAAGTACTACCACGCGACTTAGTATACTTGCTAGAGTCCAATTAGTAGACAACAAAATGTAATTAACAAAGATATTTCCACCCTATCAAACCATATGAACAATGCACACAATTTTTTTTTATTTTTCGAATGTGAACAATTTCATCATGAGTTGATGATTAAATAGGTGTAGCTAAAAAGTCACTGCCATAATTACGATTAATGGAGCAAAAGAAACTATCAACCGTACATGTTGCATTTTTCCAATTGTTATTTTAATTGAGTCATTAAGGAGGAAACTGGAAATTAATATTTAAAAATTTAGTGACTAAAATGTCAAAAATTCTAGAAAAATAAATAAATTTGATTGGTAGAATTTGAGAGATGGGAGAGAAAATGCCTTAGACCTTCTTCTCATATGTATATATATATATATAGTGGTTAAGAGTGTTAAAAGAGGGGTTATAATAATAATGAGAATATTCAATGCTATGACTTAATAGTAATACTATAATATAAATCGAGTAATTTGTAGCATTTACTTACAAGGAGATAAATGTTTATAAAAATCAAATTTATAAATTCTTTTCCTTTTTTTATTAAATTAATATACATTTCTATTGAAATGCAATAAAAAGTAATAATAAGCAAATAATTTCATAATATGAAATACTGATCAATGATCCAATTAAACAGTACTTGCTTAAAATGTCTACATGCATATAAAAAAAACTTTGAATACAAGTATATAAAAAATCATTATTTATCTATGTTTCTCCAAATGGGCACTTATAAAATAAATACTTTCTTCAATTCAATTATTCAATTTGTTTCCTATAAATTTTAAGAAAGTACACTATTATCTTTTCAAAAACAAATTTTAAATTGATTATACTTTTTTTTTTATTAACTAATGTTTACATGGATATTGTATATTGGTTTACAAATTAAAATAACAAATTTATGACTTTAAAAAATAAAGTAATTGATTGAAAATGTACAAATCTCCGACCAAGATATAATTGCATCATTTGAAGTGTAGTTTTTCTCATCAATCTCTCTTCCGTTTTGGATCCAATGCTTACCCTTTAACTCCATTATTTTATAATCGATGAACTTTGTGATAATCCCAACACAAAAAATGATGTTATATTTTATTAATTCAACAAAATGCCAATGAATCAAATATGAATCAGCTAATTCTTTTATTAATTCATCAGCAACATAAATATATATTTTAGTATCAAAATAAAAGAAACATATAAATAACCCAAAAAATAATATCAATATTAAATTTATAATATCAAAATCTGAAACATCTTACTTTGATATATATTTCAATGTCTCGGTGATTCAATATTTCCATAAGAAGTTCATCAAACACTATCAATATATCTAGCTTCTTTTTCTTTTTTCATTAAAAAAAAAAAAGTAATGAAATAATCATCACAAATTGAACCAAGAAACATGCTAAAAAAAAAAGTTAAAAATGCATAAAAGGAGAGATCAATGATGAGTTTACCTGCTCTAAATCGTAGATTCCATTCAAATCCAACGTAGCAAAAAAATAAACAACTTGTTTAAAGAGAAAATGGAAAAGTAAAACATGGAAAAGAATAATGAAAAAATGATGATGGAAATGCGTGTTGTGTATTGCAAAGAGAAAATAATGCAGTTAATTCTAATAGTTAATTTTACTGTTACTTATCTCAATTAATCTAACCAAGGACAATTAATTAAAATAAATGTAACGCATAAGGGGCAATTATGGATTATTATAATAGATATACACGTCATAAAAATATTTTATTAAAAAATCAAAAAGTTTAGAAAAAAAAAAGAAAAGTATTATGTGAGGAGAGAAAAAACTCCTAAAATATTATTTTACTATATAGATAGATTTGTATATAACACACCAATCAAAGAAAAATATTTTCTACGAAACCAACGGAATCTTAATAAACATTTTTATTTTTTTTCTTGAAGTTTCTCTTGTAATTTTTACCAAAGCTTGTGATATTTCCTAATTGCTATGCATGGTTGAGACTACTTTCCTTCTCCGTGCGATTTGAATTTTAGTTGTTTCTTGGAGTTCATAGTTGTATTACTTGATCATTGATTCTTTTCTAGCAAAAGAATTAGAATTATCAAGTTAGTGACTGTGGAGTTTAGTTGCAAGTTTTGAAGTTTTTTTAGTTATGGCACATGCTTTTAGCTTATCAACATGCTATGTGGTAAAGGATATAAGAAATAGTAGCTTAAATGAGGTTTGTTTTCTTGCATCAATGACGCCCCTATTAATTTACAATGAGATATCTAATGTAAAATTCATCTAATATGATGGGAAAATTTAAAAAGCATTCATTTATCCCGCTTCAACAGAAACCTCCTCACCCTTTCCCATTTCATCGGCTTGAACAGAATCACTTTATACTATGTTTGGTTCGGGGGTTCTCATGGTATGGTAAGGCAAGTGTATAATTATACCCATTGTGAACACGAAATTTTCCTTTAAAAAAAAAAAAAAAGAAGAAGGGGGGGCCGTTGACCGTTGACCCACGACTGTAATATACAGTCATGGGAATTAACTACAGTCGTACGACTGTAGTGTAAGTATAGTCGTACGACTGTATTTTCGGGGGGCAGGTTCTTGCCCATACCTCTTTGACTTGAAAGAGAAGGGAAATCTTGAGCATTTAATGCTCAAGATTTCCGGGTTAGTGAGGTATAAAAGGGTAGAAAAAGCAGATTTTTAGGACTTTTGGACAAGCAACCAGAATTTTAGAGAGAGAAAGAGGGAGAAAAAGAAAGAAGAGAGAAAAGTAAAAGATCTTACTTTCTTCTCCCATTTTCTCCTTGATTTCTCGTTTTTAATCTCTGAAACGAATTAGACATCTTAGGTTAACAATCACACTAACAAACTAAATCATTTCGGACCAAAAACAAACACAAATCCGTGACTTTTCTGGAGTTATTTGGACACTCTTGCAACCTTGACTTTTTGAGGAAAAAGAGCAAATTCACGTGGATTGGTGCGTAGCCAGGGGTCATTCCAGCTGTGGATCGTCACCAAGGAGGTAAACAACCTTTAACTCATCTCATTTTCCAGCTTTCTGGGTGATTTGATTGTGTTTGGTGCTTTTTTCTTCAAGTTTTTAAATTTTTATTTCTGGAAAAGTAAGAACAGTCGTACGACTGTTCTTGAAACAAGAACAGGGGCACGACTGTAAATACAGTCGTGCCAAATCCACTACAGTCGTACGACTGTACTTACCTTTTCAGTTTCAGAGTTTTGTTTTTAGGGTTTTTTTAGCGATTTCTTCCCAAGCCAAGGATACAGTCGCACGACTGTAGTATACAGTCGTACGACTGTAACTACAGTCGTACGACTGTAGTCCTCAGCCAGGGACAGAAATCCCTAAAAAATCCCTAAAATCCAAAGAAAATCACAAAAATCCAAAAAAATTTCATAAAAATCAGAAAATCCCAGAAAATCAGAAAAATTAGAAAACCCTCAAAAATCATCAAAATGAATTTTGTGGTGTGCATCACGACCTTAGATTTATTTTTCAGCAAAATTGCATTTAGCACAATTCCACGACGGAGACCCGGTTCTCCTGAAAACAGACCCACTTTGCATGCTTAATTGTAATAAACCGGAAAAATTGTTTTCAAAAATGATTTTCTCACAAAACCAAAAATACAGGGACGTTTCAAAATGGTTTTCCAGGTCTAACCGGGCCGGCCGACCGGGCCGACCCGGTTACCCCCAATTGTATGACCCCGAATTCTAATTTCCCATTTCTGTCTACTTGAGTCCTACTTATGGTGTGCCGTATAAATTGTGCTAACCTTTGTTTTGCAGCTTTTATTTTATTTTAATTTTCTTTTTATTTGTATTTAATAGAATTAAATCGTGTATTTAGGCGGTTGTAAATTTTCCTTAGATCCTCGTGTATCCTAGGCGGTTGTATCAGTGAGGCGAGAGTTTTATTTTTCTTTCAATTTGGTTGTAAGCTCCTAAATATTTATTCTTTTTACTTTATATTTTGTGTTATTATCCTGTATGCGCGCTGCGTGCATTCTTTTAATGAAAATCAATTTTTAGCAACTTAAAGTGTCGTAACTAGAACATTGACAATAATATTTAAATTAGACACGAAATAAAGGACTTGTCCGGACCCGAATCTCTGAAAAGTGTGGCAGTTCCCCGCTTTGGTTCAGCTACACTGTAATTTCCCGGTTGAGCTGAGCCGGGTGGCGACTCCTATACTTTTTATCGAGATTTAGGTCTCGATTCTTTTTTAAAAATAATCCGCTTTTCCAAAAAACGAATTTCCAAACCAAAAACCAAACGCGAGGGAGGGCACCGCCCGAAATCGAGGCGCCCCTTCCGAAAGGGAGTCCCGCGTCCCGTCGAAAACGCGTCGTCCGCTCACAGTGGCGACTCTGCTGGGGATTTCTTAAAAGTTTTTTTTTTTTTAAACTTAAAAGAATTTGACAAGCCTTGAAAAGTGTCTAATTTAAATTAAGTGGATGATTCTTATATGGCACTTTATGCATTCTTGTAGTTAGGCATTTATTGCATTAAGTTAGGTATCCACTATTTAGCCTGGTGAATCGTTGAAGTGTCGCCTAAGTTCCTCTTGGTCTTAGGGGCACGAATACGAAACACCACCCATAGCCTCGTACGAACCCCTTCGTTCGGACCCTTGAGTGGGGAGAAGTGAGGAGTATATTTTGCTATGGGAGCCTTGATGTTATCCCGACTTTGGACCGAACTCACTTAGGCAACCTTAGTTGGATTCCTTTAGGATACCAAAACGAATTGTGTGAATAAAATAAAATAAAATCCGCCTTCATCATCCCCGGTTGGTGATCGAAGAGAACCCCTCTTAGGACTCGGTTAGAATTTTATCGACCTGACCACGTTTGGAGGAATAAGGTTGGAAGAATACGATCCATGTGCTAATTGCTACGTGTCTTTTTGTCCTTCCACAACATATCATCATTCACATTCTTCATGAACATAACATACCGCATATAGAGCATTTGTGTGATTCTAACTCACATCTTTTGTACAGCCATTTCCATTCTTTCGCTTGTAAATACATTAATCACTCGCTTGACATTTACACTAACCACATTTTTTGTAGCCATGCATTTTTTCTTCGTGTGAAAAATTAATTAATTCACGTACATCATCCGAATGTCATGAGCATTAACCGTTTTATTTTGCAGCCATGGGAAACGCGTGTCATGCATAAAACATTATACGAATCTTGAATAATTCCACAAGGGTCACACACATCACATCACCTACCAAGTAGGAAAGCATTTTAGGCACTCCACGAGTGCCGACAAAAATTCATCGCATTTCATTAAATCATTTTAGGCGCTCCACGAGTGCCGACAAAAATTCATCGCATTTTATTAAACCATTTTAGGCGCTCCACGAGTGCCGACAAAAATTCATTGCATTTCATTAAATTATTTTAGGCGCTCCACGAGTGCCGGCAAAAATTCTTTGCATTTCATTAAATCATTTTCGGTACTCCACGAGGACCGGAAAATTTCATTTCACACATCAAAACGTTTAGGCGTTCCCGAGCGCCGGAACTCTGCCCGTTCACTAAGAACGCATTCACTTCACATTGTGGCGCGGAAACCGAGATACTCCTCGAGTATTGAAATTCCACTCGCAAGCCAAGCACGAGTTCATTTCATATCATCAAAAGTCCAAGGTGTCCCACGGACACCGAAACCTAGACCAAGTGCCATGCGCGTGTCGATCTCATATCACAAAAATCCGAGGCACTCCACGAGTGCCGAAAACTCTGTCCGTCCACTAAGGACAATCATATCATTTCACAAAAACCCGAGGTACTCCCCAAGCACCGAAGGTCTCATTCATGCATCTAATGCTTGGATTGCAATATGTGCATAAATAAATAGGAGTTCATGCATACTTCACCACCCGAAGGGTTAGTTATTCAAGGTTCGTATTACAAATTCATTTCATACAACATCCACACATCATTCATCCAACACACCATGCATACATGCATATCCCCTAGAGTTCATAACTCTTTGGGTGATCATATGTCACTAACTTTTGTTTGAAATGTTTTGTAGTTTGGCTCCGATCAGGACAACGACTCGTGAGGATAGAGCACAACGATTCATCATCTAGTGAGTCTGAGGAATCTGTTCAGTTTGGGGAGGTTGAAGCGTCATCTGAGTTAAGTGCTGGGTTTTCGTCGGAATTTGAACAATTACAACAGAGGTTTCAGAATATGGCAATCACACCCGAAGCTGCTGCTGCCATGGTGGCCACCACTGCTCTTCGTGATTTCATGAGTTCTGATGAGTTCAAGAATCTTATCAAGAGCCAAGTGCAGAGTGCTTTGGCCGAATCGTCTAATCAGAGGCCGGAAAGGGGTGCTCGAGAAGAAAGTAGTGGAGGGAGACTAAATGATGGGCAGTCGGATGCTGAAGAGGGTCGAAGGGATAATTCTGAACGGCCTGTGGAGTCCGCCTTAGAAAGAAAGATGAAGGAAATGGAGGAGACCATAGCGGAGCTACGTGCCAATTCTAAGGTCCAATCTGCTAAGCGTATCGACCCATCCACACTGATAGCCGGAGGGGTTGAAATGCTGCCAGTAGGCTTCCAAATGCCTAGGATTGCACCATATGTGGGGAAAAGTCCTCCTACGGCCCATTTGAATCAGTATGTGTGGATTATGACCATGGCCGGGCTTACCATGAATCAATTAGTGGGACTGTTCCCCACTACTTTGGAGGGTGGTGCTATCACATGGTACAATAAACAGCCCGAGGGTGTACAAGGCGACTGGGATGCACTGTCCGATGCCTTCATTAAGTACTTCAGTTTCAACACGCAACTGGAGGTCAAGCTGCAAGACTTAGAGGCGGTGAGGCAGAAGCCGAATGAGACCTTTTCTGAATATTACCAAAGGTGGATGGATAAGATGATTCTCCTCCATCAGAAGCCATTAGAAGATGAACTGATTGTGAAGCTAATTGATGGGAGCTTGGAGGTTTATAGGAATGTGATGAAGTACCATAAGTTTCAGTCTTTGATAGAAGTACATGAGTTGGCTCGCAAGGTTGAGAAGTACGAGATTGACCCGGCTCAGAACAGTTCTGGAGGAGGGTATCGGAGCCGCACATATTCCTCGGGGTATAAAAGTAATAACAACCCTGCAGCTTCTTCATCAACGAGTGCTAAGCCAAGTCAGCCGCCTGCACCTGTTAAACAAGTAGAGGTGGCAACAGTTGCACAAGGGTCCAGTCAACAAGCAGCCGGAAAGGGGATCTCTCCTTGGGAGGATTCTTTGGGGCGGATTTTTCTGAAGTGTAGAAATCTGGGCTTCCTCCAAAGTCTGAAACCGTACACGCCTCCGGCTGAGGCGGACAAGAACAACTTTTGCTCCTATCATGTGACTAAGGGGCATCGAACCAACGAGTGCCATGCTTTGAAAAAGGCGATTCAGCAGTTGATTGATGAAAAGAAGATAGAAGCGCCCCGTTCAAAGCCCAATGTTCAGAGTAATCCGCTACCTCAGTTTGAAAGAAGAGTAAACATGGTGCAATCGGGGTTATCTCCTAACTTTGTCTTAGCCCAGATTGCAAGGGCGAATCCCACGATTCAAGTGGTAGTAGGTGAAGATGTTGAGCCATCCGTGGAGGAGAGCAAACCTGTGAATCTGGATGATATAGAATTGGATGATGATGCGGATGAATTTGAGTTGATGAGTAGGCCCAAACTTTTGAACCGGACAACACCTGTCTATCCTGTCTGCACTAACGATGGGATGTATATAAGGAAGGAAGACGCTCCAGTGAATAATGTCACGAGAAGTGGAAGGGTATATCAACCTGAGCCACAACGGTTGGGGGAGCGGAGTAAGAGGGTAGAAGCACCGGTTCAAGATTATTTGCCTATCAAGGTGAATGAGAAAGAAGACCTGGTAGTGGAGCAACTCAAAAAGATGCCTGCACGTGCATCTGTGTGGCATTTGCTTATGGAGTCCCAAAGACACCGAGCTGCAGTGGTAAAGAAGCTTATGGAAATGGATGCAAACCCATTAATGTCTCCCGAGGAAGTCTGCATGGTGATTGGGAGTACAAGGAGTCAGCAATCTGATAATCCCAGGGGGATCACTTTTACCGAGAATGACTTACCACCGGAAGGCACTAACCACAATCGTGCCTTGTATCTGAAAGTGGAGATGATGGATCGAATTTTGCCCTGTGTGATGGTTGATGACGGCTCAGCATTGAACATCTGCCCTCTGAAAGTTTTACCTAGTCTTCATTTGTCCGAAGAAGCATTATCAAGGTCAAATACAGTGATACGGGCCTACGATGATTCAAAGCGTACCGTGATTGGTACTTTTGAGGCAGAAGTGTCAGTGGGAGAAGTTAAGTCAACCGTGCTGTTCACCGTCATTGATATTCCTGTGACTTTCTCCTTGCTTTTGGGAAGACCTTGGTTTCATGCATTGGGAGGTGTGCCATCAACTTTGCACCAAAAGGTGAAGATTCCGATGGGGGAAAAGATTATAACTCTTGAGGCAGATGAATCTTCTATGGTGGCTGCTCTGAACTCATCTGAACAACCTTTGACTGGCTTTCAAGTGGCAGTTGTCTCAGAGCATAAGGAGAAAGACTTGACATTTTCTCCATGGATCCATAAGTATTTTCAGAAGCAGAATTTCATTCCGGGAAGGGGGCTAGGAGTCCATCAACAAGGGGTCATAAAGTTTGATATCACTATGGGCCAGTCACACCGAGGGGGTTTTGGTTACAAAGACGCCGAAAAGAAGGGAATCCCGGAGACAAAGAAAGTCCATCTCTTGGACACTTTTGTTCGAGCCAGTAGTGGGCCATATGGTGGTAAACCGGAACCGATGGTTATCGATGGGGAAACAGTCCCCGGGTTTGAGATTTTTACTGATGTTGTTGACTTTTTGAAATATGGGGTTGGCTCAGTGGAAGGAATGCTTAAGCCTGAAGGTGTGAAGGAGACCACTCCTCCTCCAATAAGCCAAGCTGAAGTGGTGGCTCCCATCACCCCGGAGGAACAACCAAAAGAAGATACAGACCCCCTAGTGGACGCCATTACCAAAGCATTTGCTGAATTACTGAAGAAAGGGTTGAAAGAGAGCCCTGTGAAGAAGGAAGCTATTTCAGGACGGGCAGAGTTAGTGGAAAAAGCTGTTGCTGAACTCACCAAAATGATGGCTAAGGGAAAAGCGAAGGTGGAAGAAGATGCCTTATCTGAAGCACAGAAAGAGACTCTTGAAGCTGATTTGGGTGACTTGTTCGAAGAAGAGCCTGCTGACCCGGAAGACCTTGCTACAGAAGACCCTCCGCATGTAGAGGAAGAAAATGATTTCTTTGTAAACTTATCCTATGTACTTGATATGAACAATTCCGCTTTTAAGGCGATGAATGAAATGAAATCTAACTTTGCTTATTTGTGTGATGTTTTTCCTAATGGCTCTGTGCATACATGCAATCATTCATTCAATGTGTTCAGCATTCATGACACTGCATTACATGAAATTAATTTGGGCACAATTGAAAATCCTAAAATGGTATCTATCTCTAACGAACTCAATCCTGAAGAAGAGAGAGAATTGACAAAAATACTTAAAAAGCATGTGGGAGCGTTTGCCTGGTCTTACGACAATATGCCGGGGGTTGACAGAGAAATAGCAGAGCACAGAATTCCGATTGACCCTAAGTTCAGTGCAGTAAAGCAGAAGCTCAGGCGTCTACGTCCAGAATGGGCCGAGAAAGTCAAAGAAGAAGTAGCAAAGCAGATAAAGGCCAATTTCCTGGAGGTGGTGGATTACCCTGAATGGTTAGCCAATATAGTCCCAGTTGCCAAGAAGGACGGAAGAGTTAGAGTTTGTGTGGATTATCGGGATTTGAACAAGGCCTCTCCAAAGGATGATTTCCCACTTCCTCACATTGATGTCCTAGTCGATAGTGCGGCAAGGGCAGTTATGTACTCGTTCATGGATGGTTTCTCGGGGTATAACCAGATCTTGATGAATGTCATCGATAAAGTTAAGACAGCCTTCATTACCGAGTAGGGGGTGTACTGCTACAGAGTGATGCCGTTTGGGTTGAAGAATGCTGGGGCAACATATCAACGGGTGGTTACGACGTTACTGCACGACATGATCCACAAAGAGGTAGAGGTGTATGTTGATGATATGCTGGTAAAGTCAATGACCCGGGAGGAGCACCCTGCTATCCTGGATAGATTTATGACCAGGATTGAAAAGTACAACCTGAGACTCAATCCAAAGAAATGTGTTTTTGGAGTGGCGTCGGGCAAGCTTTTGGGGCACATTGTCAGTCAAAAAGGCATTGAGATGGACCCAGACAAGATCAAAGCAATTCGAGATATGCCAGCACCAAAAACAGAGAAAGAAGTCAGGTCTTTTCTGGGGTCTCTTCAGTACGTCAGCAGGTTCATTGCTAAATTGACTACAGTCTGTGAACCCATTTTCAAGCTTCTTCGGAAGGAACAACCCGTCGTGTGGAATGATCAGTGTCAGGTTGCATTTGATAGGATCAAAGAGTACTTGATTAATCCTCCAGTGTTGAAGCCCCCAACTCTGGGAAGACCTTTGACTCTGTACTTAGCCATTGAAGAAACCTCCATAGGGGCAATGTTGGTTCAAGAACAAGATGACAAAAGGGAGCATGCTATTTACTACCTCAGTAAGAAGCTGCTAGATTACGAAACCCGATACACTGTCGTGGAGAAGACTTGCACTGCTATGGTCTGGCTTACGAAGAAGTTGAGACACTATTTCCAATCCTACAAAATACAAGCCGTGGCAAAGGTTGATCCAATGAAATATCTTTTCTCTGCCCCATCCTTAACGGGGAAATTGTCCCGGTGGTTGCTTTTGTTATCAGAGTTCGACATCGAGTATGTAACGAAGAAGGTGATCAAGGGAAGAGCGGTGGCTGAGTTCCTGGCCAATCAGCCGCTTGAATCTGATTATGTAGAAAACCTGGAATTTCCTGATGAACAGTTGGCCTTCATAGAAGTGGAGATCAGGAAATGGATCATGCATTTTGATGGAGCTGTAAACAAGAGAGGGGCGGGCCTCGGAGTAATCATTGTAACTCCTGAGGGAGAGATAATTCCTTTGTCAAAACGGTTAGAATTCCCGGTAACTAACAACGGCACAGAATATGAAGCTTGTTTGTTTGGCATTGATGCTCTCATCACACTAGGGGCAAATGATGTGACCATTGTGGGAGACTCGCTGTTGGTAATCCGTCAGGCCACCGGAGAATGGGAAATCAAGGAAGAATTGCTTCTCCCATACTTGGAAACTTTGTGGGAAATGGTGAAAACATTTGGGCATATCGAATTCAAACACGTGGCAAGAGATGATAATCAGATGGCGGATTCATTAGCTACATTGTCGTCCATGTGGGAAGGACCTTAGAAAGCACCGATGCAACCTTTGATCCTGGAGACCGCTAGAACACCATTCCATTGTTCTAGTGAGGTCCTGACATTAGCCACAGATAATAAGCCATGGTACCAAGATATAGCTGATTTTCTACGGAATGGCCAATACCCTGAAGAAGCAGATGCATCGGATAAGACCACTTTGAGAAAATTGGCGGCTCAGTTTAGGTGGTTCGATGGGCAACTTTTCAGAAGGACCGCTGATGGGTTGTTATTGAAGTGTCTAACGGAAGCAGAAGCCAAGAAGGTCATGCAAGAAATGCATTCAGGGATCTGTGGCCCACACATGAATGGATTAGCTCTGGCAAAGAAGATCATGAGACAAGGGTACTTCTGGCTTACTATGCAGACTGACTGTGCAGAAGAAGTGAAAAAGTGCCACGAATGCCAGATCTACGGGGACATCAGCCATCTTCCACCTATGGAGTTGCAAAACCTCATGACTCCTTGGCCGTTTGTAGTATAGGGCATAGACATAATTGGTGAAATTCGACCTCCAGCATCGAACGGTCACAAATTCATTGTAGTGGCAGTCGATTATTTCTCCAAGTGGGTTGAGGCCGAGTCTTATGTCCCGGTCACAGCTAAGAACATGGCTAAGTTCGTGAAGAAGCACATTTTTGCAAGATATGGTGTACCGCATCACGTGGTAACTGATAACGGAGTGCAATTTCAAGGAGCCACAGCTGAGCTATTCAAAGAGTACAATGTGGAACACCGCAAGTCTTCCCCTTATAGGCCACAAGCCAATGGAGCAGTGGAGGCGGCAAATAAGTCCATCAAAAAGATCTTGTCCAAGACCACTTCAACCTACCGAGATTGGGCGGATAGACTACCTTATGCTCTGTGGGGGTATAGAACCAGTGTTAGAACGCCGACTGGAGAAACACCTTATTCGCTGGTTTATGGGATGGAAGCAGTCCTTCCTATTGAAGTGGAGTTGAAGTCACTAAGGACGGTCTTAGAAGCCCAATTGCCTGAAACAGAATGGGTGAAGGCAAGATTTGAGCAGCTGGCTATGGTTGATGAAAGGCGTCTTAAGGCTCTGGATCATCTGCAGATGTACCACCAAAGGATGGCTAGGGCCTATAATCGGCGGGTTCGTCATCAGAAACAACCTCTGAAAGCGGGAGACCTAGTATTGAAACAGATGAGACCGACCAATACGGATGCGAGGGGCAAATTTAAACCCAACTGGGAAGGGCCGTATGTGGTTAAGAAGGTACTCTCCAAAGGCGCAGTGAAGATCATGGACATGGATGGTAATGAGTTCACCAATCCGATTAACCAAGATCATCTCAAACGCTACCACGTGTAAAAAAAAAAAAAAAGCTTGTTAAGTCGAAAACCCGTAAGGGCGACTTAAGCAGAAATTAAGGCAACGAGGGTTAGCTTATCGACCAGAAAACCTGTATGGGATGGTTGATAATAGGAATGAGTTCGTTCGAGATATGTACCAATTTTAAAATTTTCAATTGATGCGATAATTAAATTTCATTAATGAAGTGCGTTATGCTCAACATATTGCATGAATGTTTGGAATATGTTACATGATACATTTGTCGAAACATCCAGATAAACAAAGACATTTAAACGCCTAAGTGTGCAATTGCGAATATCATCCAATCGTAAAAAAAAAAAAAAAAAAAAAAGAAAGGGAAGCCTGTTAAGTCGAAAACCCGCAAGGGCGGCTTAAGCAAAAGTTAAGGTAGAAAGAAAAAAAAAAAGGAAGTCTGTTAGGTCGAAAACCCGCAAGGGCGGCTTAAGCAAAAGTTAAGACAAAAAAAAAAAAAAAGGATTGCATTAATAATAATAATAATAAATGTATATAAATGATAATAATGGTGGCCAATACATGCATGATAATGAAAATCACATTTTCTTTATGATCTTCTTTTCTTGACAGGAAGTGGTCCCGCGGTCTCAGAAGGAGCCAGCCAGCGGAAAGTCGCACTCTCACGCGCCTCACGGGTTGGTAAATCCTGGATCTTAGCCAGCCACAGCTTGTAACAATCATCTGTCTCTGTAGGGGCAAGACTGGCATAATTCAACATCACGCGATGGGTATCTCTAGCCCAGCGAAGTCTGATGTGATCTGGCCAAGCAGCAGTATACTCCTCACAATTGGTAACACAAGATCGCTGCGGGATATCCTGCAGATGACCGTACTGACGGCAAAGGCGACTCGGAGAGTAGAATGTCACCCTGGTCTGTCCTAATAACTGCACACCATGTGCCCACATCTCTACAATCACGTGGGTAATCTTCCACCAGGGGCACACCCACCTAATCTGGTCATCAGTCCGGTGAGATAGCCAAACGCCCCACATATCAGTATAGGAGTCGACGGAGAAGCCTCATTCCCTGAGATTGGCCGGGTTGTACTTCTTGAAGTTCCCCCTCGGAATCTTAAGAATTGATAACTTCTCCAGCAACCAGATCTGTAGTTGATGGTAAGCAAGGGTTAGCAGCTCATTCGACTCAGAAATACACCAGATAATAAAGAATTTCACCTGGAGCAGAGTGAGGTGAGGGCCAACGTGGAGAACACCATTTGTCTTAGATGCATGCAAACTAATCAGTGTCTCAGCAAGTGCAAAAGGAGCTGGAGATGCTCCCACAGCCATCTGAGAAATAAGGGAGACAGCCCTGAAGGAGATAACCCCATCACTAGGACCACAGAAATACCGGCTCACCAGTAACAGGCTAACCATGGAGGCCCAACTCATGTGGTCCCTAGGGGCATTGATACACCATCCTAATACGGAGTCCGAGCTCAATCCAGGAAAAGGAGAATCAGTAGCGAATAAAGCTTCCACCTCGGGATTGGGAAGCCCGAACAAGCTCACCAAGGAGGAAATGCTACCAAAAGTGAACTCGGGGACGGCGATGTCCACTCTCTTATGGCAGGGGATATTCAATATAGCACTGAACTCTTCATATAAGGGGCAGAGCTCTTGGCATGAGAAGCAGAAAACGTTGTCCACTGGATCCCAGAAGCGATAACAGGCATTCAACAACTCGATGTTCCACGAGTGTTTGTAATAGGCCTTGAGATTCCACAACCCGAAAGGCTTCAATTTGAGCCAATCAGAGTCTTGTAATGATTCTAGAAAATTGTAAAAGCCTGGATAAAAAGAAGCAAAAATGAAAAGAAGAAAAGGAAGAAGAGTGAATTTCTAAATATCGGTGAAACAAAAGCAAATCCAATAATATGAAAAGTGCAATTCACAATGTATCTAAAAAATCCAATACAAAAGAGCAAAAACTATGAAAACAACAAATAAGACAAGCAGGACGCTCCAACTAGCTCTCATCCTGCCCCTCATCCTCCTCCTCCTCCTCCTCAGACTCACTCTGATGTGTAGCCCGGTAGGAGTCAAAATCCGCCTGCAGACGAGCCATCCCAGCCTGCAGCCTGGCTATCTCGGCCTTCGCCCTTTCCACCTCCTGGTTTGCAGCCTGGGCCTGAGCCACGGAAGAAGCAGCCTCCCGGGCCTGCTCTCGAAACATCTCAACTCGGGACTGCAATCGACAGCATAAATTAGCATCCATACATACATACATATGCATTCATGCATTACATAAATTTTGATGCAGGAAACACGGGATACTTACCGCCCAAACGCCATTCTCCCGGACCAAGAAGTCTCCTAGACCCTTGTACCGGTAGGCTATCTCTTCCACATCAGCTCGCCGGACCTGAAAGAACATCAGAGTTAAAAAAAAAGAAAGAAAAAAGAGAGACTTACGTGGGTGGTGTCCTCTGGAAAGAACATAGCCGGCTCCTCACAAGGGATGCTCCAGGTCGTATAGGCTTGGGTGCCATCCAACCCAATCAAGGTGAAGCCGGCCCTAAGCTCAGATATCAAGCGACCCTCCACAACACCACTAGCACCAACGGCCTGCGAAGCCGAGGCTGCGGCGCTGCCTACATGGACAAGGTGGGTCCTATCCTGAATAGGAGTATCCTCTCCTCCTGTACCTGCATCAGCACTCCCGCGGTCGGCCCACTGGGCTAAGAGGACCCAGTTCCCCTACGTCTCTTCACCTGCAAAAAGAATAACAATTCAAAAAAAAAAAAAAGAATGAAATATGAATGAATACCTGACGGGGACGAGGAGGAGGAGCCGCTGGAGCGACACCCGCAGCGGGCAGTAAACACTGCTGGATATAAGTGGGGTAATCTCCATCCACAGGGTCTACACTATACCCCTCTCCGAATATCTCGGGGTCTGTCCCAGGATCCGCCAGATGTGGCCAGAAGAGTGCCTGCGGAAGCGGTGGGGGCACAAGCCGGCCAACCGGACCGTCGACGTGGTCAGAAAGGAAGAGACGATCGCCCAAGTACCACTCCTGGGACACAGGGCTCTCCATGACAAATCGGCAGCGGTCGAAGCGTGCCGAGGACTGAACGAGGAGAGTGATGGCACCCAGATTCTCCCAAGGGTGGTGCTGGATCTGTAAAAGTGCAATAAAAGAAATTCAGTACAGGTAAACAAAAATTATTCAAATTTTCTTACTAACGAATTTTGTTTACTTACCCTCCTCCAGGTCGTGTCGAGCAGACTCTGCTGTACCTCCTCGATGTCACGGGCGGTACCTTGCCACCCCTGCGTCCAGCAACGCAGGACGGTCGGATGAACATCACCCTGGACGTCCCTCAAATCGGGCGGCTCTAGCAGGCGATGCTCAAACGCCCAGATCTGTAGTTATAAAAAATAATTATAATACATGTAAAAAAAAAAAAAGAAAAAAGAAAAGAGAGAGGCAATACCAGAAGGCCGAACCAAAAGCCCAGGATCTCCTGCTGCGCCCCCCGGGCGCACAAGTCCAGCCCGTAATACAGCCGCCCTAACGCAGCTCGCGCCCAGTCCAGAGACGAGAAAGCAGCCAAGTCCACCAATGTCGGAAGCAGAGTCAAATTGCAGGTACTCTGTCCGGTGGGGAACAATGTGCAGGACAGGAGGACGAGCACGTAGGCTCTGGTGTACTGCTCCACATCCTCCTCAGTCAAAACTGCGAGGGTGGCCCAATAAGCCTCCACCCGGGAGCACAAGATCTTCCCCTTTTCAGGGGTGCAGCCAATCAACCTCCGGATGTAAGTGTCCACCTGCTGGTGTCGGGTCAAGCTGCAGTTAAAGACGATAGGGGTCCCGCCGAACCCAAAGCCTGTGATCGCCACAAAATCCGAGGGAGTGACGGTGAACTCCCCGATGGGCAGATGGAAGGTGTGGGTAGTGCAAACCCATCTCTCGCACAGAGCCGTCAGCACGGCATGTGTGGGGTGCGGTGTGCTCATGGGCAAAGACAGAACGAAGGACTCAAGCCCTAGGAGCCTAACTCAGGCCCGCACGGGCTCTGGAAGTCGGTCCCACCAGACCCGGGGCAGGGAAAGATTCCCGCTGCCGGCAATCCTGTGCACCTGCATTACGGGGAAATACAACACACATGCATTCAGATTTTGCATAAAAAAAATAAATAAATTCCCTTTTTCTTGCTACAGTCGTACGACTGTAGTACGCGTTGCACGAGCGTAACTACAGTCGCACGACTGTAGTGCCCACAGTCGTACGACTGTTCATCATTTGCATGAACAGTCGCACGACTGTTCATATTCCTGCAGAAAAAATTTGCAATTCGTTTAATCTTCGCGATTTCTGACTCGTTTTTCCTAGTTTCTTGTTTCTATTGACTACAGGGGACTCCTAGCAGGCATTCTACTCAATCAATTCAACCCAGAAAGCAGTAAATCATGCAAATCAGTTCCAAAAGTTCAAAAGGAAAAATATTGAAAAACTCAAAATCAAGGAACAGGAATCGAGTACCAACCTGTGTAACGGACAAATGGGAGTCCATTGCCAACAGAGTAGGGATCTCCATCCCGAATTGGATCCCGAAATGATCCATATATAGCGGGTGCCCGTATCCTTGTGCGATCCCCACAAAAGCAATCTCATTCGGATTGTTGGGTTCTGGAACTGCGTTGTTTTGGATCTTCTTCAACTTTTTTCCCATTTTCTTCAACATTTTAGACTGCTTTTCGAGGATTTGCGTCGGTTTCAGAGAGAAGGAGAGGAAAGGTTTTTGGGAAAAATGAGAAAATGGGAGAGAAAGGGGCGGAAACCGCCCCTTTATTTTTGTCTGCCCGCGAAGTACAGTCGTACGACTGTACTTCGTCTACAGTCGCACGACTGTAGTGGAAAAAAGGGGGGAAATTTTTGTTTTTTTATTTTCTTTCCTATTTATTCCTCAAACCCTATTTTCATTATCTGATGTGTAATTATTCCCCACAGGGGCATTTCAGTAATTTTGCAGGACTAATCCAGCGACGACTAATTTATTTCGGCGACGGTCCGCCTCGCCCGTGGGGCACGAAATCCAAGAAAACAATGAAAAATTCACTGTAAGTATAATCACACCAATCGCATTTTCAACGCGCCCCACGTGCCAAGCCACTCCGGGCCATTACATTCACACAAAAAATCATAGTCCCCCACGACTTTAAAAGGGAACCCAAATCCAATTTCAGTCTGTCAGGTGCGCCCAGCCGCACGCGATCGTCATGCATTCACACAAAAATCATAGTCCCCCACGACTTTAAAAGGGAACCAAAAATCCCGTGTCAGTCCGTTGAGTGCGCCAGTCGCACACGACTATCACATCTTGTATTCACAAATCCGGTCCCGCACGACTATAAAAGGCAACCATGGCATGCATTCCCGTATTTATTCTTGATCGAAGGGGCAAAAATTTTTGTTTCAAAATTATCGATCAAGGAATAAATACGTTCATCAAACATGCATCACATGCATTTTTTTAGGCTCGGTGTGACAAACCGTACACAGCCTTTTGACTCCAAAAGTCATTCCATCTCGGCGTCATCCTTGCGCGAGAGCCATCGTAGGGAATCGCCCGACTCCAAAAGTCATTTGTACTCTCGGTGTCATCCTCATGCAAAAGGCGTATGGACCACCTGACTACCAAAGTCACCTGCAAACTACCCTTGCATATCCGTGATTTCGTGTTCTTTGTCGTGTACCTAAATCCGTTTCGGAAATCGGATTTCAGCTACACGAGGGGCAACCTGTGAACACGAAATTTTCCTTTATAAAAAAAAGAAAAAAGAAGAAGGGGGGCCGTTGACTGTTGACCCACGACTGTAATATACAGTCGTGGGAATTAACTACAGTCGTACAACTGTAGTGTAAGTACAGTCGTACGACTGTACTTTCGGGGGGCAGGTTCTTGCCCATACCTCTTTGACTTGAAAGAGAAGGGAAATCTTGAGCATTTAATGCTCAAGATTTCCGGGTTAGTGAGGTATAAAAGGGTAGAAAAAGCAGATTTTTAGGACTTTTGGACAAGCAACCAGAATTTTAGAGAGAGAAAGAGGGAGAAAAAGAAAGAAGAGAGAGAAGTAAAAGATCTTACTTTCTTCTCCCATTTTCTCCTTGATTTCTTGTTTTTAATCTCTGAAACGAATTAGACATCTTAGGTTAACAATCATACTAACAAACTAAATCATTTCGGACCAAAAACAAACACAAATCCGTGACTTTTCTGGAGTTATTTGGACACTCTTGCAACCTTGACTTTTTGAGGAAAAAGAGCAAATTCACGTGGATTGGTGCGTAGCCAGGGGTCATTCCAGCTGTGGATCTTCACCAAGGAGGTAAACAACCTTTAACTCATCTCATTTTCCAGCTTTCTGGGTGATTTGATTGTGTTTGGTGCTTTTTTCTTCAAGTTTTTAAATTTTTATTTCTGGAAAAGTAAGAACAGTCGTACGACTGTTCTTGAAACAAGAACAGGGGCACGACTGTAAATACAGTCGTGCCAAATCCACTACAGTCGTACGACTGTACTTACCTTTTCAGTTTCAGGGTTTTGTTTTTAGGGTTTTTTTAGCGATTTCTTCCCGAGCCAAGGATACAGTCGCACAACTGTAACTACAGTCGTACGACTGTAGTCCTCAGCCAGGGACAGAAATCCCTAAAAAATCCCTAAAATCCAAAGAAAATCACAAAAATCCAAAAAAATTTCATAAAAATCAGAAAATCCCAGAAAATCAGAAAAATCAGAAAACCCTCAAAAATCATCAAAATGAATTTTGTGGTGTGCATCACGACCTTAGATTTATTTTTCAGCAAAATTGCATTTAGGACAATTCCACGACGGAGACCCGGTTCTCCTGAAAACAGACCCACTTTGCATGCTTAATTGTAATAAACTGGAAAAATTGTTTTCAAAAATGATTTTCTCACAAAACCAAAAATACAGGGACGTTTCAAAATGGTTTTCCAGGTCTAACCGGGCCGGCCGACCGGGCCGACCCGGTTACCCCCAATTGCATGACCCCGAATTCTAATTTCCCATTTCTGTCTACTTGAGTCCTACTTATGGTGTGCCGTATAAATTGTGCTAACCTTTGTTTTGCAGCTTTTATTTTATTTTAATTTTCTTTTTATTTGTATTTAATAGAATTAAATCGTGTATTTAGGCGGTTGTAAATTTTCCTTAGATCCTCGTGTATCCTAGGCGGTTGTATCAGTGAGACGAGAGTTTTATTTTTCTTTCAATTTGGTTGTAAGCTCCTAAATATTTATTCTTTTTACTTTATATTTTGTGTTATTATCCTGTATGCGCGCTGCGTGCATTCTTTTAATGAAAATCAATTTTTAGCAACTTAAAGTGTCGTAACTAGAACATTGACAATAATATTTAAATTAGACACGAAATAAAGGACTTGTCCGGACCCGAATCTCTGAAAAGTGTGGCAGTTCTCCGCTTTGGTTCAGCTACACTGTAATTTCCCGGTTGAGCTGAGCCGGGTGGCGACTCCTATACTTTTTATCGAGATTTAGGTCTCGATTCTTTTTTAAAAATAATCCGCTTTTCCAAAAAACGAATTTCCAAACCAAAAACCCCACGCGAGGGAGGGCCCCGCCTGAAATCGAGGTGCCCCTTCCGAAAGGGAGTCCCGCGTCCCGTCGAAAACGCGTCGTCCGCTCACACCCATATTTATTTTGAAGTGTTAATAGAGGGTATGTTGATCCATAGTAAATCCGTGGGTTAAAGGGACTGGTTTTTTTAACACCCCAATTTGGAATGTTTTTATGGTAAGATGTTTAGTTATAACTAAACATCTTACCATAAAAACATTCCAAATTATCTTTAATCTTTTTTCTTATTTTCATGTTTGGTTATTATAAATTTGAAAACCTAATATTATAATTGTAATTTTTATGTAATATTATTAAATTAAAAAAGAAGTATAATTATTAACTCATAAATTCAAACGCAATATAGTATTCCATACATCCTTATTATACCACATCCCATTTAACATATCATACCATACTTTATTAACCTCTAAACCAAACATAGCGTTAATGACTCAGGGTTACATTCAGTTCACCCAAAAACTTCCAAACAACCTTTGATCAATTATTTACTACATTGAGCCCACAATCACTGATTTTTGACATTTATTACTACTTGTGTCGCAATTGTACTCCATAATGTTATTTTAAACTGTTGACTACTGAACTATTTTTCACATGATCAATTAAAAACTACCAAAAAGAAAGTAAGAATCGAATCGAAGTTGTAGAGGAAAAACAAAACAAGAAAAATCTAAGGGAAATTATCTAATTTACGTTGGATTTGGGCTTTTGTTTTTGGGCCTACCTTTTCTTATTTACTGAATTACGTGTTTTTGTTTTCTCTTTCTCATCTTTACCTTTTTCTTCTCTTTTCTCCCATCTTTACGCATTTCTTCTCCTTTCTCCCATCTTTACGCTTTTCTTCTTCTTCTTTCTCTGTTCACTACTTTTTTCTTCTTCAAACATTCACTCAGTCTTCACTCGTCGGCCACCACCTCCGTTCTTCCACCATTGCTCAGATCTGGTATTCCCCTTTTTCTCTTCTAACTTTCGCACTCTTAGATCTGTAGTTGTTTTTGGTTTCATTTTTTTTCCTGATGCATTCCTGCATTTTCTCGGCAAGCAACCAGAACAATAAGTTCATGCTACTCCTCGTATGACTCATTCTGTTTTTGTATCTAATTTGTTTAATGGCTGTTATCATGCTATCGTGATATTTAGATCCTGAGTTTTTTGGTTTATAACGCAATCATATGCCGTTGATCTATTTGCATAATTTTGGATTACGATTTGTGATTGTGACTTTGATTTGTAGGGATTTCAGATGCGATAGTTGTGATTAATTGGTGAATTTGGGGCTTTTCATTTTGTTTTGGGTGTTCAATTTTGGTAATTTCTGGTATTCATAAATGTGTAGGTTAGATGTATGGATATCATTGTAATGCTGAGTTTTTGAAAGATGGAGGAAGATGATGATTATTGTAATTACGTAATTAGTTAGTGATATAACTTTTAAATGATTATTGAATGCTGTTATACCTGATTTATACCTTTGTTATACATTCTGATACACTATAGTAACTGATTATACCTTAGTTATACCGCAATTATACCTTAGTTATACTGAGTTATACATTAGTTATACCCTAAGATAGATTGTTATACCTGATTTATACCTTTGTTATACATTCAGATACACTTTTTTCACTGATTATACATTTGTTATACATTCAGATACACTATTTTCACTGATTATACCTTAGTTATACCGCAATTATACCTTAGTTATACTGAGTTATACATTAATTATACCTTAAGATACACTGTTATACATGATTTATACCTTTGTTATACGTTAAGATACACTGTTATTGTGATTATACCTTAGTTATACATTCTGATACATGAAGTATACCTTAGTTATACATTGATTATATAATTTTTTCACTGATTATACCTAGTTATACCTGAATTATACCTTAGTTATACTGAGTTATATTGAATTATACCTTAGTTATATCTGAATTATACCTTAGTTATACTGAGTTATACCTTAGTTATACCCTAAGTTACACTGTTATTGTGATTATACCTTAGTTATACATTCAGATACACTTTTTTCACTGTTTATACCTTAGTTATACATGAATTATACCTTAGTTATACTGAGTTATACCTTAGTTATACCCTAAGATATATTGTTATTGTGATTATACCTTTGTTATACATTCAGATACACTTTTTTCACTGTTTATACCTTAGTTATACCTGAATTATACCTTAGTTATACTGAGTTATACCTTAGTTATACCTAAGATACAGTGTTATTGTGATTATACCTTTGTTATACATTCAAATACACTCTTTTCACTGATTATACCTTAGTTATACCTGAATTATACCTTAGTTATACTGAGTTATATTGAATTATACCTTAGTTATACCTGAATTATACCTTACTTATACTGAGTTATACTGAGTTGTAATTGATGAATCTGTAATCTTCAGTCCAAGTTCCATTATGATGGAGTAGAATTGTGATTTCTTGCACATCTCTGTGATCGATTGAATTGCTATGTCTGTTTTGCAGTGATCGATTGAATTGCAGTGATCGATTGAATGTGTAGGAGAGAGATCGATCGATACAGATGTGCGATTTCTAGATGGCGAAACTGATCTGTGATTATCGATCCAGGTATGCGATTCCAGGTGAAGAAACTGATCTGTGATTCTTGGCGAAATTGATCTGCGATTTCTTGGCGTTTGGGAGGTTTTTGAGCTGGCGGGAATCACGTATTTTGGAGATTTATGTTTTTCTGTTTTGTGTTTTTTTCTGCAGATTTAGCGTAAAACAGGGATTTCCTGTTTTATGTATTTTTGTAATTTTGGAAAGTTTTTAAAGTATTTAAGTAAATATTTCCTTTGTAGGTAAAAAAGTTAGGTGGTGTAAAAAGATAAGTATTTATGTAAAAACCCCAAAATCTAAAGCATAAACAGAGTAATCCATTAACCTGATGTTTTATCCAATTTCATCCAAAAAATGGAAAAAGAGAGAGAGAGTTAAATTGGAAACAAGAACAATAGAAACATAAAAGCCAATTAAACATGTATATATATATATATATAAAGAAAGAGCAAAACTGGAAAGAAGGACAATAGAAACACTCAAGTATATAATTCATTTTCATTTAACTTCAACTTAGTATTCAAATTTCATTATTAGTATATAATCATAAAAGCCAATTACACACTAATTACTTTTAAACATGCAAATTATTTAAATAGATAACAGATAAAAATTTGCAGTTTTGACATTTTCATTATCTAAGTATTGTTGGACAAAGGTGGGCAAAACTATTTTCATTATGTATTTGTTTAAATTTCTTCAATTAGCTCCTCTACTCTTATTTGGACTTAACTAGCTTCTTTATCATTCATTCATTAGGGTAATGTAGCCCTAATTGATATTTTTGTAAGATTTTACAGATGAAACAGAAATTAAATCTGTAAAATTTACAAGTTACATAGATCCAATTATTTTTTTAGTAGGGGGTAAATTTATTTATTTATTTTTTTTTAAAGCTTAATAGTCATCCACCTTTAATTTCTTAGCGAATCAAGTCCAACTCAGGAGTTGATTCGATATTTAAAAAAAAACTAAGCTTGGAGAGTCATGTGGCGAGTTGCACTTAGGAAGTTTCAAACCATTTCTAATTTGTCTTAAAGCTCCTTGTACTTGAAATTTTGTTTCCCAAAAATCCAATTTAGTCAATACGTTAACAAAATTTTAGTTATATAACAGCCACGTCATATAAAAAAATTACAGGATAAAACGCCAATTCAGCCCTTGAATCTGGGTTGTAGAATAAACTCAACCACATATATACATACAGAGGGAGAGCTACCAAATAATCATATATAGTTTCAGCATAGTAGCCATGGAAATTGAATGATAAAAAGGAAAATTAGGGATGGGGTATGTGAAGTGCCATTGGTGAAATGGGTGTGGCAGCTCTACAAGAGAATGTAATAGATGCAGCGGACAAACAATTAAGCACAAACTTCAACAGGGCGTAATGCCTGTTGAGAGTTGGATTATGGTGTAGCCACCCAAAAGCTCAGGAAAGGCTTAAATCAGGACCAACAACGCATCAAGTTCTGGGGCCATATCATTGAGCATGGCCACATTCAGATGGATTTGGGAAAGGTGGAGGCGAAAAAAGAATGGAAGACCCCCAAGAATATGACGGAATTTAGGTCCTTTCTGGGACTAGCTAACTACTATCATCGCTTTTTGGAGGGCTTCTCACGAAGGGCTAGACCTCTGACTGCTCTTTTGAAGAAGGGACGAGATTGGAACTAGTGATCAAGGATCTTTGCTTTAAAGTCTCTCTACCTTAGCTTCCAATTGATACTCCAGATTCACAATATACTGCGTCTCCATCAAATTCGTCGCAATTTGATTTCTGTGGAGGTATCCTCTATAACTACAAGCATAGGTGCTGGTCGTTGACAACTTAAATCAATTATTTGCTTTCACCATTATCTCCTTACACATCTCCATTGTATTAATTTTCTTCTTAATATCTTATGTTTCTCACTAAGAAACGAAATGTGAGTTTGATTTTATCATGGCTTCTAAGTCCCAAGCATTCTTCATTGAAAACATACACCATAAAGATATCTTAAGCACCTCTCCTTAATCTTTGTTCAATTAAGTTGATTTAATAATACCACGACCATCAAGGACAAAACTATTATAATTTAAAGGAAATAACAGAACTGCTATTGAAGGATATTAGTCCTAAAGAACCGCAAAAATTTCAATAACGTACATTATAACTGTGCAGTAATTCAACCACAGCAGAAACAACTCCCTTCCCCTCCAAACAGATGTCCAAGCCTGGCTCCTCAATCTTCCTCCTTAGGAGATTGTCTAGCTCTGCTCTCAATTTCTGCAAAAGTCGTTTACAAGACCAAAAGTTTCTTTAACATCTTTGAGGTGCTTCGTATACTTTTTTTTTTTATAAGTGTCAGATTAAAGAACAAAGAAAATTAACAAGAAAAAGAGCTAAAAGTATCAAGAGTTGAGGTAAAAGAGAAAAGCCAAACTCACCCGTATCAATTCTAATACATTCTTTGATGCAGAGAAGTGAAGGTAACCTCCAAGCATTTCGATGCCTTCCCCGTTTTTGCTAGGAATGAGATTACCACCAAACAGAAGCAAAGCATAATCTGATATGTTAGTTGAGTCCCGGATATAAATACCAGAAGTTTTCACCTTTTCACTGTAAACCATGTAAGGCAGGGGGAAGAGATGAACCCCAGCATTTACAGATGCAGGATGGATATCAACTTTCCCAACTTCTTTAGTGTACAGTGCTGTGCGCTTTCCACGTCTTTTGCACTGCACAACATTTGGGTAAAGTCCAGCACAAAGAATTGCTGATACCATCTCCAAGTCGTGGCTGTACTGGTTGTAGGCCTACACAGAGCATGCCAAATCTGTCAATTTTTCCTAATTCAGATGGATAGCATATGCTACAGATGAAGCTTAAACAAAATGATCACGAAGATTGTGCACCACTAGTACTATCAAAATCAATTTTACGTAATAGATAGCATGGCAGAATACTTCAAATCCCCAGTTGAGTTACAGGGAATTTTAAAAATCTAGTATCTTACACTAGCACCCCTGGATTTGTCAATGAAACCAATGTTTGATAGAAGTTCTAGAAACTGCTCTCTCATATCCTCCATTATCTGCAAAGTTGTTGGGGATAAAAAGTTCTCCCAACAAAATGCTCGTTCGTTTCGGTTATGTTTTGCTTCCCTATACCCTTCAAAAGCTTTAACAAGTGCAATGTGGTCACTGCATCAAAGAATACGTATATATTTAGCAATACAATCATTTCTATACATACAATGCTTCCGAATAGATCACAATGGCAAGGTTAACCACACACCTGCAAGAATCACCAGCAAAGGATCTCTTCGCAGCATCTGCCTCATTTTTCCTGTCTATTGGAAGAACAAATGGGTCTCGATGTGCAAGAGCGGCGGCAATTGTTAAGGCAGGATTTAGGCACTGAAAGATGCACCCCATTAGAAGCATCTTTCCAATATTTGGGTCCAGTGGTAGAGTAGAAAGGTGACGACCTGTTAAGCTTATTAGCTTATAATAAACCATATACCAAAAACCCAAATATAAAGACTAAATACAATTCAAATGGCAAATACCAAGTGGAGTAAGGTCCTCATTATCGTCCAAAGCCCCAATAGTTTTAAGTAGATCAATGGCATTTTGAACAGAAAGCGGATCAGGTGGCTGAAGTGCCTTTGCCAAAAATGATGCAGCAGGTCCAAGCTGCAAAGTTTTAATGTGCAAGCATAGCTCTTGCAGAGGTGTTCGGAGTATTTCAGGTAACTGATACTGAAGCATTGCATCATAAATAATTTTTGGATATAATCTATAACAAACTCCTGGTTGCACACGGCCTGCACGACCTCGTCTCTGAAGACAAATTGAGAGAAATTTTTTAATTGCGAGTCTGACAGGTTTGTTTAGCTTCTAAGTTTAACATTATTAGGAAGGGGAGAGCGATAGTCCGCCATTATGTTTAGATGATACTTCTGAATACCTGGTGTGCTGAAGCCTTTGAAATCCATGATGGTAGTAGACAAGCCAGCTTGTTTAAAGCATCATAACTGGTTTCCTTTGCCTTCCCACAGTCCACAACATATACAACATCATCTATGGTGATGCTACTCTCCGCAATATTTGTTGCAAGAACAATTTTTCTTCAAAAAAAAAAGAAGCATATAAAAAAAAATGATGCAGAATAAAGGAGAGAGAGAGAGCCTAAGAAATTGATAAATGCTGGTCTCAGAAATAGCGTTGAACATCTACCCACAAAAAAAGAAGGGGGAGCGGGAGAGTATATTCAAGAAAGCATAGTCTCCAGGTGTTGGCAAGGCAGTAAGAAACATAAATTTACAACTAGCACTTGCCAAAAGGTGCTCAACTGGTTAACAAATACGCAAAAACGATTCTTTATTTTCCCCATTACAAGAAGATATCTATCGCAACTAACAATTTTTAGGGAAGTCCAACACAACTAAATTTTACAAAATAATTGACATTAATGTTGACATATGCAAACGAGAATGCTCATGTGCACATATATGACATGTTCAAGTACATGCGTTTAATAAATGAATCAGAATGCAGACATAAACAAGAGTAGGACTAAAAAATAGGAAAAATTCTTTTTGTGCCTTGTTAACAGCTTCAAACAGCCATGGATGCATATAGTGGTGTGCACGTCTGAATATCCAACCAAATTTGAAGATTCAAATGACCATAATCATCCGGCTAGAAGGGCATGCATGGTAATCTTGACAAACACATCAATCTCAAAACTTATCATCCTCCGTTTCAACCATTTAACTGGTTCCTGCCACTGCAGGTTCATTTTCTGAGCATACAGATATATGCAACCCAAAAATTCTTTACATACAAATTCTACAGCAAAGTTACAAAAATCAGTCATTTGTTTTAGTCACATCCTGCGCTGCCAGGAGCCAAATTATTCTATCAGAGAGTACGCAGCATTAGCAAAGCCCAATTAGATCTCAATGAAAATGTTATCAGAGAGTAGATTACATGAAATTGTTGTTATATTGTATTAGAGAAGGAAATATATTTATACATGAGTCTAATAGTGTGAACTATGATGTGAACACCTATTAATGTGCCTATACTTGTAATGTGAACCCCTATACATGTGCTTAGACTTGTGCTAACTACACTATCTATACAATGTGTAACAGAAAATTTGAAATTTAAGAAAGGCAAAAACATAGTCCAAACAAATGATAAGATAGCATAACTAAATCATATATTTTTATTAATTTTGAATTTTAGCTATCCATTTAAGTGATTCTCAAACAGTGGCAAGAAAACCAAAAGCTAGCTCATTATGCAGAAGAAATAGTCAAGTCATCACAGAAAACATGGCGCTCTATTTTCCATGCATTCCAAAGGAGATTAAACAGGAAGAATTATAGTATAGATTTACTTACCGTTTGTTAGGGGGAGGGCGGTCAAAGATTTCACGCTGACTGATGGTAGGCATAGAACCATGCAGAGGAAGGACTAGAAATTTGCTTTCGTCACCAAGAAGCCTGTTTCCTTTTATCTTATCAAGTAGCTTGGAAATCTCATCCCACCCTGTAAGAAAAACAAGAATCGCACCAGCACCTTCATGGCGACAAATAAATTCAATTGTTGCTTCCACCTACAAACCAAGTATCAAAGGCAATTAATTATAAAAATAATTTAAAATTGTTCCCAAAGGCTATCATATGATGTGGAGCAACAATTATATAGTAATTGCAGACGAATAGTGTCACAGTTGATGCAATGTACATGATGTCATGGCAGATAATATCCATAAAGCATCGGAAGTAAACAGAAGCATAATAATAGGAAAATAAATAATCAAAAAGATTCATCGACTTTGAATACATAGACAATTCCTTGGAGAGAAAGAGTGTATAGTAAAGTCAATGCAATAAATTGATTTCTCAAAGTACAAACCAGACCCAGGTCAAGCTGTGAACCCGACCAAGCTTCAAGAGAAAGTCGAGTGGAGGCACTATAACTCTTGTATTCGGAATCAATATCAACATCCTGCACAAACAAGTACTACTCTAGTGAACATTAACATAAATCACAGGATAGGTTTTCAACCTGAAAATATATCTGCTCTTCTACTACTAATAAATGCAGATTTATCCAGAGAGCTATTTCCCAAAAACATCAAACATAAATGCTATACCCAATTAACTAACATGAAGTTTATAAGCTCTGATTGCAATAATTACCAATGCATGACACGGATACTAGACTCAAATTCATGTCTTGTGATCAAATTGTAAATGTAAGTTATTTCTGTTTAGCATTTGAGCTCAATCACTGGACTGTGTACTCAATCAAGGTATGATATAGGTGGAAGACATTTAGTGTCAGAACTTCTGTTTTTAAAATGCAAGCATACACTAAAATATAGATCATTGGCGGATGTTGTACATCAGTTCCAGTTTAAGGTCATGAAGGCACTCTGTTTTAAGATGCAATAAAAAAATGCTTTTAAAACAAACTAATTTGCATAAGGGTCGATCATAAATTCAAATACCAGAGAGATTGGTGTGGATGTGGGATATTGGGCAGAATCACAAAACTGATGGTTTAGTTATCAGGGCTATCAGTTGAGTATGTAGTTTATGGATTTAACCAAACTCAATACAAAATGCATACTATCAATTAACTCACAATAAAACAGTTAATAGGAAAAAAAAGTAAACAGGTACATAAGTTTTCAAGTTCAGAAAACTTCAGCATACTTCAAATAATTCAGTTAGAGAATCTGTCTTGGACTCAGGCTCCCTTCTCTTTCTCCTTCTAGAATTCCCCTGAAAGTTTTCAGATTCTGATTGGATTCTATAACGAGATTTCTCCAGTGCGTCTTCTAGGAATAACTCAACTACAGGAAAAGTTAATCCCTGCAAAGACAAGCAAATGATTTAAGAAGTAATAATTAACAAGTGTGACACAGCTGAGAGAAAAATAGTCCATTGCTATACAATCATAATAATGAAAATACCGGTATATGAAGAGTAGGAGCATTTGCAAAATAGTCAGAGAACAAATTGGCATTAATGGTTGCACTCATTAAAACAAGACGTAAATCCGGGCGACGAGGAAGAAGATCACGTAAAATGATTAATAGAAAGTCCTCATTCATGCCTCTTTCATGAATTTCATCCACTAACAAATGGCTCACACCTGTTAAATTGGGATCTTGAACCTGTGGTTCACAAAATGTACAGAAAGCAAAAGATCAGAAGCATGCAAGATATTCAAGAAAACACAGAACTCGGAACTCTAGTATGTCACATTGAACATGCAACTACAAATTCACAAGTCAGCCAATTGCAGCTGACCAGACACAAAATTGCTAAGGTGAAAATGCAAACAATTTTGCAGCCTAGGATGTTAAGAACTGAGCATGAATAAAAAAGACTACCACGTAGGCAGATTTGAAAATTACAAACTCCCAAATGCTAACGCAATAAGAAATTATGACAAGAACAGTTACCAACTGCCGAAGTAGAACACCAGTGGTGCAAAATAGGAGACGGGTTTGTACAGAACGCTTTGCCTCCAGACGAATCTGATAACCAACAGTTTCACCAAGATTTTCACCCCTTTCACATGATATTCGAGCCGCAACAGATATAGCAGATATGCGACGAGGTTGTGTGCATATTATGTTGCAATCAGCCCCCCGAAGACGTGCTATATCCTCTTCTAATATATATTGAGGAAGCTGCGTTGTTTTGCCACAACCTGTCTCTCCTGAAATGACTAGAACCTGAAATTTCCAAAACATTGGTAATGAGAATCAGCAAAAGGTAAGTAGAACTCTCATAAGCATCAAGCTTTCTCCTCAACAAAAATTAAACTAATAGTTTCTAACAATCATCCAATTGTAGTGGGCAGGCAAGGAAGAGTCTTCTAGAAGAGAAAACATCAATGTAAGTGATCCAAGCAGATTTCAATGAGGGGAGATGCTACTGCCCAGTGCCCAGGTATACTCTTTAATATATCTTAAGCATCTGGTAAAAGTAATTCATCTCATCAATCAGAAAAATATATCACTCTAATCTTTCCCCAAAAAATTGAAATTTTGTTTTCTTCTAAAATAAAATCTATTAATATATCAAAGGCAATTCATGAAAAGAACATGAACAAGAATGGGCAGGATCATACAGAACCCCAGGCAACAAAGTATCTTGGGTACTCCATAATGCATTTTCATATATGGCTTTACCTTGTGATCTATGCATTAATGCCGAAAGCCCAAAATATATATATAAAAAAAAAGCACTTTGATATCTGAATATAGGAATTTAGTGGAAGCTTATCGCATTATTAACATCAAATTGGTTTCGAATTCCATATCTAAACCAAGGTCTTCATTTAAATAGAAACAAATGAACTGATATTACAAAAACAGTAGTGCAATTATGAATAGTGGCTTATATAGAAAATTTGCAGTCTGGACTGGCAATGCATACGGCATGTACAAGTGGGTACCACTTTTGTGCGCATACATGATTCCATCGACAAAAATCAAACGACTACAGTGCATATGCCATTATTCTAACAATAAAAAAATGTCCATTTGAATACTGGAAAGTCTACTTTTAGCTTAATCATTAAGACATTGATTAGATCAATGAATTCGGTGGTGATAATCTAATTTATTTAACGACGGCAAAGTTAATTATATAATTTTGTTTTTCAAAAATCTTTCACGGGGGCAATGAAGGCCAAAATTGCATATTCTCCTGATTATTAAGAATCATCAAAAACATAGCCACAACTTTGATGTGGACAAACAATTCCCACCTGATTTTCTGCTACAGCTTTCAGAAACTCCTCTCTCACTTTGAATGCAGGGAGCTTCTCCCTAAAAGACTTCATTGCTTTCATACTAATATTTTCCTGAAAGAAAGAAATAAGAGGCGGGAAACACTCAAACATCAGACAAGCCACCACCAGAATGATCTATGTCTTATAGTGAACATCGATAGTCAAAAAATTGATCATGTCATGAAGCGAGAAGATTATGCAAATTACCATCATTTTATCCTGCTTCTGCTTTAATTCAACATTGAGCTTTTCCTTTGCAGTATCTGTCTCCAATGTAGCGACAGACTTCATTATCTTTGGATCAGCTGATGATTGTTTGTTCCCCTGCCAAGATGTTGCAACAGAATTATTTGCAGGTGTTGCTCTCTGTGCGCTATTCAAAAGGTTACCAACTCTTCTCTCAGTTTCACTAGACATTTGGATCTGCATATATATCAAAATGAGAATATTCCAAACCAACAATGAAATTCAAATTATACATGGTTGCATATCTTTACCTCTTGCTTTGTGGATCCATGACGCTCATCCAGATCAGCCCTATAATTAGGCAATGGAACTTTGCTAACCACAATCGTCTTGCCTTTATTATAAGCATGACTTCCTTTCCACAAACACAAAATCAAGGAAACCAATTGTGAGATGATGCCTCAAAGTCAAAAAATTAAGTATCAACGAACAATATAGTACCCAACTTATGGGCAAGAAACAGCACCGAATATCAATTAAATATCCTTACTTGTGAAGTATACTTTAAATTGTGTACAAGTCCGAATAATTCTTCAACAAATGAAAATCATACTAGGCATATTAATAAAACTGTCTCTGGAATTTTTTTTTTTTTTCATCCAATTCATACATAATTAGATTATTTCCAGAATGCCGATTGTAATGACTCCAGATTAATAATTCAACAGTAACCAGTTAAAAGAGCACTTACAAGTATAGCCCTAACTGAAAAGACATATGTGCAAGAGTTTGTTGATCAGCACGACTATAGTTCCGCTTGATTATCATTTCCTGCTCTCTTCCATTCTTCATTTGCTCCATCTTATTCCACCATTCATTCTCATCAAGAACTTCCATCTAAGAGTAGAAAATGCAAACAACAAATATATAATTAACATACAAACAAAAATAGATTATAATCCTCATATGCGTGCATTATATTGAAAACTGACAGCTGCTGTCTCCGAAACAAGGGAAATGAATCTTCAATTCTCAATTTCAATAAAGAAAACATAAAAATTAGTCCATCGTTGAACTTCCGTCATATCTCTCTAGTAGAAAGCAGAGAAAATTCATTAGCTTCCATCATTCAGCTTCAATCAGAAATTCTCCCAATGGCACTACATTTATAGCAGTTAGAACTCGACATTTTCTCAACATTTAAAAATTTTGATAGTGAAAATTCTACTACACAGTATTACCTAAATTAATTCATCCTACAAACAAACAGCAATAGAACCCTAAAGACAAACATAATGAGAAAACCGCGCAGAACAGAATTCAGTCGATAATAACGAAAACCTCGGCAGCTTGCTGTCTCAAGCGCTCCGCTCGCCAAACAGGATCCCACCATCGCTGCTCACCACGACCACCACGACCACCAGCGCCACCACGGCGTCCGCCTCGACCGCCACCGGCACCACGGCGGCCGCCCTGGAAGTTAGGACGTTGAGACATGGCGAATGTAGAGATCCGTAAATGAAAGGAAAAAGAAGAAGGCGGAGTTGAAGGCAAGGGTAATAGGAGAAGACGGAAGGAACTGAAGGAGAAACAAGAGTTGGCGCCGAGAGAGCGCAGTGACATGACATTTATTCATACAAGTAAACCACTAACTGATAACTACACATGCAATGATGGAACGCACGCAAGCGTTTAGGAAATGTATGAAGTGAAGCGAACGGAGTGGAGTGGAGTGGGCAGTGGGCTAGAGCCTAGGACTTGTGCAATTCTTATTGTTGTGTCCATGTGAAAGCAAATGCCAATGGCTCCTAGCGGTGACAACAACACTATTCAGTTTAATTAATGAAATTTCTTCTTTAAAGAAAATAAATATTTATTAGTCCCTCCATTCTTTATTACATGATATTCAAGGTTATTCACTGAAATTAATGAAATATTAATTAAGTTACTAAAATGAGTAGTTTATCCTTAATATTTACTTCCTCCGTTTTTTATTATATAATGTTTAAGATTATTTACTAAAACCAATGAATTATTAAATAGTTTAGTAATATAAAGTGTCAAATAAAAAAGAACAAAGTAAAAAACTTAAATAAAATAAAAAAAAGGAAGTATTTAAGAATAATTGAGTTTAAATATAACATTATTATACTAATATATTGAAATTTTCATAAAGAATGTATAATAAAATTTAACCGTTTAAAATCCGCACTTAAAATACCTTAATAGTAATGGTTATTTAGTATGGAAAACTTAAAGTGAGTTTGACGGATGAACATCAAGTTCGATAAAATTATTCAATGAAATTATGTGTGGTTCCAAAAAAAAATGTACTGAATAAAATAAATAATCTTGATTTTCTTTTAGATAGAAGTTTATTCTAATGTAAATTAGGAGTAAAAAATTATATGATTGCAGTTCAATTAAACATGCAGATTTGTATCTATAAGAAAATTTAAATTCGTTGTCCACTAAAAGCTTCATGTATGAGTAATCAAGCCACAAACAAAATTATTCCCGTAAACATATCATTTACATCATATCCGTGGTTTACATCATGGTTGTGAAAACATGACGGAACTAATTGGTCCAATCAAATTAAAAGTTTGCCCAATTAATTTTCATGCTGTTCTCTAAGCTGGTTAAAACCATCATGGACCGTTTGAATCAAAAACTGGTAAATTGAGTTGGTTCCTAGTTAGACTATATTTTTAAAAAGTTATTTTAATTTAAAAAAAATATGGTTTAATAAAATTAGTTATTAATTTTGTTTATTAATATGTTATTACCAAGAAAAATAACTTTAAAATATTTTTCAATTGAATTAGTTATAATTATAATTATTAAAAATTGTGAGAATTATATATTTTTTTAATTAATATATTGTGTTTAAAATCTTTAATTTTATAAAATTATTATTGAAATATTTATTTTTCACATGTTATAAATTTATAGGATATAAATATATTATTAGTTTAATATAATTTATAAATATGCTTCGATTTCAATTGAGTTCCAATTGGATCCCATTTTTATGCCAGTTTAATGATTTTTGTGGTCCCTGTCTTATCACTCGATTGCCTTTATAGCCTATAATGTTTCAAAGTTGTTATTTTAGCTCATATACTATGTAAAATCATATCCATTTGAACCATAATTGACCATTTTACTCTCGGAATGAGTTAGAATGAATGGCAAAATAATCAATTATAATTCACTTAGGTATGAATTTGAATAGAATAAGAGCTAAAATGGCAACTTTGAAGCAATATGAGCTAAAAAAAGGAGTTGATTGATATCATATGAGCTAAAAAAGTGTTTTGACTATAAAAACATAAAATAAAAAGCAAAAACAAAGGGTGAGAACAGACCAGGGATGGTTTATGCTCTGTCCAGGGATGACAACGGGTTCGGGTTTCGTGGGTATCCGATGCTACCTGACCCTATTAGGACTACCCGAACCCGATATAGAAGGGTTTGGAACATAAATAAGATTTACTTTCCTATCTGTCATGGGTTTGGGATGTGAGATGGAAATGAGATTACCCCTCTCAGTACCCATGAAACTCAAACACGTTTATATGTAACAATTATGTAATAATATGTTAATAAAATTAGATATAGGAATAATACTATAAATAAACTAGTTTCTTGCCCGTAGGTTACGCGGTGCAAGTTTTTTTAGTTATTGTTTTTTTCTATTAAATTATAATTTGTTTAATGTAATATTAAATAAATTAAAAATATTTTTTTATGAGTATATGTATACATATTTTTTAAATACTTTTGAAAAAAAACTTGTGCTTTCCATTGAAAATTTAACTGTTATTGTTGAGTAATAATATATTTGTCCACAATGCAAGATCAAAAAGTCTATCAACAATGTTGTCGTATATTTTTATTATCTGGTGAATTGAAGGTCAAATTAAACTATTTTATTTGTCTATATGTTAGAATTAATTATGTAAAAGATTCTCTTAACCAAGAAAATTGAAAAACATAAATGGAAGTAAGAGCCGAAAAAAGGGCATTAGTATGTATATAGTATCTGATGTTGATACTATGCACACTGCAGAGCAAATACAAATAATTTATATGAAATATATTAAGATAAATCAACATTTTTTTTAAGTTATAAAAGAGATGTTGACAATAGCTTGTAGTAATTGAATTATATTGTAATCTAATTATGTAGTAAATTTAATTTATGCTTTTGTAGGTAGCATATGAAACACTGACTTTGAAAATTTCAAATAGGTAGATGTTCCATTTTTGTACTATTGGCTTGAACTTATTGCTTTAGTGCTTAATAACAATTACTTGGATCGTGTCATTTTACAAGAGTATTCCATTAATATTTTTTAATAAAAATTTTCAGTTCATATTTTGTGATACATAGAATTGTACAAATATGCTTTAAATACATTATTATCAAGTAGAAGCATTTTTAAGCTCATGACGTCATTCGTATTTCTATTGATATCTTTTCACATTCGAATGCCTCTTTCTTGGATTTTCTATTCTTCAATTCCAGGTTTGAGTTTGAAAATCTTATTAATGTAAATCGATGATTGAGTCATTTATTTTTGGTTGGTAAATGAAATTTTAGATATTGGAATTCTTGCTTTGTATATCAAAACTAAATTGTAGTGTATTATTGTTATTTACAGTTTTTCATCTCCAATATTTTTTCAACCTCTATGTTAAACACACCAAATGTTAAGAAAGTTGTATCATCTTCTATTTGAAAGTACATTTTGTACCTGATAAATATTAGTGTTAGTTTAAAAAAAATCCAAATATTTAATTAATTTTGTTTTTGTTTGATGTTATTTTACCTGGTATGACGGATGTTGGTTCAATTTCGCAATAAGTGCACTTGTGATTTCCTTCTTTCCCCACCTTTTTTTTTTTTTTTTTGCAAATTGAGCACCTAATATAATGTCATTAAAATATATTGTCAATACCTTTTATAGTAGCCTTTCTTGTGAATGTTTTTTTTCCTACAAGTGTGATAATATATTAATAAAATTTAACATATGTGTGGTTTATAAAATTGGAAATAAATTTAAATAATTTTGTGTATCTTGTTATTCTTATCTGGTGTTCATTTTCCCATTTCATTTCCAATATTTCTTCAATTGTTTTTCTATTTCAAAACATCTTGTGCTTCAAAGATTTTTGGGTGCTGAATGTGTTTGTAAATGTGAAATTGGAATGTCATCTGTGAAGCCGTTTAAAATACAAAATGCTATAACATTATAGTTTTGGTATTTGTACTTTTACCTTTTCATCATAGTTTTGGTATTTGAAATGTCAAAGTTGAGATAAAATTTGTTGCACTTGTTGACGATAAAGAATAGCGACATGCATATAATTGAAATATGCTATTCGTATTAATAAAAAAATGAATGTTTAAACATATATATTAATTGTGTAATACTATTTACCATGAAACTTGTGATTGTCAGAGATGTGAATATTGCTATAATTTTTCCATCATTGTCTGCGAATTTCTTCCATAGCATGACATGTACCTCTGTCCTCTATATTTTTTTATTGGAAATAAATTCTTATGAATTTTAAAAATTAATTTCTTAAATTTGCTTAATATTTTTATTTTAGAAGAAAAACTTAGTCTTAAATTTCAAACATTATTTCTATTTTTATTAATTGTTTCCCTCGACCAGTAATATATTTTTCAATCCACTCTTTGCTTTTATTTTTCCTATGACATCTATAGATATAATATTATATTACTATATTTGTATCAAAAATTATAGTGTCACTTTTTTAATAAATTGAAATAATTTTCATTTTGTGAAATATTGAATTTACCTTATAGAAATTTGTTATCATTGCATCTTTGTGTTTTCAATTTGTAATCAGCGAAATCAAACTTTTCCTTCTATATTTCATCTTCCCACTAATCCACTTTTGTGATTTTTGTTGTTAATAAAAAAGTTATCATGTGTTCATTTTTTTTTTATAGTTTTGTAGGTAGCATATGAAGTGTCGACTTAGAAATTTTCAAATAAGTGCTTCTACCATTACCTTAAACCTGTTGTTTTGGTGCTTAATAATAGTTGCTTAGATCATGTCATTCTGCAAGAGTATTCCATTAATATGATTTTAAAATATTTAGTTCATTTTTATAATACATGCAATTATACAAATATACTTTAAATACCTTATTATCAAGCAAAAACATTTCTAAGATCATGACGTCATTTGTTTCTTATTGATAGCTTCCCACATTTGAATAACTTTTGCTTAGATTTTTCATATTTCAATTCCAGGTTTGAGCTCATAAATCTTGTTAAGGTACACCGATGATTGTTTTTTTTTTCTTTTTATGGTTGGTAAAAGTAATTTTAGATATTTGAGTTCTTTTGTATATGAAAACTAAATATTGAGGTATTGATATTTATAGTTTTTTTTATATTTATGTGTTGTTAGTCTTTTATTGAAATTGTATTTTAAACTTTTTCAAATTTTTGAGCTATTATGTTTCTTTTAATTTATAATTTATGATAGAGTGCCTAATTTCATAATATGATGATATTATTTTTCTGGTGGTTTTGAATTATTAATTTCTCCTTAATAAGTGTGTAACTTCTATTTTCTTTTATTATAAAGTAATAAATATTAATTATTGATTTTATGGTTTAAAACGTGTCTAATAATTAATTGGTTATTTTATGCTACATAAACAATTTTATTGTTGTATTTAAGTTTGTAAGTGTAAATACATAATTAATGACATATAATATATACCAATTGGGTGTAATCCCTAACCACTTCGAATTCCAAATTTACAATATATATATACATATATATATATATTAATTGAATTAATTAATTTTAAATTTAAATTTGTAACTGTAGTATAAGTTATATTCTAATTTAATGATTGAAATATATATATATTACGAAATAGTTAACATATTAAATGGGCCATCATATATATATATTCAAATTTTATTGATATATTCATTTTTATGGTATTTGTTATTTTTTTTCTAATATCTTTATTTTTTATTTTGAAAAATGAATTTGTATAATATTATTAACTTATATAGCTAATATAGTTTGTAAAGACATTAAAATTTAGACGTTTCGTATATCGATCTTACTAGAATGAAATTGCAGAAATAATGGAACTTGTGAACAACTTGCTGCATGGGAAAGTGAACTAATCACTAAGAAGTAACTAATGAATGCTTTTTTTTTATGAATAATACTTCCATAAATTAAAAAGAAAAGACCAAGTCATTCTCAATACAAAAAAACAAACACAAAGGATCAGAATTAATCAAAGTAACAGGGGAAAACAATGAAAGCACCCATTTAGATATTTTATGTGCCAACATATTGGCAGCTCTAGGTTCATAGCAAAAACAAATATGATTAAGATAATAAGCTAAAAACTTGATATCTGCTGCTATTAATCCAATAGGGGAGGAAATTTTGTTTGCCTCAAAGATGATTTCAATGGCCATTTTGTTGTCTGAAGCAACCTGCAGGAAGGAAATTCCTTCATGAAAAAGCAATTCTCCATGTTTAACAAAAATGATTTCTCCAAATGGATAGGCTCCGGAGAGGGTAACCTGACTTGCAACATTACCAACAATAAAGCCCCAAGCATTCTTCAACTTTTTCCAACCAAAAGTAGCAATCAATAAGACACCAATTTATAGACTTAATAAGGAAAATTAGTTTTGCAAACAAAAGCACAATTGAAAATCAAAATATATCTATAAAAGACCTATATTACAAAAAACCAAAACCAGTTGATTCGATGAAAATCAATAGGTACACTTAAAACACATGTATCGTCCCTTGTGAAACGAAGAAACTATTTTGCAAGATATTCATAGAGAAACACCTCTTGAAGTTCCTTTACTACCTCATCACTCCCATTAACATCACTAAATTTATCTCTAGTTGAAATGTATAAGCCTATGGTTTAAATAGATTGAGAAAATCAAGTACAACTTGTGAAGGTTGAAGACTACAAAGCAAAATGAAGACATTTGTTGAAGACATACCATATTCTTTCTTGGTGTAATTATACCATCATATACATGTGTGTAGATTGAAGATATTTGTTGTCAAAATCTATTATCCACCTTAGAAACGTTGTTGTCTCAATCTATAAACCATTTGCACCATCAACATTATATTAAGAGTACATTTTGAGGGGAAATAACAATTGATGTTGTAAATTTAGGTGGAAAAATGAACATTGTATTAAGACTATGGACCAGTTTGGTATTGCTGTCAGTGAAAGAGCTGTTAGGGAAAGTGCTGTCAGGGAAAGAGCTGTTAAGGAAAGTGCTGTTTGGGAACGCTGATAAGTGTTTAGTAATATTTTTGTAAAAATAGCTTTATTCTTAAAAGCAGTTTGTGTGGTGTTTGGTAAAACTGTTTATAAAAGTGCTGTTAATATATAAAATGACATAAAAAGACATATATGATGTAAATTAATTTTAATTTAATTTAATTTAATTGATTGAAAATTATCAAAATTTAATAATTCCTTTCACACACATTAAACAAATAAAATTTTATCTTATTTATTTATATGTGATTAGATATTAATAATTTTTGTATTAATCTCTTAATAACATACATATTATATAAATAAACGATATATTTATTTTAATTGACAGATACTAGTATAAAATAATAATTTCTGTAATAATTATCCATACATACATAACAGGTTAATTAAAAAATTGGTCATTACACAATTGTTGCTAATTTCTATGTTCCATCAAAGATAAAGCAATCTCATCACGAATGGAATCCATTTCTATAACCCTACTATTATAAGAATTCTCCTGAGATGAAGAATCACTACTAATATCTTCGAATATGTCTTGTGGTACAAAATCAGGATCCTCATCAAATCTTGCAAAAACCGGATCATTTAAGGAACGCCTTCGAATGAAATTATGCAATGCCATAGATGCAATAACTATATCCTTTTGAATTACAAATGGATAGGTGGGCATATCTCTTAATATCTTCCATCTTTGCTTCCATACCCCAAAAGTCCTCTTGATACAACATCTAAGTGATGAATATGCTTTATTAAAAGTTTCTTGATACCCGTTTGGTGGCTCACCACGTCTGAAATCTGGAAGATGATATCTTACCCCTTTGTAAGGTTTAAGAAATCCATTCATTTGTGGATATCCAGCATCAACCAAGTAATATTTTCCTGTATTTAATAAACAATAAAAAATTTAATGTCAATATGCAGAACGATATAAATAATAATAAACAATGATATATACTCTAAATAAATAATCACCTGGCGGTGGTGTCGGAAAATTACAATGCTCATTATTAATAGCCTGAAAGAAAATGCGCCTATCATGTGTTGTGCCCTCCCAACCTGCCAACACAAAAGTAAACTACATATCGAAACTACATGCAGCCATGATATTTTGTGTCGGTATTCCTTTTCTACCAATAAAACGCACTTGCTCATCTAAACTTACATGTGCATGCACATGAGTACCATCAATTGCTCCAATACAGTTCTAAAATAAATATAGATATATTACTAATGAAATAATCAAAGGAATGTGAATTAGAAAAAATAATTCTATAAGAGAAAAACTTGTGAAATTATATTTTACCTTGAAAAACGGCATATATCTTTGATCATGTAGAATTTCTGTTGGGATATTAGAGAACTCAGGGTCTACTGGTTTTATCAAATCCTTTGCAAGTGAACATAATGCATGCAACACTTCTCTGAAAATTCGACTTACAGTTTCTCCAGAATGCTGAAATCGTTCTTGAGTGTTTCTATTTGATGCACCTTGAGCTAATATATTAATACATAACTTCTCAAGAATCGACATATTCCTTGAAGACTTCAAACCATGATTTTCTTCTAGTGTCGTTGAAAGCAAAAAAAGAGCATCTTTCTTCATCCTGAACATATTTAAACACCTTGTTTCATGACCTTCCAAAAGTTCTCTTAGTCATTTCATCCCAGTATGATATGAAACCATACAAGGATTTTTATGTATATATGAATCATAATATAATCCAATGGTAGCAGTTGCACAAGCTGCAATTTGCCAATAATCTTCTTCCTCATCACTTGATGAATTGTGTATTGGATCATTACTGTCATGATCATCCATCCTAGTATAATTATCCTTAAAAAAAACTAAATATTATAAACTATAAATATGGAAGTACAAAACAGAATTCAAAATACATAGTTATATAAAACAAATATTCAAATTACATAGTTATACAAAACAAATATTCAAATTACAAATATCCAATTTCATAATAAATACTGAAAAGAAATAATCAAATAATATATAATCAAGTGGTTTTCCCATTGAATATTTGCTGTTGAAACTTCAACCATCCTAATTTTTCTTCAGGACTTGACATAGTCATATAACCTTCCCATTTTGGGTTTTGCTCGAATAGATATGCAGCAAAAAAATACAGTTCACTTCCATGGTCCACACCAGGCAAAGATTTCACATCTTGCATAACTTCACCAATGCTAGGACTTGGTGTATCATTTCTCTTTGAATTTAAAGTACTCCTACTTTCCACACTAGCTATTAACCTAGATATGTCTTCTTTTAATTTTGCTGCGCCACCTAATTTTTTCCTAATATTTTTTCCTCTACCACTTGTTGTTTTTCCTATTTTTCTATTCTTTCTACTACTTGTTGGTGCACTGCCTATATTTCAGTGCTATTTTGCATAAACTCATCTAAACTATTGCCAAAATCCTCCTCAGTATAATCACCACCTGCTTCTCCATCAATGTTACCTTCCTCAACAACAACTTGGACATTGTCATCAGCAATCGGTATAGTACTAGAAGGTGTCCAAGCATATTCTCCCATAGCCACAGTATTACAAAACATGATATCCAATCATTGAACAAGGTCTGGTTCAAGACCTTCTTTCTGAAATTTTGCAGCCGCGGGTACAACCTAAAATCATAAATTCAAGTAATTAATTATATGAACTAATTGGAAATAAAAAGGGAGAAAGTTAATCCTAATTTATGAATTAAGTGGTACATGAACTAATTGTAAAGAATTCTTAAATTAGTGAGTAACCCTGATTTTTTCAACCCACCATTCTTGTGATGCATCAATTGTGTGCCTGTTGGGATCCCAACCTAACCCTGTCTCTTTACCTATTAGTTTCTTTCAAACCTTCCATTCTTTTTTAAGTTGGTCCCATTTGTTTTTAAGCATCTTTTTGTCATATGTGCATCTGATTGTTGCATTGAAATTTGTAACGATATAAATCCATCCTTCTAAAGAGAAGTGACTTCCAGGTCGCATACCCTTCTCAATTGCTTGGATACACAAATCACAAAAACCCAATACACTCCTCTTGTTCCAAGTAGCCTTCACTATCCTTTTTTTTGCAGTTTGACTCGACTGGGTATCCATATTTCCAATATCTATAGACTAATGTACATTAAAATAAAATAGAAAGTTCAATATAGCTCTACATGAATTTAATTTTTATGAAAATTAAAAAAAACGAACGCTTTTCAAAATTATGTGAGAAGGGTAATTATTGTCTTTAATTAATTTCCCCTTCACATGCCCTTTAATTCGGTGCTAGCAATACTGTATAAATTTAAATTAATTATTTTATTCTTTATAAAGTTCTGAATATGTTACTACGATCTATTTATCTAATATTAGCAATTTTCTTGTCTTTAATTTCTTGCTATGGCTATATTTTAACTTAAGATAGTTTATTTAAAAGTACGCATCAATTATTTTTTCAATAGTTAATTTCAAAGAATTAATAACTAACTTTAATTTCTCTATATCAATATTTAAAGAATTAATAACTGCTTGGGTTTCTACATTTTTTTGATTGCAACTCCACCTACTCAATCTATATACTGAAACTAGACTAATAATAAGAAAAGAAAATCCAAGTAGCTAGATGCAAGATTACACTTTGAGATCATCACTCTGTTTCATCATTCTATTCTATGAAATAAACAATAAATCCATTCTTTATATTGTGCAAATAAACAGGCTGGACGGGTTCTCCATATTCTTACAACTATTTCGTGTACTGCATAACTTTTGGTAATTAAAGCTTCAGAATTAAGACAGCTAATACAGTACATAACAAGGATAATAATAGGCACTAACTTGGCAGCCTTCTTCCTATTTCTTTCAATTTACTGAATCATCATCCTAGAACTGTCATGTATATAAATATATGATTTGTAAACAGAGAAAATTCAAACAAAAACTAATGAAAGGAAAATGCATTAACATTTGACCAAGTATGCAAACACTAAAATGGTAAATAATAGTTAGTTTTAGAACATTCTTCCCCCACATAGAGACACGAATATTCTGCCAATTTAACAAAAAATTTCATTTGTTTAACAAGTGATGAGAACCTAATTAGAGTACAAACTTAACCTAAAAAAACTGCAAAGCAGAGAGCAGAACTAATCCAATAGAATACAATCCAGCTAGCCAAAGAATACAGGACAAATTTCATGAGGTGTGTTGATTATATCTTAGAAAATTTCTGATATCTGTTTAAAAGCACAACTACAACTTCAATCGGAGACAATAAACAATTGCCAAAGACAAGTAAAACAGAGTTAAAGTTCCTAACTAAAAGAAAACCCTTTTACTTTTTTGCTACCTACTTGAGTACTATTGAAGTATTACATGCTTAACTAAAACATAAACAAGAAAGCAACACAACAATCCAATAAATTCAATCTGTTATAACTGCTACCCTACATCCAAGCAAACATGTTAAGATGGTTTTAGAAAATGAAATTAAATTTGCCAAGTATGTTGGAATGCAATTAACACCAAGTTATTGCTACAAGCTCATAAAAATAAAGATGTCATGTATATTATGCAACTGGTATTTGCATACCAAAAATTTTAGTCAGAAACAATAACTTCAGTTCTTCTAAAAAATGTAGACGATGAACTCCATTTAAATGATTTACTAAAGGAATAACAGAAAAAAGCAAATATAAGATATAAATAAGCATAAGAGATTCAGTCTTATTTTCTGAAAGCATCAAGAAGTTCCTTAAATTTAAAATGTCATATGAATTCATTCAATTTGGCAAAGTACAGCAAGAAAATGCAATATTTTGCAACACCAAAAATTAATACAGCACCTAATATATATGCAAGTCACAGTCACAAGTCACAAGTCACAACTTTTGAAACACAAATTATTGTTGCACCACCCCTTTTTTTTTTTCCCCTTTTAGGAACTCCAAATTAAAAGCCAAGTAACAGACCATGGCATTGAGGAAATAGTACGACAGCCAACTCCCAACTGTTGCTGCAATTAAGTTAACAAGGAAAACTGTCTATCATTATAACCTAAGCGTCATTAATAACTGGAGAAAGGAAATTACTTTTCATGGTCAGCATTTTACCCTTTTATCAAAAGTTGACAATTTTACTAGTTAGCCAAAATTTTTCTTTTTTACTGCTTTTCCATGCGTTTCGACTATAATTGAGGGGTGCACCATCTTCAAATTATATGCATCCATATGTAAGAAAACTCAAATGGCTTCAACTCTTCAGATATTATATGAAATAGAGCAAGTAAAATTCTACCTAGCTTCAACCAGAATGACTTTTATTCTCATCCAAAAAATACAAGATAGCAAGTTTAGTAAAAGGCCATGTGAATCCATTAGTTTGGCACACCCATCTCATAAACACACTCTTGAAAGATTGTGCAAGAGAACAACAAGAACGATGCTGATTGATGTAAAAGGAAAAAAAAAGTAACCATATAGCAAGAGCTAAGCAAGAGACTTCTTTTAAGAGATTCTGTTTGCAAAGGAACAGATGAGGAGACAGTCTGTTCTTAGTGTTCCTTTTTTGAAGAAACCGTTCATATTGACCTAGTTTGCAATTTGTGAACTAGATGTAAAATTGCAACTATTTCCCGACAAGTTTAGTCCATTGGGGGTTCTCACAACACTTTTACTATCTTATCTAACAACAATACAGAAAGAACTAGTTCACAACTGCAAGAAAATTATTAAAGGGGAAGGAATCGAATATAAAAATCCCCAAATTACACAAATCAAATTTCAGCAAGATACCATGATCTGCAAAGAGGAGAAGATAATAGAGTGTCAAACATACCTGATTTGCAAAGAGGAGAGTTCTTGATTTTGGAGGTTGAACAGAGAAAAGGAAGAACGAGTGAAGGGAGAGACGCGTTGCTTTCGGTGACTGCTGGGAAACGAAATTTTCGTTGAACGCGATATAACCCACGTTCCGTGTTTTTGGCTTTCCCTAAAAGCGATTGGTGATGGGCTTTACCAAACGCGTTCCCCTGGCTTTCCTGGCTTTGCTGTCTGGGAACGCTGCGTTTATCCGGCAAGACGCACAGCCAAATGGGATCTATATTCACCTGTAACACCATGAACGATTGCATTGATTTTTTCATATTAAACAAAAAAAACACTAAATAGACCAAAAGCTATAACAGATGTAAGAGCCTAAAGAGATGATTTACCTCTATTAACAAATGATCAAAACAAAAGGTGAAATGAATGCGAGATCCATTTGAAGAAGAAAATAGACAACAAACACATGAGCTGCAATCCAAGCACAATAGTAATCATAAATAGGAAAATGTTGTTATAAATTATATAAAGAGAGGGAAATAACAAATTACAAAATTACAAAAATAAAATAAAAATAAAATAAAGGATACCCAATAAGAGATAGAAATCAATTTTTCATTGTTGATGAAGGTAATTTGAATGAAAGATAGAATTGTTAGTTCTTCAATTCTTTAAAAATCAATTGATAGTAATTGACTGAAGAGTTTTCGTTTTAAGAACGAGCAATTGCCTTTTTAATTTCATTATAAATAATTAATGCAAAAGACGTTACAAATAATAAAGTGTAACGATTCATTTTACAAATTTTTAAATATGAAAATTTTATAAATTGATTGAGAAATTTGTGAATAAAAGGTCAAAAATTCAGAAAAAAAGATAAATAGCAATGAAATGATTTTGAGAAGGAGAGTGAAAAACCTAAAACCTTCTTTTACTCTCTCTCTCTACACACACACACACAAATATATATATATATATATATATATATATAGATTTTTCAGTTATTTTATATTAATTATATTTATATCAAATAGGTACAAGAATATTATATTAATTATATTTATTTATATGATGGGTCAGGATACTTACTCCGTATCCATTATCCGTCATGGAATGAGAATAAGATCGATTTATTCAATACCCGTAGGAAATGGATCGGGTGATAACAGGTGGTGAAATTTTTAAATAGATGAGATGGGTAGTTCCATTGCGTGCAGTACCCTGGCTGTTGAGATGGGTGGCTCCGTGTGAAATAGCAAAATCCGGCTTATTAAAAGCAAAACGCACCACTAAGCACCGTCCAATGTTTATTACGCTAACTCCTCCACCCGACGGCGAATGAAAAAGAAAAATTAAAAAAAAAGAATCCTTTCTCCCGTCTCGGTCCCTTCTTTGTGTTTGCACTGAAGATAGAGAGATCTGATCAGGCAAATCCCCTGCGAGCCGAGTTGGGGCAGTGAGTTGGTGGAGTGATTTGGCACCCTCAACTGATGGATCCAGCAAGCTCCCCGTTAGGCAAAATGCTGTTGGAGGAAATCACTCCGGTGGTAATGGTGCTCTCTACACCTCTTGTCGAAGAGGCCTGCCTCAAGAATGGCGTCTCCTTTATCGAAATGCTTAGCCCTTTCTGCAACTTCAGCAACATCGATGGTTAGCCTCCTCTTCTCTTTCTCTCTGACAATAAAACACAAATTTATGTTCATCTATGGTGTACTTGGAGTTCGAGTCGAAATTGAGGTGTTTGCAATGCTTTTTAATGCAGTGCCTGTACGGACATCAAGTGATCAACCCTACAGGATTCATCAGTTCAGGCTCAGGTTATTTTACGAATCAGATATTCGGCAGCCAAATCTGGAGGTAAATGCAATTATCTTTTTAACTAGAGCGCATTTGAGATTGAGCGAACTTGGATTATATTCAATTTTTGGTTCAATCAAATGTTAGTAGGTTAAGTAATTTTATTATTTTTCACTTGATACCATATAGCTTTGTAATCTCTTATATGTAAAAGTGTTGGGAAATAGACCTTCATCCATGAATGATCATACACATTTGGAATATGTTAAAGCAAGCATAATATTCTAGTACGAAACATGTTCATTTTGTGGTCAAGCTGGTATTGAACAGGACGTAATGTGGGAAAGAAGCCTGATTGGTGGAAAGGACACTGTTCACTATCATTTAATTTATGTAGTACTGTTATGATATTTCAACCTGACCATATTGCTATCGTATTGGTGCTGGAAAACATTTGCAAATACCACTCATATGGATATGAGTTTTTCTTTGGAGTCTTATATGTGGTGTTTTCGTATGCTGATGGTTTTGATTTAACTAGGTAGCGAAGGAGAGACTCAAGCAAGTTATTAGCCTGGCTGGGGAGAACGATCAGTCAGACTTGTACTCAGACCCACCTCCTATTGCTGATGTACTTGCAAGTAAGTTATGTTTGTAATTACATACGTGCCTATTTGTGTTTCATTAAATAATTTCTTCTATCAGTGTTCTTCTTGGTCAGAAAATGAGTTCCTTACCCTTCTTATTCGCACATATATACTAATATGATTATCTTTTGATAAAGTTCGTTGACGCTAATTCGAAGATCTGATGTCGATTCAAGTTGATTCATTTTGGTTAAATTTGTTTATATATGTGCGTCTCACTCTTATTGGGATTTTTGAACTTGCATGATACGTGTTCTAAATCTTATTCAACTTTCTTCATTGCTTCTAACTGATAAGTGTTCTAACTCTTGCAGGCTCTGAGTCTGAAATTCTACCATCATGGTTTGAAATTTTCAATAAAGAGCTTGTACGTACTGTATCATTTTCAGACCATGAAGCCTTTGATCATCCTGTGGCATGTAAGTTTTAAAAAATTTTCAGGAGCTATTACTTATTTCTTTTCTCGATTTATTCTATGAAGTGAAATAGTTTTGTTCCATTTTTCTAATGCGATGATAAGTCCCAATTCTTCTTTCATTCTAATTTTCCTTTAAGCATATTATCGGGATTTACTTCTTTCAGTTAACTTGCAGGTCTTTTGGTTGTTTCTTCAAAGGATGAACATCCTGTCAACCGATTTGTTGACCTTTTCAACACCGACAAGTTACCCCCTCTTCTTAATGATGGTGCTATGGACCCAAAGATCTTGAAACATTATTTATTGGTGCATGACAATCAAGACGGCTCCTCAGAGAAGTATTGCATTGTTTTCTTTACTTCTATAATTGATAGTTTTTTTATGTTAAATGCATGAAGCGGATAGCTCTTAGCATAGCAAGTAAATGATAGTATAGAAGTTGGGTTAGCAAAGGGAATTTAACGAGTAGTGAAGTGTTGAGTAAATGGCCTACAGCCCATATACCCTTGGTCCATCCCAATGATGTTTGGTAGCCTAAAAGTCCTTTGGTAGTCTTACAACTATTAAATCTAGGATAGGGAAATTTAACCATTGAGATAAAATAGATGAATAAATCGTTGATGGCTTCTATTTTAATGGGTTTATGGTGTATTTGTTGCTCATCTTTTCTGCTTAGCTATTTTGGCATTTAACTGGTGAAACAATGTTACCATGTTTTATTAGAGAATTCTTAACCATGAATAGATAAAGCATAATTACTAGTTATACCTCAAGAAAGAAGCATATGATAGATTAAGCACAATAGATGGATGAAAGAAGACAACTAGAAATGTTGTATATCATGTGAAGTTTTATTGTTAGCTATTATAGCCTTTCAATACTCTCATATCACATGGTTTTGACTTTAAAGCGACCTAATAAGAACGCAATAGGCAAGTGAGAAGGAGGAATTGAGCTTCAAGAGTAATTAAAAGATTAAGAAAGAAAGTGGATTCTGTGCTTGACCTAGGGCATGTTATTATCATGATTAATGATAATGGAACTTATTTTATTGAAAAAACCCAATTAATTTTTCTCTTTGAGAAGCCCATGAAAATGAGAAAATGCTATATCATAATGTAACAAGAATATCTATGCAGGCAAGCATATTTGTCACATCAGAGAAATTATCAAACAAACAACTATGCTAAAAAGGAAGCTAAATTAGCTGTTAAGATGAACCGAATGATGAGATCAAATATTTGGTCTTGTGTATATGAAGGTAACTTATCTTGTAGAAGTTTAAAGTTAGACATGTGCAAGTCAAAAACAATGTTGATGACCAACAAAGGAGAAACTCTTTATTCTTTGGAGGATAGAATTTCCAGGTTTTTTGAATTATTGATACGAGGTATGAAAAATAATTTGAAATGGATGAAAAGGGGGTTGAATGAAAATTAGGAACCTTGTAGTTTATGCTGTTCTTTGATGAGTAATTAGCTTACTTTAAATCAAGGTGATATTCTTGTCCTTAGGATAGCGCATAAAGGATGCAGGAGAAGTGAACAAGAGATAGAGAGCAATGTTTGCAATATAATAAATTTGGAAGAGAACATATTGAAGAATAAGAATATCGCACAGTGTTGTGCATTAATGACTATTCCATGAAAGACTAAAAATCTCATCTTCGTCTCTTAAGATTCAACTCAGAGGTTACCCAAAATCATATCTGTGCTTGTATCTATTGCCCTTAGTTGACAATCTTTCTTAAGCTGCTAGCATTTGTGATATTGAATGTGTTAAAACTTTGCAGAAACAAAGAAACCATTGGCCCAAGATCCAAAAATTTAGCTGCAACCATTACCAAAAGATTCTTCTTGCATGTGGTTTTTTTTTTTTGTTTAAATTTCTGCAGCTGACATGGTGGGACATGGAATCTTTCATTCTTTTTGCACTCAAAATTTTCTTCTCTCTTACTCTTGATTGAACCTATCTATCATATTTTGGTTGCATGATCAGAAGATGAATATTTTTCTTGGTTGAGAAGCAAAATTTTTGCTCCAGTATGTAGTTGTTTCTATGCTTAATTTCTTTCATATGAGGCGAGCTGGTACCAAAATGGTCATACTTTGTGCTTGTTTATATGATCTTTGGCTTAGGGGTTCTCTTTAACATAAAAATAATTCATTCCCACCTTTGATATACAGCCTAGATTTACTACGGTGGCTTGAACTTTGCAAAGATTAAATGACCTTTTTTCTTCTGTTCCTGTTTTCAGAGTGGGAAGTAGTTAGTTACCGCTTCATTTGTTTGGAGGACTGTGGCAGCATGTTTATTAAAGGCTTGCCAAAAGTTGGTTCTAATGCTTGAGCACTTTCTTGGCATACCTTAACTGTCAGAATTTCACGAGGGAACTCGAGCAAAGCGTAGCACTTGTGTTTATGTCCTTTATATATGATTTTTTTTTTTTTTTTCAGAAGCAAGTTTTGATACTTCTGTTGTCCATATTAATTGGAATTATACTAGTTTCCTAATGATGATGGCAGATTTTTGGTTTAGTTTTTAAGTCTAATTTTTGAGTCCTTGGTTTAGGAAGCATTAACCCTCTTCTTCGTTTCTCTTTTTTTTTTTGGACCAGCTCAAATCTTGAGAGGATTATCACTAGTTTTTATAGTCCAGTGTCTTAAGTTTATAGTATTATTTTGGTGTTTAATAACTTATGCTTATAGTTGATTCTTCAGTCAATTAAAATTTACTATCATCATTGCCTCATAGTCTTAGGTTGTGTGCTGCACTTGTATGTCATGATGCCTAAATTCTGTTAATCCCTATTTATTGTTTATTCCCAATTCAGATTCTCTAATTTGTAAGCTGTTTGATGTCTTAATTAGCCACTAATATAAGTGATTCCAAATAACACATATATAGTTACTATATAAATATTTATCTGGCAAGAGAACGAAGGTATTATATTCTCTATACTGGTTTTGCAAGTGTATGGATCAAATTAGAAATTTAGGTGTCAAGAAAGCGAGGTTTTAACGCGAAGTAGAGATGGATTTTGAAATGATGCTCACAGCTTAAAAAGAAAACACCATGATTCAAAAATCTGAGAGTTATCGACTATCTCTTGATCTGTGGTTAACCTTAAAAAATATAAAAGAATTTACTCCTGATGTGAACTTTATGCATGCATTCTCAAGTATTCTATCCATGAATGTAAGAAAGAGGAAAATAAAGATATTCTTATACTATTTGTGATATCAGTTTCACATGTGTTCCACATTATCTGTAGAATAATATACTGTATATTATTGAAAATTTTTATGTGCACCTGCTTTCTCTTTCATACAACTTTGATTATACTTCTTTCACCAAGTATCTCAGAAAAAGGGATAAAAGTTCTGGTTAGATTTTAATGTGCCAAAATTTTTTTTTTTTTTTTTAAACTTCAACTTTACTTTTCTTTTTTCCCATTTTCTGTTTGTCCTATATTTGCTTTTTTTCTATTCTCTAGATGCTCTTTATCCAGTGTAGTTTGGACTGTTTGATATAGACTTCAGGGCTTGAATTATTTCATGACTGGCTTTTGAATCTCATTTCTTTGCTTGCAGGGCAACAAAACTTTTAATGGAGATGAAAAATACCTTTGGTTCAAATGACTGTCATGTGCTATGCATCAATTCTTCTGAAGACGGGCAGATGGAACATGAAGAGAATCTCTGGGCACCTTATGTAAGTCACTTCTAGTATTCATATTTATGTCTCATGTTTCACAGGCTGCTCCATCTCATAATTAATCTTGGTTTTGAATTATCGGACAAATGAGCAAGATTAAGGCTGTAGTTTTGTGTACTTCTGTGACAGAAATCTGTTCCTATTCCAGATCAGCGTCTTGGTTGTTTTCTTAATCTTGATGATTGTAATGAGGTAATTTTTACACCATCATTAGATGATGTTTTTTGCCAAAACTGATGACTTATTTCCCTTATAGAGCGTATTTTTGTAAAGCCATATAGCCTTCGTTTGAGTTGTTCAGTTTGCTTAAATTTGAACAGATAAAAGATCTGATGCAAGAATTATCTTCTAAACACATCATTCCTTACATGGAGCAAAAAGTTCGTGTCCTCAATCAGCAGGTGGTCGAATCTCCATTATTTATTTTCTTCATTGAGTTCGCATATGAGTTCGTTTTGTATGACTATAAGATTTTTTTTTCTTTTCCCAGTCTTTCCAATTTTCATTTTCATGAGATAGTCTATTGTATATAGGTGTCTGCTACTAGAAAAGGCTTTAGAAACCAAATTAAAAACTTATGGTGGAGAAAAGGGAAAGAAGATACACAGGATTCCCCTGATGGCCCTATGTATGTGTACTCTCTAACAGCATTTTTATAGTATTGTGTCGTTTACTTCTCACTTTACTTTTTCTAATGTTGTGCTGAACATTCCCTTATGAAGGTATACTTTTAGCTCGATTGAATCCCTGATTAGGGTTTTGGGTGACTATGCTTTCATGTTACGAGATTATGAATTGGCCATGTCAAATTATCGACTTATTTCCACAGATTATAAGCTTGATAAGGCGTGGAAGCGGTATGCTGGTGTGCAGGTAACTGAAGCTCTTCATCTTATAATTGTTTTGTGTTTTGGTTGTTTTGACCTTGGTTCTGGCTTATTCTAGTGAATAGCTTGGACTGCTGGGGCTGGATATTATCAAGTATTGACTTATTGACTTCATTTCTCAACACTGTCCTATACTGTAACTTAGTAATGTATTTTCAACTGTTGTGTTGTATTAAAGGGTAGACAGTAAATCCTGTTGTTTGACCTGGTAGAGTATTTGTAATTTTGTCCAACAAGTGCTTTTAGCAAAATGAATTATGTTACATTTTGCTATTTACTTCAGTGATAGCTTTGTACAATCAATGCCGTGTCTCATATCTTTTATTCAATTAATGAAAAACTGAGAATGGTAACTAGAGGGTGCTGGTTGGACTCTCTCTCTCTCTCCTCCCCTCCCCCCCCCCCCCCCCCCCCCCCAATTTCTGTTTGATCCTTATTATCATTGTGTCATTAGCCTATCTCCCTGGCGTGCATTTTACTACTTCCCATATCGTACCTACGAGTACTTTCCAGTTAAACCACTTATTGCATGTCTCATTTGTTTGTGCAGGAAATGATGGGCCTTACATTCTTCATGTTGGATCAATCAAGAAAGGAAGCAGAATATTGCATGGAAAATGCATTTAATACTTATTCTGTATGTAAAGCTCTTTCTTGCTATCTCAGTGCCTTTGATATGAAGCATACTTATTTCTGCAATTTTTTTGAATCTCTTTTTTCTGATGATGTTGCTTCTGCAACAGAAGTTGGAAAAAATTTCGAATTAAAAAAAAAAAAAGTAACTCTGGGAAAATGGTAAAATCATTAGAGGAGAAAAATTGCAGTTGCATATTCCAATTTTATGGTGAAATATGGAAGATGTCATTGCTGCAGGTTTTCGGTATCTTCAAATCATATGAATTCTTTTGATTTCATGATTACTCTGTTTAAAATAGGTAAATGATTGGAATTAGGAAGATAATTTGACCTTTTGGGTTATGTTGAAATATATGGCTTGAATGATTGCAATCAGATGGATTTTGGCTTTTTGATTAATCGTTATTAGAGTTTTAGTTTATCGGACAATAAATAGAACTTCATTGAGTAACATTTTATGACAGTTGGTACTTCTATATTATTCTAGCTGGTTGATATTCTATTCCTCTAGGGTCAAAATTTACAAAATTTAGGGGTATATCTGATTCTAAGACTACTTCGAATTGCAATTTTTGGTCTAGGAGTGGTTATAGGCTTTGTGATAGGTAGGAATCAATTCTGGAACAAAACATTTGGTCTTTTCCTTTTTAGGATAGTGAATAAATAAGGAATGAAATTATCACTACTTTTACTCGTTTGTTGCATGTGCCATTCATCAGTAATTCTGGTTATCCCCTGTTACCAAAGCTTGATCCTGCACTAGGAAGGATGTTTGGATCATGATTTTCGGACTTGAATGGTAGACAATTCCTACCGATTGGTAATGGGAGGTGAAGGTGTATGACAGTGTTATTAAAAGCACTGCAGGCGCTCGCCTTGGCGCTCAGGCGAATCGAGGCAATGCCGGAGCGCCTTGGCAGCCCCTGGGCGAGGCACCATTGAGGACGCGCTGCCTAGGCGAGCGCCTAAGCCCAGGCGCAAGGCGGCAGAAAAGCACGCCTTGCATACATTTCGTTGAAAATTATAGAAGTTCGGAGGGAATTGTGTAATTGACTTACAATAGGAAGCGATAATCATGGTAAGCCTATAAAAGAAGGCTAGAGACAGCCTTGAGAGGTAAGAGTCCATTCTTTTCCATTGAATTGTGAAATATTGTGAATTCTTTGGACTTTGGTTGTTGAAGAATGAGAGTTGGGACACGAGTTTAACTTCTATTATGCTAGTAAAACTTCTGGTGTTTGTGGCCAATGATTTAAGATTATTCCCGAACTTCATTTGAGGAATGGGACATCTATACAAACATTTTTTGTTCCTTGGCACATTATAAAATTGCCTTGACATATGTTGTAATTGGGAATCATGCATGAAAGTAGTGGAGTACTAGATATTAGAAGTGATGCCACATGTAATCCACTATCTACACAATAATAAATTATTATTTAGTATAGTTGGCTATTAAGCCAATTAAAATCTGATTTATAATTAATTTACTTTAATCAAATAATCCAAACTTGTATTATTTATAATTCCAGTATTTTAATATTAAAATCTATCATTTATAATTTATTTAATAATATTAAAATCTTTTTTTTTTTTTTTTTGTTATTCTAAAAATTATTGTTTGTTTCTAATTTTTGTTACGTTGTTTCAATATGAAAGTAGCTAATGGATTAGAATCACTTGACACAAATTAAGGGAGACTAAGTTTAGTACTTGTGTATTTTACGAACCTTCCATGCTTATTTTTCTATATATTTTTATTAATTTTATTATGTAGTGCCTCGCTTCGCTTGGGCGAGCGCCTCTAGCAATTTGAGGTCGCAGCACCTCAGAGGCGCCTAGTTCTTTTCACAACACTGGTGTATGATGCATAATAGCAGGGCATCTGAAAACAGCTTGATTTCACTGCCTTCTATAATGTGGCAAAGCATTGGCAAGTCTAGAAGTGATTGAAAACATATTATTGGGTATAATTGCTTTTTAAACTAATGAGCAGTTGATATTCTTAATTATTTAGATCAGACTTAACTGTATGTCTATTTCATCAGTTGTCAAATTGGTCGGTATCATGCCTACCAAAAACAAATGGTTGGTATAAGGAACTGAATTTCTTGTTATTCACTTTTTGTTAGAGGTGCAATATCTGGTTTTGTGTTGACCTTTGATTATGGTTGATTCGAGTTAGAAATATTGTAGCTTGATCTTAATGAAATAGTTATAGATCAAGCTACAATATTTCTAACTCGAATCAACCATAATCAAAGGTCAACACAAAACCAGATATTGCACCTCTAACAAAAAGTGAATAACAAGAAATTCAGTTCCTTATACCAACCATTTGTTTTTGGTAGGCATGATACCGACCAATTTGACAACTGATGAAATAGACATACAGTTAAGTCTGATCTAAATAATTAAGAAGATCAACTGCTCATTAGTTTAAAAAGATATATATATATATATATATTAGCAAATGAATTTTAATAGGTGAAGAATGGGGTTCATTTAGCCATTTTTTTTATCTACAGTGCCGGCTCTGAACTATCATCTTTATGTTCATGGTGAACGTAACATAATGGTAGTGTGCTTATTCTTTTATGTTATAGAAAGAGCCATTTTACCTATGCTAATGACTTTTTGATAGTTATGTATTAGCTTAATACTCATGCTCTGTTTGTAGAATGAGGTTCAATTCAATAAGAAGTTCATTGACAATCAAACCTGATTTCAATAAAGACCTTTCATTGTTTGTACAACTTAGTGAGTCTAGAGATCATGCATAATTAAGCAGGCTCTTTCTAGGTCTCTAACTTATTAGGGTTTCAATGACAGTTCACTAACTTCAATAGGATGATTGGTTGCGAAAGTATCTGAATACGTAGTTTGGTATGCACATAGTTAATTCAAGTGGATTCTATTGTACGATGCTACTCTTCAACTGCTTTTTATTTATTTGTATATGCTACGCATGTAGAAACTTGGCTTGTCTGGTCAGCAAAATGCTACGCGTTGTGGGCTTTGGTGGATAGAAATGTTAAAGACAAGAGATCAATATAAAGAAGCTGCTACTGTTTACTTTCGCATCTGTAGTGAGGTAAGCCAAATATTGCATTACAAACGGTGTGCGTGATGGTACTGATTATGTGTTGTAAACAAACAAGTTTTCTTATCATAGGAGCTACTATATTCAGCTGTTATGCTTGAGCAAGCATCGTATTGCTACTTCTTGTCTCAACCTCCCATGTTACACAAGTATGGATTTCATCTTGTTCTTTCTGGTGATCGTTATAGAAAATGTGATGAGGTACCAATACCTATGCAGAAATCTGAATATAATCTATTGCATTTTTGCTTCTTCTGAAAATATATATATATATATATTTCTTTGTTGTCATCTTCTGTAGATAAAGCATGCAATTCGTACGTTTAGAAGAGCTATCTCCGTTTATAAAGGAACAAAATGGAGTTATATCAGAGATCATGTTTATTTTCATATTGGACAGTAAGTATTTTTATTTTATTTATTTTGATCTCTTAGTGCTTCTGCAATTTGTCTGGTTGTTGTGATACAGAAGTTTATAGTTTAGGTGATTCTTGATGGTACTTGTATGACTGTTGCATGATCAGATGGTATGCTTTTCTTGGGATGTACGATACAGCTGTTACACATATGTTGGAAGTCCTGACCTGTAGCCATCAGTCCAAGGCAACACAGGAGTTATTCCTGAGAGAGTTTCTTCAAATTATTCAGGTGATTTTTACTTTCAGTTCTAGTTCTTGATCGAGATCGTCTTAAAGCAATGAGGTTCCGTGGACTCAAGAGTTAATCCTTAATTTCTATCTGCCTGGTTTCCACATTCCTTGATATGGTCAATGTCTATACAATTAGGTTGCAGGTTGAGTACTTTTTGAATGTATTATAGTTTATGTTAATATGCTATTGCAATTAAAAAGCTTAAGCTACAGTTTTTTTTAATGCTGAAAAATGGTTTCTGCGGTGGGAAAATGGCGGCTTTTTTTCACTATGTTTATTTTTGGAAACTGCTGTATAGAACTTTGGGAATGTGAATGTTGACTTCTATTATTTTCCAGAATGTATCTTGTTGATTCTTTGTAGGATATTGAGCTAATTAACTGAAGTACAAGCCTTGATTGAAATAATAGACAATTGATTGATTTTACTGAGCTGAGAACTTAATTGAGCCTTGGCTATCTCAAGCCATGTCTTGTACTACCAGGGTGCTATGGGACATCTTATCGTAGCGTGATTCGGGTTGTTATCTTGATGATGCCGTCCTTGCCACTCATTTTTCAGAAAATCCCATCTCTCCTGCTGTTTGTTTTTTCTTATTTTTTTAAGGTTTATTGAAAGGGTAGAAATGATTTATATGTTCATCCCACTTAAAAGAAAAGTAATCGTCCTAGTTAGATTTACTCTTGTGAAAGGATCTACAATCATTAGGACAAAAATTGAAATGTTTTTGTTCTTTACTGAAGATCCTAGTACCTTGATATTGTACTGAAATATAAAGGACATGCAATGTGGAATGGCTTAAACAAAATATAAGTCGTTAAGTCATTCTTTAATGAACACCCAGAGATAGTTTAATACTCATCCAGCAAAAGTGTGAGCAAGGGATTATTTTTCGCCTCTTTTATTTATGGAAGTTTTCATAAACTTGACTGTTTTATTGGATTTTGTAGAAAACAGGGAAATCGTTTGATGTATTAAGATTGCAGTTGCCCGTTATCAAAATCTCATCACTCAAGGTTCTTTTTGAAGATCGGCGTACTTATGCATCACCGACAGTAGTAAGTTAAATTTTTAGATACATGTTCCTTATCTTAAACTTGATTTTGTCTCTTATGGCTATTAAAGATTGTTTTTCCTCTCGCTCATTCTGGTCACAATACATGCATTTTCCCACAATATTGTATACTAGAAGATGTATGCATACTTGCTGGTGTACAACATGTATTTAGTTTTTTATATGAAGCAGGTTTGAATTGAGTTGCATATTAAATTTCATTTTATGGAAGTTCTATGCTTCAAAATTTACGTATTATCCAGAGTCTATCTGTATTGCAAATTTTAAAAGAAAGTTAAATATCATTCCAGTTTCGTAGAAATTGTTAAAAGAAAGTTAATCACGCTGTAAAATAAATGCCACAGATAATAGCCTGTGTATTGCAAATTTTAGACATACTTCCTAATAGTTGGTTCTTTTCACGTTTACACGAAGAGCTATGTTTTAACGAAAAATAAAGTTGAGTTAAAAATCACCAAATGAAAGTTTAATGTCTGAAAGTTTAAATTTGGACAACTACAGGGGCTAAAAATATAATTTTGTTGCAGCTTCATTATTTGATTGGCAACTATTATTGTTTTTGATTGTGACATCTTAAATTTATGATCACCAGTATCATCAGGACTGATATTTCAAAGTTCAACACCCCTTCTCTCATTTTCCCTTTTACTAAGAGCGTTTTTCCTGGGGCCTCACACTCCCTTAACTTTGCTTTTCTGTATTATTTGACACTTGCATTAGTACAATAACATAATATGTTAGTTGCATTATGAGCTTCCTCCATATTCTGATTAGCGTGGATTTTGTGACATATATCTCTGGTTGTGTGTGTGTGGTACAAGCAGATCTTTGCTTCTATTCATTAGAAATCGAAATGGATCATCCTTGCATCTCCTATGATTTAACGATTTAACTTTTAATCTTTACAAATTGGCAATGGGGTAACCTGATTGATTATTTTAGGGGTGCTATTCATCATATTCATACACAATTTATAAATTGTTAAAAATTATATTTCTCTTTTATTAAAAGGGACTATCTCAATTTAGACTTGCTTTGTGGTTCATGCCATCTTTTTTATTGTTTTTTCAAAACCATTCCAGGCTAGTGTTAGAGAAAGCTTATGGAGTTCATTAGAGGAGGACATGATTCCATCGTTGTCTACTGGCAGAACTAACTGGTTGGAGTTACAATCAAAGCTTCTGCCAAAAAGATACAAGGAATCAAACATTTGTGTGGCTGGAGGTATGAAGGTGATAGGAATTTATTTGTACAATTCTGTAATTTTTCTAGCTCATATAAAATGTTTTATGTTGAGAAGTCATAATGTTAGTCATTAGGATGGTTTACTTCTCATGCACTGTCCTAAAGCTGCAATTTCATGATTCCGGTTCCATAATTTCATTTTCTAATGGAATGATGGATTTGAGCATATGGTTTTAGTGTACCTGGTAAGAGTTATATTTAATTTTTTCTCCTAACTACAAAAGAAGCTACTATGGGAGAAAGAACATGAAATTGGAAAAGGCAAATTTTATTAATTATTTTTTAGTTTTCCAACCAAACTTGACACCAGCAAAACTATTAAGAAAGAAAGTAGAATGTAAAGGACTACTTGCTTTCTTCTTATAGAAACATTCTGACTCACTTAGAAGTATGTTGAAATCCCCTTGGTCACCGTTCTAGCATATAGCTTTTTCCATATATTCTAACTGACAAATGAAAGAGCAAATTAAGATTTGAGTGTTACATTTGTGAAAGCTTGAAATAGATACAAAAGGATAGAGCTTTATGTGGTCCTAGCTGTAACTAGACGGTCATAATGAATGATATTGAATTTTAGGCCTGAATTTTGAGGAACTTTTTCCATCCATATGAAATTAGCAAGTGGAAACTGATTAGTTAAGATAGCATAAAGTAAAGGCCTTTAAGGATTGACAGAAGTATTCTAGGAAAATCTTGGGAAAATATTATTTTGTCATCCTTCAAGAAAAATGTTAAAAACTACAATGACAGATAAGAAACAAAAGATCAAACATCGTCTGAGGCAACATTGGAACCTAAGGAGACACATATGAATATTCATATGGAACTGAAAGATGATGAAAGGTGGTAAAAGGCTACAAGGAAGGGCGTTTTCTCTTCCAAAAAATTTCCCCATACTGAATGGGGAACCATCACTAACTTTATAATGAATTAGTGGACTAAAGGCAGTAGGATGGAATACCTGGATCCCACCCTTATAATAGCCAAGAAAATGACAAAAAAAGAAAAAAAGATTGTATGCACATGATATATTTAGAGGAGCTTTCGTGATTGATATTTATTCCACTTTTGCTCCCTACCCTTTTTACTAAGTGTTGTATCTGGTTTGTTTCCGAGACAATCTCCATATTTATTTCCCACCAAAGCAATATATTGGCTCCATATGGACAATTACATCACTGTTCAAATCCATAATTATTTCCCTCTTAGTCTTCCTAAGCCCGATCAGTGGGGGAAAAATCGTAGATTATTTACTCAAGTTTCTAAGCTTGGAGTATTGAGTGAGCTGGTAAAATACAGTTTTTCAGAGGAAACCAACCATAAACAAGTGTGACATGACCTCAAAACAAATGAAAGCCCTCATCCCACCATCAGACTCCTTGAATCATATTAAAGACAAAAATGTGGTTGGTTACTCGGTTAAAAAGCTTTCAAATGAATTAAAAGCCAGTTTATAAGCCAAAAGAGAAGATGATGCTTAATCAACTTAATCTTGAGTATGTTTTACTGACTTGTAAGTGTTCGACTTCTTTTTAGTTTCTTCTAAAAGATTTTTTATGGGTGTGTAGTAGGCCAAGCCTTGCTAGTGCATATGTAGCAATTGCAGAAATGAGGTGTTGCTTGCAGTTTGCTTGGTGATTGGACTTTTCTCAGTATTTGAATCTGACATTGATTTTAAGCCAAGACATGCATGGACTGTTTTAGATATATCCTGTTGGCAGTGTTATGAGCTGCATCACGTTAAGACAATTCATTAATGTTGATCTTCATCATGTAAACCAGCAAAGCAATGAATAACCCAGCAAGCAATAGGGATTATCCAGCTGTATAACTGGTACTGATGCTCCGATTTTTTTTTTCTTGTGTCTGCAGAAGCAATAAAAGTGGATGTTGAATTTGAGAATCCCTTGAAAATACCTATTTCGATTTCTGGTGTTTCTTTGATATGTGAGCATTTCGAGGCAGACGAAATGAAATCTGGTCAGTTACTATCAGTGGCATCTAAGTTCCTTTTCTTTTTCCTCACTTTCTTCCTTCAATCAATCAGGTTTTATAGCCTAATTCTATGCAATTTGGTGACAAATATTTAACTGGTTATTCAGATGTAAGTAGCTCAGCGACTGAACTTTCAAAAGAGAAAGAACATAAAAATTTAGGGTATGTATGTAAATATTTTGTTCACTTTTTTTCCAAATAATTTTAGCATTCTCTAGTCAAATATTTAATTACAGCTGTTAATCTGGACATTTTCTTCATATCTGCAGGGAAATGAGCTTAGATACTTCTTTATATACTTTGTCGGAGATTAACTTCACATTGGGAGGGAATGAAACTACTTTGGTGAGTGCTTCCTGGTGTAGATCAATTTAATTTGCTGTTTAAAGCCCGATACTTATTTTATCAGCTTTGGTAATAAGTAATGAGGCTATTGTTCTAGTCCTAGTTGAACCTTTGACCCTCAGCCTGTCTGCTCTGGTAAGATTGTTAGTCCATTATATTGACAGTGGTTTCAACCAGAATCTAAAATGTCACATTTCTCTCAGCAAATTTTTTTCTTTGAGAAAAAAAATGCTGGTTGGAGTTTATCTTGTTTCTCTATGTTAAAATGATTATTGATCTAGTCTCTTGTTTTTATTGGTTATTACCTTGAAGTTCTGACCTTTTGTACCGATTTGCCTTTTGCAGGTGCAGCTAAGAGTCACTCCAAAAGTAGAAGGCAGTCTAAAAATTGCCGGTATTAGATGGAAACTGTCAGGTTCCATTGTTGGTTATTACAACTTAGAGTCAAATCTTGCAAGGAGGAAGATTGCAAACAGGAGGAAGACTAAGCGCACCCCTAGCAGTGATTTGGAATTTATAGTCATCAAGGTAAAGTCACTTCTGACACCCTCAGCTTGCTTGTTTTGTGAAATTTTAATTGGATATCATCTTGGACTTGAATCAACTTTTCCTTGTGACTATTTTCCTTCGTTGACAGAGTCTTCCAAAGCTGGAGGGTTTCATTCGTTGTCTCCCTGAAAAGGCATATACAGGAGATCTACGGCATCTTGTTTTAGAGTTGAAGAACCAATCTGAATTTCCTGTTAAGGTATGGTTTTCTACTGGAACGCCAGAGTCTCAGTAGTGCAGTGTGTTTTTGTCAGTATCACCTGTGTGGTAATGATGTCATTTCAATGGTTTATTAACAAGCATCTGTTTCTGCTCTGTCCTTCTATAGTAATGAAGGCTGTTTTCTCAGTTTACTTTACAGCATTCAAATAATAGTTGTTGTTATGTAATGGCTGTTAAAAGATATGGCCATGTTCAATATGCAGTATTAATTCCCAATCCATGGCTGAAAAATTGGCTAGCAATTACACTTGTTTTTTGAAGGGTATAAAGACCAACTAACTAATGTGAAAACCTGTAAATTTATTCCCATTTATGCTAGCAAACTTCTGTTTATTTGTAGGATGCGTTGTTCTATTCATTTCAATTGTTTATTAACAAGCATCTGTTTCTGCTCTGTCCTTCTATAGTAATGAAGGCTGTTTTCTCAGTTTACTTTACAGCATTCAAATAATAGTTGTTGTTATGTAATGGCTGTTAAAAGATATGGCCATGTTCAATATGCAGTATTAATTCCCAATCCATGGCTGAAAAATTGGCTAGCAATTACACTTGTTTTTTGAAGGGTATAAAGACCAACTAACTAATGTGAAAACCTGTAAATTTATTCCCATTTATGCTAGCAAACTTCTGTTTATTTGTAGGATGCGTTGTTCTATGATTATTTTGATTTATTACCTGGTTTGTAAAATTTCTGGCAGAATCTTAAAATGAATATCAGTCATCCTCGATTCCTTAATATTGGGAAGCATGAAGATCTGGACTTAGAGTTTCCTGATTGCTTAGAAAAGAAGAACAATTCGGCACGAAATGATAGACCTGCTGATTCTAAGAAAGTGTCCCGTGGTCCTTTCCTATTTCCAGAGGTCTGTGTGGAGTTCTCCCTTGTATCATTTAATTTGTTAATAGTCCCTTTAGTGATATATGCCTTACATTAGCCTCGATATTTCAGCATATCACAATAGAGAAAGAAAAACCCCTGTTGTGGCCTCTTTGGCTTCGAGCTGCTGCTCCTGGAAACATCTCCTTGTATATAGTCGTGTACTATGAGGTGGGGGATGCATCAAGTGTCATGAAATACCGCACTCTTCGCATGCATTATAATCTGCAGGTATGTACATAAAATATGATCAACACAGATTTTTGGTTCAATTTTTCCTTTCTTGCTTTTATCTTTACTGGCTTCTTTTACTACATGAAATCCCGTTGAGAGTGGGATGAGATGGTTCTCTGATTGATGATGCAAATATTTGATGCGTGTTCTTGTAAGATAAAAATGCTCGTTTGGATACAGTGATCATGTGACTTGGTTTGTGTTACATACTTTACTGTCTGTATAGATAGATATCTTGAGTCTGATTCCGAAGGATATATTTGTTTGAAAGGAAGGAAGTGGTATCTAGATAAATTTCTCACTTCCTTCCCTCTAAGCAAACATAATGTAAGGTTCCATTTTACGGAAAATAGTTTCCTTATTTTCTAGTGTTTGGAACGTAAAAGGAAATTATTTTCCTAGTCAAAGGAAAATCTTCGAGAAATAAGGGAAACAAGTTCTCATTTTGTGGATGGGAGGTTATTTTCCGGAGTAGAGAGAAAACACAAATGAACATAAATTTGTCGCCACTTACCATGATTTTATTAGTCTTATCCTTATGTTACGAATTTTTATATTACATACCAAACAAAGAAAAATGTTTTTTTTTTTCTCTGAAGACATTTTCTGTGGAAAATATTTTAACAAGGGAAATTTTTTCCACATAACAAACGGAGCCTGAGAGTACCTTTTCTTTCTTTTTTTTTTTTTTTTGGCTCTACTAAAGGATTAAATATTTTCAACTTGGTCATGCAATGGCTAATCAAAACTGCACCTCTTAATCAATTGTTATTCGTCATGTTTATTTGCAATAGGTGTTACCATCACTGGATGTTTCATTTACAATCAGTCCTTGCCCATCAAGATTGCTAGAGTTTCTTGTGCGCATGGATGTTGTCAACAAAACTATCTCAGAGAGTTTCCAGGTTAATCAGTTATCATCTGTTGGTCTGTGGGAGATTTCTCTGCTTCAACCTGCTGATACAATCTTTCCTTCATCTTTGATTGCTGGTCAAGCATTGTCATTTTTCTTCATGCTCAAGGTAGGTGGAATAATACCATTTTAAGTTTAACCTATTTCATCATTCCCCTTTCTCCGTGGGATCATGGTAATTTATTTCATTTCAGCTTTGTTGTGGTTTTGTAATCTATAGCACAGTCTTTAAAATACAAATTGCTTAGTTGAGTGATAACATATTTTGATTCTCTCTTGTCAATTAATCCTCTTATTCATCATTTTCCATCAATATATCAATGCCTTTGATATTTTTTTTCAAGGACATTGATATACTAGAACTATACTCCACTCTACTTTATATTTAGGCTAACTGATCCATCTGCCGTATTCCTTAATGTGACAGTGTTCAAGTGCTTGTGCTTTTTAGGTTTATCTTCTGAAATTGATAAGTTGTTTTGGTGTGATTATTCGTTTTTACCAGACTCAGAGAAAATCATTGAAGGCTGGGGAAAAACAGTCTGTTCTATTCCCTGGAAGTGATGTAAGGTTGGCTCCTGGGGGTAGCAAAGATGCTCTTTTTGATATATCTAGCTCACCGTTGGCTGATTTTCATGATAGTGAAAGGTTGCATCAGGAGATGTCTAATCAGGTTGGTATTTCTCTATTATATTGGCATGTGGTTCTGTTTCTATTGCTACTTGCCCTTTTCTGAAATCTCAGAGCTATGATTATTTATTTATTTAGCCCCTAAGTACTTATCTTTCAGTAATTTGGGGTTTACTGTTTTGGATTACATTAGGAAGCTACAAACGCAGCGGACTTCATATTAATTTCGAGGCCACTGAAAAGTGATACTAACCCTGGGAATTCTACTCCACCTCATATCTTTTCACATCATGCATGCCATTGCAGGCAAGTTTTATAAATTTGCTCCAATTTTTAAAATATGAAGTATTACTAGTTGTTAAGTTTCTTTCTCACCTTCCCATCTTGTCAATTGTTCCAATTTTTTTCCTTTTACAGCACTGGCAGCACAAGCCCAATATCATGGATAATGGAGGGGCCTCGAATGAGACATCATAACTTTTCTGCATCATTTTGTGAATTAAACTTGAAGATGACTATATACAACACCTCAGAAGCTGTTTTATCTGTGGTTGTTAATACCATTGATTCGACCAGTGGTAATGATGAAGTAACCCATGCAAATGCAGTTATTTCTGGAAATGAAACTGGTTGGCACAGTATGCCTACTGTGACGGACATTAAAGTAACATCTGAATCTCCTCGAGCAAATGTTGAAAAGTCACCACCACCAGAGAGAGTTTTCCCATTCTTTTGGTCCGGCACAAGCTCGACCAGGGTCCAATTGGGGCCACTTTCACAAACCGAAATTCCTCTTCAGATTTCTGTTTTCTCCCCTGGTACATTTGATTTATCAAACTATGTATTGACTTGGAATCTTCTACCGGTGAATGGTGAAGGAAATGTAGGAGAGCAGACTACACAGACCTCGGGAACATGCCCGGGATATCCATTTTATCTTACGGTGCTTCAATCTGATTGAGATTTGGCTCTGCATTTTTTGGCTCCCTTCTGTAGTGACAGATATAGGATATTCCATGTACTAAATTTTGTAACGTTGGCTTGTAAATTATTTATTCAAAGGCATTAATATTTTTTGTAACAAAAGCAGGTTGTAATACAGGAAAAGCTCAGCAAAGCAGGAAACATTCTTCATTCTTTGCCCTTCACAATGATAGTTAGAATAAAATGAATTTTATCTTTTACCAGTCCATATTTTTCATTATAAGACTATTGAAAATTGGCTTCATCCTTAAGAGTGATGAGTTCTAACAGATTATACTGCTAGTTAGGGATAATAAACATGGTAGATGAGTAATTTAAGGTCCTTTAGATGAAGTCAATTCTCTGATTAAGACTTTTCATTTTAATTGAGAAGACTCTCTGACGCACATTCTTTCCTTGGTTTTTTCTGTTTTTTTTTCCCATTACATTATTGATCTTTCTTTATAGTAATTTGTTAAAAAAAAAAAAAAGGGTGATAAAATCATAAAGTAGAGCTGAGCTTTGGTAGCATTTGTCAGTGTTATTATGTTTTGGAGCAATTCAAAAAAATACGAAATACGGGTAAAGCTGGTCTTGTGTGGGCTAATAAACTCGATCATCGATAGCGAAATTAGGGGTGAGCAAAACCGAACCGAAACCCGAAAACCGAACCGAACAGAAGTAAAAAAACCGAACCGAACCGAACCAAAGTTAGTTTGGTTTGGTTTTGGTTTGTATAAATCAGTTCATATGGTTTTCGGTTCGGTTTTCGGTTTTTGTTGCAAAACCAAAAAAAAAACCGAACCGAACCGAACCATGTAAATATAAAATTTTCATCGATTCTGCTCCTCTCTCTCATCTCTTGCGTTTCTTCGTCTGCTCATCTCTCAATTAAACCCTAGCCCCCAATTCCCAACTCCAATTCCCAAATCAATTTCTCAATTTTTGATTTCCCAAATACACTGCCGCCAAAGACAGACAGAGGGCCATCTTCCCATGATTTGGGGAAACAGGATACAGGATATACAGCTGATGAGTTGCCCAAGAGAGAGGATGCTGGATCTGCGGCAGCAGTGCATTCGGTAAAGAAAAACATACTTTCTACCTCAACTGTAAACAGTGGCCTATCTTCCTCTGCTGAGTCCGAAATTCACCTAGAAATATGTCTGATGAGGAGACAGGAATTGTTCAGGTTCCTGTTCATCGCACTTTACCAGGTAGTTTACTGTCAATTAAAAAATTGTGTATGTTATTTAAACATCTTTTTTACTTATTGGTATTTATTTATTTTTTTTCTATGCTTCATATTTAATCTTCTATAGGCTTAATCAATGAGATTATGAGCAAAGGCAGGCACATGACATACGAGGAACTCTGTAATGCTGTCTTGCCGGTATTTTTTTTAAATTTGTGGAATGAACTACCTCTTCTTTAGTGAATGTTTGTCTGCCTCTATAGAATGAGCAATAAAAGAATTGTTAATTTCTGTTTATTCCATTTGCAGCATTGGCACAATTTGAGGAAGCATAATGGAGAGCGCTATGCATATTCAAGTCATTCTCAGCCTGTGCTTGATTGCCTTAGGAATCGACATGAGTGGGCTCAGTTGGTCGATCGTGGTCCCAAAGTATGCTGACAATTCCTTTTCTATAATTTGTTTTGTTTCAATGCACATTAGTTGAGTTTTCCTTGGCAAACTAAAGATGCTAGTTGTTGAAACCAACATGCTATTCAATTATTAAAGAATGCTATCTACTGAAAATGCTGTACAGTCTTGACTTAACTGGGTGATATTCTAATTCACTGTTTCATGAATTATGGAGGTGGCATGTTTTGTTTGGGATGGAGGATTTTTTTTTTGGAAACGATTTCAGTATATTTATTGGCATATATGCAAAGTTGGCAGATTTGTTATATCCTTTGTTGGGAGTCTCTGTTTTAGTTAAGCTGTACAAGTAAAGAAGATAAACCTTTTCCAAAAAAAAATATTGGTAGTTTGGTTTTAAACCAAACCGAACCGGAACCGAACCGAACCGGTTCGGTTCGGTTCAAACCGAACCGAATCTAGAATGGTTTGGTTTTGGTTTTTAAAATTTTTACTGTTTGGTTTTTGGTTCGGTTCGGTTCGGTTTTTGAACCAAACCGTAATTTGCTCACCCCTAAGCGAAATACCTAATCTAAATATGGTTTGCTCCAAAACATCATTGTAACATTAATAACGTTAGGACAAGAGTGTTCTTAAATATACTAATGGATATTAAAAATTGGGAATTGGCCCTCTCTAATTGAACTTTTTTGCTTCCTCCATCTTATCTCATCAATATTGGCATGTGATTTCATTTTCAACAACAAAACATCAAATACTGTTGATAATTTTACTAATATATCCTAAATTAATGAAATGAAGATTTAATTTACTCGTTATTTCAAAAAAGTAGAATATGTAATCAATTAATTGTTTATTTAATAGTTGATTGTTTAACTAAAATTTTGGATCCTAAATAAAAAATCTATGTTAAAAAAAATATAAATAATAGATTTTAATGGATAAAGTATCATAAATTTTTTTGACTTGACATATAAATAACGTAGTTTGCCAAATGTATTATTCTATAATTTCTTTAACTTATATATGAAGTTAATTATGAAGTACATGTATTTAAAAATCAAATTCACCTTTAATCAATGCACTAACAAAAACTTTTATGGCTAACGAATAAAAGGATGAAGAATTATTACAACAATGAAATTCTTTTTTAAAAGAACATGTATATTTTGATTGAGATAATTCTAATTTGAAGCTCTAGTCAGAGTTAATGTTAAAGGATGAACTTGAACTTAGTATATATATTACCAACTAAACTTAGAACTCATAAGTATTAAAACGATAAATTATAGTGTATATGTCTTGAGCATCTGGCGGGTTAAATTAGAGGAAAAGATGTAATTTTTTTTTTTTCTCATAATAATAAGACCAAGTCTTGTATTTATTATTGTTAATTAAACATTTAAACTCACCTGAAGAGAAAAAGAAAAAGCAGAAAGAGCGTACGCGTTTTTGTACGTATCCTCCCAAAAATGGCTAAAACAAGACATTTTCATTCATTTTCACTTTCCATGATATTTCCTCTGTAATCTCTTTTTCCTGTTTAAAAGAAGGAAATGTTCAACTACTCTCTTCCGTCCCAATTGACTTCTCTTTCTCTTCTCGCTAACCCTCTTTGACCTTTCTCCCTTCCCCCCGTTATATTTCACTTCCTCTCTTTCTCCATCACCAATTTCATTTCTCCAAATTTTAGCCATGAATGATTTGTTCTCCGGTTCTTTCTCTCGCTTCCGCAGCGACCAGGGCTCCCCTGATCACCATGTTATCCAGATGTCCGGTGTGCCTTCCACCGGCGGCGTTAATCTCGACAAATTCTTCGAAGATGTTGAGTCTGTTAAGGATGACCTCAAGGATTTAGAAAGGCTGAATGGGAATCTTCAATCTGCTCATGAGCAGAGCAAGACTCTTCACAACGCTAAAACTGTCAAGGAATTGCGTTCCAAAATGGATGCTGATGTTTCTCAAGCCTTGAAGAAAGCTAAACTCATCAAGGTCCGCCTCGAGGCTCTTGACCGCTCTAACGCTGCTAATCGGAGTTTGCCTGGATGTGGTCCTGGTTCTTCGTCCGACCGGACTAGGACTTCTGTGGTCAACGGTTTGAGGAAGAAATTGAAGGATTCTATGGAGAGTTTTAATAGTCTCAGGGAGAAAATATCCGGCGAGTATCGAGAGACTGTTCAGAGAAGGTATTACACCGTCACTGGCGAGAATCCCGATGAGAGGACTTTAGATCGACTGATCTCTACAGGTTAGTAATCGAATCGATTGTTTTGTAGTATGAAATTTCGATTTCTAAAAAAAAAAAAAAAAAATTAGAAAAACGAATTGAATTGAAAGAGCTGGATCGGATTTGCAGGTGAGAGCGAAACGTTTCTGCAAAAAGCAATACAAGAGCAAGGACGAGGAAGGATTTTGGATACCATTAATGAGATACAGGAAAGGCATGATGCGGTGAAGGATATGGAGAAGAATCTGAAGGAGCTTCATCAAGTTTTCCTTGATATGGCGGTTTTAGTTGAAGCTCAAGGCGAGCAATTGGATGACATTGAAAGCAATATGCAGAGAGCTAGCTCCTTCGTCCGCGGAGGAACTCAGCAATTGCAAACGGCTAGAGCTTACCAGAAGAATACTCGCAAATGGACTTGTATTGCTATCACTATTTTGCTCGTAATCATCTTGTTTGTGGTCTTATTCACTGTCAAGCCATGGGAGAACAATGGCGGCGGCGGCGGCGGTGGCAGTCAACCAGCAGCCCCTGCAGTTCAGAATCCTCCTCCAGCGCCCTCACAACCGTAGGATTTTATGGTTTTTGTAGCTTTATACACTTTTTGATCATTTGCATATATGTTATATATATTATGATTTAATTTTGAAATTTGAGCATTGTTTTTATTGATTTGATTTAGTTATCTTTTTCACCTTGAAGAGCTGAATTTCATAGTTCAGCTTTAGCAGTCGAATTTGTTAGATGAGTTGAATTGGGAAGGAAATAGCCATAGGAGAGGGTTTGAGATTGGATTCTTCTATGGCATGGAGTTGGATATTTGTGTTTACTCATTTCTTGGTTATGATTATATTAAATTCTTTTATTCTTTTTTAAATACTATTCTTCTTTTAATCATTATTATCATTTTATACAAGTATTTGTCATATATTGTTGGCAGGTTATTGCATATCTCATTGACCTTCTTGATTCAGTTTTCTTGCCTTTATTTAGGGGCTCCTCTTTACGTTTGTTATTTATTTATTGGAATTTGACTTTGAATTATAATTTGAAGATAAGTGGCTGCCAACGACTTAAGATTGCCAAATGGGAAATTTCAGAGAAGAAAGTTCTTCCTTCTGGATTCAATACAATCCATCATCTTAACAAGTGCTTTTGTGCTATGGACAGATGGATATATAATCATAAAAATATTTTTAGTTCCACCTACATCAATAGCCTCTTAGCTGGAGGGTTATTGATAATATTTTATAAAATTATTATAGTGTATTGTTGTAAAAAAGTTAGAATGATTAGTATGGATATATTGTAGATTAGTATGTAAATCAATGCAACGAGAAACGGTCGAAAATAATTCAAATACCAACTAGAGTTGAAGATAAGAAAACAATGAATGCTTCATACGTAAGGCAAAGAAATGAGAATTAACCACTCAACTTTCTTAATCCTTGAGCAGTTGTATTTACTTGCATCTCCTGAATTTAAAGAAACGATGAAATTCTCATAAAATTATTCAAGTTGTTAAAAAGAAATAATTACTAACAAAAATATATTTTTATATAACAGGAAACCTTTTGGTCAGAAAAAATAAATTAAAAAGCATACAATAATATATAAACTACAAATTTAATATCTAAAATATATATCACAAATTGGTATGAAACATATATAACGGTGATATGATAATATTCGATTATTTGTGTTAATATTTTGAAAAAGTTGTCATTACGTGTAGATAAACTCTAACAGTAGTCTCGATCCATATCGGTTGAGAACCTTTAAGATTATGATACGTTAATAAGTACTAACATTTCACAATCTTAACGGTCACGGCCGATATGGACCGGGAATTTTTTTTTTTTTTATTGTCTCTAACAAATAGACATTTGGGTTATTGAGAATTGACAAAGCCCAATTACTCATTTGGACTAGGTAGAACCATTGGGTTTATGGGTCTAACAATGAGCTGACCTGACTGCTAAACATCGAAGAGGATTCATTCGGTGCCCAAGGTGTCTCTCTGTTCATTTCCTTTGCCATGGGGTCAATAAGAATGATAGGCAAGTCTGGTTCTACTCTGTAATTCGTCTTTACTCTCTCTTTTTCCTATGAAACCAATTGCCTAGAGATTGCATCCCTAACTATTACTTCATTTTCATTCTGTTCTCTGCGTGCTTCAAGCAGATATAGCGGTTAACTTCACAGGTCTGTCAGAAATTTCATCGAACGCCTAGTTTACAACTTTCCATCTCTTTGTAATCCACCTGTTGCTCTCTCCGTTATCAAATTGAGAAACGTTGTTTCAAATTTATGCAGATGGAATGTTCAAAGGAATCTACAACGGCAAGCAATGCCATGTAACCGATATAGCTACTGTCTTGAGCCGGGCCTGGAGCGCTGGTGTTGATAGAATTATCGTAATTCTCCTTATATAGTCATTGAGGGATTAGTAATAGGGTCATTTTCTGCTCATTGTCCTGGGGAAGTTCACTTCATGCATTTATATAAACTAAGTGCTAGATATCAAATTGTTTCAACAATAAAATGTTCACTTCAGTGCTACATGTTATTAACTTGATTTCGGCAGAATGAAACTGTACGTGGCTAAAAATTTTCAACTGGCCTTTGTATTTTGGTTTGGGCTCTTGTAGCCCTGTTCTATTTTGCACCCAATTCTGCCCCTCACTGACATTCTTGTTAATCCCAACTTGATACAGTCGTTTAGAGGTATATGAAGATCAATATTTTTGTAGTATCAAATCTTCTGCGACATGTTATTGTACAATTATTGATGTGCATATAACATCAAGTTATGATTAACAACCACTCGTATCATCAGATTGCTGATATCATTAAATGTGAAAATTATGAATTGAAACAAGTTAAGATATTATGAGTGTGGGACTGCATTGAGTACAAAACAGAAGGGCTAATAAGACCCAAATTTTAGTACAGGGGACAATTAAAGAAATTAAGTACATAAGCTAAATTATAGCTTTTGCCACTTGTGTTCTTAGTTTTCATAAGTTTACATATAACAAGTTTGAAAATTATAATCTTTTTAGGGACTGGGACGAGTAAAGAATTCAAAATTAGAAAACAAACTGCTTCTGTTCTATAAAAATGTTCATTTTTGTTAAATTTGTAGTTTTGACATTACAACAGTAGTTCGATCTATGGTTGCAGGTGACTGGTGGGTCCCTTGAGGAATCCAGAAATGCTCTTGCCATTGCAGAAACTGATGGTTTGAACATTGTGATTGTGTTTACCTGTTATGTTTTTAATTCTTGTTGCTTCGCAGGGTGATATCAATTTCTGGCTCATCCTTCCTTTTTTTTTTTTCAAACTCTGTTTGATACAGGAAGGCTTTTTTGTACTGTCGGGGTCCACCCCACGAGGTGCAAGGTGGACTGTTGTTCCTTGAAAGTTTAATAAGTTTGGTGATTTCTGTTGCATAGGTATATTTGCTAATCTTGTGTATTTACTCAGGAGTTTGAAGAAAGTGGAGATCCAGAACAGCATTTTAAGGCTCTTCTGTCATTGGCCAAAGAGGGAATTCAGAAAGGGAAGGTACGCTTCATCGGTCACTGTAGGCAGTGGTAAACAGTTGTTAACATTATTTTGTTTATTTACATACAACATGCGTATGTACCAATAGCCGTTAGTATTTAGCTGGTTTTATTGACATAATTGGTTTTAACTACTGATTTTTTTTTCTTCTCTTTTCGGCAAGATATGGTGGAGGATTTGAAAAAAAAAAAATAATGAACTATTCTAGTAATGTATTTTTTGGAATTGGAATAGACTGGATATGAAGTCCATTTCTTTTCCCATTGACATTTTCCAAATTTCAATGCACATTTAACAATGACAGTCATATGCAGATTCTGTTTTAATTTCTTAGTTTGCCTCCATATTTGTCTTAAATTTCCTTTGTGATATGCTTATTGAATATAAGGTGGTGGCGATTGGTGAGTGTGGACTGGATTACGACAGGCTTCACTTCTGCCCAGCCGAGATTCAAAAAAAGTAAGACCTTAGTGAGGGATCTGTTTATTGCCATTTTGTTTCTAGTTTTCACCAAATCAACAGATTTCCCTTACATTTGGAAAATGTAGGTACTTTGAGAAGCAATTTGAATTAGCATATGCCACTAAGCTGCCTATGTTTCTGCATATGCGTGCTGCTGCTGGAGATTTCTGTGAAATTATGGAGCACAACAAGGATAAGTGTGTTGCTGATATCTGCTATATGCTAAGCATTTTTACATTAAATTTTACCTTATTCTCCTTCCTTTTGTATTGGCTGTACTCATATGTAGTTGGTCTGCGTCATTGTGCTGTATTTTTATCATTTTCTGAGGGGAAGAAAGAAAATTAGAACTCCATTCACTTTTACATTCCTGTTTCACCATGAATGCACTTCCAATCTAGGGAGAGAACCAAGAAAATGCTGAAAATTTTTAGTGCAAAAAAAAAAAGGGAAAAGACATTTCCCCGTATCCTTTCATTTTTTTTAGTCTAGACAGGTTTTAGGTCAAATCGTTACTTTATATGATTGTCTCTGCTGTACATATATACCAATTTGTAGGATTGACTTTTAAGCTCTAATATTACAGATTCAGTGCTGGGGTAACTCATTCATTTACTGGCAGCGCGGAAGATCGTGATAAACTTCTCTTGTTTGAAAATATGTATATAGGTTGAAACTATTTAAGTATGAAGTAATTACATGACATGATTATTATTCTTCTACTGAAGTTTTTAAATGAATAGGTGTAAATGGTTGCTCATTGAAGATGGCTGAGAACCTTGAGGTTGTCAAGGGTATTCCTGTTGAGAGGATGATGATTGAGACAGATTCTCCATATTGTGAAATAAAGAGCACTCATGCAGGGATAAATTATGTAAAATCACAGTGGCCCTCAAAGAAGAAAGAGAAGTATGATCAGAACAGCATCGTCAAAGGGAGGAATGAACCCTGTTTAGTTGGGTAAAGAAATTTGTCTAGTAGCATCTCATAATATCTGATATTTAGATGCATATAACTTATCTTAATTTCTTTGAAGGAAACTAAGCATGTTGATTATAAATAGATTATATTTGGATGGGAACTTTAATTTTTTTTCCAGTTGGAGAACTTATTTCATTTAGATGAATATCATATATAGAAGCTTCTGTCGCAACAGTATGATACTTAGTATGCATGACAGTTCCATGCCTTTCAGCAAAATCGTGGAATATATCAGTCATATATATGTTCAATCCCTTTCATTTAGTCTTATGTTAGCCATACCTTTGCAAGTCATATTTTAGACATGCTTTGGGCTGGCCATTCATAGGAGAGTGATAGCAAGTTTTGCTGTTGATTTTTCTGAACTGCTACTTGGAACAATATTGGCTATTGTTTTCAGGCAAGTTCTTGAGGTTGTGGCTGGCTGTAAAGGTGTTAATGACATAGAAGAAATGAGCCGGACAATTTACCATAACACCTGTAGGTAAGCACTTTATGGACTTCCCCCTATATGCGTACTATTGACATATGCATCAAACAATGAACTCAAGCAGTTGATCCCTCTAGATTGGAAATATTTTGTTATTTTCTCATCTCAGCTGTTTAATGATTCTGTTCTCTTGATTATTGAATTAGATTTATATTCGATGTAGCTATTGCAAGAAAGCCTTCAAGCAGTCGTAATGCTTCTGTATTGCTTGTCAATTTCCTTATGTGGTCAGGCTCCTGTTGTATTGCAGGGTTTTCTTTCCCCATGACCTGGATTCTGCTGCAGATGCCCTTCTTGCTGGTCACCACAATGCATAAGGACCTTCTTACAATTTTACTTCCACCAATATTTTCTTACAGTAATCTGTTTTCAAATACTTGAGGAAGCTACATTGATGTCTCCCTTGAACATTTATTTATAATATTGTGATTGAAAATACAGATCCTATTTTTACTCTGTATGTATGAAGTCTGACTGTCAAATTTCAGATCTTTGAATAGGATGTTCAAGGGATTACTTGCTGAATGCCAGAATTTTTCACTAGTGTTCAACTGATAAGATTCGTGGTTTCTTACTTTTGATTTGAATTATGCATTTGGAACATTCTTAGTAGCATGATGGATTCATGGTTAATATTTTAATAAGGACAATATGAGGACTAGCAGCAACTTTGCATTTCAATGAGCCTTATTGTGTGGGTAAGACCTGTAGCCAATACATTTTTTTGCATTAATTTTACCTTGTGTTCTTTCTTTCCGTACCGCCTGTTCTAATATAATTCATATTTGACCTTCTAATAGAATTATCATAAATTGAAAATAAATATTCTACTCAAATTTCTAACCGAGTTAATTAAAGCTTGAGCAGTCAGAAATCAAGTTCTGTTGAAGCATATTTTTTCATTACACGTAATAAGTTGAAACTATTTTTATGCAAATACAAACTGTAAAGCCATCCGTGAAAGTTTCTGCAAATATTGGAAATTCAGGTAAGTGGTTAAAATGAAGATATTCGGTGAATCAATCTTTAATTAAATAGTGTGAAAGAAACAAAATTTTGCCCATAAATATTGCTTTAAGTTGGTACACCATCTAAACCCTTGTACAATTTAGAACTACATCAGTCAAAAATGCACAACAATGCAACTGCATTTAATTAATTTATTTTGCTTTCCGTTTGCAGGAACCCTTTGTACACAGCTTTAGAGCACTGGAAGACTGGAACAGCATGCAGATGTTATCCAATGGTAGAGAGCTATATCTTCTTACATGCCACTGTGTTAAGCCATTTAACAGCATGTATAATCATTCATTAAGCTTCCATTATTCCTTACGAACCAATGCCAGAAAACAATTCAGTGCTCTCAAGGTTATCTTCAACATTTGCTCGCTGATATGGAGCAGGGCGCGCTCTGTCTGCAGCCAAATTCAATCTCAGAGGTCTTCCTTCCACCTCCTAATCACGTCATAACATCCAGATCATAAAAAAAAAAAAAAAAAAAAACTGAAAATGAAACAAAATAATGCAAACAAAAACAATAGCCAACTCAGCCCTACCACTCCATTCATGGAATTTAGAGCAGCTTCAGCAGTTTCAGCACTCTCAAATGAAATGAACCCAAAACCTCGAGACCTTCCTGTGTCTCTCTCATAGATGACTTTGGCACTTAGTAAGCCTGGTTGACTAGCGAAAGCATCTCTGAGACCTTGAGATGTGAGACTCCAACCAAGGTTTCCCGCATAGATTTTGTGCGGACTATCTATGAAGCCCTTATAGGTGCTTTGTATCCTTGTACCCATTACTTCTCTCTCGCCCCCCTTTGGAACTTCTGGGAAGTTAACCCTCACAGTTCGGCCTCCAATTTGCTATTAACATCAACAACATTCCCATTTTCATCTTTGCGCAGATGCTCAATTGAGAGTATAAAGTACTCAAAACAAAAACATTGTCCAAAGATTCCACTAAACAGTAAGCTAAGTGCATAAAAAATACAAACAGGCAAGACGACTGTTTTGAACCTATAGCAATGATCAAGGACCCATACAACTGTGTTAGCTTCAGCATCTTTTTCAGATCAACACTTCCACAAACCACTCGTATGCATATAAACATAAACAAAATACAATTTGGACATTTCTCTACAACATGTCAGCAACAGTACTACATAATCATGTAGCTAGCGAAAATACCAATCCATCGCAAAAGATTAAAAGTAGCTAGTGGAAATTCAGTAAGCAATTAGTTTAAAGGTGATGAGAATCTTAGCAATTATCAGCATAATCTCTGCTATAATACCTCAGAATAATGATGAAAATGCTTGCCTGTCATCCAAATTTCAAATGCAAGATGAAAAATTTAAACAGCAGTCAGTAGTAGAAGTGGCACTTACAGATCCATTGAACATCTGGATTGCTTCTTTAGCTTCTTCAACAGTTGCCATTGTGACAAAGCCAAAACCCCTACTCCTATCTGTCACTCGATCATAAATAACCTAATAAAATCAAAGAGAAAAAAAAAATTAACAAAAAGGAAAAACCAAAAATTGAAAAGGAAAAATACACATACAGAGAGAGAAATTCCCAAACCTCGACATTAGCCACTCGACCAGCTTCTTGGAAAACCTCAGTCAATTGCGATGAAGTCATAGAATATGGTAAATTTCCCACATAAAGCCTTCCTTGTCCATTTGATCCCGTGGGTTTTTCTTCTTCTTCTTCTTCTTCTTCTTCTTCTTCTTCTTCTTCTTCCGCTTCTTGTTCATACTCTTCTGATTCAGATTGTAGGTCATCTTCAGATGTAACGTTATCATCTTGGGCAGCTTCAAAGCTCTCGAAGGCGGTGGAAGCTAGGTGAAAATGGGGGAATAAGGGATTGGGGAAGTGGGAAGTGAGTTTGAGTAATTTGAAGGGTTTAAAGGATTTAGGTGAGAATTGGGTAGGAAGTGAAAGAGGAAAAGGAGAGAAGGGGAGATTGGAGAGTTTAGTGTGGAGAGGAGAAGAAGAAACAGTTGAAGCAGCCATCGAGAGAGCTGACATTGTTTGGCTGAAGAAGAAGAAGAAGGAAAAATGGCAAACAGTAAAATGAAAGATATCAAGAAAATCTTGTTGATGGGTGGATAAGGTTGGGTTGGTTGGTACATTTACTCTTTTGTTGCTTTGGGTTGGGTTTTATTTAACTTCTTTTTTTGTTTTTTTGGCTCTCGACCCATCAGTTTTTTCTTTTTGATTTACATTTTTTAAAAAAAAAAAAAGTTGCATTTCTATGGAGTGAGTGCATTTGGTTTCATTGACGTTGACATATCAGAAGCTGTAGTTTAAACACTGTATCCAGCATCCAGTTGATGATCGAATTGCACTTAATTTCTAGCAACCCAACCAGCTTGAAGTTCTGGACCAACAACAACATCCATTAAAAAACTGTACAAAATCACCTAGTAGCAGAGTTTCAAGTAGTTGTCCCAGGACCAGGTCCAATTTTTGAAGTAAGAGCCTGCGAAGACTTACCTTGACGGACGCATCAGTAGCAATCGACGGATTTTGAAGCAAAATGTAGAGTTGAAGAACCAGTGTACGGATGTGTTGGGATTATCTCTCACCTAAATCAACAAATTCAAAATGCACAAGCCCAAATTGGACTCCTCTCTTCTATTTCTCCATACTCTCAATCTCAATTAACTATTTTCTTTTTCAATCAATATTCATCATCAGCTGTTCATACACTTATGTTTGTTTCTTGATTATCAATCCCAACAGTTAAAAAGAGAGACACAAAGAGAGAGGGGTTCTCATTACAACTAATATAATCATTTATCTTTTGATTCTTGCTTAATAAAAGGATTAAAGACTTTGCCCCTTGGGTTATTGCCCGTTACCCAATTATCTCTTCAAAATGGCTAAATATAAGTATGTTCCGTCATATTTCATTAGCAAAATTGTTAACGAAATATGATAGAATATGTTTATTTCAAAAGAAAAAAAAAATCTGCAACTAGACAGAGTTTGGATACTGAGAAACTCTAGTACAAATTTGTACAAGAACCTTTCTTATATAGAAGCATTATTTCAGCAGCTAAAAACAAGATGTTCATAAATCAAATACCAATTAATGCCTTCCCCACCCTATAACTGTACAAATAACAGATAATAAAAGAGGAAAGAATCATAGTTAGAAAAATGTACAGTTTATAACACAAAAACTAGGTTCCAAAGTACATTATTTCACACAATTAGAAAGCCACAAAGACAAAGCAGATGCCAAACTTCAAGACCACCATGATACAACATAACTTAGATCACAAACACACAACAAACTTTCACATCATCATTACATTATGAGCAGCAGCACTACTCTTATTTCAAGTCCCGTAATAGTTTTAGATTTCTTTTTTACATCATTAAGTTTAGTCACCTCTAAATCACTCCAACGAATTCAGGATTCATTGATAGATAGAGAGATGTCCTTAATGTGTATGAGCCAAGAATGATTTGCCCAGCAACCAAATGGCGGAGTCTATTCCCCATGCCAAACGCTGCCCCACATGACTAAATGCAGCACAAGTTCGTTTATTCGGTTGCAAGAAAGGACGGGATTCAGTGCTAGTCTGATCCAGAACAAAGCCTAATCCCGCCCCATTGTGATTAAACATTCAGGTTGCAACGGTTATCAGCTGTTGCAACCCACTTACTAGGCAAAACTATGCTATGCCCCGTACCCATCATGACTGAGAAATTATGAATTGATGGGGCAAGATGATTGATCAAGAAGTGACCAACATCCCTCCTCGAATACATACTGGTCACTTCAGTCCCGGAAAGGTTTGATCCACCACTGTTTCCTTCCTTTGACGAGTTCAAAGTTCCACTATTCGACGACTGCAGGACTTCAGAACTCTGAGAACCTGTAGGCTGATGTGGTTGCATATCATAGCCTTTCTTCGCCTCCTTTCCACCATTCCCGTCAGTTGAGCTCTTCGAGTTCAAAAAGCGGCCTCCTGTTCCTCTTGGTCGACGCATAGCATGGAGATGCCGCGAGAGGTGCATATAAGGCTGCTGGACAGAAATTGTACCACATAAGAGAGGGATCACCAATATAAGACAATCTAATGATCCTTGAACCAAGGTTACTCCTAAAAATGGCTCAAGTTTGGTTGTCGAATTCCTAAATCAAAAGTTTGAACTCGATTGTCTTAAGCGATCAAGAAATCAAGTAACTTTGAAGTTGTCCAATGATTTTCCAAGTCATATGCAACATGTTCATGTTCTACAAAGGAATATAGAGAGTCTCGCCATATTAATCTGTCATACCTTTCGCTTTTTGGTGGGTCTATTTTCCAAAACAGCCTTTGCACGTGATTTCCTACGCCTTATAATTCCATGATACTGCTTAGGATTCACAAATATTGGTCCATCATCTGTTGCCATTGGCAGCATAACTCTCCCCTACAAAGGAATAAACAAACATATGAACAAAATAGAATACATATTATCACAAAAATGGAAACAAATGAGTTACACATACCGGAACTTGAGATCCATAAGTTGAGAATAGTCCGTAACATTGATCAAGAGGATATTTTGCACAGATCTACAGTTGAATTTCATAAGCTTATAAGTCAGCTGCTAATAACTAATTTTAGAAGAGTAGAAATTGTAGATATTAAGAATCATTTGTACCATAGGTTGGCTGAATCCCAAATCTATATGAGCATGATATTCGGGGAGACTTGTCTGAAGAGATTTTTGTCCATCATTCAAAGTTTTACAGTCATCTGAACAAGAAATTGTCGAACCTCAGATAACAAGGCACCAATACTGGCTCACAAAGTTGTTGATTAAATTTAGAAGAAAATAGTCTTTGAACAAGTTGAGAAGGACAGAAATTTAATAAAGATTACCTGAATTACTTTGTTCATAGAGAAATTTAGCTATGACTCCTAAATCATCGGGAATCGACATCAACACACAATCATGTATATACATATATTGGCTGTGGTTTTATCATCCAAATAACAAGCAAGTATCCGATAAATTCGAGTGCATATATCGACATCAACACACAATCATAGACACACTAAATCAAAATAATGACAGTCCAATTAAGATAACTTAAGAAGCTGTACAACTCAGAAACAAAATAGAACACAGTGTCAAAAAAATGACAAAGGGAACCATCAGATTCTAGGAAAATATGTACAAGGGAATAGCTTCACAAATAATGGAACAAGAAGGCAGAAAAAATGCATAGAAAAAAGACGGAAAAAAAAAGAGATAAATCTCCATTTTTGTATGAAGTATAGCAGTACACTGATCAAATAATCCTCTTAACTTCGTATCTTACATTACTACAAGCCTGGTTAAAAAAAAAAAGAAATCAAGATTTTTATCAAAAATTTGAGATAAAGGGTGAACTTGGCCGTTCAACTAGGCTTACAGGGTCAATTTGTCCAAAGTGAACTTTTAAGTATCAATTTAGCCATTCAATTCTGACATTTTTCGTCAAATTAGTCCTAAATGATGTGTTAACATCAGAAGTCAAAGAGTCACTAATCATATGCTCACTTTTGAATTAATTTGACCAAAAAAAAAAAAAAATGCTTAGCTGCAGACTAACCCAATATGTGAAAAACATTTTGGATAAAATAAACCAAAAATTGGGAGATGATAACTCCTATCACAAAAAAAGATCATATATAGAACCAGCACATTGGTTTTCATCCTTGTGAAGTTATACAAGTATAATTAAAGACAAAAACAATTAAGGAGTAACGAGATAATTTAATTTGGAGGACATATTTGCACAATACCAGGAAAGTTGGTGCAGTGAGTAGTGGTATTCCCTTTATCCAGAGCTTGATCAGTAGTGCGTTTGGGTTGCTTGGTATTGGTGAATCGGTCATTTTTAAACAGATCAGAAGGCTCACCATAAATGGATTGAGATCCAAAACTAGTCCAGCAAGCCATAGATGGCACTGAAGATGACAACTGTCCAATTGGGTTATGGGCCATTCCTTCATGTTCTTTGAAATACAGTGTTTTCACAGCCATTGACACACCCTCCCAATTGATCTTATTTAATCTTCAAATCTAGTCTGCAATTTGTAAACAGTAAGCAACATTTGCAACAGTATTTCTAGTAGACTCTGCTTCGATACGATTTGATAGAGCAAAAATATATATATATATATATATATTTATAACACAAAGTTAAGATGTTTTAGGAAAAAAAAAATAGAAAAAGAAAAGTTAGGGACTGATAAAAACAAAGAAATTCCAATGATCTGGGTCTGGCTAATCACGGTAAATAACAAAAATTAAAAACAAGTGAAGTCCAAAACAAAAATCTTTGAACAAGAAAGAAAAGGAAATAAACATAGCCATGTAATTCATTCAGCAAATTCTGCAGAACATAAAGATCATTACCAAATTAGAACTGCCAATTAATTAAACACAAACCTTACAATAGGGAAAAAAAAAAACAAAACAAAACCAAGAACAAAACCCAGTTGCTAAACGGCAAGAACAAGGAGAAAAGAAGAAGAAATTAAAACCCAAAGACAGTAAGAATCAAGATTAAGAGAGAAATTAAAAAGAAAAAGATAAGGAAGAAGGGAGGCTCACATAGACAGTAGAGTGAGTAGCAGAGAAGAAGAAGGTTAAGTCGTGGAAGAATCAGAGGCTAGAGAAATCCCAACAGATAGGAGCCATGTCGGCACAATTTCAACCAAAAAACACAGAGAGAGAGGGAGAGAGAGGGACAGACAAAGCAGTTAAAGACAGAGAAAGGGGGGAAACAGGGGGTGTGATAAATGCATACATACAACTTACAAGTGGGATGGAACTACAGGCCTTCTTCCAATAAGCTTTTGTACTAGGATACAATTTCACCATTATACTATAATATTACTATTTTAATTTTTAATTAATAAATTCTAAAGTTGTAAACTTTACATTATCATTCATGAAAGAAAAATTTATGCATATAGCCACACACTGTTTTTGTTTCTTATTCCAGCTCCTAGTAAAACAAAATCTTTCACTTCTTTTTTCTTTCAAAATACAAAATTCCAGTATGAAAACTTTCTTTTTCCTTTTTTTAATGCTTATGAGTGTACATTTAGCCATCACGAACTGATTTTTATAGGTACAATTTCGAACATTTCGAATAGTTAAATTGCAATACCTCCAAACCAAATCACTTAAAAAGGACTTTCAGAAAAATTCCAACAACTGAATGTACACTCCAACCACATAATTTATGAAAATGATGAGTATTAAGGAATTAAATATTATATATGTATTCGTTTTCATTGATTTGGCTAATTCATTATAAAATTTTTTTTTGGATCATCTCCTAAATTAGTTATTTATTTTCATTGTCGATGTTAAATTTATTATAAGTAAAGATATATATAAATTCTACCGTAAGTTACTAAAAGTTCTAACTTTTTTCTCGTAAAATGCTCTTTTTATTGGTAAACTTTTTGTAGTACTTTTATTTTGCTATTAAAATTTACTGATAATCAAAGAAAAACAATAATGAGGGATTGTGGGAAAGCAAGTAGAAATGGAGTAAATAAAAAAACTGCCAGTCAGCATCCATAATTGGTAAAGAAGCAACTGCCTAGCTTTCTAAATTGAGTATGAGCACAAAATTACATGAGGAAGATTGTAAGAATTTAAGAAAGATTGCATTTAGATTGATTCAGTACATCTCATCTAAGTGCCTACCCACTTTTACTTTTAAAGACGCTGACTCAACATTCATTATTCTTACTCAAATATTTTCAAATTATATTATCGCCTTTTGCAGTTTGCTACCCATTGCTTATTACCGAATTGTACATTTTACATGTTTATGTACAATTAACTATTGGGACTAAATACCCTTCTTCTTCTTTTTTTTCCCCATGTTATTATCGGTTTACCATTTTGGTCCAAATTCTATTGATATTTCCCTTTTACTCCGATGATGAACAAAAACATTTCAAAATGATCCCTCTAATAAGCATATTTTGTCACATTTTGTTAATAAAACTATTAGCAAAATCTGATAAAATATGCTTTTTAGAAATCGTTTTAGAATGTTTTTACATAGCACATGGGTTAAAAGGGAAATGTCAATAAGACATGATCCAAAATAGTAAACCGATGATAATACAGGAGTCAAAAAAGTCTTTATACCTTAACTATTGAGTATCTCATTTCTAAAACACAAAAACTTGAATAGAAAACCATTAAGTATCTACCAATGAAGCGAAAGGTGATGGGTTCAATACTAATACATTAGAATTTTATATTAATGAGTATGTTTACTTCATCACTAAATTTCTTTTCCTTTGAAAAAATATTTTATTCCTAATTACTTTATTTTGTATTAATCAATTATTAAAGATGAACGGAAAAAAATAATACTAACAATTATTATCGATACATTATTTCAAAAATATCTCTTCGAATCTTTTACCATAAAGAGTGGTAATAAGGGAAAATGTGTTACTATTGTTATTCTATAATACTGGAAATCTTAAAATAATTAATCAACTGTTGATTTTTTTTTTTCAATTTCAATTTGTTGTGGATTTCTCTTTTCATTTATGGATTTTAATTCTTTGCTCCATTATAACTTGAATTTAGGCAAATGTATCTTTCTTTTAGTATTGACGTATTCTTTTTCTTAGTTTAACAAATTATATATTTTACTATAAAATAATGTTGGAGTGAAACGAAGTATTTGATAATTTTGAAGTAATACTATTAATTAGTATTTTTATTGAGAATAATTTTTTAAATTTAGAACACAATTATAAATTTAAATTACGATGGATTTGTGCTATGTAAAGCAATTGATTTTTTTTATTTTTTTATTTTTCAAAATTAATTGATGTTTAATTAAATAGAAATAATTCTTGCTATATTTTTTTTTCTTGGTAACAACAAGTATTGATATTAATTTAACTCTTATCATTATAATATGTTTTTGGTGCTTTCTAATTAAGGAAACCCCGACTCAGATATAAGTGATTATGTTTCTTAAATCCTCCGACAACATATCTTATGGTTACTTTTTTTTTTGTATCTTATATTTTTTTATCATATATATGCGTAATCATTTCATTTAAAGTTAGTTATTATTATTATTTTATAATAAATATGTAATTTATTTGGAGAGTGGGTAATGAACCCACAACCTTCCACCTCACAAATTGGAGATGTACCTACGGAGCTATGCTCTTTTAGTATATAAAGTTAGCTATTAAGTGAATTATACTTTGTACATTATAAATTATGTAGAAAAATAATAAACTTGATTATAATTTTAAGATTAATTGATAAAAGAGATATTAAAAGAATTAATTTTATTAAGTTGGATAGTCAAATATAAAAAAAAAGCACCAATATCATTGATATCTTACGAATATGTATTGGAATTAAGAAAATTTATATACAGAATACATTCTGATGAAGCTTTTTCTAGAAAAAGCTAATTGATATAAATGCATAAACAGGTTCACCAATAATAAATATCCAGCATGCCAACAACACTTTTGTCTATTTTAAAAGATTAATTATTTATCCTAAAATGTGTGAGGATATTTTTATCATGTTGACTATACATTGTAAATTAATTACAATGACATTTTATATTCCTTTCCGGGCATCTTACAAATACTATTAAATCCATAATAATTTTCCTAAAGTCAAAATTAGGAATCTCTAGATTGTAAAATAATTATATACATGATTAGTAACTCTGTTGCGATTCTCTCCTCTCGTAAAAAAACCCAATTATTCATGGTGCGAATCCATCGAGTTTTATTTCGTAAAGTGCAACTCTGACTCATTCAGTCTAGAAGTATGGTTTGATTGTGTATAGATGCATTCATCGAGATAATTTGAGTTCTAGTTCTAATGGGCGGTCTCAAGTTTTTGACTTTTTTTTTTTTTTTTTATGGAAAACGAAATTGGTGGTGGGTTTCTGTTAATTGCAGGTGGGGAAGGTAGGAGACTGAGTCTTCAAGCAAAGGTATAAATGTAAGTAATTGATTAGGTTAATTAGGACATGTAATGAATAGGTAGATATTAATTAATAGAAATGTCCGCATGCATCATCAAATTGGTTAATTAATTTTTCTTTCACAATTAGCAATTGATTATGTCGGCTTTAGTACAAGGTAGGAAAAGGAGGCTAATTTAGGATTTGAAGACACACATCTAATTCATATGCACAATAGTATCAATAATCGTAGAAACCAAGAAATAAAATATCAAGAACAAGAATGAGACAAGCAAAACAGGTTTATAATTTTACAATTTTTACAAGGGAAAATATAGACAAAAATAACCGATATAGTAGCATTTAACAGAAAATCCCACGATAACACATTGCAAACAAAAATTCAACTAGAATGTTTATGTTTATTTTAATTTATAAAATCTATTCGAATAATAAAATTAATCAAATTTGGAATGATGATGAGCGAGCGATAACCTCCAACCAGCTGGAAAAGTGGGATCGTCCTTTTTAATTTGTGCTGAAGTAGACAGCAAAGCTGTTTTTGTCTCACACTTTTTCACTATAAACAAAAGCTTTTGGGAATTTGGAATTATCTTTTCTCCTAATTTTCTATACCTTTTTCTTGGAGCTTCTGTTGTTGCTGTTGAAAGGATGTTTTGTTTTTTTTTTTTTTTTTTAAATGGCACTCAAATTATAAAAGTCGATAAAATGTCTTTATTGTGTTTTCTTTTGTTTTTTTTTTACACTCAAAAAATATTTTTTTGCAATTCTGAGAATACATGCAAGTAACTTGACATTAATGCCATATCAAAGCTAATTACCTAGTTGATATTCCGATTAATATATAGAAACTAATTCATATATGAAACTCTAAATATATTCTACTTGTTTTTTCAACTTTTTAGTGTGATATTTATTATGAATAATTAAATTATGAAAAAAAAAATTTTGGAACAAAAATATTTTGCTAAACAACATTCTTTCAAAGAAGGAATGAGTAATACATAATTTAGTAATTATAGTTATAAGGTTTGAAGTCAAAATTAGCGTAATTTTTTTTATTTTTATTGTGTAAATTGGTTCAATACTGCATTTGTTGTAAAAAAATCATATTCATTAGACAAATATTAGTGAAAATCATAGTTTTTTATTTTTTATTTTATTTTGTAGTATAAATTCTAATTTAATTTATCGTTTCAAATGAATGCGGATAGAAATTATTGATTGGATTTCTCAGAAAATAATAAAAATTAAAATATGGTTTTTACCAAGGGATGAGTCATCTCATACAACTGAAGCAAAATTGAGAAGGGTAAAATATTAAAATCGACCATTTACTTCATTTTTTTTTTTTTAATAAATGACCATTATCTTCCGGGAAAAAAAAAAAAAAAAAAAGTAGGTACAAATTACTTACATATGCGGACGACGTAAAACAAGTCACGAGTTTTCTTCGAGAAATCCGTACGAGAAGAATTTTTTTATGTCATAATTCCTTTTTCCTTTTTTTGGTTTTTGCATAGAAGCTTTTAGCCTAAAGCAGGGTGTTTAAAATCAACCTAATTCAATGAATTCAACCAACCTAATTCAACCCAATCTAATGTATATATTTTTTATTTTAATGGTTGTTCATTGGGTTGGATTGGGTTGAGTTGGATGAAAGTGGAAAAGTAATTGGATTGGTTTGAGTTGGGTTGAATTCGAATAAACCGTCACACGTAAAATTTAATATTTTCTCTTTGAAAATATTTACTTCTTTTTACTATTTTTCATCAATATTCAATTAAAAACATTGTACTATCCATTTAATTAAGTGATAGCATCAAAAATAGTGATGAAAAAAAATTAAGAAAATATCAACCCTTTTGTTTTTAATATATATATTTGGTTGACTTACATATATATTATATATGATCAAATTTCAACTGTCGAGATTAATTTATAAAGAAATTAGATGAAACAAAAATTCTCATACACAAATTACTTGGAATATTATCTAATTGTATATGTACGGAATTGGATTCGGCTTTATCTCTCTAATTACAAACAAAAATGTTTAGTTGAGGTTTTTTTTTTTATTTATTTCTTTTTTTTATCCCTTTTTTTTTATTATATATGAAATCCCTTAAACATTGTAAACGTCAATAGTGGTGCTACTCTTATATACATCAAATATCATCAAATTCATTTTTTTTATTTAATAGCTCATGAGCTAAATGTTGTAAATCTATAATTTACATATCATCAAAAAATATTATGGATAGATCAAGGGTCAAATAGAAATAATTTATATTATTTGATGAGTTTTAAATAATAAAATAAAAATTTGTGAGAACAGTAAAAATAGTTGAAATTTGTGATACAATTATTATTTCAACAATTGATACATGTATTAACAAATAATTAACAATTAATATAGACAAAAATAATAAAAAAGGAATTACTAAGAAAAAATTATTAAGTAATGTCAACTCTAAATTTTGAGAAATTTCATAGTGGACCGTTCTAATGAAACACTAATACATAAGTAACATGAGCATTGAAAAAATAAAAAACATTTATGTGTTAGTTTTTCATTAGAAAAATCCACGTGGACTATGTTGATCATATAATTTATCATTTTTTTTTAATTCATGAATTATTTGTTATTTGTGTACCAATTATTATTTGATGAATGTTAAATAATAAAATAAAAATATATGAGAACAGTAAAAAATGTTGAAATTTGTGATACAATGTATTATTTGATGAATTCAAAGTAGGGAAACGTATATCCTCTTCCATCCAGCAAACTATGTAATTGTATGAATAATATTCAACCCAACTCAACCCAACACAATCCAATCTTGTGTGAGTATTCATGGGTTGGATAGATTTTTAACAACCAACCCATGTGTTACTTTTATGATTGGGTTGGGTTGAGTTATCACCCAAATGCTATTGGGTCATTTAGTGAACAGCCCTAGCCTTAAGGACATATATTTGGAAGTTTGTGTATCATCTGAAAAACAAAACACATCCTTCAGCTAATAAGTTTTTGTTTGCATATTTTTTTTTTTAATTTGTATTTAATACATTTAACTTTAATTAATTATAATAAAAAAATAACTTAATTCAACATTTAACTTCGTAGTTTACTGTGCTCTTATAAAGCTATAGTAAAATAATACTATTTATTAATTAAAGTTGTTTTTAATGGTAAGTGCTTCTAATCATTACAACTAAATTATTCAAATTTAAATTTTAATCTATGCATAAAATGTAATTAGAAAATAGCCCACCTAAAAATATTTGATCAGTCTCAATTCGATTAAATAAAGTCTAATTAAAAAAATAAATTAATACTCAATTTTGCTTGGAAATTTTTTTTTTTTTTTAAAGTAGTACTATGACGTCTTTGTCTTCATCTCAAGATTCAACTGTATTAACTAACAAAATTATCACTTCTCAACAACTTACTTGGGACACTGGCGTTTTCTTTGATCATGCCAAATTGGTAATGACATATAAATAAGCTTGATTATTGAACTGAAGTTGTTGATCTAAATTGACTAATTAGGGAAAAGTTGGTGAATCTTTGCAAATTAATATTGCTTTTAATTGGGTAATTAGCTTGGAAAATGATTTTTTCCCCATTTGACAAGTGAGGCTCTATAGTTAGGATTTTTTTTACATTCTATTTGTGTCAATTCTAACAAAGCAATACCATTTATATAGGGACAACCTCATTGGTAAAGCTATGTTGACTGTTTTACATTCATACTATATGCAATCATATAAAAATATATAAATAACATATTATCATTATGATAATGTAAATTGTTCACCCCTAATTTTTTTCTTAATTTTCTCCCTCATTTGGATTTAATAATTTTAAAAAGGGTAAACTTCAAAAATAAATTTTGTGGTTTAGTTCGTTTTCAAAACGAAGATAGATTTTTTTTTAAAAAAAGAGATCATGAGTTTCGTGACGTTATAAAAAAATGACAGCTAAAATTAAATCATGATATTATAGAGGGTATTTTTATCAATTTAGAACTAAAATTTTTCGCGTTGGTTAATAAAAAAAAAAAAACTTTAGTGAAAAATTTTAAAAATTTTCGAGAAATGTAAATATTTTTTTAATTAAATAATGATAACAAATTTTAAAAAATACAATAAAATAAAAAGTCTCAGAAAAATATTCGATTCTCGATCTAAAGTTTTTAAATAATATGGGTAAACAATTAAAATGCTAAATAAATAAAAATACCCCACTATTACTAGTAAATTAGTGTTAACTTATCGCTAAAAGAAAGGAAGATCAACTATCACTTTCACTCTAACACTCTGATATTTAAATCCAAATTATTAGGAAAATGAACTTATCCTTAAATTTTATAACTCCAGTATAAGTAATTAATTAAGCAAACAAAACATTTTCCAGCCAACAGAAATTAACAAAGAGAAAAGATGAATAGTACCAAAAAAAAAAAAGGAAAAAATGTGAACTTTAAAATTTAGCAAATTTGTCATTCTTTTCAATATTAGTTTTAAGGCTCATTTATTTTCTACTAATGTTTTAATGTTTTAAATAAAAATTAATACAGAAAATAGTAAAATAAGACTATCCAATTGTACGGACATCACATCATATTATATTTTGGAATGTGGTCTTCCCCTTTTAAGCAAACTTTAGGTGGTCCAACTTCATACAATTACAAACTTATCCATTCACTTGTTTATTTTTCCCCAATATATACCACTTTTAATTTTGTTTCAACTTTAGCAATTGATAAAAATAATGTTCAACCCCATTAAGAGTTGGCCCAAATACTCTTCACTAATTCATTAATCCACCTTATATTTTCACTAATATTACTATGGTGTCTATATATATTTTATTTACCAGCTTTCACTTGTTTTATCCATGAACCAACAAGCCGTCCATGGAGAGTCGACTCAGACACCAATTATAACAATATGTTTCCAATAAAACGTAGATATTGTCTACTTTAATACAAATCTCATTCTTTGAACTTCATGACTTGATATCCTTTTGTATTGGACACATTTTTTATTAGTATAGTTTGTCGCTATCATTTTGGATCATTTCTTACTCAAACTTTTTGACACGTAACTCCTCTACGAATTAAAATAGCTATTCTATCTATCGAAGATTGTTCAGCACAAACTAGATAATGGTTAACATAATTTGCAAACCTACGAAACAAACGATGAAACTTATGGTTTGAATAGTAGTAAATAGCTGTACTTGTTGATGGTTTCATTCTTTAAGGGGAAAAAGGAAGCCACCTCCCCACTAGACTATAGAGGAATGAGGTGTCAATAAAAAAAGGGGTAAAATAGTGCTAGCTTGGCACGCATAGATTTTTCCAAGTGGAAATCTCCCGTAGGACTAATTAATATTCAGACCAAAGTTGAGACAAAAAAGAAAGGTGGTCTTGTTTTTATGTTACTGTTGGATTTGCAATCCACGTCAGCTTCTGCTTCCTTTTTTCCTTTTTATTGCGTTTTCTCCACCACCATTTTTTTTTTCTCATTAGGAGTTTTTTTATAAGTAATTTTTGTTTAATTATGTGAAGAAGTAGAAGTGCATTGTAGTAAAGATTATATTAGCTTACTTCAAAAGCAAACTCTCAATAATAGAGAATGATGGATATTAGGCATTAGATAGGTAACAAAATCTACGTGAGAATGCCAACCAGCCAACGCTTCAAAGATGATCTTTTTTTTTAAACAATAAAATAATAAAATATGGGTCAGTAAAAGTTAATGAAACCTTTAACAAAAGAAAAAGTTGAGATTTGGTGTATTTTAAGTAATTTGTTAAGTTGGAATCTGAATTTGATTTGTGTGATATGGATAAGGAATAAATTTATCTTTAATAATCTTTTTATATAAAATCATATTACTTCCTTTTTAATAAAATTAGTTGTCATAAGTTTTTCTATTTGATTTCGTAAATGCATTGATTTTTTAATATACTAAGCATACGATTTTTTTGTTTTGAAAATATTCTCTCTAAATTTAACCTTTTTTTTTTTATTTCGTGTGGACTGAAATTTCCGTTAATTAGCTTGTAATGTAATTTTTAAGGAAAATAGAAAACTCTAAAGTTTATTGGAGGAATTTAAACCATACCACTTATACAGTTGTATCATAGTTATAAATATGAATCATACTTCAAATTCAATCTCACATGTCCTCCAAAATTGTATCTCATGACAGTTATATGTTGAAAAAAATTGACTAAAAAACAAATTGTAAAATTTACATAAGTTTATGGGGGCTTAAAGTGTGTCTTCCTAATTTAATTTGTTTAGGTTTCAAATAATTACATTACATAGAGAGCATTTAGCAAATCTATCCACACGAGTCAAGTAAAACGAGTTTGAAGCTCAATGTGGATATAGTCCTCTTCAAATGATCAAGCATTAATTAGGCAAAAGAAATAAATGGTTATTTTATGTAACTTTAAGGGAAAATATAATTAGTAGATATTAAGAGACGTGGGGTTTTATGGGAATGCCACTAAGCAAGTGGATTAGTGTTTACCTGTTTTATTTGTCTCTAATATATAATTCATATAATTAAGTAGTGCGTGTTTAGATATTTTTAAATTTATTATATCGGAAACCCTTATATCATTGTAAGAATCTTTCTCTTAAGTTTAGAATCACAATTAGATATATATTCCCTTTTTTATGGAGGACCCAAAAAAAAATTATAGTGTGGGATTCCTTGTTCTTCAGCATTATAAACAACACAATATTAATTAATTAATTAAAATTGATCATAAGAAAAATATTTTATTAGCTAAGCTGGACAGCTACTCCATGACGTTTGCACATAGGTGGATATCACATTACCATTACCATTACCAATATCAGCAAGTTCAGTTTTATCCGTACTTCCATAAAATCCCATTACAGAAAAAGCACAAAAAGGGGAGAAGAAGAAGAAAATTTATTATTATTATTTAAAAAATAAAAATTCAATTATTATATTCTTATTTTAAGGTATAATAATGATTAACGGTGATTTGATGGGCTAATCATTTTAAGGTACGCATATAATCCTAGCGATTTCTTAGGGCCTAACTCACTTACTTCCACTGTATAATTTAAACTCATTCAAGAACATATCAATATTAATAATTTAATAACAAAAAAATACTCGAGCCACCCTATTCTCTTTCTAAAAAAAAACACTTCTAAAATTTCAATTTTTAAAGAGGAAGAAAGAAGTTATGCCTCTTATCCTCCATCTTTGTCTTTTTATGTTTTTGTTTCATTTTGAATGATTTGATTGAAAATACCCCGATTAAAAATTGATTTATAACTGCTGGATCTACATCTTTATTTCACTATCTAATTGGTTTACATCTTTTCAAGTCTAGCAGAAATGTTTTTTTCTGTTAAATATGTCCGGTTATGATCAGTGCATTTTATTAAAACGATATTTTTAGATCTATTTTGTTATTCTGCAATGGTTGATCGATCAACAATAACTGAATTTTCTTCAAATTACATTTTATGGCCTTATTTTTTGTTTCTATCTGTTGTAGATTTATTTTTGCCCGTTGAGGTCTTTTTTTCCTTTTGTGGAATTTGTTTTCTGGATTTAGTTAGGATTATGATGGGCATATTTTCATTTTTTTTCTTGATGCATTATTTCCTTTATTGAAATAATATATGATTTATGATAAAAAATATTAATAATAATAATTTCAATCTTATATAATTATATAAATATCATAAAAAAAGTCAAATTATTTGTTAATAAAAATTTAAAATAAAACAATAATTGATGGGTGGTTATTTTATGTACATTTTATGCCAAATTTTTTCTCTTTATTTAGTGTTTATTTACTGTTTAGGTGCATTTTCACTTAATTTTGTGTATTTTCAGTGTTTGGAGATTGATTACAAAATGGAGGCTAAACTACTTGTTTTGAAAGTTAAACCATACATATGGAGGGAGCAGTGAACTCCTAACGCATGAGCGTGTCTTAGGGAAAGTTGAAATTCGAGAATTTGAAATGTAGAAGTGAACCAGTCCCATCTTACGCCCGTAGCTAACAAAAATTCGAATTTTCGAGATTACTTTGAGCTAGAAAACTTCTTTTTCTGTAGTATTTTATTTTAGATCTTTTCCTATTCTATTTAAGGAAAAAGAATAAACATTTTTTTTTTAAATTTTTTTTTATATTATATTTTAAGATTAACTCTATTTAGGATTTGTGTCAATTAATCCTATTAAAGAGCTAATTTCTAATTAGGATTCCTTATACTAGGAGAATTTTTATCTCTTTCTTTTTCTTCCTATTTTAAAAGTGTTATTAGGGAGAAGGGGTAGATTTTTTTAGGATAGTTTAATTTTTAGTTTTTAGTTTCCTACACAGTCTTTAGATTTTTCTTCACAGTTTTTTTTCTTTCTTCCATCTGATTTTTTGAGAGGAAAGAAGACAACTAGGGTTTTGAGTAGTCTTCATCCATCCTTCTTCAACAATTTCTTCAATTCTCTAGTTTATTTTAAACTCTTTTCTTTATGTTATTATATTTTCTTTGGTTGCTTTTAGTTTAGTTATGACTTAAATATGTCATAGCTAAGGCTATAGCGGATCTAAAGGAGAATTTTATATAGTTTATTCAATTTTAATGAAATTGACTTATTATTTTTCCATGAGATTATGTTATAAATGCTTAAAACTTTGAATACGTGACCATTAATTTTAATGTTTATAGTTAATTTATAATTAACCAAAGGGCTAAGTTAATGAAAATTCATAATATGATGATTGCATGATTATTGCTTTTGTGACTCACTAGTGTGTGCTAGATTTTAATATGTTTAATGCTTGCTTTTCTAATTGCTTGAGCCCGAACAATTTTAAGTGTTTAGATTAAAAAATATGATTAATAGCCTTAATCGATATTAGTTGTGTGCAGAATTCACCAATTTTGGAATTTAATTAAGTGAAATGTATAATTGGGAAATTGCTAGTTGGGATGCTAGCAGAAACCAAACGGCTTAGTTAGTCATCCATTGATTCATCTTGTCAACATTAATTGTTTTATTTTATTGCTTTTTAGTATTAGAAGTAGAACCCAAAAATTAAAAATATAATATCTTACCTAGTTAACAACCAATCCAATTGTGTTTAGCTTTTATATACATACTCTTTGTGGGATTAATATCTTTCATACACTTAATTTATTACTTGATCGATAGAGTACATTTATTTTTATTGTGCGTATTTTATATGCATTAAAAAAAAAGTGTCGATTAGTCTTTGAATTTTAAAATTAGTTTGACAAACGGGTAAACCAATTTTAATTGATGCTATTGAACATCCAATTTCAATTAAAATGTGTCTGTATTACCATTTTATAAGGAATTCAATTGAAGTCTATTGTGTTAATTTTCATATTCAGAACTACAACGAATTAAAAAAAAATCCAATTCTTTTTTAACAAAACTATTCTTTATCTAAAGAAAACACAAACAACACTATTCTTATAATTTTTTTTAACTAAAAATCAGGTTAAACCGTTAAAGTGGATTAAATAAGACTAGACTTTTACAATTATACATATATTTGTTTCCTTTATTTAGATTAGGCTTGATGATAAAAGCAGTTGTAGAAATTAATTGAATTGAACTTTAACAGAAGTTCAATTTTTTTCCTTGTAAAAATTAAAATGGGTTCCGAATGTTAATAATTCCACCCATTATCAATTTTGTTTCTAATTTCCCGGGGTCGACGGATTGGACCCAAAACCCCTTTTGTCCAAGAAACTCTTTTCATTTTCTTATATATACAAAAAATGAAAATCATTTTATTCTTCTTGTATGATTACATCATTAATTTTCATTTCACTTTTGATATAATTCAAATTAAATAGAATAAAAAAATAAGTCAATATTTGTATGAATAATCTACAAGCCTTGAATCTGGATTGAAAACAAGTTTCTACATTTTTTAGGTATTTAAAATTCTGATTCTTGTTCGAGAAATAACCTTAAGTAGTTAAAAGGTTGAAATCCCAAGATGTCATAGCGGCAAAATTTTTTAGCATATATTAAACATGATAATTTGTCATAATATATATATATATATATATATATATATATATATATATATTTTTTTTTTTTTCTAAAAAATTATGAGATTCAGGTAACTCGTCATCAATCATGGAAAGATTCAGATTACAACTCACCCTAGAAATTATTCAATAATCAGAAATTCATAAAATTGTGGATTTGTTTCTCCTTTTGTATTGTATGAAGTATGAAGGAATTGTGCTGTGATGATGGTGCTCATTGCATACCACTTTAATTTTCTTCATAATAAATATCATAATATTTTAGGCCCCGTCATTTCGAACCCAATTCAATAAATTTGGGCTTTATGGGGCTTTGGTTAAACCAAGCTAATGACCCAACATATACATATGTGCATTGACTTTTGTATTTGCAGGAGTGTACTAACAAAAATTTTAAACTACTCCCAAAATATATAATTAATGTATAAAAGAGTTGGTATAATGAGTTTAGGGTTTTACTTCTTCCATCTTCTATTTTTTTTTTTTCTTTTATCTTGTCTTCTTTGATCTTCACCATCACTGGGTTTTTTTTGTTTTTTCTGTGATTTTATCACTTTATATCCGCTTTTCTTTGTCTTTTCATCATTCTTCAAAATAGCACTAGTTCAATTTAGAACATACTCCATCAGTCTCAAAAAGATAGTCTAGTGTTACTACTCACCTGGTTTAGAAAAATATAGTTAATATAGGTTATAAAAACAAATTTTACACATTAGTTTATTCCTTATCTGCCACTCCTTAAACTTGATACTATTGGTGGATTTATAGTTTTAAATAATATTTAATATATTTGTTATACATTACATGAATTCCAATAATGTATATTAAAATGAGACATATTGAGAAACTGTAAACTTAACTATAGTCTAAAAGAAGAAACTACATTATAAAGTATGAGATTTGTACAAAGAATAACGATTCCAGACTTCAAAAAAAGAACTCAACTCCTCGATCTTAGACTGAAAATGGATTGGAAGAAACCTTCGTATGCTTATTTTCTTATCGAAAAAATAGTCAAAAAATAAAATTATAGAGAATGAAAGGATAGAGGATAGAAGAAAAGAAAAGAGAAAAATAATAACTGTTGTCATAAGATGGAAAAGGGAGAAAAAAAATTGATAAACAAAATATTTTAAAAATATATATTTTTTGCACAAGGTAATTTCTGCTAAAATTAACCAATTAATTAAGATTTATAATGAGTTTATCGTTAATTGATAGTTGGGGGCAAATTTTTTGACCGGAAAGAAGAATAAGCTGTCGAAGTTTGACTTTGAACCCAATCCTCACATGATAGGCATTAGATTCTTGCTCAAAAAGAAAAGATTCTTGCTCTGCTAGTGCTAACTGCTAATAATCTCAAATCCCAATCTCATCTTTTTGTTTTATTTATATTTTACAATTCGGCAGCTTCCAAATGTGACAGCATTGCCATTATTCTCCATTAATTGCAAATATATATTAATGTAGTTTATTCTTACAGTCATTAAATTATACATACATTGATATTTACTTGATAATGCAGATTTTATTTTGTAATGTATATACAGTCCCCGACCCAGCGCCAATTTAAATATGCAATTCTAAATTTTTATATTTATAAAAAGCAATACATGCAAAGCAGTCCATCTTTGACTAGAAAATTAATTAAAAAAAAAATAAAATTTCTGTCCAATAAATTTGCAGAATTTAATTATAAAATTCCTCTAGTCTATTCTATGCAGGTGCACTTCATGAGCTCAATCAATTAGCTAGCTTTGTCTGTACCTTACAACAGATAAAAACAAAGTACTCTTATTCGCACTGCTACGGTCATTTCCTTATGTCCTATTATAAATAAGTAATTACTTAGCACGGATCGGAATCCACCATTTTATCTTAATTGAAGTTGATTTGTTAAGCCAATTAGAAGAAAAAGAAAAGGAAAATCATGGAAGGGTCTTCCTCTTCATCAGCTCCAGCAATCAAAAGGTAAGAAAAAAATATGAAGACTTCCAAGTATCCAACACAGTTACATATGACTACTTATATACATGGATTCTCCTTTTAAGGCGGAGTCATTGCCTTTTTTTTAAAAAATTATTTTGATTCAAATTGTTACCAATAATATCATGCAGGCTGGAAGGCAAGGTAGCGCTGATAACGGGCGGAGCAAGTGGCATCGGAGAGAGCACAGCGAGACTCTTTGCCCGGCACGGGGCCAAGGTTATAATAGCCGATATCCAATCCGATTTGGGACAAACTGTATCATCTGAAATCCAATTGGAGTCCGGGCAACCAGTTTCCTACGTCCATTGTGATGTTACTAATGAATCCGATGTCGAAAATGCAGTGAACACAACAGTTTCACTGCACGGAAAGCTCGATATAATGTTCAACAATGCGGGAACCTCTGGCAGTGTAGACCCTCGAATCGTGTCCTTCGAAAGGGAAAGTTTTCGGCGAGTTTTCGACGTGAATGTTTACGGAGGATTCGTGGGGGCAAAACATGCTTCGAGAGTAATGATTCCTGAAAAGAAAGGCTGTATCTTGTTCACATCAAGTGCTGCTTCTGTTTTATACGGCGGGCCTCATGCTTATACAGCTTCGAAGCACGCAGTCGTGGGGATGACGAAGAATTTGGCAGTGGAATTGGGGAGATACGGGATTCGAGTTAATTGCATTTCACCTGGTGTTTTGCCCTCTGTTTTAACTACTACTCAATTGGGATTAGATGCTAATCAAGTTCAGCAAATTGCTTCAACAATGGCTCATTTGAAAGAGGTGAAATTGGAGGCAAATGATATAGCAGAAGCAGCTTTGTATCTTGCAAGTGATGAGTCCAAATTTGTTACTGGTTTGAATCTTGTTGTTGATGGAGGTGCCAGCTTAGCTGATTCGGCTTCTCAAAGAGTTTAATTATGTTTTTAATCACGGGTTAATCTTATTTTCTTCATTCAGAGTCCTGGGTTTTATTTTTTTATGCAATAAATTAGTGCATGATTTTTGTGTTTATAAAATTTCTCGGAACCTAAAGAGTAATTATGTACAGATAGTCTTGTCGATTAATTAAGCATCAAACTGGTAAATAGTGGACATTTTTCGTTCATTATTGATAATATCATTCATGAAACCATTTGATCCAATAAACTGCTGATAAATAACTCTTATGAATAGTTTTTATTATCTCTAACACAATCTAGCCGAGCCGACTTCAACAATGACTGAAAATTAATGACAACTTTTGGCAAATGTAACAGTAAATAATACCCTTAGAATGGATACAAATAAACCAACTACTTATTTTAGAACTAAAATATGGCAAAAAAATCAAGAAGATGTGAAGGTGGAGGTAACATTTCTCAAGCTCCAAGCTCCATCAACCACAAGATTCATCCCACTAACAAATTTAGACTCATCACTAGCAAGTAATAAAGCAGCCTCAGCCATATCATTAGCGTCCACCTTAACACCTTTTAAGCTTGTTTTCTTAGTTGATACATCTAATACAATCTTCTCATGATCTTTAAACAATGGCTTAGTCATTGCGGTAGGTGTTGCAGTTGGTGAAATGCAATTAACTCGAATACCATACTCTCCTTAATCCACGGCCAAATTTTTCGTCACCCCAACAATAGCATGCTTTGATTATGCATAAGGCAAACCTCCATAAACAACTGAAACAGAACTCGTGCGTTGAAACGGTTGTATTTACTGTGTTCTCTATATCGCATTCTTTGGTGACATTACAATCGACATAGGAAATTGTTTGTCCGAACTCTGATTGAATTTGGTCTGCTTCTTTTTGACCTAACTCAGACTGAACATCAGCAATTATGACTTTAGCGCGATGATGGGCAAGGAGTCTAGCTGTGCACTCCCCAATCCCACTCGCTCCGCCTGTTATCAATGCTACCTTCCCCTGCAGCCTTCACGGACAATGTGTTTCTAAGAGTAATTAGTACTCTTGTTGACAATATTTTCACAATTAATCTATGCCGCACTAGTATTTGCCAGAGGCTTTAATTTGTGGAACTAAAAAACTTCAGTTCAATGTAATAACATCAAGAAAAAAATGCTACGAGGAATTGCTAAATTGGAAGTAATAATGTTAAGTAGCTAATTATGTAGATCTAGTGTTTAGAAAATTAGAAAATAATTTGATATAAAAAGAGAAAAGAACACAAGGAATTGATGGGAATAAGTAAGGAGAGATCATGAGGATATATAAAACCAAAACTTGGCAAACTGGAAGTAACTGTAGTGAGAAATGGAGATTACAGAAATAAATTATAATAGGAAGATATACCATAAAGTATTGACCCGATTAAACTTATCATTTATTTTTTTAAGAACTTAAATGAAACAAATTAAATTAGATAGATATTGGTTGTAATTACCTCTTGGCAAAAGTAGAAATAGAGGAAGATCCAGCCATTCTCTCTTCTTAATCCTGCTTGGAACAGGCAGATAATTAATTAAGCATATATATAAAAAAGAAAAAAAATAAGTCATATAAACTAGGCATGACCAATGAGTCTGCGACGTACGGCTGCCGCACGTTAAAAAAATGAAAGTTAAATTTATATGCAGAAAATGCAATTGGCACAACGAAGTTCTATCTTTCACCATAAAGTTAATTAAAGATTTTTAAACTCTACATCAAAGATTTAGTAGTTAAAAACGGCACATTTAAACACAAAATTTAAAAGTTGTTGAAAAAAATACATTTAATAGTAAAGTTACATCAATTTTTTTGTTGTAAATATCTACGGCTATAACTTTATAGCAATAACTTGCAGCAATTATTTTGTTGTTGCCAAAGAGTACATGTAGCAGCAATAAAGTAGTTGCTGTTATAAAGTTATAATCGTAGATATTTGCAACAAAAAATTGATATAATTTTACTGCAGAATGTGTTTTTTAACAACGACTTTTGGATTTTATTGCTAAATATGCTATTTGACAGAGAAATTTATTTTGCTATTAAATCTAGTATTTGTTATAGTTAAAATGCCTGCGTGTCCTGTAATTTTCAAATCATATTCTTTTGTTAGACGCATCTTATAAGCTCAATATAATATATACTTAAATAATAAATTAGTGATTAATTAATAAGATTTAAGATTTCAACAAAGACAGGAGTTAAGTTCATCTTTTGGGGAAAAATATTCCAACAGTAATTATTATCATTATTATTTTCCATCTATTGCATGTTGTTAAATACACATTATGCAAGTCAGTTAAAATATGTAGTTCAAAAAAAAATTTTTTTTAAAAGAATAATTTGTAACATGCAATAGATGGAAAGCAGTCCATATTTGACAAGAAAATTATTTAAAAATTTCAAGATGGATACATATTGCCTAAATAATGCTATTATTGAGTTTTACCGATCAATTTAATCTTTTGGTTTAAATCTTTTAGATTAAATGGTTTTATAATTTTGTATCAGAGCTTCCGAGATCAAGAGTTCAAATCTTGTTAGCTTAAACTTTTATGCTAAATGGTTCCATGACTTGTCTTCCTATAATTGAATCTAAATATTTTTCTGTCTTACGTAAGTGCATCTCATTAGCTCAATATACTACACTACTAGAAATGTTATATTTAGCAGTAAAAAAATTAGAAATGAAATAAAATTTGTTTTCAAAGAGCACATTTAGCAGCAATATACAAAAGTTGCTGCCAAAAACATATTTAACAATAAAATTATATCCAATTTTTATTGCAAATATCTATGGTTATAACTTTATAGCAACAACATGCATTAACTATTTTATTGTTGCCAAAGAGCATATTTAGCAGCAATATTCAAAAGTTATTGCCAAAAGCACATTAAGCAGCAATAAAGTAGTTGTTATGACAAAGTTATGGCTGTAGGTATTTACAGCAAAAATTTAATATAATTTTACTGCTAAACATGTTTTATGATCGCAATATTTGGATATTACTACTAAATATGTTCTTTGATAATAATATTTATTTCACTGTTAGCTAAATCTAATATTCTCGTAGTGTAATGTAGTATCAATTTAAATAATAATTAATTAGTAATTAATTAACACAACCAACGAAAAATATCTTACGGTCAAATATGTACTCTTCTCTTTACCAAAAGACAGAAAAATTCACAAAGAAACCCAAAATTTGTTGTAAATATCAGTCATTTTCATCCATTACTTGTATGTATGCCATCAAACAACAATATAGGACAAGTTTAAGGACAAAAAAATATAATCCTTTATTTCCCCCATTCGAACAGTACTACTTGGGTTGGGTCAAGATAGAAAGAAATCAATTAACCAGACCAATCACTTAACTAGTTTTCAACACAATTAATTAAGTAGAGTTAACTCTACTTATTACAGAACATAAAATATTTAATTCAAGAGGATGTAGAGGTGGGACCGGCATTGTTTCTCGAATGGGTAGCTCCATCAACAACAAGATTCATCCCCCTGACAAATTTAGACTCATCACTAGCAAGGAATAAAGCAGCCTCAACATATCATTAGCATTAACATCGACTCATTTTAAGTTGCCTTTGTAGATTTTATATTATGTACTACGTTTTCAACATGAAACAATGCCTTTGTCATTGTGGTAACTACTAATACTTTGTGTGAACCCTTATGTATTTCCATTAGAAAGATAGTATTTATACAAGTACATGATGGGCTGAATATACAAGTGAGCCCAAGAATACATTATATATATGAGACAAAACACAAGAACCGAGTCCCTACACAGCTAGTATAGAGAGACATCAGATTTAGAACCCTGAAATCCAAAGGAACAGAGAGCATCGGTAAGTCTTTTGTGCCACATGCGCGGTAGGTGTCTGTTTCAACCCATATAGAGATTTTTGCAACTTGCAGACATAATTCGGATATTGGGTATTGATATAACCCGGGGGTTGCTCCATGTAAACGGTTTCTTCGAGATTTCCATGAAGAAACGCATTGGATACGTCCAGTTGAGTGATTTTCCATTTCAAGGAGACTGCTAGTGCTAACAATAACCTGATGGTGGCGGGTTTAACTACGGGACTGTAAGTCTCAAACTAATCAACTCCGGATCTTTGATGAAAGCACTTGGCCACCAAACGTGCATTGTACCGATCAATAGTGCCATCTAATTTCTGTTTTACCCTGTAAACCCATTTGCATCCCACCACATTCTGAGTAGGATGGGGAGGAACTAAAATCCATGTTCCATTGCGAATTAAGGCATTATACTCTTCAGACATGGCCTGACGCCATGGTTCATGTTTGCACGCCTGCTTATATGAGGAGGGTTCCAGCACAGCATGGAAAAATTCAAAGGGAACTTTGGATCGCAGAGACCAGTTTGAGACCCAGTGGTCATTCACCGAGGAGGGTTGGGAACAGGTGGGGATAGTAAGGTGGATGTGGGGGTTGTAGTAGGAGAGGGAACAATATAGGAATCTAGTTCAGCTGTAGTGGATACGGCAGTGTCAAAAGATGATGATGTAGATGTGGGATGAGGAGAGGTCGAAAGTGGTTGAGGAGGTGATGGGGGTTCGGTGGGAAGGGCTGGTTCGATTGATGGTGCCGGGGTGGATATGGAAGGCAAGGTTGGTGTTTGTGTCAGCTGAGGAAAGGTTACAGGAAAGGGGATGGAAAGCGGCGGATCGGACCCTTGAGTTGTAGACTCGGATTGCAGCACAGCAGATGACTTCGAAAAAGGGAACACCTGTTCATCAAACAAAACATGACGTGAGATAAACAACTTAGATGAGACATGATCAAGACATTTGTAACCTTTATGGAGTTTGCTATATCTTATAAAAATACATGGTATGGACTTTGGTTCAAAGTTATGTTGTGTGTAAGGTTTCAGCCAAGGATAGCAGAGGCACTCGAAAACCCGAAGTGAATTATAGTAAGGAGTTTCCCCAAATAAACGTTCATATGGTGTAATGAATTTCTGTTGTTGAATAGGGGTGCGATTTATCAAATAGGTGGCTGTATCAAGGGCATAGGTCCAATAATGTTGTGGAACATAAGCGCGATGCATAAGAGCAAGTCCATTTTCCACAATGTTACGATGTTTCCGTTCAGCGGACCCGTTTTGTTCAGGGGTATGAGGATAAGATATTCTATGTGAGATGCCATGCTGTAGGAAAAGGGGTTTCAAGGCAATAATTCACCCCTGTCATCAGATTGAAACGATTTAATAGGACAAGCAAAAAATTTCTCCACAAGAGTTTTAAATTGGATAAACACATCATATACATCAGATTTATGTTTCAAAAAATAGAGCCAAGAATATTTGCTTTAATGATCCAGAAAAAGAACATAGTAACGATAACCATCAACTGACATAACAGGAGCTGGCCCCCAAGCATCAACACAAATTAGTTCAAGGAGACCAGTTGACACAGAATGAGATAAATTAAAAGGCAACTTATGACTCTTAGAAACAGAACAAGAGGAACACAATGAATGAGAATCATCAGAAACTTTTATTTTATTTGAATGTAGCAATCGTTTAACAATGGAAAATGAAGCATGTCCTAAGCGATCATGCCAAGTTAATAGAGTAGCTAAATTGACAGAATATAAATCAGAAGCTGGCAAACACAATGAGTAGAGTCCATTATCACTCCGGCCTTTGAACTTGATCGTCCCCATTTCCAAATCCTTGATAACAAAATAATTAGAGAAAAATTCAACAGAAACAGGGTTATAATTGGTAAGCACATAAACGGATAACAAATTATTGGAAGACTACGGAACATAAAGAATATCATGAAATTTGTAAGAATGATTACCAAAAGACAGTTGAATTACCGACACGAGAGATTTTGAGAGAGTGGATGTTGAGGTTTCCCAGGTCCGAAGTTAAGTGATGTGATGCACCAGAGTCTGCAAATCCAAGGTTGGACGTTGGTGGAAGTGGAGGCAACATTGGAGGTAGGTCCTTTGGTAAATTTTGGTGAGGGGCAGTTTCTTGCAAGATGACCCAAACCCCGACAATTGTGACAAATAGCATACTGTGAATACTCCGAATTATTAGTAGGTGGTGGAATGTGATTTTGCAGAAAATTACCTTGATGGGGCAACATAAAATTATTGGAATGGTGCTGAAAATTCTGGAAATTATGGGGCTGCACCAAATTATTGGAGTGATGCTGAAAGTTCTGGAAATTTTGGCCTCTGTACCCACGGCCTCCATTCCTGCCGCCTCTGCCTCCTCCGCGGTAACTACGACCACCACCTCTGCCACTTCTTTGCTGCTGACCAGCACCTCTGGATGCTGCAAGGGCTGAAGGCGGGACTGATTTTTCTGCAGAATTCCGTTTGAGTTGCTTTCGGCACTCAAAAGCAAGCCAAAGACATCATCACATTTAAGTGACTCCAATTTTGCTTCCATTACACATTTAAAGGTATCATAAGCATCACCAAGGCCAGAGAGGACAACATCAACAAGATCATCTTCACTCATGACATGACCCAGCGAACTTAATTTGTCATGGATACTCTTGGCCTTCAGCATATAGGTTGTTATGTCATCATTACCCCACTCAATACCCATTAATTCGGCCCGCAAATGTCAAATTTGTGAATGTGAACCATAAGAATACGCCTTAAGTAGCTTTTTCCAGGCACTTGCTGTTGTTTTGGCAAGAACAATTTGTAGCAATAAATTATCAGATACAGTGGTAAGTATCCAACTCAAGACTTGTTGATCTCTTTGTTCCCAAGATTTATAAATCGGATTTACAGAACCAGCAGATAGATATTTAATAGGAACAGGTGGACTAGAATCGATATGATTTGCCAATCTAAAACCCCTTAAAACACTTATAAATTTCGCTCTCCAAATCACAAAATTACCCGAATCAAGTTTGTTAGTAACCATACCAGAGAGATTGGGAGCGATAATTGGATTGGCAGGAAATTGAAGAGAAGATGATTGATCATCAGGAGCTGCTGCTGGAACAATAGATGTTGACGTCATTGCTGGAACCAGTTGATTCGAACCAAGATGTTACAACCCTAATAATTCTTGAAGATTGATTGTTTCACCGGAGCTTGTGAAGAGAGGTGTGGACAACGGCAGTGAGGCAATTGGAATCAGAATAGATGCTGGTGGAGGTGACACCATCACTGTTGTCACCGACGATGTAGCAGACACGTTGATTTCTGGTGCAGTGGACATCGTGTTTTTTTTGGTAGGTTTAGGGTTTCAAAATTTTTTTATTATTCTAGCTCTGATACCATAATACTTTGTGTGAACCCTTGTGTATTTCCATTAGAAAGATAGATTTATACAAGTACATGATCGGCTGAATATACAAGTGAGCCCAAGAATACATAATATACACATAACACATAATATACTCTAACAACTACTGCTGTAGGAGAAATGTAATAAACTCAAATACCATGCTCCCCTAAATCCATTGCCAAACTCTTCATCACTCCAACTATGGCATGCTTTGATGCAGCGTATGCATAAGGCATTTTTCGATAAAGAACTGAAGTAGTACTTGCTGTAAACAAAATGCAACCTTTCTTTTGAGGAATCATTACTTTACCATCATGTTTTGCTCCTAATAATCCACCATACACGTTTACATCCATTACCTTTCTGAAAATTTCATATTCAATTTCAAATATGCTATCATAATTTCCTAATGCGCCTGCATTATTGAACATTATATCAAGATTACCATGCATTGAAACGGCTTCATTCATCATGATTTCTACTTCACTTTCTTTGGTAACATCATAATTGACAGATGAAGCTATTGTTAAACTTGGGATAAATTTTTATTAACAAAAGCTTTCTAGCAAAGACACACTTTATTACCCACAAACACTCCAATACACTTCACTTTGAATTTGTTTTTTATACACTCTAAACAAGTATGCTAGTGCCTATTTATAGGCTTAGTTTTGTTATTCTACATTAATCATTTTCCTTCTAGTAGTTTCTAGTGCTAATTAAGTCTTCACAATTCTAGAATAATATCTAAACATAATTAAGATAATTCTAGCAGTTTCTAGTAGTAATTTAGGCCTAGAATTCTTTATATCATTTTCATATTCCAAAGCCTAGAATTTTCTATTAATTGTTAGAAAGTTGGTGATGAATATTTAATAAATAATTTGGTGACTTCTCAATATCAACTACTCTCTTTCGTATAGCTTATCGAGTCATCATACCAAGATGCCTTCTAAACCCTTCAAAATTTTTTTCACTTAGACCTTTAGTAAATATGTCCGCAACTTGGTTTTTGGTCTTGACATACTTCATCTCAATATCTCCTCTCAACACCTTTTCTCAAAGAAAATGATAGTGGACTTCCACGTGGTTGGTCCTTGTATGGAACACTGGATTTTCTACCAAACGAATTGCTTATTAGTTATCACAGTATAGCTCTATAGCTTGGTTAATTGGTTGATGCAAATTTTCCAATAACTCCACGAGCCATGTGCATTGTTGAGCTGCCATAGCTGTTACTTTATACTCTACTTCTGTGCTTGATAAAGAAACCATAGGTTGCCTCTTGCTACACCAAGACACAACTCCTGATCCCAGTGAAAACATGTATCCAGTCGTTGATCAAAGAGTGTCGCGATCACCAGCATGATCCGAGTCGCAATATCCCACGATCTTAAGAGTAGCACCTTTCTTAAACAATATACCATTATTAATATTGTTTTTCAAATACTTTAGCATTCGATGTACTGCTTCCAAGTGTGACTATTTTGTATGAATCGGCTCAACACACCAAGTGCATACAAGATGTCAGATTGGGTCAATGTTAGGTAGATTAAACCACCCACAAATTGTCTATACATTAGGCATCTTTCAAATCCTTTCCTTCTGCAGAGAACAACCTTGCATTTACTTCTATAGGTGTTGAAATTGGCTTGCAATCTAGCATACCATACCCCTCGAGCAAGTTTTGAGCATATTTTTGTTGGCAAAGAAATAATCCATCCTTAGTCTTTTCGACTTCAAGTCCTAAGAAGTGCTTCAGATTTCCAAGCGCCTTCATTTAAAAGCAAATGGATAGATTACTTCTTGTTTGATAAATCTCTTCTTTATTGTCTCCTGTTGTGATCAAATCATTTACATATACTAGCACAGTAGAGATTTTACCATCTTGATTCTTCACAAATAAACTTGAATCTGCGCCTTCTTTAATTTGCATACATAGCTCAGGTGGATCTTGCTTTTGAATCCTCTTGGTTGCTCCATAAAATTTCTCGATCTATCTCACTATGCAGGAACACATTCTTGACATCCATTTGCCAAAGTTTCTAAGATTTACTAGCTGCTAAGGCTAGCAATACTTGCAACTGGACTAATTGTCTCGTCATAGTCCAATCCATATGTTCGTAAAAAACCTCGAGCCACTAATCGAGCCTTGAACCTTTCCACTGATCCATCAGGACGAGTTTTAACCTTGTAAACCCTTTACAGGAGATGGGTTGTATATTTGCAGGTTGTGGCACTAACTCCCAAGTTTCGTTCTTTTGTAGTGCATTGATCTCTTCCTCCATAACTTTACTCCACTCCTTAGACCTTGCTGCTTCTTCGTAGGTACTAGGCTCTTTTAAGTCATTATCTTTTACCAATGCAGCATTTACATACTTAGGATTTGGCTTTCCTTGTCTTGATGACCTTTGTACTCGGGTTTGCGATTCTTCATCATCTACTTCAATTTAACTTGGTCAGTCCTCTTCATGAATCTTCTCATGTACTCCACTGTGCCAAGGTGATTTAGTTTGCTTTGGAGACCTCTGCGTGACTTCTTTATCATTTAGAGGGACTTCTAAATGTTCTTTCTCCACTTCCGGTCTTTGCTCATTTCTTTCTTGTAAATTTTCTTCAATTTCTTTGGAGTCTGGCAAAACCAAGGCTTGCAAAGACTACCAAGATGACATATCATCGAACACCACATTGCGAGAAATGTAGCATTTTTGGGTCACCGGATCGCAACATTTTCATCCTTTCCTTTGATCATCGTAACCCACGAATATACATCTAATTGCCTTCTTATAAAACTTATTGCGCAAGTGATCAGGCATAAATACATATCATACACATCCAAATACTTTAAAATGACTCAACATGGGTTTTATGTTCCACAACTTCTCGTACGGTGAAATAAATTCTTGCTTCACTTGTGGTATTCGATTGATAACACGTACCGTCTTCTTCATGCATTCTGCCAAAATCATGGTGGTAAATTCTTGGCATGCAATATGCTTCTACATCTCTCTGCAAGATGCCTGTTCTTCCTTTCTACTACTCTATTTTGTTGAGGAGTGTTGGGGTAGGTCAATTGTCGCTTTATCTTGCATTCCTCCAAATACTTTGTGAATTCATGCGATGTGTATTCTCCCCCATTATTCGTATGAAGGCATTAAATCCTTTGGCCAACTTCACTCTCAACTTTTTCTTTGTAGCTTTTGAATTTAATAAAAGCTTCTGACTTTTCTTTCATAAAGTTTACCTACACATTTCTCAAAAAATCATCAATGAACGTTATCATGTAATGTAAACCACTAATGGATGACTGCTTTATTGGACCAAAGACATCTGAATGAACCAATTGTAGTGGCTCTCTTGCTTTGAACTTGGACTCCTCGTATGGTAGTTGATGTGCTTTCCTGTATTGGCAGCCAGCGCAAACTATATCTTCTCGTATCTCTTGTTGAGGAAGACCCTTTAGCATGGACTTCTTCATCATGATCTTCAATTTGTGGTAACTGATGTGTCCCAACCGTTCATGTACAAATTAGCAGTTTCACTTCTTCGAGTTTTATCTACGTATGCCTCTTATGCAGACATGATGTAGACAAACTCCAATTTCTTTCCTTCCAATACCGGCATGCTTGTAGGTTTGAAACTTTTAATAAACCTTCACATCTTCTGGTCCAAACACCACATAATTGCCTGAGGCTGTCAGTTGTGACACTAACAGTAAATTCTTCTTTATCCTTGGTACGTGGTAGACATTCTAAAGTTGCACTTGCTACAGATTATGTCGTGGTATTATCACCACCTTTCCAATATGTGTGATTGGCATCTTTGAATTATTAGCGGTGATTACCACTCGTCCACCTTTGTATTGTGACATGCTAACTAATTTCTCTTTGTTTCCTGTCATATGATTAGAGCATCTAGAATCTACAATCCAATCAGTATTATAATTAATTGATTTCTCACTTACCGCAGCAAGTGCAAGCTCCTCCTTTGATTTTTCCATCTCAAAGGACGCCTGGAAGTCCCATTCTTCTTCACTTTCATTTGAAATCTGCTTTATGGTGGCTATGTTTCCTTTTTTTCTTTTATGCCAGCAATCTCGAGCAAAATGTCCTTTCTTGCGGCAGATGAAACACTCATCACTTCACTTAGTCTGGTGGTTATTACTCTCACGATTGCTCTGCACTCCCCCTGCTTGGTATCTCCTGGTCGACCTCTTGGCCTTTCCCTTTCATTCTCATTTGTTCTATTCTTGAAAGAATGCTTTCCTCTTCTTTTTCCTTTGTTACTAAATAATGCCTCTTCATTGTTTTCTATAATGGATACTTGTGCCACTTGTTTTAAAAGAGCTTCTTAGCTAGCTAGGATATTCAATCAGAGTTTCTTGTATTGCTGTGATAAAACTCTTATATTCTTGTTTTATACCATTGTAAATAATTCTTCTCATCCTAGCTTCACTAATTTTAGACTCTAGATCCAATTGTTCTATCTCACGGCATAAACTTCTGATCTTCTGGAAGTATGTGTTGATAGACAACGTACCTTGTGTCGTGTTCATTAACTCTCCTTCAAGAAGTTGGAGACGAGCATCATTCTTCTTTGAAAATAGAGCCTCTAAAGCATCCCATGCTTCCTTGGGTGTCTCCACATCTTTAATTCTTGAAAGTAAATTTTTATCAATTGTTGTTTGAATCACGTACAGAGCCTTACCTGCCCTTATGTTCCACTTCTTAATGGCCTGGGCATTTTCTGTTGGTGGTGAGTTGTCTTCTCCATCCACTATATCCCACAAGTCTTGCCCTTTGAGGTAAGACTTGATACAGGTTCGCCAATCTCGATAGTTATACTCGTTCAACTTCTCAATACTACCTGGAGTGCTTATTTGATCTAACATCGTGACTTGGTTGGTATACTTTCACCAAGTAAGCTTGGTCCCGGACAACAAGCTCCACAGTCCCAGACTGCACACGAATAAAGTCTTCTAGACTCTCCTCACCGATCCCGGATCGACTACTATTTTTGTTTGAAAGCTCCTGCAGCACCACAACTATATTTTAAGCAAACCTCTACACAGTCCCGGACGGTCCTGCTCTGATACCAAATTTGTTGAACTTGGAATAAATTTTTATTAACAAAAACTTTCTAGCAAAGACACACTTTATTACCCACCAATACTCTAATAAACTTCACTTTGAATTTGTTTTTCAGTACACTCTAAACAAGTATGCTAGTGCCTATTTATAGTCTTAGTTTTGTTATTCTACGTTAATCATTTTCCTTTTAGTAGTTTCTAGTGCTAATTAAGTCTTTACAATTCTAGAATAATATCTAAACATAATTAAGATAATTCTAGTAGTTTCTAGTAATAATTTGGGCCTAGAATTCTCTATATCATTTCGATATTCCAAAGTCTAGAATTTTCTATTAATTGTTAGAAAGTTGGTGATGAATATTTAATAAATAAGTCGGTGACTTCTCAGCTATTTGTCCTAACTCTGATTGAATTTGGTTCGCTACATAACTCGGATTGGATATCGGCAATTATGACCTTAGCACCATGACAGGCAAAGAGTCTAGCCATGCACTCCCCAATCCAACTAGCTCCGCCTGTTATTAATGCTACCTTGCCCTGCAGCCTTGGCGTGCATTGTGTTTCCAAGAGTTGGTCTTTTGACAATCGAGAAAGAATGAAACAGAAGATTTATATTAGATCTAATTAAATAAATATTTTCAGTAAAATCTTTTTCTATGATCTATGTTGCACTAGTCTTTGCCAATGGCTTTTGTCGAAATTAAAAACTTTAGTTCATAAGTAAGAAAAAAATGCTACGAGGAATGAGTGATGAGTCTGTGACCTACAGCTAGTACACTTTAAAATATCAAATTCGAATTTATATTTATAAAATGCAACAAGTAATAAAGAAGCCTACGTTTCACCAGCAAATTAATTATTTTAAGATGCCTAGCTACTTTCCTATACATTTTCAAATCGGTTCTTAATATTCTTATGTGTGATGGATCCCATAAACTCAATATAATTAGATGCTTAAATAATAAATTAGTGATTAATTACTGAGCTTTTTCTTGATCTTCCAAGGAATCAGAGATAATACACGTGTTATGTCTTTTCTATATGTTCTGTTGTAGATAAGTAAATACCTAAGGCATAACTCAATCCACAATGCCATTTCAACCAATTAATTCAAGCTGATTAATTAAATATGTGTTTGTTTGGAAGAAATCCAATTCAATTCGATTTTATTTTTATCAAATTTTATGTTTGGATATAAAAAAGAATTGAAAGAAATGATTTCTCTCATTATTAAAAATGGCTTGTGATGTGAGAATTAAGAATCATGTCCATTACAATAGTTTACCCACATTATTTAAGATTATATCACAAATATTTGAATATTTTTAAGCCATTTTTAAATTTTTTTATTATTAATTAATAAAAGTATATGCGCTTTTTTTATTATTAATCAATAAAAGTATATGTGCTTTTTTCTTTTTTCTTTTTTTCTAAGGTATTGTATTTTAATCAACAAATTTGTAAAGTTTCAGATTTTTAAGATAGCGTATTGGATGATGAACTATTTTTATTAATAGTGTGAAACCACAGGTCCCAACTTGTAATATTTTAAACCACAAAATTTGATTGATTTGATCACTTATTGAACCGGTTGAACCAGTTGATTGAGATTATTTAACAAAAGATATATATTCTATTATATGAGTTTAGTTTAGAATGTTGAATAAATGTGTGAAATTTAATCAATTTTATTTTAATGATTTTAATTGTATTTGAATGTCAACAATTTACAGATTTATTTTAATGTTATTTGTTTAGTTATTAACTTACAATGATAATTTTAACTTTATATATTTATTTACTTATATGAGTGTTTGTCGAAATAGTTTATATATATATATATATATATATATATATATATATATATTATACTAAATGATAATATTTTTAAAAATAAAAAAAATCTGATTGAACCGATTGGATTTGAACCAATAATCTTACTGTTTTAGTATCTGGTCCGGTTCAGATAACATCGATTTTAAGACATTTTTGGTAACTACAAAATATAACAATATTCTCATCACTTGTAATGTTGCAAAGTCTCAACTTTAGCTCTTAAAACTTAAATTCAGCATTAGATAAAGCCTTAATTAATAAAGATATCAACAATTTTAGAAAACACGAAGAAAACATAATTCAACACTATTCCTCACTTCATGAAGATTGTATCTCAGAAATAGCTTTAGAAAAATCATCTACACATAGGGATGATGAACATGGGTTGCTCTTAATCATAATCATAAAGTAAATCGAAGTTGAGATGAAAGAGATTTGATCCAAAAAAGCAAAAAATATATTGGATGCAAAGAAGCAAATTCAGACTTCAACAAAGATAGAAATTAAGGACAACTTTTGGCAACAAAATATAAACCTTTATTTTCCCCTTTCCAACAATTGTACAATTGGGTGAAGATAAAAAAGAAATCACACAACTAGTTTTCAACACAGAGTAGAACAGAACATATTTAATTCAAGAAGATGCAGAGGGGGCACCAGCATCATTCCTCAAGTGGGTAGCTCCATCAACAACAAGATTCATCCCACTAACAAATTTAGACTCATCACTAGCAAGGTACAAAGCAGCCTCTGCCATATCATTAACATCCACTGTAACTCCTTTTAAACATGCCATTGTAGATGCTATATGTTTTACTACGTTTTCATCATGAAACAATGCCTTTGTCATTGGGGTAACTACTGCTGCTGGTGAAATGCAATTCACTCGAATACCATGCTTCCCTAGATCCACTGCCAAATTCTTTGTTGCTCCAACAATAGCGTGCTTCGATGCTGTGTATGCATAAGGCGTGTTGCCGTAAAGAACTGCTGCACAACTTGCTGTAAAAAGAATACAACCTTTCTTTTCGGGAATCATTACTCGAGCAGCATGTTTCGCTCCTATTAATCCGCCATACACATTTAAGTCCATGACCTTCTTGAAATTTTCGTATTTGAATTCATGAATGCTAGATTCGTAATCTCCGAATGTGCCTGCATTATTGAACATTATATCAAGCTTTCCGTGCATTGCAACAGCCGTGTTCACAGCTTTTTCTACGTCACTTTCTTTGGTGACATCGCAATCAATGTAGGAAACTTTTTCTCCGAACTCTGATTGAATCTTGTCAGCTACTTTTCGACACAACTCGGATTGTACATCAGCAATTATGACCGTAGCACCATGACGGGAAAAGAGTCTAGCTGTGCACTCCCCAATCCCACTAGCTCCGCCTGTTATCAACGCTACCTTCCCCTGCAGTCTTCACGCACAATGTGTTTCTAAGAGTTAGTGTCGTTGACAATTGAGAGAGAAAATAAAAGCTAGATATTGAACATATTTATTCAATACCAATAAATTCATGTTCTGAAAATATTTTTATTTTCTTTACCTCTTCACTGCAGGAGCCGAAGAAGAAGATCCTACCATGATTTTCTTTTCTTTTTTCTTCTAATTTGGCTTAATCAATCAGATGAAATTCTATTGTGGATTATGATGTGCGTCAAGTAATTACTTATTTATAATGGAACAAATGGAAAGGACCACAGCACATGAGGTGCAGGAATATTATCATCGAATTCTGGAAACTAACAGCAAAAACGACGGAACTTATTTATTTTTTTAAAAAATTAATTTTTCGATCTAGTCAAAGATGGACTGCTATGCTTCTGTATATAAAAATTGGAATTGGATATTTTAATTTGTATGTGTTACGTCAGGGACTCCTTATGATTCACAATCACAATATAAAATCTTTATTATCAATGAATTAAATATTGCATAAATAATTTATGATCGAATATAAGAATAAAATACAATTTACATGTCGTAAGAAAAAAAAAAAAAAAAAACTGTTAATGAAGAATAATTGAATTAATGCTGCACATTTGGAAGCATCCGAACTCAAATATATAAATAAATAAAAATGATAGGATTGGATTGGGATTTGTTGATGGGGTTTGATTCAATTACTAGCAGTTAGCAGGGCAAGAATAATAAAAAGAAAAAAGAAAAAAAAATGCGAGGATCTCGATCGATTCAAACTTTCACAGCTTATTCTTGTTTCCGGTCAAAAAATATCACCCCACTATTTTGAGGGTAAATTACACTCACGTCCCTCTAATTTAGACGGTTTTTACATTTTAGTACTTGAATTTCCTTTTTCACTTCAACACTAATTTAACTTGGTGGTTGTGAAAATTTATTACGCTAATGGAAGAGAGTGGAAGTGAAGAAGAACAAATGAATTTGGATTGTACACTCAAGGAGAAAGTGAAACATACATTGTCTTTTCTGTACTACATTGCTATTGCTATACAATAACAAAATGCAATAGAAAATTCTGCCATTTCTAAATGAGTTACAACAGTTGAATCTGTTACAAATACATCAAATAAGCTTTATTATCCTAATTAAGACTTGAACAAAGGCATAAATTAGTGACAAGTTTTAGCCAAAATACAAAGCTTTGTGTTCCTGTTACAACAGTACTAATCAGAGCAAGATCTTATTTCAACCAAAAAAAAAAAAAAATCCTCAATTAGTTTTCAACATTAGGTACTTATTTCAGATCTGAAATACAGCCAAAGATTCAAGAAGATGTGAAGGTGTCAGTAACATTTCTCAAGTTCCAAGCTCCATCAACAACGAGATTCATTCCACTAACAAATTTAGACTCATCACTAGCAAGGAATAAAGCAGCCTCAGCCATATCATTAGCATCTACTTTAACTCCTTTTAAGCTTGCTGCCATACACGATATACCCTGTATTGTCTTTTCATCCTTAAACATTGACAGAGTCATTCCAGTAGCTACTCCAGTAGGCGAAATGGAATTAACTCAAATACCATGCTCCCCTAAATCCACTGCCAAATTCTTTGTTACCCCAACAACAGCATGCTTCGATGCTGTGTATGCATAAGGCAAACCACCATAAAGAACTGAAGCACCACTTGCTGTAAACAAAATGCAACCTTTCTTTTGAGGAATCATTACTCTAGCAGCATGTTTTGCTCCTAATAATCCACCATACACGTTTACATCCATAACCTTTCTGAAAATTTCATGTTCAATTTCAAATATGCTATCATTATTTCTGAATGTGCCTGCATTATTGAACATTATATCAAGATTTCCATGCTTTGAAACAGCTTCATTTACTGCATTTTCTACGTTACTTTCTTTGGTAACATTGCAATTGACATATGAAGCTATTTGTCCTAACTCTGATTGAATTTGGTCCGCTACATTTTGACCCAACTGCGACTGGATATCAGCAATTATGACCTTAGCACCATGACGGGCAAAGAGTCTAGCTGTGCACTCCCCAATCCCACTCGCTCCGCCTGTTATCAAAGCTACCTTGCCCTGCAGTCTTCACGCACAATGTGTTTCTTAGAGTTAGTTTTGTTAACAATTGAGAGAGGAAGAAACAGAACACACATATATATATATATACACACACACACACATACATTAGCCCACTTAAATATACAAAATGTACATAAATGCAACTTATCTAAGTCCATAAACATTAATTCTTTTTCCTGTTCTTCTTTTCTTTCTTTTTTTTTTTTTTCCCACTTGGTCCTCTCATTTCCTTTTTACTCCCTTTTCATAACATTCGGTTTTTCCTTTTTGCCTTGGCCTGTTGTATAGCCAAAAGAAAAGCTATTTATACATTTGCAATTTTGATTGATCTAGCACAATCTGATGGAAAGGAATGCGGAATAAACTTTTTCCTACTTAAATGAATCTGAGAGGAGCGTAATCAGTAGAACATTCACAAGCAAACACAAAGAACACCGAGATTTTGAAGTGGAAAACTCCTCCAACATGAAGGATAAAAACCACGAGGCCTCTCCTGGCCCAAGATAAAATATCCATTATAATATGAGAGTTATACAGCAGATACAAAACCAAGTTAGTGAATAACAACAAGTTTCACGGCTCCAACGAACAATAACAACAACAAATGGATACATAAAAAATTACATAGCAGGAGCAAAAGTTCTAGAATTCCAAACAAGACCTCCACCGCACAAAATGAATATAAATAAGTCTAGAATTAGCTCACCAAATTTCAGCCTAATCCGAAGAGAACAACATATTCAAAAGACCGAAAAGGATGAAACAGCTCAAGCTGAAAATCTGTAGAAGAGAAACCGCAAACAGCAAAACGGGACGGATAAACGAGGATCTTTCTGACCTCCAGTGACTGATCCCACCGACCATAATACAGATAAATGTGTATTCAAACTCATGTCAAAGTTTCAGTCAAATCTAACGGCTAGAAAAAAAACTGTAAGAAGAACACCAAAGCTAGTTGCAAGAAAAGCGTCCAGAAACAGTAGCTATTACAAACCCAAAAATCCAAACTTATGGACGTCCAAATTCCGATCCGACTGTTTAGAATCAAGAAACAAAAGTATCCAATATGCTTTCCAAAAATTAGCACGATTGGACTCCATATGAGCGACAGTTCGCTGAAAGAAGATGAAGAGTATACTTGAAGAACAAAGTTCATAAACTAAAAAAGATTTTTTCTATTAATTTTCTCTACTCCTTTGTATCCAAAACTCTCTCAAATGTTGTTGTGTCTCCCTTACATGCTCACATGCTTCTTCTCCTTCTCACCTCATACTATAAAGTCTTTCTTACACCTCACAAAGACTTAAAAGCCAATATTTAAATTTATAAATATTTAAACTCTTAAAAGGTGATGAAGTCATAAATTCTCTTGATTTTGGGTGATTTATATAGACTTTATTTGTGATTTTGTGGATATATTTGGATGGATACTGCTGTGGTTTGGTTTTATTTGTGCAGGAGGTAACTTTTGGGCTGATTTGGATTAATGGGAGCTGATTCCGGGCTATAATGGAGTGCTGTCCAATTTTTGGCGATTAGCCTTGGGCAAGGCTAAACCTTCGGCGAGCTGGCAGAATTATTCAGGATTTAATTTCCAGCCCTCCTTTTTAGAAGCTTCCTGTTTTGACTTTGAAGCGGTCAAACTTGTAAATTGCACAAATAGTGGGAGATAATTAATTAGTTATGTAGGAGTTTTATTTTTAGTAGGATTATTTCTTTACTAAGATTCTCTTTTAGGTTTTTAGGGAGCCTATAAATAGCACAAGTATAGGCTGATTTTTAAGGAGGCGGCTATCAATACAATTCCTCTTCTCCTTCTTTCTTCTAAGTTCTATTATTCTTCAACATTATTTTTCTCTTCATGTATTATTTTCTTTTAGATATGTGTAACTAATTCTTCTACTTTGCCTAAGGAATTCAAAGCTTGAATTAGTATTGTGAGATCGATTATTTTATTGTTCGTTTAATTCCCCTATGTTTTTAATCTTGCTTCAAGAGATTATTTTCTCTTTTATTATATTGTAATTTAGATTTCTTGGCCAGATTCTTAGATTGCAATTTAATAAATTGTTGTTAGTAATTAGATTCGTTTCCAATCTCAATTATTAACTTGAGAACGTTTAAAGGGATTAAAAAACTTGAATTTAAATTATTTTCGCTAAGAATTTAATTGGTTTAGGCTAGGCTTTCCTTGAACTTAAAGCTCCCATTGGATTAAACTCTAAACCGCTAAGGAGGGGTTGTCTTTCGGGAAGAGGTTTATTTGAGTCGTACTAGGTAAATTTGATTTTGGGAAGGTTGATCTCGATGCGCTAAGCTAGAGGTTTTAACTGGTCTAGGGGAAATTAGATGATTATCTTTAACATCAATGATCGATACTAACATTCAAGTTAACGAATGTCCTAGGGCGAAGTACATTTTTATATCATTCTTTTCACTTCATTAAAATTCCAGCAATCTTTAATTCCTGTTTTAGTTATTTAATCTTAGTTTCTTTGTTTCAACAATCATCAACAAAACCCGCCCTGTTTTTAATTTTTTGTTTTAATTTATTTTTGGTTAAGAAGCAATTGTTAAATTGAGTATTAAATCCCTAGGGTTCGACCTCGACTTATCCGGCTACAATCATTTATTGTTAGGAATAGACGAGAAAATTCTTTAATTATTTTTGGCGGATTCGACACCCGACCAAAAGGCAGCTCCTAAAGGGCTTCCTCATGTTGGAAACCCAACACTCCAGACTTTGAAGGGTACACGTTCAAGGGTTTGAAAGTCTCCCTTGAAAAAAAAAAAAAGTGGTCTCTACCTCTTGAACCATGCAGGAGTCTCTTCCTACATAAGAAGGGAATAAAGCGCAACACAATCATCATCTGATATATCATTACTGTAGATCTGCAGTCTGCACCCATCACAACTATTTTACGAGAACAAAATAATTAGGCCACTTCATTCGGCAAAAGCTTTTTATATATTTTGCTCCGTTTACTTGCCTAAATTTTTCGATTCAGTCTTAGTTCATGTATTTGTAATTTCTAGATAATCTAGTAGTTCATGGCTACTAACTAGATTTCTAAGCCAAGTTACAATAGCAATCGAAGTACTCTATACCATCTAAGTTGCTATTGCCAAACAATTTTTCCTTTGAACTTCAACTACTTGATAATAGCAATTAAAAATAAAAACATTTATTTGGCAAACGCATATATTATAAACTTGGAACAAGTTAACTTATCATTTTGTTACCTTAAGCATATAGAGAAACGAAGCTTAAAAAAAAAAAAAAATTATGACGTGAGTCGAATCCGTCAAAAATAAATTAATAATTCTCAACCTATTCCTTGCAAAATTGATTTGTAGATAGAGTAAGTGGAGGTCGAACCCAAGGGAATTAACTACTCAGTTTAATTAAAGATTATGACCTAATAAAAATAAATAAAAAAGGATTTGAGATTATGAAATTAAAATAAAACAATTGTAAGAAAATAGAACTAGCAATTAAATTAAATTGGTGATTGATTGAGAGAAAACTTCAGCTAAGGGAATTTTAAAACGGCAATTCATACCATATTGATCATTGATAGAAATTATGACCTCCAATTAATTATACCGGATTGGTTTGGGATATTCTTCCTTAATAATGAATTAATCAAGTAAGACTGTAACTAATTCCTAATTGACGGATAACCTCGCCTTCGCGGTAGAGATTCAATCAATCAAAAGCATGAAGATTTAGAAGAACCCAATCTTGGCCAACCGATTCAAGCGAATTCGATTCAGAAGCCAAATTATTTATTCATTCAATATTATAAATCTCCTAATCCTTATGTTAATGTCACTGTGGAATTAACCCGATTTTGTCAGAAACTGATTAATTTTCCAACATAAAGAAAATTCGAAACATAATTATTGATTACTACCTCCAATTGGTTCAATTAAGATTACGATTAATTTCCTCAAATAGCAAATTGTTAAATAATTCTAAGAACAAGCCATTATCATTCAAAGATTAAATAACAAAATTAAATCTCCATGAATAAATAAACGATAAATCAAGAGGAGAAATTAAAGTGAAACGATCTCACAATATGGATGAATAAACCTTGTCGATTAATCCCTTAGCCGAAATTAAAAGTTTAGCCACACATAGCTAAAAGAAAATAATACATGAAGAGCAAAAAAAATAAAATGTTGAAGAATGATAGAACTAGTAAGAAAGAAGGAGAGAAGCACGTTTGAGGGAGAGAGAGAGATTGACTCCTAAAATTCTCTTAAATACTATCCTCTTGAAAACCTACTTTGAATCCAACTCTAATTAGGAGAAATAACAATATTCCTAAATAAGAAATATAACTAATTTAGAAAATAATCAATTATCCTAAATTAATGCTGTCAAAACTTCCTAAATAATTGCTGGAAATTAGCTTCCATGATAAGCCTTTTTCCCTTAATTTCAGCTCTTCCCTCTTTTGCAAAACAGCCCCTTCCGCAGCTCCCTTAGCCTTGGGCAAGGCTAATTATGGTTCAGTTCCAAAAGACCCCAAATTCTCCACATTTTGTCTCCTTTTCTTCAAAACGTTCCTGAAAACACACAATTCACTGAAAGCAAGTAAAAGGGCCCAAAATTGTGGATTTAAAAATCAAAATGAAACATATTTCATAGCAAAATACCAATATAAAAACGAGTTATCAATATTCCCCCACACTAACTCCATACTTGTCCTCAAGTATGAATCAAAACAAAACCACAACCCTCTCTAATGTCATTCACCCAAGATCGAGCTTCTCAACTTCACTAATTTAGAGAAAACTGAAAAAACATAACTTCTTTAGGCAACCTCCACACTCATGTCACTTTCGTAAAATTCAAGCAGATTGGCTTTCACAATATGTTCATTCAAACCCAAGCAATTGAGTCCAATTAATTATTTATAGCACACATAATTAAGTTACTACTTCGAGATTTTAATCTTGTACTTATGGAATTCTCAACCAATACTAAACAAAATACCTCATTAAATCACACGACCACTTGATTAAAGATGACAGAAAATAATTTGGACAATTAATCTTTGAAACCGTTTTGTCTCATTTTTTTCTTTTCTTCTGGGGATGCGAATATCCGTTCCTATTAGAGCATTCCCAATTGCCAGCCGAGTACCCCTAATCATAGTAAATATTGCAGTCCCTAGCGGCTACTAGCACGGCCCATAACCACTTTTGTGGACAGCGGGACCTATGAGACAATTAATATGAGATTTATTATAAGCAAAAGAAAAAAATTATCCATGTCTTTAACCAAACAATTCATGGATTTAACAAAGCAGTAAGCTAGCTCAATTACAATTTTCATAATACAAGAAAGATTAAGAGCATGCAATAACTTTTAGTTTTATCCAAATTTGAACTCAAATCACATAATCATTTGAATTATCTTCTTGCTTAGCCTATTTACTCAAACTAAATTCAGTGATAGAGATGGGGTATCCCTTGTAAGTTATACTGATCAATTTATTCTTAAAAAAATTTAAAAATCTTCTTGGACAAATACAATCTCTTAGGGTTGTAAATTCAGCAATGATTCAGAGGACAAGTTTGTGAATTAGTTTCAAATGCAATCAGCCCAAATTTAATCAGATTATGAAAATTTGAAAGAAAAAAAATCAGCAGCTTCTAAAATAAAAATCACTTATCAAGTGTAAACCCAATTCACCAATTCACAGCAAATACCAATCAATTAGCAGCTCATAAAAAAAAAAAAATCAAAAATCAATTCTTAGACTATTTCATCAATTCACAGCAAATATACCACTCCCCCACACTAAAAAAACTTGTCCACAAGTTTAAAATAGAAGAAAATCAACACATAAAAGACAAGAAAAGGAAAGAAATTACCCGGAGTTGACCATTATACTGTGGTTACTGCTGGTTCTAGCGATGGCCGGTAGAGGTGCTGCTCATGGTAGAGCGGTTGCTGCTGCGCGTTTAGACTCCGGCAGGTGATGAGATCGAGGCAGACGCGAGGGGAGCGAGGCGTCGTTTGCTGCGGCGGTTCCGGCGTGGCTGCGGGATACACCGGCAGCGCGATGAAGAGGTATTGGGGAGAAGGAAATGTGGGGTGCAGCTGATGAATTGAAATTAGGTGAGGTAGGGTAAAAATGTGGGCCTATAATAAAAGCAGAGTATTTAAAACAAGTGGTTCTCCTTTAAAGCCCATGTACCCATACTGCAATAGAAAGAGCTGAAGCCCAAAAGCCATTAAAGCCTTCCTCCATGAACAGGCCCAAACCTGCAAATTATAACATAAGCAGTAAAAATTCAAGGAAGAAGATGACAGGTAAATCAATTATTAAAAAAAATAAAAATGAAACAAGAACATGGATAGCCTTGCTCAAGGCTGACCACGGGTTGCCTCCCGTCCAGCGCCTCTATTTACTGTCTATGGCCAGACATAGAATCCTTGCGAGGTTCATTCCAAGATCAGATCAATACTCTCAGTGCTGCCCACTTCTGCATTTTCGAAATATGGTTTGAGCCGGTGTCCATTGACAAGTTGTGTTTTCCCACTTTCCAAACTCTGAATCTCAATTGCTCCATGGGAGAGTATTTTAGTGACTAAAAACGGACCAATCCACCGTGAGCGGAGTTTACCAGGAAATAATTTCAGTCTAGAATGGTAGAGCAACACCTTCTGACCAATCTGAAAATTCTTCTGGTATATTATGTCATCATGGAACTTCTTCATTTTGAGCTTGTAAATTCTAGAGCTTTCGTATGCATTGTATCTCAATTCTTCCAGCTCTTGAATTTGCAATTTCCTCTGTTTTCCTGCCTCATCAAAATTCATGTTGCACCTTTTTATTGCCCAAAAGGCCTTGTGTTCCAATTCAACTTGCAGGTGACAAGCTTTGCCGTATACCAAGCATATGGAGTCATGCCAATCGGGGATTTGTAAGCCGTACGGTACGCCCATAACGCATCGTCCAGTTTTACGCTCCAATCCTTTCGAGTGAAATTCACCGTCTTTTCCAGTATGGATTTTATCTCCCCGTTGGAAACTTCTGCCTGGCCATTTGTCTGTGGATGATAAGCTGTAGACATCCGGTGTTGTACGCCGTATTTCTTCAGAAGATTCATCATCAATTTATTGCAAAAATGTGTACCTCTATCACTGATGAGAACTCTAGGCGTGCCAAACCTGCAAAAAATATTAGCCTGCACAAACTTTGTTACGGTTTTAGCATCATCAGCGCGTGTGGCTTTAGCTTCAACCCATTTCGATACATAATCAACAGCTAACAGGATGTATAAATTTCCGAAAGAATTTGGGAATGGACCCATAAAATCTATACCCCACACATCGAATATTTCGCAAGCGATGATCGATGTAAGTGGCATTTGATTTCTTTTGCCTATATTTCCTGTTTTTTGACAATTCACATAACTCTTACAAAAAATATATGAATCATGGAATAAACTCGGCCAGAACAAACCACTCTCAAGAACCTTACGGGCTATTCTTTCTGGACCAAAGTGTCCTCCACATGCTCCTGAATGACAAAATTCCAGCACTGATTTTATTTCATGATTGGGAATGCATCGGTGGATGATTTGATCGGAGCAATGTTTCCATAAGTATGGTTCATCCCACATGAAATATTTGGATTCGGCTCTTAATTTGTCCTTCTCATGTCTGCTATACTCTGTTGGTATGGTAATTGTCACCAAAAAATTCACCAAATCAGCGTACCAAGGTGTAAGAGTTTCTAATCTAAACAAACCTTCATCGGGGAAAGTCATCTTTGACAGGCAATGCTTCTTGACTATTCGGTAGGCGACTGAGATGGTCAGCTACCAAATTTTCTGAACCCTTTTTATCCCGAATTTTTATATCAAACTCCTGCATCAGCATTATTCACCGTATCAGTCTCGGCTTAGATTCCTTCTTCGTCATTAAGTACCGGAGGGCTGCATGATCGGAGTGTACTGCCACTTTAGTTCCTAGTAAGTATGATCTGAATTTTTCTAAGGTGAAGACTATGGCTAGCAATTCTTTCTCCGTGGTGGAATAATTCTTTTGAGCACGATCCAAGGTCCTTGAGGCGTAGTAGATCACGTGATGATTCTTGCCAATTTTCTGACCTAACACAGCTCCCACGGCATGATTGCTGGCGTCACACATAATTTCTAATAGAGAGTTCCAATCGGGGGGCTGAATTATAGGTGCTGTCACCAACTTTTCCTTTAATGTATCAAATGCAATCTTACATTCTTGGTTGAAGTCAAGTAGCACATCGTTTTGCAACAGCCGACATAACGGTTGAGTGATGTATGAAAAATCCTTAATAAATCGTCTGTAAAAACCTGCATGACCAAGAAAAGAGCGAACTTTCCGTATATTGACGAGGTAAGAAAGAGTTTGAATTACATCAATCTTTGCCTTATCTACCTCAATCCCTTTAGATGATACAATATGTCCTAGAATCAAACCTTGTTCAACGATTTAGAATTTTTGTGAGATTAGATAAGCAATGGTGAAAGGAATCTCCATACATGGTAAAATCATCCATGAAAACCTCAATTATGTGCTCCACATATTCAGAAAAGATACTTACCATACACCGTTGAAATGTGGCCGGGGCGTTGCATAGCCCGAATGGCATCCTCTGGTAAACGAAAGTTCCGAATGGGCAAGTAAAGGTGGTCTTTTCCTGATTATCTGGAGCGACCGGGATTTTGTAAAACCCTGTATAACCATCGAGACAACAATAGTAACTCTTACTTGCCAACCTTTCCAACATTTGGTCTACAAATGGAAGGGGAAAGTGATCTTTTCTTGTTACAGCGTTGAGCTTCCGATAATCGATGCAAACTCGCCACCCATTTTGCACTCGTGTTGGAACCAACTCCCCATTCTCGTTCTCAATTACTGTAATGCCCGTTTTCTTGGGCACCACTTGGATCGGGCTTACCCACTCACTATCCGATATGGGAAATATAACACCAGCATCTAGCATCTTTTGAATTTCTTTTTTCACCACTTCCATCATTGGTGCATTTAATCTTCTTTGAGCTTCAAGCCTTGGTTTAGGACCATCCTCCATGTGAATTCGATGTATACACACGGCTGGACTGATGCCTTTAATATCTGCTATGGTCCACCTGATAGCCTCCTTGTGAGCCTTTAATGCTTCAATTAGCTTCTCTTCTTCTTGCGGCTTTAATTTGTTTAAGATAATTACTGGAAGTGTTTCGTTGCTGCCTAAGAACACATACTTCAAATGGTTGGGCAGCTCCTTCAATTCCAATTTCGGTGCCTACACGATAGAAGGTAAAAGTCGGTGGTCAGTTTGAGATATAGATTTTACAGAATTTTCATGCTTTTGTCTCAAGGCTGCCAGCTCATGTATAACATCAATTATTCCTTCTTCTAGCTGAAAATCAGCCTCATTTTCCAGAGATTCCAGCGTAATATTATTATGCATCACCACTTGCAATTTATCTTCGTTCGACAGCTCAAATACTCGTTCTACTAGTGGATCAATAACATCAATGCTACATACGGAAGACACATCGTTAGGAAATTTCATCGCATCATATACATTAAATTGAACCGTTTTACCGTCGAACTCCATGGTTAGTGTTCCTTTATGAACATCAATTTTTGTTCGAGCGGTAGTTAGAAAGGCCTTCCTAACAAAATTTCCGATGATTCTTTAGAGCTTTCACCGTGTTCCATATCAATGATGTAAAAATCTGCTGGAAAGATTAATTCACCCACTTGCACTAAAACATCTTCTAACAATCCTTCAGGGTAAACAATAGATCTGTTAGCAAGTTGAATTACTACTCCTGTTTCTTCTAAGGGACCAGCATTTAAAGATAAATAAATAGATTTAGGCATAACATTAATAGATGCACCCAAATCACACATTGCCTTATTAATGCTAGTTTTTCCGATTTGACAAGGAATAGCAAACATACCTCTATCTTTACATTTTTGTGGCATACTACCTTGAAGGACAGCAGAAACGTTAGCGTCCATAGTTATCTTTTCATATCCAATTGTCTTGACTTTGTTAGCACATAACTCTTTCAAGAACTTAGCATAACGAGGTATTTGACGGATAGCATCAATTAAAGGAATATTTACCTTGATTTTTCAAAAAACCTCAAAAATATCCCTATCCTCTTTCTCTTTTTTAGATTTATCAAATTGAGAAGGAAAAGGAGGAGGGATAGTGATATTTTTGGATGAGGACTTACCTGTAACTGGAAGAGGCAGCAGCTGTTCGCCCTCTTTTTCAATGCTTTCTTCGTGTTTACCTTGCTGATTCTCTTTTACCGGTTTCTCAACCGTCTTGCCACTTCTTAATGTAATGGCACTGGCATTCTGCTTTGGATTTACCTCCGGTTGGGAGGGTAATTTCCCTTGTGATTGGATCGAGCTTAAAGCATTAGCCAACTGCCCAATATGCTTCTTGATCTCTATGATTTCAGCATCTTTCTTTTCTGAATTTGCCAACAACGTTTGAAGCATCTCTTCCATTTGTTTGTTTGGATTTACACCAGCATAATTTGGTCTAGGCTGGAAGTTTGGTTGCCTTGGTGTATAGCTAAGATTTGGATGTTGACGCCACCCCGGGTTATATGTATTTGAATAGGGATCATTCAATTTAGGAGCTTGTCCTTGAAATCCACCGAGAACGTTCAACTGTTCCGAACTATATTCTTGCAACATTGGGCAAGCCTCCGTGTAATGAACCGTAGCGGCACAAATTCCACACTTCTTAACGTGAGCCATTTGTCCCATAGCTAAAGTCTGCACAAGATCAGTTAGTTTATTCAATTTATCTTCAATATTAGATTCTCGTACCTCATAAGCTTTTCGCGGGATCTCTTGTTGCCTTCCGAATTGTTGAAAAGTTTCAGCCATAGCTCGAATCAATTCTTTTGCAGCTGTAGGTGTTTTGTCCAGAAAACTTCCGCCGCTTGCAGCATTCACCATCTTCTTTTCCATGGTCAACATTCCTTTGTAGAAATATTGAATCAAAGAATTTTCAGCAATTCCATGTTGTGGACAGCTTCCACACAACTTTTTGAAGCGTTCCCAATAATCATGAAGGTTCTCTACATCTCTCTGCTTGATTCCGCTGATCTCTCTTCGAATATCCGCAGCTCGGGAAGTTGGAAAATATTTTTCCAAGAATAATTGCACCATGTCGGGCCATGTTGTAACTGTTCAGGATGGTAAATTGAGTAACCATTCCTTTGCCGAATCCTCCAATGAGAATGGAAAAGCTCTCAATTTGACTTACTCTTCGGTTATTCCATGAGGACACATACCCGAACATACTACATGAAATTCTTTGAGATGCTTGTGTGGGTTTTCGTTTTCCAACCCGTGGAACTTAGGAAGTAGATGAATCAATCCCGATTTGAGCTCAAACGCAGCATTCAGGTTCGGATAAAGAATGCACAGGGGCTGGTTGTTTGTTTCCGGTGTATTCAACTGCCTCAACGTTCGTTCAGCCATTGTCGCTTGTGCTAGAACCCTTTTTTCTGGATTGTTGCTGTTGTTCCCTTCTTCCTCACTATCACTTTGGGAAAATTCTTCAATTAATTCCTCTTCGTTGGGGACTAAAGATGAGGCAGCTTGTGCCTTTCGCAATTTTTCCTCTTTCCGGAGCTTCTTTGCGGTCTTCTCAATTTCTGAATCAAAAAGAATGGGCTCCGAAATATTGCTCCTGGTCATAAAAAAAAAATTAAATCAAGTTAGAATAACTCCCCGGCAACAGCGCTAAAATTTGACGTGAGTCGAATCCGTCAAAAATAAATTAATAATTCTCAACCTATTCCTTGCAAAATTGATTTGTAGATAGAGTAAGTGGAGGTCGAACCCAAGGGAATTAACTACTCGGTTTAATTAAAGATTATGACCTAATAAAAATAAATAAAAAAGGATTTGAGATTATGAAATTAAAATAAAACAATTGTAAGAAAATAGAACTATCAATTAAATTAAATTGGTGATTGATTGAGAGAAAACTTCAGCTAAGGGAATTTTAAAACTGCAATTCATACCATATTGATCATTGATAGAAGTTATGACCTCCAATTAATTATACCGGATTGGTTTGGGATATTCTTCCTTAATAATGAATTAATCAAGTAAGACTGTAACTAATTCCTAATTGACGGATAACCTCGCCTTCACGGTAGAGATTCAATCAATCAAAAGCATGAAGATTTAGAAGAACCCAATCTTGGCCAACCGATTCAAGCGAATTCGATTCAGAAACCAAATTATTTATTCATTCAATATTATAAATCTCCTAATCCTTATGTTAATGTCACTGTGGAATTAACCCGATTTTGTCAGAAATTGATTAATTTTCCAACATAAAGAAAATTCGAAACATAATTATTGATTACTACCTCCAATTGGTTCAATTAAGATTACGATTAATTTCCTCAAATAGCAAATTGTTAAATAATTCTAAGAACAAGCCATTATCATTCAAAGATTAAATAACAAAATTAAATCTCCACGAATAAATAAACGATAAATCAAGAGGAGAAATTAAAGTGAAACGATCTCACAATATGGATGAACAAACCTTGTCGATTAATCCCTTAGCCGAAATTAAAAGTTTAGCCACACAGCTAAAAGAAAATAATACATGAAGAGCAAAGAAAATAAAATGTTGAAGAATGATAGAACTAGGAAGAAAGAAGGAGAGAAGCACGTTTGAGGGAGAGAGAGAGATTGACTCTTAAAATTCTCTTAAATACTATCCTCTTGAAAACCTATTTTGAATCCAACTCTAATTAGGAGAAATAACAATATTCCTAAATAAGAAATATAACTAATTTAGAAAATAATCAATTATCCTAAATTAATGTTGTCAAAACTTCCTAAATAATTGCTGGAAATTAGCTTCCATGATAAGCCTTTTTCCCTTAATTTCAGCTCTTCCCTCTTTTGCAAAACAGCCCCTGCCGCAGCTCCCTTAGCCTTGGGCAAGGCTAATTATGGTTCAGTTCCAAAAGACCCCAAATTCTCCACATTTTGTCTCATTTTCTTCAAAACGTTCCTGAAAACACACAATTCACTGAAAGTAAGTAAAAGGGCTCAAAATTGTGGATTTAAAAATCAAAATGAAACATATTTCATAGCAAAATACCAATATAAAAACGAGTTATCAAATTACACAAAAGCAAGAAGATGGGGTCGTAGATATTGGCTATTACCTCTTGGCAAAAGTAGAAATGGAGGAAGATCCAGCCATATATTCTAGTCTTGAAGTTTGCTTGTCTAATTGGCAATCAAAATTTTTCACCAAAAATAAGAATTAATGAGAAGGCCAAACTGTTTAAATCAAGATTCTCGTATTATATGCATTTGATTCTTGTTCTGCTAACTGCCAAAAATTGACTCCAATAGATGCAAAGCAACACATTTTTTACTAGAAAATTCATTAAAAAAATTTAAGATGGCTTCTTATTTCCCAATTGGTTTATTATATTCTTCTCTTTTCGATGCAGGCTCACCTTATTCTCTTAATTTCACATATATTTAAATAATTAATGAGCTTACTTATTTGTCTTCATCTTACTCAAACCACAGATATTTTTAGATACATGTGCTATGATCCTCATCTTAATTAGAGCTCATTAACTGATTAAGCTAAATTAACAGGAAAAGAAAAAGGAAAATCACTGAAGGACGTAGAAGATTGAAACCATTCAACCCTCGTCACTACAAGCACACAACAAAATTCCAATCAATTAATAATGGAAAACATAAGTTAAAAACATATAGACAGTAATTACAGAGTTTTCGTTGCGAATTGACTTTAAAAACGCATCAGATAAGAGAGAAGTTTTCTTGGCATGCAATCTGCTCCTTACTACTAGCAAGGAGCATATTGCCACCGAAACTTCAATTATATCCAAAGTCAAATCACTGTAACTGGGTCAATTTTTTTTTTTTTAAATTTTCTCGTAAACTCATTTTCAGTATAGGAACTGCATAACCAAACTAAAAAAAAAAAAAATTACAATTTTTTTTCTTTTAATTTTTTTTTAGGTATAACATAAAAAAAAAAAAAAAAAAGAGCAGCTGACTGCTTCTCAGCTTAATCATGTGCTTAAAAAAAAAAAAGTTCTAATGAGACGTTAATTACGGCTAATCTTTGTGAGCATTTAAAGTCTAATTGATTAATTAAGCTACGAAATAGTAATTAAATGGACAAACACATTTGACTGGTAGCAAATGTTGGGAATGTCCTAGTTCCAAGGTATTAGTCTTTGTATTGTATTATGCATTTTGGATATTTTAATAAGATTGATATATTGTACATTTGTATTATTAAATAAAAACATTAATCTATTTATTTTATATGTTGTGCAATATTATAAATAGAATATCTAATGGTCATATCTATATCCATATTGAAAAGTGTCATGCACTTGGCAGTGAGACCATGGATATAGAAATGATATAACCTTAAAGCCATCTATAGTTATAGGAATAAATGAAACCAAAACCTATCATAGCCTTGATTGTATGGTGGTGTCTTACCAGCTATAGAATGTGAATTGTCAATCAAGCTTATGGGTACATGTAATGGGGCATGATATTGGATAAATCCGCTACACGAGAAATCCACATGGTACAATATCACAAGTGATTCTCGTGTAGTACTTATATGGATCCTTTGACCTGACCATGTTATGGTCTCGCATATAAACTCACACACTTTGGTGTACGTCTAAAGGGCCTGTAACAGGGTGCCAATTATGATACGTTCGGGTGTGCCAATGAGCATGGCAAGACTATGAACATGTAGAAGGAAATGTCAGTCAGTAAACCATAAGAGTGTGGCCACACCCAAACAAGTTGGTACTTGTTTGTGAGCATCGGTTCATTCGAGATCAAGTTAATGTCCGAATACAAAAGAGGGTGATGACACCATGCCTCCGTGTTGGATACCGATATCAATGACATGAGATATATAAATTAAACTACAGGGTTACGACTTTCATTAGACTGCAGTCTCCGTCTTAATTGTGAGCTATAATGACTTGTAGAGCCCACTTACAGTCTATGGGCCATGGACGCACTGCCAACATAAAGACGGACCACATGATCGTACACATTGAACATTCGAGCTTGAACTAAACGGTCAACTGTATACTTGGAATACACTAACTGGAGAGGAGCAGTTTATTGATTAAATTATAGATCAATTGGATTGATCAAAATAATATAATCAATTTTAATTGGGTTTCATTGAATTAATTCATGAATTTATTTCCGGGTGGAAATATTATACATATATAGGTTTATATGTATTTCATTTAAGTAAACTCTAAATTAATTTATTGGGTTAATTTAATTAGGCAAATTAATTTTAATTTAAATGCTATGTGTTATATTATAGGGTTTTTATGAAATTAAAATTGAATTGCAATTAAATTTTAACCTATGCTTATTTATTTAAACCTAGGGTTTCAAAACTATAAATACCCACCTAATTGAAAGATGAAACTCTAAGCCAAACACACTTAGGAATTTGGCCAACCCTAATTTTCTTAGAGAAAATTTTCAGCCAACTCTAATTCTCTTAGAGAAAATTTTCGGCCACCCCTTGCTCTCTCTCTCTCTCTCATCTTTGATCATCCGCTAGCACGGATTCTTGCTCGATAGCCGTTCGTGTATGAGATTGTGGAGGGAGCCTATATTGATTTCTGCAGTCGTCTCTAGAAGAGACATATAATGTGAGATTTGTTTCTTATCCCTTTTTTTTCATTGTTTCGATTTCTATCACATAAACTCCTGGACTTAGATTCGAGAAAATTTTAATCGGCATCCGCTGCCATTTGATTGATTTTCGATTAAGAATCTCTACAATATATATATATATCAGTCATTTTGATATGTGGTCAATCAAATTAATACTTCACCCAAAACAAAACTAAGGATAACTTTTGACAAAACATATACAAAGCGCTACAAGAAAAAAAAAAAAAAAAATATATATATATATATATTGAATTTATTTATTTTCTGTTACAATGTCTATTCTTTGTTTATTTGCCATTTTGCTTCAATTTTTATTTCTACAGGAATAATTGAAATAAAATATCACTTTGACTTCGGAGTATTCCGCGCAGTAGATATTGACTAAATCAGATTTCTAGTCCTAGATAATCGTGTATCATGTAAAGGGAAAACGATATTTTTTTATTGGGAAAACGATATTTTTTTATTTTTATATTTATTTTTTTCCCTGGAAATGACTCTAAAATCTTAAATCTCAGACCTTTGGGGTTGGTTTTTATGCTTAGTCAAATGAGTTAGCTCCAAAAGAACTCTTGATTAATTTCAACTAATGTACATAAAGTGTTTTAAGTTTTAAATCAGTTTATAAAACTCGAAACAACGCGAGAGGTTTGATGCTAGTTATATACATGACTATATCAGCAACATCCGCAGATTAATCGGATGAATTCCTCAGTTTTATTTTATATATGTAACTGATAATTGTTAGACCAAAAAGTGAAAATGGCTAAATGCTGTTAAATGTAAAATGCTATAAATAGTCAAGTAGAAATTCCCAGTTTTTAACAAGTAATGCAAGAGTATCGATTCATTAACCAAAGCAATAGTAGTAAAATAGGATAAAAACACATAAAATTGGTCATTTTAATTTCATTACCCATATGCTATCAAGCAAATTAGGCCTTGAACAAAGACCAGAAATTAAGGATAAAAAAAGTATAAAGCTTTATTTCCTCCTTTTCAACAGTAGTGTGATGATACGACTGAACTGATTTTTAAGACACGGCAGAGTTAAATCTCTACTTATTTCACAACTGAAATATGGAAAGATTCAAGAAGAAGCAGCGGCAGAACCAGCATTTTTCAAGTTGGCAGCTCCATCAACCACAAGATTCAACCCGCTAACGAACTTAGACTCATCACTGGCAAGGTATAAAGCCGCCTCAGCCATGTCATCAGCACCAACTTGAACTCCTTTTAAGCTTGCAGTCATAGATGCTATATGCTTTACTACATTCTCATCGTGAAACAATGCAATAGTCATAGGGGTTGCTACAATTGCAGGCGAAATGCAATTAACTCGAATACCATGCCCCCCTAAATCAACTGCCAAATTCTTTGTCACCCCAACGATAGCATGCTTTGATGCGGTGTATGCATAAGGCATATTTCCATAAAGAACCGAAGCACAACTTGCTGAAAAAAGAATACAGCCTTTCTTTTCGGGAATCATTACTCGAGCAGCATGTTTTGCTCCTAATAGTCCGCCATACACATTTATATCAATAACCTTCTTGAAGTTTTCATGTTCAAGATTGAGTATACTAGGATCATAGCTTCCGAATGTTCCTGCGTTGTTGAACATTATATCGAGCTTTCCATGCATTGAAACCGCTGTGTTTACTGCGTTTTCTACGTCGCTTTCTTTGGTAACATCGCAATGGACGTAGGAAACTGTTTCTCCGGTTTCTGATTGAATTTGGTCTGCTACTTTTTGGCCCAACTCGGATTGTACATCAGCAATTATGACCTTAGCACCATGACGGGCAAAGAGTCTAGCTGAGCTCTCCCCAATTCCACTTGCTCCGCCTGTTATCAATGCTACTTTGCCCTGCAACCTGCACATATATTGTGTTTCAAGATTTAGTCAATTAAAATTGAACAAAATTTGATCTTTTCCCTTGTTTTATGAAGAAATAAAATTAGAAAAATAAAAGAAGAGAGGGAATCAAATATCGGTTGTCAATTAATTACCTCTTGGGAAAAGTAGAAACAGAGGAAGTATCCGCCATTCTAGGGTCTTAATAAGCTTGGCAGAGGCAGAGAAGTATTATGTTTATCATATGAGATTGAAGTTGCAATGGGGTTCATTTATAAGTAAATGATGTATGGGGAAATTGACTAATTAATGACAAATAGAAAGAAAAAATGATATTAAATTTCAACATATTATGAATAATTGAAATAAAAATATTATTTTGATTGCGTGTATTCCACATATTAGATGATTGACTAAGCTAAATATCTAAATTATCACACATCATTTTTGACTAATGCTTTTCGTTCAAAAGGGTAAACCATTTTTTATTTTTTTTCCAAATGATTCTAAAATTCAAAACTCAAGATACCGGAATTCATTTGAGCTTGGATTTTATGCTTACTCAAGGAGTTTGCTGCAGGAAAGTTAGAATTTCCCAATAAAATGTTAATTTACTGCCTAAACTTTGTTTCTAAGAAATACGACCTAAAATCAATTTAAAGTACTATTAACTAGACTCTTCAATTTGGTATTTTAGTTAAAATTAGTCCAAATAATATGTCTCGACATGTGATTGATGACTTTTTTTATTTGTATCAATTTTTAGTAATTACAAGTATCAATCATTAAACACTTAGAAACGCATCTTCACTTATATATCAAAATAATGTAGAGATTAAGGATCACTTTTGGCAACAACATTGTAAGTGACTAATACGTTATCACGTCATAGTTATTATTATATAATATGATCCGTGTATTCAATGTAATTAATATATAATACAATTGCAATAAAAATAATAATTATGTTGTGCGTCTAAACAAATAATTCCTATAAATCGTATTAGAAATTCACTGAAATTAATTAATGTATATAAAGTTTTCTTTTCAGTTTTTTACTTCTCCAATACAGTACTGATTATAGTAGTGAAGGAATAAAAGCGAGAGATAGGATTTATAGACAATAGTGAGATTAGTCTGACCTTAATTAATGTGGTCATATTTGATTAAAAAAATGAAATAAATGTGGTAATATAATGGAGTAGTAAGTTTTGTATAATTTGGTGGCGCACAGAACACATTATTGGAATTTGGAAATATGGAGGCCAGTCAACAAATAAACAAAATAAAATAAAATAAAAAAAAAGTCAAACTGTAAAATTACGGTGATTAAAAGTCCCACGTCATATTTGGACGATTATTTTATATATATATATATATATATATACACATATATTTGGACGATTATTACAAAGACTTATATGAGTATGCAAAAGTCGGTTGACCTTGATAGTGATAGGATTTATTAAAAAATATTATATTTCCTTGAATTTTGGTAGATTTAATTTATAGTTAGTTGGAAGTTCGTATAATTTCCAACACAAAGAAAAAAATAATAATAATAAAATGAACAATATGTTTTTTCTTGTAATCTCAATGAACCATATATGTTTTAAAAAGGATATATGTATACAGATTATGCCTGAGTCCTCTGACCTAGCGCAAAATATTTTATGCAATTCCCTTTTTTTTTTTAATCTGTAAAATGCAAAAGGTGCAGGCCATCCAATTCTTTACTCGAAAATTAATTATAATTTTTTGTGGAGAATTAATTAATTATAAATTTTAAGATGCCAACGTTTCATTGAAATTTTCAAATCAGTTCGTATATATTATTCTTATGTTCGATTGATGCTCCTAAACTCATATATATCAAATTGAAAATTAAATTTTGAAAAATAAATACTTTTAAGTGTTAGATACTGTAAATGTTGTGAGATATGAAATGATAAAATTGTTTGATAAATAGTAAAAATAAAACATAGACTAGTTTAAAAATATTTGTATTGCTTTTATATATAACAATATTATCTCAACAAAAAAAAAAAAAAAAAAAAAGAAATTTAATTCATTAGTTTTTAACATAAGCTGGTTGTTTCAATACAGAAATACGCTAAAAGATTAATTCAAAAAGATGTAGCTGTGAGACCTGTTAATGTATATAGAGTAGAGTATAAGTTTTTTTTTTTTTTTTTTTGTTACAAAATGTTTAGGTAAGGGTAAGCTTACCTACTCCCAAGACCATGGCAAACCACAGACTTTGATGGGGGTTTACAGTGGAATTTACAGATAGCCTACTAACAAAGGCTAAATTTTGATGGAGTAGGGAATTGAACTCCAAACTTATCAAGGAGGGGTTCAACTCTTTTCTACTCAGACCAACTCTTGTTGGGAGTATAAGTATTTATACTTGACTAAATACAAGAGAAAAAAAGTACTCTAGTGGAATAGGAGTTCGGCTCTATTCTATTATACAATCAACTTTATTATGTTATACTTAAGTAGACTTGTTTGCAGAACTGTAACTGTTCAAATCACCTAGGCCGACATCTAAAGGGACAATTTTGGATAGTTTAAATTTTTACTTAGCTCGCTCCAGATCATGTTTGAATAAACCTGAAACTCTATGGACTGAGTTTGAATTTTTATAAAGAAGTTCGATGTGGTTTGACTTGACCCTGTATGCAGTGGCGGAACCATGACCAATTTCATGGGGGGTTTGCTATTAAATCAAAATAAAAAATCAATCCAAAATATATTTAATTTTTTTTTTTGCATTTTAACGAATTGGTTAGTTATCCATTAATAAGTACCCGTAGTAGGAAATATTCAATGAAAGAGGGAGAACAACGAAAAAAATTAGTATAATAAATATTCGTCATACATATATTTATGTATTCTATCAAAAAAGTCTTTCTTGTCACTTAACTACAAAGTAATTTTCTTTTATATGAAAAGTAAAAAAAAAAAATATAAAATCTACAAAAGGATAATCACGATAAGAAATCGTGGGATCCACTTATAGAAAAATAAAATAAAATTTGGATTTTTTCGAGTGATTTGTCCGAGCGATACTTTTTTTTTTCTTTTTATCTTGTTCCGGATATTATGTGAATGAATCAAATAATAAATTTAATATGTTAAATTTAAATTGCACGTGACCTCTTTATAAGACCTTTTACTATTTTTACTAGAATACCTTTTATTTTATTTTCTTTCAATTTTCATTTGAAAATCTAAAAAACCTACTATCAATAATTTTTAAAATACCACAAAAAATAAATGAAAGGAATCATACTTAAAACAAGACAACAACAATAAAATAAACATTTGAAAAAAAAAAACGAAAATAAACATTTGAAAAAAAAAAACGTACATGATTATTTTTTAGTAAAAAGTTGGGCTAATATATAGATAATAAAAATAGAAAAAAGAAAATAGAGACTTGAAAGCTAGGAAATATAAGTTATTTTATTTTTATGGAAAAAATATAGGTTAAATAAATTAATAGCAAAAGAGAAAAAAAATAGGGGTCAAATTGAAACAATGTTAAACTAAAAGGGAACATTTTCAAAGGGAGTACATGAAAGAAAGAAGGGCCCAAGTGATTGTTTCAACCCCAACCCCACTAGCCTTGCCCCTCTAGTTCTAGTGAGAATTTCTATTATAAACCTAGAGTACCACGTGGCAACTACTCTTTACCAATTATTTTATGACACGTGTAAAAAATACACATCAGATTTGGTTTTTATCGTTTAATCTTTCCTTTTGTTTCTTAACTTTCCCTCTCACAAACCCAATTTATTTTCCCGTACACCAGACTTTGGAGATCGTTTAAAGAATTGATTCTGCAGCAGTCTCTAGAAGAGACGAATCTGGTGAGTTTAATATCTCTTGATTCAAAATTGGTTTTGTTCTAATCAATGGTAATCGGACACGATAGGTAGAGGCGGATCTGCTGAATTTTGAGATGAAGCCGATCTGGGCCAATACCGGGTCTATGTTACCCGAGGCGGATCTGCTGAATTTTGAGATGAAGCCAATCTGGGTACGTTCGGGTATGTCAGTGAGCATGGCAATACTATGGATATGCAGAAGGGAATGACACTCAGTAGTCCACTGAGAAGATATCATCGGCCTCTTAAAATCTAAAGCCCTCTGTTCATGGAGTTTCTTCAAAATTTCCAGAATTGGCTGCTCCCTTAATTCCATTTGCATTTTGTACTATAATGAAAGACTAGAAGATGGCAAAAAAAGTTCTAGGTTTTGATTCCATTCTTTTCCCAACATTCCCTCTCACAAACCCAATTTCTTTTCCCACCTCCTAAAATCTAAAACCCTTTGTTCATGGAGTTTCTTCAAAAATTTCCAGAATTGGCTGCTCTCTTGATTCCATTTGTGTTTTCTACTATTATCAAAGACTGGAAGATGGCAAAAAAAGTTCCAGGTTTTGATGCCATTCTTTTTCCAGGTTGGCAACTGTATATTTATACTGCATCCAATTTCTTCAATTCCCCTTTCACCCCAATTCACTTGCTTTCAATGTTAAAAAATCATCTATTTTATTAACGAGTTTTTCTTTATTTTAATATTTGATAAATTTTAAGCTATTGTACATTAATTTGATGACACCGGGTATAGAAACATCAATTAAAAGTATTATTGAATCAAGTGAGGGCATGGATGTACAAGGTGAAATGAATTCCCAGAGTTCATACATAAATGAAGATAACCAAACTGTTGATAACCTCATGGGATTAGTTGTGGACGGGGAGGAGGAGGCCTATAATTTGTATAATAATTATGCAATTCTAACTGTATTTAGTGTTAGAAAATCTAAAAGGAGATTTGACAAAGATCAAAACATTCGACAAAGAGAATTTTGTTGCTCTAAAGGGGGATATAAGATGGAAGATAAGCACCCTTCAACCGTTGATCGGTTGTCGAATCTGTCAAAAATAAATTTATAAGTCTCACTTAATCCTTAAACAATTGAGTTTGCAGTAGGTAAGTTGAAGTCGAACCCAAAAGAGTTAAAACTTGATTAAATGTTGCTAAAATCCACAAACAAATAATAAAATAAAGGGGAGGGGGGGTTTGAAATTTGATTGAATTATACTAAAATAAAATCTAAAGAAGTAACAAATGTTTAAACACAAAATTAAAACTGAATTTAATACAAAAACAGAGTAAAGAATTAATGTTAAACATCATCTAGGGTATTCTTTGGCTTGGATTCAAAGAGATTGATCATTGATTGAGAAAAATAATTTAATTTCTCCAGATTAGTTATAATCCTTTACTTAGTATACCCGGATCAACTTTTTCTGATGTGGAATCTGTTTAGCACTGCTCAAACACTTCCCTATTCGTCAAACAACCCTTCCTTAGTGGCTAGGATTTAATTCTCCGAAAGCATTAAGTTCTAGAAAAACCTAATCTAAACCAACCAATTCTTAGAGATATTGATTTAATTTTAAATCCGTATTCCTTTTATTATTCCAAACACAATGAATCAGATGATTACGAATCCCATTCACTGATAACAGATTATTAATTTGCAATCCAAACAACTGGCCAAGAGATTTAAATCATAAATTAACAAAAGAGAGAAATCTCTCATAAGCAAGAATAAGGAAATGGAGAATTAAAATTGAAATATTAAAGTTTAGAACAATCTCACAATCAAGTACATCCAAGCCTTGAATCCCCTAGATGAAGAAGAAAATTAGCTGCTCATGTTGATAAAACTTTTTAAGAAAAGAAAAAGTGTATTCTCATTTCTTTCTATCTCTGTATCTATATATATATCCCCAAAAACTAACATCTCTTCCCTATTTATCCAACCCTAAAGACCACAAAAATTAAAGGCTTTCCCAAAATAGTCTTTTAATCCACGTCTAAGCTCTCTAATTTAGGGCCTTAATCTGCTTCAATTCTTTTTGGCCCGTAATTAGGAAAATTTCTGAACAGCCCTTAACGGAAGAAAATTAGCTTTGGGCAAGGTTAAAATCGGAAAAATGCATTTCAGCTCCAGTCTTGACAAAACCTCGCCCAAATAAGCTTTTATAGCCCAAATCTCCAATTAAGCCTCTGCAAATACAAAAACAACACACCATAGTAGAAAGCCCAAAGAATATACTAAAATATACCCATTTAAGCCTCTAAAACTAAGCCAAAATATAACATATAACACATCCCCACACCTAATCCATGCTTGCCCTCAAGTATGGATCAAAAGGAATAAGATCAAAATCTGCTCAATTTCACCTAAAAACAGTTCCCAAATTGCTTAGACAAAACAGAGAAGAATTGGACCCAAAAAGGTTCGCTTAAAGAAAATCAAACTAACAAAACATTCCTTCAAAAATGCACACAAAGCACAAATCGCCTTCAATAATTTTTAACTCCCATTACCAAGCCATAACAGTTTAAGCACACAATCAACTTAGGTTTCACTTTTCAAAAGTCACACCTTGCAAATAGGAAGCTAAGCCAAGAACAATCCTAGGAATCTATCAAACAAATTATTTCAATGCTAAAAGAGAGGGAAAACAGAGAATTATCACAAGGAATTTTTTTTTTAATGATCAAGAATATATGTATTTTCTTGATTTTATTTTGCTTACTTCAGGTTGTAGGAGCCCTTTTTACGCGAAGATACCCGCTTCTGACCCGCATAAACCCAGTTACTCAGGCAACACAAACCTTGGCGGCTACTAGCTCGGCTCATGGCCCATTGGCCAGCGGAACCTTTATTTGACAAGACAGAAAACGGAAAGATTTCTTTCCTTGATCTTTTTTTTTTAAGAATCCCCTCCTTTTAACAAAGAAACATCCGCGATTTGATTTCCTAAAAAGTCCTAACACAGCCCAAATAAGCAAGATGGCAATTTTGTTTAAACTCATGCAAAGAATTTGATATTTCGATATTCAAATTAAGGCTTGACAACAGAAAATCAAAAAAATTGCTAGCTATTATGCATGGCACACAACGAAGTTCAGATTTTGTTAGTTGATAACTTGTTTAAACAACTTTCAGATCAATACTTCTCTAATTACCAGAATTCTAGGGAACTATTCTCAGACAAAACAAACATCCACCAATAGACAGCCCAAATAAACCCCTAAAAACATCCCCACACCTATAGACAGCTTGTCCCCAAGCTAAACCAAGACAAGTAAGCAAAAATGTAAGAATAGGAGAAAACTTGCCTGAGGGAAGGGTGGAAAAGGGCTCAATGGCGACGGGAGGGTGGAATGAATCCCACACGCTCAAAGTATGCAGCCATATCTGTCTGGAGGGACTGGAGCAGCTCCAAGATTGTGCCTAATCTGTCATCAACAGGTGGCTGAGATGGGTTCAGTATGCGCGAAGCAGTGGCCTTGGTGAATCGAAGTGGTTTGGTGGGTGCTAAAGATCCTGCATCCACAAAAGACCAAAAACCACTAACCGTGCGGGCTACCAACCACAGGTCTGTTGGATATGCCCTAGTCCCAAGGCCTTGGTCCTTGTGTTTGTATGATACATTGTACCTTTTATGTAAGATATGTATGATACAATCTGTGTTAATCAATAAAGGCATCAATCTATTTACTATATGTCTTGTGCAATATTTTAAATAGAGTATCCAATGGACATATCCATATCCATGTTGTCAAGTGTGAGGCACTTGGCAGTAAGACTGTGGATAGGGAAAACGATATGGCCATAAAGTCATCCGTAGTCTGTTCCAATCATGGGAATGAATGGAACCAAAGACTATCATTAACCTTGGTTGTATGACGGTGTCTTACCGGTCATAGAACATGGAATGTCAACCAGGTTAATGGGTACATGCAAAAAGGGCATGGTACTGGATCGATCCACTCAACGGGAATCCACATGGTGTCACATCACATCGGATTCTCGTGTAGTACTTGTATGGATCCTTTGACCTGATCATATGATGGTACTGGATGTGAAGTGGCATACTTTGGTGTACGCCCAACGGGCCTGTAAAAGGGTGCCAAGTACGGGTACATTCGGGTATGTTAATGAACATTGCAGTGCTATGGATATGCAGATGGGAATGTCACTCAGTGTTCCACTGAGAAGATATCACCGGCCTCTTGATGAATACAGCTGATAAGAGTGTGGCCACACCCAAACAAGTTGGAACTTGTTTGTGAATATCAGTGCATTCGGGATCAAGTTAATGTCCATACACAATAGAGGGTGATCACACCATGCCTCTGTGTTGGACTCCGATATCGATGACATGGGATATACAAGTTTAAACTACTGGGTTAACGTTTCAGTTTGACTGCTTACTCCGTCTTAATTGGGGGCTTTAGTGGCTTGCTAGAGCCCAACTAGAGTCTGTGGGCCTTAGCTCACTGCCAACATAAAGACGGGCCCATCGGATCGTACACATTGAACGTCTGGACTTTAACTAGTCGGATTAAGTGTGTACTTGGTGTATACACATCAAAGCAAGAGAGGTGTATTAATTATATTATTTAGCTCAATTGGATTGGTCAAATATAATATGATTAATATTTCTTAGGCCATTACTTAATTAATTCAATGAATTAAGTTAAGTATCACTTAATTAATTCAATGAATTAAGTTAAGTATTTATTTCCTAGGTGGAAATATTTGTACATGTATAGGGTTACATGTATATCATCCTATGTATGTCATATTTAATCCATTGGTTAATTTGATGTGTCAAACAAAGTTTAATTCACATATATGTTACATATTATATGGTATAATATATTAACATACATGTAGAATTAAATTTTATTTGAAATCAAATTAATACCAAAGAGTGAAATATGGGCTTGAGCTTTTAAACATGAAAGCCCTTCTTTTTGGATGATTTGGCCGTAGATATTTGGTGGGATTTTTGCCAAGTTTTGGTGAGTCATTTTGGATAGGAAGAATGACTCATTAAAGGGACAAAAGATGATGATTAATATGGTGAGTCATTATTTGACTTTGTGGTAGAAAAGTTGGACTTTTCTTTCTTTGATTTTTTGATCTTTCTTTTGGTGATATAAGAGAAAAAAATCTGCCATATTACATCTATCTTGGACGTCCAACACCATCTCCCTCACTCTCTCTTATTGATTTTCCGAATCGCTAGCACGGGTTTTAGTCCGAGAGCCGTTCGTGTACGGGACGAAGGAGGAAATCTAATTTCGTTTCTGCAGTCATCATCTGTCTCTTGGAGAGACTTAAGGTGAATTTTTAAAACCTTCATCCTTGTGCTTTGTGTTTTTGATTTCCACTACTTAAGCTCCTGGGACAGGATTCGAGGAAATCGACGCGTATTTCCGCTTTTTCGGTCGATTTCCCGTGACGAATCCTAACAGGGTCTGCAAGTAATTTCATATCCAAAGCAGGCAATTGACAAAGAGAACGCATAGCAGTAGATTGGATGTTAAAATCAAGCATGCGAACAGCTAAACATGTAACCCAGGAACCTAAATATAGCTTCTTGGGGTTAGCAACTAAAGCACGAAATTTACTTGCAATCCAATAACCTAAATTGACTTTCCTATTTTCTAGCATACACCACAAGAAAAATATCTCAGACTTGGTAATCACAGTGGTGTCATCATTGCGGGCAGAAAACAGGTAAGCTAAAATCCTATAAATGTAACGCAAAGGCTTACTTACAATTAAGTTAGCCTTTGATTTTCCAGGCTTAAACACTAGAGAGTCATTTTCACATAAAGCACAATAAACAGCACCAGCATCAAATTCAGCAGGATAATCATATAAATATTCCTTATACTCTTCCAATTTTACAAATTCATCAGTGAGAAACCCTAACCCAACATTTAAAGAAGTAACAGATAGAGAATGCATGCTGCCAAGCAATTGAAAATGCAAAACAGGGGTAGCCAAATCAAAGTCATTATCAACAGAAAAATTAAAAGAACTGTAAAATTCCAAAGTCAGGGAATCAAACACAAGGAAATTAAATTGCAGCAAGAAATCCTTCCACCCAACATTGGAAAGCAACCGAAAAACTTCAGTAGTCAAATTAAGTTCATTCATGGCAGGAATAGAAAAATTCTAGCCGAAATAAATGGAATAGAAGTATTGTAATGCCCTAGATTTCCTTGCCCTAAATTGTATCTTTATGTGATATATTTAATTCTATGATTATGCATTTAATTATGAGTTTGCATGATAGAACAATTAGTAGGCTTTGGCCTAATGGTAGAGAGATGTGTTTAATAACTAGAGGTCTAGAGTTCGAACCCAACTTAGCTTAATTTAGTTATTTTTTTTAGGATTTATATTTTTGGTTTGGGAGACATAAAATCCCATAAAATCCGAAATTTACTATTTTATATATCCCTTTTATTTAGTTTGACCAATTCAAATCAGAAACTACCAACTTAGTGGAGCAAATCTCTCCCACTTACCTTTCCTTCATCAAATCAACTTCTATTTCCTATTTAACACTACAAATTTCGAAATTTCCTCTAACCCTAGCCGAACTTTATTCTTTCTCTTCCTCTCTCTTTCACTCAAACCAGCCTTGCATCATTCTTGTGAATTCCGAAATTCCATTGTCTCAGTTGAGGAAATCATTCATCTTTCTGAAGGTAAGGAATCCCAATCGGTTTTATTCCATCTTTTAACTCCTTAGAAACTTGCTAAGAACTTTGTTCTTTTCTGTAATTTTCCGAAGTTTCTTCTCTTTGGGAATCATCGGATTAAGTTCGTGACCTAAATCAAGGAGCACCCTCTCCTAATTTCTGTTTTTACTCTAGTGACCGACCCACTGCAATCGAGGTAACAAACAAACTCTAATATCGATTTAAAGCTTTCATAGATTGCGTGATAGGTTCCTATTGATTGCATGGTGAGATAATAATCTTGTATATTGAAATTTAAGCATGTATGTTACTGGTATAAAATGATGATAATTAGGTTAAGGGTTGAAAGAAATATGTATATGCATGTTTCGAATGGTTTTATGCTGGAACTGCTCAATTTCAGATTGTACAGGTTGTGGTAATTTTAGCTTTATTTTCGTTATATAACTCCGAATGGCATGATTCAACTTTCTGTGTTTTCCTGAGACATAAGTGTACAAGGTTGTTTTATACTATTTTGGCAAATTCTGTGAGTAAAGTGCTCGTATTCCCTGTTGAAACTGCCTTATGTGCACTGTGCCGATTTCCTGGAACTGCTGAATTTCAGTTTGTACAGTTTGCGTTGATTATGGCTTTATTTTCTCTCTGTAGCTCCGTTTGCCATGAAACAAAATTATATGTATTCCTAAAATCCTGATGTTCAATGTTGCTTTATATTATTTTTGCTAAATCAGTGAGTAACACGTCCGTTTTGTCTGTTGAAGTCAGACTATGTGCAGTGAACTGAAGTAAGTTTACAGATTGCATGTTTTTAGTGTTTCCTTAATATCTTTTGCTATAGGACTCCGAATTGCATGATTCAAGCTGGCATGTGTTCCTAAGATGTAAGGCTAAAATTCACCTTTGTATTGCCATGCTGAATTCTGAGTCTAACCTACTGGAATATTATGTGCAAGTTGAGGCATGAACTATGAATTCTGAAATTGTCACCTTAGGCCTGAATTTATTTTTAATGTGTGTAAAGCATAATTTGATTCTAGAAATTTTGTGCTAGAACTCATGACATGAAATATAATAATTACAAATATGATTTGGTAAATTAATACATATTGGAATTATGAAATTGAGTTTGGGGTAAGTCCTATTTTAATGGCACCTTGTGTTTATTGAGGTATTGTGCTATGTTTTGGGAATAAGACCTATTTTAATGGCACCCTTTTGATATTGGTATGATTATAGTAATTAATTTGAGTTGTAGTGATTTATACAGTTGTGTTTTGGTTAGTTTGGCAAAGTGTTTACCATGTTTGATTGGTAGGCACTAGGACAGCACCCCAAATTCCGAGGTAAGCCCTAGGTTCATGGCACTCGGTGATGTAAGACCTATGTTAATGGCATTATGATGTAAGACCTATGTTCATGGCATTCTGAGGTAAATCCTAGGTTCATGGTACTCAATGTGTTAAGGAGGTAAGTCCTAGGTTCATGGCTCTCCGCAGAGGTAAGCCCTAGGTTCATGGCACTCTGCAGCGTCTGCTGCCAAACTCCCTATAAGCACAAGTGTATAGGTTAATGCAATGAGTTGTACGCGTATACATAAGTTGATGTTAATCAATGGTTAAGAATGTAATTGCATGTTAATGTTGATTACAATGTGATTTTGATGCTTGGCTGTGATAGTGAGGTTTGTAAGCTATCTTGTGACTTTGGAATTTGTGTATTAGGAAACTAATAATGGTTATTGTGTAAATGAAATAACGTCATGTTCATGATACAATTCCTTGTTCTAAACGGTTGTATGCATCTAGTTTGTATGACTTGACTTGGAATTTTATTCTTTGATTAATGATTTGCTACTTAAATGATATGATCTATGTGATATGTGTTGGAGCGGCTTGTTAAACGAGGTACGTTCCCTATTACAAGGATTGTGAGCATAAGTATGTACACTTGTATGAATGATGATTGTTGTTTATTACCCTTACGGTGCTTGATTAATTAATATAACATATATTTGTGAACTGTCATCATTTTATGCAAACTTTAAATTGATGTTTGGGATTTGTTAGTTACTCGTCACTAAGTGGCGCTGTTGATATTTTCAGAGTATGCCGGTGATGATTGAATGATGCCTGACGCCCGTCCTTGGGATTGTGTGGAGGGATTGCTTTGAGTAGACATTAAATAGTTGTTATGAACATTTTAGAATTGAGATTTTCAGATTCTCTAAACTTTTAGGTTTTTGTCATTGAAGTATTATTCGTATTGAATTATTATTTATCACTTAGAATTAAATTTTGGAGTACGTATTTTATGAACATGTGTAGTAGTAATCAGAGGCATAATTGGAAGTTTCTTTTATAATGATGTCCTAGACTTTATGTAATGTTTTCCGCCATTGCATGCTAAGAAAGTTAGGGATGTCACAAGTATCCATCTTATCAAGCGCGGTTTTGCTTCCATCTTTGCTAACAAATACCTCAAAGCCATGTGGTCAGAATATACTACTACCTTTGCTCCCAACAAATAAGACCGAAACTTCTCTAGTGCGAATACTACTACCAAAAGCTTTTTCTCTGTTGTAGAATAATTGATCTGAGCATAGTCAAGTGTCCTTGAGGCATAGTAAATGACATGAGGCTTCTTATCGATTCGCTGCCAAGCACAGCTCTAATGGCATAGTTGCTTACGTCACACATGATTTCAAAAGGATGATTCCAATCAGGTGAAGTGAGTATTGGAGCTGATGTCAGCTTCTCTTTAAGTGTATCAACAGCATCCCAACAGTCCTGATTGAACTCAAAATTTGCATCCTTCTGCAGCAATTTACACAGGGGCTGTGTAATCTTCGAAAATCCTTGTATGAACCGCCTGTAAAAACCTGAATGGCCAACAAAAGAACGAATTTCCTGGACATTACGGGGGTAAGGTAAGGACTGAATAACATCAATTTTAGCCTTATCCACTTCAATACCCCTAGATGACATAATATGTCCCAGAATTAATCCCCTATCAACCATAAAATGACACTTCTCATAATTCAAAACCAAGTTAGACTCTAGACATCTTTGCAAAATCAATTCAAGGTTGGCTAGGCATTCAGAAAAAGAATTCCCATAAACCGTGAAATCATCCATAAATACCTTAATTATACTTTCCATATAATCAGAGAAGATACTTACCATACATCGCTGGAAAGTGGCTGGTGCGTTGCAAAGGCGAAATGGCATCCTTCTGAAGGCGAATGTACCAAATGGGCAGGTGAAGGTGGTTTTGTCTTGATCTCCAGGAGCGATGGGAATTTGATAGACGCCCGAATAACCATCAAGGCAGCAGTAAAAACTTTTTCCAGTTAATCGTTCCAGTATCTGATCAAGAAAGGGTAGTGGAAAATGGTCGTTCCGGGGTGGAATAGTTTAGTTTTCGATAATCAATACAAACCCTCCAGCCATTTTAGACTCTTATGGGAACCATTTCACCTTTCTCATTCTGAATCACGGTTACTCCTGTCTTCTTTGGAACCACTTGAACAGGGCTTACCCACTTGCTATCAGATATTGGGAAGATTACATCAGCATCTAACATTTTCTGAATTTCCTTCTTCACCACTTCCATCATTGTGGGGTTTAGACACCTTTGAGCTTGTCTTTTTGGTACCGCATCATCTTCTAAATGGATTTTATGCATACAAGTAGCTGGGCTCAATCCTTTAATATCAGCAATAGTCCAACCAATTGTTGACTTGTAACTCTTCAAAGCTGTCACCAATTGCTCTTCCTCTTCGGGTGCTAACTTGTTTGAAATGATCACTGGAAGAGTTCCGTTGTCTCCTAGAAATGCATACTTCAAGTGCTGAGGAAGTTCCTTCAATTCCAATTTCAGAGCCTGTAAAATGGAAGGTAATTGCTGCACATCAGATGTTGAAATTTTTAAACTAGCAATGGTACCTACTAGAATTGGCGAAAAAGCCATGTCTTTTGCAATCTCAAACAGGTCCTCTTGCTGTATATCTTCATCTCCTTCCTCAGAAACACTTTCACTTAAAAAGACCTGCAATCTGTCATCACCACTAGCTCGAAAAAAATTTTGGGTTAACGTGTCAATTACATCAATGCCACATACAGTAGATATATCATTTGGGTATTTCATGGCATCATAAACATTAAACTGAACCGTTTTCCCATCAAATTCTATGGACAAAATCCCTTTATGCACATCTATCTTTGTCCTAGCTGTGGTAAGAAATGGTCTCCCTAACAAAATTTCAGATGATTCAGGAGAGCTGTCATCCTCCATATCTAGGATATAGAAATCAGCAGGAAACACTAGGTCATTTACCTGAACCAACACATCCTCTAGGACTCCCTTAGGATAAACAAGTGTTCTATTAGCCGACTGTATTACTACTCTTGTCTCTTCTAGGGGACCAGCACATAAGGAATCATAAATTGCCTTGGTCATGACATTTATTGAAGCTCCTAAGTCACACATAGCTCTATTTATACTGGTGTTACCTATACGACATGAAATAGCAAACATTCCATTGTCCTTACATTTCTGAGGTAAATTTTTCTGTAGGACAACAGACACATTGGCTTCTACCACCACTTTTTCGACTCCCTTTAGCTTAGATTTATTAACACATAATTCCTTCAAGAATTTAGCATATCTAGGGACTTGTTTAATAGCGCCAAGTAAAGGGATATTTACCTCAACCTTTCAGAAAGTCTCTGGTATGTCTTTATCTTCTCTCATCTTCTTAGACTTTGAAAATCTTTCGGGGAAAGGTGGTGGAATAACTATAGGAGAGGCCTCTTTCACATCCTTATCTTTGAGTGGTCCCTCTTCCTTGCTTTCCTCTAAAATTTCAACTCCTCCTCTCACTTTAACCTCCAATTCCTTCTCTGCTATTCTTCCCTTCTTCTCAACAGCTTCCGGAAGCTCCTTCCCACTCCTAAGGGTTATTGCACTTGTATTTTAGAGAGGATTATCAACCGTTTGTAAGGGCAATTTACCCTTAGACTCTAAAGCACTTACTGAAGTTACTATCTGATTAATCTGCTTCTCTAGGTTTTGAATACTTGCTTTGGTTTCTTCCTGATGTTGTTGCATATTAGTTGCTAATGAACGAACAATTTCATCAAGGGACATTCCGGGCTTCTGAGTTCAAGTAGAAGGTTGTTAGCTTCTTGGTTGAAATTGAGGTTGGGGATTTTGTTGAGGACGATTCCCATAACTAAAGTTAAGGTGGTCACGCCATCCTGGGTTGTAGATATTAGAAAATGGGTCATATCACCTCTGATTCTGATGTACAAAACCCGAAACAGCATTAGCTTGTTCTGATCCTACCCCAAGAGTAGGACATGTATCAGTTGTGTGACCCGTGAATGCACAAATGCCACAAACAATGGCCTGGGTTCCTCCTCCAGTCACCAAACTTCGCACAAGAGTAGTTAATGAGTTGATTTTGTCTTCCAAAGAATGAGTGTTCACCTCATGCACCCTCCGAGTAGGTTCAGAAGGACTTTCGAACTGTCTAGAATTCTCAACTACATTCTGAATTAATTCCCAAGCAGCAGCAGGTGTCTTGTTTATCAAACATTCTCCACTAGATGTATCAATCATCCTTCTCTCTATAGGCAACATTCCTTGATAAAAATATTGCACTAGGGACTGCTCAGTCATCCCGTGTTGTGGATAGCTCTCACATAGGTGTTTGAAACACTCCCAATAATCATAAAGTGACTCTCCATCTTTTTGCTTGATCCCACTGATTTCTCTACAGAGCGTGGCAGCCTTAGAGGCAGGAAAGAACCTCTCTAAAAACAATCTCGCCATATCAATCCATGTAGTGACTGATCCTGAAGGTAAGTAGAACAACCAAGCTTTTGCTTTGTCCGCTAATGAAAAAGGGAAGGCCCTCAATTTGAGTAATTCTTCGCTAATCCCATTAGGCTTCATTCTTGAACACACTACATGGAATTCGTTCAAATGCATGTAAGGATCTTCACTCTCCATCCCATGGAACTTTGGCAATAAATGAATCAGCCCTGATTTTAACTCAAAAACTGCATCTGTTTCAGGATAAGTTATGCAAAAGGGCTGCTGGTCCATAGGTGGAGTATGAAGTTCTCTAAGAGTTAAATGAGCCATAGTCTCTTCCTCAGACTCATACGAAGAACTTGCTGAAACCTCAGTCTCAGATTCACTCAATATAATTGCTGAACTTTCTCCTTGCTTTTTTCAGTATAGTTTCCTTCCGAAGTCTCTTTGCAGTTTTCTCAATTTCAGCGTCATATTGCAATGCCTTAGAGACTTCAGACCTGGTCATAAAGCAAAAGAAAATCAAGTTTAATTAACTCCCCGGTAACAGCGCCAAAATTTGATCGGTTGTCGAATCCCCTAAAAATAAATTTATAAGTCTCACTTAATCCTTAAACAATTGAGTTTACAGTAGGTAAGTTGAGGTTGAACCCAAAGGAGTTAAAACTTGATTAAATGTTGCTAAATACCACAAACAAATAATAAAATAAAGGGGGGGGGGGGGGTGTTTGAGATTTGATTGAATTATACTGAAATAAAATCTAAAGAAGTAACAAATGTTTGAACACAAAATTAAAACTGAATTTAATACAAAAACAGAGTAAAGGATTAATGTTAAACATCATCTAGGGTATTCTTTGGTTTAGATTTAAAGAGATTGATCATTGATCGAGAAAAATAATTTAATTTCTCCAGATTTGTTATAATCCTTAACTTAGTACACCCGGATCAACTTTTTCTGATGTGGAATCTGTTTAGTGTTGGATATGCCCTAGTCCCAAGGCCTTGGTCCTTGTGTTTGTATGATACATTGTACCTTTTATGTAAGATATGTATGATACAATCTGTGTTAATCAATAAAGGCATGGGAATGAATGGAACTAAAGACTATCATTAACCTTGGTTGTATGACGGTGTCTTACCGGTCATAGAACATGGAATATCAACCAGGTTAATGGGTACATGCAAAAAGGGCATGGTACTGGATCGATCCATTTAACGAGAATCCACATGGTATCACATCACATCGGATTCTCGTGTAGTACTTGTATGGATCCTTTGACCTGACCATATGATGGTACTGGATGTGAAGTGGCATACTTTGGTGTACGCCCAACGGGCCTGTAAAAGGGTGCCAAGTATGGGTACGTTTGGGTATGTTAATGAACATTGCAGTGCTATGGATATGGAGATGGGAATGTCACTCAGTGTTCTACTGAGAAGATATCACCGGCCTCTTGATGAATACAGCTGATAAGAGTGTGGCCACACCCAAACAAGTTGGAACTTGTTTGTGAATATCAGTGCATTCGGGATCAAGTTAATGTCCATACACAATAGAGGGTGATCACACCATGCCTCTGTGTTGGACTCCGATATTAATGACATGGGATGTACAATTTGAACTACTGGGTTAAAGTTTCAGTTTGACTGCTTACTCCGTCTTAATTGGGGGCTACAGTGGCTTGCTAGAGCCCAACTGGAGTCTGTGGGCCTTAGCTCATACTTGAGAGAGCATGGAATAGTTCCACAGCTCACTCCTCCAGGAACACCACAATGGAATGGGGTGTCCGAACGGAGGAATAGGACCCTGTTAGACATGGTCCGCTCAATGATGAGTCATGCTTCTCTCCCAACAAGTTTCTGGGGATATGCTCTTGAGACAGCAGCTCTCATTTTGAATAGTACTCCGACTAAGGCAGTGGAAAAGACCCCATTTGAGATATGGACGGGCAGGGCGCCCAATGTGTCTTTCCTACGGATTTGGGGTTGTTATGCCCATGTCAAGAAATTGACTGGGGGCAAACTAGAACCCAAAACCGACAAATGCCTGTTTGTGGGCTACCCTAGGGAAACCAAAGGGTATTACTTCTACAACCCCACCGAGAACAAGGTGTTCGTGGCACGGAAAGGGGTCTTTCTTGAGAATGAGTTCATTTCCAAGAAAGATAGTGGGAGTAATATTGAACTCAGGGAAGTTCAAAGCTTAGAAACTCCTGAAAAGGATAACTCAGAGACCAGGGTGGAGCTTCCACAGGAGGAAGCACCTGCCCAGGTCACACAAGGACCTAGAAGGTCTGGTAGGGATCGTCGGGAACCTGAGAGATATGGGTTTCTTGTTACCGATGATAACACGCTTTTTGTCTTCGACGAAGAAGAGCCGAAATTACTCTACTTCTTGGCCGAAATTACTTCTCCCCTCACTCTCTCTTATTGCTTTTCCGAACCGCTAGCACGGGTTTCAGTCCGAGAGCCGTTCGTGTACGGGACGAAGGAGGAATCCTATTGTGGTTTCTGCAGTCATCATCTGTCTCTTGGAGAGACTTAAGGTGAATTTTTAAAACCTTCTTCCTTGTGCTTTGTGTTTTTGATTTCCACTACTTAAGCTCCTGGGCCAGATTCGAGGAAATCGACGCGTATTTCCGCTTTTATCGGTTGGTTTCCCGTGACGAATCTCAACATTTAGCACGGTTCAAACACTTCCCTATTCATCAAATAACCCTTCCTTAGTGGCTAGGATTTAATTCTCCGAAAGCATTAAGTTCTAGAAAAGCCTAATCTAAACCAACCAATTCTTAGAGATATTGATTTAAGTTTAAATCTGTATTCCTTTTATTGTTCCAAACACAATGAATCAGATGATTACGAATCCCATTCACTGATAACAGATTATTAATTTGCAATCCAAACAACTAGCCAAGAGATTTAAATCACAAATTAACAAAAGAGAGAAATCTCTCAGAAGCAAGAATAAGGAAATGGAGAATTAAAATTGAAAGATTAAAGTTTAGAACAATCTCACAATCAAGTACATCCAAGCCTTGAATCCCCTAGATGAAGAATAAAATTAGCTGCTCATGTTGATAAAGCTTTTTAAGGAAAGAAAAAGTGTATTCTTATTTCTTTCTATCTCTGTATCTATATATATCCCCAAAAACTAACATCTCTTCCCAATTTATCCAACCCTAAAGACCACAAAAATTAAAGACTTTCCCAAAATAGCCTTTTAATTCACGTCCAAGCTCTCTAATTTAGGGCCTTAATTTGCTTCAATTCTTATCGGCCTATAATTAGGAAAATTCCTGAACAGCCCTTAACAGAAGAAAATTAGCCTTGGGCAAGGTTAAAATCGGAAAAATGAACTTCATATGGCATTGCTTATGCATATGGCACATCTCACAAAATGCTCAATCTCACTTGGGAGCTCTAAAATCAGATTCAAACTTTCGAAATCTATTTTATAAGATATTACAAAGATGTGAATCTGAAGACGAATTTGATCAAACATGGAATAAAATTTGTGAATCTTTTGAAGAAGTTAAATCTCATAGGTGGTTTGATAAATTATATGGAATTTGTCTGAAGTGGTGTAAAGGTTTGAATAAGGATGTATTTTCCGCTGGAATTTTATCATCTCAAAGGAGTGAAGGTACTAACAGAGTTCTAAAAAATTTTGCAAATAAGACAACTACACTTACAAGTTTTGTTCATTAATTTGAAGCTATGGTAGCAGCTTGGCGTTCCTCTGAAGCCCAAGAAGATTTTTGTTGCAAACAAGGTAAGCTTTCATGTGTTGTTAAAAGTAGTGGATTGTTGAATCATGCTGCACAAATATATACATGTGAGATTTATAAACAATTTGAGAAGCAGTTTTGGATGCCATGGGAACTATATCAACTGAAGTTACTTGTAGTGACAGTATTCACATTTATGAGCTCCAAGATGAGATGGATTCTAGAACATGGATAGTTCATTTTAATGCCTCTACTATGACCATTAATTGCACTTGTAAACAATTTGAATCCAAGGGCTATGTATGTTGTCATATTTTGCATGTTTTGAGTTTTGATAATGTGACAAACATTCCTGAAAGTTGTATATTTCATCGTTGGACCAAAGATGCAAGAAAAAGGCGTTGTGAACAAGGGCAAGGAGAGGTAGCTAATATGACTATGGTTGAGAGTGATTCCATGTTCCAAAATGAGATGATGAGATGTGCTTATGATATAGTTATGAAAAGTCAAGGCGATAAAATTTGTAGGAAACTTTGTAGAGATGGTTTAAGGAATCTTAATATTGAAATAGAAAGTTGATTATCTACATTGGATCCTGAAATGCCTCACACTGGTGAAGATAAGGTAGCTCACTTTAATGAGAAGAAAAAGATAACAGATGTTGACAGTGACGTTGAACCTATTTTAAATCCTCAACGTGTCAAACCCAAAGGAGTTTCAAAGGCTAGACTTAAAGGACACTTTGAAACTCGTAAGGTAAAAGCTAAGAATGCAGCAAAATGTGATATGTTTCTAATTATGAATTTTTTTATTTTTTAGTATCAGTGTTAATGCATATACGAGTGTACTTATATTATGCTAATGAACACAAGAAATATCAAATGATAAAAAAAAGTGAATTCGACATTAGATTGTGGAAATCCAGCATTAGCTCAAGTGGATCCTAGAAGAAATTGTGAGGTATTAAATTTTAAATGTGTTACAGATTATTCATTATGACATAGAAATGTAAATGCAATTAATCAATTATGTTTTATTTTAGTCTATCACTCCATCACAAATGATCTTACATGGTTTCCCAAATTCTCACTATCCATTATTGATGTCAAACAATATGCAAATTCAAAATACAACTCCATTTCCATTACCATTGTTAATTTCGAATCAGGTAAACAAGATTTTTATTTCTTTTTATTTCTTTTACTTTCATTTTTTCAACTTTCATTAAAATTAGCATGTTGTAATTAGGTTCCAAATGAAAATGATAATGGTCTATCAATATCCTTTACATCTATGCTACAAAATATTGACTTTGAAGTGAATTCATCTTAAGCAAGATTTTTTGGTAATTTTTAAAATATTTCCTTTTTTAAACTATTCTTTTTATGTGTATATATAAAAATATATAATCAGGTTCAAAAGTCTTCCCCTTTTCCAAGTATTCCTCCTCAAATTTGAGCACTTAGCATTAAAGATCCCATCCAGTTTTGACGTACTTCTGATGAAGTTTGGTGGTTTCATAATTCTTATGTAATAGAGCTGATTCTATGGTTATATGATGGAAAACAATATGGCTACTGTTAGTCTTCCTCATATTTTATTTTTTAGTACTGATATAGTATTGGCAAGCTTTATGACAATTGTTGTTGTAAATAGTTAGTACTTTACTATCTTAAATACTTCAAGCCTATGTTGCTTCTAAGAAATTTGGTGTTTTTTCAGTTACAGAAGCTTGAAAAAATTGAGTTCTCCATAGAACTTGTTTTCAATTTGTGATGTAAATAGTCATACAACAAGGTGTAGTTTAATTTTAATAGGACTTGGTTGTTTCGATTGAATCAACTCTTTCATTAGTTAACCTGTAAGTTTTATTTCCACTAGCAATAGCATTCCCCATAAACAAAGAAGTACTAGAAGATTGATTGATTGCTAATAACACAGAGATTACTATCCATTGATAGAAAATATAACAAATATTTATCTCAATTTTCAAATACACTCTTGTTAACTAGGCTAACCAGCCTCTGTTTTGAAATTAAAGCCATGATAAATTGATAATTAAAAGTTTCCTTTTGGTAAGGAAAAGGAACAACTAAAATGAAAACAAAAACAGAATTAAGTTGTTATCCATTCTAATCATCGATCAGAGTAGTAACAACTCCCCTGGAATCCTCCAAAATGAACTCGAAGATAATTATTCAGCACTGTGATATACCTCTGACCCTAATCAACACTTCTGTTAGCTCAAAATTAGGACTGAATAAAGATAACACTGCTACCTTGTAGCATTGCAAAACAAGATTGTTCTAATAACAGCTTATTAAGGATGAAGTTGATGCATCAAAACTTTGTTAGGAAAAAGCCTCATAAGCTCTGTCAGATTCCTTTCCACCGAAAGAGAGCATTTTTCCACCAAAATCTCAATTCAATTGATGTCAATTGGCTCTTGACCAGTACCTAGGCCAAAGCATAGTGTATATATTTGGTAAGAACCAAGTCTATGAACATAAGAACATATGAATCCTATAATAAATAAGATAATATATCAGATAAAGAAAACCAAGTCCATGAACCAAGATATCCAAAATTATCCAAGAAATTTACAAATCAATCACACATATATGTTAGTTCAATTCCATTGAATTAAGAGAAATTAAAAGAAAAACTTCACCTAGAAATTCAATTTTCCAACTATTCATGAAATGATAATGGAAGTATCAGGTAGAAAATAATAAGTGCCTTCAAAATAAACTCATAAAATTGAAAAAGAAAAGAGAATTAGAGAGGCCTACATGTAGCAAAACCAATTGGTTGAGCGAAACCAATTGCTTGATTTGTATTTCATTAGAGAACAGCTTGGCATGAAATTATATTCTCAAAGCCAATCAAATATGAATGCGATTAGGATTTAGCAAAAAAAAAATTAATACCTTCAGCCTTTGATCGGACTTGTTGCCAAATTTGAAGACGACAACAATTAGGTGAAACGAACATTGCAACAATTCAGTTTGAAGTTTTCATAGCAAGAAAGGAAGAAATATCGATTGCTAGAAATTCAAGAACATGGTGTATATCTAATCGATTTCTCAAACCTAATTGAATGGGAAATTGGGGTGAAAGGGCAATTGAAGAAATTGGATGCAGTATAAATATACAGTTGCCAACTTGGAAAAAGAATGGAATAAAAATCTGGAACTTTTTCACCATCTTCTAGTTAACGCAAATGGAATCAAGGCAGCAGCTAATTCTAGAAATTTTGAAGAAAGTCCATGTAACAGAGGGTTTTAGATTTTAAGAGGTGGGAAAAGAAATTGGGTTTGAAATTGGGTTTGTGAGAGGGAAAGTTAAGAAACGGAAGGAAAGATGAAAAGATAGAAACCAAATCTGATGTGTATTTTTTAAAGAGGTGTCATAAAATAATTGGTAAGAAGTAGTATCCACGTGGTACTCTGGGTTTATAATAGAAATTCCCCTAGTTCTACCCCTGCCTAGATATATATTATATTATAAAATATTAAAATTAAAACTATAAAATAATATTATTTACTTATATTTCATAATATTATTGTAACTTAGTTTATTTGCTCCACGGTTGTTTATGAATTTGATGTCATCACTTAGCATATATATTGGATTTGATATTTTTTTATATAATATATTTATATTATTTATTATAATCAAATATAAAAATTATATTTAAAAACTTAGCAGGATAGACCTGTACTGAGCTTAGAAATTGATTGAGGAAATTACATAGAAAATCACATTTATGAAACTATCTACAACTAAAAGTATGATCAAGCACAACCACTATTTCAATAAATATCAAATTCTATTGAAGTTATTGTTGGGATTGGTCATTGAAAAACAATTCATTGGTAATAGAAGCCGATTGAGTTTTTCTCGAATCCAAGCCCAGTAGCTTATACAATATAAATAAAAAACATAGAAAAGGATACGAGAAGAAGAAACCAATGGCACCTTGTATGTCTCTAAGAAGAAACCAATCTCACCATGTATGTCTCTTCTAGAATACGACTGTAGAAACCAACAGAAGCTCCCTCCATGATTCCGTACAGGAACGGCTATCAAGTAAGAACCCGTGCTAACGGAGGGTGAAGATCGAGAGAGAGAGAGCAAGGGGGCCGAAAATTTTTCACACAGAAAAATGGTGGTGGTTGAAATTCTATATCTGTAGAATGGTTTAGGTTTTCATTTCATTTAAGTGGGTTTTTATACCTTCAAAAACCTTAGGTTTAAATTAATAAGTATAGATTAAAATTTAATTGCAATTCAATTTTAATTTCATATGTATGTGATTATATTAAATCATATAATATAACACATAGCATTCAAATTAAAATTAATTTGCCTAATTAAATTAACCCAATAAATTAATTTAGACTTTACTTAAATGAAATACATATAAACCTATATATGTTTAATATTTCCACCTGGAAATAAATTCATGAATTAGTTCATTCAAATTAATTCAATGGAACCCAATTAAAATTGATTATATTATTCTGATCAACCCAATTGATCGATGATTTAATCAATAAACTGCTACTCTCCAGTCAGTATACTCCAATTATATAGTTGACCCGTTTAGTTTAAGCTCAGATGTTTAACGTGTATGATCCTGTGGGCCCGTCTTTTTGTTGGCAATGGCTTAAGGCCCACAGACTGTAGGTGGGATCTAACAAGCCATTATAGCCTCCAATTAAGATAAAGACAACAGTCAAAATGGAAGTCGTAACCCAGTAGTTACATATCTCATGTCATTGATATCTGTGTCTAACACGGAGGCATGGTATCATCATCCTCTTTTGTGTTCGGACATTAACTTGATTTCAAATGAACTGATGCTCAAAAACAAATTCTAACTTGTTTGGGTGTGGCCACACTCTTATAAGTTTCACTCATTAAGTGGCTGGTGATATCTTTTCAGTGGACTACCGAGTGACATTTCCTTCCGCATATTCATGGCCTTGCCATGTTCACTGGCACACTCAAACATACCCATACTTGGCACCATGTTATAGGCCCTTTAGGCATATACCAAAGTGTGTGAGTTCACATGCGAGATCATAATATGGTCAAGTCAAAGGATCCAATATAAGTGTAAGCACCGAAATTTCATTCTAAAAAAAAAAAAGAAAGCAGGTGTCACATGACTGTAATATACAGTCGTGTGAATGTGTTACAATCGTACGACTGTAACGACGCCCACTTGCAGCTGCCTACACCTAGGAGGCAGAGATTGCGGGCTGCAAAGGGGGAAGTAATTAATGCCTGCCCCTTTGTAGTAAGATAGGGCGGCTGAGGATAAAAAGAAGAAAGGGGGAAAGATTGAGGTTGGTCTGAAAAATCTGGTGGAAAACGAGAGAGAGAAAGGAGAAAAGAGAGAAGAAAAAGAAAGGAAGAAACTTAACAAAAAAAAACTTACTTTTCCTCTCCTATTTTTCTTTGATTCTCATAGTTTAAACTCAAAATCTGTTAGAAACCCCTAGGTTAATAACTTGACTTCACAAACACATCAAAATCTTGGACTTAAACCATCAGAATCCGTGACATTTGGGATTATTTTGGACAAGTTCTTCAAACCTCAATCTCAAGGAAAAGGAGCAAATTTCAGTGGATTGGAGCGACACCGGGGGTCAATTCGACGTTGGATTAGCTTCTAAGAGGTAGGCACTTCTTTTCCCTTCTCTTTTTCCTGCTTTCTGGGTGATTAGTGTGATTTTCGTGCGTTTTTGCTTTAGTTTTCGCGTTTCTGCTCCTGGAAATCAAGAACAGTCGTGCGACTGTTCTTGAGTTTTATGAACAGTCGTATGACTGTAGTTACAGTAGTACGAGTGTTCTTGATTTCCTGGCGTTTTCTTTCCAGTTTTGTTTCAAATAAATGTTGGCGAAATCCTGACTTTGGGTCGCTTACAGTCGCACGACTGTAATTTATAGTTGTATGACTGTAGTTACAGTCGCACGACTGTATCGTGGTTTCCAGAATCAGAATTCTTGTTTTTAATCTCAAAAATTTCCAAAAATCCATAAAAATTCAAAAAACCCCAAAAATCATCAAAATGAATTTTGTTGTCTGCATTCACGACCATAAATTCAATTTTCAGTAAAATTGCATTTAGAACAATGCCACGATGGAGACCCGATTCTCCCAAAAATCGACCCACCTCATATGTAAAAAATGCATGTAAACCGGCAAGATTGTTTTCAAAAATGATTTTCCCACAAAACCAAAGATATAGGGACGTTTCAAAATGTTTTCCAGGTCTAACTGGGCCGGCTAGCCGAGCCAACCCGGTTATCCCCTAAATGCATGCCCCCAATTCTTGATTTTCCCAATTCTGTCTGTTTGAGTCCTATTTGTGGCGTGCTATATATTGTGCTAACCTTCTATTTTGCAGCTTTTATTTTTATTCTTACTTTTGATGTATTTAATAGATTAAATCATTTATCCTAGGCGATTGTATTTTTCTAGATTAATCGTGTATGTTAGGCGATTGTATTTTTTTAGATAAATCGTATTCTAGGCGTTTGTAAAAGTGAGGTGAGAGTTTTTTATTTTTTTATTCGATTGGGTTGTAAACCACTTAAATATTCATTACTTTACTTTTATTTTTGTAATACCTGTATGCGCGCTGTATGTCTATTTATTTCAATAAAATTGACTTTAGAATTTGAAATACCATATATGAACATTAGCCAATATTTATTTTAATTAGACACGAAATAAGGGACTTGTCCCGACCTGAATCTCTGGATAGTGTAGCGGCCATTTATCCGGTTCAGCTGCATTATAAATTTCCCAGTTAAGCTGAGCCGGGTGGCGACTCTACAATATTCATCGAGACTTAGGTCTCGGTTCTTTTAAGAATTAATTTCATTTATTTTCTAAAATCGAGTTTCCATTTATAAAAACCCCACGCGAGGGAGGGGCCCGCCCGAGATCGTGGCGCCCCTTCCGAAAGGGAGTCTTGCGTTCCGTCGATAATGTCGTCTGCTCACAGTGGCGACTCTACTAGGGATTTCTTAAAAAAAGTTTTCTTAAAAACTTAAAAGAATTTGACAAGCCCTGAAAAGTGTCTAATTAAAATAAGGTGGATGATTCTTGATTGGTATTTCATTTTGCATTTTTAGTTAGACATGCGTGCATTAGGTTAAGTATCCCGCTTTAGCCCGGTGGATTGTTGAAGTGTCGCCTTTATTCCTCATGGTCTTAGGGGCACGGATATGAAACACCATCCATAGCCTCGTACGAACCCCTTCGTTCAGACCCTTGAGTGGGGAGAAGTGAGGAGTATATTTTTCTATGGGAACCTTGTTTATTAACCCGACTTGGACCGAACTCATATAGGCAGCCCTAGTTGGATTCCCTTAGGATACCAAAATAATTGTGTGAATAATAATAAAATCGTGCCTTCATCACCCCCGATTGGTGATCGAAGTGAACCCCGCCTAGGACTCGGTTAGAAATTTTTGAGACCGACCACGTGGAGGAATAAGGTCGAAAGTATGCATTTTGTGTGCTATGTGTTTCTCACCATCTCGTGACACACCGTCATTGCTACCCACACGTGCATAACATACCATAATTCACATTTATCATACATATGGCATTTTCCATACATCGAACATTTGTGTGATCCTAACCCACATTTTTATGCAGCCATTTGCATTTTATTTTTGTGTGAAAACATTAAATCATCCGTTTGCCATTCATACCAACCCTTTCTTTTTCAGCCATAACATTAAATTTGTGTGATTATCATTTTTTCACATAGCATACATAACATCATTATGTATGTCATGCATCCTAACCGCGTTTTTGTGCAGCCATTTGCATTTTGTGTGTCATAAGCATTCACGACATATCACCTAAATCAAATTAGGGGCATTCCAAGGACGCCCACCATGATCATATCATTCCATCATATATCGGGTATCCTAAAATACCCATGTTTTGCCAATGCACCGGATTGCATTCGGCCATTCCACCAAATCATTTCATTCAATAGAGACCACAATGGTCCTAGGTATATTTCCGTGCGACAATCCACACGATGCATCGCATGACATCATACTCATTCATCATAGACATCATACAACACCGTGATCCATATCGGGTTACTTCATGACATTACTACATTATTCAAGGCGCTCCCCGAGTGCCGGGTTAGTACATATATAGGGGCATTTCATAACATCCCAAATCATGAAAGGTGTTTCCCGAACCCCGAGCTTTTTTCCGTGTCCCCGTCACATGCGATTCTCTCATAACATCATTTCATTTCATATGCTCAAAAGCATAAGAACTCTGTCCAAGGGGCGGTCCCATGCGACCATTTCATGTCATCTCATAGACCTCTAAAATGTCGAAACTTTGTCCGTGTGCTGGTACACACGCAACCATTTCATAAAAATTCATTAAGGTGCTCCAAAGGCGCCGAACCTTTGTCCGTGTAACGGCCCACACGTGGCATTTTGCATAAGCATTGGGTGTTTTTGGAATGTCCTAAAAAATAAAAAATAAAATAAATATAAAATAAATAAAATAAAATAAAATGAAAGATAAATAATAAGAATAAGAAGAAAACCATTCATACCATCATTTCATTCATAACCTCACTATATTCATCCATTTCAAGCATTTTTAATGCCTCACTTTTCATACCATACCACACCATTCATTCATGATCCTAATACTTCCTGTATGATCCTGAGCAGAATACACTGGAGCGACCTTCGACTAGATCCCAGGCTTTAAGGGCAGTTAGGAGACAGAGGATAGTTAAGAGTGACAATGATTCTGAGTCTGGGGAAGAGGTGAGCATGGCAAACCCAACACCAAGCATGGCTGATGTTCTAAAGGATTTCTTTAGATTGCAAGACTTCCGCGACATGTTGAAGGAAGAAATGAGAGCAGTTGTAAGGGAAGCTGGTGAGACCGGTGGTAGTGGAGCCGAGAAAGAGAAAAAGGCTGAGTCATTCCAACAGGGTGGTGATGTTTCGACCAGTCTTGAGAAGCTGCAAGAAATAGAGGCAGCTATGGAGCAGAGAATGAAGGCAAAATGTTCTGAGCTGGATGAAGTAGTGGCCCAGTTGAAGAAAGGGGTCAGTGTTAGTGCAGAATCAAGGAAAGGGGGGAACATTGATGCTATGATTAGTAAGGGCATCGAGATATTTCCCATCAGCTTCCAAGTGCCGAAAATCCCCGTTTACAAAGGAATGGGCTCGCCGGAGGCCCATGTGAATCTGTATGCCCGAGTTATGCTAATGGCGGGCACCACAAAGCAGCAGTTGATTAATCTATTCCCTACCACACTGGAGGGAGGAGCGCTAGGATGGTACAACTCACTGTCGAAGGAAGAACAATCTGATTGGGAGATTTTGTCGGTGGCTTTCATCAAATACTATAGCTTTAACACTAAAATCCAAGTGAAGCTGTATGATTTGGAAAGGATAAAGCAGAAGTTCAACGAGCCCTTCGACGAGTACTACCAGCGCTGGATGAACAAAATGATTCTCCTGAAGAATCACCCAGATGAAGATGAGCTTATACAGAAGTTGATAGATGGCAGCAAAGACGTCTTTAAGAACAACATGAATTCCATTCCTTCAAAGAGCTCAGCGAGGTTTATAGTATGGCAATGAAAATAGAACGGGATGAAGAGGAGAAGGCAACCAGACACAAGGGTGGTAGGAGCTCAGGATACGGTTCTGGTTATAGGTCAACTGCAGTAACTGGGTCTGGTAGTGGTTCTGGTTCAAGTTCTGGTGGAAAAGAGGGGCAGAACTCAGAAGTAAAGCAGGTGGAAGTTGCTACTGTGACTCAGCAACAGGGCAATCAGAGTAGGAATCCGGGAGTACTAGGCATATCACCTTGGGCTCTTCCTTTGGTGAAGATATTTGCCAAGTGTAGAAATGGTGGATTGCTACAATCCTTAAGACCCTTCGAAAAGCCTTCCGAAGCAGATAAGAGTAATTTCTGCACTTATCATGTGGTTGTTGGTCATAAGACTAATAATTGCTACAAGCTAAGGGATGCCATCCAAAAACTTATTGATGAAGGGAAGCTGCAGGAGCCACCCAAGCCTAGCACTAAAACCAACCCGCTGCCAGCATTCGAAAAGCGGGTCAATATGGTTCATTCTGGGCTGCCCGCCAATTTTATCTTTACCCAAGTTCTCTAAGCAAACCCTACCATTCAGGCTGTGGCAGTAGGGGAAGTCGGAGTGGAACCAGAATATGGAGAAAAGGAGGAGCGAAAGGAGATCAAGCCAATAAGCTTAAATGATCTTGATTCTGAGGACGAGTATGAGGAGTTTGATGGAGAAGAGACAGTTAAGCTCCCAGCCATTAAAAATCTGAAGGTCCAGGAAGTGCAGCATGTGACCCGAAGTGGTAAGGTATATCAGCCAGTAGATCAGATGAAAGACAAAGCCCCGATGACTGGGTCGGGTAGTTCATCGGCGTTAGAGGGAGTCGAGAAAGAGGACCTGGTTATCTCCCAACTAAAGAAGACCCCCGCACAAGCTAGCTTATGGCATTTGCTTCTGACTTCCAAGGAGCATAGGGCTGCTTTAGTAAAGAAACTATCAGAGACTGAAGTCTCTCCTATAGCTTCGCCAAAGGCTATGTGCTGTTTATTGGATAAAGTTCATGCTGGAACTCCTGATATCGTTTTCTTTGAGAAAGATCTACCTGCTGAAGGGAAGGCCCACAACAAGGCTCTTTAAATTAGAGCTTATGTCATCGATAAAACAATGCCTTGTGTTATGGTGGATGATGGCTCGGCACTGAACATTTGTCCATTAAAGATGTTGCCATTTCTTGGGCTGAATGAAGATGTGTTGAAAAAGTCCTCGATGGTCATTCGAGCATACGATGACTCTAAAAGAACGATGATTGGAACCTTTGAAGCGGAAGTGGAGGTTGGATCGGTCAAGTTCACGGTTGTTTTTATAGTGATAGATATCCTAATCACCTTTTCCTTGTTGCTTGGGAGGCCGTGGTTCCATCCTTTAGGGGGCGCCCCTTCCACTTTGCATCAGAAGATCAAGTTCTCTATGAATGGCAAGATTGTGACTGTTGAGGCGGATGCCCAATCAATGGTAGCTGCTCTGAATGAAGGAGTGGTTCCCTTTGGTGGATTTCAAGTTGCTGTCATTAAAGAGGAAGAAACCACGGACGCTCCTATGGTTCTTTATGAGAATTACATACCGGAGTGGCTATCCCGGTGTTTGTATAAGCATAACTTCGTCCCAGGAATGGGACTCAGAATCAATCTACAAGGGGTTCCAGAATTTAAGATCGACTCGGGGAAGTCGAAGCAGTATGGTCTTGGCTATGTAGAAGGGGCATCTGAGCAGAAGAATCTGAGGAAGGGCAAGAATGGGAAGATTATGATGAAGCCATTTCTAAAGGCAGGAGAAGGCCTTTACAAGGGCCAAGATGAACCCATGATGGTTGGAAATGTAGGGTATCCTAGCTTCGAGATCTTTGCTGACATCGTGGATTTTGAGAAAAGTCAAGAAGGACTAGTGGCCCCTGCAGCGGCGGAAGAAGCAGCTGCTGAATCTGAGATTTTGCAAGGAGAGCCATCTGAGTTGGTAGCAGAAGCCATAGAGGTGGCCAAGGAAGAAGATGAAAAGAAGACCTGTGCTGAAGCTACAGAGGTGATTTCAGGCGCTCTAACTATTGCTTTAAGTAAGGCGTTTGGAAAATCCAAGGAAGGGTTTGATAAAGAACTGATGGCTAAAGTGAACTTAGATTCTGTGATCGCTGAGATCACCAAAGTCATGGAGAAGGTTAAGATGCAGGTGACCAAAACAGAAACAGAAAAAGCTGCATTCCCGGATGATGCTCTGAAAATGAAGATGGAAGCTGAAGAGGAACAAGGCCCTCCGCTTATGGAGGATGAAAATGATTTTGTTGTATCTATTTCTTCCATTTTCAATGTAACTGATGTACTTTATGATAAGTTCAATGCAATGAAATCCCAGTTTTCTTACTTGTGTGATGTTTATCCTGATAATTCTGTGTATGCATTTAAATCACCATCAAGCATATTTAGCATACATGACACCGCATTGCATGAAATCAACATAAGTACAAATGAAAACCCTAAAATGGTACTCATTTCACACGAGCTAAAATCTGAGGAAGAGAAAGAATTAATAAGAATACTCCAAAACATGTTAAAGCTTTCGCCTGGTCGTATGAAGACATGCCGGGTGTGGACACAGAGATAGCAGTGCACAAAATCCCAACAGACCCCAAGTTCAGACCGGTAAAGCAGAAGTTGAGAAGACTGAGGCCAGAATGGGTGATACTGGTAAAAGAAGAAGTGGCTAAGCAGATAGATGCCAAGTTTCTCGAAGTGGTGGAGTACATAGAATGGCTAGCCAACATTGTCCCTGTGCCTAAAAAGGATGGAAGGGTCAGAGTATGCGTCGATTACAGGGGCCTGAATAAAGCATGCCCAAAAGATAACTTTCCATTGCCCCATATTGATGTCCTAGTTGATAGTGCAGCAAAAGTAGCAATGTATTCCTTTATGGATGGCTTTTCAGGGTACAACCAAATCCTGATGGATGTGATCGACAAGGTGAAAACATCGTTCATCACAAAGTGGGGTACTTTCTGCTACAGAGTGATGCCTTTCGGATTAAAGAATGCTGGCGCCACTTACCAGAGGGCTGTCACAACTCTATTGCACGATATGATCCATAAAGAAGTCAAAGTGTATGTCGATGATATGCTTGTTAAATCAGCAACCCGGGAGGAACACCCTGTTATCCTGGATAGATTTCTAACACGCATTGGAGAGTACAACTTGCAACTTAACCCCAAGAAGTGCATATTTGGAGTCACATCAGGAAAGTTGTTGGGTCATGTAGTCAGCCAGAGGGGGATAGAAATGGACCCAGACAAAATCAAAGCCATCCAAAATATGCCAGCCCCAAAGATAGAAAAAGAAGTCAAATCATTCTTGGGTTCCTTACAGTATGTCAGCCGCTTCATAGCACGGTTGACTTCCACTTGTGAGTTGATTTTCAAGCTATTGAGGAAAGATCAGCCGGTTGTGTGGGATGACAGGTGTCAGCTGGCATTTGAGAAGATCAAGGCTTATCTGGTAAAGCCACCAGTATTGAGTCCACCAGTTCCAGGGAAACCTATGATTTTGTACTTGGCAGTTGAAGAATCCTTTATAGGGGCAATGCTAGCACAAGAACAAAACAGCAGGAAGGAATACCCTATCTACTACCTTAGTAAGAAATTACTGGAGTATGAAACCAAGTACACACTGGTGGAGAAGACATGTGTGGCAATGATCTGGCTGACTAAGAAGCTGTGCCACTATTTCCAATCCTACAAGATACAAGCTGTGGCTAAGGTGGATCCAATGAAGTATCTCTATGAAGCACCAGTGTTGGTTAGGAAGCTATCCAGGTGGCTGTTACTCTTATCTGAGTTTGACATCGAGTACATCACAAAGAAAACCATCAAAGGGCGAGCCGTGGCGGAGTTTCTGGCAAATCAACCTCTAGAATCAGATTATACGGAGAATATGGAATTCCCTAATGAAAAACTAGCCATGGTGGAAGTGAAAAGATGGATTATATGCTTTGATGGGGGCAGTGAACAGAAAGGGTGCTGGAATCGGGGTACTCATAGCAACACCGGACGGTGAAATCATGCCCTTATCCAAGAAATTAGCTTTTCCTATAACCAATAATAGGGCACAACATGAAGCGTGCCTATTTGGGATGGAAGCACTGTTAACACTAGGGGCAAATGATGTCTTAATTGTCGGTGATTCACTTCTAATTATCAGGTAAGAGCAGGGTGAGTGGGAGCTGAAAGAAGAAGCCTTACGGCCTTACTTGGAGCTGCTACAGTTCAGAAAAGGTTTATTCAGCCAGTATGAATTCAGACATGTCCCCAGTGTTGCTAGTGGAAATAGAACTCAAGTCACTCAGAGTTATCCTGGAAGCTCAATTACCAGAGACTGAATGGATTCAAGCTAGGTACGAGCAGTTGGCTACACTGGATGAAAGGTGACTAAAAGCATTGGATCATCTACTGATGTACCAGCGCAGAATGGCTAGGGCCTATAACGGTAATGTGAAGTACTCCAAACGACAGTTGAAAGCAGGGGACTTGGCTCTAAAACAGTTAAAGCCCTCAAATGTTGATGTCAAAGGCAAGTTCAGACCCAACTTGGAAGGGCCTTATATTGTGAAAAAGGTGCTATCGAAAGGTGGTGTCAGCATCATGGACATGGACGGAAATGAGTTCACAAACCCTGTCAACCAAGACCAGCTAAAATTTTATCAGGTAAAAAAAAAAGGGGTCTGCTAGGCTGAAAACTCAAAAAGAGTGGTCTAGGCAAAAATTAAGACACGAGAGAAAATGATCAGTCGGAAAATCTGAAAAGGACGACTAGTGACGGATTCTGGCTCAGTGTGGAATGTGTACCATTTAGGAGTCAATCATTTCAAATGTACTCATTTTGATTTTCATCAATAAAGTGAAATGTTTGTTTAAATATATTTGCATGGGTATGACAAATGCATAAGCAAAATTGTCTTGTATGAACATACGCTTAAAGAAAGCACTTTGCATTTAACTGATCAATATCATCGCGTTGTTTGACAAGTGAAAATGCGCTAAATACATGCAATTTGGAATCTTTTATTGTCCTCCAAAATCTAATTCATCTTCCTAACAGAGCAACAATGGGTCACAGTGCCATTTTAATCAGTCTTTAGAAAGAAAAAAAAAGCTTGCTGAGGTGAAAACCGAAAAGGTGCCTCAGGCAAAAATTAGAGCATCTCGCTGAGTTAAAAACCGAAAAGGTGCCTCAGGCAGAAGTTAGAGCGCTCGTTGGGCTGAAAACCCACATTGGGCAACCCAGGCAAAAATTAGAGCACTCACAAATTCATAATTTCCCCGGGGATAGGAAAAGCAGAATTTCCCCTGCAATGTCCCGTAGGATTCTTTACATTACTCTCTAGCAGAGTTTTCCCATACTATTCCATAGCAGAACCTCCATAAAGAACACTACAATCATTTCCCCAGCAGTATCATACATCCCCAGCAGTCACCTCACTTCTTTGACAATCATTGAACAACGCCCTCAAAGAAAGCAAAATCAACCAGGGGCGCAGTATATCTTCCCCCAGCAGAAAGAGGAAACATCTAATAATAGAAAGTGCATACATGTACATATACATCATTATGCATACATACATAGCATACATCAATTATTCATCCCCAGCTAGTCTTCATTCTTGATCAAAGGGGTAAAAATTTTTGTTCAAAAGTCTCTCGATCAAGGAATGAAGACTTGCCATTTTAAGCGTAGGAATTCATCATCTAGTTCCCCAGCAGATCTGCCTCGAGTAATGTAAACTTGGTATCGACCCAGATCGGCTTATTTCTTCCCCAGCAGATCCGCCTCGAGTAGTATGAACTCGGTATCGGCCTAGATCCGCTCCATCATCTCAAGTTCTCCAGCAGATCCGCCTCGAGTAATGTAAACTCGGTATCGGCCTAGATCGGCTTATTTCTTCCCCAGCAGATCCGCCTCGAGTAGTATGAACTCTGTATCAGCCCAGATCCACTCTATCATCTCAAGTTCTCCAGCAGATCCGCCTCGAGTAATGTAAAATCGGTATCGGCCCAGATCGGCTTATTTCTTCCCCAGCAGATCTGCTTCGAGTAGTATGAACTCGGTATCGGCCCAGATCGGCTTCGTCTCAAGTTCCACAGAAGATCAGCCTCGGGTAATGTAAACCTGGTACCAGCCCAGATCTATTCCATTTCAAACCCCCCCAGCAAAGTTCGCCTCGGGTAACCTAGACACGATATCGGCTTATTTCCTCCTTAGCTTTGCCTCGGGTAACCTAGACCCGATATCGGCTTATTTCCTCCTCAGTTTTGCCTTAGGGAACCTAGACCCGATATCGGCTTATTTCTTCCCCAGCTTTGCCTTGGGTAATATGGACCCGATATCGGCTTATTCCATCCAATCAACATGTCACCACAGCAGTGTAGCTTCAGCAACTCAGTTGCATGTTTTATTTCCTGTGTCTGCGGCGCTTTGATTCGCGCTCTCAAATTCATCATCGCACATGGATGTCGAATTGGATCACGCGAGGGGCAGCTGTGAGCGCCGGAATTTCATTCTAAAAAAAAAAAGAAAGCAGGTGTCACACGACTGTAATATACAGTCATGTGAATGTGTTACAGTCGTGCGACTGTAATTAAAAATATTATAGTCGTACGACTGTAACGACACCTACTTGCAGCTGCCTACACCTAGGAGGCAGAGATTGCGGGCTGCAAAAGGGGGAGCAATTAATGCCCACCCCTTTGCAGCAAGATAGGGTGGCTGAGGATAAAAAGAAGAAAGGGGGAAAGATTGAGGTTGGTCTGAAAAATCTGGTGGAAAACTAGAGAGAGAAAGGAGAAAAGAGAGAAGAAAAAGAAAGGAAGAAACTTAACAAAAAAAAAACTTACTTTTCCTCTCCTATTTTTCTTTGATTCTCATAGTTTAAACTCAAAATCTGTTAGAAACCCCTAGGTTAATAACTTGATTTCACAAACACATCAAAATCTTGGACTTAAACAATCAGAATCCGTGACATTTGGGATTATTTTGGACAAGTTCTTCAAACCCCAATCTCAAGGAAAAGGAGTAAATTTCAGTGGATTACAGCGACGCCAGGGGTCAATTCAACATTGGATTAGCTTCTAAGAGGTAGGCACTTCTTTTCCCTTCTCTTTTTCCTGCTTTCTGGGTGATTGGTGTGATTTTCGTGTGTTTTTGCTTTAGTTTTCGCGTTTCTGCTCCTAGAAATCAAGAACAGTTCTGCGACTGTTCTTGAGTTTTATGAATAGTCGTACGACAGTAGTTACAGTCGTACGAGTGTTTTTGATTTCCAAGCGTTTTCTTTCCAGTTTTGTTTCAAATAAATGTTGGCGAAATCCTGACTTTGGGTCGCTTACAGTCGCACGATTGTAATTTACAGTCGTACGACTGTAGTTACAGTCGCACGACTGTAATGTGGTTTCCAGAATCAGAATTCTCGTTTTTAATCTCAAAAATTTCCAAAAATCCATAAAAATTCAGAAAACCCCAAAAATCATCAAAATGAATTTTGTTGTGTGCATTCACGACCATAGATTCAATTTTTAGTAAAATTGCATTTAGAACAATACCACGACGGAGACCCGATTCTCCCGAAAAACGACCCACCTCATATGTAAAAAATGCATGTAAACCGGCAAGATTGTTTTCAAAAATGATTTTCTCACAAAACCAAAGATACAGGGACGTTTCAAAATGTTTTCCAGGTCTAACCGGGCCGGCTAGCCGAGCCAACCCGGTTATCCCATAAATGCATGCCCCCAATTCCTAATTTTCCCAATTCTGTCTGTTTGAGTCCTATTTGTGGCGTGCTATATATTGTGCTAACCTTCTGTTTTGCAGATTTTTATTTTTGATGTATTTAATAGATTAAATTGTGTATCCGAGGTGATTGTATTTTTCTAGATTAATCGTGTATATTAGGCGATTATATTTTTTTAGATAAATCGTGTATTCTAAGTGTTTGTAAAAGTGAGGCAAGAGTTTTTTATTTTTTTATTCGATTGGGTTGTAAACCACTTAAATATTCACTACTTTACTTTTATTTTTGTAATACCTGTATGCGCGTTGTATGTTTATTTATTTCAATAAAATTGACTTTAGAATTCGAAATACCATCTATGAACATTGACCAATATTTATTTTAATTAGACACGAAAAAAGGGACTTGTGCGGACCCGAATCTCTGGATAGTGTAGCGGCCGTTTATCCCGTTCAGCTGCATTATAAATTTCCCAGTTGAGCTGAGCCGGGTGGCGACTCTACAATATTCATCGAGACTTAGGTCTCGGTTCTTTTAAGAATTAATTTCATTTATTTTGTAAAATCGATTTTCCATTATAAAAACCCCACGCGAGGGAGGGGCCCACCCGAGATCGTGGCGCCCCTTCCGAAAGGGAGTCTCACGTTCCGTCGAAAACCTCATCCGCTCACAATAAGTACTACATGAGAATCACTTATGATACTATACCATGTGGATCTATTCAGTACCATGCCCCGTTGCATGTACCTATAAGCTTGAATGGCATTCCATGTTCTACAGCCGGTAAGACACCGCTATACAATCAAGGTTATGATAGTTTTTAGTTCCATTCATTCCCATGACTAGAACAAACTACGAAAGGCTTAATGGTTATATCGTTTTTCTATCCATTGGCTCACTGCCAAGTGCATGACACTTGTCAACATGGATATATAATGTTTGCACAAGATATAAAATAAATAGATTAATGACTTCATTTAATAACACAAATGTACAATACATCAATTTATTAAAAGATCCAAAATGTACAGTACAATACAAGAACTAATGCCTTGGGACTAGGGCATTCCCGACAGTTATATTATTATATTAATTATTTGATTTAATTTTAAATATAACGGTCCTAAATAGGCTAGCTACAGTACTAGAGGGGGGTGAATAGTATTGTATACCGAATATAAATTTTCGCAAACTCTTTTAAAAATTATTTTTGAATAAAAACAATTTATCTTCAACAAACACAAGTTTCACAAAAAATGCGGAATTGATAAAATAGTAAAATTTATGAATATAAATATGCTTGACTAAAATTAAAAGTGCCTTAAAAAATAAGGTTTTTAATTTAAATTGCAGAAATTTAAATTGCAATGAAAATAAAGAGTATAGAGATAGAGAAATGAAGACACAAGATTTATACTGGTTCGATCCAACTGGTTTACGTCCAGTCCTCAAGCCAATCACTTGAGATTTTCCACTATTGTTTCCTTTATGGGCAAGAAACAAGCCTATGTTACTTTTTGCAAGTTCAAGTAACAAACTCAATACTTTTACAGGCTAAGTGACAAGCCTCTACTGTTACTTTTTCGAGCTTAAGTAACAAAACTCTTTGATCACATTACCAATAAAGTAAACCCCCTTTCACACAACCTTGTGCTAATATATAATTCCCGAAAATATGAATATTTGTGAATGAAAGAATGAAGCTCTTCTCTTTTGACTTTGCTCTTGTAGGAATTATGGAAGACTTGAGAAATGATAGCTTAAATGTGTGACTTGTTGCTTTAAGTCTCCCATTTGCTCATATTAATCTTCATTTCCTTATGTAGGTGATGGAATGCTTCACAAAATGGAGAATTGGCCATTCCATCCAAGTCACAAAAGAGATATAACAATTATTTTCATCTCATGAAGAGAATATGGCAGTTATGTATATCTCATAAAGCAAGAAGATGTTGAAAACACCTTATGAGCTACATATGGCCATTTGACATAAGTGAGAAGATGATATGATTGTTGATTTCATGTAATGATAACTCATATTCACATAGGCATATTTAGGTCCATTTTAACTTGTATTCTTAGTTAATTTTGCATTTTTAGTATTAGTTTTATTATTTACTTGACTAGTTAGTTTGTTTTATTTTATTTATTCTTATTAATGTTATTCATCTGTTTTAGGTGTTTAGTAGTAGATTTTGACTAAGTAGGAATGTTGCTAGAAGAGGAGTTGTTGGAGGTTGAACTTCAGCTGGGTTTTCGGAAGAGTTGGAGGCTGTTTTGGCTCTAGATTTATTCTACAAAGCGGTTCGCCTATCCGTTAGCTTTCCATAGCATCTTGAATCGTGCCAATCGGAGATGTATCAGAGAAGTTAGCTAAGATTTCCTGCAACATGGTCAGGTCCTGCGGGTCAACCTTTTTCCGTTGACTTTTTCTTCCAATTTGGACTTCCTGATTAGAATGGCAATATGCTGTATTTTCTTTGGAAAGTCTTTTTCTAGGAGGACTCTTTTAGGAAAGGAATTTCAGTTTTAGAGAAATTTGGGGGTTTTGGAGAAAAGAGTCCTGATTGGGGGAGGAGACCTAGTTTCTATTATTTAGGAGTCTTTATTCTTTTGAAGGGGGCAGATTTTTCTTAGAAAACGGCAGCAGCTGAAAAGAAAGGGGGTTGGATGTTTTCTGTGGTTATCAAAGACAGAAGGCTACATGATTTCTTGAAGAGATTCTGTGGCTTATGTTCAGTTATGAGTAGCTAAACTTTCTTCTAGTTAAGGTACTTGGATGTTTAATTCCATTTGGTTCATGAGACTTATGTTCTGATTTGTGTTCTGTTATCCGAATATTTATTCAATTCCTGTATTGTAGATTGTTTTATTGCTGTTGATTTAATCAAATTAATTTGGCCAGTTAATTGATTGATTGTACTGCATATTGCTGAATAGAATAATAAATCCCTGATTGTTGTTCTATCGTAGTGGCAGGTTAGCTTTGCATAAAGTTAACAGAATTGAGTAATTTAGTCTGTATGATTTGCGCTGTTTCCGATTTCATTGGCTAAGATAAAGGTCTTTTTGTGATTAATGCAGCCATAGATAATTCTTATTAGAGGTTTCTTGGAGATTATCTATTGGCTAGGGAATTTGTTATTCAGGCGTTACCTGGAACTATCGATAAATTAAGAAAAGATTGGTTATTGAGTGAGTCTCACCTCTGACTATAACTCTGTCTATTTGGATGATTGAATTGGATCTTTTGTGTCTATGATTGAATTATGGAATTAAACTGAAAAGTATCTCGACTAGTTTTTCATCATATTGATTTATTGTATTTTAATTTACAATCTGCAAATTCACAATCACTTTATTCATCTTTATTACAAAGCATTATCATTCTAATCCGTTCTCCCTCTCTGTAAATAAATACACCTGCATTAATCCCTGTGGTTCGACCCCGTTCTTACTATACTACCAAGTATAAGGAACCGGAGATATTAAATAAAACTTTGACGGGTTGACAACCCATCATGTAACAAGAGACTATGGTAGTTATGTCAATCTCATAAAGATGTAAGGGTTCACTTCTTAGTTCATAAGTATAGTGCTTGATATCATCTTGTAAGCAAAAGTAATTATTGCTTGAGGATTGTAAGGAGATTTGTAGCTCTTAAAGGACTTGCTCCTCATGTCTTTTGTGATGACATATAAATTATAAAGAATACTTTGTCATATAGTACCCTTTTTTATCTTATAAGACTTTTTATCCTTTTGTGACATTTATTCATTCTTTGTTAATTATAATATAATTATAATTAATCAAATAAGAATAATCTCATTTTCTTTTATGTCAACTTTTTTGTGATCATCAAAACATAAGTCAACAAAATATAAATTCCTTTTGATTTTATATTATCTCAAATCCCTAATTCGTTGCAACCACTTTTCTCACTTCACATTCCGATTTTATATTCTTTTTTTTCATTAACATGTATTTTAAAACAAATTTTTCGTTTCCTAATAAGAACTTTTGCTTTTGTTTTTTCATTTTTTTTTTCTAAGTTAATATATTATTATTTTTTTAATTGAAACAATCATTCATTATTGCAAATCAAGATCTAATGCAGACCTTACAAAAGGAGGTGGCATAGACATCAAAACTCCCAAATGTGTTGAAGAATAAGCTTCTTTCGCTATTTGGTGAGCACATTATTCGCAGACCGTTTGACAAAATTAAAACTTATTACATTTGTCTCGCTAGCTAGTGATAGACATTCAACATAAATAAAACCTAAATTGGTACGATTAGGAGGCTAATGATTAAGACTATCAACAACAATTTGCGCATCCATCTCCGTAAACTTTTAATCTAACTTGATGCTTCACCAAAGTCATATATTATTAGTTTGATTATGCTTTCCATTATCAATAAGCCATATATTATTAGTTTGATTATACATTTAGCTGTTATGGGAATTTTACATTAATAAAGTACTTGTAGTATAATTGTAATATATTTAATAAATGTCATAGTTTGATCTTGCTAGTAAAGTTAAAATCACTATTGTATTTATGGTGTATTTACACTCAACTTTAATACTACTTATTAAATATTATACTTGTTGTGACTTGAAATATGTATATTACATGTGTATAGGATGCATATTCAAAACTACTATGTAAAATATGTATTAAGGTATGAGTTTTTTTTTTCCACAGCATGTGTATTGAATATATATTTGTGAGCGGACGACACGCTTTTGACGGGACGCGGGACTCCCTTTCGGAATAGGGCGCCACGATCTTGAGCGGACCCCTCCCTTGCATGGGGTTTTTATAATGGAAATCCACGTTTTGGAAAATAAATGGAATTAATGCATAAAAGAACCGGGACCTAAGTCTCGATGAATATTGTAGAGTCGCCACTCGGCTCAGCTCAACCGGGAAATTCTTATGTAGCTGAACCGGATGAACGGTCGCTACACTATCCAGAGATTCGGGTCCGGACAAGTACCTTATTTCGTGTCTAATTAAAATAAAATTGGTCAATGTTCAAAGATGGTATTTCAAAAATCTAAAGTCAATTTTATTGAAATAAATAGACATGCAGCGCACATACAAATACATAATACAAAAGTAAGGAAAAGAAATAAATATTAATTGGCTTACAACCAAATCGAATGGAGAAATAAAAACTCTCGCCTCACTTATACAATCGCCTAGGATACACGAGAATCTAAGAAATAATTACAACCGCCTAAATATACGATTTAATCTATTAAAATACAATAAAAATAAAAGAAATTAAAACCTGCAAAACAGAAGATTAGCATAATTTATACGGCACGCCACAAGTTGGACTCAAACAGACAGAATTGGGAAATCAAGAATTGGGAGCATGCATATAGAGGATAACCGGGTTGGCTCAGCTAGCCGGCCTGGTTAGACCTGGAAAACGTTTTGAAACGTCTCTGTATTTTTGGTTTTTTGTGGGAAAATCATTTTGAAAACAATTTTTTCGGTTTACGTGCATTTTTACATATTAAGTGGGTTGGTTTTCGGGAGAACCGGGTCTCCGTAGTTGAATTGTTCTAAATGCAATTTTACTGAAAATTGAATCTATTGTCGTGAATGCACGCAACAAAATTCATTTTTTGGGATTTTCTAATTTTTTGGGATTTTTGGGAATTTTTGGGGATTTTTATGGATTTTTGGAAATTTTTGGGACTTAAAGGTGAAATTCTAGTTCTGGAAATGACAGTCGTACGACTGTAAATTACAGTCGTGTAAATACAACTACAGTCGTACGACTGTAATTACAGTCGTGCCACTATAAACACTCCAGACTCAGGATTTTGCCAAAATCTTATTTAAAACAAGCTGGAAAGAAAATCACCTGGAAATCAAGAACACTCGTATGACTGTAACTACAGTCGTATGACTGTTCATCAACTCAAGAACAGTCGTACGACTGTTCTTGATCTCCAGAAACAGAAATGCAGAAAAACAGATAAAAATACAGAAAAGGCACACCAATCACCCAGAAAGCTTGTAAAAGAGAGGGAAAAAGGAGTGTTTACCTCTTTGGCATGCGTCCACCATAGGATTGACCCCTGGCGTCGCTCCAATCCACTAAAATCCAGACTTTTCTCCTTGATTTAGGGTTTGAGAGTTTTGGGTCCAAAGATTTCAAATGCTGAGGGATTCTGATGAGGAGTTCCTCCCTTTTCTTTGGTTTTCTCTTCTTTCTCTTTTTTTCTTTTTTCTTTCTTTCTCTCTTTTTCCTCTCCTTTCTGTCTAGTCTCTCCTTTTTTTTCTCTTTTTTTTTCGTCCCCCTTTTTCTGTCTTTCTTTTTCTGCTTTTATGGGTAATGATCTACAGTTGTACGACTGTAGTTTGACTACAATTGTACGACTGTAGCTAATGCCGTACGACTTGTTCTTTTTCTTCTTCCTTTTTTTTTAGGTAAACCGGAGCTTACAACTGCCCCTCGCGTGATCAAATTCACCACCTGAACTTAGTCTGGGATAGATGATGCGAATTTGAGAAACGTGACTCAAAGCGCCGCAGACACAGGAAAGAACCTACCGTTGAAATAACCCGATATCAGGTCTAGGTTACTTGAGGCTATGCTGGGGAGGAAATAAGCCGATATCAGGTTTAGGTTACCCGAGGCAAAGGTGAGTTTGAAGTGTGGGATTCGAATTGGTTTCAAAGGTCTAGGATCTTGCTTGAATCGATCTTCAAAAATCCGAAATATGGCTTGGGCGGTTTTTCAAGTATTGGGAATCATGCTTGAAGAAGTTCAAGGATTCGAAATCTAGCTTGAATGAAATAAATGATTTGATGTAGAACTAAGTCGATACCGGGTCTAGGTTACCCAAGGCGAGAAAAGATGGAATGCGGTTAAGCCGATATCGGGTCTATGTTACCCGAGGCAAAGGAAGGTGGATTGTGGATTAGCCGATATCGGGTTTATGTTACCCGAGGCGAAGGAAAATGAAATTGAGGTTAAGCTGATATCGGGTTTATGTTACCCGAGGCAAAAGAAGGTGGATTGTGGATGGGCCGATATCGGGTTTATGTTACCCGAGGCGAAGGAAAATGAAATTGTAGTTAAGCCGATATCGGGTTTATGTTACCCGAGGCAAAGGAAGGTGGATTGTGGATTAGTCGATATCGGGTTTATGTTACCCGAGGCGAAGGAAAATGAAATAGAGGTTAAGCCGATATCGGGTTTATGTTACCCGAGGCAAAGGAAGGTGGATTGTGGATTGGCCGATATCCGGTTTATGTTACCTGAGGCGAAGGAAAATGAAATTGTGGTTAAGCCGATATCGGGTTTATGTTACCCGAGGCAAAGGAAGGTGGATTGTGGATTGGCCGATATCGGGTTTATGTTACCCGAGGCAAAGGAAGGTGGAGTTTTGACGATTTGAGATCTTACTGGAATTGGGTGAACTTGAAATAATGAGAGGTTCTAGGATCTGAAACCATGCTTGAACATAATGGAGTTCAAGGGTTTAAGATCTGGCTTGATTGGAAAAAATGGTTCAAGGATTTGCAATCATGCTTGAACGTATTGGAGTTCAAGGGTTTGAAATCTTGCTTGAATGGAGGGAATGATTCAAGGATTTGTAACCATGCTTAAACCTAATGGAGTTCAAGGGTTTGAAATCTTGCTTGAATGAATAGAGTGGTTCAAGGATTTGTAACCATGCTTGAACGTAGTGGAGTTCAAGGGTTCGAAATCTTGCTTGAATGGAGGGAATGATTCAAGGATTTGTAACCATGCTTGAACGTAATGGAGTTCAAGGGTTCGAAATCTTGCTTGAATAAAGGAAGGGAATTCAAGGATTTGTAACCATGCTTGAACGTAGTGGAGTTCAAGGGCTCGAAATCTTGCTTGAATGAAGAGAGGAAATAGGTTTAAGAAGGATACTTTTGGTGTTGGCTGGGGAATGAGTATTTATCCCTTGATCGATGATTTTGGAAAAAAAAATTTTTGCCCCTTTGATTAAGGATAAATACAGCTTGATTGCTCTACCCCTTGGAAACTTGATCGTTCTGCCCCGACATTGTGCCATCTCTGCTTTGAGAGCGATCTTGGTCAGGGGAGACCTGGTGATGGCAGTGGGTACCTGCACTTGGATGAGTTGCGGTGCATATGTATATGAATTGTGCGTGTTTACTTTAAATTTATGCACGCATGTACGGAAACACGTATGGTTCTAAATGTATGTATGCATGCAACATGTGGCTTATGCTTTGTCCTTAGTATCCGTGCGAGTCTGGAGACGGAATTCACGGCTTATGGCTGGCCCTGATGGTAGCCTAGGTGACCCAGTCTGATTGTTCCGGCGTGTCCTCTGACTGACTGACTATTACTCCAATCTAGGTATTAGGGGAGTTGGCAGTCTTGAGTGACTTTCCACTTTACCTTTTGCATATTCTGAAGCATTGTCAGGCTCAGTGGATCAAGGTAATAGGCCATATCGACGGATGGTCCGTTTGGTTGAGCAAGAAGATGGGAGTGAGACTTTGCGTTTCCGTACCGCATGGCAAGAGCTTCTGCAATGTTGTCACGGGCTTGGATGCAATGTCCTACTGATGGATTTTTATATGTAGTGGCATGGTGCATACAAGATGTGTTGGAAATGCCCTAGTCCCGAGGCATTGGTCCTTGTATTTGTACTATACATTTATTGGATTTATGTGTTGTACTCATTTGTGTTATTAATAAAGGCATCAATTCATTTATTATATCTATCTTGTGCAATATATTAAATGAAGTATCCAATGGACATATCTATATCCATGACGACAAGTGTCATGCACTTAGCAGTAAGACCATGGATAGGGTAAACGATATGACCATAAATACATCCGTAGTCTGTTCCAGTCATGGGAATGAATGGAACAACAGACTATCATTAACCTGGTTGTATGGCGGTGTCTTACCGGTCATTGGACATGGAATGTCAACCAAGTTAATGGGTACATGCCTGGAAGCATGGTGCTGGATAGATCCACTAAACGAGTAATCCGCATGGTATGGTATCACAATGGATTCTCGTGTAGTACTTGTATGGATCCTTTAACCTGACCATATGATGGTGTTGCATGTGAAGTCGCATACTTAGGGGTACGCCTAAAGGGCCTGTAATAGGGTGCCAAGTATGGGTGCTTTGGCGTATGTCACTGAACATGGTAACACTATGGATATGCAGAAGGGATTTGTCACTCAGTAACCAACTGAGAAGATATCACCGGCCACTTGATGAATGTGACTGATAAGAGTGTGGCCACACCCAAACGAGTTGGAACTTGTTTGTGAGCATCAGTACATTCGGGATCAAGTTAATGTCCGGACACAAAAGAGGGTGATCAATCCATGCCTCTGTGTTGGACACCGATATCAATGACATGGGATGTACAAGTTTAAACTACAGGGTTATGATATCAGTTAGACTGCCATCTCCATCTTCATTGGGGGCTGCAGTGGCTTGCTAGAGCCCAACTGCAGTCTGCGGGCCAAAGGCCCGCTGCCAACATAAAGATGGGCCCACGGGATCGTACACATAGGACGATAGAATGCAGACTTAAGGAATCACATGTATACTTGGAGTATACACAATGGAGGGAGAAGTGTGTATATATTAATTATATTATAAAGATCAATTGGATTGGTCATAATAATAAAATTAATATATTCAATTGGCTCTTCATAATTAATTGGATTAATTATGAAATTATTTCTTAGGTGGAAATATTCATATGTATGGGTTTACATATGATTTTATTTTGTGTAGATTTAATTTTAATTTGATGGATTAAATTAATTGTCAAACTAATTTTAATTTAGATGTAAATAATATATTACTTGGAGTAATATATTAAATACATGGGTATATTAAAATTGGGCTTGAAATTAATTTAAACCAGAATAATTAAAATTAGACTGGGCCTAAATTAAAACATGGAAGCCCGCACAGAATAAACAGGAGCTAAGATGGGCCTGAATTCCCTTAAGGAATTCGACCAACCCTAGGTATAAATACCTAGGGTTAGAAATTTCGGCAACCTCCATGTATTACACACCTAGCCGAAATTTCTAGCCCTCTCCTCTCTATTGTTTCGTTTTTCCGACGCTAGCACGGGTTGCATTCGTTAAGCGTTCGTGTACGTGAGAGTGGAGGGATTCTACATTGAATTCTGCAGTCATCATCCATCTCTAGAAAGAGATTTTTCTGGTAAGAAATTTAATCCCTTTCTATTTAATTTTAAGTTTTTCAATTTCCACTTCAATTGCTCCTGGGACTGGATTTGAGGAAATCACCACGTTCTTCCGCTTTTATCGGGTGATTTCCGGTGAAAAATCCTAACAAGATGAACATCTGATTAGAAATCTAAATATGCACAATATTGTAATGGTGACATCAGAATGAGTATAATAGGGAATGTGACATTGACTCTGACCTTGTATATCACCCCTCCCCTGTTGCTGACACGTCCTTTCGGTTTTCCATGTCAACAATTTTTTTTTTGAAAGATTTTGTGAAGGGCACTTTGTCTGCGTTGATCCCTTTCACGACGGTTTGTCTTAGGATGGGAAAGATATATCTTGATATGTTCATTGCGACTCGCGAAGATACTGCTGTCGATGATACCCAATGGTTCAGTTTTTACTTGCCCCTAATATTATAGGTTTGTGTTTGGGGAGTATTATAGGTTTGTGTTTGGGGAGTAAAGCACTTCTACAGATAAGGTTTGCTGCGCGATGTAGCCTGTAAGTGAACATTAACATGCAATGACATGACAAATGCATATTGAACACCAAAATTGAATACAAAACATTCATGACATAATGAATGTGGATGCATTAGGAAAATCTAAGATGTAGCTCTGGCTTTAATTGATGCCTCTTCAAATTACCAATATGCCCTTTCGGTTTTACACATTGGAGTTTTTTTTTTTAGCCCGATCACTGGATAGAGTTGCTATTATGGATGGACAACCTGAGATGAATTCAATTAACCACTGGATTCTCCTACGGTTTGATGCTGTATTCATATTTCCAATTCACCCCAGATTTCAGTTCAAGCACGGCTCCTGAAGACTGAATTCTTGAAATGGTTGGCAAATGCAACTTTCCCTTTGAATATGAGCACAACAGACTTTGCAAGCTTTCCTGTTGATGGTATCGTCCCCTTCATGATTGTAGGAGGCTTTGTAAAGCCAAGTTGTCCCAACACAGTTGGTGAAGTTCACAAATGCATAACCAAAATTTCCTCCAGTCTTGAAATCCATAGGCAAATAGATGAGATCATAAGCAGGCATCCCTTTGGACTTATTCTTGTTTTCCTCCAAACAATGCTTACCCGGAATTTACAGCAGATTATGTCTTGAAAACTGATTTGGTAGATTTCTGATCATCAGGCTTGTTTTTCCACCAAGATTAGCTTCAATCTCTTTTTGTTCAGCTTGGTCTCCCCAATAGTCAATTTCTTGGGCGACCACTGTTGTTCCTTTTCACCTACAGAAACTATTTTCTTCTTACTCTGGAATTCCCGAGCGATATATTTCATTTTCCCCCTTTTTCAGCATTGTTGAACTCATTTGAAGCAGACTCATATCCAAATCCTCTATCTATCATCAAATCAAATCCCTTCCCATTATCTGAGGGTACCTAATAATTAGTCTAGGAGTTTAGGTTGAAGAGAAATGGCGTGGGATTAAAAGGGTATTCCCAATTTGGTACAGGTTGATGATAAACGAAGACAGATTGAAACGGTGCCATAACCACCTGTTCCGATGCCCTTCCACTGATGAGATGGTGCGGAAAAAAAATGATATGGAGCAGCATTGGGGTTCAACTTCTTGTTAAAAGCCATTGAAGGTAGAAAATATAGAATCACAGAATCGGTTCAAGTTCCAGAGAGAAGATGAAAGATAGAAGATGAAAGTGAAGGAAAGACAATAAAGGGAAGACAAAGGTGTAGAGGGCAAATGGAGAAGACAGAGAGGAGAGTGAAAAGGGAACTGCTTTGGGTAAAGACACCGATCTTGTCTGTCACCGCACGAAGTTAACTTTTCAGAACAGGCAACAACGTACTTATCTCCATTGTCTCAACTCATTGACCCCGGCATTTCATGCAATAGGTGGGCTGCCCCCAGATTCATTAAACACTCAACAGAGTTTGACTCTATGATTGAAGAGAGCATAACTCCAGGCTAGGGGCAGAAATTAAACTGTAAGAGAGAGCTGAGGTCTTTCAAAGGTGCTTCCTTTTTTCTTTCTTTTTTCTTTTCTTTTTTTTTTTTTTGAAGAAGCTAAATCCAAACCACAGCCACCTATTGATTTTCCTGCTGTATTCAGATCCATGTATGTCATGCGTGTTTGATATGTCTTTTGGATGAACAATGCATGTGTAATGTCATATGCACATGAATGCCACACAAACAAGACTATACATGTACTAAAACTAATGTCTGCTTCAGAGTTCTACAGCATTGTGGGTGGCGAAGGTCATTTGGATTTTTAGGGCTTGGTGCTTTTTGATGGATTTGGTTTTTGATGTGAGATGCTTTTCCGAGCATGAATTAGGCTCAAAGGTTCATTTTGGGGCTCGGCTCTGAAATTTGGCAATGATCTCTGGCTTAGAATGATTTGGGTGTATCGTGAGCTATTCAAGTTGAAATCTTTAGGGCAAGACCAACAGCATTTTGGATCGTGGTTTGTAGGGATTACTGATCTAGGGGCAATTGATTCGAATGAAATGGTGCCATCCCATTATTTGCTTGGCAGACTTCTCTCTCTCTCTTCCTTTTTTTTTTTAAGAAAAGGTCTTAACCGAAGTCAGGTTCACTTGTAAATTCCCTGTAAGACTTAGATTGATGTCACACATTTTAATATTATGCGTGATGAACATGTCGTTTCAGATGATCAAATGCATGCTTAATGCCATATACATGTAATCACCACACAAGTAAGAAAAATAACAAGATGCATTACATTCAAAATTAGTTCAATACACTTTACAACAAAATGAGTTCCCTACGAGAAGGAGCCTCTAAGGGTATTGATCTTATAGCGCCCGACTATTCCTTATCCGGTCACCGCCCTGGTTCCAATGTCATTGCCCCACTCTCATCAGATCAGACTTAGGAGCTCTTCGTCTCCCTGGTTGTCCCCGGTTGCTCATTAGTAGTGGATGGCACCTTTAATTTTCTCTCATTAACTAACTTCCGGATCTCCTTCCTTAAAATATAGCAAGCATTGGTTTGGTGAGCCGTCACCACATGATAGGTGCAGAAGTTGTTCTTTTGATCCGGTGCCGGCTCCACATACGGCTTAACGCTCTGCAGTAGCCCCTCTTTTCTACATTTGGCAAATAATTGGCTCAGTGAGAAAGGCCACAGGGATATGCCCTTTCCGTCACCCTTGAGGAGTGAGCTCCTGGTTGGTCGCGGAACAAGGTTAGTGTTGGCTTTAAGGGGGGCCATTGATTCTGCTTCACCAGTCAGCCCTTTTATTATTCCCTCAAGCTCAACCACACGTGCCTCCAATTCAAAGCACCTTGTCGTTAGCTTTTCCACCTTGTCCAGATCACCTCCTAGCATTTCCTTCAACATTGCCGTTGCCTCTTCCCTGACCGCCTTTCGGAATCGCGATGAGGCAACATAATCATCTAGGACATCTGTTACGGTGTTGAAGTTCATTGGGCCCGCCATTCTTGAGACTCCTTCCCTTTCTCCCCTGATAAGAACATTTGTTAGCACTGATTGGGGCATGCGCACGGAGAATACCAAGTCAAGGAATGATGTGGGCATGAGTGCGTGGTGTGATGCATGCGTGCATGAATGATGACGTCATATGATGCCATGTCATGTTATGCAATCCTATGCTAGTCAAGTGCACACAAAGACAAAAATGGAGGCATGCAAAATGCAATGAATGTTGATGAAGCTATATGTTGAAGTATAGCGTGGCATATAAATATACACCACATGGATAAAATGACACATAGGGTGTCCACGGATCGAAGCAAGGTGATACTTGCGAAGGGTTTACGTGTAGAGCGTATCTTACACGAGAGAAGAGTTGACATTTGAAACGGTACGTGTAGAGCAGATCTTACACGGGGAAGAGATGTAGTGTTTAAAGCTGTACGTGTAGAGCGTGTCTTACACGGGAAGAGGTTTAGTGTTTAAAGCGATACGTGTAGAGCGTGTCTTACATGGGAAGGAAGTGTGCAGAGCTTGTCTTGCACATGAAGATATTTTGGAATGATACGTGTAGAGCTTAGTCTTACACGGGGAGGATGGGTAGAGTTTGATGCGGTACGTGCAGAGCTTGTCTTACACGGGAAGAGGTTTAGTGTTTAGAGCGATACGTGTAGAGCGTGTCTTACACGGGGAGAGGTTTAGTGTTTAGAGTGATACGTGTAGAGCGCGTCTTACACGGGGGAAGAGGTTTGGAACGACACGTGTAGAACTTAGTCTTACACGGGGAGGATGGATAGAGTTCAAAGCGGTATGTGCAGAGCGTATCTTGCACGGAAATTTGGAACGACACGTGTAAAGCTTAGTCTTACATGAGGAGGAAGGATAGAGTTTAAAGCGGTATGTGCAGAGCGTATCTTGCACGGGAAGATTAAAATGATACGTGTAGAGCTTAGTCTTACACGGGGAGGAAGGATAGAGTTTAAAGTGATACGTGCAGACCGTATCTTGCACGAGAAGAGGGTTAATATTTAAAGTGGTACGTGTAGAGCTTGTCTTACACCGGGAGGAAGTGTGCAGAGCTTGTTTTGCACAGAAAGATATTTGGAACGATACGTGTAGAGCTTAGTCTTGCACGGGGATGAAGGGTAGAGTTTGATGCGGTACGTGCAGAGCTAGTCTGGCATGGGGAGATTTGAAGCGGTACGTGTAGAGCTTGGTCTTACACGGGGAGGAAGTGTGCAGAGCTTGTCTTGCACAGAAAGATATTTTGGAACGATACGTGTAGAGCTTAGTCTTACATGGGGAGGAAGGGTAGAGTTTGATGCTGTATGTGCAGAGCTAGTCTTGCACGGGGAGATTTGGAGCGGTACGTGTAGAGCTTAGTCTTACACGGGGAGGAAGTGTGCAGAGCTTGTCTTGCACAGAAAGATATTTTGGAACGATACGTGTAGAGCTTAGTCTTACATGGGGAGGAAGTGTGCAGAGCTTGTCTTGCACGAAGAGATGTTTGGAACGATACGTGTAGAGCTTGGTCTTACACGGGGAGGATGGATAGAGTTTAAAGCAGTACGTGCAGAGCTTATCTTGCACGGGAAGATTTAAAACGATACGTGTAGAACTTAGTCTTACACGAGGGGAAATGTGCAGAGCTTGTCTTGCACAAAAAGATATATGGAACGGTACGTGTAGAGCTTAGTGTTACACAGGGAGGAAGTGTGCAGAGCTTGTCTTGCACAGAAAGATATTTGGTATTTGGATGTGGGGGACACAAGGATAGGGTTTCTAAGGATTATGGAAGACATAAGGGGCTTGATGAAGCTTCTAGCGTTTTTGGAACACTTAAGTGACTTAGTGCATACATTAAAGTACTCGGTGCTTATGGAGTGCTTGAACGTTGTGGAGTGCTTGAATGTTTGATGGACGGATGAGATGTACAACGTGAGTTAATAAGGATGATCCCTTTGTTTTTATTTTTATATTATATATATTTTTTTTTTTTGACTTTGGACATTCCAAGTGCACCCAATGCTATGCAAAAATGTCACGTGTGGACCGCCACACGGATGAGAGTTCGGTGCTTTTTGGGGCCCCTAATGAGTTTTGTGAAATGGTCTCGTGTGTACCAGCACACGGACAAAGTTTTCGACACTTTGTGGGTCTATGAGATGATATGAAATGGTCGCGTAGGACCGGCCCATGAATAGAGTTTTGATGCTTTTGAGCATTGAAATGAAATGATGTTGTAAGAGAGTCATGTGCCGTAGGAGACACAGACAGAAGTTCGGCGTTCGGGGAACACCTTTCATGATTTGGGGTGTTATAAAATTCCCCTACATGTGTACTAACCCGGCACTCAGGGAGCGCCCTGAATAATGTACTAATGTCATGAAATGGTCCGATGTGGGCCATGGTGTTATATGATGTTTATGACAAATGAGTATGATGTCATGAAATGCATCGTGTGGATTGTCACACGGAAATATACCTAGGACCATCGTGGTTTCTATTGAATGAAATGATTTGGTGGAATGGCCGAATGCAATCCAGTGCATTGGCAAAACACGGGGTATTTTGGGATACCTGATATATGATGGAATGATATGATCGTGGTGGGCGTCCTTGGAATGCCCCTAATTTAATTTAGGTGATATGTCGTGAGTGCTCATGACACACAAAATGCAAATGGCTGCACAAAAACGTGGTTAGGATGCATGACATTCATAATGATGTTATGTATGCTATGTGAAAAATGCCAATCACATAAATATAATGTTATGGCTGAAAAAGAAAGGGTTAGTATGAATGGCAAACAAATGAATTAATGTTTTACACACGAAATAAAATGCAAATGGCTGCATAAAAATGTGGGTTAGTATCACACAAAAATGTTTGTGTATGGTATGTCACGTGTATGGAAAATGGTGATTATGGTATGTTATGCACGCGTAGGTAGCAATTGCGATGTGTCACGAGATGGTGAAGAACACATAGCAAGCAAAACGAATTCTTCCAACCTTATTCCTCCAACGTGGTCGGTCTCAAAAATTTCTAATCGAGTCCTAGGCGGGGTTCACTTCAATCACCAACCGGGGGTGATGAAGGCGCGATTTTATTTTTAATTTATTCACACAATTATTTCGGTATCCTAAGGGAATCCAACTATTGCTGCCTATATGAGTTCGGTCCAAGTCGGGTTAAAAAATCAAGGTTCCCATAGCAAAATATACTCCTCACTTCTCCCCACTCAAGGGTCCGAACAAAGGGGTTCGTACAAGGCTATGGGTGGTGTTTCGTATCCGTGCCCCTAAGACCATGAGGAACAAAGGCGACACTTCAACAATCCACCGGGCCGAAAATGGATACTAAATCTAATGCAAAAATGGCTAACTAAAATGCAAATAAAATACCAAAAGAGAATCATCCACCTTATTTTAATTAGACATTTTTCAAGGCTTGTCAAATTCTTTTAAGTTTTTAAGAAAACTTTTTTAAGAAATCCCCAGCAGAGTCGCCACTGCGAGCGAACGACGCGTTTTCGACGGGACGCGGGACTCCCTTTCGGAATGGGGCACCACGATCTCGGGCGGGTCCCTCCCTTGCGTGGGGTTTTTATAATGGAAATCCGCATTTTGGAAAATAAATGGAATTGATGCATAAAAGAACCGAGACCTAAGTCTCGATGAATATTGTAGAGTCGCCACCCGGCTCAGCTCAACCGGGAAATTCTTATGTAGCTGAACCGGACGAACGGTCGCTACACTATCCAGAGATTCGGGTCCGGACAAGTACCTTATTTCGTGTCTAATTAAAATAAAATTGGTCAATGTTCAAAGATGGTATTTCAAAAATCTAAAGTCAATTTTATTGAAATAAATAGACATGCAGCGCACATACAAATACATAATACAAAAGTAAGGAAAAGAAATAAATATTAATTGGCTTACAACCAAATCGAATGGAGAAATAAAAACTCTCGCCTCACTTATACAATCGCCTAGGATATACGAGAATCTAAGAAATAATTACAACCGCCTAAATACACTATTTAATCTATTAAAATACAATAAAAATAAAAGAAATTAAAACCTGCAAAACAGAATATTAGCACAATTTATACGGCACGCCACAAGTTGGACTCAAACAGACAAAATTGGGAAATCAAGAATTGGGGGCGTGCATATAGAGGATAACCGGGTTGGCTCGGCTAGCCGGCCCGGTTAGACCTGGAAAACGTTTTGAAACGTCCCTGTATTTTTGGTTTTTTGTAGGAAAATCATTTTGAAAACAATTTTTCCGGTTTACGTGTATTTTTACATATTAAGTGGGTCGGTTTTCGAGAGAACCGGGTTTCCGTCGTTGAATTGTTCTAAATGCAATTTTACTGAAAATTGAATCTATGGTCGTGAATGCACGCAACAAAATTCATTTTTGGGATTTTCTAATTTTTTGGCATTTTTGGGAATTTTTTGGGATTTTTATGGATTTTTGGAAATTTTTGGGACTTAAAGGTGAAATTCTAGTTCTGGAAACGACAGTCGTACGACTGTAATTACAGTCGTGCCACTGTAAACACTCCAGACTCAGGATTTCGCCAAAATCTTATTTAAAACAAGCTGGAAAGAAAATCACCTGGAAATCAAGAACACTCGTACGACTATAACTACAGTCGTACGACTGTTCTTGATCTCCAGAAACAGAAATGCAGAAAAACGGATAAAAATGCAGAAAAAGCACACCAATCACCCAGAAAGCTTGTAAAAGAGAGGGGTCCATCATAGGATTGCCCCTTGGTGTCGCTCCAATCCACTAAAATTCGGACTTTTCTCCTTGATTTAGGGTTTGAGAGTTTTGGGTCCAAAGATTTCAAATGCTGAGGGATTCTGATGAGGAGTTCCTCCCTTTTCTTTGGTTTTCTCTTCTTTCTCTTTTTTTCTTTTTTCTTTCTTTCTCTCTTTTTCCTCTCCTTTCTGTCTGGTCGCTCCTTTTTTTTCTCTTTTTTTTCGTCCCCCTTTTTCTGTCTTTCTTTTTCTGCTTTTATGGGTAATGATCTACAGTCGTACGACTGTAGCCAATGCCGTACGACTTTTTCTTTTTCTTCTTCTTTTTTTTTTAGGTAAAATTCCGGCGCTTACAATATTTCTAGTATATTAGCATGTGATTTTTTTTTTTACTTAAAAAAATATTTATGGTGCATTTGCTAATTATGTTAAGAAAGTTTAAATAATGAAATGATATAGTATATTTGGAAAACAAATAGGATTTCCCAATTGATGATAATATATTATGCAACATAATGATTGTTGTGTGAAAAGTAGCATAGATAAATTTATAATTGATGAAAAATTATATGTTTAAGATCTCAGGGCTGAAGTCTCCTCTCTCCAGCGTTTGCTTGAAATCGATGATGCACCCACCAAAAGACAGCCCGATGATAGCAGCGAAGTCCTCTGGCGTGATGGTATACTCCCCAGTCAGGAAGTGGAAAGTATGCGTGGAGTCCATCCACTGCTCGATCAATGCCATTAGCAGACCTCGGCTCGTCCAAGGAGGATGCTCACGTATTGAGCATATCATCCTGTCCAACCCCATAGCATCACCTTTCACCGTGTCAGGGAGTCTCCTGTACCATTTTAGAGCGTCTGACAGCGACCCGGTCCCACGGTTATGGGGACGATCCAGCAAAACAATGAACGAGGAATTTTTGTGAGTTATTGGGGTCACGCATGAGTCATATGAACCAAATAAAAAAGCATTGAAATTAAAGGAAAAGAATGAAAAATTTTATGTTTTGCCTCTTATAGCCTCACGGCTGTATTATAGCCGCACAGATGTATTACAACCGCACAACTATGTTCTTCAAGTTTAGAGCCGCGTGGCTCTGTTCATGCATTTTTTCTGCCAAGCTCAGAACAGAGCCGCACGGCTGCAGCGTAAAGCCACGCGGCTCTATCTGGAAAACGGTAGTTTCAAGAGAAACCCTAGGTTTCACGATTTTAACCCTAAAATCAATTCTAATCAACAGCAGATCATCAATTAAAGTTCCTAGGGGCAAATTCTACCCTAAACATGCATAAATTTCACCTAATCTCGCTTAATTTCATCTATATTTGCAGGAATTGAAAAAATTGAGAAAAGGAAAAAAATTAGGAAAACTAACCAATTTTTGAGATATATGCGTGGATGGTTGAAGCGTGACGGGCACATGATCGTTCCACTTGACCCGCAATACGTAACGGAGTTATGGAGCCCATAAACCTCCACTGTGATCTTAGTGGGCAAGAAAAAATCCCCCTCCGACAAAACGTATCTCATATGCGAAGCAAGCTGTGTGGGAGCAGTGGGGTGAAGTGCCGTCCTAAGCTTCTTCATCATCTCGAAGGTTGGGGTTTAGGTTCAGAGAGTTTTGAGAGAAAAAGGAAGCAGAAGAGAAGAAGAAAACGATTTCTGTGAAAAATGAGCCGTCTGCCGCTATTTTAAACATTCTGCCCATTTTGTGCTAGAGCTGCGCAGCTCTAGCAATGTGGCAAGCAAATTGTCTCAATTTTTCATAATTTCCATTTATGCCAATATAATCCCGAGAAGGGTATTTCTTACCTTTTGCAGGTGTGTATGGGCAAAGCAATTAAGCCGCATTTATTCTTGATCGAAGGGGCAAAAATTTTTGTTTCCAAAATTGTCGATCAAGGAATAAATACGCGTTCTCGACACAACCTTCAAAAATCAACGCCCCTTGGGCCGACTTCAAACTAACGCCCCTTGGGCCGACTTCAAATCAATGCCCTTTGGACCGACTTCAAATCAACGACCCCTGGCCGACTTCAAATCAACGCCCCCTGGGCCGACTTCAAATCAATGCCCCCATGGGGCTACTTACAATCAATGCCCCCTGGATCAACTTCAAACCAACGCCCACTGGGCCGACTTCAAAACCAATACTTAGAGAGCTGATTTTGATGGTATGGCTTCACCACAGAGAGCCGATTTTGATGGTATAGCTCCACCACAGAGAGCCGACTTCAGAGTCAAGGCCAATGTCCATGGTTAGATGTTGTGCCTATTCCTCGATGAACCAACACATCAGGTATGTTTACTTTCCTCTTCTCACCGTGCTCCCAATCGCGAGACCAAACTCGATCCAGGCTTAACAGCCCAACCACAAATCGACTTTGATCCTGGGAGGGGCAGCCTGTGAGCATGAGTTTTCTCGACCTCTGTGATGAGAGTCCTTCATTACCTGTTAAGCTGACAGACATGAATTGGATTCAAAAATGAGTGGGATGCTATCTAGAATGTTCGAAATGCTCCAAAAACTGAACGGTCCTCAATACGAAACCCCGAGAAAGGTCCTTCGAGTGATTAAAGAGCTTAAAGGTGAGTGTAGGATTGAGGGGAATCTGTCCTAGCTCTAGTTAGAGCCACACGGCTGTAGAGCCAGAGCCGTACGGCTATAATACTATAGCCGCACGGCTCTGACGGACAGCATACTTGCCTGCGAAAAACAAAGCAAGTTGGCTGAAAGGGGGTGAGGCTTGAGATTTTAGCCGAAATCCTGGAGGAGATGAAATGATTTCGAAATTGACAGAGGGATAAAAGGATTGAATCAGAAATTAGAGGGGGATCAATGATTTTTTGGAAAATCAAAAAGGAGCGAAAGAGAGAAAAACAGAGTAAGAAAGAAAACAAAAAAAAAAGAAAAGAAAAATGGAGGGAGAGGACCCGGATTTAAGGACACTAAAAACACATTAGAAAGGAGGGTTAAGGTTCCTGGCCGTATCACACTTTTCTGGACTTGTTCTCGGGTTTGTTCGGATCGGTTCCGAGTGCGTATTCAAAGATTTCGGGATGTTCTGGAATTCAAGGCCCGTTTCGATTTCTCCATCCACTTTCGATTGTCCAATACACTGGAACAACAACAAGGTAAACTCTGAGAGGACTTAAACTTGTGTTCATTACTTTTTCTCGTGTGATTTTCTCTCTTTCATTAAATTTCTGGAAAGTTGACTGGCCAGCTAGAGCCACAAGGCTGTGTTTACTTTGAATACAGCTGTGCGGCTATAGTTCTTTAGAATAGAGTTGCACGACTATAATTCTACAGCCGCACGACTGTGTTCTTTAGGGCAGAAACCCGAAATGCCCCGAAACGACCGAAAGCAGTCCGTTTTCCATTTTGTTCATTCCATTATGATCCATTTCGGCCCAAACACATCTGTGCATTAAAAACTTTGGTTTTCGGATTTCTGATTGTGCGGATGTGAGATTTTCGATTTCCTAGATTTCGATTTTCTGGAATTCGGGGTCGTTCGATCCAAATCGGATCTATTATCCAGCATTAGTGGACCCTCGGACTCCACAAAAATCCTTAAAAAAACATCAAAAACGAACAAAATAGTGATTTTCAAAGTGAGAAAACCAATTTCGGGTTCTAGGTATTACAGCCGCACTGCTAAAGTAGTTAGAGCCGCACGGCTGTAGTCGCCAGAAGGAGGCAGAATCACGGGACGACCCACACGGACGTCGTCGCATGATGCTATCTTCAGAATCAAACCTTTTTTGGCATGTTCATCATTTTTAGACCCTAGATGCATGTTGAAATTAAGAAACCCACACGAACGGAACCTCTTGTTCTGGGATAACCGACCCACTAAAAAAGAGAAATTTACATGAAACCAAGCCAAATCGTTTTTCAAAATTGTTTTCCAGCACAAAACCTGCTGGGCATTTCAAAACCGTTTTCCAGGTCTAATCGGGCCAACTGGCCGAGTTGACCCGGCTATCCCCTAAATGCATGCCCCATTTCCTAAAATCCCAATTCTATTCTGTTGTGAGTCCTATTTGTGTTGATGATATAACTGTACTAACCACCTATTTTACAACTTTTACTTTTTCTTTTTATTGTTTCGAATGTATTTAATAGATAAATTCATATATTTTAGGCGTTTGTAATTTTTCGATCTTCGTGTATCTAGGCGCTTGTAATGTGAGGACAAGAGTTTTCCTTTTTATTCAATTTGGTTGTATAAACTGGCCTCTATTTCTTTGGATTGTTTGGATGCGTATTTACTTTTCTGCACTTTATTATTCTGCAATGTATTTATATCATCTGTATGAGCATCGGCTGATAATTAAACATAAAATGGGTAGATAAAGATAATAAGCGAATAAAATATGGTAATATGAACTATAAAAAAATGCAAGCTTAAGGTTGAATAGGTAAGTTACCGGAACCATAAATCTCTGGATTAGGTACGGCAGTCTACGATCGATAGGGAACTATACCGGAATTTCCCAGATGAACTGATCCGAGTGGTGACTCTGTCACTGATCTTGAAATTTAGGTTTTGAGCTCTTTAAGCAATAGAACGAGATTTTCTGAAATATAAAACCAGTTTTCCAAAACTCATATTTAAATAAAAGGTTTTCTACAAAAGGAATTTCTGAAAAATTAATAGCTTTCCTAAAACAAGATATAAACCCATTTTCCAAAATCAAAATTCCAAAAACTCCAAATCCTCAGTCCTTTTCCTTTCTCCGGTTCGCTTCCCCGCATTCCTGCTTTAGTCTTCGTCGAAAGGTCATCTGCTCACACCTGTAATCGCAGTATCTCTCTTTCCTTGATTGCAAACACCATATCTGCAATTCGGGGAGTTAAGATCCTCTCTTGCCTTCTTCGGTGTTGTTATGCACCGGTCGAGGGACGACTACGGGGTGCACCAGTGGCCTAGATATACTAGCAGATTGTGTTCTTTCTGAGGATTCCAACGATGAAATCCTTGCAAGGTTTGAGTCAACTTCTACTAGGGTGACGGGGCGCGGTGTTCAGGGCTTGAGGACCAGGTGTAACTGGGGGATTCCATAGCTTTGAGTGTGTGTGGAGGCCTAAGAGTATCTATGAGGAATTGTAGGCTTAAAGGTAGGAATTTTCGGGCATGGGCACAATATCTCAAGCATGCAATCTTTAAAAATAAACTAGTAGAAAGGAAAATGTAGAGGAGGAAAACGTACTTACTAATTTAGTGAAGAATGCTCTGAAGAGGAATCGAAAGTTGGAATGGGAGAGAACTGAGAACCTTTCGCTCGCAGCAGTGTCAAGTGTGTGAAATAGGGTGTTTGGGGGGAAACTGAAAAGTTGCAACCCCCCTTTGATGGGTTGGCCAACGATCGCATCTTTTAGGATCGTAGCACGTGGAGGACATCAGGGTGGGGTGGCGTTCGAGGTCTGACATTTTAAAATTTAAAGCCTAAACCTTTAAAGTTTTTCTTCAGACTGGCAAGCGACTTCTGAAGGACATCAGGGTAAGGTCACATGAAGGACATCCGGTCTGTTTAGTGCTAAGGGAGCTTTCTAGAAGGAAGGAGGTAAAGTCCTTGTTAGAGTCTACCCTTGCTCAGTGGTGTGTTCGATGGGGGACTCTGTGTCTCATATGGGGGTCTTCTAATTCGATTCAGATGGAAACTCTGGGCACTCCTAGTCCTGAGCAAACTCTACCACAGGCCTTATAAAAGGAGGGCATGTAGAGGTAAGAAAAGACAAAAAAAAAAAAAAAACTACTAGTATTGTCAGATATTGATATCAAAGCCAAGGCTAACTTAGGTATTGGAGATTACCCCAGATGTTGCCGGTGTCTTACTCTTTTTTCCTCTTGTAGGAACATACTAGATTCGACCCTATGATAGACGGACCCCGATCTCCCAAAGGATCTGAATCCATCAGATTTTAAAGCCCAGCCTCAAAAAATAATAGAGAAGTTAGGCTAGGTATGGACTTGTGTTCACATTTTTAATAAAAACAATCCAATAAGGTCCAGCTCGCATGACAAATATATCAACTCGAGAGGTACAAATCAGCTTTAACTATATCATTCACATCCTCGTTTTAATTCTTTTTAAGCCATCATTTGGTTCGACCATATGTATGACAGAAAGCTTCAACCAGAATCTACTATTTTAAATATTGTTATCGGGTTCTTACTCCGACTTAGTTCCTTTTTTTGAATTTATTTTAATTTAGAAACACTTTGTTAAGAGTTTATTTTCATTAGTGTTTAAGCATTGTAAATAGTTCACGCATAATAACCAAAATTCTAGTTACGGTCATAGTCGAATGATGTATATGTAAAGTTTTCGAACTCTTTATTGTGTCTTACATTAAAATGTGTTTATATAATCCCAAAAACAATACATGGTCTCATTTTAATTGAAACAAAGAAATCCAACAGAATTGGAAAACAAATTCCAACATATCGAGAATTGTAGAAATCAAGTACGAGTTTTGATAAAAAAAAAAGCTATATTTCCCCTTTCCGACTCTACTAGTCAGAGCAACATCTTATTTCAACAAAATTATAAACTAAGTCCATGATTAGCTTTTAGCATATATTTGAGAAGTGAAATATGGCTAAAAATTCAAGAAGGTAAGATTTTGGAAGTAACATTTCTCAAGCACCAACCTCCATCAACCACAAGATTCAGACCACTAACAAATCTAGACTCATCACTAGCAAGGTACACAGCAGCTTCAGCCATATCATTAACATCAACTCCAACTCCTTTTAAGCTTGCATTCTTAATTGATATATCTAATACCTCATCATCTTTAAAGATTGGCTTAGTAATTCCGGTTGCTACTGCAGCAGGCGAAATACAATTAACTCGAATACCATGCTCCCCTAAATCCACTGCCAAATTCTTTGTCACCCCAACAACAGCATGCTTCGATGCGGTGTATGCATAAGGCCAACCTCCATAAATAACTGAAGTACAACTTGATGTAAATAGAATACAACCTTTCTTTTGAGGAATCATTACTCTAGCAGCATGTTTGGCTCCTAGTAATCCACCATACACATTTATATCCATAACCTTCCTGAAATCTTTATGTTCAATTTCAAATATGCTATCATAATTTCCTATGAAGCCCGCGTTATTGAACATTATATCAAGCTTTCCGTGCGTTGAAACGGTTTTATTCACCGCGTTTTCCACGTCACTTTCTTTAGTAACATTGCAATCAACAAACGAAACTGTTTGACCGGACTCTGATTGAATTTGGTCCGATATGTGTCGACCCAGCTCAGACTGGATATCAGCAATCATGACCTTAGCACCATGACGGGCAAAGAGTCTAGCTGTGCACTCTCCAATTCCACTCGCTCCGCCTGTTATCAATGCTACTTTGCCCTGCAGCCTTTACAAAAAATGAAAGCTTGAAACAGAACATGGACACAAATCGAAACAGATTTGTGTAAAATATAATATTTCATACATCTGTAACTCTTACCAAATATTCCCACCATTCCCTTTTTTAACTCAATGAAATCCGAATCAAATCTGTCTTTGATTGATCGATTGATGACAAGAATCAAATTAAGTTAAAAATTCATTGTTTTTTAATAATAAGCAGGTAAAATACCTTTTTTTGTTCATTTTAATTCTTTCACAGTAGCATCATACGCTATAAAAATTGTGAACCAATCAAATTGACTTATCAATTTCTATTTTTAAGGAGATACAGAAACGGTGTTGAACAAAATAAAATAAAATTATGAAGAGTGGGGAATCAGAAATTGGTTGTTACCTCGTGGCAAAAGTAGATCCAGCCATTCTCTGGACTACTGTGGTTTGTTTGCAGAAGAATTGCTTCCAATATTAATGGAGTCTCCCCAATACTTGTGGATTGCTTGCAATTTTCTAAACAACCACAATACATATAATAATATTTGCACACAGTAGAACCAATAATTCAATCATTTCCATCCACTGAATAAAATCAATGTATCTTTTTGATGATTAAAGCTTTCAAGACAACTTTTCATTGAAAAGTACATGGGCCTACTATCACAGATAATTTAGCATTAATTACTAAACATGCTTTGGCATCATTTTTCGGGTTAAAGACCAAAATAATGCAGAGTGCTAAAATATATACAAAAATGGGGTGAGCTGCAAACTAAAGACAAAAGTAACGTGAGAGAAAAAGATGAGAAAATGGTAATTGTAAAGGCGTTACACCGTACAGCGCCTTTAGAAAAAAAATTTCCCGGACCGCCTGCCACTTTGGGAAGCTTTTCAGAGCTGAAGGCGCTGGTCCCACCAGCGCCTTCAGAAGCTTTTAATTTTTACTCTAAAGGCACTGGTCCCACCAGCGCCTTCAGAGTACCTTTTCAGAGGGAATAAATTCCCTCTGAAAAGGTGATGTGTAGCTGATGGATGGATGGACGGACGGACGGCAGTAAATAAAGTCTTTTTACTGCAATTACTATTTGGCCAATTTAGTTGTTGAAGGAAATTAAGACCAATTCTCTGCATTTCAATTTCCCTTCTTCTTCTTCAACATTTCTTCTCTTCTTCTTCATCAACATTTCTTCTCTTCTTCTTCACCTTAACTTTTAATTTTTTTTTTTAAAACCATTTTTCACCACTTCATATAACAGGGACCACATCAAATTAAAAGAAGTTAGTTTCTTTTTAATCCAAAAATTATGTTATGTTATGTTTTTATTTTTCTAGAGAATTTAGGATATGTGATTATAGATTTAAATTTAGTTATGGAAACTTAATTTTTTAATTATGTTTTATGCAAAGATTTATTAAAAAAAAGAAAATATAATGCATTTAAAAAAACTATTTTTACATGATCGTTAAGTATTTTTTAATTCGGAGATATAATATGTTATATGCTATGTGTAAATGTATGAATTTTGGTGTATAATCAAAGCTTGAAAGAAAATATATTTAGATGTCACGTGCACAAATCTTTTTTGAAAATTTTCATATCATGTAGAGGTAGGGGTGAGCACTATTTGTAAAACCGAATACCAATACCGAACCAAAGCGAAAAAAAATTTGGTTCGGTTACTATATATTTTTTGGTTTGGTTTGGTAACAATTTTATATATATTTTGGTATTCGGTTCGGTTCGGTTTTTCGGTAAAAAATTTCGGTTTGACCGAAACCGAACCGAATTATGTATATATATATTAGGTTTGTAATATTCTAATTAACGTAATTGAATTTTATATTTCATCAAAAAATATAAAATGACTAAATAGCAATTAATTACAAAAATAATATATAATGGTTCAATTAATTGCCCTAAAAATCATTTAAAATATTTTTTTTTACTTATTTTCGGTAAAAATACCAAATTTCGGTAATAACCAAACCGAAACGGAAAATTTCGGCTCGGTTCGGTTTTTGTCCTTGTTTGGTTTGGTTCGGGTCTAATTATTACTGATAATTCGGTTCGGTTACCGAACCGACCGATGCTCACCGTTATGTAGAGGTGGGTAGATATTGGCTTTTTATCAATTTTTACCAAGTTTGTCTATCAAAATTTTTTATGGATGCTTAATTTTATAAATCTGATATAGGTAGATATATAAATATGGAGCTGCCTGATAGACGTTACCAAGTAATCCAACCGGGACCATTTAATGACGAATTATTAAAGGCACAATTGGTTCACCGTTCTCAACTTGTATGGACTAATGAGGTATTCATTTTTTATGAAACAGTTGAAAAATTCTGCACATACTAGTTTTTGCATTAGGGAAATTAACATTAATTTTTCATGTTTACGTATTAGGATGATAATATTTCGCTTGAAGTGAAGCGTGCTGTTAATCAACCCATGTATGAAAACATTGATGAAAGGCTAATACCATACCTCAAGTTCACAGGTTTCTATGGTATTATATCAATAGGCAACATTCAAGTGGACCACCATTTAATTACAGCCTTAGTGGAAAGATGGCGTCCTGAAACACACACGTTTCATCTAAAATGTGGGGAAGCCACAATTACTTTGCAAGATGTGCAAGTGCTAACTAGATTGCCCATTAACGGCAACGCAGTGACATGTGGACATGTACAGCAAGATTGGGAAGGGTATTGTGAAAGATTACTAGGATGTAGACCACCAAGGAGTTATTTAAAGGGTAACAAATTGAAGATGACATGGTTGACACAAACATTTAATACACTACCAGAGCATGCAGATGATCACATTATTCAATGTTATGCTCGTGCCCTAATATTACGTATACTTGGGGGAAACATCTTTGTTGCAAAGAACAATAACCTCGTTCATATGATGTTTTTGCCTTTACTAGAGGACTTGTCTGGAGCAAAAAATTATGCGTTGGAGCTGCATGTTTGGCATGGCTATATCGAGAGTTATGTAAAGCAACAAATCCAGAAACAACTCAAATTGCTGGGTGCACACCTTTAGTGCAAATGTGGGCTTATGAAAGGATCAAATGCATTGCTCCAATTCCTAGACCACTGACTGTTTTACATGCTGACAAGCCATATGGACAAAGGTAATTTGGTTAACATAAGAAATGAATTATTTTTCGTGTGTTATATTATTAATATGAAAACCTTAGTTTAAAAATATCTTAGAAAATAAATTATTATCATATGTAGTTAAAATTGCTTCACCTTATTAGCAATGTATTTATCCTACTATTTTGTAGATTTATGAGGAGAGAGGATTTTATTTTATCGTTAGTATTGTCATTTGTAATAGGTGGAGAAGTAGTTTGACACCCGGAAATGCACCTTTACACCATGTTGACTATATTTAGGGTCGGTTAATATAATATATGTAAATTAATTATTTGTTCTATACTTCTAAATATGTGTATCCAATTTCAAAGGATAAGCCATGTTGTTGTGACTTACAAAAAATTATGAATATGGGCATAATTTGATCGTTATACGAAAAATTTCATTATTTTTGGTTCAAAACCTTTGTGTCGCAAGCGTGAAAATTTTGTCGCGCTGGCGAAATAAGGCCAAAATGGCCTCGTGGCGTACGGTCGCGAGCGCGGAGTTCCTGTCGCACTAACGACGCAGGCCATTTTGGCCTTGTTACGTACGGTCGCGAGCGCGACTAGGAGCATTTAAGCGTCGCCAGCGCTACGTACAGTCGCGAGCGCGACTAGGAGCATTTAAGCGTCGCCAGCGCGTCGCGCTGGCGACGCTTGCCTTTGTGGCCAAATGGCCACGATCACGAGCGCGACAAAACGCCATACGGAGGCATCGCCAGCACGACAAATTTTGTCGCGCTCGCGGAACAAGGCCAAATGGCCTTGTTCCCCACGGTCGCGAGCGCGACAAAATTTGTCGCGCTCGCGAAACGCCCTACGGAGGCGTCGCCAGCGCGACAAATTTTGTCGTGCTCGCGGAACAAGGCCAAATGGCCTTGTTCCCCACGGTCGCGAGCGCGACAAAATTTATCGCGCTCGCGAAACGCCCTACGGAGGCGTCGCCAGCGCGATAAATTTTTTCGCGCTCGCTGAACAAGGCCAAATGGCCTTGTTCCCCACGGTTTTCGCGCTCGCGAAACGCCCTACGGAGGCGTCGCCAGCGCGACATATTTTGTCGCGCTCGCGGAACAAGGCCATTTACGGTCTCGAGCGCGACACACATGTCGCGCTCGCGACACAGCTGGAATTTTGAAAAAAATAGCCGTTGGGTTGGGTGACCCAACGGCCATAAACCCCAACCCAACGGTCTAAATGCCAAATTTTCCCCTATTTAAGCACTTTCTTCACTCATTTTGCCTATTTACTTTCATTTATACATATTCTAACAACTTCTACTCATAATTTCACTCATCTTCTTCATCATTCATCTTCTTTTTCTTTTCTTCTTATTCTTCTTCTTCACTTTGTTTCCATTTTCACTACATTAACTATTCTTTTCTCGATTATATTGGAATCCTTCAAAATCCACCATGGTTAGAACAAAGAGGGCTTCAACCAAAGGAAAAAATAAAGGAACTACATCAACATCACAAGGTAATGTTAATCTTGCTTATGAAAATGATTGCCCTTTTCCACTGTATACAAATGAAGAAGTGAATCGATGGAAAAATCTTGAAAATGCAGATTTTGTTGGTATGTTACACATTGATTTTCAAATGTTGCAAGAATTTGGTTTTCTTGAATCATTTAATGATTATATTCAATTATTGAAATGGGATAAATTTGTACATATGTCATTACCGGTTAGGAAGATTTGGGCCAGGGAATTTTTTGTTACTTTACATTATGTCGATTCTAGGAAGACTAGATTTAAATTTAGGCATGAAGGTATAGAATTTGAATTTGGATATGAAGAGATGCATGATTGGTTTGGCTTTCCTTTATATGGTATACATTATGATGCTACCACATATAGAAGGAATGAATTTTGGAGGCGAATTTCTGGTCAGGATAAATTTCATCAAAGAACTCTAGCAGTAGGCTTATAAGGGATAATTGCTTGTTGCTTTTTCACAAATTTCTTTGCCAAGCTTTGTTTGGACGAGTTGAAAACAACAAAGTCCAAACAAAGGATTTGTTTGTTCTTTCTTTGTTACAGGAACGAAGGACCCCATGCTCTACAAGTCTTATTTTTTATGGGTTGGAAAAAATCTGTAAAACGAAGAAGAAGATGAGGTACACATTTGGAATGGGTCATATAGTGACCGGCATCATCTTGGGTTGTTTGGGATCTTTGGATGACTTCCAACCTGATGAAGACGATAACATTCAAATGTTAAATCTTAATTACCTCAAAAATGCTAATCTCATTGAGCGACGAGGTCGAACTTCATGGGTTTCTTATAAGGACCGCGTTGCTAGGATATCGAAAGGGAAGGGAGTGGATGACGTAGAAGAATCGGACAGCCACAGCCCCTCTGATGATGAAAGTGAGGATGTACCTTCCAATGTTGGTGAGGAAGGAAATGTTACGGGTTGGAGGCAAGTTCTTACCCGGATAGACACCATGGAGGCAAATCAGCAACAATTAAGTAAAAAAGTTGATAGTATGGCCAAAGCTTTGAAAGTAATCAAGAAGAGCACCAAAAGTTTGGGACGGAAGTTAATGTCCTTTTTCCGTAAAAGCAACATACAATTCACTCCTTCTCCACCCGACTCTCCGAGCGGTTCCTTGTAAGTCCGTTCACAACGAATTGTCAACTATTCAAGGGGGCAATAAAGCACCCATATAGCGTAATTTAAGGATTGAGAAATTCTTACTCTAATGTTTGTGTTTTTTTTTTCTCTTGTTAAGTTGATACAACTTCGTTTTGTGAAGATTTCATTATTAATAGACTAATTTTTATATGTTGTCACCTAAGTAATTATTTCTATGCTATGTCATTTATATGCTATGTCATTTTAACTTATTTATATGCTATGTCATTTTAACTTACATCATCACTGATTAATTAAGTCGAGTTTCCCTACAGCAATGCATACATCAATTTCCAATAACAAATTTAGAAAAGTTCAACAATATTACATTGAGAATATCATTACATGCGAATTTGATGCAAATATGGATCTAACAACAACGAGGCAGATATTTTTAAAAAGTCATCATCCTCTGCATCCCTTGGATTATCATTTCTCATCAATAAAATGTCATTTAGAACCATACCATCCAAAAAAGTAGACATATTTATCGAGCTTCATAACCGAACTCATACCATAGTCACTGATTCCTGAAATAAGCTATGAAACAAAAATTGTCACTATGAATTAACATTAACTTGACTTACAACACAATAAAAATATTTTTTAAGTATGCCATACATATATAAAATTATAGCGATACATTCAATATGAAAGTAAAAAACTATTTTAGGGTTATAAAGTAAATAATATTCCAATAAAATATATTTTCTTTTCACAGAACAACGAGGCAGAAATGATAAAGTTAAGTTCAATATAACACTTACCAAAGACATAACTTCTTCTCCTTATGTCCTCCTAGATGACTCTCCTTGATTCTTACCACATGTTCTCATGTTATGCCCAGACTTTTTACATATGCTACACACAGACTTATTGGTTGGCTCTCTTATATCCATTTCATTCCGTATCCGTGTACTCTTTGGACGCCCTTTTTTCCTTTTAGCTTCAGGGTTAACAATAACAGTTGGTCCATGACATTGTGGCCAATACTTTTGGTGTGCCAATGGTTGAAAAGATGTCTTATAACTTGCTAAAGTTACATCCAACTTGAAACTATCATCAACATATAGCTAAAAGTCTATGTGAATACTTTTGCAAGCTGCTACAGCACGAGAACATGGCATTTTAAACCCTTGAAACTTGCCACACTCACATTCTTTTGTAAATAAATTAACAATTTGGGTGTTATTACCTTTTCCCTTGATTGGGTCATAAGCAGTAAGTACGTGGAACAAGCCCATTCTGCTATCAAACTTTGTCACCCTATGACCATTTGCCTTAGCTGTAATTTTTCTCATCTCTTTAACGCAGTAGGGTGAGAACTTTTGTCCCTTCTCCAGTAACCTTTCATATAGGACTCTTCTTTGCTCAAAATAATGCACCAGTCTTGCAAATGTCTGTTCCACAATACTGGTGACAGGCATTGAACGAACACCCATCAAAACCTTGTTCACACATTCTGCGATATTTGTAGTATCATTCCCAAATCTTCTTCCTCCATCTTTAGCCATGGTCCACCGCTCAAGTGGTTGTCTAGTGGCCCATTCAAACGATGCTTTATCTAAGTTGTATATTGCTTCCATTTTCTTCATAAATTTCCGTAGCTGATACTCACATCCTACATACGATAACATATTCCAATAAGTAATAAATACATCATTAATGTCAATCTTAAGTACTAAAATTCAAAACTATATTCATACCAGCATCATAAAGGAGATCTTTTATTTCGGTATTATGGTGAGCCTTGTTGTAGTTGCTCACAAAATGTCGCAAACAGTAACGATGATACGCCAGTGGTTCTTTCCAACCCAATCTATCATTGTTCATTGCAGATATTATACCACCATGTCGATCTGATATCACACAAATACCTTCCTTCCGAGTGACAAATTGACGGATGCATTGCATAAACCAACTCCAACTTGATCCATTCTCACTCTCAACAATGGCAAATGCAACTGGATAAATTTTATTATTCCCATCAAGACTCGATGCAATCAAAAGTGTATGATGGTACTTGCCATACAAGAATGTTCCATCAATAAGCAAAGTTGGTTGACAATGTTCAAAACCATCAATCACAGGCTTGAAGGACCAAAATACCCTTTTGAACATCTTGTAATTAGGATTCATCGTATTTTCAACAATAAGTAAAGTAGTACTGCCTGGATTGTAGACTTCCATAGCATTTAAGAATGATGGCAATTTTTGATATGATTCCTCCCATTTGCCAAAGATTTTCTCCAATGCTTTTTTTTTGGCATAAAGGGCCTTCTTGTAAGATATTTCAAAGTGGAATTGGTCCCTAATTGCCCCTATGATGCAATCAACTTTCAATCTTGGATCTTTACCCACCATTTCCAATATACAACCGCACACCATTTTGCTATTCAGCTGCCTATGGTCTTGAGATAGTAGAGGAGCAACACAAGTATGGGGCCCAACATATTTGGTAATCATCCAATAAGGTTGATTCTTTTTCTTAACTGCCCTCAACCTCCAAAAACAGGGAACATTTTCATCATTTCTTTCTTTTCCTTTAATGCATTTTACCACCCAATAAGTTCGTTGTGATTCGACAACAAAATATGACACATTTTTTTTAATGGAATATCTTTTAACTGCAGATTGAACATCATCCTTGGAGGCAAAAATCATACCTATCTCAAATTCTGATAAGCCATCCCATGATTTAGTAACATTGTTTCCTAAATTTATGTCATCCTCTGCTTCCTCACAGTTTATCATTGCGTAATGAGGCGAAGCAAAAACAAACTGTGATAGTGGATTACTGACTTCAATAACAGGACTATGTATATTCAAATCAAATAACTCCCTTCTAACATCATTTCCACCAACATCAATAATTTCATCACCCTCTCCACCACCACCACCACCACCACCATTATTGTCGTCGTCGTCATTGTCAGCATCATCATCGTCGTCGTCATCATCATCATCATCATCATCGTCATCATCATCATCATCATCATCATTCATTTGGGTAGGAGAGTTATAACCTCTAACATAGCAATCTTCACCACCACCAATATCATCATCTTCATCAGAATGTGGAAGTGCAACATGTGAAGGGTCTTCATGAAATATTTGATCACTGTGTGACCTCCCATCATGACATCCAGGTCTAGTAGGAAATGAAGGCTCAACACGAAATAAGTTTCCAACATCGTCATTGTATTGACTGCCAATGTTATGCTGTGAAGGCTCAACATCATATGCATATTGGCTATCAAGCCTCGTCATTGGTTCAAATTGACTACGAATATTCTGTAATGAAGGCTCAGCACACATATTGGGGTACAATGCAGTTGGGGTATGACGTTGTACCTGACTAAACCCACCATAATTAACAAAATGCATACCTTGAAATGAATGACTAGGAGTATCATTTCCATATTCAGGGGTAGGATTGTTTTGAAAATGGATGGGAGGTTCAATTCGTACTGTCTTAAACTCCACAAAAAGTTCCGCATGTTTGTAACTTTCATCACAATTTAGATTACCAAATATAACATCCATATCATCATCATCTGTAATCATCAAGCATGACCAATATGCAGATCGTTGACCTCCGGTTGGATTCTTGTAAATTATTCGACTAACCTTCTCATTATTTTCTAACCCAATAGTAGATTTTTTATCAATCAATTCACTGTATGTTGGTCTTCCTCTAAACTTTATTCTCTTTGACATCGCAGATGCATTAGAAAAATCATACTCATAACCAGCAATACCAGATCTAATTTGACCTCCCCAATGAATTATGAAAGAACTATGTGCAGACATTATTGTACCTATATATGTCATAAGAAAAATTATTATTCAATTTACATGCAAAACACGGTCATATTTGTGAATTGCACATTTCCTAATGTTTAGCAATTAGTTTTCTACTAATTTGTTGCCAAGTTTTCTATAAAATAAACATATAATCAAATTCCTTCATAAATAATGCAATTAAACTAATTTTAATTTGCAACAATCACTAATATATTCATATAAATAATTCATAAGTGTAATTCAATTAAAAAAAATTATTTGCTTGTCTTTGTATTTGAAGTATACATGTCGTTTAATTGAGCTAATTATCAACTTAAATAACCTAAAAAAAAAATCCAACGTAAAACAACATATGTTATCTAGACATATTCATATCACAAAAAGTCTATATTGGAACATTATAGATGATATGAAAATTTTCAAAAAAGATTTGTGCATGGCTTGGGTTCGGTTTCGATCAAACCGAAATTTTTTATATACATAATTCGGCCAAACAAGGACAAAAACCGAACCGAGCCGAAATTTTTCGGTTCGGTTATTACCGAAATTTGGTATTTTTACCGAAAATAAATAAAAAAAAATATTTTAAATGATTTTTAGGGCAATTAATTGAACCATTATATATTATTTTTGTAATTAATTGCTATTTAGTCAGTTTATATTTTTTGATGAAATATAAAATTCAAATTGTGTTAATTAGAATATTACAAACCTAATATATATATATATATATATATATATACACATACATAATTCAGTTCGGTTTCGGTCAAACCGAAATTTTTTACAGAAAAATCTAACCGAACCGAATGCCAAAATATATATAAAATTGTTACCAAACTAAACCAAAAAATATTTAGTAACCGAACCAAATTTTTTTTCGCTTTGGTTCGGTATTGGTATTCGGTTTTACAAATAGTGCTCACCCCTACCTCTACATGATATGAAAATTTTCAAAAAAGATTTGTGCACATGACATCTAAATATATTTTCTTTCAAGCTTTGATTATACACCAAAATTCATACATTTACACATAGCATATAACATATTATATCTCCGAATTAAAAAATACTTAACGATCATGCAAAAATAGTTTTTTTAAATGCATTATATTTTCTTTTTTTTAATAAACCTTTGCATAAAACATAATTAAAAAATTAAGTTTCCATAACTAAATTTAAATCTATAATCACATATCCTAAATTCTCTAGAAAAATAAAAACATAACATAACATAATTTTTGGATTAAAAAGAAACTAACCTCTTTTAATTTGATCTGGTCCCTGTTGTACGAAGTGGTGAAAAATGGTTTAAAAAAAAATTAAAAGTTAAGGTGAAGAAGAAGAGAAGAAATGTTGAAGAAGAAGAAGAGAAGAAATGTTGAAGAAGAATAAGGGAAATTGAAATTCAGAGAATTGGTCTTAATTTCCTTCAACAACTAAATTGGCCAAATAGTTATTGCAGTAAAAAGACTCTATTTACTGCCGTCTGTCCGTCCATCCATCCATCAGCTACACATCACCTTTTCAGAGGGAATTTATTCCCTCTGAAAAGGTATTCTAAAGGCGCTGGTCCCACCAGCGCCTTTAAAGTAAAAATTAAAAGTTTCTGAAGGCGCTGGTGGGACCAGCTCCTTCAGCTCTGAAAAGCCTGCCAAAGTGGCAGGCGGTCCGGGAAATTTTTTTTCTAAAGGCGCTGTACGGTGTAACGCCTTTACAATTACAATTTTCTCATATTTTCCTCTCACATTACTTTTATCTTTAGTTTGCAGCTCACCCCATTTTTGTATATATTTTAGCACTCTGCATTATTTTGCTCTTTTTTCCTCATTTTTCTACTGTCCTCTCGGACTTTATAAACATACAATTTACCCCTAATGTTGGTAAAACAGTCCATATAATCCTCAAGCCAACTAGACTCAAAGATGATGAAATTTACAGCCGCCCACGTGTGGGATTTGAAAATTCAACACACTGAATGGCCAATCATAGCATGACACGTGGCAGAAAATAATCAAGCAAAAAATGCTTCTATGGTTCATCCCCTTCCTCTTCTACCATCCCATCCCATCCTTCCCTTCCCTTCCCTTTTTCTGTTGAGAAACAAAAATTGTGCGAAAAGGGTGAAATCAATGAATCAAGCAAATAACCATGAGAAAAAAAATGGCATCCACCAACATATCAAAAACAAAATAAAATTTTTTATTCTTCACTGCAACAACACATTGGGCTTCGTTTTTCTTTGAAAAGAGCTTCCAACCACCACTTCCAATTTCATCCAATTTTATCATTTATACCAAAAAATTTCAGGATTGATGCTTCTTCTTCATCCAATTTCAACTTCAATAGTAAACCCCAGCTATTCTTCACTGCAATTTTTTCCCATTTCAAAATTAAAATCTCATAAAAACCAAAAACAAGTATTGAAAGAGGGGAGGATAATTAAATCACTTGAACAGCAACATCAACGACTGTAAAGCTGAGCAAACACATCATTGCCGGCGCTGTCCTTATCAAATCGATCACTGTCATCTTCTCCATTAGCCTCCGCCGCATATGACGGAGCAGAACCGTCCTTTAGAAATCGATTGTTTCTAAAAGGAAAAACAAACTTAAGCTTTTTATTGCAATCTAATTGAAATTCTGACAAAGAGTTAGGTGTTTGATTTGAAGAGGGAATTTCTGGAATTGGGTATGAAAACCGAGAGCAGGAGATGGGCTGTTAGATGCTACTGTGAATAATCGGAAAATTGACGACAAGGGCGCACAAATCCTTTGGCCGGAGTGGAGATCGTGGGCGCCGAAGGCGTTAACAACGAGAGTGGGTTTTTATTTATTTTTTGTTTTTGTTTTTAATTTTTGTTGGGCTTTTAATCGTGTTTTTTTTTTTTTTTTTTTTTTTTTCAGTTAAGTTACCACACGTCTTTGCTTGTTAAATGTTCGGTTAATTGAGCCGATTTTACTAAAACTAAAGGATAAATTAGATTTCTCAAAATTCGTAAAACATTAGAAAAATGGTGTCAAGTTGGAGTCCCAAATTATACATTAAGCGCTATCTGAGGAGAGCAAATAGACTTAATTGTGGACCAATTAAACCCAAACAAGAAAACTAGAGAATTTATAAGACATAAAATTAAACTACAGGCATAAAATTCTTAAAACTCTATTTTCAAGTACACTATTATATAATTAATAATTATATATAAAATATCATCAATATAGACTTGAACCTTTTCTCCAATTCCAATCTTCATTTTCATTCCAAATTTCCAACTGAAACCTAGCAAAGTTGCAATATAAAATTCATAATTTTCATATTTTGTAAAAAATTAAATGGGGAAGAGAGATTAGTTTTCTTTACTTTAGTTTATAAAATTATAAATAATAAAAAATAATAATGTAATGTAATAATATTAATAATAAAGAAATATAAACAGGAAATCGTCGGGGTTGGGTATTTAATCAGAGAATTTATCGGGGATCCCTGCGGGTTTTAAACAGGGATGGGGACAAGGGCCTGCGAGGCTAATAGAGCTATTACCATCTCCATCCCGATTAAGAAACGAGGACAAATTTGTTGCCGTCCCCACCCCACGAGGATCTTAATTGGGGATTCTCCGTCCCCATCCGGACAGACCATCACTAGAGACGGGCCCCCGCCACCCAATTGACAACCCCCAGGAATAGACTTCAAGTACCCACCCAGCCCCTCCACTCCCCTCCAGGATATCTTATATGGATTGAGTTTCAACGCAGTTTTTTTTTAAATGACTAAATCTACGAAAAAAAATTGAGTACATACAGATTGAAAGTATCCTAAATATAATACTGATATTAAACTATTGAAAGCAACACAAGCTAAAGAGAGACCCATCTACTTCCAATCAATTCATCGAATTCTTTATCTCTATCTAATAAAAAGGTTAGATTTTGTAGTAAAAATGTTTGCAGCAAAATAAATTTCACCGTCAAAAAGTTTATTTAGTAATAATATCTAAAAGTTGGTACCAAAAAGCATATTTAACAGTAAAATTATATCAAATTTTTGTTGTGAATACCTATAGTCACAACTTTGTGGCAACAACTATTTTATTATTCCTAAATGATCTTTTTGGCACTAATTTTTTGATATTGTTACTAAATGAGTTTTTTAGCAGCAATTAAATATTGTTGCTATAAAGTTATGACTGTACGTATTTATACTAAATATTTGATATAATTTTGCCACTAAATGTGCTTTTTAGTAACAACTTTTGGATATTATTTTGCTACGAATTCTTTTATTGCCAAATCTTACATTTCTTGCAGTTATATATGTATTTGTGGAATCTTAACCCCATCCTATAAATGTCCAGGTTTTTTACATGGACTTTCTACATAAATGGCATAAAATATATTTTAAAACAAAATAAGCATCATAAAGTTAATTATAACATTAGTGTTTTGTAACATTAAAAATTACAACACAAGCAATTTTTTTAGGCGAGAGAAACATGCTTCTAAAAATGTAAAAGATGATGTCTTGATGACATCATTTGTAAATGTTTTTACATAGTATTTGCACAACATTAATGTAGAAAAAAAAAAAGAAAAACAATATTTGTGCAGTATTGTTGCGTAGAAAAATGAAAAAAATAGATATGAATTTTATATCAAAGAGCAAAAAGATGAAAAAAAATTTCTAAAATGGGATAATAAAAAAAAATAACAAATATGAAGATAAATGAAGGGAAAATAAAAATAAGGGAACGAAATAAAACGAAAAGAAAAAAGAAAAAAAAAATGTCATGGATAATAAATAACAAGAACTCCTATGCTGTTGGTCGATCTTCTATATAACCTATGCTTGTGATGGATGTATACACCTAAATATCTAAATAGAGTAATCGGGTTACCTCTTATAGTGTAAATTATTTGAGATTGATTTGCAGCGGAAAGATCTTGAACTACGGACTTGTATTACCGGTCACGATTACTACATGTCAGTTGTTTGTGAGAGAGTAAGCAATAAATCCACAAACTAGATACACGAAGAACAAAGAGAAATCTCACAGAGAAATTTCGGTCAGAGAGGACTAGAGAGAAAACTTACAGGCACTTATTTGTGTCTTAGTTCATTGTTTGTTTTGATTCATTGCTGTATTTTATAGCAATTGAATGGAAAAATCTCATTCAGTATCAAACTCTAGTAGTTGGACAAATCCTATTTTCTTTAGTAATTATATATGTATTTGGATTATATTTATCCACCTATCACAGTTACGGGCGGACTACAACTCTAAACCCGATATAATTCCTACATCTCCCACTCCCACGTAACAAAAAACATTCTATTATCTTTGTTCCTCTTGTTGTAAATAGTTTATGCGATCATCATACAGTTGAGAGCTACTTGCTATACACCTGTTAGGGATATATAGCCTCTCATTGAGAGCAGAACTTATACACCTGATAGGGATATATAGTCTCGTATTAAAAATAGAGGATTGTATACACCTGTTAGGGATATATATTCTCCCTGAGTAAATATCGTCATGTTATGCCTTATCCTAAATTTTCTTTTCACATTCACTATACTTTCTTTAATCTTTACAGTTTTCTATTATCACAATTATGTATTAATACATAATTACCATGGTGATGAAAGATAGAAACATTAAATGTGAATCCAAGAAAATCTTCCCTTCCTACTAAATACATTATGCACAATTTAACTCACTTATCTAGTTGGATCGGCCAGGCTGAATTTTTACATAGCCCTTAATAGTATCCTTCCAAGGCAGCCACATTAAATTATTTTTCCAAAATATTAAAGGTCATAAGGATATAATAATATCAAGAAAACTTTATTTCACGAAGTGAGTCTCACGCTAGGAAAAGCTAAGATCAATCGTGAAAGCACATGCATGCCTTAATACGTGCTATGGTGTTTTCTTCTTTGGAAAGAAGCACATGTCATTTAAATTTTGATACATATATCAACTAATTAACACCATATGAAAGTATAAGTTACAATGTACCAAAACATTTAACTCTAGTCCAAATCATTGGGACACCTTTCGGCTATGAAGACATATTAAGTCAAGGTAACCGTTTAAACCTTCCCTCATGGATTACACTTAATCCATTAAGACACATATATGCGTCTTTCAATCTTGCTACTTTTATGAAACAGTCTTTCATAGTTTCTAGCAAGGCGGCTTATGTTTATTGGAACAAGCTCTCATTTGTTACCAAAAATAGTCTCATCCTTATAAGCATCATCCATAAAAGTAATAAGGGTACACACCTATGTGAGTAGGTGTCATATCTGTCTGACATATTTAACAACAGCAATTATTTGAAATATTTGCACTCGTGTATTGTAAACATCCATAAAACTTTATTAAACCAAAAACAAATCGTGTTCTTTACATGATAAAAAAAAGACAAGAAACTCATATCCTAAAAGTCCTTATGATCTAATTTGCTTTACAAAATCGTTTCTCATGAGTGGCTTTATAAGCGGTTATGCTACCATTTCATGTGTAGATATGTATCGTATATTAACTTCTTGACGTGCAACTAGTTCTCTCACAAAATGATACTTGATCTCTATGTGCTAGGATTTGCGATGGAGTCTCCGATCTTTAGCGAAGGTGATTGAAGATTGACTATTGCTATTTATGAAAAATGGAGTATGAGAGCTAGTAACATTTAAACGGTCAAGAACCGGCTTAACCATACTGCTTCTTGGACTGCTGATGAGTATGCGACATACTCAGCTTCCATTGTGCATAGGGCGACACATGTTTGTTTCTTGCTACTCCAGGATATCGCACCATTTCCTAGCAAGAAGATGAAACCAGAAGTTGATTTTCTTTCATCCTGATCTCCTGCCCAGTCCGCATCCGTGTATCCTCTCAGTTTCAAGTCCTTTCCTTGATCACACAGAGAATAATCTGTAGTATCCTAAGAGACCTCAATATCCTCTTTACTGCTATCCAATGCTCTTTTCCAGGGTTGTTTTGATATTTACTAGCCATCCTAATAGCGTGACAGATATTCGGTCTAGTACACACATTCCATACATCAGACTACTAACAGTACTAGCGTAAGGAATCCTTTTCATATGTTCTTGCTCTTGTTGTGTTTTAGGACACATGTTCTTGCTTAAGAGCATAAATTTGTTCATAGGAGTATCTAGGGGTTTGCAATTGTGCATATTGAATCGTTCTATAATCTTATTGATGTATGTCTTTTGAGACAAGGCCAATAATTTTTTTGAGAGATTCCTTGAAATCTTAACTCCAAGAATGCACGTTGCTTCACCCATATCATTCATTTCAAAACTTGATGCAAGCTAAGCTTTGATCTGGTTCACATATTCAATGTCATTTCCGGCTATTAAAATGTCATCAACATATAATGACAAAATGATAAACTTAGTTCTAAAACCTTTCGTATAGACACAATGGCCTTCTTCAATTGAATTGAAGCCATTCAACATCATCCGATTATGAAATCGAATATACCATTATCTGGAAGACTAGTTAAGGCCATAAATTGACTTTTTCAATTTACATACCTTATGTTCATTGCCTTTTTCAACGAATCGTACAGGTTGAACCATGTAGATTTCTTCCTCTAATTGTCCATTAAGGAAGGTAGTCTTCACATCCATTTGATGCATTTCTAGGTCTAGGCTTACGACAATACCTAGAACCAATCTAATTGATGTAAACCTAACAACTGGAGAGAAAGTTTTCTCATAATCTATCCCTTCCATTTGTATATACCCCTCTGCTACAAAGCGTGCTTTGTATCTTTCAATACTACCATCAGCTTTTCTTTTGATCTTGAGAACCCACTTGTTTCCAGTAGCCTTGCGTCCCTTTGGGAGATAAATTGGTTCCCAAACTTTGTTGGATCTCACGGAAGACATTTCAAGTTCCATTGCTTTAGTCCACTTATCTTTGGCAGGGCGTGAAAGAGCCTCTTGAATGTTCTTAGGCTCCTCATCTTCTTGTGGGTATACTAAAAGAACTGTGCCTTCGATCTCATATCGGCGACGTTCGAATTTTTGCCTTTTAGTTTTACGCGGTTCCGTATCTTGATAAACATGTCGCATATATTCTTCAAGATTTGAAATGCTCCTACTAAGACCATGTTCCATACTCCCACTAAAGTTAGAATCATTAAGACTCCCACTAAAACTAGGATCTTGAACATTTGGACTATTCTGGGTTGGAAGATCATAAGCTATATCATGATCTTCTTCGCCTTCAAAATTTCTCCCGCTCAAAGGAAGAGATCTTGATGTCTCTAGTTCCTCATATAGGGGTGAGTCATGGTTTATCTTGCCAAATTTAGGGAACTCATTCTCTAAAATGCCAACATCGCATGATTCAAATTTTGTAATCTTCTTATATTAAAAGTTAATGTATTTTTTTTAACTGAAACAATCATTCATTATTGCAAATCAAGGTCTTATGCAAACCGTACAAAAGGAGGTGGCATAGACATCCAAACTCCCAAATGTGTTAAAGAATAAGCTTCTTTCGCTATTTAGTGAGCAACATTATTTGCAGACCGTTTGACAAATATAAACTTATTACATTTGTCTCTCTAGCTAGTGATAGACATTCAACATAAATAAAACCTATATTGGTACGATTAGGAGGCTAATGATTAAGACTCTCAACAACAATTTGCGCATCCATCTCCGTAAACTTTTAATCTAACTCGATGCTTCACCGAAGCCATATATTATTAGTTTGATTATACATTTAAGCTGTTATGGGAATTTTACATTAATAAAGTACTTGTAGTATAATTCTAATATATTTAATAAATGTCATAGTTTGATTTTGCTCGTAAAGTTAAAATCACTATTGTATTTGTGGTGTATTTACACTCAACTTTAATACTACTTATTAAATATTATACTTGTTGTGACTTGAAATATGTATATTACATGTGTATTGGATGCATATTCACAACTACTATGTAAAATATATATTAAGGTATGAGTATTTTTTTTTTCCACAGCATGTGTATTGAATATATATTGCTGGTATATTAGCATGTGATTTTTTTTTTTTTTACTTAAAAAAATATTTATGGTGCATTTGCTAATTATGTTAGGAAAGTTTAAATAACAAAATGATATAGTATATTTGGAAAACAAATAGGATTTCCCAATTAATGATAATATATTACTCCCTCTGGTTTTAAATATTAGTCACTTTACGATTTTTACTTTGGTTTTTTTTATATATCATCTTAGATTACCAATGCATTTTTTGTAATATTTTCTCATATTTACCCTTATTAAAAGTATGAGAGAAGTTCAATATTTAATACAAATAAGTCTTAATAATTAAAAAGGAATATAGTTTTAACATAGAAAGTAGAGCTTTAGTACAAAATTATTAAAGGTAGATTAGTCATTTTAATAACACAATTAATAATTTATTGGTTTTGATGAATAACCTTAAACGACAAATATTCAAAACCGGAGGGAGTATGTAACACAATGATTGTTGTGTGAAAAGTAGCATATATATATATATATATATATATATATATATATATATATATATATATATATATATATATATATATATATATATATATATATATATATATATATATATATATATATATATATAATTGATGAAAAATTATATGTTTCCTTATTTAATTGAATAGAAGTATGTAAATTGCAAACAACTCCAAATTTGTATAGGTATTTTTACTTGATTCTATGTCTTGAAATATGTATACTGCACACTGACTTATAGCATATTTAAAACTGTATATATATATATATATATATATATATATATATATATATATATATATACAGTTTTAAATATGCTATAAGTCAGTGTGCAGTATACATATTTCTGGAAATGGATGAATGTGAACAGTGATGATGATGAATGAACAGTACTCTCACCCCTTCTGGCTCTGATACCACTAGGGAATGCAACGATCGTACGGGTGATAATGAAACTAATGCAGAGGACTTAAGCCAAATTCAAAAATGATTATGCATATACAACAAGTTAAAAATGCAGAAAGATATATGAATTCAGAAATAAGAAAATAATATGCTCAAGAACAAATATAGAAAATTAAATACAAATTTATGCTAGGCGGTATAAACCTGCCATATAAATTCTCAAAATAAATGCAGAAATTAAACACCTTAATCGTATGTGATTAAATTCAGGCGGTAATCCGCACAACTTATAACCACATATGATTAAGGGAAGAAATTAAGAAGAAACAATGCTTACTCTTTATTCAAACAAATTCTTTTATTACAGCTCGGGGAAAGCTTAAATGCCAGAAACTAATTACAAGAAGAGAGAAAGAATTCTAGAGAGAAGGGAGAGAGATCTGGAGAGATAGAGAGAGAAAGCTATCTAAAATCCAGAGATGATTCCACAAATGCAGAGAGCTCCCTCTTATATAGGCAGGTAAGGAGCAAAAGACAAAAACGCTTTCGGTGCCTGGGACCCACTTCACTTTCGGCGCCGGGCCCACCAAAGATGCTGAGACAGATACTCAGATACGTCTGGCTACAGTAAATACGTAACCTTGTATGAATACATATACCAGTAAAGCTTACATTGGCAAGTATGCATATCAGGGAATTCCTGGTTATGAGCCAAGTACCCCTAACCACATTACCCGACCAAGCGGCTACTAGCTCGGTTCTTATTCATTTAGAACATTGGAACCATTTTCATTTATTATTCTGGTATAATTCATTAGGTTATTGATTTACAATAGACCAAAAATAGCTTCGTTCTCATCAGCCAGGGATGGTGGCTTAGACGATGAAGATGAAGAGGATGCTTTGGATCCAGTAGCTGAGGATCTGGATTCTATTAATTCTTTCATGATTTTGAAAAATTCTTCCTCTGACTTTGCGGCTGCGAGCTGAGGAATAGCAAATGACTTCTGTGCTAAAAATTCTGAATGTGCTTGGACCTGTTCAATAGGCAGATCCAGTTTACCTTTGGATTTGAGCCACATTCTGACAGCGGCTTCATTACATTTATTAAATGCTTGAAATTTGTTCCACCATTTAACCTTAAATATTCTGATAAGATCAATGGTTGAATTTTGATTCGTTTGATAGGAAAAATGCCAGGTTAAGGTCCATGGTACAAAGAAGATTGTACTAAAGACTAGAAGAGGAGAGACCCTTTTTTGCAATGGTGAAGGGTCAAATCTTTCTTTAAAAAGGGTATATGCGAGGTTAACTGATTCAGGAAGGATTTCGGTAGAAGACCCAAAAAATCCCCACCAATGGTTGAACCAGTTTGGTATTTTAGAAATGGCTTTTCTGGTATCAAACATGATCAACCAGGTATGCGATCCTTTGGAATTTTGGATCATTAATGCGTTATACCAGGCTTGTTGATAATCCCAGTAGGAAAAGGTTTTGCTGGTTGTTATTCTTTGGGTAAAGGATGCTGGAAAAGATTTCAAGTCAGAAGGACTTGTACCCCAATCTTGAGGATGAATGATCTTCAAGATTTTGAATTGGGAGTATGCGGGTTCTCCGGAATCACCATGAGAAGTATGCTTTATTTCCACAGAATCTGTGACCTTTAGGATGGTTAAGTAAAAATCAATGGGCTTTGAATAATCCCAAGGTTTAAAATTCCATCCATGAGGGAAAAGTTTTGATACAGCCACTGAGGGATTTTTATCATAAAAGCCGTCCTCAATAGAAGTAATATACTGAAAATTTTTTTTGGTAAAATACTCAGATTTAGGCTGGGTAGCCGTATTCTGAGAAACAACATTTGCAGAAATACTTTTGGAAGAAGAAGGAAAAGTTATAAAATTTTCTTTAAAAATTTCTTTTGCTTCTTTCAAAGAAACCGGTCCAAAAGGACTAGAAACAGTTAATGCTTTTGAGGGTTGGGCAATTTCCTTTCCCTTTGAAATAGACGTTTTTTGTAAATGCTTTTGAGAAGAAGATTGTGCTGAAGAAGAGGATAATGGATCCTCCAAAACCTTTTTTGCTTCAGCAATAGTTGCAAAATAATTTTCAAATGCTTTTTCAAAAGATTGAGCGGCCTTAGTAAGGGCCAAAGTATTTGGATTATGCGGAGTATTTTTGACAGAACTAGTGCTGCCTTTGCTTCCTATGCTTTCTCCTTGTGCGTCCTGGAACATAGCTGTCCAGGCTTTTACTTTTTCTAATGCAGAAAGCTTTGCCTGATCCTTTGAGGATCCTTCGCCTTTCTTTTTCTTAGGAGGCATGGTCCTGCAAAAATTCACGGGTTAGGAAATCGGGAATAGAATTTTGTTCTCCCCGAATAAATTCTATATCAAAATCAAATATGCTTAACAAGGCTTGCCACCTAGCAAAGATTTGCTTAGAAGCTATATTTTGAACATCTTTTTGCAAAACTTCTTTTGCAGATTTACAATCAATTCTTAATAAAAATTTTTGATTGAGTAAATCGCTTTGAAATTTTGAAATACATTTTACAATGGAAAGAATTTCTTTTTTAATAGTAGAATAATTCTTTTCAGTATCATTCCAGTGTCCGGAAGTAAACTGGACAATATGCTCATGCTTATCTTGTACCTGCTTCAAAATACCTCCATAACCAAAATCAGAAGCATCAGTTTCAACGATTTTAGGTAATAAAGGGTTAGCAATAGACAAGCAAGGAATTTGACTAACATGCTTTTTTATTTCTTGCACTATTCTAGTATGCTCTTCAGACCATAATGGCGGATTCTTTTTTAACCGATCATGCAAGGGTTTTGCCATCCTATATGCATAATCATTTTTGAATTTGGCTTAAGTCCTCTGCATTAGTTTCATTATCACCCGTACGATCGTTGCATTCCCTAGTGGTATCAGAGCCAGAAGGGGTGAGAGTACTGTTCATTCATCATCATCACTGTTCACATTCATCCATTTCCAGATTCACTGTGCATATCATTCCTGCATCTACTGATATTGGTGAGTCATTTAGACCCTTGTTTGCCCAAAAGTACCGACGGACAGGGAAAGAGAGGCAGTGACTGGGTTCCGTAGTCAATATTAGTATGTGTTTGTTCTGATTTGCATTTTTAATGATGGATCACACACTTCTACCTAGAACATACTCTGCATCTTCTGCATCTACATCATTAGAGAATATAAGGATCAACAGTAGTAATGAAATTACTGTTGAAGATTTTACCAAATGCATTAGTGATTGGCATATACCTCATGTTAAGAAGCATGAAATATATGAACTCAGCATTAGAGATAAGTTGTTCAAAACAAATTTGAACATAAAGACTGAGGAGAGGGATATACCTCTCACAAACTCATATGAAAGCATTAATCTTTTGTCACAGCATTCTTTAGACAAGCATAGACAAAAGAATTTTAAGTACATCCATATTGGCCTTGTTCAGATAGGGATCAAGCCCTTAACCAAGGAAGGCCTGAACACAAGCATATTGTGTGTTGTTAGGGATAATAGAATGGAAGTATATGAGGAAGGCATCCTAGGCACGGTTGAGTCTAGTTTGTGTGCAGGTCCCATATCATTCTCATGTTACCCTAATTTAACCATTTCTTTAAATGATAAAAACATTTTGGATTCTCTTGTTTTACAAATCCAAACACATAATTATCGCATGAAAAAGGGATCTATTCCCATTGCATTGATTTTTAGAGTTCATTACAAAGCCATGACATCTGCATTTGATTCAAAACACAAGTTTTCATGTCATAAAGGTGAAACTTTGGTTTTGCAAACGGATATGACTAAAGCAAATGCTATTGTTCCAAAATTCATTAAATGGGAAGATGTAACTCTTCCTACAGAATGGGTATCAGTTGAACCACCAATTAGAATAATGCCTAATACGAATGTCAGAGAAATTAACCAGTATCCTAGTGGAAAAGTCACTCTAACCTTTGACAGAAAATCAGTAAGTACAAGGTTTTCTGATGACTCTTCCAATAGTGATACCATGGATTTGGGTAGAGTATCACAATTAGGAAAGATTGAACATAAGAATATTGAGGATGAAGACAAGGATTCTTGCCATCTGTTTCACAGAAGAAGAATCCCTGTTAGCATGCCTCACAGGCACTCTACCTCTGACATCCCTAATACGCATTTAACTGGTGTTCTTTACGCTGATAATGTTCCCAGGGCAGTATATACTAAAGAAGAATTAGGAGAAGTAAGTGTTCAAAAATCTGAACCAACCTCGCCTACTTTTTCTTCAGTTACTGAGAATATTATCAATGTGTTAGAAAAAGAATTCGTTTTAGATAAAACCCTTTTGCATAAAGATTTTTACGCTTCTCATAATGAAAAGAAAAAACTTTGGTTCTTTAAGAATTTCCTGAACCAAAGAAAAGAAATTCAAGAAAAGTATTATGATTTTGTTTTGCAGCATAAAGTCCATATCATGTTTTTCGATTGGTTTGAACTTTATGCATCACAGAATAACATTGCATATCCATTCAAGTGCATCAATCCAGTCTCTAGCCAAGAAAAGGTTAGTACTTGGAATTTATCTGATGGCTCAAAGATTGAGTCTGATCATCCCCCTCTGAGAGGAATAAAAATTCCAGTCTCAGGAAATTCATCTGTTAATGCATCTGCATACAAGTATATGACTGAAGATGTGCATAAGAATTTTGCATCTGTTATTGAGCAAAATAATTTCTCCAATACGCATTTGCATACCTTAGGTAAGCAATTGACTAGAATTGAGAAAACCCTTAAGCCTTCTGTTGTAAAAATAGAACAGAAGCAGGACAGGCTTAAGAATCCTATTTTTAAGCCATCTCAAATTTCTAGGGATAGCCAAAAGGAATTTCAGAATAATAAAATGGAATTCGCCAAGGCTATTCAAGACCAATTAAGCAAGATAGAGGCCTCAACCTCTAACTTAATTGCTCCAGAAACACCTCAGTCTCGGCTGAGACCAGAGATAAACGCATTAGATGAGGATTCTCTCTCAGAATCCCAGAGTTTCTGTGAAGAAAAGGTTGAACCTATTCCGGTTAAACCTATTCCTCAGATCAATAGAATTAATTGGCCTATTGTTCCTATTGCTAGTCATTTGGACGTAGGCAATCAAGCATCTAGTAGCCAGTCTAGGTTTAATGCATCTTCTGTCTATGAGTGGAATATAGATGGATTATCTGAATATCAGATTTTGAATTTCTTGCAACAAATGACCATGGCTGCCAATGCATATAGAATACAGACCAACGTTCAGGATAGAGCCATTGCAGAGCTTCTTACTGCAGGCTTTGCAGGACAGTTAAAAGGATGGTGGGACTACCATCTTACTGAAACTGAACGTCTTAGCATATTAAATGCTGTTAAGATTGATGAAGACGCAGAACCCATTCTGGATGACGAAGGTCAACCAATTCAGGATTCTGTATCTACATTAATTTTAACCATTTCTTTGCATTTTTTGGGTGATTCTTCGCATTTAAAGGATAAAAACGCTGAGCTTTTATCAAATTTAAGATGCAAAAAACTCAGTGATTTTCAGTATTATAAAAATACATTTTTATCTCGTATTATGTTGAGAGAAGATTCCAACCAGCCTTTTTGGAAAGAAAAGTTTCTTGCAGGGTTACCTACCTTGTTAGGTGAAAAGGTAAGAAACAAAATTAAGGAAACTTTAGGGGTTCCAATCCCTTACTCAACATTAACATATGGTGAACTCATTAGTCTTATCCAGAAGGAAGGACTAAAGATTTGCCAGGATTTGAAACTTCAAAGGCATCTGAAGTGGGAAATGAAAAGGACTAGGCAAGAATTAGGTTCGTTCTGTAAACAATTTGATGTTTCCACGGACAAGCCTGACTGTAATGGTTCTTGCCATAAGGAGTCTAAAAGATCCCATAAAAAACATTTTTATAAAAAGGAATTTCAAAAGAAAAATCGTTCAAAAGATTTTCCTGCATACAAAAGGAATTTTCATAAGCATAAGTCTGGTTTTAAAAGAAATGAAAAACCAGAAGGGGTAAAACCCTTTGGAAATTTAAAGCATGTTACCTGTTATAAATGTAATAGGAAAGGGCATACTGCAAAGTACTGCCGCTTTAGCAAAAAACTGCATGAATTAGGATTAGATGAAAAAGTCTTAAGTAAACTTGAGGCTATTCTCATCTACTCTTCAGAATCAGATCCTGATTCAGGAACTGATGAAGAGAATGCATTTCAGGTTGATGAATTAGCAACTGATTCATCAACATCATCATCATCTTCTGATGACGATGATAAAAGCATAAATGTTTTGACAAAAGATCAAGAACTTTTGTTAGATGTCCTTAAGCATATTTCTGATCCTCATCTTCAGAAGGATTACCTTGATAGGTTAATGAAAACCCTAGAAAGCAAACCTGAAGTCAAGCCTGTTAGTCTTCCTAAAATTAGTACTAGCACATATAACTTGACCAGTATTTTAGAAAAGCAAAAGGCTAAGGGAAAGAATACTCCCTTATCCCTTTCTGATCTGCAAACTGAGATCAAGAATGTTAAACTTGAGCTCAAGCAGGTCAAGGAAAAACAGGAAAAGGATTCAGCTATAATCCAAGCATTACTTAGCAACCAGTTAGAAAATTCAGGAAGCGAGGATGAAGGTGGCACTAACCTAGAGGAATCTAAGTTAGATAACCTAGAATGCGCACCTGAAGATTTTTTATATGTTTTGAAAGAAATTACTTTAAGAAAGTATTTGATTAGCATTGTTTTGCATTTTCCTAATGATTTTCAACTCAGTACCATAGCATTATTTGACACCGGTGCTGATTTAAATTGCATAAAACCTGATTTGGTTCCTAAAAGATTTTGGGAAAAAACCAAAGAAAAACTGTCTGCCGCTAATAACTCGAAAATGAATATTAGCAGTAAAACTGAAGCATATGTGTTAAATGAAAAAACCCGTATTAAAACTGCATTCGTTCTTGTTGATAACATCAATCATAGTGTTATCTTAGGAACACCTTTTATAACTCTTATTACTCCTTTTTCTGTATCAAGTTCTGGTATTATTTTCAAAATTAAGAATGAAAATATTATTTTCCCTTTTATTGAAAAACCCAGAACCAGAAACCTCAATTTATTAAAAGCAAATTCAATTTTTGATAATCAGATTAACAACCTGATTAAAACTAAAGAATTTGAAATCATGCATTTAAAGCATAACATTAATTTTCAAAGAATTTCTGCACAGTTGAAAAATGAATTTACTCAAAAAAGAATTTTAGATTTCCAAAAGCAAGTTGAAAATGAAATTTGCGCAGATATTCCTAATGCCTTTTGGATTAGGAAGCAGCATATGGTAGATTTGCCATATGAACCTAGTTTTGATGAGCGAAATATTCCAACCAAAGCTAGACCTATCCAAATGAATTCTGAGCTTGAGCAGCATTGTAGAAAAGAAATCCAGGATCTCTTAGATAAAGGATTAATTGCCCCATCTAGGTCCCCCTGGAGTTGTGCAGCATTTTATGTGATTAAAGCATCTGAGATTGAACGTGGAGTTCCACGATTAGTCATTAATTATAAGCCTTTGAATCAGGTTCTTCGTTGGATTAGGTACCCAATACCTAATAAGAAAGACCTGTTACAAAGATTGCATTCTGCATATATATTCTCTAAGTTTGACCTTAAATCTGGGTTTTGGCAAATCCAGATTGACCCAAAACATAGGTATAAGACTGCATTCACTGTTCCATTTGGTCAATACGAATGGAATGTTATGCCTTTCGGCTTAAAGAATGCTCCATCAGAATTTCAACGCATTATGAATGACATTTTTAATCCATATTCAGCATTTTGATCCAGATTTACTGTGCATATCATTCCTGCATCTACTGATATTGGTGAGTCATTTAGACCCTTGTTTGCCCAAAAGTACCGACGGACAGGGAAAGAGAGGCAGTGACTGGGTTCCGTAGTCAATATTAGTATGTGTTTGTTCTGATTTGCATTTTTAATGATGGATCACACACTTCTACCTAGAACATACTCTGCATCTTCTGCATCTACATCATTAGAGAATATAAGGATCAACAGTAGAAATGAAATTACTGTTGAAGATTTTACCAAATGCATTAGTGATTGGCATATACCTCATGTTAAGAAGCATGAAATATATGAACTCAGCATTAGAGATAAGTTGTTCAAAACAAATTTGAACATAAAGACTGAGGAGAGGGATATACCTCTCACAAACTCATATGAAAGCATTAATCTTTTGTCACAGCATTCTTTAGACAAGCATAGACAAAAGAATTTTAAGTACATCCATATTGGCCTTGTTCAGATAGGGATCAAGCCCTTAACCAAGGAAGGCCTGAACACAAGCATATTGTGTGTTGTTAGGGATAATAGAATGGAAGTATATGAGGAAGGCATCCTAGGCACGGTTGAGTCTAGTTTGTGTGCAGGTCCCATATCATTCTCATGTTACCCTAATTTAACCATTTCTTTAAATGATAAAAACATTTTGGATTCTCTTGTTTTACAAATCCAAACACATAATTATCGCATGAAAAAGGGATCTATTCCCATTGCATTGATTTTTAGAGTTCATTACAAAGCCATGACATCTGCATTTGATTCAAAACACAAGTTTTCATGTCATAAAGGTGAAACTTTGGTTTTGCAAACGGATATGACTAAAGCAAATGCTATTGTTCCAAAATTCATTAAATGGGAAGATGTAACTCTTCCTACAGAATGGGTATTGGAAAAAGCATGTGCAGTTGAACCACCAATTAGAATAATGCCTAATACGAATGTCAGAGAAATTAACCAGTATCCTAGTGGAAAAGTCACTCTAACCTTTGACAGAAAATCGGTAAGTACAAGGTTTTCTGATGACTCTTCCAATAGTGATACCATGGATTTGGGTAGAGTATCACAATTAGGAAAGATTGAACATAAGAATATTGAGGATGAAGACAAGGATTCTTGCCATCTGTTTCACAGAAGAAGAATCCCTGTTAGCATGCCTCACAGGCACTCTACCTCTGACATCCCTAATACGCATTTAACTGGTGTTCTTTACGCTGATAATGTTCCCAGGGCAGTATATACTAAAGAAGAATTAGGAGAAGTAAGTGTTCAAAAATCTGAACCAACCTCGCCTACTTTTTCTTCAGTTACTGAGAATATTATCAATGTGTTAGAAAAAGAATTCGTTTTAGATAAAACCCTTTTGCATAAAGATTTTTACGCTTCTCATAATGAAAAGAAAAAACTTTGGTTCTTTAAGAATTTCCTGAACCAAAGAAAAGAAATTCAAGAAAAGTATTATGATTTTGTTTTGCAGCATAAAGTCCATATCATGTTTTTCGATTGGTTTGAACTTTATGCATCACAGAATAACATTGCATATCCATTCAAGTGCATCAATCCAGTCTCTAGCCAAGAAAAGGTTAGTACTTGGAATTTATCTGATGGCTCAAAGATTGAGTCTGATCATCCCCCTCTGAGAGGAATAAAAATTCCAGTCTCAGGAAATTCATCTGTTAATGCATCTGCATACAAGTATGTGACTGAAGATGTGCATAAGAATTTTGCATCTGTTATTGAGCAAAATAATTTCTCCAATACGCATTTGCATACCTTAGGTAAGCAATTGACTAGAATTGAGAAAACCCTTAAGCCTTCTGTTGTAAAAATAGAACAGAAGCAGGACAGGCTTAAGAATCCTATTTTTAAGCCATCTCAAATTTCTAGGGATAGCCAAAAGGAATTTCAGAATAATAAAATGGAATTCGCCAAGGCTATTCAAGACCAATTAAGCAAGATAGAGGCCTCAACCTCTAACTTAATTGCTCCAGAAACACCTCAGTCTCGGCTGAGACCAGAGATAAACGCATTAGATGAGGATTCTCTCTCAGAATCCCAGAGTTTCTGTGAAGAAAAGGTTGAACCTATTCCGGTTAAACCTATTCCTCAGATCAATAGAATTAATTGGCCTATTGTTCCTATTGCTAGTCATTTGGACGTAGGCAATCAAGCATCTAGTAGCCAGTCTAGGTTTAATGCATCTTCTGTCTATGAGTGGAATATAGATGGATTATCTGAATATCAGATTTTGAATTTCTTGCAACAAATGACCATGGCTGCCAATGCATATAGAATACAGACCAACGTTCAGGATAGAGCCATTGCAGAGCTTCTTACTGCAGGCTTTGCAGGACAGTTAAAAGGATGGTGGGACTACCATCTTACTGAAACTGAACGTCTTAGCATATTAAATGCTGTTAAGATTGATGAAGACGCAGAACCCATTCTGGATGACGAAGGTCAACCAATTCAGGATTCTGTATCTACATTAATTTTAACCATTTCTTTGCATTTTTTGGGTGATTCTTCGCATTTAAAGGATAAAAACGCTGAGCTTTTATCAAATTTAAGATGCAAAAAACTCAGTGATTTTCAGTATTATAAAAATACATTTTTATCTCGTATTATGTTGAGAGAAGATTCCAACCAGCCTTTTTGGAAAGAAAAGTTTCTTGCAGGGTTACCTACCTTGTTAGGTGAAAAGGTAAGAAACAAAATTAAGGAAACTTTAGGGGTTCCAATCCCTTACTCAACATTAACATATGGTGAACTCATTAGTCTTATCCAGAAGGAAGGACTAAAGATTTGCCAGGATTTGAAACTTCAAAGGCATCTGAAGTGGGAAATGAAAAGGACTAGGCAAGAATTAGGTTCGTTCTGTAAACAATTTGATGTTTCCACGGACAAGCCTGACTGTAATGGTTCTTGCCATAAGGAGTCTAAAAGATCCCATAAAAAACATTTTTATAAAAAGGAATTTCAAAAGAAAAATCGTTCAAAAGATTTTCCTGCATACAAAAGGAATTTTCATAAGCATAAGTCTGGTTTTAAAAGAAATGAAAAACCAGAAGGGGTAAAACCCTTTGGAAATTTAAAGCATGTTACCTGTTATAAATGTAATAGGAAAGGGCATACTGCAAAGTACTGCCGCTTTAGCAAAAAACTGCATGAATTAGGATTAGATGAAAAAGTCTTAAGTAAACTTGAGGCTATTCTCATCTACTCTTCAGAATCAGATCCTGATTCAGGAACTGATGAAGAGAATGCATTTCAGGTTGATGAATTAGCAACTGATTCATCAACATCATCATCATCTTCTGATGACGATGATAAAAGCATAAATGTTTTGACAAAAGATCAAGAACTTTTGTTAGATGTCCTTAAGCATATTTCTGATCCTCATCTTCAGAAGGATTACCTTGATAGGTTAATGAAAACCCTAGAAAGCAAACCTGAAGTCAAGCCTGTTAGTCTTCCTAAAATTAGTACTAGCACATATAACTTGACCAGTATTTTAGAAAAGCAAAAGGCTAAGGGAAAGAATACTCCCTTATCCCTTTCTGATCTGCAAACTGAGATCAAGAATGTTAAACTTGAGCTCAAGCAGGTCAAGGAAAAACAGGAAAAGGATTCAGCTATAATCCAAGCATTACTTAGCAACCAGTTAGAAAATTCAGGAAGCGAGGATGAAGGTGGCACTAACCTAGAGGAATCTAAGTTAGATAACCTAGAATGCGCACCTGAAGATTTTTTATATGTTTTGAAAGAAATTACTTTAAGAAAGTATTTGATTAGCATTGTTTTGCATTTTCCTAATGATTTTCAACTCAGTACCATAGCATTATTTGATACCGGTGCTGATTTAAATTGCATAAAACCTGATTTGGTTCCTAAAAGATTTTGGGAAAAAACCAAAGAAAAACTGTCTGCCGCTAATAACTCGAAAATGAATATTAGCAGTAAAACTGAAGCATATGTGTTAAATGAAAAAACCCGTATTAAAACTGCATTCGTTCTTGTTGATAACATCAATCATAGTGTTATCTTAGGAACACCTTTTATAACTCTTATTACTCCTTTTTCTGTATCAAGTTCTGGTATTATTTTCAAAATTAAGAATGAAAATATTATTTTCCCTTTTATTGAAAAACCCAGAACCAGAAACCTCAATTTATTAAAAGCAAATTCAATTTTTGATAATCAGATTAACAACCTGATTAAAACTAAAGAATTTGAAATCATGCATTTAAAGCATAACATTAATTTTCAAAGAATTTCTGCACAGTTGAAAAATGAATTTACTCAAAAAAGAATTTTAGATTTCCAAAAGCAAGTTGAAAATGAAATTTGCGCAGATATTCCTAATGCCTTTTGGATTAGGAAGCAGCATATGGTAGATTTGCCATATGAACCTAGTTTTGATGAGCGAAATATTCCAACCAAAGCTAGACCTATCCAAATGAATTCTGAGCTTGAGCAGCATTGTAGAAAAGAAATCCAGGATCTCTTAGATAAAGGATTAATTGCCCCATCTAGGTCCCCCTGGAGTTGTGCAGCATTTTATGTGATTAAAGCATCTGAGATTGAACGTGGAGTTCCACGATTAGTCATTAATTATAAGCCTTTGAATCAGGTTCTTCGTTGGATTAGGTACCCAATACCTAATAAGAAAGACCTGTTACAAAGATTGCATTCTGCATATATATTCTCTAAGTTTGACCTTAAATCTGGGTTTTGGCAAATCCAGATTGACCCAAAACATAGGTATAAGACTGCATTCACTGTTCCATTTGGTCAATACGAATGGAATGTTATGCCTTTCGGCTTAAAGAATGCTCCATCAGAATTTCAACGCATTATGAATGACATTTTTAATCCATATTCAGCATTTTGCATTGTCTATATTGATGATGTGCTTATTTTTTCAGAATCCATTGAACAGCATTTTAAGCATTTAAAATCGTTCTTTCTTACAGCTAAGAAAAATGGCTTAGTTGTTTCGCAAAGCAAAATGTCCTTGTTTCAAACCAGAATAAGGTTTCTTGGCCATCATATTACCCAAGGAACGATCACTCCTATTGAGCGATCTTTAGAATTTGCATCTAAATTTCCAGATCAAATTCTGGAAAAACAACAGCTTCAAAGGTTTTTAGGAAGCTTGAATTATGTATTAGATTTTTGCCCTAATATCAATAGGATGGCAAAACCCTTGCATGATCGGTTAAAAAAGAATCCGCCATTATGGTCTGAAGAGCATACTAGAATAGTGCAAGAAATAAAAAAGCATGTTAGTCAAATTCCTTGCTTGTCTATTGCTAACCCTTTATTACCTAAAATCGTTGAAACTGATGCTTCTGATTTTGGTTATGGAGGTATTTTGAAGCAGGTACAAGATAAGCATGAGCATATTGTCCAGTTTACTTCCGGACACTGGAATGATACTGAAAAGAATTATTCTACTATTAAAAAAGAAATTCTTTCCATTGTAAAATGTATTTCAAAATTTTAAAGCGATTTACTCAATCAAAAATTTTTATTAAGAATTGATTGTAAATCTGCAAAAGAAGTTTTGCAAAAAGATGTTCAGAATATAGCTTCTAAGCAAATCTTTGCTAGGTGGCAAGCCTTGTTAAGCATATTTGATTTTGATATAGAATTTATTCGGGGAGAACAAAATTCTATTCCCGATTTCCTAACCCGTGAATTTTTGCAGGACCATGCCTCCTAAGAAAAAGAAAGGCGAAGGATCCTCAAAGGATCAGGCAAAGCTTTCTGCATTAGAAAAAGTAAAAGCCTGGACAGCTATGTTCCAGGACGCACAAGGAGAAAGCATAGGAAGCAAAGGCAGCACTAGTTCTGTCAAAAATACTCCGCATAATCCAAATACTTTGGCCCTTACTAAGGCCACTCAATCTTTTGAAAAAGCATTTGAAAATTATTTTGCAACTATTGCTGAAGCAAAAAAGGTTTTGGAGGATCCATTATCCTCTTCTTCAGCACAATCTTCTTCTCAAAAGCATTTACAAAAAACGTCTATTTCAAAGGGAAAGGAAATTGCCCAACCCTCAAAAGCATTAACTGTTTCTAGTCCTTTTGGACCGGTTTCTTTGAAAGAAGCAAAAGAAATTTTTAAAGAAAATTTTATAACTTTTCCTTCTTCTTCCAAAAGTATTTCTGCAAATGTTGTTTCTCAGAATACGGCTACCCAGCCTAAATCTGAGTATTTTACCAAAAAGAATTTTCAGTATATTACTTCTATTGAGGACGGCTTTTATGATAAAAATCCCTCAGTGGCTGTATCAAAACTTTTCCCTCATGGATGGAATTTTAAACCTTGGGATTATTCAAAGCCCATTGATTTTTACTTAACCATCCTAAAGGTCACAGATTCTGTGGAAATAAAGCATACTTCTCATGGTGATTCCGGAGAACCCGCATACTCCCAATTCAAAATCTTGAAGATCATTCATCCTCAAGATTGGGGTACAAGTCCTTCTGACTTGAAATCTTTTCCAGCATCCTTTACCCAAAGAATAACAACCAGCAAAACCTTTTCCTACTGGGATTATCAACAAGCCTGGTATAACGCATTAATGATCCAAAATTCCAAAGGATCGCATACCTGGTTGATCATGTTTGATACCAGAAAAGCCATTTCTAAAATACCAAACTGGTTCAACCATTGGTGGGGATTTTTTGGGTCTTCTACCGAAATCCTTCCTGAATCAGTTAACCTCGCATATACCCTTTTTAAAGAAAAATTTGACCCTTCACCATTGCAAAAAAGGGTCTCTCCTCTTCTAGTCTTTAGTACAATCTTCTTTGTACCATGGACCTTAACCTGGCATTTTTCCTATCAAACGAATCAAAATTCAACCATTGATCTTATCAGAATATTTAAGGTTAAATGGTGGAACAAATTTCAAGCATTTAATAAATGTAATGAAGCCGCTGTCAGAATGTGGCTCAAATCCAAAGGTAAACTGGATCTGCCTATTGAACAGGTCCAAGCACATTCAGAATTTTTAGCACAGAAGTCATTTGCTATTCCTCAGCTCGCAGCCGCAAAGTCAGAGGAAGAATTTTTCAAAATCATGAAAGAATTAATAGAATCCAGATCTTCAGCTACTGGATCCAAAGCATCCTCTTCATCTTCATCGTCTAAGCCACCATCCCTGGCTGATGAGAACGAAGATATTTTTGGTCTATTGTAAATCAATAACCTAATGAATTATACCAGAATAATAAATGAAAATGGTTCCAATGTTCTAAATGAATAAGAACCGAGCTAGTAGCCGCTTGGTCGGGTAATGTGGTTAGGGGTACTTGGCTCATAACCAGGAATTCCCTGATATGCATACTTGCCAATGTAAGCTTTACTGGTATATGTATTCATACAAGGTTACGTATTTACTGTAGCCAGACGTATCTGAGTATCTGTCTCAGCATCTTTGGTGGGCCCGGCGCCGAAAGTGAAGTGGGTCCCAGGCACCGAAAGCATTTTTGTCTTTTGCTCCTTACCTGCCTATATAAGAGGGAGCTCTCTGCATTTGTGGAATCATCTCTGGATTTTAGATAGCTTTCTCTCTCTATCTCTCCAGATCTCTCTCCCTTCTCTCTAGAATTCTTTCTCTCTTCTTGTAATTAGTTTCTGGCATTTAAGCTTTCCCCGAGCTGTAATAAAAGAATTTGTTTGAATAAAGAGTAAGCATTGTTTCTTCTTAATTTCTTCCCTTAATCATATGTGGTTATAAGTTGTGCGGATTACCGCCTGAATTTAATCACATACGATTAAGGTGTTTAATTTCTGCATTTATTTTGAGAATTTATATGGCAGGTTTATACCGCCTAGCATAAATTTGTATTTAATTTTCTATATTTGTTCTTGAGCATATTATTTTCTTATTTCTGAATTCATATATCTTTCTGCATTTTTAACTTGTTGTATATGCATAATCATTTTTGAATTTGGCTTAAGTCCTCTGCATTAGTTTCATTATCACCCGTACGATCGTTGCATTCCCTAGTGGTATCAGAGCCAGAAGGGGTGAGAGTACTGTTCATTCATCATCATCACTGTTCACATTCATCCATTTCCAGATTTACTGTGCATATCATTCCTGCATCTACTGATATTGGTGAGTCATTTAGACCCTTGTTTGCCCAAAAGTACCGACGGACAGGGAAAGAGAGGCAGTGACTGGGTTCCGTAGTCAATATTAGTATGTGTTTGTTCTGATTTGCATTTTTAATGATGGATCACACACTTCTACCTAGAACATACTCTGCATCTTCTGCATCTACATCATTAGAGAATATAAGGATCAACAGTAGTAATGAAATTACTGTTGAAGATTTTACCAAATGCATTAGTGATTGGCATATACCTCATGTTAAGAAGCATGAAATATATGAACTCAGCATTAGAGATAAGTTGTTCAAAACAAATTTGAACATAAAGACTGAGGAGAGGGATATACCTCTCACAAACTCATATGAAAGCATTAATCTTTTGTCACAGCATTCTTTAGACAAGCATAGACAAAAGAATTTTAAGTACATCCATATTGGCCTTGTTCAGATAGGGATCAAGCCCTTAACCAAGGAAGGCCTGAACACAAGCATATTGTGTGTTGTTAGGGATAATAGAATGGAAGTATATGAGGAAGGCATCCTAGGCACGGTTGAGTCTAGTTTGTGTGCAGGTCCCATATCATTCTCATGTTACCCTAATTTAACCATTTCTTTAAATGATAAAAACATTTTGGATTCTCTTGTTTTACAAATCCAAACACATAATTATCGCATGAAAAAGGGATCTATTCCCATTGCATTGATTTTTAGAGTTCATTACAAAGCCATGACATCTGCATTTGATTCAAAACACAAGTTTTCATGTCATAAAGGTGAAACTTTGGTTTTGCAAACGGATATGACTAAAGCAAATGCTATTGTTCCAAAATTCATTAAATGGGAAGATGTAACTCTTCCTACAGAATGGGTATCAGTTGAACCACCAATTAGAATAATGCCTAATACGAATGTCAGAGAAATTAACCAGTATCCTAGTGGAAAAGTCACTCTAACCTTTGACAGAAAATCGGTAAGTACAAGGTTTTCTGATGACTCTTCCAATAGTGATACCATGGATTTGGGTAGAGTATCACAATTAGGAAAGATTGAACATAAGAATATTGAGGATGAAGACAAGGATTCTTGCCATCTGTTTCACAGAAGAAGAATCCCTGTTAGCATGCCTCACAGGCACTCTACCTCTGACATCCCTAATACGCATTTAACTGGTGTTCTTTACGCTGATAATGTTCCCAGGGCAGTATATACTAAAGAAGAATTAGGAGAAGTAAGTGTTCAAAAATCTGAACCAACCTCGCCTACTTTTTCTTCAGTTACTGAGAATATTATCAATGTGTTAGAAAAAGAATTCGTTTTAGATAAAACCCTTTTGCATAAAGATTTTTACGCTTCTCATAATGAAAAGAAAAAACTTTGGTTCTTTAAGAATTTCCTGAACCAAAGAAAAGAAATTCAAGAAAAGTATTATGATTTTGTTTTGCAGCATAAAGTCCATATCATGTTTTTCGATTGGTTTGAACTTTATGCATCACAGAATAACATTGCATATCCATTCAAGTGCATCAATCCAGTCTCTAGCCAAGAAAAGGTTAGTACTTGGAATTTATCTGATGGCTCAAAGATTGAGTCTGATCATCCCCCTCTGAGAGGAATAAAAATTCCAGTCTCAGGAAATTCATCTGTTAATGCATCTGCATACAAGTATGTGACTGAAGATGTGCATAAGAATTTTGCATCTGTTATTGAGCAAAATAATTTCTCCAATACGCATTTGCATACCTTAGGTAAGCAATTGACTAGAATTGAGAAAACCCTTAAGCCTTCTGTTGTAAAAATAGAACAGAAGCAGGACAGGCTTAAGAATCCTATTTTTAAGCCATCTCAAATTTCTAGGGATAGCCAAAAGGAATTTCAGAATAATAAAATGGAATTCGCCAAGGCTATTCAAGACCAATTAAGCAAGATAGAGGCCTCAACCTCTAACTTAATTGCTCCAGAAACACCTCAGTCTCGGCTGAGACCAGAGATAAACGCATTAGATGAGGATTCTCTCTCAGAATCCCAGAGTTTCTGTGAAGAAAAGGTTGAACCTATTCCGGTTAAACCTATTCCTCAGATCAATAGAATTAATTGGCCTATTGTTCCTATTGCTAGTCATTTGGACGTAGGCAATCAAGCATCTAGTAGCCAGTCTAGGTTTAATGCATCTTCTGTCTATGAGTGGAATATAGATGGATTATCTGAATATCAGATTTTGAATTTCTTGCAACAAATGACCATGGCTGCCAATGCATATAGAATACAGACCAACGTTCAGGATAGAGCCATTGCAGAGCTTCTTACTGCAGGCTTTGCAGGACAGTTAAAAGGATGGTGGGACTACCATCTTACTGAAACTGAACGTCTTAGCATATTAAATGCTGTTAAGATTGATGAAGACGCAGAACCCATTCTGGATGACGAAGGTCAACCAATTCAGGATTCTGTATCTACATTAATTTTAACCATTTCTTTGCATTTTTTGGGTGATTCTTCGCATTTAAAGGATAAAAACGCTGAGCTTTTATCAAATTTAAGATGCAAAAAACTCAGTGATTTTCAGTATTATAAAAATACATTTTTATCTCGTATTATGTTGAGAGAAGATTCCAACCAGCCTTTTTGGAAAGAAAAGTTTCTTGCAGGGTTACCTACCTTGTTAGGTGAAAAGGTAAGAAACAAAATTAAGGAAACTTTAGGGGTTCCAATCCCTTACTCAACATTAACATATGGTGAACTCATTAGTCTTATCCAGAAGGAAGGACTAAAGATTTGCCAGGATTTGAAACTTCAAAGGCATCTGAAGTGGGAAATGAAAAGGACTAGGCAAGAATTAGGTTCGTTCTGTAAACAATTTGATGTTTCCACGGACAAGCCTGACTGTAATGGTTCTTGCCATAAGGAGTCTAAAAGATCCCATAAAAAACATTTTTATAAAAAGGAATTTCAAAAGAAAAATCGTTCAAAAGATTTTCCTGCATACAAAAGGAATTTTCATAAGCATAAGTCTGGTTTTAAAAGAAATGAAAAACCAGAAGGGGTAAAACCCTTTGGAAATTTAAAGCATGTTACCTGTTATAAATGTAATAGGAAAGGGCATACTGCAAAGTACTACCGCTTTAGCAAAAAACTGCATGAATTAGGATTAGATGAAAAAGTCTTAAGTAAACTTGAGGCTATTCTCATCTACTCTTCAGAATCAGATCCTGATTCAGGAACTGATGAAGAGAATGCATTTCAGGTTGATGAATTAGCAACTGATTCATCAACATCATCATCATCTTCTGATGACGATGATAAAAGCATAAATGTTTTGACAAAAGATCAAGAACTTTTGTTAGATGTCCTTAAGCATATTTCTGATCCTCAACTTCAGAAGGATTACCTTGATAGGTTAATGAAAACCCTAGAAAGCAAACCTGAAGTCAAGCCTGTTAGTCTTCCTAAAATTAGTACTAGCACATATAACTTGACCAGTATTTTAGAAAAGCAAAAGGCTAAGGGAAAGAATACTCCCTTATCCCTTTCTGATCTGCAAACTGAGATCAAGAATGTTAAACTTGAGCTCAAGCAGGTCAAGGAAAAACAGGAAAAGGATTCAGCTATAATCCAAGCATTACTTAGCAACCAGTTAGAAAATTCAGGAAGCGAGGATGAAGGTGGCACTAACCTAGAGGAATCTAAGTTAGATAACCTAGAATGCGCACCTGAAGATTTTTTATATGTTTTGAAAGAAATTACTTTAAGAAAGTATTTGATTAGCATTGTTTTGCATTTTCCTAATGATTTTCAACTCAGTACCATAGCATTATTTGATACCGGTGCTGATTTAAATTGCATAAAACCTGATTTGGTTCCTAAAAGATTTTGGGAAAAAACCAAAGAAAAACTGTCTGCCGCTAATAACTCGAAAATGAATATTAGCAGTAAAACTGAAGCATATGTGTTAAATGAAAAAACCCGTATTAAAACTGCATTCGTTCTTGTTGATAACATCAATCATAGTGTTATCTTAGGAACACCTTTTATAACTCTTATTACTCCTTTTTCTGTATCAAGTTCTGGTATTATTTTCAAAATTAAGAATGAAAATATTATTTTCCCTTTTATTGAAAAACCCAGAACCAGAAACCTCAATTTATTAAAAGCAAATTCAATTTTTGATAATCAGATTAACAACCTGATTAAAACTAAAGAATTTGAAATCATGCATTTAAAGCATAACATTAATTTTCAAAGAATTTCTGCACAGTTGAAAAATGAATTTACTCAAAAAAGAATTTTAGATTTCCAAAAGCAAGTTGAAAATGAAATTTGCGCAGATATTCCTAATGCCTTTTGGATTAGGAAGCAGCATATGGTAGATTTGCCATATGAACCTAGTTTTGATGAGCGAAATATTCCAACCAAAGCTAGACCTATCCAAATGAATTCTGAGCTTGAGCAGCATTGTAGAAAAGAAATCCAGGATCTCTTAGATAAAGGATTAATTGCCCCATCTAGGTCCCCCTGGAGTTGTGCAGCATTTTATGTGATTAAAGCATCTGAGATTGAACGTGGAGTTCCACGATTAGTCATTAATTATAAGCCTTTGAATCAGGTTCTTCGTTGGATTAGGTACCCAATACCTAATAAGAAAGACCTGTTACAAAGATTGCATTCTGCATATATATTCTCTAAGTTTGACCTTAAATCTGGGTTTTGGCAAATCCAGATTGACCCAAAACATAGGTATAAGACTGCATTCACTGTTCCATTTGGTCAATACGAATGGAATGTTATGCCTTTCGGCTTAAAGAATGCTCCATCAGAATTTCAACGCATTATGAATGACATTTTTAATCCATATTCAGCATTTTGCATTGTCTATATTGATGATGTGCTTATTTTTTCAGAATCCATTGAACAGCATTTTAAGCATTTAAAATCGTTCTTTCTTACAGCTAAGAAAAATGGCTTAGTTGTTTCGCAAAGCAAAATGTCCTTGTTTCAAACCAGAATAAGGTTTCTTGGCCATCATATTACCCAAGGAACGATCACTCCTATTGAGCGATCTTTAGAATTTGCATCTAAATTTCCAGATCAAATTCTGGAAAAACAACAGCTTCAAAGGTTTTTAGGAAGCTTGAATTATGTATTAGATTTTTGCCCTAATATCAATAGGATGGCAAAACCCTTGCATGATCGGTTAAAAAAGAATCCGCCATTATGGTCTGAAGAGCATACTAGAATAGTGCAAGAAATAAAAAAGCATGTTAGTCAAATTCCTTGCTTGTCTATTGCTAACCCTTTATTACCTAAAATCGTTGAAACTGATGCTTCTGATTTTGGTTATGGAGGTATTTTGAAGCAGGTACAAGATAAGCATGAGCATATTGTCCAGTTTACTTCCGGACACTGGAATGATACTGAAAAGAATTATTCTACTATTAAAAAAGAAATTCTTTCCATTGTAAAATGTATTTCAAAATTTCAAAGCGATTTACTCAATCAAAAATTTTTATTAAGAATTGATTGTAAATCTGCAAAAGAAGTTTTGCAAAAAGATGTTCAGAATATAGCTTCTAAGCAAATCTTTGCTAGGTGGCAAGCCTTGTTAAGCATATTTGATTTTGATATAGAATTTATTCGGGGAGAACAAAATTCTATTCCCGATTTCCTAACCCGTGAATTTTTGCAGGACCATGCCTCCTAAGAAAAAGAAAGGCGAAGGATCCTCAAAGGATCAGGCAAAGCTTTCTGCATTAGAAAAAGTAAAAGCCTGGACAGCTATGTTCCAGGACGCACAAGGAGAAAGCATAGGAAGCAAAGGCAGCACTAGTTCTGTCAAAAATACTCCGCATAATCCAAATACTTTGGCCCTTACTAAGGCCACTCAATCTTTTGAAAAAGCATTTGAAAATTATTTTGCAACTATTGCTGAAGCAAAAAAGGTTTTGGAGGATCCATTATCCTCTTCTTCAGCACAATCTTCTTCTCAAAAGCATTTACAAAAAACGTCTATTTCAAAGGGAAAGGAAATTGCCCAACCCTCAAAAGCATTAACTGTTTCTAGTCCTTTTGGACCGGTTTCTTTGAACGAAGCAAAAGAAATTTTTAAAGAAAATTTTATAACTTTTCCTTCTTCTTCCAAAAGTATTTCTGCAAATGTTGTTTCTCAGAATACGGCTACCCAGCCTAAATCTGAGTATTTTACCAAAAAGAATTTTCAGTATATTACTTCTATTGAGGACGGCTTTTATGATAAAAATCCCTCAGTGGCTGTATCAAAACTTTTCCCTCATGGATGGAATTTTAAACCTTGGGATTATTCAAAGCCCATTGATTTTTACTTAACCATCCTAAAGGTCACAGATTCTGTGGAAATAAAGCATACTTCTCATGGTGATTCCGGAGAACCCGCATACTCCCAATTCAAAATCTTGAAGATCATTCATCCTCAAGATTGGGGTACAAGTCCTTCTGACTTGAAATCTTTTCCAGCATCCTTTACCCAAAGAATAACAACCAGCAAAACCTTTTCCTACTGGGATTATCAACAAGCCTGGTATAACGCATTAATGATCCAAAATTCCAAAGGATCGCATACCTGGTTGATCATGTTTGATACCAGAAAAGCCATTTCTAAAATACCAAACTGGTTCAACCATTGGTGGGGATTTTTTGGGTCTTCTACCGAAATCCTTCCTGAATCAGTTAACCTCGCATATACCCTTTTTAAAGAAAAATTTGACCCTTCACCATTGCAAAAAAGGGTCTCTCCTCTTCTAGTCTTTAGTACAATCTTCTTTGTACCATGGACCTTAACCTGGCATTTTTCCTATCAAACGAATCAAAATTCAACCATTGATCTTATCAGAATATTTAAGGTTAAATGGTGGAACAAATTTCAAGCATTTAATAAATGTAATGAAGCCGCTGTCAGAATGTGGCTCAAATCCAAAGGTAAACTGGATCTGCCTATTGAACAGGTCCAAGCACATTCAGAATTTTTAGCACAGAAGTCATTTGCTATTCCTCAGCTCGCAGCCGCAAAGTCAGAGGAAGAATTTTTCAAAATCATGAAAGAATTAATAGAATCCAGATCCTCAGCTACTGGATCCAAAGCATCCTCTTCATCTTCATCGTCTAAGCCACCATCCCTGGCTGATGAGAACGAAGATATTTTTGGTCTATTGTAAATCAATAACCTAATGAATTATACCAGAATAATAAATGAAAATGGTTCCAATGTTCTAAATGAATAAGAACCGAGCTAGTAGCCGCTTGGTCGGGTAATGTGGTTAGGGGTACTTGGCTCATAACCAGGAATTCCCTGATATGCATACTTGCCAATGTAAGCTTTACTGGTATATGTATTCATACAAGGTTAAGCCAAATTCAAAAATGATTATGCATATACAACAAGTTAAAAATGCAGAAAGATATATGAATTCAGAAATAAGAAAATAATATGCTCAAGAACAAATATAGAAAATTAAATACAAATTTATGCTAGGCGGTATAAACCTGCCATATAAATTCTCAAAATAAATGCAGAAATTAAACACCTTAATCGTATGTGATTAAATTCAGGCGGTAATCCGCACAACTTATAACCACATATGATTAAGGGAAGAAATTAAGAAGAAACAATGCTTACTCTTTATTCAAACAAATTCTTTTATTACAGCTCGGGGAAAGCTTAAATGCCAGAAACTAATTACAAGAAGAGAGAAAGAATTCTACAGAGAAGGGAGAGAGATCTGGAGAGATAGAGAGAGAAAGCTATCTAAAATCCAGAGATGATTCCACAAATGCAGAGAGCTCCCTCTTATATAGGCAGGTAAGGAGCAAAAGACAAAAATGCTTTCGGTGCCTGGGACCCACTTCACTTTCGGCGCCGGGCCCACCAAAGATGCTGAGACAGATACTCAGATACGTCTGGCTACAGTAAATACGTAACCTTGTATGAATACATATACCAGTAAAGCTTACATTGGCAAGTATGCATATCAGGGAATTCCTGGTTATGAGCCAAGTACCCCTAACCACATTACCCGACCAAGCGGCTACTAGCTCGGTTCTTATTCATTTAGAACATTGGAACCATTTTCATTTATTATTCTGGTATAATTCATTAGGTTATTGATTTACAATAGACCAAAAATATCTTCGTTCTCATCAGCCAGGGATGGTGGCTTAGACGATGAAGATGAAGAGGATGCTTTGGATCCAGTAGCTGAGGATCTGGATTCTATTAATTCTTTCATGATTTTGAAAAATTCTTCCTCTGACTTTGCGGCTGCGAGCTGAGGAATAGCAAATGACTTCTGTGCTAAAAATTCTGAATGTGCTTGGACCTGTTCAATAGGCAGATCCAGTTTACCTTTGGATTTGAGCCACATTCTGACAGCGGCTTCATTACATTTATTAAATGCTTGAAATTTGTTCCACCATTTAACCTTAAATATTCTGATAAGATCAATGGTTGAATTTTGATTCGTTTGATAGGAAAAATGCCAGGTTAAGGTCCATGGTACAAAGAAGATTGTACTAAAGACTAGAAGAGGAGAGACCCTTTTTTGCAATGGTGAAGGGTCAAATTTTTCTTTAAAAAGGGTATATGCGAGGTTAACTGATTCAGGAAGGATTTCGGTAGAAGACCCAAAAAATCCCCACCAATGGTTGAACCAGTTTGGTATTTTAGAAATGGCTTTTCTGGTATCAAACATGATCAACCAGGTATGCGATCCTTTGGAATTTTGGATCATTAATGCGTTATACCAGGCTTGTTGATAATCCCAGTAGGAAAAGGTTTTGCTGGTTGTTATTCTTTGGGTAAAGGATGCTGGAAAAGATTTCAAGTCAGAAGGACTTGTACCCCAATCTTGAGGATGAATGATCTTCAAGATTTTGAATTGGGAGTATGCGGGTTCTCCGGAATCACCATGAGAAGTATGCTTTATTTCCACAGAATCTGTGACCTTTAGGATGGTTAAGTAAAAATCAATGGGCTTTGAATAATCCCAAGGTTTAAAATTCCATCCATGAGGGAAAAGTTTTGATACAGCCACTGAGGGATTTTTATCATAAAAGCCGTCCTCAATAGAAGTAATATACTGAAAATTCTTTTTGGTAAAATACTCAGATTTAGGCTGGGTAGCCGTATTCTGAGAAACAACATTTGCAGAAATACTTTTGGAAGAAGAAGGAAAAGTTATAAAATTTTCTTTAAAAATTTCTTTTGCTTCGTTCAAAGAAACCGGTCCAAAAGGACTAGAAACAGTTAATGCTTTTGAGGGTTGGGCAATTTCCTTTCCCTTTGAAATAGACGTTTTTTGTAAATGCTTTTGAGAAGAAGATTGTGCTGAAGAAGAGGATAATGGATCCTCCAAAACCTTTTTTGCTTCAGCAATAGTTGCAAAATAATTTTCAAATGCTTTTTCAAAAGATTGAGTGGCCTTAGTAAGGGCCAAAGTATTTGGATTATGCGGAGTATTTTTGACAGAACTAGTGCTGCCTTTGCTTCCTATGCTTTCTCCTTGTGCGTCCTGGAACATAGCTGTCCAGGCTTTTACTTTTTCTAATGCAGAAAGCTTTGCCTGATCCTTTGAGGATCCTTCGCCTTTCTTTTTCTTAGGAGGCATGGTCCTGCAAAATTCACGGGTTAGGAAATCGGGAATAGAATTTTGTTCTCCCCGAATAAATTCTATATCAAAATCAAATATGCTTAACAAGGCTTGCCACCTAGCAAAGATTTGCTTAGAAGCTATATTCTGAACATCTTTTTGCAAAACTTCTTTTGCAGATTTACAATCAATTCTTAATAAAAATTTTTGATTGAGTAAATCGCTTTGAAATTTTGAAATACATTTTACAATGGAAAGAATTTCTTTTTTAATAGTAGAATAATTCTTTTCAGTATCATTCCAGTGTCCGGAAGTAAACTGGACAATATGCTCATGCTTATCTTGTACCTGCTTCAAAATACCTCCATAACCAAAATCAGAAGCATCAGTTTCAACGATTTTAGGTAATAAAGGGTTAGCAATAGACAAGCAAGGAATTTGACTAACATGCTTTTTTATTTCTTGCACTATTCTAGTATGCTCTTCAGACCATAATGGCGGATTCTTTTTTAACCGATCATGCAAGGGTTTTGCCATCCTATTGATATTAGGGCAAAAATCTAATACATAATTCAAGCTTCCTAAAAACCTTTGAAGCTGTTGTTTTTCCAGAATTTGATCTGGAAATTTAGATGCAAATTCTAAAGATCGCTCAATAGGAGTGATCGTTCCTTGGGTAATATGATGGCCAAGAAACCTTATTCTGGTTTGAAACAAGGACATTTTGCTTTGCGAAACAACTAAGCCATTTTTCTTAGCTGTAAGAAAGAACGATTTTAAATGCTTAAAATGCTGTTCAATGGATTCTGAAAAAATAAGCACATCATCAATATAGACAATGCAAAATGCTGAATATGGATTAAAAATGTCATTCATAATGCGTTGAAATTCTGATGGAGCATTCTTTAAGCCGAAAGGCATAACATTCCATTCGTATTGACCAAATGGAACAGTGAATGCAGTCTTATACCTATGTTTTGGGTCAATCTGGATTTGCCAAAACCCAGATTTAAGGTCAAACTTAGAGAATATATATGCAGAATGCAATCTTTGTAACAGGTCTTTCTTATTAGGTATTGGGTACCTAATCCAACGAAGAACCTGATTCAAAGGCTTATAATTAATGACTAATCGTGGAACTCCACGTTCAATCTCAGATGCTTTAATCACATAAAATGCTGCACAACTCCAGGGGGACCTAGATGGGGCAATTAATCCTTTATCTAAGAGATCCTGGATTTCTTTTCTACAATGCTGCTCAAGCTCAGAATTCATTTGGATAGGTCTAGCTTTGGTTGGAATATTTCGCTCATCAAAACTAGGTTCATATGGCAAATCTACCATATGCTGCTTCCTAATCCAAAAGGCATTAGGAATATCTGCGCAAATTTCATTTTCAACTTGCTTTTGGAAATCTAAAATTCTTTTTTGAGTAAATTCATTTTTCAACTGTGCAGAAATTCTTTGAAAATTAATGTTATGCTTTAAATGCATGATTTCAAATTCTTTAGTTTTAATCAGGTTGTTAATCTGATTATCAAAAATTGAATTTGCTTTTAATAAATTGAGGTTTCTGGTTCTGGGTTTTTCAATAAAAGGGAAAATAATATTTTCATTCTTAATTTTGAAAATAATACCAGAACTTGATACAGAAAAAGGAGTAATAAGAGTTATAAAAGGTGTTCCTAAGATAACACTATGATTGATGTTATCAACAAGAACGAATGCAGTTTTAATACGGGTTTTTTCATTTAACACATATGCTTCAGTTTTACTGCTAATATTCATTTTCGAGTTATTAGCGGCAGACAGTTTTTCTTTGGTTTTTTCCCAAAATCTTTTAGGAACCAAATCAGGTTTTATGCAATTTAAATCAGCACCGGTATCAAATAATGCTATGGTACTGAGTTGAAAATCATTAGGAAAATGCAAAACAATGCTAATCAAATACTTTCTTAAAGTAATTTCTTTCAAAACATATAAAAAATCTTCAGGTGCGCATTCTAGGTTATCTAACTTAGATTCCTCTAGGTTAGTGCCACCTTCATCCTCGCTTCCTGAATTTTCTAACTGGTTGCTAAGTAATGCTTGGATTATAGCTGAATCCTTTTCCTGTTTTTCCTTGACCTGCTTGAGCTCAAGTTTAACATTCTTGATCTCAGTTTGCAGATCAGAAAGGGATAAGGGAGTATTCTTTCCCTTAGCCTTTTGCTTTTCTAAAATACTGGTCAAGTTATATGTGCTAGTACTAATTTTAGGAAGACTAACAGGCTTGACTTCAGGTTTGCTTTCTAGGGTTTTCATTAACCTATCAAGGTAATCCTTCTGAAGTTGAGGATCAGAAATATGCTTAAGGACATCTAACAAAAGTTCTTGATCTTTTGTCAAAACATTTATGCTTTTATCATCGTCATCAGAAGATGATGATGATGTTGATGAATCAGTTGCTAATTCATCAACCTGAAATGCATTCTCTTCATCAGTTCCTGAATCAGGATCTGATTCTGAAGAGTAGATGAGAATAGCCTCAAGTTTACTTAAGACTTTTTCATCTAATCCTAATTCATGCAGTTTTTTGCTAAAGCGGCAGTACTTTGCAGTATGCCCTTTCCTATTACATTTATAACAGGTAACATGCTTTAAATTTCCAAAGGGTTTTACCCCTTCTGGTTTTTCATTTCTTTTAAAACCAGACTTATGCTTATGAAAATTCCTTTTGTATGCAGGAAAATCTTTTGAACGATTTTTCTTTTGAAATTCCTTTTTATAAAAATGTTTTTTATGGGATCTTTTAGACTCCTTATGGCAAGAACCATTACAGTCAGGCTTGTCCGTGGAAACATCAAATTGTTTACAGAACGAACCTAATTCTTGCCTAGTCCTTTTCATTTCCCACTTCAGATGCCTTTGAAGTTTCAAATCCTGGCAAATCTTTAGTCCTTCCTTCTGGATAAGACTAATGAGTTCACCATATGTTAATGTTGAGTAAGGGATTGGAACCCCTAAAGTTTCCTTAATTTTGTTTCTTACCTTTTCACCTAACAAGGTAGGTAACCCTGCAAGAAACTTTTCTTTCCAAAAAGGCTGGTTGGAATCTTCTCTCAACATAATACGAGATAAAAATGTATTTTTATAATACTGAAAATCACTGAGTTTTTTGCATCTTAAATTTGATAAAAGCTCAGCGTTTTTATCCTTTAAATGCGAAGAATCACCCAAAAAATGCAAAGAAATGGTTAAAATTAATGTAGATACAGAATCCTGAATTGGTTGACCTTCGTCATCCAGAATGGGTTCTGCGTCTTCATCAATCTTAACAGCATTTAATATGCTAAGACGTTCAGTTTCAGTAAGATGGTAGTCCCACCATCCTTTTAACTGTCCTGCAAAGCCTGCAGTAAGAAGCTCTGCAATGGCTCTATCCTGAACGTTGGTCTGTATTCTATATGCATTGGCAGCCATGGTCATTTGTTGCAAGAAATTCAAAATCTGATATTCAGATAATCCATCTATATTCCACTCATAGACAGAAGATGCATTAAACCTAGACTGGCTACTAGATGCTTGATTGCCTACGTCCAAATGACTAGCAATAGGAACAATAGGCCAATTAATTCTATTGATCTGAGGAATAGGTTTAACCGGAATAGGTTCAACCTTTTCTTCACAGAAACTCTGGGATTCTGAGAGAGAATCCTCATCTAATGCGTTTATCTCTGGTCTCAGCCGAGACTGAGGTGTTTCTGGAGCAATTAAGTTAGAGGTTGAGGCCTCTATCTTGCTTAATTGGTCTTGAATAGCCTTGGCGAATTCCATTTTATTATTCTGAAATTCCTTTTGGCTATCCCTAGAAATTTGAGATGGCTTAAAAATAGGATTCTTAAGCCTGTCCTGCTTCTGTTCTATTTTTACAACAGAAGGCTTAAGGGTTTTCTCAATTCTAGTCAATTGCTTACCTAAGGTATGCAAATGCGTATTGGAGAAATTATTTTGCTCAATAACAGATGCAAAATTCTTATGCACATCTTCAGTCACATACTTGTATGCAGATGCATTAACAGATGAATTTCCTGAGACTGGAATTTTTATTCCTCTCAGAGGGGGATGATCAGACTCAATCTTTGAGCCATCAGATAAATTCCAAGTACTAACCTTTTCTTGGCTAGAGACTGGATTGATGCACTTGAATGGATATGCAATGTTATTCTGTGATGCATAAAGTTCAAACCAATCGAAAAACATGATATGGACTTTATGCTGCAAAACAAAATCATAATACTTTTCTTGAATTTCTTTTCTTTGGTTCAGGAAATTCTTAAAGAACCAAAGTTTTTTCTTTTCATTATGAGAAGCGTAAAAATCTTTATGCAAAAGGGTTTTATCTAAAACGAATTCTTTTTCTAACACATTGATAATATTCTCAGTAACTGAAGAAAAAGTAGGCGAGGTTGGTTCAGATTTTTGAACACTTACTTCTCCTAATTCTTCTTTAGTATATACTGCCCTGGGAACATTATCAGCGTAAAGAACACCAGTTAAATGCGTATTAGGGATGTCAGAGGTAGAGTGCCTGTGAGGCATGCTAACAGGGATTCTTCTTCTGTGAAACAGATGGCAAGAATCCTTGTCTTCATCCTCAATATTCTTATGTTCAATCTTTCCTAATTGTGATACTCTACCCAAATCCATGGTATCACTATTGGAAGAGTCATCAGAAAACCTTGTACTTACCGATTTTCTGTCAAAGGTTAGAGTGACTTTTCCACTAGGATACTGGTTAATTTCTCTGACATTCGTATTAGGCATTATTCTAATTGGTGGTTCAACTGCACATGCTTTTTCCAATACCCATTCTGTAGGAAGAGTTACATCTTCCCATTTAATGAATTTTGGAACAATAGCATTTGCTTTAGTCATATCCGTTTGCACTAGGGAATGCAACGATCGTACGGGTGATAATGAAACTAATGCAGAGGACTTAAGCCAAATTCAAAAATGATTATGCATATACAACAAGTTAAAAATGCAGAAAGATATATGAATTCAGAAATAAGAAAATAATATGCTCAAGAACAAATATAGAAAATTAAATACAAATTTATGCTAGGCGGTATAAACCTGCCATATAAATTCTCAAAATAAATGCAGAAATTAAACACCTTAATCGTATGTGATTAAATTCAGGCGGTAATCCGCACAACTTATAACCACATATGATTAAGGGAAGAAATTAAGAAGAAACAATGCTTACTCTTTATTCAAACAAATTCTTTTATTACAGCTCGGGGAAAGCTTAAATGCCAGAAACTAATTACAAGAAGAGAGAAAGAATTCTAGAGAGAAGGGAGAGAGATCTGGAGAGATAGAGAGAGAAAGCTATCTAAAATCCAGAGATGATTCCACAAATGCAGAGAGCTCCCTCTTATATAGGCAGGTAAGGAGCAAAAGACAAAAATGCTTTCAGTGCCTGGGACCTACTTCACTTTCGGCGCCGGGCCCACCAAAGATGCTGAGACAGATACTCAGATACGTCTGGCTACAGTAAATACGTAACCTTATGAATTATACCAGAATAATAAATGAAAATGGTTCCAATGTTCTAAATGAATAAGAACCGAGCTAGTAGCCGCTTGGTCGGGTAATGTGGTTAGGGGTACTTGGCTCATAACCAGGAATTCCCTGATATGCATACTTGCCAATGTAAGCTTTACTGGTATATGTATTCATACAAGGTTACGTATTTACTGTAGCCAGACGTATCTGAGTATCTGTCTCAGCATCTTTGGTGGGCCCGGCGCCGAAAGTGAAGTGGGTCCCAGGCACCGAAAGCATTTTTGTCTTTTGCTCCTTACCTGCCTATATAAGAGGGAGCTCTCTGCATTTGTGGAATCATCTCTGGATTTTAGATAGCTTTCTCTCTCTATCTCTCCAGATCTCTCTCCCTTCTCTCTAGAATTCTTTCTCTCTTCTTGTAATTAGTTTCTGGCATTTAAGCTTTCCCCGAGCTGTAATAAAAGAATTTGTTTGAATAAAGAGTAAGCATTGTTTCTTCTTAATTTCTTCCCTTAATCATATGTGGTTATAAGTTGTGCGGATTACCGCCTGAATTTAATCACATACGATTAAGGTGTTTAATTTCTGCATTTATTTTGAGAATTTATATGGCAGGTTTATACCGCCTAGCATAAATTTGTATTTAATTTTCTATATTTGTTCTTGAGCATATTATTTTCTTATTTCTGAATTCATATATCTTTCTGCATTTTTAACTTGTTGTATATGCATAATCATTTTTGAATTTGGCTTAAGTCCTCTGCATTAGTTTCATTATCACCCGTACGATCGTTGCATTCCCTAGTGGTATCAGAGCCAGAAGGGGTGAGAGTACTGTTCATTCATCATCATCACTGTTCACATTCATCCATTTCCAGATTTACTGTGCATATCATTCCTGCATCTACTGATATTGGTGAGTCATTTAGACCCTTGTTTGCCCAAAAGTACCGACGGACAGGGAAAGAGAGGCAGTGACTGGGTTCCGTAGTCAATATTAGTATGTGTTTGTTCTGATTTGCATTTTTAATGATGGATCACACACTTCTACCTAGAACATACTCTGCATCTTCTGCATCTACATCATTAGAGAATATAAGGATCAACAGTAGTAATGAAATTACTGTTGAAGATTTTACCAAATGCATTAGTGATTGGCATATACCTCATGTTAAGAAGCATGAAATATATGAACTCAGCATTAGAGATAAGTTGTTCAAAACAAATTTGAACATAAAGACTGAGGAGAGGGATATACCTCTCACAAACTCATATGAAAGCATTAATCTTTTGTCACAGCATTCTTTAGACAAGCATAGACAAAAGAATTTTAAGTACATCCATATTGGCCTTGTTCAGATAGGGATCAAGCCCTTAACCAAGGAAGGCCTGAACACAAGCATATTGTGTGTTGTTAGGGATAATAGAATGGAAGTATATGAGGAAGGCATCCTAGGCACGGTTGAGTCTAGTTTGTGTGCAGGTCCCATATCATTCTCATGTTACCCTAATTTAACCATTTCTTTAAATGATAAAAACATTTTGGATTCTCTTGTTTTACAAATCCAAACACATAATTATCGCATGAAAAAGGGATCTATTCCCATTGCATTGATTTTTAGAGTTCATTACAAAGCCATGACATCTGCATTTGATTCAAAACACAAGTTTTCATGTCATAAAGGTGAAACTTTGGTTTTGCAAACGGATATGACTAAAGCAAATGCTATTGTTCCAAAATTCATTAAATGGGAAGATGTAACTCTTCCTACAGAATGGGTATTGGAAAAAGCATGTGCAGTTGAACCACCAATTAGAATAATGCCTAATACGAATGTCAGAGAAATTAACCAGTATCCTAGTGGAAAAGTCACTCTAACCTTTGACAGAAAATCGGTAAGTACAAGGTTTTCTGATGACTCTTCCAATAGTGATACCATGGATTTGGGTAGAGTATCACAATTAGGAAAGATTGAACATAAGAATATTGAGGATGAAGACAAGGATTCTTGCCATCTGTTTCACAGAAGAAGAATCCCTGTTAGCATGCCTCACAGGCACTCTACCTCTGACATCCCTAATACGCATTTAACTGGTGTTCTTTACGCTGATAATGTTCCCAGGGCAGTATATACTAAAGAAGAATTAGGAGAAGTAAGTGTTCAAAAATCTGAACCAACCTCGCCTACTTTTTCTTCAGTTACTGAGAATATTATCAATGTGTTAGAAAAAGAATTCGTTTTAGATAAAACCCTTTTGCATAAAGATTTTTACGCTTCTCATAATGAAAAGAAAAAACTTTGGTTCTTTAAGAATTTCCTGAACCAAAGAAAAGAAATTCAAGAAAAGTATTATGATTTTGTTTTGCAGCATAAAGTCAATATCATGTTTTTCGATTGGTTTGAACTTTATGCATCACAGAACAACATTGCATATCCATTCAAATGCATCAATCCAGTCTCTAGCCAAGAAAAGGTTAGTACTTGGAATTTATCTGATGGCTCAAAGATTGAGTCTGATCATCCCCCTCTGAGAGGAATAAAAATTCCAGTCTCAGGAAATTCATCTGTTAATGCATCTGCATACAAGTATGTGACTGAAGATGTGCATAAGAATTTTGCATCTGTTATTGAGCAAAATAATTTCTCCAATACGCATTTGCATACCTTAGGTAAGCAATTGACTAGAATTGAGAAAACCCTTAAGCCTTCTGTTGTAAAAATAGAACAGAAGCAGGACAGGCTTAAGAATCCTATTTTTAAGCCATCTCAAATTTCTAGGGATAGCCAAAAGGAATTTCAGAATAATAAAATGGAATTCGCCAAGGCTATTCAAGACCAATTAAGCAAGATAGAGGCCTCAACCTCTAACTTAATTGCTCCAGAAACACCTCAGTCTCGGCTGAGACCAGAGATAAACGCATTAGATGAGGATTCTCTCTCAGAATCCCAGAGTTTCTGTGAAGAAAAGGTTGAACCTATTCCGGTTAAACCTATTCCTCAGATCAATAGAATTAATTGGCCTATTGTTCCTATTGCTAGTCATTTGGACGTAGGCAATCAAGCATCTAGTAGCCAGTCTAGGTTTAATGCATCTTCTGTCTATGAGTGGAATATAGATGGATTATCTGAATATCAGATTTTGAATTTCTTGCAACAAATGACCATGGCTGCCAATGCATATAGAATACAGACCAACGTTCAGGATAGAGCCATTGCAGAGCTTCTTACTGCAGGCTTTGCAGGACAGTTAAAAGGATGGTGGGACTACCATCTTACTGAAACTGAACGTCTTAGCATATTAAATGCTGTTAAGATTGATGAAGACGCAGAACCCATTCTGGATGACGAAGGTCAACCAATTCAGGATTCTGTATCTACATTAATTTTAACCATTTCTTTGCATTTTTTGGGTGATTCTTCGCATTTAAAGGATAAAAACGCTGAGCTTTTATCAAATTTAAGATGCAAAAAACTCAGTGATTTTCAGTATTATAAAAATACATTTTTATCTCGTATTATGTTGAGAGAAGATTCCAACCAGCCTTTTTGGAAAGAAAAGTTTCTTGCAGGGTTACCTACCTTGTTAGGTGAAAAGGTAAGAAACAAAATTAAGGAAACTTTAGGGGTTCCAATCCCTTACTCAACATTAACATATGGTGAACTCATTAGTCTTATCCAGAAGGAAGGACTAAAGATTTGCCAGGATTTGAAACTTCAAAGGCATCTGAAGTGGGAAATGAAAAGGACTAGGCAAGAATTAGGTTCGTTCTGTAAACAATTTGATGTTTCCACGGACAAGCCTGACTGTAATGGTTCTTGCCATAAGGAGTCTAAAAGATCCCATAAAAAACATTTTTATAAAAAGGAATTTCAAAAGAAAAATCGTTCAAAAGATTTTCCTGCATACAAAAGGAATTTTCATAAGCATAAGTCTGGTTTTAAAAGAAATGAAAAACCAGAAGGGGTAAAACCCTTTGGAAATTTAAAGCATGTTACCTGTTATAAATGTAATAGGAAAGGGCATACTGCAAAGTACTGCCGCTTTAGCAAAAAACTGCATGAATTAGGATTAGATGAAAAAGTCTTAAGTAAACTTGAGGCTATTCTCATCTACTCTTCAGAATCAGATCCTGATTCAGGAACTGATGAAGAGAATGCATTTCAGGTTGATGAATTAGCAACTGATTCATCAACATCATCATCATCTTCTGATGACGATGATAAAAGCATAAATGTTTTGACAAAAGATCAAGAACTTTTGTTAGATGTCCTTAAGCATATTTCTGATCCTCATCTTCAGAAGGATTACCTTGATAGGTTAATGAAAACCCTAGAAAGCAAACCTGAAGTCAAGCCTGTTAGTCTTCCTAAAATTAGTACTAGCACATATAACTTGACCAGTATTTTAGAAAAGCAAAAGGCTAAGGGAAAGTATACTCCCTTATCCCTTTCTGATCTGCAAACTGAGATCAAGAATGTTAAACTTGAGCTCAAGCAGGTCAAGGAAAAACAGGAAAAGGATTCAGCTATAATCCAAGCATTACTTAGCAACCAGTTAGAAAATTCAGGAAGCGAGGATGAAGGTGGCACTAACCTAGAGGAATCTAAGTTAGATAACCTAGAATGCGCACCTGAAGATTTTTTATATGTTTTGAAAGAAATTACTTTAAGAAAGTATTTGATTAGCATTGTTTTGCATTTTCCTAATGATTTTCAACTCAGTACCATAGCATTATTTGATACCGGTGCTGATTTAAATTGCATAAAACCTGATTTGGTTCCTAAAAGATTTTGGGAAAAAACCAAAGAAAAACTGTCTGCCGCTAATAACTCGAAAATGAATATTAGCAGTAAAACTGAAGCATATGTGTTAAATGAAAAAACCCGTATTAAAACTGCATTCGTTCTTGTTGATAACATCAATCATAGTGTTATCTTAGGAACACCTTTTATAACTCTTATTACTCCTTTTTCTGTATCAAGTTCTGGTATTATTTTCAAAATTAAGAATGAAAATATTATTTTCCCTTTTATTGAAAAACCCAGAACCAGAAACCTCAATTTATTAAAAGCAAATTCAATTTTTGATAATCAGATTAACAACCTGATTAAAACTAAAGAATTTGAAATCATGCATTTAAAGCATAACATTAATTTTCAAAGAATTTCTGCACAGTTGAAAAATGAATTTACTCAAAAAAGAATTTTAGATTTCCAAAAGCAAGTTGAAAATGAAATTTGCGCAGATATTCCTAATGCCTTTTGCATTAGGAAGCAGCATATGGTAGATTTGCCATATGAACCTAGTTTTGATGAGCGAAATATTCCAACCAAAGCTAGACCTATCCAAATGAATTCTGAGCTTGAGCAGCATTGTAGAAAAGAAATCCAGGATCTCTTAGATAAAGGATTAATTGCCCCATCTAGGTCCCCCTGGAGTTGTGCAGCATTTTATGTGATTAAAGCATCTGAGATTGAACGTGGAGTTCCACGATTAGTCATTAATTATAAGCCTTTGAATCAGGTTCTTCGTTGGATTAGGTACCCAATACCTAATAAGAAAGACCTGTTACAAAGATTGCATTCTGCATATATATTCTCTAAGTTTGACCTTAAATCTGGGTTTTGGCAAATCCAGATTGACCCAAAACATAGGTATAAGACTGCATTCACTGTTCCATTTGGTCAATACGAATGGAATGTTATGCCTTTCGGCTTAAAGAATGCTCCATCAGAATTTCAACGCATTATGAATGACATTTTTAATCCATATTCAGCATTTTGCATTGTCTATATTGATGATGTGCTTATTTTTTCAGAATCCATTGAACAGCATTTTAAGCATTTAAAATCGTTCTTTCTTACAGCTAAGAAAAATGGCTTAGTTGTTTCGCAAAGCAAAATGTCCTTGTTTCAAACCAGAATAAGGTTTCTTGGCCATCATATTACCCAAGGAACGATCACTCCTATTGAGCGATCTTTAGAATTTGCATCTAAATTTCCAGATCAAATTCTGGAAAAACAACAGCTTCAAAGGTTTTTAGGAAGCTTGAATTATGTATTAGATTTTTGCCCTAATATCAATAGGATGGCAAAACCCTTGCATGATCGGTTAAAAAAGAATCCGCCATTATGGTCTGAAGAGCATACTAGAATAGTGCAAGAAATAAAAAAGCATGTTAGTCAAATTCCTTGCTTGTCTATTGCTAACCCTTTATTACCTAAAATCGTTGAAACTGATGCTTCTGATTTTGGTTATGGAGGTATTTTGAAGCAGGTACAAGATAAGCATGAGCATATTGTCCAGTTTACTTCCGGACACTGGAATGATACTGAAAAGAATTATTCTACTATTAAAAAAGAAATTCTTTCCATTGTAAAATGTATTTCAAAATTTCAAAGCGATTTACTCAATCAAAAATTTTTATTAAGAATTGATTGTAAATCTGCAAAAGAAGTTTTGCAAAAAGATGTTCAGAATATAGCTTCTAAGCAAATCTTTGCTAGGTGGCAAGCCTTGTTAAGCATATTTGATTTTGATATAGAATTTATTCGGGGAGAACAAAATTCTATTCCCGATTTCCTAACCCGTGAATTTTTGCAGGACCATGCCTCCTAAGAAAAAGAAAGGCGAAGGATCCTCAAAGGATCAGGCAAAGCTTTCTGCATTAGAAAAAGTAAAAGCCTGGACAGCTATGTTCCAGGACGCACAAGGAGAAAGCATAGGAAGCAAAGGCAGCACTAGTTCTGTCAAAAATACTCCGCATAATCCAAATACTTTGGCCCTTACTAAGGCCACTCAATCTTTTGAAAAAGCATTTGAAAATTATTTTGCAACTATTGCTGAAGCAAAAAAGGTTTTGGAGGATCCATTATCCTCTTCTTCAGCACAATCTTCTTCTCAAAAGCATTTACAAAAAACGTCTATTTCAAAGGGAAAGGAAATTGCCCAACCCTCAAAAGCATTAACTGTTTCTAGTCCTTTTGGACCGGTTTCTTTGAAAGAAGCAAAAGAAATTTTTAAAGAAAATTTTATAACTTTTCCTTCTTCTTCCAAAAGTATTTCTGCAAATGTTGTTTCTCAGAATACGGCTACCCAGCCTAAATCTGAGTATTTTACCAAAAAGAATTTTCAGTATATTACTTCTATTGAGGACGGCTTTTATGATAAAAATCCCTCAGTGGCTGTATCAAAACTTTTCCCTCATGGATGGAATTTTAAACCTTGGGATTATTCAAAGCCCATTGATTTTTACTTAACCATCCTAAAGGTCACAGATTCTGTGGAAATAAAGCATACTTCTCATGGTGATTCCGGAGAACCCGCATACTCCCAATTCAAAATCTTGAAGATCATTCATCCTCAAGATTGGGGTACAAGTCCTTCTGACTTGAAATCTTTTCCAGCATCCTTTACCCAAAGAATAACAACCAGCAAAACCTTTTCCTACTGGGATTATCAACAAGCCTGGTATAACGCATTAATGATCCAAAATTCCAAAGGATCGCATACCTGGTTGCGTATTAAAAATAATAAATAATAATAATAAACAATTTAAATGAGTGGAATCGGTTGGAGTTGGGATTTATGTTTTAGTATGACTCAGGTTCTACTCAAGCACAAGTTGATTTTTATACGGACTGAACTGGAATTAATAAGATTTTTATTATTAAGCCCGATAGGTCTGGCCTCAGCCTGCCCAATCCTTCCAATGAAAGACGTCTATAAACAATGAAGCTACGCAAACCTAATTCATTCATTGAAATTTAATCATTCTTTTCCATTAAAGCTACATTTTAACTAATGTAATAATTAAATATCATTAAAAATCATTAAGTTGAAAACCAAAATATTTGATTAAATTCAAAAACCGGACCTATAGGGATAAATATCTTTACCATAAATGATTTGTAATGCATTTATAGATTGATATGTGCCAAATTGTGCATGATATAATAGTGGAGTAATGGAGTAGAGATTGCGGTTGAGAATTAATTAAGATGTAGTCATAGTTCTGGATCGAGTCTAATCCCACCACGCTTATGTCCCCGTCGTGGCCTCATGTCGCACCGTTGGAAGCAGTGGCCCACAATGATGCCAGGTCAGCATTCGGGCTAATTTGGTCAACACTCTTAAAAAAAGTTCTGTTTGGTTGGCCTTTTAAATGGACCCAATCACGGAGCTCCATCTGGGATTAGTTTGGTTCTCCCTCGTCTGCAACGGCGGCACTGTCTATTCCAAATCTTCTACCATCTTCCTTTGAACCTCTCAGTAAATTTTAGCCGTCAGATCAAATAAGTTGCCAAAATGATTGAAATTCCTAAAAATAGGGAAATTCTGCCACGCGTCTATTTTGCATAATTTATTGGTTTCCCGAAAAGGGAAAAGTGACGTCAGCTATCCGGTAAATGTAACGCAATTAGGAAAGTAAAATGGTCATTTCACAATTTTTAACCAACCAATCAATCACTTCTTAATTTTTTGTTTTCTTTAATAAGTTCCAAAAATCTATAACATTAACGTGATGGATATATCCATTATCGTTTTGTAGTTTTTATATGATTATAAACTTGTGATGTAGGATGAATTCAACTTGTGATTGATCATGTTTGATACCAGAAAAGCCATTTCTAAAATACCAAACTGGTTCAACCATTGGTGGGGATTTTTTGGGTCTTCTACCGAAATCCTTCCTGCATGATAATGTGGTTAGGGGTACTTGGCTCATAACCAGGAATTCCCTGATATGCATACTTGCCAATGTAAGCTTTACTGGTATATCAGGTATGCGATCCTTTGGAATTTTGGATCATTAATGTGTTATACCAGGCTTGTTGATAATCCCAGTAGGAAAAGGTTTTGCTGGTTGTTATTCTTTGGGTAAAGGATGCTGGAAAAGATTTCAAGTCAGAAGGACTTGTACCCCAATCTTGAGGATGAATGATCTTCAAGATTTTGAATTGGGAGTATGCGGGTTCTCCGGAATCACCATGAGAAGTATGCTTTATTTCCACAGAATCTGTGACCTTTAGGATGGTTAAGTAAAAATCAATGGGCTTTGAATAATCCCAAGGTTTAAAATTCCATCCATGAGGGAAAAGTTTTGATACAGCCACTGAGGGATTTTTATCATAAAAGCCGTCCTCAATAGAAGTAATATACTGAAAATTCTTTTTGGTAAAATACTCAGATTTAGGCTGGGTAGCCGTATTCTGAGAAACAACATTTGCAGAAATACTTTTGGAAGAAGAAGGAAAAGTTATAAAATTTTCTTTAAAAATTTCTTTTGCTTCTTTCAAAGAAACCGGTCCAAAAGGACTAGAAACAGTTAATGCTTTTGAGGGTTGGGCAATTTCCTTTCCCTTTGAAATAGACGTTTTTTGTAAATGCTTTTGAGAAGAAGATTGTGCTGAAGAAGAGGATAATGGATCCTCCAAAACCTTTTTTGCTTCAGCAATAGTTGCAAAATAATTTTCAAATGCTTTTTCAAAAGATTGAGTGGCCTTAGTAAGGGCCAAAGTATTTGGATTATGCGGAGTATTTTTGACAGAACTAGTGCTGCCTTTGCTTCCTATGCTTTCTCCTTGTGCGTCCTGGAACATAGCTGTCCAGGCTTTTACTTTTTCTAATGCAGAAAGCTTTGCCTGATCCTTTGAGGATCCTTCGCCTTTCTTTTTCTTAGGAGGCATGGTCCTGCAAAAATTCACGGGTTAGGAAATCGGGAATAGAATTTTGTTCTCCCCGAATAAATTCTATATCAAAATCAAATATGCTTAACAAGGCTTGCCACCTAGCAAAGATTTGCTTAGAAGCTATATTCTGAACATCTTTTTGCAAAACTTCTTTTGCAGATTTACAATCAATTCTTAATAAAAATTTTTGATTGAGTAAATCGCTTTGAAATTTTGAAATACATTTTACAATGGAAAGAATTTCTTTTTTAATAGTAGAATAATTCTTTTCAGTATCATTCCAGTGTCCGGAAGTAAACTGGACAATATGCTCATGCTTATCTTGTACCTGCTTCAAAATACCTCCATAACCAAAATCAGAAGCATCAGTTTCAACGATTTTAGGTAATAAAGGGTTAGCAATAGACAAGCAAGGAATTTGACTAACATGCTTTTTTATTTCTTGCACTATTCTAGTATGCTCTTCAGACCATAATGGCGGATTCTTTTTTAACCGATCATGCAAGGGTTTTGCCATCCTATTGATATTAGGGCAAAAATCTAATACATAATTCAAGCTTCCTAAAAACCTTTGAAGCTGTTGTTTTTCCAGAATTTGATCTGGAAATTTAGATGCAAATTCTAAAGATCGCTCAATAGGAGTGATCGTTCCTTGGGTAATATGATGGCCAAGAAACCTTATTCTGGTTTGAAACAAGGACATTTTGCTTTGCGAAACAACTAAGCCATTTTTCTTAGCTGTAAGAAAGAACGATTTTAAATGCTTAAAATGCTGTTCAATGGATTCTGAAAAAATAAGCACATCATCAATATAGACAATGCAAAATGCTGAATATGGATTAAAAATGTCATTCATAATGCGTTGAAATTCTGATGGAGCATTCTTTAAGCCGAAAGGCATAACATTCCATTCGTATTGACCAAATGGAACAGTGAATGCAGTCTTATACCTATGTTTTGGGTCAATCTGGATTTGCCAAAACCCAGATTTAAGGTCAAACTTAGAGAATATATATGCAGAATGCAATCTTTGTAACAGGTCTTTCTTATTAGGTATTGGGTACCTAATCCAACGAAGAACCTGATTCAAAGGCTTATAATTAATGACTAATCGTGGAACTCCACGTTCAATCTCAGATGCTTTAATCACATAAAATGCTGCACAACTCCAGGGGGACCTAGATGGGGCAATTAATCCTTTATCTAAGAGATCCTGGATTTCTTTTCTACAATGCTGCTCAAGCTCAGAATTCATTTGGATAGGTCTAGCTTTGGTTGGAATATTTCGCTCATCAAAACTAGGTTCATATGGCAAATCTACCATATGCTGCTTCCTAATCCAAAAGGCATTAGGAATATCTGCGCAAATTTCATTTTCAACTTGCTTTTGGAAATCTAAAATTCTTTTTTGAGTAAATTCATTTTTCAACTGTGCAGAAATTCTTTGAAAATTAATGTTATGCTTTAAATGCATGATTTCAAATTCTTTAGTTTTAATCAGGTTGTTAATCTGATTATCAAAAATTGAATTTGCTTTTAATAAATTGAGGTTTCTGGTTCTGGGTTTTTCAATAAAAGGGAAAATAATATTTTCATTCTTAATTTTGAAAATAATACCAGAACTTGATACAGAAAAAGGAGTAATAAGAGTTATAAAAGGTGTTCCTAAGATAACACTATGATTGATGTTATCAACAAGAACGAATGCAGTTTTAATACGGGTTTTTTCATTTAACACATATGCTTCAGTTTTACTGCTAATATTCATTTTCGAGTTATTAGCGGCAGACAGTTTTTCTTTGGTTTTTTCCCAAAATCTTTTAGGAACCAAATCAGGTTTTATGCAATTTAAATCAGCACCGGTATCAAATAATGCTATGGTACTGAGTTGAAAATCATTAGGAAAATGCAAAACAATGCTAATCAAATACTTTCTTAAAGTAATTTCTTTCAAAACATATAAAAAATCTTCAGGTGCGCATTCTAGGTTATCTAACTTAGATTCCTCTAGGTTAGTGCCACCTTCATCCTCGCTTCCTGAATTTTCTAACTGGTTGCTAAGTAATGCTTGGATTATAGCTGAATCCTTTTCCTGTTTTTCCTTGACCTGCTTGAGCTCAAGTTTAACATTCTTGATCTCAGTTTGCAGATCAGAAAGGGATAAGGGAGTATTCTTTCCCTTAGCCTTTTGCTTTTCTAAAATACTGGTCAAGTTATATGTGCTAGTACTAATTTTAGGAAGACTAACAGGCTTGACTTCAGGTTTGCTTTCTAGGGTTTTCATTAACCTATCAAGGTAATCCTTCTGAAGATGAGGATCAGAAATATGCTTAAGGACATCTAACAAAAGTTCTTGATCTTTTGTCAAAACATTTATGCTTTTATCATCGTCATCAGAAGATGATGATGATGTTGATGAATCAGTTGCTAATTCATCAACCTGAAATGCATTCTCTTCATCAGTTCCTGAATCAGGATCTGATTCTGAAGAGTAGATGAGAATAGCCTCAAGTTTACTTAAGACTTTTTCATCTAATCCTAATTCATGCAGTTTTTTGCTAAAGCGGCAGTACTTTGCAGTATGCCCTTTCCTATTACATTTATAACAGGTAACATGCTTTAAATTTCCAAAGGGTTTTACCCCTTCTGGTTTTTCATTTCTTTTAAAACCAGACTTATGCTTATGAAAATTCCTTTTGTATGCAGGAAAATCTTTTGAACGATTTTTCTTTTGAAATTCCTTTTTATAAAAATGTTTTTTATGGGATCTTTTAGACTCCTTATGGCAAGAACCATTACAGTCAGGCTTGTCCGTGGAAACATCAAATTGTTTACAGAACGAACCTAATTCTTGCCTAGTCCTTTTCATTTCCCACTTCAGATGCCTTTGAAGTTTCAAATCCTGGCAAATCTTTAGTCCTTCCTTCTGGATAAGACTAATGAGTTCACCATATGTTAATGTTGAGTAAGGGATTGGAACCCCTAAAGTTTCCTTAATTTTGTTTCTTACCTTTTCACCTAACAAGGTAGGTAACCCTGCAAGAAACTTTTCTTTCCAAAAAGGCTGGTTGGAATCTTCTCTCAACATAATACGAGATAAAAATGTATTTTTATAATACTGAAAATCACTGAGTTTTTTGCATCTTAAATTTGATAAAAGCTCAGCGTTTTTATCCTTTAAATGCGAAGAATCACCCAAAAAATGCAAAGAAATGGTTAAAATTAATGTAGATACAGAATCCTGAATTGGTTGACCTTCGTCATCCAGAATGGGTTCTGCGTCTTCATCAATCTTAACAGCATTTAATATGCTAAGACGTTCAGTTTCAGTAAGATGGTAGTCCCACCATCCTTTTAACTGTCCTGCAAAGCCTGCAGTAAGAAGCTCTGCAATGGCTCTATCCTGAACGTTGGTCTGTATTCTATATGCATTGGCAGCCATGGTCATTTGTTGCAAGAAATTCAAAATCTGATATTCAGATAATCCATCTATATTCCACTCATAGACAGAAGATGCATTAAACCTAGACTGGCTACTAGATGCTTGATTGCCTACGTCCAAATGACTAGCAATAGGAACAATAGGCCAATTAATTCTATTGATCTGAGGAATAGGTTTAACCGGAATAGGTTCAACCTTTTCTTCACAGAAACTCTGGGATTCTGAGAGAGAATCCTCATCTAATGCGTTTATCTCTGGTCTCAGCCGAGACTGAGGTGTTTCTGGAGCAATTAAGTTAGAGGTTGAGGCCTCTATCTTGCTTAATTGGTCTTGAATAGCCTTGGCGAATTCCATTTTATTATTCTGAAATTCCTTTTGGCTATCCCTAGAAATTTGAGATGGCTTAAAAATAGGATTCTTAAGCCTGTCCTGCTTCTGTTCTATTTTTACAACAGAAGGCTTAAGGGTTTTCTCAATTCTAGTCAATTGCTTACCTAAGGTATGCAAATGCGTATTGGAGAAATTATTTTGCTCAATAACAGATGCAAAATTCTTATGCACATCTTCAGTCACATACTTGTATGCAGATGCATTAACAGATGAATTTCCTGAGACTGGAATTTTTATTCCTCTCAGAGGGGGATGATCAGACTCAATCTTTGAGCCATCAGATAAATTCCAAGTACTAACCTTTTCTTGGCTAGAGACTGGATTGATGCATTTGAATGGATATGCAATGTTGTTCTGTGATGCATAAAGTTCAAACCAATCGAAAAACATGATATGGACTTTATGCTGCAAAACAAAATCATAATACTTTTCTTGAATTTCTTTTCTTTGGTTCAGGAAATTCTTAAAGAACCAAAGTTTTTTCTTTTCATTATGAGAAGCGTAAAAATCTTTATGCAAAAGGGTTTTATCTAAAACGAATTCTTTTTCTAACACATTGATAATATTCTCAGTAACTGAAGAAAAAGTAGGCGAGGTTGGTTCAGATTTTTGAACACTTACTTCTCCTAATTCTTCTTTAGTATATACTGCCCTGGGAACATTATCAGCGTAAAGAACACCAGTTAAATGCGTATTAGGGATGTCAGAGGTAGAGTGCCTGTGAGGCATGCTAACAGGGATTCTTCTTCTGTGAAACAGATGGCAAGAATCCTTGTCTTCATCCTCAATATTCTTATGTTCAATCTTTCCTAATTGTGATACTCTACCCAAATCCATGGTATCACTATTGGAAGAGTCATCAGAAAACCTTGTACTTACCGATTTTCTGTCAAAGGTTAGAGTGACTTTTCCACTAGGATACTGGTTAATTTCTCTGACATTCGTATTAGGCATTATTCTAATTGGTGGTTCAACTGCACATGCTTTTTCCAATACCCATTCTGTAGGAAGAGTTACATCTTCCCATTTAATGAATTTTGGAACAATAGCATTTGCTTTAGTCATATCCGTTTGCAAAACCAAAGTTTCACCTTTATGACATGAAAACTTGTGTTTTGAATCAAATGCAGATGTCATGGCTTTGTAATGAACTCTAAAAATCAATGCAATGGGAATAGATCCCTTTTTCATGCGATAATTATGTGTTTGGATTTGTAAAACAAGAGAATCCAAAATGTTTTTATCATTTAAAGAAATGGTTAAATTAGGGTAACATGAGAATGATATGGGACCTGCACACAAACTAGACTCAACCGTGCCTAGGATGCCTTCCTCATATACTTCCATTCTATTATCCCTAACAACACACAATATGCTTGTGTTCAGGCCTTCCTTGGTTAAGGGCTTGATCCCTATCTGAACAAGGCCAATATGGATGTACTTAAAATTCTTTTGTCTATGCTTGTCTAAAGAATGCTGTGACAAAAGATTAATGCTTTCATATGAGTTTGTGAGAGGTATATCCCTCTCCTCAGTCTTTATGTTCAAATTTGTTTTGAACAACTTATCTCTAATGCTGAGTTCATATATTTCATGCTTCTTAACATGAGGTATATGCCAATCACTAATGCATTTGGTAAAATCTTCAACAGTAATTTCATTACTACTGTTGATCCTTATATTCTCTAATGATGTAGATGCAGAAGATGCAGAGTATGTTCTAGGTAGAAGTGTGTGATCCATCATTAAAAATGCAAATCAGAACAAACACATACTAATATTGACTACGGAACCCAGTCACTGCCTCTCTTTCCCTGTCCGTCGGTACTTTTGGGCAAACAAGGGTCTAAATGACTCACCAATATCAGTAGATGCAGGAATGATATGCACAGTAAATCTGGAAATGGATGAATGTGAACAGTGATGATGATGAATGAACAGTACTCTCACCCCTAAACCCTAAACCCTAGCATAAATTTGTATTTAATTTTCTATATTTGTTCTTGAGCATATTATTTTCTTATTTCTGAATTCATATATCTTTCTGCATTTTTAACTTGTTGTATATGCATAATCATTTTTGAATTTGGCTTAAGTCCTCTGCATTAGTTTCATTATCACCCGTACGATCGTTGCATTCCCTAGTGGTATCAGAGCCAGAAGGGGTGAGAGTACTGTTCATTCATCATCATCACTGTTCACATTCATCCATTTCCAGATTTACTGTGCATATCATTCCTGCATCTACTGATATTGGTGAGTCATTTAGACCCTTGTTTGCCCAAAAGTACCGACGGACAGGGAAAGAGAGGCAGTGACTGGGTTCCGTAGTCAATATTAGTATGTGTTTGTTCTGATTTGCATTTTTAATGATGGATCACACACTTCTATATATATATATATATATATATATATATATATATATGCTACGTACATATCCAAAATATATCAATCATATACATATATACTGGGGATAACATGCTATTTCTTTTAGGCCATATACATACGCGACCCCTTCAACTTTTATTTTTGAGCTGTTTGGTCCCTTCAACTATTTTAGCGATCTATCTAACCCTCATCTAAAGGTCAAATACATACGTAGCCCCTTCAATTTTTATTTTTGAGCCGCTTAGCCCCCTCAACTATTTTAGCGACCTATCTAACCCCTCATCTATTTTAAAGTGGTATTTTTAAACCTTTGAGTGAACATAACCAGACACAACAGAGTACCATACATTACACGTGTCTGACACTAAAGACATGTAGGACACATGCTGGAAACCATCTTCTATTTAATTAATATTACAAACTATTACAAATTGAAGATTTCCCAACAATTAATAAAACTCAAGAGGAGGAAGAAATATGATTGCAGAAGAGACAACAAAGAAGAACGAAGAGAGTTTAACCAAAGTGAGGAGAGAAGGAGCAAAAAATGCAGATAATTTTTTTATATAATATTTACAAAATATTACCCTTGTAAAATCGTAAACTTCATCCCAAACGCGCTGAGATTTCTCTTACCTCCAGGTCATACGACACATCAGCATTTAAGTGTCTAAAAATACCACGTTAAAATAGATGAGGGATTAGATAGGTCGCTAAAATAGTTTAGGGGGCCAAGCGGCTCAAAAATAAAAGTTGAAGGGGTCACGTATGTATTTGGCTTTTAGATGAGGGGTTAGATAGGTCGCTAAAATAGTTGGGGGGCCAAGCGACTCAAAAATAAAAGTTGAAGGGGCCGCGTATGTATTTGGCCATTTCCTTTATTATCTTTACTTAGTTTTTTTGGCTGAATACATAGATACCCCCTTGAACTTGGTCAAAAACGTCTACTGCCCCTTTGAACTTTGAAAATGTTCTAATACCCCCCTAAACTTCTTAAAATTGGCCCAGTTTGCCCCTAAGTCTCATAAAAACCAGAGTTTGCTTTGAAAAGTCAAACATAAGACAACCAATAATTGAGTGACACGTGGCACTAAAGGGGCAAACTGTGTCATTTTTTCAAAGTTCAGGGGGGCATTAGGATATTTTAAAAGTTCAGGGAGGCAGTAGGCATTTTTAGACAACTTCATGGGGTATCTATGTATTTGGCGTACTTTTTTTAAAAGTTATTTAGTCATCTACATAAATGTATTAAAAATATACGGCTGAATACATCTTTTCCCCCTTGTACTTGGCACTAAATGCCTACTGACCTCCTCAACTTTGATGCTACTCAGTTTATCCCCTTTAAACTTGGCAAAACCGGCACAAAATCCCCCTAAATCCAGCTTTACCAGAAAAGTTAAAGAGGGTGTAATACACACGCACACGTGGTATATTTGAAAATTCAACTCATTAAATCAACCAATACAAACCGCCACATAGCATATTTGAAAACTCAAAAAATTAAATCAAAGTAAAAAATTTCTTTAAAGTCACTCTTTAGTTTTTATTTTTTCAATAATATCATCTTCCTCTTCCTTAAATCAAAAAAATTGCAAATCAAAACTAAACCACCAAAACTCCAAATCATCAATAATACAGTATTCTTTTTTTCTCAAATAGAAAAAAAAAACCCAAATCAAAACTAAATCAAAACCCTAAATCATAAATAACACCGTCTTCCTATTTCTCAAATCAAAAAATCTCAAATCAAAACTAAATAATCAAAACCTCAAATCATAAAAAAGAAAAAAAAAAAAAAAAAAAAACCCTCAAGCCCATAAGAAGATGAAGATGATGGAGATGGTAGAGGCAAAGGAGGAGGAAGAGATGGAGATGGTGGGAAGGAGGTGGGATTAAAGCTCCAAGCTCCAATAATAGTGTTTTTTTTTTCTTTAAGTTTTTATAATTTTTTGAATATTTTTTGTTTTTCTTAAGCTCTCACGTGCTCCAAGCTGTTTTTTTTCTACTCTCATCGCCACGTCAGATTTGGAGGACAATTTGTATCGGTTGTGTCAAGTTGAGGGAGCAAATTGAACAACATCAAAGTGTAGGGGGTCAGTAGGCGTTTAATGCCAAGTACAAGGAAATGATGTGTTTGGGCAAAATATATAAAGATATATTAATATGTGACTATTTACTTTTGAATTTTGGGGTTGAATCCAACAATACGTTGCTGTATATAATATGACATTGTTTAGGTGGTGGAAACTGAAAATTGATGCAATGAATATTAAGGCAGTTTGGTGTATTAGTTTATTACCTTTATTTTTTCTATATAAAAAACATTAATTATTTTGAAGGAATTGTACGAATCAAGAGTCCTATTATTTATATATATATATATAAAATATCAATTCTTAATATTTTTTTCGTGTATTAGGGATAGTTATTTATTTTTAGTTTATTTTATTGGAAGATAAGTTATCTTTAATTATTAGTTATGTATATCTTTTTTCTTGTTAATCCTACTTTATAGGTAGTTGACAAAAATTGGATAGAGTATAACTTTTTTTTTTAGATTTATAGAATCATTTGTTAGTGGATTAGCTTATAGTAATTACTAGAGAATTTTTATATTTATGTAAAAATCGCAAATTGACAGTTTGCTCAGGGCCTCGGTCCCGATGGTGCTGTTGCTGAGTCCGCCCATCCTCGCCGCATCTGTTGGCAAGTACATCCCGATGCTAAGTTCCAGTTGCACTAGGGGATCTGCTAAGCTCACCTCTGTCCCAAACTTGGACAGTAGGATCTCATTTATAGAAAGGTCGTAGTTTTCGGTTGGGGTTTGGCCGCTGAAATCCAAAACGACATCCTGCAGGAGTCATTAATGGTGAGTAACAATATAAGTGTGGCGGTAAGGAACAACAGACGATGGATCTTACCATGCAGACCCTCTTGCCCTTGTCCGCTGCGGAGGTGGTCGCTGTTTTCCTCTTTCTCTGAAGTGCAGGCTCTGTATTCCTGCCTTGTTGGGTAGCCAGCTCCTCGAGTCTTGGCATGGGTGTTGTAAGTAGGAAAGGTGCAGCCGGGGCACGGGCCCCCCTCTTTTGGTTCTTTAAGGCTGTAACAGTATCAGCTAGTGACATCCCTGCCAAAAACAAAAGTATAAAACGAGTACAGTGAAAAATCGGTACCTCGGCGATCCTCGATGGGTTCATTAAAGAAAACTGGAAGTCCCGTCCGGTCATCCAGTACGGCTAGAGACAGCCTCATGTGGAAGGCCCTGACCGAGTATGAGAGCTTCCAGTACTTCGTTGGAACTGAGCTCAGTAGTTCCAAATTGGCTTTCACCTTCTGTGAAAGCCGGTCCTTTGCCCCCTTCATTTCCTTAGTGCTTTGGAAGGACCAGGCTTGGGGGAATGCAGGAGTGTTGTTTTTGTGCTTAATGAAGAAGAAAAACTTCTTGAAGCCCTTGACTGAGGAGGTGCGGCTCGTGACGAACTGAAAGCTGGTGCCTTTGGCTAGGGTAAAATGGTCACTGTTGGCGTCTCAATGGATCGGTGTGGCAACGTGCCGGAAAATGGCACTGGTCAGCTAGATGTCGAGATTGTAGCACAGCCAGTACAAGGCACATATGTCTTCGATCGCATTCGGGTGGATTTGTGCCGGACATACATTGTACAGGTTCAGTACGCTGTAGATCTCTTCCAGCAGGGGGTAGGTGAAGCCACCCTGATAAGGTCGGTTTTTGACCTTATCTTTTAGGCAATTTCGTGGTTTGAACGGCAATTTTTAGAGTCTTTTGTGTGAATGTTTGTGTGGTTTTTGAATATTTTGTGATTTTTATGTTTTGGATAGATTTTTATAACTTTTAGTATTTTTCATGTTTTCTAGGGTTGTTTTTGTAATTTTTGATAATTTGTCGTTTTTATGGTCCGTGGCGTTGGTGCGGTTATGTTTCTTTATGCTTGTTTTGGACATGTATTATGACCTGGACCGGAAGTTGGAGCATCGGCGGCGAAGAAGAGTTCGAAGTGCTGAAAGTCAAGGTGGCACGGCGTGCCAACCCGGCGGGCCAGGTGACGCAGTCCAGTGGAGTGGCACGAAAATGTGCCACTCAGATCAGCGTGGCGTGCCATCCCCAAAATCACACGGCACGGCGTGCCACCTCCAGCAGCACGGCGTGCCGCCTTCAGTTCTGCACAGCACGGCGTGCCACTTCCACCAGCACGGCGTGCCGAGCCCCGAAATCCTGCTGTTGCCCTACTTTCATCCTTTCTTTTTCCTGGTTTTAACCTAGCCGTATAAATAGGTTATTTTCTACGTTTTAGAGGATCTTTTTCCAGTCTTTTTGAGTGAGAGCAGAAACTTGTAGTGAGGTTTTGAGCTTGAACTATTTGATTTCTCTGAGTTTTAAACCATCGATTGGTTGTAGTTTTGCATAGAATCTTCCCCTTTTGCGACGTTCTTGGTTCCGGCTTGAGTTCGTCTATAGAGGTACACCCCAAGCATCTTCACACCGTCGGAATCCGGTTAATCGGACCAAAAGGGCATAAGTTTTTCTTCTTCTCTTTTGTAATTTGATTAAGTTAGGTTTGATTCTGCAAATCGATTATGTTTGGTTGTAAACACTGAATTCGTTCATCTTTCTTGATTAATACAATTGTTTGCAAGTTAATTTCAATTTTTAGTCCTTTTCTTTATGTAATTTCTTTAATGAATGTCTAGTTTCATAAGATCTTAATTTATTAAGTTCATATTTGTGGCATTACCTAGAGTGACACCTAGGAAACCATTAGTATTGACGACACTGTGGAACTTACGTGCCCCTATTTTATGAACTTTAGAATTAGACTGCCTCTAAACAAGGGAAACTGGCTAAGGACCTAAAAGATCTAGATACGCTAGGTTGTATTATCGAAAGAGCATAATTAAGGGTTAATTATTGAGTTAAATTCATCTTTTGTAATTAATTGATAAAGCCATCCCCATTAGCATTCATAGGTCGGTAAACCGCCAATTGATAACACAAAACTCAAGTGCAAAGTAAGCTGGAATAGATCAATTAGGAGTAGGATAATTTAGTTGTTAATATAATCAACCCAAAACTACGTTCCGCCTAGGACACGCAAGGAACCCGAGTAGTTTAGTGTTTACAGAATATTCTTTTCTCTGTGGGATCGATACCTGGACCAACCAGAATTATTACTTGTCAACGATAGGTACACTGCCTTAGTTGTGCGTTTCTAGGTTTAGTTTTACTACTACGCCTGGGACCCATCAAGTTTTTGGCGCCGTTACCGGGGAAATTTATTTTTCTGCATCATTGAGCCAAAGGTCTATTTGCTGATCTAGGCATCATTTCTGTGCATATAGTTAAATAATTTTTCTTTTTTGTGAATATTTGTTGCAATTTAGTTTTCTTTAATTTCTCTGTGTGTGTGTTTTCTAGCTTATGCGAACTCGCTCTCAGCATCCTGAGCTTTTACCTTATAACCCTGAAATTGAACGTTTGTGTAACAGGAACCGTAGAGTACGCCAAGAGCAGATTGTTCAAGTGGAGCATCAGCAACAGGATAATGAGGAGAGACAACTCCGGGAAAGAGTTGAGCAAGAGCAACTCCGGCGAGAGCAGGAGGAGTTTAATAGAAGAAGGGGTGGTGATAGAGACAACATGGTCATGACTGACCTAATGGCTCCACATCGGCCCCGGAACAGATCCGGAGTGGTTATCCCAGCCATCACTGCTAATCAATTCGAGTTGAAGTCCAGTATGATCCATTTGATCCAAGGGAACGGACTATTCAGTGGCGGAATAAGTGACAACCCCAATGATCACTTAGACCGGTTCCTCATGGTGGCCGATACAGTCCGAATCGGTGGGGTGCCCCAAGATGCTGTGCAGTTGAAGCTGTTCCCCTTTTCACTAGGCGGGGGAGCAATGGAATGGTACAAATCCTTGAGGCCTGGATCAGTGACATCATGGGACCAATTGGAAGAGCAATTCTTAGCATACTACTTCCCACCATCAAAGACGGTTCAGCTAAGGAACGAGATCATGGGATTCCGGCAATTTGGGATGGAGACTCTTAATGAAGCATGGTAGAGATTTCAACGGTTATTGCGGAACTGCCCCCATCATGACATGCCACGATTTACTCAGGTAAGCACGTTTTATCATGGTTTGACACCAGCTAACCATGCCATTATTGATTCTTCTGCAGGTGGGGGCATTTTTAAGAAGACTACTACACAAGCCGAGGAGCTGATTGTGGAGCTAGCTAGAAAGAGTACCTTGTGGTAGTCGGACACGCCAATAAGGAATGAGGTTCGAGCTGCAGATTTGGGACGCCAAGATGCAGCCATGGACCATGTAAACAAGAAGCTGGACCTGTTGATGTCCCGCCTGAATTTAAATGGGCCACAATATTGTTGGAAATGCCCTAGTCCCGAGGCATTGGTCCTTGTGTTTTTATAATACATTTGTACATTAATGTGAACTTTATGTATTATACAACGGAAAGTGGTGACTCATGCTTAGTGACAAAATGGATATTTGTTACTTTATTCTCATCCATCTCATTTTCTCATTTTCAATGGATTGAAATGATGAGCCATGATTTTTCCATGCTTGGCCGTATATACATTCTTTCTTGGAAAGAATTTAGGCCCACTTTTGCACTTTGGTTTTCTTTGAAAGAAAAAGAAACTATGTGTGAGAAAAGAGAGAAATTGGATTATTTCTTTTGGAAAGAAATTTTTGGACAGCCATAATATCCAAGCTTGGCTGCCCCTTTTCTTCTCTTTTTCTCTCTCTCTTCTTGTCATCCGAGTCGCTAGCACGGGTTTCGGTCCGAGAGCCGTTCGTGTACGCATCGGTGGAGGAAATCTACACTTGATTTCTGCAGTCCGCATCTGTCTCTTAGAGAGACTTTGTGGTAAGTTTTTGAAACTCTCCTTTTATGCTTTAAGTTTTTGATTTCCACATCTTAAGCTCCTGGGCCGGATTCGAGGAAATCGACGCGTATTTCCGCTTTTATCGGTCGGTTTCCCGTGACGAATCCCTATAAATACCAGTCGGTGTTGTGTGTATCATGTGGAGCGGAGCATCCCGGGCAAGATTGTGAATTGGGCGACCCATTCGCCCAATCGTCCGAAAACGTAAGTTTTGTGGGAGGAAACCAAAGGTACAATAATTCTAACTCTTATCCACAAAACTTCAATAATAATAATAATAATTACGGAAGAAGGTATCAACACCCGAACATGTCCTATAGTAACAACCAAAATGTGTTGAGACCTCCTTTCGGATGCCATTATGAGCACCGTGAGCAGGGGTTAGGTAAGGCCCCATTTATTCCTAATGATCAATCTCCACAGCAGCCTCAACAGTCTAAGCAAGATGAGACGGTTTTGTCGTTACTAAAAGACATCTCGTCTCGGCTTGCTGATAATGAAGCATACTGTAGGGATTTGGGTAAGCAAGTGGCTCAATTGAGGAGGGAGAGGCAGGAAAGACCTCAAGAAGCACTTCTGAGTAGAACTGAACAAAACCCTAAGGGTAATCAATGGGAGACAGCTCAGGTTATAACCCTATGAAGCGGTAGGCAAGTGGAGGACCGGGTGCAAAACGCTGATATCCCATCCCAACCTACCGAGGTAAGTGAAGAGTCGGGAGAGGTAAGCAACCCCGACTCGATTTCTGAACCCGAACCTAGCATAAATGAAAAAGGGAAAATTCCTGACCTAGTGAGAGCCTATGTGCCTAAACTTCCTTATCCTCAAAGGGAGAAGAAAGATAAACTGGAGCAGAAATATTCCAAATTCCTGGAGATTTTTAAGAAGTTAGAGTTTAACATGCCATTGATTGAGGCTCTCCAAGAGATGCCCTCTTATGCTAAATTTTTTAAAGAACTTCTTGCAGGGAAAAGAAAGCTAGGCGAGGACGAAGTGGTGGCTTTAACAGAGGAATGTTCAGCAATTATCACTAACAAACTCCCACCTAAGCTCAAAGATAGGGCAGTTTCACTATTCCATGCCGGATAGGAAACTTGGAGATTGCCAATGCCCTGTGTGACTTGGGTGCGAGTATAAATTTGATGCCTCTGTCGTTTTTCAGGAGACTCGGATTGGGAAACCCAAAGCCAACCAATATGACCCTCCAATTGGCGGATAGATCCCTCACGAGACCAAAAGGGGTGGTCGAAGATGTGTTAGTAAAGGTGGACAAGTTTATCTTCCCTGCGGACTTTGTGGTAATGGATATGGAGGAAGATAGCTCGGTGCCCCTTCTACTTGGAAGACCTTTTCTCGCAACCGGTAGGACTTTGATAGATGTCCAGGAAGGTAAGATCATTCTTAGGTTGCATAACGAGGAGGTAAGTTTCAATGTCTATAATTCAATGAAATATCCGTTAGATGTTGAAAATTGTAACTTTGTGGACTCCTTTTGTCCTATTGATGCTTGTGTGGTTGAGAATTTGTGCAGTGAACTAGATTGCATCATAGGAGAAGGTCTAGGTGAAAGTGAGGCAAATGAAGTGATTAGTGAGGAATGCTTATGGGTGAAGGGACGGTTTGATAAGCTGGAGCGTGAAGTCAAACCAGCACCTAAATCCTCATTGGAGGAACCTCCATCATTGGAGCTCAAAACCCTTCCCCCTAACCTTAAATATGTTTTTCTGCATCCTCCAAAGGACTTACCCGTTGTAATCTCTTCTTTGTTAACAGGAGAGGAGGAGGACAAGCTGCTAGAGGTGCTAAGGAAGCACAAAGGAGCATTCGGGTGGACAATCCACGACATCAAGGGAATAAGTCCGACGTTTTGCACACATAGAATTTTTCTAGAAGATGAGGTAAAACCGTGTGCACAGCCTCAGCGTCGGTTGAACCCCAACATGAAGGAAGTGGTAAGAACCGAGGTGATAAAAATCCTCGACGCAGGTATCATTTTCCCTATTTCTGATAGTCAGTGGGTGAGTCCGATCCAATGTGTGTCTAAGAAAGGAGGCACGACAGTAGTGAAAAATGATAAAGGGGAACTAATCCCTACTAGAGCTGTCACGGGTTGGCGTATATGTATTGATTATAGGAAGTTGAATGACGCCACCCGGAAAGATCATTTTCCATTACCGTTTATTGATCAAATGTTAGAAAGGATGGCCGGGCATGAATATTTTTGTACATTAGATGGGCTATCCGGTTATATGCAAATTCCAGTGGACCCTCTCGATCAAGAGAAAACCACGTTTACATGTCCATACGGGACATTTGCATATAGTCGGATGCCTTTTGGATTGTGTAATGCCCCGGCTACCTTTCAAAGATGCATGCTAGCCATTTTTGCTGATATGATTGAGGATTTTATGGAAGTCTTTATGGATGATTTTTCTGTTGTTGGTCATACGTTTGAGTCATGTTTGGGGAATTTGGACCAGGTGCTTCAGAGATGTGAAGACACCAATTTGGCACTTAGTTGGGAGAAGTGTCAATTCATGGTCCGGGATTGCATTGTCTTAGGGCATAAGGTGTCGGGAAAGGGGATCGAGGTCGACCCGGCCAAGATTGAGGTGATTGAGAAACTGCCTCCCCCAAGTTCGGTTAAGTTAGTTAGGAGTTTCTTGGGACATGCGGGCTTTTATAGGCGTTTTGTGAAAAATTTTTCTGAGACTGCTAAGCCGTTGACTGAGTTACTCTTAAAGGATGCCTCATTTAATTTCAATGATGAATGTATGTATGCTTTTAATTTGCTTAAACGGAAATTGATTGAGGCACCGGTCATGGTGAGTCCGAATTGGGAAATCCCTTTTGAACTTATGTGCGATGCAAGTGACAATGCTGTTGGGGCATGTTTAGGTCAGAGGGTGAACAAAATTTTTCACCTAATTTATTATGCTAGTAAGACATTAAACGGTGCTCAAATGAATTATACTGTGACTGAGAAAGAATTACTAGCTGTTGTGTTTGCTTTTGAGAAGTTCAGGTCTTACTTGGTCTTATCAAAAGTCATTATGTATACTGACCATGCTGCTCTTAAGTATTTGTTGGCTAAACAGGATGCAAAGCCCAGATTGATTCGATGGATTCTACTCCTCCAGGAGTTTGATGTGGAGATTAAGGATAAGAAGGGAGTAGAACGTAGTGGCTGACCATTTGTCAAGACTACCAAGTGAAGGATCCGTATCCTCTTCGGAAGCGAACATTCGTGACACATTCCCCGATGAACAGTTGTGTGGGGTAACTTCTATACCATGGTTTGCGGACATCGCAAACTTCAAAGTCAGTAACATTCTTCCACCTAACCTCTCACATGCACAGAGGCGTAAATTCTTTCATGATGCTAAGGATTATTTTTGGGATGACCCTTATCTTTTTAGATTATGTGCTGATAATGTGATTAGACGGTGTGTTGCTTATGAGGAGGTTCCCTCCATTATTGAAATGTGTCATGATAGAGAAGCGGGTGGCTATTTTGGACCCGATAGAACTGTAGGAAAAATCTTATCTAGTGGGTTTTATTGGCCAACCATGAAACAGGATGTCATTAGTTATATTCGAGCCTGTGATGCGTGTCAAAGGACGGGAAATATCTCCCAAAAGAATGAAATGCTCCAACAGGGTATCTTGGTGTGTGAACTTTTTGATGTTTGGGGCATAGATTTCATGGGACCCTTCCCAATATCTCACAACAACCAATACATTCTTGTGGCGGTTGAATATGTGTCTAAATGGGTAGAGGCTGTCGCTTTACCAACCAACGATGCAAGGGTAGTTGTCAGGTTTCTAAAGAAAAACATTCTTACTAGGTTTGGAACCCCAAGAGCGATCATCAGTGATGGGGGTTCCCATTTTTGTAATAGGCAATTTGACAATCTTTTGCACAAGTATGGGGTTAAGCATAAGGTAGCGACTCCTTAGCATCCTCGGACGAGTGGGCAAGTTGAGGTTTTGAATAGGGAACTAAAACGCATCTTAGAAAAAACGGTAAGTGCATCTAGGAAAGATTGGAGTTTAAGGTTAGACGATGCATTATGGGCATATAGGACTGCTTTTAAGACACCTATAGGGATGTCCCATTACCGTTTGGTCTTCGGTAAATCCTGTCATCTACCTGTAGAACTAGAGCACATGGCATATTGGGCTTTAAAATTTCTTAACTTTGATATGCAAGCTGCAGGTGAGCTTCGATTAAGGCAACTCATGGAGCTAGATGAGCTTCGGTTGAGCTCGTATGAGAATGCCAAGATTTACAAGGAGAGAACCAAGAAATGGCATGACCAGCATGTAACAAAGAAAGGTTTCAACCAAGGAGAGTTGGTGCTCTTATATAACTCCCGGTTGAAATTCTTTCCGGGCAAACTGAGAAGTCAATGGACGGGACCGTTTACCGTGCATAAGGTTTATCCCTCTGGGATGGTGGAAATTGAAACCCCGGAGGGAATTCAACAAGTAAACGGGGCATCGGTTGAAGCCCTACGTCAGCGGAGGAATGAAGGAAGAGAAGCAAGTCTTACTCCTTCGTGATGTGTAATGCTAAAACGTGGACGTAGAAGTCGAGCTATTCCGACTATAAACATAGCACTGAGGTACGTATGCCTCCCTTGTACATTAGTTTTTACGTTAATATGTTTTTGTGTGTTTTTGTGTGTAGGATTAGGTACCTAAGCAAGTTAATCGAAAATCATGATCAAAATGTGGAAAAAAGCAATAGTCGGCAGAATTCAGGGCGGCACGCCGTGTCACTAAGTAGCACGCCGTGCCAAGGTGAAATTGGGTGTAGCACGTGGCGTGCCAAAGTGGCACGAAATCGTGCCAGGCTGCTATTCCGGAAGAAAATTGTGCATAAGTAGGAGCACGCCGTTCCATATTCAGCACGCCGTGCCAAGGTGATGGTCTGCACAGCGGCATGCCGTGTCACTTCAGCACGCCCACGTGCCGTTGTTCTGTTCCGCAAGAGAGTTGTGCATAGACAAGGAGCACGTCGTGCCACATTCAGCACTCTGTGCCAATCACAGGTTTGCAAGGCAGCACGCTGTGCCAATACGGCACGCCAATGTGCCGTCGCGCTGTTCCTAAAGTGAGTTGTGGAAGAAAGACCAGCATGCCGTGTCAAAACTTCAGCACGCCGTGCCACATATTCAAATTTCAAGGCAGCACGCCGTGCCGAGACAGCACGCCGGCGTGCCATCACGCTGTTTCCAGGTAAGTGTTTTTGACCCGGTCAGCACACCATGCTGAGTGTTTGGCACGGCGTGCCGAGCGTTTAAATTTTGAATTCCAAGGGTTATTCCACCGCCTATTTAATGCCTTTTCCCATCTTCTCCCTTTTCATAACCGATTTCTTCTTTTTCTTCTTCTTCTTCTTCCTCTCTCTCACTTTCTCTCTCCCTCTTCACTCTTTCTCTTTAGAATCCACTCTCTCCTTCTCCTTCTCTATCCTTCTTCCTCTTCCTTCCTTTCTCTCCTTCTCCCTATCCACTCTTACTCTCCTTTCCTTCTTCTTTTTCTTCTCCCTCTCACCCCTTTTCCTCCATTATTTTGCCCTAGGGCTTTATTTTGTTTCAATTTCCTTTAAACCAGGTATGAATTCTTGCTTTATTCTTTCTTTTATTTTTTATTATTATTATTGTTGTTCTTTTTCTCATTTTGGTTTTGATGGATTGACTGCTTAATAGGGTATTGTTTTGCTTTCTTTTTCTTTTTCGTGGTTTGTATCTTTAACAGTAGATGTTCTTTGGCTTTGTGTTCTTTTGTTTTTGATTTTTGCTTTATTTTTTTATGGTTATGCAATTGTAGGATGAAGAAGAAAACCGTCGCCGATCGGAGACACGGTTCGTCTCGCCGGCCCATGGAACCGTCACCGGAACCGGTGCCACGTGACGAATTGCCCACCGAACAATTGATGGCCCCGTTGACAAATCTCTCAAGGAAGTACAAATGTCCCTTTCCTTTACTTCCGGACGATGAAGGTAAGAAGTACAAAACCTTATTTCCTTTAGAGAGCACCCCCTTTCGCACTTTCGATTGGGAATTTCTGTTTGTACAAGATAGGTCGGAGGGAGTGAAAGCTAAGTTGACTAGTCTAGGGTGGTACGAGTTTGTGAAATCTAATCCTCCAGTCTTTAGGGAGTTGAACCTAGAATTCTACTCCACCTTGAGTTCTAAAACCAACCCGGATACGGACCTTAGAAGCATGACCTTCCGCCTCTTTGGCACTGAGTGGACTTTGGATATTGATGGCCTTAGGGCTTGCATAGGGATTGACGGGAATGGTTACAAATGGCCTGAAAATTTGGATGCCAAGAAATTTTGGCGCTTGATAGGGCCAGGGGTATACCAACCTCGGTTTTCCAAAACTTCCCAAATCCATGACCCTGTTTTGCAATTAGTTCACAAATTTGTATGTTTTAATTTTTCGGGAAAAACTGAGAGCAACCGGGTTAATGCATTTGAATTGTTGATCCTGTGGCATGTGCATAGTGAGATTAAGGTGCATATAGGCTTCTTTGTCATGGAAGCTTTATACAATCACCACAACCGAGCTAAGTCCGAACTAGGGTTAGGACATATTGTGACTTGTATTGCATGTTTTTTTCATAGTAATACTTGTTATAGGAACCTCGATAGCATCCTTCCCAAGAAGCTTTCGAGGGGAATCTTGTCTTGTTCCCATGTTGTGGCAGCTGCAGGTCCTTCAAGTGCAGGAGGTTCAAGCAGGGGAAAGGCTCCTATGGAAGTAGACGAGGAGGAAGAGGGTGCGGACGCTGAGGACAGCGATGAGGATGCGGAGAATGTATCGGTGGGAGTAGATTTTATGGGGCAAATTGAAGGACGGTTGGATGGCATAATTGAGCAATTGGAAGGCTTAACGGTCCATCAGGTTCTGCTTGAGCAGCGGCTGAACGCGAGCCTTGATCGGCAAGCAGCTCAGCTCGCCAACGTCGAGGCGTTCGCCTCCCGCTTCTGTACCGCCCAAGGGTGGCCGTACCCACCGCCACCACCACCAGCCCCTGATATGTGTGGTAACCCTTTTCCTTTCCCATTTAGTTTGCTTTGCACTTTTGGAAGTAAGTGCAATCTAGGTGTGGGGTGGGTAAAGGGACTTCTCCCTTTCTTTTTCTTTTTCTTCTTCTTATATTGCACTTTTTGATTGTTTGTTTCGCATGTTTGTTGGTGTTTGTTGGTGTTTTTGCATGATTGGATGTTTTGCGTTGGTTTTTGGTTAGATTTAGGCTTTACTTTTCAATGCATGTGAAGTTGGTTTTGGTTGTTTTTGGTTTGATAGTGTTTTTAGGTTGTTTATGTGTCAATTGCCGTTTGAATAACATTGCTTAATCCACCCTCGAACCTAAGTTTCTGTGCTTGGATTGATAGCAATTGGCTAGGGATATTAGGAGTTGTTTGCAAGTCATTAGCTTGTTTGTGCGTGGTTTGTGATTCTTGATGGTAACCATTGGTTAGATTTGTCATTTAGGTTGCATTAGGGAATTAATCCTCTATCCCTACTTGCATGATTGAGCTAGGATTACGCCTTGGAACATTGGTTGAGTCACACGACCTAGCATACAACCCCTAATACACTTGTGAGAATTTGAGCCTTTAGAACCATTTCACATCGGTTCTATTTCTTTGTGAGGGCAAAAACAATCGTGGCACACTAGATCGTAGAACCCGGAGTTGTTTTGCACTTGGCATCGAGAGCTTAATATGTGGAGACCCTTAGGATTAACCCTAAGGATTAACCCCTTGACTTAAATAACCCTAACCCTAACTACTAATTCATCCCTTAGATCACCCATAGCCACTAAATTAACCTTTTTGACTTAAAAAACCTTCACCAAGCCAACTCTATAATCCTAACTTTTTACCATTCACTTTGATTTTCCTTTCTCACCCTCCTCTCCTAAATCAAGTAATTGGCTAAGTTGTTCATTCATTTTAGGGTCAATCACCAATTGCATTTCAACTCTTTCATATCTAGTTCTATGGAAAAATTGTGTTCAAAAAAAAAAAAAAACAAAAAAAATATAAAAACAAAAACAAAAGAAAAATCCAAATAGAGTCAATGTGTTTGTTCGGTTTCTTTTTGTAAAATTCGGAGTTTGTGAACGCCTGTCTTGTTTGTCCGGTTTGCATCTTTAAGCCGGTATTTGTGTTCCATGTCTTGTAATTTTTCATTTGTTGAATAAAGGATTAGGGCGATCATCTAATTGCCTTGACCCATGTCTTGTAATTTTTGTTCTTTTTTTTTCCCATTAAGTTGTGTTTTGGCCATTGGGTGTGGATAAGGCCTTCTTTTTGTCAAGTTAATTTCAAAAAAAAAAATTAAAAAAATTAAAAAAATTAAAAAAATTAAAAAAATTAAAAAAAAAAAAGAAAAAAAGAAAAAAAATTTAGCAAAGCAAACACTCTTAGGACTAGTTCTGAGTTGAAAGTTGCATGACCCGTCTTTAATACTTAGTCAATTTGTATATTTTACTTGATTTGTAGGAGTTGTATACCTAAAATTTCCCCTTATCAAACTTACCTTAAGCCGTAACATCACAAGCCCCAGGTTCTCTGATTTTGCTCCTTGACCAATGACTTCACCGGGATTGCCATTAGTTCGCTATGTGATGTGTGCCATTGTTTGTTTTTGTGTGCTCATCCGCCTTGCCTTGAACTTGAGCGTTGGAGTGACATCTTGTGAGGTGCTTTGTGGTCGTATAAACTCTGTTTGTTCCTCGCCCTTTGACTAGCTAAATTGTGTTGGGTTTGGGTATTGAGTGGTTTTGAACCTGGTGCATCTAATGTCATTTCGAAGGTGATGCTTTACTTTCTTGAGTTTATGAATCTCGTACGGTTAAACCCTTAGTTGGATTTGCAAGTGAAAGCGAGCAAGTTTACTCCTTTGTCTTTAGTTGATTTGCTTGAGGACAAGCAAGACTTTAAGTTTGGGGTGGTTGATAAGGTCGGTTTTTGACCTTATCTTTTAGTCAATTTCGTGGTTTGAACGGCAATTTTTAGAGTCTTTCGTGTGAATGTTTGTGTGGTTTTTGAATATTTTGTGATTTTTATGTTTTGGATAGATTTTTATAACTTTTAGTATTTTTCGTGTTTTCTAGGGTTGTTTTTGTAATTTTTGATAATTTGTCGTTTTTATGGTCCGTGGCGTTGGTGCGGTTATGTTTCTTTATGCTTGTTTTGGACAGGTATTATGACCCGGACCGGAAGTTGGACCGTCGGCGGCGAAGAAGAGTTCGAAGTGCTGAAAGTCAAGGTGGCACGGCGTGCCACAATTAGGGCACGGCGTGCCAACCCGGTGGGCCAGGTGACGCAGTCCAGTGGAGTGGCACGAAAACGTGCCACTCAGATCAGCGTGGCGTGCCAACCCCAAAATCACACGGCACGGCGTGCCACCTCCAGCAGCACGGCGTGCCGCCTTCAGTTCTGCACAGCACAGCGTGCCACTTCCACCAGCACGGCGTGCCGAGCCCCGAAATCCTGTTGTTGCCCTACTTTCATGCTTTTTTTTTTCCTGGTTTTAACCTAGCAGTATAAATAGGTTATTTTCTATGTTTTAGAGGATCTTTTTCCAGTTTTTTTGAGTGAGAGCAAAAACTTGTAGTGAGGTTTTGAGCTTGAACTATTTGATTTCTCTGAGTTTTGAACCATCGATTGGTTGTAGTTTTGCATAGAATCTTCCCCTTTTGCGACGTTCTTGGTTCCGGCTTGAGTTCGTCTATAGAGGTACACCCCAAGCATCTTCACACCGTCGGAATCCGGTTAATTGGACCAAAAGGGCATAAGTTTTTCTTCTTCTCTTTTGTAATTTGATTAAGTTAGGTTTGATTCTGCAAATCGATTATGTTTGGTTGTAAACACTGAATTCGTTCATCTTTCTTGATTAATACAATTGTTTGCAAGTTAATTTCAATTTTTAGTCCTTTTCTTTATGTAATTTCTTTAATGAATGTCTAGTTTCATAAGATCTTAATTTATTAAGTTCATATTTGTGGCATTACCTAGAGTGACACCTAGGAAACCATTAGTATTGACGACACTGTGGAACTTACTTGCCCCTATTTTCTGAACTTTAGAATTAGACCGCCTCTAAACAAGGGAAACCGGCTAAGGACCTAAAAGATCTAGATACGCTAGGTTGTATTATCGAAAGAGCATAATTAAGGGTTAATTGTTGAGTTAAATTCATCTTTTGTAGTTAATTGATAAAGCCATCCCCATTAGCATTCATAGGTCGGTAAACCGCCAATTGATAACACAAAACTCAAGTGCAAAGTAAGCTGGAATAGATCAACTAGGAGTAGGATAATTTAGTTGTTAATATAATCAACCCAAAACTGCGTTCCGCCTAGGACACGCAAGGAACCCGAGTAGTTTAGTGTTGCAGAATATTCTTTTCTCTGTGGGATCGATACCTAGACCAACCAGAATTATTCCTTGTCAACGATAGGTACACTGCCTTAGTTGTGCGTTTCTAGGTTTAGTTTTACTACTACGCCTAGGACCCATCACACCCTCAATGTGATGTTGGTATATGGAGAAAAAGCCTTTTGGTGGTTTGTGGACCCTCTAACCGGATGAAGGCCTAAGCCAATTGCAAGTTTCCAGCCACTTATGGGCAGCCTGTAATCGCCGTATCTCTCCCTCCTTGATTACAAATGCCTTATCTGCAATCTGGGGAGTAAAGATCCTCTCTTGCCTCCTTCCTTCCTCGGTGTTGTTATGTGCCAGTCGAGGGAAGGCTACGGGGCACACCAGTGCCCCAGATGTACTAGCAGATTGTGTTCTTTCTGAGGATTCCGACGAGGAAATCCTTGCAAGATCTGAGTCAACTTCTACTGGGGGCAACGGGGTACGGTGCTGAGGGCTTGAGGACCAGGTGTAACTGGGGGATTCCATGGCTTTAAGTGTGTGTGGAGGCCTAACAGTACCTAGGAGGAATTATAGGCTTAAAGGTAGGATTTTTCGGGTGTGGGCGTAATATCTCAGGCGTGCAATCTTTAAAAATAAACTTGCAGAAAGGAAATTGCAGAAGAGGAAATTGTACTTACTGATTTGGTGAAGAATGCTCTGAAGAGGAATCGAGAGTTGGAATGGGAAAGAACTGAGAATCTTTCGCTTGTAGCAGTGCCAAGTGTATGAAATGAGTGTTTGGGGGGAAACTGAAAAGTTGCAACCCCGCTTTGATGGGTTGGCCAACGGTCGCATCTTTTCGGATCGTGGCATGTGGAGGACATCAGAGTGGCATGGCGTTCGAGGTCTGAAATTTTGAAATTTGAAGCCAAAACCCTTCAGGGTTTACTTTAGACTGGCGAGGGAATTCTGTTTCATCCGGGCATCGTAATGAAAGCCTGTCATCCTGGTCATGTAGGGTCACATGAAGGAGATCCGGTTTGTTTGGTGCTAAGGGAGCTTTCTAGAAGGAAGGAGGTAGAGTCCTTGTCAGAGTCTATCCTTGCTCAATGGTGTGTTCGAAGGGGGACTCTGTGTCTCATGTGGGGATCTTCTAATTCGATTCAGATGGATACTCTGGGCACTCCTAGTCCTGAGCAAACTCTACTACAGGCCTTATAAAAGGAGGGCACATAGAGGTAAGAAAGGACAAAAGAAAACTAATATAGCCAGAAATTGATATCAAAGCCAAGGGTAAATTAGGCATCGAATAATACCCCAGAGATTGCCGGCGTTTTACCCTTTTTTCCTTTTGCAGGAACATGCTAGATCAGACCGTACGGTAGATGGATCCAAATCTCCCAACGGATTTACAACCGAATCCATCAGATTTTAAAGCCCAACCTCCAAAAATAGTAGACAGGTTAGACTAGGTTTGGACTTGTACTCACATTTTTAACAAAAACAATCCAATAAGGTCCAGCTCGCATGATAAATATATCAACTCGAGAGGTACAAATCAGCTTTAACTATATCATTCACATCCTCGTTTTAATTCTTTTTAAGCCGTTATTTGGTTCCACCATATGTATGACAGAAAGCTTCGACCAAAATCTATTATTTTAAATATTGTTGTCGGGTTTTATTCTTACTCCGACTTAGTTTCTTGTTTTAAATTTATTTAATTTAGAAACACTTTGTTTAGTTTAGATTTTATTTTCATTAGTGTTTGAACATTGTAAATAGTTCACACATAATAACCAAAATTCTAGTTACGGTCTGTGTCTTACATTAAAACGTGTTTATATAATCCCAAAAACAATACATGGTCTCATTTCAATTGAAACAAAGAAATCCAACAGAATTGGAAAACAAATTCCAACATATCGAGAATGGTAGAAATCAAGTACAAGTTTTGACAAAAAAAAAAAAAAAAAAAGCTGTATTTCCCCTTTCTGACTCCACTAGTCAGAGCAACATCTTATTTCAACAAAATTATAAACCAAGTTCATCATTAGCTTTTAGCATATATTTGAGAAGTGAAATATGGCTAAAAATTCAAGAAGGTAAGATTTTGGAAGTAACATTTCTCAAGCAACAACCTCCATCAACCACAAGATTCAGACCACTAACAAATCTAGACTCATCACTTGCAAGGTACACAGCAGCTTCAGCCATATCATTAACATCAACTCCAACTCCTTTTAAGCTTGCATTCTTAATTGCTATATCTAATACCTCATCATCTTTAAAGAATGGCTTAGTTATTCCGGTTGCTACTGCAGTAGGTGAAATACAATTAACTCGAATACCATGCTCCCCTAAATCTACTGCCAAATTCTTTGTCACCCCAACAACAGCATGTTTCGATGCGGTGTATGCATAAGGCAAACCTCCATAAATAACTGAAGCACTACTTGATGTAAATAGAATACAACCTTTCTTTTGAGGAATCATTACTCTAGCAGCATGTTTGGCTCCTAATAACCCACCATACACATTTATATCCATAACCTTCCTGAAATCTTTATGTTCAATTTCAAATATGCTATCATAATTTCCTATTAAGCCCGCGTTATTGAACATTATATCAAGCTTTCCGTGCATTGAAACGGTTTTATTCACCGCGTTTTCCACGTCACTTTCTTTAGTAACATTGCAATCAACAAAGGAAACTGTTTGACCGGACTCTGATTGAATTTGGTCTGATATGTGTCGACCCAGCTCAGACTGGATATCAGCAATCATGACCTTAGCACCATGACGGGCAAAGAGTCTAGCTGTGCACTCTCCAATTCCACTCGCTCCGCCTGTTATCAATGCTACCTTGCCCTGCAGCCTTTACAAAAAATGAAAGCTTGAAACAGAACATGGACACAAATCGAAACAGATTTGTGTAAAATATAATATTTCATACATTTGTAACTCTTACCAAATATTCCCACCATTCCCTTTTTTAACTCAATGAAATCCGAATCAAATCTGTCTTTGATTGATCGATTCATGACAAGAATCAAATTAAGTTAAAAAATCATTGTTTTTTAATAATAAGCAGGTAAAATACCTTTTTTTGTTCATTTTAATTCTTTCACAATAGCATCATATGCTATAAAAATTGTGAACCAATCAAATTGACTTATCAATTTCTATTTTTAAGGAGATATAGAAACGGTGTTGAACAAAATAAAATAAAATTATGAAGAGTGGGGAATCAGAAATTGGTTGTTACCTCGTGGCAAAAGTAGATCCAGCCATTCTCTGGACTACTGTGGTTTGTTTGCAGAAGAATTGCTTCCAATATTAATGGAGTCGTCTCCCCAATACTAGTGGATCGCTTGCAATTTGCCAAACAACCACAATACATATAATAATATTTGCACACAGTGGAACCAATAATTCAATAATTTCCGTATACTGACTAAAACCAATCTATCTTTTTGATGACTAAAGCTTACAAGACAATTTTTCATTGAAAAGTATATGGGCCTACTATCACAGATAATTTAGCATTAATTACTAAACATTCTTTGGCATCATTTTTCTACTGTCCTCTCGGCCCCTAATGTTGGTAAAACAGTCCATATAATCCTCAAGCCAACTAGACTCAAAGATGATGAAATTTACAGCCGCCCACGTGTGGGATTTGAAAATTCAACACACTGAATAGCCAATCATAGCATGACACGTGGCAGCAATTAATCAAGCAAAAAATGCTTCTATGGTTCATCCCCTTCCTCTTCTACCATCCCATCCTTCCCTTCCCTTCCCTTTTTCTGTTGAGAAACAAAAATTGTGCGAAAAGGGTGAAATCAATGAATCAAGCAAATAACCATGAGAAAAAAAATGGCATCCACCAACATATCAAAAACAAAATAAAATTTTTTATTCTTCACTGCAACAACACATTGGGCTTCGTTTTTCTTTGAAAAGAGCTTCCAACCACCACTTCCAATTTCATCCAATTTTATCGTTTATACCAAAAAATTTCAGGATTTATGCTTCTTCTTCATCCAATTTCAACTTCAACAGTAAACCCCAGCTATTCTTCACTGCAATTTTTTCCCATTTCAAAATTAAAATCTCATAAAAACCAAAAACAAGTATTGAAAGAGGGGAGGAAAATTAAATCACTTGAACAGCAACATCAACGACTGTAAAGCTGAGCAAACACATCATTGCCGGCGCTGTCCTTATCAAAGGCGCACAAGTCCTTTGGCCGGAGTGGAGATCGTGGGCGTCGAAGGCGTTGAAGGGAGGGAGTGAGCAATAACAACGAGAGTGGAGTTTTATTTATTTTTTGTTTTTGTTTTTAATTTTTGGTTGGGTTTTTAATCTTTATTTTTTTTAATTATTTTTTATTTTGTTTCAGTTAAGTTAACACGCGCCTTAACTTGTTAGATATTCATTTGCTTTGACGGGGGATTAGTTGGATTGGTTTTACCAAAATTAAAATTGGACGGAGAGAGTGGAAAAATGGTGTCAGATTTAGAGTGACAAATTATGTATTAATGGTATAGGATAGAGATATTATTACTAAATAAATAAAAGGAAAACTATCATATATATTCTGTTTTTGAGTTTACTTTTTGTCCATAGCTTTTCCTATTCTCTTAAATACGTTTATTCCAAATTCTATTTCTTTTAATACTGTTTTTTCTTTTTTGAAAAACTAATTACGTTCTCTGGTCTATGCTTTTCCCTCATCTGATTTCTTGACAGATCTCCTTTCGTGTGGGAGGGCCATTGCTCTGCATAGGGGATTTGCTTAGAAATTGAAGAAGAGGCTCAGATCTATATTATACATTGTTACACACTGACATCATCTATCGCACAAAATCAATTGAATCGCCATCTGTAATTACTTTTCTCTTTGGCGGTGATTCATATATAAAGATTAAGCGACCAGATTCTTACTATTCTACTCTTCCTCGTTGATTGCTTGGATTGGATATCAGTGCGGTTGGATTTTTTTTTTCTTCGGTGGATTTTGTCAGTAACGGCGCGAAGTAGAGATGGGCTCTCTCAAGAACGAGGCCGTGGTGGAGCAGATTGGAGAGGAGTCAGCAAAGGAAGCAATCCTATACGTTAATGGAGTTCGATGAGTGTTGCCTGATGGTTTAGCTCACTTAACTCTCATCGAGTATCTCAAAGGTAATAATTATGAATTCACTTCTGCTGGGATGGTTCATTTGAACTAAGTGACTCGTTGATCTTGTTTAGGCTCAGTTTATGTGATTGCTTTGCTTTTTGCATACTTCATTTATAAGATTGAAACTGCTCTAATTATTGATACAGTAAGGTTTCTTTTGTCAAAGTAACTATTAATAATGGACAACTGTTCGAGTGTCGGCTTAATTAGAAAATTTAGTTGATAACAAATAAACATATAATTCATCTACTATCATGGATGCAACACCTATTTCTCCATAAGTCAACTCCATTTATATCTAATCAATCAAATCTTCCTTTTATTTCCTTTTAAAAATCTTGATTTTGTTAGCGTGTTATATACACGGAAGCCTTTTTTCCATTTTTGAGCATTTCGTAATAATGAAACATGTACTGTATAAAGAACCTACTGCCTGCTGGCTTCCATTATGTTTTTTAGGCATGAAATTTATAACTCTAAAGCGCAAAGCAATCAGACCCAAATCAGTCTTCTATTCAGTTTTAAAATTTCATTGAGATTAAAGTTAGGCATCATGACTAGTTCTTAATTCATTTTGCTTGCAGCCAAGTGTGAAAATTAGTTATAACATGTAATTTGATTCAAGTTATCAAGGGAGTGTGATTGTCTTGGTTTAATGTACTCTTACATAGTTACTTCTTCTCAAATCTATCTGAGTTCTATTCACTGTACCTGTGTGTTTTGGTATGGCAACTCACTGATTGTATTGAATCTTATATGGACTGAAATTCCATGATGCAGGTGATGTCATTGGCTCATTCTACATTCCCTATTCAAGCTAATTGTCAACCACATTCAGTTGTATCAAGACTGGTTCTTCAATTTGTGAATGACAAACAAGTAAAATTGGTGCGGCCTAAATGTACAAGTTTTGTCATGTAAATAATCTATAAGATTGTTAAGCAGTGTAGAGAAGATTATTGTAGGATTATATTACAACTACAGGGAAAACAGGCCTTGTAGGAAAGATTGAGCTTCTGTTGACTATGGCTGTGTGAATTGACAAAGTTTTTGCACTGTAGCTTGCATAAAGAATCTACTCCATGAATTTCCAGCATATAATGCAGGCTACGTAATTCTGCCAGTAGCAATTTTGTTCACAATTTATGTTAGTTCTGCTGTTTTAGGACTGCAATTTTGGGACTGCATTTGCACTTTAGGACTGCAATTTTGGGACTGCATCTGCACTTTAGGACTGCAATTTTGGGACTACATCTGCACTTTAGGACTGCATTTTAGGACTGCATCTGCACATTGTTTATACACTTCTTATATATTATTATACATTGTTTATACATCGTTTATACACTGTTTATACATTCTTTATACACTGTTTATATACTTGTTATACACTTGTTATACACTGTTTATACATTGTTATACATTGTTATACACTTCTTATATATTATTATACATTGTTATACACTGTTATACACTGTTTATACACTTATTATACATTATTATACACTACTTATACATTGTTTATATACTGTTATACACTGTTTATACATTGTTTATACACTTTTTATACACTGTTATACACTCTTTATACACTGCTTATACATTATTATACACTGTTTATACATTTTTATACACTTCTTATACACTGTTATATATTTATATATTGTTATGCATTGTTTGTACACTGTTTATATATTGTTTATACACTTTTTATACACTGTTATACATTGTTATACACTGTTTATACACTTCTTATACATTGTTATACATTGTTATACACTTCTTATATATTATTATACATTATTTATACACTTCCTATACACTGTTATACATTGTTATACACTGCTTATATATTATTATACATTGTTTATACATTGTTATACACTTCTTATGCATTGTTATACATTTATATATTGTTATGCATTGTTTATACACTGTTTATACATTGTTTATACACTATGTTTACATTTATTATACATTGTTATACACTATTTGTATATACACTTCTTATACACTGTTATACATTGTTTATACACTTTTTATACACTATTATACATTGTTATACACTGTTTATACACTTCTTATACATTGTTATACATTGTTATACACTTCTTATATATTATTATACATTGTTTATACATCGTTTATATATTATTATACATTGTTTATACACTTCTTATACACTGTTTATACATTGTTTATATACTCTTTATACACTGTTATATATTGTTTATACACTTCTTATACATTGTTATACACTTCTTATATATTATTATACATTGTTTATACATCGTTTATACATTATTATACATTATTTATACACTTCTTATACACTGTTATACATTGTTATACACTGCTTATATATTATTATACATTGTTTATACATTGTTATACATTTCTTATACATTGTTCAACATTTATATATTGTTATGCATTGTTTATACACTGTTTATACTTTGTTTATACCATGTTTATGCATTGTTTATACACTGTTTATACACTTTTTCTACACTGTTATACACTGTTTATACATTATCTATGCACTTCTTATACATTGTTATACACTGTTTTTACACTTCTTATACACTTCTTATATATTATTATACATTGTTATACATTGTTATACACTTCTTATACTTTAAGATACACTATTACATTGATTATACCTTAATTATACCTTAAGATACACTATTCTAGTGATTATACCTTAGTTATTCCTTATTTATACTCTAAGATACATTTTTATATTGATTATACCTTACTTATGCCTTAATTATACCTTAAGATACACTATTACAGTGATTAGATCTTTGTTATACCTTAATTATATCTTAAGATACACTATTACATTGATTATACATTAGTTATACCTTAATTATACCGTAAGATACACTATTACAGTGTTTATACCTTAGTTATACCTTAATTATACCTTAGTTATACCTTAAGATACACTATTACAATGATTATACCTTAGTTATACATTAATTATACATTAGTTATACCTTAAGATATACTATTACATTGATTATACATTGTTATACACTGTTTATACACTTCTTATATCTTAAGATACACTATTACATTGTTTATACCTTTGTTATAACTTAATTATATATTAGTTATACCTTAAGATACACTATTACATTGATTATACATTAGTTATACCTTCATTATACCTTAGTTATACCTTAAGATACAAAGGTATAATTAGTTATACCTTAGTGGAAAAAATATGTCGGAAAAAGTATATACATATGGAGTTTGTTTCGAAGATAAAAAAAAACAAAAAAAACTTTCTAAAGTCGCATGACAAAAAAATAAACGGATTGAGAGATAAATGTAAAATTAGATTAAAAATTATAAAAAAAAAAAGAGAGAGAAACGTGGACAAATTGGAGGAGGTATTTTAGAGATTATGATTCTTTGCTTTTGTTGTTTTTGTGGGCAAGAATAATAAGTTTTTTAGGTATTTTTGAAATTTTGGAAAGTTTTTTATGTATTTATGCAAACTTTTGATTTGTATGTAAAAAAGTTATATGGTGCCAAAAGGTAAGTATTTATGTAAAAAGCCCTAAATAAAATTAGAAAAGCATGATTTGTGGATGGCCAAGCCCAACTTTGAAGATTTGAAGTTTTTGCTGCACCTAAAGAAGAAAGCTTTAGTGAGGAATAGAATTCAAGTACCCACCCAACCCCTCCACTCCACTCTAGGGTATCTTATATGGGTCGAGTTTCAGCACAGTTTTTTTTCAAATGACTGAAATCTACTAAAAAATTGAGTACATACAGAATGAAAGTATCTTAAATATGATAATGATACTGAACTATTGAAAACAACACAAACTAAAGAGAGACCCACAATCAATTCATCGAATTCTTTATATATATATATATATAATAAAAAGGTTAGATTTGGTAGTGAAAATGTTTGCAGCAAAATAAATTTCACCGTCAAAATGTTTATTTAGTAATAATATCCAAAAATTGATATCAAAAAGCTTATTTAACAGTAAAATTATATTAAACTTTTGTTGCGAAACAACTTTATGGCAACAACTATTTTATTACTCCTAAATGATCTTTTTGGCAGCAATTTCTTGATATTGTTGTTAAATAAGTTTTTAAGCAGTAATAAAACATTGTTGCTATAAAGTTATGACTGTACGTATTTGTATTAAATATTTGATATAATTTTGCTACTAAATGTGCTTTTTAGTAACAACTTTTGGATATTATTGTGCTACAAATTTTTTTATTACTAAATCTTATATTTCTTGTAGTTATATATGTATCTGTGGAATTTTAACCCTACCCTATAAATGTTTAGGTTTTTTACATGGACTTTCTACATAAATGGCATGAAATATATTTTAAAACAAAATAAGCATCATAAAGTTAATTACAACATCAGTGTTTTGCAAAATTAAAAAATTACAACACAAGCAATTTTTATAGGTGAGAAGAAACATGCTTTAAAAAATGTAAAAGATGATGTCTTGATGACATCATTTGTAAATGTTTTACACAGTATTTGCACAATATTAATGCAGAAAAACAAAGGAAAACAATATTTGTGCAGTATTATTGTGTAGAAAAATGAAAAAATAGATATGAATTTTATATCAAAGAGCAAAAAGATGAAAAAAACTTTCTAAAGTGGGATAATAAAAAAATAACAAATATGAAGATAAATGAAGGGAAAATAAAGATAAGGGAACAAAATAAAATGAAAAGAAAAAAAAAAATTATATGTCACGAATAATAAATAACAAGAACTCCTTTGATGTTGGTTGAGCTTCTATATAACCTATGCTTGTGATAGATATATATACCTAAATATCCGAATAGAGTAATCGGGTTACTTCTTGTAGTACAAATTATCCGAGATTGATTTGCAGCAGAATAAATCCACGAACTAGATATGCGAAGAACAAGAAGAAATGTCACAGAGAAAAGTCGGTCAGAAAGGGTTAGAGAGAAAACTTACAGGCATTGATTTGTGTCTAAGTTTATTGTTTATTTTGATTTATTGCTATCTTTTATAGCAATTGAATGGAACAATCCCAATCAGAATCAAACTCTAATAGTATGATAAATTCTAACTGTCTTAGTAATTATATCTCTATTTGGATTGTATTTATCCACCCATTACAGTTACAGACAGACTACAACTCTAAACCCGATATAATTTCTACCGCTTGAATATTTCCAAAACAAAGACAAATGGTATAAATGTTTCAAATAAATTATGTGTCGTACATTAATGAATTTTAAGCAGACTTCAATACAACTGCTAATTGAACCAAACATATAGCTTTCCTTTCCATTCCCCAAAAGATACAACATTGCAATAACATTTCCTAATTCTTTAGTTATCCATGTCCGACATTAAAAAGGAAGCTAATGAACTAAACACCTAAATCTTTTTCAACAACATCTCTCAATTTTTTATTAATAATTCAAAATTAATATGGCTAAATTAAGATTCAAGAAGATGCCAATTTGGAAGCACCAGTGGTCAAATTGCAAGCACCATCAACAACAAGATTCAAACCACTAACAAACTTGGACTCATCACTAGCCAGGAATAAAGCAGCCTCAGCCATATCATTAGTCTCAACTTTAACACCTTTTAAGCTTGCCACCGCCGATGCTAGATCCTGCATACCCTTTTCATCACTTTTAAACAAGGTCTTAGACAATGGAGTAGCAACTGCTGTAGGCGAAATGCAATTAACTCGTATACCATGTTTCCCTAAATCCACAGCTAAATTCTTGGTTAGCCCTATAACAGCATGCTTTGATAATGTGTACACATAGGGTGCACCCCCGTAACAAAGTGCAGCAGCACTTGCTGTAAACAAAATACAACCTTTCTTTTTCGGAATCATTACTCGTGCAGCATGTTTAGCTCCCAATAATCCACCATACACATTTATGTCCATAACTTTTTTGAAATTTTCATACTCAATTCGTGATATGTTATCATCATAAGTACTTCCTCCTATGCCTGCATTATTGAACATTATATCAAGTTTTCCATGCATTGAAACGGCTTTATTCACTGCGTTTTCTACGTCGTTTTCTTTGGTAATATTGCAATCGATGTAGGAAACTGCTTGTCCGAACTCCGATTGAATTTGGTTCGAAACATTCCGACCTAACTCGGATTGTACATCAGCAATTATGACCTTAGCACCATGATGGGCGAAAAGTCTAGCTGTTCTCTCCCCAATTCCACTCGCTCCGCCTGTTATTAACGCTACCTTCCCTTGCAACCTTCACATACATACATGGTTTTTGTTAATAAATATTAAATTCTTTGACATATAAATTTTTGATATGTGATTTGTTGATTTCAGAACATGTCAAATTGTGATTGCGATATATAATATTTTGGATTGATTTGTTACCAAATACTGAGTTGAAGAATTAAAATCGTAAAAAAAAAAAAAAAAAAAAAGGAACAAATTGACTCTGTAAACTGGTACCTCTTAGCATAAGTAGAAACGCAGGAAGGTCCAGCCATTATCGTCTGAATGAATCTCACTACTCTTTGACAGAGGCAATGAGGCTGCTGAGGGACAATTTATAAGTACAAGTGACACATGTGGGAAACAGAATTAACTGCACACTACATTAATAAGACAAATAAATAAATTCCACATTCAACATATTCGTAATCATGTGATCATCTTTAGAAATTATGATGTTCTGACTATTCTACAGATCAGAGCAATGACTAAAGCTGCTTTGGAGGACAAATTGTAGTGCCGTTCAAGTTTAATTTCCCTACTTGAATTTTTAATTTTGTAAAAGAGCAGTTTAATTGATTTTTTTTTTTATATATAATAAATTTAGACCTTATAGTAATATTATTAATACACGTTAAACTTATTTAGAAATTAAAAAATATTAATAAGGTAAAATAAAGAAAGGAAACGCCTCCAGCTATACATATAAAGTCAAACTTTACATGAAAGGATGAAATAATAGTAGAGGTTTAAAATTTGGCATTGTGATATAATATTATTATACATAACACCGTAAGGAAAAACAAAATTATAAAAGAGTTAGTAACCAAAAAAATTATAAAAGAATATAATACTACTGGGGAATTAAGTTAGCGGAAGAAAACAAAAAGAAATAAGAAATAAAATTCATATTCAACATGGGTTGGCGGATTATTCAAATAAATTTGCTTAGTACCGCCACTGAGTAAGACTAAAAGCTGCTTTCTAATTCCAGATGGTCTCAATTCGCAATTGACTAATTAAATAAATATCTACCGAGTTGAAAAAAAATAACCACTGCTCTCAGTCCCCCCCACCCAAAAAAAAACAAAAAAAGTCTGCTGACTCGAAAATAATTTAATGCAATTAGAAATAGAAAGTTTAAACTAGAAAACAAACTATCAATTGATTATCAAATCTGTGAAAAATTAATTATTTAGTTGAATGAAATTAGTTCCAATGTTCCACCTTTTGTTCTTTTTCTTTCTTTCTTTTTTCCTTTTATTAAATTTTGTATGCTGTTTTTGTTTGGTGTGATTTTTCTTTTCCGTTGTTTTTGGTTTTTTTTCTTTTTCAAAGAAAGGAAAGGAAAGGAAATTAAACAACAAAACTGTATTTCAAAAATGGAAGCCGCACCAAAAGTTAAAAGCTGAATGCTAAACTTGTTTAATGGGAAAATGCCTTATAGTTTCGTTCCACTTGGATTGGGTTCTTTCTGCTGATGCTTGATGCCATGTGAATGCTTCGGTATACCAACATTTATTACAGTATCCGTGCTTAATTAATTACCCTTCTCATGCCCGTTCATGTTATAATTATTTGTACCATTTCGTTATCTGCAGATATTGGTGTTGTAAATCTTATTCATGTTCCACAAAATTTCTGGATACCCCTTAGTTACTAATACCCACAAAAACTACGTGTTTAAGAACATAGAAAAACAAATCAATCATAAAACTTTATAATCCACAAATTAATTAATTCCAACGATAAATTTAATAAATATTCTACATCCAAATCTTAAAGTAACAAACAAAATGTAACACATTCAAAAATAAATCCTCGACTAAGAATACATAAACTTGTTATTCTTCTCTCCATTGTTCAATATGGATTCATCACCCTTCAATAGAATAAAAGATACAAATTAACAAGTTATACCATACTACCACTTCAAAAATAAATAGCACAACACAATATATAAATGAGTACAGATAGCGGGTACTTAGGAATAATCATGTTTCCGTCTCATACCCATAATATGGGTAGTAAATTACTCCCTCTGTTCTTAAATATATACCGTTTAAGGATGTTCTCTAAGACTAATAAAAAATTAATTGAGCTATTAAAATAACTAATTTGCCCTTAATAAAATTCTTTTTGTTCTTAATTACCATGTAATATTCTTAATTAATATTAAACACCTCTCTTAAAATAAATAAGAGCAAATTTGAGAAAATAAGGTTAAAAGTGCATAGATAAGATAAAAAGACATATAAAAAAAACAAATAAAAAAACTAAAACAACATATATTTAGAAACGGAGGAAGTAAATCTCATTCTCGTCACATATCATTTTATACTAGCTTCGGTTAGTTACATTAGGCTCGGAGTGTACCAAATAGCTGAGAAAACTGTAACTATTATCATCCCTATATTTATATAAACATATCTTACCCTAATTCTAGAATGATCTTGTACTATTGTATTTATGTAATTTATCAAGGATTACTAGTGGTATTATAACTAAACCCTAAACCTAATATTGTATATATATACACGGCATATCATCAATAATACTTACTCTTTCAGCCACCTTTTCATGGTATCAGAGCCACCACGGTTTCAATACCCTGATCCCTCAACACCATGTCGTCTTTGACAGCAGCCCCGTCCTCATCAATCTCCATTGATACCTCATCTTCGCCCTTTTCATCTTCTATTGCTGCAATTTTGACCTCCTCTAATCCGATAATTTCCACTGTGAGTGCGAATCCGTTGCAAGATGTGGGCTATGTGCCCCCTAATCCGAATCTATCCCTTGCTGCAAATTTCCAGCCATCACCAATTACCTTCCAGCCGGCGTTGACAACACAGTTGGGCATGAAGCTCAACGCTAATAATTTTCTTGTGTGGAAACTTCAATTGCTATCGTTATTACGTGGCTGTGGCCTCTCCCATCATGTTCTTGGTGAACAAGCAGCCCCACTGCAATTCTTACCCAATGGTGCAATCAATCCTTTGTTTTGGTATGGGACTAACGGGATCAGCAGGTCCTTAGTTGGATAATTTCATCAGTTGAACCTTCTCTTTTACCTCAAATTGTTGGAGTCAAAACGGCTCGCGAGGCATGGAATAAATTACACTCTGCTTATTCCGTTAGGTATAGGGCACAGATCCGAAATTTGCGGAATCAACTCAATACTCTTGACAGAAACAATGATGATATCAAGACCTATGTACAAAAAGCCAAAACTATGTCCGACGAATTGGCTGCCCTTGGTTATTCCGTTCCGGAAGATGATCTTGTTGATCAAATTATTGCTGGTCTTGGTCTCGATTACAATCTCTTCTCAAAGACCCTTGGAACTAAGCTTGAAGCTATTCGCTTTGATGATCTCTATGGCCCTCTACTCAACGAAGAGAGGCAAATCCAGCGAACCAAGGCTGCAAATCCCTCGCCTATTCCCCCCATGGTCAATTACAACAATCGTTTTTCCTCTCCTCAAGCTGGCCATGGAGGACGTGTAGGCCGTGGGGGAAGGTCTGGTGCCCGTGGACGCAGAGGGGGCAGAACTTATACCCCTTTCCATTCTGGAAATAAATACAGCTCCTATGAATCTTCAACTCGGCCTGGAACTACTTGCTATAATTGTCGTGGAAGTGGACATCTTGCGAATGTTTATCCATCACCCAAAACCCGCCGATCCAATGACACCATTCAGCCATTTTCTCATGCCACTACTGCCGAAATTCCTTATCAAAAACCTTAGGTTGTTGACACCGGTGCAACTCATCATCTCACCTCCGATCTTGAGAACCTTACTATTCATTCCGAATATCGAGGTCATGAAGAGATTCAACTTGGTAATGGTTCTACCCTTCCTATATCTCGTGTTGGTACTTCTAGTTTCCTTATTGATAATAAATTGCTTCGTTTCCGTGATATCATATATGTTCCTTAATCCAATTAAAATTTACTTTCTGTTTATGCTCTAACCAACACTAATCCAGTTTCTGTTGAATTCTTTGCTGATTCTTTTTTTATTAAGGGTTTGGGAACGAAACAGGTCCTGTTCAAAGGCAAGAGTGATCGAGGACTCTACTCCATGTGTCTCACCCCTCCTATTTCAATTAAAGCTAGTTATGTTTCTTTAGCCACTTGGCATGCTAGATTGGGCCATGCGGCCAAACCTATTGTTTCTAAAGTTTTACAATTCAATAAAATTGCCTTTGATTCTCGTTCCAGTTATTCTTTATGTGATGCTTGTTGTCAAAGTAAAATGCATAAGCAACCATTTATTGCATCATCCATTCATGCCACTGCACCACTCCAACTTATTTGCTCCAATGTTTGGGGGCCTACACCTATCCCTTCATATGATGGTTATTCTTATTATGTCATTTTTTATGACCATTTTAGCAAGTATACTTGGTTGTATCTTATGAAACACAAATCAGATGTTTTATCTATCTTTCAATCTTTCAAGCTCCTTGTGGAAAATTATTTTAACCTCAAAATTAAAGCCTTTCAATCTGATTGGGGAGGTGAGTTTCAAGCTTTAACCAATTTTTTGAGAGAGCATGGAATTACACAACGGGTATCTTATCCATACACACCCGAACAAAATGGTTGTGCTGAACGAAAGCACCGTCACATTGTTGAAATCGGTCTCTCCCTCCTTAGTCACGCCCATGTCCCCCTCAAATATTGGAGCCATGCCTTTGAGTGTGTTGTCCACATAATTAATTGCTTGCCTATGCAACAATTAAATTTTCAAAGTCCATGTCATCGATTGTTTGGCACTGACATTGATTATTATTCATTGAAAATATTTAGTTGCTTATGTTATCCGTGGTTGCGCCCTTATTCTAAACATAAATTAGAACCTTGTTCTCTCCCATGTGTCTTTTTTGGTTATAGTAAAGTGCATAAAGGGTACTATTGTTATCATATTCCGTTAAGAAAAACATATATCTCACGGCATGTTCTTTTTGATGAGTAGGTGTTTCCTTTCCTTCATACCTCTAATGAGTTCTTTGGGGTGTCACAACCTCAACAACCTAGTGTTTCTCTCAGCCCACAAATTTAGTTTCCGATTCCTATATAAACAGCCCCACCGAACTACCATTCTCCAGCACAATCAGTTCCTGGTAACCGTACCCCCTCACTTCGCCCAATTACCTCGCCTGCCACCCCTTCCTCTTCACCGCCTTCGCCTTCTCCAACAGCTACCCCAACCCCTCCCACACCTACACCTAATCCGCCTCAACCACCCCCCACCACACCGTCAGCTCCCTCATCCCCGTCCCCTCAACCCGCCATCAGTACACCAGTCTCAACCGCCCCTGACCTTCAGCTAGCTGTTGACCTCTCTTCCTTCAACCCTTTACCACCTATCTCAAAACACAAATCGCCTACCCCTCCGTCACCTACTTGACATATGGTTACCAGGTTACAAACTAAATCTCTACCTCCATGACAATTTGTTGCTGTCTCTTCTATGGCTGAAACTGAACCCACTTGTTTTACCCACGCCTACAAGCTACCTCAATGGCGAAAGGCAATGTAAGAAGAATATAATGCTCTAATTCAGAATGGTACTTGGTAGCTGGTACCACCTAATCTTGCTCAAAATCTTATTGGATGCCATTCGGTTTTTCGGATCAACAATCCTGATGGTTCTATTGATCGGTACAAAGCTCGATTAGTGGCTAAGGGCTATCATCAACAGCCTGGACTTGATTATGGTGAAACATACAGCCTTGTTGTTAAACCAACAACCATCCGTACAGTTTTATCTCTTGCAGTATCTCTTAATTGGCTGGTAATTCATCTGGATGTTTCTAATGCCTTCTTACATGGCACTTTGGATAACAGTCTTCATGACTCAACCACCGGGGTTTATAAATTCCTCTTTTCCTTATTATGTGTGTGCATTGAAGAAGTCTTTGTATGGGCTCAAGCAGGCCCCTCATATGTGGCACCGTTGTTTAACTGACGCTCTAGTAGCTTTTGGGTTTAAAGGCTTCAAATCTGATTGTTCCCTGTATTTCTACAGCTATGGCCGTGACAAATTACTCTGTCTTATTTATGTTGATGATTTACTACTCACTGGGAATAATCAAGCTGCTGTTGATCGAATTATTGGCTCTCTTCAGTCAAAATTTGCCATTAAGAATTTAGGACAGCTCAAGTACTTTCTTGGTGTTAAAGCTCACTGGCACTCTTTTGGTCTTTTGCTCACTCAAACCAAGTATATAGAGGATTTATTGACACGCACTTCTATGCATCAATGCAGCAGCATCTCCATACCCACTTGCACTTCAGAGAAATTACATCTTAAGTCAGGTGAACCTTTAACCGACCCGAGCCAATATCAGCGTGTCGTTGGCTCCTTACAGTATCTTTCTCTCAGTCGCTCTGACATAGCCTACTCTATTAACAAAGTGTCCCAATTTTTGCATGCTCCTACATCAGCTCATTGGGTTGCCGTAAAAAGAATCTTAAGGTATCTTCGCCAAACTTCTCATTATGGTATATCTTTACGGCGCAACTCCTCTATGCTTCTTCAAGGTTTTTGTGATGCTGATTGGGCCGGTTCCCTGGATGACCGTAAGTCCACCTCAGGCTATATTATCTTTCTCTACTGTAACCCCATTTCGTGGAGCTCTCGCAAACAGCGAGCTGTAGTCCGCAGCTCAACCGAAGCTGAATACAGGTCCCTAGCTATTGCCTCCTCTGAGTTGCAATGGATTCGCATCCTTCTGACAGAACTTGGGTTTCGGTTGGCTCACTTGAGTGCCACCTATCTCACTACCAATCCCATTTTTCACTCACTCAGTAAGCACCTTGAGGTTGACTTCTTTTTTGTCCGTGATCAAGTGGTACGTCATCAACTCGATGTTTAATTTGTCAATTCTGTTGATCAACTTGCCGATGGTCTCACCAAGCCTTTGTCCAAATCACGGTTTCAGCTTCTTTGTTCCAAGTTGAACTTAGCTTCCACCCCTGTTCAACTTGTAGGGGAGTGATAGAGTATCAGGGTGCTATTGTATTTATGTAATTTATCAAGGGTTACTAATGGTATTATAACTAAACTCTAAACCTAATATTGTATATATATACATGGCATATCATCAATAATACTTACTCTTTCAGCTACCCTTTCATCTCTCTCTCTCTCTCTCTCTATATATATATATATATATAATGATCTCTTACCTCTATCTCTATCTATATATAAATATATTCTGAATCAATAGTAAGGTAAGTAGAGTTTCGGCTAAGAAGAGCCCAAATGATTATATTTTTTTTATAAGAAAAACCTAAGGGTGTAAAAAAAACCGAAAAACCGAAAAACCATGAAACCGAACCAAAACCGGACAAAAAATATGGTTAACCGAAACCGATTGACTAGTGTATGGTTTTTGTTTTTAAAAATTTTTTGTTTCGGTTTCTGTTTTTACACCGAAAGTCCATGTGGACTCGGTTAACCGACCATTGAAAAATATATATTTTTAAAATTATATAATTACATATATAGATTATATGAATTAATGGTGAAACATTTGGGTGTTTAATGTAATTTTACCTCCATAGTTTCCACACCTCTCCGCTCTGAGCGAGGGAAACACTCGAACCATTTATGCTCAACTAAAACAAAAATGGCGGCAGAGACTGTGAGATTAATAGATACTTGTTCTTCTTCACTCTGCAGCTTCAATGCCTCTGGAAGGAGAACTGACTCTTCCTCTGGTTCATTTCGATTCCTGGGTCTCCCTCCTCGAGCTTCAATTTTCCCTTCTTCTATCTCTTCTTTGCTTTCCCATTTCCTCGGAAGCAGGCGTATCAATTTACAATTTACAAGTTCTTTAATTTACGTCAACAACAGCAGAGAAGAAGAAACTACTCTGTCTTTGCAATGGCCGCTGAAGGTTTGTCTTTTCCCTATCTCTTTCAATTGCTTCAAATTAGTATATCTATTTTGCTGAATTGGGTTGCTTTCATGCCATTTTTGTTACCCTTTCATTTTAGGCTGTTGAATTTGGCTAACTGTGTAGTTGTTGGACTCATATGATATACTAATTTGATGATAATTGTGTTTGAGATTGAGTGTTTTGATTTATATACTTTCGGGTATATATATTGTGTTTCATTGTGAATATAATTCAATAAAGAAAGAAACTTTCCTTTATTTTAGGGTTATTTTTAGTTTATTACTTTAACTTCTCGTGGTAAAACCACACGGCTAAAGTCTCTGTCACAGGCAGCAGAGTAGGAATTATAATGTCCGAGAGCAACGATGAACCGCAGAAAACAAATCTGGGATGAATTCTTCGATTTCTTTTGTACCTTGGAAACTAGATCGGCTCTTATTGTTATGTTCTCTAGCTTTGGCCTGTCAATGAAAAATTAAAAAAAAAAATTATGTTTTTTAATCAATTATTAAGACTATGGTTTGTAATTTCATATTTGTCTTTGATATTTGAGATTTATGATTTAAAATTTTGAGGTGTAAAATATAATGTTCATTTCGGAAATGATTAACCGTAAAAAAATGGTTAACCAACCAAAATTAATGGTTAACCGAATTTAATGGACAGTGTATGATTAGTAAATTAGAAAAACCATTCAAGTGATTAACCATTAGCAAAAGTCCACATGGATCGGTTAACCGACCGTGTACACCCCTAGAAAAACCCACAACTGGACTAAAGTTTTGATGAGAAAAGAAAAGGGGAGATCCTTAGGTTATGCATATTTCTCTATGGTTTTCTTTTTCATCCAAAAAAAAATTAACTATTGACAACCACACCTTTCTCGTCTCGATTAAATATTCAGGCTGCATTTGGGACTACTTTCTGCAGTCCTGAAAGCTGCTTTTGGGGCTGCAGAAAGCAGCCTCAAATGCACAATTAGTAAAATTCAGATTGTATTCAGAAAAGCACTGAAAAAACACTTAAAACTATTTTTAAAAAAAGCAATGAAACCTAACTTTCCCTGACTACATTTTCACTAACTATAATCCCAAACTGACCCTCAGTAGTGGGCTATTGTGTTGTACTTTTGGTTTTATATTGTTCTACCCCTTTCTTATTCACGAGCAAACTCATCTCAAAGCGCCAGGCACCTGATCTCACTGGATCTACTCATATCTAATGCTTTCTCTGCTTTTTGGGTGACCCCCTTGAAGCTGCTGATTCACATCGATCTTCTGCTTTGTTGCGATTCAGATTTTTTTTGGTTGTTTTTCCTACATCTGATTCTGAAAACATGCAAAATTTGATTGATTTTCTGAAAACCAAATTTCAACTAGTCTGTTGGTTCACCAGTTTTTTCCAATTTAAACCAATTAAGTCTGATTTTTAATTATTACCGTCAAAAACCTTAAACCGAACTGTCCGTTCTGTTTTAATAAAATTGGTGGGTATGTCAGTAAACATAAGACTTTACTGATTGAAACTTTCATACTAGTATTTTTACATTCTCAATTATATTTAACTTGTTGCATCCACTGAAACATCTTCAAATAAATATTTGTAGCAAATTAATAATAATAATAATAATAATTAACAGCATTTGGTCTCTTTGGTTGCTGTTTGAATATCTGTAATTAGTTCCATATTGAGTTTGTGAATTGATTTCGATGGATTGATATATGTGAACTGTTATCTTATTTCTCAAGTTGATTGCTTAAATTGGTGTTTTGACAGCATTGATTGAGGTGTGTTCTTTCAGCTTTGATTATCCTTAATTTAGATGTAATTGAACTTTGATGTTGACATATGATCCGGTCCACAACAGATTTAGTATAAAATGATGCTGCAAATTTTATTCCATAAATGAAAATGGATTTTATGACACAAACAATAATTCTAATTAGCCATTGCACTCCTCAAGTTAAATCCACCATCAACAACCAAATTCACACCACTCACATACTTCGATTCATCACTTCCCAGGTACACAGCCGCCTCTGCTATATCATCTGCATCTAATTTCACTTCTTTCAGATTTGCAATGCTATAAAAACCTGACTGAATTTCCGTTACGTCAACTCCGGCAGCCCTTGCAGCTGTCGGAGTCGGAACTCCGGCCGGCGAAATGCAATTAACTCTAATCCCATATTTCCCTAATTCTACAGTCAAATTATGCATCAGACCAACAACTCCATGTTTCGATGCTGTGTATCCCTGCGGCATTCCGCCATTAGTAACCGAAGCTATGCTTGATGTGAACAGAATGCTTCCTTTCTTGTTCGGAATCATTACTCTGGCGGCGTGTTTTGCTCCGAGGAACGCTCCGACGAGATTTATGTCCAAAACTCTCCTGAAATCTCCGACGTCGATTTCTAATATGTTGGTGTCGTATTTTCCTGTGATTCCTGCGTTGTTGTACATTATGTCGAGTTTCCCGTGTATTGAAACTGCGGCGTTTACGGCCTTTTCAACATCGGATTCCTTAGTTACATCGCAGCGGACATAGGTTGTGTCCTGTCCTGATTGAGATCTTATTTCCTCCGACAGGCTTTTGCCTTTACTGTCGGATTGTACATCGGCGATCACAACTTTGGCTCCATTTCGTGCGAAAACTCGCGCAGTTGCCTCGCCGATTCCACTTGCTCCTCCTGTTATTAAGGCCACTTTACCCTGTAACCTGCATATCAAATTAGGAATTGAAGGATTGTGTTAATCAATTAAACTATTTGTTAATTTATACTTGATTTGAACAAACTAATGTAGGATAATTATGGTTACCTCTTGGCAAAAGTAGAGACGGCAGCAGCAGACATGATTGATTGATGATGAATATTAGTTGGGGTTTGATTTGAAACCAATTGAAGAAGTTGAAATGGTAAGGGGAGAAACAGTTGGAGATTGCAGCATGTGATTTCTTAATTTATATAAGGGTAAAATATGCAAGATAAAGAAGTAGTCGGCCATTATTGAATCTCTGACAAAAATTAAAAAAACTATAGCTTTTAAGCAGCCGTTCTGGAATGTCACGCCGACTATTCTATTCTACTGTGGCATATCAGAAAACCCAACCTAATAAATTCATGCTATAGTTTACTTTGTAATTAAAATTTATGATTCGTATTATTGGATAATTATATTTATTTTGTTTTTTATTATACGATGTTTGAAGTTGTTCACTAAAAACAATAAAGTATTAATTAAATTACTAAAATAACTAGATTACCCTTAATACTTCTTTTCTGAAACTCTATTTTTCATTGAAAAATTCTCTTTTTTTTTAATTATCAAAACTTAATGTAGTATTTTTTATATTAAATAATGAATCTCTTTCATACTTTAAGTAAGCGTAAAAATGAGAAAATATAGTAAAAAATGCATTGGTAATATAAATTGTCAAATAAAAAAAAAAAGTGAAAAGCTAAAACATCCTATAAAAAAAACGGACGGAATATATCGTTCATTATGTTCAATCATCTAACTATATAAACCACCATACTTTAGATCGAGAGCAAAAATTTTATTGGTAATATTTCCAAGAAAATTGATTAGTCGACTAAAGTCAATTAGGAAGAAAATTTAAGTCTAGGATTTGAATTTTGATATGTTAAATTTATTTTAAAAAATGAATTATTTAATTATATATTAGTATTATTTTTTTTATTGGTTAAAGTGTCGTATAACATGAATTTATTAGCTTAATAACGGATTGATGACGTGGCGTCAAACATATACAGTAAGTTTTGATTTTATGACCCAATGTTATATTTTGAATCAAAATAAGGTAGGTATTCATCTGATTTTGTAACATAAAATTATTGATATAGAAGGAGCATAGCAGTCAAGCAGACATTCAATGCCCATACAGAAACGATAATGAAAAATTTTGAGTAAATTATTACTTATTGGCTCCCACATGTTCTTGGATCACTTTATCACTTTGTCATTTCAATTCATCTCAAATTATCAACCTTGTTATTTTCTTTTTTGATAAAGAAGCATGAAAATTTTTACTTTCGTTCAAATTAGTTATTTTTAATCTTCGTAATAGTCTATAATATACTATAGATAATAATTTCAGTAAAATTCAATAAAAATCAAATACTAAAACTTAATAAATTACTCAAATTCAAATTTAGAAATAGAAATTTTAATAATAAAAAAATAGTATACAAATATATAATATACAAAAAATACACAAATAAAAATATAAAAATATATAGATATCTATATATTTTATATAGATAGAAAATTATTTCTCTAGATAGACATATAAATTACATAAAATAAAATAAATATTTGTGATATCGATTTTTGTCGTTATGTTCTATTTCCATAGCTATTCTTTTTATATATCTATATTCTGTACATATAATAAAATAAGAATAGCAAAAAAACAGAAAAAAAGAAAAAAAAAAAAGAAAAAGTGTTATTGGAATTAATATAATAATGATATATTATTCACACGATGGACGAAACTAAACTATCCTGGGAGAGGTGATTTGAGACGGCATCTCCACCTAGGGATGGCAATGGGTATGGGTACCCGTGAAATTCGGGACTACCCGATTCTAATGGGACTATCTAAACCTAGTATAAAAGAGTATGGGACGGATACGGGTTCAAAAAAATCACCCGTCATGGGTATGGGACGGGTACGGGTTTACCCCTCAGGGTATCCGCTACCCATACCCGTTCATATATATAGTTTATAACAAAAATTAAAATTTTTTAGATATAGTAGCTGGTAGGAGTCGAACCCAGCTCCTCTCGTTCTTATTGAAGGGAAGAATATTATGGAAGTTCGAAGCACTGCTTCTTATGTAATTTTTTTAATTAAGGATTTATGATTTTTTTAATTTCTTTAGAACTTTCAAATTTGGATATGAATTATTGGTTAAAATTATGTTTGTTATTTTTGAATTGCAATGTATTAAAGTGTGTTTATGAATATTTTTTTTATAATTTTATGATTGATTAGTATAGAATTCTAGATACATTTTTGTGATTTTTTAAATTTTAAACGGGTAATTTTTGCGGGTACAGGTAATTAATGGGTACCCGGAAATTTCGTGGGACGGGAATGGGATTTAAAATTTAATACCCATGCGTAATGGGATGGGTACGGGTAATTACTTTTCTAAACGGAAATGGGACGGGTATCACCATTACCCGCGGGAACCCCACCCGTTGCCATCCCTCCACCTAGTACCATTGTGCCCTTAATTAATTGATGTATTTTATACATTTGAGATAAAATTCAACTTCTATACTAACTTTAGGGCTGTTTTTGAATTTTTTTATCACTATATATATAATATATCTGGTGGATTTCTTATTTTGTTAATTTAGAAATTATATTAAGTGTTAACTGTAAAAGATAAAATTATTAAAATGGGATCAAAGAAAAGTAATTAAACTATTAGAGTAGTAGGTGAAAAATCATCTCATTTCTACGAAAAGAAAATTCCTCTAATTTTCATTAAATACAGAGACTGATTGTTTACAGGAAAACATTCTCTACCATGGCGAAAGACTAAACCGCCGTCAGTTCAGACTTGAATTATTTTTTCAATAAGAAAAAAAAAAAAAGACTTAAATTTTTCTAGATATTTATTTAAAAATCATAGAGACCAAAAATTTTCCACATAACGATAGTGAAACACGTGCTTTATTTTTTTGTGGAGAATTAAGAATTATGGTATGGAGTCCAAGAATTGAAGAACAACGTGGAACATAGATATAGTGACAAACAAGTGAGCAACCAATACAACAAAATCAACTCCAAAATTCTACAAAAACAAACTTATGATAAATTAAACATTTTCTTTTGACCATTCACCTTCTTCAATTTTTAATTTCGATTTTGCTTTTCACTCGTTTCCATTTAATAAAATAATAAAAACCATAAAAAAAAATATTTGTGGTTTATTACATTTGTAAAAACAAACATACGATTTAAAAATTTGCAATTAAACACGTGATATGTCAAATTTATAAATTTTGATATATCTTTCTTCAAATTATAAGGATATTTTTGTCTTTTTAGTACTTCTATAATTATATCGTTCTTCTCAACGATAGAATCTCACGAGATGCTCAATATAGCCAAATAATGATTCAAAACTAAAATTGAGAGTTTGAACTACTTTTATTTGTCTTGAGAACTATGGTTATTATATGAGATGTTGTTTAGAGTTAACGTATCATAATTGTATTATGTTATTTATATGTTATCTTTGGTATAAAAGCACCACAAACAATCAGCTTGTGAAATTGATTATTTTGTAAATTGTATTATCGAGTAAGAAATTGTAATGGTTGTGGTTGAATTTCAACCATTATCAACATTAGTCATTCACATGATTTCTAGCTCCCAATTTTGACAAAGTCAATTTTATGTATAATCGTGAGCAGTTATTTTTCTGATTCATTTTCTGCAACTTTTGATGGGCTCAACCTTAAGGCTATAATCCAACTCCATAATTTTGAAATTTCACAAATATTTGGTCCCAACAGATTCTATTTGATTATATTCTCAATCCCTTATTTTTTTTTCTTAAAATTTTGCTATCGTATTTTTAGTTTGAACTTATTATAAATATAACTTACCTTACGTACTAAAAATAGTTCGTTATCTTTTTAATTTAGAGTAATTAATCTAAACCTTAGGTTTTCACAAAATAAACTGGTAATTTATCCTATTATTCAAATTAATTTTAACATTATTGTACTTTGGTTCCCATCCAATTACAACACCCTTCCTCAGTTTCTATATATTTATTTTATAAAAAAAATACGTTTTTTTGTCTTATCAAATAAATAAAAACATCTCATTTTGAATCAAATATATATCTGCAGATATGAGCTTACCTGCCAATCTGCCATCATCTTTAAAGAAACCTAAATAATCTAGAAAACAAAATACTTTTTAATTAATATGGGTTTGACTAGTTAATAACACAAATTCTACCGAATTTATAAAATTTAACAGGTGCTGGTCCTAAATATGAATGCAAAAAAAATATAAAAGTAATTTTATATAACATGTTAATGAAAAATGTGTTAAAATTTTTACTAAAAGTATATATAGAAGTCATAGGTTTTATTAAATTTTAGAATATTTTTCGTAGTTAATATTTTCATTTGTCTTTCTGAATTTAACCTAATCGAAATTTTAAGTGTTGCTATTAAATAATTAAAAAGTAACTCATGAGCTTTTTATTGTTTAAGGATTTTATAAACTAAACAGCCCGACTTAGTTGTTAATACAATTCCAAAAATTATATATTTGAAATCAAAATCAAATTTTCAATTAGAATAGAGTTATTCAATTCAAATTTGTAAATAATGCGAATAAAAAATTATTAAATACAAAACAACCTCATATAATTTTTTTTTTTAAATTGAATTTTATACTTGCTCTTGTGAATATCGTGGTATAATCTTACAATTATTTAATAGTAGCTTCTGACATGGCTGAATTGGAAACAAAATTGTACGTTTCTTGAATATTTTTGAAAGTGAAAGAAGAGGGAAATTAATTACAAATTGTTTCCGGTGGGTGTAACTACCATATATAATCTCAATTTGCATATTGCTTATTATTGCCATTACCCAAATCCCAAATCCAACCTAGATATTTTCTGTCAAAAACAAGATTCTATATTCATTACGACAATCCAAATAACTAAATTAAGATATTAAAACCAGAAAATAATCCAAATTATAGTAATTTATTTTTTTATCTTAAAATCGATATAAATTATTATTGGAATGTTACATATATATATATATAACGACAAACATCTTAATTATATTTATATTTCGAAAAGTTGAATCGGAATAAAAGTTGGGAAAACTTTTGAAATATTCCTAAAATATGGTACTACTTGAAAATATATTAACAAAAAAAAAATAGTTATTTTTTTAAGGTATAATAAAAAAAGATAAATTTTTTTTTTTATAATTATAAAAGTATATATGATTACTGTAAAATTTCTAAAAAAACCGTTATTTGCATGAGATACTTAGTCACAAAATTTTTAAATGTATTTATTGACTCTCAAAGTGAATCTATTGATAGTAATGAGTAATATAATCAGTCGATCAACCGATCTATCTTTTCATGAATATAATACTTCATATTCTTTGGTAAACGGTTTATAGTTTGTGGAGTTTTTTTTTTTTTTTTTTTATCTGTATTGACATAAATCATTATCCACTTAATATATACACATAATAGAAAATATTTTAATTATATTTTGGCAAAATACATCCGGACCCTCTGATCTTTTCTATTTGGTGCAATCAGTTCCTGGTCTTGACTTTACACATTAATTCTTTAGTCTCATGATTTGTATTTTAGTCACCAAACTTCTAACCCGTTCATCAGGCATGGGGTACAAACCTTATTACTTGGTGCATAGACGAGATATTGATTTTTTTATAGCATTATATCAAAATATTTACAGATTTATGGTGTGAGGAGTCAAAATTACAAATTTGTAGTGTTTTTATCCATGTCTGCTTGTCATAACAGTGGACAAGCACTTTTTGGTCTTCCCCCATCGGTCTTCTTGTCAAAAAAAGGGAGAAGCTCTATCCGCTATTTACACCAGTGGAGGAGTTCCATCCGCTATTGATAGCAGCGAAGGAGTTTCATCCCCTATTCACACCAGCGGATGATAATTGAGTTGTTCGCTCTTCACACCAGCGGATGAGAATTGAGTTGCCCAAAACTATTAAACTAGCGGCACATCTTTTGTATCAAAATTTGAAAAGAACCTAAACTAATTAAATTGAAACTTTCGCCAATCTAAATTTTCAATTAGAGGATTTATTACATATAGCTTGTACTGTTACCGTAAAATTTTTGAGGAAAAAAAACAAAACTAATTAAACTTATTAATTTTGTTTATATATAAAATTAATTGTAATATATCTAACCTGAAATTATATAGTAATAATATCGACTGGAGCATTGATTTAAAAATTAAAAAACAAGGATAATCCATAAGTTTTGGAATTTTTGTAATTACAAGAATAAAGAAAACATAAAACCAAATTTCAAGACGAATCAATTTTGACGTCTTCCTTTTCGTGGAGGTTGTGTCCGTCTAACCGGCTATAGTGCAATTGTCTGTGATGAATCATTTTGAACTGTGGATGCTGTTCCATAATGAGACAGTGTGATACCTTGATATTGGTAAGATGGAAAACTAGACAAGCCTGGACAATGTTCTACTGAAGATGGCCGAGTAAATGTTGAAAAAATCATATTAGCCGGTGTTTGAGGCATACCAAATTGAAATGTATGCTGTGGTTAAAAGCCTATACTATGTGTAGTCCAAGGTGATTGAGTAACCCATGGGGTAAAACGATTTGGTGAAACACCCAATCCGTACTAAGATGATCCCGATGGATGGCTTACAGATGAAGAGGCTCTATGGTCATAAGTATTAGGTACAGACAGGCCAGCAAAGAATGAAGCTTGAGGTTGAGTTGGCTGTGATGTATCTGCTTCAAATGAACCTTGTAAATGATAGGTCACCGGATGCGGGACAATGGCACACTAAGGGGTTGGTGGTCGTGGGACCTCACGCCTATGTGGTGCGTCTTGTGGACGACATCTACCAGTGGAAATAATAGGTTCAACATCATCCATGACTATTTCAGGATACGTAGCTTTTATAGCTGGCTGAGGTGGTGCACTAACAATGTAATGTCTTTCTTCCCCAAGCGCACCATATTAACTCCTGATATTTTGGAAGCTATCCACATCACTCACTAATGCCATTCTCTCGAGTCCATCTACCTGCACACATCATATATTCTTAGCATACACTTAAAAAAATTTTAAAGTTAATGAATTATACAACAGATATTAGTTTCTTACACAAGCGCCATGAGAACCACCTCTAATGGAAATCCATCTCCTTTTATATTCCTATACCACTCCATGTATTGGGAATGATAATGGAGTGGGCATCAGAAGGTTTCAGCCGTTAAAAAAATAGCGCACCCTATCATTCCAAAGTGCAATCCAATGCGCTTGTTTTGACATAATTTCATTCTTGACTTCTTTCAAGTCAATGGAATGCAATGCATCAGTCTGACAAGGTTCACGTGGAATATGTTGTTTCAATCCAAACTGGCGAAGTACTCTGTCAAGCTGGTGCCATTCTACAATATGCATGCATATCATTGGCACAATGGCTCTTTATATTTGTTCTCCTTAAAAGCAATATTCTGGCAATGCTGCTCGAATCGCAGGAGTATATGGATCCCAAATGAACTGAGACAAAAATTTCAAACACAATAATACTAATAATCAAATATATTTGATACTTGTTTATATTAAAATTCAAATAAAATTACTACTAGTTTATATTAAAAATCAAATAAAGTGCAATTAACATCAGAATATTAATTATAAATATGTATCAAAATATTATGCCATGTGACTTACAGCATCCTTATTAGCAAGATCAAGCGTATAACATATATGCAAGCTACTATGCATTACTATTTCAGTGGTTGTCGTAGCGGTACTCCACCTGTCGCATGTTAGTTAATTAGATACTATCATGAATTATATAACTCTAATATACAATAAAATTACAGTTTTTGGAATATACCGACGATCAAGTGGTATGCCAGGTAAAATGTCTCCATGCATTAACCTAGGTGACAAAAATTTTAATCAATCCTATGCCCAAATCTACAATAAAAATATTGTAACACCAATCTGTGCGGTCCCTAGGTTTATGGCTTTGCATAACTCCCTATACAAAAATGCTAGACAATCTGCTCTCCAACTATATATACTAATTGCATTAATATTCTCTAAAAGTGGTAGAAACATTAGGTTCAAACTACCTATGCTTTTTATGCAAAAAAACATATTAACTAATTGCAATAAATATGCATATGTATAGCACGCCATTATCATTTCATCAGCATTAGTAGGTATATGAGTAAAATCAAAATTAACCACCAGCCAAGTATGCTTCAAGTACATATTTTTAATGTAAGATCAAGGAGGACGAATACCTAATAACCTTTCGCACTCAACATTCTAATTTTTAGGAAAAGGGCAAATCAATGCATTACCATTAATTGGTAATCCTGTTTGTATAGCCACATCCTGTAATGTAATTGTGGCCTCACCCTCAGGAAGATGGAATGTATATGGTCTCCATCTCTCCACTAATGTTGTGATAAGATGATGATCAAGCTGAAAAAAAACCTAGTTGAGACAAACCATAAAATCCTGTTTGTCTTAATATATGAATAAGCCTCTCATCAGTAGCATTAAGACGAATAATACCCGCTTCTCTTCTACAGTTCGGTACATTATTGTCATCCTAATATACCAATTAAAAAAAAAAGATCAATGTAATAAAACAATATTGATAACCATAATTTCATATTTGTCAAGCTAATAAGAAATCATTATGATTGAAGTATTATATTAAATTATGACTTATATATTTCTACTTGCATATAGAATGCAAATTGGCCAATGCATGCCGTGCAGATTCACTTCACCTTGTCTACATAGTTACTTTATTACTGTTGCTTCAACAAATAGGGTATTTCGTCTTTGAAAAAGAATTATATCAATAATTGACATTAATTTTCGATCCCTTAACTTAAAAATTTAAAATTAACAAATATAAGTTACAAACTAAAAATGCTGACTTTTAGTTAAATGGGTGTATTGCATATTTTTAAAAAAGAAAGAAAAGGTGGTGCAGATAATTCTTTGTCAACAAATCAATCATTGCCATCTTTACAAAAATCCATCTTAATTGTCATATTTACCAAAATACAACTTATTACTCGTAGTAAAAAATAATTCATGCCTAAATTACAATATATTTACATGGTCATAACAATTAACAATAAAGTAATTAATTACAGAGGATTAAAAAAAATTCTCATTGAAAATGATAATAACAATTAACACTATAGTAATTAAAGCTAACAAAAAGAATAATAACAATACTATATGACAAATTTAAATAGTACCTGATCATACCAAATAGCTTCCGACCTATGTGATCGTTGTAGACATAATACAGTTGGATCAATCGGTCCGGATCTATGTATACACGCTGAGGTATATGATCTGACATAGCTACATTGATGAAATTATATCAGTATTTCATACGTATAAACTTATTACAGTAACAAATTTTTACGCATTCAAGTTATTTTAAATATGTCACAAATTTAGTCTAGTAAAATATGTTAACACAGAAAATAGTACAAAAATCAAATGACAATAATCAATGTTCAAAGTAATCAAAATTCATAACCTAAATTACTAAACACTACTATAAGCGCCAGAATTTTCTGTTTAAAAAAAAAAAGACAATAGTCGTACGACTTTACCTATAGTCGTGCGACTGTAATCAAACTACAGTCGTATGATTGTAGGATCGTAGTAAGTGAGCCAACCCATGCCCTGAAAGCAGAAAAATGGGAGCATTTAATGCTCCGGTCAGAAAAAAGAAGTCAGAGGATAAAAGGAAGAAAGAGAGAAGGAAGTAGGGGGGATTTTTTCTGGTCTTAAGAAAAAAAAAGAAAAGAAAAGATTGAGAGAGAATAGAGAGAAAGGAGGAGAAAAATAAACCCAAAAACCAAAAACTTTTTCTTCCTCTTCTTCTTCTTTTAATTCTTGAATGTTAATGTCTAAAACCAGTTAGAAATCATAGGTTAACGACTTAACATTGAAACTCAATCAATCTCACACCTTAAAATCATCAAATCTGTGACATTTTGGAGATTTTGGACAAACTTCTCAACCTTGACTCAAGAGGAAAAAGTGTAAATTTAAGTGGATTGGTGCGACGCCAGGGGTCAATCCTACGGTGGATAAGCGCCAAAAAGGTGAACACTCTTCATTCCCTCTTTTTTCATGCTTTCTTGGTAAATTGGTGTGTTTTTGTGCATTTTACTTTTTTCCCGTGTTTTCTGTTTCTGGAAATCAAGAACAGTTGTGCGACTGTTCTTGAGTTGAAGAACAGTCGTACGAGTGTTCTTGGTTTCCAGCTGCTTTCTTTCAGTTTTATTTCAAATGATTTTGGCAAAATTCTGAAGTTGGAATGATTTACAGTCGCAAGATTGTAATTACAGTCGTACGACTGTAGTTACAGTCACAAGACTATAGTGCTCGTCCAAGAGCAGAATTTCCAGAATAATCCTCAAAAATTTCTAAAAATTCATAAAAATTCAGAAAACCAGAAAATCATCAAAATGAATTTTGTTGTGTGCATTCACGACCCTAGATTTAATTTTCAGTGCATTTGCATTTAGAACAATACCATGACGGAGACCCGATTCTCCCGAGAACCGACCCACCTCACATGTTAAAATTAAATTAAACCGTAAAATAAATTGTTTTCAAAATGATTTTCTCACAAAACCAAAATATAGGGACATTTCAAAATGTTTTACAGGTCTAACCAGGCCGGCTAGCCGAGCCGACCCGGTTATCCCCCTAAATGCATGCCCCCAATCTCTAAATTCTCAATTCTGTCTATTTGAGTCCTGTTTGTGGAGTGCCGTAAACTGTGCTAACCCTCTGTTTTGTAGCTTTTTATTTTTATTTTTGATGTATTTAATAGAATTACTTGTGTATTTTAGGTGATTGTAATTTTTAGCTAAATCGTGTATTTTAGGCGGTTGTAAAAGTGAGGACGAGAGTTTTTATTTTTATTCGATCGAGTTGTAATAATTTAATCATTTACTATTTTACTTCACCTGTATGCGCGCTGTATGTTTAACTTAATGCAATAAAATTAACTTTAGAATTTGAAATACCGTCTCTGAACATTGGCCATATTTATTTTAATTAGACGCGAAATAAGGGACTTGTCCAGACCTAGATTTCTGGATAGTGTAGCGGCCGTTCGTCCGATTCAGCTACATTATAAATTTTCCGGTTGAGCTGAGCCAGGTGGCGACTCCTACAATATTCATCGAGGCTTAGGTCTCGGTTCTTTTAAGAATTAATTCTATTTTTTCCGAAACCGATTTTTCCATAATAAAAACCCCACTCGAGGGAGGGGCCCGCCCGAAATCGAGGCGCCCCTTCAGAAAGGGAGTCCGCGTTCCGTCGAAAACGTCGTCCGCTCACAACTACAAATTTATAAAATAATCAAGCACGCTTGCTTGTCCTAGTTTTATGACCAGATCTTTCACATTTACTACAAAAACTTGAAGTATTATCCTAGGTAACTTCCCAGTCCATCTCATTTCGAATTTGGGATGTCTTTGGTCTACCTCTTTTCCTCATCTACTTTGGATTTGGTACAAGTGGTAATCCATCTGATATTGGCCAATAGTCACAGTTGCCTAACGGGACAAAACACTTGGACCAACATTTTATGGCATTTTCTAATCTATAAATAGGATCAATAAAGAGCATTCCATCAATGTTGTATTTTAAAGATCCTACAACTACATGAGAACAAGGAATTTTAAACTGTTGGAACTTCCCACAACTGCAACTTTTCTCACTTAAGTTAACTACCTGCTTCTTACCCCCTTTCCCGGAAGAATTTCTCATTGCTATAGTATCTCAAATATACCCCTTCTTTTGTCATACCTTCGTACATGATGACCATTTGCATTTTGATGCCTCTTCTTCAATGTGTTAATAGCAAACTTAGTAAATTTGAAGCCTTCATCCATTTGACTCTGATATGCACTCCTTTACTTGTCAAAAAGATCAACCACATTAACATATATCATTTCCATCATTGTTGTGATAGGCATACATCGAGGTTTTTTCAATAATGCATTAATAGATTCAGCAATATTGGTTGTCATATTGGAAATGCCCTAGTCCCAAGGCATTGGACCTCGTATTTGTATTGTACATTTATTGGATACTTGTATTATACATATTTTGTGTCATAAATAAAGGAATTAATTCATTTATCATGTATCTAGTGCTGTATTTTAAATGAAATATCCAATGGGCACATCCATATGCATGTTAACAAGTGTCATGCACTTGGAAGTAAGACCATGGATAGGAGAAACGATATGACCATAAATAGATCCATAGTCTGTTCCAGTCATGGGAATGAATGGAACTAGAGACTATCACTAATCTGGTTGTATGGCAGTGTCTTACCAGCCATTAGACATGGGATGTCAACCAAATTAATGGGTACATGCAAAAAGGGCATGGTACTGGATAGATCCACTAAACGAGAAATCCACATGGTAAAGTATCACAAGTGATTCTCGTGTAGTACTTGTATGGATCCTTTTACCTGACCATATCATGGTGCTACATGCGAGGTCGTATACTTAGGGGTATGCCTAAAAGGCCTGTAAAAAGGTACCAAGTATGGGTACTTTGGGGTATGTCACTAAGCATGGCAGTGCTATGGATATGCAGAAGGAATTTGTCACTCAGTAGTCCACTGAGAAGATATCACCAGCCTCTTGATGAATGTGACTGATAAGAGTGTGGCCACACCCAAACAAGTTGGAACTTGTTTGTGAGCATTAGTACATTTGGGATCAAGTTAATGTCTAGACAAAAAGAGGGTGATCAATCCATGCCTCTATGTTGGACACCGATATCGATGACATAGGATATACAAGTTTAAACTACAGGGTTATGATTTCAGCTGGACTGCCATCTCCATCTTAATTGGGGTCTGCAGTGGCTTGCTAGAGCCCGCCTGCAGTCTGTGGGCTATAGGCCCGCTGCCAACATAAAAATGGGCCCACAGGATCGTACACATTGAATGTCTGAACACGGACTTAAGGAATCACCTGTATACTTGGAGTATACATGCCGGAGAGAGAAGATAATATTAATTATATTATAAAGATCAATTAGATTGATCATAATAATAAAATTAATATTTGCATTGGCCTTCTCATAATTAATTAAAATAATTTATGAGATTATTTCCTAAGTGGAAATATTTCCCATGTATAGGTTTACATGTATCTTTATTTTATGAAAGTCAAAATTAATCCCTTGGTAGAATTAATTGATCAAATTAATTTTAAATTTAAATGTATCAAATACATTATTTGGAATAATATGTTAAGAATACATGTTAAATAAAATTAAGTTTGATAATTAACTAGACCAAGGAGATTAATTTTGGACTGGGCTCTAAAAGAAGATAAACCCGCATAAAATAAATGAAACGTATTGGGACAAGTCTTGGGCAAAAATTTCGGCCAATGATAAGGTCAGTTTTTGACCTTATCTTTTAGGAAATTTCATGGTTTAAACGGCAATATTTTAGAGTTCTTTGTGTGAATGCTTGCTTGGTCTTGCGTATTTTGCGGTTTTTATGTTTTGATTAGATTTTCATAACTTTTTAGTGTTTTTCGTGTTTTTAGGGGCGTTTTTGTAATTTTGGACATTGCATCTTGATTGTGGTCTGTTGCTGTGGTGCGGTGATGTTTCTTTATATTTGTTTTGGACAGGCATTGTGACCCGGGCCGAAAGTTGGAGCGATGGCGACGAAGAAGAGATTGAAGTGCTGAAAAGCTAGGTGTCATGGCGTGCCACAATGAGGGCACGGCGTGCCATTCCAGCGTGCCAAAAGATGGAGTCCAGTAGGTCGGCACGACTGCTTGCCATCACCAGCACGATGTGCCAACCCCAAATCTATCCTAGCACGGAGTGCCAACACCAGCACGGCGTGCCGAACATCGAAAAAGTGTTGTTGCCCTACTTTCCTCCTTCCTGTTTAGTGGTTTTAGCCTAGCCATATAAATAGGACATTTTCTAAGTTGTAGGGATCTTTTTCCAGACTTTTGAAGTAGAAAGCACAAACTTGTAGCTAGGTTTATTTCTTGAACTCTTTGTTACTTTGAGTTTGAACCTTTAATTGGTAGACGTTTTGCATTGAATCTTCCCCTTTTACAACGTTCTTGGTTCCGGATTGAGTTCGTTTATAGAGGTACACCCCCAAGCATCTTCACACCACTGGAATCCGGTTAATCAGACCAAAAGGGCATAAGTTCCTCTTCTTCTCTTTTGTATTTCGATTAGTTAGTTTTTGATTCCTCAATTGATTGTGTTTAGTTGTAAACATTGAATTCTTGTCATCTTTCTTGATTAATGCAATTGACTGCAATTTAATTTCAATATTTATATCTTCTCTTTATGCAATTCCTTTAATGATAATCTAGTCTCATAAGATCTTAACTCATTAAGTTCATATTTGTGGCATTACCTAGATTGACGCCTAGGAAACCATTAGTATTGACAACACTGTGGAATTTACGTGCCCCTATTTTCTGAGCTTTAGAATTAGACCGCCTCTAAACAAGGGAAACCGGCTAAGGACCTAAAAGATCTAGACACGTTATGTTGAATTATTGAAAGAATATAATTAAGGTTTAACTGTTGAGTTAAATTCATCTGTTTTAATTAATTGATAAAGTCATCACCATTAGCATTCATAGGTCGGTTAAACCGCCAATTGATAACCCAAATTCAAGTGCAAAGTAAGCTGGGATAGATCAACTAGGAGTAGGATAATTTAGTTGTTAGTATAATCACAAACCAAATTTAAGTTCTGTCTAGGACACGTAAGGAACCCCGAGTAGTTTAGTGTTTGCAGAATATTTTCTCTGTGGGATCGATACCTGGACCAACCAGAATTATTACTTGTTAATGATAGGTACACTGCCTTAATTGTGCGACTCTAGGTTTAGTTTCATTACTTCGCCTAGGGCCCACCAGCCAACCCTAGGTATATTACCTAGGGCAATTCGACTAAGAAGGGGACAAACCAAGAGTCAAAATTTGCAGCCTCCTCCTCTCTTAAAAGTTTTGATTCCAACTCTAGCACGGGTCATGTTCGTTAGCCGTTCGTGTACGTGAACGCGGAGGGAATCTACTTTGATTTCTGCAGCCATCTCTAGAAGAGATACCTCAGGTGAGAAATGTTTTCTTTGTTCTTAAAATTTTGATTTCACAATTTTCACATCAATTGCTCCTGGGCACAAATTTGAGAAACTCACCGCGGCCTTCGGCTTTAATCGGGTGATTTCCAATGAAAAATCCCAACATGTCATACTGCCCCAAGGATGTCCATCGTCATATGAAATAGCCCATTTATGCTTTGGGATCTTCTCTAACCACTTATAACTATCAGGATCTTTCTCCTCAAGTGTCTTCATCATCTTATCGAATTTTGTTTTTTGACTTTGATATGCTACAAAAAATAGGAGAAACAATTTTATTATGACGTGAATCAATAGTTAACAATATGGAATTTTATTAAAACTCAAATAACAATAGCAAGTAATGGTTACCTGCATTGGTGATAAAATTCTTTAAAGTTGTATTTTTTAACTTCTTATTATAATATGGCATATGTAAAATCGATGAGGTGCTCCATCCCAACACTCACTTCTCATGGCATATAATATTCCAGCATGCCTATCAGAGATTACACATACATCAGGCTTGTCTGGACAAACAATACCTCATATATAGTGCATGAAGTAGTCCCAATTTTCGTTATTTTCCACATTAACAATAGCAAATGCTAAAGGAAATATATTGTTGTTACCATCAAGTGCTGAAGCTGTGAGCAATACCCCCTTATACTTTCCAGTTAGAAAAGTTCCATCAATGTACATGATTAGTGAAAATATTACCAAGTAATTATCCAAGAATTCAACAGTTAATTGATTAAAATTCAATTGAGAATTGAGAAATCATGGCTAATAGTGAGCTTTTCCAGGTCTGATGCCTGTTGCAGAGAGATTTCTTAGTTTGAGAAGTCTCAGAGTGAAAAAGCTGAAGAAGAGAAATTGTTGTAGGCTGCGGTATAGATGGGCCGGAGTTAGAAGAGAAGGGCGCGGCCCAAAAGAGGAGGAGATATTTCTTCTGTTGGAAATTCCAGTGTTGACCTTAGCTTCTCAAGGAGGCTATTGAATTTTGTGGTTGTAGAATTTTAACCATTAGTTTATTGGGAACTTGTTTCAAAGATGATTAGATCTTACCTTTTTAGGGACTATAAATAATTTACTATTTTTGGGGGTTGAGGAGGATTGAATGCTCTCAACAACTTATTATTTTTGCAATAATTGAAATTTCGAATTATTGTTTTTCTTGCAAGTTTTCTGGTTAGGAAATCTCGTTTTTATGGTTATCATGTGTTGCGACTAGGTTTCCTAGCAGGATGAAGCCAGCTTAAGCTGGTGGTATTGGGAAGTCTTTCTTTGTTTTTATTATGAATATCATGTTGAGATGATTGGGTGGTGATATGCTTCATTAATATGGGAAAGGGCCATCTCATGTTTCTTAGTATTCCTGATGAAACCGAGAGGAGATTTAGGAGTATGGAAAAATCACACACACACACACTTGCCATGAGATCGAGAGGAGATTGGGAGTGTGCTAAGGGTTTCTACTTATTGTGGGATGCTTGCTTGACTTAATGCATGATTTCCTATGCTAAGTGAAGTCAAGAGATAAGCTTAGTGAATAGAGAGCAAGAAACCTTAGATCTACGTTCCCTAATATATTCATAGTAAATTCTAGAGAAAGATATTCTGAGATTGCCTGTTTAGCTGGTGGAAGTCTGTGTTTTTATCACTATTATTTTAATCTATTCTGTTTCAAGCAACCTTTATTACTTTGCATTGCATGTTTTATGTTCTCAGCTTTTATAAATTCTTATTTCTAATTTTATTGAAAAACCTTTACATCTGGTGATTTATTAGGAATTTTTAGGGTTTTCCCTTATTCCCTGTGGATACGACACTTATCTTGCCTAATGCTACAATTGGCCTAGTATACTTGCTAGTGCATAATTTCAAGGCAACAAGTTTTTGGCGCCGTTACCAGGGAGTAACGGTTGAAAATTTTTAAAGACTTCCTGTAAATTTGTGTGTTTGATTTGGTGTTTTGTGTTTTTGTGCAGAAATTCTCTGTTTAAACAATCTCCTGGTGTATGCGAAGAGTACATATCCCTTGAATTCCTATAGATCCAGAGATCGAGAGGACTTGTAGGAGAAGAAGTGGTGCTGCTAGAAGAGCTCGCAGAAGATAGAGAATGGCTTAACAAAACCCACCACCTCCACCACCAGAAGGAGAGGGAGAGGTTCATCTTCCCCCTCCAAGGCAAAGACTTAAAGAGTATTCGAGACCTATCACTAAGGGACACTCTTTTTGTATTGTGATACCTAATAAAGGGGACAATGTTTTGAGATCAAAGCTTATATGATTCAAATGCTTCAAGCTGCTGTTCAGTTTAGAGGATTGCCCGAAGAAGATCCAAATGCTCACATCCAAGATTTTGTAATTATGTGTAATACTTTCTCGGATGATGTGATAAGATTGAAGCCTTTTCCTTTTTCACTTAGGGATAAGGCTAAAAGTTGGCTGAAAAACCTTCAACCAGGTTCAGTTACAACCTGGGATGAGATGGCATAAGTCTTCCTGACTAAGTACTTTCCGCCCAGGCAAGCAATCAAGCTTAGGAACGAGGTTACTTATTTCTGCCAACAACACGATGAATCCCTGTTAGAAGCATGGGAGAGATACAAGGAACTCGTGAGAAAAGTACCAAACCATGGATTTCCCATGTGGATGCAAATTCAGAACTTTTACAATGGTTTGACCAATGCATATAAGATTCAAATTGAATCCGTAGCAAATGGAGATCCAGAAGAACTTGCACCTGAAAAGCTTTATGAGCTGGTAGAAAGATTGGTCAATACCAGTTATAAATAGCACTTAGCACGTGAAGATTGAGAAAAGACGGCTGAATCAGATGCTGTTGCCAAGCTTTTCGACAAAGTAGACTTGATTCTTAAACAGTTGATGAAATAAAATATCTCAGCTATTTCAAGCTCAAAGCTTTCTTGTGAATTCTATGGTGGTGACCATAGAAACATTGAATATGACATTTCACTTACTCAGGAGCAATGTGATTACATTGGAAACAATCAAATGTAGAACAATCCATTTTCTAACACTTACAATCCAGGTTGGTGCAATCACCCTAATTTTTCTTGGAATCAGCAACCTCAAGCACTTTTCCAGCAGACTCATAGCAACTTCCAACCGCATCAACAACCTCATAATGTTCAACATGCTGGACTGTCTTACACCTCTAAGAAGTCCGAGGTTGAGGAGATGAAGGAAATGATGTCTCAATTCATGAAGCAGACTCAAGCTTACATGAAGAATATGGAGACCCAGCTTCAGCAACTTACAACTATTGTCACTCCAAAGAATAAGGGAGTCATTCTGAGCAACATCGAGCCCAATCCAAGGGAGGAATTTAAAGCTATCACCCTTCGGAGTGGTAAGAATGTTGAGCAACCTCATAAGATGAGTACTCTTGATGAGAAGAAAGATTCAAAAGAGAAGACTGCTGAGGAGAACAAGCAACCTGAGAATGCGCAAGTCACACAACCTTAAACTACCCAGAGCACTGAGCAGCCTGCCGATACAGTCAAGCAATGTCAAGCTCAACCAAAGACTGTCCAACCAGATCAAAGTCAAGCAACATCAGATCCTATTCAAAGCACTTCTGAATAAGATAGGCAACCTGTACCTGCTTATCAACCAAGCATTCCTTATCCACAAAGAGCCAAACAACATGACATGGCCAAGCAATTTGACAAGTTCTAGGAGGTTTTCAAGAAGCTTCACATCAACATACCCTTTGCGGAAGCACTCGCACAAATGCCTCTGTACATGAGATTCTTGAAAGAACTTCTGGCCAATAAAAAGAAATTGGAAAATGTAGCGAGCGTTCAACTCAACAGAGATTGCTCATCAATCCTTCAGAGCAAGCAACCTTTTCCAACCAAGATTAAAGATCCAGGGAGTTTTTCTATACCCTGTTCTATAGGCAATACCAAGATTAAAGATCCAGGGAGTTTTTCTATACCCTGTTCTATAGGCAATCTCAATATTGAAAATGGATTGTGTGATTTAGGAGCAAGTATCAATCTTATGCCATACTACATCTACAAATAATTAGGATTAGGAGAACCTCAACCTACTAGGGTTTCTATACAACTTGCTGACAGAACTGTAAGGTACCCTAGGGGAAAAATTGAGGATGTCTTGGTCAAGGTAGGAAAATTTATACTTCCTGTTGATTTCATTGTGATGGATATGGATGAAGACTTGTATGTTCCTATTATTTTAGGAAGACCTTTCCTAGCAATAGGCCGTGCATTAATTGATGTTCATAATGGTTAGTTAATCTTGAAAATTCATGATGAGGAAGTAGTCTTTAAGATGAATGAAGCTATGAAATATCCTCCTGCTTGTGATGACTACTGTTATTTCATTGATGCTACTTATGTGAATTTAAACCCATTTTTCATGAAGGAATTTGAGGAAGCAGACTTTGAAAATGAAGAAGAAGACATGGAAAAGCAAATTAAAGCTAAAATTAGATGTCCAGCAATCTCAGGAAGCAGGCAGTTTATTAAACCTTTAAACTATACACCTACATTGCATTCCAAACCTTCCATTGAAGAGCCTTCCACTTTAGAGCTGAAAACATTACCTTCCCACCTAGAATATGCATTCCTTAATCCACCAAGCAACCTTCCTGTAATTATATCTTCCAAACTTACCCAACAACAGAAAACCCAATTGTTTTATGTGTTGAGAACGAATAAGGAGGCGATGGCCTGGACAATCTCAGATATTAAAGGGTTTAGTCCTTCTGTTTATGTCCACCGTATTCTAATGGAGGAAGATCATAAGCCTGTGATACAACCTCAGAGGAGACTAAATCCCAACATGAAAGAAGTTATGAAGAAGGAGGTTATTAAGATACTTGATATGCTAGTATTATCTACCCCATTTCCGATTCAGTGTGGACCAGTCCTGTTCAGGTAGTGCCCAAGAAAGGTGGGATTACGGTTATTCAAAATGAGAGTTTGCATTGATTACTGAAAGCTTAATGATGCTACAAGAAAAGATCATTTTCCTCTGCCATTCATTGATCAGATGCTCGAGAGACTTTCTGGCTATGCATTCTATTATTTCCTTGACGACTATTCAGGGTACAATCAAATTCCCATTCATTCACAAGATCAAGAGAAGACAACCTTTACCTGTCCATATGGCACCTATGCTTATAGAAGGATGCCATTTGGATTGTGTAATGCTCCAGCAACTTTCCAGAGATGTATTATGGCAATTTTCCATGATATGGCCGAAAAGATGGTAGAAATTTTTATGGATGATTTCTCAGTATATGGCAAGACTTTCCAATCCTGTCTCAACAATCTTGAAGCTGTCCTAACCAGATGCAAGGAGACTAATCTTGTATTGAACTGGGAAAAATGCCACTTCATGGTTTATGAAGGAATTGTCCTTGGTCACAAGATTTCTTCAAGGGGCATGGAAGTTGACAAAGCAAAGGTGGAAGTCATAAAAAAGATGGCTGCTCCTACGACGGTTAAAAAAGTTCGAAGCTTTCTTGGTCACGTTGGATTCTATAGAAGATTCATAAAAGACTTTTCTAAGATTGCTCAGCCACTTACAGCGTTCTTACACAAGGATGTCCAATTCTGCCTTGATGAAGCTTATGAGAAAGCATTTGAAACTCTTAAAGCAAACAATTTTGATTGCTCCTAATTGGAACCTTCCATTTGAACTCATGTGTGATGCAAGTGATACTTGCATTGGAGCTGTGCTAGGACAAAGGGTAGACAAGCATTTTCGTCCAATCTACTATGCAAGCAAAACATTGACATAGACTCAACAGAACTACACTACCATAAAAAAAGAACTGCTTGTTGTTGTATATGCTTTTGACAAATTTAGATCTTATTTGGTTCTATCCAAGATTACTGTTTTTACTGATCATGCAGCATTGAAGTACTTATTGGCGAAAAATTATGCGAAACCTCATCTTATACGATGGCTTTTGCTTTTCCAAGAATTTGACGTCGAGATCAAAGACAAGAAAGGCTCAGAGAATGTAGCTGCGGACCACCTGTCCAGAATTCCACTAAGCAACCTTGGTAAGCAATCTGAGATTGCTGACTCTTTTCCTAATGAGCAACTCTATGCGGTACATTTTATACCTTGGTTTGCTGATATTGCAAATTATTTAGCTTGTGGTATTATGCCTCGTTCTCTGTCTTCCCAACAAAGGAAGAAATTCCTTTCGGATTCAAAATATTATTTTTGAGAGGAACCCTTTCTGTTTAAGTTATGTATAGATTAGATTATCAGAAGGTGTGCTTCGCAAAAGTTCAGGCAATCCTGTCAATGCGTCACACTCAGGAAGCTAGAGGTCATTTTGGTGCAAAACAAACGGCCTCAAAGGTTTTGGAGTGTGGATTCTTCTGGCCTATAATTTTTAAGGACTCTTACAGGTTTGTCTTGGAATGTAATGAATGAAAAAGAACAGAACATTTCTGCCAAGAATGCTATGCCTCTGCATAATATCATTGTTTGTGAAATTTTTGATGTATGGGGTATTAACTTTATGGGACCTTTTCCAAGCTCGAATGGTAATAAATATATTTTGGTCACTGTGGATTATGTGAGTAAGTGGGCAAAGGCCAATGATGCTCGAGTTGTGGTAAGATTTCTGAAGAAATTGTTTATAAGATTTGGAGTTCCTAGAGCAATAATCAGTGATCAAGGTACTTATTTCTATAACAATCAATTTGAAAGGCTTCTTGCTAAATATGGAGTTACTCATAGAATTGCTAAACCTTATTACCCACAAACTAGTGGGCAAGTTGAGATTTCTAATAGAGAAATCAAGTGAATTCTTAAGAAAACTGTTAGCAATTCTAAGAGAGACTGGTCAAGCAAGCTTGATAACGCTCTTTGGGTATATCGTACAGCCTTTAAGACACACATTGGGATGTCACCTTTTAGATTGCTTTGTGGAAAAGCTTGTCATTTACCTGTTGAATTGGAATTTAAGGCTTTATGGGCTCTTACATATTTGAATTTTGACAGGAACATGGTTGGAGAGAAAAGGAAACTGCAACTTAATGAGCTATAAGAGTTCAGATTATTCAGTTATGAAAATGCCATCAATTATAAAGAGAAGATCAAGAAATGGCATGACAAGAAAATTCAAGAGAAGACTTTCTATAATGGTTGTTGTATAATTCAAAGCTAAGACTCTTCCCAGGAAAGCTTAGATCGCGATGGACTGGACCCTACACAGTAAATCAAGTCTTTCCACATGGGGCAATTGAGATAGTGAATCAGAATGGCAAAATTTGTAAAGTCAATGGTCAAAGATTAAAGCCTTATCTTCCACAAGAATCATCAGAGGTTGCTGAAAGTCTCCAGTACCTCGAACCTCCTTAAGCAACCATAGATTGCTTAGTGTCTGCTTCAACCACTAATTGAAGCAATTTTGTTCGAAAAAAAAATCCTTAACCGCTCCATTATCTGAAAATTTTAATAATTTTTTGTGTACATATTTTAATGATGAATTTTTGTCTTTGCAAGTCTATGACTGAAGTTAGTATAGAGAGTAACATCGAGTTTCCAAATTCATGTTTCCTTCTTATTATAATCCATACTTACTTTTGATTTTTGTTTTACAACCACAAGAACTTAATTTTTAAATATTAAAGTATAGAGTTTCTGACTATATAAACATTGGGAAGTGGAGTAATAATAGGAGTGTAAGAGATAAATTTGGAGAAGTGTGTAACCGTCACATCAGCCACGATTTTACCTCTCCTCTCTTACTCGCCTATTTTGACTCTCATGTTTCCCTCTTCTCTCTCCTCTCGTCAGTTTATTTTTGAATTTTAAAATTGGTAACTGCTTCCTCTTCCCTAAATCTTTTTAAGGGTTTTTCTTTTCTCTCTCTTCATTCACCTGTTTACAATTTCTTTCGTTTTCTCTTATCTTTCTCGAAAATTTTCGCATCCTTTAACCTCTAATAGTTTGCTAAGATTGTTATCATGGCTAGGGAAAAGAAAAGTGCAAAGAGAGCTCCCAGTTCTTCTCGCCTAAAACTGTCTTCATCGTCCATTAGCATTTCGGCTTCTGGATCTAAAGTGAGTACTATTGAAAGAACTCTAGCCAAGATGAAAGCCTTTGACCCCAGGGAAACTAAAAGATATGAACAATTTAATGGTCTCACATTTACCTCCTCAAGAACTTTTGACTGGAATGTTCTGGCCACCCTTGGCCTCAGCAACGAAATCCTCCAATTATTGCAGAATGGGGGTTTCAAATTCTACGCTCAAATCGAAGAACCAGCGTACAGAGAATTGACACTAGAATTTATCAGCACTTTCAGTCATAATCAAGAGATAACCGAACTTGATGACTAGCGAAAATACAGTTTCAAGGTGATGGGGAAAAGAAAAACATGCTCTTTGATTGACTTGAACCAGTATATAGGGGTGGCGGGAATAGCCTTTTTGGAGTCCGAAGAATTTGCTCAAGCGTATACAGATTTTTCCCCAGAATTTAACCCCACTGCTTTCTGGAAGGAGATAACTAGCCGGAATGAGTACTCTTCATCCACCTCTTCTGCAACATACATCAGAAAATACAGCCACAAGATTCTCCAAAAGTTCATAGCAAGTTCTGTTTTTGGGAGGAACAATCAGTCCCATGTTCCATACTAGGATCTCTTTGCCCTATGGTGTATGGTAGAGGGAAAAAGAATGAATGTTGGAGCCTAGTTTGCTAAGTACATTGAAAGCAGCAAACCTCAAGGGAAGATTCTATGTGGTTCTTATATGACAAGGATTGCAAAGGCATGTTTGACTGAGTTTTCTACAGAAGGTCTCGCTCTGGAATGCCATCCGGCCCCCTTTGAATTTGTGAATCTTAACCAAATGGGAGTGTGCAAGAAAGTCTCAAGTAAATGGATGTTGTGGGATGAAGTTGGTCAACTGGAAAGAGAGCTTGCTACAAAAATAGCTTTAAAGGAAACTTCAGAGACCCCAGCAAAGAGAAAGAGACCTGCTACCTGCTCATCCACATCGTTCCAGCCTCAGATTATTGAAGACCTCACTTTAAATTAACAGGAAAAGTTGAAGCACTTTGAGAGAGTTTCAAAGATGACACTGGCAGAGATGGTGAATCTTATCGACCGCCTTTGGGCCAGATAAATTGAAGATAGGGCCAAGATTGCTATTCTGGAGAATAAACTTTTTTTGGAAGTTGAAATGGAAAAGAAAGATGACAGTTTTGACACCATTGAGGAGGAGCAGAATGAGCAAATGAAGGTTGGTCAACCCAAAAAGGTTGAAAAGATTCTGATGGAAATTCCGGAGGAAGAAGAGGAAGAAGATTCTGCAGAGGAGGAACTCAAGGATGCGCCTGAAGAAGAAGAAGAGAAGCAAGTCTCCTCAAAACCTGATGAGTGATAGTTCTCCCTCTCCTCCTCTAACAAACTCTGGTATGTCTCTTTCAAACGATTGCCCTCACCATTTTTCTATTGCCATGAGATAGGCGGTTGTCTTTTAGCCCTGCTTTTATTTCTTAAATTGCATGAATTAAATGCTTTGAGGATAAAGCATGATTAAAGTGTAGGGGAGAGGATACTACCTAGTGGAATTATTGTTGAAAATGCTGATAATTCTTAAAGATGCCTGATTGATGGACTGAATTGCTTGGTATTGATGAACTGCTGATTGAGAATCCCTACTTAAGCATGTGCTGTTTTGAGTAATCTTAAGTTTTCAGTGTTGATTTTGTGAATTTTGTGTTAGTTTAGTAAGCAGTTTGTAAAAATTTGTCAAAAAAAAAAAAATCAAAGTCTCTTTTAAGACATCTGCAACTTATAATTCTTAATCAGATTGCTTAATATTTCTTCCTGTGCTTAATTTAGCTCATAAGAATGCATCTGATTTCTTAGGTATTCCTATTCCTAATCTGTTTACGGTTGCAAGAGTTCTTTTGAGATGGATTGCTTGTTGTTTTGTTATGCTGTAATTGTGATGGTATTCCTCTAACCTAAAAAGCCTGTTTAACATACCCCTAACCTAAGCCTCACGTTACAACCCTTGTATAAGACCTTTTGATTATGCATATGTTAGCTTGAGTGGTGGCGATAGGCTATTTGCTAAGCTTTTGGTTTAAGACTGCTATGTATTGCTGCTGAGAGTTCTTATAAATTCACCTAAAAGCACTTGAGAGTGAGTGAACTCTTGTAAAGAGGCAATCTAGGTCTAATTTCTTGCTAGCTCGCTGAAATTTAAGGTTTGGTCTCACTGCTTTAGGATGTTTTTGAAGCTGAGTCAGGTTTCTTGAGAATGCTCTGATTAATTTGGTAATCTCAATTTTCGTGTTTTGCATGGAAGTCTTGTTGTTTAAGGGTGATGAGATGATCATTGGTTACTGCTCAAGTTAAGTTAAGAAAAGTTTTCGAAAGTGTTTAAGTGTGTTTTTCATTTAAGTTTTTCTTTCTTTAAAAGCTTTTCTTTTTTCTGTTTTATCCTAAGATTGCTTGAGGACAAGCAATGTTCAAGTGTGGGGGTTCTTGATGAGTGAAAATATTACCAAGTAATTATGCAAGAATTCAGCAGTTAATTGATTAAAATTTAATTGAGAATTGAGAAATCATGGATAATAGTGAGCTTTTCCAGGTCTGATGCCTGTTGCAGAGAGATTTCTTAGTTTGAGAAGTCTCAGAGTGAAGAAGTTGAAGAAGAGAAATTGTTGCAGGCTATGGCATGGATGGGCCAGAGTTGGAAGAGAAGGGCGCGGCCCAAAAGAGGAGGAGATATTTCTGCTGTTGGAAATTCCAGTGCTGACCTTAGCTTCTCAAGGAAGCTATTGAATTTTGTGGTTGTAGAATTTTAACCATTAGTTTATTGGGAACTTGTTTCAAGGATGATTAGATCTTACCTTTTTAGAGACTATAAATACTTTACTATTTTTGGGGGTTGAGGAGGATTGAATGCTCTTAACAACTTATTATTTTTGCATTAATTGAAATTTTGAATTATTGTTTTTCTTGCAAGTTTTCTGGTTAGGAAATCTCGTTTTTATGGTTATCATGTGTTGCGACTAGGTTTCCTAGCAGGCTGAAGCCAGCTTAAGATGGTGGTCTTGGGAAGTCTTTCTTTGTTTTTATTATGAATATCATGTTGAGATGATTGTGTGGTAATATGCTTAATTAATATGGGAAAGGGCCCTCTCATATTTCTTAGTATTCCTGATGAGACCGAGAGGAGATTTAGGAGTATGAAAAAACCACACACACACGCACTTGCCATGAGACTGAGAGGAGATTGGGAGTGTGCTAAGGGTTTCTACTTATTGTGGAATGCTTGCTTGACTTAATGCATAATTTCCTATGCTAAGTGAGGTCGAGAGATAAGCTTAGTTGCCGGTCATAAATCCAAGTGAGGTCGAGAGATAAGCTTAGTGAATAGAGAGCAAGAAACCTTAGATCTACATTCCCTAATATATTCATAGTAAATTCTAGAGAAAGATATTCTGAGATTGCCTGTTTTGCTGGTGGAAGTCTGTGTTTTTATCACTATTGTTTTAATCTATTCTGTTTTAAGCAACCTTTATTACTTTGCATTGCATGCTTTATGTTCTCAGCTTTTATAAATTCTTAGTTCTAATTTTATTGGAAAACCTTTACATCTGGTGATTTATTAGGAATTTTTAGAGTTTTCCCTTATTCCCTGTGGATACAACACTTGTCTTGCCCAATGCTACAATTGACCTAGTATACTTGCTAGTGCATAATTTCAAGGTAACAATACAAAACAGGAGGACAATTTTTGAAACCTTCAATACATGGTTTGAAAAACCAAAACATATGATCAAATACTCTTACTCCTTGTATCAGTTGCCTATTAACATAATAAGGACAATCTTCAATCAGGTAGCCTGATCCAGGGTTCATATGTATTACTGTATGCATCCACGGACAGAGATGTTCATATGACTCCTCCCATTCTCCAAATATCTTCGCAATTGCCTTCATTTTTGCCAACCACACCTTTTTGTAAGAGATTGTGATTGTGAATCTTTCAGACATGATTGCAATAATAGCCTTTACCTTCAATGTTTGATCCTCTCTCACTATAGCCTCAACTATACCGCACTTATAGTCCGTGTCAAGATTCCTATGATCTTGGGATGTCAAAGGGGGACAAGTATGTTCACCATTGTATTTTGTGATCTCACAAAATGAGGCTTTTTTTAAGAGTAGCATGCAACCTCCACGGACAACCTTTATCGAATTTATGACAAACTAATGTAATAGTATTTGTCCGAGTCTCTCTAGTTCTGAACTCTCTATTCTTTCTCATTTAGTTTTCCTTACCTGCAATTTTAACTTCTTCCCTTGATTTAAAAAGCATTCCTTCTGCAAGATCCAAGGAGGAATCCCATACTATAGCATTTGCATTTTGATCATATAGGACTACTCTCATCCTTGAAATATCAACTTTTGAATACTGAGGGAGATTTGGAAAAAACATAGGGAAAAAATTATTGCATCCCAAAGTAGCATCTGTATTTGATAGAGGTGTAATATGATTAGTGGATATATTAATGCTTACACCCTCCTCATCATCCTCCTCACCCTCCTCGGAATCCTCTTCCCCCTCTTCGGAATCCTTTTCCTGCTCCTCCTCCTCCTTATCGGTGTTTGCAGAATTAGTGACACTGAACTCAGGATGTTTACAAGTAGATGGTCCTGCTCCACTATCAAGTGTTATACTAGATTGATTATGATGTACTCGACATATAATTCATAGCAAAACACTGTAGTAATACTCCTGATCATGCCCAACATTATATTTAAATCATCATCATCCTATATTTGTTGACTGCTAAACACTAAAATTTCACCGTAAGTTGCCACAGGGTTTCGGAATTCTACTTAAGTGATTTTTTCATTTTTTCCTAATCTCATAACAACCCTAAGTTTATCTATCAAAAATAAAATATCAAATTGTTGAGGAAAAAGTATTGCTTTCGGATATCCATTTTCATAATCCATATCGAATTGATTCTTAATGACTTTTCCACTCCAAATAATCAATATAGTCAATGAAGTCGATATTATTTTGTCAATAACTATAAACAAATAAAAAAGACATTAATTTTATGATTAAATTAGCAATTAATGATTATCATGAAATTGAGATATAACAATTATTATTTGAACTTTATGTCCTATTTTTTAAGTTGTATTTTAGTTATCAATATATCCATACTACATTCTAAATTTAAGTATCAAAATTACTAATTAGAACCACATTTCAACTAATATAATATATTCATCATTTATTACAAATTGAAGTGTCCAAATTACTAATTAGAGCCACCTTTCAACAAACATAATATATTCATTATATATTACAAATTTATAATAAATATATTTACTTAATATATGATCAAAATGCAAATCCCTAAATTTGTAAAAAAAAAAAGCAATAAATAAATTAGTAACTTCCATAATATTATTTAACTTTTTCATATAATCATAAGCCCTAATCAATATATCCCTAACTATATTCTAAATTTAAGTGTCCAAATTACTAATTAGAACCACCTTTCAACAAAACATAATATATTCATCATATATTACAAATTTATAATAAATATATTTACTTAATATATGATAAAAATGTAAATCCCTAATTTTATTAAAAAAAATGCAATAAATGAATTAATTACTACCATAAACTTATTTAATTATGATATCATAATACTACAAGTGAGTTATAATGTCAACATAATACAACAACTATTTATTTAAAAACTCCTAAAAATATAAAAAAAATTCTAAAAAAGTTTACTATATCTAACATACTATCCTCTAACAAAGTAGTTGACACTTTAACAAACAATACTTGTCTTGGTGCTCCTAATGTACTGCTTCTATTACTTCAACTGTTTGGCTAAGTGAAACATAAAAAAGAAATGCCGAGTGAAACAGAAAAAAGAAATGAAGAAGATGATGAACATGGAAGGGAAGGGAAGGGAAGGGAAGGGAAGAGGTGGGTGAAACAGGGGATAAAATCTAGGACAAATTACAAAAAAACCCTGTGGTTTCACTTTTTTGCAAATAAAGGACTGTGGTTTTTTTTTTTGTTTAAAAAAGAGGATTGTGTTTTAAAATATTAACAAAAAAAGGATAACTAATATTTTTCCGTTAAAAATGATGATATAGCGGAGGGTATTTTTAGTTATATAACATACCAATAATTTATGTATATTATTTAAGAATTTTACATCAAAATTTAAATATTTTTCAAATATTTTTCAATTTTTTATGATTTTTTTTTAATCTATTATCATTATTTAATTTATAAAAATATTTACGCTTTTCAAAAATTTTCAAAATTTATCATTCATTTGTATTGTATTTTTATTAATCAACTTGAAAATTTTGAGTTCAAAATGAACAAGAATACCCTATGTAATGTCATGATTTAATTTTAGCTATCCTTTTTTGTTAACATTTTAAAACACAATCCTCTTTTTTAAACAAAAAAACACAGTCCTTTATTTGCAAAAAAAATAAAACCACAGGGTTTTTTGTAATTTGCCCTAAAATTTAAATGGATGGGTGAAAAACTTATTTTTTGGTATTGTGAAAGAATCATTTTTATTCATGCCATTGCTTTTACACGCAATGGAAGGAATAAAATGATAGCTGTTGATCATTTGATCAACGGCTGGGGCGGACTGTAAAGTTGTCCACTTTTATGAAAGACGGAAATGGCAGACACTTTTCATAAAAGCGGACGTTTTGGGCCGTTGATCAACTAAAATAAACACCCAGAAATTGTCGCTTTTCTCATCAGCGGACGTGGATGAAATTACCGCTTTTCTTATCAACAAGCGTGAGGTCACGTCTTGTCTAGCAGTAACAGAGATTCTCAGCTTTCATCCGCTTGTATAAATAGCGGACAGAGCTTCTCTGCTTTTTTTACTAGTGCACCAGCGGGGGAAGACCAAAAACATCTTGTCCACCTTTATGACAAGTGGACGTGGATAAAATCACTACAAACTTGTAATTTTGACTCCTTACACTATAAATCTGTAAATATTTTGATATAGTGCCATAAAAAAATCAATATCCCTGCATAGACCCGTTTAATATCTCACCTCAGAAAAAAAAAATAAAAAAAATGCCACTTCAGATCACCCCCCAATGCCATCCTTTAACCCATCTCCCTTCAAACACCAGATTAGTAAACCCGTTGCTATTAAAACCTAACCCGGCCATCTATAACTATCTTTTTTGGTTACTGTATGATAGCTCTGGGAAAAAGTGTGATTTCACGCGGTCCAAGAGGACTGAAAAGCTGTCTCGCCTTACGTAAAGACCGAATACCTGGAAAAGAGAAAGTGTAAGGACCGGGTGACCTCTAGGTCCACTCCGATGCTTAAGTCTGGGTGGCAGACTCACCCTGCTCTTGTCTCCGTGGCACTTACCCTGCTCTTGTCTCCGCGGCACCCATTACTGGTACAACACTGTGTCCTTACACGTGTACAGTAGAGATCAGCTTACCTGTCTTTTGAAATAGAAAACCTAATTAGGGCACAAGTTGTTTGAACTGGTGTTCCTCGGGCTTCTCTCTTGGATTCAGCCGGCCCTATATTCTTTGGTGGCTGAGTGAATCCGAGAAAAACTATAAGGCAAGTGATTGATGTGTCGACGCGGTCACAGAGCGTATGGTGCACGCGGTGAGCTTTAGGACTCCATGCTATCACTGTATATAAGTATCTTTTACCTGTCATTTCTTCTTCTTCTTCAACTTTATTCTTTTTTTTTTTTTTGGAGTATCTGATTCGATTAAGAGGACTTGAAGAAAAAGGCTAAAAGTTCATTTTCTCCAACCATAGAAACAGAAGTGATCGAGAATTTTTTGCAATTCCAATTGTTTTTCTCCTTCTTGACTTAATTTTAATTCTTCCTTTTTTTCTGTCCGGCGAGAGTTTTTTCAGGTGGATTCTCAACTTCTAAAATGATAGAGTGCGGTGACCGTGATTCCTCCGACGATCGATGATCTAAGTTTCAAAAATAATAATTCATCCAAAATTTCATTGAGCGGTGAGAGTTGTAGCAATTCTATGGTTGAATTATTTTTCAGCGACATTATTACAGAAATGCCAGTTCTGTGAGAGACTAGTGGCAAATGCTAAATTACCAAGGAAAAAAAACACTCCATTTTTATTTTCGAAAATTAAAGGCTCCTCACATGCATGATGTGACCAATAATTTGTCACATATACTAGGCCGAATATATAGATACCCCTGCATGATGTGGCCAATAATTTGTCACATATACTAGGCCGAATATATAGATACCCCTTGAACTTGACCAAAAACGCATACTACCCTGTGAACTTTGAAAATATCCTACTGCCCCCCCGAACTTCTTAAAAGTGTTCTAATACTCTCCTGAATTTCTTAAAATTGGCCCAGTTTGCTCTCTAAGTCCCATAAAAACCAGAGCTTGCTTTGAAAGTTCAAACATGAGACAACCAATAATTGAGTGACACATGGCAGCAAGGGGGCAAACTGGTCACTTTTTAAAGTTCAAGAGGGGCATTAGGACATTTTAAAAGGTCAGGAGGGCAGTAGGCGTTTTTGGATAAGTTTGTTGGGATTTTTCACCGGAAATCAACCGATAAAGCGGAAGAATGCGTTGATTTCCTCAAATACGTGCCCAGGAGCAATTGAAGTGGAAATCAAAAAGCAAAATAAAATAGAGAAAGATTGGATTCTCACCAGAAAATCTCTACAAGAGATGGCAGCAGAAATTAATGTAGACTTCCTCCACATTCCCGTACACGAACGGCTATCGAACTCAATCCCATGTTAGCGATCCGATCAACCGAGAGGAGAGAAAAGATGGGTGTAATTTTCTGCAATTTTTCTTCTACCTTAGCCGAAACTTTCACTAGGTATTTTAACCTAGTTGGCCGAATTCCCTATGGGAATTTTACGCCAAATTTTCTTTTTAATTTTATGTAGGCTTTCTCTCCTTTAAGCCCAAGTGTGATTTAATTCTTTTGGGTCCAATTTAATTGTAAATGTAATTTTAATTCAACATGTATGTTTATTTATTATACCATATAATATATTACATACATTTAAATTAAAATTAATTTGACCAATTAATTTTAATCGATGAATTAAATTAGACATTATTCTCATCAATTAATTTAATAAATTAATTATGAGAAGGCCAATATAAATATAAATTATATTATTTTGATCAATCCAATTGATCTATATAATATAATAACAGAATCATCTCTCTCCAGTGTGTAACATAAAGACCGGTCCACAGGATCGTATACATTGAATGTCTAAACTCGAACTTAAAAGATCAACTGTATACTCCAAGTATACAGTTGATCTTTTAAGTTCGAGTTTAGACATTCAATGTATACGATCCTGTGGACCGGTCTTTATGTTAGCAGTGGGCCTACGGCCCACAGACTGCAGGCGAGCTCTAGCAAGCCATTACAGCCCCCAATTAAGACGGAGATAGCAGTCCAACTGTAATTGTAACCATGTAGTTTAAACTCATATATCCCATGTCATTGATATCGATGTCCAACACAGAGGCATGGATTGATCACCCTCTTTTGTGTCCAGACTTTTACTTGATCCCAAATGAACTGATGCTCACAAAAAAGTTCCAACTTGTTTGGGTGTGGCCACACTCTTATCAGTTGCATTCATCAAAAGGCCGGTGATATCTTCTCAGTGGACTATTGAGTGACATTCCCTTCTGCATATCTATAGCAATGCCATATTCACTGACATACCTGAACGTACCCATACTTGGCACCCTGTTACAGGTCCTTTAGGCGTACACCAAAGTATGCCACTTAATATGCAGCACCATCATATGGTTAGGTCAAAAGATCCATAGAAGTACTACACGAAAATCACTTGTGATACTATACCATGTGGATATCTCGTTTAGTGGATCTATCAAGTACCATGCCCTTTTGCATGTACCCATTAACTTGGTTGGCATTTCATGTCCAATGGCCCGTAAGACACCGCCAAAGTTCATGGGGGTATCTATGTATTTGGCCCATATACTAATATTATATTTCATCCACTAAATGCCATCTTGATCTTGTCCATTTGCAATAAAAAATTTTTACCAACAAATTGGAGAATGGACTTGTGTGTAAGCTCTGAAATTAGCTCAAATTAATCCATCGAGCTTCTCGATTCGAGATCTTCACCTGAAAATTTCACTCTGAAGCTGTACTAGTCTTCCGATTTTACTTACTCTCTGCTATTCGCTCCGCTAGTTTCAGCTAAAAAGTAGGTCTTGCTTTCGGCGATGTCCACCTCATTCGCTCGATTGGTGCTAGAGGCATCAGCACCGTTTACCTCTGTTGTTTGAATCGAGAGTGCATAGGAGGAGGTGGAGGCGGAGGCGAACCGATCATGCTTTTATACGATGAAAGTGGTGGACAACAAGGCGGTGGTGGTGAAAAAGAAAATGCAGAGGGCGAAAATAAAAATGGACAGGAAGATCTTGAAAATGTTAAATGGGTTAGGTTTTTAATAGAATTAGGCTTACGGGTTGGATATATGAGGGGGATGGGTTAAGGATGGGAAAGGCCCATCTGATGTGGCAATTTTTTTCCTAACATGGACTATGGCATAGCACATTCAATATATCTGCGCACCAAGTAACGAGGTTTGTATCTCATGCATTATAGAGAGATTAAAAATCTAGGCAACTACAACACATATCAATAGATGAAGAATTCAAAGTATGTAAAGAAAAAATTGAGAGCTAATTATACAAAATGGAAAATATGAGGAGGCTCAGAATAGTTTTGAACTTATATTTAGGGCAAATACATAGATACCCTCTGAACTTGTCCAAAAACGCTTACTGCCCCCCTGAAATCTTAAAATGTCCTAATGCCCCTATGAACTATGAAAAAGTGAGTCAGTTTGCCCCCTTGCTGCCACATCTCACTCAATTATTGGTTGTCTCATGTTTGACTTTTCAAAGCAAACTTTGGTTTTTATGCGACTTAGGGGGTAAACTGGGTCAATTTTAAGAAATTCAAGGGGCCATTAGAACACTTTTAAAAAGTTCGGGGGCATTAGGATATTTTCAAAGTTCAAGGGGACAGTAGGTATTTTTGACCAAGTTCAGGGGAGTATCTATGTATTCGGCCTTACATTTATGTTGTTAAGAAGTGAATTAATGTAAACCATTATGATAATCATACATATACATAATAAATGTTCGTATAATCATATATGCAATCTCTTAAAAATTGAATCTATTAATAGTGACATTATAATTGATCGATCTTAAAACATTAATAAATCAGTCTATCTTTTGTATTATAATACTACATATTTTGATCATGGTAAATTTTTACCCTTATGAAGTTAAACTATAGGAGATTTTTAGTTCAAACTTCAAAGCATGTTAGGCTAAAAATTATTGGAAACGATCGGATCGGTTATATAGCACATCATATTATCTGTGTGTCAAGTTAATAAAATAACGCTATGTAATATGTTTTAGGATCTAAAGTTGATAAATTAGCAATTAATGTTTACATTTTAAGATCTAGAATTTTATTTACATAAGGCCTAATACATCTGAACCCCCCTGAACTTGTCGTTAACACCACAAGTGCCCCTCTGAACTTTGTGTTCGTCTAGTTAGCCCCCTAAACTTTGAAAAAGTTACTCTATTTGTTCCCTTGCTACCACGTGTAAATTATTTACTGGTTGTCTCACGTTTGACTTTTCAAAGTGTGTGTACACAAACACTGGTTTAGTGGTACCTAGGGGGTAAATTGAGTCAAATTTTCAAAGTTCAGAGAGGTAACTGGACACTTTATCAGTTCGTGCGCCGGGGGGGGGGGGGGGGGGGGGGGGGGCGGGGGGGGCGGGGGGGAATTCGCTCTTTAGACCAAGTTCAGGGGGGTTCAAATGTATTCGGCCTTTAAATAATCAACTATTAAATAAAAAATTAATAAATTGTGCCATATCATTTTTTAATTGGTTGGAGTATAACTTGTTATAATACTATTGGCTTGGCACACTGATGATGTGGTGTATCAGGCATACTCTATGATTTCTCGGTTGTATATTAGGAAAATACTAATACTCCCACCGGTCCACAACACATGTCATTTCAATTTTATTTTCTCCAAAATGGTTGTCATTTTAATAAGGTCGAATTCATAGATAACCCCTTGAACTTGGCCAAAAACGCCTACTACCCCCCTGAACTTTGAAAATGTCCTAATGCCCCCCTGAACTTCTTAAAAATGTTCTAATACCCCCTGAATTTCTTAAAATTGGCCTAACTTGCCCACAAGTCCCATAAAAACCAGAGTTTGCTTTAAAAAGTCAAACATGAGACAACCAATAATTGAGTAACTCGTGGCAGTAAGGGAGCAAACTGGGTCACTTTTTCAAAGTTCAGAGGGGAATTACGACATTTTAAAAGTTCAGGGGGGCAGTAGTTTTGGACAAGTTAGGGGGGTATCTATGTATTTAGCTTTTTAAAATTTAAAACAAGTTTAAATAACTTTTTCCTTAATCTACCCTCGTATTTATTTTATATAATAATTGCTTAACATAAAAAAAGAGGAATAAAAACATTAATATCTTTATATTCCACGAGAAGCTATATAATAAGTTTGGCACACCACGTCATCCGTGTGCTAAACCAATAACATTATGACAAGTTACACTCCAACAAATAGAAAATGACACAATGTAATTAATTAATTATTTATTTAATAGTTTATTATTTAAATAAGCTTTCATGCATGCTAATTTATCAAATTTAGACCCTAAAATATATTACGTGGCATGATTTTATTGGCTTGCTAGACATATTCTATAATTTCTCTCATTCCACGTATTATGAATTATGCATAATTCAAATATCAAGAATGAACAAATTTGAAAATGAAATTTAATAAGGTTATTTTAGTAGAAGCATATTATTTTGTAAACGTATTAATCATTGCATTAACATCTGTGCATAAACTTCAAACGACATCTACCATGGACCGGAGGGAGTATCATTCAGCAAATTTAGGATATCAAGTTCTTTCTTTCGAATGTTTTCCGAAGTATTAATTTATATTTATATTTATATTTATATTATGCATGAATTGGTTTGAATTATTAGGTTTTCTATTGAATTTAATAATCCTTTTAACAAAAAAATAAAGTAATGAAAATTTTAATTGCAAAAATAACAAAACTTCACCTACCGTATTGCTTTTCTATTTACATGAAAACTTATTTTCAACTGTTATTTAAGCCCTGTTCGATAATTAGATTAATAATTTAAATTAATGTATTAAGTATTTTTTTTTTAAACTTGTTTAGTAACAGTATTTAAAAGTTTCAGTTAAATCAAAAAATTACTTAATTTAAGAAGCCGAAATATTTGAATTAAAATTTTAAGTTGAACACTATCAACAGTTTTTTTTTTTTAATTCAGTGATTTATTTTTCGTGTTTATCAAACAACTCTATCATTTAATAGTTTCGGCATTTATATATGATATTGAGCATTTAAAATTCAGCTCTTAATTTTTTAGCACTTAATTTTTCAGCACTTAATTTTCAGTTTTACCAAATTTCACCTTAATCAATTCTATTTAATCCACTATAAAAGAAAAATTCATAAAATGGATAGATATTAAAGGCAACGGATAATATTGACAAAAACGCGGGAGAAAAAGTAAATAAACAAAAAAGTATAACCTTCTTGATTGAAAATTTTAGAATACTCATAAAAATACATTTTTATACCAAACTTCGCAAATAAATAAATTACTTGCCAAAAAATACAATATTTTTGAATCTTGACAAATAAATTTCTAAACAAATACGACAACTTAAAACATTATCAGCGGAAATTAGGATTTTAATAAAAATTTTAGAATATTCCAGAAACATATACTTCTTTAGTTATAGAAAGAAATTTATATTTTTTTTATTATACCTTAATAGTCGAAATAACAACTCTTTTTATAAATATATTTTTAAAAGACGTTTTACTCTAAAAATTTCTAAAATTCTCGGGAATTTAGAGATATATTACTTAAAAACTGGTGTAAATCATTATCCGACGATGCATGTGCATAACCACAAACAACTTAATTTTATTTATATTCATAAAAAAGTTAATCGGCATGCACTGTTCTATGCATGATATGTGTGCACAATTAACGACAAACAGTTTCTTTTAAATTAACCTCCAAAAAAGTGAATTTCTTAGTACTGGTATTGATTATAGTTGGACAATCTTACAAAATTAATAAACCGATCTGTCTTTTCATTAATGTAATATTTCATATCTTAATCATGGTAATCCTAAATAAATATGGCAAATTAAAAACTTTTAGAAAATTAAGATTAACACCACCTCTTAATTTCTAATTCTTATAGTTATGAACTTGTTGATACATATAAGATTTATTTATTTTTTTTTTTTTTTGGTCATATTTGGGAGATTTTTAGATCAAAGCATATATGTTAGGACGAGAGTGAAAATTATAGGAAATAATGAGTTATATATAAGGAAAATACTAATATCATCCAACAAATTAGTATATTTAGTTTTTCTCTTTTTTTTTTTTTTTTTTTTTTTTTTTTTTTGTTTTCCTAATGTTTTATCTTATATTTACTCTTAGTTTTTCTTTTTTTTTTTTTAATTTATAAGTATGGTACGATTAAATCATTAGGCTTTCGTTTATATAGCTATAGCCTGATAATAAAGGTATCACTCCCTAACCGATTAAGATTTGAGTCTCATTGAAATCAGATTACTATACCCTTAATTAAGAATAAGAAATATTTTCTTGATAAAAAAAATTAATAATTTTTAAACTTTAAATTTTAACCACACAAGTAAATAAAAAATTAAAAAAAAATACAGTCTCTTACCAAAGCCAATAAAAAAGTATAATTTAGTTACCAAACAAGGGAAATATCTCAAAATCTTGACATATAAATTCCTAACCAAAATGCCTCATACTCATAAATATCCAGTTTAGCCCTAAAAAATATTAGTATTTTATTAGTCTCATCTTTCTTCAGTTTTGCTATATAAGCAACATTGAGGCTAAGGTTTAAAGCACACAGTAAAAGAAAAAGCAAAAATGACAAGAAAGAAGGTGAAGCTTGTGTGGATTGTGAATGATGCAGCAAGAAAAGCTAGCCTTAAGAAGAGGAGAGTTGGACTATTAAAGAAAGTAAGTGAACTAAACACTCTTTGTGATATTAGTGCATTCGTCATCATTTACAGTCCAAATGAAGTCGACCCGATGTTGTGGCCATCCCGTTCGGAGGTGGAGGAGATGCTGGGCAGGTACGAAAGCATCCCAGAAATGGAGAGGTACAAAAAGATGTTGAACCAGGAGAGCTACTTGAAGGAGAGAATAGGCAAAATTGAGGATAATGTGAAGAAGAATTCCAAGAAGAATAGAGATGTTGAGATGTCTTTTCTTATGAATAAGCTTCATCTCCGAGGAAATGATCTTAATTGTTTGAAGTCGTCTGAACAACGGTGTTTGATTTGGTTGCTTGAGGAGAGAATGAGGGAATTTAGGAAGAGAGTTGATTACTTTCAACATGTTCCTCCTCTTGTTCCACCAGGTGCTTTTCTTCCTCCGGGGCAGCCACAGCAGGCATTGCCTCCACCACCTACTCCTCAGCCTGCACCGCCTCCTCCTTCTAGCTTTGAGGAGAGGGTTCACGGAGGGGATGGTGAATTTAGGGCTAACCCTACTGATTCCATGATGTGGGATCAATGGTTTCTTGAGATGGTGAAAAATAGTGATAATGTTGCCGGAGGAAGTGGTTCAAGTGCTCCACCACCATCACCATCACCACCACAAGGGTTTAATCTTGGAGGCTTTAGTAGTGGTGGTGATGATGTGGGGGCTTTTAGTCTTGGCCTCCCTCCTAGCGGAGGAAATCCTTTTGAATTCGGAATGGCTCCACCCAATCCAAACCCTTTCGGAATTGGTTTTTCTCAAGGAGATTTTGGAGGTGGTTTTTCCGACATGAGTCCTCTAGGACTAGGACCAACTCCGCCTCCTTCTATTCTTGATGCTGGCGGTTCCAGTGGAATTGAAGAAGGATTGTCTGGATTTTTTCCTTCTGGAAGTGATGTGGCTGGGCTACCATGGCCACCCAATATCTCTCCATGAAGCAATATATTATAAAGGGGCGATTCTAGGAGGCTACTCGCTGGTGAAACTTGAGGGTGACATTCAGTCATCACTGCTTCAAATCTTCATCAGTTCTCATCTCCTCAAACAATATCTCATGTCTTTATTAAGTTTGGTGTGTTGTTTATTTTTGGCCTAATACATTCGATACTCCTTGAATTTGACTCCAAAAGCCAAATGACATCATGAACTTCGAAAACATCCAATTTGCACCATCTATTTGGCTCAACCGACCCAATTTGTCTTCCAAATCTAACGTGGCAGAAAGAGAATTTGAAAAATTCAATTGTTTTTTTCTCTCTATTATATCAGATTCCGATGGACAAATTAGATACGTTGAGTCAAATTTAAGAAGCAAATTGAATATTCTTGAAGTTCAAGCGCCATTTGGCTTTTAAAACCAAGTTGAGGGGAAAATTGATGTGTTAAGTCTTTATTTTTTATTAATTTCATGTGATGTTTTCTCATATCATGGTCTTTTATATTAGTTAGTTGTGTCACTTTAAGATCATCCTCATTCATAGGTGATTGTTTGATGTCTAAGAAAATGTAGACACAAATTTTCATTGTAAGTCCATTGTTTTACCTATCAATATATACAACACAAGTTATTTCCTTCATCATTGATAATAGCTTAAATTATAAGACCACATTTATCTATTTTTCATCCATCGCTTATCAATTTTGAATAGATTAATCCAACCTAATACCCAAAAATAATTTAATTGATGAAAATATTACAATTTATAATTGTATTATTCTTTTTTAAATCTTATGGCAAATTAATCATAATCATCAAAAGAAATCAACACGCTATTTAATCATCGATTTCTTTATTATATCATACCAAATAATCTATAAATTGATCGATCATCACTATATCCGATATGCTCAAAAATTCAATAATCTCTTCAAAATAAGTTACTCTCACAAAGTAAATACACATGTATACAGTGTATAAAACCGAATTGTTTTGTCAAAATCTTGCGTGATTAGTTTAGCTCTTCAAGATTTCTATATGATACATTTTTCTGCGGACTATAGAGCATTTCAAGTCATCATCTTCATAGACATCATAACTAAAGCTCCTATGCTACAGAAACTGTTTCAGGGATAAATTTTATATCAATATTTGCACTAGCTTGTAGCTAGGTTTCTCAGTAGGAAGATTTGCATCTTTTTAGAGGACAAGTTCATAGAGAAATACGTATCTATTCAATATACTTATACTTTAAATATAAAATTTGACACACTCCAATATTCCAAATTAATAGATTACACTGATTTCAGCTCTCAAATCTGCCAAAGTCCCAGTAGATTGGGGAAGAAACAAGCATTTATGGTTTAAAAGATTAAGGTAAAGATCATGCAGGATCCCATCTTCTACAGACTATAATCTATATCTATATATAATCACAAATAACAGCTCACTAGGGAATTTACACTCCATAAATTTAAAGACATACAATCACAAAAGGGGAGCACGCAAAACGTTCAACCAGTAATCAATCTAGTAAAAAGAACACAAATACAACATATTTGAGACAAAAAAGAAAAAAAAAAAATCTGATAGCAAGAGGAAAGCTAATCAAAAGATTTTATTATACTGATCAGTAAGAGAATTTCTGAGATTGTCATAAAGGCCATAAAGTGAGTACTGTCTAAGGTTTTCAACTTCATACCATGAGTTCAAAACTGCAAGGTGCTTGTCTGTGCCAGAGAATGCCAGTTGAATACCAAGGCTGCAATCTACATTGCCTCCTTGGTTTTTGCAGGTGGGTGTTCTAATTGCACAGTCCTGATTGTTAAGACAGAACATATTGGAGTTTCCTGCACATTTAGAGCACCCATCTCTTTTCCAATACAGGTTTTGCAGCCTCCCTTTCTTAAACTCAAGCACCTGCATTTTCAGAATATTTTTTAAGAGGAGAAAGTTATCGTGAGTTTCAATTGCATTTGTACTCGAAATGCTAGATCAAAATACAGTCAGCATAATACCAGAGTAAAGCTGGTTACTGTGTATGTACTGTTTGCAACAAATGCAGGAATAGACCTTGCAGCATATTTTCTACCAGCAAATGCCACCATATATCCACCATAGTCGTTCTGTAGATGCCAAAAACTTATACTATTATGTTAGTTATTTCACTGGCGGAACAGTTATGTCTATACAATAACAAATATTCACACATGCCTAGAGTTAGCCTGTCTCATGGTATGAAATTAAGACGGAGGAAACACGAGATTGGTACAATGTATTTATCCAATAAACTGTTGTAAGGTTTAATTAAAAGTAATTAGAAAGAATAGAATTGCGAGTTCAATCACATTCACAATTTTCAATAAATGACAGAGTGAGAATTAAACTAATGCCATAACATTTCTGATTACGAGTCCTTTACATTAAATTTCAACTTAGAAAATTATAATTCAAAGTAATTTCTGCTCTTTGTTTCTTTCTTTTCCTTTGGATTTCCATGATCTATTATTTCTTTGGGTCAGTGTGGTACATCAACTTCACAAATGATCCTCAAGACCTCTGGTTTCAAGAAAAGACCAGAAGCTTTGCATATACTTGAAGTCTAGAAGCAAGTTTCCTACGGACGCATTTCAAAGGAATGAAGAAAAGTACTGCGATTGTTGAACCCAGGACTCTGGAGAAATACTATGTAGTTACCAAATCCAACATAATGTAAATTAGATAAAGTATGAGATTACAGTCACAGGATGATCTGTCACTATAGCCGCATGATTACACTCCATTATTTAGCAGAGCCAAGGACCCTGAATAGATACTATGTAGTTACCAAATCCAACATAATGCGAACTAGATAAATTATGAGATCAGTAAACATAAAACTGATAAAGGTTCCAATTACAGATGTGATTTTTACTGTCACGTGATGATCTATCACTAGCTGCAATATTATACTCCATTATTGGGCAGAAAATAATTTTACAGGAATCTATTCCTCATTTTCCACCACTCATTCCACATGAAAATTAGTCAACAGAAAACATGTTTCTAATCAAAGGGGAAAACAAAGCCAATTACATTATTTGCATTTCTTTTCTTTTTTTCTAAAATTTTACTGTATCTTCAATTGCAAATTATAATAATGTAATTTTGACAAGTATAATTTTTTTTAAGAAAAAAATAACTGACGACTTTAAATGTACACCAAACACTAATCTTCCGTAGTGTAATCCAACAACAAAAAAATAAACATTTAATGGAAATAACATTTCCCAGAAACAGGTTATTTTCCACGAAAATAAAAGGAGAATTCCCTGAGAACTTACTCTAAAGTCTGAACCTTTGCTAAAGCAGTTGCTCCAAAGATAAACATTAGTTGCAAACATTCATAGTGGCCCCTATTTTCATACCATAGAACAGATGAATCAAACTTCTCTAGTGTAGATGCCCGAAACCATCCAGTCAACTGCACTGAATAATGAGATCAAGCAGATAACATTTCGGGATATTACAGAAGCGTTGATTCAGGACATGCCGAGGGCAGAACTTCAATTTCTTGTGATTAGGATAGACACACAGGTAGGTCATAACTGAGAAATTGAGATTGGTGTTTTCTTTCGAGTAGAACACAATGGTCAATATCGATTAAGCACTAGGTAAAGGTTCGCATACAATCACCAAATCTGTTTACTTTCACTCTGAAATTCAGGAAATTGAAACTTTTAATTTACTGAATATTCATTGAAAATGGCAACGACTGTGCAAAATTATGTTAAGCATCTTGCGCAAGATTGGAAACGAAACCAGAAACGCAAATACTATCACTAGCCCATATTCATCAAAAATTAACCAGAAACATTGAATTGCCTTTCCAAAAAGTTAATGCACAACTCGGTCAAAATCCAGAGCCCTAAATAGAACCAAATTGACTTCGAAGTTGAATCCAAGTCAAATCGGTTTCCGAAACATTCAAATAACAAACATTCTAAAACAAGTTGCTTAATTGAAGGAAACGTATACTGATTCATGGAAAGAGCTTACTCACCGGAAAGAAGCTGGAGGTATTGATAGTGAGGAGAGAGATTTCATCAACTTTAGGTCTGAAAACAGAGATCTGAGCGTTCTGGCTGGAGAGTGATAACCTAGAGTCACAGGGAGACAACTGAATACTGTTGTTGTTGTTCAAGAAGAAAGAGCTCCTAGAAGCAAAAGCTATGGCGAAAGTGAAACCATCGGATCGTTGAACATGAGTGTCTGCACATGGCAAGTAGACATGGTTGGTGTTCGCCGATTCCACCACCGACGGCGACAAGGCCGCCGCTAGAAGAACTAAGAGCAGAGACCTGCGGATCATTGTTACCGTTTTGGGGATTTTTCCTGTTTTCTTTTTCCCCTTCACAGCACAGAAGAATAAAGAGAGAGAGAGAAGAAAGCAGCCAGGCTTTCAACGCCAAAAGAAACGAAACGTATTTTGCTAATTGAGATTGGGCTGATTAGTCGAATTAAAGGAAGCATGAATTTAATGGATCAACCCATTAGGCCCAATTTCCATCCCCTTACACAAGGCGATCGTTTTAGGAAAATATTCAACACTTTTTTTTTTTTTTTTTTTTTAAGAATATAAAAAAAACGAACAGAGTAATTATTGATTTAAATTATTTTGGAACAACACTAAAGAATTTTAATCAAGTCAAAAAATTAATAAGTTAAAACATTTAATTTAAATATCACTTCCATAAAATAAAAAAATCACTTAATGTAATAACAATTTAAAATGTTATATTGAAAAAATGTTTTTATATACTTATTTTTTGTTTTTTCTATGAAACCTGAAGTTGATGTAATTTTGTAGTAAAATTACAGAATTAATTTAAATTGAAACAACACTATTATCCTAAAAGAACCCACGAATTAAGCCAAATTAATTTAAATTGAAACAATACCATCTAGATGTAGTTATATTATCATTTCCCGGTCTTTTTCTTAAATATAAATTTTATATAAAAAAAAAAAAAAAACTCTTAAGGTCTATTTGGTTCTGTTATTACTGTTTGCTGTTGATGTTTGTTGTTTGCTGATTGATAATTAGTGTTTGATAAAAATATGATAAATTTTTGTTGACAGGATATAAAATAACTAATATGGAAAAATAAAATAAAATAAAAAGAAGTGTTTTTCGTAAAAAAAAAAAAAAATTAATTTGATGATGGGAACCAACACATTTTCTTTTTTAAAAATCCATCAGCAACTATTAGGAAAACATTTATATTTTTGTTGTTTGGTATTAAACAACAATCAACACTTGAAATATAAGTGTACCTTAAAAATCAATCTGTCACTACGGATGAATATGAAGTAAATGTACCTTTAAAACTCTCTTAAATTTGGGTATTTCTTAATTATTGTTACACCCATAATTTAATAGATCGATTTTAAAAATGAATTCTAGCCCAATTAATTCTTTTGTTAATTTTTAAGATTAATTAAGTAATTTATTTATTAATTAATTAATTAGTTAGTTAATTAGCTATTTATTTCTCGGAAATTTATTGCTCGAAGCTGGTGGGAAGTTTTTATTTTTTGAAGTGGAGTCAGGAAGTGGAGAAGTTTTGGCAGTTGAGAAAACGAAAAAGTGGCAGTTGTTTTAGAGTTGGCAGGAGTGGGAAGTTTTCCAGTTAAGAAAATGAAGATGTGCGGGACATGCAAATTAGCAGTTGTTTTTTCATTTGTATAAATAATAGAAGTGACAAAGAGAAAGAGATCCTAAACATCAATCAAAAACTCTATTCAAACAGAGTAAATTTCCAATTTTTATTCAATTCAAGCCATCATCTTCTCTTAGAGAATCCTTACCTTTCGTGAGAAATTCCTTAGGAGAATCCTTAGCAATTTCTCTGTAAGTTTACATTCTCAGCAATTCAATTCAATTTCAAACATTCTTTTTCATCCCAGCAGTTTTAAATTTATCATTGTTATTCCAATTAATTTAGTTCGATAGAGTTAATTACGAATCTTAAGCTTTTGGTACTTTAAGTTTATCACAATCGTTTTGTTAGAAGTTAGAATCCAATTTTACTTTTATAATTTTTCAACAAAATTACTTGTTCGCTCATTTAATTCAAAAAGAAAAAAAAAAAAAAAACAATTATTAACAAACAAACACCTATTAGGTAAACGGGTTGGATTAAGATTTAACTAGATTGATGAATAAAAATGTTTAGATCAAACTCAGCTTAATTCACCTAAACTATATTGTATTTCTTAGAAAAAAGAACATTATCAAGAAATTTAAAAGTAAGAGAATAAAAATTTAAACATATTTATATTTATAAATACAAATAATCTCAAATTAAATTTTACAGATTAATTAATCGGATATAGTCAATTACGGATGCACAAATTATATATATATATATGTGTGTGTGTGTGTGTGTGTGTGTGATTAGGTACAGTATTTTAAGCATTGGCCGATCTATCAAAGAGGTTAGTGACGTGTAGAAACAATTAAATTTAAAAAAAAAAAAAAAAAATCAATATAACCGTATTAAACTAGACATTTTGGTGTGTTTATTTGGAATAAACTACCGAGTATGAAACGAATTCAATGAAACTATTATATGTAACCTGTAATTTTGTTATATGATATTATTTGAAGTAGTTTTCATTCTATTTAACTTTTTAAGTAGGAAATTTAGCATCTTCCACTAGAAAATATAGGGATTATGTGTACAATCCCCCGATTTGTAAATAAAACAAGCTCCTCCCCACTAAAAACAAATCTGTTTATCTTTAGCAAGTGTAGGAGTAGTTTTTTCTTTGGCAGCTATTCGAAGTTTTCTTAAGATTTAAAGAGTAGATACACAAGGCTTGTATAAATAAATAGAAGTATTATTAACTATTAATCCAGTGTGATTAATTACTTGATGATTGTTGATGAAATGAGGAAAAATGGGAAGTCGTCCCAAAGATGGAGGAGAGAAATCCATGGCCAAATCTCCGAGCCAACAAAAAGAAAATGACAAAAGGTGAAGTGGACAATTGAACAAAATGCCATCAAACGTAGTTAGAGCTAGTTAACAACCTTGGGGCTGCTGCTGCTAATTAATTGAGCTCATCACTCCTTAATTTATGACTTTCTTCTTATGTCATACAAATTTCAATTCATTTCTTCATATCAACACAGTATTATTGTATTAATTAGGTATCAACTGCTTAGCACCAACCCTCCCCTCCTTTATTTCTTCACGGCACTCCTCTTTGTCAAAAATCGAAATTAATTTTTAATTAAATTCAACTATCAATTTCTTGGTAATGCATTGATCGTGCATTGCACAAAAAAAGAATTCAATTTTAAGATCTATGATTCACTAATATGTTGAATAATATGAATATTTTAGAATATGAGAAGCGTTGACCTCTCTCTCTCTCTCTCTCTCTCTCTATGTATATATACATCAATATGGTAGAGACAAAGACCCAGATAATGTATTTCACATGTATTAGCTTAATTCATTAGGCTTCTCTCTCTTTTCTTTTACTTAAAGCCCAAAAATCCCATTTTCTCTTAATAAAAACTCCACTTCTCCTTCCTCTTTAGGTCTTCCTCTATTGGGTATTAAAGTTGACTTTTTTTTTTTTATAATTTCCATCGAGGTTTGAAAGTTGGAATTGAACAGCTATGGCTAACTGTCGCATCTCTATAATTTGGAATTCAAATTCATATTTTGGATTGTTGAAGAAATGAATAGCACACAAGGATTTGAAGGCGGAGGAGGAGGGGGAGGATTTTTAGGTTCAGGAGACATTGGTGGATTTGGTTATGGGATAGGTGTTTCCATTGGTATCCTGTTACTAATCACAACAATCACTTTAGCTTCGTATTTCTGCTCTAGAAATCAGCAGCAGCAGAATCCAGCGAATCAGCAACGGAATGGATCGGAAGATCCGGCGCAACTGCAGGATATAGTGGTGGAAAGCGGGATAGATGAGGCTACTTTAAAGAGCTATCCAAAATTGCTATATTCGGAGGCGAAAAAGCTGCAGAAGACAGATACGTCGACCGCGAGTTGCTGCTCTATTTGCTTGGCGGATTATAAAAACTCCGATATGCTACGGCTGTTGCCGGAGTGTGGCCATCTTTTTCATCTGAAGTGTGTTGATCCATGGCTGAGAAAGCATCCTACTTGTCCTGTTTGCAGAACTTCACCGTTGCCTACTCCTCTTTCTACCCCTCTTGCTGAGGTGGTTCCATTAGCCAACAGAAGAGATTAATTGATTCATTTTCATTGCCCATGACACAAATTTTAGCGACGAATTTCCAAATTTGGTGGTTACGGATACAGATGCTGGCATCCAGGTCAGAAAGTTGGTCGTTAAACTGCACTATTTTTAAATTTATTTATAGGTACTCGATTATATGTAGTTAGTTGTAAATAAACCCCATTTTCATATAAATCAAGGTAGCTCCTTCCTCCGTGATTTCGTTCGGTTATTCTTTTGTTTTTGTAGTTGTTGATGATTAAATTCAAGCCACACGTACGTTAAGTTATATGAACACATGAAGACCTTAAGGTTTTGCAAATTATGATGTAAATAAAGATTTGTTGTAAAGTAGAGGGGTGGGGATTTATCCATCCTTAACCATGTGGTACGGGTTCAATTCTCACCTTGGAGATGGGGTAAACTTTAAATCCTTTTACTAAATGTCCTACTTTTAGAGGTGCCTGCAAGTTAGAACATGAATTAGTCACTGTGACCAATGGTGGACACATTCGAATACACAACCAAAAAAAAAAAAAAAAAGAAGGAAAATTTTGAGGATTAAGAGGTGGAAACTATATAAATATATATGTAAAGATTAATTTATGCTCCTAAAGGTTTATATGGGTTATTGTATCAATTTACTCTAGAATCAAGTTTAGGTATATATTCATTTGATCCCTAAAGTTTGCAACCGGATGAAATTAGTTCAAAAAGACATGCTCAGAGAAACTGCTAATATTATGCTTACATGTATTATTGTGGGCTAATTTGATTCAAAATATCAAGTTAAAAGCCCAAATTGATACCCAAAATTTGAATGTGTATCAAATTGATATTACAAACTTACATTGCCGAATTAATTATTTATCCATAGTTATTTTTATAGTTCTTAATTAAGCTAAATGACCGAAATTAAATTAGATCAAAGGCAGATTGCAGAAATTTGCATTAAATTAAGAGATTGAATTGAAGCATTGATCCACGAATGCCTGGGGTTTTGTCAATTAGTTATTACAGTTGGCTCCCAATTATGGGGTTCACATGCTATGATTAACAGTAGCAGTCAAATTCTAGAGCTAAATTGGAGATCCTATATAAGGAAGTAGCCCTAATCATTCACGGAAATAATAATATCCTATGCAGCCCCACATTCCTATTAAATCAACTCACGATCTAGCTATACTATATTTGAGAAAAAGTATCCTAGAAAAAAATAAAATAAAAAATAGCATAAGTTTTTCAACCCATTGCCCAATTGTATTGATTTCTCGACACTGGTGCTTTCATACTTGTGAATTCTGATCGATAAATTTGATAATTAAGCTTCGTCTGATGTGTTTTTTTTTTCCCAATATATATATATATATATATATATATATATATATATATATATATATATATATATATATATATATTTTACCCGTGTAGCCTGTTCAGACCCAATTTCTTAAAAGAATACTTTGACATGCAATTTTGCATATTAAACGAGTTCAAGCACAAATCCAATAAAGCTCGAAGTTTAGATTGAACTTAAAATTTATGTAAATACTCAATTGTGGCCCAAGCCCGAGCCTTCTAATTCATTTTTAGTTTTAGGCAATCGAACTAGCTATACACTAAACGTTTAAATATCAACTCTTTTTATTAATATATTTTTTTTATTAATATCATACTTTAAGAATATTCTAAAATTTTTCCTACACTACCTTCAAAATGTGCCATTTTGTGATCCCATGTAGCTCGCTGTCTTCTTCAAGGTGGAAGCCCAGGCATTAAGGAAGAATCATCTCTATGTAAAGAAAGATAAATGTTCTTTTGAACAGATAAATTCTATTTTTCCCACTATGGTTCGTTGATCATTGTCATCAACTATGAAACGGAGGCTAAAAATAGTACTCAAAGCCATTTTTTTCAATAGCTGTTAGATAACATGGTGTTATATTATTTAATTATATTTTTTTTATTATATTGTATTTTGTTTTAGTTTGATAAAAAAATTAAAAATTACAAAAAAGTAATTAATTTTCTGGATGAAATTAGGTTAGATCTGGGATTGATATTCTAATTCCGTCTCCACTCCCAATTAATTTTTATGCAGTTAGGTTTGGAAAAAACATTTTGTTATCAACTCCAATAGGTTTGGTCTTAACCCACCCAATGAACAGATCTAATATGAAATAAGACATATAATTCATTTAAGAAGAGTAATGTTTCAAAAACAAAAATTAAATTAAATATTGGGATCCAAAATGGGTCGGGGATCTCCCATCCCTATTTGGATACTGTCTCGATGAGATGATAAATTTACAATAAAATTTTCCTATATAATACAATTAAATGATGACACGCAACGGAACAAAAATGAAAAGTATACCGAAATTTGTTAATTAGAGACTAAATTATCGAAAACTTACAGTACATAAAGAAATTTAGGAAAAAAAATATAGGAGTAAATCGTTGTTTTATAGAAAAGTTTATGCAATTTAACATTTTTTTTAAATTTTTTTATTTAACTCTGATACTGAACGTCATCCCAATTGTTTAAGTTTAATGTAAGAATAATTCTACCATATTCGAGCACGACAAAATAAAGGGCAAAAGAAGCTTCGTTCGAATTGAAAACTAGATTTTGCTTCAAGTTGAATGCTAAAATTGTTCTTTTCTTATTCGATCGGTTTCTTCAGTATGTAAAACAAGCCACTACATTTTTAGACAATTTGCACGTCTGGCCCTTTAGTTTATAATCTCTCAATTTTCACCCACTTCCTTTTAATTAAATTGAGAACAGTTGCAACTAAATAAACTTTGGGCCTAAATAAAATTTTGGTTACAAATAGGGACTTACCTTGAAAAGTATTCATCATAAAATAGAAATACACGTCAATCGTAAAGATAATACATTAATATCTACATTACACCTAACGTTCTCAACCCAACTACCATTGACCTTAACAATATATCCACACCGTTCGAACTGTGGAACAGCTCATCGAACGATATGTATCGCGTGAAATTCTGCGCACGAAGCAGGATATAATCCCCCCCTTCACCGCTTTAATTATTGTTTTATATTATATACAAGAAAAAAAACAAAAAAACAAGCCAGATATAATTCCAGTTCAATCATCCCCCATTTCTTTCTGTCACTCAAAATCTTCAACTCAAAACCCTAAATTTTTTACTCTTTTTCTATGAAGATGATCCAATCCAGGGATATCGCATCTGTTTTTCTTTTATCCCTTTGTTTGATCGCCCCTCTAACTCAGGCCACTGACGTCCGATATTGCGGTTCGTTTCTTTTGTCGATTTTTAGTTTATCTTATTGATTAGGCCCACTATCAGGAGAATGTTTACTTGTTAACAGGAAAGCTGTTGTGTCAATATATATTTTTCTATGGTTGATGCAGATAAGAAGGGGGATTATGATGTTAAAGTTAAAGGTGTAGAGATATCTCCAAATCCGGTGGCAAGAGGAGCTCCAGCTACCTTTAGCATCTCCGCAACCACAGGTTCAATATTTTATTATTGATTATCAATTCCTTTTGCTGTGTGCTTGAGCAGTAGCTCCAAAATAAGCTGTGGCTTCATACTTACTTTTTCTTTTCTACGCGTTGGTTTATACTTCTAGTTCTTTTCTTTTGTTACTGGGAACTGCAGAATAGATTTGCGTTCTTCGTAAAATTTTTTGGATAGCTGATCCTTCCGTTTCTCCTTTAAATAGTCGTCAATTTTAACGTTTTTAATTTGTTATTGTAATATGGCAGCGCCCATAGATTTATTATCTTCATCTGTTTTGATAGAATAGTCAGTTTATGTGGCAACCGATCCTCGATTTGTATCCAACGTGGGTGGGGCGGTGGGAATTTTCCCGTTGCCTCATGGGGATCTCGCCCTCTTTTAATTTGTAATTATTTCTATCGTGTTAGTTTTACTACAAGTATGATTGATAGTGCAGCGGATAGGGATCACATTCCCCACAGTGATAGGGATAGGGAACTCCCACAAGAGATGAGGGAGTCTCTCCCCATCTCCGTCCTGAGCTGTTGACAGTTACCACCCATAGGTTCAATCATTGACTTCAAAGAATTGAGTGATGAACTCTCTGATTCATCATGGATATGCTAGAGAAAACAAGAAAGGCAATGTCATAGTATGCGTATTATGATAATTCCTTTCCAACTTCTCAATCCAATTTGTAGTGAGTAGTTGTTCATGCAATAAGTGTTGTGCCAAGAGTCCAAGTCAGTATCTTTGTAGAAAAGTTAGAGCAATTTTCTGTCAAACTTTTATATTTTCGAAGCCACTTCCGCATATATGCTAGTGCGGGGAAGACAGTGCTCTGGAATTATTTGAAATGCCTAATTGATAAACATACTCTTTCAATCAAAATGAAGAATGGTAAAATGATTGTGGAATCTGTATGCTGTGTGTTAATGGTCTTTCATGGCCTTATTCATTATTCGGTTTTTCTTTAATATTAGAAGTAGATGAAGAGTTGTTCTGCGACGGCTGGCTGTGAGAGAAAGAACCTTGCATAAAGTAGGGAGAGATTATATTTCTATTTTACGACATCCAAAAACATGAAAACAAGCCATAATTATGCACTTAATTGTAGAACCATATATATTAACGTTAGGACTGGGCTAATCTTTATGCACAAGTATATGGATAAAATTGCATTCATGCAATACAAAAGAGTAATTTTTTTTTTTTTTTTGGTTATAGATAAAAGCATTTTTCATAATGTTACAGTTTGGGTAACATGCATGACAACAATAATATAGGAATACTAACAATTGAAGCACAATTTTTTAAGTTCCATTTTTTTTTATCTTTTAGCTTTTTAGATGGATGAATGCATTTTTATAAAGTGCATGCCATTGGTGTTGACTGCTGTTTTTGCTACTTTTCCTTGATTTTGTATGCAGGTGAAGCAATATCAGGAGGCAAATTAGTGATTGATGTTGCATACTTCGGATGGCACATCCATAGTGAGACTCATGACCTTTGTGATGAGACATCCTGCCCTGTGCCTGATGGTGATTTCTTAGTTGCACACTCGCAAGTTTTACCAGGATATACTCCACCAGTAAGTGAATTCTCTTTTCTATATATGGAAAACTTCTTTTTTTTTTTTTTAATTTTTTTTCAGTTCAGAATCACTGCCATGTAAAGTCTTCTTGGCTTAGTTAGCCCTGGAGAAATGGCCTAACTTATAATTCTATCAAGTTACTGCAATTGCCGTATGTAGAATGTCTATTTTTGGTGCCATAGTTATAGAGATTTTTCTTATTTTTGAACTGTGGATAGAAAGTGAAAACTATTTTCTGACATTTGAGAGTATATAGTGGTCTAGTTGATTGAGAAAATCCCGAGATTGTCAACCAATAAAAAACTTGTATTACATAAGAATGGATAAGTTGGGAATTTGGCCTCACTGACTTCTTAATATGAGATCATACGATCCGTTGGTAGATTATCTCTGTTAGATGAGTATCCTGGAGTTGGACAATAGGTAATTTACTTCTTAAACAGTACTATCATTTCCGATATTTTTATTAAATTCGAAGCACCGAAAATTCCTTATATGTATTATAATAAAATATTTTCTAACAAGTAGGGATTTAGAAGCATAATTTTGAACTGGGTATGTATTGCATATTATTTTGCACATTTTTGACCTTAGTTTTCTAATCACCCTTCCAATAATGACTCATGCTGCCTAAAAACTGCCAGTACGCACGAACATTATGTGTATGGTCCAGTATGCAAATACATGTACATACTTACATATTATGTGCTTATATGTGTCTCAACTCTCAACTATATTCCTTTTTGAAAATAGTTTACTGTGATCTAACCCATGCTGAGGGGTTAATAAGTTGGAATTCCAATCAAAGTGATTCGCAGTCAGCTGTGTGATTCACTTGGAAAATTTGGGAAAGTATTCTTTAGGCTGTTCTTCAGAGTGCTGGCGTGTTCTTTCTTAAGATCATGACTCATCAGGCAAATTGCCCGGGTTATTGGCAAGATATTGAATATTTCTTCACCAGTAGCCTAATTGCTTTGAGCTAGCCCTCAGGGGGCCTTTAGTTGACCTTAGTTTTTAAAAGTGAAAACGATCCGGACCTTCATACTATTATAATATATCACTGAGTGAAAGAAAGAATGTTACTGTTATCTACCTTGATTTATGTCACTGATGAATTATTCTTTTGCCTTCAGGGTTCATACTCTCTCACAATGAAGATGTATGATGACCAAAAGCACGAGCTAACTTGCATTGCTTTTGACTTCAGCATTGGCTTTGCATCTTCAGTTGCAGATAGCTAAGTGCCTGAAGATTTTCTTACCATCAGCACATAGTAGCATGTATAAAGAAATTTCTATATCATGTACAATTCAACTAGTTGTACTTTACTGCTATTGAATGATGTATAATCTATATGATACTTTTCTGGTATGAGGACTGATGTGTTTCTTTTAATATTTATAATGGATTTGGAAGTATTGCATTTAACGTGAGTTGGGATGTAGTGGCTACTATTAAAATGATAACGGTATGCTGCCTGCTGCAAACGTCTGATTGTATGGGATCATAAAATTGGTGGGACAAATTAGAAACTATTTGGTGTCTGTGAAATGTTGTATTTGATTAGGTTTGCGTTGAGAGTTGCTTGAATTCCAATGTGTTAACATGATTTGCATTATATGTTTAGAGCCAGAGTTGAAAAGCTAACAAAATTTAGACTAGCCCGATTTGAATTTAGGATCTTAAATTCTTTTAAAACTTAAACTAAAGTAAATTCTTCAATGATGGGTTCAGTAACTGATAAATCTTCGTATTTTATCTGGACTTCAAATGATCATATGCGTTTTAATCTGTAATCTGTCACTCAATGTTGCTCAATTAATTTATATAGCAAACATACTCACCTCTACGAAACTTTTTCTACAGAGTCACAAGGATAAAGTCATATTTATTTCTAAGCTTGCGGAGAGTCATACAGGAGGTTCAATGCACCTCCACAGTGGATACCTTGACTCATCAATTTTTTTTATTATTGTTTTCTCGTGATAAATTCAGTGCAGTCTCTTCAAAAAGAACGAAATCAATACCATGTGAATAAAATAAATCTCCTCCATTCCAGATAATCCAAAATAGTAAAATGCCACATCAACATGCAAATTGAGTCATTTGAAGTGCTTACACCATTACATAACGTGAAGTAGTTTTCTAGCTACTGCAACCTCCTGGGTGAAACTAAACTCTCAACAAAAGGAGATGTAAAAATGCTCGTCGCATATAACTAATTCACCAGTCACCGCAAAGCAAGAGTCCATAGGCAAATAAGAACATGAAATTTTGAAAATTTTGCTCCATGAGCTTTTCATGCCACAATAGTCTTGTAAGATGCATAATTCTTCCTCGTCTTCAGGGTTGCGACCCGCAATTCCTAACGACTCTTTGTAATTCATTGGAACCGCAAGTCTAGCACTTGATGAAGGAAGATTCAAATATTCCAAACTTTCTTCAACCAAATCAAAATATACTATGAACAACATATCATCTTCTATTTCATCATCTTCCCCATAATCTTCACCAAAATAATCTCCTGCAAGCCAATGGAGACGATTCTTTGTATAAATTATCTTCATATTCACCATCTCGCAATCAATGGAATTTTTGGCTATTCTCAGAGTTCTCCATGCATTCCTTTTTAGTGACAAAAGTTGAACAAAAAGGTATCCATCAGGAAATCCATCATCAACAGAATAACAAGGTACACTTACAATTTTGTAGTCATTAGTGCTCGGATCATAACCCATTGCGACATAACCAGCAACAAATGAGGAATGTATTATCTTATAATCTGTTGGAAGAGATGGATTCCATATGAGGATAGTATTATCAACATGCAATTGAAAGCATATTAATCCATGGCAAGAGTTACAAGCCCAGAGTTCTAACTTTTCTTCAGGTCCAGCAAGATTTTTAGTTGGAAAATCAAATTCTTTGGTGAGTATAACCCCGTCGGAATCTTCTTTGAACAAAATACAGGGAGAACAAGCCTCCCAATTAGGAATAAGAAGGCCAAGAAAATTCTTGTGCTGATTGTAGCGGGCAACATGAGCTCGCTTTAGATGCTCTCTTATGAACTTAGTACTACTTATAACAGAATACCAAGACTTGCAGACTCTCTTAAATGTCAAAAGAGACTTCACAGGCAGTCTCAACTGAATTTCTATGACAATCTCCTCCAATAATTCCACCACAGCCTCTTCTTTTGTATCTGTTCCTCCCCCATCCATCCTTGCTGGCACAAAAACTTTCATTTTTAAGTTAGACGAATGAGATAATAGGATTTCAGGTGTATAAAAAGATATGAAACCCTTATTATTTTCTCCCAAGGCAAAATTCTCAGAGGCACTGCATATCACAATCCATGCTTCTTAAAATTTGTACTAATTTATCTTCCTTCAGTAGCAAATACAATGAAACAGAAAAAGAGAATGTAACAAATATTGAAAAACATATGCAACCACAGGTAAATTCATTGCTCAATGACTGAAAATATATGCAACCACTTCATCCCCTAAAAAATGGTATATCGGTACAAATAAGAGAGATTAAAAACAAAATCCAGGCTGAAGGAAGTCTAAATATATAATTGCAATTTAGGATTAGTATTTGATTTATGCCTTCGTATTAAACTCCAATTTTGACCCTAAACCAAAAAATTGTTGCACAATCAATACCAATGTCTTGAGGAAGTAAAAAGTCACGAAAGTCTTCCCCAAATGCCATCAGAGAAAATTACTTTGGAAACATATATATGTAGTTGCTAATTCACAGTATCTAGGAATAAAATCAGACTGACAAGATGATTCAGACGAGATAGCTATCGAGAGCAAAATCATACGTTGAAGATTGTGACCGGAGAGCAGATGATGCAGTAGGTATTTCAGTCAACCGGAGAGTTGCAACGTCGGTCTATCAGTGGATATCGGAGAGGAGGAATTGTTGGTCTTGGTCATTTGCGGGTGAAGAGACCTGTTGGTCTTGGTCATTTGCTGGTGAAGAGACGAAGGAAATGGGAATTGACAAATTGGGGTTAGGTTTCACTGTTTTATAATAGACTGAATTTGTGTGGTGGTTGTGAGCACGGGTCTTTTCCCGATCTCTATGATAAGAGCTCCTTTGTTACCTGTGGAACGGACGGACTCGAATAGGACTTGAAAACGACCAGAATATTGCCCGGAGAATCTCAAACGTCCTGAAAACCAAGCTATCCGCGATCTGAAATCCCCGAAAAGGTCTCCCGAGCTGTTTCTAGGGTTTAGGATGCGCGTCCAATTTTTGAAATTTTATCCCGACTCTCGTTAGAACCACACGGCTCTAGCTTGGCTCTAGTGGTCAAGACCAGAGCAACTTGCTTGACAGAAGAGAAAAGTAGGCAAATTTCAGAAGTCAGGCGGCAGATTGATTGATTAAAATAAGTATGAGAGAGAGAGATATACAAGGGAGAAGGGAAAATCTCACCAGGGGGGTTTTTTGCTTTTGGTGGTCCTAAAAAAAAGGGGAAGAAACAGAGAGAAGGAAAAGTAGAAAAAGAGAGATAGAAACCGAGTGCTAGAGGAGACGCAGACACCAAAACCAAGACCTCATATCAATCTCCAAACACTCATAACAAATCCCACAACCTGTGCTCATTGATTGGAGATCGTTTCGGGTTCTTTTCGGCTTGTTTCGGATCATCGTGGTTTTCGACCGGTTGAGTTTCCAGGACACATTTCAAGCTTTCAATCCGTTTCTTGATGTTTAAAGCATCAATACAACATTAAGGTAAACTCTGAGAGGCCTTGAACCTGTTTGCATTGTCTTTTCTGTGTGTTTTCTTTATTTCACCAACTTTCAGAAACCGGATTGCCCGAATCGAGCAGGGCGGCTGTGTTCTCCATGAACACAGCCGCACGGCTCTGTTCTGTAGGGACAGATTTTCGGATTGTCCCGATCGGCTGAAAACAGTCCGTTTTACATTTTGCGCACTCTTTTGTGATCATTTTGGGCCCAAATTCATCCAGTATGTCATAAAATTTTGGTTTTTGGATTTCTGTACGTACGGATATTAGGGTTTTCGATTTTCCCGGGGTTTTATTTTCTGGGTTTCGGGTTATTTTATCCAAATCGGGTCTATAATCCAGCATTAGCGGACCCCTGAATCCTACGAAATCCCTGGCAATATTGAGAATAATCGAAACAATGCTTTCATAAATATTTTTGGTTTGTTTATTGCATTTTGGACCCTATATGGATTGTATATTTAGGAACCCACACGAACGGAACCCCGAGTTTCGGGATAACAAACTCGCTAAATATGAAAATTCGCATGAAATTGAGCCAAATGTTTTTCAGAAAATTGTTTTCCAGCACAAAAATCTACTGGGCATTTCAAAACCGTTTTCCAGGTCTAACCGATCCTACTGGTCGGATCGATTCGGTTACCCCCTAAATGCATGCCCCCGTTTCCTAAAATCTCAATTCTGTCCTGTTGTGAGTTCTACTCGTGTTTGTCATATAAACTGTGCTAACCATCTCTTCTGCAGCATTCATCTTTCATTTTTTTTTTCATTTTTTTTATGTAATTAATAGATTTTGTGTATTTTTAGGCAGCTGTAACTTTCAGATCCTCGTGTACTTAGGCTATTGTAAAGTGAGGACGAGGGTTTTTATCTTTTATTCGATTAGGTTGTATAATCGGCCTCTACTATCCATTTGTATATTTTGGATGTATGCTTTATTTTTCTGCAATTTATTTTCTGCATCTTGCTTTAGCATCGACTGAATTAAAATAAACAAATTGGGGTTAGAGAAAGATAATAAATTGAATAAATATGGTAATATAAATTATAAAATGAATACAAGCTTGAGGTTGAGTAGGTAAGTTGCCCGAACCCTGAATCTCTGGATTAGGTACAGTAGTCTGCGCTCGGTAGGGAGCTGTACCGGAATTTCCCAGATGAGCTTATCCGGATAGCGACTCTGTCACTGATCTCGAAATTTAGGTTTCAAGGTCTTTAAGTAACAAAACGGGAAAACGTTTTCTACAAAAAGAATTTATGAAACAAATAAACAATTTTTCCTAAAGCAAGATAAACAAAACCCGTTTTTTCCAAAAACATCACAGAGAACCCCGTTTTCCAAAACCCCCGGTTCGCTTCGCCGTGTTCCGCGTTTTTCAGGTCGTCCGCTCACAGTGGCTCAGTTCGCAACGTAGACTGAGATCCTGTTTAATCTTCAACAAAATACTTGTATTTTATACAAAATAAAAATAATAATTGTTCGAGGTGAGTATTCGGTTAGACCGAATTGAGCTAAATTATTTGTTAACCGAATCAAATTATAAAAATTTATAAAAACCAAACCAAACCAAATAAGAGTGATAACCGTAACGAAATTTATCGGTTCGGTTTGCTTATTAACCGTGGTAACCGAAGTTCTTTTAATAAAGGATACAAAAATTATAAAAATTTAGAAATATACAATTTAATATAAATTAAGTATAATACATTAAAAAATAGTAATTTATTGGTATTATATAGACTAAATGAACAAGTAGAATTATAAAAATATAAAATAAATATTATATAAACACATATAAAAAAAAGATTTTAGTATATTATCATAATTCGGTTTGGTTTGGGTAAAACAATTTTTATGGAAAAACCGAACCGAAACCGAATACCAAATTACATATAAAGTTGTTACCAAACCGAACGAAAAAAAAAATTCGGTAACCAAACCAAATTTCTTGTTTGGTTTGTTACGGATTTGGTATTCGATTATTCTGAATAGTGCTCGCCCCTTATAATTAGATTTAAATTATTTGTAAGTTATAGTATTCACACTAAACCTCCTAGGCTATTCTTAGTTGAGCTTGACGCTAAAACTTTTGAGAAAATTACTCCATTTGTCTTTAGATTGGTAAACAAATACAAAAATATTTTTCCTTTTTACATGATAAAGCACTTAAATTTTTACCTAATTATGATTTTAGACTTTTTAGTTTAAATACTTTTGTTAAATTTCATTTATAACATCTTTGGTAAATAAATCATATTCTCTTATACGTATTTTAACTTCCCTCTCCAACAAATTTCTCTCTCCCTTATCCACTACTTTTCTCTCTTTTTTTTTATAATTAAAAACTAATTTTTCATTTATTTTTTTATCCGTTCATTTTTTCATCATTCCGTTTTATAAAGTTTTTTTCATTTTTTTTCTCTTCGAAATGAGATCCATTTTCATATATTTTTTTCTTTTTTTTTTCATCTTCGTTACTAATATATCACAGTATGACTGCAGTATAAAACCAGTATAATCGCAGTATATTATAGTATAAAACTAATATAACCTTTGTATAAGTTGCAAAATATAATATTAGTATAACTACAATATACATGCAGTATACAATCGGTTTTTATAAATTGTATGTAATATTAATGCCAAAAACGAAGACAAAAAAAAAAAAAAATATAAATGGAAATGGATCTCATTTCAAATGAAAAAAAAAATAAGAAAAACATTCTAAAATGAAATAATAAAAAAATTAACAAATATAGAGATAATTGAAGAAATTAGTTTTTAATTATATAAGAGAAAAGAGAAAAGTAGTGGATAAGAGAGAGAGAAAAGTAAAGATAAGGTAGAGAGTAAAAGTAGAGATAAGGGAGGAAGGAAAACGATTATTGTAATTAATATTTTGTCATAAGACATTTTTAATATTTATTTTTTAAGATGTCAATTATGTAGTTTTTAAAATTATTAATACCTTTTGTGTTGAAAACCCAAAACTTTTACCTAAGCCAAACCCAGCCCGCATTCTAAAAGTTTAATTAGGGCTGATCTGCGCTAGGAATGCTGAACCCCAACCCAACCCACAAGCCTGCCAATTATTTGTTTTGTAACTTTACTAAAAATAAATTTAAGTAAATATGTATATCAAATTCCATACATCCTCTTTACTAAAAAAAACAATATATATCATCTCACACAAATTTGTTATTGTTAGTCTAAAAAAATTGGCCCAAATGTTTCACGAATATACTCAAATTGTAATAAGTAAGGAGCCAAATGTGTTGAATTATAACAGATCAAGAGTAAACTGGCCAAATCAAAATGTGAGAATGTAAAAATGTAATTGGTATAAAACACGGGCCAAAAAGGTCTTTTGGCAAGCAAAGTAATCAAAAATTAAAATGAAATAGAATATATATATAGTATAAATGGAACATGTGGCCACAAAACATTGTTAAAGTTTAGAAACATGTAGGGAAATGAGCCGGCCGTAAGGATGAGAATGAAAATTATTAAAATTTTCATCTACAAATTTGATGATATGTTCCCACACGTCAGCTTTAGCTTCCTAGTTTTTTTTTTTTTTTTTTTTTGAATTTGCTTCGGCTTCATTCTGAATAGCTTGAGATTGAATAGCAGTGGCTATAGTAAAGGTTAGACTTGGTAAGAGTCTTCACTTGTTCTTAATCTTCAATATCAATTGGAGTTGAGAGTCATTGATATCCTGGCAGGTTTCTGACGATTGAAGACTGAATTCGGTTTTTTTGTTTGGTTTTGGTTTTGTTAACCCGTTGATGTGTGTCTTACGAGCAGGCTGCTTGATGTCTACATATATAGTTGTCGTTTCTTAAGAATATGCAACAAGTACAAAAGTAGTTGTGAATTGATGTGTATGGATGGAAACAAATAAATAGATGTTTCTAAGTATTTATGCTATACAATGACCTCGTCCATGTTGACCTTTGGAATGAAAAATTGATACATAAGTGTTTTTTATTTTCTCAATACTTATATTGCTTACGTATTCGTTTTTCATTAGAACGGTCCACATGACCTGGTGTACTATAAAATTTCTCATCTAAGAAAACATTCTACTAGAGTTTTGGCTGACGTGGCTCCATGTAAAATTTCTCCCCTATTTCATTGTTTTGAATTTTGAAATTTGATACAACATCTCTTCAACTCTCCCTCCTTCTGCAATTACTCTTCTAATTAAATCCTCTTTCTCGGCAAAAACGTTATTTCCCCTCTTTCTCTAAGCAAAAACTCTTTATCTCTCGTTCCTCCATGACAAACAACAAAATCAGTCGCACGTATGATCCAACTAAAACTCATTTGTCTTTCAAGCTTAGCTCCATATGTTTGCTTAGGGTTCATTTCAATTTCTGGAATTTTTTTGTGGTCAATTGGATGGTGGACCAGGAATTTTGGCCTCCCACGAAATGGAACAGCTAAGAGCACTTTTGGGTATGTTAAATCCTTCTATGAATTTATTCTGGGTTCTTCTGTTTTTGTCTGTAGAGTGTTTTAATTTAATTTCATTACAAATGATGCTTCTTCTTCTTCCAAAAAAATGGCTGGCATTAGACTGATGATTTGGCCATATGGATTATGAATGGTCTGAGTATTTCTAATAATTAAGATTAGGCAAGTTGTTATTTTATGTAGGATTTATATGAATTACTTAAACATAATTCTGTTGTTATTGAGGTTTTCTTTCAGTCATTTGTTTGTTTCAAATGGTTTTACTTGCATATTTTCTTTTTCCTCTTTGACCATTGTTTGTTTGTGTGCTTTGATTGTTTTAGGGAAGCTGAGCAAACAGCTATGCCACAAACAGGCTCCTCGCATCAAAAGATCATGCTTCTGTGCAAATTAATATTTGGCATTTGGATGCCAATGGTCGCTACACTGGCCAATTTAGTACTTTTTCTTCGGGTAATTTGTTATGTTTTCCGGTTATATGTTTTTGCTCTTTAAACCTCCTTTTTAAAAGTGGGCTTAGCTGTATATATTTAGTCAAATAGTTTGTGAGAATTATTATCATTTATGCTAGCATGATTCTTTCTACAAATGAAGAAATGGTAGTAACTGTTGTTTATATTATTGTAGTTAGAGTTAACTTAATTATAACTATTAACAAACATATAGGAGTTAAGTTATGTTCTTGCAGTTAGAGTATTCATGTTTGTCACACTGTTTGGTTTAGGATTATCATGGTAAGGTAAGATAGATGTAGAAATATATTTATATTTGTTTTAAAGTGTAAACAGAGGTTTGATAAATTCATGAGTTGAATGGTCTCATTGTTTTCTCTCGAAGGATTGGTAAGTTCAAAAATAAAATGATTACTATTTAAAAATATTACAAATATTAAGTATACCCACGCAACGCGCGGGCATATAACTAGTTTAACTTGGAATGAAACACATTAAAAATAAAGAAAAAAAAAGATGTGTCGATGATATCAGTTCATGCTTATTTTGATCTCAATTCAATGTGACCCATCCGAGTTAAGGACCTTACGAATATATGGTGTGAAGGGAAAAAGCCAAATTGCCCTTTTTTTTTAATTTGAAAACAAAAGGAAAAGCTTTTTCCATAGCAGGTATTGACTCATGACCTTTATCAATTATCATTCCTTGTCTCCATGGACTCATTTAAGGTCTTTAGTAAACCATCCCACTAATACTCCACCCACCAATCAAATTCTTCCAGCTTCACATTTTATTTGTATCATTGATGTTAGCAATTTTATAACATCAATTTTATGCATTGCTATCAATTATACAATCACGATAATAAAAAATTAATGTGGTTCGGTTATTTTTTATTACATTTACAGGTAAGGAATTAAGCACATAATTTATGAATAATTGATAAGTTTGTACGGTAGTAAAGAAATCACATTTTTTATACAAGTCTCTAATAATACAAAAAAATCTTTCGCAAGATTATCTAATTATATCAATAACTTTTGTTGTTAAATTCACGCATTAACAATTTTTTTAGCAATGACTTTTTATTTTGACTATGGCTGTGGTAACAACCTTTTATACTTTCATGAGCAAAATATTTTATTGCCATGCAAATCTCATATTTCTTATACCGTATAATTCTCAAATACCTGAAGACCTTATTATACGCACATCTTACAATGTATACTCCTAGATCATAAGTTGCAAAACTTTATGCACAAATAGATAACCAAACAACCTTTGATTAATAGGTCTCAAAATAATCAATTTTTTTTCTAAAAATCACTTTAAAGATTGCTATTTTAATTACCAAAACCTATCTAAAAATGATTCTAAATATACCTCAACATCTGACTTGAGGAGGAGTTTAATTTTAATTAGAAGGGGTAGTGCAACCTAAAAGTGATTGATTACATCAACTCTTTCTCAAGAAAAAAGAAATGAAAAAAAAGGGCTCATGTGTTATTATTATTTTTTTTTTCTAGGTTTTGGGCTTGATACCATGATTATCCAGGTGGTGGAAGATCAGTGCATTACAACATTGGTACACACCACTTAGCCCCATCCAGTCCCCACACTTTCATTTCATCATTTCAAAAAGCAACCAACATTTAGCTTTTCATTTTTTCCATCTCTTTTTTCTTAATGAAACCTCCTCACTTGTCCTTTACTCTCCTCATTTGTCAATTCTCACCTTATAACCTTTTTTCACTCTTCCCATTTCTTCCACTCAAAATCAAAAGCCACACCTCACATGCTTCCCAATTTTCTCAGCAGACAAACATAGAAAAAAAAAACACAATGAAATCAATCAAGGGAAGATTTCTAAAGAACTTCAGCTTCCTCCCACCCAAAACCACTCTCAGAAACACTCTAATATCTCATCACAAATTTGGTATCTCGCCATTTAACATACCAGACACAATTGAGATCGACGAAAAGGAGAAAACTGTAATCTCCAATGACAAAACACAGTCCATGGAAGTCGAAGAAAACACATTCCTCTCTCACTTCGAAGAGAAATGTCCGCCTGGAGGAACTGATTCTGTAATCCTCTACACTACAAGTTTGCGAAGCATAAGAAAAACATTTGAAGATTGTAACACAATCCTGTTCCTGCTGCAGAGTTTTAAGGTGAAATTCTTCGAAAGGGACGTGTCGATGGACTTGGAATTCAGGGAAGAACTGTGGAAGATTTTGGGGGGAAGAGTGATTCCACCAAAGCTATTCATAAGAGGAAGATATATAGGCGGAGCGGATGAAGTTGTAATCTTACATGAACAAGGTAAGCTGAAGAATCTATTACAAGGGATACCTCAAAACCTGTCAAATGTTGTTTGTACTTGTTGTTCTAATCAAAGGTTTCTGGTTTGCTCCACTTGCCATGGTTGTCGCAAATTATTCCCCGACAGTGATGGAGGTATTCATTTACAGGATCAATTGTGTATTAGATGTCCTGACTGTAATGAAAATGGACTGGTTAAGTGTAGTTTTTGCTGCTGAAATTTTTAAATTTTAGATTATGATTTGACTTAAGATTGGAAGTGATGAAAATGATGTATATTTAAGAGTTACTGGTTAGTTAAGTTTGCTGCTGATATATCTATCTGTTATTTCCTTCAATCTTCTTCGTCATTTTCCAATAATACAGTCATTGGTCCTTTTTGTTGATTGAATTTTGGGCTTGGAAAATACATAAATACTCTTAAACTTTGGCAAATGATTATTTACCCCATCCAAATACACTAGTCAGTCCCAACATTCTTATAAATACATTATATATCATTCAAATTTACCTATATATATATAAAAGAAGTACTAAATTTGACGGTGTACAATTTTGTTACCAAAAGTGTAAAAATTAATTATTGTCATAGTTTTTTTTGCAGCAATAAAAAATTAAATTGTTATATATTATTACTATAAAATTGTGAATGTATATTTATACCAAAATTTAATATACTTTTAACTGTTGAAAAGAAATTCAGAAAATAGCAATAGACTGACTAATGTAATGTATTTCTTTCGTGGTAGCTAAGTGGCTCATAATTAATTACTCTTTCGATAAATAGGTTACAGTATTTTTTTTTTTTTTTTTTTTTTTTTACTGACAGTATTTTTTTAGAATAATAATACTCTGAACTGAAGTACCAAATTAAAAAAATATATATATATATATGAAAGCATGTATAGCATGTGCTAATTGTTGAAAAAAATAATAGTGCAGGTTTAGCGTATACATACAACATGTGTTAAGTACACAATCATCAATTTTCTTTTCTATAATCTGATTGATTGTTTCTCGAGTCAATTAAATAATTTAGTAGCCAATTTGTTTTTTCTAAAAAAAAAATGTTAAAACAGAATAAGAAACTGATAAATTGATCATTAATGTTTGAACTCAAATTATAATAATCATAAATGTGAATAGCAACCTTTTTCTATTTAGGTAGTTAACAATGAACTTTGGCATATTCATATATGCTTCCATTAATTGGTGCTAAAAAGAATATGATTGTTAAAATTCAATTCCTATGGATTCATTTGATTTTGCAAGAAAATTAAGAAATCCAAAAACCAAAAAGGAAAGAAAGAAAATGAGTAAGCACGCCTTAGAATGTGGAAGAATGATGGTATTAGATAGAAAGAAAAGAATCTATGTCTATGGTACATTTCTGAATTATATCATGTGGAGCCATGTTGAGGTTGAAGTTGAAATTGAAATTGGAATTGAATTATTGTGATGATAAGTTTGGAATAATAATTAATTATAATAATGGATAATGAAGAAGATGCACATGGGTCTCCCTCAAATGCAACAGAAAAAAGTTATTTATTGGTATGAAAAAAAAAAGGTAGTTTTGCAATAAAGGAATGTTGGATTTCATTATGAAGTGAAGCATCCATAGCCCAAATTAACCTTTTTTCTTGAGTCAATGCAGCTTTTCTTGCATGGTTAATGAGGGTAATTTGAATTTTATTTTTTCTTTTTTTTTTTTTTCTTTTTTCATCTTGGGGTATTATTGAATAATGAATATGGTACATAATTAGCATATGATTCTTAACAAGAGAAGGCAAAATGCATTATTTTATTTTAATTAAGCCTTGAAGACTTTTATTTTAAGCACTTATTATTTTATCCTGCGTTACTGATCTTAAGCAATGGAGTAATAATAGGAAAGTGGATTGTGAGATATTGTTCATGACATCTTGATAGACAACAATCTGTATTCTTGAAGATCTCAAAATTGACTAACAATTAATTATGACAATTAAGTATAGTTAATTAGACTAATGTAGCGTTTGGGGGAGGCTTTGAATAAAAACACCTCAAGTTTGACAACTCTTTTTCTTGTCTGACATAGGGGTGAGCGAACCCAAACTGGAACCGAAAAATTGAACCAAACCGAAGCTAAAAAAACCAAAATAAGTTTGGTTTAGTTTCGGTTCTCATAAGTCAGTTAATTTGGTTTTCGGTTCGGTTTCGGTTTTTGTTAAAAACAAAAAAAAAACCGAACCATATAATTATAAGAAATATTTTTATTTATTAATATAATACGTATAATTTGCGACTCTGTGAGTTGCGTTTCTTCTTCCTCTTTCAATTGTAATTATGCCCTGCCCTAGCCCCAATTACCAAATCAATTTCTCCTTTTTTGATTTCCCAAATCAAAACTCTTTCAATTGTAATCATGCCTAGAAGCCCCCAATTTTCCAAAACTCATTTAATTTTGTGGGTTTTACTCATCAAACTTCCTCAACTTTCAATTTTATACAGAAAAACTCAATAGTTGTTGTAATCAATCAAATTAATCTCCATTAATATATATATATATATCCCATAAATTACACTCGGTTGTTAAAATTACTCTTATGATTAGCAATCTATTAAGACAATTTTTACTTATTCATCATTCTCATTTCAATATTTCAAATCTGTGTGCATAGATAAATTCTTATATACCAGTAGAATTGTCATAATGTCATAGTTTGTAAAATTCTTATTACAGAAACCAAAATTCCACAACCATTAAATATGAAACCCACTTCCTAAAATTCATAGTATTTCAAAGAAAATCTTGTCATTAAATCATAAATTTTACAATTCCCATTTGAAAGAAGGTGGCAAAAATCCTTCTTCTATTTTACAATAAGATACAAATTTCGTCCCTGTAAGTATTGATAGTTTGGTTTTAAACCTAACCGAACCAAATCTAGATTGGTTTGGTTTTGGTTTTGGTTTTTATAATTTTTGTAGTTTGATTTTTGTTTTGGTTCGGTTCGGTTTTCGAACCAAACCGTAATTTGCTCACCCATAGTCTGAGGTTTTTAAGTTAAGGTGTATAGTTTGTGATAACTTCTAACATAGTCCTTGACTGGACTAATCCAAGAGTATTTGATGAACGATGCATCAACTGTTGTGCTGACATGTCATTCATCTAATGTTGCAGACCAGTCTAATTTAGCATCATACTATAAATTGTTCTAGATTGAGAAAAACCACCATTTCACGATGATTTTTCTAGAATCGGTTTCCTTAGTTTTCTTATGGATTTTACCTTAGTAAATTAGTAGAAATTTTAATACTTATTAGAAATATGGTATAAAAGAGATGATTTTCTCGTTAGGACATGAGAGAGATATCTCAAAACAACAAGAGAAATATGCAACTTAAATCTTTCATCTTCCATTGTTGATCTTCAACTCATCTAAAGTCCAATCTTTTTAATTTTGGATATATAATATTAAGGTCTCTTTGTTCTTGTGTTTGATGATTGTAAGCTGGGGTTTCCTATTTTTAGACTTATTTCAATTTATTTTTAAGCCGTTGATATGGACTGAAATTTTTATTAATTTATTATAAATCTGGTGGTTTATTCTAAATAAATGGTGTAGATCATGATCAGTTTGAAGATTTTTTAAGTTGTTCGTGTGCTATTAATTACAGAGATGTCTATTGGTGCTCTGCATCTCATTGTGTGTCTCAACTGTCAACAGTTTAAGTTGAAATTTCGTCATCTTTTCAATTTTTATTAACTCAGTCCCTGACAATTTAACACATTCAGCCTCTCATCAACTATAATTTTTAAATTAAGTCTCTGTTTACCAAAATAATTAGTTACATACATAAAATTCACTTAAAACAACTCATTTCATTTGCATTTAAGATTTTTTTAAAAAATTTACAGTTTGAAAGTATATTCTTATGGAGTGGTTATAAATAAATCATAAAAAAAATTCATTTTAAATTCTAAAAAATGCAATTTCAAATAATATGAAAAACTCTTTCAATTGAATTTGATGTTGATAGCTAATTCTTTTTATAATTACAAATTTAGCTCTACAAATTAAATTTAACTCTACTATATCAAACTCTACAAATTGATCAGTTTCTAATTTTGTCATATTGTACATTTTATTCTCTTATTAAATAAAAAATAAAGCTACCCATCTAATTACTTCTCAAGTAGTAACTAGTAAGGGTTTTTTATTTCTTTTCTTTTCTTTTCTTTTCTTTTTAAAACATTGATCAGGTTAAAAGTTCGAATTATTTTAAAAAGAGTTATCTAATAATTCTTTATACATATTGAATATATGTGATTTTTTTTTTCATATATAATTGCTCCAAATTAAATCCCCTGTTATGCTTGTCTTTAAATTTTCGTTAAAAAACGTGTCACCTGTTATTGACACTACGTCCATGTGAACAAATTAAAGAACGAAAAACTCACTGTCTTTTAACGGGGATTGAAAGACACGCCTAATAGAGAATTTGATTTTGAGGCGAGTGCATATGTATAGAAACAAAAGAAATTATAAATATGCCCAATGTGTATAAAAAGTTGATTAATGGAAAATTATGATATCGTAAAAGAAAATACGCTCCGGATACGTTTTGCTTTTTAAAATAAATAACTTTATATTATTTAAAAAGAAGGAAAAGTTTTGAAGTAATAATTTTCTCATAAATTACATAACCTGACTGTGAAGGTAGATGAATGAACCAATTTTCTCATTACCATTAATCACAATCTTTGAAAAGATTTTACTAAAAGAAAATAAATTGTACACATGATAATTTTCAACAACAAAAAGAAATATAATTATTTTATTATGTTGGCCATATTTTGTGGACTGATTTAAATGTGAACTGAACCAATTCAATGTCAAAATCATTTTTCTTTTTTATAACAAACAACAGAACCCCATGGGTATCTATCTTTGTCAAAATCAACATGCTTCCAATCGCAATCACAATCACCATCAACCAACTTAAGAAATCAAATCAACCTTGGATTATATTACTTTCTTTTTAATTATTTAATGAGCATGAAATACGGCCAAATGGCAAAACGATAACATTTTTTTGACTATTAATAAAATTTTTAAAAATAAATAATTAAAGGGCACAAGCAAATGTGTGTGTGTGTATATATATAAATATATATATTTCCCCCTTCCCCCCCTTTGGAATGAAACATACAGCTATAAGGGGCCATTTGAAGTATTATTTAAATTAATGCAGTTAATTTTTTTTGGCATAACTTCTGTATATAGGGTCATTAGATTTGGACCAAAAATATATAATTATTCAGCTTTAAATTAAAAAAAAAAAAGACCATATTGATTATTTACCATGAGAGTGACTCGGTGTATTTTAGAATTAAGTTTGAAATCGCCTTTTCTTAAAAAGGGCATTTCTTTTTTCTTTTAAGTTAAAAAAGTTGCATCTAATTAATCGAATTATATTGTCTTGAATAGAATATATTGTAAAATATATTATATTATCAATTAAGGTTATTTTGAATTTTAAAAAAAAAAACATCTATCTAGCTAATGAAATCAAATTTCAATTTCAAGGCAAAATTTTTAACTATAACATGATCTTCTTAAAGGTGTTTTAATCAAATCTCGAATTTGATTAATTGGATTCACATTAAAAGAAGAAAAATCAATATTTTGAATCATTTATGAAATATTTATAGTTTTTAAAAATTATAATATGCCAAACTTGCCTAAAAATAAAATAAGCTTGAATTGATGAAATAGTGTTGAGAAGAGCAAAGCAAAGAAGTTATGAGCGTGTGAAACAGGGAACTTAAGACTGCCATTTTTGCTGCAGAAGGAAAAGAAAGAATATTCTCATGTGCATAAAGATTAAAAGAACAAACTCGAAAAGTTGCCGTAGCAGCTGATATATACATTGTTATGAGGGAAAGAGTACCTGATTCCAATCAAAAACTATTAACACAACGACAAGAATCATTTATCTGATTCACACACCTAAAAAAGTTCAGAAAGGGATTTAGGGCTTTTGTATAGGAACTTGAATTCAGAAAAGACCTGCTCTAATGGTTGGATTTTCTCCCCATACAGGAATTTTTTGAAAATTGTCAAAAAGCTGAAAGAGATATTACAGTCTTCCAATCAAAAGCAAACATTTTCCATGAAGATTAGGTAAAAGCAATTGGTAAATGTCACTAACACTTGAAAATAACACTGAAAGATAAACACATCCTTTTTTTTTTCTTCTTTCAAACTCATCAAAAGCCTCTGATTATAGTGTTTCCTCTTTGTTAATCCGATTACCATAATAAGAAATCAATCCTTTCACAAATTATGACAAGTTAGACTAATCACACTTCCTAAGATTTACAGTAACTTCTTCTATGGGCTTGCTTCTGTTATCACAACATCAACTGATTCTGCTGGTGGTGTTATCGTCATTTCCATAGCTCGGGTTTGTGGTGATGATTGTAGGCAACGAGTGTAGTGGAACTCGATTTGTAAACGCCGATGAAGAGGGGCCGATGCCATTAAGCCTTTCTTCATATCTGCTTGCAGTTCCCGGATTGGAATCGCAGCCAAGAAGCTCTTTATATACTCCTTGCAGGAGTCCTTTCCTTGGCAAACAACCTCCCCTTCCTCCTCATTCTTTATTGGTTCCTCGGGCCTGATTGTGAGCGCTCGTGATGTGGAAGAGCCTTCCTCCTTTTGGATCACCTGCTGGATCTTCGGTTCTGTAGCAATGGCCACAATCTGCTGATCGCCTGTAGCTTTCTCATCAGACGGCTGTGCAGCATTTGGCAATTTGCGAATGACTGTACTTCTGTCGAATTTCAAAATGTATGCCTGATTGCACCCTTCGAACAGCCTTTCACCTAATGTGTCAATGATGTAGTAAGCTTCCGGTTCAACCTTGAGGATGAAAAAATGATCATTCCAACTCACGATATAGACCTGAGATTCACTGCTGTTAATTCGCTCTGATCCAGTGCTGCTAATCTCATCCCATATGCTATCAAACGACATGGCCCCGTGCAAAAAGTCAAATCTTCCTTCATCCATTCCGTCGGGATGGAAAAACCCAACAAAAGATTTTCCAGGAACAACAGAAAGGGAGCGTATTTTGGCTAGGAGAACTGTTTCGAGATCAAAGTGCTTGTCCGGGAATTGCTCCCTGTATGTCTCGTTCTCACATAGGTTCCTCCATTCCAATGATCCTTCTCTGATCAGACTATCAAACTGTGACTTAATAGGCATCATATCATGATTGTTCTGAAGCCAATCAGCAATCACAGCAACAAGAGCAGTGCATGCACTTTCACCAGCAGCACGTTCACTCCGCTGATCGATTGAAGCAAAGAATACCTCAGTTTGAAGCTTCATGTGTCCATCACGACTAATTATTTCCTTGTTTTCCCAACTGCCAACCGCAAAATTGTCATCTCCAAACTCAGAAACTGATGATCGATTTGCAGATGAATCTTCGTCTGCTTTGTGAAGCTGGAAGCAAATTCTCATCAATTTAAATTCAGAAGCAATTCTAGTTCAAGAGGAATTCAATCCAATAAGAATCATAACAGTCCTAGATGATCAACAGGTTCATTTGTTGAAACCATAGACTGGGGTTCAAATATTAGTTTAAAATAGGAGAATTGAGTTATTGAATATCTTACCCCAAGAGGACCAGCATCATCAGAGCTAAGCTGCCGCCGATCAAAATCAATGTCATCCCCACCTTCTTCTCCATAAGCCTTCTTCAACAATGGTTCTCCTTTGGCTTTAGGAGACCTAAAACTCAACTTCCTCTTCCTCCAAGGCAGTATGCTGCGCTTTGAGCTCTGAAACAGAGGTGGCTCAGATGTTTGACTTAAGTCCTCAGTGGACGAGCAACCCACATCAGACTTGCGATTGCTGTAATAAACCCAATCCTCGAGATCATCATTTTTCCTCATATCAGAGTAAAATGACTCTCCAGCACAATTTGCATATGCAAGTGTGCCATAACTAAATGACTTCCTAACACTAACACTCGACTCCTCCTTGATCTCATCCGATTCCCCTTCCTCGTAATCTTCAATTGAATCCGTGTCAAATGGATAGTTATACTCGCCATCATCACTTCTGGCAGAACACCTACCGTCACTTCCCTCTTCCTCACGACAAGCTTTTTTAGCTTTCCTGGTGGATACGTACTCCGTGAATATCTTGACCTTCCTGAGACCAGCTTTTATGGCAGAAAGCTCATCCTTTTCAGTTGTGGCAGTTTCGGCTGATTGAGGAGCCGATGAATCAGGAAGTATCGCATGTTGTACTGGCTCTTCCGGAGTAGTTCTCAATTCCAATAAGCTAAGTGATATCTGCAATATCAATGCAAACTTTAAAATAACAAAATCAAACAAGAACAACACAGGTGATTCAAAAAGATGTTACCACACATACACATAGCAAGGGTTGAGGCTCCAGAGAACTGGTATGGAGTGAAAGAGGGAGCATTAACTCCAACTCTTTTTGTTCAGCAGTAGAAGCATATTCAGCAAGATTCAGCAAAGCAGTTCCAATTGTAGGAACCTTATTCCTTGTCCCTCGATTCGCCCCCTGAATTAAACCACAAAATGATCCAAATGCACTGAAGAACTATGATTATTCAACAAAAGAGATGAATTCTAGAGATCAGATAAGAAACTCTAATCAATAAACAGAGAAATTGAAACAAAATGATCAAGTTCAATAACGGTCCCACATAAACGGATGATCCGATCAGAACCCAATTGTCAACTCTAAACAGAACGATTTTATCTGTCAAACTACCTAAAAAAAAGGATGCAACAGTACAAAGATTTTGAAAAATTAACATCAAAAAACATTATCTTATCTCAATTGAACTTTTCAATCAGTAAAGGGAAGGGAATCTCTTTAATTCTTATCTTTCATGAAATTGGACGGGAAAACAATTGAAAATAACGGGAAAAAAAAAGGATTGAGAAGGGAGAAGCATACATTGAAGACTGTAAAAGCGATCTCCCACGGGTGAAATACATTCTCTTTCTGAGGCGATAAAGTGCAGAGATTCTGAAATTCCTCGTCCCACTCAATGGCGCCGTTTTCGCCACCGGGAACCTCCACTTCTTTGGTGAAATTCCTCTTCACCGTCCGCCTAAACGAACTCAAAGCAAACTTCGGACCTTTCCATCGAATCTCAACCGTTAATCTGCCGGATTCTTTTTCCTTGTCTTCTCCAGCCTCCTTCACCAGATCCCACCCTTCCATCCTCCGGACAACCAGTTTAACCTCATACTTCCGAGGACCCAACAACGGCCACGGCCGCCACCTCATCATCTTCACGACCATTACTCAAAAAATCTCCAAAATGTAGTACAACAAACAAAATCCCCAAACTTAATTTCTCTCTTCCTCTCTACTAAAAAAATAAAAGCTTGAAAATTGGGATTTTCAGAATATGCCGTTATATTACGGGGAAAGGAATTTCAAAGCTAAGAGAATTGAGAGAGAGAAAGAGAAAGAAAGAGAAAGTAAGTGTTAATCTAATCTAATGTAAGAGACAAAACAGTGAAGGGGAAATTGGGGTTAGAGAAAAAGAGAGAAATAAGAGTTAACTATGGTTTATTAAAAAGGAAAGAAAAAAAAAGACTGTTAAGGGTTAAAAGGTGATCGGTGAAAGGGGTGGGTGGTGGTGGACCGGTGGTCGGAGAAAGGGTAAAAAAAAGCAGAGAGTTTTAATTTTTAAATTTGAAGGATTTGGGTTAGAGTTGGAAATGGAAGGTATTGATTCCGACTGTAACGGCGTATTTGCTATCAACAAGCAGCTATTTAGTTGACTTGAAACTCTCCTGCTATTATTGTTTTTTTACCTTTTCATCCTTTACTTTTTTATCTTATTGCCATTTTATCCGCATTTAATAGCAATTTTTTGTCGATACTGATCTGATCTTCTTGCTTAGCTTTTTATTCCTCTTTTCCTTTTTAGAAAAATTCTATTGATATTTTTTTTTTCTATTATTAACAGGTAGCACAAATTTACTTGAAGAACAAAATTTAAAAATAATAAATTATATTAAGTCAATGGCTATTACTATTGTATTCATAAAAATAATAAAGGAAAAAAAAATATTGTGAGCTTTTCGTTTTTTTTAATGGTTAGGTCAGTTGTATTCTTATTGATTTCATGTCCAAAACTTTAAATGATTATAATTACATACATAAAATATAACTTATTAGCTGGTAAAGAAAACATAAATTTTTCTTGAAATTGTATTAACTTTTTCATCTGTATATGATACGATATTTTTTACGGTTCATAATTTTTTTAAATGATCAATTTGTCTCTTCAAACCAGCCATTAGGATCGATCTTATTAAAATTAAGTTTCAGTATTAATTTAACCTTTTAGTTTAAAATTTGGGATCAAATTAACTTAAAATGATATATATCTGCACAAAAAATTGATACATATATATATATATAAAAAAAAAAACTAATTATATGTTAACATGTATCATTTTAGACTGATTGAATCCCTAAGCGTAAAACTACGACTAAATTGATACTCTTGTTTGATTTTGGACCAAATTATCTCATTTGTATATTCTTTTAAATATTTGAAAAATAATTGAAAATGAAAATTTGTGTGCTATTTACAAAGGAAAATAGGGAAACAAACATGGGCCAGCCATATTAAAAATAACTTGTGTATTTATCATTGACATCACATTTTAACTTTTTACATGTGATAAATATTTTAAAAAAAAAAAAGAAATTAAGAGGAGATATTCATATTCTAGTAGTGATGATGACAAAAGAGGGGAAAAAGTGAAAAGTAACATATGGTAAGAAGTAGGTTAGGTTACTTAAGAGAAGACAACACCAAGAAAAACAAATATGGTATTTTCTTCATATTCAAATATATATATATATAACAACGCATTTTTTTCATTTAATGACAACTTTAATGTTTTACTCTTGTCATTAACGCCAATCGTCTTTTTCTTAAGTAGTAACTCTTTCTATTTATAACTTCCTAAAATTTTATTGAAAATAAAAATATCTTCTTTTTTTTATAAATTCATCTTAGTGACAATTCAAAAAAAAAAAAAATCTCATAATGAGTAAAACCAAAATATGGTCTATCCAGCTATAATCTAGTAGTAGAAACAATTCTGTTACATTGGAAGATTTAGAATTTAAATGTTAATGAGACGAGATATTACAAATTAATTACTAAAATAATAAAAAAAAATGAAAATATGATTTTTATGGGAAAATATAATTATCATAGCTAAATAAGTTGATTTTTTTAATCCTTACATAAAATATGTGGTAACAATTGTAAATTGCTTATAGTTAAAATATATGAAAATGGGACAGAAAATATTGTCCCACTTATACTTATATGCCAATATATTAGAAAAATCATTAATTTGTCTAAACGTACGAATTAAATTTCACTACTGTCTAAAAGCATTTATTGTAAATGAGACAAAAACTCTTGAATGAAACCTACTTCAAGAAACCTCCCCAATGATCATGATCAAAACTTGCAAGTTGTCCATGCTGATTAACTGATTATGGTTAAACAGTAAAAAAAAAGAAAAAAAAAAAGTTTGTATTAAATTATTCCCTTTTTTACTGTGTTAATTTATCCTGTTGGTTTGGAGGGTTGTAGTTTTCTCAGTATGGTGAGAACTTGTAATTTACCAATAAAAAATCAATTTAACAATATCTCATCTAAAAAAAAATATGTGTCCTCCATTATTAATTTTCAATTATTATTTTTTTTTTTACCATTGATGAAAATTGGTACTCAACAAATGATAATACATGCATCTACTTTGCAAGGTGAGAAGTTGTGGGTTCAATATTCATCAGTTTATATATATAAAAAAATATTTATAGAAAAAACATATAGTTAGTTTTAAATTTCAATTAGAGTTAGTTTCACTTATAATCGGTCAATAGGTAAAGAAATGATATTCTGATTAATAAAGCGCAACTTTCAACCCTTTATTGGTATACATACTACAAAATAAATTTAAAATTAGCAGAGAAAAAAAATTCTTTGCCAACAACATAAAAAAAATGTTGTCATAGCTTTAAGCAGCAACAAAAAAGAAGTTGATTAAAATATTGTTAAGATAAAATTGTGATCGTATATGTATTAAAAAAATTAATATAACTTGTCAAACTACCGATAATAAATGTTACAGTAATTTTTGGGTCTTACATTTTGACACATTTACTCGTAATATGAAATTTCTATCATTTTCTTTATTATTATTGATTTAAGCATTAGAATCACTGTACCAACAATAATTCAAGAAAGTTGCATCTTGTAATAAATACCGACCAAATAAGATAGTAATATATATTTAAATTTTGAGTGATAATTAAAAACGAAGAAATAGTGAAAAATTAATGCTAATAGGAAGGTGAAAAATTGAGAGGGAGCATTGACTTGTATAGTTGTATATGATACATGTGATGAAAATGGCTTGGAAAGGTGGATAAGTATCATTTTAATATCTCTACTTTCCTTTATAGATTAGACATTCCTTGTGTGAACTCTCCTTAGGATGAGATTGAGATATGAATTTTGAGTTGAGAAGTTTCCCACTTTTCAAACCCTTAAAATAAAAATTAAAAAAGAAGAAAAAAATATTTTAATTTTTTCATTCATTTTTATTTTGGACATACTATACATCTTTATTTAGACCTTAAAAAGAAATTTGATAGTCGTATCAAGCTTTCCATTTCATATGTTATAAATAGTATTATAGTAACAAGAATGGGTGAATTCAATAATCGAATCGAATTGAATTTATAACCAGCCAAAACAAAACTTCAGTAATTATTAAAATTACATACATTGAACAAAAAAAATCAATATTATATCGCATATAATAAAATTAAAATTTGATGTATTAAGTCGATCACTAACTCATTAAAAATTGAAATTTATTATAGTGGATAAAAAAGTCTAAGAATATTAAAAACCAAATTTAAATTATAAAATAATTGTTTTTTTTTATTATTATTATTTGGTATCAATTAAATAGGAATTTGTTAAAATTGTGGAATAAATTCTCTCGGAATTGAAAACATGATTATTGTTTTTTTATATATGTACACTTTAAGAGAATACAACTTCTCAATAAACACACGGGGCAAACAGCTGGATTTAGATTCCGAATTTTCATGGAACCATTCCTTCTTTCATGTTTTGACTTATTCTCAAATACTAGTATAATAATATTATTGATTTTGGTTTTATGCAATTTGTTATTATCCCATTTCTCTCTGTCTTCTTTTTATTTATTTCCTTTTTAATATATATATATTTAAAATAAAAAGAAAAAAAAAGAAAAAGAAAAAGACTACAATCCTTGGATTTCTTGCTCTTTTTTTTTTTATTGCTCGGAATTTTCAAGAAAAAGTGCAAGTAAGACCCAAACAAAGTTTGTATTTCTATAATGTTATTTTCCCACAAAGCACTCTAACTACCATGTCATCAGAATTTAATCTTAATTTTAAATTTATAAATTTAATATCAGAAATTGTATGCATTAGTGGAATTGTCAAATGCGAGGTGGCATATTCTGTGATTAATTAGCTACCACCATCAACTTTTGATTAGACAAAATCTTAAACTTTAATCAAAATATCCAATGTCTAGTTCATGATACAACAAAGACATGGTATTGCTAGTTAATTATAATTAACAAGATCAAAACCTTATTTTTTATATTATTAAAATTTGGTCTAATTCCTAGAAAATATATATTGAAATATTAAACTCCCAATATATTGTAACTAACACATTAATTAATAATTGATTAAATTTAATTAGTTCAAAACTTATTTTGGTTTCCTAACTTCGTTTCATTAGAGATGGAATATTATATACGAAATATTTATACTTATATATAGTTTAATAAAGTATATATATATAATTTTATAAAAAAAAATAAAGTATATATACATTAGTCAATGAATAAAGTAAAATCATTACATTTAATAATTGTTAGGTAATGTTTTCTGCACTGCTTCAATTTTCTTTTGACCAAATAATTAATCATCAATGCTAGATATATCCATCAAGAATTAGTTGAGAAAAGATTTTCAGCCACGTTAAGGTAATTGAGTACGCTTAACCTCTAAGTATATATGTTTAGAGATTAATCTAACCACAAATTTTTACTAATAATAACACTAAGAAAATGCATATTCACAATGTTAATTAATGTCATTGAAGGAATTTCTCATTAATTTTGTTAATACATGCTATTTTTTTAGGATGAAATTGTTCTATGGCCTAAATTAGTTTGTTTCTTTGTGTAATGATCAATCAAACTATTAAAAAGTATTTTCCGAATCAATCTTACTTATTATATTCTCTTTTTTTTTTTTTTTTTTTCTTTACTTTTAAAATAAGTGTAAGCAATTTTGAATTGGAATTCATATATACTTACATGGGTACCTACTGGATTTTCAATAATAAATTAATATATGTGAAGAAATCATTTAAGTTCAATTTAATCATGCCTAGTTGTCCCCAACACTAGATATCAACATTAATTAGCTAGTCAGCATTATGAAGAAAAAGGAACTATAATCCAATTAGATCTTTCCTTTTCGCCATATTATCACAAATAGACAAGTTCAACTCCAAATTGAGTTTTTCTGTATAAATTGCTCACCAGCTTTTTGTTTCGTTGTACGTTAACTTCAAGCATAACCAGATTGAGAGCTTGTTCTTAAGCATGTACCGCAAAATTAATTGTGCTGCTGACTGAATAACTAATTGCGTATGAACATTCCTTGGGTCGTCACAATTGTGATGTGTCTTCCACAGATATCTATGATATTTTATTCACAGATTCTTTGGATGTTTCTTTCTCCCACTTAGTTCTTCTTAATTTTTGTTTTTGAGGTTGTTCTTTTTTGTTTTTTTTTTCTCTTGGCTTGACCCTTCATTTGTAACCAAAAAAATTACCACAAAACAAATTAAATAGGCTAAACTATTCACATGTAACACATATTGAAACAATTTAGGACCAGAACATAGCTAAATCATAAACAAATTAAGTCCAGTAAAATGATTTTAAACCTTACAAAATTATGTAACGTCTAATGACATTTTTCCCTTGACTTATTGGCAATATACATATTTCGATATATAATTTTATAGGTTTTTGTGAAAGTAAGCTAGAATATGCGGCTGTGATTTGTTGGATAATTTGGCAGGAGCATTGATGGGAAGAGTTGGCAGGAAAACTTGTTGAGTTAGTTAGGATTGGTTCACTCTCTTATCTTTGGTACTCTCCTATTATGTACTCTCACCAAGTAGTATAAAAGCCAATGTAGGTTGTATCAATTGGTTGAGTTGAATAAAATAAAATACCAGATCAAATTGACTGGTTTTCACATGGTATCGGAGCATTAGGGTTATCACAGATCCAAAACAATGGTCAGAAATCGCAGGAGAGAAGTTCCTCAAGGAGTTCTTTTTCCAAAAGAAGACATGGAGAATCACATTCATGAACCGGCTCTTGAAGAACAACAAAATCGCAATACATAAAATCCAGGGTTAATAATTACAACAATCCAATTGTGAGCACGGGTTTTTTCCCGACCTCTATGATGAGAGTTCATATGTTACATGTGGAACGGACGGATTCGAATCGGACTTGAAAACAACCGGAATGTTGCCCAAAGTATCTCAAACGTCCGAAAACCAAGCTATCTGCAATCCGAAATCCCCGAAAAGGTCTCCTGAGCTGTTTCTAGGGTTTAGGGTGCGCGTCTGATTTTTCGAAATTTTGTCCCGGCTCTCGTTAGAACCACACGGCTCTAGACTAGAGCCGTACGACTCTAGTGGTCAAGACAAGTTGCTCTGCAAAGCAGAGCAACTTGCTTGACAGAAGAAAGAAAAGGGGCAAATTTTCAGAAGTCAGACGGCAGATTGATTAATTGAAATAAGTATGAGATAGAGGTATAAAAAGAAGAAAAAAGCAATCAGAGGGGGGCTTTTGGCTGAGGTGCCCGAAAACAAAACAAAAAAAAAAAGAAAGAAAAAGAAAAAGAAAGACACATAGAGGAAAAGAGAGGCAGAGAAACTGTGTGCTAAGGAGAACCCAAAATACAAAAGTTAAGACCTAATATCAATCTCCGAACGCTCACAACAAATCCTACAAACTTTGTACATTGATTGGGGATCGTTTCGGATTGTTTTGGACCATTGCGGTTTTCGGCCGGTTGAGCTCCCAGGATAAATTCTAAGCTTTCAATCCATTTCTTGACGTTCAAAGCTTCAAAGCATCACCAAGGTAAACTCTGAGAGGCCTTAAACCTGTTTGCATTGCTTTTTCTGTGTGTTTTCTTCATTTTTGCAACTTTCGGAAACTGGATTGCCTGAATAGAGCCGTACAGCTGTGTTCTTCATGAACACAGCCGCACGGCTATGTTCATGATGAACAGAGTCGGCCGGCTCTGATACTCAGAGCCACCCGACTCTGTTCTACAAGAACAGATTCCCGGTTTGTCCCGATCTGTCGAAAACAATCCGTTTTCCATTTTAAGCATTCTGTAGTGATCATTTTCGGCCCAAATTCATCTGTATGTTGTAATATTTTGGTTCTTCGAATTTTGTACGTATGGATATCGGGTTTTCAGTTTATCCGGGGTTTTATTTCCTGAGTTTCGGGGTTATTTTATCCTAATCGGATATATAGTCCAGCATTAGCGGACCCCCGAATCCTATGAAATCCCTGAAAAATATTGAGAACGATTGGGACAACATTTTCGCAAATGTTTTTGGTGTGTTTACGGCTTTTGGACCCTAGATGGATGTTGAAATCAAAAAAACCCGCAAGAACGGAACCCCGAGTTCTAGGATAACAGACCCGCTAAAATGTGAAAATTTGCATGGAACCGAGCCAATTATTTTCCAAAAATTGATTTTCCAGCACAAAAAATTCCAGGGCGTTTCAAAACCGTTCTCCAGGTCTGACCGGTCGGGTAAACCCAGTTACCCCCTAAATGCATGCTCCCGTTTCCTAAATCCTCAATTCTATCCTATTTGAGTCCTAACTGTGTGTGTGTAATATAAATTGTGCTAACCATTATGTTTTGCAGCATTTCCTTTTTATTATTTTGGTTGAATTTAATATATTCCCGTGTAAATTAGGCGGTTGTAATTTTTAGATCCTCGTGTACTTACGCGATTATAAAAGTGAGGACAGGGGTTTTTATCTTTGATTCGATTGGGTTGTATAATCGGCCTCTACTATTTTCTTGTATATTGCGGATGTATGATTTACTTTTTTGCAATTTATTTTCTGCATTTCGCTTTAGCATCGGCTAGTAAAATAAACAAATTGGGTAGAGAAAGATAATAACTTGAATAAATATGGCAATATAAATCATAAATCGAATACGATCTCGAGGTTAAGTAAGTAAGTTGCCTGAAGCCTGAATCTCTGGATTAGGTATTGCAGTCTACGCTCGGTAGGGAGCTGTACCAGAATTTCCCGGATGAGCTGATTCGGGTGGCGACTCTGTCACTGATCTTGAAATTTAAGTTTCGAGGTCTTTAAGTAATAAAACAGGAAAACATTTTCTACAAAAAGAATTTCCAAAACAAACAAACGAATGATTTTCCCTAAAGCAAGATAAACGAAAACTCGTTTTCCAAAACATCACGAGAACCCAGTTTTCGAAAACCCCTGGTTCGTTTCGCAACGTTCCGCCTTTTTTAGGTCGTGTGCTCATGCCAATTGAATGGTGGCAATTACATATCTTGGAGCAGAGCTATAATTCGGGCCTTAACTGTGAAAGAAAAAGTTGATTATGTACTGATTGACATGGAGATTCCAGAAAAGCATACGCCAACCTATTCCAAATGGAGTAGAAACGATTGTCTTGTTATAGCATGGGTGTTGAACTCGATGGACAAGGAGATAGCAGAAGGTTTTTAGTACGTGCCCACAGCAATAGAGCTTTGGAAAGATCTAGCTCACAGATTTGGGGAAAGTAATGGACCTCAGATCTTCAAATTGAAGAAAGAAATCAGTAATACAACTCAAGGTACATGGCCTATACTGTCGTATTTCAATAAATTGAAGAAGCTATGGGATGAATTGAATTTCTTGAGGCCAATGGCTAGTTGTCAGTGTGGAGCAATGAGAAATTGTGTCTGTAATGCTTATCGGAGAATTACAGATATTACTGACGAAGATCGGGGTAATTCAGTTTTTAATGGGCTTAAATGATCATCATGATCATGTTAAGAACCAAATTTCTCTGATGGATCCATTACCCAGCCTAAATAAAGCATATTCCATACTTATGCAAGTCGAAAAACAGAATGAAATATCAGTAGATCATCATCTTAAGATAGCAAATTATTCCAGAATGGAGACAGTAACTAATGGAGGGAAAAATTTTATGTGGAATGAAGAAAGCAAGGAGAATCAATATTGTCCATTATGTGATAGAAATGGTCATACAAAGGCCACTTGTTTCAAAATTATAGGGTATCCTGACTAATGGCAGAAAACTAAAGGAGATTTTGGTTAAAGAACTAATGTTGGCCGTAATAATGGATCTGGTATGTACAGAGGATGGGGAAAAGGAAGATTTCAGAACTCCCGTGCCAATGCAGTCCAAGTAGAAGAGCGATCTGAAATTGCAGAAGAAGAAGCAACCGAAAATGAGACAGATGGGGAAGATATGAAACATATGGTGAAAGAGGTCTACAGGATGTTGAAAGGGAAAGCCAAAGCAGATTCACCTATCAGCACAAATTTTTCTGCTTTTGCGGGTTATTCAGGTGAGCATTCTAAATTTTCTTCTGATAATGAATATTGGATAGTAGATACAGGGGCTACCACTCATATAACATATAAAAAGGAATGGTTTAATCATTATAAGAAGATCAAAGGGTTTCAATCAATTCAATTACCAACTGGTATTTCTCAACTGGTTTAGTTTATAGGGGATATCAGTATTTCCACAACTTTCACATTAAAAGATGTTCTGTATATACCTAGTTTTAAATACAGCTTGTTATCAGTGGGCTAATTATTATAGCAAGAGCAGATTGAAGTGATTTTTCACAAAGAGTATTGTTTTATGCAAGACCTCAGTACTCGTAAGGTGATAGCAGTTGCTTGGAAAGTTGCAGGTTTATATTCGCTGGACAAATATTCTTTTGATATAGATGTTGTTAATAGAATTGAGAAGTGTTTTGTAGTCACTAACATGAAAAATACTAGCCAAATATATGGCATTGTAGATTGGGACATGCATCATTGGATGTATTGAGTCACATTGAAGGAATTTCATATTTCTGTTGTAGTTTTGCGGATTGCAGCATATGTCCTGTAGCTAAACAACATAGATTTCAATTTCATAGAAGTTCAATTTCTACTTCAAGTGTGTTTGAGTTGTTACATTTGGATTTATGGCGTCCATATAAAGTATCAACAATTACTGGTGCTTGATTTTTCTTAACTATTGTTGATGATTTTTCAAGAGCTACATGGGTCATTATGTTACAGACTAAATCTCAGGTGTTTTCAGCCTTACAAACGTTTCTTGCGATGGTTGACACTCAGTTTCAGATCAAAGTCAAACAGATTCGAACTGATAATGGAACTGAATTTGTGAATTCAGATTGTAGAAGTTTCTTTCAGCAGCGGGGTATTATACATCAAAGGACTTGTTCTTATATACCTCAACAGAATGGTGTTGTGGAACATAAACACAGACATTTGTTGGATGTAGCACAAGCATTGCTGTTTCAGTCTGCCTTGCTAATACAGTTTTGGGGAGAAGCCATTCAAATGGCAATTTCCATAGTTAATGTGTTTCCTTCTCAGGTCTTGCAATGGGAAACACCATATTACAGATTGTATGGAAAGAAGCCTAATTATGGTTCTTTTGTTGTTTTTGGATGTAAATGTCATTACACAAACATTCATCCATGAAAGGACAAATTTGATCCAAGAGCACATGTTAGGGTGTTTTTAGGCTTCCCAATTGGACAGAAAGGCTATAAGATATAGGATATAAAATTGCAGAAACTTGTAGTTACTCGTGATGTGGTATTTCAGGAGACTTGTTTTCCTTATACACAGAGTCAGCAAGATTTCTCTTTATAGCCACTGCACTCTACATTAGACCTGCAGCAACCTGTATTAGAGCCGTAGAATACTTTATTACAGCCGTATCAGCAGAATTTTCCATTACAGCCTAGTCCGTCTATAATTCTGCACCACAGGGAGATGAGTCCATTCCTGTAATTTCTACAAGGTCCCACAGACAGGTTGTTCAACTAAGATGGATGAAAGATTATGTTAATCAAGTCACTCATTTTCCTCTTCTTTCTTTATCTGATGCAGACCAACAGTAACACAGAGTCTTTATGGTAAATATTTTGTAGATTAAAGAGCCCAGGAGTTATCAGGAAGCCCAAACCCAAGATTGTTGGTTTGAAGCCATGAATACGGAGCTTAATGCCCTGGAACTTAATCACACTTGGGATATTGTTTCCTTGCCACTTAATAAAAAGCCTTTAGCTGCAAAATGGGTATATAGGATAAAGTACAAACAAAATGGCGAGATTGATCGCTATAAGGCTAGATTAGTAGCAAAAGGGTACAATCAAGACTTCGACATTGATTATTCTGAAAGTTTTAGTCCAATGGCACGGTCAGTCACAGTGAAATTGTTTCTTGCCATTGGAGTAGCTCGGGATTGGCCTATCCATCAGGTGGATGTCAACAATGCCTACTTACATGGACACTTAGAAGAAGATATCTATCTTCAGCCTCCACAAAGGTATACTAAAGCTGGTCCGGGTCAAGTGTGCAAACTAGTTAAGTCATTATATGGACTTAAACAAGTTGGGCAACAATGGCATAAGGAAGTTTCTTTAAAACTTTTGAGTTATGGGGTTCACTAGTCTTCTTTTGATCATTGTCTCTTTCTCATCAACACAGGGGATGTTTTTCTTACTTTGCTCATTTATGTGGATGATATCCTTATTATGGGATCAAAGGAAGATGAGATTGCAAAGACAAAGAAATTTTTGCATGATCAATTTACTATCAAAGACTTGGGTCTTGTAAAATTTTTCCTAGGAATTAAACTTACTCGGACTACAGAAGGGATTTTCTTATCTCAATAGAAATATATAGCAGATATAATCAAGGATGTAGGGTTTTCTGAAGCTAAAGTTGTAGCTAATCCTATTTTAAGTGGAGTAGTGCTTACTGAACCAGGGAAATTGCTGCTTGATCCAGCTCAATATCGCAGGTTAGTGGGACAATTGCTGTATTTGGGATTCACTCGTCCTGATATATGCTTCGTTGCTCAGCAATTGAGTCAGTATATGCAAGATCCATGTCATCATTATTTGTCTGCTGCTCTCCATGATCTTAAATACTTGAAGGGTACACAAACTTGTGGATTGTTTTATCCATGAAAATCTACTGTGGAGCTTATCACTGCATACTGCGATGCAGATTGGGGCACATGTAAAGCTACAAAAAAGTCTGTTTACAGGGTATGGCATTTTTCTTGGTGATTCCCTCGTGTCTTGGAAAACAAAAAAGCAAGCTGTTGTAAGTCGCTCTAGCGCAGAGGCAGAATATCGAAGTCTTGCATCTACTTATTGTGAATTACGTTGGATGACCTTCATAAAAGTCTAGCTCCCTATCACTGTCTATTGCAATAGCAAATCTGCTATTGCTATAGCCCATAATCCGGTCTCCCATGATCATTTCAAGCATGTTGGTATCAATGTGCATTTTATCAGTGATTATATTGCAGAAGGTTTCATTCAAGTTCCTCACATTTCTACCAAATTGCAATTGGCTAATTTGTTCGCAAAGCCATTAACACTAGATCATATGTTACCAGCTTTGTTCAAGATGGGATTAGTCACTTTCTTTTCCCAATCTCCATCTTGAGGGGGGGCTGTGAAAGTAAGTTGGAATATGCGGCTGTAATTTGTTGGATATTTGGAGGGAGCATTGGCGGGAAGAGTTGGCAGGAAAACTTGTTGAGTTAGTTAGGATTGGTTCACTCTCTTATCTTTGATACTCTCCTATTGTGTACTCTCACCAAGTAGTATAAAAGCCAATGTAGGTTGTATCAATTGGTTGAGTTGAATAAAATAAAATACCAGATCAAATTGACTGGTTTTCACATTTTTGCTTCTCCTTTTAGACCAGATATGGCAACCTCCTATACAACCTTTTGTCAAATTAATTGGATGCAACAATCTTTCCTCCAAGTAATATATCATGTTGGTTCTAATTGTTCTATTCGAGATGCTTTTGGTAGTTTTGTGTTTGCAAAAAATTGTCTTTTATACCCATTAGCTCAGGTGGTGATGTTATGCTATCAAAAGCTCTGTTAGTCAAGGAAGCTCTCCTTTGACTGAAACATTTTCTGATTGAAAGCCTAACACTTTAATGGTTTATATATAATGCAATTGTCAATCGCTACTCTAAATTTTCATTTTAGTTTAGTCGTTAATGATATAAATTTTTAGTTTTAGATATTTTAATTATAACTTTAGTTTTGTTCGACAGAAAACCTAGTCCACTATACTTGCTGTGGCATGTTGGTGGAATAAAGCAATTCCATTTTGTGTTGCTCGTATCTTGTTTTTTTACTAGTAGAGTTTTCACCATTATTTTGAAAAACAATATTGAGAAATTTAGGGTAATTAATGTGATCTTATTTAATAAAGTAATTTAATGTAGTTTGAGTTGTTAGTAACTATATTAATAATGAGATGAGGCATAATCTCAACATTAGTGACGGATTCAATAAAGAAAAAACATTAGTGACAAGGACAAAGTTGTAAAACTGCAAGACACATAATTAAAAAAAACAAATGAAAAAAAAGGACAAAGTGGAGGGGCAGCCACAAAACAAAAACGACTAAGAGAAGCAGACCTCACCTGCCTCAATCCTCACCCGAAAAATGAAAAGTATATACCATAGCCAATACACCATTGCCACGAGTACCTTATACTTCACCTCAAATTCAATTACAATAATACGCTTATCTAGTCTTGTTTTTGTTATCTTTAATATTCAATTCTTTTTTCTATGAAAATAAACTAATGTGTCTTCTCTTCTGAAATTGCATATCAATCAGTACTCGGCAAATTACTAGATATTCTTCAAAATTCGGTTTATCGATATTTTAATTTTGTTTAACTATAAACTCTTTTTGTTACTTTTAATCGTTTTATTTTTTAAAATTTGTATTATTCTTCTTTTTTAACCGTTTTCGAGTTCAAGTATTTTTTTAATATTAATATTATTTATAATTTTTGAGACTATTTAAACTCAATGTCAAATAAAATATTAATATTAATGAACATTTTAGATTTTTAACTTTGTTATTTTTAGTCATCAAAATTTTAATGATATTCATTAAAAACTGAAATTAAATTTAACAATTAATTTATTTTAGTCTCAAAAACAAATATTAATTATGAAAAAGAATTAGAAATAGTAATGATATCTTCAAAATTATTAGGATTTCTGTTTCACTTGTATTTGTCCATTCCCATGTTACTAATTGCAGATATCATTTGCCAACAAGGATTGGTTCGAGTGGTAAAGAGTTGAATCTCTGCTTGAGCCCACTCCATCAAAATTTGGCCTTTGTTGGTAGGCTATCTGTAAATTTCACTGTAAACTCTTATCGAATGGTTTACTCTGATCTTGAGAGTGGATAGACCTACCCTTAATTAAACTTTTATCTAAAAAAATTGTAGATATTATTTATTTATTATTTTATGGATATTCTAGTGACTAGAAGCATGTAATAAATGGAATTGATATACGTTTAGAATTATACTAATGATAATATTTTTAATTCTTTATGTTGATTATAGCATGAATATTAAGAATTTGTTTGATGATTAACTATTTTTCTGAGTGGCTATAGCTAGATGATAGTCTATAAAAATAAACAAGAATGCTATCTTTTATTTTTAAAAATTTTAGACATTTGTAGGATGCTATGGAGCAAATATGCTTCACTATAAAAAATAAAAGATTTGGCAGCTAAAAATACTTTTGCATGCTGCAAAATTTTCTTACTGCTAAATCTAATAATTTTTAGTAGTGTTTATAGCAAATAAAAGAAAAAGTAAACTTTTTTAACATAATATATAGTGAGTGTTTGGTTCTGCTATTCAAGACTGTTGATTATTGTTTTGGCCCAAACAACAGTTAGATATGCATTTGATAAAATATTTAATATATATATAGCTTGCTAATTCGAGTTAATCAACAACTTTTTGGCAACAGTAGCAAAAGACTGCTTTTCACAGCTGTTGTTGGTATTATTTATTTTATATTATATTCTCTTCTAATCGTGTTGTTATACATCATTCCCCATACCAACTTTTTTATATCTTTTTTTTTTTTTCTTGACCCATGTTGCCTGCTTGGCTTAACCCCTCTTCTTTTGTTTTTATATCACTTTTATTTTGTTTATTAATTTTTTGATGTTTAAAAAATCAATTAAATTACAAAGTGATGAAGTTCTATAGAAAAAAATTAGATGATGAAAATGTAATGAAAGTGAAATTGAAATAATTTATGCTCATAAAAAATATTATATATATACTTATAAAAAATATATTTTTTTTATTATTTATTTTTATTAGTTTGTGTGTCATATTTTAATTTTTATAGTTATTTAGTTTAATTGATTTAAAAAGATGTCTGTATTAGTCATTTGATATCTTAATAGCAAAATTTTATTCAATTTTCACCAAAAATTAATTATCTATCAACAATGAGTAAACGAGTATCAACAACAGCAAATAACAAATGATAAATAGCAATGGAAGAATAAAAAAACCCATAGTATTGTTTAATTTCCAATTAATGAATGGTTTAAATTAATTAAGATAAGCAATGGCATTATCGATTTTGGAAGCTATAAAAATCTGATTCAGCAGACATCAAGATAAGTTCGGTTAGGTATGCCTATCTAGATTTTGCCTGAAAGTAAACAAAAATACAAGATGGAGTTAAAAAAAAAAAAAATTAAACCGACTATGAGGTCATATTTTAATAAGATATTGTGGTGACAGATTTGTCTAATAATTAATTTGGCAGCTATAGATTATATAATTGTACATACACTTTGTTGGATTTGTTCAAAAATTCCAGCAATAATATAAGTTTGCATTGGATATATAAATCTATAATGAGTACAAATTTAATTTCTTCAGAAACTGACAAACTAAACATCCTGAACCCAGTAAAAAGGTCCCACCTCCAAGTCCTCTCCTCTCTATATTTCTTTGAGCAACTCGGATTGGATGGTTTTTTGCAGTCTTAATTTTCCAAGTTAATTAAATCAGAAAAAAAAAAAAAAAAAAAATTACTGACAATTCATAAATTTTATCCTGAAAAATAATATATGTTAACCTTTTAATTTAAGCTTCGTTTTAAAATTTAATTGCGAATTTAAATAATACTTCCACTATCATTAATCCTTCGTGCAGGTTGTTTTAATTTTATTTATTTAGTTATAATAAGATGGCCTCAGCTAGGCTTTATATGGCATGTTAATGTATTAATAAAAAGCACACTTGGGATCTTGTTAACTTCTTTAGCCAACTTGACAGCTACTCGCAAGTTTGTTTTGGCAATTTTAATGAGATCATGTGGAATTCGGAGAAGAAATGAGGCTGGATGCGAGAGGATTCTGACATAGAACCTTTTCATAAGTGTATTGATCAGTGTAGATTGATGGATATTGGATGTGAGGGGTCGGTCTACACGTGGTACAATATAAGATCATATTCGGATGCTCTTTGTAGGGATGAGCAAAATCGGACCAATCTCCAAAAATCCAAAATCCAAACCGAACACCGATCCATTTTATACTTGGGTTTAGTTTGGCAATTTATTAGGTAGTTTGAACTTCAGTTTGCTTCGGTTCAAAACTGAAAAAAACCAAAAACCAAAGTAATTGGTAAAATTAAAAAAAAGATATATAATTGTTAATTATTAATATTAGTATTTAATTATAATGTAATAGTATTATTGATTTTTTAAGTTAATTTAAAAAAAAAAAAAAAACAAACTACTTATATAAAATTTTAATTTTAATTTTTTTTTGTTAAAGAGTTTATATTTTCGGTTTGGCACGGTCCAAACCGAACCGAACTGATTTAGTTTGGATAGAACCAGACTGAAAGTTAGTTTGGATTGATTTGATTTATAAAATATATTCTTTTCGGTTCGGTTTAATTTTCAACGGAACTGATCCATGTTCACCCCTAGCTATTTGGGAAAGATTTGACCACTTTCTTGTGACTGAAGATTGGTCCCATGCTTTCTGTTATTCTAAAGCTTTTTGCTTACCTCGAGTGTCCTTTGATCATGATCCAATTTTATTGGATACATAAGACATCCTAGAATCTTATGGAAGAAGAAAGAAAATTTTCCGGTCTGAAGCTATATGGTTGAGAGACCCGAACTGCAAAGAGGTTGTAAAATCGGCTTAGGATGGTCTTCTTTTGACAGATTCGGTTCAAGAGAAAATCACTGCTTGCTCACATTCTTTAATTAGCTGAAATTTTGCTTCTTTTGGTGACATTAGGGTGAGACTCAAGCAATTAAATCAAAAACTTTAAGAGGTGCAACGACGAGCATATGTGAGTGCAAAACATTTAGGGGATATCATTTTAAAGCATATTAATGAGTTGTATGAGCAAGAAGAGATTATGTGGAAGCATAGATCAAGGGGCGAACTGGTTGAAATAGGATGATAAAAACATGAGATTTTTCCATGCCAGATGTTCAACTATAAGCCAAAATAATTCATTGCAAAAATTAAAGAACAGTGTAGGTATTTCGGTCCAGGGAGATGAAGGCTTGATTGAGGTAGTCAAAGAGTATTTTGAAGATATCTTTACTACTTTAGAGCCTCCAGTTTCCTCCCAATTTGTTCATGCGATATATTCAACTCTTTCCATAGACCAACAAGCTAGTGTTTCAGATCCTTTCACCTAAGAGGAGGTAGTTCAAGCAATCTCTTAAATTCACCCAGTAAAAGTGCCTGAACTAGATGGTATGTTAGCTATTTTTTACCACTCTTTCTGGAATGTTGTAGGTGTGATGTGATTAAATCAGTTCTTGATTGCCTGAATTCAGGTATTATGCTTAACACCTTAAATCATACTTGGGTGACTTTAATTCCTAAAATGAAAAACCCCGCTATGGTTAAAGATCTACGGCCTATAGCTTTATGCAATGTTATGTATAAAGTTATATCAAAAGTTTTAGCCAAGAGATTAAAGCTTGTGTTACGAACCTTATTTATGAAACACACTCAGCTTTTGTTCCAAGTAGATTAATAACTGACAATGCCATTATTGCTTTCGAAGCTTTTCATAGTATGAAAACCAAAAGAAAAAGGAACACAAGGAATTTTATGCTTAAGCTTGATATGAGCAAAGCTTATGATCGCATTGAATGGAGTTATCTAAAGAAAGTGGTTATGTAGATGAATTTTATAGGACATAATTTTAACTTCATTATGATGTATATGTCAACTGTTTTTTTTTTTTCTTTTTTGATAAATGGCCAACCAAAAAGGTTTTTAAAGTTGTCAAGAAGGCTCAGACAATCCCTTTATCTCTTTCTTTTATGTGCAGAAGGGCTTTTTCATAAATATCAAAAGAGCTGAACATTTTGTTTTATTACACGTATTAAAAGTTCGTAGATCAAGTCATAGGATTAGTCACCTATTTGTTTGCAGATGACCCTATGAATTTTTAGACAGGCTACACTAGAAGATGCAAATATCAAAAGAGCTGAATGTGTTGGTTTATTACACTGATTAGAAGTTATCATATCAAGTCGCAGGATTAATCACCTATTTATTGCAGATGACTCTTTGGAGTGAAAGAGATTAGGGGTTTTCCTCGGTATTTAGGGTTACAAACAATCATTGCGAGGTCCAAGAAAGCAAATTTTGCATCAGTTAAGGAAAAGATTCAAAAACGGGCAAAAGGTTAGGAGGAAAAAGTTCTTTCAACTAGTGGGTGTGAAGTTTTAATTAAATCAATTATCTAGACCATTCCCCAATATATGTCATGCTTTTTACTTCCCGAGTCTTTATGTATGGAAATAAAAGGAATAATAGTAAATTTTGGTGGGGAGCTAAGGATGGGGGAAGACCCATTTATTGGTTAGCTTAGGAATCCATGTGTCATTCAAAAAAGGGATACAAGCATGGGTTTTAGATGGATCATATCTTTTAATCTTGCTCTGTTTGCCAAACAATGTTGGAGGATTTTGAAATATCTCGAGTCTTTTTTTGCTCGGGTGCTTAAAGCTAAATATTTTCAGAATTGTAATTTGTTTAAGGCTCCATCAACTAGTATTCTGAGTTTTTTCTGGAAAGCGTTAAGGGTCGCTGTTCTATTATTGATAGAGGCTTTGATTTGGAATAGAGGAAGATTCTTGGATTTCAAGGCTAAAATGTCACACACCTCTAACTTCCCTTATTTCTCCACAACTTATGCTTGTAAACGAGTTACTTGATGACACTAGAATTAATTAGAGATTAGTTTTTTTTTTTTTTTTTTGTCAGAGGAAGCACAAGCTATTTTGCAAATCAAGCCTAATCTCCGATGCCCACTAGACCAATTTTATAGGCTCCATACCATACTAGGCGAACACGGTGTTAAAAAATGGCTATTTTGTTGCAGGGGAGAAGCGTCAAGCTGGGATAAGTGCTCCCTTGAATTTAGTTCCTTTTACTCGATGGCAAACTACACTATGGAAGCTTAATCTTCCGTCGAAAGTTCTCCATTTTATATGGAAACTTTTTAAGGACATCTTACCTTGCTTTTTTAACTCGATGAGAAGAGCAATCGCTTTAGATATTTTTTGCAGGTTTTGTAATTGGCTGGAGGGAGATGCTGATCACATCTTTTAATTTTGTACAGGTGCAAAGCAAATCTAAAAATCAGCTCTGATTTCAGATTGAGTTGATAAAGTTAGCATTTCCAGGTGGACGATTGGTTGTTGTGGCTATTCAAAAATCTTCATGAAGATGATTTAAAGTTTGCATTACTTTTCTATGGTTGATTTGATTCAACCGCAATAATTTTATGCATCAAAAGAGTGTTCTAGAGCCAAAAAATTATAGTTGACAGAGTCGTTTCTTTCCTTGATGAGTGGAAATCTCACAATACAGTAGTCCCACATGGTTCTCTGTCTAGAATTTGAGCCGATTTTTCATCCTTTGCCTCACAAAGTAATGGTCACCTTATCCGAGTGGCGTCACAAAATTAAATTGTAATGCATCCTGGGGGAAAGTGGTGTTGCGTGCAAGGTAGGGATAGTTGCTAGGTACTTATTAGGACAGATTTATTGACCTTCGGGATCCTAATTGGCTCATGCCCTTCTGTGGAGGAAGCAGAACTTCAAGATGTGATTCAAAGTTTGTCTCTAGCCCATGATTGCAGTTTCTCCTCAATCTACATTGAATTTAATGCTAAAACTGTAGTAGATGTACTTAAGAGTGGCATCATCTCGTCTTTAGCTTTATATTTTCTTTATAAGGATGCTTTATACCTTAGTTATTAGTTTTCTTCTTATGCCTTTTCTTTGATTCCTCGAGAAAGAAATAGAGCATCTCATTCTTTAACTCTATGGGCTTGAAACTTTAATTCTCCAGTTATTCTTACGGAGGATTGTCCTTCGTTCGTTTGGGATCTTGTAACTGCTGATTTGCGTGTTTCTTCTTCTTAAATGGCTGAGTATCAAAAAAAAAAATCCAAACCCACTTAAATGCCAATTGACTATTGGTTGGCCGGTTTGATATAAAAGTGCCAGTTTTTGATAAAACTAGTACTAATTGGTTCAGTCAAAAAATCAATCGATCAACGAGTCAAATCGATTGAATCGAAAACGAAACTAGTTGACGGCTTCTTGGATAATATTTATAATAAAATTAAGGGGTAAGTACAAAAATAAACCCTGTGGTTTTAGCTGTTTGTACAATGGTACATGTAGTTTAAATTTTTACAAAATAGGATATATGGTTTCATAATGTTAATAAAAGTAGTCTATTATCCGATATACTCTCTAAAAACTCACTTATCCTTCTAATTTTTATCTGAAATTTTGTATGTTCTTTACTTAAAATACAATATACTATAGTGTCGAAACTTGGAATTTTTCATGAAGTGCTTATATTTTTAATAATTAATAATGTAAAAAAATAAAAAAAAAAATTCATAAAAAATTGAAAAATGGCTAGAAAATTTTCAAATATTCAAAACTTGATGGAAATTTATTTAATAATGTGTATAAATTATCAGGATACTAAATAATAGATAATATTGAGTTTTGCACGGAGATTAGGTTAAGAATCTAAAATTTACACCGTTAACCTGATTTCTATGGAAACTTAATTTTTTTTACTATTTATTATCTCAACATTATATATATATATTATTTAACAATATGTTACAAAGTTTTAAAATTTCTTGAGCTTTATTCTTTTTTTTTTTTCCTATTTTTCTCATTATTAACTAAAAAAAATACATGCACTTTCCAAATATTTAAGAACTTTGTCATTAATATTCATTATGTTTTAATCAACCAACATGCGAAATTTCAGGTGAAAATTCGAAGGATAAATGAGTTTTTAAGTAGTGTATTGGACGATGGACTACTTTTGTTAGCATTGTGAAATCACAAGTCTTATTTTGTAAAATTTTAAACTATAGGTTTATTTTGGTATTTAATTAAATATTGTTTTAAAAAATAAAAATATAGCAAGCCAATAATCTTAGCACTTTGTTGTGCTGTAGGCTTTGTAAGTTATTTTTATGAATATGTGGTTGATAGGAATGCAAATAAAATGGAAGGAGTTGAAAAAAGGAGAAGGAAGGAAGGAAGATGGATGTTGAAGTTTTGACTTACAAAATGAAAGCCATCATCACTGCCCATATTAGTGGGGGGCGCTGTATAACACAAGAAGCCCCACATATTTCCCACTTTCATTTTACTCCTCAGCTCTCCTTTTCAATTTTCAACAAACAACAAGGAATCCCATGAAATTTGTCCAACCATTAACTCTCTAAATATTTACTTTTACACGAGTTTTATATTTTCAACAATAAGATTTTTAGAATCTCATATTTATATCTTCCTCTCCATGCTTATAATTTCCCCCATTAATTTTTGCTCATTATTTGTCATTCTAATTAATCTTTTTCTATGTTTAGTATATTACCTTTTTGATCTTTCGAATAAATCCCTTAGAAAAAACATCACCTCGTTGATCAACAATTATTTTTTGTAATTAGACGCTAAAATTTTAGAAATAAATTTATTTAAATGGCTAACCATCCCTTTCGATCTTGACATTCCCAATTTTCAAAGTGGCTCTTACGTAAGTGTTATTTTAATTAACGTTCCATGCATCCAATTTGAAGTTTTCTAAAGAGTAAAGACTAGTTCTGGGTGGCAAAATAGCGATTAATAGTTAAACATTGGAAGGTATTGTTAAATAATTAGTTAATTTTGTATTGTTATAGAAAAACAAACTATATTAGGCACGCAATTATCTATAATTTGTTTAAGCGTTAAAAGGAATTAACTTTTCATCAGTTTGTGTAACAGAAAGAAAATATGTCTCCATAATTATGAGATAAAATTATGAACGCCTCAACTGAAATATACTAAACACCACCTGGCCCATGGCCTAATACTTAACCAAGCCCACCAAAGAAAGCCTCAAAGCCCATAAAGCCCATACAGCAACAAGAGTCCCGCGCATGCCGCAATAACCAATAAAGAATACACATTAATTTCGACCAGCAGAGTACACTTTTCCGCATAAATAACAAAAAATTTGGAAAAATACTTATAAATTTGGCGCCAACCTAAATAGAAGAGCTAAAAAGATAAAGAAGAAAAATTCCAGTTTAACGAAAAAACTAAACAGGATAGGAAACTAATAATAAATTAATTGATTACCATATATGAATGGCAACAGTAAGTTAATCCTGATTCCGATAGGATTGATTTCCTCTCTCTATCTCAATATATAAGAAAACCTTTTTTGTTGTTTTATCTCACTTGTACATAACTAAGAAACCTTAATTAGTTAAAAAATAGATCGACAATGGCGAGAAAGCAGCAGGGAACAGGGAGGAAGAAGATTGATATTAGAAAAATAGAGAATAAACTCCATCTCAAGACCACTTTCACTAAACGCCGTAAAGGTCTGTTTAAGAAAGTTGCTGACTTTTGCACCTCTTCAGGCATCAAAGCTGCCGTCTTCACCTTTTCTCCCTATGGCAGAGCCTATGCCTTCGGCAATCCCTCTGAGATTGAAGTAATTGAGCGATTTTACGCAGCACAAGATGCCACTAATCATGCTGATGAGTGTCCTTCTACTTGTGCAGACGGTGAAGTTTGCGAAGAAATCAGCGACGGATTTTGGTGGAAGAAACTGGCGGCGGATGTGGAGTTTTGCGAAATCGATGAGTTTAAGGATTCATTGTCGGAGCATAAGAAGAATTTGATTCGGCGAATTGAAGATATGCAGAGGAGACGACAAGCACTCATGAATCTTTTTGTTAATTAGTTTATTTGTATTTTACATATGTCAGTTTTGGTTGTAATTAGATTCAATTTTATACCTCCTGTTTTTTACAACACTATAATTACATTTATGTTTATGTTTATGTCCTTTTTCCCCTTTTTGGAGGATTAATGGTGATGGAATTACTGAGTTGAATCATTAACTAATTTTCTTGTTCCATTGTGTTGTTAATGGATAATCATGATACTGAAACGTAGAATCAATAGTCAAAAATGTTATTCAGGAGTTGGACTTGAGCTGAAATTATGTTTCGTAGCCACCAAGTATTTTGCTGATTAACTTGGGTAAACTGCAATTTATTCTGCAGTTGCACAGAACACGTTATGATGTATGATCGACTTGCCTAGATAAAGCAGCTTCAAGCAATGGTTGACACAACAGCAATGTTTAACCACAGCTTTAATTTGGATCTAAAGAGTTATGTTTGAATATATAATGTCAACACCACAGATACTGAAATCATGAGCTTTCTACAGATGTATCATTTGCATCCATGCAAAAAGATTCATAAGTAGCCGAGAGGATTTTGGTAGAGACTAAAGATAAATATGATACAATGATGCAGATCGACCTGTTTTATTCCCTTTAGTACAGCCTGAACTGTTGAGGGTTTAGAGACTGCTTTCTGTTCTTCAGTTTTTCCACTGTTTAATGGAGTCAAAGCTGGAGTTAAAGGAGATCGCATTGGCGACTCAGAAGAATCAGCTAGCAATATCCTTGAACTTGAAATGCCCTAAAAAATGAGACAGAACCAATTACAAAAGCTTCATGAAGAAAAAAATTAGAAAGGCAGCTTCTGCAACAAAGAGAAAATCTAAAGATTTTACCAGTAGTAAGTAGAAACTTAGGTGCATCATCTTAATAAGCTATCGTAGTTATGCCAATTGAAGATATTACTCAAACATTCAATTAAAACAGAGTTTTTGTCAGCAATGAGTGCATGAAACCAATCGGAGGTGTAAAAACACACAGATGGGGAGGACATTCATTATCAACAAATTGCACCGTTCATTTTAATTCAAGTTGCTGTATGCAAGTCCTGGTAGTAGAAAAATATCTACAGATCACAGACCATTACCAGATTACAAATCATATTTCAAGAATGTCTCATGTGTCTTAGAAATCAAAGGCATGCTTCATCGGCATGTAGAAAATGAGAGTATGGCATGCAGGGACCAGGTACAGACACACTTGCTGGAAAAGGATCAACAATTGACAATTTATTCAGTACAAGAAAGCACATGCATACATTCATTTTACATAAACTATTGTAAACTGGTACATAATGACAGTCAAACATGCTTTAGATCTGAAAATCGACCAACATGTTTGATATAGGCTTTTGTGACGCTAAGTTGAATTATGTATAGTGGTTTCACCAATTACATTAGTCATAACTATAAGGCCAGGACATGAACAAGAAAAATTGATATTAGCCATACAGCAGTAAAGAGTAAGATAATCAATGATGGAATTACCGACTGCTGCAAACACTGATCAAACGGCCTTGGATGGTTGACAGAAATAGATTTCCATAATCTCTGTAAATATGGTAGTTTACTTGCAAAAGTGATCCATATTACAACACCCTCAATTTGAGAGAAAAACCTGCTGAAGTGGATATGAAATAATTCAAACCTAGGAAGCATATCTATCCTATCTTGAAGAGCTTTCTGACATGCATATGCCTCAACAAGCCGTGCACAAGCTGTCCAATTTTGGATATTCTTACTGGCTTTACACATTAACTTTTAACAACTTCAGGCACATGTGCTTGTTAAGAGTCCTGACCCTATTTATTTTTTAGATGCAATAAAATTCCTTCTAAACTTCACATCCAGTTATATTACATTTTGCAGGAAAGAGCAATGCAAGATTAGATAGTAGTAGATAATAGATAAACCCCTTCATGTGGTTAACTTTATACGTATTATTACACTGTGAATTCCAAATTCCAACAAGAAATCGTGGATATCATATTAAGTATATACTAAGTAAATTTTAGAAGTCATAGGTGATCTATAAATATAAATAAGTTTTAGAAATCATGTATTCCGTAAGTGACCAAAGCCGAGCTGCACAGTATACACATCTAGGCTTTCATAGATGCAAACGCGATAATTCCAGGAGGAAAATAATAAGCAAACCTCAAAACTAGGGCCTACCCTGCCTCCCTCACCAATTCCCTGCGAGCGTGCGCACACACACAAAAAAAAAAAAAAAAAAAAAAATTCTTGCAGACTTCATTGTCAGGTACTGAGAAGGACTTACCATGTACAATAGGAGACTCCACAACGGAAGAAGAGGAAGAGGAAAACTTTGAAATAGCAGTATAATTATGCTCCACTCTTTTTCCAGCCTGGGGAAGTAAGAACTGCAAATGTCTCTGCCAGCCCACCATTGTTATGAAGTAAAACTGGATGTTTCGTTGCTATAGTGAAGGAAATGAAATTAATAGCAAAGCGCTGAAGCTCCCAGCTTAAGCAAGCTGAAGAAAAGTTGTTGCACAGATTAGTACACTCATTTGGAATGAACAGCGAAATGGAGCAGCTGCCAATAGGTAAGCAGTTTACTTTGACATTGTTCCACAGGATAACATGCTAGAGACAAACACAAAACAAAAGACTAAAGACAAAATATTCATCCAACCATTAACCAAAAAAAGGAAAAAAAGAAAAAGAAAATCAGAGTGTGGGAATCAATCATGGTTAAACACATATAAATAAACAAATAAACAAACAATTATTGATACAAATGTACAATGGTTTGATAAAATTAAATCTTCACCTAAAGGAATAAAAACCTAACAACCCATGAGAACATTACGAAATTTTGGTTTATAAATAAGTACCATCAGATATGCAAACTCAAAGAGTGAAGAGGTTCTACCTCGGCGGTGGCAAGAGAATCAACAGAATCTCATCAGAAAGGACAGACACAAAATGAAGTGAACAGATCGTTGATGCTGGCGAAGAACGGATTGACAGAGAAAAGAAAGAAGAGGGTGTGAAAGGGTTTAACGGGTTCAAGGTTAAGGAAACTACGCCGTTTTCGTGGTAAACTGAAACACGTAGCAGGTGTCAGGTGAGGAAGTAGCTTAATGGGAAATATGGATTGAGGCCGGGCTCGATTGAGCTCCACTGTAAATTATGTCACTAAATTGTAAAATTTGTATCCAATATTTTATAAATTTTCGTATAATTACTTTAATTTTCAATTGATAATAGTAAAAGCAATAGTACTTGGTCGGTATTGCTCGGGAATAAGGCTCAGAATAATACCGATTACAAAAAAAAAAAAAAAAAAAAAAAAGATTTTAGTGTTGGGTTGGAGAAAATTTCCTGCTATGATGCTGGTTTAATCGGACCAATTTCAGAATTATTGGTTCTGAAATTTAGTTGAACCATTTTCCGAACCAGTGTTTCCGAAAACAGAATTTAGAAATTTTTTTTTTTTAAATTGGAGCTGTTTTCGGAATTTGTGTCAGGCGCTGCAAAAGTGGCTGACAGAAAGCTGTTTTCGGAAATCCTAATTCCAAACATAGCCTTTTATTTAAAAAAATAAAAAATAATTTTCAAAGCGTGGGAATCTCCACTGTAGGGGAATTCCTATGCCAGTCAAAGGCTGCATTGATGTTAAGTGTTAATTGTATTTTTTTTTTGAAATTTTTTTTTTTGAAATTTTTTTTGTTATATATATGTAGGTATGAGTTGGGGCTCCTATCAATATAAACTAAAATTTTGTTAAGATTGTTCCATAAAATTTGGAGTTGCTGGAACATATATAGAAGATAGGGAAGGCTTGTGGGATTTCAATTTTATGTATCTGCACATAAATTAGTTGCCATATTTAGTCAAAGCAGCATTAAATAAGGGTGAGCAAAACCAAACCGTGAACCAAAAACGGAACCAAACTGAGACTGTAAACCGAACCGAACCAAATTCTATTTGGTTTGGTTTTGGTTTTATAAAATAAAATAGTTTGGTTTTTTGTACGGTTTTCGGTTTTGTTAAAAAAACCGAAACTGAACCGAACCGAACCGTAATAGAAAAAATATTTTTTAAATATATATATATATGTATATAAATACATTTTATTTGGTATATTATATATTTATATTATTATATAGTTTGTATTTATGAGACTTTAGTAATATATATATAATATAAATCCTTTTTAAATAATACTTTACATGTAATTTATAAAAAATAATGATAATAAAAACTAAAAAATTAAAATTTTTATTGATACGGTTTGAACCGAACCAAACTGTAACCCGAACCGAATTGGTTTGGTTCGGTTTGATCCAAACCATATGAACTTTGGTTTGGTTTTGGTTTCTATTTTTCTTTTACTTTGGTTTTTGGTTCGATTCATTTTTTGAACCGAACCGCTTTTTGCTCACCCCTAGCATTAAATTAGGTGGGTAGGGGGTTTCAATTAATTTTCTTCCATGTATCCTCAATCTGGAATTTTTCTTTTTAAACAAATCATGTTTCACAATTGTCTACAAGTTTAAGAACTACCCTACTTAATTTTTAAAAAAAGTTTATTAATTGTTATAGTTGGTTATAAGAGCATTTAGACACGAAAACTGATTAATCATAATAAAATGCAAAATGATTTAAAAAACAAAACCACATCTCTTTATTTAAAAATAAACAAAACATATTATTTCTCACTTTCATTTTAAACCAAGTCTTCGAGTTTATAATATCTGTAAATTCAAATATACGTTTATTTACATTATTTTCCTTCAATTCTAATTCAATCCAATTTCACTATATAGAAATTCATGATGTTTTCTTTTGGGAGAATTTAAGAGTTTTTCTTTCTTTCTAATTTATAAATTAATGAATTAAAAAAATAATACCTTGCCCTAAAGTAAATACATTATTGCTCCTCTCTCCTTGAACTAGGACCTATAATTTGAATAGCTAGGTTCAACTCACTAATTTATAAGATTAATTTCCAGTATAGTTCCAGGAAATAAAAATAAAAGAAATGAAAACATGTAGCTTAATTTCAAGTTTTTTAGTAACCAATTTTTTGTCACAGAAGATCCATTACTCTTTTTTTTTTCTTTTTTTTTTTTTTCTTTTTGGTATGTTTGGTGTAAATTTTAATTTTATTTTTAATTTTATTTATTATTTCTTTAATCTTTGCAGTGATATTTTAGTCAGTGGTTTATTAATCTTCAATTAAAAGTATGTAATTTATGAGTTAATTTATTAATTTTGTAAATTTATTTTTTAAGGTATTTAGTAGTTGATATTTGTATGTAAGGAAAAAAAAAACTATAGTAATACCAATTATACATGTAATATTAAGATACACCCGTTTAGATAGATTTTCAATTTGGTTTGGTTTTGTCATATTAAAAAATATTTTATTCTCTTAAAATAATCGAACTTTACAAGTTAAATGATATAATTATTTAATGGAGTTAATCACTAACTAATTAAAAAAAGGATTTCACGATTACTTAAGGACATCAACTAGTATTTTATTAATTATAGTACAAAAGATCACTTTAACTTTTTTATACCAATTACTTGTGTTAATAGCTTTAAGTTTTCAGATTCTACACAAAAATTTTTTATTTTATTTTTAAAAAATATGAGCAATTAGCAAGTGAGGTACATGCATATGGTGCTTAAATTAGATTAATTTGAAAAATTTTATAAAGATGAATATAAATTATAGTAGTTTCATCAAATGACATTTTGAGTACGTTCGTAAAACCTTTTAGTATAGATGTTGATATCTATATTGAGCATAAAATATAGACATATAATAATTTTGTATTCATCACTACAACCTAAGTTATTTTTCACAAGCAATGCATTCAAATATAATTTAGATCGTCTTGTTTTAATATTTTAGATTATTTCCTAATACATTTTTTTTAAAATTTAAATTTTAATAGTTAGTATATTTAATAATTAAAAATTATTAACTACTAAAAAATCAAATTTATTGCAGTATGTACAGGAAAAATTAAAAATACAATTAACAATATATAAATTACGAAATTAAAAACGATAGTTAAAAGAATAGATAAGCAGCCAATATTAATATTAAGAATCAGCCATATGCTCTCTACAAAAAATTTATTTATTTTCAAGATGCGCATTAATGTGAACAGGAAAATGCAATTTTGTTGCACTTAATTGTCTATATGTTAATTAGCTGCTATTTTTCCCCCTTTAATTTATTATTATGGTACTTATACGGGACATTTCATAGTATAGTTAATTTAATAAGCTAAGTAAAAGTAATACGTAGTTTTTATTATATTTAATATGAAGTTGGAATTGAGAAATTTTTCCTAGTACATTAATTAGTTTGGCAACCCTAATATTAGATATATATATATATTATTTATGTTATATTATATACTACTTATTTATTTATTTATTATTGTATAACTATTATGTAGATTCAAATATTGTACTTTTTTTTTTACTAATTATGTTAACCTTATCATATAAGGAAAAATAACTTATCAACAAAGAGTTAAGCAAATCATTAATCCAGGTCCAATTATACCAGACGTATTAGTCTAACAAAATGTTCATCGATCTCAATTTTTATGGACATATCAGGTATAGTATTAGCTGCGGCCTTTTTTTATTTTTGCATATAGAAGGGTTAAAAATGTTGCTAAGTTAATTACATATATTTTTGAGAATCATATATAATTTCTTAAACTTGAATAATTTTATTGTAATATTTTTTTTTTTCTTCTTAGAAATGTCCTTCCTTGAAATACACAAAAGCCGAGAATAATGAAATGTATCGGAACATCGATCCTCGGATTTATTCATACCTCCGAGAATATGGATTTGAGGGGCTTGTCAAACTTGGTTCTATACCGGTAGATCACCATTTTATCACTGCACTGGTAGAAAGATGGCGACCGGAAACTTACATGTTCCATCTCAGTGTTGGAGAAGCAACAATAACGCTACAAGACATTGATATTTTAACTGGGTTACCTGTAGATGGTAGAGCTGTTATTGGTAAATCCGAAGGTACACATAGGGCACAACAAATATGCCATTGTTTTCCGGGTGAACATGATATCGACGGAAAATTGGTTGAAGTTAAGGTGGCTCGAGCAGCAATTTATGGACCAGCCTGATGCTGCTGCTGACATAGTCATTCAATATCATGCGCGAGCTTTTATGATGCATATGTTTGGTGGATTGATGTTTGTTAACCCGGAATCCACCATAGTTCATGTTACTAGAGGATTTATCTGAAGAGAGAGGTGGTAGTTTTGCATGAGGAGCAGCAGTTTTGTCTTTTTTGTATCGGAAAATGTCGAAAACTGCTCCAGACAAGAAGCAAATTAGTGGATGTGCCCAAATTATACAAGTATGGGCGTACGAGCACTTCACAACTATTGCCCTACACTACTTTACATATAATTAACTTTAACATATGTAGAATTTTATTTATCCATATATAATATGCATATTTATATTTAGTTTTTTGAGATGAAAATTTTTTAAAACTATAAAATTATTTATTTATTTATGTGTTTTTTTAGTCATATTTGAATTTTAAAATTGATAGCTTATAGCTTAAAATTTATTTTTAATATTTTAAAACTTAGTTTCCTCATGAAAAGTCTTTAATAGTTAACCGATCAAAATAATAGGTTAACCGATTCTAATAGACTGCAAAATATCTTTTAATAAACTAGTTAAGTGACCACGTATACCCTTACAAAACAAGTTAAAAATAGCATAATTTAGTAACATTTCAACTAAACTTTTATAGTCCTACAAATTTTTCTCTTATTCACTTGAGCTGTGCAAGATAATTGAATTCTTCCATTTTAAATGTATTTTTTAAATAAAAAATAGATTAAAATATGAAAAAAAATAATTATTCTACGCTAAAGAATAGTTGGTAAACAAGTGATATATATGATATAATATTATTAAACTTTTCCTAATATTGTCATAATTTTATGATAAAGCAAATATACAACTGCCTGTGATCGATTGAAATCAAGATGGGGTGGGTACCACCTTTTCAATTCCTCCAATTATATGGGGCCACTTGTCATCTATTTGTCTATGCCAAATCGTAAAGTAAAACTAAGATGACCCACCTATTCCTAGAACCATCTACTCACTCCTTTTTACACCATAAAAATTAAAAATAGTGTTATGCTAAAATTTGTTTTCTTTTTAACCCTTAATATTCATTTTAAAAATTATAGTGTATCATAATATTAAATGACGTAATTCATTCATTAGTATGAACTGTTTATTCTTTGACGTTTATAGGAGTTTGATTCTCTGAATCAACTCCTCATGTGCGGTTTATATTGTATATGAATTTTTAATTAATCAACAACTTTGTTTTCTGAAAAAAAATATTTACCCTTAATTGAGAGGTTCAAGATTTAAATTTCACTGAATCTATATATTACACTATTAATTAAGAATAAAAACAGTATAAAGAAAAAACCACAAACTAGAAATACTCAACATAATTAAATTTTTATCTCTTAAATATTTGCAATTTTAAGAATTTCCAATACATAAAATATGCAACATGCCTCAAAATAATGATAAAAAAATTATTGCAGAAATAAAGGCACCTAATATATTAATGGAAAAAGTACCTAATTTGTATCAATTTCGTCAAAATAAAAGTAAAATTTGCAATTGACAATAATTACGTTTATTATGCACATTTTCGGTATTTAAAAATTTATCTAAAAAAATCATAAAAAGGAAAATATATCTAAAAAAATAAATAGAGCAATTTTAAAAGTAATGGAGAATATTTATGTTATTCTTATCCTTAACCACTACAATTAGTCCTACTTAACAGAGTATTTCGAAAGAAAGAAAGAAAGATAATTATGTTTTAAAGAGAATTAAAATAGTAATTTTGAGACACCCGACGCAATTATAGCTTGTGTCTCTCTATGAGCCGTATCTCAGAGAAGCTCCGTCTGCGCCTAGTCACTGATTCCACCCGTTTTCTCTCTCTAAGGTTACTTGCCTTTTCCCTCTCTACTTTCCGTCTCTGCAAATCTTTTCTCTTCAAAACCCTAGCTTTTGTCCCTTCCTTCATGGACAACAACGACGATTTGTTCTCTTCCTCCGCCGACGATAACTTCCTCGACCTCGAATTCGACCCCTGTTCTACTCCTTCCACTTCTAATCACACCAACCCTTACCAATCCCTTTTTCTCAATGACGATAAGAATGACAATGACGACGACAAGCTTTACTTGGTTCCTTACAGGTTCGCTCTATTTTACTGGTTCTAGTTAGGTTTTTAGTTTTGTCATTTTTGGTTGTTCAGGAAACCCAGGGGAAGCGGAATTTTTGGGATTGAGTCTCTGATTCATGAAGTGATAAATTTTATTGTTTTGAAGTTGCATGTGCTTTTTCTCTTTTGTTTTTATTAGGCTTTATACTGTATCAGGCCAGGAGTTTAAATTTTCCGAATTTCTAATGTTTTTAAATTTGTTATTGGCGAATTCGTAAGGTTATTCTTGGGTTTAGGTGCTCACTGATTTTTTTTTTTTTAATTTTGAATTTTGTTTCCTTATGGTTGGAAGTTGTGTAGATTAGCCTTAATAGCAATGGAGCGAATAAAAACTTTATGCATATTTTCAAGTATGTTTTTTTTTTTTTTAAAATGTTCAGGTGGTGGAGGGAGGCTCAAGTTGCTACAGAAACTGGAATATTGTATGATGTGTCAGTGAGGAATGATGATGAAGAAATATTACTGGATTTAAGGAAGGTTAAGAATACAAGGAATTGTGATAATGCAACTGAATGGTTTGCATGTCAAGAGTACGCATTGCTCCCTTGGACGATGTGGTTCCGGGCACTTAAATGGTGAGCAAAACTGTTCATCCTGCTATAAAATTACTCACAGAATTAGTATAATTTAAGGATTAAGTACTAGAATTTTAATATTCTCATTCTTCAAGTATGTCGATTGCCAGTTTTGCTTTGTTGGCTGTTGTTACTAAACTAAAAAGCCTCATAAGAATTGGTGCTTTCAGTAATGTAGTTATGAGATGGAAAGCAATGCATGCTCGTGAAGTGTTGTCTTCTAGAGAGTAAAGTATATATTATGTTGTTCTGCTGTTTTGGGCATTGATTTGTTTGACTCTTGCAGGCATAATGATTCGAATGCAGTACTGAAGGTTGGCCATAGTAGTTTGCTTATGGAAGATGCTGGAGACGATGTGTTTCCTTTAAAAATCAGGCTTTCAGTGTCTTGGGAAACAAATTCTTTGGTAGTGAAGATCAGATTAAAGGTGGTAATATTTCCTATTCATAGGTACCTTATCCTTTTTCTTGTTTTTGCTATCATATTCTTTCAACTGAGGTGGAGTCATCTGTGAATAAGTTGCATGGGTTCCGACTTGGAGCCTGTAGTTGATAGTCTTCTGAATGCATAATCCTGTCAGGGATACTTCAAACCGAAAAGAGGCCTTATGTGTGGAAGATAGTGACATTATCAGGACTTGCCAATATGGCTGTTGTATCAATTACATCAAGTTGAGCACATGCTTTTTTGGTGTGCTCACTGAAGGCAAACAAGGATTCCATTCAGATCTATAAATCAAGATGAATTCATGAACTAAACTCTTTTTATCATATTTGTTGTGTGTGTTTGACAATATAATGCAATTCACAGGATAATATGATCTCTTCTTATAGAAGAGCCAGTGATATATTCAATCCCAAGGCTGAGCTGGTTAGTGCGCTGATGAATATGTACTATCTAGTGAAGAATTACTTTTCTCATCACACAAGAAGCATTCATTCATTCATATAATCTGTTGTGCAGTTGCATATTTGGGATTTCTCTGGTCAAACGACCCAGTTCTTTATGAATGGCTTGCCAAATGGTTCTGTGGAGCATTCTACCGCAGAGGTAACTGATATGCATGTGATTTTTCAAATTTTTCTTTTTTGGTGTTTTTGGCCCTTTAGATCTTGTCTTTATTGAAGAAGATGGTAACGATATTACCTGCTACATGTAATGTACATGTAGTTACAACTACCATATAATGCCAACTTGCTAATTTTTTGTTTGTTTATATAATCTTATCTTGCATGTTATTCTATGCAGATTCCCCTTGAACTACACGTGCATGGATTTTCAGATTCGAGAAAACATTCAGATGACAGTATTGATGAGATGACAGAAGCTAACATGAAAAATAGTTCTTTCAGCATTGGTTCAGTTAGAATGAATGGAAGCTGTGATTACACAAGTTCGTGCTCATCATTAACTAGTTCATCACTTTCTGGTTGCAGCTATAGAAGAATTGGCTTGTTGGGTTTGACAGGATTACGGAATCTTGGGAACACATGTTTCATGAATAGTGCAATCCAGTGCTTGGCACACACCCCAAAACTAGTTGATTATTTTTTAGGAGACTACAGAAGAGAAATAAATTGTGAAAATCCATTAGGGATGAAGGTATATGACCAGGTCACATCATCTTGAAGTAATTTGCAAGCTTTATGTTGTTGATTGTCTTCTCTTCTTGTTGTCCAGGGTGAACTTGCCTTTGCATTTGGAGAGCTGTTGAGGAAGCTGTGGGCTCCAGGAGCAGCCCCAGTTGTTCCTATAATGTTCAAACGAAAACTTGAAAATTTTGCTTCTCAATTTAGTGGCTATAACCAGCATGATTCCCAAGTTAGTACTATTGTCTGATTCTACTGTATTTTTGGCTTCTCATTCATTTGCTGCTGCTAGATTATCAATTTCTTTCATCTGGATTGAATCACTTTTTGAATGACTTATAATACTACTGCATCTAATGCAGGAGTTTCTTGCCTTTCTGTTGGATGGACTCCATGAAGATTTGAATCGTGTGAAGTGCAAGCCCTATGTAGAAGCTAAAGATGCGGAAGGCCGTTCGGACATGGAAGTGGCAGATGAATATTGGAGGAATCACCTGGCCCGAAATAACTCCATAATAGTTGATTTATACCAAGTGAGTTTTCTATTTTGTGAGATTCAATTTTTCTTAGCTGTGATGAAATCTTCATCCAGATCCAGAATTGTTTTTCCTGTTTCTTTTGGAGTTGAACATTTTATTTTCTTTTATTGACATTATAGGGTCAATACCGGTCAACATTAGTCTGTCCTGTATGCAAGAAGAAGTCTGTTACCTTTGATCCATTTATGTACTTGTCACTGCCCTTGCCTTCAACTACAATGCGTACAATGACTTTGACAATTATTAGCACCGATGGGGTTATCTTGCCTTCTCCTGTTACAGTAACTGTGCCAAAGTGCGGGAGGCTAAAGGATCTAACTGAGGCCTTGAGCAGTCAATGTGGCTTGAGAAATGATGAAACACTGTTGGTTGCTGAGGTATGTTCATAAACTGGAACTTTATGATCTCCACTATCTTCTATGCTTTTCATTGACCTATGGAATCATTTTCTTCCTGCTCCTTTCTGTCTCATACTCTGAACTATGTTGTTAGGCTTTTTATGCACTCAGATGTTAGTTGTAGCTTTCAATCATAATATTCACCGAAGTTGCAAAAGCTGAAGATCTACATATGAGTATGCTTGGTTGCTTAACAATATGCTATGTGATGCATGCTTAAAGCACTTGTGGGTTGTCTAGCATTGTGCAAAGTAACATTTTTTTGGTCATGCTTTATACCAATGCATGTGCCACTGGGATGCACCACTCCGATTTTTTTATTATGTTGTTAAAATTATATTTGCAATTAGGATTTCTCGTAGTAATTTGTCTGAATGTGAAATTTGCCTATATATTTTTATTGGTGAAGCATGGTTCACTGGTTTGTAGGTGTACAAGAATAAAATTTGCCGTTTCCTGGATGATCAATCTGATGCATTAGCTTTGATTAGAGATGACGATAAGCTGGTTGCCTATCGATTACCCAAGGATAACAAGGCATCCCCCTTGGTTGTGTTTATGCATGAGCTCTTGGACAAGTAAGCTTATCATCTCAAATTGAACGTTTTGTTGAATCTCCTGATGCTTTTTCTTGTTTACTGATTTATTTGACATATGGGTTTCAGGCCCTGCGAAATTGAGAGAGCAGTACCGAACAGGAAACTATTTGGCATTCCTCTCGTAACAAGATTATCTGATCTTTCTGATGGACTTAGTCTCTGTAGACAGTATCTAAAACTCCTAAGTCCATTTGTCATGCCTGCTGATGATGCAGTAAATGATTATGATGAGTCAGGAACTAAAGTCAACGAAGTTTCCGAAAAGGAGGATACACCTAGTCCTTCAGCTTCAGATAGTACTACAGGTTCAGATGGTGAAATAGATGACGACCCACAATTCAGTTCTGGGTTTCAATTTTACATCAAAGATTTTCATGGAATAACAGAGATAAAGATGAATGAGCCATTACGAGTCCCAATGTTTGCTAGTAAACAAGAAGTGTATGTTTTATGGTCAGAAAAGATGGGTGAAAAGTATGATACTTGCATTCTTAGCTCTTTGCCGGAGGTTTTTAAGCCACAATTGTATACAAGGAGACCTCAAGAATCTGTTTCTTTGTATAAATGCCTTGAAGCATATTTGAAGGAAGAGCCCTTAGGACCTGAAGACATGTGGTTAGTGTGTTGCTCAATATACTGAAAAATTTGTGTGGAAGTATTTGGCTATATGCATGCATGCAAGTTTATGGAGTTCAAAATGTTTGTTTGCATGGATGCTGTTCATGTTATTTTTTCTGCTCGTGGTGTTCTCCTATGTCGCATTTGTTTGTTTTGTTTTGCTTTATTTTATTTTATTTTGTGTGCACATTCTTTTTGTCTCTGTGATTCCAGATGTTTAAATTTCATCTTATTTTAGGTTCTGTCCTGGTTGCAAGAAGTTTAGACAAGCTAGCAAAAAGTTGGATCTTTGGAGATTGCCTGAGATATTGATTGTTCATTTAAAGAGATTCTCATACAGTCGATTTATGAAGAACAAGTTGGAAACATATGTTGACTTTCCAATTGAAGATTTTGATCTTTCAAATTACATATCTTTTAAAGATGGGCAGTTCTCGAATAGTTATGAGCTATATGCAGTAAGTAATCATTATGGAGGCATGGGAGGTGGCCACTATACTGCTTTTGTTGATGTAAGTGTTCTAACTTTCTCCTCCTTCCCCTTTATTTTTGGCATGATGTTTTAAGAACTTTTCCAGTTATTTTTAGGATCCCAAGAATGGATCCAGAGATTTAAATTATTTGAAATGGATGGATGCCGGGGCATAGAGTAATGCTTGCATATGTACAATCATGATTTGTGTCAATGGTCAAAGTAACCGAACTTAACGACCCTGAATGTCTATTGGTATGCGAGGTTAATGTTCCCTGGTAAAAATTAAGTTGCAAAAACCAACTCAGTAAAAACTTTCAGAAGTGATTTTGTCAATTTCTGAATTCTTTTATTTATTTATTTATTTTTTTTCTTTTGAATGCAGCATGGGCGTGGAAGGTGGTATGAGTTTGATGATGACATGGTTTCGCCTATTACTGAGCAAAGGATCAAAACATCTGCTGCTTATGTGCTCTTCTACAGACGAGTGACTTGACGTGATAGGGGACTGACTTATTTGATATAATTAGAAACCAGAGGAATAGCCGTAGATAGAAGAAGCGGAGTATTGCAGCTTTGGAATTGGAAGACGTGCATAAAAGAGAAAACAGGGGTTGGATGGTTGGTGTACATGGGTTTGGAAGTTGATTTTGAAAAGGATATTATTTTTACATGTATATATAATGGTTTGTCAAGGAATGATGATACAGTTTTCACGCCAATTATATTCTTTTTTGAAGGGGGCCAAGTTTCCTTGAATTTGTAAATTCCTTTCGTTATGGATGATATAATTTATATCATATTATAAGTCCACGAGAAAGAATTTCTTCAAGAAGCTGTTGTGGTTGGTTACAAAGTTCACAATTGCCATTCCAACACTTATTTGAAAAATTTCGGAAGTTGGAATTTTGTTCATCTTATTCCTCAATAGAGATATGTGACATGATAGCAAGCTGGTACTTACTATTACATTTCGGTATTAGCGAATGTTTATATTATTGTTAGCATTAACGTATAAAATGCATTAGTTATGGATTAAACGTTACAAAATATGATTAACTATAGCCTCTATCTAACAATAAAAAAACACCTATAACCTCTATCTATCTTCTAATGTCTTATAATTTGTTGCAATTCTGAAAACATATATAATTGGCCCTATTTAGTTGCGTTAGGTCCTTGTCAACATGTGGTCCTCCAGAACATATACATATGTGAAACAGGGACATGAATAAACTTATGGTATGAAGATTTTACATATTGAGCACTATGGTTTAAATGTTTATAAATGCATACCCTATGATTTCTACCGTTGCCAACTACAGGATTTTCCGTTACTGTTCCATTTACGAGTGATATTAGAAATCTCACATTGAAAAAAAAAAAAAAAAAAACAGTGATACATATATAAAATATTGAAAAAGACCCAAAACTTACCCATCACAATAAAGTTTTAGGTTGGTTGACTTAATAGATAAACTCTTTTATCTAGACACATAATCTACCCTCAAAGCATGCGAATGGCCAATCATAAAATTTTTAACCCCATATGTAGATAAAAGAAATGAGAGTTTATTAAAATCAAAATTAACAAAACTTTCAGTTTATTACTCAAAGCTTAAATAAAGTAAAAATAAATAATTAAGGTAACACGTGTTCATATATGAGGGAGATTTTGTTTCATCAGATAGAAGAACATACTTAACAAATTGGGACCTAGTACCATCTCATCAAATACGGTATTAGTTATACATAATCATTTTTGACGTGATAGTTAATCAGAGATTTTGGTTGTAATGTCAAAAAGATAGATATAATGGTATTGGACATATATATATATTTTTAACTAGACAAAAAATATTCTGAGACCCCTGAATTTTTATAGAATTTATAATTGGTCGTCTGGTCAATTTTTTGAACACATTGGGTATATGATCTTTTTGTTTTAATAGTATTAGCCCCACACTCGACACTTTTTTCTCCCGTGGGCTATAGTATCCATTTACTGGTATGTGACACAATTTTCGCAGACACGTGAGATTAAATCGGAGGTATAATTTATATTCGTAGCTATCATAAAACTGCATGAGAAATATGATTCTGATCTCTCCAATAAACTCTAAAGTTTTTTATTTTTCTCAAAAATTGTGTCACGTGTTAGTGAACAGATACTGTAGCCCACAAGAGAAAAAACATGTCGAGTTTGGGGCTAATACTATTAAAACAAAAAGATCATGTATCTAATATGTTCAAAAAATTGATCAGGGGGCTAACTGTAAATTCTATAAAAGTTTAAGGACCTCAGGATATTATTTAACTTTTAACTATTGAGAAAAAAGGACGATGATGATGTTGATATGTCGTGCCTCCCCCCTTCGACCCTCTCCCAAAAGGAACCCCACTTGACTTGTTATGGGGGTCGAACATTCTCACCACTCGTTCCATTAATCATCTGCTGCAATTTAAAAAAAAAAAAAAAAAAAAGGAAAAAAAAACAAATTTGTACAAAATATACTTATAGCTAGGCCATTTAATTATAACTTAATTGTCTATATATATGTACTTGAACAAAATCCTTCATCATGAATTCACATGATTACATATAATCCATTCGTTAATTAGTAATTATATATAAACTTGGTCTCTTAATCTGTGAGTAAGCAAGTGATTTATGATTTTGTTTTACATGATAATAAAGTAAGTTTTCTGTATGTGCAACTTGCTTTAGCTTTACTATAAAAGAATATCTCATGTGATAAATCATTTAACACAACGTTATTCTCTCCGATCAGATCCAACTACCTAGGCTACAAGTAGAGTTAATATGTCTCTGCATAATATTGCTCCTGAACATGTTCGTTATGTCCGCTGCAACTTCTGCAACACTAATTTAGCGGTACTACTCTTATTTTCTCAAGTTTTCTACTTTTTCAGAACCTATTTTCTTGAAACATAATTTTCACGTATTTTAGCTCTTTTAATATAATATAAATTTACTTTATATGCTGTAACCCAGCTAGGGTTTCCTATCTTCTTTGGTTTGTGATTTGAAACTCTTAATTAATTTGTCAGTGGTCAACCCTAAAACCCCTTGCTTTCAAATTTTGAGGGGAAAAAAGAGCCTATAGCAGTAGTGTATGATTGGAACAAATATTTGCTAAATCCATACCCATTTTTGAAAATTAGTTAGATTTTTTTTATGAGTTTCAGCGGCTGCATAGTCGTTCAGAAAATTTAAAACAAGCATAAGTTGTTTGTTTGTTTAGGATTAAACTAAGATTCAAATCAAAGTGTCTTTTATCAGTCTGAAACTACTTTATTTTACTTTTAAGAAAATCAGTGGTCACATTTGACCAACTCAAACAAGCCCAGCAAAATCTTTTCGCGGATTCATCTCTTGCTAGCTTGATTTCTGTTCTTGTCATGTCTTTTTCCCAATCTACTTTTACAGTTTTACTGCTTATTGGTGTCAGTCAGGCGCACTGGAATGGTTTCACATAATTCACTTGTTTTTATTAATTTTTTTCGGAATCTGGGTCCCATTAATCAGTTCAACATGGATCAAACACCAGTTATGCAGTGATCTCTCCTCTAGTTGAGGAAAATCTGCATATTCATACAGCTCTAATTTTGTTAATTTGCTATTTAGAAAAGTGTTTAATTGATGATCAGGTGGATGTTCCAAGCAACATGATGTTCAATGCAGTGACTGTAAAGTGTGGGCATTGTACTAATTTATTGTCTTTCGATTTCAACACACTCTCTTTCACACCAACTACTCATCATCATCATGTAAGAAAGTTCACTAGTACTTAATCCTTATTGAAAAAATTGAACTCAACAGCAAAATGTTGTGGGTTTAGTCACCTTTAATCTCCTTACTGGTTGGTTTACATTTTAGGATCTCTTGATCAATGTGATTCTATATATCTCTTTTGCCATTTAATTAATTTTGCAGGAGGAGAACTCATATTTTCAAGAAGTAAGTGAGGATAGTGAGTCTTCCAAGTGCAATAAAGCTGCTATCTCACACTCTTCAGAAAATGAACAAACCAAGACGCTATCAGTTAATGGTATGCATAACTCCCCTTTCATGCATGTTATAGCATTTGATGTTGGTTTGAGAGTGTTGCGCCTAACTGCATAATAACATATAAGTGAACACCAATTGAATTGTGTTAAAGCCCTATTTATTCTAGACCATTTATATACCACTTATTTTCAATGTGAGATTTCCAACAATAACATGAAATTGAAATGTAAAGTTTGTCCAAGCAAAATATAAACCAATAATACAAATATGCCAATTAGTAATTAGTGGCAGTTAAAGGAAATCACGTCATTTATTCAAATCCAACTCCACACTTAAAACTGACACATGTGTACATAGGTATCCTTAAAAAACAAGTTCAAGAGATTACAATGAAGTATTTCTAGAATAGTACTATCTAGTTTGGTTATTCTAATTAGAACAGAAATTATCTCTTTTTCAAGTAAATCATATTAGGATAACAGATTATTTTTTTAGCCTGTATAAGCAAAGATGATTATTATTATTATTATTATTATTATTATTATTATGTGTTGAGAGTTTTGAAATTTGTGCTTCTGAGATATGTATATGCGTGAGTTTTATATCTGATCGAGTGTTATGAGATTTGAGAGTAATAGATTTAGGTAAAATATGTAATTTTTTATTGTTAAATTAACTTGTCGATTACTAATGAATTATGTGTTCTACATCAATTTTTTTTTTCATAGATGTAGAAAAAAAAATAACCGAACCATATAAATTTTTTATTCTTATGATTGCAAATTTAATTTTTTAATTCCGCATATCAAATTATATTATAATCAACATTGATACAATTTCTAAACCTAAACAAATGAGCCGATAATAATTGTTTTTTTTTTGGGGGGGGGGGGGGGTAGAATTCAAGAATAAATGTTTAAATAGGAATACTAGTTATTGATCAAAGGGGAAGCTTTCAGTAATTATTGAAATTAGGAAATATAAATCCGCCAATGGAAATACTAAGCATACATTAACAGCTAATTATATAGCAGTCTAGTTTATTTATTTATTTGAATAAGCAGTAAAGTTTAATTTAATTACACAGTGCTAATGAGAAAAGTAATAAATTTTTTAGGCAAATACCCCCAAAAGTTTATTATCCAGTGAACAATACAGAATAACATAGTTCGATGAATTTGGCTATATGTATGTCTGTAAAAATGTGCAAGTTGTTCACACCTCTTTTTTTTTTCATGCATATGTATAAATTAATATTATTTAAAGATCTTGAAACGAATGTATAATAGCTTTTTGAATTTACATACACTTTCTTCAGTGTACTTGTCTTTTTCATAAATATATGAATTTTCTTTTATCTGAAAAAAATGTTTCAAGGCATATATGGGCAAACTTTATATATATATATATATATATATATATATATGTATATATAAAGGGTAGGTTAACCATATTCTAATAGCAACATTAATTGAATAAATTAGGAGCACTGGGGAAAAGGCAGCGAGCTCCTTCAGCATACAATAGATTTATCAAGTGAGTATATATATTTCTACGTCCATCACTTTCCCAAATTAATTAATTACCTCTTAATCCTCATTTCATGCACTTGATCATAATTAGCTAATTTCCAATTAAGCATAAAGGATATGTAATTCGATACTCTTTTTGATAGGGAAGAGATTCGAAGGATAAAAGCCGATAATCCTAAGATTAATCATAGAGAAGCTTTCAGCACTGCAGCCAAAAATGTAAGTTGGAAATTGGAGTTTTCTTTCTTCCTACTTAATTATTGATTAATGAACCAGTAAGTTGTTTTTTTTTTCTTTGCTAAATAATCACTAGATCATTAGCCTCTAAAAGGATACTAATAATTAATAAGTTTTCTCAAGCTTTTGTTGTTTTTCTAGTGAAGAGTGTTTTACATTTTTGGTCTGCAAAATTACTGAATCAATTGTTTTCCTCGTGCATTTAGCATAAATTGTTAGAAGAAAACAGATTACAATTAGAGGGTTTTTCTTGTGGGGCAGTTTTCTTGTTTTTCCTGTGATATCATGTATACACAATGTGTTTGAAAGATAATAACAAACATTATTCTTAACCTGCTTTAACTATTAGCTTAAATCTTTGGACCAAATGGTTTTTTGATAGTATAATATTAGAGTCTCTTATGCCGAATAGTTGAGAATTCGAATCCTAGTACCATTATACTTTTTAAATTTTAACATATGGTAAAGTAATAGGTGTCATATACACTTTAAGCCAATAAACATTTACGTACATCGTGTCCGAAATAAGAATAACAATAAAATTTATTCTTGTATCATTATCTTTTTGATATATTCTTTTATGTCAAATGAGTACATGATAGGGTGAATTGACCCTCCCAATTTATTTTAGATGTACATGTATATATAGCTTTCCAAAAATATATTATAAGGAATCAGGATCATTATCTTAACTCATCATATATCATTTGTCTTATTTCTATTTTGTTACTTTCAAATTATCATAAATTTCTATATTATTTCATAGTATTTAATTAAATTATTTAGTTTATCAAATTATAGCGTAGTGGTAAATGTATTTTTTTTCCAATTAAGAGGTCCATATGCTTCAACTCTCTAAGAATAGATACTAAACCTTTAGAAAAAATGAGAATGGTCAAAAAAAAAAAAAAAAAAAAAAAAATAAAATAAATAGTTTAGTTTATCTATATATTATTAAGTTTATGGATTTTTTTTTTTTTTTTTTGAAAAATTTAGGATTTTTTGGCCAAACACATACGTGGCCCCTTCAACTTTTATTTTTGAGCCGCTTGGCCCCCTCAACTATTTTAGCGACCTATCTAACCCCTCATCTATTTTAAAGTGGTATTTTTAGACACTTAAATGCTGATGTGTCGTCTGACCTGGATGTAAGAGAAATCTCAGCGCATTTGGGATGGAGTTTACGATTTTACAAGGATAATATTTTATAAATATTATATAAAAAAATTATCTGCATTTTTTTCTCCCTCTCTCCTCACTTTGATTAAACTCTCTTCGTTCTTTTTTGTTGTCTCTTCTGCAATCATATTTCTTCCTCCTCTTGAGTTTTATTAATTGCTGGGAAATCTTCACTTTATAATAGTTTGTAATATAAACTAAATAGAAGATGGTTTCCAGCGTGTGGCCTACATGTCTTTAGTGTCAGATGCGTGTAATGCATGGTACTCTGTTGTGTCTGATTATGTTCACTCAAAGGTTTAAAAATATCACTTTAAAATAGATGAGGGGTTAGATATGTTGTTAAAATAGTTGAGGGGGCCAAACGACTCAAAAATAAAAATTAAAAGAGCTACATATGTATTTGACCTTTAGATGGGGGGGTTAGATAGATCGCTAAAATAGTTGAGGAGGCCAAGCGGCTCAAAAATTAAAGTTGAAGAGACCGCGTATGTATTTGGCCCGATTTTTTTAGAAAGTTATTTTATCAGTAGCATTCATACTAGAACTTCCCCCTTTTCTTCTTCTTTTCCTCTTTTCTCTCTCAACAAAATTTAGGATTTTTTTTTTAATAGTATGAATTAGAGTAAAGTTCATATTTTTAGACTAAAGAGCATATTATATAACTTAAATAAAAAAAAAATTAACATGGCATTCTAATAAATATAACATTTTGGAAAATGCAGTGGGCACATCTTCCTCTCACCCAGTTTGGGTTAACTCCGAATGCCAACATGAAAGACACGCACAAGCAAGCTACTTAATTAATTTAGGGTTTAAGTATGTAAGTGAACATCTCTGCATTTATTATATATAATGTTGCAAGTATTTGAATCACTATATATATATATATATATATATATATATATATAAATGTACCTAAATTTTTTTATGAATCAATAAATTATGTGTTACTAATTTGATACTTGTTTCGTTCTTAATTTTGTTAATTTCTCTTTTTATATGACACTTGGAATTATCTATATTATATTTTTAGTAACTTTTTTTTAAAAAAATTTGTCCTTGCTAAAACTAGAAGAAAAATTTAGTATATATTAAAGTAGAACAACTTTACATTAAGTTAGAATAAATAAGAAGATTTTTTTTTTTCTAGAAAAGTGTAAAAATTCTTATCATAAATTTTGACAATAAAAATATTGTTACTGTAAAGTTCTGGTTATATACATTTTACTGCAAATTTTTTTACATATAAAAATTCCATAAATTTTGGAAGTAATAAAAAAGAAAAATGTTATAAAGTTTGTAGTAAAACCAACTTCCAACAATTGTTTCTATTTTATTTAGAGTTTTAAGGTTTTGCTTGACAATCTTCTTTATATTTATAGCTGAAGAGAAATAATTTACTATTGGACGCCATGATGTTCACCAACCAAAACAAACTCAACAAATTTTTTCATTCAGTTATACTTGGAAAAGAGAGACTTACTCATCACTTTTTTATTAACAAGAGAAAAAAAAAAAAAAAAAAGTTAAATTTAATTAAGAATTTAAGTAGTCAAAAAAAAAAAAAAAAAAAAAAAGAGTAGTACTCTTTTATGGATATTAATATATCTTTTTATCTCATAAATATTTTCTCTCTCGATTTAATTAAGTAAAAAAGAAGAGAAAATTACCCAATTGGAGAACAAGTATTATTGGAGAATAGAGAGTATTAATTAACTAATCTATATATAAAAAAGAATTCCCATTCACTACGTAATTTTTGGTTTGATGACCTTTTTACTGGTGTAATACCACAAAAGTATCATTTTTATTATTTTCCTGTTATCGTCAGTCAATTGACTACTGAATTATAAGTTCTACAATACTCCAAAATCAATAAAAAAAAAAAAAAAAAAATAAAAAGCTGTGCAATTTTCAATCCAATTGAAAATAGATGTACACCTTTACCCACAGAGACCACATATAAAACGGTATTGTTTTGGTTTCTTTGAACCTTTCTCCCTCTTACAATCTCATTTAATCATTTTTCGTCTCTCTTATCCTATTCAACAGTTAGCTCTTTGGTTATGATTCTTTGCAAGTATTTCTTTATCTTCTCGCGAAACAAATTGAGATTATCTTTTGTTATATTGGATTTTGATAATCTATCAATCATATTGGGATTTTATAATTTTTCAACTATCAAAGTTAAGCCTTTTTTTTTTTTTTTTCTTAATTCAAATATATGATTGATTATGATGTTGCACTTGTACCCCCCTAATTATTTGGGGAAATTACTCATCTCTAATATGTTTAGAAATAAGAGTATTTTTTTAAGGTAAAATAATTTTATTAGGAGTATTTAATATATTATTGAATTTGAAATGAATGATTATAGAATCTGTAATTGGAGATATGATTATGATGTTGCACTTGCACCCTTTAACTTAATATTATTTTTTCTTTTTATAAGGTTTCAGTGAAACTAGGGCTGTCAAAATGGGTCATGACACGTTAACACGACACGTCAAACACGAAATTAAACGGATTAGTGTTAGGCTTATGTGGGTTAGTGTCATAAACGGGTTGATCTGTTTATGACACGAAATAAACAGGTCGTGTTGCGTGTCAATCCGTTAACCCGTTTAACCTGTATAAAGAAATGGTAATTATAATAATTATATAAGGTTAGACTTGTCATTTCTTACTTTTCACCCTACTTTCAAACCCTAAATCATTTTCCTTCGTTTCAGCAGTCCTAATCTCCCTCACCAGCCAATCTCACCGACCTTCACTTCCTCCTACCACTTTTCATGGCTCTGCCGGAGACCAGAGCTTGTTTCCATTATTCTCTCCCTCTTTCACTGACAGAGCTCACTGTTCCTCACCGTTGTCGCCTCTCTTTCTCTCTCTAAACTCTCTTCCATTTCTCTGTAAGCTCTCTATCTCCCTTCCTTTTAAACTCACCACCGTTCTCACTTCATCAGAAAATCGAGCGCTGCCTTACCATCTCTCCTCCGTTCGTTGACCCTTAGGCCACTACCACTAAACCAGCTCAAAGGTAACTTCTATTCCCTCTCTCTGTTTCCGTTTCTCTCTGCTTTTTTATTCCCCTTTTAGGTTTAATCTTCTGAAGCCAACCTTTATCTGATTTATGCTATTTCTTACTTCAAATTGCTATGTTGTGTTGAGATAGATTGATATGCTTGCTAGATAATGAGTTTGCACAAACTTGAATCAATATTCTTAAGTCTCTTTATATTTGTGACTAACAAAGAAACTAAATCTGATTTGTATGATTGGTATGGAAGGCTAGCTGATTAAATGAGAAATATGTGATCTACAGCATCTGATAAGCTGCACTTAGTGATTGACATTGAGTGATTAGCATTTTTTGAATAATGCATGAAATACTTTTATAAGATACATCTTCAGTTTGTTATGCAGAATGAGTATGACATTGTGTCATATATTTTATCTCCCAATTATTATATGGTTGTTTTGTTGATGACAAAGGGGGAGAAATATCTTGTTATATGGGTTATGTATGCTGTGTGTGGTGTGCTTTGTTATCTTGTTATGTGGGTTGTGTGTTATATGTATCTTGGTGTGTCTGTTGTGTTTGTATTCTATTATGTTATTTTATTTTCTGTTAATCTTCTGATAGGTATAATACATGCTATTCTAACAACTTTATAACTTGGGTCTTATGTTTTACTGAGTAGTTTGTTACTCTGACAAGTACTTGTGTTATAATGTCTTTTGGTGCATATAATGCTAGTTCATTACTGTTATGATGAGTGTTATACTGTCATAGGCTGTTGATAAGGTTATATGCTGGTATATGGGAACTGCACACTGGAGTGATCTATTTACTAATATGGCATCTGCTTTTATTTTGATATAGCATGTTTTAAGAGTAGTTACCCTTGCAGTCTTCTCTGTGGGTATCCAAAGAATGCTAATCTACCATTATCAAAAAATACTTCATAATTGGGCTATAAGCTGATAAGCCATCATCTCGAAAAAAGACTGCCCTTACTATATGTGTTGCATCCAACATCATCTTTACACCATTGAATTCTGAGAATTACAAAACATATATGTAGAAAAGATGTATCTTTATAAAAGGCTGTCAAAATTTCATATATTCCAGAGCGAGCTCCTAAACCAAGTGCTCTCCCTGAGGTCAACCATTTAAGAGGCCAAGTTTGAGTACTTGTAATTCCCTGGCTAGATGAGAAAGAATCCACCCATGAGATTGTATGTCAACTGTTCCAGTGATAACCAATTACATCTTTCTGGTTACATCTAAATATTAATGAAAGCATATATTTTATAGTTGAAGTTAGGATTTTCACCTACAAACTCAAATTCATCATGAAAATGATTGCACTAGCATCAAACCACACAAGAAAAGTAAAACATAGTTTGAGCTACAAACTCAGTTATTAAATCAGTTCTCAATTTGAAGTTTAACAAAACACTTTGAGTAAGCAGTAAGCACATACATTGAAATATGACATACATATGGAAATGAAGAAATGGTATTCTAGTGATGAACTTTGAGTAATCAGAAACACAAAAGAAAAAGAAACGTCATAAAATGTGATTTGGTAACAGATAAAGGATGAAGAAATTGCTCACCGGTAAATATCAGTATAGCTAATAGTATCTGATAGCTGATCAGATGTACCAGCAGCCCTGAGATCCATCCAGGCATCCACATCTATCAAGAATTTCTGTCCCAATGTCCTTTCTTCAGGTTTAACTCCATGGAAACCATGGAATTTCAAGCCTCTTAATACGAGTTTGTCTCCTCCAATAATCTCCTCATTTTCCATCATTAATCCTGATGAATAATATAACAGTATTCTTAGGCATATTCAGATAAGGAAACCCGTCCCCCAATTAAAAGCTGAATAGAATGTATAAAATTCCCAATTAGTAACTAAAAAAATGCATTGCATACTTGGGATGGCAACGGGTAGGCTACCGCAGGTAATGGAACTACCCATCCTATTCCCATTTACAAATACAATTGCCTGTCCCGTCTCACTAGCCGCGGATATTGAACAATTCAATCTCATTCCCATCCCACCACGGGTTGGGGGTATCAATAAATTAAGTTCACAATTCACAAATAACAATCCACAAATCGAAAACTTAATAACCAAAATCAGTACACTGAAGAAACAGGCTCAAACAAATCCACACCTTAATAACCAAAAACAGGCTCAAACAGCCACTAAACCTCACTAAAGAAAAACAACGAACTTGAAAATTCTTCAGTTAATCAAAGCAACAAAATCCTGATGCCTTTCAATTCCTTATTTTGCTAAACTGAGCTGGAAAATGGAAAACAGAATAGGGAATAAACACATCACTTGGAGATAAGGAAGAGCTGATTCTTTCATATTGACAATTTAAACTATTTACAGCTCTAGAATAAGAACATTCAAAACATAAATGGTGAATGGTTTCGTGTTTCGAATGACACAAAGAGATGAGATGAGATAAGGGGTTGTCAACTCTTACTTGAAATCGAAACCTGCGGCGGCGGAACAGAGCGCACGACAGCAGTGGTTGAGCAAAGCGGCGGCGGCGGCGATGAGCAACAGAGATGAGAGCGACGAATACTTCCAGAAGAAGCAGAAGAAGTGGAGCTTAGAATGAGGAAATTAAACAGAAATGAGTAAGAAGAAAAGAAAAGCAGATAATAATAGCATCCATTCAACAATTAAAAGGAAAAGTAAAGAATTGGAAACCTCCAAGCTTAGAAGCTTCTTAGATAAAGAGAAAGAGAACAGTGTATGATGGAGATTGAATATGGGCACAGTTGTTAAAGGAAAAAAGAAGACTGCCGGTGGATGACGGCCTGCGTATTAGGAATGGGCACAGTTAGGTCCAATCTGGGGATTTAGAAATCTCCAGAATTGGATTGGACGAATAAATCTCCAGAATTGGATTGGACGAATAAATCTCCAGAATTGGATTATTCCGAAAATTTCGGTCCAGTCCAGTTCGGTTATTCGGGGATTCGGTTCCGGTCCTATCCGGTTATGGAGTCCGGGGATTCAGTCTGGTCTAATCCTAATATCAAAAATAAATCCTAAAAATAAAAAAGCACAGATATTTTCTTATATAATTTCAACTAAAAAATATAAATTCTAATATATATTTCTAAATATTATATATTAAGTTGACTCAATGGTTAGAAATATTATAAATTATTATTTTTACATATATTATAAAATTTTAAAATTAAATAATCTCTTTATATATATTTAATACTAATAAATTCTCGGTTCTATCAGTCCGGTCCTCGGTCCAATCCAATTTAATTCGGTCCTCGGTCCGGTCCTGGATAAATTACGGTCCAGTCCAGTCCAGTTCTTTTTTTAAAAAAAGTCAACAGTTCGGTCCAATTCTGGATCTTTTTCCTCGGATATTCGGTCCAATCCAGTATATCCGATTCTTATGTCCAGCCATACTACGTATGGTTTGGTTTCACTTAGGGCTGTCAAAACAGGTTAAAGTGTCGTGTTCGTGTCGTGTTGACCTGGTCTGGTGACACGAATAAGCTCAACACTAACACGACCTGTTTAATATATGGATCAACACGACACGACACGGTTTTAAAACGGATTGACACGACACGACACGTGTAACCTGTTTAACTATAAAAATGATTTGTGTCAAATTCAACAAAGCCTACTTAACCTGTTATACGATTATAGATAAAAAAAAAACATGTATAATACATTGTTTTGGATAAAATGAGAACTCAGTTCTCAAAAAAATTAAATCATAACCACATAAGAATTGCATCAACATAAGAAACCAAACCTGTAACTAGATTAAATTTAAATCATAAAGCAACCCCCAGCAGTAAAATGCACATGTTAAGTTAGAATCCAAAAAATAGTTGATACAACTCATACAAGTTGCATCTGTTACCATATTACATCAAAGCCATAATGGCTATTACAATCCAAAAAAAAAAATATAGTAACCAAAGGCTTAATTATTCATTTGATCTCAATTCTGCATCCATGCTAAGTTCCATGAGGTCTCTTTCGATTTCTTCCAACTCCACCTCATTGGATTCTACAAAGAGAAAAGAGAATTTGAAAGTCAAATCCTATAGATTATATGGTGCATTAAAACTAAATATAACAAATTTATACCTTGCTGTCCTAGTAGCCAATCTCTAGCACACACCAAAGCTTCCACAACATCTGGTTTCAGTCATCTCCTTGTAGGTTCTCTTGAGCAGCTTCATGTTCAGCCATTTGATTATCAGACATCTGTTAAATATAATACAAAAAATTATAAGCTAAATGAGAATTATTGACAATAAATAATGCATAAACGAATTTGAAGACTGCAAGGGCTCGTTAGAGAGAACTCTCCGATTGCTTTGCAACTTTTCTGGAAATACTTGCTTGTCATCTTTATTTCTTTGAACATGTATAGTACATACAGCCCTGTAACTGCTGTGTAACTTCTCTTTCATGAAGTTATAAAATTGGCCAGCAATTGTATTACAATAGAGATACACAGTTAAGAAGGCACATTTAGAAAGACCAAATAAGACAAGTGCACTTAGAATTTATATTTTTTAGTTGAAATTATATAAGAAAATATCTGTGCTTTTTTATTTTTAGGATTTATTTTTGATATTAGGATTAGACCAGACTGAATCCCCGGACTCCATAACCGGATAGGACCGGAACCGAATCCCCGAATAACCGAACTGGACTGGACCGAAATTTTCGGAATAATCCAATTCTGGAGATTTATTCGTCCAATCCAATTCTGGATATTTATTCGTCCAATCCAATTCTGGAGATTTTTAAATCCCCAGATTGGACCGAACTGTGCCCATTCCTAATACGCAGGCCGTCATCCACCGGCAGTCTTCTTTTTTCCTTTAACAACTGTGCCCATATTCAATCTCCATCATACTGTTCTCTTTCTCTTTATCTAAGAAGCTTCTAAGCTTGGAGGTTTCCAATTCTTTACTTTTCCTTTTAATTGTTGAATGGATGCTATTATTATCTGCTTCTCTTTTCTTCTTACTCATTTCTGTTTCCTCATTCTAAGCTCCACTTCTTCTGCTTCTTCTGGAAGTATTCGTCGCTCTCATCTCTGTTGCTCATCGCCGCCGCCGCCGCCGCCGCTTTGCTCAACCACTGTTGTCGTGCGCTCTGTTCCGCCGCCGCGGGTTTCGATTTCAAGTAAGAGTTGATAACCCCTTATCTCATCTCATCTCTGTGTCATTCGAAACACGAAACCATTCACCATTTATGTTTTGAATGTTCTTATTCTAGAGCTGTAAATAGTTTAAATTGTCAATATGAAAGAATCAGCTCTTCCTTATCTCCAAGTGATGTGTTTATTGCCTATGCTGTTTTCCATTTTCCAGCTCAGTTTAGCAAAATGAGGAATTGAAAGGTATCAGGATTTTGTTGCTTTGATTAACTGAAGAATTTTCAAGTTCGTGGTTTTTCTTTAGTGAGGTTTAGTGGCTGTTTGAGCCTGTTTTTGGTTATTAAGGTGTGGATTTGTTTGAGCCTGTTTCTTCAGTGTACTGATTTTGGTTATTAAGTTTTCGATTTGTGGATTGTTATTTGTGAATTGTGAACTTAATTTATTGATACCCCCAACCCGTGGTGGGATGGGAATGAGATTGAATTGTTCAATATCCGCGGCTAGTGAGACGGGACAGGCAATTGTATTTGTAAATGGGAATAGGATGGGTAGTTCCATTACCTGCGGTAGCCTACCCGTTGCCATCCCAAGTATGCAATGCATTTTTTTAGTTACTAATTGGGAATTTTATACATTCTATTCAGCTTTTAATTGGGGGACGGGTTTCCTTATCTGAATATGCCTAAGAATACTGTTATATTATTCATCAGGATTAATGATGGAGAATGAGGAGATTATTGGAGGAGACAAACTCATATTAAGAGGCTTGAAATTCCATGGTTTCCATGGAGTTAAACCTGAAGAAAGGACATTGGGACAGAAATTCTTGATAGATGTGGATGCCTGGATGGATCTCAGGGCTGCTGGTACATCTGATCAGCTATCAGATACTATTAGCTATACTGATATTTACCGGTGAGCAATTTCTTCATCCTTTATCTGTTACCAAATCACATTTTATGACGTTTCTTTTTCTTTTGTGTTTCTGATTACTCAAAGTTCATCACTAGAATACCATTTCTTCATTTCCATATGTATGTCATATTTCAATGTATGTGCTTACTGCTTACTCAAAGTGTTTTGTTAAACTTCAAATTGAGAACTGATTTAATAACTGAGTTTGTAGCTCAAACTATGTTTTACTTTTCTTGTGTGGTTTGATGCTAGTGCAATCATTTTCATGATGAATTTGAGTTTGTAGGTGAAAATCCTAACTTCAACTATAAAATATATGCTTCCATTAATATTTAGATGTAATTGGTTATCACTGGAACAGTTGACATACAATCTCATGGGTGGATTCTTTCTCATCTAGCCAGGGAATTACAAGTACTCAAACTTGGCCTCTTAAATTTATGATAACTCCTTAATCTTCAAGTAACATGTACTAGTAGGTTCCAAAATCATATTATGTGCTGCATGTTGCATTGTTCTTCTTCTTTTGGAAGGAAAAGAAAAGAAAAGAAGGAAAAGAAAGGATTAATGTATCAAGTGTCTGAGTTTGTTGGATTTCAGTTGGACATATTCTGACACTTATGGTAGATCCATTGCGGTTCGAACACACAATTTAGTGCACTTGAGACAACTCCTGTTGTTGTGCTTTGAAACTTATTAACATATGTGTGTAAGCTTTTGATTTTTATCGGATGCACCAGGTCTTCTAATAACGATGTTTGTCTACTGAGAACTACAATTTGTTTGGGCATGATGTTTGTTGTGATCGTTTAATTGGTTTTTCAACAGCATCGTTAAGGAGGTTGTTGAGGGAACCGCGCAGAATCTTCTTGAGTCGGTGGCTGAGAAAATTGCTTCTTCTACCCTGAATAAGCACCCCAGAATATCTGCTGTACGTGTAAAAGTTGGGAAGCCCCATGTTGCTGTTCATGGCCCTTTGGATTATTTGGGGGTAGAGATTCTTAGGCGCAGAAGTGCTTCTTTTGTCTCGGTAATTTCTGCAGTTTGAATTTCTTTTATGCAAAACTTGATGAATAATGTATTTTTGTATTGAGTGCTATATTTTCATTAATGCATCTGTTGTAATATTGTATGGACTTGGAAGAATTTTTGAACAAAAACACTGGAGCAACTCTGCACCTAATCTGGCTGATCTTGTATGCATGTATGATAAAGATGGACAACGTATCATCTATTCATCTTGCTAATGTAATTTGGATAATCCTCACTTGGTCACTTTCTTCCTCAGTTTATCACCCTTAAGCGGCTAATGCAATGTCCTGATAAGGAAGTTGTTTAGTCTGCATTTTTATGTTTTTCTCAGTAAAATAAGTCTGGATTAATGGAGGGGAAAATTCACACATGATAGCAAAGGTTCTGCAATTCCTAATAGCAGCAAATGAGTTAAAACTAGCCTTGCACTTGTTCCCAAGGTCGAAGAAACTTTTAACATATGCTAATGCTGTTACAGTGGTTGAAACTTCAAAGCTTAAAAGAGTTGATCAACTCATCCAAAAAGGTTGGCGTAAATTTGTGGCTTTGCCCGTAATTGAAATTAAAGCAACTATGATTCCTATAAAAGATGAGTGAAAAGATGGAACTTTTTCTTAAATCTCCGAAGTTACAGGGTTTAATGAACATAATGTAAAATTGTGTAAGCAACAATGAATCCGAGACACAAAAAAATGTTCCTTGTAGCGCTGTTGGCGGGCAATTCTAAAGGACTGTCTATGCTAACTGTTACACATGAGATGGAGCTGTTAATACTTGTAAAACTTATTACTACAACTCAAGGCACGAAAGCCAAAAGCTGCCTCATGCAGCCGCACCTCGTGGTTCATGAGGTGTAGCTTTTGTGCCTTTGCGGTTCCAAATTGGAGTGGTCTCAATAAGCTTGTGCGGCACAAGCCTCTTTTCCCGCTTACTGAGTTTACGGAAATTGTGCACGCGTAACCTAGCGATCTTGGCCTCCTCCTCAGGGGTAGTCTCCCTCACAACTACTGTCAGGCGACACTCTGGTTTCACTTTAATTCCAGCTCTTCCCTTGGAATGATAGGAAACTCTCTTCCGGCAAAATCCCTTTCCAACAAATGCTTCGGCTATACAGTACAGGGAAAATTGGTGTTAGGTGCAGAATTAACAAAATTCGCAAATTAACTAGATTCACTTCCATTACTTACCAACAAGAAGACGATTTGGATCCAAGCCATGATTATGGGTCGCATTTGCTCTGGCTGAATGAATAACCTGCAACAAGCAAAAATTCTTTGATTTCTTCATCTTTAAATCCAGGGCCAGCAATTGGCAAGGAAAGTCGAGAGATTTTGGATAAACCAACGAATTGTGGATTAAACACTAATTCCTGAAAGCTATTTGCAACCTGTACATTTCCATACCCCATAAAATGCCAAAGTAATTTCGACAACTGATGTGCTGATGAATTATGGTTATAAGTACTTTGCTTAGTCTGTCACTTGTATGAGAGAGAGAGAGAACCTCTTACTTTCTTGTAGAGGAAAATCTCATTCTTTACTTTCCTCCATTAAGAGTCAAACACAAATTTAACTACCGAATTATTAATTGATATTGCAAAAGTATAGTTTGAGCTTGACTAACTGAGTTTCCTGCCTCTTAAAAGGACAGTTCCATATGTTTGTTCCTGAAAATACACCCCCATACCCCTCTCACCCCTCCTAATTTCACATTTCGGCTTTTCCAGAGGAAAAAAAAAAAAAAAAAAAAAAAACAGATTTGCATATATTAAAATCTTATTACTAGTAATAAGGAATGAAGGTCGAAGGATCATATTGCAACCTGATAAACAGTTTTTGAAGCTCGTTTTACCGTCACCTGTAACTGCAACAATGCATCTTCAACACGCATGCCACGAACTAATGCAGCAACCAGGTTGATCTTCTTAGGACTCTGAAACCAGCAATCTTAAATTAATCAATCAACTAAGGTGCACCCTGTCAGGTCTTCTATTTTTCTATCCCTATTTGCACTTCAATTCAGAGTAGAATACAAGTAGACTACCTATCCAGGAGGCAAAACAATAGATAGGCCAAAATTTTGACTTTTGGTCCTAGAATTCTATTTGGTGAGATTTAGGCCTAAATTGTTATCTTTCTTAAAATGTAACCCATAATGAGCAGAATCGTCATGCTTAAAACACCATGAACTTCGCACTCAGAATGAAGAAAATTGAAGTTTTGTCCATTAAGTACATCTTCGTGAATGCCAAAAGTGATTATTTTGTTCATAAGGGCTATATTCATATTTTAACAAAATCAAAGTTCAAAGAGTAATCTCACCAAATCAAAGTTCAGGGGTCAAAAGTCAAAATTTGGCCCAAGCAGAAAGGCCAAAAATTGTTTTGCCCTATCCAAGATCTCAATCAGAAGTAGAATAAGTAGACTACCTGTCCATGATCTCAAGTAGGAAGTACTAGTAGTCTAGTACAAAAACTTTGACAGATTTTCAATCATAATAAACAAACAGAACAAGGAGTATACACAGTAAATACCCTAGAGGATGACTTCACTGCTAACTTAAAAACCACCGAGGTCACAACTTTGTATCAAGTTTTTTTAGAAAAGAGTATATTGGAGCTTATTAATTATTCCAAATGAAAAGCGTCTTGAGCAAAAGAGTATCAATTCAGGACCTATAATCTATACGAGTGTAAACTGCAATTTATTCTGCAGTTGAACAGAACACATTATGATGTATGATCGACTTGCCTAGATAAAGCAGCATCAAGAAATGGTAGACACAACAGCAATGTTTAACCACAGCTTTAATTTGGATCCAAAGAGTTATGTTTGAATATATAAAGTCAACACCACAGATACTGAAATCATAAGCTTTCTACAGATGTATCATTTGCAACCATGCAACAATCTTAAACAATGAATTGATGAATACCATCATTTTGGATAATGCATAAGTAGGATCTACAACATTATTACATCATTCTTTTCACAATAATGCAGCACATTGTTCAAAATTTAAGTAGCCAAGAGGATTTTGGTAGAGACTAAAGATAAATATAATACAATGATGCAGATCGACCTGTTTTATTCCCTTTAGTACAGCCTGAACTGTTGAGGGTTTAGAGACTGCTTTCTGTTCTTCAGTTTTTCCACTGCTTAATGGAGTCAAAGCTGGAGTTAAAGGAGATCGAATTGGCGTCTCAGAAGAATCAGCTAGCAATATCCTTGAACTTGAAATGCCCTAAAAAATGAGACAGAACCAATTACAAAAGCTTAACTAAGAAAAAAATTAGAAAGGCAGATTCTGCAACAAAAAGAAAATCTAAAGATTTTACCAGTAGCAATTAGAAACTTAGGTGCATCATCTTAATAAGCTATCGTAGTCATGCCAATTGAAGATATTACTCAAACATTCAATTAAAACAGAGTTTTTGTCAGCAATGAGTGCATGAAACCAATCGGAGGTGTAAAAACACACAGATGGGGAGGACATTCATTATCAACAAATTGCACCGTTCATTTTAATTCAAGCTGCTGTATGCAAGTCCTGGTAGTAGAAACTATCTACAGATCACAGAACATTACCAGATTACAAATCATATTTCAAGAATGTCTCATGTGTCTTAGAAATCAACGGCATGCTTCATCGGCATGTAGACAATTAGAGTATGGCATGCAGGGACCAGGTACAGACACACTTGCTGGAAAAGGATCAACAATTGACATTTTATTCAGTACAAGAAAGCACATGCATACATTCATTTTACATAAACTATTGTAAACTGGTACATAATGACAGTCAAACATGCTTTAGATTTCTGAAAATCTACCAACATGTTTGATATAGGCTTTTGTGACGCTAAGTTGAATTATGTATAGTGGTTTCACCAATTACATTAGTCATAACTATAAGGCAAGGACATGAACACCAAGAAAAATTGACATTAGCCATACAGCAGTAAAGAGTAAGATAATCAATGATGGAATTACCGACTGTTGCAAACACTGATAAAAAGGCCTTGGATCGTTGACAGAAGTAGATTTCCATAATCTCTGTAAATATGGTAGTTTGCCTGCAAAAGTGATCCATTTTACAACACCCTCAATTTGAGAGAAAAATCTGCTGCAGTGGATATGAAATAATTCAAACCTAGGAAGCATATCTATCCTATCTTGAAGAGCTTTCTGACATGCATTATGCCTCAACAAGCCCTGCACAAGCTGTCCAATTTTGGATATTCTTACTGCCTTTACTCAGTAACTTTTAACATCTTCAGGCACATGTGCTTGTTAAGAGTGCTGACCCTATTTATTTTTTAGATGCAATAAAATTCCTTCTAAACTTCACATCCAGTTATATCACATTTTGCAGGAAAGAGCAATGCAAGATCTAGATAGTAGTAGATAATAGATAAACCCCTTCATGTGGTTAACTTTATACGTATTATTACACTGTGAATTCCAAATTCCAACAAGAAATCATGGATATCATATTAAGTATATGATAAGTAAATTTTAGAAGTCATAGGTGATCTATTAATATAAATAAGTTTTAGAAATCATGTATTCTGTAAGTGACCAAAGCCAAGTTGCACAGTATACACATCTAGGCTTTCATAGATGCAAACACGATAATTCCAGGGGGAAAATAATAAGCAAACCTCAAAACTAGGGCCTACCCTGCCTCCCTCACCAATCCCCTGCGAGCGCGCACACAGCGAAAAAAAATTCTTGCAGACTTCATTGTCAGGTACTGAGATGGACTTACCATGTACAATAGGAGACTCCAAAACGGAAGAAGAGGAACAGGAAAACTTTGAAATAGCAGTATAATTATGCTCCACTCTTTTTCCAGCCTGGTGAAGTAAGAACTGCAAGTGTCTCTGCCAGCCCACCATTGTTATGAAGTAAAACTGGATGTTTCGTTGCTATAGTGAAGGAAATGAAATTAATAGCAAAGCGCTGAAGCTCCCAGCTTAAGCAAGCTGAAGAAAAGTTGTTGCACAGATTAGTACACTCATTTGGAATGAACAGCGAAATGGGGCAGCTGCCAATTCGTAAGCAGTTTACTTTGACATTGTTCCACAGGATAATATGCTAGAGACAAACACAAAACAAAAGACTAAAACAAAATATTCATCCAACCATTAACCAAAAAAAGGAAAAAAAAAAACAAAAACAAAAAAGAAAGAAAAAAATCAATCATGGTTAAACACATATAAATAAACAAACAAACAATTATTGATACAAATGTACAATGGTTTGACACAATTAAATCTTCACCAAAAGGAATAAAAACCTAACAACCCATGAGAACATTACAAATTTTGGTTTATAAATAAATACCATAGATATGCAAACTCAAAGAGTGAAGAGGTTCTACCTCGGCGGTGGCAAGAGAATCAACAGAATCTCATCAGAAAGGACAGACGCAAAATGAAGTGAACCGATCGTTGATGCTAGCGAAGAACGGATTGACAGAGAAAAGAAAGAAGAGGGAGTGAAAGGGTTTAACAGGTTTAAGGTTAAGGAAACTACGCCGTTTTCGTGGTAAACTGAAACACGTAGCAGGTGTCAGGTGAGGAAGTGGCTTAATGGGAAATATGGATTGAGGCCGGGCTCGATTGAGCTCCACTATAAATTTTCTTGTTCAAGGCCCCATTTAGGCCGCTCCCGTATTAAAACATATAGGAGTTAAAATCGGGTAAAACCTGAAAAATAAACAGGATGGGGCGGGAAACGATACCTCAATTCCTGAAGTCGGGTATTCTCAGTTCAGTCCCATCCCCGTTAAGAAAATGAGAAATATTTTGTTCTCCTTCCCGTCTACTCTGGAAATTTAATCCTCAAGGGGATTCTCTCCAATTTTGTAATTTGAATTTGTTTTTTCCAGCATGAAAATGTACCCAAATTCTGTTCCTGGAATCAAATCCAATTTCAAGACTAACAAAGTGCATCAATTCACAGCAAGTAAACTACCCTGATGCACGGATTTAACTATTCAGAAGGAGCCTAATAAAGTTGAGTGAGATAATTTTATGAAGGTATTCTCTAAAAAAAATTAAAGACATTTAATGAATTAATAAAATTAAAGACATTTTATTTTTCCTTAATGAATTAATAAATTTGACACCAACCTAAGTAGAAGAGCTGAAAAAAAAAAAGAAGAAAAATTCCAGTTCAATGAAACTCCTAAACAGAAGAGGAAACAAATAATAAATTAATTAATTACCATATATAAATGGCAATAGCAAGTTAATCCTGATTCCGACAGGATTGATTTCCTCTCTCTATCTCTGTATATAAGAAACCCTTTTTTGTTGTTTTATCTCACTTGTACATAACTAAGAAACCTTAATTAGCCAAAAAAGAGATTGACAATGGCGAGAACACAGGAGGGAACAGGGAGGAAGAAGATTGATATTAGGAAAATAGAGAATAAACTCCATCTCAAGACCACTTTCACTAAACGCCGTAAAGGTCTGTTTAAGAAAGTTGCTGACTTTTGCACCTCCTTCGGTACCAAAGCTGCCGTCTTCACCTTTTCTCCCTACGGCAGAGCCTACGCCTTCAGCAATCCCTCTGAGATTGAAGTAATTGAGCGATTTTACGCGGCAGAAGATGCCATTAATCATGCTGTTGAGTGTGCTTCTGCTTGTGTAGACGGTGAAGATTGCAAAGAAATCAGCGACGGATTTTGGTGGAAGAAACCGGCGGCGGATGTAGAGTTTTGTGAAATCGATGAGTTTAAGGATTCATTGTCAGAGTATAAAAAGAATTTGATTCAGCGAATTGAAGATATGCAGAGGAGGAGACAAGCTCTCGTGAATCTTTTTGTTTGATTAAGTTTATTTGTATTTTACATGTGTCAGTTTTGGTTGTAATTAGATTCAATTTTATACTACCTGTTTTTACAACGTTATAATTACAGTTATGTTTATGTTCTTTTTCCCCTTTTTGGAGGATTAATGGTGATGGAATTACTGTGTTGAATCGTTAACTAATTTTCTTGTTCTTTAGTTTTGTTAATGGATAATCATGATACTGAAACGTAGAATCAATAGTTGTCAAACATGTTATTTTGGAGTTGGACTTGAGCTAAAATTATGTTTCTTAATTAACTTGGGTTGATGCTTTCATCGTACAATTACTTTAATTTTCAATTGATAATTGTAAAAGCAATATTAGTTGGTCAGTATTACTCGATGGAAATTCATTAATTAATTAAAAAACAAATAAATGAAAGTCGAATTTATAGGTGGGTAACTATAATTGTATAAATGTGGGATGATCGTGGGTTTGGATGGGATGGAGACTGCGAAAGTCAAACCATCTCTTTTTCCGTCACTAGTGGGAATTCTATCTCCAGTGGGAATTCCGTCTCCGTTACTAAGAGAGGGACAGGGAAAAAAAATCTCTATCATTCCCATCACCGCGGGATACCTATTTGAATATTTTTTAAAATTAATTTTATACAAGTAATATAAGTGTCATTTCTGGGTATTTTCTATGAAACAATGTATATATTTTTAACTTTTAAGGCGCGTAGAGATTTGAGAATTATATTGATATGGGTTTAGGAAATTATAACCTTTAGTAATAATAGGTTTTTATTTCTGGACTGGCTTAACTGAAATTAATTCGTTGGTATGTTTTATTATTAAAAGCATAACATATATATATATATATATATATTAAAATACAATTCCCCATGCGGATACTACGGGAATCATGTTGGTGTTGAAATGGGAACGGGATGGGGACCCTAAACAATCCCTGCTCGTGGGGAGAAATTTTAAATTGAAAAATCACTAAATAAAATATTCTCGTGGGGAATGAGGAATTTCCGCTCCGCGCTCATCCCTATATATATGTATATGTAGAACGGATAAATGTTTTTATTTGTTTAAATTATACTACCGAATACCGTTACTGAAATTACATAAATTGAAAAAAAAAACAAAAAAAAAAAACGCAATAGCATTTAAAAAAATCAAAACCCAATCATTAAAACAAGTTAAATGTGTTTTCCCTAGACATAATATCAAAAAAAGTTAAACATAATATATATATATAAATTTTTAAGTAAATTAAATTTCCTGCAGTGATACCACAGGGATCCCTACGGGAACTGAAATGGAGATAGAATGGGGATTTCCACGGGACGGAGACTCCTAAACCAGATCTCGCCTCATCCCCGCTTGTGGGAGGAGATTTTTCTCCATCCCCATCTGGATGGGAAGCTAATTTAAGAATTTTCCATTCGTGTCGGGGTGGGTCTCTGCGGGGAATGAGCAATCCTCCCCATGCTCATCTTTAATTTAAAACTTTTAACCACTCAAACAAACCTTAATTTATATAAATCATGAAATATTGATGGAAGATAATCCAAATTGCTTATGTTTATTTAATTTTCCTATCATATGGTAAACTTTTCTTTATATATGTCTAAATATATGCTTCGGAAAAGCTCTAATTTATTTCCTTCGTTACACTCTTTGTTGACTTGGAAAAAAAATGCATCCATAATTTTTTTTTTTCCCTCATTTAGTTGAGAGAAAGTAAAGAAAGCAATGATGTGAAAACCGGACCGGACCGGCCGGTTCGACCGGTTTTACCGCGAACCGGCCATGGGTCCGGTCGGTTTGATTAAAATGAACGGTTTGATAAAAAACGAAGATGACCGGTTCGACCGGTTAAAAACCAGTAAACCGACGAACCGGTCAAAACCGGTTTTGACCATTTTCTATCTTTGGTTTTGATTCAGTTCGGTTCGACGGTTCGGTTCTCTTCGAACCGAACCGAACCGAATCAAAAAATAAACATATAAAATTATAAAAACCAAAATCAAACCAATATACATTCGGTTTGATTTGAACCAAACTGAACTAGTTTTGTTTAGTTCGGTTCTGTTTGGTTTCAAACCAAAATTTTTCAAATTTTAAAATTTAAATCAATTATTATTAAAATTTAAAATTGATGAAATTTTAAACCGAACCAAAAAATAAACATATAAAATTATAAAAACCAAAATCAAACCAATATACATTCGGTTTGACTTGAACCAAACTGAATTAGTTTTGTTTGGTTCTGGTTCGGTTTGGTTTCAAACCAAAATTTTTCAAATTTTAAAATTTAAATCAATTATCATTAAAATTTAAAATTGATGAAGTTTTAGGATATTTCATGAAATTATTTTGAGTATTAAATATTTGAAACTTGTGTTTGATGAATTTATAAGCTTATTTATTTTTTAAATAATATTTTTTTTAAAAAAATAATAATCCGGTATAACCACCGGTATTATCCGGTTGAACCGGTTGTACCATATACCAGTAGTTTCACCGGTTTGATATCCGGTACGGTTATGATAACATTGAAAGAAAGTGTAATGACCTCTCTCTCCTTTCGCTAGGAGGAATGATAGAAGTAAACGTAAGTAATATGATTGGAAGGAAAATGTGTAATTTTTCATAATTGTTTAATTTAGAGAATGGAGGTATCGTTACTATTACGAGTCTTTGTTAAATAGTGATGTTGGAAGTAAATATATATTTAAAGAGGGAAAGCAGAGAGACAGAGAGATGTTATAACGAACATTGGTCAATTTTTTGTTGGGAGTGGTGGCCTTCTTTTATAGATTTTGTCCTTACTATAAGGTGGGCTTTGTTCTACTCTGCCCTTAGCTTAGTGGGTGTTTGTGCTTCGTTTCTAGTGAGACCGGGCTCATCAAGTATTATTAAAATTAAAGAAAAACCAACTAAATGTCAGTTTTTGGAATAAAATTACCTACAAATGAATAGGTTATAAACTAATTAATAATTAGTCAAACATATTGCATAAATTAGGTAAATGTCAATGAAATTGAAATAAAGAAATTCCTAAAATATTGGATACAAATTTTACAATTTAATGACATAATTAAATCAACATTAAATAAATAGAATTTAAATAATATTTTAATTTTGCTTTTTATGCATCCTACTTAATCAACCACGCTATTATTGCATAATAAAAAGAAATCAAACCATTTGGAGATTGAATCAACGTTACATTGCAACAATAATATAAAATTTACAAAATTAAATAGGAAATTCAACTAAATAATATTTTTTATTGCAATATGATATCATTGTTACAAGATTATATTAATTCAAATATCAAGCAAATTTTTTTTTTTTTGATGTTGTTACCTACAAAATGGACACTAGCAAGTGTACTAGGTCGCTTAGTAGTACAAGGCAAGACCAAGTATCGTTTCCTTAGGAACTAAGGGTAAACAACCTTAAATTTCTTAGCAAATTGGTAGATCTGGTTTCCTTTAATATTTTGATAAAAGTATTAATATAAAATCTACTACAAGTAAGAACAATAAGTAAACAATCATCAAACAGTAAGATTGCTTAAAATAGAATAAAAGATAACAATGATAGAGATGCACAGGTTTGTCCAGCAGGGTTAAGCAGGTTCAGTAGCTCTCTCTCTCCCCTATTATAAGTAAGATAAGAACGTAGATCTAAGGTATCTTACACCTCAACTCAACAAGTTAAGATCTCTCCCTTACTTGGATTCTACGAAACTCCTCCTACTTAGATCTCTCCCTTATAGGATTCATTTCACGCATTAAAGTTTAGGCAAACATTTTATCAAATAAGATAAAAACCCTTAGCATGTGTCTAATCTCCTCTCGCTCTCATAGTACACATGTGTTTAGTGATATGCCCGTATTTACAAATCTCCTCTCGGTCTCATTATAAACACTAAGCGTGAGGTGGCGAAGCTCATGAGAAATTACAAAACACCACTAAACAATCATCACGGCATTTTACTTATAAAAAGAAGAAGAGAAAAAGACTACTTACTACTGCCAGCCTAAGCTAGCTCAAGATTGCTTGTAGGCTACTCACTCTTCATAATATGTGGAAACGAGCAGTCTTCTTAGACAGAAAATTAAAAGAGAATAATACTAAATTAATACTAAAAATAAAAACTACAAGAGTTTGGTGGATAATTTACTCCTATCTACCTAAAAATATTAATTGCTATTTAACAAAAACAAGAGCTAAAATATTTATAGCCCTTATAAAGATCCAGAGGATAGAGTAAGTCAACAATTACATAATAAAATAACCCAAAAACATATCATCCACAAATGTTTTTTCAATAATAGCCAAAAGTCAAAAGCATGGCTAAAGCTGTCATTCCAGATCTAAAATATCTCCTCTCTCTCTCTCTTTCTCTCTATTGGGCTCTTTTCACGGCCCATCCAAGTGGTTCCTTTACTCAGCAGTCTTCAGCTCCATTTCAGCTTCCTTGCTTCAATTATCAACTCGTTTACTCTGATTTTATCCAGCAACCTTCATTAGCTACTAAGCAATTTGAAAATAAGCTTTTTAGCAATAATTTCTCCTTTTTAATTCCAAATTAAGCCAATTTAATTCCATTATACTTTAAAATAATTAGTATATTTTTACTTATCAGACTTAACTTAATCGAACAATATAAAAAAAAAAAAGACTTAATCATAAAGAATAACCATATGGAGAAATATATTTCTGTAATCTTCAGGTATACTATTATTAATAATCCAAAAACAGACTAACAATATACTACAGTATAATCAAAACATAATCAATAAAATTAACAAAAATAAACAATAAATATATGAAGAAATGAGATACCTATATAATCTTAAAATATACCACCAGTAATTCATAAGGAAACTAACAATATACTAACAATAAGCAAGCAAATGATGATGTGGAAATTTAAAAAAAATGACAAAGAAAATCATAATAGAAACCGATCGAGAAGAAACAAGAGACTAAAACAACTTGAAGATGGCATAAAGAGAAAGATGGGATAAAAGGAAATAGAGATGATGAAAAGGAAGTTAATTTTAGCTGTGGAATGGAGAATGATTCAGTTTTCATAAAAAGTTCAACTCCCCATTTTTGTTCGATTAAATAATAGATTTTTATTAAAAGAAAAGGGGATCAAAGACAAAATGATGCATCGGAAGAAATAGCCACACATTGCAGGCATAATTCAATTGACGAAAAAAAAATGAAAAATTGTAAAGACCTATTTAGAGATCTTGAAATCACATGATACAGTGAAAAGCATAATTTGATGTTTAAACAATTCGAAAGACAGAGAAAGGGGAATTAAAAAAGAGAGAGAGAGAGAGAGAGAGAGAGAGAGAGAGAGAGAGCATGAAGAATGGCAAGGAAGGAAATAAAAAATAAAAAAAATCCAATCTTAACTTAATAAATATATTTTTCTCAATTAAAAGTTATAAAGCTCAAATCTTGGCCATTGGTTTGTAAGGGAGAGCTAAGATTAAGTCAACATTTCTATATAGTTTGACAATTAATGGTAGAGAATCTGAATCCATATTAAATAAGGAATAATATATTTATTAGTTATTTAACACAATTTAAGAAAAAAAAACTTAAATAAAGCTAATTTCTATAAAAAATTATATATTGACTAATAATTAGAAATTTTGGTGATCAGTTGACATCTAGCTAATTTTAGTTAAAGATTGATTATTAATTAATTATGGGTTGATATTTAATTAGATAAGTGTTAATTAATGACTAATTATATAATTTTGTCTAAAATTAATATATATCATTAAAACTCTAAAGTGGTAACTTTTCGATTTTTATTTGTTAAATTTTTATATATTCCAATCTTGTTGGATAATTTTGATATTTACAGTTTCAATGTTCAGTTGAGATTATCTTGGAGTAGTTTTTCAATTAAGATTTGGATGAGTTATTAGTAGATAAATCTATTCAGCTTTTAAATTTTGAATTTGTTTTCTATCTACAGTTTTCTACTTCAACTATAAAAGGAGATGTTATGTTGTTTTTTCATTCAATGAATTCCTCATTCAATTAAATATCAAAAGCTCTATTTTTCTGTCTCTCCAAATTTTCCTTTTGCTGTATTCCTTTAATTTCAAATAACATAGTGGTATTAAAGCCACCATGTCAGCTATAACCTCAACACCAAATTTGCCTCTGTTCACATGTTTCAATTACGAACTTTGGAGAGTATAAGTGAGGACAGTACTCATCTCTCAAGATAGATGGGATTTGGTAGAAAATGGCTATGGAGTTCCAGAAGAAAAAGGCATAAGGTTGATAGCAGCTCAACGAAATGATTTGAGAGAAAAACGAAAGAAAGATGCCAAGGCTCTTTCATTCATCCAACAATCCATGGATGAAAATATCTTTTCCAAGTTTATGAATGGAGAAACAACAAAGGAAGCCTGGGATGGACTTCAAAGAGCGTATCAAGGAGAAGACAAGTCTAAGCAAGTGAAGCTATAAAGTCTTCACCGAGAATTCGAAAACTTAACTATGAAAACCTCTGAATCGATGCAAGAATTTCTCTTAAGGGCATCTTTAATCATCAATCAAATAAGATCCTTTAGAGAAGATTTGACAGAACAAAAAGTTGTTAAAACAATTCTCCGTAGCTTGCCTATGAAGCATGATCATATGGTTGCAGCCATTGAAGAATCAAAATATTTGGAGAACTACAGCTTTTATAAATTAATAGGCTCACTAGAAACACATGCACAGTGATTGCATAGATCTACTGACTCTCAGATCAGAAACAACATGTAGAAGAAGCCAAAATGTAGAACTAATAGTTACTCCAATTATGGCCGAGGAAGATCAACATATGGCAGAGGTCGTGGCCGCAGTCACTATAGCGGTAAAGTTAGAAGCAACAATTACAGACAACAACATGAGTCTAATCATAGAGGTAACAACTTCTCTTGCTCATATTGTGGAAAAACTAACCATGAAGATAAAGATTGTTGGTATAAGGATGATTCAAGCAAGACTATTCCATGTTATTATTGCAAGAAATATGGTCATATTGAGAAGGATTTTTACAAGAAAGCTAGAAATCATGCTGGAGATCAAAAAAATTTCGTTGAGGTAAAGAATGATGAAGAAAACTTATTTCTTACTTCTTTTACTACTTTTGTTAATGACACACAGGATGTTTGGTATCTTGATAGTGGGTGCAGTAACTATATGACTGGAAACAAGGATTTTTTTATTGATCTTGATGAATCAGTTCAAACGCAAGTGAGATTGGGCAGCAATGATTATGTTCAGGTATGTGGTATGGGAACTGTTCCAGTAATGTCAAATTCTGGAAAAAAAGCTCATTTAAAATGTCATGTATGCTGCTGGTTTGGGTCATAATTTACTTAGCTTGGGTGTAAGCGCCGGAATTTTTCGGACTTAAAAAAATGAGAATGTCGTGCCACGACTGTAATTACAGTCGTGGTACTGCATTACAGTCGTACGATTATAATTACGGAGTAGGTACAGCAGCTTATACCTTATGACATAAAAAATAGGGCCGATTTTCAGAGCAATTAATGCTCGGTTTTGGCAAAAAGTAACACCAGAAAAAAGAAGAAAAAGAGAGGGGCTTTTGGTCTCTAGAACTTAACAAGTTTAGGGAGAGAAATTGAAGGAGAAAAGAGAGAAAAAGGGAAGGAAAAAGAAAACCAACACAAAGCTAAATTTTTTCCTCCTCTTTTTCTTTTAATTCTTAAGTGTTAAAGTTAAAACTTGTTAGAAATCGTAGAGTAATAACTTGACACTTAAAGCTCAATCAATTTCAGACCTTAAATCTAACTAAATCCGTGACATTTTGGGAGTATTTTGGATAACTTTTCAAACCTTAACTCAAAGGGAAAAGGAAGCAATTTGGAGGTGATTGGGGCGTTTCCAGCGGTCATTCCTACGGTGGATTAGCGCCAAAGAGGTAAATACACTTAAAACCTTCATTTTGTTGCTTTTTCTCTGTGTTTTGGTGTGATTTGGTGCATAAGAACTTAATTTTCGAACCTGCTATTTCTGGAAATCAACTGTAATTACAGTCGTACAAGTGTTTTTGATTTCCCACTTCTCTTAATTTCATTTGAATAAAATTTTAGCGATTTTCTGCATCTGGACGATTTACAGTCGCACGACTGTAATCTCCGTTCAGAGTCAGAATTTTCATTTTAATCCAGAAAAATTCCCAAAAATCTTAAAAATTCAGAAAAATCAGAAAATCATCAAAATGAATTTTATTGTGTGCATTCACGACCTTAGATTTAATTTCCAATGTTATTGCATTTAGAATAATACAACGACGGAGACCCGATTCTCTTGAAAACCGACCCACCTCGCATGTTAAATTAAAGTAAACCGGAAAATAAAAATGTTTTTAAAATGATTTTCTCACAAAACCAAAAATACAGGGACGTTTTAAAATATTTTCTAGGTCTAATCGAGCCGGCTTGCCGAGCCAACCCGGTTATCCCCCTAAATGCATGCCCCCGAATTCTAATTTCCCAATGATGTTACATTTAAGTCCTATTTGGGTGTGCCGTAAACTGTGCTAACCCTCTGTTATGTAGCTTTTAGTTTATTTTTATTTTCATTTTAATGTAATTAATAGTTTAATCCGTGTATTTTAGGCGATTGTATTTTTTAGATAAATCGTGTATTTTAGGCGTTTGTAAAGTGAGGTTGAGAGTTTTATTTTTTTTATTCGATCGGGTTATAATAATTTAATTATTTACTACTTTACTTTATTTGTGTGTGTCCTATATGCTTAATTTAATGCAATAAAATCTATCTTTAGAATTTAAAATACCATCTATGAACATTGGCCGTATTTATTTTAATTAGACATGAAATAGGGGACTTGTCCAGACCTAGATCTTTGGGTAGTGTAACGGCCTTCCATCTGGTTCAGCTACACTGACATTTCCCGGTTGAGCTAAGCCGGGTGGCTACTCCTACACTATTTGTCGAGACTTAGGTCTCGGTTTTTTTATGAAGTAATTAATTTTCCAAAAATGAACTTTATTACAAAAACCTCACGTGAGGGAGGGTTGCCTGATATCGAGGCTCCCTTCCGAGAGAGTCCGCGTTCCATCGAAAACGTCATCCGCTCACAGTGGCGACTCTGTTGGGGATTTCTTACAAAAGTTTTCTAAAAACTTAAAAGAATTTGACAAGCCCTGAAAAGTGTCTAATCAAAATAAGGTGGATGATTCTTGGATGGTATTTTATTTTGCATTCTTTAGTTAGACATTTTTGCATTAGGTTAAGTATCCCGTTTTAGCCCGGTGAATTATTGAAATGTCGCCTATGTTCCTCATGGTCTTAGGGGCACGGATAAGAAATACCACCCATAGTCTCGTACGAACCCCTTCGTTCGGACCCTTAAGTGGGGAGAAGTGTGGAGTATATTTTGCTGTGGGAGCCTTGATTTTAACCCGACTTGAACTGAACTCATATAGACAACCTTAGTTGGATCCCCTTAGGATACCAAAATTGTTGGTGTGCCCTAGTTCTTGGGGCATTGGATTCTTGTATTTTGTATTATACATTAAGAGTCATGTATGAATACATTATTTGTGTCACATTAATAAAGGTAATTAATCTATTTCATTTATATCTTGTACTATAATATAAGTAGAGTATCCATTGATTGATAATCATAAAACCCATCCCAGGTCTGTTCTAATCGTGGGAATGAATAGAACCACAGACTTGTATATTCGATGACTGTATGGTAGTTCTTAACTAGCCATAGTACTTGTATAGTCAGTCATGAATATAGGTATATGTCGTTGACATGGGACTAGATCGATCCGTATAAGAAAGCCATATGGTTGTCGCATTCTTGAGTAGATCTCTTTTGTCCTCAGACCAGATTTCATCATAGTATCAATATGGAATCCAGTTCACTTTGACATTCGTCTAACAGGTCTGTAAAAGGATGCTAAATATGGGTATGATTGGGTGGATAGGTGAACATATTGATATTGATGATGAAGTGATGGAATTGCCACTCGGGTAACACCGAGATGATATCACTGGCCACTTGATGAGTGGGACTGATAAGTGTATGGCTATACCCAAATAAGTTGGTTGCTTATTTGATTAATCAGTCAACTCAAGATCAAGAAATATAATAAACAACAGAAGAGGATGACGGATACCATGCCTCTTGTTTATTCATATCGATATCGTTAGGCAAAGGACATTATGAGATTCCTACCGGGTGAGTGTCTTCGAAAGACTGCTGCATCTCTGTCTTAATTAGGGGCTGTAATGGTTTGCTAGAACCCACTTACAGTCTGTGGGCTTTGGGCCTACTACCAACTGTGAGCGGACGACGTGTTTTCGACGGGACGCGGGACTCCCTTTCGGAAGGGGTGCCTCGATTTCGGGCGGAGCCCTCCCTCGCGTGGGGTTTTTGGTTTGGAAATTCATTTTTTGGAAAAGCGGATCGTTTCGAAAAAGAATCAAGACCTAAATCTCGATAAAAAGTATAGGAGTCGCCACCCGGCTCAGCTCAACAGGGAAATTACATGTAGCTGAACCAAAGGGGGAACTGCCACACTTTTCAGAGATTCAGGTCCGGACAAGTCCCTTATTTCGTGTCTAATTTAAATATCATTGCCAATGTTCTAGTTATGACACTTTAATTTACTAAAATTCAATTTTATTGAATAATGCACACAGCGCGTATACAGGATAATAATACAAAATATAAGTAAAAAGAATAAATATTTAAGAGCTTACAACCCAATCGAAAGAAAAATAAAACTCTCGCCTCACTGATACAATCGCCTATATACACAAAAATCTAGAAAAAATTACAACCGTCTAAATACACGATTTAATTCTATTAAATACAAATAAAAGAAAATTAAAATAAAGATAAAAGCTGCAAAACAGAGTTAGCACAATTTATACGGCACACCATAAATAGGACTCAATAGACAGAATTGGGGAATTAGGATTTGGGGTCATACAATCGGGGGTAACCGGGTCGGCACGGCCGGCCGGCCCGGTTAGACCTGGAAAACCATTTTGAAACGTCTCTGTATTTTGGTTTTGTGAGAAAATCGTTTTTGAAAATATTTTTCCGGTTTATTACAATTACGCATGCAAAGTGGGTCGGTTTTCGGGAGAACCGGGTCTCCGTCGTGGAATTGTTCTAAATGCAATTTTACCGAAAAATAAATCTAAGGTCGTGATGCGCACAACAAAATTCATTTTGATGATTTTTTGGGTTTTCTTATTTTTCTGATTTTCTGAAATTTTCTGATTTTTATGAAATTTCTTGGATTTTTGGGATTTTCTTTGGATTTTTGGGATTTTTTAGGGATTTTTGCTTCTGGCCGAGGACTACAGTCGTGCGACTGTAGTTACAGTCGTGCGACTGTAGTTACAGTCGTGCTACTGTACTCCTGGCTAGGCAGAAATCGCTAAAAAACCCTAAAAACAAAAGCCTGGAACTGGGAAAATAAGCACAGTCGTAAGACTGTAGATGATTTGGTACGACTGTAATTACAGTCGTGCCCCTGTTCTTGTTTCAAGAACAGTCGTACGACTGTTCTTATTTTTCCAGAAATGCAAACTTGAAAACTTGAATAAAAAGAACCAAACACAAATAAATCACCTATAAAGCTGGAAAAAAGGTTGAGTTAAAGGTTGTTTACCTCCTTGGTGACGATCCACAGCTGGAATGACCCCTGGCTACGCACCAATCCACGTGAATTCGCTCTTTTTTCCTTGGGAAGTCAAGGTTGCAAAAGGGTCCAAATAATTCCAGAAAAGTCACGGATTTGTGTTTGTTTTTGTCCCAAAATGATTTAGATTTTCAGTGTGAGTGTTAACCTAGGATTTCTACTTCGTTTTAGTGATTAACAACTAGAAATTAAAGAGAAAAGGTAAGAAGAAAGCAATAAGTTGATTATCTCTTTTCTCTCTTTTTTTTCTCTTTTTCTCTCACTAAAAATTTGATTTCTTGCCAAAAGTCCCCAAAATCTGGTTTTCTTCACCTTATATACCTCCCCACTAACCCGGAAATCTTGAGCATTTAATGCTCAAGATTTCCCTTCTTCTCCAAGTCAAAGGGGGTATGGGCAGCAACCTGCCCCCGAAAGTACAGTCGTACGACTGTACTTACGTTACAGTCGTACGACTGTAGCAAAATCCCACGACTGTATTTTACAGTCGTGGGTCAACGGTCAACGGCATTTTTTTTATATATATATAAAGGAAAATTTCGTGTTCACAGGCTGCCCCTCGTGTAGCTGAAGTCCGATTTCCGAAACGGATTTAGGTACACGACAAAGAACACGAAATCACATGGATATGCAAGCGCAGTTTTCGCAGGTGAACTGCAGGTGACTTTGGTAGTCAAGTGGTCCATATGCCTTTTGCATGAGGATGACACCGAGAGTACAAATGACTTTTGGAGTCGGGCGGTTCCCTACGACGGCTTTCGCGCAAGGATGACGCCGAGATAGAATGACTTTTTGAGTCAAAAGGCCATGTATGGTTTGTCACACCGAGCCAAAAATGCATGTGATGCGTGTTTGATGAACGTATTTATTCCTTGATCGATAATTTTGAAACAAAAATTTTTGCCCCTTTGATCAAGAATAAATACAGGAATACGTGTCATGGTTGTCTTTTAAGTCGTGTGGAACTGGATTTTCAAATATAAGATGTGATAGTCGTGTGCGACTGGCGCACTCAACAGACTGACACGAGATTTGTGGTTCCCTTTTAAAGTCGTGGGGGACTATAATTTTTGTGTGAATGCATGACGATCGCGTGCGGCTGGGCGCACCCGACAGACTGAAATCGGATCTGGGTTCCCTTTTAAAGTCGTGGGGGACTACGATTTTTGTGCGAATGTAACGACCCGATGTGGCTTGGCACGTGGGGCGCGTTGAAAATGCAAATTGGTGTGATTATACTTACAGTGAATTTTTCATAGTTTTCTCGGGTTTTGTGCCCCTTGGGTGAGGCGGACCATCATTGAAATAAATTAGTCGTCGCTGGATTAGTCCTGCAAAATTACTGAAATACCCCTGTGGGGAATAATTACACATTAGATAATGAAAATAGGGTTTAAAGAATAAATAGGGAAAAATTGAAAATTCCCCCCCTTTTTTTCCACTACAGTCGTGCGACTGTATTCAAATTTTGAATACAGTCGTATGACTGTAGACGAAGTACAGTCGTACGACTGTACTTCGCGGGCAGAACAAAATAAAGGGGCGGTTTCCGCCCCTTTCTCTCCCATTCCTTCAAACCTCCGAAAACTCTTCTTCTCCCTCTCTCTAAAACCGACCCAAATCTTCGAAAACTCGCCTAAAATGTTGAAGAAAATGGGAAAGAAGTTGAAAAAGATCCAAAGCAACGCGGTTCCTGAACCCAGTAACCCCGATGAGATCGCTTTTGTGGGGATTGTGCAAGGATATGGGCACCCGCTTTATATGGACCATTTCGGGATCCGCTTCGGGATGGAGATCCCTATTCTATTAGCGATGGACTCCTACTTGTCCGTTACACAGGTTGGTACTCGATTCTTAGGCCTTGATTTTGAGTTTTCCAATATTTTTCCTTTTGAACTTTTGGAACTGATTTGCATGATTTACTGCTTTCTGGGTTGAATTGATTGAGTAGAATGCATGCTAGGAGTCTCCTGTAGTCAAAAGAAACAAGAAACTAGGAAAAACGAGTTAGAAATTGCGAAAATTGGACGAATTTCGAATTTTTTTCTGCAGGGATATGAACAGTCGTGCGACTGTTCATGCCAAAGATAAACAGTCGTACGACTGTGGGCACTACAGTCGTGCGACTGTAGTTAGAAAATTAGGCTTTTAAAATTTTGTTTCGATTAATTTTTTACATGTTACTATTATGCAAAATCTGAATGCATATGTGTTGCACTTCCCCATAATGCAGGTACATAGGATTGCCGGCAGCGGGAATCTCCCTCTGCCACGGGTCTGGTGGGATTGACTTCCCGAGCCTGTGCGGGCCCGGGTTAGGCTCCTAGGGCTCGAGTCTTTCGTCTTGTCCTTGCCCACGAGCACACCGCATACCACACACGCCGTGCTGACGGCTCTGTGTGAGAGATGGGTCTGTACCACCCACACCTTCCACCTGCCCATCGGGGAGTTCACCGTCACTCCCTCAGACTTTGTAGCGATTACAGGCTTCAGGTTTGGCGGGACCCCTATCATCTTCAACTGCAGCTTGACTCGGCACCAGCAGGTGGATACCTACATCAGGAGGTTGATTGGCTACACCCCTGAGAAGGGGAAGATCCTATGCTCCCGGGTGGAGGCTTACTGGGCCACCCGTGCAGTCTCATCCGAGGAGGATGTGGAGCAGTACACCAGAGCCTACGTGCTCGTCCTCCTATCCTGTACGCTGTTCTCCACTGGGCAGAGTACTTGTAATCTGACTCTGCTTCCCACACTGGTGGATTTGGCTACTTTTCCATCCTTGGACTGGGCACGGGCTGCACTAGGGCAGCTATATTACGGGCTGGATTTGTATGCCCGGGGGGTGCAGCAGGAGATTCTAGGCTTCTGGTTCGGCCTTCTGGTATTGTCTCTCATCTTTTCCTTTTTTTACATGTATTTTTTTTCATAACTACAGATCTGGGCGTTCGAGCATCGCGTGTTGGAGCCGGCCGAGTTGAGGGACGTCTAGGGCGATGTCCGTCCGACCGTTCTGCGTTGCTGGACACAGGGGTGGCAGGGTACTGCCCGTGATATAGAGGAGGTGCGGCAGAGTTTGCTCGATACGACCTGGGGGAGGGTAAGGAGACAAAACTCATTAGTAAGAAAACTTGAACAACTTTTGTTTACCTGTACTGAATTTCCTTTATTGCACTTCTATAGATCCGGCACCACCCTTGGGAGAATCTGGGTGCCATCACCCTTCTTGTTCAGTCCTCAGCGCGTTTCGACCGTCGTCGGTTCGTCATGGAGAGCCCTATGTCCCAAGAGTGGTACTTGGGCAAGCGCCTCTTCCTTTCCGACCACGTCGATGGTCCAGTAGGCCTGCTTGTGCCCCCGCCGCTTCCACAGGCGCTCTTCTGGCCGCATCTGGCGGACCCCGCGACATACCCTGATATATTCGGAGAGGGGAATAGTGTAGACCCCGTGGATGGAGATTACCTGACTTATATCCAGCAGTGTTTACTGCCTGCTGCGGGTGTCGTGCCAGCGGCTCCTCCTCCTCGTCCTCGCCAGGTATTCCTTCCTCTTTTTTTTTGTTTTTCTTTTTGTTTTTTTTTTTGACTTTTTATTCTCTCCGCAGGTTAAGAGACGTAGGGGAACCGGGTCTTCTCAGCCCAGTGGCCCGGCCGGCGAGAGTGTTGATACGGTTATAGCCGGGGAGGATACTCCTATTCAGGATAGGACCCACCCTGTCCATGCAGGCAGCGCTGCAACTTCGGCTTCTCAAGCCGTCGGCGCTAGCGATATGGTGGAGGGCCGCCTAGTGTCCGACATTAGATCCGGCTTTAATCTGATAGGGTTGGATGGCACCTCAGCTTATACGACATGGAGTATTCCCCGTGAGGAACCAGCTATGTTTTTTCCGGAGGACACCACCCACGTAAGTCTCTTCTTCTTTTTTTTTTATCTCTGATATTCTCTAGGTTCGGCGAGCTGATGTGGAAGAGATAGCCTACCGGTACAAAGGTCTAGGAGACTTCTTAGTCCGGGAGAATGGCGTTTGGGCGGTAAGCATCCCGTGTTTCCTGCATCATAGTTTATGTAATGCATGAATGCGTATGTATGTATGTATGAATGTTAATTTATGCTGTCGACTGCAGTCCCGAGTCGAGATGCTCCGAGAGCAGGCCAGGGAGGCTGCCTCTGCCGTGGCTCAGGCCCAGACTGCGAATCAAGAGGTGGATAGGGCGAGAGCCGAGATAGCCAGGCTGCAGGCTGGGATGGTTCGTCTACAGCGGACTTCGACTCCTACAGGGCTACGTATCAGAGTGAGTCCGAGGAGGAGGAGGAAGATGAGGGGCAGGATGAGAGCTAGCTGGAGCGTCCTGCTCTTCTTATTTGTTATCTTTATAGTTTCTTGTCTTTTGTATTGAATTTTTAGACACATTGTGAATTGCACTTTTTATATTATGGGATTTGCTTTTGTTTCATTAATATTTGGAAATTCACTCTTCTTCTTTTCCTTCTTCAATTTTTTTTCTTTTCATCCAGGCTTTTACAATTTTCTAGAATCATTACAAGACTCTGATTGGCTTAAATTGAAGCTTTTCGGGTTGTGGAATCTCAAGGCCTATTACAAATACTCATGGAACATCGAGTTGTTGAATGCCTGTTATCGTTTCTGGGATCCCGTGGACAACGTTTTCCGCTTCTCATGCCAAGAGCTTTGTCCCTTATATGAAGAGTTCAGTGCTATCTTGAACATCCCCTGCCACAAAGGAGTGGACATCGCCGTCCCCGAGTTCACCTTTGGTAGCATTTCCTCCTTGGTGAGCTTGTTCGGGCTTCCCAATCCCGAGGTGGAAGCTTTATTTGCTACTGGTTCCCCTTTTCCCGGGTTGAGCTCGGACTCTATACTGGAGTGGTGTGTCAATGCCCCTAGGGACCACATGGGCTGGGCCTCCATGGTTAGTCTGTTACTGGTGAGCCGGTATTTATGTGGTCCTAGTGATGGGGTTGTCTCCTTCAGGGCTGTCTCCCTTATCTCTCAGATGGCTGTGGGAGCATCTCCAGCTCCTTTCGCACTTGTTGAGACACTGATCAGTTTGCATGCATCTAAGACAAACGGTGTTCTCCGCATTGGCCCTCACCTAACACTGCTCCAGGTGAAATTCCTTACAGTCTGGTGTATTTCTGGGTCAAATGAACTTCTAACCTTTGCTTACCATCAACTGCAGATCTGGTTGTTGGAGAAGCTATCAATTCTTAAGATTCCGAGGGGGAACTTCAAGAAATACCACCCGGCCAATCTCAGGGAACGAGGCTTCTCCATTGACTCCTATACTGATATGTCCGCTGATGAGTGGGGCGTTTGGCTATCTCGCTTGACTGATGACCGGATTAGGTGGGTGTGCCCCTGGTGGAAGATCACCCACGTGATTGTGGAGATGTGGGCACATGGTGTGTAGTTGTTAGGACAGACCAGGGTGACATTCTATTCTCCAAGTCGCCTTTGCCGGCAGTACGGTCATCTGCAGGATATCCCCCAGCGATCTTGTGTTACCAATTGTGAGGAATACACTGCTGCTTGGCCAGACCACATCAGACTTCGCTGGGCTAGAGATACCCATCGTGTGGCATTGAATTATGCTTGTCTTGCCCCTACAGAGACAGATGATCATTATAAGCAGTGGCTGACTGAGATCCAGGGTCTACCGACCCGTGAGGCGCATGAGAGTGCGACTTTCCACTGGCTGGCTCCTTCTGAGGCCGCGAGACCACTTCTTGTTAAGAAAAGGAGAGCATGAAAGAAAAAATGTGATTTTCATTATCATGCATGTATTGGCCACCGTTATTATTATTTATATACATCTTTTCTATTATTGATGCAATCTCTCTCTCTTTTTTTTTCCCTTAACTTTTGCTTAAGCCGCCCTCGCGGGTTTTCGACTTAACAGGCTCTTTTTTTTTTTTTTACGAATGGATGATATTCGCAATTGCACACTTAGGCGTCTAAATGTCTTTGTTTATCGGGATGTTTCGACAAATGTATCATGTAACATACTCCAAACATTCATGCAATGGGTTGAGCATAACGCACTTCATTAATGAAATTTAATTATCACATCAATTGAAAATTTTTTTAAAAATTGGTACATATCTCGAACGAACTCTTTCCTATTATCAACCATCCTATACAGGTTTTCTGGTCGATAAGCTAACCCTCGTTGCCTTAATTTTTGCTTAAATCGCCCTTACGGGTTTTCGACTTAACAGGCTTTTTTTTTTTTTTACACATGGTAGCGCTTGAGGTGATCTTGATTAATCGGGTTGGTAAACTCGTTGCCATCCATATCCATAATCTTCACTGCACCCTTGGAGAGTATTTTCTTTACCACATACGGCCCTTCCCAATTAGGTTTGAATTTGCCCCTTGCATCTGTGTTAGTCGGTCTCATTTGCTTCAACACTAGATCTCCCGCTTTCAGAGGCTGTCTCTGATGACGAACCCGTCGATTATAGGCCCTAGCCATCCTTTGGTGATACATCTGTAGGTGATCCAGAGCCTTGAGACGCCTTTCATCGACCATAGCTAGCTGTTCAAATCTCGCCTTTACCCATTCTGTTTCAGGCAACTGGGCTTCTAAGACCGTCCTTAGTGACTTCAACTCCACTTCAACAGGAAGGACTGCTTCCATCCCATAAACCAACGAATAAGGTGTTTCTCCAGTCGGTGTTCTAACACTGGTTTTGTACCCCCACAGAGCATAAGGTAATCTATCTGCCTAATCCCGGTAGGTTGAGGTGGTCTTGGACAAGATCTTCTTAATAGACTTATTTGCCGCCTCTACTGCTCCATTGGCTTGTGGCCTATAAGGGGAAGACTTAAGATGTTCCACATTGTACTCTTCAAATAATTCAGCTGTAGCCCCCTGAAATTGCACTCCGTTATCAGTCACCACGTGATGTGGTATTCCATATCTTGCAAAAATATGCTTCTTCACAAACTTAGCCATGTTCTTAGCTGTGACCGTGACATAAGACTCGGCTTCAACCCACTTGGAGAAATAATCCACTGCCACTACAATGAATTTGTGACCGTTCGATGCTGGAGGTCGAATTTCACTAATTATGTCTATTCCCCATACTGCAAACGGCCAAGGAGTCATGAGATTTTACAACTCCATAGGTGGAAGATGGCTGATGTCCCCGTAAATCTGGCATTCGTGGCACTTTTTCACTTCCTCTGCACAGTCTGTCTGCACGGTAAGCCAGAAGTACCCTTGTCTCATGATCTTCTTTGCCAGAGTTAAACCGTTCATGTGCGGGCCACAGATCCCTGAATGCATTTCTTGCATAACCTTCTTGGCTTCTGCTTCCGTCAGACACTTCAAAAACAATCCATCCGCGGTCCTTCTGAAAAGCTGTCCATCAAACCATCTGAACTGAGCTGCCAACTTTCTTAAAGTGGTCTTATCTGATGCATCCGCTTCTCCGGGATATTGGCCATTTTGCAGAAAGTTAGCTATATCTTGGTACCAGGGCTTATCATCTGCAACTAAAGCCAGGACCTTGCTAGAACGATGAAACGGTATTCTAGCTGTCTCCAGGATCAAAGGCTGCATCGGTGCTTTCTGAGGTCCCTCCCACATGGATGACAAGGTAGCTAATGAATCTACCATTTGATTATCATCCCTAGCCACATGCTTGAATTCAATATGCCCGAATACTTTCAACATTTCCTACAAAGTCTCCAAGTACGGGCGAAGTGATTCTTCTTTGATTTCCCATTCCCTAGTGGCTTGATGGATTACCAACAGCGAATCTCCGACAATGGTCACATCATTTGCCCCTAGTGAGATGAGAGCATCAATGCCAAACAAACAGGCTTCGCACTCTGCGCCGTTGTTAGTCACTGGGAATTCTAGCCGTTTTGACAAAGGAATTATCTCTCCTTCAGGGGTTACAATGATTACTCCGAGACCTGCCCCTCTCTTGTTTACAGCTCTATCAAAATGCATAATCCATTTCCTGATCTCCACCTCTACCAAGGCCAACTGCTCATCCGGAAATTCTAGGTTTTCTACATAATCAGATTCAAGCGGCTGATTGGCCAGGAACTCAGCCACTGCTCTCCCTTTGATCACCTTCTTCGTCACATACTCGATATCAAACTCTGATAACAAAAGCAACCACCGGGACAATTGTTGGGATTTGTCACCGGAAATCACCTGATAAAAGCGGAAGAACGCGGTGATTTCCTCAAATCCCGTCCCAGGAGCAATTGAAGTGGAAATTGAAAAACTTAAAATTAAATAGAAAGGGATTAAATTTCTTACCAGAAAAATCTCTTTCTAGAGATGGATGATGACTGCAGAATTCAATGTAGAATCCCTCCACTCTCACGTACACGAATGCTTAACGAATGCAACCCGTGCTAGCATCGGAAAGACAAAACAATAGAGAGGAGAGGGCTAGGAAAATTTCGGCTAGGAGGCTCAATGCTTCTCTTGGCCGAAATTTCTAACCCTAGGTATTTATACCTAGGGTTGGCCGAATTCCTTAGGGGAATTCAGGCCCATCTTGGCTCCTGTCTATTCTGTGCGGGCTTCCATGTTTTAATTTAGGCCCAGTCTAATTTTAATTATTCTGGTTCAAATTAATTTCAATCCCAATTTTAATATACCCATGTATTTAATATATTACTCCAAGTAATATATTATTTACATCTAAATTAAAATTAGTTTGACAATTAATTTAATCCATCAAATTAAAATTAAATCTACACAAAATAAAATCATATGTAAACCCATACATATGAATATTTCCACCTAGGAAATAATTTCATAATTAATCCAATTAATTATGAAGAGCCAATTGAATATATTAATTTTATTATTATGACCAATCCAATTGATCTGTATAATATAATTAATATATACACACTTCTCCCTCCATTGTGTATACTCCAAGTATACATGTGATTCCTTAAGTCTGCATTCTATCGTTCTATGTGTACGATCCCGTGGGCCCATCTTTATGTTGGCAGCGGGCCTTTGGCCCGCAGACTGCAGTTGGGCTCTAGCAAGCCACTGCAGCCCCCAATTAAGATGGAGATGGCAGTCTAACTGATATCATAACCCTGTAGTTTAAACTTATACATCCCATGTCATTGATATAGGTGTCCAACACAGAGGCATGGATTGATCACCCTCTTTTGTGTCCGGACATTAACTTGATCCCGAATGTACTGATGCTCACAAACAAGTTCCAACTCGTTTGGGTGTGGCCACACTCTTATCAATCACATTCATCAAGTGGCCAGTGATATCTTCTCAGTTGGTTACTGAGTGACAAATCCCTTCTGCATATCCATAGTATTACCATGTTCAGTGACATACCCGAAAGCACCCATACTTGGCACCCTATTACAGGCCCTTTAGGCGTACCCCTAAGTATGCGACTTCATATGTAACACCATCATATGGTCAGGTCAAAGGATCCATACAAGTACTACACGAGAATCCATTGTGATACCATACCATGTGGATTACTCGTTTAGTGGATCTATCCAGTACCATGCTTCCAGGCATGTACCCATTAACTCGGTTGACATTCCATGTCCAATGACCGGTAAGACACCGCCATGCAACCAAGTTAATGATAGTCTGTTGTTCCATTCATTCCCATGACTGGAATAGACTATGGATCTATTTATGGTCATATCGTTTACCCTATCCATGGTCTTACTGCTAAGTGCATGACACTTGTCGTCATGGATATAGATATGTCCATTGGATACTTCATTTAATATATTGCACAAGATAGATATAATAAATGAATTGATGCCTTTATTAATAACACAAATGAGTACAACACATAAATCCAATAAATGTATAGTACAAATACAAGGACCAATGCCTCGGGACTAGGGCATTTCCAACAACAATTTCCCTGTCAAGGATGGGGCAGAGCAGAGATATTTCATTGGATCAACTTTTGCCACAGCTTGTATCTTATAGGATTGGAAATAGTGTCTCAATTTCTTCGTAAGCCAGACCATAGCAGTGCAAGTCTTCTCCACCACAGTGTACCGAGTTTCGTAGTCTAGCAGCTTCTTACTAAGGTAATAGATAGCATGCTCCCTTTTGTCATCTTGTTCTTGAACCAACATCGCCCCTATGGAGGTTTCTTCAATGGCTAAGTATAGAGTCAAAGGTCTTCCCAGAGTTGGGGGCTTCAACACTGGAGGATTGATCAAGTATTCTTTGATCCTATCAAATGCAACCTGACATTGGTCATTCCACACAACAGGTTGTTCCTTCCGAAGAAGCTTGAAAATGGGCTAACAGATCGTGGTCAATCTGGCAATGAACCTACTGACATACTGAAGTGACCCCAGAAAAGATCTGACTTCCTTCTCTGTTTTCGGTGCTGGCATATCTCGAATGGCTTTAATCTTATCTGGGTCCATCTCAATGCCTTTTTGACTGACAATGTGCCCTAACAACTTGCCCGACGCAACTCCGAATACACACTTCTTTGAGTTGAGCCGCAGGTTATACTTCTCAATCCTGGTCATAAATCTATCCAGGATGGCCGGGTGCTCTTCCCGGGTCATGGACTTCACCAACATGTCATCAACGTACACCTCGACCTCTTTGTGGATCATGTCATGTAGCAACGTCGTAACCGCCCGCTGATAGGTCGCCCCAGCATTTTTCAACCTAAAAGGCATTACCCTGTAGCAATATACCCCCCACTCAGTGACAAAGGCCGTCTTGATTTTATCAATGACATTCATTAAAATCTGATTATATCCCGAGAAACCATCCATGAACGAGTACATAATTGCCCTTGTGTGAGCGGACGACGCGTTTTCGACGGGACGCGGGACTCCCTTTCGGAAGGGGCGCCTCAATTTCGGGCGGGGCCCTCCCTCGCGTGGGGTTTTTTTTGGATTTGGAAATTCGTTTTTTGGAAAAGCGGATTATTTTGAAAAAGAATCGAGACCTAAATCTCGATAAAAAGTATAGGAGTCGCCACCCGGCTCAGCTCAACCGGGAAATTACAGTGTAGCTGAACCAAAGCGGGAACTGCCACACTTTTCAGAGATTCGGGTACGGACAAGTCCCTTATTTCGTGTCTAATTTAAATATTATTGCCAATGTTCTAGCTATGACACTTTAATTTACTAAAATTCAATTTTATTGAATAATGCACGCAGCGCACATACAGGATAATAATACAAAATGTAAAGTAAAAAGAATAAATATTTAAGAGCTTACAACTCGATCGAAAGAAAAATAAAACTCTCGCCTCACTGATACAACCGCCTAGAATACACGAGAATTCTAAAGAAAAATTTACAACCGCCTAAATACATGATTTAATTCTATTAAATACAAATAAAAAGAAAAATAAAATAAAATAAAAGCTGCAAAACAGAAGTTAGCACAGTTTGTACGGCACGCCATAAATAGGACTCAAGTAGACAGAATTGGGAAATTAGAATTCGGGGTCATGCAATTGGGGGTAACCGGGTCGGCCCGGTCGGCCGGCCCGATTAGACCTGGAAAACCATTTTGAAACGTCCCTGTATTTTTGGTTTTGTGAGAAAATCGTTTTTGAAAACGTTTCCGGTTTATTTTAATTTAGCATGCAAAAGTGGGTCGGTTTTCGGGAGAACCGGGTCTCCGTCGTGGAATTGTCCTAAATGCAATTTTACTGAAAAATAAACCTAAGGTCGTGATGCACACCACAAAATTCATTTTGATGATTTTTGAGGGTTTTCTAATTTTTTTGATTTTTATGAAATTTCCTGGATTTTTGGGATTTTTGTTTGGATTTTAGGGATTTTTAGGGATTTCTGTCCCTGGCCAAGGACTACAGTCGTGCGACTGTACTCCTGGCTAGACAAAAATCGCTAAAAAAACCCTAAAAACAAAAGCCTGAAACTGGAAAAATAAGCACAGTCGTACGACTGTAGATGACTTGGCACGACTGTAATTACTGTCGTGCCCCTGTTCTTGTTTCAAGAACAGTCGTACGACGGTTCTTATTTTTCCAGAAATAAAAACACAAAAACTTGAAGAAAAAAAGCACCAAACACAAACAAATCACCCAGAAAGCTGGAAAATGAGTTGAGTTAAAGGTTGTTTACCTCCTTGGTGACGATCCACAGCTGGAATGACCCCTGGCTATGCACCAATCCACGTGAATTTGCTCTTTTTCCTTAAGGAGTCAAGGTTGCAAAAAATGTCCAAATAATCCCAGAAAAGTCACGGATTTGTGTTTGTTTTTGGTCCCAAATGATTTAGATTGTTAGTGTGAGTGTTAACCTAGGATTTCTACTTCGTTTCAGTGATGAAAAACAAGAAATTAAGGAGAAAATGTGAGAAGAAAGTAAGGTATTTTACTTCTCTCTCTTCTTTCTTTTTCTCCCTCTTTCTCTCTCTAAAATCCTGATTTCTTGCCAAAAGTCCACCAATCTGGTTTTTCTCCCTTTTTATACCTCACTAACCCGGAAATCTTGAGCATTAAATGCTCAAGATTTCCCTTCTTTTTTAAGTCAAATAGGTATAGGCAGGAACCTGCCCCCCGAAAGTACAGTCGTACGACTATACTTACTCTACAGTCGTACGACTGTATCAAAATCCCATGACTGTATTTTACAGTCGTGGGTTAACGGTCAACGACACACAATTTTTTTTTTTTAAAAAAAAGAAAATCTCGTGTTCACACCTTGCTGCACTGTCAACCAGGACATCAATGTGAGGAAGTGGGAAGTCATCCTTTGGAGAGGCCTTATTCAAATCCCGATAATCCACACAAACTCTGACTCTTCCGTCCTTCTTGGCAACTGGGACTATATTGGCTAACCATTCAGGGTAATCCACCACCTCCAGGAAATTGGCCTTAATCTGCTTTGCTACTTCTTCCTTGACTTTTTCAGCCCATTCTGGACGTAGACGCTTGAGCTTCTGCTTTACTGCGCTGAACTTGGGATCAATCGGAATTCTGTGCTCTGCTATTTCTCTGTCAACCCCCGGCATATCGTCGTAAGACCAGGCAAACGCTCCCACATGTTTCTTAAGCACTTTTTTCAATTCTCTCTCTTCTTCAGGATTGAGTTCATTAGAGATAGATACTATTTTAGGATTTTCAATTGTGCCCAAATTAATTTCATGTAATGCAGTGTCATGAATGCTGAACACATTGAATGAATGATTGCATGTATGCACAGAGCCATTAGGATAAACATCACACAAATAAGCAAAGTTAGATTTCATTTCATTCATCGCCTTAAAAGCGGAATTGTTCATATCAAGTACATAGGATAAGTTTACAAAGAAATCATTTTCTTCCTCCATATGCGGAGGGTCTTCTGCAGCAGGGTCTTCCGGATCAGCAGGTTCTTTTTCAAACAAGTCACTCAAATCAGCTTCAAGAGTTTCCTTCTATGCTTCAGGTAGGGCATCTTCTTCCACTTTTGCTTTCCCTTTAGTCATCATCTTAGTGAGTTCAGCAACAGCTTTTTCCACTAATTCTGCCTGTCCTGAAACAGCTTCCTTCTTCATAGGGTTCTCTTTTAACCCTTTCTTCAGCAATTCAGCAAATGCTTTGGTAATGGCGTCCACCAGGGGGTCTGTATCTTCTTTTGGTTGTTCCTCCGGGATGATAGGAGCCACCACTTCAGCTTGGATTATCGGAGGAGGACTAATCTCCTTCACACCTTCAAGCTTAAGCATTTCTTCCACTGAACCAACCCCATATTTCGAGAAGTCGATGACATCAGCAAAGATCTCAAACCCCGGGGACTGTTTCCCCATCAATAATCATCGGTTCCGGCTTACCACCATATGGCCCACCACTGGCTCGAACGAAAGTGTCCAAGAGATGGACTTTCTTTGTCTCTGGGATCTCCTTCTTTTCAGCACCTTTGTAACCAAGACCCCCTCGGTGTGATTGGCCCACAGTGATATCAAACTTTGCGACCCCTTACTGATGGACTCCTAGCCCCCTTCCCGGGATGAAATTCTGCTTATGAAAATACTTATGGATCCACGGGGAAAACATCAAGTCTCTCTCCTTGTGTTCTTAGACAACCGCCACCTGGAAGCCTGTCAGAGGCTGTTCAACTGAGTTCAATGCAGCTACCACAGAAGATTCATCTGCCTCAAGAGTTATGATTTTTCCTCCCATTGGAATTTTCACTTTTTGATGCAGGGTTGATGGCACACCTCCCAATGCATGGAACCAGGGCCTTCCCAAAAGCAAGGAAAAAGTCACCGGAATGTCAATGACAGTGAACAGCACAGTCGATTTAACTTCCCCAATTGACACTTTCGCCTCGAAGGTACCAATCACAGTACGCTTGGAATCGTCATAGGCCCGGATCACCGTGTTAGACCGTGACAATGCTTCTTCAGACAGGTGGAGACTGGGTAATACTTTCGGAGGATAGATGTTCAGTGCTGACCCATCATCAACCATCACACAAGGTAAAGTTCTGTCCATCATTTCTACTTTCAAGTACAACGTACGATTGTGATTAGTTCCTTCCGGTGGCAGGTCATCATCAGTGAAAGTGATCCCCTTGGGACTGTCAGGTTGCGGACTACTTGTACTTCCAATTGCCATGCACACCTCCTCAGGAGACATTAATGGATTTACATCCATTTCCATAAGCTTCTTCACCACTGCAGCTTGGTGTCTTTGGGACTCCATAAGTAAATGCCACACAGATGCACGTGCAGGCATCTTTTTGAGTTGCTCCACTACCAAGTCTTCTTTCTCATTCACTTTAATGGGCAAATAATCCTGAACCGGTGCTTCTACCCTCTTACTCGGCTCCCCTAACCGTTGTGGCTCGGGTTGATATACCCTTCCACTCCTTGTGACATTATTCACAGGAGCATCCTCTTTCCTTATATACATCCCATCCTTGGTGCAAACAGGATAAACAGGTGTTGTCCGGTTCACAGGCTTGGGCCTACTCATCAACTCAAATTCGTCCGCATCATCATCCAATTCTACATCATCCAAATTCACAGGCTTGCTCTCCTCTACAGATGACTCAACATCTTCGCCCACTACCACTTGAATCGTGGGATTCGCCCTTGCAATCTGGGCTAAGACAAAGTTAGGAGATAACTCCGACTGCACCATATTCACCCTTCTTTCAAACTGAGGCAGTGGATTATTCTGAACATTGGGCTTTGAACGAGGTGCTTCTATCTTCTTTTCATCAATCAACTGCTGAATTGCCTTTTTCAAGGCATGGCACTCATTGGTTCGATGCCCCTTGGTCACATGATAAGAGCAGAAGTTGTTTTTGTCCGCCTCGCCCGGAGGCGTGTACGGCTTCAGGCTTTGAAGAAAACCCAAATTTCTGCACTTCAGAAAAATACGCCCGAGAGAATCCTCCCAATGAGAAATCCCTTTTCCAGCTGTTTGTTGACTTGCCCCTTGTGCCACTGCCGCTACTTCTACTTGATTGACAAGAGCAGGTGACTGACTTGGCTTGGCACTGGTCGAAGAAGAAGCTGCTGGATTGTTATTACTCTTGTACCCTGAAGAATATGTCCGGCTTCGATACCCTCCTCCAGAACTGTTGTGAGCCGGGTCAATCTCGTACTTCTCCACCTTGCGAGCCAATTCATGTACTTCTATCAAGGACTGGAACTTATGGTACTTCATCACATTCCGATAAACTTCCAAGCTACCATCAATCAGCTTGACAATCAGCTCGTCTTCCAAGGGCTTCTGATGGAGGAGGATCATCTTATCCATCCACCTTTGATAATATTCAGAAAAGGTCTCATTCGGCTTCTACCTTACCGCCTCCAGATCTTGTAACTTGACCTCCAGCTGTGTGTTGAAACTGAAGTACTTAATGAAGGCATCGGATAGTGCATCCCAGTCGCCTTGTACACCCTCGGGCTGTTTATTATACCATGTGATGGCTCCTCCTTCCAAAGTAGTGGGGAACAATCCCACTAATTGATTCATGGTGAGCCCTGCCATAGTCATAATCCGTACATACTGATTCAAATGGGCCGTGGGAGGACTTTTCCCAACATATGGTGCAATCCTAGGCATTTGGAAGCCTACAGGCAACATTTCAACCCCTCCGGCTATGAGTGTGGACGGGTCAATGCGCTTGGCAGATTGGATCTTAGAACTGGCACGCAGCTCCGCTATAGTTTCTTCCATCTCCTTCATCTTTCTCTCTAAAGCAGACTCTACAAGTCACTCAGCATTATCCCTTCGGCCTTCTTCAGCGTCCGACTGCCCATCATTCAATCTCCCGCCACTACTCTCCTCACGGGCGGCCCTTTTCGGTCGCTGATTAGATGATTCAGTCAATGCACTCTGCACTTGGTTCTTGATGAGATTCTTAAACTCATCAGAATTCATGAATTCTCGAATAGCAGTGGTGGCCATCACGGCAGCAGCAGCTTCAGGTGTGATTGCCATATCTTGAAATCTCTGTTGCAACTGTTCAAATTCCGGTGAAAACCCAGCACTTAATTCAGATGACACTTCAACCTCCCCAAACTGAGTAGACTCCCCAGATTCACTAGATGATGAATCGCTGTGCTCTAGCCTCACGAGTCGTCGTCCCGACCGAAGCCAAACTACAAAATATTTCGAACAAAAGTTAGTGAAATATGATCACCCAAAGAGTTATGAACTCTAGGGGATATGCATGCATGCATGGCGTGATGGATGAATGATATATGGATATTGTATGAAATGAATTTGCAATACGAACCTTGAATAACTAATCCTTCAGGTGGTGAAGTACACGTAAACTCCTATTTATGCATGCATATATTGCAATTTAAGTTGGCATGGATGAGACCTTTGGCGCTCGGGGAGCACCTCGGGTATTACGAAATGAGATGAATGTCCTTATTGAATGGGCAGAGTTTCGGCACTCGTGGAGTGCTTCGAATTTTGTGATGTGAGATTGACAAGCGCATGGCGCTTGGTCGGGGTTTCGGTGTCCGGGGGACACCTCGGATTTTTGATGATGTAAAGTGAACTCGTGCTTGATTTGCGGGTGGAATTTCGATACTCGAGGAGTATCTCGATTTCCGCACCGCGATGTGAGGTGACTACATTTTTAGTGAACGGGCAAAGTTCCAGTGCTCGGGGAGCACCTAAACATTTTGATGCGCGAAATGGAATTTTTCTGGCACTCGTGGAGTCCCCAAAATGATTTAATGAAATGCAAAGAATTTTGTTGGCACTCACGGAGCGCCTAAAATGATTTAATGAAATGTGATGAATTTTTGTCGGCACTCATGGAGCGCCTAAAATGTTTTGATGAAATGCGATGAATTTTTATCGGCACTCGTGGAGCGCCTAAAATGCTTTGATGAAATGCGATGAGTTTTTGTCGGCACTCGTGGAGCGCGTAAAATGCTTTGATGAAATGAGATGAAGTTTTGTCGGCACTAGTGGAGCGCCTAAAATGATTTGATGAAATGCGATGAATTTTTGTCGGCACTCGTGGAGCGCCTAAAATGATTTAATGAAATGCGATGAAGTTTTGTTGGCACTCATGGAGCACCTAAAATGATTTAATGAAATGCGATGAAGTTTTGTCGGCACTCGTGGAGCACCTAAAATGATTTAATGAAATGCGATGAATTTTTGTCGGCAATCGTGGAGCGCCTAAAATGATTTAATGAAATGCGATGAAGTTTTGTCGGCACTCGTGGAGGGCCTAAAATGCTCTCCTACTTGGTAGGTAATGTGATGTGTGTGACCCTTATGGAATTATTCAAGATTCGTATAATGCTTTATGCATGACACGCGTTTCCTATGGCTGCAAAATAAAATGGTTAATGCTCATGACATTCAAGTGGTGTATGTGAATTAATTATTTTTTTCACACAATGAAAGGATGCATGGCTACAAAAAATGTGGTTAGTTTAATGTCACATGGGTGATTAATGTATTTACATTCAAAGGATAAAAATGGCTGTACAAAAGAAGTGGATTAAAATCATACAAATGTCTTAGATGCGGTATGTTATGTTCGTGAAAAATGTGAATGATGACATGTTGTGGAGGGACAAAAAGACACGTAGCAATTAACACACGGGTCGTATTCCTCCAAGCGTGGTCAGGTCGATAAAATTCTAACCGAGTTCTAGGAGGGGTTCTCTTCGATCACCAACCGGGGATGATGAAGGCGGATTTTATTTTATTCACACATTTTATTTTGGTATCCTAAGGGAATCCAACTAAGGTTGCCTAAATGAGTTCGGTCCAAAGTCGGGATAACATCAAGGCTCCCATAGCAAAATATACTCCTCACTTCTCCCCACTCAAGGGTCCGAATGAAGGGGTTTGTACGAGGCTATGGGTGGTGTTTCATATTTGTGCCCCTAAGACCAAGAGGAACTTAGGCGACACTTCAACGATTCACCGGGCTAAATAGTGGATACCTAACCTAATGCAAAAAGAAAATGTCTAACTACAAAAATGCATAAAGTGCCATATAAGAATCATCCGCTTAATTTAATTTAGACACTTTTCAAGGCTTGTCAAATTCTTTTAAGTTTTTCAAAAACTTTTAAGAAATCCCCAGCAGAGTCGCCACTGTGAGCGGACGACGCGTTTTCGACGGGACGCGGGACTCCCTTTCGGAAGGGGCGCCTCGATTTTGGGCGGGGCCCTCCCTCGCGTGGGGTTTTTGGTTTGGAAATTCATTTTTTGGAAAAGCGGATCGTTCCGAAAAGAATCGAGACCTAAATCTCGATAAAAAGTATAGGAGTCGCCACTCGGCTCAGCTCAACCAGGAAATTACAGTGTAGCTGAACCAAAGCGGGAACTGCCATACTTTTCAGAGATTCAGGTCCGGACAAGTCCCTTATTTCGTGTCTAATTTAAATATCATTGCCAATGTTCTAGTTATGACACTTTAATTTACTAAAATTCAATTTTATTGAATAATGCACGCAGCGCGCATACAGGATAATAATACAAAATATAAGTAAAAAGAATAAATATTTAAGAGCTTACAACCCAATCGAAAGAAAAATAAAACTCTCGCCTCACTGATACAATCGCCTATATACACGAAAATCTAGAAAAAATTACAACCGCCTAAATACACGATTTAATTCTATTAAATACAAATAAAAGAAAATTAAAATAAAGATAAAAGCTGCAAAACAGAGTTAGCACAATTTATACGGCACACCATAAATAGGACTCAAGTAGACAGAATTGGGGAATTAGGATTTGGGGTCATACAATCGGGGGTAACCAGGTCGGCACGGCCGGCCGGCCCGGTTAGACCTGGAAAACCATTTTGAAACGTCCCTGTATTTTGGTTTTGTGAGAAAATCGTTTTTGAAAATATTTTTCCGGTTTATTACAATTACGCATGCAAAGTGGGTCGGTTTTCGGGAGAACCGGGTATCCCTCGTGGAATTGTTCTAAATGCAATTTTACCGAAAAATAAATCTAAGGTCGTGATGCGCACAACAAAATTCATTTTGATGATTTTTTAGGTTTTCTTATTTTTCTGATTTTCTGAAATTTTCTGATTTTTATGAAATTTCTTGGATTTTTTGGATTTTCTTTGGATTTTAAGGATTTTTTAGGGATTTCTGCTTCTGGCCGAGGACTATAGTCGTGCGACTGTAGTTACAGTCATACGACTGTATGCTACAGTCGTGCGACTGTACTCCTGGCTAGGCAGAAATCGCTAAAAAATCCTAAAAACAAAAGCCTGGAACTGGAAAAATAAGCACAGTCGTACGACTGTAGATGATTTGGCACGACTGTAATTATAGTTGTGCCCCTGTTCTTGTTTCAAGAACAGTCGTACGACTGTTCTTATTTTTCCAGAAATGCAAACTTGAAAACTTGAATAAAAAGACACCAAACACAAATAAATCACCCAGAAAGCTGGAAAAAAGGTTGAGTTAAAGGTTGTTTACCTCCTTGGTGACGATCCACAGCTGGAATGACCCCTGGCTACGCACCAATCCACGTGAATTCGCTCTTTTTTCCTTGGGAAGTCAAGGTTGCAAAAGGGTCCAAATAATTCCAGAAAAGTCACGGATTTGTGTTTGTTTTTGTCCCAAAATGATTTAGATTTTCAGTGTGAGTGTTAACCTAGGATTTCTACTTCGTTTTAGTGATTAACAACTAGAAATTAAAGAGAAAAGGTAAGAAGAAAGCAATAAGTTGATTATCTCTCTTCTCTCTTTTTCTCTCTTTTTCTCTCACTAAAAATTTGATTTCTTGCCAAAAGTCCCCAAAATCTGGTTTTCTTCACCTTATATACCTCCCCACTAACCCGGAAATCTTGAGCATTTAATGCTCAAGATTTCCCTTCTTCTCCAAGTCAAAGGGGGTATGGGCAGCAACCTGCCCCCGAAAGTACAGTCGTACGACTGTACTTACATTACAGTCGTACGACTGTAGCAAAATCCCACGACTGTATTTTACAGTCGTGGGTCAACGGTCAACGGCATTTTTTTTATATATAAAGGAAAATTTCGTGTTCACACCGACATAAGACAGACCCATAGGATCATGGACATAGATCAATTGAGCCGGAACTTATAGAAATTGTACATGTAATGTACATTGGAAGGAATGTGTTAATTAATTAATTGACATTCGGTGTCAAGGTAATTAATTAACATTGGGTTGAATTTAATTTGATTAATAAGTTTGCATAATGTAATTAATTAATTTATCAATTAATTGAATTACATAAAGTAAACAATTAATTAAATAATTTTCCTAAGTAGGAAAATTAAATACATGTATTGTATTTACTTAAGTGTGATTTAATTTTATTTAGGGGTAATTAAATTTAGCCAAATGGAATTAAATTATATAGTATATATGTGAGCGGACGACGCGTTTTCGACGGGACGCGGGACTCTCTTTCGTAAGGGGCGCCTCGATTTCAGGCAGGGCCCTCCCTCGCGTGGTGTTTTTGGATTGGAAATTCGTTTTTTGGAAAATTAACTGTTTCTTAAAAGAATCGAGACCTAAATCTCGATAAAAAGTATAGGAGTCGCCACCCGGCTCAGCTTAACCGGGAAATTACAGTGTAGCTGAACCAAAATGAGAACTGCTACACTTTTCAGAGATCTAGGCCCGGACTAGTCCCTTATTTCATGTCTAATTTAAATATTGTTAGCCAATGTTCTAGTTACGGCACTTTAAATTGCTAAGATAAATTTTATTGAATTAATACACGCGGCGCGCATACATAATAATACAGCAAAAATAAAAGGTAAAAGTAATAAATATTTAGGAGCTTACAACCCAATTGAAAGAAAAATAAAACTCTCGGCCTCACAAAACAAGCGCCTAAAATACACGAAAATTTAAGAAAAAATTACAATCGCTTAATATGCACGATTTAATCTATTAAATACATTAAAAATGAAAAATAAAGAAATTAAAGCTGTAAAACAAATGGTTAGCACAAATATATATAGCACACTACACTTAGGACTCAAGTTGGACAGAATTGGGGATTTTAGAGTTCGGGGTCATGCAATGGGGGGTAACAGGGTTGGCCCGGTTAGACCTGGAAAATCATTTTGAAACGTCCCTGTATTTTTGGTTTTGTGAGAAAATCGTTTTTGAAAACATTTTTTTTTTCGGTTAATTACATTTATCGCATGTAAGGTGGGTTGGTTTTCGGGAAAAACGGGTCTCCATAGTGGTTTTGTTCTAAATGCAAAAATGCCGAAAAATAAATCTAGGGTAGTCAATGCACACGCCAAAATTCATTTTTGATGATTTTTGATTTTTTTATGATTTTTATGATTTTTTGAAATTTTCTGATTTTTATGAAATTTTTGGGGTTTTATGAATTTTTTTGGATTTAGGGATTTCTATTTCTGGCCAAGAACTACAGTCGTGCGACTGTAGCCTGACCTAAGACAGAAATCGCTAAAAAAACTTAAAACGAAGAATTTAAAACTAGGAAAAACAAAAATAGTGGTACGACTATAAGAGATATGGCACGACTGTAATTACAATCGTGCCCCTGTTCTTCGTAACATGAACTGTCATACGACTGTTCTTAATTTTCTAGAAACAGAAGTGTAAAAACTTGAACAAAAACGCACAAAAATCAACCAAATCACCCAGAAAGCTGGAAAATGAGTTAAGTTGAAGTGTGTTTACCTCCTTGGCACTGATCCACAGCTGGAATGACCCCTGGCTACGCACCAATCCACATGAATTTGCTCCTTTTCTTTGAAATGTCAAGGTTGCAAATAGAGTCCAAATATTCTCCAGAAAGCTACGGTTTTTGATTCGTTTTTATCCAGATATGAGTTAAATCTCTTGTGTGAAGATTAACCTAGGGTTTCTAATTCATTTTAGTCATTAACTCTCTGAATTTTGGGAGAAAAGATTGGAAGAATGTGGGTTTTTGTTTTTTTTTTTTCTTTTCTCTTCTACTCTTTCTTTTTTATTTTCTCTCTTTCTCCCTCAATTTTCTCTGCCAAAAGCCCCCCAAGTCTCTCTCTCTTTCTGCCTTTTATTTCTTTCTTTTCCAGAAAATCATGAGCATTAAATGCTCAAGATTTTCCCAACTTTTTTAATTCAGGGGGTATGGGTTCTGCAACCTGCCCCTGAACCTACAGTCGTACGACTGTAACCACAACCCCACGACTGTAAATACAGTCGTGGGTAAAAGGTCAGGGTTTTTTTTTTTTTCGAGACCCGAAAAATTCCGTGTTCACAGGCTGCCCCTCATGTAGCTAAAGTCTGATTCTTTGCACGGATTTAGGTACACGATAAAGAACACGGAATCAAAGGTAGTGTGCACGTGTGTGGGTTGTGGGTTAATTTCATGAGGCTTTCAGGTAGATAAGCAGTTTCTTATGATACCTTTTCACATAAGAAAGACGCCGGGGAAAAACATGACTTTTGAGAACAGATAGCCGCATATGACTTACCATACAGAGCCATGGTGTTTGTAGTGTGCAACTGGTGAGCGTATTTATTCCTTGATCGATAATTTTGAAACAAAAATGTTTTGCCCCTTCGATTAAGAATAAATACGAGAAGACGCATTTTTGGTTACCTTTTATAGTCATGTAGGACTGAAATTTGTGAAGTGTGTGGCAGCCGTGTGCGACTTGGCGCACTCAACGAACTGGCATGGAAATAATGGTTCCGTTTTATAGTCGCCGGGGACTGAAATTGGGTGAAGGGTGTGACAGCCGTATGCGACTTGGCGCACTCAATGGACTGACATGAAAATTCTTGTTCCGTTTTATAGTCACGGGGGACTGAAATTGGGTGAAAGGTGTGACAGCCGTATGCGACTTGGCGCACTCAACGGACTGACATGGAAATACTGGTTCCGTTTTATAGTCATGGGGGACTGAAATTGGGTGAAGGGTGTGACAGTCGTGTGAGACTTGGCGCACTCAACGAACTGACACGGAAATTCTGGCTCTGTTTTGTAGTCGCAGGAGACTGAAATTGGGTGAAGGGTGTAACAGTCATGTGCGACTTGGAGCACTCAACGAACTGACATGGAAATTTTGGCTCTGTTTTATAGTCACAAGGGACTGAAATTTGGTGAAGGGTGTGACAGTCGTGTGCTACTTGGCGCACTCAACGAACTGACACGGAAATTCTGGCTCCGTTTTATAGTCGCGGGGGACTGAAATTTGGTGAAGTGTGTGTGTGTGTGATAGACTGGCATGACTTGAATTTTGGTGGAATTGTACTTACCATTAATTTTTTGCAGTTTCCTCGGGTTTCGTGCCCTTTGGATGAGGCGGACTGTTGCTGGAAAAAATTAACCGCTGATGGGTTACCCCTGCAAAATTACTTGAAACATCTTCCTATGGGGAATAATTAAGCATTTGGTGATAAAGTAAGGTTTAGAGAATAAATAAACAATAAAATAAAATAAAGAAAAATCCCACCATTTTTTCCTATACAGTCATGCGACTGTATTTGAATTTTGAATACAGTCGTACGACAATAGACGAAGTACAGTTGTACGACTGTACTTCGCGGGCAGAAAGAATTTAAGGGGCGGTTTCCACCCCTTCCTTCTCCCACTCTTCCATTTTCAGCAAACATCAGTTTTTCTCTCTCTCAAAACTGATTTCTAACCTCAAAATCTTGCAAAAATGTTGAAGAAATTGGGCAAGAAAGTGAAAAAGCTATCAAGTAACCTGATTCAGAGGCCGAATGACATGGATGATATCCCTTTCGTCAGTGTTTCAAACGGTTATGGCCATCCGCGGTATATGGAGCATTTCAGGATTAGACTCAGGATGGAGATCCCGATTTTGCTGGAGATGGGCTCCCATCTGTCTACCACACAGGTTGGTACCCGAATTTGATCTCTAACTTTGCGTTTTTTGAAATTTTTCCCTTGAATATTTGAACCTGATTTGCCAGGTTTTATTGCTTTCTGGGTTGATTGATTGAGTAGAATGCATGTTAGGAGTCCCCTGTAGTTAATAGGAACAAGAAATTAGGGAAAACGAGTTAGAAATCATGAAAATTGCATAAAATTAAAATTCTATCCGCAGGTTATGAACAGTCGTGCGACTGTTCATCCATTTTATGAACAGTCGTACGACTGTGGGTGTACAGTCGTGCGACTGTAGTCACGCTCATGTGAAGCGTGCTACAGTCGTACGACTGTAGCTTAAAAGCTAGGAATATTTTTTTTTCATGCCCCCTTTTATTAATGTTGATTATTTTGATATTATGCAAAAATTGAATATATATATGCATTGTACTTTCCTTGCCGCGGGTCTGGTGGGACTGCCTTCCCGAGCCTGTGAGGGCTCGGGTCAGGATCTTGGGTCTAGAGACCTTCATATTGTCCCTGCCCATGAGTACGCCGTATACCACTCATGCCGTGTTGACGGCTTTGTGCTAGAGGTGGGTCTGTACCACCCATACATTTCACTTGCCTATTAGGGAGTTTACTATCACTCCTTCGGACTTTGCCACGATCATTGGATTCGGGTTCGGTGGGACCCTGATCATGTTTAATTGCTATCTGGCCCGTCAGCAGCTGGTAGATGACTACATTGGGAGATTGATCGGCTGCACCCCTGAGAAGGGGAAGATTCTGTGCTCACGGGTGGAGGCTTATTGGGCTGCTCGCCCAGACTTGTCTGAGGAGGACGTGGAGAGGTATACCCAGGCTTATGTGCTCGTCTTATTGTCCTGCACGCTGTTTCCTATCGGGCAGAGCACTTGCAATATGACGCTGCTGCCGACCTTGGTGGATTTGGCCGCGTTTCCTTCTTTGGATTGGGTCCGAGCTGCGTTAGTGCAGCTGTACTATGGGTTGGATTTGTGTGCCCAGGGGGAGCAGCAGGAGATCCTCGGCTTCTGGTTCAGCCTTCTGGTATTATCTCTTCCGTCGTTTTTTTTAACTCTTTCTTTGATTACAAATTTGGGCCTTCGAGCACCGTATCTTAGAGCCGCCGGAGCTGAGGGACGTCAAGGACAATGCTCAGCCGACCGTCCTACGTTGCTGGATGTAGGGGTGGCAAGGTATTGGCCATGACTTGCGGGATGTCAGGCAGGGTTTATTGGATGCTTCCTGGCAGAGGGTAAGTAAACAAAAACTTATTAGTAGAAAAATGTAATTAACTTTTACTTACCTGTGTTGAAATTCTTTTATTGTATTTTTACAGATTCGACACCATCCGTGGCATGGTCAAGGCACCGTTACACTCCTCGTGCATACATATGTGTGGTTTGACGACCGCTGGTTTGTCTTGGAGTGTCCGATGTCCCAGGAGTGGTACCTGGGTAAGCGCCTCCGCCTATCCGACCATGTGGACGGCCCTGCTGGTCGGCTCGTTCCTCCGCTGCTTCTGCTCGTATTATTCTGGCTCTATTTTACCGATCCTGCCGTGGATCCTGACATTTTCTGGGATGGGTACCGCGCTGATATGGTGGACGGCGATTATTTGGCGTTCATCCGCCAGTGTCTGCTGCCCATCTCGGGTGATGCACCGGCTGCTCCTCCTGCTCGTCAGGTATTTACTTTACTCCCTTTTTTTCTGTTTTTTTTAATATTCTTCTTTTTGTAGGTCAAGAGATGCAGGGGGTCCAGTTCTGCTCAGCCGAGCGGGAGAGCCGGCGAGGGTGCTGAGACCGCCACAATTGGTGGGCATCCTCCGATTCATGATAGGAGTCATCCTGTGCGTGCTAGCAGCGCTGCAGCATCCGCCTCTCAGACTGTTGGCGTGGTGGAGGGTCACCTAATGACCGAACTCAGGACCAGCTTTAACATAATGGGTCTGGACGGCGGCCAGTCCTATAAGACGTGGCTGGTTCACCGTGAGCAGCCACTCATGTTTGTTCCAGTGGACACCACCCACGTACGTCTCTCTTTTTTTTTTTGACTTTCTGGTATGATCTGGTACGTTCTAGGTTCCTCAGGCTCAGGTGGAGGACATGGCATATCGGCAATTTGGCTTGGAGACCTTCCTCATTCAGGAGAACGCCATCTGGGCGGTAAGTATTCTGCATGATTTGATGATTTATGCAATGCATGAATGTGTATGTATGTATGTATACATGTTAATTTATGTTGTTGATTACAGTCTCGAGTCCAGATGCTTCAGGACTAGGTCAAGCAGGCTGCTGTCTTTGAGGCTTGGGCCTTGGCTTCGGCCCAGGAGGCAGATAGGATGAGAGCTGAAGCAGCCAGGCTGCAGGCTGAGCTGACCCGGACGTGGGAGGACTTCGACTCCTATCGGGCTACGTACCAGAGTGAGTCTGAGGAGGAGGAGGACGATGAGGGAGAGGATGAGAGCTAGATTGGGTGCTCTATATTTTATTTTGTTCTTTTTGTTTTGGATTGTTGTACACAACATGAACTCCACTTTTATTATTATGAGATTTGGATGCAACAACTTACTGATGGATGTTTATGTGTAATGGCATGATGTATGCGATATGAACTTCTAAGCCGAATATCAAACATGTATAATATCATTAAGATGACATCATAATGAGTACAATAGGGAAATTAACAGTGACTCCGGCCTTAGACATCACACTCTTCTTGTTACCAACACGTCCTCTCGGTTTTCCGTGTCAGACATTTTCTCTTTGTATTTTTTTTTGAATGGCCCAAGAGTTCTGCGCGAGCGTTCCAACCGAATTGGTATTGATCCGTTTTAAGATTGAAAAGCACACCTTGACAATGTTCATCAGAAGTCGTGAGAACGTTGCTGCTGATGACATCCAGCGGTTTGGCTTTTACCTGCCCCTAGTATTAGAGGTTTGTATTTGGGGTATAAAACACTGAATCAGACACGGTTCGCTGCGTGCTGTCACCCGTATGTGGACATTGACATGCAATGACATGACGAATGCATATCGAACATCAAAATTGAATATAAAACATCTATGACATAATGAATGTGGATGCATTAGGAAAATCCGAAGTGTGGCTCTGGTTTTGATTGATGCTCCTTCAAATTATCAATATGTCCTTTCGGTTTTCCATATTGGAGTAATTTTTTTTTGTTTTTTTGTTTTTTTTTGTGCTTTTGTGCTAACATACGTCAGAGTGTGCAACTGATCACCAAACTGCATCAATTGATTACCCACTGGATCCTCCAAGACATGTTTCCAATTCATCTCAGATTCCACTTTGCGTACAGTCCTCAAGGGTGAACACAGCCTTCAATCCTTCACAGTATGACCCCAAATGATGCAAGAACCACCGGTAAGTAGTCACTTCCGTTGTGGCCAAAGACTGAGTTCTTGAAATGGTTGGTAAATGCAACTTTCTTTTGGACATTGTCGCAGCAGGCTTTGCAAGTTATCCCGTTCACGATTATTGAAGGGTTTGTAAAACCTGGTTGCCCCAACACTGTTGGTGAAGTTCATGAGTGCATAACCGATATTTCCTCCAATCCTGGAGTCCATAGGCAAATAGAGGGAATCATAAGCAGACTGCTCTTTGGGCTTGAACGGAGGGTAACGGGTGTTGAAGGTATGGATGAAGATCGAGATGGAGAGTGTTTTGGGTTTGAAGATATATAGGAGTCCGAATCTTCCACAGATTGTTTGTGAATGGGGAAGTCCAAATCTTTCACAGAAAGGGTACAAAGGATCTGGTGACGATGACAATTGAGATGGTGAGTCATTCCCGTGTTAATTGTAGCTGCCATGAGAGAAATTCTTCTGTCTGCACTGATCCCTTTTTTTTTAAGGAACTAAATCAAAGCCACAGCCACCTTTTGGTTTTCCTGCTGCATTCAGATTCGTGCATGTCACGTGTGCTTAATATGCCTTTTTTGAATGAACAATGCATGCGTAATGTCATTTGCACAAGAATGCCTTGCGAACAAGATTATACATGCACTACAACCAAAGAATGATTCAGAGTTTTACAATAAGGTGGATGGTGAAGGCCATTTGAATTTCTTGGTGGTAAGTGCTTTGGATAAGCTCGGGTTTTTATTTTCACGATTTAGGTATAGGGTACCTTCTGGGGTATGAGGCCTTTTTTTTGTGATTGCCCCAGGGAGGGCTTTTGATCGATTTTGCCTCAAGAAAGGCTTTCTTGGTTCGGGTGCCTCAAGAAGGACTTTTGATCTGGTTTTGCCTCAAGGAGGGCTTTCTGGTTTGATTTTGCCTTAAGAAGGACTTTCTGGTTCGATTTCACCTTAAGGAGGACTTTCTGGTTTGGTTTTGCCTTAAGGAGGACTTTCTGGTTTGGTTTTGCCTTAAGAAGGGCTTTCTGGTTTGGTTTTGCCTTAAGGAGGGCTTTCTGGTTTGGTTTTGGTTTGGGCATCGACTGTGCCTTTTAAGTTGAAGCTCTGGGGTAGGATTGGTAGTGTCATTCAAGGATTGTTGAGTTGATTCAGTAGATGCCTTGGTGGAAGTGGTACCATCATATCATTTTATTTATCTCACAAACTCACCTTTCAAGAGAGAGTTTATTCAGAACCAGGTTCACTTTTAGGTTCCCGACAATACTCAAAATGATGTCATGCATTTTGATATTATGTGTGTTGGATATGTCATGTTAGATGATCAAATGCATGCATAACACCATGGACAAGTAATCATCACATAAGCAAGACGAAAATAAATTTCATTGCATTCATGATGAATTCAATACATCCCATAAACAAAATGAGCCCCTTGTAGAAAGGGAATCCCTAAGAGGTATTGATCCCACAGAATCCGATTATTTTCTGGTTGGTCGCCATTTCAGCTTCAGCATCCTAGGCCCACTCTTATCAAAGCAGACTCTAAATTTCTTCATCATACTCCTCTTCTCGGGAGACGTGAGAAGTTCTCCCGGTGGGCTCCCCGATTGCCCCTGGTTGTCTATCAGAGAGGGTTGAGATTTCTAATTTTCCATCATCGACCGGCTTCTGAATCTCCTTCCTTAGAGCGAAACATTCATTGATCTGATGGCCCAGCACCACATGATAACTACAGAAATTGTTCTTTTGTGCTTTTATAGGCTCTACGAATGGCCTGACGCTCTGCAGGAGACCCTCCCCTCTACATCTGAGGAACATCTTGCCTAATGAGTCAGCCCATGGAGAAATGCCTTTTCTGCTACTCCCGGCAAGTGAGTCTTTGGTATGCCGTGGAATGGAGTCGGTGCCAACATTCGTCTTAATGGGCCTTTTCAGTTCTATCTCACCAGTCGGCCTTGGGAATCCCGAATCTTGGAGAGAGGGCATTCCAAGGTGTCGAGGGTGAATGTCAGCAAACCGGGCCTTCTGTTTCTCACTGGCATCAGAGTTGGAGTCTGAGAATGCTGCGTTCTTCATTTTTCCTTTGAGTTCTGCCACTCGTGCTTCCAATTTAGTGCACTTCGCTATCAACCTTTCTACCTTGTCAAGGTCATATCCCAGCACTTCTCTCAGCATTGCTGCCGCTTCATTCCTAACTGCCCTTGGGAACCGTGATGAGGCGATATAATCCTCCATGATATCCGTTGTGGAGCTGAAGTTCATGGGATTTGCCATTCCCGAGATCTTTTCCCTTCTTCCTCTGATAAGAACACTTATTAGCATCGACAGCGCATACTTATGAAGAACACCAAATCACAGCTGATATAGGCATGAATGCATGATAGGGTATGTATGTGTATGAATGATGAGTTGCATATATGATGTCATGAGGGAGATGATGATGAAGATGATTTTTTTTTTGGACATTCTAAGAATTCCCAATGCCATGCAACACACGGATAGAGTTTTGACACCTTGTAGGTCTATGAGGTGAAGTGAAATGGTCACGCAGGGGCTGGCCCACGGACACAGTTCCGATGCTTTTGGGGTATATGATATGAGATGATGTTTATAGACAAGTCTCGTGTAGGTAAGGACACGAACGGAAGTTCGGCGTTCATGGAACGCCTTTCATGATTCAGTAATGCTATGAAATGCCCCTAGATGCGTAATAATCCGGCACTCGTGGAGCACCTCAAATGATACAATAATGTCAATGTCATGTAACAATCCGAAATGGATCGCGACGTACCAACAGAACTTCAGCACTCCCACGATGCCAATGATGAATGACGTGAAGCCATGCAATGATATCATGTGACCTACTACATGAAAATATACCTAAGACCATTGTGGTCTCCTATTGAATGAAATGGTCTAGTGAAATGGCCGAGTGTATTCTGGTACACGGGCAGAACGCGGGTAGTTTTAGGAATCCTGATATGTTATGAAATGAAATGACCGTGAAGGGCATCCTCAGAATGTCCTTAATTTAAATGATATGAAATGACGTGAATACTTGTGTCATACAAAAATGCAAGTGGTTGCATAAAAACGTGGTTAGGATGCATGACATACATGATGATGTCGTGTATGCTATGCAAAGATAACGATATATAAGTTATAAATGTGCATGGCACCAAATAAAATGTCGTGGCTGCATGAAAATGTGGTTAGAATAAATGCCACACACATATTGATGTCTTAAAAATGGCTGCACGAAAATGTGGTTAGAATGACACGTAGGCCAAGTTTCGGCGCTCGGGAGCACCTTGGGTTTTCGTGATGCGAGATGAGATGAGCATGCACATGGCATATGATCGGGATTTCGGCGCTCGAGGAGCACCTTGGGTTTTTGTGATATGAAATGAGGTGAGCATATGCACGGCACATGGTCGTGATTTTGGCACTCGGGGAGCACCTAAATGATTCGATGCATGAGATGTAATTTCTCAGCTCTCGTGGAGCACCTAAGTGATTTAATGCATGAAATGTAATTTTTCGGCGCTCGTGGAGCACCTAAATGATTTAATGCATGAAATGTAATTTCTCGGCGCTCGTGGAGCACCTAAGTGATTTAATGCATGAAATGTAATTTTTCGGCGCTCGTGGAACATCTAAATGATTTGATGCATGAGATGTAATTTCCGGCGCTCGTGGAGCAGCTAAATGATTTAATGCATAAAATGTAATTTCTCGGCGCTCATGGAGCACCTGAGTGATTTAATGCATGAAATGTAATTTTTCGGTGCTCGTGGAGCACCTAAATGATTTGATGCATGAAATGAATCTTTTCGGCGCTCGTGTAGCACCTAAGTGATTAAATGCATGAAATGAATTTTTTCGGCGCTCGTGTAGCACCTAAGTGATTAAATGAAATGAAATGAATTTTTTCGGCGCTCGTGGAGCACCTAAATGATTTAATGAATGAAATGAATTTTTCGGCGCTTGTGGAGCACCTAAATGATTTAATGGATGTGATGAAATTCTTCGGCGCTCGTGGAGCACCTAAGTGATTTAATGGAGTGAAATGGATTTTCCGGCGCTCGTGGAGCACCTAAATGATTTAATCAATGAAATAAATTTTTCGGCACTCGTGGAGCACCTAAATGATTTAATCAATGAAATAAATTTTTCGGCGCTCGTGGAACACCTAAATGATTTCCTACTTGGTAGGCGGTGTGATGTGTGTGACCCTTATGGGGTTGTTCAAGGCCCACATGGATATTTTATGCATGTATATGAACGCTTATGACACTAGATTGATGTACATGAATTAATGCTTTTTCACACAATGAAAATTTGCATGGCTGCAAAAAAAATGTGGTTAGTGTAAATGTCACACGGGTGATTAATGTATTTACACACGAAAAAATAATGGATATGGCTGTACAAAAGATATGAGTTAGTGTCACACAAATGCTTTACATGCGGTATGTTATGTTCGTGAAAAATGCGGATGATGATATGTTTTGGAAGGACAAGAAGACACGTAGCAATTAGCACATGGATCGAATTCCTCCAACCTTATTCCTCCAATCGTGGTCAAGTCGATAAAATTCTAACCGAGTCCTAGGAGGGGTTCTCTTCGATCACCAACCAGGGATGATGAAGGCGCAATTTATTTTATTCACACGATTTATTTTGGTATCCTAAGGGAATCCAACTAGGGTTGCTTAAATGAGTTCGTCCAAAGTCGGGATAATCATCAAGGCTCCCATAGCGAAATATACTCCTCACTTCTCCCCACTCAAGGGTCCAAACGAAGGGGTTAGTACGAGACTATGGGTGGTGTTTCGTATCCGTGCCCCCAATACCAAGAGGAACTTAGGCGACACTTCAACGATTCACCGGGCTAAATAATGGATACTTAACCTAATGCAAGAATGTCTAACTACAAAAATGCATAAAGTGCCATATAAGAATCATCCGTTTAATTTAAACTAGACACTTTTCAGGGCTTGTCAAATTCTTTTAAGTTTTTGAAAAACTTTTGAGAAATCCCCAGCAGAGTCGCCACTGTGAGCGGACGACGCATTTTCGACGGGACGCGGGACTCTCTTTCGGAAGGGGCGCCTCGATTTCAGGCGGGACCCTCCCTCGCGTGGGGTTTTTGGATTGGAAATTCGTTTTTTGGAAAATAACTGTTTCTTAAAAGAATCGAGACCTAAATCTCAATAAAAAGTATAGGAGTCGCCACCCGGCTCAGCCCAACCGGGAAACTACAGTGTAGCTGAACCAAAGTAAGAACTGCTACACTTTTCAGAGATCTAGGTTCGGACAAGTCCCTTATTTCGTGTCTAATTTAAATATTGTTAGCCAATGTTCTAGTTACGGTACTTTAAATTGCTAAGATAAATTTTGTTGAATTAATACACACGGTGCGCATATATAATAATACAGCAAAAATAAAAGGTAAAAGTAATAAATATTTAGAAGCTTACAACCCAATTGAAAGAAAAATAAAACTCTCGGTCTCACAAAACAAGCGCCTAAAATACACGAGAATATAAGAAAAAATTACAATCGCCTAATATACACGATTTAATGTATTAAATACATTAAAAATGAGAAATAAAGAAATTAAAGCTGCAAAATGAATGGTTAGCACAAATATATATAGCACACCACACTTAGGACTCAAGTTGGACAGAATTGGGGATTTTAGAGTTCGGGGTCATACAATTGGGGTTAACCGGGTTGGCCCAGTTAGACCTGGAAAATCATTTTGAAACGTCCCTGTATTTTTGGTTTTGTGAGAAAATCATTTTTGAAAACATTTTTTTTTCGGTTTATTACATTTATCGCATGTAAGGTGGGTCGGTTTTCGGGAGAAACGGGTCTCCGTCGTGGTTTTGTTCTAAATGCAAAAATGACGAAAAAATAAATCTAGGGTCGTGAATGCACATGCCAAAATTCATTTTTGATGATTTTTTTTTTATGATTTTTATGATTTTCTGAAATTTTCTGATTTTTATAAAATTTTTGGGGTTTTATGAATTTTTTTGGATTTAGGGATTTCTGTTTCTAGCCGAGAACTACAGTCGTACGACTGTATACTACAGTCGTGCGACTGTAGCCTGACCTAAGGCAGAAATCGCTAAAAAAACTTAAAACGAAGAATTTAAAACTGGGAAAAAAAACAGTGGTACGACTATAAGAGATATGGCACGACTGTAATTACAATCGTGCCCCTGTTCTTTGTGACATGAACAGTCGTACGACTGTTCTTAATTTTCCAGAAACAGAAGTGCAAAAACTTCAACAAAAATGCACAAAAATCAACCAAATCACCAAAAAAGCTGGAATGAGTTAAGTTGAAGTGTGTTTACCTCCTTGGCGCCGATCCACAGCTGGAATGACCCCTGGCTACGCATCAATCCACGTGAATTTGCTCCTTTTCTTTGAAATGTCAAGGTTGCAAATAGAGTCCAAATATTCTCCAAAAAGCTACGGTTTTTGATCTCGTTTTTGTCCAGATATGAGTTAAAATCTCTTGTGTGAAAATTAACCTAGGGTTTCTAATTCATTTCAGTCATTAACTCTCTGAATTTTAGGAGAAAATATTGGAAGAATGTGGGTTTTTGGTTTTTTTTCTTCTCTTCTACTCTTTCTTTTTTTTTCTCTCTTTCTCCCTCAATTATTTCTGCCAAAAGCCCCCCAAGTCTCTCTCTCTTTCTGCCTTTTATTTATTTCTTTTCCAGAAAATCTTGAGCATTAAATGCTCAAGATTTTCCCAACTTTTTTAATTCAGGGGGTATGGGTTCTGCAACCCGCCCCCGAACCTACAGTCGTACGACTGTAACCACAACACCACGACTGTAAATATTGTCGTGGGTAAACGGTCAGTTTTTTTTTTTTCGAGACTCGAAAAATTCCGTGTTCATAATATACTTTTTAATTAAAGTTTATTTATGTAATTATAATCCTATTGGGCTTGGGTTTAATTAACCTAATTAAAACCCAATTAGACAAGGTGTCTATATAAGGGCACACATAAGGAATAAAACCCTAATTCAACCCTAATTAATTGTAGGAAATTTCAGCCACCAAGAGCAGCCCCAAAACAGCCGAAAATCCCAGCATTAAACCTCCATTCCTTCGCGTCTTCGGCTAGCACCGGTTCCCGCTCAATAGTTGGTTGTGCACTGGACTTTAGAGATCGCAGTTTAGAGCAACAATTCTGCAGCAGTCTCTAGAAGAGACAAATCCGATGAGTTAATTTCTCTTGATTCAATTTGGTTTTATTCTAATCAATGGTAATTGGACACGATAGGTGGATTCTAGGAAATTTTAAACGGTGAATTTTCTGCTGCGCCACGTTATTTTTCCAATGCCGCATCCTAACAAAAATAAATTGTGTGAATGCTATAAACCGCGCCTTCATTATCCCCGGTTGATGATCGAAGAGAACCCCTCCTAGGACTAAGTTACAATTTTCAAAGAATGACCATATTTGGAGGAATAAGGTTGGAAGAATGCGCTTCGTGTGCTATGTGTTTCTTGCCATCCCGTGACATCATCATCACCATTTCATAAACATGACACGCCATACATGTAAAGCATTTGTGTGATAATTAACACGTATTTTTGTGTAGCCATTTGCATTTTATTTTCGCGTGTGAAAACATTAAACCATCCATGTGCCATACATACTAACCATTATTTTTGCAGCCATAGCATTATATTTGTGTGTTAGCATTTTCATAAAACATACATAGCATCATTACACGTGTCATGCATTCTAACCACATTTTTGTGCAGCTATTTGCATTTTGCGTGACATAAGCATTCATATCATTTCATGTAAATTAGGGGCATTCCAAGGACCCCCACCACGATCATATCATTTCACAACATATCGGGAGTCCCAAAACTACCCGAATTTTGCCAATGCACCGGATTGCATTTGGTCATTCCACCAAATTATCTCATTTAATAGAAACCACAATGGTCCTAGGTCTATTTTCGTGTGATGATTTACACGAGGCATTTCATGACACCATGCTCACTTATCATAAATATCATATAACACCGTAGTCTACATCGGATTACTTCATGACATTATTACATCATTCAAGGCACTCCCCGAGTACCGGATTTGAACACATACAAGTACATTTCATAACATTGTTAAATCATGAAAGGTGTTCCCCGAACGCCGAACCTCTGTCCGTGTCCCCTGTTACACGTGACTTTCTTACAACATCATATCATATGCCTCAAAAGCATCAGAACTTTGTCCTCGGGGCGGTCCCATGCGACCATTTCATGTCATCTCATAGGGCTACAAAGCATTGAAACTCTGTACGTGTGTCGGCACACATGCCACCATATCACAAAAATCATTAGGTGTCCCAAAGGCGCCGAACCGTTGTCCGTGTGGCAGTCCACGCGTGACCTTTTTGCACAGCATTGGGTGTTCTTGGAATTTTCGGAAAAAATGGAATAATAAGTGGAAATTATTTTCACGCACGACATCACTCCATTCATTTATCATAAGTATTTTCAATGTTTCACTCTTCATGACATCTTTCCATACATTGACCCAAAATTTTTCCCGTATGATGTCGAGCAGAATAAGCTGGAATGACCTTGGACAAGATCTCAAGCTTCAAGGGCTGTTGGGGAACGAAGAGCTATTAAAACAGAAAGTGACTCTGATTTCGGGGAAGAAGTCGAAATGGCTAATCCAATGTCGAGTCTCGTTGATGCTTTGAAGGACTTCCTGAGATCATAGGATTTCCGTAATATGCTTAAGGAAGAAATGCAGGCTGTAGTGAGAGAAGTCGGGGAAACTGGTGGTAGCGGAACCGAAAAGGAGAAAGAGGCCAAATCATCCCAGCAAGGAGGTGATGCCACGGCTAGTCTGGAAAAGCTACAAGAAATTAAGGCAGCCATGGAGAGAAAAATGAAGGCAAAATGCTTGGAATTGGATGAGGTTGTGGCCCAGTTGAAGAAAGGGGCCAGTGTCAGTACAGAGTCTAAGAAAGGGGTTAATGTTAATGCTATGATCAGCAAGGGCATCGAGGCTTTTCCCATTGGCCTCCAAGTGCCAAAGGTTCCTTCTTATAAGGGAATGGGATCACCAGAGGCCCATGTGAATCTCTACGCTCAGGTCATGTTGACAGTCGGCGCTACTAAGTAACAGTTGATTAATCTCTTCCCGACTATACTTGAGGGAGGAGCATTGGGTTGGTACAATTCTTTGTCAGAAAAAGAGCAGTCAGATTGGGAGGCTCTATCGGCAGCCTCTATCAAATATTACAGCTTCAACACCAAGATTCAGTTGAAGCTGTATAACTTGGAGTGAATCAAGCAAAAGCCTAACGAGCCTTTTGATGAAGACTACCAACGATGGATGAACAAGATGATCCTTCTGAAAAACCACCCTGATGAAGATGAACTGATACAGAAGCTGATCGACGGCAGTAGGGACATCTTCAAGAACAATATGAAGTTTCATCCTTTTAGTGAGCTTAGTGAAGTATACAGTACGGCGATGAAAATCAAACGGGATGAAGAGGAGAAAGTAGTGAGCCACAAAGGTAGTAGGAGTTCAGGCTATAGCTCCGGTTATAGGTCAACAGCTGCGGCTGGGTCTAGCAGTGGTTCTGGCTCAAGTTCCAGGGGCAAACAAGGGTAGTCTTCGGAAGTAAAATAGGTCAAGGTTGCCACGGTGACCCAGCAACAGAGCAATCAGAATAGAAATCTAGGAGGACACAGCATATCTCCTTGGACTCTTCCATTGGTCAAAATATTTGCAAAGTGCAGAAATGGAGGGTTGTTGCAGTCTTTAAGACCCTTTGAAAAGCTCGATGATGCAGATAAAGACAATTTCTGCACGTATCATATTGTGATTGGCTATAAAACCAACAATTGCTACAAATTAAGGGATGTCATTCAAAAGCTCATTGATGAAGGGAAATTACAAGATCCTCCTAAGCCCAGCACGAAGACTAACACATTACCGGTGTTTGAGAAACCGGTTAATATGGTACATTCAGGATCACTGGCTAATTTTATCTTCGCTCAAGTCCTTCAGGCGAATCCTGCAATCTAGGCTGTAGCAATAGGGGAAGCTGAGGCAGAGTCAGAATGTGTGAAGCAGATGGAACAAAAAGAGATCAAACCGATAAGTTTAAACGATCTTGACTCCGAGGATGAATATGAAGAGTTTGACGAGGAGGAGACAATTAAGCCGCCAATCATTGAAAAGTTGAAAATTCAAGAGTCCAGAATGTAACCCAGAGTGGTAGAGTTTATCAATCGGTGGCTCAGGTGAAAGACAAGGTTCCGACAACTGGATCGGGTAGTACATCAGCATAGGAGAGAGTTGAAGAAGAAGATATGGTTATCTCTCAGTTGAAAAAGACCCCTGCACAAGCTAGTTTATGGCATCTGCTTTTGACCTTCGAAGGAGTATAGGGCGGCCTTAGTGAAGAAATTGTCATAGATCGAGGTTTCTCCCATTGCATCACCGGAGGCCATGTGTTGTTTGTTAGATAAGATACATTATGGGTCTCCTGACATTATTTTCTTTAAAAAAGATCTACCCAGCGAGGGGAAGGCCCATAATAAGGCCCTATACATGAGGGCCCATGTGATGGACAAGATTATGCTATGTGTGATGGTGGACGATGAATCTGCTCTGAATATATGCCCACTGAAGATGCTGCCATTTCTGGGTCTAAGCGAAGGTGGTTTGAAAAAGTCCTTTACTGTGATCAGGGCCTATGATGATTCCAAGAGGACTGTAATTAGGACCTTTGAAGCTGAAGTAGGAGTGGGACCAATCAAGTCAATGGTTAACTTCACTGTGATTGACATTCCAGTTGCATTCTTCTTGCTGTTAGGGAGACCGTGGTTCCATCCATTGGGGATTGTTCCTTCAACCTTGCATCAGAAGATAAAGTTTTCCGTAGACGGTGGGTTTATGACAGTAGGGGTCGATTCCCAATCTGTGATTACTGCTGTTAGTGAGGAGACCATACCATGCGGTGGGTTTCAAGTCGCCATGGTCGACGAAGAGGAAGCTACAGACGCTCCAATGGCCATTTATGAAAACTATATACCAGAGTGGCTGTCCAGATATTTACACAAACAGAACTTTGTCCCGGGAATGGGACTTGGAGTCAACCTACAAGGGGTGCCTGAGTTTAACATTGACTCGAGAAAGCCAAAGCAGTTCGGGCTGTGATATACAGAAGAAGCAGTTGACCAGAAGAACCCGAGAAGGGGTAAATATGGTAAACTTATGATGAAGCCATTTATAAAGGCAGGAGAAGAGCTATATAGTGGCTAGGCTAAACCAGTAAGGGTTAGGAACATTGAATACCCCGGATTTGAAATATTTGCTGATGTTGTAGACTTCGAGAAAAGCCGGGAGGAACCAGTAGCCCCCATGGTGGTAGAAGAGCCAGTTGCTAAGTCTGATGTTCTGCAAAGTGAGCCATCCGAAGTGATAGCAGAAGTAGTGAGGGCACCTGAAGAGAAAAATGAAGAGAAAGTTTGCAATGAAAATGTAGAAGCAATTTCAGGTGCGTTGTCTACCGCCTTAAGCAAGGCATTTGGGAAGTCCAAAGAAGGGATTGGTGAGGAGCTGATGGCCAAGGTAAACTTGGATCATATGGATGATGAAATAGCCAAGATTATGGAAAAGGCTAAGGCACAGATGGCTGAAGCTAGAAAGATCATTGTCACTGATGAAAAAGAGACCGAAGCAGCTGTGGGTTCAGGTGATGCGCTGAAGATAAAAGTGGAAGCTGAAGAAGTGCAAGGCCCTCCGCTTGTGGAGGATGAAAATGATTTTGTTGTATCTATTTCTTCCATTTTTAATGTGAATGATGTACTTTATGACAAGTTTAATGCAATGAAATCTCAGTTTGCTTACTTGTGTGATGTTTATCCTGATAATTCTGTGCATGCATTTGAATCACCATCAAGCATATTTAGCATACATGACACTGCATTGCATGAAATCAACAGAAGTATAGATGAAAATCCTAAAATGGTATTCATTTCACACGAGCTAAAACCCGAGGAAGAGAGAGAATTAACAAGAATATTGCAAAAACATGTTAAAGCCTTCATTTGGTCATACGAAGACTTATCAGGTGTTGACACCGAGATAGCAGTGCAAAAGATCCCAACGGACCCCAAGTTTGGGCCAGTAAAGCAGAAGCTAAAAAGGCTAAGGCCAGAGTGGGCTACATTGGTAAAAGAAGAAGTGGCTAAGCAGATAGATGCCAAATTCCTTGAAGTGGTGGAGTATACAGAATGGCTAGCCAATATCATCCTAGTACCCAAGAAAGATGGAAGGGTCAGAGTATGTGTCGACTATAGGGACCTGAATAAGGCATGTCCAAAGGATAACTTCCCACTGCCTCATATTGATGTCCTGGTTGATAGTGCAGCAAAAGCAGCAATGTATTCCTTTATGGATGGCTTTTCAGGATACAACTAGATCCTGATGGATGTGATTGATAAGGTGAAGACATCGTTCATCACATAGTGGGGTACTTTCTGCTACAGAGTAATGCCCTTCGGATTAAAGAATGCTGGAGCCACTTATCAAAGGGCTGTCACAACTTTGCTACATGATATGATCCATAAAGAGGTCGAAGTGTATTTCGATGATATGCTAGTTAAATCAGTGACCCGGGAGGAGCATCCTGCCATCCTGGATAGATTTCTTACATGCATCGGAGAATATAACTTGTATCTCAACCCTAAGAAATGCATATTTGGGGTCATATCAGGAAAGCTGTTGGGCCATATAGTTAGCCAGAGGGGAATAGAAATGGACCCAGATAAGTTCAAGGCCATTCGAGATATGCCAGCTCCAAAGTCAGAAAAGGAAGTCCGCTCATTCCTGGGCTCCTTGCAGTACGTTAGCCGCTTCATAGCACGGTTAACTTCCACTTGTGAGCCAATTTTCAAGCTGTTAAAGAAAGATCAGCCGATTATGTGGGATGATAGATGTCAGCTGGCATTTGAGAAAATCAAGGCTTATCTGGTGAATCCGCCAGTTCTGAGTCCACCAATTCCACTGAAGCCTTTAATTTTGTACGTGGCCGTTGAAGATTCCTCTGTAGGGGCAATGTTGGTGCAAGAACAAGATGACAAAAGGGAATACCCCATTTACTACCTCAGCAAGAAGCTGCTGGAGTACGAAACCAAGTACACACTGGTAGAGAAAACATGTGTGGTAATGATTTGGCTAACCAAGAAGCTGCGCCACTACTTCCAGTCATACAAAGTGCAAGCCGTGGCCAAGGTGGATCCAATGAAGTATTTATACGAAGTGCTAATGTTGGTTAGGAAGTTATCTAGGTGGCTATTACTCTTATCAGAATTCGACATTGAGTACATCACCAAGACGACCATCAAAGGGCGAGCCGTAGCAGAGTTTCTAGCAAATCAACCACTGGAATCAGATTACACCGAGAATCTGGAATTCCCGGATGAACAGCTGGCCATGGTAGAAGTAAAGAGATGGGTTATGTGCTTCGATGGTGCCGTGAACAGAAATGGTGCTGGAATCGGGGTACTCATAGCAACACTGGATGGTGAAATCATTCCTCTGTCGGAGAGATTGGATTTTCCTATAACTAACAATGGTGCGGAGCATGAAGCATACTTATTTGGGATGGAAGCTCTGTTGACACTAGGGGAAAATGATGTCTTGATCGTTGGAGATTCACTTTTGGTGATTAGGCAAGCTCAAGGTGAATGGGAGCTGAAGGAGGAAGCCTTACGGCCCTACTTGGAGCTGCTACAGTACAGAAAAGAGTTATTTGGCCAATGTGAATTCAGACATGTCCCTAGGGATAAGGACAAGATGGCTAATGCACTAGCAACACTATCTTCTATATGGGAAAATCCAGAAGAAACTCAAGTACAACCACTGGTCATAGCAACTTCTAGACAACCATGCTTTAAAGTGCACAAAGTAATGGAGTTGACAGCTGAAGAAAGCCATGGTTCTTCGATATTTATCAGTATGTGAAGGAAGGAAAATATCCGGAAGGAGCCAGTACTGCTGATAAGGTGTCATTAAAAAGCTAGCCAGTCAGTTCAGAATTTTTGAAGACAGACTATACAAGAGAACAGCAAATGGTGTTCTTTTAAAATGCCTGACAGAACAGGAGGCAGAAACAGTGATGAAGCAAGTACACACAGGATCTTACGGGCCACATATGAATGGACTTGCTATGGCTAGGAAGATAATGAGACAGGGGTACTTCTGGATGACTATGCATGCTGATTGTATAAGGAAAGTGAAGAGATGTCACGAGTGTCAGATCTATGCTGACATCAGTCATCTTCCACCACTCGAACTACAGAATCTGGCGTCTCCTCGGCTGTTTTTAGCATGGGGGATAGAATTGATTGGTGAAATTCATCTTGTAGCGTCTAATGGGCACATGTTCATAGTGGTTGCAGTGAACTACTTTTCAAAGTGGGTAGAAACAGAATCCTTTGCCAGTGTAACGGCTAAACAGATGGTCAAGTTCATTCAGAAAAACATCTTTTCTCGATATGGGATTCCCCATCATATTGTGTCTGACAACGGAGTGCAGTTTCAAGGGGCAACAACTGAGCTGCTCACAGAACATGGCATTGAACATCACAAGTCTTCTCCATATAGGCCCTAAGCCAACAGTGTGGTGGAAGCAGCTAATAAGGCAATAAAGAATATCTTGTCAAAAATGGTAACTACCTACAGAGATTGAGCTGACAAACTGCCCTATGCTCTTTGGAGTTACAAAACCAGTGTCAAAATACCAACAGCGGAGACTCCATATGCCTTGGTGTATGGTATGGAAGTAGTATTGCCAGTACAAATAGAGCTCAAGTCACTCAGAGTAGCCTTAGAAGCCCAGTTACTAGAGATTGAGTGGATTCAAGTCAGATACGAGCAGTTGGCAATGCTAGATGAAAAACGGCTAAAAGCACTGGATCATCTTCAGATGTACCAATGCATAATGGCCAGAGCCTATAACTGGAATGTGAAGTACCCCAGGCGGTAGTTGAAAGTGGGGGACTTGGTTCTGAAGCAATAAAGGCCCTCAAATGTCGATGTAAGGGGGAAGTTCATACCCAACTGGGAAGGGCCCTATGTTATGAAGAAAGTGCTGTCAAAAGGTGGTGTCAGCATCATGGACATGGACGGAAATGAGTTCACCAATCCTATCAACCAAGACCGCTTAAAGCTTTATCATGTCTAAAAAAAAAGGGGAAGTCTACTAGGCTGAAAACTAAAAAAGAGCGGCCTAGGCAAAAATTAAAACATGAGAGAAAATGATCAGTCGGAAAATCTGAAAGGGACGACTGGTGACGGATTCCGGCTCTGTGTAGAATGTATACCATCTGGGAAATCAATCTTTTCAAATGTACTCATTTTGATTTTATCGATAAAGTGAAATGTTTGCTTAAATATATTTGCATGGTTGTGTCAAATGTATAAACAAAGTTATCTTGCTTAAACATCCATTTAAGGAAAGCACTTTGCATTTGACTGGTTAAACATATCACGTTATTTAACAATGGAAATGTACTAAATACATACAATCTGAAATCTTTTATCATCCTCCCAATCTAATTCATCTTCCTGAAGAGCGACAGTGATTGTCCAAAAACTTGCTGTTTCGATCGGTCTTTGTCAAAAAAAAAAGAGCTCGCTGGGGTGAAAAGCGAAAAGGCGCCTCAGGCAAAAGTTAGAGCAGCTTGCTGGGCTGAAAACCCACATTGGGCAACCCAATCAAAATTTAGAGCACTTCCAGATTCATGAATCACAGGGGCAAAAGGACAGAACCTCTCCACTGTTTTCCCCACAGGAGTCTCTCCATCATTTTCCCAGCGGGGTCCTTCACATTATTCTCCAGCGGAACATTACAAAGGACACTATGATCCTTTTCCCCAGCTTTGTCACACACCCCCAGCAATCATCTTATTTCCCCAGCAAACCTTATATATCTTCAACAAGGAGAAACTTCGTGTAAGGATTGTCTTCCACCAGCCAGGGGCGAAACATACCTTCCCCAGCAGAAAGAAGGAACATCAATATTAAACAATCAATGAGAAATGCATCATTTAGAATTCATGTGCATATGCATCATCATGCATACATACATAACATACACAGAACATTCATCCCCAGCTAGTCTTCATTCTTGATCGAAGGGGCAAAAATTTTTGTTCAAAATCTCTCGATCAAGGAATGAAGACTTGCAATATCAAATGCAGGAATTCATCACCGCTGTCTCAGATACGAGCAAATTCCCAGCAGATCCGCCTTGGGTAATATAAACCCAGCATCAGCCTAGATCGGTTTCACTCCACTTCCCTAGCAGATCCGCCTTGGGTAATGTAACCCCCGGTATCGGCCCAGATCGGCTCCATTTCACTTCCCCAGTAGATCAGCCTCGGTAATATAAACCCGGTATCGGCCCAGATTGGCTTCACTCCACTTCCCCAGCAGATCCGCCTCGGGTAATGTAAACCCGGTATCGGCCCAGATCGGCTTCACTCCACTTCCCCAGCAGATCTGCCTCGGGTAATATAAACCTAGTATCGGCCCAGATTGGCTCCATTTCACTTCTCCAGTAGATCCGCCTCGGGTAATATAAACCCAGTATCGACCCAGATCGGCTCCATTTCACTTCTCCAGCAGATCCGCCTCGGGTAATATAAACCCGGTATCGGCCCAGATCGGCTCCATTTCACTTCCCTAGTAGATCCGCCTCAGGTAATGTAAAGGTGGTATCGGCCCAGATCGGCTCCATTTCACTTCCCCAGCAGATCCGCCTCAAGTAATATAAACCCGGCATCGGCCCAGATCAACTTCACTCCACTTCCCCAGCAAATCCGTCTCGGGTATTGTAAACCCGGTATCGGCCCAGATCGCCTCCATTTCACTTCCCCAACAGATCTGCCTCGAGTAATATAAACCCGGTATCGGCCCAGATCGGTTTCACTCCACTTCCCCAATAGATCCGCCTCGGGTAATGTAAACCCGGTATCGGCCCAAATCGGCTTCACTCCACTTCCCCAGCAGATCCGCCTCGGGTAATATAAACCCATTATCGGCCCAGATGGGCTCCATTTCACTTCTCCAGCAGATCCGCCTCGGGTAATGTAAACCCGGTATCGGCCCATATCGGCTTCACTCCACTTCCCCAGCAGATCCGCCTCGGGTAACATAGACCCGGTATCGGCCATATCAGCTTCATTCCACTTCCCCAACAGATCCGCCTCGGGTAACATAGACCCGGTATTGGCCCAGATCGGCTCCACTCCAGATCCCCAACAACTTCGCCTCGGGTAACCTAGACCTGGTATCGGCCAATTTCATCTCCAACTTTGTCTCGGGTAACCTAGACCCGGTATCGGCCAATTTCATCTCCAACTTCGCCTCAGGTAACCTAAACCCGGTATCGGCTTATTTCACCTCCATCCTCGCCTCGGGTAACCTAAATCCGGTATCGGCTTATTTCACCTCCAACTTCGTCTCGGGTAACCTAAACCCGGTATCGGCTTATTTCACCTCCATCCTCGCCTTGGGTAACCTAGACTCGGTATCGGCTTATGTCAGATTCATCATTTCAGTAGATCCGCCTCGGATATGTGTAGATCTGGTATCGGCCCAGATCAGCTGTGTTTTCTTTCCTGTGTTTATGGTGCTTTGATCCGCACTCTCAAATTCATCACCTCAGGTATTTTGGACCTGGAGTCGGGTGTCGAATTTGATTATGCAAGGGGCAGCTGTAAGCGTCGAAATTTTTCGGACTTAAAAAAAAAGAGAATGTCGTGCCATGACTGTAATTACAGTCGTGGTACTGCATTACAGTCGTACGACTGTAATTACGGAGCAGGTACAACAGCCCATACCTTGTGACATAAAAAATGGGCTTGATTTTCAGAGCAATTAATGCTCGGTTTTGGCAAGAAGTAACACCAGAAAAAAGAAGAAAAAGAGAGGCGCTTTTGGTCTCTGGAACTCAACAAGTTTAGGGAGAGAAATTAAAGGAGAAAAGAGAGAAAAAGAAAACCAACACAAAGCTTAATTTTTTCCTCCTCTTTTTCTTTTAATTCTTAAGTGTTAAAGTTAAAACTTGTTAGAAATCATAGAGTAATAACTTGACACTTAAAGCTCAATCAATTTCAGACCTTAACTCTAACTAAATCCGTGACATTTTGGGAGTATTTTGGACAACTTTTCAAACCTTAACTCAAAGGAAAAAGGAAGCAACTTGAAGGTCATTGGGGCGTTTCCAGCAGTCAGTCCTATGGGGGATTAGCGCCAGAGAGGTAAATACACTTAAAACCTTCATTTTGTTGCTTTTTCTGGGTGTTTTGGTGTGATTTGGTGCATAAGAACTTAATTTTCGAACCTGCTGTTTCTAGAAATCAGAAACAGTCGTACGACTATTCTTGTGGTGAAGAAAAGTCATACGACTGTAATTACAGTCGTATGAGTATTCTTGATTTCCCGCTCCTCTTAATTTCATTTGAATAAAATTTTGGTGATTTTCTACATCTGGACGATTTACAGTCGCATGATTGTAATTACAGTCGTAGGACTATAGTTACAGTTGCATAACTGTAATCTCCGTCCAAAGGCAGAATTTTCATTTTAATCCAGAAAAATTCCCAAAAATCTTAAAATTTTAGAAAAATCAGAAAATCATCAAAATGAATTTTGTTGTATGCATTCACGACCTTAGATTTAATTTCCAGTGTTATTGCATTTAGAACAATACAACGACGGAGACCCGATTCTCCCGAAAACTGACCCACCTCGCATGTTAAATTAAAGTAAACCGGAAAATAAAAATGTTTTCAAAATGATTTTCTCACAAAACCAAAAATATAGGGACGTTTCAAAATATTTTCCAGGTCTAATCGGACCGGCTTGCCAAGCCAACCCGGTTATCCCCCTAAATGCATGCCCCTGAATTCTAATTTCTCAATTCTGTCATATTTAAGTCTTATTTGGGTGTGCCGTAAACTATGCTAACCCTCTGTTTTGTACCTTTTAGTTTATTTTTATTTTCATTTTGATGTAATTAATAGTTTAATCCGTGTATTTTGGGCGATTGTATTTTTTAGATAAATCGTGTATTTTAGGTGTTTGTAAAGTGAGGTTGAGAGTTTTTATTTTTTATTCGATCGGATTGTAATAATTTAATTATTTACTACTTTACTTTATTTGTGTGTGCGCTGTATGCTTAATTTAATACAATAAAATCCATCTTTAGAATTTAAAATACCATCTATGAACATTGACCGTATTTATTTAAATTAGATACGAAATAAGGGACTTGTCCGGACCTAGATCTCTGGGTAGTGTAGCGGCCTTCCGTCTGGTTTAGTTACACTGAAATTTCCCGGTTGAGCTGAGCCGGGTGGCGACTCCTACACTATTTGTCGAGACTTAGGTCTCGGTTCTTTTATGAAGTAATTAATTATCCAAAAATGAAGTTTATTAGCAAAACTCCACGTGAGAGAGGGTTGCCCGATATCGAAGCTCCCTTCCGAGAGAGTCCGCGTTCCGTCGAAAACGTAGTCCGCTCACATTGGGTCAATTAATGAGAAGAGGATACTATGTGGTGTTTGATCTAGCTGAATGCAAAATTTTTTTAAAAGAAGCATGAATTTTATTTACTCAGTTAAAATGACAGAAAACAAGATGTTTCATATGACAATTATATGGTGTGATATAAGAGATTTTGTCATCTTAACTTTGGTGGCTTAAATTTAATGCATAAAAAGGATATGGTTTCTAGTTGTCCTATACTGAAAGGGGATAAAGAATTATATAAAGCTTGTCTTTATGGAAAACCTCATCGACACAAATTTCCTGTGGGCAAAGAATGGAGGGCCACAAAACCATTGATGTTGGTTCATGCTGATGTATACGGACCTACGTAAACTTCTTCCTTGAATGGAAGTAAGTATTTTCTGATATTTGTAGATGATTTTTCAAGGCTGACATGGGTGGAATTTTTGAAAGAAAATCTGAGGTTTTTAAAAACTTTAAGATTTTCAAGGCTACAGTTGAAAAAGAAAGCGGATGTAATCTCATGGCACTCCGAACCGATCATAGAGGAGAATTTTCGTCCATTGAGTTCAAAAATTTTTGTGATCATCATAGCATTCGAGGACAAAGAACAGCAAGTTTTACTCCACGGCAAAATGGAGTGGTTGAACGAAAGAATGGAACTATTGTTAAACCAACAAGGAGTATATTGAATGAAAAGGGACTTCCAAAGAGATTTTATGGAGAAGTTGTAGTTGTTGCAGTGTATGTGAGTAACAGATCACCAACTCAAGCAGTACAAGATATGACTCCTTATGAGGCCTGATATGGTACAAAGCCAAATGTAAGTCATTTACATATATTTGGTTGCATCTCTTATGCTTTCATACCAAATGAACTAAGAAACAAGCTTGATGATAAAAGCATTAAATGCATTTTCATTGGATATAGTAATGAAACTAAAGGGTTTAGGCTCTATTATCCTAAAACTATAAGTTTATTATTAGTCTTGATGTTGTTTTCAATGAAAATGAAGCTTGGAAATAGGAATCAGAAGGAAGAGTTGTAGAAGATGATGAGTCCACACTATAGAAAACTAAATGTCTGGTTGAAATTTATACTTCAACTGAACAAGCCTATCTTGCAATGGAACCTACATGCTATGAAGATGCAGCAACAAATGAAGTATGGTTTCAGGCAATGAAAGAAGAAATTGTAGCCATTGAGAAGAATAAAACATGGAGCTTGGTAGATTTGCCCGAAGGAAAAGAAGTAGTTGGTTTGAAATGGATTTTCAAAGAAAAATTTAATTCAGATGGTTCCTTTCAACGAAATAAAGCCCGACTGGTCGTAAAAGGTTATTCTCAAGTTCCAGGAGTCAACTTTACTGAAATATTTGCACCAGTTGTTCGTTTTGATACAATAAGAATGGTGTTGGCCTTAGCTGCTCATGAAGGTTGGGAAGTTTATCAATTAGACATCAAATCTGCCTTTTTAAATGGTGATCTTTTGGAAGATGTTTATGTGGAACAACCACAAGGTTTTCTCACAAAGGGAGCTAAGCAAAAAGTTTACAAACTGCATAAGGCATTATATGGCTTGAAGCAAGCACCAAGGGCTTGGTATAGCAAAATCGACTCTTATTTTGCTCAACATGATTTTCAAAAAAGTGTAAGCAACCATTTTCTAATTGTATGTATGTTGATGACATAATCTACATTGAAAAATCAGCTCAATTATTGCAGGCATTCAAAGAATTAATGATGAAATCTTTTGAAATGTCTGACATGGGGTTATTCCATTATTTTCTGGGAGTTGAAGTTGTGCAGGACTGTCATGGAGTTTTTATTTCTCAGAGAAAGTATGCAGAAGATTTATTAAAATGAGTTGGAATGACAAATTGTAACTCTGCAAAGGCACCATTGAAGGCAAATGAAAAGCTAATCTTGGATGATGGAGTTGAAAGAATAGATGAAAAGAAGTTCAGAAGCATTGTTGGAGGGCTGATGGATCTCACACAAACCAGACCAGATATTGTTTTTGCTGTGAGTCTCATTTCCAGATTTATGCACAATCCTAGCAAACTTCATCTGATAGCAGCAAAGCAGATTCTATGATATGTTAAAGGAGCTTTAGCTTATGGCATTAGATACTTGAAAAAAAAATCCTATAAGGCTCGTTGCCTATACTGACAGTGAATGGGCTACGTGCGCAGAAGATAGGAAGAGTACTATAGGCTATATACTGAGCCTAGGATCAGGAGCAATTACTTGGTCCTCAAAGAAGCAGCAAAATGTTGCCTTGTCAAGCATTGAGGCAGAGTATATGGCTGCTGCAACTATAGCTTGTCAAGTTGTTTGGCTTAGAAGAATTCTACAAGATGTAAGAGAAGAGCAGCAAAATCCTACACCATTGTTTTGTGGCAATATGTCATCAATATCTATTGCCAAGAATCCTGTCTAGCAAGGGAGAACAAAGCATATTGAAACTAATTATCATTTTATTCGTGAGCTAGTTGCTAAGGGAGAAGTTGAAGTGAACTACATCAAAATGGATGATTAGCTTGCTAATGCATTTACAAAAGCATTGTCTGAGAAGAAGTTTGAGAAATTTCGATCCATATTAAGTGTTCAACCTCTCAGAATTAAAAGGGGGAATGTTGGATAATTCTGATATTTACAGTTTTAATGTTTAGTTGAGATTATCTTGGAGTAGTTTTTCAATTAAGATTTGGATGAGTTATCAGTTAGATAAATATGTTCAGCTTTTAAATTTTGAATTTATTTTCCATTTAGAGCTATCTCCTTCAGCTCTAAAAGGAGATGTCATGCTGTTGTTTTTTCAATCAATAAATTCCTTATTCAATTAATATCAAAAGCTCTATTTTTCTATCCTCTCTAAATTTTCCTTTTGCTATATTCCTTTAATTTCAAATAACAAATCTGCCATGGATAAATTTTATCAGACATATTCAAGTGTAATCTATTTGAATTTGATTTTACAGATTTAAAAAATCATTCTTCTAATTTAAGTAAATTGAGAAGCCTTGTTATTTTTTATTTACAGTAACATCAAATATGTAAAAAATTATCATTTTAACATGTAAAAAAACATCAATATGAAATGTGTCACACATTTTTTCATTGAATTAATGTTGATACTACCAGTTAATAGAAAATAACGTCTTTGGGTAGTAATGGGTGATAGAATTGAAAACTGTTGAGATGAGAAGCAAAATCCAATAATTGAACACATTAATATAGTCGCATCTACTTCTGCTGATTTCTATGGAAGGATTGATGAATGAATGTCATGCTCTTTTTATTGTATAATAAAGGCCAAACACATACGTGATCCCTTCAACTTTAATTTTTGAGCCGCTTGACCCGTTCAACTATTTTAACGATCTATCTAACCCCTTATCTAAAAGCCAAATACATACGTAGCCCCTTCAACTTTTATTTTTGAGCCACTTGGCCCCCTCAACTATTTTAGCGACCTATCTAACCCCTCATCTATTTTAAAGTGGTATTTTTAGACATTTGAATACTGATGTGTCGTATTTCTTTCTCCTCTTGAGTTTAATTAATTGCTGGCAAATCTTCATTTTTATAATAGTTTGTAATATTAATTAAATAGATGATAGTTTCCAGCGTGTGTCCTACATGTCTTTAGTGTCGGACGCGTGTAATGCATGGTACTCTGTTGTGTCTGGTTATGTTCACTCAAAGGTTTAAAAATATCACTTTAAAATAGATGAGGGGTTAGATAGGTTGCTAAAATAGTTTAGGCGGCCAAACCGCTCAAAAATAAAAATTGAAGGGGCTACGTATGTATTTTACCTTTAAATGGAGGGTTAGATAGATCGCTAAAATAGTTGAAGGGGCCAAGTGGCTCAAAAATTAAAGTTCAAGGGCCGCGTATATATTTGGCCATAAAAAAGTAATATATGAAAATTTTAATTTAAACAAAATTATTGTCCGTTACTCCTCTGTAGTTTCAAATATTTTAGGTGAAACACATTCTGAATTCCTTGATCTTTTATCAAAACTGCAATTGACCTCTTAATATATTTTTTGAGCATATAGAGTATCCAACCTTTTCAGTTTAATGTTATAAGCCCCAAACTTAATTTTATTTTATGTCTATGTAACAAGCACTATTAAGTGATATGGCCGATAATATTTTAGTACATAACACAATTTCAGAAAATTGTCAAGATAAGAAAATAGATTTGCTGGAAACGTACATTTTACAGTTTCAAGCTATAAAACCATATAATTGTTAAATTATTTCAGAATGTTTATTTCACAGTTCCGTCACTGAACGAAGCGTATTACACATATGTAAAAGATATGTTGAGTTTGGCGGCTAATATTATTGAAATAAAAAGATCAGATATTCGATGTGTTTAAAAAATTGATCAGGATGCTAATTGCAGTTTTGATAAAATGTCAAAGGAGTGAGGGTGTGTTTGCCGTCATCTATAGCATGAACCCATAAAATTTCATAAAAAAATAATATATATGTTATGAAATTAATATAAAGTGCAATAATAATTATTTAAAAGTATAATGTAATATATATATATATATATATATATATATATATATATATATATATATATATGTATATTAATATTGCTTGAGGACAAAGCAGGATATATTATAGAAGCGAAAGCGAAAAGCTGCAAGAAATCTGATCCCATTCCCTCGCCCCACGGTTAACATTTCTAAAATTGCTGCCAACTAAATTATTCCTTTAGTCATTCTTAAATCTCAATTCAACCAGAAATTAGATTAAAAATCTTAATTACCTGTCAATTACTATTACCGCCCAATCAAATGGAGCATTAACTGTTGGTGTTCTAATTTTCAACCATACTTTGGACCACACGCTGGCGCTCAGACAGACTGTCCAAAAGTCAGTACAAATCCAGCGTCAACCTCAGTAGTTTATTGTTGGATAAAGTTGGTCATATCTAATTTCATTTGAAAAGAAAAAAAGGTTTTTATTTTTGCCGAGTTTGGTATTTTTTTGGTAAATTTGTTGGGGAGGGAGAGTTGTATGTAGGTCCGTTTTTGTGTCTGGATTTCGTGAAGTTCAAGGAGAGTTCCCATGTTCTTTACCCATCTGGATACTCACGCATATCAGGTGCTTTTGTCGGACTTTAATTTTTTTTTTTTTTAAATCTTTCTCTATTGAGATCTACACTTTCTTTTCCCTTTTTAATGATGGACTGCTGTTTGAGCTCAGAATTCTTCAATTTCATCTGGGTTTCAGGTTTCTTCCACAGTGCTTCATGTGAGGTACAAATTCTGCTAATTTCACTTTTACTTTCATATGGGTATTCATTAATTAACAAATTTATTGTTAATTATGCTGCTTAGGTTCAGTTTTGGATGAATTAATGTTAGACAAGTTACAACTCCTGCTTGAATTAATGTTTTCCTGATTCATAAGTTCAGTTTGAAGTTATTGTAGCTTAATTGATCCAAATTTGGAGATTGATTTTAGGTGGGTTGAATTGAATTGGTGGAGATAGGAGATGCAAAGATGGGAAAGAAAGGGAAAATATCAGAATATAGAGAAAGATTGGACAGAACACTTGCATCCCCTGAACTTACAAATCATGATTCACTTCAAACCCTTATTAGGAATCAGCTTCTCGGGTTTTCGTTGGCTAACAATGATGGTTAGTACTTGCTTCCTGTAGATTGGTTCTTGGCTTGTTTTGTTGGAAATTTGATCCTGGTAATTAATTGCAGGATGTAGTGAGAATGTCATACAAAAAAAGACTACTGATGTATCCAATTTTCTTGACATGTTGAGGAGTGTTTCTGTCAGTGAACACGGTGAATGGAAAGTATGCTGCACTTTTTAACTCATTTTTATTTCCTTTTTAGAAATCAAGCTTCTGTTTGCTCACTTCTTTTTTTGGGTTGTTGTACATATATTAATTGAAATCGTTAAACATTGCTTTCTTGACAGTTGAAAGCTGATAATGAAGAGTTCCGTGTAATGTATCGCCAAGGACCTCATGGTACTCCCTTTCATACATTACTCGTAGAGGGTTACGTAGATGGCCCTGTTGATACTTGTAAGTTGACCTAAATTGAATTCAAAATTTTGAGCTTCAACCACACTTTAATTTGGTACAATATGATGCTATTGACAAGTATCTACCATATTTATTGCAGGTTTATGCATCTCTTTTGAGTCAACCCTTTACACCAAATGGTAACAATTTCTTTTTAACTTCCTGATTTTTATTCCCCCCGGGTTTGGGGTATGATAGACATTTTTCTGTAATTACTGGTTTGGACTGAAACTCACTGCAGTTCATTAATATTTTCATGTCCAAATTTTCTCAGGTGGCCACAGATTAGTTTCCCACCTTTCAAAATTACAATGTGCAAATGTTTGCAAAAAGTCCGGATCGGTGAACATATATCTTTAGTCAGGTTTGTTTAACTTGAAAAAGAACTTGTTTTATGCGTCGTAAGACTTTAAATGCTGATTTTTCTTTAAATTTTGGAAGAAAGGGTGAAGGTTACATGGCCGCTATCTGCTAGAGAAGCTGTCGTGCACTTCTTTTTATTTGAATACCTCAAAGATGGTCTTGTTGTTGTTCTATTGAACTCGGTAGTCTCTTCAACTGTGTAATTCATATTTTTGAAAGTCAAGTTAATCGTTGATTGAGCTAAACCAGAGAAACATTGTTGCAATATTGCTTTCAGATTTCAGATTTGGACAGCATTGACAGAAGCACCCATGGGTTTACCAGAGATGGAATACCCGAAGCTGAAGACGTTGTGCGGATTGACATAGTGGGAGGCTTTGCCATACAAAAAGTGAACTCAGAAAGGAGTTACTTTCGGTTAGTTTCATGTTCGATGAACATATTACCCAACAACTTGAGTACTTTTTTCTGCTTCTCTTTATTTTATGGCTTCAAAACTTATACGGTTGGTTTTGTAGGACTATAGCAACTGTGGATTTGAAGCTGGATTTCGTCCCTCCATCCCTTATAAACTTCCTCTCGAGACAGCTTGTTGGAAGTGGTTTCAGACTCTATCAAAAGGTGCATATTCTAATCTTATCCTCTGATTCAATTGGATGCATAATTTTCCCTTTAAAAGTTTTGAGGCGTTTGGGAGTCTTCACTGATAGTTGTCTCTAAATTTGTGCAGGTTGTGGCTAAGACATCTATCTACGATGAAGACTATAGTAAGGCATTGAAGGATCCAATGTATACTCGAATCCGTGATGTTCTGTATTCTAGTGATATGCCAAGCAGGATTCCGGGAGAAAACGAGCTAAACAATGATGCTAGCCTTCCTCTCCAAGAGCATTCGAAAGATGTGCAGAAAAGCAATGACGAAATGGAAGAGCATGTTCAGAACGGTGAAAATGCAAAAGTTACAGATAAGAAGACTTTTGGTGAGATCGAGGAAGATGATATTGGAGAGAACAAGCAACTGAAGGATGAATTTAGGGCCAATGAACAGAAAGTCAACGATGATGATGATGCGGTTGACATTTTGCAAAATACTTCATTGGCCACAGATAGGAAAATATTTGGTGAAATTGAGGAAGAAGAATGTGAAGATAGCAGAGACTTGGAGAATGATGATGAGAGCACAAGTGAGATTTTAACCGATAGAGTTGTGCCGAAGAGTCCTATCAACTATAAAGCACACGTTCCTCTTAGTCCTCCGGTAGAACACGCTTTAGCGACTTTAGAGAAGGCGATTTCTTTGGTACGGGAACGTGTAGCCAGTACTCCAGTCGGGTGTTCTGCTGGTTTAGCAAGTGGACAGAATCCGAATCCACAAAAGAATGCAGAAACTGGCTTGAGTAGTGCAGAAGACGGTGGAATATCTCCAGATAGTGAGGCATCTACTGAAGTATCCGAAAAAGGAAGAAGTACAGAGAGGACTTCGCCCGAATCGAGGAACAGCTCGGCCAATGTTAGGTACTTAATGTCAACTTCTACGTTGTCATAACTATCGAAACAACAATGATTGAACTGCTGATTTGATGACATTAACTGAGCAGGGTTGCTGGATCAAATTCTTATGCAAGGGAAGTGAACCATAACAAGATAGCACCAGCATCACCACAACAATATCCTTCCATAGCTAGTAAACATAGCGATGCTTTGGAAATACCAATCATTGACCTAACAAATGAAGATGATAAACAGATGATGATGGAGGTAAATGGAATACATGAAAATAGTTTGAATGAAGAGAAGAAATTGACTCAACAGAAAAAATATAGCATGTGTTGTTTTCGACTCAACCGCCACTAAATTCTTCCTTGAGAGAGAACAAATTTAGAGTTATAGTTAAGAGCCAATAAGACAGTTTTATCTTTCATACTTTATGTCAAGTTTTTATAGGTTTTTCAGTAAACTATTTTTTAGCTTATATGGAACTAACAAATGTGCCATTTCAATTTCTTTCATCTTAGCTCATATGTGTACATGTCTGTTTATTGAAGATTCGAACAAGCTGTGTAAGAGCTATATATTGTATGTATAACGGGTTGGAAATAAAATTGACAGCATCAACAATTTGTCGTGCTTTTTTCCTTTTTTATTTTTATTGTGTATTAAATATCAATTAATATAAAGGAAGCAAAACTCATTATTAAGTATTTAACTTATTTCTATTAAACTCTTACTAATATGTGAAACAAAGACAACATATTTGAAGCTAGACTTTGTTATTCAAAGATGAATACTAAATTTTTTTCCTAAACTATAAATTTAAAATTATAATTTTATTTAATTTATCTGACCAAAGCAAATAAGGGCATATATATATATATATATATATATATATATATATATATATTAAAAAAAAATGAAAATTTAAAAATTATGATTTTGTTAATTTTATGCGTCTGATTAAAGAGCCTCACTTGGTGGAGGCTGGAGAAAAAATGATGAGAAGAAGGGAACACTGGACTTCTCTCTCAGCGCTTTTTCGGTGCGGAGCTATCCCTTCGAGGACTGGTCGTTTCATCCTCCATCATTCTCCGGCCACTCCGCACTTCAACGCCTCTTCCTATGCAAATTCTGCGATATTCTTTTCCGCCGCTAAATCCCACTTTTTTCCGACTGTTTTCGAATTTTACGCCAAAAGCTTCAGCTCCGAATTTTCGGGAAAACAATTTGCTACTTGTTGGAACTGCAATGCTCAGCCTCAACATTCGCTCTTTCTGGTTTGTGATTCGTGTCAAGCGATCCAGCCCCTCGATCACTCCGTTGATTACTTCCAGTTATTTGGGCTGTAAGATTTTTCTTTTATCATCTCCTTCTTTGGTCTGTTTTTGTATTGAATTCAGCTTTTCTTCAGCTGAATAATATTCTATTTGAACTTGAACAGAGAGAAAAATTACGATATAAAGGAGAATCTTGACAGGAAGTACAAAGACTGGCAGAAAAAACTACATCCTGATTTAGTTCATACGAAATCTGAGGTTTCAGTTCTATTCCCTGCATGATAAAATGATTTTTTTTTTTTTTTGGAGAACTGATGGATTTGTTATTTTTCTTGCTTTAGACAGAGAGAAAGTTTGCAGCTGAACAGTCTGCTCGAGTTACTGATGCTTACAGAACTCTCAGCAATCCGCGATTAAGGGCTATATACATTGTAAATCATGTACCTTTTTAATATATTCCTGTCAATTGGGTGTCAAATGGATTTTATCTTCGGGAAAGGCTTCATGGTTTGAGTGTTGTTTTATTTTCACAGTGAAAATCTTGGCTTGCTGAAATATTGATTTTCACCCTCGTTTATAGTGTTTGTTGATTGTGTTTTGTTGAATGATTACACCAGTAGCTGATGCTGATGTAATGAATAATATATCAAAAGATGGTTGCCTTCCTAGACATGTATTTATTATTTATTGTAGTGTGAAATATCATATGGATGAAATAAGATTGCCAGCTTAGTAGGATGCACATGGTGGCAAAATATATGAATGGATGTTGTAAATTCGACATTTAAATATAGCTAGGCATTTAATCAGTCTGCTTTATGGATCTACCCTTTTAGGAATTTCTTGATGAACGTCTTAACCAAATTCCTTCACTGGCTACTTCCCATTTTACTCCTTTCAGCTATTTTGTTGGATTAGTTGTTCTTTATCTCTAACATTAGTTTTTATGTCTGTCACAGTTAAAGCTTAAAGGAGTAGATGTTAATGAAGAGGAAACTATTTCAGAGCCACAATTACTAGCTGAGGCAAGTTCCATAAGTTTAACGTGGTTTGCATTCAAACGTTATTTCTGATAATGGTGTTTTAGTTGTTCCGTAAAGTCAATGCTCCTTTCAACTTCATGTTTCCATAATTAGATGAATTATGATAGTCTTAATGTCTTTTAACAATAGTCTTTGGCTGGATTGGAAGTCAAGCCTGTCTTTCAGTACTGTTGAAAACATTCTTGTATGACTAACTGAATATGATAATGTTGAAATCTTCTGTGAATTGGCATTAATTGGAAATCAAGTATGGCTTTTTGGACTTTCTTATGAGACTTTGTCATTCTATTTCTTTTCATCACATCCACAGAAGAAATGAAATCCTGATATTTATTTTGTTAATAACTGTGTATGCAGATTATGGAAATAAGAGAAGCTGTTGAAGAGGCATCCGACTCTGAGGATTTAACTGATATTCAATCTCTAGTATGGCTCTTTCTTGTGGCATATACTGTCATAGTGTCAATGATAGCAAACTTGAGCATCAAATGACTGAAATTACATTATCACACAAACACATTAATAGAAAGAGGAAACTGTGAAAAGATACTATGGACTATGGAGGTGGAGAAGAAGTCCCTGTTTGTGGTTCATTTGCTGGACTATGGACTTGATCTTTGATCCTGGGAGAAATTTATATCCGGGTTGAGATTTAGAAACCAGCTTTTCCTTTTGTGTGTGTATGTGTGTGTTGTCTTTCTGCTGTTTTTTTTTTTTTTTTTTTTTTTTTTGTAAGACTGCCAGAAGATAATAAATGAGAGTTCAAATCACCCCATATCTCTACTTCCTTGCTAGTATACTGTTTTTGCCAGGCTGCTATAGTAACTTTTCCTTTTATGATTGATGTTGATTGAAATTCGTTGATATTTGATTGCAGATGAGAGAAAAATTGCAACATTGGGCTAATTCCTTTGCAAAAGCATTGCAAAGCCAGAAATTTGAAGAAGCCATAAGTTGTATACGACGGATGACTTACTATGATCGTGTTAATGAAGAAATTGTGAAGAGGCTTTAGGAAGGTACACTCTTTAAGAAATTGTGGAACATACTGTGGCCATGTCTTAATCATTATTTTTGGGATGACCAAGTCAGCTCTACCCAACTGTAAAACTTATTTCATACGACTAAACTGGTAGCTATTCTTATACAAGGGAATCAAAATCAAGAAGGTTTAAGCTACAGTTGGGGTCATATATGTCTGCTAATTTCCGGTGAAGAATTGTAAACATGGTGTCCAACTACATCTATAAGTTATCCAGCCTTTAAAGCGTTTTGACAATTAATGAAACAATATCAGCACAAGTTGAAAAGAACAGAAGAATATTTTAAATTTCTCTGTTGGTCAGGATATTATGCAGTGTAAATCAGATCTCGCCTAAAGGCAAAATGGAAAAGAAAAAGGTGAGAGCATTGACTAAAACTAAACTCTATTAAGCCAAGTTTTATACGAGGGATAATCGTAGAAATATAATGATCTAGAGATGATTTTGGTGGTTAAGCAAGTCATTCTAGGGAGAGGCCTATAGACTTGGTGTATGTTATTTACTCGAATTTGTGCAGAGATCGATTTAAGGAACAAGTTACCTAGTTGCTTGAAATTTTATCTGTGCTGACCTGCCAAAATGTAAAAGTACCTTTTGTTTAAAACCTCGGTTGCTATTCTAACCGAGTCTTAAGGTGAGATTGGTATCAACATTTGGAATACGACTTGTTTCCCATGGGAAATAACAGCACTCTCCTTTTTTTGGGATCACTGGAGCCTGACAAACACTTGTCAGGTTTGTGTCCAAGACACAGATGCATTGCTGTAATTGAAAACTTGATCTTGGATTTGATAGTGATTTAATTTTAGGGACCAAATTACTATATTTTTAGAAACCAGATTTCTGTGTTCTTAAAGTTCACAAATCGGTTATTTGTCTGTGGCTCTATCTGAAGTTGAAGTGCCTGTTTCAGTCAGCTATATCTGTATATTAGTTACTGCATCTATCCAGCTTTTGATATATCTGTCATTGTGGTTGCTGTTTGAATGCTAATAACCAGGATCATCTCTATTCAGGAGAGATTGTGGAAGCAGTTCCATTGAATTGTTAGGGTGATGCCACTTAGCAATCGGCTTGAATGTAACATGACATACTTTACCCTTGTATTTTCTGCAGGCAGAAGCTGCTTCATATCTCTTTGAGAATGCTTGGCTGCTTGCTTACTGGAGCCGCAAATATCTAGAGTTAAGCCAATACTTGGAGAGAAGATATGAGAATTGATCTCCTCTTTTTGATTGGATGAAGGGAAGCACATGGTTCATGAGTTTTCAGCGTCAGAATTGTATTTTTTTTTTTTTTTTTTTTTATCAAATTATATTGGATGACACGAATTCTGGATAAATTATCTCAGGGGAAGTCAAGTATATGTATCAAAATACATAATTTTGGTGACTTATTATCACAGATTATAACTCATTCGGATAAAATCAAGCCATTGAAGAGAATTTAAAACGTTTTGATCATTCAACCCCTGATCTATTACGGGAGAAGTTGATAATAATTTGGCAGTTTGTTGTGCGGTAAAAACACTGAGTTTTTTTGCAAATTGATGACAAGTTTTAGACAAATGGAATTGTAAATATTAAATAACTTTGGCGTTTTATTTCATTGAAAGAGACTAAACTATAAAAAGAACCAAAAGAGCTGACACTTGTAAATTGTCATATCCATCCTTCTCTTCGAATGAAATGGCATTTGACAGGATGACCTAAAAACGACAGGACGTTTTAAAAGGGAAGTTGGAGGGAACTGGTATGCAACTGTGAATTGAATTCGTTTCTGCTAGTTGCAAAGCACTAAACTTTCAAAGTTAATGTGGCGCATAAGCAGACTCCCATTCCCGTGCTCAAACACAAGCCACAATCTTTCCACTCTTCATATTCTACGCCTTTCAAGAGGTCTCTCTAAATCGCCTCAATTTTCCCGTAAAAAGACCCCCGCACACGAAGCTCAAGCAGAAACTATTGCTGTTAATTCTCTCTTCAAGGAAATCACTGAGATTTTTGGTGGTGATGAGGTCATCTCTGAGATAACCCCGTCTAGGATCTTAAATTACAAAGAAAATGATCGGTGTGCGTTAAATGAAGAATTAAAGACCCGCACACATGGTGTTTGTGGAAATGTTGAGCTGAACAAGAAGTTGCAAGGGGAGAAGACCGAGAGAAGAGTTGCGGATGCGATTGATATCAGCTCTGTAGTTAATGAAATAACTAAGATTATTCGTGCAGAAAATGGCGCAGCTACAATGGAGGAGAGGTTAGAGAGTCAGGTATTTCAATACGATACGCAGATTGTTGAAAAAGTATTGAAACGATGCTTTAAAGTGCCGCATTTAGCTTATAGATTTTTCAATTGGGTGAAAATGAAACATGGGTTTTGTCACAATACCGAGACCTATAATACAATGTTATATATAGTTGGGGAAGCTAAAGAAAGTAAGTTAGCGGATGGCTTGGTGGAGGAAATGGAAAAGAACTCATGTGAGAAGGATATAAAAACTTGGACCATTCTCATCTCGCAGTTTGGAAAAGCAAAGCTGATAGGCAAAGCCTTATTTTTCTTTGAGAAAATGAAGAAATCTGGATGTGAACCTGATGAAAAAATTTACAAAACCATGGTGCATTCTCTTTGTAATGCTGGAAAAGGAGAGATCGCTATGGAACTTTTCAAGGAGATGGCTCAGAGAGACTTGAGATTAGATTTAAGTTCATACAAGATGTTGCTTGATACCATGGCAAAGTCAGGTGATGTTGGTGCTGTTAATTTGGTTGCAGATGATATGATTAGGCTTTCCCTAATTCCAGAGCGTGATGTTCATGTTTGTATGTTGAAGAGTTTTTGTATAGCTGGAAGAATTAGAGAAGCTTTGGAATTGATTCGTGAATTCAAGAGTAAAGAGATAACACTTGACTATGAATGTTTTGAAACCTTACTGAAAGGACTGTGCAGGGCTGATAGGATTGTAGATGCTTTGGAATTTGTTGAAATTATGAAGAGAAGAAATTTTGTTGATGCAAAAGTTTATGGGATCATCATCAATGGGTACCTGAGGAGAAAAGAAATTTCTAAGGCCATGGAGCTGTTTCAAAGCCTGAAAGAATCTGGATACCAACCAACTACTTTCACCTATACAGAGTTGATGCAAAATTTGTTCAATTTGGATCAGTATCAGAAAGGCTTTCAGCTATACAATGAGATGTTGGAAAAAGGAATTGAGGCAGATAGCGTAGCAATTATGGCAGTTGTTGCAGGTCATGTTCGGCAAAACCATGTATCAGAAGCATGGGAAGCATTCAAAGCCATGGAGTACAAGGGAATCAAACCCACTTGGAAATCTTATTCAATATTCATAAAGGAGCTATGCAAACTTTCAAGAACGGATGAAATTTTGAAGGTTTTGTACAAAATGCAGGCTTCCAAGATAAGTATTGATAATAGAATATTTAAGTGGGTTCTAGCTTGTATGGAGAAGAATGGGGAGATGGACAATATTAAAAAAGTGAAGCAAATGCAAAGACTTTGTAGTCTTCATCCTGTACAAGACAAGATATTGGGACAGCAGGAACTACAGGTGGAGCTGAATCATGACCATCGGGAGCAAGAAAGAATTGATTGTCAGTTGGTGAGGCCACTTTCAAAGGGTTACAATGAGCAGGATTTGCGAGAAATTTGTAGCATATTATCATCTTCGGAAGACTGGAGTGTCATACAAGAAACTTTAGGCAAATGTACAGTTCAGTTTACACCAGAACTTGTCGTGGAGGTTCTGCATAATTGCAGCATTCATGGAAAAGCTGCATTGCAATTTTTTTCATGGGTAGGAATGCAGAGTGGCTATAGCCACACTACAGAAACATACAACATGGCAATGAAAATTTCAGGACGCGGGAAAGATTTCAAGCACATGAGAAGCCTTTTTTATGAGATGAGAAGAAAGGGCTGCTTAATAACACCCGACACATGGGCAATCATGATAATGCAATATGGCCGAACAGGACTAACAGAGATTGCGTTGAAGATTTTCAATGAGATGAAAGATAGAGGTTTCGTTCCAACTTACAGTACCTACAAGTATCTGGTCATCAGCCTTTGTGGAAGAAAAGGTAGGAAGGTTGATGAAGCCATTAAAATATTCCAAGAGATGATTCGTGCAGGATACATCCCGGACAAGGAAATGGTTGGCACTTATCTCTGTTGTTTATGTGAAGCTGGTAAACTATCAGAAGCTGGAAAAAGTGCAGATTCTCTTTGTAAAATTGGATTCACAGTTCCCCTTAGCTGTTCTTTGCACATTAGAGCTCTTTGTCGAGCAGGAAGGTTGGAAGAAGCTTTGTCATTGCTGGACGAGGCTGGCGCTGAGCAATCTACCATAGATGAATACACTTATGCAACCTTTGTTCATGGGCTACTACGAAAGGGACGAGAAGAAGAGGCATTAGCTAAGGTAGAATCCATGAAAAAGGCAGGAATCCGTCCAACTGTCCATGTCTACACTTCTTTAATTGTTCACTTTCTAAAAGAGAAGCGGATTGAAAAAGCTATGGGGACGTTGGATGAAATGCAGCAAGAGGGGTGTGAACCGACAATCGTTACTTATTCGGCGTTGATTCGAGGTTACATGGATATGGGAAGAGCTGTTGATGCTTGGAATGTCTTCAATAATCTGAAACAGAAAGGGCCTGCACCTGATTTCAAGACGTACTCGATGTTCATTAGCTGTCTTTGTAAAGCAGGTAAATCTGAAGAATCTCTGCAGCTTATATCTGAAATGTTGGCTAATGGGATTGTACCAAGTGCCATTAATTTCAGAACTGTTTTCTATGGATTGAACAGAGAAGGAAAACATGATTTAGCTCAGACAGTATTACAACAAAAGTTCGCATTGAGAAGTAAACGCAAGTTCTTAACATAGTTCTCTTTTCTTTGTTCCTCTTTTAATTCCAGCAAAAGAAATGAAATTTGATTATTTTGTTTATAAAACTTTCTTCTTCCCTTCAATTTTATATTCCATATTTACTTGATTTTGAGCTCAAAATCAGAACGTACTGCAGATATGAGATGAGACGAGGAAGAAAAGGAGTTCAATGTTCAAATCAGAAACTAGCTTTTCTTACATGTTCAAGAAAGCTGCTCTTGCTGGAACTAATATTACTGAATTCTATGCAATTCAAGTTTATTTTAAAAACAGCATAACTTAAAATAATTTTCTAGGTTCATGTTTTAATGTATAGCATTATGGCTTCATTAATTAAACAAAATCGCAATCTCTTTTATTTTTTTGAAAACAATTAAAATAATTTTTATGTATATGTTTATTAAGATTCACTTAACACAATACATGGTACGGATATCATATTAAAATTAAAATATAGACCAGGAAAACTAGAGAAATTTGCAATATATGCAGTTCACCATGACATCTGCATTCGTAAAGATTAACATAATGTTACCTAATATTTTAATCAAAAAATTTACTTACGGCCAGTTGGTTATATTGTTTGTTATTGTTGATAGATGGTAACTGTTGGTGAACAACTACTTTTTGTCTTCGAAACAGCTAACAACAGCGGTTTGATAATCCTAACTAAAAACTTACAATCTATTGTTAGGAGCAGAAAAAGCAAAAACACATATGTTTCCACTTATTATTTGAAAATTTAATTGATATAAATTTTAAACACTAAATATGGCCGACAAATACTTACAGAGATTTACAATTTTTCAAGATTTTGGAAAAGTATTATGACTTGAGAACTGAAATATAATAAGACTTTAGATGGATATATTAAACACAAATATTTATCATATGTTTACAAAAAAAGAAAAAATAAATAAATTTATTGTATATATATTACATACTAGAATGAGATAATATTTGATATTTTTGTTTATCAAACAATTAAAATGAAACATAAATCTGGTGGGGCAAATAAACTGGACCAGTGTGAGAAGATGAGAAAACAGTCATTATGGACACGTGTCAGAAAAAAAGAGCGTCGCAGGGACTTTCTAGTCCCTACTTATAGCCAAAGAAAACGTATTGCCCAAACCACAAACAAAACAGACCCTTCACTGCACTGCATAAATAAAATTCAGAAACATTCTAGGCTTTTCGCACAAGTGGAAATCAAATGGGGTGGGTTTGGAAAGACGACGATACTGACGATGTTATTTCTTCCGGTGATATTACCAATTACCGGAAAAGCCCTAATTTCTCCTCTTCTTCCTCCGATGGCAAGGCTTGCTCCACCAGAAAGGTGGTCAAATCGCAGTGCAGGACGGAGGAGGTGGAGCCCGGAAAGTTCATCCGTAAGTGTGAGAAAACCGAGGAAGTTCTCAGAGAGTGCCTCGGAGAGTAAGTGCTTCGTTTTTTTTTTTCTTGCATTATTGATTGCTGTTTTCCTGGAATTCCTTTTGTATTGTTTACGCCTAGCTACTCAATTTGGGGGAAAATTCCATTGTTATTTGTGGGGATTTTGGAAGGGAAAATTGAAGTATATGTTTTGCTATTTGTTGATAGCTTGTAATTTCTCTGGTCATGTGATTTTCAGTATGGTGTCTATTTGGTATTGCTATATGTTTATGCTTTATGGATGCTGATTTGAATTTTTTTTTTTCTCTTTTACAAATAATAGAAACCCCCTCAAATTGTAGCATTGGTTGAGAACTCAGATTTCCTTCTCACTTTTATCAATCCACATCCATAACAATCATGGCCATTTTAGTGACAATGAGAGAAGCAATCTGACACTTCTCACTTTTATCGATCAATATTCAGAATAATCATGACCATTTTAATGAGAATGAGAGGAGCAATCTGCATGTGAATTCTTGTTTTGTTCTGATAATTTAAAATAGTTTTTCTTATAACGATAAACTAGCATAATATTGTTTTAAATTATTCTCCTGTAGAATGTTATTGATTTATATGCCAAACCTTGAAATAACGAGAAATTAAAATTTTGTATTTGTCTTTGTAAAAATCATATATCTACACAATTGAGGGGTAAATTACATCGAAAGTCACTAAAATTTGGGGTTGTGTGTCCACAGTGACTAAACTTTTGTTTGTGTCAATAAAGTCACTAAACTTCTATTTCGGTGTCGATAAAGTCACTCTTGCCCTAATTTATCAAACGACATGTCAGCTCCAACTAATTTTGAATTTCAAAATTTTTCATTTTTCCTTGTATAGTATTGTACTTTACGCGTGGGTTTCATGTTCCTGACATGTGTCAATTTATTTATTGACCAGAGTTTATGTGGTGTTGTGTTGTTAGGTTTAACTTGGTATTGACTTGTCATGTTGTTATTTCGGCCCTAAATTTCGATGAATTAGTGCAAAAGTGACTTTATGGATACTAAAATGGAAGTTAAGTGACTTTATGAATACAAATTAAAATTTAATGACCTATACGAACTCCAAAGTGCAGTGACCGTTTGTACAAATTTACCCTGAGTGGACTTAGCTTTATGAAAACTCTGAGTGGATTTTGCTTTGCTCCACTGTATTGGCTTTAGTTTTTGATGTTAAAACTATTAGCTTTAGTTGATAAAACTTTAGGAATCAAGAAAGTTTATCAACAAACGGAAAAAAAATAAGGTTGTCAAAGTGCTTGATTTGTTGTGTTAAAAATCTTTTGGCCATTTTGTTCCTAGTAAGCATTGACCTTTTTCATGATAATCATGCATTACCATTTTGATGGACTTCCAACACTTGCTCAAGCAGAACAAGCTTTTTTTACTGGGTGTAGGTAACTAGCCAAGAACACTGATTTTGTATTAATTGATCAGTAGATCGTATGTTGTGAGTACTAATAGGCTAGCTATCATGATTTAAGAGAGATAAAATGTTTTGAAATATATCTGACCGCAAACAGTAAAGAGAAATTTATATTTGAAACTGTTGTTGAAATCACCAAAGGCCTTCGCCTAGGTGCTGAGGCGAGGCGAGACAAGGCAAGGCAAGGCACTAGCACCTTAGACCTCCCTAGGGCAGGCACCTTCAATGAGGTGTGGCGCAGGCGAGCACCTCACCTCAAGAACTGGGCATTCAGAAGGCTTTCTGACTGTATATGAAACTTTTCAAAACTATTCTTGCCAGCAAAGTAGCAAAAATTAGTTATTGGAAAGATTTTGGAAAGAAGATATATAGACACGAACTAAGTAACAGACTTCCCCTGGCCCATTTATCTCATCGCCCTAAGATACGGCATGTATGTTCTAGAAAAATGGGGGAGGCATTTGGAGTAAACTGGATTTAGCTATACCTAGGGAGGAGCACCCGTAGTTATGACTTTTAAAGGGAAGGCTGGGTTTAGAGTTAGGCCGGAAAAAGGAAATGATTCCAATTTTGTATTAGGCCTTGGGTTGTTACTGAGAGAGGGTTGCTCCCTGGATTTTTTCTTGCAGACTATTTTCTTGCAGATTTGGTTCTTCATACACTATTTCCCATAGCATCAATGGAGATCTTCCTACTTTGATCATTATTGTTATTGTTGTTCTTCTGTTATTCTGTTGCTTTGATCCTTGTTCGTTTGGTTGTTTGCTAACACTGATTTTTATTTTAAGGGTGTTAACCAGAAAAGGGGTTTTTGGTTCTTCATTTTGGCATCTGTCCCCATCTCAAACATTTTAATGGTCGTAGTCTTTGTTAATTTGGCAATAGGATTCTGAAATTGTTGGTAATTCAACTATTACCTCCATTGTAGGTGAAAGAGATAAAACTTGGTTTGATTTTTGTTATTCGTTTGGTTTTTGTTGTTGGAATTTATGGAGTAGATGCTAAAGTCAGGTAGTTTGAATGAGCTAAACAATTAGAACATTACTTCTTCATTTTATTACCATATCTATGATGTCTTCATCTTGCTAAATCTCTTTGCTTGCATATAAATTTTTGGGGTGTCCTGATTATCGAGCATGCTGTGTATGGAATCTCTCTTCCTTATGTAGGTTGACAGTTTAGTTTCTTTATTTGTTTAAATTAGGCCTGTTGAAGTGCTGAAATCCAACAAGGAGTACACTGAAGATGATGTGACAGACTTAGTGGGTAAAGGAGGGTCTTCCAGATTTAGCAAGTTTGATGAATCTCCATTTAACTTCCCTGGCCTTCGAAGTGATGTTGAAGGGATTGAACGCCATTTCCTCGGTGGAATCAACCGATTCTTTGAAGCAGCTGAACATATGCGAAATAGCCTTTTTGATAGTTTGGAGGAGTTATATAGGGACAGCCCTGCTTCCTCCTCACCTTCTATGCGGCGAGGAATACCTATTGAAGAGTATCCTCAAAAAGAAGGCTTCCCGAAACCAAGAAAGCCAGACGACTCTGGCAATCTTGATCTTTCTGGGCTGGCCAGAGATGTCTAAAACTTAAAAGCAGTTTGCTGAAGAACTTTCAGTTGACGTCTGCTTTTTATACAACCAGAATTGACATATGCAGTTACCAGTATGTGCTAGATTCATGTCTTTACACGATATGGACATGGGATTTTGTTTATGTTGCTTTAAGAGAATTCCTTGAATCGCCTTGCTCCCTTTATATGCATTTAGATTTGGATTAGAAAGAATAAGGCCTAATACATACATCCGTTACCCTTGAATTTGGCTTTAAATACCAAATGACACTTCCAACTTTGAGAACGTCCAATTTATTCCGTCAATTTTGTTAAATCGACTCAATTTGCCCTTTGGATCCGAGTAAATCAGACGATTGAGGGAGAGTGTGTTTCATGCGTCGTCACGTGTCAAATTGGAAAAGTCAACGTAATAAAAACTAGACATGTGGTACTCTGTTGAAAATTTTCAAAGAAATCCTTGTACAATTTCAATTAAACTTCATCCTTATTTTTTCTTCTTTTCAAATACACCATCTTCTTTATCTTTCTTGTCTCTTTTTCTAATTCTCAAATTTATTTACTTTAACAAACGGATTCAAACAGAAACAAATTCAGAAAACACCAATCAAGTTGAAAATTGATAAGAATTAGTTTCATTTAGGCAAATTGAGAATCAATTCCATTAATCCAATATCAAACAAATTCAATATTAAATTTTAAATTAATTTCAATTCAAATAAAGAAATATTGAAAATTGTTGAGAAATCGTGCCTTTGTCGTTGACCAACCTGTTGCCTAGTTCTTAGGATATTGGATTCTTATATTTTGTATTATACATTCTGACTCTTGTATGAGTACACTATTTGTGTCACATTAATAAATGCATTTAATCTATTTCATTTATATCTTATGCTACAACATGAATAGAGTATCCATTGATTGATAATCATAAAACATATCCCAAGTCTATTCTAATCGTGAGAATAAATAGAATCACAGACTTATATATTCGATGATTGTATGGTAGTGCTTAATTAGCTATAGTACTTGTAAAGTCAGTCATGAACATAAGTACATGTCATTGACATGGGATTGGATCGATCCGCATAAGAAAGTTACATGGTTGTCATGTCATAGGTCTTTCTTGAGTAGGCCTCTTTTGTCCTGAGACTAGATTTCATTATAGTATCAATATGGAATCCGGTTCACTTTGACAAGCCTAACAAGTTTGTAAAATGATGCTAAATACGGGTATGATCGGGTGGACCGGTGAACATATTAATATTGATGATGAAGTGATAGAATTGCTACTTGGATAAAACCGAGATGATATCACTGGCCACTTGATGAGTGGGACTGATAAGTAAATGGCCATACGCAAATAAGTTGGTAGCTTATTTGATTAATTAGTTCACTAAAGATCAAGAAATATAATAAACGGCAGAAGAGGATGACGGACACCGTGTCTCTTGTTTATTCATATTGATAGCATTTGACAAAGGACATAATGAAATTACTGCTGGGTGAGTGTCTTCAATATACTGTTGTATCTCTATTTTAATTGGGGGCTATAACGGTTTGTTAGAACTCACTTACAGTATGTGGGCCTTGGATTCACTGTCAATATAAGGACAGACCCATAGGATCGTGCATGTAGATTAACTGAGCCGGAACTTATAAAATTTATACATGTAATGTACCTTAGAAGAAATGCGTTAATTAATTAGTTGACATTCGGTATTAAGGTAATTAATTAAAATTGGATTGATTTAATTTAATTAATAAGTTTAAATAATATAATTAATTAATTAATCAATTAATTGAATTCTATAAAGAAGAATTAATTAAATTATTTTTCTAAAACGAAATATTAAATACATGCATTGTATTTATTTAAGTGTGATTTAATTTTATTTAGGGGTAATTAAATTTAGCCAAATGGAATTAAATTATATAGTATAAACTTTTAATATAAAGTTTATTTATATAATTGGAATCCTAATGGGTTTGGGGTTAATTAACCTAATTAAAATTCAATTATAGAAGAAGACTATATAAGACATACTTAAAAAAAAAAAAAAAAAAAAAAGAGTTCGAACCCTATTTTGCAAGCTGAAAATTTTGGCTCCTATAGCAGCCCCTTGGCCGAATTCTTCAATGCAATTCCTCCATTCTTGCGCTTCTTCGGCTAGCTCCGGTTCCCACTCGATAATTGGTCGTGTACCGGATTGTGGAGATCGTTTCAAGAATCGATTCTGCAGCAGTCTCTAGAAGAGACGAATCTGATGAGTTTCAACTCTCTTGATTCAAATGTTTTTCTTTCCAATCAATGGTTATCATACAAGATAGGTGGATTCTAGAAAATTTTAATCAGCCAAATTCCGCTGTGTCCCATTATTTTTCCCGTGATGAATCCCAACAGTTGGCTATTTATTTTTCCATCTGTCCTCTATGTTTTTGTGTCCCACATAGCCTTGCTTGAGTTTTCACTGTGTTTCCAGATGCCAAAAAAAAAAGAGAGAGAGAAAGAAGCAAGGATGAACGGAGAGGCCGGTGTTGGCTCATATCGCCATTGTCGGAAACAAAAGAGAGGGAGTGAGGTGAGAGAGAGAGAGAGAGAGCGAGCTTGAAGACATGAGAGAGAGAGAGAGCGAGCTTGAAGACATGAGAGAAAGAGAGATAGCTTGAAAACATGAGAGGAGGAGAGATCGAAGGAGAAGGAGGAAGTTGAGTGGCCATTAATCTCAGACCATTCGATCTAAAGTTTGACGAATTAATCTCAGCCGTTTGATTGTTTTTTTATTTATTATCACGCGCTTAGCTTTGAGCTAGCTTTACTCTTCTGTCACGTCAGATACAAAGGGGCAAATTGGGTTGGTTTAGCCGAGTATATGAGATAAATTGGACGTTCTTAAAGTTGGTGGTACCATTTAGCGTTTGACGCCAATTCAAGGGGTAATGGATATATTAGGCCAAAGAATAAAGGTAAATGGCTGTATATACATATTGCATATACTCTTGACAAACTAGTTTAAATTTTATTTATTTATTTAAATTAATCTCTACATTAGGTATCTTGTTGGAGTCGACAGTATTATTCATTTAGACAGAGTTACGGAGTTGTTAAGTTTTAGGTTAAGTTGTCTAAATGTTTAAAGGCTATATATCAAGGAAAACATGCACCCATTTGAAGGATTAGTGAATGGAGTTAAGTAGCATAAACCTTTGTGAGATTGCTGGCATAATTAAAATTAATTGGTACAGTGAATGGGCAGAAGAAAAGTCTTTCTCCATTTCATGCAGTTGCTAGGAATTCTCACGTAGGTGGCCAGTGGCCGATGTTGACCAACAAAATCCAATCAGCTGCTGTTTCATGCTTCAATTATCAATGTGGGTTTTGTTCATTTAGGTTGCTGAGGATTATTCTCAGTCAAATTCAGATAGCCATACATCCTCACTTTGCTACTGAAATTAGCCATATATTAATCTTTAACAATAAAGTTCAATTGTACTAACTAATGCAAGCTTAACTCGTTCTTCTCATCATTTGCATGGTTTGTTATAGGTTGCAAATTTGACCAAAAAGTAAACATAATATTTTAATTTTTAAATAGAAATATTTTAATAGAATTTAATATTTGTTTAAAAGATTGGGGATTCACTTCACTGTTCTTCAATTCTCAGAATATCACAAATATAGTTTATATTATATGTATGTCTTAGTCTAATTAACAAATTCAGTATAATTGAACATCTTCATCTCCACTGAACGAGTATATTTAATTTAATTGAATAAAATTTAATTAGCTTATGGATCAAAAAACAAGTGATATCAGTCATATATATATATATATATATAAATGAGGGAATACAAGTAATCAATTATACAGACCTATTTAGGCTGTTAATATAAATTCTATTTGCAAAAAAGGCTAACCCGACCTTAACTTAACTTGCGATAAAAATTGTCTTTCTTAATTTTACTTAATTGGAGATTTCAAAATTTATTGTATACTTTTATTAAAATGAATCCTGATTGATTAAATTTCTTTTGGTTAGGCTTTTATTGATCTGATTGATAATTCTAATTATTTTACGTTTCCCTTTGATCAAATTCATACAAAGAAAAACATACTAAATAAAAAATAAGGAGGGTATTAATTAATTCGGTCGTAACAAAAAATTGGTCACAATTACCAAACTTTTTTTTCTCAAAAAAAATAAAAAAAAATAAAAAGGGGGATTATTAACGGCCGCCGGCTGCCAGAGATGTAAAATCTCAATGACCACCAACCTCCTCCTCCAAAAGCAATTGATCACGGAAAAAAAATAAAAAATCTTTCCAAAAAGTAAAATTAATTAAATTAAAATCTGGGCCGTCAATCTGAATGGACCTACATACCATAATTTAATACTATTATAATAGTATAAAAATCTCCAAGCATATGAAATATCACGCGGTTTGAATATTTCCAACAGAAAAACCTGTCTCTTCTTCTTCTTCTTCCCCTCCTTTTTCCATCTTTCCCTTTCATTTTCTTTCTTCCTCTGTTTTTTTTTCAAATACAATTCTTCATGATCATCAACTGCTACTGTTTCCTCCATTTTATAAGACCTGGTATACCTTACTCCTCCTAATAGACTCTTTCTCATTCTTGATTTTCTTATTATCACCACCTCTCCATTTTTTAATAGTTTTCTCCCTTTTTTAACCTAATCTCGCTAATGTACGTAGAATTTGTCAATTCAATTAGATAGTTAATTATTTTTGTATATCGAAGGAGGATTCGTTGGGGTTTCTAATGATTAATACAGCATATATTTAGGTTTTGAAGGACGATAAAGTCAAGAAACTGGGGGTTTGAGATTTCTTCTCTCATTTGGTTTTCTAGTTTTAAATAATTTGAGAGGAGACTTGACTTTCTTGCTTGGATTAATATAATTCAATTCTGAAATTGGATTGAGTGAGTTTGTGATAGGACAGATAAAGGTATCCATTTTTATTTTACATGTTTCAACCTCAAAAGCAGGTACCTTTTAGAGAGAAGAAATGGAATGTTTTCACATTTTAGATAGAGAAAAGGAAGGAAGAAGAAGAAGAATAATAGTTGAGAGAGATAGTTGTTGAGAAATGGGAAATAACTGTGTTGGATCAAGAGCTTCACATTCTTTGTTACGGCTGCGATCAACTGATTGTTGGGTTGTTCCTCTTAAGAGAAAAGAGACTAAATCTTCGCCTGACAATAAACCCAGAGAAATTACTACTAGTTTCCCAACTCAAAACAATCCGCCTGAGCAGATTCGGATACCTAAGGAAGAGATTAAAGTAACACCATCACGGCCACCACCTCCACCACCATCACAACCGCAGCCTAAAGAAGAGCTGGAACCATTGCCATTGCCATTACCCCAAAAACTGAACCAAGAGACAGTCACAAAACCAGGAGATGAGGTTAGCATCAATCAACCAGAACAACAGACTTCAGCAGGAGAGCAGCAAGTTCTTCAGAACAGAGAGCCTCCAAAAAAGAAAAGGCCTCACAATGTTAAGAGAATGTACAGTGCAGGGTTGAAAGTTGAATCTGTTTTGAGAACGAAAACCGGACATTTGAAGGAGCATTACAACTTAGGGAGGAAGCTTGGACACGGGCAATTCGGTACAACTTTCTTATGTATAGAGAAAGCAACAGGAAAAGAGTATGCTTGTAAGTCTATTGCAAAACGGAAACTAACAACACAAGAGGATGTAGACGATGTTCGAAGAGAGATTCAGATAATGCATCACTTATCTGGTCATCCTAATGTTATATCCATCAAAGGGGCTTATGAAGATGCTGTTGCTGTTCATGTTGTGATGGAATTGTGCGCTGGAGGCGAACTTTTCGATAGGATAGTCAAGCGTGGACATTATACAGAAAAGAAGGCTGCTCAGCTTACAAGGACTATCGTTGGTGTGATTGAAGCTTGCCATTCTTTAGGGGTAATGCATAGAGATCTCAAGCCTGAGAATTTCCTCTTTGTGAATGAGCAAGAGGATTCACCTCTCAAGGCTATAGATTTCGGATTATCAATGTTCTTCAAACCCGGTATGATTCATCAGTTTTCCCTTAATTGTTTTTGATTCTGAACTATAATCTCAATGAATCCTGCTTGATTACAGGGGAGATTTTCAGTGATGTGGTGGGAAGTCCATACTATGTAGCCCCTGAAGTTCTGAAAAAACGATACGGTCCAGAAGCTGATGTATGGAGTGCTGGTGTTATGGTTTACATTCTCCTATCCGGGGTACCTCCATTTTGGGCTGGTAAGATCAAGATATGCTGTGTTCTTATATTGCTATCAATACTGATTTGATATTCTTAATTTTGTACTTATCCTATATTCATATGATATAGAAACCGAGCAGGAAATATTCGAAGAGGTACTGCATGGTGAGCTTGATTTCTCAACCAATCCATGGCCTAACATTTCTGAAAGTGCAAAGGATTTAGTCAGGAGAATGCTCGTAAGGGATCCCAAAAGGCGAATTAAAGCACATGAAGTTCTATGTAAGTTAGTTGTTAATTATAGTTACTTTCGTTGTTTAATTTTGCCTCAGAAAGTTTAGATTCTGATGTAAGTTTCCAATTTTTTGGGTTCGGTGCAGGTCACCCTTGGGTTCAAGAAGATGGGGTAGCTCCTGATAAGCCTCTTGATTCTGCAGTCTTAAGCCGCTTGAAGCAGTTTTCTGCTATGACCAAGCTTCAGAAAATGACTCTCAGGGTATGTATTTGGTTTTTTCTGTTTGAAGTTTGAAACTTTATGATAAGAAAGAAAACTAGAATTCCAGAATTAATGAAGAAAAGACAATGAACAGAAGAGAATAAGAGGCTACATTTAATTAACAACCAAAAGATGAACAAGAAACAAAATAGACAAAGCCGCCACAGGAAGTAACTTCCCCCTCTCAACAAGAGAGCCCTGCAACAATGCAGAAAAAAACACACAAAATCTGCCTACCTTCTCCCCTCTCCAAACTCACTCATTTATTATGATCGAAAAGCACTCACACACTAGTGCCAGCTCACTACTAGGTAGTATCTAACTTAATTACAGATTCCCATTAGCTCCTGCTGCTATCTTTTGGTAAAAACTCTAGGTACATATGAATTGTAATCCCATAATTGCTCATTAGTAGCTTGTTCTCTATCACTTTCTTTCAAATTCAGCAAATTTTTTTTATGTAATTTGATATACCCTTTAAATATTGAGTGTAGGTGATTGCTGAGAACCTATCAGAAGAAGAAATTGCAGGCTTAACAGAAATGTTCAAGATGATAGACACAGATGGAAGTGGTCAAATCACTTTTGAAGAACTCAAAGTTGGACTCAAAAAATTTGGTGCTAATCTCAATGAGTCTGAAATTTATGATCTTATGCAGGCGGTAAGATTCATGTTCATAATTTATGACTTATGACATCAAAGATTAGTACTCATTTTTTATGATGAAATCCAAATCCCACAAAATGTTGAAAATTTTCATTAGATTTACAAGAATTAAATCAAACTTTGGAGTTAATATGGATTCAATTCCTTGGATGGAAATTGCAGGCAGACATTGATAATAGTGGGACAATAGATTATGGAGAGTTCATAGCAGCCACATTGCATCTAAACAAAGTTGAAACAGAAGATCATCTACTTGCAGCCTTCTCTTACTTTGACAAAGATGGAAGTGGATATATCACTCTTGACGAGCTCCAACAAGCTTGTGTCGAATTTGGCATGGAAGATCTTCACCTTGAAGAAATGATGCAAGAAGTTGATCAAGATAACGTAAGCAATTATGTCCGTTATTTTATTACCATAATTTATCGCGCTAGTCATCAGCTAACATCTTACTATTACCAAATAAAATTAAATCGAATCAAATTTTGAAACAATATTTTAATTTTGGAGTTTATTTTTATTATTTATTTCAGGATGGACGGATAGACTATAATGAATTTGTAGCGATGATGAAAAGGGGAAATAACGGAATAGGTAAGAATGGTAAAGATGGTAGAAATTTTAACATGGGTTTCAGAGAGGCCTTACAAGTTTGTTGATAAAAAAAATAAAAAAAAAAAAAAATAAAGTGAGGTATTTTGTTGGGTATTTGTAATTTCATATCTAGATTGTCTATCACCTCTCTTACGAATTTAAATACAATTTTCATTTCAAGGATTTTGGGTATATATTATCACCGTAATGACAAAATAGATTATGTAATTTCAACTTTTTTTTTTATTTGTCTAATTATTTATGTGACGTTTTTGTTCTAGACGAGAGCAAATTAACCAGCACCTTGACCTAAGAAACCATTGAATAACACTTTAATATTTAAGGGTTTTTTCCACATCTTTCATTAATTGAGAAAATTTTTTCAACACATCATTTATATCAAGGCCCATAATGCTAATGGTTCCAGCAAAATAAATGTAAATCGATTAACATAACACTAATTGAAGAACTAGAAATTCTAGTTCCTCTTGAGGGTCAAAGTATACATTGGATAAAAAGTTTGAGTCTAAATTATAGAAAATTTTCATTTTGCAAAAAAAATTTATTTTCTAATCTTCTTAATACACCTCTATTTATTATATATAAAAATTAATAAAATAAATCAAAAGTACTAAAAATTATAAGTAGAACAAATGGCACATCTAGCTACCTCGTAGCAGTAAGTGCATTTATCTCGGTGAGAGACGCAGTAAGACCGAATATTATAACTTTGAAAAAAAAATGATAATCATAATAAGGAAAAGAAAAAAAAATAAAAATAAAAATGGTAAAGTGACCATATAGTATCTATTGCATGCAGCAATAATGTAATACATATCATCAATAGCATTATTATCTAATTAATTTAAGAATCTGAAAAAGATAGCTCAACTTAATTCTAATTAAGGCTTTTGCAATGGATAACTCCCAATATAAAATAGCTTGATTAATTAGTTTAATGACTTTGGTGGTTTCTTTTTCCTAAACTTATCTAATTTCTCTATTCCCATTAAAACATTTTTTCACTCAAAAAATGCTCATCAACATTAACAATGTCATTAGGAGTGCCACAGAAATCACAATAAATCTGTTTATATTTTAGGGTACATAATGTTATTAATTAATAAATAATAATTAGTGGCATGAAATTAATTAGCGGCGGAACTAAAGGAGGCCGTGCCACTTGCCAGGGCTTAAGCCCCAACAACTGGTTTCGCCACTGCACTGCTGAACATTTCCTTAGTGGTTTCAGGGTGGAAATCATGAGAAGCCACACCAATGCATATCTATTTATTTATTTATTTATTTATTTTACTTTGGACTTTTTACCCACCCTCATTTATATACTTATGGGGTGTTTGGTATTTGATGGGGATAGGGATAGGGATGAAAGTTGGGATTGAGATAGTGAATATAAAATATGTTTGGTATGTTGGATAGGGATAGGGATAAAACAATGTAATTTACCATATTACCTCTAAACATGTTAAAAATAATAAAATGTGTTTAATAGTACATATGGGTCTTACATTTTTTTTTTTTTTTTTTTTTGATAAATGGATCAATTCCAATACACTAATAATTATCACACTCTTATAACAGGGGAGTGGTGGGATAAAATTACGGAGCGTTTGGTATTTGATGGGGATAGGGATAGGGATAAGAATTGGGATAGGGATAGGGATAAAAGATTGGGATAAGGATAAGAATAAAAGTTAAAAGTAGGATAGGGGTAATATAGGATATGTTTGGTATATTGGATAGGGATATGGATAAATCAATATATTTGACGATATTCCCCCTTGTTTGAAATCCAAAAGTATTTATATTGAACATCCCAATAATATAAAAGCTAGCTTTTCACTACTTGGCAAGTAGAACTCATTAAACCAGCAGGTACGTAAATGGCTTATCAAATTAACAATAAGCATAAATGGCTTATCAAATTAACAAGTCCAATCCAAGAATGGTCACACATAAATTCTAAAGACTGATGATAAACGGTAGGCTAACACAACACCATATTAAGCCTCAAATCAGACATAAACTTTGGATATTCATACTACACGGAAACCTGCTAACATGCCCTACAAAGATGGCATTTATTGCTCATGAAGTTTATGTAACTTTGAGAACAAAAAAATTGTGTGTGCATATCCCCCCATATTCAAGTCGATTCAATAAACAATTAATTTTCTTTCTAGCAATCTACTTCATATAACTGATATTTCTAATTATTCTCAACCCTCTTAAACTATCATCAAATTTAAACTAACTTTATTTACTTAATATATACAAACTACTCAATTTATTATTTCTTATTGTTATTTTATCAATTACTCTTCAAATTCACCAAAAATGTGTGTTTGACTGTGGGTTCAGAGCTATAACCATAAATACAGTAACATCAAGACAAACTCCTACAAACTTGACAAGCATCAAGACGGCCACCCCCTTCCATTGATGTTGGCTTGGTTGAATCATCTGGGTGATTTGACTCGTCTTTTTCAATGTGCATTTAATCCGTGGATCAAGCAACTCTTTTATTGCTCCTTTTCCCTAGTGTAAAAGAGGTTTCGCCTACAAACGAATAAACCATAGTTTGTGAGATCACAACCATGTAATACAGCATTATGTAGTAATCGAATGCAATATGTAGGATAGTAATATCAAAGAAAGTAAGTCAATTTTCAAGGTGTTTTTATTGTCAAATCAAATCATATTTCCTAATTCTCTAATCTAAGTATCAATTGTACCTCTATAGCACAGAAGCCATACTGGCTTATCAATACATGTAAATTCATCACTTCAAATTATTTTAGCAAAATTTGCATATATGCAGAGTTACAACATTTATAGAAGTGGAAAAAAAGTTTTCTTGCAAAATTTCCTCTCTATGCTACTTTCTCGTGTGAAATGGATATATAAGTAATGATATACACCACAAGGGCTTCGAGAGAGAGCGCACAGGCAAAAACACATTATGCTTATTTGTTTAAGACTTGATTATCACTTCAGCTTTATCAGAATATCTTACTAACTACTAAAACACTAAAAATCATACAATTTGAGTAGCCTTAAACTATTCTTTATCTGTACTTCAGGACAAATGAAATTCTATCTATCAACAACACAAAATCAAAATTAAATTCACATGAAAATCAACAGTATAGCCATAAATAACAATCATTTCCTGAAAGATAAATAATTTAAAAACACTTGTCATGTTTGTGCCACATCTAGATCAGCAGATTGCAGAAGCCAACTATCACAATAAGAATGCAATTGAAAATTCATTGGAAGCAATAATATGCAATTTCAGATATAGAAATTATAAAATGAAATTGATCTAAAACCTACCCAAAGAACCAAATTGTCTTCTCTTGGAGGCCTTCTTGCTTCAATTGGTTTTCTTCTCGTTACTAGTTCTAAAAGGACGACCCCATCGGTCTTATCAGACACTTTCCCATGCTGGAAATACTCATACACTAGGTAACTGCAGATTCAATTTCACATCAACAAATGAAAGGAACAGAAATCAACACTGACCAATTAAGATCAAATGCATTTTCGATTTTTCATAAGTTCGTCAACTCTTACCCAAATTCTCTTCAGTTCCATTGTGCAAATATGCAATTGCCTTTCCAATTCCTAATGCCACTTTATACCTAACTGACCAAGGAAGAGCGGAACCACCCTTTATTCCTAATGCCCGAGCAGCATATTTGGGCTTGGTGATAGGTTGTTTATTCCAACTCTTGTAGCTGCAACAAAGGCTGGAAAATCCAAGGTAAATACTCTTATGTCAAAAAAGTTTTTTTTTTATTTGAAATTTTTTATGGAACATATATCAATATTCATGGATCATACTTTTATTTTCAACACAGTTTACATGTCCTGGGATTGTTGAGATATAATACGTGATGTGATATGGTTATGTAAAATTAAAGGTGCTTAATTCAAGATCTCTAGCTGAATTTAAACATCTCTTCTCAGGTTGCTTCAATACTTGTAAAAATAGGAAATGGAAAAAAATCTAATCGTTGGCAAATTTGAACAAAAAATTCTCACTTATAGTTTATGGACAGAAGGTGTGGTCCAAATATAAAAGGTTTCGTACTCCAAATTTGAAACTGAAAAGGATCTGAATTCTGCAACAAAAAAAGTGTTATTATCATAAGTGATTCATAATTTAAACAAAGATGTGAAATACAGGTCTAGAGAGTTTCAGATGTTGAGGAGGTTTGCACCTTATAATTCCTTATTTTCTGTAGTCTCCACAATGTTTATTTGTCTAATGAAATCCCTTGATTGATTTGTGCAAGTTTTACGAATGTCTCTGATTTACAAGTAAAATTTATTCTCGACCAATAATTCTTTGCTCATTAGACTGTAATCTCTACTCTGTATTTGCATGGGCCAACTCATGATATTTGAAGTGAGGCAACTATTTTCTTTTTCATTTTTCCTGCTCTTTACTGATGTGCATTTGCAGCATGTTTCTTTTGTCTATTAAAGTATTGCATTTTTATGTTGGTTTTATGATTGAACAGTTTATAATTGGTGATGGGGAAAATGTTTATGATTTCACATATGTTGAAAATATGGCACATGCCCATATATGTGCTAAAAGAGCTCTTGCCTTAAGGGGGGAGGTTGCCAAGAATGTTGCTGGGCAGGTACCACCCTTTTTGTTTCTTTTATGTTTCAATTTTACAATTATTCTTCCGTTAGTAATTGTATCTTGAATTCCAGTTTTTTTTTTAAATTTTTCAAAAAAGAAAAAGTTAACTATCATATTTATTAATTTATCAATGTTATAGTCTTTATTTTAAGTAATTTAAAACTAAAATATCAAATTTGGCCATCTTCATTCCATATTTTCTCTGTCCTTTCTAAATTAATTACCTATTTTCATTGGCCTAAACTTAGGCATGCATCTGTTGTGAACTTGGTTTGTGCTATCGAGATCAAATGGGATACTTTTTAACTTAAGAATGTTGTAACTTGAGTCCTTGTATTATGGTTTGGAGATTTCTTGGTTAATTTTATTAGTGGCAAAGCCACCGAGGTTGGAATATGATGAAAAGGACCTAAAGGTTTCTTTGATGTTTAATACAAATGATGCATAAGGGCTTCATGCCTTCATCAATGATTTTGTCCACAGTGGCTCATGTTTGGTAGGAACGCTAACAAGTCAAACCATCGAACTTTTGTTGGGCAAAGTGAGGCTAAAATGAAAGAGTGAGTCACTTAGAAGGTTTGTTAAATATGAATACATGCAAGAAGATGATCAAATAGAGCAGCCTTTTGGCCCTTGATGTACGAAGAATTTTACATGGAGTAAAGGCTGTCTGAGACTTCATTTTTCATTGTTAAAAGTGGCAATTGCTGTATTCTGTCAAAACTCTTTAACTTGATAGGAAGTTGATATGCTTGGCTTCATTTGAAGCCATTCGGAAGTATTTGACATGTCGATTGCCGTTCATTTAAATGGTATCCTTTTTCAGAGATTACACTAAGCAATAAATTTTTTAGACCTTTATGCTTTCCTTTCTTATGTCACCATCTGAGGAGAGATTGCTGCTTGCATCATGCCAATCTGGATCCCAAATTTGTAAGAAAAGCTTGTTATTGACAATGGAAGATTTTAAAGGTTCTTGTGATTTTGGATCAATTATTGAATGACTTTAACATGCTTAAGTGTGTTAAATGCATGCGAAAAAGAAGGATCCTGATGATTGGGATATCTCTTATTATCTTATTGTCAAATGATTTTTTCAAATAATGGTAACTCTTGTTTTGAGAATGATGACATATTGCATCGAAGCTAGAATCTAGACAATGTTTTTGGCTTAAAGCCCATTTGAATTTGCAGGCATATTTTATAACAAATATGGAGCCTATGAAATTCCAGGAGTTTACGTCGCGCATTGTAAGAGGTCTTGGCTGTTGGTTGTTCTTCTTTCTCCCTTAAGTTGATTGTTAGAACTGAAGCACTCATAAATCTCTGTTTCCATTTGGAAAAATATATATTAAAGTTGAGTATTTCTGTCCCTATCCTTTGCCCAAATGATGCAGTTTCTATAATCATCTTGTAGGCTAATGATTCTATTCTCCTGGGATATTTTCCTGGAAAAGTCTTCTTGCTTTTGTTCCTTGGATGAATATGATATTTCTTGCACTACTGTTGTTGCTGTTTTGCAGCTGATGTTGCTGCATAGGAACGCAGTGATAAAATGAAGTTATATGATTGCCAATTCCGAATATATTTTTCAGCTGAACCAATGTAGTTTGCAAGCCCAGGATAAAGACACTGGCTTTTGTTATGATGCCGATCGCTCATGTGGTGGAGCAAATATATAAGCTATTGGGTCCATATGGAATGAAGGTTCCACAATTGATACCTTCAAGAATTAGACTTCTCTCTTGTAGCAGATCATTTAATTTTTCAAAAGCAAAGGATCGGCTCGGCTATGCTCCCATTATATCACTTGAGGTTAACGGAAAATTCTTTTTCCTGCATGATTGTCATGCATATGAATCTCGTCTTATTTGATAAAATTGGAAATTTTTCTCTATTTTCCAAAAATATCTTATTGCTTTTCCTGAACAACCATTTGCCATATGAGTTGCACACCATGCTCTATAAATTTGCTTCTATTGAATAGGGCCCCTCCAATGTGTTAACACTAACAGTACTTCAAAACTTGTGAACTCTAGATGTTGTTCTAAGATATCCTAATGCCTGATAATAGTTTTTTTCTTTTCTTTTCATTCCGCGGCTATTATTTTATAAATGAAAGTTCTTAAGATTTTGCTGCAGAACTGTCTAATCTGGAATTCTAAATTAACAAATGCTTTCTTGACTGTTAATCCAAGGACATTTTGTGAGCGCATAAACCAATTTCCTCTTTCAAAAATCTTAGGTCAGTTGTTTAACAGTGATACTGTCACTTTTTGAATTCTCTACAGGAAGGTTTGGAAAAGACTATTGAATCATTTTCGCACTTAAGGGTTGATAATCAACATAAAAGAGGACCATCTGAGGCTCACAGATGGCTTGGAGGTGGAAGGGGTATGAATATTCACTTTCTAATTGTATCACCTCTCACTATGTGATTATGTTATTCAGCATGAATTGTCAAGTGCTTCATGAGACTCAAATTGAGCTTCTTAGCACATTTTTCTTGCCCAATACAACCTTTCTTTTTCTTGATATTGCAATTAGATCAGATAAGACAACATTGAACTCAAGAAATTGTGAACTTAAGGGCTAACACTCCATGTGGATTTTCCTTATAGCAGGTGCTCGTGAAGTTAAAACAATTTAGGGTTTTAACTTGGTGGAGCTTGAAAATGGTAAAAGTAAAACTACGTGGTCCACTTTCATTTTCTTGCTTAAAGGTATTAGAAGTTTAGGGTACCCTGACATGTGATTCTAAGAAAATGTTATGAATAATCCTATCATTGTTTGATGTGTAATATGCCAAAATTGTGCATGCCTTTTGCAATGGACCTTGTTGGTACTTCCTTCTAGGCAGACAAGCTGTACCTTACTATATGTGCATTGTTGCCAAAAAAAAAAGAAGAAAACCCTCTCTTTCTTGGATTGTTGGTGCGTTTGTGTTAAGATCATGTGTTTGAATGCTATTGGAGTTTATTCATGTAAAAGGGATTGGAATGTGAATAATGATTCATGTTATTTGTTGGTAACTAATATGCTACTGCTGTCATTTTCAGTTGCAGACACGCTGCTTTGGAAGGATAAAAAGCAGACTCTGGCTACCTTGTTAGTTCTAATGGCAATTTACTAAAACTTGGTTGCATCTCAATCTACCATGATTACTGCATTGGCAAAGATTCTACTGCTGGCATCAACATTCCTGTTCATCCATGTAAATTTTCCAGAGAAAATGTATGTGCTTGCTGCTTCCATTTCATTTGCCAACGTTAAAGTGAGGATTACCTTCTGTTATGGGAGTATATAATTACCTTTTGAGAAACAACATTGATTTAACTTGATCCAATCATTGAGATAAATTACGAGTTCATGAGATGTGTTAGAATGCAGCTTGTCTTTCTTGAAAGAAGTCACTATATATTTTCTTAGCATATAATGGTTAGCTAGAACTGGGGGTGCTTATTTTAAATGTAGGCTCTGTCCGTTTTAAGGAAAATATTCTCCGAAAACTATTTTCGTTTTCTTTCTAGTGTTTGTGACTCATAATCAAAGGAAATCTTTTGGAAACAAGGGAAAATAACTTCTCATCTTACAAAGAGGAAGTTATTTTCCAAGAAAGAGATGATATTAAACTAACATAAAATTCTCTTCACCTACCATAATAATCTCTTCTACAATTATTCTCCTACCCAAACAAGGAAAATGATTTTATTTTGCTGGAAACAAATGGAGCTATAATCACTATTTGAAGGGAGTAAAGACCTTTTTGGGACCTGATCTATAGTGATATTAATAATTGTCTAAGGCCATCATTGGCCTCTGCATCAATTCAACACTAACAACAGATATATATTTGGATGGTTATATATATATATATATATATTGCCCTTTTAGAGGTATACTAAGACCAAACCACATGAAGTTTATTAGTGTTATACAAGTTCTTATATAGTTTTAAGCAAGCTTGACGTCAATGGAATAAGAAATTACTTCGAAGCCTATTCCTTAATTTCGGATCTACTCATTCTAAATATGACCGTTACTCGTTCACCAAAAACCCCAATTTCAAATTATTTAATTGTTCCCAGTTCTAATTGTTTATGTGGATGATCTTTTTTGATTGGGAATTCCATTGATGATATTAATTAGACCAAGGAATTTTTTCTTTATTAGACCTTTAATGTACCATCAAAGACTTTAGGTCTAAAAAAATTTTTTTCCTTGTAGAAGTTTCTTGTCAAGATAAATACATTTTTGTTTTTTTCATATTTGATGGGTGAGACACCCGAATCTAGGTCTCTAGATTTTCAAATCCCTCTCAATCCATCTCTACTAGAGGTAGATTGGTAAGATAAATCCACTCCTTGAAAAATGTAAATTTCATTTTTCACCTATTTCCTTTTAAGAAGCACACCCTTGTAAAAAATTTACAAAAAAATGATAGAAAATACAATTTTCCTTGTCAAGATCAAGTGCCATAGCCACCAGCAAGAGATTTGTCTGCATTACATGGTTAGGTATGCCACTAGTTACTAATTTGACTAAGGTAACTCGGATTGCCATAGACCAATCTGATGCTTTCAGCCCGAGAGTCTAGAATAATTTTTTCCATAACGTCCACAATGTTGGAGATTGTGCCCTAAGGCCAATATTGGATTATGTAATTTGACTTCTAAGATTAATCTAGTGTAGATTAATATTATCATTTATGTTTGTATGTTAGCATTTATGATAAGTATCCATGAATAAATCGTGTTATTCTAAATATCCCTAGTCGATTGTTATTATGGGAATAATAACAAACTAAGACTAGTGTGAGTGATAATGGATATTCATAAGATGAATATAGTGTATACAGATACAGATTATACTCACGGGTAATATGTTAGAGAACATGTTACTGGAGACCCACTATGAGATCAAGTTCATGGTCATGTGTCACAACTGATCTTGATTATAGTAGTGTCATTAGCTGATTCCTTTGACCTGAGGTCACCATTGATTCCGGGATGAACTCATATTGTGCTTTGACGCAGTCAAACGCTGCTCGTAACAGAGTAGTTATAAAGGCTGTGATTGGGTACGAGATGACTCATGCTTTGGGATGTGAGTGACAGATATGGGATTTTGTCCCTCTCTAACAAGAGAGTGATATCACTGGGCCCCTCGATAAGTAAGACTGTTAAATGCATGGCCGTGCTCAAATAATTGATAGAGTATCAATTGATTTGTCTGGACAGTTTACTTTGAGATCGAGAAAGCATATGATTAATTTTATAAGATTGACAAGTGTACCATGTCTTATGATTAATCATGATATCAAAGAGACAAAAGGGAATATGACATTCTATAAATAGGTATTGGATCATTCCAATCATATTAATTGGGTAATCATAAAGGCTTGCTAGAGTCCGCTTATGACTTATAAGGATATTATGGTAATCTCCTTATTGCCAATTAATATGAACCTATGGGGTCACACACAAAGAGCAAAATGAAGTTCATCTTTTCGGGTATAAATTATTATTGGATAATAATTTATGAATGAGAAAGAGAATAAATATATATATAATGATATATATATATTTATATATATATATATGTATATATAAATATTAATATGATTAATATTGCATAAAGTATGCTACATATTATAATTCAATTATATAGAGATATAATTAATTATAATATCAAATATACATATGTGTATGATGGAGAATGGAATTGATTTAATATTAATTGAGAATTAATATTAAGTTGTGTGGGTTAATTTATAATTATAACTAATAAGGGTATTAAGTTATAATTATAATTAAGTTTAATGGATATAAAAGGAAGTTTTATAACCTAAAATCTCTAACCCTAGCCTACACATAAGATGCAGATTTTCTGCAGCCTCCAAGGAGCCAGCCGACTTCACCCTTCTCCATCACCCAAGGTTTTCGAAACTTTGGCTTTTTCCATTCGAAGAAATCGTTCTTCAATCCCGGCGCTAGCACGCGGTGAATGAATTGCTCCGTGTGGATCAACCGTAGAGGGAAGCTACTTTGGTTCCTAATTGATTCAAAACCTACAAAGAATTAAGGTAATTCTTTAACCCTCCTTCCAATTCAATGCAATGTACATGGGTCCTTGGTGGGGATTAATCCTTTTATTTCCGCTGCGTATTGTTTTTGTGCGATTAAATCTCCAACAGTGGTATCAGAGCCACTTGTGCATTGGTTGAATTGGATTTGTTATTTTGATTAGATCAAAATTGCATGTTAGGGTTGTATGATCTTGATTTAGGGTTCTATGTTATTGTGAATAACATTTTTGATTTGATTTGGAAGTTAATCATTATGAATGATTTGTTTTACACTTGATTTGGATCATTTGGGGGCTGAAAATTCTGGGTTCAGCTTGTTGGCACGCCGGCGTGCTGGCATGGCACGGCGTGCCAACTGGAAATTGTTTCCAGAATATGAACCAGAATGGTGGCACGCCGGCGTGCCAACCTTGGCACGGCGTGCCACCTGGGAATTTTCAGAATGGCTTGTTTTTCTGCGCGACGTGCTGTTTGTTTGACAAATGCAACTGAGAAGCAGTTTGGGGGCACGACGGCGTGCTGGATCGGCACGCCGTGCCAACCTGATTGGCACGTCGTGCCAACATGAATGGCACGCCGTGCTCCCTTGATGCTGCAGTGCGCGAAAAAAAAAATTTTTGCCTGCGGCGCTTGCTTGGGCTTGGTGTTCTTCGTTTAAGTGTGGAAATTGTTTCTGCATATTTACGATTTTCCAATCAATTATTTATAAATGCAATGAGATTGTGTTTTAGCATTTTGAACCCTAAATCTTGAAGATTTTATGCATGGTGTTTTGGTATGGTTTTTGGACCCCATGGATGGTTTTGTTTCTTTTGGTTTTATGGATGTAAAGTTTTGTATAAATACGACCTGCGAGTCGTTTGTATTTATGTAATCTTATTTTTCTAGATAAATTGTATAGGATGCAATTTATTATATGTAAATTTATTTTGCTAGAAAGTTGTATAGGATACAATTTTATAAAATATGTAAATCCATGAGATGGTGCCAAGGAACAAAGACGTGAGGACGGATCCAAGGGGTGCGAGAGAGCTGTGACCATGCGATGGTTACAACCACCTAGGAAATGGCCTTGTTGATTTTCATATTGGCCTATGAAAATCAATGTAGATAAAACCATACCATAACACGGTTTTGAGTCTGATGCATGCTATATTTATTTTATGCCATGAAATGCCATGTTAATTTATATAGATGCATGTTAGAAATTCATTTGCATGTGATGCAAATGTTAATATATATATATGTAAATGCATGTTTTGATACATTTAAATGCCGTGTGATGCCATGCTAAATATTCAATATGCATGCTTAACATATGTATGACATAGGATGCCATGTTAGTTAATATTAACAAACGTTGATTAATATTAATGCCATGTTAATGTATAAGATACATTTTAATCACAGGATTTTATAAACCCTAAATGAACTTAAGAAGTTTATATTTGCCACCCAATTACGTATAACACTAGTCAAGTACTATGTTCGCATCATGGTAGCCACGCCAAAGCGGGTACGCATGTTGTGACCTTAGCGAAGCGATAATATGAGAAATGGTGATTCTCATTGTGTTGTAATTGGTTTAACAAAGGGTTAATCAAAACGGTGTTTGAGCCCGAGGCAAAGATGAGATGAGTGACATACAATTAAATATGATATATGATATCATGCATCTCATAAATTAGAAGAGTTGCATAATGATGCAATTGGCAAAGAAGTGCACATCCAAAATATGTTTAAATGGTTTAAAGCATGATTTTGAGTCTTTGCCTACCGAAATTATATTTAATCATAGGGACATGCCAAAGCAGTGCTATGGTTAAGTATGGATTTTGGATCTTCACCCACTTAAATATTTTAAAGGGTTTTATAATTTAAGTGGGAGCATTTAAATAAAAATCTTTACACGCTTTATTATAGTTATGATTGCTATTACCATGGTCTCGATTGTTATTGAACTTTGAGAATTGTTCTCAAATCAAAAGGAATCATATGTTCTCAATAATCCTTTTGCCCAATGAACCACTAGCAATTGTAACACGAGTATAAAAGATGCTTACTTGAAGCATCGAAGGGACTCTGTTTAAAATTTATTATCTTACACTTGCCACCAATTCTTCCGCACGTGGAAGTTTTACTTGAGGTATATGATACATCACAAATGGAAATGTTCCATCAGTTAGTGAGCAAGAAAAGATAAGTGTTTGAGGCAACATTTTCTCATTGGCCTCCAAAAGGCATTAAGATGTGATCTTGAATTCATTAATTGATAGTCATTGGTGATGAACTATCATTTGAATGACATGGAGAAAATTGTGAATTAGTTGCATAGGATGCAAAAGAATGTTAAGTTATCCATAAAGGATAAGCCCGCCTCGAATTGTGTGCTTATGGTTCAAAAGGAAAAGGATAAAAGGAAGGTCGAAAAGCATAAAGACCGAAAGGTTCGGGTGAAACATGTTTTAAAGGCCAAAGCTGTTGGCATAGAGAGATCTCCAAAAGAAGGGTGTTGCCATTTCTAGAATGAATCGTTCATTAGAATGGAAATAGTAAACTCTGTTTGGAGAACTATAAGAAGATGAAAGGCAGTAAGACTGCTACCTTAAGTATTTATTAATTATTCTACTTTTGTTTCTATATCAAAGGTATTAGATACCAGTTATGGATCTCATATTAGTGGAATATGAAGAATCTTAACTTGAATAGAAACCTTATGAAGGTGAAGGTAGAATACGAATAGGCAAGAGAAGCAAAGGTTGTTACTCGAAGGTTATGAACCTTTTACATAAAAGTTATGAACTTTGGTTAAAGGTTATGAACTTTTACATGTAAGTTATGAACTCTTGTTGCCTATTGAGCTTATTGGCTTAAGTAAACAAATGTTGTTTATTTTATAATTGTGAATTATAAGCTTTATAAAGACATGATTATGAAATACAGATTTACATAATTGTCTTTATATGTGAAGCCCATCTGTAACATAAATACTGTAAGGATCGAATCAAATAGTTTGATTCAACCTATTTTGGCAGTATCGTCTTGGAGGCATAAGCAAAGTCGCATTACGAAACTCCATGAGAATGGACTTTTGGATTCATGAGATTATGAATCATCTTGAATCATGCGAATGTTGTTTATTGTAAAAGATGACAAAAGGTTTTCTTTGCTAAAAGTAGTCAAAGAACAATCGATTTATTAAGCATTATACATGTGGATGTATATGAATTATAAATCAACTGCTAAAGGAGGTTCTAATACTTCATTACTTTCATGGAACTTTTCACTAGATAAGAGTATCTAATGAAACACGAGTTTGGAACTTTTGAAATGTTCAAAAGCTTGTAAAATGAAGTATGAAGTATCTTGACAAGATAGTAAAGTCACTTAGATATGATCCAAGTGCTGAACATTTGAGTCAAGATTTTGACAATCATCTTAGGGGTTGTGGGACTGTCTCACAATTGACTCCTCCAAGTACGCCACAAAGTATGTTGTGTCGAAAAGGGAGTAGTCGAACTCTATACAGATATAGTTCAATCTATGATGAAGTCAAGTTGATCATCGTTTTCTCGAAAATATGCCATTAAAGCAGCTGTGTATATTGTTCCGTCTAAAATAATTCATGAATCAACATATGAGATATGGTTGGGTAAGAGACCCAAGTTGTTTCATTGAATAAGTTTAGGGCTGTAAAGCTTATTTCGAATAAGTTGGCACCTAAATTTAAATGTCGTATTGTGGATTACTCAAAAGGAAAGTAGGAGTTGTTACTCCTGTGTTTCTTTGGGATACAAAGTAGTTGTAGCTAGAAATGGTTTCCCCTTGAAGAGGGAGTTAATTTCTAGAAGAGTTAGTGGGAGTAAAGTACACCTACAAAACTCGTAATTCACAAAGTGACATTAACGTTGAAGAGGAACATGGAAATGGTTTCATGATCATTGTTGAAATTACACAAGTCCAATGAAAGCCTAGTAGAATACGACATGAATAGGAGAGATATGGATTTCTCAAAATCATGATGTAGTTTTACTAGATTGGAATAAGTCTTCTTTTATGAAGAAGCAATGTTAGATTTTGAATCTAATATGTGACTTGATGCTACAAAGGTTGAAGATAAGTCCATATCTGACAATCAAAGTATAGACTTTGATAAATCTTTTAGAAGATGCATATGCAATGGTTGCAAGTAAAAGAGCTTACTTTCTTCTCACATTTTCTCCTTGATTTCTTGTTTTTAATCACTGAAACAAATTAGAAATCCTAGGTTAACAATCACACTAAAAAACTAAATCATTTCGGACAAAAAAAAAACACAAATCCGTGACTTTTCTGGAGTTTTTTTGGACATTCTTGCAACCTTGACTTTTTGAGGAAAAAGAGCAAATTCACGTGGATTGGTGCGTAGCCAGGGGTCATTCCAGCTGTGGATCGTCACCAAGGAGGTAAACAACCTCTAACTCATCTCATTTTCCAGCTTTCTGGGTGATTTGATTGTGTTTGGTGCTTTTTCCTTCAAGTTTTTGCATTTTTATTTCTGGAAAAGTAAGAACAGTCGTACGACTGTTCTTGAAACAAGAACAGGGGCACGACTGTAAATACAGTCGTGCCAAATTCCCTACAGTCGTACGACTGTCTTTACCTTTCCAGTTTCAGCGATTTCTGCCCAAGCAAAGGCTACAGTCGCACGACTGTAGTATACAGTCGTACGACTGTAACTATAGTCGCACGACTGTAGTTCTCAGTCAGGGACAGAAATCCCTAAAAAATCCCTAAAATCCAAAGAAAATCATAAAAATCCAAAAAATTTCATAAAAATCAGAAAATCCCAGAAAATCAGAAAAATTAGAAAACCCTCAAAAAATCATCAAAATGAATTTTGTGGTGTGCATCACGACCTTAGATTTATTTTTCAGTAATATTGCATTTAGAACAATTCCACGACGGAGACCCGATTCTCCCAAAAACCGACCCACTTTACATGCTTAATTGTAATAAACCGGAAAAATTGTTTTCAAAAATGACTTTTCTCACAAAACCAAAAATACAGGGACGTTTCAAAGTGGTTTTCCAGGTCTAACCGGGCCGACCCGGTTACCCCCAATTGCATGACCCCGAATTCTAATTTCCCATTTCTGTCTACTTGAGTCCTATTTATGGCGTGCCGTATAAATTGTGTTAACCTTTGTTTTGCAGCTTTTATTTTATTTTAATTTTCTTTTTATTTGTATTTAATAGAATTAAATCGTGTATTTAGGCGGTTGTAAATTTTCTTTAGATTCTCGTGTATCCTAGGCGATTGTATCCGTGAGACGAGAGTTTTATTTTTCTTTCAATTTGGTTGTAAGCCCTTAAATATTTATTCTTTTTACTTTATATTTTGTATTATTATCTTGTATGCGCGCTGCATGTATTCTTTTAATGAAAATAAATCTTTAGCTACTTAAAGTGTCGTAACTAGAACATTGACAATAATATTTAAATTAGACACGAAATAAAGGACTTGTCCGGACCCGAATCTCTGAAAAGTGTGGCAGTTCCCGCTTTGGTTCAGCTACACTGTAATTTCCCGGTTGAGCTGAGCCGGGTGGCGACTCCTATACTTTTTATCGAGATTTAGGTCTTGATTCTTTTTCGAAACAATCCGTTTTTCCAAAAAACGAATTTCCAAATCAAAAACCCCACGCGAGGGAGGGCTCCGCCCGAAACCGAGGCGCCCCTTCCGAAAGGGAGTCCCGCGTCCCGTCGAAAACGCGTCGTCCGCTCACAGGGGGGGGGGGGGGGGGGGGGGGGCACTCTATTTGAAAGTGGTCCGCCGGAAGCCCCCTAAGTCGGGAGTTTTTCCAGCTTGCTTATGTTTTGATTGTAGCCACATCTTGATGTAAGTGACACTATAAAAGATTGTGCGTGGGAGAATTTGGGAAGGCAACAAATAGGGTATCGGCGGATTATGGAACTACTCATCTCATTCCCATTCACAAATTCAATTATGAGTCTTGTCCCATTAGCCGCAAGTTTTGAATAAGTAATCCTATTTCCATCCCACGACAGATGACAGGTAGTTGTTAATTACCCGAACCCCTGAAATTACTATTAAAAATAAATAAACAATAACAAAAGAGCTAAATATATGATGAATACTAATATTTTATACTTGACATCTTGTGAATTATCTCTCTGTTCAATCAAAAAGAGCAGCCAAAATTCAAACAATAGTTAATAAAGTTAAAGATTCCATCAACTACTAATGATTAAATTCCAATAAGCAAGCAAAATTCATCATACTATATAAGTCTGCTTCCAGCCAAAAAAGAAAAATCTAAGCATATCCGTAGCCAAAAATTACAAAGTACACAAGTGAAGTAAAGGAAGGCATAAGTTACGGTCTACTCATTCTTAGTTACAATATTGTGAATTTAATTAAGAAATCCCCACAAATCACCAAAATACGAGAAGAAGAACAAATTAAGACGGCAAATTAAAACAAAACTACCCTAGAGAAGTATGGAAGACAGGAAGAGATTGTGCCATTCAGTGATTGACTGGAGACGGAATAGATGGGAGGGATCGGAAATGAAAGAGATGGCAGCCTTTCCGTGGTTGATTGGAGACGTTGGAACAAATGGAAGAGATCGGAGATGAAAAAAGATGACAGTTGTTTAATGTTTGATCGGAGACGTTGGAGCCAATGGAAGAGATCAGAGAAGGAAGATATGGCAGCCGCAACTCACATCTCGTAAGAGAAAATGATATACGAGAGATCAGAGAAGTAGAAAGAGAATATATTTATATCTACGAGTATAACTGAAAATTTATTTATCATATTATACTCATATCTAATTTTGTATTATTAATATTATATAATTGATATAATATACTTACTATATATTATACTATTACATATATAAGATAGCTATATAATATATTCTATGTATTATCATAATTATATTATTGTACTATAATATTATTTCTATTAATTATTAAATAGCATATTAATACAATTAGGTTAGTGTATACATATAATTAGTTTAGGGTTTAGGAATTAGATTTAGGGTTTACGATTTAATATTGAGTACATAAAAAATTAAAGTTTACAATTCAATTTTTATAATTTAATATTTTATACATTAGAATTATTATATACATGCATATATTTATATGGATGTTATAATTTGTTTCTAATCAATTATTTAAAAAAATATTTTTAGAAATCATTTTAGTTGTAATTATTAAAATTATTTAATTACTTGACTGTTGAATCATTTTTATTTATATTTTTAATTCAATCAGAGGTTTTTTTTTTTTATTGTAATGTAATTATTATCTGTGTATATTATAATAGTAAACAATATTTTAGATTAATATGTTATGTTTTCTATATAGATTACAGACCCTTGGATACATGGATAATGCAGTATTATCCTTATGTTAAAATTTATCATATGCTACCTTAGGGGACAATTCATCAAGTATTATTTTGAGACATGGAAATGAAAAGAGGTGGAACAGCCAGCCAGCCTTGCGCCCTTCCCTAAGATTTTAGAATGCAACGTACCAACCGCGTAATCCTGTAATATTACAATCCAAATATGGGCCCCATAACGTCCATTATCCAACGGTTCAAATCAAGTAGCTGCCGTATCTTCAACGCACGTTATGACAGCTCAGGTCCAGTTGTGGTAGCGGGACCCTTTTGTCAAATCCACCCTACCAATCAATTTTCTCCATTTTGACATGTCAGCAATACGAGGGAAACTCATATCTACCTGTATGATATGGGACCCACACATACACGATAGTTTCGCACCACCACGTTGTCAAACAGTGGCTTCTGTTGTTTTCAATCATTCGCTTACCTTGTACTTTACCATAATGCCCTTAGTTCCCCTTCAACCGCCATTTTTACTCCCTAAAGTTTATGCATTTGTGCTATTAATCCTTCAATTATGCGAATGTGTACAATTTGTTATATTTTTGTGATTTATGTCATTAAATCCTTAAGTTAATAAATTTGAATTTGCTAGTTCTTATAATTAAACATATTTTAAAAAAATTGATGATCTAATTAATAATGTTATCTTACAAATTTTTGTATATTGGTAGGAGAAAGAAAAAATAATTTAATGGATATAAAACAAAAAAGGAGAAATGGAGAGAAAATATTACATGAAGTATAGTGATGAAAATGCATGATGTGGGTCATACATTATTCTAAAAACTAGTTGAAACACAATGCAATAAAATTACATGCATATGCAATGGTCTTTTTATGGCAAAATATCAATATTTATTTTAACATTAAATTTTTATATATGAAATACATATAATTTAAGTCTTTCATTTTTCCATTTCAAAACAATATGAATGCTTTCCTTCTCTGATTTATATGCAATCAAGAAAAAGGTTTGAATGAAGCAATTCAACAATGTTATATATCTTTCTTTCTTCACCCACTGGGAAATTAATTTCTAAACGAATATTGAATTTGCAGCCTCGCACACGAAACCAAATTCCATAAACCAAAAATATATACTAATTTATCTAATTACCATAACAACACCAAATATATATATATATATATATATAACAATTTAAATAGATAATTTTTCTTTTTTTTTATTCTCATTCTTAAATTAATGAAGTAATATCTGTTTCACATATACTTGAACCATGAAACTTTCAATCAGAGAAATATATATTTCCACTAGAAAAATTTATCATAATAAATTTTTATTGGCTAAAAATTATTATGTTTTTTACTTAGATTCTTTTTAAGCTGGGAATATTAAAAAATTATACGAAAATATTTTTATATTTTTCATCCATCAAAACAAAACTAAAATTAAAATTAAAAATGGTGAGTTAAGAATGAGTGTGTTATGAGCGCAACTGTTAGTTCCAAAAACTGACCATTGGAATAAGGATCATTTAACAGTAGTGGACCAATATAGCGGAAATTTTGGGTAAGAAGGGAAAGAAAGCAAAGAAACAAAATGAAAAATGAAGAAGACGTCAGTCTATCCACTTCATTGAAATGCTCATCGTTCTCTAATCTCTATCATAATTCATACACATTACTCCATCTTCTCTCTCTCTCTCTCTCTCTCTTCATCAGTGACAGGGTGTCACTAACTTATTCACAAATTTTCAATCTTTAGGAGTTTTACACTCGGATTTTGTCACTTGTTCATTACTCTTTTATATATATCTCAATCCCCTCTTTATTCCATTTGCTGTCTCGTCTCTTTCAACAGTTCAAACTTCACTACTCTTGTTACTATCCCAGGTTTGTATTCCTTCCCCTTCTTTGTATTTATTCTTCTCCCTTTCTGTAAAGTTTACAGCTTTTTTGGTTTTTTTGGTATGTTTTTATGTTTTGGTTGGTGGGTTTATCGCTCAACTGGATTTTCTATTATTGGGTTTTTGGGATCGAATTTTTTTTTTTTTTAATTTCAATTGTTTGAAGAATTGCTGACAGGATGAGTAAAAAGAAAAGGATTTTGCTTCATTTATGTACTGATTTGCCTTGCCTTTATTCCCTTTTGCCTTACCTTTTAATAATTTCATTCATCTGTCGGTGTTAATTTTTGAAGTTCTTAATTGATCTTGTTTTTCCTCTGTTTGGTTGCTTAGAAAGTGCAAGAAAGTATCTAAATTTTTTGATTTCCTGTTGTAGCTAAGTAAATATGACTTTGAAAATTTCAACTTCTTAACTAGGATGGATATAATTTCTCCAGTTGTTCATTTCTTGTTAACCTTGACTATCAACCATTGCTTAGTGTGTGTTTACCTCTTTTCTAATCAATCAATTAATAGGCCTAGATTTCTATATTTTTCAATAACCTTCACCGAAAATCTGAAAAATCTGCTTCTCTTGTCTGCAAGCTCAATTATGGCGGATCTGTATCAGTTTGGTCTTAGCTTGATTGCTGCAACTTCAGCTTTAAAATACATCTCATTTTATTTCCGTCTATTTTGTGGTTTTGAGTGACAAGTGTTCTTCCATTGGATTCTTTAATTGTACCTATACATATGGTGATGGAGAATAGCTAGTTTTCAATGAATCAGATTCATAGTGTGTAAAGTTTGAGGAAGGTGATCAGTCATTAATTTTGTTTTTACATTTTGATTATACTCCTATTGCAATTTTTGCAGATTGAGATTCTGTTAAGGAATGGAGACTGAAAATGAAGTTACGCTGAAGGATGAGAGTATCAATGAGGAATCCTATCCCAAACCATCTGCTGTGAAAGAAGAAATGAATGCTGCTAAAGATCAGGAACATATTGACGAAAATGGAACTTCAAATCATGTTGCGAAAACTGAAGCTGATGATTCCTCTGGTGTAGCTGTTGGTACCACAGCTAATGTTTCTCAAAGCACACTCTCAAAGTCCATCAAGGTACCCTTTTTACCTTGCAATCATCCTTATTCTGTTGGGAAATTTAATTCGGACTAGAAGTAATAACTTTTTGGTAATTATGAAATATCCCATTGTGTATGTTTAGGGAACGGGTAACACTGGTCCAAAGAACAGCAAACCTAATCTGAAAAGCTCCAATTCGCTTCCTCGTAACCAGAAGTCATCCCTTTCTCAAAGTCTTTCTTTTCCGGCAAAAGGACTACGGTCTGATAACACGAGGAAGAGCATTGATTGCCACCCAACTAAACCTTTGGTCAAACATGCCCAAGATGACAGTAGAAAAAATCAGCTCACTTCTAATGGCACAATCACTACTCGTCTAACTCAAACAAGTAGGCGTGCATCCACTGGGGTTAACTCTAAGGAATCAAATGGCAAAAAAGTTAAAGCTTTTCCCCAGAGAGCATCTTCAACCATACCAAACAAACAACAGGCTGCTGTAAGTTTTCAGCTTTCCTGTATTCCCTTCTACCTGTTGCTTTAAATACCAATGACCTTTTTTATAATGTTTGCTTTCGTCAGTCTGAGAAATTGAGTTCTTTGAATGAGTCCACCGATAGCCCTCCTGCAGGAGTTACTGAGTAAGTCTTAACCCGCATCTACCTTCTCTCATTTGTTGGTTGATGCAATCATGTCACAATCTATTAACCATTGTTCTATAAATTCTGGTCTGTGTAAGAATCCATGCCACCCTGTATCCTGAGTTGATTAAATTGTTGGTTGTTATGTAATTGCAGGTCAACTGATCAAAATTCAAAATCCGAAACAGCTGTAATGCCAGTCAAAGAAGATGATGATGTCCATTCAACCACCTCGTATTACTCTTTTCTTAGACTATCATTCTCTAGCAAGTCATTTATTGTATCCTGAGCATTTACATTATCAACCTTATTATTATTATTATAATTTGCAGAAGTGCGACTCATTGTTCAAGGAGAACTAGTGGCTCTGGATTCTCCTTCAGGTTGGAGGAGCGTGCGGAAAGGCGGAAGGAGGTTATCAATGAGTCTTAACTTTTCTTTTCTTTTTATTCCGCTGGCTATTTTTTTAAGACATTCTGCTGGTTTAAAACAATCGTTCATATTCAAAATATAATTGGTTTGTGGCTTTTGTTAATCAGTTTTACTCGAAACTAGAAGAGAAGATACATGCTAAGGAAATAGAAAAAAGTAACCTGCAGGAGAAGTCAAAGGTATCATCTGATCTTATTTTCCACTTGAAAGATTTTCTCATAACCTTTATATTTGTTCTTCAAGCATTTGAATTTGTATTGTCACGGAACGCAGGAGAGCCAGGAAGCAGAAATCAGGCAACTAAGAAAGAGCTTAACATTTAAAGCTACACCCATGCCGATTTTCTACAAAGAGCCTCCTCCCAAAGTTGAATTGAAAAAGGTAATGTGTGCATAGTTTCAGGATACTTTGCAGAAACTCCAATTATTTTTTCATGGAAAATAATCTGTTTGTGATAGAATGGTCATTAGTTTTTCGGATAAATAATACTATATAAATTCAGGTTAGTTAGCTTCCTTGCCCTCATATTTAATAATCAGATAATTTGTGTCACCGGTAGCATATCCTTGGCATATTGGCATTGTAGAATAACCAAGGCCATTGGCGTTTAAGGAGAGTATTGAGGCAATGTGGCATGTTCTGGAATTTGCAGACAATAGCATGTGCAAATTTGGACACTATTCTCTGTGTTGTGTCTGCTCTACAATATAAATTAAAAGATTGCACAGTTCAAAGTTATAAACTTTCTGTGTTTGAAAGTCTGTGGGGACGTTAACATTAGTCCCCGACCCCGAGCAATGGTTTCTTTAGTATATCAATGACATATTTCACTTCATATGACGAAGTTTTCGGGGTTACTATTTTATTTAAAGAAAAGAAAAGGGATCCAGATGCTTTTTGATTGAAGCTTGAAATCGTGCATCATATATCACAAAGTAGAAGACTGATGCAGTCCATGTAGTAACAGTGGTTAAAGCTAATAACTGTCTAATTGTTACAGATACCAACAACTAGAGCGAAATCACCAAAGCTTGGCAGGAACAAGACGTCAACTACTTCAGCGAACGGCTCTGCAGGTGGTGGTGCATCTTCCGATAGTCCGCGATCTTCTCACAGTCCACGGGAGATAAGCAATTCCACCGAAGGAATTCAAAGAAACGGTAACAAAGAATTTGCGACCTCAAAAGCACCAATGAGGAAATCCGTGTCCAAGTTTCAGCCGGCTGGAGCTGAAGGAAAGAACAACAAACCCAAAGCAAAGCCAGCTGTAGCAGAAGCTGAAGAGAACCAAATGAACTTTGCAATATGTGAGAATGGAACTGAAACCATGCCTGAAAAGAATTCGACTCGAGACGACGGACCTATAGTGAGTTCAACCAACCATGATATGATGCCACATGAAGTCACAGTTGGAGGGTGAGAACATTTGAATCTTGTATCTTGTAAGTTGTATTTATAGGTTCTGATCTCCATGGTTGTGTTTGTGAATAGTCTGGTTGTATTATGGGTTATGACATTTTTTTTTCTTGGTTACTTGTGAAAGTAATATAATATCAATAGGTTAAATGTAAGCATGAGTAGTCTTTTAATTTGATCAATTGTATTTAAGGAATTATTTAGCAGTTTCATGGACTAGTTAATGTAAAAATTCAGGTTTATATAGAGATTTTGTTATGAATCATGATTCAATGTTCAATTCAAAAGTATGATGAAACAATTAGAGGTTTATACATAAAAATAACTGGAAGTTATTTGCTGATTCTGATGCCTGAGTTGTCCTCATCATTCTGTTGCTTGCTCATAATCAAACGCATTAAATGAATTCTCTAACCAATTGTTGAACAACGTGATTTTAATTTTAACTGCTTACATAGTTCATATAGGTAATTTGGGGCTTAATATGTTAGATTATAAAAGTTCAGGGATTTAACGTGTAAAAATAAAAATAAAAAAAAAAACTCAATAATATACAAAAACCTCAGAAGTTGAGGGGCTAGAACAGAATAATATAAACTAGAAAGATTGAAGCGGATAATAATATAATTGTAATATTAATCAGATTACAAAATAATACATTACATAATATGAAGAAAGTATGAAGATACTTCCGAACCTTGCTATGAAACAAAAGAGGTCTAAATTGAATCAGTTTGTTTAAGACAATTTTCTTCTGAGTATGGAGAAATTATTTCTCAAGATACAGCAGTAACATAAACGAATTTTACCTTGTGCACAATACTATCACCGGAAAAAGAATAAGAAGCAACAACCTATGCAAGAGGAAAAAATTGCAGAACATAAGAGGAAGAGAATTTTGAAATTCTGTATATTCTGTATATTCTGTGCAACCTGATGAAGCAAAGAGAGAGAAATAGGGTGCAAGAGGATTATATAGATTAATTAGGCAGATCAGGAATTAATTATGAAAATTAATTATATTAATGAGAATTAATATTATAGTAATCACCATTTTAATGACAAAGAAACTGCTGAAGAATTTAAAAGATAATTATGAAATTAATTCCATTAATGAGGATTAATATTATAGTGATCACCATTTTAATGACAAAGAAACTGTGGAAGAAATTAAAAGATAGGATGAATTAATTAACTGCCAAAAATTACAAACAAAATAATTAGAAATCAATAGGTAACAAAATAATTAATAATCAATCAAATACATCCTATAAAATATTAAGATGTCGACCGAATTTATATAAGAAAATAATTAAAATTTGGATCCAAATTTTTTAAGATTAATGTTACCATTAAATTTCTTTATTTATTCTTTTTAATATGGTAAATAAATTGATGAATATATTGATATTAAGGAATTAATTAACCACTGCATTATATGTAAAAACAAATCATGCATCTAATGCATTTACAATCTTAATCACTCACTTATTAGGTTAATTTACAACTTTCCAATTTTAATTAGACGTTTGAAAGAAATCAATTATATATAATTAATAAATCACAATTTCAAGATTACCACGTGTCACAAATATTATTACATGAAACTAGCACCTAATCACAATTTGAAGATTGCCACATGTGACGAAGATTTAAATACCTATATATAACACCATCTTCTTCACATCCAACAAATTTACATTCTAATTTACACGTTCTATTTTTAATTGTCTATAAATTCACATAATGTATACCAATAATATATTAGTTGTCTGCTAAACTTAATCCTATCGTGTAACATTGATATTCATATCGTATATTAAAAAAATACTTACATTTAACTTTTCATCCCATTAACATCGATCTTCAACTATTTCGGAAAAAATAAAAATAAACTCACCTTAATCCTATAAATCAATAGGAATGTTTTGTATGATATATGGAATGAGAAAAATCAAAATCTCCGAGTAATGGTAGAATATCGGAATTAAGCAAGAAGAGATGGAGATGAATGGATATCGACAGCGATGTGTGGATACCGCTGATGATGGGTGGAAGAAAGACAAATTATTAATTGGCAATGGAAAGAAGAAAAGGGTGAGGTAGATATGTTGTTTGCTCTACAAAACCAAGAATAACGATTATTTTTCAATGGATTCAATGATATGCCTAATTAATTTTGACCAATAATCAAATATAAAATTCTTGTTAACATCTGCCATAAATCAATGTATCAAACTTACTATAAAAAAAGCCTTAGTTAATATGGCAATTTAATAACACCTAATTTTCCATAAAAAAACTAAGATTTACTTCTAAATAAATAGTTTTTTTGAGTAGTTGACAAACATATAATCTAGGCTTAAAATTGATTATTAATTAATATTGGGTTAACAGGAAATTATACAATGGACCGGGTCCATATGGACCTTCCCAATGAGAAATTGATACATAAGCGTTTTTTACTTTTCCAATGCTAATATTGCTTACATGTCAGTTTTTCAGTGGAACGGTCCACATAGACCCTGTCCACTATAAAATTTCTCTTGGGTTAACATCTAATTAAATAGGTTTTAAATCCTGACTATTACTATATTCTTTTCTAAATGATATAGAGGAGAAAATATAACGGGCCGAGCCAAAAGGAGGCAGGCTTGTGGAAGCCCAATCCGGCATTTACGTCGCTTATGTCAGGGGGTGCATATATTAGGCTTCTAGGGTTGGATTTGCACCCCTTCATGTGCAAGAGATAGCCATATCAAATATGCTATTCAATATAAAATTATTCGCCACTTTATATTTTTTTAGATATTGGATTTCCATTCCATTTTCCTTAAATAAATTCTTTGTATGTAATCTACTTTGAGCATAAATTTTTATATATTATTTATTCGTTTTCGGGCATGTTATATACTATTGAAAAGAACTCATTACACGGAATACAATGACATAATGTATGTTATTCAAATCGAGATTTACCCTTAAAATAATTAAGCCCAAAGTTAACAAATAATCACTCTTTATAATGCCAATTTTCCAACATGCTTCACCACCAATGTCATCCCCATGTCACCAGACACAATCTCTTATAAAACATCCGCCCACATCATTGTACGCAACCCTTATGATTTCTTTTTAGTTTCATGTGTCTGGAAGATCGTTGACACTTCATTATAAACCTTTCAATTTGAAAGCTGTTTGTCATCATTACCTTAGCAAATCCCATCCAAGCAAGCCCTGCTTTTATAATAGTAAACTCACAGATGTTTTTTAATTCATGCGATTTTGATACATAGAGTGATTTAAGTAAAAAGGACGGTGCATTTATCCTAGGTATATATGTGTGATTTAGATTAGTAACCATGATATGTTAATAAATATGCAAATTATGCATCAAATGTAAGAAAACAAAGTGAGTATTACTATTAATATAATAAGTTGGATGGACACTGAATCCCTTCAAAATCATACTAGGAACAAATTAATACACGAGAGAGTAGAGTTGGTAGGTGAAAATTAAGGCATCACATATTAGGAACTGCAAAAATGGTCACCATAACGAAAACGTAGTAAAGTTTGTTTAATTTGCTGGGAAGTAAAGTAAAAACCTCAAAGATCAAACTTTGTTTTCGTACGATTTTGACATTGATGCCTACTTAGTAACTAAACATATAATTGGGATATATAGTTACCTTCCACCCTCTTCGATTGGGATATTAATTAATTAATTAATATGTATACATTATTCTCTAGCTAGTCTTTTAATCTCGATAGCAATTTTTAATACTTTGACTTTGATTGATTGAAACTACACCCTTTTTACTTGCATTTTAATGTGTTAAGCACGGTTAAGTAAACAACTTTTTAGATGTCAGTTTTAATACCAGAACTCTAATTCATAAGTTATTTGCATTAAAAAAAAAAAAAAAAAAAAAAAAAAGCTTTTATACGGATGGATTAGTATGTTAGTGGCAAAATTAATCATAAATCTAAAGCATAATCAATATATCAAATTTGGAATTGAAGAAGAAACAAGAATATATAAACTTAATGATATGCAATTCAATTGATCATGAGTAAAACAAAGTAATTATGTGAATAATACCATTCATGCAGTTAGTTGAGATGTAAACATTGACTCCCATAGGTTGCCAACCAAATTTCACGAAAGAGGCTTGTTTTTTTTTTTTGTTATATAAATAATAAAATTGCGTAATATGGAATCCAGGAATAAGTAGATGAATGGGAGATGGTATAATTCCATTCCTAACCAGGCTAAGCCTTTTAAGAGCTAGCTGTATCTACCTTTTCTCTTTTTTTAATAATTAAATTAAATGCCCCCATTCTTTATTTGTTTTCTTCTTTCGTCTGTTCAATATTCACCAAATTATTATTTTCTTTCCTCAATTCACCACATTTTAATTTACTTTGATTTTAAATATTATTCTTTTGATAGTTGCCATTGTTTGATTCTGTACCAGCATCGCAAAATTTAGATTTATTTTATTAATAGAATTTGATCCCAATTAGATTAAACTCAAAAAATATATGTTTACTTAATCATCAATCTAATAATTGATAATGATATACTATCGGAAAAGAAAAATATTTGAAAATGACAGGTTTTCTCCTCTTTTCACTATTTTTCTGTTAATTTATTCTAGTATTTTATTTTTATTATTATTATTATTATATGGCAACGAAAAAGCACGAACGTGAAGGGCCAGCTACTTTTGCTGTCTTAATCTCAATATTAATAAATTCAATTTTATTAGTGAAGACAAATTTCTATATTAAAAAAATAAGGTGAAAAGACCTTTTGCCCCTTGCTAACACTCACTTAGCTTTTTAGTTTGTTATTAAAGTTGTCATTTTAGTTCCTAACCTAATAGGGAATTATCCAGAAAAGGATTAATTATGGTCGGGATAAAAACTAAAAAGACAATTTTAAAAGGAGGATAGAAATTAAATGGAGGCTAGAAAAGTCATAATGCCAAAAAAAAAAAAAAAAAGAAAAAAACAAAAAGGCAGTAACAAGTCTAGAAAATGACAAGAAAAAGAATCAAAGAGAGGCGAAAAAATAACACAACCCGTGACTATAAAAATATGATAATGTTTTCAAAGGTAGTTCATGCAAACAGGTGACACAGAATCGTACACTAGAAATTTTTAAAAGAAAATAAAATTAATTAAAAAAATGGGTATTTAATATACAGTGATTATAACAAAATAACAAGAAAAAATACTCTTCTCTTTATGCAGGGGGGCTATGATGATTCTGGGGGAAAATCATACAATTCATATCTGTCAAATCCCTTCTCTTTGTGATTTTTATTACATAAAATTTTTCCTGCAGTTTAAATAAAAAAAAATAATTAAAAACCTTTCACTTCTCACTTCAAAAAAATTACAATTACTGAATCTTGTACAATTTTGCTTACCATTATCTCTATTGATTGATATTTAAAGCTGTGCAGATTTCATTGACATAATTGTGAATTCTGTCCAAAAGGCCCCAGCACTGTACAAGCTACTTCCATTAATTTCCCTGCACATGCAAATTATTAAATTTCACATTGAAATGTAAGTCAACTTATTAACTGGAAATTTGTTAATTAAAACCACGTTCTAACCACGCAAAATTAACAAAAAAAATTATCAAGGTCAGCTAAATAAATTAAGAGACTAAAAGAAGAAGAAATCATGCCAGCCCAGCTGATTGTAGACATTAGTAATTAAATGAAGCATAGAATTTAATTAATAATTGACAATTTGTTTGTTGGCATCTGAGTTGTGTTGTGGGGTAGGAGAATGTGGCTCACAGCTATGCCTCTCAATAATAACCTTTGGATGCTCTTCTCTTCATTTTCATTCATTGTACCCATCACATTCACTCAACCACCGCCGCCGCCACCCCCACGGCGGAGCCCCGTCTTACCACGTTAATTAGATTAATCTAGAACTTTAGCTTTAAATTCAGCCAGGTCAAATTGGTCATTTGTGGTTGTGGTTTTTTTTAACTAAAGTTATGAAATTGACACTAACATCATAAGTTTAGAGAATAAAGGCAATTAAAACACATTAATCAGCCACTAAGTTAGAGAATCAGCGTATAATGAATTATTAGAATTGAGGAATTGGATCTCTCAAATGCTTAATAGCCACGCTATTCCAGTTCTAAAAAGATGCTTACAGTGTTGAACCAACACATCAAAAAGCTTAAAAAGACCACAATTTTGGAAGTGGCCTTTCCTCTTTTTTTTTTTGTCCTACCACCCAAATTATCACCCCATCCCCATTCATTAAAGTAAACCATTACCTACTCTAACTTTAATCCTTTATTAACCTAACTATATGCTCACCGACACCAAATTATATATCATCCTTAAATAAAATTAACCAAAATAATATATTCAACAGCTTAATTTATTGAATTAATTAATGGTTCAATTAAAAAAAAAATTAATTAAACAGGTAAGTGAAATATACCTCTCCTGGGCTTTGTAACAACCTTAACGGCGGCCGTCGGTTTCGTAACACTTTCCTTCTCTTCCTCCGGGAACAAAACGCCGTCAATTCCTTGAACTGAAATCCTCCCATCTGTATAAATATCCGGATCGAACAAATAAGCGGACCCATCGCCTGACCCGAATTTCACCGACCCATCAGCCTCCTGTGAAACCACCTTGTGCGGCAATCGGAGCGTATCGTATTTCACTTTCCCAAATCTCCTCACGGCATTGTACATACTCTCCTCCGTTTGATACTCCGGTATAATATGATAGTAAATTATTTGTTCCGGTGCACCGGGCTCGCTCAATTGGTCCGTCGTTAGCTTAGCCATGGCTTCATCGTTCGGAGCCAAAACGGTTAGCACATAGCCTTCGGAGACTAGCCGCCCCATTTCGGTGGCGAGGGAAGTTAAATTCACGAGGATATCCGCCATTTCGTTGTAGCCACCGTAATGTAACAGTGTCTGGATGAAGTCTTTCACTTGGCTCTCACCGTCGAAATGGTGACGTGGCCCGCCGGGACCTGGAGCTGGCGCCGGAGCTAGAGAAGGACCTGGAGCCATGGCGTCGTAAATCGGTAGAACAGGTGGTGCCCCAACTGGAACCGGCGCTGCGGGTTTCTTCAATCGGTGAGTCCGAGGATCCACCTCCGGCGCGCCTTCAGGGAGTACGGCGGATATAGATCTGAGATTCCTCCTCCGATTGAAGTCTTCTTGTACAGATTGGGGGATAAGTAGCCGCTCGATCCCGTGAATAACTCCGTCGGGTCGGATAACATCGTCGGGTCGGACTAACTGAGCGGAGTCAACAACTTTCTCGCCGGTAGGCTTGCTGATTAAGTGAAGATGATCATTGCAGAGAGTAGTATGGCGAGTTGGCTTGGATTTATCAGAAGGCCAATCGGCGGATCCGACCCGGTTGGGGATAATGTGAAACATTAAGAGAGTCTGGAGGGACTTGAGATTTCCGGGTTCGAGTAAGAAACGTTTGAAATCCGGGTCAAGCTGGCGTTCCAAAGCTTCATTTCTAGGGGCAAAGATGGTAATATTATGTTTACCCACAGCTTCTTCAAGAGGTTGAAGAAGAAGGGCTTTTTCAACGAGTTCAGCTAACTCAGTGTAATGCGAGTCAAGAAGAGCAACAAGAACAGAATTAGAGCTGATAGCAGTGTTATTAGAAAATGGGTTTTGAGGCAATGCTGAAATGGAAAGAGAGAAGAGGAAAAAGAAGGCTAATAACAACTTGGGGACACCATAGATTTGAAGATCCATGGTGCTCAAAGAGAGAAGAAACAGAAGATTAAAGAGGAAAAAGATGAGAGCTTACTGGTATTGAGGATTGAAGGGGAAGAAGAAGAATTAAATGTGGGGGGTGGAGAGGGAGAAGGTGAAATTTAGCGGCTTTTTGGTTTGGGAATTTGCTTAGAGAAGAGAAAAGTAGGACAAGGGAGACTTGGGAGGTAATGTAAGAGAGTAGTAGACAGACACATATTTAGTATTAGCTATTTTATTATTTTTAATGAAAATAGAAAAGAGAGCAAAAGGTTAAAATGGGAAAAAAAGAAGTGAGAGTAGGAACAGCACAGGCTGGAAGTGGGGATCACACGGCAGAACTATGCGATTATGGAGTCGTCATCAGCCGCACGGTGCCTTACTCTCCCCTTTTTAACTCCCCCCTCCTTTTTTTTCATTTTTGTTTTTTAAAAAAATTGATATAATTGTAGAGATTAAATTTTTAATCAAAAATTCGTAATAGCCTGCCTTAATGTAATTGCTTTTCATGGTAAATGGGTGGGTACCACATTTAATTAAACGACTCCTACTCCTTAACTGATCGACATGTTTACTCTATTTTCACTGCCGTTTAATGTTATCAGTAAAGTTTAAATTTTAGGCTAATTAGTTTAGACAGAGTAAAAAAATTTGAGCTCAGGTGAAGAGATGGAGCACAATTAGAGACGAGTGCAGATGCCCCACTTCGCCCTAACTTTTTAATTTTTCATGTACATCCCTAATTATTTTATTTTTAATTAAAATATTGTGTCCTATAAAATATCTAATAAATTAAGTGTTTATCAATATATAATATTATATGTTGTTCAATTTTTTTTTTTTAAGATTATTAATCCATATAATTTAATTTTGGCACAATATTGTTTGTGTATTTTAAATTTTTTAAAAATTTTTGACAATAAATTTATTATTAATGTATCATACATGTCACCATAGCAATTACGATCAAAATGTATCATCTAATTATATAACAATGCATGTATTTTAAAATATTTACAAAAAGAATAATTTAGTACAAAGAATAAATATGATAAAAATTGAAGTGAAAAACCTTAATTGACATATTATACCAAATAAATTTAACAAGTTTAGTAAATTACAAAAAATATATATACATTTTCCTTAAATTTTCTAAAACAGAGTTTGTTATCCTTGGTTGTTAACATGAATTACTATATTGTTTATATAAAAATTTGATGACCATATTCTTCAAGTTAAAAAAAAATTATTGATATTGTAAATAAATTTAGTTGGGAAAATTAATGGCGTCAATGCTTTGGTGTTCTACATATCAAATTTATTTGGTGTTCCACGTATCAAATTTTTTAAGTGTAATTAACTAATTTCTTAAAATTAATTTATAAATTGATATACAATAAGAAAACCTTTTATTAAATAAATATATCATATATGCAATGTGGGATGCGTAAGTCTACCTCCACTACATGTTGGAAATTTGACAAATATATTGGATTATATATTAGTGACTATTTGTCAACTTTGGACCAAATTATATTATGAAAAGGAAGCGTATTTAATTAAATGATTAGTGTCATTGTATAGTACGTACCGTGAGCTTTCCAACGGTATATAATTTACCCAAAACGGACAAGTAGTGAATGAGAAATTATTGCTCAAAGTTAGCCTAATGGAATGGAATATTTGGAGAAAAATTTGGCTTATGTTAACTTATCCCATATGGGAAAAATATAAAGTGGAAAAGGTGTTTATATTGAAACACACTTTTGTAAGGTGTTAACTTGTATAAGCCAATAGGCTCCCTCTTGCGCGCGCAGGTGAGGTGCAAATCCTAGCCCCGAGCCTTCAAAGGGCCAATGTGCACCCGCACGACGTGGGTGTTGCGAATGCCGCCCCGAAATGGGCCTACCTAGTTTGCTCCGGCCCAACTAAATATTTTTGAGCTTATTCGAATTCTGTGTCAGTTTTATTTTTGAATAAAAATATAACTGCAAAATTAATTCTCTTAATGAGAGAATTAATCCAATTTAATATCATTTAATTCTATTCCTTTAAATCCTCCTCCTGCCTATTTTCTTTTTGTTCTATCCCTTGAAATTCGAAATTTCTCTCCATCTCTGCATTTTGTTTCCTCCAAGAAAGCCTTCTTTTTCCGGTGATAGCCCACTACGCACAATTCGGTTCGCCTTTGAGATTCGTTGTATCCTGGGAGACAAATCGCCACTACGGGGTAAATAATTGTCTTACGGAAACTGTCTATACAGGCCTCGGCTCTACTGCTTCCTTCTTTCTGTTAAGGTTGAAAAGTATTTTAGCTCTGTCGTTTGTTCTTCGGTTTATTTCAATTGTGTATTCTATAATCTGCAATTTACTTCAATCAATTGTATTTCAATTTCATGCAACTAACATTCTTAAGACAATTATTCGTAGTACTTGGTTAAGTTTTGCAGGATTACCTTGACATTCTGGATAATTAAAACCTTGACATTCTGGATATTTATACCTTGACATTTGGAGAATTTTTCAGACCTTTTACTGGATTATTTTGGACTGTTTGGATATTTGTTGTTCTAAATTAACAGTTCTTTTTGTGATTCATTTTCTGTGTTCAATTTGTTGATTTTGGAATTTCGCTAACTTTGTTTGTTTGAAATTTCAGATTGAAAAATGGTTGATATTGTCCCACCTATTGGAGGCAATGGTTCTGAAACTGGCCAAGGCCAGAATAACCAACATGGACAAAATGGTCCTAGTGGTTCTACGCTTGTTATGCCTAACGGTCCTGTAGCTGGTTCGGGTTCATACCCTGTAACAGTGCCTGAAAGGCCGGAAAAATTCAACGGAATGAATTTTAAGATGTGGCAGCAGAAAATGCTTTTCTACTTGACTAGTATGCAATATCATAAGCTGCTGAAAGAAGATCCTTCTGTTGTTCCCGAGGGTATGGTGGATCCTTCTATTCAATTAGCTGTTGATGCTTGGAATCACTTGGATTTCCTTTGTAGAAACCACATTCTGAATGGATTGGTTCCTGATTTGTATGAGATTTACACTGTTAAACGACCTACAAAGGAATTATGGGACTCCTTGGATAAGAAGTACAAAACTAAGGATGCGGGTGCTAAGAAATACTTAGTAGGCCAATTCCTTAGTTACAAAATGGTTGATTCCAAATCTGTTGTGAGTCAAGTGCAAGAAATCCAGCTTTTGATCCATGGGATGCAATCTGAAAGGATAGAGACTAGTGAAACCTTCCAAGTGGCTGCAATCATTGAGAAATTGCCACCTAGTTGGATTGATTTCAAAAACTATCTCAAGCATAAAAGGAAAGAGATGTATGTTGAGGATTTAATTGTTTGACTTCGTATTGAAGAAGACAATAGAAGATCAGAGAGGAAATCTTCTGTTGCTGTTAATCAAGCTGTGGCTAGAGCGAATGTAGTGGAGGTCAAGAAAGACCCCAAGAAAGGCAAAGTGCCTGCTGGATTTAAGTCCAAATTGGGACCTAAAGGGGGCATTTCCAAGAAACCAAAGTTTAATGGGAAATACTTCAATTGCAACAAAATGGGACACAAGTCCTCTGATTGTAGGCTGCCAAAAAGGGTCAACAAAATGGAGGCAAATGCTGTGAAAGAAATTGCTAGAGATGTGTCTGACATCGATTTGTGTGCAGTGATTTCTGAAGTCAACCTGGTTGACTCAAATCCACAAGAATGGTGGCTTGATACTGGTGCTACACGCCACATTTGTTGTGACAAAGGGTCTTTTGCTGGATTGACTCTTACAAAGAAAGGAGAGAATCTCTACATGGGTAATTCTGTTACTTCAAAGATCAAGGGACATGGAACTGTCATTCTGAAAATGACTTCTGGGAAAGAAGTGAAGCTGCAAAATGTCTTGTATCTTGAGCTCACATGGCTTCAAGATGGTTTTTGAGTCTCAGAAATTTAGTTTGTCTAAAAGGGGTATGTATGTGGACAAGGGATATGAATGTAATGGGATGTTCAAATTTAATTGTATCTATTGTAAATCAAATTCAATTGAAATGAATAAGAATAATGTTTCTTCTACTTATATTATTGAGTCTTCTAATTTATGGCATAGTAGACTTGGACATGTTAATTTTGATACGTTGCGACATTTAATTAACTTAAATCATATCCCCATCTTTCAAATTGATAAAAACCATAAATGTGAAATTTGTGTAGAGACAAAATTGACAAGATCCTTATTTCATTCTGTTGAAAGAAATTCAGAACCACTTGATCTTATACACACAGATATTTGTGACTTGAAGTTTATTCAATCAAGGGGAGGAAATAAATATTTTATTACCTTCATAGATGATAGCACAAAATATTGTTATGTGTATTTGCTTAAAAGCAAAGATGAGGCTTTAGAGAAATTTGTTCTCTATAAGCAAGAAGTAGAAAACCAACTTAATAAAAAGATTAAAGTGGTAAGAAGTGATCGTGGTGGTGAATATGTTGCACCATTTGGTGAGTTTTGCTCCCAACATGGTATTATTCACGAAGTAACACCACCGTACTCTCCTCAATCTAACGGTGTAGCTAAAAGAAAGAATCGTACCTTAAAAGAAATGATGAATGCGATGCTAACCAGTTTTGGGTTACCACAAAACATATGGGGGGATGTTGTGTTATCAGCAAATTACCTTTTAAACAAGGTACCCCGTAAGAAACAAGACAAAACCCCTTATGAATTATGGAAAGGTAGAAAACCTTCTTATAATTACTTGAAAGTGTAGGGGTGTCTTGCAAAGGTAATGGCCCCATTACCTAAGAGAATGAAAACAGGCTCAAAGACAGTGGATTATATTTTCATTGGATATGCGGAACACAGTAACGCGTATCGGTTTCTTGTGCATGAATCTAAAAACCCGGAAATACACAAGAATACATTAATGGAGTAAAAGGACGCCTCGTTCTTTGAAAATGTGTTTCCATGCAAACAAAATGATGTGGGGTCGGGATCTAAACGGTTTCATGAGACTGTTGAAGTTGACAGTCAAGATGGTCAACATGACGAAGTTAAGAATAATGAAGAGCTTCAACAAGAGGTGGAAGAGAATGTTTATGATCTTCAAGAAGAGGATGAGATGGACATAGAGGTTGAACCTCGAAGAAGTAAAAGGGCAAGGGTAGAAAAATCTTTTGGTCTAGATTTTCTAACTTACATGTTAGAGGCTGAACCACAAACTTACAAAGAAGCTGTAAGTTCAACTGAAAGTCCTTTATGGAAAGAAGCCATAAGGAGTGAGATTGATTCCATTCTGCAAAATCATACTTAGGAAGTAGTGGATCTTCCTCTCGGAACTAAACCACTAAGCTTTAAATGGATTTTCAAATGGAAATTGAAAGCAGATGGAACAATTGATAAGTACAAGGCCCGTTTGGTTATAAAAGGTTATAGACAAAAGGAAGGCCTTGACTACTTTGATACTTATTCTCTAGTGTCAAGAATAACATCCATTAGGATGGTACTTGCTATTGCCACTCTAAAGAATCTTGAGGTACATCAAATGGATGTGAAGACAGCTTTCCTGAATGGAGATCTGGAAGAAGAAATCTACATGGAACAACCTGAAGGTTGTGTAGTTCTAGGTCAAGAAAAGAAAGTCTGTAAATTGGTGAAGTCTTTATACGGTTTAAAGCAAGCACCAAAACAATGGCACAAAAAGTTTGATGATGCCATGATGGCTAGTGGGTATCGTATCAATGAGTGTGACAAATGTATTTATGTCAAAACTACAACTGAAGGATATGTTATCCTATGCTTATATGTTGATGACATACTCATTGTGGGAAGCAATGAGAAGATGATAAAGAGTACCAAGAACATGTTAAATTCTAGATTTGACATGAAAGATATGGGACTGGCGGATGTGATTTTAGGCATCAAAGTTAAACGTTCACCTAACGGTCTCGTTTTAACTCAGTCACACTACGTGGACAAGATACTTGATAAGTTTAACAAGGATGATTCTGGTATAGCCAAAACTCCGTTAGACATTAGTCAACATTTGTCCAAGAACAAAGGTGAAGGCATAGACCAAGTGGAGTATGCTAGGGTTATAGGTAGTCTGATGTACCTTTCGAGTTGTACAAGACCAGATATTGCTTACACTATAAGTAGTTTAAGCAGATATACGAGTAATCCAGGAAAGATTCATTGGGTAGCTATCGTGAGAACACTAAGGTATTTGCGATATACTCGTAATTATGGTTTACACTATACGAGAGAACCTGCGGTACTAGAAGCGTATTCTGATGCCAGTTGGATAGCTGACATCAAGAATTTTAAAGGTACAAGTGGGTATGTGTTCACTCTAGGAGGAGGAGCAGTGTCCTGTAAATTCTCAAGGCAAACGAGTATAACTAGATCCACTATGAAAGCTGAGTTTGTAAACTTGGATAAAACTGGAGAGGAAGCTGAATGGTTACGGAATTTCTTAGAAGATATTCCAGAATGGCCAAAGCCTGTTGTGAGCGGACGACGTGTTTTCGACGGGACGCGGGACTCCCTTTCGGAAGGGGCACCTCGATTTCGGGCGGGGCCCTCCCTCGCGTGGGGTTTTTGGTTTGGAAATTCGATTTTTGGAAAAGCGGATTGTTTCGAAAAAGAATCGAGGCCTAAATCTCTATAAAAAGTATAGGAGTCGCCACCCGGCTCAGCTCAACCGGGAAATTACAGTGTAGCTGAACTAAAGCGGGAACTGCCACACTTTTCAGAGATCTAGGTTCAGATAAGTCCCTTATTTCGTGTCTAATTTAAATATTATTGCCAATGTTCTAGTTATGACACTTTAAATTTTTAAAGATTGATTTTCATTAAATAATACCCGCAGCGCCCATACAGAATAATAATACAACATAAAAAATAAAAAAGAATAAATATTTAAAAGCTTACAACCCAATCGAAAGAAAAATAAAACTCTCGCCTCACTGATACAACCGCCTAGAATATACGAGAATCTAAAAAAATTACTACTGCCTAAATACACGATTTAATTCTATTGAAATACAAATAAAATAGAAAATTAAAATAAATTAAGGCTGCAAAACAGAAGTTAGCACAATTTATACGACACGCCATAAATAGGACTCAAGTAGACAGAATTGGAAAACTAGGATTTGGGGTCATGCTATTGGGGATAACCGGGTTGGCCCGGTCGGTCGGCCCGGTTAGACCTGGAAAACCATTTTGAAACGTCCCTGTAAGAAAATCGTTTTTGAAAACATTTTTCCGGTTTATTTTAATTTAGCATACAAAGTGGGTTGGTTTTCGGGAGAACAGGGTCTCCGTCGTGGTTTTGTTCTAAATGCAATTTCACCGAAAAATAAATCTAAGATCGTGAATGCACGCACCAAAATTCATTTTTGATGATTTTTTATTTTCTAATTTTTATGAAATTTTTTGATTTTTATGAAAATTTTGGGGATTTTATGATTTTTTTTTGGATTTTAGGGATTTTTTAGGGATTTCTGCTCCTGACCGAGGACTACAGTCGTGCGACTGTAAATTTTGCCAGAGGCAGAAATCGCTAAAAAAACCCTAAAAAGAGCACTTTAAAGCTGAGAAAATAAATACAGTGGTACGACTGTAAAAGGTTTGGCACGACTGTAATTATAGTCGTGCCCATGTTCTTGTACAAAGAACAGTCGTACGACTGTTTTTATTTTTCCAGAAATGAAAACTTAAAAACTTGAATAAAAACGCACCAAACACAAACAAATCACCCAGAAAGCTGGAAAAAGAGTTGAGTTAAAGATTTTTTACCTCCTTGGCGACGATCCACAGCTGGAATGACCCCTGGCTACGCACCAATCCATGTGAATTCGCTCTTTTTTCCTTGGAAAGTCAAGGTTGCAAAAGTGTCCAAATAATCCCAGAAAAGTCACGGATTTGTGTTTGTTTTTGTCCCAAAGTGATTTAGATTTCCAATATAGATGTTAACCTAGGATTTCTAATTCGTTTTAGTGATTAAAAACAAGAAATTAAGGAGAAAATGTGAGAAGAAAGCAAGGTGTTTCTTTTCTCTCTTCTTTCTTTTTCTCCCTCTTTCTCTCTCTAAAATCTCTAAATCCCAGATTTCTTTTGCCAAAAGTCCCTTCCTACTCTGATTTTCCACTTTTTATATCCCTACTTACCCGGAAATCTTGAGCATTAAATGCTCAAGATTTCCACACCTTTTTTTAGTCAAGGGGGTATGGGTTCTGCAACTTGCCCCCGAAAGTAAAGTCATACGACTGTACTTATGTTACAGTCGTACGACTGTACTTATGTTACAGTCGTACGACTGTAAGCAAAATCCCACGACTGTATTTACATTCGTGGGCCAACGGTCAACGACATTTTTTTTTAATGTAAAAATTTCGTGTTCACACCTGTGCCCGCAATTTGTATACATTGTGATAATTAAGCAGCGATTAAAAGAGCACAGAACACTATGTACAATGGTAAGTTGAGGCACATGCGTCGTCGTCATAATACCGTTAGACAACTGATCTCAATGGGAGTTATCTCTATTGACTTTGTAGGGTCAAAGGATAACACTGCGGATCCGCTAACCAAAGGTTTAAACCGAGATCAAGTTGAAAAGACATCAAGAGGAATGGGACTAAAGCCCATAAATATTTAAGGCACTATGTGAAGGAAAACCCAACCTTGTTGACTGGAGATCCCAAGATCTAGGTTCAATAGGACAACCTAATTGCATAGACCTTGTGAGGTCACTGTGGGGGTCAACCCCTTGTCCATTCCTGCGATGTAAACAATGATAAAACATGGAAAGGTTAAGCTATGCTTTTAATGATTCTTTGTGCTTCTAAAGTTTGAGCAAAAGAGATCACCTATGTGAGAGTGAAGTGGGGTCGCTTCAAAAGAAACTAATGGGGCTTAGTTATCTGAAACTCTTGCAGAACCAGGAGGTGTCCATGACCATAACAGACATAACCATGAGAACCAAAAACTGTGTTATGTTGGTATTTGTGTGAGGTATATCGTCGTTTACACACACGGCAGAATAGTTCAAGGGCATCATGTCTACTAGTCAGCCAGTAAAGTAAATATACTAGCACAAGGGAAGGTTCAAGGGTTGATGCGATTTTGATCTTTCTTTTCGTCAATCAATTTCATTCATGTGGGGGATTGTTGGAAATTTGACAAATATATTGGATTATATATTAGTGACTATTTATCAACTTTGGGCCAAATTATATTATGGAAAGGAAGCGTATTTAATTAAATGATTAGTGTCATTGTATAGTACGTAACGTGAGCTTTCCAACGGTATATAATTTACCCAAAACGGACAAGTAGTGAATGAGAAATTGTTGCTCAAAGTTAGCCTAATGGAATGGAATATTTGGAGAAAAATTTGACTTATGTTAACTTATCCCACATGGGAAAAATATAAAGTGGAAAAGGTGTTTATATTGAAACACACTTTTGTAAGGTGTTAACTTGTATAAGCCAAAAGGCTTTCTCTTGCGCGCGCAGGGGGGGTGCAAATCCTAGCCCTGAGCCTTCAAAGGCCCAATGAGCACCCGCACGACGTGGGCGTCGCGAATGCCGGACCGAAATGAGCCACTACGGGCCTGCCTAATTTTTGCTTCGGTCCAACTAAATTTTCTCCAGATATTTTTGAGCTTATTCAAATTCTGTGTCAGTTTTATTTTTGAATAAAAATATAACTGCAAAATTAATTCTCTTAATGAGAGAATTAATCCAATTTAATGTCATTTAATTCCATTCTTTTAAATCCTCCTTCTGCCTATTTTCTTTTTGTTCTATCCCTTGAAATTCGAAATTCCTCTCCATCTCTGCATTCTGTTTCGTCCAAGAAAGCCTTCTTTTTCCGGTGATAGCCCACTACGCACAGTTCGGTTCGCCTTCGAGATTCGTTGTATCCTGGGAGACAAATCGCCACTACGGGGCAAATAATTGTCTTAAGGAAACTGTCTATATAGGCCTCGGCTCTGCTGCTTCCTTCCTTCTGTTAAGGTTGAAAAGTATTTTAGCTCTGTCGTTTGTTTTTCGGTTTATTTCAATTGTGTATTCTATAGTCTGCAATTTACTTAAATCAATTGTATTTCAATTTCATGCAACTAACACTACATACAAATCTTGGATCCGTTTGTAGAGATGACAATGGATAGTGTATCCACAAAAGAGTCATACATGTTTTCCGACCCGTTTATAAAATATATAACCCATCCTGTCTCATAGTTATTTAAAAATATATTTTGAATTTCATGTTAATCCTATATAGTATCAGTATTCAGATACCTGTTAATGGTCAAACTTGTCTCAATTATTCATTAAAAAATAATAATAATAATAATAATAATTTAAAAAACAAAATTTTAACAAATTTATTTTACCGTATATTATGTATATTTTATAGTATAATAACAAACATTTGTTAATTACAAATATAAATATAATATTCAAACAAAAATAAATAGTAAATTATGAACATGTTGGAACAGAGAGTACCAAAGGGGAATACCCATACCCACATGTATTCGGGTATTTTTTTTAAAAAAAATTGTTCCTATTTCAAACCTTATTATATAAGTTTCTCATATTTTCATTAGAACATGGTAATGCCTACAAAATTCGCATATGTTATTATTCTTAAATTTTTAATTAACAAGATAGCGATTGTTCTTCTTAATGAAAAAATGGCATGAAAGTATATTCATAAAGAAGCGTATTTTGGAATGAGATTTTGATATCATTTATTGGCTAGTTTAGAGGCAAATGAGGTTTGATAATGCATCCTAATTAATCTTTTGGAAAAAATAATCAGCAATTTAAGTATGAGCTTTGGCAAGAGAAAAGGAGTGTTATAGACACTGTACATTCAAAAGTCCTGGTTAGATGCCTTGAAGGAGAGAAATCCTCTTGGCACGTGTTAATTAATTAGTTAAGACAACTTTTGACCTCATATAATAAGCCTAACAAATAAAATTCCTATAAAACTTATTTGTTCAGGAAAATATTATAAAAATTATTTCCTAACACACACACACACACATATATATATATATATATATATATATATAAAAATCATTTCACGCAAGGCGATTATTGATTATTTTATCAATAAAAAGTTGTACCCTTGAGGAATAATATATAATAATAAAAACATGTTATAAGCATAATTGAAGAACTGAACATTAATATGAAGATCTTATAGCATATATTTCCCAACACAGCACTTATTAAATAAATATATTTAGTTGTTAGTTGCCATTTTTTGTAAGCGAAGAAGGTGAGGGTGGGCTCCAAGTTGTAGCAGGAGGGTGATAATCACATGCCAAATGAAGAGCGTGGGATGAAAGAAGGTGGTTTTGGTGTCGGTGTCCCTCTCTTGTGACGATGAGGGAATGGTATTGTTTCTACGCTAAGCCTTATTTTCTCAAGTTTGTTTTGTCCACTCTCAAAAAAAAACTCTCCAAATACGCGCGTGGTTTGGTGGAAAAGAGCGTAGGGCTTTGGATTTTAACCAGAACTAAATGTAAGAACGGCGACGTGTTGCTTGCCAGTAGTTTTCTCGTCACTTTCAGCTCACATCATGACCCCTTCCTTTCCCATTTTTTTATTAATAAGTCCACTTTGTCTTTTTTTTTTTTTTTTTTTTTTAAGAAAGAATATATGAAAGTATGTCAATTTTGGTTTATGGACTTTTTGTAAAACATTTTTACATAGAAAACATAAAATTTTGGGAGCAAAGTGTGAGGTTAAGTGTCGGCGTCATAAACTTCAACTCGCTGGCTCCAATTAAGAATAGGGTGTCTAACCATTGGTCCAATTTGACAATCTAACCAAACCAAACATTTTCCAAATTGAGTAGATCAAATTTTACTGACCCGACCCAATTCAATTTTTCAATACAGTTGTGTCCATTACAATATATAGCTCTTTTCTATATATATAATATTAAAAAGAAAAAAAACAACATTATATTTCTCATATAAATTTAGCTATTTTTCTTTTTAAAGCGATTAAACGAGTTGAATAATGATTTAAAAGTATAAATATTACCAGAAGTGGTAAGATAAGTGAAAATTCCATATAGAAATGGAATTGGAAGTCATAGAATTTTTTTTTTTTTTTAAAAACCGTATTTTTAAGTTTTTATTTTATTACTTTGTAAAGTATAAAGTTTCAGAATTATAAAACCGAAAACACAAATGACTAATTAGTTATAGTATTATACATTTAAAGTGAAATTGTATTTATATTTCGATAGGTTCAGTTATATCAATTAAAGCAAACTATCCAAATAAATTAAAAAAATAATAAAATTCCACCAAAGAAATGGAATAAATCAGTTCAGTAAATTATTTTAGTTTGTTTCGATACGATTTTTCAACTTGCCTAACTAAGGGTTTTAGTTTTTACAATAATATAATCCCACGAGGCTTATAAAACTAAAAATATTTTTAATATTAAACTACTAAAAAGTAAAATAATAAAAGTAGATATTTAACTTCTTAAAATTTTTTAAATATACACAAATTTACTCTTGATATGAAACTCGAATAGGGTTGGAGGAGCATAGACCTGTTTAAAAAGCTCTTGGTCCAGCTTGATCTAAGCCTGATTTTGAAAAAACATGGGGTAAGACAAAGGTTGTGCAAGTAAAAATATTGTCAAACTCAATTGAGCACCACTTGAGTCTGGTCGGCTCAACTATGAATAGGTCTAGAGTAACATAAAAACGAAAGTAACTTTGTAAAAAAAAAAAAAAAAACTATAAATGGTAAACCAAAAAAAATTGGTGTAATTGTAAAGAATATTAAAATTTTTTATTAACGACATGTATTCTCATTTTGATATATTGCTATCCATGGTGAAAATGGAATAATGATGTGGTTGTACAAAATAAATATAAGATGTTGGTTGAATCGGAATAAATAAATAAGGGTACTATTTTGATGGTAGGTTTTAAATGTAGTGTGAAGCATAGTAATTAGGAAGAGATTGTACTATTTTTATTTATACACTCTTCTTTCCACTATGTACTTTGTTCACATGATATGCCACAACTTTAATTATATTTTAATACGTTAGATCTCTTATTAAATTTCTGAAGCCACACATACTGTAGAGTAAATATTTTGGAATAAATAAATTTAATTAGTTCAACAAAAAAAAAAAAAAAAAAAAAACATAAATGGGGAAATGCCAAAAGTAAATAAATTTTAAATAAATAAAATTTAATCATTTCACATGAATATAATAGAACTAATACAATATTTATTCAACTTCATCGCAATAAAGAACTTGATTTTTATTCAATGCTTGATTTTTGCAGTATTACCAATTAATTGTAATTCATAATACTTAATAACCATGCTATGTAATATTGATAACCGATGTTGTACATTTGATCCATTTCTTATAATATTGGTTGTGGAATGTATGGAAAAAAGGTAGTTAATGCAAAATGTTTAATATTTTACACTCAAATATAAAAGTTTCTTTTTCTTTTTATTTTGTTTTATAGATTGACTCCAATAAGTTAATAGTCAATGCTTATATTTTCAAAATAAAAATATATCTTTCCATTTTAAGAACTTGAACTTTTTTTTCAATCACCAAAATATATTTTTCAGCTCATGACTATTTACGTTATATGAAAATTATTTAATGTCTAAAAGGTAATTATTCAAAAAAATAAAATAAAATGTTTTCTTAATAAATCTACCAATTTTATATTACTTGATTGCTGTTTAAGTGTGATATTAACATCATAAGGGACATGGTAACCACTTTTTATAAAATAAACTAGTCCAAGAAAAAAAAAATTATTAAACAATCATATTTTTTTTTATAAAAGTTAATAAAAGGCCTCGAAATCTAAATGTTGATTTAGATGAAAATTTTCATTAAATTTAATTAAATTAAATGACAATAAAATAAGATTATAAAAGAAAAAAAAAATATCACTAAACATCAAACAATAAGAAGTTAAGGGCCCATTGGTTGTCTAGAGAAACAAAGCCATCATATCTAATATTAAATCACCTTTAAAATAATAAAAATTGAAAATTGACCAAATTATTTTGCCTCACCGACAGTTTTTTTCAATTTTGTAGGCATATATATATATCGTTTTTTTATTATTATTATTATTATGGAGAGAAAATTTTTGGCATATTTCACACGTTGGGTTTCATTGACAAAACTGTTGGCTTCAGCCCATGGCTTACGTTCTTAATTTAACGAGGCAGACCTTTAACTAATCTTTTCTGCTCACTTCCAAAAAATTTTGTGTACACATATTCCAGATAATTATTATTATTATTTTTTTTTTAAAGATTATTCCAGATAATGACTATTAGAAGAAAGAAAGAAAGAGCAGGCTGAACTTCTTTTTTAAACAATAAATTTATCGAAACTGCTTTTAATAACCCATATAAAATTATAAACAAATTTACAAGTAATTTATTCAATACAAAGAGTGACATGATTAAAAATAGCTCATGTTAGGCACACAAAAATGTTGTTAAACAATTAATTTTGTAATCAAAATATTTTATCTTTTGATGAATTTTTTCATTAAAATCTTGAATTATAAGATATTAGTGGTGATAAATATATGTGACAAGAAAGTTTCTGAAATTTTAAAATCATATCATGATATAAGGCAAAAATCTTTGAACCGCTCATTACATTTTAATTTGTATCAATATGTCTGATATTTGGTATCTTTAGCCATTTAATAACTCACGGGTTAATTATTTAAATATTCAATTATTGGTAGTATTGTCCTTGGTTGTCACTTGTCTAAGATTTTCGATTTAACATTTTTTCTTTTTCAAACTACCGAGTTAAGTTTGGATTCGAATCAGAATATTCTTTTATTGGGACACATGGACGATACTACATGGAGACTTATAATGGATGATTCCTCCAAATTTTTGTTTTCTTTAGATTACTATCACAATGATATGAATTTATAATAGCTTTTTTTCTATTCAAAATTTGAGGGTTTCAATTTTTTTACAAATTCTATTTTGGTTTCTATGTAAAAAGTTGTCTAGTACCACCTCTAAGGGTGCGGTTCTCTCAACAACCGTTTTTTCTACTTATAAGAATTCAACCTAAGATCTTATTTAAAGAAAGCAACTTATTACCACTCTAACTAACAACTGTTACTGATTTTAATGAACTAAAAACTTTTATTTTACTATTTAATAAATTTAATATTTAATCAATTATAGTAACGCACATCAATCCATTAATCAATTTTAATAGACAGATGAAACTGTAATATTTTGCAGTTTTAAAAAAAGTTTACACATGTGTCATGTGACTATAAAAAAAATATCTAAAACTGCATTTTTAATTGTAAATGAGTAGTAGTAGTAATAGATGCAGATGACCTCGGCTAGTATACGAAAACTGAAATAAAAAAAATCTTGGAATTAAAAGGGTAAAGAATGAAAAAAAAAAGAATCAAAGATAAAAGAATAGAAAATGAGAGAAAGGAAGAAGAAGAAAATGACAATGATAGCGAGGAGAAAATTCATATTGCTGATTAAATGTGATATTTGAGGAATATCACTCTTATGATATATATTATCAATTTGAAAAGATTACAGTATTGAATTAAAAAAAAAAAAAAAAAAAACTCAGGCCATTTTTAGTCATTTTCCCAAATTTGTTCGGCCTATTATGTCCACCAATATGAATTTCTATCTAAATGCAATCCCAATTCTCAATTAACTGATTAAGGATCTCAATCACAACGCACTGCATCTATATATTTATATAATTAATTTTCTTTAATTTGATAAATTATTTAATGCGCTAAGTTTCAATTTTGGACATAATCTCAAATCCAAATAATATATATATATATGGAAGCAAATTCATTAATAATCTGAACTCAAAATAGTTTGAAAAAGCTGGGACAGATTCATAATCCAATTCTCCGATTAGACAAAGAATTGAATACTCGTACAAGAGTATAAGTAAAAGCTAATCTTAGCCTTTACTAAAAAATGTTCAGTTGACTCACAAACAGGGCACAACAAAGAAGGTACATCAACATGTCTAAAGTATTTTCGGATTCTGAAAAAAAAAAAAAAAAATAAAAGAAAAATAAAAGCTAATCTTAGCCTTAAGAGTTGGAGTGTGCTACCAAATATATTTTCCGGATATTGAATTTGGAAATCAAAGAATGAAACACTCCAACTTTTGAAGCTTCGTTATTGTCACTATTCTACTTAATTTGCAGACCACTTTCTTACTTGATTTGCTGCAATTTCTTCAATAATGATTCAGATCCTTCTTCATTTTGGCAAACTAATTTTTGGGTAAATAACTTATTCATCTGTATTTTTGTGCACATTATACCGATTAGTTCCTATATTTTTAAAAATACATTATCTAGCCTTTCAGTTTTGCCAAAAAAATTTTCAACATGTAATAATATTATTAATAAATGATAGTCAATGAGTAGATAATATATTTATAAAAATAGAAGAACCGATTAGTGTAATATGCATAAACTCAAAAGGGTAAAAAATTATTTATCCCTAATTTTACGAAGTCAAATAATCTCAACCTCCATCTTCCAAGTTGAGCCGAGAAATCGAGTTTAGACTGCCAAAAAAGAAAGAAGCCCTTTCCAAAATATTGGGCCACATGAATTTGACCCAACATAAAGTTAGAGGGCAATGAGCGTAGCAATTTTACCATTAATTTACTAGAATAATATTACATAGTGGCCTTTTTTTTTTTAATTAACTTTGGGCTTCCAAATTTTCAATATCCAAATTGAATCATTCTTCTAATATGGCAATTGGTAGACAAGAGAAGAGAAATGTATGCCACCTATTAATCCGTAGTCGCCAGTCAACTCAATGTAGTATAAAAATTACGCTTTTTTAGGACTAATTGAAAAAAAATAAAAATAAAAATAAAAGTTGATTTCTTTCTGCTAGATTCAACTTGGTTTATCGATTAAATCATTTCCTTTATTTGGAAGACATTTTAATAAGTAGAACACTGTTAGCATTTTAAGTCCCTTTAAAAAAATATATTCAGAATAGTTGAAATTGAAAGACACTTGTTTTTTAATGTGCCTTTGAAAAAGTTTATATTTGGGCTTATCAAGTCCCTATCGGTAAGTATCATGCTTTTCCCAGTGGCAGAGCAATCAACTCCCTTTACTGCGATTGTGAATTTAGACAAAATTTCTTAGCATAAAATATCAGAATCACCCAATTTACTTTTTTAGTACAGGACACTCGATATTGACTTAATTACAAGTGTCAATCTCATAAACTTCAAGTTTATATAGAAGCCTAGCCTTGGGTGTGAAGAGAGTGCAATAAATATCAAACGACATCCAGTTTTCAATTTCATCAAAATTCATCCATTATTTGTCAAAATTTATCATTTCAATTTTGATCAAATTAATTTTGCCAAATGGCATCATTTTCAACCATAGGTTTCTTATATACTTAAATTTTTTTTTAATACAATTATGATTACATAAGTTACTATTCAAAGTGCTTCAGAATCCAAACCATACCCATTCAATACATGTCCCTTTCTCCTTTCCTAAACTTTCATGCTTTCAAAAAACAAATTTACATACATATATCTGTCCGGATAGAAGCTCTTTTGTCTAGACTTCTTACCTCTCTCTTATTCGGTTTCTGGCAAGTACTCCCCGTCTTCCCTGAACTGAAAGCATCTTCTCCTCAGCATGTCATTTTCGGAGACAACTATTTTACAACCTGAAATCTGAACCCACACCACATTAGATATCAACATCAATCGAACAACTAACTGACATCACGCTATCTCCCGTGTTTTCTGTCAGTAAACCTTAAAATCGAAGTTATGGAAACGCTTGTAACTACTTAACCCACAGGTGAAAGAGATGGAATATCTCTATCAAGGTAGCAATGATGCTAATTCGGAAAATCTACAATGCCACGCACCTTCAAAAATGAAATGCTGAGGATGGATTCCTATGAAACAATCTCAAACTTTTAATTAGATGCTGAGCTCGCAGCACAGGAAGCTGGTGTATTGCTTCCACTTAAAGAGCCCTCTCTGTGTGTGTCAATGTTATCTCGGTTGCTCCTTTGATCAACTATGTAATCAGTCGAATTATTTGATACAGAAACTCCATCAGCTTCTGGATTATCTCTTGTTTCAAGACGCTCCATCAAACGAGACACACTTGCTATTCCAGCATTCACTTCTCTCCGAACTTCAGAACCAATGTCTGAGATTGAGCTACTACGAGAGAAAAGCCTCTCCTTCCATCCTCTTGTACTTCTTGAAATTGACTCCTTGTATCTAACAATAAACATTGACAAGGAATTAGGATCACTTAAAAAATGTATAAGAAGCACAAGATTAGAGATAACAGAAAAGCAGTGTTACATTCTCTACACTACCTCATTGACACTGCATTAAGTCTTGATTTCAGAGAATCTGAAAATGACTGAAGCTCTGATGGTCCAGCTCTGTCTTGATTTGCAAGTGAAGAATGACTAGCATTGATTCTATAAATAAATGAATGACACAATTTTTAAGGCATGAACATATCATATTAGAGAAACGAAATTAAAAAACTTTAATACACAAATTGGTGATAAAGCAAATTCCAAAAGGAAACTATCAATACCGATTATTAGTTCCTTGACGAGTTGTTGGCATGCTGGTAGATCGAGATGCAGATGAACTACGATGAATCACCCCAGACTGAAATTGCACGTTTTGTCGTGGATTTTCATCCCCATTAAATGTAACTGGAGTAGAAGAACTAGCTACAGAAACTCCAGCTGGTTCATTTTCCCCTTCTCCCTGAGCCAGAGAGGGAGAAACATGGCCAGAACGTGCACTAGGATGAGTAGAAAATACCAAGAAGTGTGGACGATTATGGGAAGATTGCCTATGTCTATGGCTCTCCCTCCGCCCAAAGTGGTGGGTCCTTCCCATAGCAGCAGCAGCCGCCAGGTGCTGGATTATGCGCTCTTCAAGATCAGAATCACTTGCACCAACCGGTAACTGCAGTAAAATGCAAAAGTACATAAGCCGTTGGTGGATACCGTATGCAAAGCCATCAAACCAAATAAATTCTGCAATATAATACTGACATGTTGCAATTCAAAATCACCAAGGGTAGGATGACGAAATATGGCAGTGTTCCTTGAAGGAGCAGCCCTCAGTTTCCTCTCTCGCTCTACTGCCTCAAGTAATTCTTGACTGCCAGAGAAGTACAATGTTTATTTCATTACATGTCGAAGAGTGTTTAAACAAAAACTTTCACAAAATAACAAAGTGAATATTGAAACAATAACTAGCAAAATAACCTGTCAGGATCCTTCAGACTGATCGGCTGCATACACATGGGACACTCAGAGCTTCTCTGGCACCTACAAGTTCAAATTTGGCTTAAATTAAAGGCTCTCTTTTCCCTTTCGTTTTCATATCACTTATCACATCTGAAAACTATCCCCTTAAAGAAAAGTACTTCCAAATTAAAAAGTTGGTTTAAGAAGAAAGGAAAAAAAACTCATAAATGTACACATTAAATATGCAGTATCTAGTGAGGATGATAGATTACACCAACTAAAGAATGCACAAAAAAGACACCTTTAACTAAGGTAAGGCAAGAAAAGACTGGCACCACCAACCAAAACAGTATATGTAAGAAACAAACCAGCAAGACAAGATGAATGGATTCATGCAACTAACACGTTTTGAAACTAATGCACACTCAAAATCGTTCTTCTTCTTTTTTTCTTTAACTGTTTGAATGAAAGCCACTTGAGTTTAATCATAAGAAGAACCATTGAATATTTCAACTGCTCTAGACAAATTAGGAAACAAATTAAATAATGATAATAAATTTCATGTCTATTGTTTTTGTAGATGCATCACATGGGAGTATACACATCTATATTAATAGTCTCAACTCTGAACAAGAAACTTATCATGGAAATTGATAAACAAATAAAATTGGACCTACGATACTTCACAGTGAGCAAAAAGGGTCTCATGGGGAATATGAAAATGAAATGGCTCCTTTCGTCCATCAAAAATAAATGTCCAAGCTAATTTTCCCTATTCAACTCAAATGAGCGAGTTCTTTCAGCTTAAACTAATGCATCACTTTATCTACTTCAATTATATAAGCACAATACAAGCGTCATAAAATTTCCAAGCATGGTTAAATTAAGAAGAAAAACAAGAAAATTGATGTTTTTTACTATACCATTCAAGGATGCACTGGAGGTGATACTCATGCTTGCAATTAGTTACCTGCAATGCACAATGAATAATATAATTTTTAAGCCATTATAGGCACGCACCAAAGAAAAGAGCGCATACGATGCATAAAACATATGGGCTAATGACATATGTGTAAGCACAAACTATTACCGTTGAAGGATCACTTTCACAAAAATCCTCAAGGCAAATGCTGCAAGCATCATCACAGGAATCCTGAATTCCTCCCTCCACAAAAGCAGCAGCTGATGTCATGTGCGTTTCATGTTTTTTCCCCTCCTCCATCTCCAGAACCTTTCCAACATACCAAAAATCAGTGTAAAATTTAAAGGTGGACAAATTTGCTAAACTTCAACGCTCAACTGGTACAACATTCAATCTTGCTTCACATTTCTAGGGAAATGCAAATCTTTAAGTTGAATAATGGAAGCAAACTACAACTTCATACTGTTAATGAATAAGCAACTGCAATACATATAAACCTTTCTATTACCAGAAAATCCAAAAAGCAAACAATAAAAACACACCATGACAAAAAAAAAATCCCAAATTGCCTAACGACTAGTTAATGGCCATAATTTTCAGATTTTAGAGGTAAACCACAACAAAACCTTATTTGCCAAACCCAAATTAGGCTGAACGATCAACTCAGCACGAAACAACAACACCTTATTGCCAAACCTAAATTAGGCTGAACGAACAATTCAGCACCAAAACAGTATTAATCATCCACATAACGGAGCCAAATTACTCCATTCATGCTATCTAAGCAATAATTAAAAAAAAAGGACCCTAAAAGAATTAATCATACCATTATTCTGAGCTATAAAATGTTTACCAGAAATCAATTTGAAGCAGAATTTAGGTGGGATTATTCACATAAAAATGAACCCATATGAAAAATTAATAAATATAATCAGATAAAAACAAAACCTCAACACAGCACATAAACTTGCCAATAAAATGAGGAAAAAAGAAAAACATGGGCGCACCTCCACCGGGGAAAATGGAGAAGCTCCAGAAAATGGGTGAAGAAAGAAATTTAGGAAAAGGCCATAAAATGCCCTAAAGATAAAATCTTTGAGTAAATTGTTTTGAAAGGAAAATGATGCGATAGATCATGAAAACCCTAGAATTCAGGGAAACTCAAAATGATGATATTGATAAAAGGCGGAATGAGAGAGAGAGAGATAGAAAAGACGTGGCCACTTTTACCTTTAATTATGTTTTTATTTATGGATTGGCTTATAGTTTGTTTGCTTGTTGGTTGGTTGCACTATTTCTTTTTTTTTTTTTTTTTTTATTCTTTTATTAAATATTAATTATTTTCTGGATTTTTTTTTTTATATAAAAATAATGTTGTTGAAAAAATAAACCTACCAGCACCACTATTTTGGCATCAGAGTATGGCCGCCTTTGAATAATTGCATCTTATCTCTTTTTATATAAGAATAAATATACTTTTTATTTTCTAAAATTTCATTACCTAAGTATTCTTCCATTTCTTTATGATAATATTTTTAACAAAAAAATAAAAAAAAATTATATTGATTTGATTTTAAGAGGATTTTTAATTATTGAGACAATCATTCGCATCAAGTGATAAGCTAATTAAGTGAGATTACTTCTATTTAACCAATACAATATTCTTTCCTGTTTGTTGAAGTTATGTTTCATTATTTACCAAAGTGTTAGTTAATTATTTATATAAATTATGATTTTATGATGTGAAGATTTGAAAGTAGTACGGTGCAAGTATTAAACTAATGATTGTTCAAAACCACACATATGATGGTGAATTGGTTTACATTTAATTATATAAAAGGAAACTGATAGGGTTTGGTCAACAAAAGTTGAGCTCCAGCTTAATGGGGTCTCCTTTTTTTTTTTTTTTTTAATTTTTCTTTTTTCCTTTTCTGTTAATGAAATGAAAAAAGGTCCTTTATAATTCAAAATTATTATAAAAGCTGGATTTTCTTTTAATTATTATGTTTATATGTATGTTTGAATAACTTTAGAAATTATTGAGCTTTAAAGTTTAAACATTTCTTCTCATTTTCCAACTCAATTCCGTTTTTATTTTCTTCCAATTTTGTTTTTATTTTTTACATTTGCAAATGTAAAAATTTAATGGTAAATTTGGTTTGTAGTTATTAAAGATGTGATGTATGATGTCATAAACGGTGACTTCTATTAATATCCCTTAAAAATATGATCTCCTAATTCTTTTGATAAGATACTAATAATATTGACATACTTAAAAATTAAATTCGCTTGGTTGATGTGTAAATTTTTTTAAGAAAATTCCAATGTGTTTATGGCATTTTAACTAAGAAAAGAGGGAAAATTAGATGGATGTCAAAATTACTACACTTAATTAGATGAAAGTCTATGGGATAAAACTAAATAATATTATTATTATCATTAGTAACTCAATCTGGTGAATATCAAAATCAATAAGAATGGAAACAATTATTTTTCAACACAAATAACGTAAAAAAGGCTATCAAATAATGAGTTAAGAAAAGGAAAGTCATCAATATTTAATTACATTTAACTAATTATAATTACGGTAATATGTTTTAGCCATAAGCTATTAAATAATTATGATTAAACAATAATTTTACAGTTTTAATAGTGCAGTAATGTATATTAATTAAAGCAAATTCCTTCTTTTGTTATTAAAAATATTCAAAATCTTCTCTTGGTCTAGTTATCTAGCAAATAGACATATGTATACATTCATATAGTATAAATATATTGTACTCCCTCCGTTTTTTATTATATGATGTTTAAGGTTGTTCATTAAAACCAATGAAGTATTAATTAGGCTGCTAAAATAACCAGTTTACCCTCAATACTTCTCTCTTAAAAATTCACTGGTAATATAAAATGTCAAATAAAAAAGAACAAAGTAAAAAACCCAAAACATCATATAATAAAAAACGGAGGGAGTATACATTATAAATATGTCAAAAAAACTTGTGTACAAAATTCATATGTAAACCATGTGTATACATTCATATAGGATAAATACATTATATACATCATAAAATACGTTTAGAAAACTAGAAATATGCTATATATAAATCACTTATATACAATGTCCTGTGAAATCTCATTCATTCTGTTAATAATTTTGCAATTTATTAAATACTATAGGTATCTTATAATTCAATTGATAAAAAATGAAAATATAATGGAAAACTAAATTCAATTTGACAAACCCAAAACTAGTATGTGTTTCCGTAATTGTTGTTTACTAAATGGAATGGAAAAAAATTTTGGCAATAAATGTGTAGATTGTTTATTACTCCCTCCGTTTTTTATTATATGATGTTTTAGATTTTTCACTTTGTTCTTTTTTATTTGACACTTTAAATTACCAATGCATTTTTTATCATGTTTTCTCATATTTTTCCTTATTTAATGTATGAAAGAGATTTGTTATTTAATGCAAAAAACACTATATTAAAATTTGATAATTAAGAAGAAAGATAATTTTTACATGGAAAATAAAGTTTCATGAGAAAAGAATTCAGGGTAAATATTTAGTAACCTAATTAATACTTCATTGGTTTTAGTGAACAACCTTAAATATCATATAATAAAAAACGGAAACTAAGCAACTTACCATAATTGCTAATTTTAATATATTGTGTATTAAATAGACTATATTTAATTAATATCTAATTAAGTATGAAATTTGATAAATTCATTAATTAAGGATTGATAAACACAATGAATAAGTAGGTATTCTTAATTTAGGGAAATTGTCAAAATTATCCTCGTTTTAGGGTTTATTTTGGTGGCTTACCTTTTCTTATTTACACTATTACATTTCTTTTTAGATCTGATTCTTCTTTTACTCTCCTACTTAAGTTCTTCCATTCTTACGTTTTTTTTTATTTCTTCTTTGCACTCAGTCTTCATGGTAAAGTAAAGCTGGGGAAGCGAAAAGGAGGAAGAAGGGAAAGTAATGTTTTGAATTTGCTCTTCTGCCTTCCTCTCCATCATTTGGGTCGCCTCTCTCTTTTTCTCTAGACCTATCTCTGCTACAATCCTAACCCCTCCAATCTCTCTGCTTTCGATTTTCACGACGATGACGACGATTCCCACTCCGATTGACTATTCCTTTCCTCTATTTGTATATTTATAAATGTTAAGGTTTGCAATTTCTTTGGCTATCATCTCTATTGTAGGATAGAAATTCAATGATCTGTTGTTATTTTGATTGAATATTTGGTTGGTTATTTTTGCTTTTCTCATTTCGATTTCGATTTAATTTGAGATCCTTGATGCTTGGGTTGAACATGTTTGGGTCTTAGAGTCGTATCGTATTTTCCTATACCAGGATTTGATGCTTGGGTTGAACATGTTTGGGTCTTAGAGTCGTATCGTATTTTCCTATACCTGGATACCTTTTCCGAATACTTTAATTCATCGTAGTATGTTTGGTATCGGATTCCTATTTTCAATATCAACTGCCAATTGTAAAATCTACGTAGCCGACAACAACAAATCCCATTTTTTCTTTCTTACCATCTTTTGAATTTGGTATAAGTATTTGCATTCAATTTTGTTATTAAGGTTTTGGGATATATTTGTGCAGAACTGAAATTATTTATTTATGTAGATAGATAATTTAAGTCCAAAGATAGTATTGCCTTACTACGAGGGCCACAAAAGGATTCCTAAATCCTAATCATAGAAGCTCTACCAAAAGTAGAATTATTTAGCTAGAAGCCTATATGGGAATTATGCATCAGCTTCCTGATAAAGATGTAACAGTCAAAGTGTGGCAACTTCTTTCTATTGGTGAAACCTCTAAAGCATTTAGTTGAAAAGAATATAATTCATACAGTGTAAGTAACTATATGATTTCACTAGAACTGTATCAGCCACTGAGGCACATGTGCTGAGTCAATCAGTGGGTCCATAGTTTATGTATCCAACTCACATATGCATGAAGCATATCATATATGATATATCAAGTGGCGTTTTGTCAGTTCTAGCCTGCTTAGCAATATAAACATCTGCAGATTATTACAAATATCTAATGATCCACTGATTCAAAGTTGCAAAGTCTCTTAAGTCTAGCAATAAGAGATATCTTCACCATATAAATATTAATCTTATTTATGAGTGTTTGGATCAATACTTGCCTTTAGTCCAACGAATCCTCTGCATGAAATGGCAACTAAAGCTGATATTAAGGAGACTATATTGTTAAAGGTATGTCAGACCACCTTCTTCTGCTTTTACTTGCAAAATATAATACAGAAAGGATTATGTATTCTCTGCTAATGAGATCAGAGAAACACATAGGAAAGATTCAAAAAAATTCTACATCATTTGGTAAGGCAGAACACTGGCACAACTTTTGTGATGTCACTAAAGCACTTTGAACCTAGAGTACAAGTAGAGGTGCTTAGAGTAGAATTTTTCCCTTCCTATGTTTATGAGCAGCAGCTTATAAAGTTTCAAAGGCATTTATTTGCCTCATTGCTTCCTAAAATAGTTCAATACGTGCCTCTTTGGAAAGGAAAAGAAAGAATAAGGGCAGTAGTCATACAAGATTAGATTCTTTAAATGTATTGTTTTCTTATTGAATTTGTGTGACATCTTACAGATACTTATTTGGATTAGATTTTTTTCATCCTAAGTCTGCCAGATACCATGGATATCTCATTCAAATATATGAACTGGTGCTATTGTGCATCGATCTCTCAAATGACATACAGAAATTTTTCTAATGAACACTATCTAATGTTTGTATTTGAAATTATTTAGAGATTTGCATGATCTTTTTTGGCTTGAATATAATCAACTTTAGGACTGCATTTCAATTTTGGAACTGCATCTGCACTTTAGGACTTGTGAACATGGAATTTTCCGGGTCTCAAAAAAAAAAAAAAAAAAAAAACTAACCGTTGACCCACGACTGCATTTACAGCCATGGGCTTTTGCTTACAGTCGTACGACTGTAGGGTCGGGGGCAGGTTGCAGAACCTAGGGGTGAGCATAACGCGGTTCGGTTCAAAAACCGAACCAAAAACCAAAGTAGAAGAAAAATAAAAACCAAAGCCAAACCAAAGTTTGTATGGTTCAGATCAAACCGAACCGAACTAGTTTGGTTCGGTTACGGTTCGGTTCGGTTCAAACCGAATCTAAAAAAATTTTACTTTTTAATTTTTATTATCATTATCTTTTATAAATTACATGTAAAGTATTGCTTAAAAAAGATTTATATTACATGTATATTACTAAAATCTCATAAATACAAACTATATAATAATATAAATATATAATATGCCAAATAAAATTTATTTATATACACATATATTTTTTTAAAAAAATATTTTTTCCTATTACGGTTCGGTTCGGTTCAGTTTTGGTTTTTTTAACAAAAACTGCAAACCGAACCAAAAACCAAACTATTATATTTTATAAAACTAAAACCAAACCAAATAGAGCTTGGTTCGGTTCGGTTTTTCAATCTCGGTTCGGTTCGGTTTTTTGTTCTTGGTTCGGTTTTGCTCACCCCTAGCAGAACCCATACCCCTTGAATTAAAAAATTGGGAAAATCTTGAGCATTTAATGCTCAAGATTTTCTGGAAAAGAAAGAAATAAAAGGCAGAAAAACAGAAAGGGGGAGGGACTTTTGACCTTGGGGAGAAATAATTGAGAGAGAAAGAGAGAAAAGAGAGAAAGAAAGAAGGGAGAAGAAAAAGCCAAAAAACCCACATTCTTCCAATCTTTTCTCCTAAGATTCAGAGAGTTAATGACTAAAATGAATTAGAAACCCTAGGTTAATCTTCACACAAGAGATTTAACTCATATCTGGACAAAAACAAACTCAAATCCATAGCTTTTTGGAGAATATTTGGACTTCATTTGCAACCTTGACACTTCAAGGAAAATGAGCGAATTCACGTGGATTGGTGCGTAGCCAGGGGTCATTCCAGCTGTGGATCGGCGCCAAAGAGGTAAACTCATTTTAACTTAACTCTTTTTCCAGCTTTCTGGGTGCTGTGGTTGATTTTTGTGCATTTTTATCAAAGTTTTTATATTTCTGTTTTTGGAAAATTAAGAACAGTCGTACAACTGTTCTTGTCACAAAGAACAGGGGCACGACTGTAATTATAGTCGTACCATTTGATATATAGTCGTACCACTGTTCTTAACTTTCTCAGTTTTAGTCCTTCATTTCAAGTTTTTAACGATTTCTGCCTCAGGTAAGGACTACAGTCGCACGAATGTAACCACAGTCGTACGACTGTAGTTCTCGGCCAGAAGCAGAAATCCCTAAAATAAAAAAAAAATTCATAAAACCCCAAAAATTTCATAAAAATCAGAGAATTTCAGAAAATCAGAAAAATCTTGAAAAATAAAAAATCATCAAAAATGAATTTTGGCGTGTGCATTCACGACCCTAGATTTATTTTTCGGTGTTTTTGCATTTAAAACAAAACCACGAAGAAGACCCGTTTCTCCCGAAAACCGACCCACCTTACATGCGATAAACGTAATAAACCGGAAAAAAATGTTTTCAAAAACGATTTTTTCACAAAACCAAAAATACAGGGACGTTTCAAAACGATTTTCCAGGTCTACTGGGCCGACCCGGTTACCCCCAATTGCATGACCCCGAACTCTAAAGTTTCCAATTCTGTCCAACTTGAGTCCTATGTGTGGTGTGCCATATATATGTGCTAACCATCTGTTTTGCAGCTTTAATTTCTTTATTTTTTATTTTTAATGTATTTAATAGATTAAACAGTGTATATTAGGCGATTGTAATTTTTTCTTAGATTCTCGTGTATTTTAGCCGCTTGTATTGTGAGGCCGAGAGTTTTATTTTTCTTTCAATTGGGTTGTAAGCTCCTAAATACTTGTTCCTTTTACTTTTTATTTTTGCTGTATTATTATGTATGCGCGCTGCGTGTATTATTCAATAAAATTTATCTTAGCAATTTTAAGTGTCGTAACTAGAACATTGGCTAACAATATTTAAATTAGACACGAAATAAGGGAACTTGTCCGAACCTAGATCTCTGAAAAGTGTAGCAGTTCTCACTTTGGTTCAGCTACACTGTAATTTTCCGGTTGAGCTGAGCCGGGTGGCGACTACTATACTTTTTATCGAGATTTAGGTCTCGATTCTTTTACGAAACAATCCGCTTTTCCAAAAACGAATTTCTAATCCAAAAACCCCACGCGAGGGAGGGCCCCACCCGAAATCGAGGTGCCCCTTCCGAAAGGGAGTCTCGCGTCCCGTCGAAAACGCCTCGTCCGCTCACGGGACTACATTTTAATTTTGGATTGCATCTGCACTTTAGGGCTGCATTTCAATTTTGGGACTGCATCTGCACTTTAGGACTGCATTTTAGGACTGTAATTTTGGGACTGCATTTTAATTTTGGGACTGCATCTACACTTTAAGACTGCATTTTAGGACTGCAATTTTGGGACTGTATCTGTATTTTAGGATTGCATTTCAATTTTGTGACTGTATCTACACTTTATGACTGCATTTTAGGACTGCAATTTTGGGACTACATCTGCACTTTAGGACTGCAATTTTTGGACTGCATCTGCACTTTAGGACTGTAATTTTGGAAACGTATCTGCACTTTAGGAGTGCATTTTATGAATGCACTGTTTATACAGTGTTTATACATTGTTTATACACTGTTTATACACTTTTTATATACTGTTATACACTATTTATACATTGTTTATACACTATTATACACTTCTTATATATTGTTATACATTGTTTATACACAGTTTATACATTGTTTATACACTTATTATATATTGATATACACTGTTTATACATTGTTTATACATTATTTATATACTTCTTATACACTGTTATACATTGTTATACACTGTTTACACACTTCTTATACATTGTTATACACTTTTTATATATTATTATACATTGTTTATACACTTGTTATACATTGTTTATACATTGGTTATACACTTCTTATATACTGTTTATATACTTCTTATATATTGTTATACATTGTCATACACTTCTTATATATTGTTATACACTGTTTATACATTGTTTATACACTTCTTATATACTGTTTACACACTTCTTATACATTGTTATACATTGTCATACACTTCTTATATATTATTATACACTGTTTATACATTATTTATACACTGTATATACACTTCTTATACACTATTATACATTATTTATATACTACTTATACACTGTTATACATTATTAAACACTTCTTATACAATGTTATATGTTTATACACTTATTATACATTGTTATACAATCTTCAAATCTTAATTAATATTTGTTATCAAATTGCTAATGTTGATTTTAAAAGGAGATTTCCATGTTTATAGATTTGAAGATTTGTTATTGGGAAGTTGAAATCCACCTTTGAAATGTGAAAATACCTTCTTATATGTTATATATGCGTTTTTTTTGTTGCAGGAACTGAATAGAATCTCATCTTTGGTGGTACAATTGAAAACCAAGAAGAATTTTTCTTTTTACTAAAGAAGAAGATTCAAGGAACTGAATAGAATCTCAACATTAAGTAGCTTGAGTTTGTCATCTTTTTATATTTGTACCCAACACATTTGCTGCAAGACATATTAGTATTATCTTGTAATTTAGTTTAGGTCCTTTTGTTCCTAATATATTTATACACTTCTTATACACTGTTATACATTGTTATACACTTCTTATACAATGTTGTATGTTTATACACTTATTATACATTGTTATACACTGCTTATACATTATTATACACTGTTTATACATTGTTATATCTTCTTATATATTATTATACACTGTTTATACATTGTTATATACTGTTTATACACTTCTTATATATTACCTTCTTATATATTATTATACACTGTTTATACATTGTTATACACTTCTTATACATTGTTATACATTTATATATTGTTATGCATTGTTTATACACTGTTTATACATTGTTATACACTGTTATACATTGTTATACACTCTTTATACACTGTTTATACATTATTATACACTGTTTATACATTTTTATATACTTCTTATACACTGTTATTATATATTTGTATATTGTTATGCATTATTTATACACTGTTTATACATTATTTATGCACTGTTTTTACACTTTTTATACACTGTTATACACTATTTATACATTGTTTATACACTTCTTATACATTGTTATACATTGTTATACACTATTTATACACTTCTTATACATTGTTATACCTTCTTATATATTATTATACACTGTTTATACATTGTTATACACTTCTTATATATTGTCATACATTTATATATTGTTATGCATTGTTTGTACACTATTTATACACTGTTTTTACACTTCTTATATAATGTTATACACTGTTTATAAATTGCTTATACACTTCTTATATACTGTTATATATTATTATACACTCTTTATACACTGCTTATACATTATTATACACTGCTTATACATTTTTATACACTTCTTATACACTATTATTATACATTTATATAATGTTATGCTTTGCTTATACACTGTTTATACATTATTTATACACTGTTTTTACACTTCTTATACACTGTTATACACTATTTATACATTGTTTATACACTTCTTATACACTGTTATACATTGTTATACACTTCTTATATATTATTATACATTGTTTATACATCGTTTATACACTGTTTATAAATTCTTTATGCACTGTTTATACACTGTTATACACTGTTTATACATTGTTTATACACTGTTTGTACATTATTTATACACTGTTTATACACTTTTTAGACACTGTTATATACTGTTTATACATTTTTTATACACTATTTATACATTGTTATGCACTGTTTATACACTTCTTATACATTGTTATACATTGTTATACACTTCTTATATATTATTATACATTGTTTATACATTGTTATACACTGTTTATACAATTATTATACATTGCTATGCACTCTTTATACACTGCTTATACATTATTATACACTGTTTATATATTAAGATACACTATTACATTAATTATACCCTAATTATACCTTAAGATACACTATTCTAGTGATTATACCTTAGTTATTCCTTATTTATACCCTAAGATACATTATTATATTGATTATACCTTACTTATACATTAATTATACTTTAAGATACACTATTGCAGTGATTATACATTTGTTATACCTTAAGATACACTATTACATTGATTATACATTAGTTATACCTTAATTATACATTAAGATGCACTATTACAGTGTTTATACCTTACTTATACCTTAGTTATACCTTAAGATACACTATTACAGTGATTATACCTTAGTTATACCTTAATTATACCTTAGTTATACCTTAAGATGAAAAGGCATAATTAGTTATACCTTAGTGAAAAAAATATGTCTGAAAAAGTATATGCATATGGACTTTGTTTCGAAGATAAAAAAAAAAATAAAAAAAACTTTCTAAAGTCGCATAACAAAAAAATAAATGGATTGACAGATAAATGCGAAATTAGATTAAAAATTATAAAAAGAGGAGAGAGAAACGTGGACAAAGTAGAGAAGGTATTTTGGAGATTTTGATTTTTGAGTTGTTGTTTATTTTGTGAATGAATCATGGAAATTTTTGTTTTAGGCATTTCTGAAATTTTGAAAATTTTTTAATGTATTTATGTAAACTTTTCCTTTTGAGATAAAAATGTTATATGATGCCAAAAAGTATGTATTTATGTAAAATGCCCCTTAATTTATTGGCTAATTACTGTAAGAAAGAAACCCAAACTTCTTATCCGCTATGAAGCCCAATCCCGTCCAATAAATGTATGAAATGGTTCAGATTTGGACCTGTGGGCTATATAAATCCATTAATTCGGTCCATATTCCTGCCCATTGTTCTCCTTTTTTATATGAGAAACAAATAAATAATTGGTTTTGACTCGATGACATTGAAGATGGAGTTATTTAATGGGAATCAGAGTTATACTCAAGTTCCAACTTAACAAACCAAACAAATAATACTCCCATTATCCCATGAATACATGAAAAAAATATTTGTACATTGAACAGGAAAAGTTAATTAATTTTTTTAATCAAGTTTCTATGATAATATAATCTAGAGTAATTACATTAACATTGAATTAATAAGTATCTTAAATAAAGATATATCATCATAAATACCTTCAATTTATTAAAGTCATAAGAAAAAAGAAGATAGAAAAGTAATATATACTATAGGAATATAAAGATTAAATGAATAATGATTTTAAATTACAAAAAGTATTATATTATTAAAGAGAAGACATACAATAAATGATGAAAAATAAAGAAAAACTACTATAATCTACAAAAGGATATTAAAGTTGGAGTTAAAAAAGGGATTCTTATAATCATAGAAGATTATTCACTCACATGAGGTTGTGTATGTATAACGGTCACTTACAAGAGGCAGTGCATGATCATATACAAGAGACTGATGGAAACTCAAACTACAACTGTAGAAGGCAATGCGATACATAACAGACTTTCACATAAGGCTATAACAATGTAAATTGGCAGCTTCAAAGGCCTGTAAAGTCCTAAATATATTTTCATTAATCGTGCTTGTGATTAACTGTTATATTTGTTCTTTCACCTATAAGTAGATAACAAATCCATCATTCGCGGGTGGAAAAGACATTTAGCAAAATCACATATATAAGCATACAATTGAGAGTTTTTTCCAACAAATCTTCAAAGATCAATTCAAATAATAAATTCTTTATCAACAATTCTCAAACAACAAATTTCTGTATCTAAGAAAGGGAATTGTAATTCACACAAAATTTTGCATGGGTGGGAGCATTGTTGTACGTGATTTCAATAAAGTATCGTAAAATTTCACACTTGAACTTCAAAAGTGTAGTGATGGTTTGATCATTAAGTTTGAAAACAACCATTGTAAAAGTTTAGTGTTTGAGCTTGTAAAAAAACAATGGAATAGTTGTTGTTGAGCTATAAAACAATACCTACAAGTTTCACACTTATACTTAAAAAAAGTGTTGATGGATATTTTAATACTTTGCCTAAAAAAAGTATTGAGTTTGTTATTTAAATTCATAAAAAGTAACTTCTGGCTTGATTTCTTATTGTAAAAAAATTATAGGCTTGGTTCATGTGTGTAAAAAAATTACTAGTAAAAAATCTCAAACGGTAGATTTGGAGGATAGAAATAGGCTGGTGGAAACCCTGTAAAAATCAATATGTCCTCCAATAAAGAAGAGTCAAAATCTGTCTCTTTATTATTATTATTATTTTATAATAAAATCATTTAGTGCAAACAAAAGGGAAGAGAATGGAGATAAAATAAAATAAAATAAAATAAAAAGGGAAAGTGAAGTGAAGATAAGGATATTGTCCCATATACAGACAATATAGCATAATCGACCACAAAATGATTCTAACGACAACCCCTCTTCTTCTTCTTCTTCTTTTTCTTTTTCCATTTTTTTTTTCCATTTTTTTTTAAGAAAAAAAAATTCAATGATAATTGGGTTTAAGAGGACGAATAAAGACCTTTTTGATTTCTATATTATCATCGGTTTGTCCTTTTGGTATATATTCTATTGATATTTTCTTTTTGCCTTTTATGATATGTAAAAACATTTCAAAATGGCTCCTAAAAAATATATTCCGTCAGATTCTGTTAACAATTTTATTAACGTAATCTGACAGAATATGCTTATTAGGATCCATTTTGAAACGTTTTTACATACTATAGGAATAAAAGGGAACTGTCAATAGGATAAGACCCAAATGGACAAATCGATGATAGTATAGAGACTAAAAAGATATTTATTCTTTTAAGAAAATAAAGCTTAGAAATGATGATACGTTTAATATAGTGATTTGGAATCTAAATACCTCTAAACTGGTTGCATATAAGTTTTTCTGGAAGATACGAGCATATCAACGAATGGTGGTTTTTTTTTTTCTCCTAAAACAAAAAATGAAATAAGAAAAACGATTTGTTTTTTTTTCAGATTGATCTATCCAAAATGCAACCATTTGGTCCATGAAAGCATTTATGTGGAATGATATACATATCAAATATTGTAAATATAGATACTGATCTAAGATTAGGATGGATGATAATAAGAAGGGGCCGAAAATTCTATGGAAGATGGAGACAATAATCTCTACTTAGGAATTAGAATTAATTGTATTCTCATTTGTTATATCTATTATTAGACTTGAACCTGAGTCGAAGGGGGTGTTTGATAACCCATTAAGCACTTATGTTAAGTGAGGGTGAGCAAAACCAAACCGTAACCGAAAACCGAACCAAACCGAGCAGAAAAAACAAACTAAAATTATTTTGGTTTGGTTTTAGTTTTTAAAAATTTGGTAGTTTGGTTTTCGGTTTGGTTTTGGTTTTGATAGAAAAACTAAAAACAAACCGAACCGAATTGAACTAATTATAAATATTTAAAAATTATTTATATACATGTATAAAACACATTTTATTTGATATAATATATATTTATATTATTATAAAATTTATATTTATGAGATTTTAATAATATATACGTAATATAGATAATTTTTTACAATAATTTATATATAGATAATAATAATGATAATTTATTTAAATTTGAAAATTTTGGTTTGGAACCGAACCAAACCGAACCAGAACCAAACTGAACTAGTTCGATTCGGTTTAACTCAAACCGAATGTATATTGATTTGGTTTTGGTTTTTATAATTTTCAATGTCTAGTTTTCGGTTCGGTTTGATTTTTGAACCTGACCGCATTTTGCTCACCCCTAATGTTAAGTGTTTATTGATTTTAAGCTTGTTCGATAATACTATTTAAAAGTTGCAGTTAAATCAAAAAATCACTTAACCTAATAAACCGGAATATTTTATTTAAAATTTTAAGTTGAACATTCTCACTATGGTCGAATACATTATTTGTTTCATATACTTGACATTAAACGCTTATTGACCCACTGAACTTACATGAAGTTCAATACCTCTCAACTTAGAACAACCGACCCAAAGTTTCCTCTAAGTTTGACGTGGCACTGAAATTGAATATCAAATATTACCAAGCACGTGAAAGAAATTTCAGCGCTAGAGAGACTTTGGATCGGTTTTGCCAAGTTGAGGGAGTAAACTGAACTTCATGTAACTTAGGAGGTTAGTAGACATTTAGTGCCAAGTACAAACGGGAAATTATGTATTCGGCCTTCCACTAATTTTTTAAATTCAGTATTTATTTTTCATGTTTACCAAATAACTCTATCATCCAATAGTTTCAACATTTAAAATTCAGTGTTTAATTTTTCAACATTTAATATTTAGTCTTATTAAATACTACCTAATTCCTATAAAAATTAGAAGTGTGATTCTATTTAAATTGTTATTTAAATATTGATAAAGATGAATTGTACTTAGGGGTGTTTGGTTAACTAGAAAAGTAGTAGGGAATAGGAATGAGAATCACCAATTCCCTTTGCTATTGTTTGGTTTAACAAAATCATTTAGGTAATGGGAATCACATTCCCCCATTTGTAGGAATCACTCATTCTCCCCTCTCCCCCCATTAATCAATATTGATTCCCATTAAAAAAGAAAAAAAAAATAATTCACCATTTTTTATCTTTATTTTGCCAAATAACTAACCATTATCTCAATTTCTCAACTTCTCTAATATATTAATATTTTTATATGCGGATATGATTATTATTAATATAATTTAGTTACTAACATAAATAAAATGCTAAAATAATAAAATAACGATAACAAATATAAAAGAAATAATTGTTAAACAGTAATGATATTTTATATCTTATATATTTTTCCATCAAATTGTATTTTATAAAAACAATTAATTTCTAAAAAAATTTAAATTCCGATTCCGGACTAAACCAAACAAAACTATTAATTGGTGATTCTAATTCCGATTTCATATTATTCCGTTTCCGATTCCAAAACTTGAACTAAACGCACCCTTAATACCACTAGGACTATAATTATCTTTATCTTGGTAAAACTCTTTCAATGACCTCTTGATTTGATACATTTGATTATTAATTTATTACATTTGAGTGTATTTGGTGTAATTTAGAGGTTTGAATTTAATGCTTTTAAAATCACATATTACATTATGTGAATGGGAAAAACTTATAATTTAATGGCGTGAGGGTAAATAGGAATGAGAAAAAACAAAGAAGATGAAGAATGGAAATCAAAGGATGGGTAACGATTGATTAAGAAGGGAAGGGAAGAATGGGGTTAATTTATAAGTAACAGAAGAAGAGGGACCCATAGGAAAATAGAGGAGCGGCAAAAAGGACAGGTAACACGGCCGGACAGCCTCTACCTCTCCTCTCCCACATGCTCATGTTGTCTTTTAAACACCTGTGCTCTGCCATTTCTGATGCTGACACTTTGCTTTAGTACATTTGCATATGCTCCCTCCCTCTCTCTCCCCCCACTGTCTTGCTTCGTACTTTGCTTCACTATTCAATCCCATCCCGTACATGTGAAACAGCTGTCATTTCTATTAGAGGCAGTTTGCATTTACCGTTGGCTAAAGCGTATTTCCATCAATTTTAAGTATTTTTTAAATGTTTTTCTTAATAAAATCCGATTTTTACTAATTATGTAATTATGTATTTGATATTGCTTTTTTCAGCTCCAAAAGCAGTTTTCAGTTCCCTTACTTTAACTGAAAACTACTTTTAAAATTATAAAAAACAGTCCCCAATACAATCTTAAACGCCACTATTAGAACTTGCGGCTTTAAAATGCATTTCCATGCACTTGAAACTCTTTACTAATATATTGGTATATTAGTATAGTTACTCTCTCTCCTTTTCCAAGTTCTCATCGTTTAGTCTCGCTTATTGCTTTTGTATTCCACTCTAACGCCACTTTATCATTATCATATCACTACAATATCTATACTTGCAAAGTTTGGGATTTCAATTTTCCAATTAGTCATAATTCAGCCATTTTTTGTAGGGGTGTATATATATTATTGTAAATTTCATTAAGATTTGTATTATTTATTCTGAATTTGAGAATGGATTGGTCTGTCTTTGCATTTGCTCTAGTATACAGCTTTTGACACCAACAACAAGAATCCAACTTGTAGGACTCTAAAATTTTAAAAAGCATAAATGAAAAAATAGTCATTGGAAATTTTCTACTAAATTTTGTAAATGCTGTATAAGATAAAATAATGAGTGAAAGGTAGAAATTTGAGAAGTTTTGCTGAGGTGGAGTTGAATAAAAATATAAAGCTTGAATTGAAATTTTATCGCACGAAAGGAAAAAGAAAAAGAAAAGATGCGGTGAGGGTGAGAACTGAGTGGTATAACATAGTGCAGTGTAGTTGTAGGGAGTAGGGACAGTGTTTTTGGCATATAGCGGATTAAAATCTGGAAAACAATGTTTGTTGGCAGGGTAGGGGTCCTATGCTTCTTCTTCCTCCAATATAATCATTGAAGCTACTAGTTCTATCCAATATTTATTTTTAAAAAATATTATTTAATAATATGATATAATAACTTATTATATAATTTATTTTAAAAAAATATTATTTAATAATATATCATAATTAATTATCATTATTTTTAAAAATTTATATAATAATCAGTTCGTAGTTAAATCGATAATCAGTTAATCCGATTCTTACTATTTCCTTTTTCTTTAAAATAATATTATAGTTCATTTTCAATTAACAGTCTTCCTGTTTAATTGAATCAAAATTAATAGTCAGATTTTACATTATGAAATTATTTTCAATTAGTATTTACATTATCAGTATCTAGATAATGTTTTTTTAAATGTGTTTGATTGAAATGATGGATTTAAGGGTGGATAGGCAAAGTTCTTTTGCATTATGTCTTGGTGGTGATTGCATTTTTTTATCGAAACCGAAAGATTTAAGATTCAAGATTTAAGTTTGTTTCACACAAAATATTACACCCAAAAAAAAAAGGTGTTATAAAAAATAAAAAGAATTTCCTTGCGCCGAGATTCTACAAATGAAAAAGAAAACTATATTTTTTTAAAAGAAAAATTGTTTTTTAAAAGAACAAAAAGATAACATTAATTTCTCTGAACCTACCAAGATTTACTACTGTAGTTGTACTCTTGCCCAAATTTAAAAAAAAAAATATATATATATATATATATATTATTTCTACACAAACAATTTTATATGAAAAATACTTATCCGATAGAAACCATTTTCCTTAAAACAAGGACGCCTTAACACACTATTTGACTTCCCCCAGCAATATAATTTTATTTATCTTTCTAACCCAATTTTAACCGATGAAACTACTATAAACTGCTGGAGTGTGGAGACATCAGTTCTGCATTTGAAATAAAATAAAAAAGGTGATCATAATTGAATCCCCTTAAAAAAAGGATGAAAAATGGATTTGGCTCCGTGAGATTTTTCACCTGAACTTTAAATAATACAGCGGTGCATATATCCGTAGAGTTATTAAACGAAATTAATTACAAATTTTATGGTACCCATAAATTCATAGGCTCTTTTGAAGCTTTTATGAAAATGACATCAGTTTCCCATAACCCAACCCCAGATTTTCTACATTCTTCCACTCCTAAATACCACCAAACCAATTACTAACAAAACCCAATATTTCAATTCACATTAAAACAAAACACCAACAAAAAAAAAATACCCATATCCTTTAAAACAAAACACAATACCAATCCATCCACCATCTTCTTTAACGACAAAACCAACAAAAATTAAATTAAGAAGGAAAAAAAAAAAAAAAAAAAAAACTCGTAATAAATTTATAGAAAATTAAAAATATTTACCAGTTAAAAAAAAAAAAAAAACAAACATGGAGGGAGCGTAAGGCTATAGTTGTTTAACAACTTTAGTAGCCTTTGGGGATTCTATTATTAGAATTTTAGGCTTTTGTTCTCTTTGCGACGGACTTCGCCAAAATCCTGTGTTGTAGAATGTTTCCCACATCTCCTCCTCTAATTTCATCATCGCTTCTTCTTCTTCCCCGTCTTCTTCCGACGACGACATCTCCCCCTCCGATTTCCCATCTATCGGATGCATATGTATCTCTATATCATCAAAATCACAGTAGCACCTTTTCGTTCGCGGCTGGAGCAGTCCTTTCTCGATCAATTTCTTGCTCCTCTTTCTCCTCAAAGCGCGCCGGCAGAGCCCTGCCGGCACTTTATAGATTGTGAGGTACAAGAGATGCGCTAATCCGCACGGACAACAGCAGCATACGGCAGCACACTCGGCCGTCGCACCTCCGGCTAACTCGGCGAAAGGACCGGCGCAGCAGGTTGGATCGGAGGAGACGGAGTTGCTACGGCGTCGAATTAACGGACCGCGTTTGTTTATTAAGGAGCCCGATGAGGACGGCGACGGCAATGACGGTGATGGATAGATCATGGATCTTTTGCCAGGCATTAAGGTTTGATTCCTGGCGACTAATTGGGTGGCGGAATCGGCGGCGATCGCCGTTCTGTTATTTTCGATTTCGAACAACATGATCTTGAAACCTTGATCGGATTCAGAGTGCATTCGGATGGGAGGAAAATGAATCTGAAATCGAATCAATAAAATTCACCAACCATGAGAAATGAAGAGAGGAGGCGGCGGTGGAGGAAGAGAAAAACGAAACCAGCCTCTGAAGAGAGGCTGGAAGTGGGAAGGAGAGAAAAGGGGGGGTTTTAAGGGAGGCTGAAAAGTAATTATATATAAGAAAGAGGTTGACGAATTCTTCCTTAAAAGGGGCAGTATACGGCATGAGATACACAGAATTCAACTGTACATTTTCGAAAGATAAAGATAGAGCAAGCTATTTCTGTTTGTGTGGATGTCAATTGTATACACAAACCCTCATATATTCTTGTCTGTTTTTTTTTTTTTTTATGAATATTTACAGACGTTCTTTTTTAGATATCCTTCATTTCATTTTTCATCCATATAAATATTACTGGATTCGGAAATTTATTTGTCAAAATTAGGATTTGTTAGCTTACATTAAGCTCATTGTTAACATTGTAACGAAAAATTGTACTAAATTGCCACACCAACGTAATTTCAAAATTAATAATTGAAACATTAGAGACCAAATTGATATTGCACTATAGATTGGCTCGTAATCCCGTTAAAAGAGATGTTTTCTGGTTTTCATAGTAATAAAACAAAAATCAGAGTACATTGTATATTCTATGCGATAATTTGTTGAATAAAAAACAAAGTTTTATCCAGAACATTTATATAGTATGTTTGTATTATTATTATATTATAAGAATTAGAAGAAGATTCAAGTTTCAACTAACAGATTAATCAATAAAAAAAACACGGTGACCTTCTAATTAAGACGTGAATGCACAACTGCTATTAATAATCTTCTGCTTAGCTTAACCCCTTCGTGCTTCGGTTGTCTGTATTCAACATAATTTGCTTATAAAATTACCTATGCAATTATATTAATTCATTAATTATATGTAACTAACTTAATTACTACTCATAATATAATCAAAATAATTTTATTAGTAATCATCACAAATTATTTTTAAGCATATTAGTAGCAGAGTCAATTCTAATTAGAACCTTGCACTCTCAAGTAAAAGGCGCCTCCGTCTTTAAATTAAGATTTCATTCAATAATTTATTAGGCTATTAGTTATCATATCCTATACTAGCCCCCTTTTTTTTTTATTTTCTAAAATATGTTATCACGTCCTTGATTAATTTTATTAACTAATTGCTTTTTTTTTTTAATCTAATTAATCGGTTAAATATAGTAAATGCCAGTAGAATTTAAATTGTAATAATATTACCCTTTATCAATTCATTCGTTCATTCTTTCATATCCATTTCATAAACTTTTTGTATAACATTAGTTTTATATAGTAGGAATATATTGAAGAATACATAAACTTATAACTACTCTAAATTATGCTGTCATTATAGACATGTTTATGAAAAAAAAAATTAAAAAATAAAAAAATAAAAAAAGTAATAAATTTTAATGGGTGAACTTGGGATTGATGTTCTAAGCGCAGCCAAGATCCCGCACGAGACCAAATTAACTTTTATGTGGAATTGACTGGACTTGGATAAGCTCTTTTATTATCAAATCCGACATACTTAGTTTGGCATAGATCCATCCAAATCCGCCTGATAAATAGGTGTAGATGTCAATATTTTTTATTGTCAATTTTAATAAAAATCAAAAAATTAAAAGACACATAAATTTAATTATTTTCTCTTAGGTCTTCCAATAACCGAATTATCCTACAAGTGAGCATATAACAACTAATTAAACCTAAAATAAAATATAAAAATTTAGATATAAAATATGTGCTATTGACCTTAATAATATTGCTGAATTTTTTTTTATTCTTTTAATGGGAGATAAATGTCCATAACGATCTTATTGAGTTTATTCATAATTAAATTTGGTGTATAATGACAGTCAAAATAATAAATACATCCATCTGTAACTTGAATTAATTTTGTGGAAAAAGATTCACATTTGAATTTGACTAAATACATTTATTAGAAGAGTTGAAAAATCTAAACCATCGTTAAAGTTATGAAGATGTGATTAATTAAAAAAAAAATTGTGTAGAATGATGATAAATCGCAAGACAAAGGCCAATAAAATAAACGCGTGGAAATGAAACATCTGGGATAATGACTCGTTGGCATGATTGGACAGGTAGTTTTACTCTATTGGTGAACTCTACAGTATTAAAGCAACTGTGGTCTTTGTTTCTTCGACAATTATGACAGTTCAGTTAGCCATATGTCCCAGCCGCATTCAAAACGCGTCACCTAAACGTATCATTAGTCGTGAGTATTATTACGAGCTTTCCTGCTGCAAAAATCTTTCAATTATTTACATAAATATATCGAAGGCCTTTTTTTCACACAACTCAAAAGAGTGGATTTTAAAAAAATAAAATAAAATTACAATATTCGAAGTGTTATCTGCTATAAGTGTTTAGATTCTTAAACAATAAAGTTGTAAAGATACTTACAAATAAAATTTGTAAAATAAAAAATAAAAAATAAAGTATTTAATTTAAATACATTTAAATTATGTCAAAGAATTAGTGCTATCTTAAGTAGTCTTAGGATCGTATACGTTATTTTAAGTAACATCTGTCTTATGATGTCATTTAATTTATAAATTTCAAATTAAAGATCTTAAGTTAGATATATATTACCTTGACAAATTTTACTTCAAAATATGCCACTAAAAGGGCATGTGAATAATCTCGAACTGTTTAACTTAATTAAAAAATATCTATATATTAGAGAAAAAAATTCTATAAAATGCTTACAATAAATGCTAGTAATAATACAACATATTGAAAGAGTATATAAACTTTTTTCCGGAAAATACATTAATGTTTAAATATTTGTACTCGTTAAATTAAATAATTTATAAAATTAATTTAAATTTTTAGATAGTGCTAACAAATAGGTTAAAATCTGTATGCATTTAATTTGAAGTGTATTTCCTTTTGGTTTGAGGTTCTCATGACAAAGTAATATAAATTTAGAAATATACCCATGCGTTGTTTTAATGGTTAAATGATGGGTGTAGTAACCCATGATAAATCCATAGGTCGAAATGAGTCACTTTTTTAACACCCTAAAATTGGAGTGTTTTCATAGTAATATATATGGTTATTACAAAATTATCCCTAATGTTATATTATTTTATGACAAAATATTACTTTTGTTCTTCTTTCTAGATTTGAGAAAGTTGAAAACTTTTAATTATATACATGTGTGGGTTATAATTATAATTTTCATACTACTTCATATTATTAACCCGTGAGTTTACTTTACCATAAATTTAGACACAATATGGTATTTCATAAGTCATTACCATATTCATCTAAACAACCCTCTTAGTCTCAACATGTTTATGGATCAAGCCTAAAACGATAAGTCTCTAAACTTGTTAGGCTTGATCCATAAACACGGTCAAACCCTCTTAGTCTCGTTATTTTTATGTATTTGTAGATATATAAATAAATAGCATTTCATTTAATGTATAAGAATTCAAGTAAGTGTAAAAAAGAAATTTGATTTTAATGAGGATATTTTAGAAAATAAAATTTATTTATTCTTTCATTCCAAGCATAAAATGTAAAATTTAATTCAATTTAATCTTTTAAATTATGTTATAACAAGCATTGGAATTCATTTGAAAATGAATTCTGTGTAGAATGTATTTATAAATGAATTCCATATTTTAGTATCTTTTATTCTAAGCTGGCCCTAAATGGTTGAGATTATTGTATGACCCCCTTTTACATTAAAAATCAACTCGATAAGATTCTGATTAAGTATCGACGGATTCGGTTGAAATCCTTCGACGGATTCGGATCTCTACGGAGGAAGACTTCGCTTTTGCTCAAATCCTATAAGACAAAATGGATAAGACATCGGTAACCTTTGGGTTAAGCTCCAATGCCAAAGTTAGTTTTGTGAACAAATGTTTAATCTCTGGCTATATTATCTTAGAATGATCGATCCCTTTATCTCATCGCCTACCCCTTTTATAGGGCTGGCAATGGAGTTTGCATGGGCAAGGATTGCCCCATACTCTTTTTAGAATCCTATTACGAGAAAACATATTCAAAATCCCCACGTGGTATCTACCTGAGAGCCCCTCATGCACACGTTGCTTGAACTAAGATTGATTTTGAAGATGACTCTACCTCTTTCCTTCTAGAACGCTCCGCTAGTTGTACATTCGGATGGTCGGGTTCAACTACAGAGTCCGTCTCTTTCGGGTCATTCTAAATGGTCCGTTATCATCATAAATGTTGTGTAGTAAACAATGGCGAATCTAACATTAAAATTTAGAGGAAGCTATATTTTATAAATAAATTTTTAATTGTGCTAGAATTAAAAAAAATAACATAAAATTAAAATTCTACTAAAAGTAGTTAGAAAATAGTTTTTACATAATGATTATGAGTTTTTTTACTAGGTATTTGTAATGCCCGAACCGCTTGCGTGTAACAATTGTAACCTTTGAGATTCTGAATTCTGAAAATGTTGCAAAATGACTTCGTCATCAATACTTTTAAAAATTTTTTTCTCAATATAACACACCAAGCAATCTGTGAGATAATCATCTTCCATCCGGTTAAGCAAATCCGTCTTGATAATATTCATCACAGAGAAACATCTTTCACCAATAGCTATTACAACAGGTAAGATCAATGCCAATTCGATAACTCGATATACTAAATGAAAAACAGTATGATATTTTATATCAACCATCTTCCTTGCAAGAGCTCTAATATTAGCAAGACAAAAAATGCTTCATTTGATCTTACATAAAAAATGTATTGATTAAGTTGAAATTCAAGCTTAAGCAGGTCACAGCTAGAAAAATCATCTGAATATAGCTCGGCGAGATGGAGTAGTCGCGCACGATCAAAATTAGCAAATGAATTTGTAGGATCAAGGCATGCGATGCACATCAATAATTTCGGATTTAACTCGGTAAAATGGTTGTCCATTTTTTTAACAACATCAATAAGTTAACATTATATGAATATAAATCAATTCATAGAATAAATAAATTGTTCAATATTTTTTGACATGGCATTGAGGAAAATCAGGTAAGTATATACCTTCATGAAAGTATCTACACGAAAATGCTTGAGATAAGTCTTTGGTTCGCCACCATCACGAATCCTTTGACCTTGGCCTGGAATTTCATCTTCCATATTAGGCACATAAATTTTATTAGTGAAACAAAATTTGCTCACTTGTTCTAGTAATTGCTCCCAACCATTATTTTTATATGTTTCCAAGTCTCTTCTTGTCACTTGAATCATCCGTACAGCATTTTGTATGTTTTGATCCTTTGCTTGTAAGATTTCAGATACTGCATTTGTCTTTCCCAATAAATTTAATATAAACTTTGCAACAAACACAAACTTAAAACTGAACATGTGATCTATCAAACCCCCAGCATCAGATCGAGCTTTATGAGTATTTCCATCCTCATATATGGATAACAACACTTCTTTCACTGGATTCCACATTAAAAAGACTAAGTATTGTCTTAAAGTGAGAACCTCAACGTATATCTCCTGGTCGAGTTAAACTTGTTTCTTGTCCCTTTCCTGTAGAAATTTCACCATTTTCTATTTTTTATGCCACTTCTTCTTGAAAAAGTTTTCTAAAAGCATCCTTCCTTTTACATGAAGCTCCACACAAATTCACAATCATAGAAAGTTTATCAAAAAAAGATCTCACATTTCTATGATCCGCTGTAGTAGTCATAATCACTAACTGAAGTTGATGAGCAAAACAATGAATGTAGTGTGCATACTTATTTTCATTTAAAATAAGCCTTTTTAATCCATTAAGCTCACCTCGCATATTAGAAGCCCCGTCATAGCCTTGGCCTCTAAGTCTTGAAAGTGATAATCCAAGTACCCCAAAGATATCATCAATAGATCTTTTCAAACATTGTGTAGAAGTCTCACTTACATGTAGAAGTCCAAGAAACCGTTCTGTTACTTCTCCACCATCGCTCACAAATCTCAAAACCATGGCCATTTGCTCTTTCACCAAACAATCCAGAGCCTCATCAATCAAAAGAGAAAACTTCTTCTTTCCGATTTCATTAAGAATGGCTTTTATCATCTCTTTTGCACAAGCATCAATAAGCTCCCTTTGAATTGAACCACAAGTCATTTGATTATTTTTTAGAGCGTTGGATTGCATGGCCTGATTCACATCCTCATTAGTCTCGCAATACCATGCTAAAAGTTCAAGAAAATTACCTCGATTCATTGAGGTTTCTGATTCATCATGTCCGCGGAAAGCTAATCCTTGCCCTAGAAGATATCAAATCACTTTTAGAACCGCTGTTAATTGAGTACGATACTGAATCTCCATTGTTGTAGTTGTTGATGACATCACATAATCCACATTATCGCTTTGATTTTGAAACGTTCTTACTTGCATTCTACAACCATTATGTGTGCTATTTACACCACCTATATACTCAACAAACTTTTGCAAAGCTTTTTTCCAATTTGTACACCCAATTATTGTAAATGTATTACCCTTAGCCTTTTGATCTTTGAACAAATAGCAAAACAAGCAAAAAGTAGCATCTTTAGATATACTATACTCTAACTAATCTTTATATTTTGAAAACCATGCATCTTGAAACTTCCTCTTATGTCCATACTTATTAGTAGTAAATGGAAATTTGTTCCCAAATGGTTGACAAGGGCCTTTCAATAGATATTGTCTTCCCAATCGTGCTCTCATTTCAAAATGATAACTATCAATAGGTTTACGCAATCCTGGGTCAGCAATAATAACATCATCTGATATTTCCACTTCTAGTCGGACTCTTTTATCACCATCTTCCTCGTTTGGTTTCTTTGAGGAGTATGAACCAATATTTTGGTTTCTTTTAGTCTTGGTAACAAATTTATCCATATTGACCGAGGACAAGTATACAAAAATAATGATAAGATTTTAATTCAACTCAATCACCAAATCAAATTCACTATATATGCTTATCTCTAATACTAACTCAATTCAATCAGTTGAAGTTACTAAATTACTAAAGTACAAACCCTAAATTGAGTTTCATAATCAACTAAATTAATCAAATAAACCGTAATTAAGTGACCAAAACAACTAATAATTAATTTTTCAATTTGTAATTCCTCAACCCTAAAAGAAAATTTAACATAAAACTTTCAAAATAAAAATACTATTATTCGATAATAATAATAACTTAATAAGAGACTAACTAACCTTGCTTTGCTTAAGCCACAAACATGGAGCACAAAGGACAAAAAATAAATGTAAAAGCAAAAAGTGTTTGGAATTTTGAAGAGAAAGGGAAAAAGAGGGAAAAAAGATTTCTACAAAAAAGGGTAGAAATGTGTGGGGGAGAATGTGTGGCTGTGGTCCTACATTCATCTTAAATGTCATTTTTTTTTCACTAACAAAAACAATGTCAAAAAAAAAAAAAAAGGCCCAGGCTAGGCCTAAGCCTGGGCTATTTCTTCTTCCTTTAAGCAGGCGATACAATCTCCTTATTCAAGGAAAATAGGAGGTGCTTTTGCAGCACCCTCTTTTGTGATTTAATGCGATCTAAGAGGATCGCCAGCGGCAGGGGGGTGCCGCCAACGTCAGCCCCTCTATATCCACCACTGGTAGTAAATCTGGATATCATCAAGTATGACAAACTTTTGAAGAATATTGAAAATTGAATTTTTTTATTTGTTTTTGAAACTATTCAAATGGAGAATTAGAAAACAGTTATTCATTATATTAGTATGATATTCAACATTTGAAGTGTGCTTGGATGAAAAGATGGATTGAGGGGAAGGATGAATGCACAAATTTTGAGAAATGAACCAAGAAATAAATCATGTCTTTGATTCATTTCTTAAAATTTGTGCATCGATCCTTCTCCCCAATCTAACCTTTCATCCAAACCCACCCTTAGTTTCTATTATCAACGTTCATATGCAATAGAAATTCAGCTCATAGAAAAATCAGGCCTTTTGTAGGGCCACATGTAGACTGATGTGGGCTTCTATAGCCCATTTATTGGCGTATCACACACTGCATCACAGTTCATAAACAAGGAATCGCCACATGCAATCCTGACCACAGATTCAAGACACCTCGCCATGTGAGCCGTTCGATCTAGGGCTCTAAATTACCTAGAACCCTATTTAGTCTGCTTATCTGAAACAGCTGATCCTTTCGTCTCGGCCTCTTACAAAGAAAGGAGGGGAAGGATATTACGAATCCAAAATGGTTCAGCGGCTCACTTATCGGTCCAGGCACAGCTACGCCACCAAATCTAACCAGCACCGCATCGTCAAAACCCCTGGTATTCTATCTTCTCTGCAATTTTTTTTGGCTGACAATGTTCTGATTGTATTTGGTGAAAACCTGAGATAATGGCTGCGTTTTTAATGAAGGTGGGAAATTGGTGTATCAGACCACCAAAAAGAGAGCAAGTGGACCGAAATGCCCCGTCACTGGCAAGAGAATCCAAGGGGTATGTGTTTCAATCTTACATAAGCTATGTTGCTTGGTTTTGATTATCTTCTTCCTTATGGATTATTTATGGATTGATCTGCATAAAAATTACTATTGACTGTATGTTTGCGACCATGAAACATCGAAAGTGCGTGTTGATAAACCATTTTGAATGGGCTTTATGTTGTTGTTTTCAGCTTGCTATTTTGGTTATTGTTTAGCTGTACATTTGTTTGAATTGATATTTGAATCTCGATTTTGCGTGCACTTGAGTAATGGTATGCTGAGGGTTAGTTAAGTTCCATCTTGTTCTGGACTTTCTTTTTCTGCTCCATTTTAGTTTTTAAGTACTTAATGCTGAAGATACTTGTTCAATTTTTCTGCTATGTTTGAACGCCCTTTAATTCAATCCGTTGCTTCTATTAAGTATACAAGCATACCTATATAGAGGTTCAATTCCTGAAATGGATGACAATATTCCAAATCTATGTGAATTATAGATCTCTTCTACTTCTAGCATGTTGAGGAGGATAACGGATGATAAAGAATGTTCCATGTGATCCCACTTGAGATTTCTTGTTAGTTAATTTTGAATTGCTGGGGATGGTATTGCTTTAAATCAGGCTAGCAGATTCAATAATTTGTTTGGATTGACGGATGTTGAGGATTATAGATGTGGTCTTTTTGGCAACAATTATGCACATGGAAATTTTAGAAGCTGGCCTGATTGTATCAAGTTTTGCTACTATTGAATAAGATATTTCACTGTTCCTTGAATTTGATGTGGTTACTTTTGCCCTTTTCTCATTGATGATAGAGTAGTTTTGAATGCGTTGACACGGTGAGTAAAAAAGTGAGAGGGGAATTTTGCCATAAACCTGGGAGTCCCAGGAGGTGCAAAGACACTAGTATACAATCATACAGTATGTCTTAACTTAGGTGATTTTTCACACGGAAATGGGATATAAGTTCTACTTTTGTAAATCTGACATGGTGAATTGTTAAGATTTCTTGATATTCTTCCATCTACTTAATTCTGGTGGACTACTCACTGATCTGTAAAGTTCATCCTATAGCCTATTTTGATCTTGAGTAAGCTATACCTGAAATTGTTCTTAATCACTTGAATTGCTGTTGCTGCGATACATTGTTCTCCAGGTGGTCAATGTGATCTGCAGAGTGCTGAATATACGTCATTCTAATGTCTTGGCATGTTCTTATAGTTCTGTATGCATAATTACTGTACGGTTCATAGTCTATATGTGGACTGTATGCCCCTTCCTGTGAAACTTCAAAGAGCCATATAAATTGATGATGAGAGATTTCTTATTTATTTATTTTATTTTATCTTTGCAGATTCCTCACTTAAGACCAGCTGAGTATAAGAGATCTAGGTTGTCTAGGAACCGTCGGACCGTCAATCGGGCCTATGGTGGTGTGTTGTCTGGAGGCGCTGTTAGGGAGAGGTAGATACCGCACTAAGTTATTTTGCTGGTTTCAATGTTATGAAAGATGATTTCTAAACAGTTTTTGAAATGGTTGCAGGATCATCCGGGCCTTTTTGGTGGAGGAGCAAAAGATTGTGAAGAAGGTATTGAAGATTCAGAAGGCAAAGGAGAAGGTTTCAAAGAGTTAGAATGAGGGTTTTGATATATTAAGAGTGTTGTGAGTTAGACGAATTTTTGTTGGATTGATCCGAGTCACTTGATACTTTAATTTTGGGATGTGTTTGACTCTGAATACTTGTTTCGTCACTTTTTGAGTAGAATTCATGGTCAATTAGCTGTTTAATATTATAATTTTTGGTTTTTCTTATATTACAATTTATAATTACTATACCTTTTAGTAACCTGCAGGTGCTTATCCTTTGATCAAAACAGATAGAAGAGTGCAACTTTATTACAGTGAAAATGATAATTTTTTTTTTTGTTCTGAATCTCGGGTTGTAATATGATAATTGTCCCACCAATCTCTAGTAGATAGAGATGAATTGGAGGGGTTTGAAAATCCTGGGTCTTTCGTAAATTAAAAAAAAGAAGATAGTCATCCCCGAACCTTTTTAGTTTATATGATTGTTTACATTTAAGAGGCATAATTGTGTCATTAATCAGCTAACATAGCTTTAGATTTTACTTTAATATTTATATTTGCCCAACGTGAGGGCCGTCCTTGATGACTAGTAGTTCGTAAATTTGGTAGACAGTTGCTATTCCGTTGAGAATACTTTCTAAGCATTTTTTTTTTTTTTTTGACGAAAAAAGTCGACTGATATGACATAATTTGATAATTACTTATGGAGTGAAACATTTTATTTTAGAGTAAGAAATAACCTTGGAAATAAATAATATTCTACATTATAATGTACAATAATGGAAATTTCAACTGTAGCATTAACATAACATATACACAGATTCCACAAGTTTGGTTTCTACAGGGAATCTAAAATACCCATTTTCACATTTATCTAAAACAGAATCTATCCATAATCCCAAGTAGGAATTTCTAATACACAACTAGTATTCAAAAAAAAAAAAAAACAGAAAATGGTATTTTGTCGAGGAAGAAATGCGATTGACTAAATAATTTACAAAAAGTAAATGAAGAACCCAAAACTCAGAGTTGATTTTGATACAGCATATGGTTCAGGCAGATGATAATTGAGATATTTTAAGGCTTCTGTATTTAAGAATTCCTAAATACAAAATTTTCCTATTTTCAGGCATTGCCTCCAACACTTTTCCACCATAACTAATCTTCTTCTGGTTTATAAAATTCTCCATTTTCAGTATCTCCCTTTCTTCTCCTTTGCTCCTATTTTCTTTGCTTATTTTTGATTCCTCTGTAAATCGAACCCTTTTCTTATTCTGACCACAAGATCTCCTCGATCCTACAGTTATATAAATTTTAAAAAAATGAAACACAATTAATTAAACTTCAAAAACATAGTTAAATTGGTAAATAAATTATGGAAATTAAAAATTAGAAAAAAAAAAAGAAGAAGCATACCCTTAAATTCAACTTCAATCTGCTTCATGAAATCGGAGACGAGACGTTTGTGAATTTGACTAGCAATTAGAACCACACTGCCTGAAACTGCAAAGGCAGCCATGAAACCGAGTCCCATTGATGAACTTGTCATTTTTTTTTTCTGATCTCTCTTTTTGACAACGTTAACGAAAATAAAAATATCTGATCACATTTTTATAGCGAGGAAAAATATTATTTCAAATGTCGATGAAGAAAAGGTTTTTGAATGGACGGTCAATACAAGAAAATGGCTATCACACCTATAATCATAATAGTAATATATTAAATTGACTATATATAATATTTTTATTTATAGTCTTCCCATGGTTAAATAGCATATTGTTTTTTTTTTTTTTAATGGCATGAGTTAGGTTAGTTCAATAGATATTAATTAAAAGTCTAAAGTTCAATTCGCTCCCTAAATTATTTTCAAAAGTTAATTTAGTCTAACAATTTAATTCATTACCTATTCAATTTTGAGTAAAACTCGCTCTTTAATGGTTGGTATCTGGTAATTACAAGCTACACGTAATAGAGATGCACTAGATCTTTCCACAAGCCATATAATGTTCGACCTGAGTTAGCATGGTTTCAACATGTCCAGCGAAAAGCTGCAATTCCACAATTTTAAAACTTGATTTTCCTTTCATATTCACCCACTTCTGTTTTGCATATGAGAATAAATTGACCAAAGCGATGCCCGATTTGTAGTTTATAAATGATTTTCGTTGATTAAACAAGATAATTATATCCCAATTTTGTGGAATGGGAAAATATAAGGTTATTAAGGTTCATAGAGCGATAAGAGGCTTAATTTTTTACTTCTGATTTGGGAGAATTTTCTTTTTACATTATTAATTACTATTATACGAGTCACATCAATATACCGATGCCATCTATAATCAGGAGCATTTTACTAAAAGAAATTGAATAGATAAAGAATTAAATTATTAATTTTGAGAATTAAAAGAACAAATTGACTTTCAACGATAGTTTAGGGGTGGATTTGAGTTAAGTGTTTTATATAATGAGAACGTGTAATACGAAAATCTTATAACTATATTATAATGATAAAATAATCACAGCCTCACAAATCTGACCTGGACCAGGACTATAATATTATTTAATTACTTGCCACCAGAACAAACGTGAATTTTTGATAAATAGCTTGGTCTTCCCCACCAATTCCCAAACTTAAACACATCGATTAATTATCGTTTTAATTCAAGGATAGTCAATAAATTTTGATGAAAGAAGAATGAAAACTCAAGTTATTTGTTTGGTTATATTCTTAAATGATAAGCTTCAATTGTATGTTTTTTCATGCAATTTGAGTTAGATGACATCTGCACATGACGGAAAGAGCAAAAGATTTTCAATGTGTATTGATTTGAATGTCCGGTGGAATAGTAGTACGTACTTCCCACAAATGAAAGTAAACCTATCCACTTCAAAACGGTAGAAGTCGGACTAGGGTTGTCAATCGGGTGGTGGGAACCTGTCCAGACGGGGGCGGAGGCGGGGACGGGGATGAATTCGTCCCCGTTTATTAATCGGGGAAGGGAATGGTAATTGCCTTACCCGCTCCGAGGGGTCCTGTCCCTGTCCTCGTTTAAAACCTGCGGAGATCCCCGATAAAATATCCAAACCCCCGTTTATTTTTCTTTAATTAATATTATATTATATTATTATTATTTATTATTTTATACAAGAAAGTAAATAAAACTTTTTTTAGAAACTAATAGTAATCGCTTAATTCTTTCTTAGTCCGCTTCTTCTTCTCATTTGTCTGCTAAAAAAAAAAAAATCCCTAACTCTTAGGTCAAACTATGAATTCATGTGAGAAATAAAGTCTTTTTTAGGACAATTTATTAATTCAAGTAATTAGACTAATTTTAAATAGTAGATGGATCCCTTGCCTTGAGTTTGACGAGGTAACATTCTTTGAAGCTTAATCAGATGCTATTTTGCGTTTAATCAAAATTTGTTTATACAAGATGCTGAAGATTGATGGTGCTTCAGTACTAGTTTAGAATTTTAGATCTCAAACTATGGTGGATGCAATAGTTTATTACCTGCACCAGTAAAATTAAAGAAAGGGTCAAAATACTAATAATTTTTGTTGCACTTGTTGCACCGTCTACAGATTAAATAATTGTTTATTATCTCATGTGTTATATTATTATTTTCGTATTCGGATCCAATTAATCAAATATTCTTTAGGTGAAACAGAGCCTAAGTGACTAAATTCATTTCATATCTGCAAAAGTTAACATAGCTTTAAGTGATTAAAATTCATTTCCATTCAAATGTTTTGTGCAAATATGAGGAATTAAATGGGGATAGGAAATTTAATGTACAATTAGATATGTTTGAGGGTGAAAATTAAAATTTTACAGAGCTTTTTTTATAAAATATAAAACTAGTTAAACGGGGACGGGGATTCCCCGCCAGGGAGGGGGATGGGACAGAGATTTGTCCCCGATTAATAAACGGGGTGGGGACGGGGATCCCCAATTAATCTGGGGACGGGGATGAGAAATGCAATCTCCGCCCCGCCCCGTCCCGTTTGCAACCCTAAGTCGGACATCATCATCGTCATCATCATCATTTTTATAGGAAATTGAATAGTCCATTATTTTTATAAAATATAATAAATGGTTCCTTCAACATCTTAGCATTTCAATTCAATACACCAATTAATTATTATTATAATAATTCCTTTCCTTCCACGCTTTTAATTTCACTCCTACGCCCCCTCCTGTTATCTTATCTTCCCCACACCTTTTATTTTATAAAACAATAAACGCAAAATAAATTTATAACTTTGGTTTCTAGGGAATGGGCACACACTAAGTATATATTTTATGCAAACGTACACTTATTAAAACCAACAAAAAAAAAATATTTATAGTTCACATTTTGATTTGTTTTTATTCACGTCAAATTGAAGAAAATTATAATTCCAATCATGGATACCAAACCAAAATAAACCATCCAGACTAAATCCAACAAAATTAATAAATAATAATTTTGATTTTTGATTCTGATTTAAATTCTGTTTCCATTTCCATTTTTGTAAGTTAAACTAAACACTCCCTTATTGTTTCTTCCCTTAATATCTCGTACTCGAAGATAATTCTTGGATAAATAATTTAATAGTTCATGAGTTTATGTTATCACACTCGTTAATTTCTTTATTTTTTAAAATATTTCATTAATTATGCTTATCTAGTTAATTACAAGAATGATACAGATATTTTTCAACCTTAATACAACCCAGAAAATGCTAAGGCATGAGCTCGGTTCAGTTTTCTTAAGATAATTTTGTTTTAGGGTATGGAGGAATTGTTTCTCATAGCACAACAATAATAAAATCGAACTCTGCCTGTATGCAGAGAGTATCACCACAAAGAACAAAAAGAAACAGCCTGTTTCTAGGAACGAAGAACAAAAGAAAAATAGAAGTTATACAAGGATATTTTGCTGTTTGTAATTCCAAAAAGAAGTAGAAGGCAGTAGAAAGGATTGAAATAAATGGCAGACAGCATTAATTAAGATAATTAATTCTTTTAATGAGAATCAATTCCTGCAACTACCAAATTAAAAACAAAAGAAATTGAAATAGATTCAAAATTTTAAATTAAAATCTGATTGTTGGAGACGAGAAATGTAACGGGGTAGCTCAAAAGGAGACTACCTTATGATAGCCCAATTTGGTTCGACATTTGCATCGTTCACGAATGTATATATTAGGGTTTCAGGGTTAGATATGCACCCCTTCTTTGTATGTTTCCAACCTGGGATAATTGGAGTTTTAATCATTTTTTTTATGAAATTTTTTTGTGACATATTTTGAACGTCAACTTTTCATTCAATATGTATCCGTTTTAGTATATTATGCACCGTTGGAAAGATCTAATTTTGTTGAATACAATAATATAATTCACAGTCTTCAAATCAAGATTTATCTATACAATAATTAAGCCGAAAATCACTCTTGTAATACCATTTTTTTGCAACATATAACTCATCATTTGACTAACAACTTTATGGATGGAAGGACTAAGCAATATATTTTAGCAAAACTTTATTGTTATTTTCAATGAGTATAATGTGTTATCTTTAAAATGCATGGCGGTTTCAAAGAAGACTTTACTTTGAGTTATTAGAAATTACAAAGATCTTGTCAAAGTAATTTAAAGTTCAGATTTAGGTTAATTATTATTTGAAATCAAATCATGGCATGAAGGAAAAATAGATCTTTTAGTACGAACTATGAAAAAAAAAAAAATCCATAACAGCAATTGTGTAATAATAACTATTTTGTCGGCAGCTTTTTACCTCCTCACGACATTAGTTAGGATTTATTAAAATAAAGGGATAATGGCAAAAACAAACCCTATGGTTCCGGCCACTTAGAAAATAATATATATGATTTAAAATTTTATAAAATAAGACTTGTAATTTTACAATATTAACAAAAATAGTCTATAATCTAATACACTCTCTAAAACCACTTATCCTTTGAATTTTCACCTGAAATTTCACATGTTGGTTGATTAAAGCATAATGAATCTTACTGATAAAGTTTATAAATTTTTGAAAAGTGGATATATTTTTTTAATTAATAACAAGAAAAAGAGAATAAATTACAAAAAATAAAAAAAAGCCCAAAAAGCTTTAAAACTTTGTAACATATTGTTAAATAATATGTATAAAACATTGAGATAAAAAAAGGTAAAAAAGATTAAATTTCGCATAGAAATCAGGTTAACGATGTAAATTTTATGTTCTTAATTTAATATCCGTGCACAACTCAATGTTTTCTACTATTTAACATCGCAATAATTTATACACATTATTAAATAAATTTTCATCATGATTTGAAAATTTGAAAATTTTCTAGTCATTTTTCAATTTTTTATAATTTTTTTTCTTTTTGTCATCATTAATTATTAAAAATATAAACACGTCACCAAAAATTTCAAGTTTCGACACTATGGTCCACTGTATTTTAATTAACCAACATAAAAAATTTCAAATAAAAATTCGAAAGATAAGTTAGTTTTTAGGAAGTGTATTAGATAATAAACTACTTTTATTAACATTGTGAAACCATATGTATCATTTTGTAAATGATCAAAACCTTAATATTTATTTTTGTACTTATAAATTAAAATGATCGTATTTTTAGTCGGTGATGGCATTTTAGTCCAAAAAGAATAAATAAAACCAACAATATTTTACTCCAAAATTTTTGTTTAGTTGGATCGTTTTGTCGTGTTTTTTTTTTTTTGTGTGCTTTCGCAACTGAATATATAACTAGTCTTTAAAATATAGTAATAGTTAAGATAAATTAAGCTGCGTTTGTATTCAAAATTCTCGTTAAATTATTATTTTGACGCTGGCCTTTCATTTTTTTTATTTACAATTTTTTTTTAAACTTTAATTTAATAAATGACTTCCTTCAGATATAACAATTAAGGCTTTCTAATTTTCCCTCTGTAACAGATCACCCACATATGCTGTTCAAAATATGACACCGGAGGAGGCATGGAATGGAAGGAAACCAAGTGTTGAACATTTCATAATTTTTGGATGCATTGCCTATGCACATGTCCCTAATGACGAGGAAGAAATTAGATGAAAAAGGAGAAAAAATGTGTTTCTCTTGGTGTTAGTATGCAATCAAAATCTTATAAGTTGTATGATCCTAACACTAAGAAAATCATTATTAGTCGTGATGTTGTCTTTGATGAAGAGAACATGTGGAAATGGAGTGGCATCAACAATCAACAAATTGCAACTGATTTTGATGAAGAAACTGAAGATGAACAACAGCAGTTCCAAGTAGAAAATACAATGCAGCAGCAGTCTGAAGTAGAAACTCCTATACCAGCTACAAATGAAACCGAGAGGCCTCAACGCACAAGAAGGTGGCCAAGATGGATGGCAGATTATGAAGTTCCTGGTGCTTATCAGACTGAGGATCCACTTATTCATTTTGCTTTGTTCTCAGATTGTGATCCCACTACATTTGAAGAAGCTATCAAAGAAGCAACATAATGGTTGAAGAAATTGCAGCAATTGAGAAAAACGACACTTGGGAATTAATGGAGCTTCTGATGGGACACAAAACCATTAGAGTCAAATGGGTGTACAAGGCGAAATTGAAGGAAAATGGGGATATGGACAAATACAAGGCAAGGCTAGTGGCCAAGGGATACAAGCAGAAGTATGGAGTGGACTATAGTGAAGTATTTGCACCAGTTGCACGGCTTGACACAATTCGACTTGTTGTCGCACTAGCAGTTAAAAATTCATGGCCTATCTTCCAATTGGATGTAAAATCAGCGTTCTTACATGGGGAGGTTGATGAAAAGGTATTTATTGATCAACCCCCTAGCTTTGTTAAAATTGGTGAAGAACACAAGGTTTATAAGCTGAAAAAGGCTTTATACGGACTAAAACAAGCTCCAAGAGCTTGGTATAGCCGTATTAATACATACTTTGCTAGAGAAGGTTCTAAGAAATGCTCTTATGAGCATACTCTTTTTGTTAAATGTGATGGTGGTGGTAAAATATTGATAGTGTGCTTATATGTTGATGACTTGATTTTTAGTGGGAATGATAATGCCATGTTTGAGAAATTTAAGATGTCAATGATGGAAGAGAGTTTGATATGACTGATCTTGGGATGATGCATTATTTTCTTGGCATTGAAGTAGTGCAATCAGCTGTTGGAATTTTTATTTCACAAAAGAAATATGTGCAAGAAGTGTTGGACAGGTTTCAAATGAAGGATTGCAACCCTGTTAACACACCAAATGAAGTAGGAGTGAAGCTCATGAAAGAAGCTGAAGGAGAGACAGTGAATGGGACTCTCTACAAACAAATTGTAGGGAGTTTGATGTATTTGACAGCAACCAGACCTGGCATAATGCATGCTGTTAGCCTGATCACCAGATACATGGAGAAACCAAAGGGAATTTACTTGCTTGCTGCAAAAAGAATCTTTCGCTACCTTAAGGAACAAAAGATTTTGATTTGTTTTATGAAAGGGGAAAAGGAACAGACTTATTTGGCTTCACTGACAGTGATTTTGCAGGTGATCATGATGACAGGAAAAGCACTTCAGGTCATGTTTTTATGTTGGGCACAACAGCTGTTTCTTGACCCTCCAAGAAGCAACCAATTGTTACTCTATCAACCACTGAAGCCAAATTTGTTGTTGGAACAAATTGTGCTTGTCAAGCTATTTGGCTAAGAAGAATTCTAGAGGAGCTGAAGTTTAAGCAAACGGAAGCAACTATTATCTCTTGTGAAAATAATTAAGCAATCAAGCTTTCAAGAAATCCAGTATCGCATGGAAGGTGCAAACATATTGACATGAAATACCATTTCTTGAGAGACCTTTGCAATGATGGAACTATCAAGCTCATTTTTTGCAATAGTTTCACCAAGACATTCAAAAGGGAGACATTTGAAATACTTAGAAGACAGTAGGGTATTTGCAGCTTAAACTGAACTTGCAATGTTCAATTTAAGGGAGGGATGGTTGAAAGTATTTGTTAATTTAGTTGTCCATAATAATTGCAATTTGTTTTTAGTGGATTTAATTTGTTTTTGGTATCATCTGGTCATTAGGAGAAATTGTAGCTAAGTGGATTTAATAGTAGGAATTAGTGGCTGCACTTCTTACCTTTACCTTTACTGTTGTTATTAGCTCTATAAACAGAGCAGCTACATCTGATTTAAGTGAATAAGAATTAGACTAATTTATTCAAATTTTGGTTTGTGTTTTTCTCATCTAATATTTATCAATTAATGTTAACAAAAAAACAGAAAAGAAAACCAAATATTCCATCACAAATACAGAGCAGATCTGAGTACATTTCATTATGCCAAACAGACTGATGAAATCACAAATCACACACACTGATACAAAAGGATCAACATAAAACAAGGATCCCCCAATATTCCATAAGTCAATTTAATTTCTCGAGTATAAAAAAGAAAACCATCGAACTTAATTAAAACAGAAAAAAGGAAAACAGACCGACCCATCTGTTGAATAATTAATGTCACGAAGTGAAGTAAAAGACAGGATGAAGGAAGAGATGAAGAAGCTTGAAGCAGGCACATGAAATAGATAAAAACATGACGCCGTACACCATTCTCAGAGCCATTTTTATCGGAATTGGAAGATTCGAAGACGAAGGAATTTGGTGGAATGTGATGTGAGGGAGAGGGGATGAATTTATAAAGCAAAAAGATTGACACGGATAATGTGTGTTTTTTTTTATTAATTTAGATTACACGTGTAATGAGAAGGGAGGTGAGAGTTTAAAGTTGCCACGGGCGAACTCTGATAGGAACGCCACGTAGGAAGGCTGATGACAGCCCACCTGGATCAGTCTCTCTTAATTAATTAATTAATTAATTGTAATAAACTAATAATGTTAAAGATGAAGCTTTGTGTAAGAGTGAAGCAACCTTTTTTCTCTTTATTCTTTTCCAGTTTTTTAGGGATATGATTATTGTAATTATTTTTGTTTTTGTGCCCATACAAAGGAGTACCAAACTACCAACCAACATTTAATTCTAAACAAATTAAATTTTTCCACGCTATAAATATTTACACTCCTTTCACCTTTCCAATAGCCACAATTCACTTCAATTTCTAAATTTAAAATTCTCCAAAATTAGGTTAAAACTCATAAATTTCTAAAACTTAAATCTCCAAAACCAAGTTGATAGAATTAACTCTATTGAAAATTTCAGTCCAATTTGGTTTGAAAATTCAGTTATAGTCCGATTAACACGAGTGCTTTTATACACATGAAGTTTGATAAGTGACAATTTATATGTAGAATATAATTCGTTCTCTTTTCATTAGTTTTTAATGATGTTGAAAAATTTAATACCAGTATTCCAATATCAAATAACCGAAATTATTATTATAAAAAAAAAAGAAATTGTTCCTTTCACAAATTACACCACTTAGTTAGCATAATTAGAAAGTATTGAAATGACTAATTGGTTCTAAGACAGTAAAGTATTGTAAATGACTAATTGGATCTAAAGCAATTTTTATTCTTAAAAAAGCTGCAATTGTATCAATTTAATGCTCATACGTAAAATAAATATTTATACATGAAATTTTTTTGAGCATTTTCATTTTTAAAACTAAGAATGTAGTTATAAGATTTGGAAACGCTTTTACTACTAAACTATAGATAATACATTATATTTGTAAAGTATTATTATGTGAAACAACAGTCATCAAATGACAAATATTATTGGAAATGTTGGACGAAAATGTATTATATATAGCATTTTAACGTCTATATGGCAAACGGGTTCATAGCTCAGTGGTAGAGCATTTGACTGCAGATCAAGAGGTCACCGGTTCGAACCCGGTTGGGCCCTGCTTTCTCTTTTGTTTTTCTTTTCCAATTTTGTAATTAGTTTCAAATTTACAATTTGACAGTGATTCCTTTGCATTTTAGACCGACATATATTTTTTGAAACTTTTACGTCAAATTAAGCCAAGTTCTCCCCGTGGAAGTGGAAAAGCAGCAGCTTCATCTTCAACTTACAAATTTGAAAACAGGTTGAAAACCAAATTCTAGAAACAGGTTGAATTCTCATTTATTTACTTTTTTTTTTTTATTTGTTATTATCAAAATTGTTGAGGGTCTATAAGATGACTTCATAAAATTTTATAAGATAATAATAAGAAGACCGTGTAATTTGACCCTAAGATCTACCACAATTTAATTTTGGAGACAGCAGGAACTGCTATAACTAAAAACAATATGTACAAAATCATCTACCCACATATAATAACGTTACAAGTAAATATTTACCTTTGGAAAAGATACGAGAGAGAGAGAGAGAGAGAGCATCCTTCAAAATTTTTCTGTTTATATCTAATCATTTATGTCAAACCATCTACACATTTGATGTTCATACACCAAGCATCGAATTGAAAAGCCATAAATAATATTTTTTGGTATGTTCTATTCAGTTGAAGAATTTTATTGAAACTATCTGAGGTCTTGTAGAGAAGTTGCAAGCATAATCTAGAAGATCCAAGCTGATTGATCTTTAGCTGCATGTCCTTCCACCCATGTCTGATGCACGTGCATATAAGTTGCTTTGGCTTTCTACAATCCAAAAATCAATTATATCAGAGAAATACTTGTGCATAAACTATATCATTACTCTCAGTTTTTACCTTCACGTTTACAATAGCTGTATTCAAACAACCCTGCTGCTCGTCACCTGCAAGTTTGGAGATTGTTGAAGACATAAAACCCGGAAAAGCTATAATAATTACAAGAGGCAGCTTAAGTATCTCTGTCAGAGACATATGCAAGCTGAACATATCAAAGATTCTGGAATTAATACACCAAAGGAATAAACATGAACTGTGGTTAACTAATTCAGGTGTAATCACAGTAGGGTTCTCATAAATATATTATTTACAGACATTTAAATATTAAAATGAAAACTTCCACCAGCATCCTATATACTCCCATACCTTAATCATACACAGAAAAACAAAGGAATTGGGTGTGCCAGGTAAAGTAAAATGTTGATGATATCTTCCATTGAAGGATATGTATTCAATATATTGTTTCTTCTTCATAAATGACTATGATTTTCAATGGTTTTGCCAATTCTGGAAATGAATACTTGAGTACAAAGACTGTTGTTTGAACTATGCAGCAACATTGCTATTCAAGGGTATGCACCATTTTCTAGCATAAAATACATATATTACCGAGTCTGAATTTAGTCTAGCAAGTTGAGATTCCTCTATATTTCTTAAACTTCGTGTTTTCCTAATTTTAAATGTCTGATTATGTTCTTCTAGCATATGTTTCTTTCATTCTGATGCTGACCCGCAGAAAGCAACTATATGATTTTAACCCCACCCTAGAGCTGGATCATATTAGCATGTCCTGAATTTGACGATTGGCCCTTATGGCGTATTCCACTGTAGGGCTTCTTAAGAACAAACAACCAATGCTCCGTCTATCCTAGTCCCCATTCTAGCTATGTCATGCATGTGTGAACAAGAAAGTCAAATTGACTTCTACAAGTAGCATAAAATGAGAGATCTGAAGAGTTGAATAATGTACTAAAATAAACTATAAAGGACGATCATATAGCCTCAAAACACATGCATGATTCTTTCTGTTTCTCAAAAGAAGTATCATATTGTGATTTCCTCACCATACAACTCCCACTTGTAGAATTTTACAAGCCATGCATCTGAGCCAATCTTTGTAAATAATACACGATCAACCCATATACGAAACGGTTTGCCCTGTCTGTCACCATAATGACTCCTGAACTCGTCTACAGCATTATGAAGAGATAACTCAACACCAGAAGGATGGACTAGGGTACCAGCTTGATCCTGACATAAATGGGGAATCAACAAATTTAGCAGAAACAAGAAAATTCAAGAGCCTTGAGGGCAAAAGGTGGCATGAACATAGACAGCTCATATATGTGATGATTGCCAAAATTAGAGACCAACTTGTAAGAAAAAGGGTAGCAATGACAAAATAATCTATTTGACCCCAGCTTTTTTTTTCTACTAAATTACTCAATTTATTGGATTGCATTTCTCCATTGAACTTATATATTTTAGCATTGAGGAGTCTTTTGACAAAATTCAGATTCTGATATTAAATCCAGTTAAGTGTATCAAAATAAAGTATTAAAAACTGAGAATGAAACTTAAAAAAAAAGGTTGAGAAAAGTTTACAATAAAAATTCATATTAAGAAAAAAAAAATAATCAAACTCTACACATTTTCAAATAAAGCAGTTCCAAATATTAATCAAATTTGTTAAGAAACATAATGCATAGATAGACCCAAAAAAAAGGGAAACGAATAGAATTCAAGAAATTGCAAGGGACTTAAATAAACACACACAAGTTTGAGCGACTAATCATGCTAACTGTCTACCATAAATATAAATATAAGCATTTATTCCAAAACTATGCAAATGAAACAACTGTAACAAGAATATTTGCAATTTATTTTATATCAACAATCCCTTTGCAAGATTGCTATCTTTCTATAGAAAACAGGTAAAATGACCCACCATGCACATTTATCACATCTTGTGTGCCTAAATTGTTTTATTTAATGAAAGGGATTATAACCAAGTGAATACATGACTATTTTGGGGTAAATAATGCGGGAGGATAATAAATATGGCAGAGACTTTTTCATTTTTTTTACCCAGCTTTGACTGAAAAACTGGTTCAGATCCATCTCGTAGTAGAAGGAACTGTCTAGCTCAGATAGATAGCAATGAAACAATCTACATCATGGCATTCATTTAGGGTAGATACAAATCAGTCATCTGTCCCTTTATGCTCTTCGACCAACACGCCAAGGGCCCTGGCTCCAGAGTTTAGTGGGTTAAAAGCAATTGGCATAAATTCACTCTTACGTACCAAATGAATAATTCAACCTTTAGTCATATAGGGGACAGTGGACACTGATAGAATCTAGCTTGTAATGCCAGCAAGGAAATATTCTTTAATACCCTCTTCCTCTATTCTTCTTGGTCTTAAGACAAGAAAGACAAGTATCACATTGGACATTGCTGCTAAAATCATAAAATGAAAGAAACAAGGATAGTGAGCATACAAAATCAGCTTTCATGCTTGCCAAGAACAGCTCAGAATTCTCAATTTCTGCACGCCTCCACCTTTCGGTGAACAAGAAAAATTTTACTACAGCGGTACTAGGATTAAAATCTCCCACATCATCGTCAGAAAAGTCTGTTGTATCTCTTGGGGAAGTACTTGGACCAAGATTAAAATGACCAATGGCTTGTATGATCCCAGCTGCACACCTCTCAGACGCATGAATAATTTTGGGATTATTTTTAGCATTTTCACTGTACCATTGCAACAATTCTTCTTGTGCATTGCTAACCTGCATATCGCACACACAAAAAAATGTTCAGAAAAAAACATTGTAAATGGGAGATAAGTTCTCCAATAACTAGCCATAAAAGAACAAGACCAAATTCCTACCATAACTCCATATACATCTGGAATGCTAAATAGTTCAGCATCATTTCCAGAATCACCACAAACAAGAGTATTGTTGGGTAGTTTTCCTTCAGTCTTAAACTTCTTGTGCAGATATGCAAGAGCCTGTCCTTTTCCAGCACCTTGTGGTAGTATATCTAAATCCATTCCTCCACTATAAATTATTTTAACATCTAACTGGCAAAGAAGAAGGGAATAAAGATTTGAATGAGACAAAAATGTTGGTATTAAGAAGAAAACAAAGAAGTAAAGAGGAAAAGATCCCACTATTTGTATAGCACATATCCAGAAATAATACAGCTTTACCTAATAAAAAAGATAAAAGATGTAAAACTTGAAACATTATATCATTCCGGATCAAAAACTGAATCATACCCCTCGCTTTTCCAGTATCTCTGAGAGTGCCTTCGTTACAGTCTGAGCCTTGTCTTTATCAACATAAAAGCTAACCTTGTGTGGCCGCAGCTCTGTCTCGGACTGCATAGCCGCATTAAATTTTAATTTTTCAGCACTCAAAGTACCCAAAAGACTTCATAACCAGCAATATTTAATACACTTCTGTTATGATCCCTAAGCCATTGCAAGTGTACAAAAGATTCTCTCATGGCAGCAAGAAACGGCTTAGGAGTTCTACTTAAGACTATTATTTACTTATTGTTATGTGTGGCTTTGTGCTTTTGTATGTGTGCTTCTAATTGTGTCACGTGTGTTTAGGGGTTTGAATAAGTTCCTGCTAACTTGCCTTGACAGTTTTTCAGGCAGTTATGTTTGATAGGCAGTTTGTGTAATAACTATGTATGTAATAAAAACTGAAAGGGACAGAATATCAGTCCTATTTCATCAAACTAAATCTAAGAGATCAGAGGTTCTCTCTTATCGAGCCTCTAAACAACAGTAATCATAGTTTCAAAGGGTAGAAAGGCAAAGCAGAAATCTGTTTCAGATTGGAATGCATTAGGAATCGACCCGTAACTGGATCACAATCGTGGGACCTTAACAACATCAGATGAGAAGAACCAAACTAAAACCCCACTATAGAGCAGAGCCTTCAATAAGATAACTAAATTCATTACTTTCTATGTTATACCTGAAGTTTAAGCTCAGCAAATTTGCTTGCTTCTTCCATGACTATTTTCCTATCCCATTTCTGATTCAGAACTTCAACCCAACCATCATCTGGCACCATCTTGTTACCATATGTAATTTCAGTTCCCACAGACATTATGGTTATATCTGGTGTTAACATGGGCTTCTCTTTCCTCAGCTGTTTGTAAAGTGTTGGTGACCTTCCAGTGGAGAAAACTAGTAGAGAATCATGCCTGTAATGAGCTTCCCATAATGCATTGAACCTCAAAATAGATATGTTCTCGGAATCATGGTGATCAACCTGAAAGAAGAGAACATCATTCACTTTCTCTACCACTGTAAAAGGAACTAGGAGAAACAAAACCTACCATTGTATGATCAAGATCAGATACTATCATCAAGCGAGCAGGGGCGGTTAGCCGATCCATCAGTATATCCGAAACTTAAAGTATCTGCAATGAAGTGAATTTCAACAATATTTAATATATATCTATAACAGTCTTAAATAAAGCTCCTATTGGCATAGCATTAATATTCTTATTAATTTGGTATTGCCGAAGTCACTATATTATAAAATGGACCAGTACATCTCAGATGTCAAAGCAGTCCTCTACTTCAATTAGAAATAAGCTGAAACTGGATCCGAAATCCCTGACGAAGTGTTATTAAGCGTTAAAATATATCAAAGGCAAGTTTATTGATATCAACTATCAACCTTGTAAACAGAAATAGAGTTTCAAAGAGTGGCCCCAGAATTTTTTTTTTTTTTTAGAAAATAGGAAAAACACAGTACAGTCGTGAATTTTTAAACAAACAGATTAAACGAAGGAAATGGAGAATGAAGATGCTTCAGATATCACAAAATTAGAAAGGGAAGCTAGAAAATACAGCAATCGAATTCCTCGAATAGCGAAATCACATAAAATTTCAACAAAAGAAAGATTGCCGAAGTAATGTCAAAAATACTGTTTGATCGATTCCTTTTCGAACAAACAAACGAATCACAATTGATTTAAAGAAAATGCAAAAGAACCAGAGAACTGACATGAGCAGATACAAGTAGAGAAATGAGAAAAAATGATTGGTATTAAAAAGGGAGAGTAAAGAAGAGGAATTACCTGATAAAAAAGTAGAGAGAGTAACGGTTCTCGATGAGTTTATTTGATAGAATAAGATATAATTTAATTGTGAAGAAGAAAGAGAGAATTGGATCCAAATTCGTTGGCGCGAGCAGAAAGATAAAGTGGTGGATGCTCAGTGGTTGAAAGAGGAGAGAGACAAAATAAAAATGGTAGCAAACATGTGATTATGGAGGAAAACAACGGCGCCACATAAGCAAAAGTGGGCTTGGCTGATTGACGGTGATGGATGGAGATCAAACACAGACCTCTGAAGATCGGACGGGATTAAGTGAGAGGAGCATATTCTTCGGCAGCTTCCGTTCTATGCGAAAACAGCTCATCTTTATTTCGAGTAACTAGTGGGAATCTTCAATTCTGAAATTTCGGGTTAATGATTTTTAGTTTCAGTTTTCCTTTTTCAAAGTCCAATACCAATGTAATGATTATATGAGCAAATTCCATATTATTAGTTTCCCCCTCCTATGTAACATATATCCAAAATAAATTCAAGGCGTGTGGTTGACCAGTGTGATATTTATCGAACGTTCGTTTTTCTGTATTAAACAAGTTTAAATATTTTGGATCAGTTATCTTCTCTTTTGAGATGAATATAAATTAATACGGGGATTAATCACTATAATCAATTATGGATACCTTTAATCATATGAAAAAAACACATTTATCGTTATAAAATTTTTAACTTTTTTCTTATCCTTAAAAATAAACAAAAATAATTATATTTACCATCGTTGGACTATAAAAAAAACAATGTCTGATCAAGAAAAGGACAATCCTCAAATATTAGGCCCATAGCCCAATTCTAGTGTTAAAAGCCCATAGACCAAATCCATTACAAAACTATTCAAAATCACAAGCAATTTACAACCTTTTGCAGCGGGGGTAATCATCAGCCCAACCCACCACGAAAAGAGAACAAACAGTTCATTCCATTTCATCCATCCAAAGCAAAATCCGTTATTATTTTTGTAACTCGTCTCGCTTCCAAATTTGTCTGTGTCTTCCCTCCATTCGTTAAGAATCATGACATGGAATCAAAACGCAACTTCCATTGCCTCATTCCAACTCATTTTCAGTGGTAAACCCCCAATTCTCCTCCCACTTCCCATAAAAGGATTCGCATACCCACATTCATCCTTTCTCACCAACTACATCCACTCAAACACCCCCCTTTAAGACCCACTAATCAATACCCCGCATTCATTGCATTTCAGTAGCTTCAATGAGTTTGGGTTTCAACTATACTTTGCAGTTGGGTAGTTTCACACCCAGAACCCAGAATCATGCCAAAGCTTCTTCCTTTTTGACTTCTCACAATCTTAATAGTATCAATTCAAATCCCTTCAAAATTAAATCTTTCGGTGGCAATAATAATCCGGGTAAAGTGAAATCAAGGTTTTGTAAGGTGAATAAGGATTTCCTTTTGAGATCAAAGTCAGTGCTGAGTGCGGATAAACAGGTGGGTGTAGAGGGAAATGGAGGGGTAAGCAGAGAAAGCAGCAATTTTGATGCTATTGTTGTTGGGTCTGGAATTGGTGGATTGGTTGCTGCTACACAACTAGCTGTGAAGGGAGCTAGGGTTTTGGTTTTGGAGAAGTATGTGATTCCTGGCGGCAGCTCTGGATACTACCAGAGAGATGGTTACACTTTTGATGTTGGCTCTTCTGTCATGTTTGGTTTCAGTGATAAGGTCAGTAAGTTTTCTTTTTTCTGTGAATCTACTCGTATATGCATTCACGTTGCAATGAGATTCTTCAGAGATAGGTTCAGAAGGGCTACAGCTATATGCTTATTTTCCAATTTCTAGTATATCATAAGGGCCTCTATTCAACTTTTAATTTTCTTTGTAGTGTATACTTTATTGAGTCATTAGTCTTTTTGAAGTCCTAACTGTGGCTAGGTGCCCCAAATTTGAGCAGGGAAATCTAAATCTGATAACTCAAGCATTGGCTGCAGTTGGTTGTAAGATGGAGGTGATTCCGGATCCAACTACTGTCCATTTTCATCTGCCCAATAATCTTTCAATTCAAATTCACAGAGAGTACAATGACTTCGTCTCGGAACTTACTACAAAATTTCCCCATGAAAAGGAAGGGATCCTTAAATTCTATGGTATATGTTGGAAGGTCTGTTTTGATTGAGGTGACTGCAACTTCCTGTGGGTTTTTACGCTCTATTTGCAATCTGTAGCTTACATTGACTTGTGTGTATTCTTGGGTAGATATTCAATGCCTTAAACTCATTGGAATTGAAGTCACTAGAGGAACCGATTTATCTCTTTGGCCAGTTCTTTCAGAAGCCTCTTGAATGCTTGATACTGGGTATTATTTTCTTTCTTCCTCTCCTTTCGAATTAATCAATCAATTTACATGCTAAATTTTGGTTACAGAAAGTTCATTTTTTTATTGCCTTGGATAATCTCACTATGTGCATATTCATTATGATGGTTTGTAAATACTGAAAGATATATCTATATGCAAAACCCATTGCCGGCACTACTTAAAAAGTGATTTTCTTGACTGCTTCATGATTTGAAATCATGATTGCTACACAGTCTTACTGGAACATATGTTTCTCTGGACTACGCACCTGAACAGCCAAACAGTTGGTCTCTGAAAGAATTGCGAAGCCTTCATCTGATGTCAGAAAGTTTGAAAAAGGACATTTTAAAAGTAATATGATGATCTTCTTGGTTAGCAACAGCTAGGATTATAGAGCGTGAAAGCTTCAGCACTCTGTTGTCATCTCTCTCTCATTTGATAATTGCCTAGATCAGATGTTATGCTCGAAGAGTGCAATATCTACTGACCTCTTTTTATCACCCTTACCACCTGAAGTTCTTTTCGGGTCCCCAAACCTTTATAAGTAAGAGAAATCATTAGATGCATGAGGTAAATTGCTTTTTGCTCTTTACGTAAATCTTAGAGACTGGTCACACTTGCATGCAAGATCAGGGAGCATATGTGCTAAGTGAATAAAAAAATTTCACTTATGATAATGCATCTCTTTCTGCAGCTTATTACCTACCCCAAAATGCTGGAGACATAGCTAGAAAGTACATTAAGGATCCCGAGTTACTATCTTTTATTGATGCAGAGGTGATATATTTAATTCTGTTTGTTATGTAGTTTTGTCATTTGTGGTTCTGCAAAAGATCTGTCGTGCAATCTCGTAATGAAATTGTATCTTCTATTTCACTGCAGTGTTTTATAGTTAGTACAGTTAATGCATTGCAGACACCGATGATTAATGCAAGCATGGTAAGCTGTCTAAATAAATATCAACTCTATTATATAACATTCTTTTTGTTTTCATTTTCATTCTCTCATTCGTTTCCTTTCTTGCTTTAGGTTCTTTGTGATAGGCATTTTGGAGGTATTAACTATCCTGTTGGTGGTGTTGGTGGAATTGCAAAGTCCTTGGCCCAAGGTTTGCTTGATCAGGGGAGTGAAATACTATACCGGGCAAACGTGACTAACATCGTACTGGAGAATGGAAAGGCTGTGAGTTTGATCTTTATAAATTTGCTAGATATCTCTTATTGGTGATTGTAGATGCAGGGATATTTTGTTGTCATCTAAGTTTTCGTTAATTTTGTAGGTTGGTGTGCAGCTGTCAGATGGAAGAGAATTCTTTGCCAAGACCATAATATCTAATGCTACTAGATGGGATACCTTTGGTTAGTCGTATGCAGAAGCTTCCTGTCGTTTTCGATGATTTAACTTGCCACGGAAATTTAGTTGATTATGGTGCTGTTTTTTCCTGATTATTTTTTTCAGTTCTTATAACTTAGTCAATTGTGTTATAGGGAAGTTGTTGAAAGGAGAAAAACTTCCAGAAGAAGAAGAAAATTTCCAAAAAGTTTATGTTAAGGCTCCGTCTTTTCTTTCCATTCACATGGGTGTTAAAGCTGAAGTTCTGCCACCAGAGACAGATTGCCATCATTTTGTACTTGAGGTACTCATTAGAGGGGTGGAGCGACCTTGTCTTTCTTTGCTTTTCATCCTCAGCATCTGCATAGTGTTCTGTTAATAACTAGTTGCATTTTATCAAGAATTATTGACCTGATAAGTTTTCGTGATCCCTTGCCTTCATGGTTTAGGATGATTGGGCAAAACTTGAGGAACCTTATGGCAGTATATTTTTAAGTATTCCCACTGTTCTTGATTCATCACTAGCTCCCATGGGACGTCATATTCTTCATGTATTTACAACTTCCTCCATAGAAGACTGGGAGGTAACCTTAAATGTGAAAAGTTATATCATGATGGGTCTTGTTGCTGCACAATGGCTCTATTTCCTATTTCTTCTGTCTAAATGTTGGCTATCTCTCTCTAAGTTCTGAGATAAATTGTTTAGGGACTCTCTCCTGAGGAGTACGAGGCAAAGAAGGAAATGGTGGCAGATAAGATAATAAGCAGATTGGAAAACAAACTCTTCCCAGGGCTTAGATCATCGATTACTTTTATGGAGGTACATGCTGCATTTGTGTTAGTAATGTAAAATTCATTCAAGTATGTCTTGCCTCCAGGACATTTGGCTTAGACATCTAATTTTTTAGACATCAAAATCTAGTTTTTTTCACTCAAATATTACAATTGGCTTAGACATCTAATTTTTTAGACGTCAAAATCTAGTTTTTTTCACTCATATATTTCAATTGTAATGATAGGTGGGGTCACCCAAGACGCACAGGCGATACTTAGCTCGTGATAAAGGAACTTATGGACCAATGCCACGCAGTGTTCCTAAAGGATTACTTGGAATGCCATTCAATACAACAGTAAGTACTTACACTGGCCTCGACAAGATGCACGTAGTTTGTGATGGCTCTTAAGCCCCATCAGAAAAATAAAAGACAGTATGGAATGTCACGACAAAACTTGCAGGCTATAGATGGTCTTTATTGTGTTGGGGATAGCTGCTTTCCAGGACAAGGAGTAATAGCTGTTGCCTTTTCAGGAGTGATGTGTGCTCATCGAGTTGCAGCTGACATTGGTAAGCCCGTGGACATTTTTTCCAAGTTAATTTCCGTGTTTGACTGGAATAATCTGTTGATCATATGCTATATCTTGATTAAGTCATAATGTGATAGAGTCATCCCTTTAGATGATGTTGGACTCTGTGTTTTGCCTTGTGAAGATAGTTAAACCTCAAAATCTTTTCAATTGCTTTCCTGACCAATTTCATTGGTAGTAGAAGTAACACAACCATTTAAACCAAAAAAAAATGCGAAAAACAAAAATTGACTAGAATTTTTTCCATTTGTTTTCTTCTTCGCAGGGCTGGAGAAAAAATCCGCTATAATGGACGCTGCTCTTCTAAGACTTCTTGGCTGGCTGAGGACATTGGCATGATTTCTCTAATGGGGAAAGACGAAAACAAAGCTCTATGAATGACCTTTGTTATTTTTTCCTGTAAACAGCTGCAAGCCTAATGAAAATACCCCAGCTATTTAACGCAAATGTCTGCTGGCTTTTAGCAAAGTTTCACAGTCGAGTCATCTTCCAGGAATAATTGTTCCTTAGGCTGCACCAATGTGTATATAATAGTAGAGTGCTCTCTCTTTCCTAAGAGATGACCCCAATTTGCTAAAGAAATTCATAAAAGTTAAAAGTTCCATCAATTTTCTTTTTCATCCTCTTTAAATTTCTGAAGCTCATTACTAAAGTTCGTTCATATTTCTGACTAATGTTAGTAGTTTAACAAATATTACATTGCAGAATATAAATGACATTGAACCAGCTTGTGAACATGAACTGGTAATATAATGGCATTTCCTGGTATTCTACAGACAGCAAAATCTCCTTACACTCTTAGGCCAAAATAGTTCTTGGTATCGATGTTGATTACATTGGTCTTAAAGAGGCAAAAATATGATGGTTATGTATTACTTATCCGAGTCTAGTTTCCATTAACAACTTAGGATGTGAGCTTGCACAAGACCTCTCTTTGAGCAGTCAGAAATGGGGTACTTATTTGTCTCTATGCGTATTCCCCTGCATTTTGTTGCACTTTATGATCCACAATTGAGCTTCATCTTTCGCAATGAAATATATGCCAGTAGACGGTAGCCGAAAACCATTACAACCAGAGCAATAACTTCCCTTGTACAATTTCCAATTCTTAATCCATTCATTGGAGGCAACATGTCCTCATATTGGACCTTCAGAAGGAGCTTGTATGTGTGGTAGTTGAAGGACATATAGCGGATCCAAGCGATAAAAATTGGAACTTTCTGCAAAATGAAGACAACGTATTAAAATTTTGCCTTGTTTCCTGCAACTGTTGAATCAATACTAATTCTAGTAGACACTGTTTCCCTTTTGCTGAAATAATCTCTTGCTTTTGTGCTCTGTAACTTCAGTATTTGAAGCTGGAATTCTATAATCAAATTATTACGAGTTTAATTCAAAATATTGGTTTTGGAGATAATATTTGGAATCGGAATGTTCGTTTTTACCTTGACGAAGAAACCTCCGGCCAACATAAAGGTCATCACAGTTACTGAAGCTAGGGTTGTAGCCTTCTTCAAGTCCATCAATGTAGCCCCAATAGCGAGTCCGAGTCCCTGCCATTATAACCATTCTGGGTAAGCTACATGTTTGTGATAGCTGTTTTTATTACTTTGTTCCTGAAATCAATTACCTGGGCAGCAACAATGCAGAGGAAAACAGTGAGCAGGCTGAGGAAAAAAGGAGCAGCACTCATTTTTAAACCAGCCATGAAGTATACTACGACAAGGAAAAGTACTGGCAGTAAGAGATCAAGAGGAAGATCGCTCGTAGTCCTTGCCAAGAAATATGCACTTAATCTATACATGTCTGCGGCTCGTTCCTTATTGAGCATAGCTCTTTCTTGAGGAAATGTAAAGATGGCTGTGAAGACAGGAAAGAATCCCCAAAACACACCAATAAAGAAGAGCAGCCCGGCCTGCAATACAACAGGTTAGAGAAGTTCCCAATGTGCAGTTTTATGTTCATGAAACCAAAGATTCAGTATTCATAGTCTTTATTTACCTGATCTTGCATTTGCAGGCTTTTGGGGCTTCGACTGTCCGATCGCCACCACAGTAATCCTAATATAACGGCAGTGGCCAGAACTTGTGTGATTCTCAACCAGCTGAAATAGTCATGTCTTCTCTCTTTGATACCTCTGCAGAACAATATCGAGTACTGTTCCCACCAGCTCGCTCCCCATTGTCGCTTTGGCGAAGAAACTTTGAGCTTCACTTCATCGTCAAGAGGTATGGGATCCATTATTTTCTTCTTCTCCATTTCTGCAACTCGAGTCTCATAGGCTTCAACAAGATACTGAATATATACAAACACTGATGTCAGTTTCAATTTATGACAAGCTAAATTTTGATATACCATTTTGGCTTATTTACCTCATGCACAACAGCAGGAGATGGTTTGCCATTTCGTGTATCAGTGTCTGAATTCCCCATTTGGACTCTATCCTCCAATTCTGATGGCACAGAAACATCATTTATGTTTCCATTTGCAAGGTCTAGCAAGAACTCTGCTGGGTTCATGGCAATAAGAGGATTGCAACCTATGGATGCAAAATACGCCATGGCTTCTGATGCTTTTCCGAAATACAGCAAGTTCCCTTTTCCAAGAAGGATTAACTTGTCAAACTTGTGAAATACCCTACTTGACGGCTGGTGAATAGTTGTTACCACTGTTTTTCCAGCCTGAAATTCAATTACGACAAGTTAACTAATTAGTACAAATACAATAGTAATCGGGAAAAGAACTTATTTTCGCATACCTCTGCTATGTCTTGTAGCATCTGAACAATCCTTAAAGCTGTTGTAGAATCCAAGCCGGAGGTCGGTTCATCAAGAAACAAAAGAGAAGGGTTGATTATGATCTCATTTCCAATGCTTACTCTTTTCCTTTCCCCACCCGATACACCACGGACAAAAGAGCCCCCAATCATGGTATCTTGGCACCTGTTTTGATCAGGTTTAGCTTGGCAAGATGAAAACAAAGAAAATTAATATTCTGCATTGACGATAATGTTTCACCTCTCTAATCCAAGCTCATAGATGACATCAATGGCTCTCTTTTCCTTCAGTTCTTTTGTCAATGTTTTTGGCAACCGGAGAAGGGCTGCATATGTTAATGTTTCTTTCACTGTAAGGTGAGGAAACAAAACATCATCTTGAGTCACAAATCCTATCCTGCATACACATGTTTCTAGTGTTAATCTTAGTCATCAGCTGCATTTCTACCAGGGAAAAAAACACAATTCTATATATCTAACCCAAAAATTCTCTACCATCAAATTTATTCCATGTCACACATTTGTATGCCTGATCTTAGACTTGGATTTTTGCTCGGCCCCTGCCTGCTAAGCGATTCCCTCCCATCACATCTTTTTTTTAGCTCCATCAGACTCAATTCTCAAAGTCAAGTTGAAAGATCTAATTGATGTGTAAAGCTCTTTTTTTTTTTTTCCTTGGCCAAATTGACTCTAGAAAGGGACCAAATCGACCCTTTACTCATAAAGTCGACGATAGCAGTTCTCGTTTATGAGAATTCGAATTTTGTTAAGAGCAGATACCGAATTCAACACAATAGTGAAAAAAGAAAAGGGTGCGTGAGAATGAAAGACTTGCCTACTTTTAAGGAACTTAGAGTAAGGCTGGTCGTTGTAAGTGACAGAACCCGAAACGGTAGACTGAGTTAACCTGCCACCAAGCAAATTGAGAAGAGTTGTTTTTCCACTGCCAGAAGGACCCATAAGAGCAAGAACTTCCCCTGGACTTACTGATCCACTTATCCCATTCAGTATTTCCTTCTCTTCTGTTGATCTCATTGCCTTTATGATCACTTTGTAACCCACATCTGTGAACTGCATTCATTTCCCACACAACCTCAATTTTCTTTACTCACTAACTATTGTTTCTCTCATACTTATATATCAATATATGACAAGATTAACAGACTCATATAACTGGAAAATGCATATGGAAATTGTCCATGCCCTTCTTTCATGCATATTGCTTTTATATATCTACTTAATGTTTGTTTTGACTTTACACAAATGAATAAAGGGTCAATTTGCAAAACCAAGTAGGCCCAAATGAATTTTAAATATCTATTTAATTCAAAACTTGTCCGTTTCTTTTTATCAAATCAGTCAGGAAGGAAGTGACGTGTGCGGACATGTATCAAGTTTTTATGCTAATATGTGTAATTCTGGATTAGTTTGACAACAATACTAATTTAGAAGACTAAATTAGTACCTAATATTTAGGTGCGACAGATTGACGTTGCAAAACAAGTTTAAAGTTTTATCATGAATTAGTGAAATTGATGACGAAAGAAGAAGCAAGATCAAGTCTTGTACATGAACAAAAGTTCTACTATGATCCGGGACTAGTATAATGATAACGTGGTATCATCGTAATAGTTGGGAATCATACTAGAAGCAGTGACATGAATATCCAAAGAGGTATTATGAAAGTCCAGTACAAGACTGAACCTGGACCATGCATGCTATTGCTACCCACATGTTCTTTTTTTGGATCTCGTTGATGGCTAGCTACATAATTTCTGCCTAGTTATTTTTGCCTGTCCAAGTACAATGCATATCAAATCAATGAGCCCCTACTTTCATCCATAATATTAATTTAACCACCTTCATTAATTTCATGCAATATGTGTACCAAGTTTGGCTGTAAATATGTATACCAACCTTGAGATAAATTGGCAAGGTGGGTTCCGTTTGAAACTTTGGTTTTCGTATTCCAGCAGCTTCAATATCCTCTGCTGCAAAAGTCATGGCAATATGTGTGTATGTGTATCAAAATACGTACATAATTGAAAGCTCTGTTGTTATCTTTCATAAATTTAAAACAAGGCCGTTTTTCTGTGAGAGTGTGGATAAAGAATATATATACAAAGTCAAAAGGTTAAGCTAATTGTTAAACTCTAGTGACGCAATAATTTCATTATCTTCAATGGTATTGATAATCAGTGAGCGAGTTTGGTCCATGGCAATTGAAAAATCAGTAAGAGTCCTCAATAAGTAAGCATGAGTAGACACGCAGTAAGTCGAGCTATGAGGCCCAACATGTTTTCGCATTATTTAGCATCCACGTTAGCCTATTTATCACCTACTAATGGGACCCTTTCATTATCTATTAATCAATCTATTTTTCCATTATCAGAATTGTCAAACTTACTCCCACTAATTAGGAGCTAATCTCACACACTATTTTTATTTTTTTCCTTTTTAGTTAAAATTTGAAAAAGACATATATGCTGAGTTGGAGTTATATACCAATTACTTCTAATTGTTTTGTTGACTTGTGATGACAAAAATCACCAAGCATATGCTACAGCTTAATTCGATGATTTAATGTCGTTAATTTTAGTCGTGATGTCCTGTGATATCTAAATCTGATCTAATACACTATGATTGACAGCATCAGACGACAATACAACGTGGAAATTAGACTCCACCACTACACCAGTAGTACCACTCAAGAATTTCCATTATGGATTGTTGGTCAGTTGGAAACTTAATAATTGAAGAGAAAAATTTTCTAGTTTGGTAGGGCCTATTTCAAACTTTGGTTAGTGTCAATTTTCTAGTATTGGTTGGCTGATAAAATACAACCAACATGATGACAGGAATATTTTACCATATTTGTACAATCATATTAATAAATTAATTGAAATTTTTATAGTGATGATTCCAATTTGAGAATAATGATTTGGTAATTTGTGGCTCATCTATTACCAACCTTACATGTCACCACTATGTGTTAAAATTTTATTATTAGATCAATAAATTTTTAAATTTTTAAAAATATGATACACTACACACTTATTTAGGCATGAATTGGTCAAGTATAATGCGCAAGTTAATTTAGATTTAAACACATATCACTACTGTATTGTTAATTTAATTGCTCTAGTCATCCTAATGATAAATATTATTGCTATCACAATGAAATTGCTAAAAAAAAAAAAAAAAAGGCTAATACGATTTTATCAAAACAATATGATTTATAATATTAGTTAATTGTTAATAAAAAAAAATTAAAAAATTTAATTTTACTTCGTTTACATACGTACACCAAAAAAACATATACACCCGTATTATTATAAAAGTTTCTAATCCCCATATGCCAGTAATAATTGGGTAGCATCTCTGAAATTCATGAATTTAACTTTGCTCAGTTTGCTCTATATCTAGAATCATCAGTCGGACTAAAATTTCATCTATTATATATATGGAGAAGTTTAATCACGTTTAACATTTGATAATTAGCAATTAATTAGGGACAGAGAACGCAGCCCCTCCAAATTTTTAGATGTTGTTCGTCTCCTAAATCGAAGAAGGATTTATTTTATTTTCACCAGATATATATATATATACCTTTTAAACTTATTTAAAAATATTTACTGTCATTCTAAACTTTTAAAATGTCCTAATATCTCTATAAATTTTGAAAAAATAGTCCAATTTACCCCTTTCCTACCACGTGTCATTTAATTATTAGTTATCTCATATTTGACTTTTCAAAGTAAATTTTGGTTTTTATGAAACTTAGGGGGTACACTGGACCAATTTTAAAAAATTCAGACAATATTATAAAATTTTTAAAAAGTTTAAAAAAATATTAAAATATTTTTAAAATCCAAGGAACAATAAACCTTTTTAGCTTAAGTTATCTACGTGGTATTTTATTTTTATTATTTGTGAAAAAAACTTAGGAAGTGAACGGACACCACACGATTATTAAATTATTAAATTAGTGGACCACAAAAAACTATTATTGCACGTGAAAAAACAAAAAGCTTTAAACTTACGTGTATCATCATCGCTAAACGGCTTAGAGTCGGCTATCTCGTCGGGCGGCATGTTGAAGCCAGTGAAGGAGAAAGACAAGCCTAAGCTGGCACTAGAGGCTCGGCTTAAAGCGGCTCCACTGCTGACGTCATCGAAGTCAAACTTTATCTGTGCACTCCTTGACTTCCTTATGTGTGTGTTTTTGCCACCCGCATTGCCCGGTGACTGCCGTCTGCTCGATTTTCTCGACAGCGTTGCCCCGCCGCTGTTTTCTGACGTCAAACCTCCGGACACCTCCCCAGACGGCGGCGATTTGAACGCTGCAGCCACCGTCTCCACCAACTGATCCGATTTCGTCCTAACTAAGCTTGTTAGGCTTGTTCTCTCCATTATATTGCTTCAATATTAAGTGATCTCCTACCTATTTCTTCAGCAAAAATAAATCAATTACCCACACATATATATTTTTTTCACTGAAAAATATAATTAATTAAAGCTTGATTCTAACCGAATTTAAGAATACAAAAAGAAATATATGAAGAGAAGAAAATTTTTCTAAACTATATCCCCATTTTACTTTTTCTTAAAATTAAAATGGAAGGCATACGTGTAAATTAAAACAGGAAAGGTGTGCCTGCTTTTTTGGTGGAAAGTATATATCTAATATGGAGAGGGAGAGGATATGAAATGGCTGGTTCGTGAGTTGCCAGGCCTTCTCTTTAAGCATTATCCCTACCAATCTTATAATTTACAAATTATGAAAATAAAAATAAAAATATATTACCAAAAATACATTTTTGGCCATTTCAAAAAAAAAAAAAACCAAAAAGCACGAATGTGTTAGGATTCCAACCTCCAACCATTGGTTATAAGGTACGCTAACCCCATATTAAAATAAAATAGTTAACTTTAATTATAGATAAAATTCACAGAATTATTACCTCTCTCAAATAAGCTAGACATTGGGTTATTACTTATGAATATACAACGTTTATGGCTTTAAGGAATTGAATGAAGTTGATTTTAAATTAATTTACTCATCATACCGTGAATTTTGTGATCAGTTGTTCAAAATTTATTAAAAAGAAAAAAAAAAAAATCGGAATATGGAAAGCTTGATGTGATGATTATGGAAGAAGAGAGAGATGAAAAAAAAAGGGTCTGATTTCTCTTTGTCGTGCGATACTTAGCAAAAAGAACAAGTTTCATATGAAAAAAGAGAAGTTGAATATGATTAGTTCATAACTAAAGAAAAGGGCATGTACAAAAGAACATAGAACAAGTAAATATGATTAGATGAGTCTTAATTACCTTAATAATGTTTTAATTTTTCCGTCACCAAAGAAATTAAAAAAGGAAGGACCTGCAACTGGAAAATAAGGAGAGCTACACATATATATATGGTAGCAAGAGAAACTGTGGATGAATTGCAGCAAAACTCAAATGATGCATTCACTTCTTATAAGGTGCAGCAATTATGAGAGGAAACAAGCAAGTTCCCCAAATACCCTTACGTTTGTAGGATTTTACAAATATATATATAATTTTAAAATAACTCTCTCTCAAGTCGCATCAACTACAGGCCATATAATTGACTAATTGAGTGATTACAACTTGACTTAGAAGAGCACATTGGATGGGAGCAATATGAACAACAAAAGTACTAAACCATCACTACCGTACACGTGTTCGGACAGTACTTTGAATTAGTATTAGGGAATTCTATATAAGTAGTTTTACTTGTGGGATAGTACGTACTTAGCAAGATGACAAATGGGTTACCCTGCCCTTTAGTCAATTAGGACACTTTTAACAAGAAATTTGATTTTTAACCTTATATGAGGGTTGGATAATCAACTAGCTCTAATGGGACAGATGCCCTTAAGTGATCCTATTCTGATCTGAGGACATGTGTGTTATCAACTTCAGGCTTTGATTCATTGCCTCTTAACGAGGGAACTTATATATATCTTTTTGGAATTTTCTTGAAATCATGTGCAACCCTAGTTTCTCTCTTCTTTCTTTATTTTTGTTTTCGGTAGAAATTATCAAAAATAAATGTCAATTATTTCCTTTTTAGTTAGCATCATCATTAATCCATAACATTATTTGAGAATTCTCTAGCTAATTCAACATTGTATTACTTGTATATATTCAGTTTTACAAATTTCATGCTACCTACATGTCAAACTATATAGTATTATAACTTTTAAATTAAAATATTAAAAGTTTGAGTGATTATAACATCATTTATCACTATAAATGGTAGAATTAATAGCAAAATTTTATTGTCAAAAAACATATTTAGCAGCAAACTCCAAAAGTTACTGCTAAAAAACATATTTACCAGTATAATTATATCAATTTTTTTGTTATAAATATTTACGGTTACAACTTTATAGCAAAAACTATTTTACTGTTATCAAAGATTATATTTAGCAACAATATCTAAAAGTTGCTGCCAAAAAGTATATTTAGCAACAATAAAGTGTTTTTAGCAGCAACTTTTGGATATTATTGCTAAATATACTTTTTGAGTGAAAAATTTATTTTACTGCTAAATCTAGCATTTGTTGTAGTGTATATACATAGAGTTTAACATTTACATGCATTGATACATAAAAAGATAATATGTATAATTGTTAGTCCAGACACTATGAATCTTGAGAGTGCTGGACCTGACCATATAAGTGAGCACGTATATGGTTATGAACCCATATAACATGAAACAAATTTATTTGTGTCAAGGCCTAATCTACACCAATGATGCTCTTTAGTCTCATCTATTACTAAAGTTGGACAATAATTTAGTCTTTAACACCTTCATTCAAGTGCAACTAGACTTGAACCAATTGTTATTAGTCAAATATTTCTAGGTCTATCCTTTTGAGACTGAAAATCATCAACGGGTCTAATCTCTCTAACTACTAACCCAAACTTCACTAGGTCTGTAAATACGAGTACAAGATCTTTCAACTATTAAGGTTTTTTTTTGCTCTGGTACCATGAAAGAGACTCCCGAATATTAAAAGATTTGGGTATAATTGCAAAAGTGAACATATATATAAAGTTGAACTCATATAACGCAAAATCAATTGCCTTATGTTAAATCTAATTTATACTATATAGTGTAACTTTTTAATCTTATTTACCGATATGTGATGTGAAACTATTTATGTGATTATCTAATCGTGAGGTTTGACTATAAGCTTTATGGTTTTTAGATGAAATGTTCACATGGTACTAATAATTAAAATTAAGTGAAGTTCTTTTACATATATATTGATAGCACCACATCCTAAAATGACTGTTTGGATCGCACGGCACCTTACTGTGTCCTGATGATGCTAAGTCATAAAAATATCCAACTGCACGACGCGTCCATCTCCAAATCCATTCGGTCCATAGAAATGATATTCACCAAGTAATCAGGAAACAGACCGGATGGAGGCAGGGTTCACATGGTTGTCATGTGACCAAGATGGGATACGTGTCTAGAAAAGGTAGAAACTTGGGATGAGCCGGTCTCAACCGTACACGTGTAAGGATATGATCTTGAATCAAAATAAATAGGACAAGGACAGGTACGGGGTAGGCCTGGCCCTAAGCACGCCAAGAAGGGGAACAGGAAAAACCCACGCCAAACCAATAAGGGAAACCGTACATAACGGCCTGACAAGACCACGCGTCCCAAAAGGGTATAAAAAGAACAGTAAGAAAACCTTACAGGTATCTCATTCTTATCTTTTCCCCTATCTTTTCCTTTCTCTTGAGATTCAAGTATTCTGACTTAAGCATCGTAGTGGACCCATAGGTCACCTGGTGTTCTCATTCTCTTTGTTGCAGCCACTCGGCTTGTTGTGGATCCAAACGGTCTTTGACTCTCGAAGAACCACCTGAAGAAGCATTCTTCCAGAGTCATCAATTGGTGCGGTGAGCGTGGACCCGTTGAATGACAATGTCATCGGGTTCAACAACTTCAGACGTTATTTCAGCAGCTTTTCCCCCTCAAGGAGTACCGTCATTCCCGGAGGTAGTAGCGCCATTACCACCGATGGTCACAGCTTCTGGTTCATTAAGCATAATTACAACAACTCTTGGTGGGCGTGGCAGCTCTGCTGGTGCTTTTTCGGATCGTATCGTTATAAGCTATGGAATGAGCCCAACAGATCAAAATGACTTCAGACGTATGGTTTTGCAAATGCAGGAGCAAGGCATGATGTGCTCCATGATGAGCAACAACACCCCTTTGTCCATGGTAAATACTTTATCAGAGACTATTTCCAATACGAGCACCATCCGAGCTTTATTCCCAACAATAGACACTAGAGCAGCCGTGACAAGGTCTGAAGGACCGATGCAGAGCGTACTGAACCCACTAGGTTTTGTCATGGCTGGCGTGAGGGATGTTGAAGGATCCTAGGTGGCCGGCACTCAGCCTGTTTATAGCTGGACTTCAACTCTAGTAGGAGATCAGCTCCCAATGGGTCAGATGAACTCTACTATAAGGGCGCTAGGAAGTAATAACCTCTAAACATTTATCCCAAGCGATTATTATAGACAGCCAGCACCATATTTGCCCTTTCCTAGCTCCAATAAACCTCATCGGTCCCAGATGCATATGTTGTCCCTAACACCCACCCATTTTACTTTATATGGCTTTCACAGCAACACTCCTGTGCCTTTTACTACTCCTCCTCCCCCTACGCCATCCCTAACTAATCCTGAACTCACTGATGATCCCAAATTCATGGCAATTTTTAAGAAAGCATTGAGTACATTTGCCATACCATATCAGGAGCCCTTGATGGAAAATGGGGAGTCTCCTTTTTCAACTAGAATACTCAACCAACCCATTGACCATAAGTTCAAGCAACCAACCTTTGATAGCTATAGGGGTGACACGGACCCCCGTGTCCATACGAGAAATTTTAAGAACTGAATGGATATAGCAGGAGCGAGTGAAAGGCTAGTCTACCGCCTGTTCCCAACAACCTTGATAGGGGCAGCTGCCTACTGGTTTGAATCCCTAAACCCAGGGATGATTAACGGTTGGGATCAACTCAGACAGGAATTTTGCAAGAACTTTATGGGCTCTATTCCGACTGGAGCAGCTAGTCGCACTCTCCATGAGGTGGTCTAGAAGCCAGGGGAATCATTAAAATTCTTCATTGATCGATTCAATCTTGTATGTTTCAAGATTCGGAACTTGGACTTTAGCACAGCTGAGGAGGCCATGATAAAAAACACTATAAAGACTTCGTCGGGAGATAATCACGAGGAAGCCGAGAGAGCTAACACAGATGATGAGCATGGCAGAAGTTGACAAGATCGATACGCCCGCAAGGAATAGAAGGCATGGCGACAGGGACAAATCCACCCGTTCTGATGACAAACATAAGAGACATGATCACAAGGACCGGTCTGGAGATAGACCCTGATTTACACCTTTGAATGCCTCACTCAGTGGGCCATACAAAGAAGCTCAGATGTGAAAAGCATCCGATATCCCAATACCAAGCCCAACCAGGTCATGGGAAGCTATAAGGAGGTATATTGCAAGTTCCACATAGCTAAAGGCCACCACATGAACAATTACCGAGTTCTTGCGGTAGAAGTGGATCTCTTGATCACGGTGGGTAAGTTCAACAAGTTTGTTGATGGTATAACAAAAAGCGCAAACCAGGACAAGGAGCAAAGAGATAAGAAAGATGAAGATCAAAGACCGGCTAAAAGTCCAAAGGAGTTGTCATAGTCATTGTTGGAGGACCTGAGTTCGAGCCACCCAACAAAAAGGCTAGATCCTCAGCTTATCAGGCAGCTAACACAAGGCAACATAACAAGCTAAATCACTCATTGCTAGCAACGTGCAGGCATAGCACGCGAATGCTTTAGTCATTGAAGCCACTGTGGAAGGATAAACAGTGAAAAGGATCCTGGTTGACACCGAAAGCTCGGTGAACATTATCACCAAAAAGGCGGCCCGGTAGTTGGACATCCACTAGAACAGAATTCAACCGGTGCATTCACCGATGGTAGGTTTGAGTGGCCATTCGGTCACTGTTGTGGGACAAGTGACACTGAGTATTGAAGTGGGCGATGACAAACAAACCTGGAGATTAGAAAAAGAGTTTGTCATAATAGACACCCTCATTGCATATAACATCATATTGGGAAGGCCTTTCCTAGTGGAATCTGAGATGTTCTTTTCCATTCTGCATTTAGCTGTTCAAATACCGACTACTTCCGGGGTGGCAATGGCTAGGGGGAGCCAGCAGGTAGCGCAAAGAACATACCTAGCTTTGTTAAAGCCTAGAGATGTTAACTGGGAGCCAGAAGGACAAGACAGAGCTGAACCAGTGGACGAGTTGGAAACTCCAGTAATTGGACCAAAAAGGTCAGTCGGCATCGCCAAGGAATTAAAGCCTGAGCTGAAACAGGAAGTCACAATGGTGCTTAAGGAAAAGCAGGAAACTTTTGCTTGGTCCACTAGCGATATCATTAGAGTTCTACCTGAAGTAATGAAATACAGTTTGCATATAAAACCTGGCACTAAGCCTGTGGCTCAGAAGAAGAGAAAGCACGCACCAGAGAGACATAATGTAATTGAGGCAGAAATAAGAAAACTGATGGAAGCCGGACATATCCGAAAAGTATTATACCCCGAAAGGTTTGCCAATGTTGTCTTGGTGAAAAAACTGGGTGGAGCATGGAGGATGTCTTTAGACTTCACTGATCTAAACAAAGCTCGCCTAAAGGACAGCTACCCTTTACCTTGCATCGACTAGCTGGTAGATTTGACTGTTGGGTATGCAGTATATTCCTTCTTGGATGCAAAATCAGGGTATCACCAAATCCCCATGGACCCGGTGGATGAAGAAAAGACCTCGTTCATAACACACAAAGGCACGTACTATTACCGGGTGATGCCATTTGGTCTGAAGAATGCAGGAGCAATATATCATCTCCTGGTCAAATGTTCAAGGAATAGATCAGGGAGACGATAGAAGTATATGTGGATGACATGATCATCAAAAGCAAAGACGGGGCAAGTCACGCCAAGGATATTTAGGAGGCCTTCAAGATATTGGAAAAATACTGCTTCAAACTCAATCCTTAGAAATGCATATTCGGAGTCCGAGGCGGGAAATTCTTGGGTTTTATGATCTCGCAGAGGGAAGTGGAAGCGAATCCAGAGAAAATAAAGGCAATTATAGACATGGTGCCACCTAAAACAGTGAACGAAGTCCAACGCCTTAACGACCGGATCAACGCTTTGGGGAGATTCATTTCGTTTTCAGCCAACAAATGTCTTCCCTTCTACAAGGCCATCAATAAAGGCCAGAAGTTCAATTGGGACGGTGAGTGCTATGAGGCATTCAACAGTATCAAAAACTTCTTAGGAGCTCTACCACTGTTGAGCCGGCCAATACCTGGTGAAGTTCTATATCTATACTCGGCTGCAACTGATGAGGCAGTAGGGTCGGTAATGATCATAGAAGAAGAAGGGCATCAGTACCCAGTGTACTACACCAGTAAAGTGTTGATAGGGGTAGAGCTTAGCGACCCAAAGATCAAGAAGTTAGCCTTAGCAGTGATATCAGCATCCACTAGGCTGCGACCCTACTTCCAAGCTCACACTAATAAAATCAAGATTTCATATGCTATGAAATTGGCCGACCAACAATGTAATAGAATATGAAGCAGTCATAAAGGGGTTGGAGGTCATCCGGGAACTTGCTCCAGACCGAGTGAAGTTACTAAGTGACTCAAGGTTAATCTCTAACCAGATCAACAAAAACTTTAAGACTAAAGATCCTTTTATGTCCAAATACTTAGACAGGATACGATCCTTGCTTAAGGCAGTTGAAAGTAAAGGTACCACGTGGAGAGTGGGAAACATTTCTCGGAATGAAAACCTTGGAGCCGACAAACTTACCAAAGTAGCTGCAAGCACTGAGGACTGGAAATTTCTAAATTGTCCATATAAAGTTCAAACCACATCTAGCATTGAAGCAAGTGAAACACTGACTGTGGAGATGGCAGAGCCAGAATGGATGGAGCCCATAATAAAGTACCTGGTAGAAGGCAAGCTGCCAGAAGACAAAGGAGAGGTAACAAAAATTTCCAGAAAATATTAGCGATATGCGGTGATTGATAATGAACTCTACAAAAAATCTTTTACCAATGCCTGGTTGAAATGCGTCACTACCGAAGATGGTAACTATGTCCTTCGAGAGTTACACGTAGGAATCTGTGGATCACACCAGGCAGCACAGACGCTGGTCAGGTGGGCAGTGATACAAGGATATTATTGGGAGACGATAGAAGCAGATGCAACCGCGTACGTGAGGAAATGCACCAATGCCAAATCCATCTAAAAATGTCCCATATACCTGAAGCGAAACAAAGATCGATCCTAACCAGCTAGCCTTTCTCCACATGAGGGATCGATATTGTAGGACCAATGCTTGAAGCCAGCAGATAGAGGAAGTGGATCATCGTGGCAGTAGACCACTTCAGCAAATGCGTAGAGGCAGAATCAGCCACAACAATCACACTACAAAAGATCATCTCCTTTATTTGGGATCACATCATCACCAGCTTCGCGATACCTCACAAGATCATTTCTGACAACGGGACTCAGTTTACCTCAAATAAATTCAAGGAATTCTACAGAAGGTTAAAAATCAAACACAACTCTTCTTCAGTGGCGCACCCACAGAGTAATAGCCAGATAGAGGTCACGAACAGAACCTTAGGAGAAGGAATCAACAAGAGGCTGGAAAGCCACAAGGCAGCATAGGTAGATGAGTTAAACAATGTAATGTGGGCTTACAGAACCACACCAAGGAGACCAACTAGAGAAACTCGTTTGCTATGGTATACGGTATGGAAGCGGTCATACCTGTCGAGATAGGGGCCCCTAGTGATCGAGTGTCGTACTACACAGAAGCCGAGAACCATGTCAACATGAAGTACCACATGGATTCCCTAGAAGAAATAAGGGAGAAGGCTTATATCCTGATGGCCATCTCTAAGAGCAAAATAGCTTGCTACCACAATAGGAAGCTAAGAAAGATAACCCTCAAGAAAGGAGACCTGGTCCTAAAGGACTCAACCGCATCGCAGGCGAGGGAAGGAAAAGGGAAGCTCGATGTAAACTGGGAAGGGCCTTACAAAGTGATGGAAACATTTGGTCCAACAACCTACAAGCTTTGCAAGTTAAATGGGAAAGAAATCCCACGCACGTGGAATATAGCCAATCTAAGGCAATACTTCCCACCTGAAAATAATTAGAAGGAGAAAGTATTGCACTTTTTTTCCCCTGCTAAAGGTTTTCTCCCATTAGGTTTTTTCTTAGCAAGGTTTTTAACGAGGCAACACCTCTAATTGTAACATAGAACTTAGCAGGGGAATCCTTTAAGATGTAATGCAAAAATATGAATGAATAACATATCTTCGAATTACAAAATCTCCAGTCTAGGAGTCCGTCATAACCGAGTGGAATATCTTTGTTATAAAGCCCACGCTCAAAAGCTGGCGAATCCAAATAACAAATGAAATAAAAGGCCCTAACTGGGTCAAAACAGATGTTAAAGAAACTGAGTAAATAAACCCAGTGCAAAGCTAAAAGTCTAAAAGACTTAATTAGGCGGTTCCAACGAATGCAAAAGAAACCGAGTAAATAAACTTGGAAAGAAAAGAAAAGTCCATAATGGAGACACTCAAATCAAAGGAAAATCCATTCATTAATCAAATAGAAAATGTACAAGATACATTCAAATAGCAACAGGAAAAGAGTCGACTAAAGGCTCGAACCTACAAATTACAAAATCATTGTTCAGGAGGATTGCCTTCCACATCCACCGACTCCTCCCCCTCTACGGGCGACCCGAAAGCCTCCTCACTCAAAACCGGGCTGCTAGTAGGAAGCTCGCTATATTGTGGAAAATTACTTAGTCCAAATCCAGAGCCAAGTCCTGGTGGACTTCCTGGCAAGGGGCAAGGTCATGCTGGCCATACATCTTTCTCAAGAGAACCAGCTTACCGGTTGAGTCCAGGAGAGAGGCATTGCACTTTTGGACACTTTGCTTATGTGTCGTCTTCTCATCCTCCAACTGCTTCTCCAGCTCATTAACCTTTTTTCCCAGGTCCCAAGCCTTGCTCTTCTCAGCCTCTAATGCCAAGAGAGTCTCTTTAAGTTTTTTCTCGATCGCCTCCTTCTTCTTAGCCAGTTTTCTGGTCTTGGACAAATGATCAACTAGCTCAACCGCTCTTGAAAACCCCTGTAAGCCAATTAACTGAATAAAAAATAAAAGGAAGAGGAGGATGAAAATACAAAGGAAGAAAGCAATTAATAATCTTACAGAAGACAATTCCATGATACACATGGAAGCAGCCGCAGTGTCACCCAGCTGGCCATATTCATCTTTGTCAGCAGGAAGCAGAAACCCGTATATGAGTTCTTATTGGATAGCTAAGTCCATTATTCGGACCTCTCGCCCCTCTTTCCCCCACAACCAATGCTGGGGAAGAACGCAAGGAAGAGGAGGTGATCCAGGGGAGGCAGATGTTGCACCTGGCCTCTGACCAAGTAAAGAAATGAAGCAAGATCAGTAAACAAAAATAGGAAAGAACATGTGAAGAAAAAGACGGTTGAACTTGTCGAGTGAGAAGCGGCTCAGAGCCAGCAGAAGCAGCCCTCTTCCTCTTCGGCTGCTTGGAAATAGCTGGACGTTTACCCGGTGCACCAGTACCAGGCGGGAGCTCTTCAGGATTGGAACGCGGCTCCCTCAGTAAGTTCTTTTGTTGAGCTAGAATTTGATTAACAGCGTCAGCTAGATCCATGTTTGGGAAAACAAATAAATGACTAAGGTTAAAAAGATACATCGTCTAGAGACTGGACCCGGGTCATAGATAAAGCCGGTTCCTGAAGGCTTGGGCTCTACAAGCCTAATCCTTTCGATGTACGCATCAACTACAACTTGTCAGGTCCATTTGTGAGGTGCTAGAGACCTAAACTCTTGGAGATGGATATCTTCATCTGGGAGGAGACGTTGGCAAGCCTTCCCGACTCCATCGAAAGACCATCTAATTGGGAATTGATCCAAAAAGTGTTTGAAGCGCTTCAGGTAGGCGATCCGCCCCTAAAAGATATATAAATCTCCCTTCTTGGAAAGCTGATAATGGTCCTCCCCAGAGTTCAATTTTGGGGTGGCCAATTTTCAGAAGAAGGCAGCGTTTAGTGCAAAACCCAGGTTCTCACACAGCCAGTGTGTGGCGCAAATATCCCCCCAAGAGTTGGGATGAATTTGAGCAGGATAAAGCCCCCGCTTGCAAAGAATATCGCAAATATCGGCTGGAAGGGGGTAGGAAAAACTGGATCGAATTTGATCCAGGTAGACAGAGAAGTAGCCGATTGGAGGACTATGGACACGTTAGCCAGAAGAAGGAAGCTGGATCTTATAGTTATGGAGCCAAGGGTAAATTTCCTAAAACAATTCAATATGACCCCTATAGATCTCAGAGACCATCTCCTCGATGCGAGGAGTCATTTTTCTAACCTTAGCCCTCCCTAGGGCTAGGCAGTCTAGAGCCGGATGGAGCGAAGTCCACCTGAATTGTTGTCTCAGATGGTAAGTTAGTATTTACAGCCGGCGAAATTGAAGTACTTGCCTCCTCAGCACCAGCAAGGGGCACTGAGGTAGGAGAATCAGATTCTGAAGAAGTTGTCAGCCGGTATTAGACCTGTTCATGGGCTGGCCTTACGAGCTTTTATCTAAAAATATTCGGCCCAAGCCCAGCCCAGCCCATATAAAATTTTTTCAGGCTCGGGCTGGGCTAGGCTCAGGCTGGACTCGGGCTGGGCTCGGGCTTATACAATAATAAAAATAAAACATACCATTTAAAAACACAATATGTGACAAGTATGTACTTTCCTAGTTATAAAAACACAATTTATATGTTTTTGCTATTAGAATTATATTTATTTATTTATTAATATCTCATGTTTCCAGATAAGTAAGCTATAAACTAAGTTATATATGTGAGGTAAACCCTAAATTTCTTTATAAGATATCAGTAATTTTGCTCACACGATCTTAGGTTACTTTCAAATATTTATTTCATGAGTTGTGTAAATCATGTATATAGCGCAATCTTCCATTTAAAGTGTTGTTATATGCTAAAATTCAAGTGTTAAAGGACTAATTTAACACTTAAACTTAGCTTGCTCGATGAATTTACCAAAAATGATGTTTAAATATTAATTTAATTGTAACTTGAAACTTTTTGTTTATCAAATTCATTTAAAAAAATTTGCCGCTTTTTGACACTGGTATATTACTGGCACACATTTTCAACTGATTTGATGTAAGTCAAGAAAAGAGGGATTTAAAGAAGTTAGGGTTCGTGGTGAATAGTAACCTAAATTTGAGGTAAGTAGAAATTGATGAAATTGAAGCCTTTAAGTTAGGGTTTAAGGTTAATTAAGCATGTTTTATGCATTTGATGGTTTAATTATGTGTTATATATCTTGAATCAATTGTGGTTATATATCTTGAATCAAACCAAGGTCAAGTAGGGAAAGAGGAAAAGAGGTAGAAGAAGGCTAGTGAGGGCTTTGATAAGGTTTGTGTACACTAATTTTATTTCTATCTCTTTTTGCTGAAAATTTCAGATTTGATGTTTGTGACTTTTCTCATGTTTTACAAGTCCGATTTGGGTGATTTCAATTTCTGTGGATTCTTAAGACATAGAACAAGATATGTTTAGAAGAAAATTTTGTCTAATTCGATTGTTTTCTGGTTCGGATTCATAGTTGAATTTAATGCACAAATTCTGTTTCTGGGAAGAAATTCTTGGAGTATGATCTAATTGTGTGGCTATAACTTGGTGTGTATGGCTTGGAATTTTATGATTCAAGTTTCCTAGTGATCTTAAGATGTAGGGGAACATGTTTTTGATGTTTCTTTTAAATGTTTGGGCTGGTTAAAGCTTGGAATTTGGATTCAATATTGATGTTAGAAGCTGTCTTGTTTTTGGAAATCCTTTGTCTAACAATTCCTGCAACTGGATCTTTAACTCCTTAAGTTCAACAGGTGCCATTCTATAGGGTGCTTTAGATACCGGTGTGGTGGTAGCACATTAATCGCGAATTCCACATCCCTTTCTGGTGGCAACCCCGATAATTCTTCTGGAAAGACATCTGGAAAATCGCACACCGTAGTAATACTCTGTACTCCTAACTCCTCCTGTTTAGATTCAAGAGCAAAGATTAGGTAGGCCTGACATCCCTTCCTAATCATCCTCTTAGCCTTCATAGTCGAAATTATGTTGGAGAGATAGTCTGATCTCTCTCCTACCATAACTATCTCTTCTCCACCTGGAACTTGTAGAGACACCCTCTTATTTCTGCAATCCACCACTGCTCGATGCTCCGACAACCAGTTCATTCCCAAAATAATACCGAAATCTAGGAAAGGTAATTCAATTAAGTTTTCTAGGAAAGTTTGATGTTGAGTCCTAATAGGGCAATTTCTATACACCTTATTTACTACCACACTATGCCCTAAAGGATTAGTGATTCCTTGTCTCATATTTTATTTCACACCATGACTTTAACCCTTAATTATTACTTCTATAATATTTTCTTAACCCAAAATTTATCTCCAATTATATTGTTCATGAGTTCAAACAATATTATTTGAGATTTCTAAATTTCGGATCGTTACATTTGATAAAAAAAAATGTCAAATTGATTGACCCAAAGTTCACTTTAAAGCAAATTAATCCTATGTAAAAGTGAAATTGAAGAATGAAATTTAGTCATTTTCCCAAGTGAAGGTCTAAAGTGAATTTGGTGTTGACTTAATTTATATATATATAATTTTATATATATATTTTTATTAATACACGGGCCGGCCCACCATATTAATAAACTACCCAAAGCCAGCTCTATTTTCTACGGGCTTTTACAGGCTCGAGCTTGGGCGGGCCTATATTATATTTTGGCTACCCAAACCCAGCCCTTTGAGCCTGGGCTTGGGCAGGCTGGACGGGCCCCCGGACCCATGAACAGGTCTAGCCGATATTCGTTCCCTGAAGAGAGGGGTGGACTCTGTAGATTAGGAGTGGAAATTTCCCTATAATCTTCAGGGTTAGTAGGGTCAAGGAGACAGCAAGAGGGCTTGTGCCCTGTACTTTTGACACCAAACCCCCTCGCACGCCCAGCGGCCTTAGGGCGATTCCTATAATTCATGAGTTCCTCAAATTCCCCACTATCTGAGGAACCCAGATCACTAATGGTCACGAAAGAACTCATGTGTTCAAACAAGAAGGCAAAACGAGAAACCTAGATGAGCAGAGAAAATGAACAGGCGAGAAAAAATGTAGACTAAACGTAAAATTGCAGAAATCGAAATCGTAAATTTACCAAGCCAAAGTATGAGGAAAGAGAACTTACTGGAAAGCGAAGGAATCAAAGGAACAAATCAAAAACGGCGGATTGGAAAGCCCAGAAATTATAGAGAAAACTTGAAGATTTAGTGGTGGATGAGAAAAGAAGGCCAAGTTTTTCTTTTAAAGGAAAACAGTGAAAAGGAAGTCGAAAAGACGCCTCCTGACACAACCCAAACCGAAGAGACAGATGTCGCCCAAACATTGGGTGCACTAGGCCCAAGAGACGCCTCGGTTCCCATAAACCTACCGCCAAAAAACTTTTAAAACAGTTTGAATTGTTCACCAGGGAGGGACTCCTGATAGCACCAAGTTCTAAAATGACTGCGTGCATCACACGGCACCTTACCGTATCTAGATGATGCTAAGTCATAAAAATAGCCAACTGAACCACGCGGCCATCTCCAAATCCATTCTATCCATAGAACTTGATATTGACCAAGTAATCAGGAAATAGATCGGATGGAGGCACCAAAAGGGTCACATGGGTGTCATGTCACCAAGATGGGATACGTGTCTAGAAAAGGCAGAAACTTGGGATGAACTGGTCTCAACCGTACACGTGTAAGGACATGATCTTGAATCAAAAGAAACCGGACAAGGACAGGTACGAGGTAGGCCTGGCCCTGAGCAAGCCAAGAAGGGGACCAAGAAAAACCCACGCCAAACTAATGAGGGAAAACCGTACATAACGGCCTGACAAGACCACGCATCCCAAAGGGGTATAAAAAGAACAGTAAGAAAACCCTACAGGTACCTCATTCTTATCTTTTCCCCTACCTTTTCCTCTCTCTTGAGATTCAGGTTTTCTAACTTAAACATCAGAGTGGACCCATAGGTCACCCAGTGTTCTCATTCTCTTTATTGCAGTCATTCGACTTGCTTGTGGATCCAAACGGTCCTTTGACTCTCGAAGAACCGCGTGAAAACACATTCTTCCCGGAATCATCATATATATATATATATATATATATATATATATCAATAACGCTGGCACTGTAGAGAGAGGACTATTTAAGGTGACAAGGCATATATATATATATATATATATGGCCTTGTCACCTTAAATAGTCCTCTCTCTACAGTGCCAGCGTTATTGATGTGATCCCATCGTTATCATCTTAATTTCTTTTCTTTTTATTATCATTTTTTTAATTTATATTTGATACGTTGGAATCAAAATAATCAAATTAGTTTCAAGGAAGAAGAACACATAATTATATGTAAAAAATAATAATAAAAGTATTAAATCTTTTTTAGTTTTAGAAATATTTTCCATTTTTTTTTTCCTTTTCTTAATTTTCCACATCTTCTTTTTCCAATGGAAAATTAAATTAATATTTATTTGTTTACTTGCTTTTGGAGGTTTTTTGAATGAGTTTTTTTTATAGTAAAATTTGATTTTACTGTAAATGTTTTTGTTGCTAAGTTAGAGATTTTGTGAGTGTGATTTATTATTGAATTAATGATTGTACAATCATAAAGCATTAATCCAGTCATACATCATATATGTATATATAGTGGGAGAGGTCGAGGGGTGTGTTTTGTTTTGTTTGTGATGGGAATTTAATTAGAGGTGGGACAGACGATGGAGAAGATGGACGATGAAATTCAAGGAAGGCACAGATTTATCCTGGACGAAGATATATATATATATACACAAACAATCAAAGGAAAGGTCGGCAAACGAAATTAAGAATGCCAACACTTTATCTTCAACTGTCTCTTGCTCCCATTTCATGTCTACATCTCTATATATCCTTTCTTTTGCCCTTCTCTCCTTCCTTTTCTCTCTCATATCTTTCAACATAACACTTCATTTCTAATTATATATTTTTTAACCTAATACTAATGGGATACCTCAAAAATATATATAATTATTTTAATTATGTCCTTTACTAATTAATGATGATAATTCTGTTCCTTAATTCTCTAGTAACTTATTACAAATTGTAGTTATTACTATTTTATTTCAGTAGAACTCTGTAGGAATTGGGTTCAAGCTTTTCACAGGCTCTTCTCATCAATGGATTCCTGACATATATAAAATAGTACAGTTGGTTCGAATAATTCCTATCTTTCTATCTATCTCTGAGATGCTTAGATTTTTTAAAACTCTATGGACATGTAGAAGAGGAATGCTACCTCATTCGAATCAAGACATAACTTTTACTTGTTCAAATAACAATTAAGGTGAAGCAGAGTCAGGAATAACGAATCCCTTTATGATAAAGAGATTCATTTTGCAAGTTCGTAAATTATGGGTAGCAACTCCTTTAGTAAATGACAAAATTAAACTTGTTTAATAAGATTGAATATTCAATTGATCCATTTATACATTAGATATAAAATTTGAAATTTATGTCTATTTAGGAGTATTTTTGACAATTATCCCTAATAATTCTATTGAATCACACATACATCGGTTAATGAGAAAGCTATATAACTTCTTGTATATATGAGATAACCTTCTCTTTTTGAAGTACTTTTTAGAGTGATTCAAGTATTTATTTACGAATTCATTAATTCAAATCTTTAGTTGTTTACCAAATAATAAGGTATTTAGAACTATATTGTTGAGTCACCTGATAACAAATCACTCAAATGTTCGGTTATACAAAATTTACATTTTAAATTAATGTATCAAACTTTGGGATTGAGATGTTGTATATGTTAGTATAAGAGTAAAGAGTAATGTGTCTTTTTGAAACAAAATTAGACACAAATTTTAATTAAGTGCTGTTCATATAAAAACTCAAATAAATTAATTATGTTTGTTTTGAAAAAAGTATTAAATTGAGAGTTAAAAAGAAAAAGAATATTTCATTTCGTACAGGTTCTATCCGATTAATAGATATTTTTACAAATTTAAGTAGCTCTAAATGAATACACGTCTATGTACTATAAAAGAGAATATGTAACATCAAAAGAAACTTGCCTTTTTATGTCATTCAAGTAATATTCGAATTAAATGAGGTTTTACGTGCACAAAAATTGATATGAATATGAACTTCCATAAGTTGTTATTGATACTGATGTGAATTTGATGTGAATTGTAGAAGTAGAGAGGGTAGAATGGTAAATGAGTGTCCATGCTGAGCTACTAGATGCTTGGACAAATCCACATTCCATCATGATTTTGACACGTGGAATTTAATCTTCAGATTGTTTTTCTTGTCCGAAATGCAGCATATTCATGCGTAGCTGCCTTTGATTATAACGAACACTAATCAGTGTTATACAGCAGAATGCATAGCTGCCTTTTGTTAGAATCTATTTGTGATTAATTTCCACATTCTCCATCTACTCACTGAATTATTGCTTCAGAATCCTGCGTGCTCAACTTTTAAATAATTCAGTCCAAGTTTGATAGTTTGATAGTTATTTTTTTATCATTTTCTAAAATTATTAATTTGGTCATTTATATATATATATATATATATATATATATATATATATATATATATATATATATATATATAAAATATTTTCAAATTACCAATGCATTTTTAGCAAATTTTTGTTAAATTTACCTTATTTATATTAACTAGGAGAAATATAGAGTTAATACATAAAATTATTAAGTTAAGCCACAATTATTAAGATAAGAGATAAGAAGTTTTAAGGGAAAAATAATTTTTTCAATAACTTAATTATAACGAACATTAATTAGTGTTATACAGCAAAATGCATAGCTGCCTTTGGTTAGAATCTATTTGTGATTAATTTCCACATTCTCCATCTACTCACTAAATTATTGCTTCAGAATCCTACGTGCTCAACTTTTAAATAATTGAGTCCAAGTTTGACAGTTATTTTTATCATTTTCTAAAATTATTAATTTGGTCGTTTTCATATATACGATACTTTCAAATTGCCAATGTATTTTTAACAAATTTTTCTTAAATTTACCTTATTTATATTAAGTAGGAGAAATATAGAGTTAATACATAAAATTATTAAATTAAGCCACAAGTATTAAGATAAAAGATAAGAAGTTTTAAGGGAAAAACAATCTTTTCAATAACTTAATTAATAGTACATTGATTTTGGTGAACAACCTTAAACGTTGTATATATTAATGACTGGAGGAATAGATTACTTGAGCTACCATTTATCTAAAAATTGTAATAATATTTTTACATATTCTTTTCATTTTAGAAATATTGGCACAATTGTGATCAATTTTAGTTAAAAATGAGTTATCTATATTTCATGAGATGTCAAATAAGTGATCTATATATATTTGTAGGAGAAAGAGAGTATAATTTTCATAATATACTTTTATTTAATTTCCTAATGTAAGTGATTTAATAATAAATTATTATAATTTCCAATTATAATACTTGGTAGAATATTTATATAATATAGCATTGTTTGTTGTGGTGAGTCTACAGGTGGGTTACACATTCATGACACTTGTTATTTTTATTAGTCGGAGTTTATGTGGATTGTACTTGTAGATTTGACTGGGTGTTGATTTGTCACATCGTTATTTCAACGTTAAATTTCAACTAATTAGGGTGGGAGTAACTTTATTAATATATACGAAAGTGGAAATTAAGTGACTTTATTCATATAAATTAAAGTTTGGTAACTATGATAAACTACAAACTTCAGTGACTTTCGGTGCAATTTTTCCATTATCTTATGCGATGACAAATGTTGCACTTTATATTAGACATAATTCATCATGCATATGGAATTCGATTGGAACTTGTTCAGAGGGAAAATTAAAACTGGAATTGTGCACTTAACGTTGGTCAAGTTAATATATACGTTGAACATTTAGTAGATGTTTTAACCGAGGCTGTTAAAACAGGTTATTGTATCTTGTTCGTCTCTTGTTGATTTCTTTTAGTGACATGTATAAGATCAATACTAACCTGATCCATTTATTAACCCCGATTCACCAAATTTACGAGTTATAGAAATTGTGTTGGCGTGTTACCAATTTAACACCACTATATATTACATGTGTTACATTTATGTTCAATTTTTGGATGAGTCAAATGAGTGATGAATTGATGAGTCAAAACAGAACATAGTACGTTTATAATACAAGTTAAAGTGTTGACCTGTTTTTAACATTGATACACATAACCTCAATATTAGTTCATTGAATTTACTGATAAGAGTATAGTTTTTCCTATTTATTATCTTCCTATTTTGTATATATAATTGTTTCCTACTCTACTTATCTTTCCTTGTATTTGTTTTCCTGTATAGTTCTCTTTCCTTGCTTTCCTTGCTTGTTGGGCAAGTCCTCTACCTTTATATATTTGTATTCTTTGTAATCTTGGATCAACAGAGAAAATATATTTTTTTTTCACTTCAATATTTATGTTTAACATGGTATCAGAGCTAACTAGATCTCTGTATGTCATCTAATTCTAGCCCTACTGAAACCGAAAACATCAACCCTAGCCCCCATCCAACGCCACCCTCAACACCTCCTCATACCTCTCAACATCACACACCACCATCACCACCACACTCTACCCCAAACGTAACCATGACCACTTCCGCTTCTCCAACCACTATGCCTATCTTTTCTGTTAAGCTCAATCGAAGCAATTACTTGGCATGGAAGACGCAATTCCTTCCAGTCTTACATTCCAATCAAGTAATGGGACATGTTGATGGCTCTACCCCAGCCCCACCAAAATATATCCCATCACCCGAAAACCCCGATTTTCAGGTTGAGAATCCTGAGTACACAGCTTGGTTCAAGAAAGACCAAACCTTACTCCTCTGGTTATTTTCCTCTATTTCTCCTGAAGCTTTTCGTCCCATTGTTGGCATTACTGACACCTTTTCTGCTTGGAAAGCTCTGTCTCAAGCATATGGCACTGTCTCCAACAATCATCAACTTCAATTAAATGTTCAACTTCAAGAGCTTCGGCCTACCGATACTGGAATAGCGGACTACCTTGAGAAAGCCAAATCCTTTGCCGATGAACTGGAAGCAGCCGGAGCTCCACTCTCCTCTTCTCAGTTCAATGCAACAATTTTCAGAAACCTTGGTATGGAATATCATCCCATTATCTCAAATCTGTCCTTGAAAGATCCACCACCCACTTTCTATGAGCTGCATGGTGCCCTTACTGCTCATGAACTGCTGGTCAAAAATATCAGCAATCAGCCGAGCCCTGTTGCCTTACTCGCCCACCAACGCCCAGCTCCCTCTTCGGCTCAGTCCTCTGGTCGCACCCGCAACCCATCCGCTCGTCGCAAGTGGCCTCCATGTCAGGTTTGTGGCCTGACCAATCACTCTGTGGATCGCTGCAGACGGAATCCACACAGCAGAAATTTTATGCCTAATTATCAACCACGGGCAGCTGGTTCTAATCCCTCTATGACCTACCCTCAAGCCAACTTAGCTTGGGGCACTCAACCTGGACAACAACAGCCCTCTTGGGGTACCTTTGGCCAGTACACTTCTTCTTGTTTCTCTCCATTTGCCGGGGCTCCGTTGCAACAAATCCATCAGCAGCCTCGTCCATGGTTTCCGGACACTGGAGCTACTCACCATATGACTGCTGACCCCAGCCAAATCAACAATATGCTACCTTATAATGGTTATGATACAATAAGAGTGGGTAATGGTCAAGGTATGCCTATTACTCACACGGGTACATCCTCATACCTTTCTCTCAAACTGAATAATGTGTTATTTGTTCCCAAACTTACTAAATCTCTCTTATCTGTTCAGCAATTTTCCAAAGATAATAATTGTTTCTTTGAATTTTGGCCTTCCCATTTTCTTATTAAGGACCAGGTGTCGAAGAAAATTCTGGTGCAAGGCCCGAGTGAGCAAGGTCTTTATGTGCTGCCTCCTGAACTGAAGCAGGCTTTGGTGGGAGAAACCGTCTCGTTTGACACTTGGCATGCTCGGTTGGGTCACTCCAATAATAAAATAACTTCTCAAGTTTTGCATTCAAATAATCTTTTGTTTTCCAAGTCCAATAAAAATGTTTGTACTTCTTGTCAATTGGGAAAATTATGTAAAACTAATTTAGCTCCAATTGTTAGGTCTAGTACAGCTCCTTTTCAAACCATTCACTCGGATGTTTGGGGACCTGCTCCCCTATTTTCTATTTCCAATCAAAAGTACTTTGTCTTATTTATTGATGAGTTTACTCGATATACTTGGGTGTATTGCTTGAAATATAAAAGTGATGTCTATAAAACGTTTCTTGAATTCCAAGCTATGCTCAAAACTCAGTTTAATGCTTCAATCAAGTGTTTTCATTCCGATTTTGGCGGTGAATTCCAGAAACTCTCCTCACACTTTAAAACTTGTGGCATCCAGCACTTTCTTGCATGTCCATACACTCATGAGCAAAATGGAATTTCCGAAAGAAAAATTAGACACATTGTTGATACTGCTTTAACCCTTCTTGCATATGCTAAATTACCTCTTCGGTTTTGGAACTACGCTGTTAATCACAGTGTCACTTTGATAAATAGCTTACCTTCGCCAACCTTGAACAATGAAAGCCCGTTTTACAAATTATTTCACCGCCATCCCAATTATGACTCTTTCAAAATTTTTGGTTGTGCTGTGTTTCCTTTGCTTCGTCCATACAACTCCCATAAATTTGATTTTCGCTCAAAACTTTGTGTCTATCTTGGTAATTCTAAACAGCATTCAGGTTTCTTATGTTACTCATCTGAAAACGATCGCATTTTCATTGCCAAACATGTTAAATTCAATGAAACTTTATTCCCTTTTGCTGCTAGTGTGTCCGATGCTGCTTCTCAATCACAGCCTTCTCCGGATCAGGTTGCTTTGCCCATTCCAGCCCTGCACGTCTCGGATCCACCAGGTAACTTCTCCTCCTTGTCCTCTAATCCGTCCCCTCTACAGCCCTCCCCCTCATCTCTTCAGTCTTCACCTGCTACTGCTCCCATTCCTCCTTCTCCTCCACCAAACACTCATCCCATCCGCTCCCTCATACATGCAGGTGCGGCCTCACCTCCACCACTCCCTCCTTCTTCCACCAATGGCCTTCCTTTGGTGGTTGATCTTACTTCTCACCCCAATACCTGTCCTCCTGAGCCTCCCCCCGTCAGCCCCTATCCGCCTGCTCCCAAAACTCACTCTATGACACTTCGGGACCCTCGTACCCGTCGAGCTCCAGATCGCCTTGCCCTCTTACATACACTTTCTCAAACCAATTACCTGCAAACCGAACCACCCTCTTATTCTGTTGCTCGAAAATTTTCAGTTTGGAGAGATGCTATGGCTTGTGAGTATAAAGCATTACTTGATAATTACACATGGCTTCTTGTACCAAAACCTTCTAATGTTAATATTGTTGGTTGCAAATGGCTTTTTAAAATCAAACGTAATACCGATGGCAGTGTTGACAGGTACAAAGCTCGGCTTGTCGCCAAGGGTTATTCCCAGCAAGAAGGGATTGATTATAAGGACACTTTCAGTCCTGTGGTAAAAGCTACTACAATTCGTACATTACTGGCTCTTGCATCCATGCATAATTGGTCTGTTCATCAATTGGATGTGTCTAATGCTTTCTTGCATGGGAATTTATCGGAAACTGTTTATATGCAACAACCACCTGGCTTTCTTGATGTTATTCATCCTGATTATGTGTGCAAATTGCAGAAATCTCTCTACGGGTTGAAGCAGGCTCCCCGTGAATGGTTCACTCGCCTTTGTCAATTTCTTCTCACCATTGGTTTTCATAAATCCAAGGCAGATAACTCATTGTTCATTCATCACCGTGGGACTAATTATACTTATATCTTGTGCTATGTTGATGATATAATTGTTACAGGTTCTTCTCTTCCTCAAATTCAGTCCACTATTGCTTCCCTTGAGTCCGAATTTCCTATTCGTGATCTTGGCCGTGCTACATACTTCTTGGGGATTGAAATTGATTATAGCTCGCGAGGTATCCATTTGCGACAATCCAAATATATTGTTGATCTTCTTCAAAGGACACAGCTGGCCGAATCCAATTGTTGTGCCACACCCATGGCTACGACCCCCAACCTTTCCAAACACATGGGGCAGCCTCTTGTTTCCGGCAATGAATATCGCAGTGTTGTTGGTGCTCTTCAATACCTCACTCTCACTCGGCCTGATATAGCTTTTTCTGTCAACAAGTTATGCCAATTCATGCATTGTCCCACTACGGTTCATTGGGGGGCGGTTAAACGCCTTCTTCGCTATTTGAAAGGTTCTGTTCATCATGGTCTGCTTCTGCCCCGCGCCTCCACTATTCATCTTAACAGTTATTCTGATGCTGATTGGGGGGGTTGTCCTGATGATCGTCGATCCACCGGGGGATATTGCATTTTTCTTGGCTCCAGTCTTGTCTCTTGGGCTGCCAAAAAGCAACCCACTATTGCAAGATCGAGTACTGAAAGCGAGTACAAAGCCCTTGCCAATGCTACTGCTGAAGCTCTTTGGTTACACTCCCTCTTGTCAGAAATTGGTTTTCCTGTGATGGGCAAAATCACTCTTTGGTGTGATAATATTGGCGCCATTTATTTAAGTAAAAATCCTGTGTTTCATGCTCGGACTAAGCACATTGCTTTAGACTACCATTTTGTTCGGGAGTTAGTTGAAAATGGTACGCTACATGTTCGCTTTGTGTCATCCTCAGATCAGTTGGCCGATTTGTTTACCAAGCCGTTGGGTCAAGCCCGGTTTTTACACCTTCGCGATAGCCTGCATGTTTGTGACACCCATCGGCTTGCGGGGGGCTGATAAGAGTATAGTTTTTCCTATTTATTATCTTCCTATTTTGTATATATAATTGTTTCCTACTCTACTTATCTTTCCTTGTATTTGTTTTCCTGTATAGTTCTCTTTCCTTGCTTTCCTTGCTTGTTGGGCAAGTCCTCTACCTTTATATATTTGTATTCTTTGTAATCTTGGATCAACAGAGAAAATATATTTTTTTTTCACTTCAATATTTATGTTTAACATTTACGTATTATACGAATTGTATTAGCATGTCATAACCCACATTGACATCCATATGTTAACCAAGCTTTGAAGAAAGAAATCTTAATTATGCAACATGATAATTAAGAAAATCTAATGAAACGTGGTATTGATGGGTGTTAGGTGTAGTTAATTTATACTTTCCGACTTGGAAGGGTGGTAGGTATAGTTAATTCTCCCTCTCAGTTTCCTCCAGTCACGCCTCTATTAAGTGAAAGAAAATAGTAGCAAAACGTGTCTTTGCTATTCTTAGAATACACTAACACAAATGAATGTATAGGAATGTACCCTCTACACATTTTATGCACAAACTCTCCATTTACAATTTAATGGGTGTCCAAGTGGATCCAATTAATTAATTTTAGTACAATTAAACGCTTTCATTTTATTAATTTGCAATGTTTCTGTACTTTGGTGGGAAAAATGCAATTTCACTATCAATTGCATTCCCTTTCCCTTGGTGCATTTGATGCATTCTTACCACAATTACCCTTAATTTATTCATAGGAAAGCTGAACTATTGAAGTGAAACAAAAGTTATAAACAAAACGAGAAAGGATAGAGATTTTATAAAAGATGACTTAATTAAATATATAAAAAAAATATCTATAATTCGTTTAATTTTATTTCCATTGACATCTTTAGTTGTGGGAGTAGGAAATAAATAAATAATTGTTCCATATAGAATAATTATTCTAATATATGATTTAAAATTTAGCTTAAAATAAAGTTCACAATAACTAGCAGTTAATTGATTGTTAAATTATACGAACATGGTAGAAACAACTCGTATATCGAAATAGAAAGAGTAATAAACATGTCCTATAAAAATGTTATAACTTAAATTTAACTAAAAAGTCAAGTATGAAAACTTGGAATAAGAAATTTATGGACAAATTGTCCACATTATATTCATTCTAGTTTCAAATTTAAATTTGAATAGACGGTCGATAATAAATCATAACAGAAGAAAAATAGAAAAAGCACATTTTTTGAAAAAATAAAAATAGAAGATAGAAGATAGATAAATAGTAGTACATCACTATCTAATTTTATTATACACTCTATAGCATGGATATGAGAAAGAAAGAGGGCGGTGCAGCCTAAAAGAGGGCATGGCACGTGACAACGACATGTCTGTGACAGACACAGAAAACAGACGGTCGAACAATATTTTTTCATTACTAGGCCCCACCTCTCTCTCCTAACGATTTTTTCGCCTGTCAATCACGAATCGCATTTACCCGGCATTCGTTTGCCACGTGTACTGCGTTCATGACACATCACCACTACTCAGTGGCTGTGAGTCACCTATGTACAGCCCTTGACACGTGGCTTCTCTTTCTGTTGTATTCCGCCTTCGCTCTACTTACATGTCCGTTTTTACGGGTAAATTTATTTTTTTTTTTTTCTGTTTTAGGCCGCCACGTGGTGTATTAAATGTGGAAGAAAATACCATGTTTGGGACTAAAATAATTTTAAAAATGGAAAAATCATTCCACATATATACTTGAGTGATTTTATTAGATTACTTATTATCAATCTGTAATAACGGATGCTGATAGTTGAAGGAGGTAACTCCCAATCATTGCCTAGTTAATATAAGACTAAAAAAAATATCCAAAATATTTTACATATATATAATTTTGTATGTATAAATTAAAATGTACATATGCACATGCCACACCTTCTCATATTGATTTCATTGTTGATACTTGATATTCTTTTTTTTTTATTTATTCTATAAATTATTTATTATTGATATATATTGATAAAAAAAAAATTTAATACAATTGTTTGTAAATATATGGATTGGAATGATGAATTTAGATGAACTATATTTTTATTATATCAATATGTAAGTGAAAGGCCCTAGCGATGGGTTCCTTAGCTAGCCATATTGGCGTTTGTCTGCTCAAGCTCCGCCGAGTGGGAATTTCTAACATTTTTTTAAAGATTATCTAAAGTTTAATTGGAAAACATATATATAGCATATAGTGGTGTTTTCGAGTGAAAAACATATTTAAAGGAATTTAGAAAAAGTTTGATATAATGTTAAAGGGAACTGAAGAAATTAATTAGGTAAAGTTGGTAACATATCTTTGACAAATACAGAAGAAGTAGAATAGGCTAAAAAGAACAAAGAAGAAGTGACGAATTAAATAGAAGATATTATAATATTTAAAATCTGCGCGAAATGGATGTTCTCCACAAGCTATCCGATGTGTAAAACAGGCTGTCTAATCTGAAAAATTTTAATTAAAAAAAAAAAAAGTCGACATTTTTGGGTTGTTTGGGGTTGATCACACAATTTGGGAAAAGTAATGAAATTGAAGGATGTGAAAATAGAAGTGTGTGAGGTTGGTGAATTTTGGTTTTGTAAAGTTGAGAAAAGGTATTATACAGATTTAATTTAATGCAATTTAAAGTAGTGTATTGTTAGGTCACGGTATCATTATCATGTGGTTTGCCCTTTTTACTCTTTGCTCGAGAAACAAAATCCTGAATAATACAATAAATCCAATTATAAGGTCAAATAATGACTTATTTATTTAGTAACTTGAGACCCATGCACCAAAACAATTTCTTTATTTATTTATTTACTAACCAGTATATATATCTTTTGTTTTCTCAGCTTGCCTGTTCTTACATATATATATATATATATATATATATATATATAGAAAATGGAAAATTATTGTAAATTTTTGGAATCCCTCAACACTATCAGAAATATTTCATGTTTTACAGTCAAAATATTAATATAGAATCAAATATTTACCTTGTCGTAATATCAATATGTTAATCAATTATATGAGATTTTTTTCTTCGAGATATATGAGATTTAGTTTTAATTTGCAAAACAAATTTTAAGTTTTATCTAATTGAGTATATAATTTTTGTATTTTTAATAGTATCAGTTCCAAACTCAACACATTTATCTCGTATTTATTTGCAGAATCTCGTAACTGGGATATACCGCAATTTTTACTGAACATATAAGATTAAATTAGAAGTGATTCAGATCTCTCTAGTGCATGTGAAAGTCTTTTACTTTTCACAAGAATTGTGTCATATGCTACTTAACAAATACTGCAACCCTTGTAAGACAAATATGTTAATCTTGAGATTAATACTATCAATATAGAAATATCATGTACTCAATATGCTAAAAAAATTAATGAAAGGATTAATTGCAAAATCTATAAAATTTTAGAGAGTTAGTTCAGTGTGCGTTTTGCCTAATAACAACCATATTATGTTTTGATCTTGAGATGGTTATAAATATGTTACTCAACAAGGGCACGTATTGCATAAAAAAAATGTGACTTATTTGCATGAAGTCAACGGATAAAACGAAAAATTATGCAATCTCACTTCCTATTTCTCTTTCAACTTGAAAGAATATCACCATACTCAGTACTTCTTTAACATTTCTTTTTAATATTTCTGTGGTGGGTTTTAACACAATTCAACAATTTTTCACGCTGGTTGAGATTAACCCCTTCTACTTGCATAACAGAAATGCTCAAAGAACCAACTCTTCTTTAATTATACAATTGTAATTGTAATTGTAATTGTAATAACGTAAAAGATCAGAAAAAGGAAATACAACACTATATTTTGTTCTATTCTGCTATTTGAAAAAAGAAAAAGGTGCTTTTTAGTACTAAAAAAATTCATATGGGCATAACACATTTATGTGTATAGCTGCAACTTCTACAAGAAGTACCAATATGGTGTGACAAGCAAGAATAAAATAAAAAAGGATTAATTATGGACATTTATGCTTTTAACTTGGAAACTGCAATCTAATCCAACTAGTAATATATACTTAACAGACAACAGAAGGATAAACACAAGAAGAAAGACTAATGAATACTCACTCTCCCACTCTTTTGAAGCTTTCCTGATCTTTACAACAGGACGAGCTTCATAACTGTTCACTATTGACACAAAATGCTAGTTAGAAACTAAAATATTAACTAGCCACTGCTATTTTTCGCATACCCGGAGAGGCATTAGTGATTGAATGTATATTTGAATCCACTGCATTGTTCTATTTTGGTTTCCGGTCCCAAACATGATCTTGCATCATAGCAACGAATTCGCTGTAATCTATTCGCCCATCCTGAAAGACGAGAAAAGGTAACATAGTGTTATGGTAATGTAGTTATCTTCATAATAAAATCTAAATGAACATAATTGATAGTTTGTGAGAAACTATTTACATTGTCCTGATCAACTTCACGCATTAGATCCCCGAGGTGAACATCACCTAAGCCGAACTGGTCACAAGCTTGTTGGAGCTCATCTTGAGTGATATAGCCACTCCCATCTTTATCGAAGTATGAGAAGGCTGCAAATAGATGGTCTTCCTTATCGATCTTGTTTAGATGGAGCATTGCTGCTATGAATTCACCGTAGTCTATGGTACCGCTGTTATCAATATCTGCCTGAAATTTCAATGACAAAAGGGAAACATTTATACAAAATCAAGACTAGGAGGAGTTGGTTCAAATAAAAGACGATCAATCATTTTAGAGACCATTGGTTTGATCTTTTTTCACTCCTTGGTTCCAACCTCAAGAACACAGGGTATTTGTTTTATATCTTTCACAAATTTCAAGTTATTTCTTTGGGTCCTCTTCAAGGCATAATAATGAGAATGCTCATTAAAAGCCCAATTTAATCAACCACTAGCAGTGGCAAGTAAAGATCGCATTAATTCTTATCAAAGAAACCATAAACAAAAACGATAGACAGCTACCATCATGGTCATACATTTAGTTCTAACCTCAAGAACACAGGATATTTGTTCTATATCTTTCACAATTTTCAAGTTATTTCTTTGGGTCCTCTTCAAGGCATAATAATGAAAATGCTCATTAAGAACCCAACTTAATCAACCACTAGCAGTGGCAAGTAAAAATCGCATTAATTCTTATCAAAGTAACCATAAACAAAAAAGATAGACAGCTACCATCATGGTCATACATTTAGTTCTAACCTCAAGAACACAGGATATTTGTTCTATATCTTTCACAAATTTCAAGTTATTTCTGTGGGTCCTCTTCAAGGCATCATAATGAGAATGCTCATTAAAAGCCCAATTTAATCAACCATTAGCAGTGGCAAGTAAAGATCGCATTAATTCTTATCAAAGAAACCATAAACAAAAAAGATAGACAGCTACCATCATGGTCATACATTAAAAACTGACATAAAAATCGAAGTTTGAAGTTTAAACCAACACTTACTGCTTGCATCAACTTGACAATTTCAGAATCCTTGAGAATAGCTCCCACTCTTTCCAACCCATTTTTCAGTTCCTCAAGAGAAATCTGTCCGCTATTATCTGTGTCTATCATCTTGAACATTTCTCTTAGGCCAGCAATTTCCTCTTCGGATAAACTTTCAGCAATAACCTGCATGGATACAAATTTTCTAAATAAGCACATAATAGTGTGACTTTTCAAGCCAGTAAAATTAGGATATAAAATAGTTCTAGGTACACTAACTTAGACATGAATCTCTTTAAACATAAAACATTAACAACAATTTCAATTGTTTCTTGTCTTTCATATATTTTCAAAAACGTCCAATGAAAGTTCACGACATTGTGTCAATCATGAAGACAAGGACATGAAAATTATTCCATCCGAGTATGTGATCATAATGCGTGACTGTGTACTCAGATGGAAGACCACCCTTGATGGCACCTCAAGTTCTTACGTATTTACAGTTCAAGGGGAGATAAGTACTCACACGAATAGCAATTTTCTTGAACTTGTTCATGGCCGAAAATTGCTTTAAGCGACTTAGGACAGCAGAGTCAAGAGGTTTATCAGGGGCAATACCATCTACCTGAACCCAAGGGTGGGCTGCAAAAGAACAGTAGAATAAGTAATGAGTAGATATGCCTTAAATCTATAATAAGAACAAAGGTTCTTAACAACCATTTGACTCTACTAAACCACGTTGTCACAGAATTTTGGCCAATCAACATGGTATGGTACAAGACCACATGATTCCACAAATTTCATTGTTTTCAGTAAAAGTGAGTTCAGTATACTTGCTGAATAAATAATTATGTATGTTTGTGCTTTAAAACAAAATGATAGCATGAGAAAATAAAGAATTACAGATGCCAAAAGCATAATTTTGCAATATCACTTCATTACAAACATTACTAACTAATGAAATTTAAAAATAAAAAAATCCAACACTTAATTTGATATCAACACATTAACAAGGTAAGGTTGCAGTATCATGCATACTTACTGAGGACTTCATGAGCTGTCAACCGCTTAGTGGGGTCCCTTACAAGCATTTTCCTGACCAGATCTTTTGCACTTTCAGATACATTAGGCCATGGATCAGATATAAAGTCTAGTTCACCTTTTAAAACTTGTTCAAAAATTCCTTGTTCCGATTCTGATTCAAACACCATGCAAAAATCCAAATTAAAAAGAAGCTGAAAGGTTTCCTCAAATCATAAAAAGATCTTACCAAAAAGAAAAAAAAGTCTAAGAATCATTAGGCCTTACCATCCCAAAATGGGGGCACACCACTTAATAAAATATAAATGATGACCCCAGCACTCCAAACATCACATTCTGGACCATAATGTTTCTTCAGCACTTCTGGAGCTACATAGTAAGGGCTCCCAACAACATCTGTGAATGTTTCACCTGACAGGATAAATAAATTGTTCTCCGTCAGATAATATAAGATGAATGGACTTATATAAACTTAACTGAATGCAACACTGCACAGAACAAACTTGAACAAAATCATGATCACTGGAGAAGTACCAGCTACAAGCAAATTTATCTTTGTCAATGAAATTTTAATCTATTGGGGCTAGTAGTTTCATTGCAACTGCTTTTGAAAAACAACCATTTGATATAATTGATTACAGAGATTTGTTTTTTTACTAAGTAGATTTGATATATTTTGGTCATGAAAACTTCAAAAACCAGAATTCAACTTTCTTTTAGCAACAATGTCTAAAAAGTGCTCATTTTAGAAAAGCAGTTTAGCTCCAATGCAAACAGAGTTACACTTTACAAGCTAATATTAGCATGGTATTTAAATACTTTCATTGAAATTGAAAGTTATTGGCTTAGTCAGTGAAAGAAATCTATTAATGTTTCTATAATCACTGTATTTAAGTCAATCTATATAGTCATATACTTGTATCGTATGGATTAATATTTCTATCCACAAGTGACTTCAGAATTTTTAATCCGTGAACTGCGCAAGTACATGTGTAGTTGTACATCCATCACAATGATATTGGATTCAAAATGGATAATAACATTCGTTGGATTTCAAGTTTAAGTTTTTCTTATTAAGTCGTTATGTCATTCATGATCAACAAATTAATAAAATGAAATGAAAGCTAAGAACGTGTGTGTACCCGGCTTGAAGAACACAGACAGTCCAAAGTCTATAGTTTTAAGTGCAGCATCCTCTTCATGATCAACAAAGAGGAAATTCTCAGGCTTCAAGTCCCTGTGCATAACACCTAAAGAATGGCATGCTTCCACAACACCAACTATCAACCTAGCAAGCTCAGCAGCCTGTCTCTCAGTATAATGCCCCCTCTGAATAATTCTATCAAAAAGTTCACCCCCTGCACATAATTCCATTACAACATGAACTGCAACTGCATCCTCATAAGCATCTACAATTTTAATCACATTAGGATGACCCTCCAAATGGTGCATTATCTGAATTTCCCTCCGAACATCCTCCACATCCTCTTGTGTAGTTAATTTTCGCTTTGCAATTGATTTGCAAGCGAACTCTCTCCCACTCCCTTTCTCAAGACAAAGAAATGTGGTTCCGAATTGGCCTTGTCCAAGCTTCCTTCCCAAAGTAAAAAGATCCTTTAAATTCCCAGTTTTTCGCCCTAGAACCGAGTCCATTTGAAGGGCTGCACTTGAAACTCTCTTGATATGGGTTGGTTTCTTTGGCTTTGACTCCTCTACAGGCTTTTCAGTAACAACATCCCTCATCTCTGGTTTTATAGATTTTTCATGCTCCATTGGTCTAGGCTTGATGGATATTTCTCTGTCTACCACTTTTTCAGGCGTCGTCGGCGGCATCTTAACCGTTTCAGGTGGTGTATTTGGGCCATGGGGTGATTCTTTCTCGGATTTTTTTGATTCTTCACCCGATTTTTTGCAGTTTTCTTCTTTCGGCGGAGGAGGAGGGAGTCTCTCCTCCGCTGGTCCATTCCGCCAAACAGCAGCAGTAACAGATTGTAAGAATCCATTAGAGCTTAAATTTGGTCCTACACATGTATTCCCCATTAAAATACAATCACCCAATCTCACTTCCTTATAATTTGCTTTATTCTTTGAAATGTATCCTCCAAATTATGCAGATTGGCATCTGTAGATCCCATTAATGGTAACAAATACAGCAGAAAGGGGATATTTGGATCCAAACAGCTATTACTTGTTTGGATGCACCCCTTAAATTTCTCCCAAATGCAATTCTTCAAATCAATCAAACTTGACGATCATACGATAATATAATTATCAAAGGAGAAGTAACAAATTTGTGATGAATTTCGATATAGAGACGAAGAAGCTATGAACATTCAAAGAAATCGAACCTAATCCCACAACATTACAATAAGGTGGAATATACACAATAAAATCAACAATTAAAATCCGGTGTAAAACAATGATGAAGAATCATGAAACAAAATGAATTTTGAATGTGCAGAAAGACACATAGAGCTATCGAGAAAGAGATCAAAAGCATGGAATTCGACCGATCAAAAAACCGAAAAATGGAGACACCATGCGTCTATAGTTTGATCGAAGGAGAAACAAATTTGAGTGGCTCAAAGAAAATTTAATAAAAAAATCAAAATAAAAATTATTAAAATGGAAAATCGATGATTTTTCATCATGAAACCATCTCTATAAACTAAAACAATGTGTATATTTTGAATTTCCATTTTAACCGAAGGATTAAGAATCAGAGAGTAGAAGAGATACTTCACAATCTGACCGTACGTTCCCGTCTTCCTCTCCATATTTCTGCGGCTGTATGAGCACACTGCACACGTGGAACGCCCAATCAACAATGTGTATATTGCCCTTAATCTTTATTTAATTGCAATTATATACTTACACGTTAGTTTTATTTATACCCAAACAAAATTACCATATCAACAATCCAATTCATCAAAAGATTAATTTCATAAATAAGACCTAACAGTAAGTTTTATTATTACTTTAGACAATAGTTGACTCAAAAGAGTAACATATAAGTGTTATAAATACACAAACTAATTAGTTTTTTGTCATATGGATTTAACTTCACGTATGAACTTATTTATTCAATCAACCCAACATTCTCAAAACCCACATAATTTTATCTTGGCATTAAAGAGGAAAAAAAATCCGATAGTCGACAGATTTGGATCTGTATTTAAAGATTTGCTAAAATTTGATAAATGGAAAAATTGGACCTGTAGATTGTCTTAGACCTTAAAGGAAATAGGCCAATTAATGTATGGTAGCTGGCGAGTGACAATTAGTCGACATCTAATTGCACTTGAGGGAGGGTGTTGGAGAATAAATAACATATATAGTCACACATTGTAAACAAATGAAACTAAATAGTGACATATAAACGGGTTAAATTAAGCTATTAACACAAGCTGGTTAATATTTTGTTACATAGTTTAACCCAGATTTGTATTCATTATGTTTTAGTTGTATGTTACAAAATAGGGCATATATCCAATCAACCACCGAACTATTGTTCAAAAATCAATTTAGTTCTTAAATTCTTAAGTTACTAATTTAGCCCCTCACCTATTCAAGTTTATTTATATATATTTATTTATTATTTACATAATTTGCGATAATAATTTTTATAAACATAACTATTATAAATATATAACGCTTTTTTTTTTTATTTTGTGATAATATATTCTGTAATTAACCAAATTATAATATAACATGTAAATTTTAGATTTGAAATTGGATCCAAAAGATTATAGAATTCACACTTTATCAAATAAACTCTGGTGGTATTATTTGCAGTGTGAAATTTTTAAAAAATATTATTTAATTATGAGAAACCCATCAATTATCAAAATATTAAATCTATACTGACTTTTCAAATTGTTTAGGATTGGACTTTAACTATTAACTAGTTTCAGAATGAAAGAAAAAGTCTAGATTTATCATTCTAAGTAGATTTATTTTCAATATTATTATTATTATTAAAGATTTTTAATATCATTGAAGGAGAAATTAAAAACAAAAGTAATAGTAGTTTGAATTGAGCCCCAGATTGAAATATGCATTTATGAAATATTCAAAAGGGAGAAGTAGATGAGAGGAACTGTCACTTGAAAAAAAGAAGATTATAGGAAAAAAGTTTGAGGGACAGAATAGGAGTAGATAAGGAGAATCGTGACTAACGAAGAAGAAGACTGATTGAGGAAAGAGAAGATTGCAATAAAAAAATTTTGTCCATGCATTCACCAAATCCAATGCCTGACTGCCGAGTTGAGGAAGAAAGAAAACTAACTGGGAAAAGAGAAGACTGTAAGAAAAAAATTTATTCATACTTTGACCAAATCAAACTGCTGAATTTTTTTTTTAAGTCCACTAGCCGACAGTCCAGTGAATAAAAAAAATCTAATCCTCATGAATTTTGGAAAAAGCCCATTACATCTTGCCCGAGCCTGATCCATGAACAACGATTTATATAATAAATTTTATATGTCAAAAATTCAATTCTATACATATTGAATAATAAATTTAAAAATTTTTTTAGCGAAATTCTTACGAAAGAAACAATTTATTTAGATGCACATATAATAAAGGAAAATATTAAAAATAGATATGAAATCATTGTTTTTAAAATCTTGTGTAAATTTATATTTGTGTACCTATAATATTTTTTGTTAAAATTAATTTTTAACTATAAAAAAGTAAAAGAGTCATTTAAAAAAATTAAAAAGAAAAAACAGAAAAATAGAAAAAAAAAAAGTGAAAGAAAAAGAAAACAAATAAAACAAAAAATAAAAAAATTGAAAAAACAAAGAAAAGGAAGGAAGAAAATAAAAGATAGAAAAATAAAAAGAAAAGAAAATTTATTTTCTTTTTAATTGAAAAAAAGGAAATTAAAAAAAAAATAATAATAATTGAAAAAACAAATTAAAGAAAATAATAAAAAGAAAAAAGAAAAAGAAAATTGAATCCTGTGGTGGCCCAACAGGATTCAATTTTTATATATATAAATTTATGATACAATAATTTTGTTATAAATGTTAAAATTCTTATTTTGAATATTTTTTTTTTATCACGAAAATTTAAGGGCATTTTACATAATTACATAACTTTTGGCACCATATAACATTTTTACTTCAAAAGGAAAAGTTTGCATAAATACCTTAAAAACTTTTCAAAATTTCAAAAATACCTAAAACAAAAATTATCATTTTTACGTGATTATTCACAAAATAAACAACAAAACACAAATCAAAATCTCCAAAATACCTTCTCTACTTTGCCCACGTTTCTCTCTCCTCTTTTTGTAATTTTTAATCTAATTTTGCATTTATCTCTCAATCCGTTTATTTTTTTATCATGCGATTTTAGAAAGTTTTTTTTTATTTTTTTTATCTTCGAAACAAAGTCCATATGTACATACTTTTTCCGACATATTTTTTTCACTAAAGTATAACTAATTATGCCTTTGTATATTAAGGTATAACCAAGGTATAATTAAGGTATAACTAAAGTATAATCACTATAATAGTATATCTGAATGTATAACTAAGGTATAATTAAGGTATAACTAGGGGTGGCAACGGTGCGGATGCGGGTGCGGGAGTGCATTCCCCACTCCGCCCCCAATGATTGCGGGGGCGGTTTTGGTGATTCCCCATTTAACATTTCGGGGATTTTTTCACCCCCATCCCCGCCCTGTGCGGGTGCCTACAGGTTTCGGTGAATCCCCGCCCGCCCATATCCAATAAATAAAATAAATTAATATTATTTTAATAACCATTTTAACATTCAATAACCAAAATATAAATTCTACCACATTACAAATGTGGTTTAACATTAAATATTCAAAGTACAAAATATATCCAATATTACAAATATTTAAGTTCCAAGTGAACTTTCTTTGAACAACTTGAAATTGAAGTCCAATCATTTAAAAGCTAGGACTTGGTTTTGTTGTTTTGTTGTGATTCGTATTTTCATCATCCTATAAGAATAAAAGCAAATATTAGATGCATAGAATAATAAATAAAAAAACTAAATATCAAAAGTTAAAAACTACCTGAAGAACATCCATATCTTTGTTCATGTTCCACAACAATGAATCCATAACTGATTTAGAATCTAAAAACACAAGTATTCATTATATTAAAACATTTAATACATAAGTTTGAAGTAAAGTAAATTAATAAGTAACCATTTATAAGTATAATACCTTTTACTTCAACTTCTAACCAACATTGAGTGCACATCAATGCTTCTACCATCTCAGAATTAAGACTGCTACGAGACTCACTTATAACTCTACCACCTGTACTAAAAGCTGACTCTGAAGCCACAATTGACATGGGAATTGCAAAAATATCCCGAGCAATTAATTGCAACATAGGGAACTTGAGGCAATTTTTCTACCAACCAAATAAATCAAATTCTTCTTTCCTTGGTAACAAACGCTCCTCCAAATAATGATCAAGTTCAACCCCAACATTTTCAATAGATTGTTCAGAAGCAGCAATAAATTGTTCAAAGCTGCATATTTCTCCATCTCTTTGAACTTGGTAAGTTGGCAATAATTCATTATTTTTTTGCGATAATTAGCTTGACATAATTGGGAATTAATTAACCTTTCTTTATATATATATATATATATATATATATATATATATATATATATATATATATATATATATATATATATATATATATATATATATATATATATATATATATATGCGGGTTTTACACAGGGATTTATTCGGGAGCGGGGCGGGGATCCCCACGGTGCGGGGATAGTACTCCCCGCGCCCACGCCCGTTTAAGTATTGGGGGTAAAAAAATCCCCACCCCCATCCCCGTGGGGGATAATATCGGTTATTCTCTGAGCCCGCCGATTCGGATTCCCACGGTTTTCGGGTAATCCCCGCCCCATTGCCACCCCTAGGTATAACTAAGGTATAAACACTGTAATAGTGTATCTTATTATATAATTAAGGTATAACTAATGTATAATCAATGTAATAGTGTATCTTAAGGTATAACTAAGGTATAATTAAGGTATAACTAATGTATAATCACTGTAATAGTGTATCTTAAGTATAACTAAAGTATAATTTAGGTATAATCAATATAATAATGTATCTTAGAGTATAAATAGGGTATAAATAAGGAATAACTAAGGTATAATCACTATAATAATGTATCTTAAGGTATAACTAAGGTATAAAGATTGTATAAACAGTGTATAAACAATGTATAAGCAATGTATAACAACGTATAAGAATTGTATAAACAGTGTATAAACAATGTATAAACAGTGTATAATGTATAAACAATGTATAACAGTGTATAAATAATGTATAAACAATGTATAAACAGTGTATAAAGAGTGTATAACAATGTATAATAAATGTATAAACATATAACATTGTATAAAAAGTGTATAATGTATAACAATATATAAGTAGTGTATAAACAATGTATAAGCAATATATAACAGTGTATAAGAAGTGTATAAACAGTGTATAACAATGTATAACAGAGAAGAGACTCACCAGAAAAGACATTCCAGATGAACGCCACATGATTCTAACTTAGTAAAAGCCAACTACAAGTTCCAAAGCTTTGGAATAAAATATAAATTATTATTAATGAGGAAAACTGATCTTCAGCAACGAACAGTAGTTCAAGGATCAAACTGCTGGTTCATATCAAATATAGGCGGAGGGAGGGGGTCCACGGGTGTGCTGTTGCACCCCCGGTCGCCGGACTCTTCCCTTAGAATACTATCGGAATCAGTATTCACAATTGAATTGCTGAAAACTCCAAAAGAGGAGCAGAATTACAGAAGGAAAATTTACCTGGTTTGGAGATGGAAATGGACAGGGTGAGAGATAGAGAGAGGCGGCTTTTACATGGGAGGGAGGAAAGAGGGAAAAGACGAGACTGTAATTAAGGGAAATCACAGGTGGGGACCACGTAGATTAGCTGTTAACAACGAAATACACAAGAAAATTTACCTTCTTCCAGCTCCTTCAATTGAAAACTTTTCCTGGTATTCCAAGCCGCTGTGAACGCCTTAGCCATCCCCCTCAGATTGAGTGGCTTGTTCGACATCCATCGCCAAAAATTGACGGTAGGCAGAGAGGAAATCGGCAACAAAGGCGCTCAAACCAGAAGAGACAAGAAAGATACAGGGGAGAAGACGACCACCGAAGGGCAACGGGCACCAGCAGCAAAGGACGCCGGAGACACAGGGGAGGGGATGATGGTGTCGGGGTTTCTCTATTTCTGCCATTTTCCCTTAGTAAGAAAAAAGAACGTAAAAAAGAAAAAAAACATAAGTATTAAGTATTAAATAAAAGAATTTAAAGAAAAAAGGTAATTGAGTAAATTGATAAACGTACGCCTTGAAATAAACTTATTCTTTAGGGTAAAACTGACAATTTCCCAAAATTTAATGGGGTAAGTTGGTGTTGTTTTTTCGTCCTCATTTATAATAATATGGCGGACACAAAAATGTTTTATTATTATTATTAATTATAATTATTATATTGTTATATTTATTATTATTATTATAGAAATCAGTTTAATAGATAAATAATAATAAAACTTTTTTTTTTTTTTTTTTTTGGTACTCCTCAATGTGTAGAATCGTACTTAGTGCTGAATAATAGCTTCCCACTTTTTTTTTTTTTTTTTTGTGACGAAATCCTACTTCATAGAGAAACTATAGTTGCATTGAACTTGTATTATACACTAAATCATAGTTGCATTGAACTATAGTTGCATTGAACTTGTATTATACACCAAATCATATTAATTGTATGGCTTAGAAGTCTAAAACTCTAATATTAATCTTAAGGAAGCTTCTACGTTGCATTGAACAGGTATAATGCACTAATTTGACAAGTATAATGCACTAATCTGACATGTACAAATGGACATTATATAAATGATATTTTCATATCGGAAATAAATGCATTAAAAAAATAAAGTGACATTAATTGGGCTATAACACAAACTAATTGGTTTGTGTTACATGAGTTCAAAGCCACATTTGTATTTAGTTATGGAGATAGATCTAGCATTCCCAAGATCCACGAAATATCATCATGTTACAGTGGAAAGATCGTAGCACGTATTTAAAAATCAAATAGAGTTTAGGTTAGTATAGAGAGTAGACTCGTTTGATGACCTTGAACTTCACGTTTGACAAATAACAAGTGGTTTAGATACAGTTGCACTTTAAAGAAATGTTCACAACATATAAGTGGTACAAATTACATCTTAACGCGAGCTAATTAATTTTGTGTTATATAAGACACCATATATGTGTTTATTTATATAATTAGATTTAGCATTCTCAAAACCACGCAATATATTCGTGCATGTTGGTGTTAACTAACAAATTCTTTCTATGTTTTCTATATGAATAAATGATATTTTTGATATAGTTCTAACACATCAAAATAGAATTTAATTTTCTTATTAATTAATAATATAATAGCTGAGAAATTATACAATAGATCTGATTTATATAGATATTTTAATAAAAAAATTAATACATAAATATGTTTGATTAGAAAAGTCTGTACATGGATGAGATCTATTGTATAATAGCTGGCATGTTGTACGAAATCCATCCTTTGTAACTTTAAATGCTAAAGTTGACCAAGAGAAACCACTTTGACATGGCAAAGATTTGATTAATGAGATATGATAGTAAAGGAAACCAAGAATTTGACCATGACTTGACTAATTAAAAACAAAATAAAATTAAAAGAACACTTTTCACCCTCCACTTGGTTATTTTATATATAGTATATTTTAATTTCAAAACCAACGCCGGCGAACCTCTCCTTCATTGAACGACAAATCAAGATTCAAATCCAGAAACATTTAAAAGAAAAGAAAGAATTATACATGTTATAAGTTTGACCATCTCCAATTGAAAGCCCATTAATTAAGTTTCCACCTCCACATATATATATATATATATATATATATATATATATACTCACTAGTACAAAACTCTGAAAAGATATCAGAAAAATCAAGCAAGAAAATGTCAAGCTCCTCGGCGAGAAGGCAGTTGCAGGGACCAAGGCCTGCTCCACTAATGGTGAGCAAAAATTCTTCCAAAATCAAGAAATCATCGTCATCGCATTATAATAAGAAGTTGTTATCTAGGCCTCTGGTAATATATCTGAAATCGCCAGATATAATTCATGTTAGGGCAGAAGAGTTTATGGATCTCGTTCAACGCCTCACCGGGCGGGAAACAAGAAAATAATACTTTCCGGCGGCCACTTCATCGTCGACTAGTTCTGCTACTACTTATTGCAGAGTGGTTGATCGATGTCGATAATAATAATACAATTCAAGTGTAATGGTTCCTGCAGTTTTAATTTGAGTTTTGGTCAACAAGAATTAATTTTAGCTAGCTCATGATGATCATCACTATCCTAATAACATCTGTTTTAGTCACCGGACTCAGTTTCGTGATCGGTAGCCTATTTATTGTTGCCCACCATTTAAGTAAATGTTTGTTCACCAAATAATTATAATTAAGTTTAATATAATGAATTATAATTATGTTTGTTCACCAAATACTCTCTGTCTGTCTTTTATAATACGATGTTTAAGGTTGTTCACTAAAACAAAAGCCAAGCATATATATAGCCCCTTTAACTTTAATTTTTGAGCCGCTTGACTCCTTTAACTGTTTTAGCAATATATCTAACCCCTCATCTAAAAGCCAAATACATACGTGGTTCCTTAAACTTTTATTTTTGAACCGCTTGGCCCCCTAAACTATTTTAGCTACCTGTCTAACCCCTTATCTAAAAGCCAAATACATACATGGCCCTTTAAACTTTTATTTTTGAGCCGCTTGATCCCCTCAACTATTTTAGCGACCTATTTTTGTAAATATTATATAAAAAAATTATCTGCATTTTTTTTTCTCTCTCTCATCATTTTGGTTAAACTCTCTTCGTTCTTCTTTGTTGTTTCTTCTGCAATCATATTTCTTCCTTCTCTTGAGTTTTATTAATTGCTGGGAAATCTTTACTTTATAATAGTTTGTAATATTAATTAAATAGAAGATAGCTTCCAGCGTATATCCTACATGTCTTTAGTGTCAGACGCGTGTAATGCATGGTACTATATTGTGTCTAGTTATGTTCACTCAAAGGTTTAAAAATACCACTTTAAAATAGATGAGGGGTTAGATAGGTTGCTAAAATAGTTGAGGGGACCAAACGGCTCAAAAATAAAAATTGAAGGGGCTACGTATGTATTTGACTTTTAAATGAAAAGTTAGATAAATCGCTAAAATAGTTAAGGGGGCCAAGCGGCTCAAAAATTAAAGTTGAAGGGGCCGCGTATGTATTTGGTCCTAAAACAAATGAAGTATTCATTAGGTTACTAAAATGACTAGTTTACCCTTAATACTTGTCCCCTAAAACTCTATTTTCCATACAAAAACTCTATTTCTTCTTAATTATCAAATATTAATGTAGTATTTTTTGCATTAAATAACAAACTTCTCTCGTACTTTAAATAATGAAAAATATGAGAAAAAAGGGTAAAAAATACATTGATAATGTAAAGTGTCAAATAAAAAAAAAACAAAGTAAAAAACTTAAAACATCATGTAATAAAAAAAGGAGGATGTAATTGATTAAGTTTAATAATGATTTTTAATCTTGTAGTTTATTTAAATTTCAGTGCAAACAGCCTATTCAACTATGTCCTAATGATTATAGGTTTGAATTTCCGTAAGACTAGATATATATACTAGGAATGCAAATAATTAAAAATTTCCGCTTAAATAAATACCCTATAATGAGAAAATCAAAATAAATAAAACCAAATACTGCTGTGAAAATTAGGCTTCACAATTTACTTCCTAAGAGTATTTACTATGGTTCGAGTATCACATGGTCCTCACCGTTGATTCGATTGACACGCCAACATAAATAATAATGTATTAATCATCCAACAAGGTAGATTGAAACTTTTTTCAGACTAAAAACCTTTTTTGCCATTGTGTTATCACAGGTTTACCATTTTGTTTCCTATGGTATGCAAAAATGTTCCAAAACGACTCCTAATAAACATGTTCTGTCATATTCTGTAAAAATAATGTTAATGATATATGATAAAATATGTTTATTAAGAGACATTTTGGAGTTTTTTTAATAGCATAGGTGAAAAGGAAACTTCAATAGGACAGAGGCCAAAGAGGCAAATTAATGATATCAAATAAGCTAAAAACTACTTTATTCCAATTTTTCTCTTTTTTAAAAAATTATAAGATGTGTATATTTATTAAAAACAAGCAATAACAAAAGAACGAATATATAACGAAATTCAGAAAAAGAAATAATAAAAAGGAAATCAACAGAACAGATAAATATAAAATAAAGATATTAATAACCATAATTTCTTCTTCTCTAGATCATTTCTCCTAGAAATTTGTATTTTTCAATCCCTCCCCCTCTTCCATACCATACACATCCTTAATAAGGGTTAGCTAGCTGCTACCGTTTTATATTTGTAATACAGAACACAAAACATCGACAAGAGGCAAATACTTTTTAATGCAAAATTGTTCTTTTTTTTTTTTTTTTTTAAAACACATGCCTCTGGACTCTGGTTGCAATTTTACCACAGTACTTATTCGATACCCATTTCCATTTAATCTAGGTCAATTTAATTTTCTTCCAATATCTCAGGGCATTTTGATTAAGCAAATTCGAAATTTTCCTATCTTCAGAATCAAATGCATTTAGAATAAGAGAAATCATTAAGAGAGAAATGAAGATAATTACAGTTTCGTCACAGCTTGACCACATAATTAATTTGTAATATTGATTTCCAAGAATGCAGAAGTGTCACCCTTTAAAATTCCTTTACAGGCTAAAAAGTCATCAGTCAACACCTGTTGTTAATCATACAGCAGGGGGTACGATCAACTTAATTAGCAAATATTATCAAATTTCCAGTGTTGCTAAAAACCATTGAAAGTAAAAATATCATAAAATAAAGAAAATGTGAAAGAACCATTACAGTTTATCTCAATGTTGCATCTTCTGCTACAGACCACGAAAGCAAAGTGTTAAGAGGCTGCCAGGCCGAGTAAGAACCGCCATAGTATCTCAGTTCCAAATCTCTTTCAAAGCAAAATGGTCATAGAGGTGACAGAAAAGCTGTATACGAACCGTTATAGTATTTCAGGCCTTTCAAGAAGCTTGAATCCAAGCGAGGAGTAATTGTAGCTTCTGGAAAGCCAGAACAGGAACTAAATTCTTGCAAGTTTTCGCTTGACAGATCTTTAGAATCGATTTTCTCAGCAACTCTCTTGAGAGCAACATTCAAGCCAATTGAGGTATGCTCTGTAATAAAGCTGGAAATTGCCGAAAACAAATCAGAATACCGGATTGAGAACCAGGTGCTTGAATTAATTATCCCATTATGCCAGAAATTTCAGGATCCTAGATGATAGAAGCTGATTGTTAATAACGTACCTTGCCTCAAAGCTCTTCACTTCAGATCCTATTAGAGCACATACACGGGAAATAATCCATGACGGGATATATGCATCAGTAATTTCAATGCTAGAGCGAAGACCAAAAGATTCACCATCTTTACGTTTAGCATCTCCTGGGTATGCAGCTATATCATCAACTCTCTTTGACTCCACACATCTTATCTGTGAAATAAGATAAACAAGGACATTTTGGCATCAAGAAGCATGGAGAACAAGAAACACTGTTTGATTGGGAATTAACATTCCCATATATGAGAATTTTCCTAAAACATATTTGACCAAACCAAACAAAAACCACAATGTTGAAATTTTGGATATTTGATTTGGCTTTTGAAAATAGAAAACCATAACATCAGTTTGATTTGCAGCATTATCTTTAAAAACAATTAAACTGAATTGATGAGTAATTGTATAAGTAAAACTAGTTTATACTATTCATAATGTTAACTCATTTTCCTGTAAACAAAAAGTATGGAAACGAAATGGTTAAGAGAGCATGGACTGTCTAACGGATAAAATTACTGAATGAAAAATAGAAAATCATTTTATTTCTGTATTATTTCAGTTCAATGTTAAATAATTATTGATTAAACATGATCCTTAATTTTTGTTTTGGGTTTTGAGCCCCAATTCACTTACGTGTTAAAGTTTTAGACACAGAACTAGACACAATTAAAGTGACATGAACCTATTAAATGTGAACCTATTGAATGGATAACCTTAGATTAAGCATCTGTAACACTCACCTCAGGAGCAGAGAGAGCAGCATTCTGAAACGGAACAGGTGAATACAATAAAGGAACATCCACACCAGATAAAAAGGTCAAGGAAGATCTGAAGGCAACCACAAGAGAGTTTCATTGTAAGATTATGCATAACAAGTGCATGACTTGTTTCAAAACCATACAGATAACCACCAAAAAACAAAGGTGGGACAAAATTAACTCTTGACTTACCTGGAGTTTAACAAAAAATCATATAACGCATGTACATTTTTATTTCCACAGAATGCCAGCAGTGATTGTGGGCTATTGTCAATATCAGATGAGAACGTTCGACGTCGAGTCTGCATTATTTTAGGTGGAAACACAAATACTTATCAAGGACGAAATGAACTTTAAATGCTAATTTATGATAAAGGCAGCTCATGCAGAAACCTGCATAGGCTGATATAATGACAAAAGTGGCAGTTCAGCATGAACAATCAACATGATCTCAACAAATGGTGGAATCATACATATGGTTTTTAAGCTACGCTAAGGTAAGAAATTTCTTTGCTGCCATATTTGTTATATTGTATATTATTAATGAAGTCCATTAACATCAACTATGACCATCAATTGATGAACTCCAAGGGAAAAAAAAGGACAAATCCAATCCAAAGTACCAGAAATCCAAGAGTTCACCCAACAGAAATTCAATGTTAACCAATCAACAAGATCCAAACATGAAAAGAATGACAAACCTGACCCAAATTGTGCTTCTCAATCTCTGAGAGCTCAACTAGATCTTCAGTGGTTGCTTGCTCTACTTGAGAATGGCAAAGGGGCATAGAGAAGCAAACATCCTACAGATTGGCCAATGGAAATTTTCGAATTACTGAGTTTGCAAAGCAGAGAGAAAATTCAAGAAAGGCAGAAACATGTAAAGCCTGCAACATTGTTCTATAAACCTACTGTATGGCTGCAAGATAATTTCCTAAGTTTAAAATCTATGCTTTTTGAAAGAATTAAATGCAGGACGAAAATGACATTCAGGTTCACATATTGGGGACTATAACTGACCCCTCTTCTCTTACTATATCTCATACAAGAAGCATGAAGACATCGAAAAATCTCTAGCTTATCAACCATATTCTCCACCACCATCCGTACCCTTGGAAAAAAAAGAACTTGTATGGAATTTCCCCCTTTTGGAAAGGACTTCTAATAGGGCAAGGAAAATTAAATACCTTAGGACAAAAAAAGAATCATGATAAAACCACAAGACAGTAACTGATTGTCTCAATCAATTAGCAGTAACCCCAATGCTGTTGCTATTACCTTTCACTAACCCAACAAAGTAACCATCAACGAATCATCTGTCCTAAACCATTGATTCCAGACCAAAAGTCAATCAAGAAAACAAAAATTACAGAGGAAAACCAGCTCCAAAGAATTAGACCCTATTTCCTAAGTAGATCATCCTTTGGAACCAAATGCTTTGGCTTTTTCTGCAAAAAAAAGCAACTAACTTTTAACCTCTGCTATTTCATTATTTCCAATATAGACAATATCTATTTCAAAGCTTTGGTGAAGGAGCAAAACCAATTCTATTGTCAGTTAACATAAAGGCTTTCACTTCAGTTAGATTATCAAAGTTCAACATGCATAGCAGCCATAATTAACAAAACATTGCTAGTCCATGCACCAAGGACCATTTAAGTTGAAGCAATGTCTAGTCATGATTTTTTTTAAAAGATAAAAGCTTTCACCAATAAGTGATAATAAGGGAATATGAGTTGCACCTACGCTGTAAACATGGATTAATGATTAATCACAGCCATACAAAAATTATAGATCCCAAACTAAAAGTAATCGAAGTGAATTACACATAAGCACTTACATGCTCTTTCAACAATGACCTCAGACCTCTAGTTGACTGTGAGATGTAAGCATTGCACGACTGTGTAGTTACTCCTGAGCAACTACTACAGATGAACATCACTACAAAATGAGAAGTACAGACTACAAAAGGCATGAAAACAGCACGTTAGCAACTCAGCATGTAGTTCATAAAATGAAGAAAATAAATGTTGATTTGCTGAAGAGAAAGGTGTAAGAATAAAATCGCACAGATGAAAGCTCTTGCACTATTCACATGTTCCAATTAGTTTCTCACACATGATATACTTAATAACCAAATTAACAGTCAAACATATAGCAGTTGTAAAGCTCGTGCAAGTGGCAGGACTAGGACTGGAAGATACAAGCAGAAGTACATTGTATCGAACTAATTAACAAAGCACATTTGTAAATACACTCAACATGAGACCTTTTTATTGCCTTGCATTCTCGTTCATGTCAGCAAAGCCACAATTTAGCGCATACTGCATGACAACAATGCATATTCATTTATACTGAAATGACAGAAAATTACCGTAAAAGATATTGCACATGTTCTTCCGAAGCATATAATAAAGACTCCGGAACGAGTCATCCCATCCCTGCTGGCGTTTTCTTAAGAAATCTATTTCAACCAAGTAAAGGCAAAAACTTTAGAAAATCATTGAGGAAGTGAAGAATATTCGTGCTTTCTATTTTTCTACAAACCTCCATCGGCTGCTTGTGAGCTTAACATCGATATAATAGAAGGTGGCAGTGTAGATTGCGGATAAACCCAAGAGTGCAATGATTTAGAGTCAAGAACTTGGGAAGTCAATGCTTGCCCTGAGCTACTGCAATCCTTGGGACAACCCAATGAGGCTGTTGAATGAGGCATGCCGATATAGGTACTGCTCATAATTGACCTATGAATCCTGCAAAACGCAAGAAAATACATTAAGCTATAACAATTCCAACCAGTAAGATCATACTCATTAATGAAATCACACAGGCTTCTAAATGTTGATTTCATGTGTAACAACCTAGGCTGAAAGAAAGGAAACATGTCAGCATTTAGAGCAAATGATGCATAAACGCAAGAAATATAGAGCTCAAAAAACAGAACCCATAATGCAACCTGACAGACATCTTAATCAATGACATAACAATGTGGGAATCTTCAGTCAGTGCAACTCAGAATCATTGACACGGTCAATTTTCCTTTTTTAAACTAATATCTCATTACTACTCAGCATGACTTTCTAGATTTTAAGTGGTAGTCTACAGTTCTCAAGGCCAACACATTGGCTTAAAGTGGCAAATATTCATTTAATGAATGATTAGATTCATGTAATTTAGTTTTACAACTGCCATTACAAGTACATCAGCAGGAAAACAAACAATGACTAATAATTTGTTTAATAGGGAAAATACGCCAACTGCTACAAGCCTACAACACTATCATAAGGCAGTAGATCTATTAACTACTTCATAAATCTAATCTTTTCTCAAAGTGCATGTAGAAAAACACACTAATAAGGAATATGTTAGCATAGATATAGCAACATACTCACCAATTCACCGTGCAAGAGGATGACACCAGCATTTTTGTTTTCAAAGTAAAATCTGGAGGAGCCTTTTGGCCTGGTAAAAGGCATTCAGAGAGGAGTGTGGCTGAACGAAGTGTATGATCACCAAATTCACTGGAAGTTTCTGCAGCTAAACCAGAACTTGCAGGGATTTCATGGGCAACTAGTCCTTTTAATGCTTTATCCTATGAAAACAGGTGATTTTTTATTTCATATTCTCATGTAACTAAATGAATAGTAACAAGAACTACTATTAGAGTATACCATATCAACAACAGCCACGCCAGATGATCTTTCACCATTTGATGAAAGTTCAGTAACACTTCGAAATATACTTTGGTTACACCTTTCTATAGTTGGATGAGCTTCCACCTTACTCTCTTCAGAAACCTTACACAAAGCAGCAGAGTTCTCTGAACTACAGGGAAGAAACAGTAGAACAAAACCAGTGAGGAAAAAGATAAAGAAAGAGTATACTAAGATAAGATACAGTTGTTGAATTCATACCTTGAGATTCGTCTCTTTGTAGCTAAATTTGAAAGCACAGAGATATTCTTCTTGTTGTTTGTCTGCTCAGTTAAAATATTTTCCTGCTGGTATTCAGAAGTGAATTCAGATTTATTAATTTTCTCTGTAATAAATTGTATAACATTTAGATAATTAGTATCACAATAACAGATCTCCTCCACTAGTGAACATAACAACCTTTGCAGTTTCCTTCACAGAAAGCACCCTGAGCCTGGACTTTTTGGCAGGATATACTTCATCCATACGGGTTTCAATATATCTTGGATTGCTTGGAAAATCTGGTCTCTTAGGTCCATTATCACTAGAATTACTGTGACTTTGGAGATAATGCATCAGAATATTAACTAAAATAAGCCACTAAAAGAAAGGGAACAAAGAGCATTCAGGAAACAACTTACTTCGTCAAACCACATAAAGGGGCTGGGGATTCATCTATAATCTCTAAAATATTTGCCCTTTTCAGTTGCTCTCCCTGCAAGTCAACAAGCACAATGTAACATCATGCATAAAAGTTGCCAAGCCAACCCAGTGAAACGTAATCTCTGGGTCAAGCTAACCATCCAACTTTGTTTCAATTGATATGACCAAAATGATCTGCCTATCTAAGAGGCAATGACAGGAACAATTAACATAAAGTTCATGTTTGGTTCACGGAATGGCATAGAATGGGAATAGAATAGCTATTCCGTGGAATGCAATAGCTATTCCTTTTCTCATCCTATTCCAACGTTTGGTTCAATATTGGAATGGTATACGGAGTACGTCATATTGAAACAAAAAAAAGTGAACAAAACTTGGTGAAAATGGGTTAAACAAAGAAAAAAAAAAAGAATCAAACAATGAAAACGAAGAAAACAAGAAAAAAAGAGATAGAATGAAGAAAAAATGAATAAAGCTTAGTAAAACAAAGAAAAACAGACCAAAAAAATAAGAAACGAAAAAAACAAAGAAAATAGAGAAAAAAAAATACATGGAAGAAAACAATGAAAAAGAACATTAATAGAAAACGGAGAAATTGGAAAAAAATGACTAAGATAAAAATTAATATAAAAAATGGAATAGTTATTATTTACTTTCATAAAAAATATAGAATAGTTATTCCTTACTTTGAAGAATGATTATATTCCGTGGAATAGCTATTCCATGACCAAATACTAAACCAAACATTGGAATAGCTATTCCCCCTCTATTCCATGAACCAAACATAGCAAAAAGGTAACAAAACACAATACAGAGGAGATCATGATTTCAGAGCTTACTCTAAGTTCTGATGGGGTCTTCCTTTTGACCATTGTACCAACAACATTTCGAGCAGCCAAACCAATTTGAAGAGAAGAGGAAGTTAATGAACCAGGTGTAGGCTGCCTAACAACCTTTGCCATAATGATATACCGGTCTTGTTTGCGAATCAACTCATCACCTATGGTATACCGCAGTACATTTTATAAATTGCTATTTTTTTTTTTTTTTTTGTGAAAAAAAGAACAAAAAGAAAAAACATAACACTCTTCAATAAAATATGATTCCTGACAGGTGCACATAACCAATAGAAGTCATGGTTGTCAAGATTAAATGCGTACTGCATGTGAGATATAGAGAAACCCAAATAACACCATTAGGTGTTGCAAAAAGCCAAAAACTGAAACACAGTCCATTAGCAGAAATGATGATTTTTAGGTTTACCTTAGATTATTTTACTCACAAATGACATAAAAGGAAAGAAAATTTCAAAAAATCTAAATGTCTATCATTCCAGTGATAGGCAAATCTATAATGAGCCTTTTCGATCTGGTAAAACAGACCATCAATCACTAAATCATCAATTGATATTCAAATAATTACAGCATTTCATTTACAAACAAATTCATTTCAAATACCATCGCCAAAAATTTGAGGAACGGTACTCTTTCAATAGCTGCATACCAGAAAAGGAACAGTAAACTAAAATTTCCATTATTTTTACCATCATATACAGCATGAATAGTAACAATAGCATATAAATAAAGATTTGATCATAAGACTTCAAGTCAACACTTAATCCTACATGTTTTCAATACAAATCATAATGGAAGGTTTAAAGAAGCATCTGTTACCTTTAGTTTCCAAGAAAACATTGAAATGCCCGAGACGAAACGCGTCGATTCTTTCAGTTAAAAAAAAGGGTCCTAAAGGCTAGGGTTTCCTCTCGATTCGCCCACTATTGGAAGATCTTACGGCGAATCAATCAATAGCAAGCAAACTAGCAGGAGAGAGGAGAAGGAAGAGAGGAAACGAACGAGAGGGGAAGGGAGTGAGAGAAGAAATTGCGGTAAAGTGACTGAATTTAATTTTTGTTTAAACGATTTCGTACTTTCAGTTTCCCTCCTGTCATTGACGACGTTAATACTTGGCGTTAACTGTCACAGCTTTGAATGAATGTCGTTTTGTGGAGGGCTATGCCGTTTAAGTTTGTCTTCTTATTCCTATTCTAACTTCTAAGTAGCTTGTTACAAATTTGACTATAAATATTACTAATGTTGTTTTGCCGGAAAACTTTATGATTAGTTTGACGCATTGCATCTATACAGTAACTCAATATTTGATTTTGTTTTTGCTAATTACAAGTAAATGTAATTTTCTATTGAAAACTATTATTGGTGTAGTACGCTAAACATACCATATAAAACATATTCATTCATTATTGTTGTATGATACTATAATTTTGTATTGGTACAAATTTGCTTGTAGACGTTAGAATTAAATATTAATGGTTTCCCATATTTTTGTAAACCGATTTAATGCACAAGAATATTGAATTAAGAGTCCCAATATTAACTGGTGTCCGTGAAAAGTAGCAATCTCATCCATAAGGACCATATGTTAACAAAAATAAAAAATTTAGAGTTACAATTTTACCAAATCAAAGTTCAAGATTACATTTTATCCACGAGGAGAAAGAAATAAATTTCCTATTTATCATTTTCTCTACTCATTTATTGCATTTTTTTTTTCATTCATTTTGTTTTGAATCTATATTATTCTTTAGTTTTTAGGTACCAATTGTCTTTTACAATATCTTTATCTATTTGATCTATTTTCTTCAAAGTTTAACACGTATAGAAGCAATTTATCAAGACAATCCATGTATAATGTATTGTACATTGATATATTTACGAATTTTCAATAAGATTACGCAAATATGAATTTCTAAAAAGAATTATAATTTCATTCAAAGTATAATATTTTAGTTTAGTTTTTCTTTTCATGAATTTATTTACATTTCGTGAACTATTTTCTTCTCTCTGTGGATTTTGTATTAGCTTTAGCCTGAATTTTCGTTGGGTTTATTTTTTTCTTCAATGGAATGAATATATATCTTTAAAAAAATATATATATCGAAAGTGAAGATTTAATGCCCAAAAATTTTGTTTTGGCACCAATGGCAAATGAGTAATTTCTAGCAGGTTTATATTTATAACATTTTAAATGGTTCTCTATTTCCCATCTCAAATTGCTGGAGTGACATTCTTCCCAGAATGTGAATATTAATTTTTCTCCTCTCTTTCAGCTGTATCTAATATATATCTCACAGCTTACCATGCAATTTTTCTTGGAGGACTTGAATTTGCAGGAAAATACCAACTCAAGTATTATGTTGGAAACTGCTTCACTTCTGAGTTCTCGCCAGTAATCTCCACAAGAACAGATCCCTCCTTTAAAATGATGGAACCTATTCCAGTCTCTCACTATCAACTCTCGTTCATAAACCTTGGAGATCAGCTTAGTAGCCGTATGGCAATCCTCACATACTCTCAAGTTCTTCACTATACGAATAGTCGAATGAGCTTTTGTCCTCATAATCCCATATGCTATAGCAAGTTTCTCACTGTGCCTTTGCAGGGTATTTCCTTTTTCTTCTTCATCTATATCAAACAATGCATCACAAGTACTTCCTGTATATCCAACTGGTCTTATCTTCTGAAGTATCTCTTCCCACGTGTAGGGACTGCCAAACATCACCTTAACTCCACATTAGTATGATATTGTCCGCTTTGGGCCAAGCCCGCACGGATTTGTTTTTGGGTTCCTTCCCAAAAGGCCTCATACTAATTGAGTCAAGGTGGCACATTATATTCAAGGAGTTTCTTCCTTAAACTTCCGTGCGGGCTTGGCCCAAAGCGGACAATATCATACTAATGTGGAGTTAAGGTGATGTTTGGCAGTCCCTACAAGTGGTATCAGAGCCAGGTTTGGCAACGGTCAGGAATAGTGGACTGCGTTGTGTGGGAGGCTCTCGGTATGACCTCGTGATTGGAGATTCGTGTTTGATGCCTTGTGTCGAAAGTCTTCCTGACATTGTGGTGGTCAGGCGGCGTGTCCCGTTGGTTGATAACGGCGGTGCAAGATGATTTGACGGATCAAATGAATTATGGCTCGAGGGGAGGACATGTGTGGTCCTTGGTTTGAGGGGAGGATTGTTGGGATACAAACCCAAGTCCCACATCGGAAGTTTAAGGAAGAAACTCCTTGAATATAATGTACCACCTTGACTCAATTAGTATGAGGCCTTTTGGGAAGGAACCCAAAAACAAATCCGTGCGGGCTTGGCCCAAAGCGGACAATATCATACTAATGTGGAGTTAAGGTGATGTTTGGCAGTCCCTACAAGCCGTTGCCAAACCATGGCTCTGATACCACTTGTAGGGACTGCTAAACATCACCTTAACTCCACATTAGTATGATATTGTCCGCTTTGGGCCAAGCCCGCACGGATTTGTTTTTGGGTTCCTTCCCAAAAGGCCTCATACTAATTGAGTCAAGGTGGCACATTATATTCAAGGAGTTTCTTCCTTAAACTTCCGATGTGGGACTTGGGTTTGTATCCCAACACCACGTCCTTTCGATCTTCTCTATTTTCGGGTGTGTTTTGTCTCCTATGGGAAAATTATGAACTTTCCCATCTATCTCAATCAGACTATATCCGAGAAGCTTCCTCACTCCTCTTTTCTTCATTATCTGTCTCATGCTTTTGACATTTTCCCATCTGTTTGTGCGTGCATAAACATTTGAAAGCAACACATAATAGCTGCTGTGTTCTGGGTGTAACTCTATCAAAATTTTCCCCTCTCTTTCTCTTGTTTCTGCATTTCTGTACGTTCGACAAGCTCCAAGCAATGGTCCCCAGATTGGTGCACTAGGCTTCACTGGCATGTCAAGGAGGAGCAGTTCTGTAGCAGCGAAAATGTTGGACTTTTTACCTTTATGCTTTGCTTGGATGGAGGGGAGAGGGGATTAACTAATGTAAGGTTAAGTTGGTAACCTTGGTTGGAAAGGAAAGTGAAATGGAGGGGAAGAATATTGAAGGCAGTGGCGGAGCCAGGATCCGAGTACTGGGGGGGCAAAAAAAGACGGCGACCGGCAAGTCATCACGGTGACAGACTGGCAAATAGCGACAGAGAAAAATCAAATAATAAACCACACTTATAAATTTTAAACAACAAACTGTATAAAAAATGTTTTAATTAACACTAATCATAATCATAATTAAAAAAAATGAAACCCCATTTTTTTAGAAAATATATATTATGAATTTAAAAATTACAAATACATAAACCAAACAATAAAAATACATATGACAATAGCATAAAAAAAACTCCATTACAATATGAAAATTTGAAAATAACAAGAAATTCATCTCATTTAATTTTTTTTTTTTTTCTAAAAAAAGAAAGACAAAGAAAAAAAAAACATTTCATAATTAATATATACTAATATTTTTTAAATATACTATAAATCAATATAAAAATAATAGAAATAATTTTAAATAGATAAATCTTTTTATGGATAAAAGGCAGCCCAGCCCAATGGGCTGGGCTGTTTATTCTTTTTTTAATCTCAGGGGCAAAACGACGTCGTTTTGCCCCTGAGATAAAAAAAAAATAAACAGCCCAGCCCATTAGGGCTGGGCTGTCTTCTTCCCCAAAATTTGGGGGGGCAATTGCAGCACCCCCAACTTTTGGGGGAGCGGGCGGCTGCCGCCGGAACCACCCCTATTTGGGGTGTTTTCCGGCGGCTGGGGGGTCAGCTGCCCCTCCATGACCCCCCCCCCCCAGCGCCGCCCCTGATTGAAGGTGAAGTGAATGGAAAAATGGCCTCTTTTTAGTCCCACCAAATTGGTGGGATTTTGAAGGTTGAAATTTTTCTCAAAATACGTTTGCCCACCTCAACCTGCATCGCCTTCTTTCAAAATTCTACACTCTATCCATGCAAAGCGTTATTTGAAACCAAGCTGCTAGCAAGGCTCGTCTCCTGACTTCAAACAATTATTGAAAAAAAAACCGATGTCTGCCTTTGAATCGATATCAGATATCATGAATTTAACTATTTAGGTATTTATTTGATCTAAAAATTGAATTTTTATATATTTGTTCTTGTACCATAAAACCTTACCCCTTTAGCTAACCTATTACTATGGAAGTCAATGATGAATGGCTGAATTAGTATTTGTATGGATACGATGGGTAATTAAATATGAATCTTTTGCTATTTAAGGAGCAGTAACACTTCAGTTATCAGGTACTTGACACTTGGAGAGAAGAACTAAGTCGATTTTAGTAATGTTTTTGTGTGAAAATTGAAAAATACAACTGAAAGTTGGTGCCACAATGATGCATCTCATCAAACAATGATCAAGTATATCATGCTCAGGCTTTTGCTACATATTTGTGTGTTGTTATGAGGTCAGGATTTTCTGCATTCACATGTGCTGTTACAAGATGCAAGAGAAAAACGTCCTTGAAACCATTTTCTTGAAAAGAATTAAAACAAAAAAACTACCATAAAGGCAGTGAACAGTGTACAGAATAACTAAAGTAAAAAAAAAAAAAAATCTAGGTCAACCAATGTCAAAAATGTTTTGAATCATTCTGTCCACGAAAGACTGCTGAAACTTCAAAAAGAAAGAATATGCTGGAGCAGTTGCCTCGTTCCAATATGTTTATGGGAGTTTCTTAGAAAGAGAACTTGAAAGCACCAGCATTGGAATCTGCTACCGAATCCCAGAAAGAAAGTTTTTTCTGTTCTGCCTCCTTTTCCTCTTTTTTCTTCACCAAATGATCTATGGTTCCAGGAAAGGTTGCCTCAATAGCATTCTTAAATTTATCATGCAAATTTACACGGTCTCGTGTTCCAGATACCAGCTCACTTGCATTTGGTCTCCTTAAAAACTCCAATACATTCAACAAATTTCTCCTGCAGCCAAAAATGCAAAAGAAACTGTTAGAGGCCTTCAGTACTTCTTCAGCCTGAAAAAGTTTAGGATAAATGGAAATGAACAACAGATACACAAAAGAAATATACCATTTACTTGAAATTGAAATCCCAACAAGTTAAACAGAAAAATGCGTTTCACATCCTTCTGTAATTTCCTTTTCATAACAACATGAGTTTGAACCATGTTTAATTAACTACGCAATAGAAAACAATACCATTATCAACTGCTAATTTGGCACAGATGTCAATGAAGGTTCTGCGCTGAAAGCTCCAAATACATTCAAACTTGTGTTGTACATTCTAATAATCTGACCAATCAGTATCTGTAAAGAACTAATCATAAAGTCCCAAGGAATACTTGGAGATCAAAATAGATAAGTATTCTTTCATCCATTCCAGTAACAAATTATCTACTAAGTATAAGACTTGCATCCATCCAGTCATCTTTGTCTAAGCTCCAATCTGTTTAATTAGGCAATGCAAACTCCAGGATTTCTATTTGTTAGCTTCATATTAATGTAATAAATGACTTATCTAACCAAGTCCCAAATCGATATCTTTTGTATGCTTCTAGATGCATACTGAAACACTGAAAGAAAAGTTAGTCGGATGTGATTGCAAACTATTGCATGATTCGAAACCAAAAGCCTTGACCATTTTTAAAAATGACCAGCAAGTGCTAGGTCTTTCAAAGGATTGTATTTCTAATAAGACAGTTGAAAGAAAAATCCATACAACTGACCCCAACCAATTAGGATTATTCTTGTATTGAACTCTGAAAGCCTTATGCATAGGTAAGATACCTAGGTTTAACCAATATCTCTGATCATTCTTTTACCATTTTACACATTTCACGAATTCAGAACATAACACCTAAGTTCTGGTGCAGATGCCATTGTTTAAAATGAACCCTCCTTCAACAACACAATCATGGTCATAATTTAAGAGCACGCTTAAGTACCTATATTTCATCCTTAGACTGCTTTGAGTATTTCTAAAACAGGACTTTCTGCAGTGCCCTTTTTATGTTAGATAGAATTGCTTTATACTACGATGGAAGTTCATTTCAATCTTGAAAAATATCAAACTATAAATAGGTTTTTCACAAATAGCTATAATTTCTGAAGGGCAATGATGCTACACAACCCAAGCACCAAAACGTTCACAAAAGGCAATATTAGCTTTCTATTCAACTCCAAAGAATTCATAAACCAATAATAGCTTACCATACGCATCAATTCACTCGGAAGCATTCCTTGTCACACTTTGGTTTGCTGAATACAAGACTTGCTGTGGCTTTTGAGCCAACAATCATATATAGTTTTATTTATGTTACATGTTAGTTATTTAAGTATGACTCTAGCAATCTTACATAAGATATTGTGGGTCTGACAAGACATAAGAATGAAAATTAGACCTTTCTCAACTAAGATTGGGAAAATTCCAATGGTTGTAAGGACTTCCTAAAGTGTACTTGCGAAAACTATCAACATTACAGACATGAAAATGCATACCTGCTGACATAGTTTTGGGTGATGGCAACTGATTCTTCGAGGTTGATCACCAAATGCCACCATCCATTGGGCACAAAAATCACTTCGCCAGCCTTACAGATGCACTCGATAGGCCTTTTCTTCCAACTTTTGGTGGCTTCATAAAAGTTCATGAACCACTCAATTATGGAAACAGGGCATGCCACCTCTGCCCCATCTGGGCTTGGATGTACCCCAGGAGGTATCACATCAGGAGGGAACAAAACCCATTTTTTAGACCCCTTTATCACTGCATTCCAAGCTGATGTAGAATTCGGATCAATGTGGAACGATGAACCTGATCCTGCTGGGCCAATTATGATCCACCTATAATCAGGTCTCTCGTTGGCTAGAACACTAAACAAATCCTCCCTAAAGTACATTGGAACCTCATACTCTGAACCCAAAATTGGCACTTTTTCTGCAAATCTTGGGTCAAAAAGATACAATGGCCTCTCTTCCTTCACTTGATCCGAGTACCTAAAGTACTCTTCAAGCTTCATTTCCACAGGACCAACCGCAAATTTGATATCACCACAAAGCTTAAGTAAATAATCCCTATCCCATTTTTGCAATGCAGCCCAATTATCCATACACCCCTCCAGCAAAACTGGCTTATTTGGTTTCTCAAAATTAGACACAAACTCCTCGACAGAAATTCCCTTCTTTCTAATAATATTATCTCTCTCAAGCCATTCGGGTTTCATTTCAAGATTAGCACATAACCAACTTTGGAAAAGATAATCAGAGTAAAAGTCTCTAACTTTGACACTCGATGTGTCCACGCCAGAAACATCAAATGTAGGGTGAAAAGCAGCAATGTAAGTGGATTTCCACGATCCATTAAACGAAAACCCACCACTTAGTTTATCCAATACAAGATTTCTCCATAGAGACTCATGGTTAGCAAAAATGTAGAAAGATTTGCTCACAGTGGCCAAAATTCCCAAATTGATTCCATCCAGAAGCCCTAAAATATCGAGAACAAGCTCATCAGACAGCGTGTGAAGATTACCTAAACCGGTGTTTCTGGAGTTAATTGAACCTGGACTGAGGTAAAAATTGCCCAGTGGCTGGACCCCATAAGTGTGAGATGGAGCTGAATTTTTTAGGCTAAACCCCTCGGCTTCGTCTTCGATTTCATCTTCAGTTCCTTCCTTTTCCTGGTGATGATTAGGCGTTTCTTGGTTTACAAAAATTGATTCCTTTTTTCTCCTGGAAGCAGCTTTGTTTTGGGGCTTTTTGTGTTTCTTCTTTGTGGCTTTGAATAACAAATTTCTACAGCGTAGCATTTTGCAGAGATAGGGTGGCGCTCCCTTCTTCAACCAGTTAGACGGGGAAGGGTTTAGCGTTATTGCATTACATAATCCGTTTCGATACCTCGTACCAAAAATAAAAACGTTTCTTTCTTCTAGGAAATAAAAAACCTATCTTTTTTTTTTATTGTTGCCCTAATTTTCCAATTGAAACTGGCTATCTGTCAATTCTATATAATACATATTGATTTCATACTTAACGAAAAATATAAAAAAATCAATCTTTTTTTTTAAGAATATAAAAATCAACCTTGGTTAATAGTGTGTGTCTATTTCTATATGTTTAATGGTCCTAAAAAAAAAAAAAAAAAAAAAAGAAATAGATAAAAATGCTCTTTATTTCTCAAAATAAAAAGGATGATTTTTCAGTTTTTCTTGAAATCAGTCATGAAAAATGTTAAATTGTACTATTTTTAAATTTACAAATAGTCAATTGATAAGAAAAAATATAAGAAAATTATGACTGGTATACAATATATATAACTTATTATATAAGCAATTATAGAGTCTGTTCTGCAATGGCATCTGTAATAAAATAATGATTTTTGTATCCATCAATACGAAGTTAATTAAAAAAGAAACAAATTTCCCTTAATTAATTGAGTCAACTATTAGTAGTTTAATTTGTTGACTAAGAATAACAGTACGTATTGTGCAATAATGCATGTCTTTAATATTAGTTTTATACTTCTATTTTTATTTTTTTTAATTGTCTTAATAAATAATATTTATACAATCTTTAAATAAATTATAGCTAAAATTTGTGGTTTAAGTTGAACCTAATTAATTAAATAGAATTAGAAATCTATTCTCAGATAGATAATGCTTGTCGTATGTGAACATAACTTTATATATATGATTTGGACCGATAAGCAAGAAAACAATGAAATTTCCTAATTTGGAAAGTACTGTAAATTTCCTAAATTGGAAAAGTATTTATCTACTAACCATTAGTTTAATAATACTATTTGGTGCAGGGATTTAAACTTCCCAAAAAATATATCTCTTTTTCCATAGTGGGAAAAAAATGAACATTATTTATGATTAAATAGAATTACTGTGGAAATAATTAAAAAAACATAATGATTATCATACTGAGTGAAACAAAAAGTGAACACGAAGAATTGAAATTGAACTTCATCATGTTAGAAGTCTTCGAAATAACCACATCGAAATAATTAATCAAATCGAAATAATTTAATTTTTGGATACAAGCAATATTGATTTTTAATTTTATTAATTTCTAATTTTGGTGAAAAAAGTTAAGATATAACTAAATCCACCAATATATACACATCGAGGTTTTAGTCTTTTAAAAATATAATCTATAATTTATTAACTTTTGACTTAACCTATCAATTTCAAATTTTATTTTCAGTTTTCAACATATTAATTATAATTTTAGCTATAATCATATATAATAAAGTTTAGAATACTCAATTTAATATTTTTACCTTATTAATTTGTCATAGATGACTACAATCTTTCCGCATGTTGAACAATAATCACCTATATTATAAAATAAATAATTGATCTTTAATAGTTTAATAAATAGGGCTATTAATTCTTTTTTCTTTTTTTTTTTTTTATCAAAATGTCTACAGATGAAGAGTTTCTTGAATTAGAAAAGAGAGAAAGGTCCTTTCAAAAAAAAAAAAAAAAAAAAAAAAAAAAAAAAGAGAGAGAAAGGAATTCATTATACTTATAAAGATTGCAATACAATTTTTGTTAACCCCAATTTCCTCTCCGCTCAGCTTATATATCAATAATTCTTAATTATCTGATAACAGAATAGTTAACCACAGTTAACTAACTCAACTTTGCTTACTTTACAAAATGGGTTGTTAATTCTTAAAATCTAGATAATTACTTATTATTAGAAAAATAAAAGGTGAACATTTCTCAAGCATGCATGCTCTATCATGTTTACAAAAATTTAAATATGTGGTAGTGATTCAATATTTTATTTTTTTAAGATTAATCCAACTTAAATGATTAATTAAAGATTATTTTTTATTAAGTAAACCTTAATTGTTAATGGTTGACTATTTTATATTCCATCTATACACCATCCTTGGAAAACAATTGTTTAGGTTTGTATTTAATAATCCATGTACTACAAATAATTCATGATTCTTTTTTTCTTTTTTTCAGCATTGAGATTGACGATGAAATAGTTGGATTTGCATATGGTAGATGAGAGTTTACCATTGTTTTGAAAATCAGACCGGATCATCAGGTTAGCCCGGTTCAACCAGAACATAAAGTTAATTTGGTTCAGTTTTATTCCGGCTAAATGTAGTTCGACTGCAGTTTTTTATCGGTTGAATTTTGATTCTATAAACTGATAATTTTACCAGTTCAATTATCTGTTTGATTCTGAAAACCATATATGTTATGTACAAATATATTTGCGGAGAAATATACAAGTGGACATCTGATTTTGTAAACTTCCAACTTGTTTTTAATACAATGTAAATAATGTTGGAAAATATAATTAATACGGATGGATTTTAATTAGAGTAGAGTTGATTAATTAATTAGAGAAGGATCCAAGCTTTGCCTCCATTCATGTTGAACTTCTTGAGTCTTCCAAAAAACATAACAATAATAAGAATAATTTTGCCTTCATCACTCCATTTCCCAGAAAATCCAAACAATTTGTCTTTGCAATTGCTATCTGCCTTTATTTGCCTTGCACAGCTATATCCTGTTGTAAACCCCACATTCCCATATGCACTGCAAAAATCAATTAAAATTTTATTTCAATTTGAGAAATTTAATTAAATTATAAATATATGATACCACAAGAGTAGATGAAAAAATTATGTGAAAAAGTGGGAGTCAAAGTCCTAAGGTATGAGTATGCTTTAAGAATGGCTGTCTGCGCAAGAGTTCAGCCTTCGAATACGAATGAGCCTTGAGGAAGAAAGTATTCTGCCCACCTTAAGAATTCAACTCCCATTTTACATAATTCTTTAGCTATTTTCTCTACTGTGGCTACATCAATATCGCAATATAATTAAATAAAATCATACCTTACAACTTCAATCACAATATTCAAAACATTGAAATTGAGTGGATCTTGCTTCAGCTTTTTTCTCTCTGTAATGCAGACCAATATTACAAAAATGGCCAAATAAGATAGCTGTGAGAATATTATATTATCGGATATTTTCCCCCTTTTTCTTTTGCTTACAGCTCCATACCCCCGTGGATTAGAATTTACTGGAAGAAATGATGTATAAGGAGGAAGATACCTGCAAATTAAAAAAAAAAAAAAAAATTAATAATCACAAAAGAAAATAGGAGGTATCCAATCAAACTCATCATATATATGTTTTTAAATTTTTTTTTAAGTGTATTTGAATAATAAAATTTAAAAAAAAAAAAAACATGCATTATTAACTTCCTCTTAATTAGTCTAATTTTAAAAACATGTTTTTTTAAGGAAAGCTTGTTTTTAATACTAAAAGTCCACTGATTTTGGCCTCGACGTCCGTTAATCTGTGAAATTTATAGTCTTCCTTGGTTTACATAGACTGAGTCACATTCAGATTTGGTTTAAAAAAAAAAACAACTTTTCAAGGTTTGATCCAACACATTTTCAAAGGAAAAGTGTGTACGTAATAATAATAATAATAATAATGATAATAATAATTTTACAAGGATTTGAGGAGCAGGTTTGATCAAACACATTTTCAGTGATTTATATCTGCCAGTTGACCTTAATAATAATAATAATAATAATAATAACCTTAATCATATTAGAATAATAATCAGAATATCATGACTTGAAATGGACGAATTAAATAATGGCAATCATGGAAGCAATAATGCATTTTTCTAATGTAAACAACAGGATAATTAGATTTCTGATAATTTTAATAAGCAAACTATGTTAATTAATATAATATTAAGTAGTAACCCAAAAAAAAATATTATATTTAGTAATCATGGTAGTAGCTTATGTTTAACAAGCGGCGGTTGATTAAGGACAAGTCCTACGTTAACGAGAACTCAGTCACTTAGTTTCAATTATTAAAATTCAATATATTTAGGAATTAGATCACAGTATTTCCTATAGACTTTTTTTTTTTAAAGACATATTTTCCCTGAAATTGTTTTCAAATATAACCGATTATTCGGTTCGAGAATTTATCATATATTTATTAAGTGGTCTCTCTTCTAATTAAAATTTTTTACATATACTATAACTCAAATTTGAGATCTCTAACTTAATCAATTTAGGCATTATCACTTAAACCAACCTTAATTAGTATTTCTACTAGACAATTAATAACACACAAAGAAGACTATTATTTACACTAGATAATCTAAGGTCCAATACTTGCACCCTATAATTACTACAAACATCTCATTTTTTTAATCAAATTTTACCAACAATTAATATTTTTTTATCACATAAAATAAAAAAAAATTAGTTTACTTCAAAAATATATCTCGATAAAAATAAAGAGGTAAAAAATTGTTAACATATAAGCTCCTGGGATATAATAAACTATATAATCACTTTTTATAATTAGCATAGTATAAGAGTATTACTAAGATGGGTAGCATTTTGGGAAGTTCTCGTGTTGCATCCTTTGACTTTTATAGCCAAAAAAAAAAAAAAAGGGTAAAAAAAAAAAAGAGAGAAATTGAACAAGAAAAGAGAGAGTACTAACATCATGACGACGAATAACACCAATATGGCCGGAGAAATAGTTGAGATGTCAAGAATAGTTTCGCCGGTATGTCTTGTATTGATTGTTTGAAACATTATCCCAATAATTTTTTCATATGTATTCAATCCATTTAATCCATTTGATTTCCATTCCAATGAGATGAATAATATAAACTGCACCAACACAAATCCAAAAACTGTAACCACCAATAGACATGAATGCAACCTCGGCAACAAGTGAAGGTACCCAACTTCTTCACTTTTCTTCAATAAGTAATTTGATTCCTCTTTCTTAAAAAATTTTCCCACGAACCAAACAACTAACCTCAAACAAGGAGGAAATAATGTGTTCCCAAACAGAACTTGAGGGATCAGAATCAGAAGCAAACCTGAATTTTTGCTGAAAACCACCATGTTTTCATTTGTAGGGACAAAACCACAACTAGCAAAAGTTGAAACAACCGTAAAGAATGAAAATGTTGCAAGATTAATGCCTTTGGTTTTGAGGACATTTCTTGCACTAGAAACAGAGGCAAAATAGACCAGAACCGAGACTATTCCTACAAAATTGACAATTACAAGGTAACCCAGAACGACAAAAGCTAAGAATTTAATTGAATTGTATTTGAGCAAGTTAGCATCGAATTGGGATTGGATTTCAATTCCTTGAAAAAATTCAAGAATGTTAATTGTAGAAGGTTTTCTTGAACCAACTTCAAGAATGTCAATTGAAGAAGCTTTTCTTGAACCAACTTCAAGAATGTCAATTGAAGAAGCTTTTCTTGAACCCATTTCAAGAATGTCAATTTGAGAAGTTTTTCTTGAACCCAACTCAATGTTTTCCTGAATAGTGCCATTTTTCAATTTTGATTTCAATTGGTACTTCCGCACATGAAGCCCAATCATAGAAGTGAAAACCTCTCCACCAATAAACATCAAAACAGTTAGAAGAATTAGTTGGGAATTGGAAAAAACTTCCATTTCAACAGTGGACATGCTAGAAACTGTTGCAGCAGAAACAGAAGTGAAGAACAAATCCAAGTTTCTTGGAGTAAAAGAATGGGTTCTTGTGTTCAAAACCTTAAGTAACCCAAAACCAAGAAATGAAAGGGAAATAAAATAGAAAAGCTGAATCCAAAATGGATTCATATGAAGATAAATGAAACGATAAAAGAAAGCCATTAAAAACCTGATGAAACAACTAGAAAGACCAAAAAGCTTTTTACCAACACATGACAAATCCATGGAGTTGGAGAAATTCGAGGGAAACCGAATTTTTATTTTTTATTTTTTTTTTATTTTTCTCTTGCAATCGAAGTTGGAAAAGAGAAGAGGTATTTGAAGACTTTCAGGGTACCATCACCGAAGCCAATAATTGAGACAAAATTTAGAATAGTTCTGTCTCACTACATTATTGAGTATGCCATAAAATTACTTGGCACGTAATATATTTTAAGATCTAAATTTTATAAATTAGTAAAATCTATTATTCTTATTTTAAGATATAGAATTTTATATAAGTGATTAAGTATTAAATAAATAATTAATCAATTGCACAATGTTATTTTTTTATTGATTGAAATATACTATTTTTATTTTAGGATATAGAATTTTATATAAGTGATCAAGTATTAAATAAATAATTAATCAATTACATAATACTATTTTTCTATTGGTTGAAGTATGATTTGTCATAGTTTTGTTGGTTTTTACATATGGCTAACATTATGTGTTTGATATACATTTATACAGTTATTAAAAAATACAAATAATATTCTTCGGTCCTGTTATTGAAAAGTTATAGCATAGTTCCGAACCAAAAAATTATAACGGTCTCCAAATAAGTTTGAGATGAGTCAGATACTGATGGCGTAGAGGAATTGGCACTAACCTATTTGGAGAAAGTCGAAAACGCAAAAAAATCAACGAAGCGGTGAAATTTTGCAAGTATCTGATTTGGGCTCAAAATTAGTGGATTTTCAAGGGAATCGGGCTGGTGAACAGGACCCACCACTAATGTGGTGGGCACCACCGGATTTTGGTGAAAAAATACTGTTTAGTCCTTCAATTTTGCGTTTTATTATTTTTAGGGACCTAATTGCAAATTTGTAAAAGTTTTTCCTTTGCTCTGTTATTTTCGAGATTTTAACCCTAGTTTCTAGTTACTATTTAAAGGTTTGTAAGACAAGAATTTCGCAGTTTTGATGAATACGAATTTTATTCCCTTTTTTCCTATCTCTTTGAATTTTCGGTAAATTCTAGGGTTAGAAGAATCGTTTCCGGCATCGTGCGCGATCAACGGAACTCGATTGTTATCCGCTGCATCAGATACGCTAGAATTTTTGTCTGTTATTGAAATTTTATGTTTGTATAACGAAATGTTTTTTTACTTTAATTAATTCATATTTATAAATCTTTTCGACCTTTGATTGCTATTTTAATTACTTTATTTCATCTAGGTGTGTTTGGTTTAATTTGGCATGCTTAATTATATTGGAAAAATTAATGGGAATCAGAATTTTTGATTTAATTGGAATGATTCTTTTCAATTAAATAAATTTAACTTAAGAATGAGAATCCATCCCTTTTAAAGGGGGAATCAATAATTTTTTGTTTCTTTCCTATCAATTAAATTTGAACCATTAGGCTTTTTACTTCGACAAACAATCAATAGGGAGGAGAAATTTTATAGTGGACCGTTCCACTGAAAAACTGACACGTAAACAATATTAACATTGTAAAAGTAAAAAACACTTATGTGTCAAATTCTCATTGGGAAGGTCCACATGGACCGGGTCCATTGTATAATTTCCCCAATAGGGAGATCATAAAATATTAATGGCCATTAAAAAAAAAAAACTGTATTAATGGCAAAAAATTCCAAAACAATCCACATTTTTTAGTAGATCTATATACATGTGGGCAATGGTTAAGAGTTTTAAATATAATGCTAAATTCAATAATTACATAAATTCAAATCTCTATCCTTTACAATCAACTTTGATCATGCTCGAATCATGATTAATTTTATTATACAATACATTAGCACAACTTTAGTATTTTAAGTGAAGATCAGATCTCGGATTGCAAATCTAAAACTTCTAGGTTTTAAATATTATTTTTACAAAACTTCCTTCAATTCTTAAGTACGTACCATATTTTTATTTCATTTTCTTTTCTTTTCTTTTCTTTTCTTTTTATTCATTAAAGTACAAAAAAATGTTTAAGATTAAATCACTTCTAATGTTTTATATATTATATTAGTAAAATATTAATTAGTTTAGCATAATAATAACAAGTAATTGTTAATTATTAATTATTTTTAGCAAATAAAATTATTTATGAAAATTTGTATTTATTAGATTTGTGAGCTGACATATTAATACTTGACACATAACAACCACCTAAATGATCCAGATTTAAACTTCAATATTCTCATCGGGTGGTTCCCATGTGCCTAGTTTTAATTATTAATGTTCAGATATTAGTTAGGATAAATTTTACAGTGGACCGTTCCAATGAAAAATTAACACATAAGTAATATTAATATTGGAAAAGTAAAAAACGCTTATGTGTCAATTTCTTATTGGGAAGGTCCATATAGACCGGGTCCATTGTATAATTTCCCAGCAATATAACCCTTTTAAAAATAAAAAACGATTATGTGTCAATTTTTCATTGGGAAGGGCCACATGGACCGGGTCCATTGTATAATTTCTCCATTAGTTAGTACGCTAAATCAACAGTATCTATAGTTAGAAGTTGCCTGGCAATAAATACATACATAAATATTACACTGTCATTTAACAAACGGAGTTATCTAATTACAAAAATTACAATTTTAGTTAATAGGTTAAAATTTTATGTATTCTGAGAAGCTAAAATAATTAGAGAAATTAATTATTACCCAAAACCTAGTCATGTTTGGGGAAAATTGGTGAACATTAGCCAACACATGTTCATAAAATATAGGCCATCCAATTTCGTTCACACCTAACTAAACGGAAAAATAAGCATGCGAGTTAAGAATAAAATACCATTCTGATAATGACGGTCGGCGAAGAATTTTAAGCAACAAATATTTATTTATAGACTGTTTAAATTACTTTAAAAAAGTTTCTATGCATTTGTTGACGTAATAAGAACGCGTAACAATAGGAACAAATTGACGATTAATACTTAAAAAAAAAAATTTAAAAGTTGGGGAAGAACAAACGCCTGTATTTTTATTAAAATCAATACTGCTAAAATAACACTTTGGGCTAGTTTTGGATTGCTGTTATTGAAAGTGTTTTTCTCTACAGTTAGATTTTATTGCTTTCTTTAAAATTAGTTTTAAGGGTTTTTGCAGTGTTTTCCTGAATACAATCTGACTTTTACTAATTATGCATTTGAGGGTGCTTTCCGCAATCCCAAAAACAGCTTTCAGTAAAAGTGTTGAAAGCTGCTTTCTGGACTACGGAAAGCAGCCCCAAACGCAGCCTTATATAAGATGTTGCGTGCAACTGTAAATACGATAGAAAAAATAAAACTTCAATAGACAAAGAAAAAATAATTCTGAAATAACAAAATCAATAAAAACTTAAAACTACGGGATGACCAACAACATGTTTTAGGTGCCCCAAAATGGACCGTCATGGGCATGCCTGAAGGTTTATGTGGATCTCGAAATTCTGTTTTCGAAAATATATTATAATAGGAAATCAAACGGCCCTAGCAAAAATTACGTCAGTTTTAAGATGTATCGATAAAAACTTTATTTAGTTTTCTTATTTGCACCGTTGAACCTATGGATGTATTTCCTCTTATATGTCCTTGGTCCAAAAATTCATTTGCTATCATTTTTAAATAGATTTTTTTGTAATTTTGTTGAAATATTGTGATATCACACAATTTAACATAATTAGCATAGTTGATTTAGTGTTATATTCTAAGTTTAAGTTGTATATTTAGCTTAATTTATCATGTTTTGAGAGATAATTATTTAGCATAATTAATTATTCACTTTGAGGGATAAAAAGAATAGGTATGGACTCTAGATAAGAATACTTTTATTTGATAATGAGAATTGTATTTAGAAATCATAGGCCATATTCTCCAATCATTGAATGTATGCATATTTTATTTCATTTTTACTAAGATCAATTTGTAACTTGTAATTCTAATAACTAACTTGGTTGATTACTTTAACATTTAGAAAATTAAGACTTGGTAAAAATAAAACAAATTCTCTTTGAATTATTATTTCCCTATTTCTCTTAGTAACTAATCGGTTAATCCTAAACAATACTTATAATTGTATCAATTCCCAATGTTTGACACTCTACTTACTCTATCTAAATCGTAAAGACTAGGGACCAATTGGGTGTAGCTCAATTGGTACATCTCCCAATGTGAATGTGGGAGGTTGTGGATTCAATTCTTAACCTCTTCAATATATAACAATTTTAGTAAAAAAAAAGTCGTAAAGGCAAGGGAAAATAAAATTCAACCTGTAACACATTGAATTTGGTGTCCGTTACCTAATATTGATTTTTGTTGCCATATCTAGGTGGAAATCCAAGCTTCATATAGCAAGAATCTTCAAAATGACATTCCTTATCACATTAGGTACAAATAGGTAACCTTTGTCCTTCAAGATTTTGGATTAATGTAGGCTGTCTCATAAATCTTAGTGCTTTCATTGAGAGTTGTAATATCTGAGGTATGATACAAAAGGAAAATTTCTTAACTCATGGCTGAACCACCTGCTCCTGCTCCTACTGTTGTTCCCAACTCTTCTGCTCCCTCTTCTTCTTCTACTCCTGTTTTTGCTCCCTGTTCTACTTTTTCTAATTCTGATCCTTTTTCTCCTGCTCTTACTGGATTAAGTCTTCCTAGATTTAATTCTCCTCTTACTATTCCCCCTTCTTGCCGCTCTTCAGTCACTTCTAAAATTGAAAACCTTGTAGAATTCTCTACCATCCCTGAAGATGCACAAGTTTCTGCAACCTCTCTTCCTCTTCTTAACCCATACAGAGTTTATAGAAGAAATGGTTCTTTCACTTCTTCTATTCGAAATCTCATTTCCACAAGACGCCCTGTTGCTAAAGAGTATGTCCAAACATCCAGAATGGATCAGTGCCATCTGAAAGCCACTTCCACAGAACAGTATGTGACAATTCAAATTGATCCTACCTTGATCTCAACCTGGAGACGTCAAGGATATACACACCTTCATCTCGGTGCTGTTAGGATTATTCTTACTCTTCATGGACGATATGGTTTGGATGTTGTTTCTAGAGTTAGTTTGTTGGATTCTAGATTTCTCAAGTATGAGAAAGCTGTAATAGGAACTGTTGTAAAAACTCTCCATCCTGGGAGTATTGTGCTTACTTTCTTTCCTAATTTTAATTTTTCTATTCAAGACCCTCAACTTCCCATAGCCTTGAAGATTCAAGTTCAGATTACTGGTGTTGAACAAGTTCCTACAGCAATAGCTGCTACTATTCACCACCAAGTGGTTTACAGACTTCAAGATCATGCAATGGATCTTGCCTCTCATGGCCATACTTCCTCTGAAGCTTTGTTCGTGATTGCACAAAATGATGATGATCCAACCATCATACAGATCCCACGCCAGATTCTTAGCGAAGAATTGGCTCAGCTTATGCCTCTGGAATGGATGACTAATTATGAAAATCTTCATAGGGCTTCTCAGCCCCTTGCGACACAAGAAGTTAGAAGATTCCAGACTAGGTCAGACGGTCAAGTTTGTACTGTCTTTCAGCCTCCTAAAAGATCTTTCCATCAAGTTATGATGCTCTCTCCTGTTTCCTTTCCTAGGGAAAAGAAGGTGCCTATTCACAGTTTCAATTCTGATGGCACCCACAATTATGTTGCAAAGATTGATGGTCATTTTATCTGGGATACCCCAGGTAGTGGTATGTGTGACTCTTCTTGTACTTGTCATCTTGATGATTCTGATGATGATGAATGTTTAGATAAACAGGTCAAGTCTCGATCTCGGTGTCGTCCTCATAAGAAAAGGTTTAATGATCACAAACCAGATCGTCCTTGGATTGGAATCCATGATTAGGTTCTTGAAAAAGAAAAGAAAGAAGTTGAAGCCTACAGTAAGCATGCTTCTTACTGCAAACCCCTTCCAATATACCAGAAAAGCCTTGCTCAAATAAACCCAGAACCTTTAATAAAACCACCCTCTCTGCCTCTTGTTTCACCCTGCATGATGTTTAACCCTGCAGATCCACTTGAGTTTCCCCCTCTTACAAAAACCACAAACCCTCAAACTCATATTGTTTCTACCCCATATGTTTACCCTCACACAGTAACTTCTACTGGTCAATTTGAGGAACCGAAACCAGCTGAAACTGTTCTGAATTGGCAGACTGATAATGCTCGAGTTCAGAATCAGTATCTTCACAAAATTGATCAGAAACTGGATCATTTGACTAGTCTTCTACTAACAAAGAAATTAGTTACATGCTTTCTTTTGTGCAGGAATCTTACCAGAAGACTTCTGATAAGATAGAACAGCTTGATTGCTCTCTTCGTGCTTTGATAGCCAAGAAAAAGTTTGGTCTGGAGTTCAAACAAAAAGAAGCAGAAATCCGTTCTCTAAAGCTTGAGTTATCTCACATGGAAAATAATTTGACAAAACTTAAATCTCAACCAACTTCTCTGGATGAACCTCCACCTTATCCTTTCTATCCTCATACACATCAAACACCATTTCCTCTACCTGCTCATACATTTCAACCTTTCAAACCTCTTTATGAAACTTTTATCAATCTCCCTAAGTCCTCACCTACACCAGCACAAACTCTTCCTCCTTCTACATCCACCACAGAGTCTCCCTCTACTGACTCCCCACAATTTCCAAAAACCCCAGAGAAAAGACCCATGCAGTTTTCTCTTGAACAGGTTTCAAATTCTGATTCTTCTTCTGAAGATGATGTTGCTTCTTTGCACTCTGACGAACAACTGGCAGATATTACTGCTATACTTATGACAGATAATCCTGATCCTACTGGCAATCCACGAGGACTCGGAGTTGAAGAATATGACTCTGACATCGATGATGTGGATTCTCCTCATGGATATCAACATCAGCAAACTCCAGCCCCTTCATCTTCCAGTTCAGGCCCTTGGTTTACCATTGACAAACTTCCTCCTCATCAATGGCGTACAATCATTGATGAAATGGGTGCCTGGATTGATCTTCAAATGACAAAACTAGAAGCTCAGCTGCAACAGATCCTTCAAGAACTTGTATCTAGATTTACAGGAACGTTAAGAGAATGGTATCAAAGTCTTGGTGAATACAGGCAACTTCAGTTCATACAGACTCCTAGTGCTGCTGCTGCATTAGGTATCATTCATCAACATCACATTGGTGATTTTTCTATCTATGAGAAACGTATTCGCCAAGAATACTTTGACATGAAGTGTTGTTTCCTGAAACAGAAAGATCTGGAAAGGCATTATAAACGCATGACAAAGAGATATTATATGTTGAATGGTCTTAATGATCCTAACCTTCGATATGTTTATATTTCTTCTTTGCCTACTGAGTTGCAGCCAGAAATCAATCACTTGATTGCTCGAGCAAGAAAGCCTTTTGCGGAAGTTACCATTGGAGAAATTCATCAGTTCACTCTTGCAGCTTTAGAAAAGATGTGTGAGCAACAGACATTCTTTTCAGAAATGCTCCATAACAAGTCCATTGCCAAACAGATTTGCAATACATCTCACCTTAGGATTAAATGCAAAAAGAAGTGTGACTGTCAGGTTCATTCTTCCCACAGATCCTCCAAATTCTTCAGAAAGAAATTCTCTTCCTCTTCGAAGATGCATTTCAGGAAACCATTCCACAGATTCAAGTTCTTCCGGCGTAAACAGCAACGAGGCAAACAGAAAAGTGCCAACCGATGCTTTGCTTATGGACAAAAGGGTCATTTTGTAAAAAATTACCCTAACAAGCCTGCCAGAGCTCAGAAGCTTGTTTCCATGTACAGTCTTGGTGATACCTCTGCAGACATTGAATCACTCTATTCAGAGCAGAGTGATGAAGATAAACAAATAGTTTTTGCAGTTCAATGGGATACAAATCAAGGGGATAGTTCTACTAAATCAGAAGTTTCTTCGGATCACTCTGACAATGTTACTATTCCTATCTATTCTTTGCAGGATTGTTCACTCCAAGCCGATGCCTCTAATGAAGTTCTAATGCCACATGTGCCGATTCATATATTGCCCTCTAAATATGCTAAACCTATTCCTATCATTGCTTTTATGGACACAGGATCTTTTCAGACAATCATGAATCCTTCAATTCTCTCTCCAGAGTCATGGGAATCCTTCAAGACATATTTCAGAGCTGCTAATGGAGAAGTCTTTGCCACAAAGCTCCGCTCTAAACAACCCATAGGAATACAGTTCTTTCCAGACTGCATTGTATGGACTAAAGTTCTTGGTTCTACACTGCCAGACAAAGACATCTTAATCAGCTTCCAAGATTACTGAAAAGCAAAGGGGCTTCGTATTTTACCAGATGGGCTTAAGTTTAAACATTTCTACAAACCTTTTGATCAAACCCAAAAAATCTTTTCCTTATCTGAAGTCCAGCCCACTTACCAGTCCATAAGAGATCTCATTCTTACCTCGTGTGCTGACTCTCATTCTTAATTTACTCATCCTCATCCTTTATGGACCAATCCAGACTTTTTCATCACCTTACCCTTTAAACTTAATGAAGACATAAACCTTACCAAAGCCACTCACCCAGGCATGACCCCTTCAGATCTTAAACTGGCCCAAGAAGAATGTTCTCAGCTTTTGGCCCAAGGTTTAATTGAGCCCACGCATTCTCCATGGGCTTGCCAGGCTTTTTATGTGGAAAAAAGGACTGAACTTTTTTGTGGCAAAAAGAGGCTTGTGATTGATTACAAACCTCTTAATCATTTTCTACATGATGATAAATTTCCATTGCCTAAGATTAAATCTTTTTATATTCATCTGAATAATGCTACTGTTTATTCAAAGTTTGATCTCAAAGCAAGCTTTTGGCAACTTGGTATTCATCCTTCAGACAGATACAAGACGACATTCTGTATTCCCACAGCTCAATATCAGTGGACTGTTATGCCTTTTGGACTGAAGACTGCTCCTTCCTTGTTCCATAAATCAATGATGAGAATTTTTCAACCTATTCTCCACAGTGCTCTTATTATATTGATGACATCCTATTGTTTTCTCCTAATGATCAGGCTCATGTTGATTTATTAGCTCAGTTTCATTCTCTTGTTCAACAATATGGAGTCATGCTTTCTGAAAAGAAGAGTACCATTGGGGTTAATTCTATTGATTTTCTGGGAATGCATTTCAAAGATGGTCATTATGTTCCAGGCCCTCATATTGCCCAGGATTTGTTCAAATTTCCTGATGAACAGCTCACAGTCAAGCAAATTCAACCGTTCTTAGGAATTGTTAATTTTCTCAGGGACTTTATCCCTCAGGTTGCCAGATATACCACACAGCTGTCTAAACTCACCAGAAAGAATCCACCTCCATGGGGCCCTGCTCAAACAGAAGCTCTCAGATTTCTTAAACAGGTGGCACAGTCTCCTCCACCTCTTAAGATTCCCGGTGATGGCTAGCGCATTTTACAGACAGATGCTAGTGATGAGTACTGGGGTGCTATCTTTATTGAAAACATTGATGGGAAAGATCACTATTGCGGTCATGCCAATGGTCAGTTCAAAGACTCAGAGAAGCACTATCACACCATCATTAAGGAAGTATTAGCCGTTAAGTATGGAATTAAGAAATTTGAATTTCATCTTATTGGTTATCACTTTCTAATTAGAATGGATAATTCTGCTTTTCCCAGAATCCTTGACTTCAGTAATAAGTTGTTGCCTAGTGCACAATTACTCAGATTAAAGGACTGGTTTGCAAAATATGATTACTCTGTCCAGCATATAAAAGGAGATCACAACCTCATTCCTGACTTTCTATCCAGACCTCCAAAGCCTCCAGATAAACCTATCTCTCTTATTACTCCAAAAACCTCCATACCTCTAATCTTCATGGCTTCTAGCTTAAACCCTCCTTTTGATCCTTCTCATTCTGAAAACCTTTGGAAGCAACCTCTTGCTCCCAAATACCAAAAAACTTTTCCTCCTGGAGAAACCTTTACCACCTCTCACCAAATTCAAACCTATGCGAAAACCCATTTTCCAAACTTTTTAGCTCAAACTTTCAGTCTTAAACCTGTCCCCAATAATCCAGCTTCAATCTTTACGGAATACCCTTTTCTCCGGTTATGGACTCTGAGTACTTATTATCCATTTCCAGAATGTGCTCTCTGGTGTCTATGGTGTTCAACGGTTCTTTACAGTACTGCAATTGAGATTCCTTTGCTTCCGATGTATCGGTTCATCATGAATCCAGACAATCATGATTCTTTAATCTTCACATTCCTTGACTGGTTTACTCTTTTTTCTTGGTGGCAAAAGGAGATTCAAAAGACACTAATGTTTAAAGATTTGTTCAATCCTCGCACTGGACAATTCCTTGAGAATGATGCTCATGCTGTGTTCATCTTTCACAGGCCATATTTCAAGTATCCTTCAGGACATTTCTTTTCTCAGAATCAAGTGTTCCATTTGAAGACTTATAAGGCTCCCCTCTCTGATCCAGCTGATATCCGTCTGCTTCGAGGAACTCTTCGTAATTTTAATGGAGTACACCATCTGCCTACAGCCTGGATACATGCTACATCTGATTATCCTTTGGTCCTTACTCACTCTCCAGATTTTCAAGCTCTCAAGCCTGTTGAGTATAAAGTTGATAGATCAGATTTTCCTCCTCCAGGAACTTCTTCACCAGTTCCGGAAATGGATTCTCCAACACTCCATCTATTTCCTGGTTCCTCCTCACAGACAGTAAGTCACTCTCCTCGCCATACTCTTTCTGCTTTCCAAGATTCTCAGGACCCAGATAGTCCAGGTGTCCCAGAGCCACAGTGGAATGAAGATTTTCTGTATGATTCTCCAACAAAGAAATCTGATGACTCACCAAGTCCAAAAGCAATGAATCTTTCTCCTTCGCATGAACCTATCTCCAAGATATGGTTCCGAGTTCGCCACGTCAATAGAAGTTTAGTTCGGTATAAATAGAATCAATTAAAAACATACTATGAACCAAATTTAATGATTAGGGGTAAAAATATAATAAAATTGTGAAGTTTAGTTCGGTAAAATCTGATTGGTATATTGGTAAAAATATTATTATATATTTCAATCAGAGACTTTTTGTTTTTTGTTTTTTTTTTTTAAATGGAAGAGAGTGATTATTTTGGATATAAGGAACGCGAATAATTAATATTTCTACATCACGAGTAATTGATTATAAAAATATATAAATAGAAATTTTCTTTAAATATTTCAATCTAAAGAAGAAAGAAGGCATTACAAGAAATTGATTCATTTCTATTATTGGGAAATGGTCATACAGTATATGAGTCTCAAACAGTGTTACTAACGTAGGGTTTATATTAAAAGAATAAATTATATAAGAATATTGATGAGTGATGCCACAAATATTATTTTTAAAATATCCATAATTGGAGGTTGACAATTCTTTCCATCACGTCTATCAAATTAAATTCTTTCCTCAACTGAAAGGAAACTACCAGGCGATTTCCTTTTAATAATTAAATTTTCACAAGAATGAAAATTGTACAAAAGGGAAGGCCATTGTATAATTTGGAGCATTTGAATTGAGAAACTTATAACAAGATCGAGCTTTTGTCTTAATTAAGTAGCTATGCTAATTTCTTTAGGTTAAAATTCAAAAAAAGTGTACTCAGTGGTTTATTTAATTTGTAAAATGATGATCACGTTTTTTTGTTTTTTTGTTTTTTTTTTAAATAAAATATACGGTTTCATTTGTTAGAAAAACAAAAAAAGAGAGAATTATTGACACGTTGGTCAAAATTAATAAAGTGGTAAGACATATTTTGGTCCAAAATTTTATTTTTAATTATTTATTTAAAATAATAAAATATATTTTTAATGCTAACAAATTTCTTTTTCTTCACTCCCCTTTTATTTTCCTTGTTGTAACTACTCCAGCCGCCCAGCACCCGCTGCTTCACTTCGCTAACCCAAAAAAAAAAAAAAAAAATCTCTTCTGAAATTTTACAATTTTTCAACCAAAAAAATAATATATATATATATAGATCTGACGCCTCAACAAACCTCACAATTTCTTATACATGTATAATCCAATTAAATCCTCTATCCGTACCAATAAAAAAATTCAAGCAAACATCATCAACAAACTCAAAACCAAAACAAAATGAAAGCAAAAATCGATGACGGGAAAGACAAGGTTGTAATAAGGGCGGTTTTTTTCACAACAAAGAAGGCAGAAAAAGAGTGGAGAAAACAGAACTCCATACCCACAACATTAACTCATTATCATTGGCACTACTAGGTTATTTTTAAGTACTAATGTGAAATTAGTTGAGAAAATTGAAAGATTTTTAATATAACCCGCATAAATTTTTAAACCTTAAAAAAAATTAAAAAATTTACGGAGACCAAGGCCACTTTATGTCTCCAAGCACTACCGCCCCTACCAATTATATCCATCTATGCAGATGTACAGGTGCTGCCAGTTAATTGTATGGATTCTTTCAATTATGTCTCAGGAATGAGATTCTTGCATAAGTGAAAACGAATTTTTAGGTCATTGGATACTTCATCTTTATGAATCAAAAGTTGGCCAAAGGCTTGAAGCAGTTGAAAAGGCAGTGACTTTTGATCATGTAGAAATTTCAGATCTTGATATTGGAGAGGATGAGCAAGAGTGACAGAGAGAGAAAGGACAGAGAATGAGAAGGACGAGTGTCAAGAGAGGAGAGAGAAAGACAAAAAATATCAATAAAAAATAAATTAAAATAAAAGTTTGGTTCGAAATATCCTTCATCGAATCATTAATTTTGGCTAATTTACCAGTAATGCTCTTGTTGATAAGTAACGGAATCATATATCCTTTTTTTTTTTTTTTTTTTTGCCAAAAAAAAGGAAAAAAAGAAAAAAATCTACCTCAGGATGTAAACGAGGCAAAACAGGACAAGGTGGAAATTGACAATTCTATTTTCATTCCCTGGTTAGGTAGGAATTTCCGTCTTCATTCCTGTTTAGTAAATAGGGACAATTCTAATCTTCATCTCCAATCTCATTGGGGAACGGGTTTCCTGCAGGGATCTCTGTTTCCGTTAAGATAATTTATTTATTTTTTTAAAAAAGTAAAATCAGTTTTGAAGCTTGATGTTTTGTGAATGAAAATTGAAAACGCTAGTTTTAATTTTATTTTAATATTACAAAATTTAATTTTTTTATATAAAATAAATAATATAATTAATACGCTATATATATAATAATATAAATAATTAGAAGTGGGAATATAACGGGCATATTGTTAGAGATCTCCGCGTGGACTAAAAAGGAAAGGAGATGGGAGTCTGCGAGGCGGGGAGAGATACTCCCATCTCCGTTCCCGTTTAGTATTTGGAGACAAATTTGTCTCGTTGACGGAAATTCTAAATGGAAAATCTCAATTCCCATTCAGACGGAACGGCCTTCGCGTTCCTGTTGACCACCCCAATCCCAATCCTTATGAATAAGTTAAATCACATGTTTTTTTTTTCCCTAAGTTTACCCATAGTCAATGATTAACATATACCTGCAACGACTAATGGCTATATAAACTAAACAAATCCAATTACTTTTCAAAAGATTTAAAGTGCAAAGATACAGCTACAATATAATTTTCATTTTTAAAAGCTTTTCGATCAATCAAATGAATTCAAATAGATATCAGCAAAATCATGTAGCTCCTCTAATAATCTACAGTGCATGGACAATATGAGTTTTTTTTTTTTTTTTTATAAAAAAAAGACTATTAGTTCTTAATTAGGTTAAAATACTTGAGCAAAAATAAGAAAAATATGTATATACTCACTAAAAAAAGAAAAATATTTAGACAAGAATGGGATCTATAACATGTCGTTAGAATGTTTTCAGAGATGAGTAATTTCTTTTTCTTTTCTGAGATTGTGACGATTTTTTCAGTATGATTAGAAAAATATTCAATGGATACAACACATGGAATAAGCTAGATATATGGCAAAATTAATGGCATATGATCATTTTCCGAACGACTACTCTAATTGTTTTAGACATATGAACGTGCTCAACACTATCATTTATGGATTCCCATTTTCCCATATATATATATATATATATATATATATATATATATATATATATATATATATATATATATATATATATATATATACACACATACATATATTTTAGAAAATAAACATTTGGTTGAATTCATTTGAACTAGTCGAACCGTGAACGTATATCCTTACCGGTTTGTTGTTTGGTCTAATTTTAATAATATTGAACCAAAGGGAAAAATCATCTTTTTTTATTGATTTTTGTTTTTTAAGCTCTCAATGCATGTTTCAATTTGACATATTATATTACCGACTAATTATAAGGATATCAAGGAACATTATACTTAGTTAAATGTGTGTCACTCATGATTCTATTTGTATCTAAAATTGTATTTTTTATAGTTCAAAATAAAATAATTTCCATATAGTCAAATCAGGCATATAAAAAGCTATTTTTGAACAATTAAAAATAATATTTCAAATACAGATGCAATTAATAGCATCATTTTGATCAGGTTTCTTGTTGATGACTAATTTTTCTGGTAATAAGTGATTTGATATGTGTAGTAATAATTGATTAAATGCTGAATGTATTAAATTAAAAAATCATAACCTTAATAAACCAGAATTGAAAGAATAAGTTGTTCGTAAGAATTTGGAGCGAATGGTTTTTCCTATTTATAATTAAGAGACATTACGTTTGCATAATCATCTCTTTAGCGAAAAATTTTATGGTATTCCTGGAATAATATATATATATATATATATATATATATATATATATAAAGTTTTATATCTTTTAATTATATCCTAAAAGTCTAAACATCAATCATTTTTGCAAATATATTTTTTAGGAATATCATAGCCAGAGAATATTCTAAAAATTTTCCTCTTTGAAATGTATTTAGTCAATATATGGGTTAATGAGAATTTATTTCCAACTCTAATAAGAAATCAAATTCTTTAACTAGAGGCTTCCGGTTGGAGTTATTAGTGGAAAAAAGGAGAAATTTTATAGTATTCTCCAAGATTATATATTCTTCAAGTTATGAAATGGGATTTGTATTTTTTTATTATACCTTAAAAGGGCATATATCAACAAGAATATTCTAAAATTTTCGTGAGAGAACTTTTCTTCTATACGCGCAAGGCGTAAGATCAAGTTAAACAACATTATTATACACAATAAAAGAAAAAAAAAAACTTATTTCACTCATTATTTAATGAAAACAAATGAATTAATGAAAATCAAAAGGAATAATTAAAGTGAAAATTTACTATTACCAACTTTTTAAAATATCAATTTTGGCCTTAACCTTTACAATTTTTTTTTTTTTCATTGTCGTCCACAATGTTAGAAACTTTAATTAAATAAATCTTTTTTTTTCTCTCTCTTTCTCTTTTTTTTTTACATATATATATATATATATATATATATATATATATATATATATATATATATATATATATGTTTGTTTAAACGTGGGGCGCTTAATGTTCGAATGCCATTGATCTCAAAACATACGTTTTATAGATGATAAAAAGGTTTAGTTGATTTCTGATGGTGTGGACAAAAAAAAAAAAAAATAATAAAAGATTAGAGATGCAAATGGATTCTCAAAATTAATATATTAGGGGGTCAAAAATCAATTGTGATTTACTCCAAATCAAAATGAGGAACAAGATTTCCTTTTTAAAATACGTTGAATTGTCCATTTCCATAAACCATCAAGCAAAGTCTTATATGTATACTCTCTTTGGCAAAACGCATACTTAACCGTTTGATCTTTTTAATTTTTTGCAATTGGCTACTTCATCTTTTCTTTAACATATCAGCTATATGATGTTTTTATTTTGATATTATTCGTCTTAAACTTAACTCTTTTTGCCCGTGTGTAATACCCTCCTGTTTTTATTTTTATTTTTTCAGTCACATTAAGTACGTGATCATTTCATTTTGATAGAACTCACCCCAAAGTGAAACTTCCTCGTTTACACGTGTATGTATTGCAATTCCCATCAAGTCCGTGTGCATTATTATAAAAACTTCACATTGGTCCTCTAAAAATTTCTCATTATTCCTTTCTTTTTTTCCCCTTTTATCAATACTTTCTTCCATTTCAACCTCTACTCTACACTAAAAAAATTCATCTGCCACTAAAGCATGATATCCTAATCCCCACCTAGAAATTCAACTGATATATTAATTTTTTCTTGAAACATCAATCTACAAAAGCCTTAAAACTTTTTTTTTTCCAATCTAAAAATCAAGTTTGGATCGACTCAAAAAAGGATGGAAGGTGGATTCGTAGAATCTAGTGCTCTTGGCAAGTTTCTTCGTATGCTGGCTTTAATTCTTGCAATGGATCCAAGGTATTGATAGTTTGCAATCGAATGCTAGAAATTTTGAGAGAAGAGAGTATTGATGAAAGGAAAAGTAAAAAGATAGGACTAATGAAACTTTTACAATACATTCGCTACTTATCAGGAATTGCAATACACGTGTAAATGGGGATTCACTTGGGGACGAGTACTATGAAAATTAAATGATTATGTATCCAATGCGATGAAAAAAATATGATATCAGCAAAATTAAAAAAATTCAAGGTACTTTGATGCGTTTAGGTTACAATTTATGTTGCTTAGATATTTTTTTTTCTAATTTTTGTTGATTGAAATAAATAATGGAAGATTTCAAAGTTTTGAGTTCACTTGCATATATGTTCTTGAGCAAGGCAAAAAAAAAAAAAAAATATATATATATATATATATATAATAATAATAATAATAATAATAATAATAATAATAATAATAATAATAATAATAATAATAATACAATTGTTAAGTTGCATCTCTGACGGTTACTAATTAAACGCGAAACACGATTTCCTCTAGGTAACTTCCATACTTTAAACTATAAATAGCTTTTCATTTAATGCTATAAGGGGGGTTCTTAGAAATTTTAGAGCAACTATTTCGTCATTTGACTTTAACATCGATCAGAGTGTTTGTGTAAAGATCACCATTACCTTACTGCAATAGGTATTTTGTCAAGAAGCATCAACCGTCACTTCAAAACTTTATCCCAAGCTTTAATCCAATGTTGAATATCAAGGATTTAACCTTAAGATTAAAACTTTCAAAATAATGTAAACTCATGACTTTAATCTTATGATTAAATCTTCCACCGTAACGTCCTAGGGCTTTAACCGCATGATTAGACTTTCTACCGTAATGTCATTCCAAGATTGTAATTTTAAGATTGAACCCTTCATCAAGAAATCATATTACGACTTTAATCTAACGATTAAACTTTTCATCTTTTCAAAACTCTCAACTCAATACGCAAGTTGATCGACGTTCGTTTCATGAATATATTGTTTGTATTCATGCTAAAATAATAATAATAATAATAATAAATATCATCAATATATGAGGAACTAAGAATATTGATAACGACATATAGTGATTTAAATTATTTTGAATTTATGTGAACTCTATTGTAATGAACTCTAGTGATTTATATTTTTTTAATTTAATGCGAGTTTACATAAAGTTTTATTTTATCACAATTATTTTTAATTTATTTTATTGTTACCGTCCATGTTGCCACTTGCCAGCCCCAGCAGCCATTACTCGCTATAGTTATAATTAATTTATGTGATATCATGCTTTCATTTATGTTATTGGTTCACCTGACACTACTTCTCTCCATTCCAATCCGTCCATTATTTGATCCGTTGTACATATAAAACAACAAATCAATTTTAAGAAATGCAACTAAGATTTATTCCCAAGTTTATTAAAAAAAAAATGAAAAAACTCTTCACAATCACAAAATTTCATAATTATACTTCTTCAAAATGAAAATTATTTATTAAAAAAAATCAAAACATAAACAAAACATAAAGATCGGACAAACCTTATTAACTACAATCCAAAATTACATAAAAACAATAAAAAAAGAAAAAAAGAAATCTAAAAAGAAAAATAAAACATATGGGAGGCATAAAACAATGGAAACAAAAAGAGAAAGAGAGACAAAAAAAAAAAAAAAAAAAAAAAAAGCTTTAAGGAAATTATAGAACAAAAAATTGAGAAAGTGATACTTAACAAACTAAACCATTAGTGTTTATTACTGATATATCATTCTTAATGCACTACATGTTTTAAAATATGCGAAATCTACCATTTCTTTTGAAAAGAAAAGAAAAAGATGACATGGTGAATAATTACACAAGAGAAAGAGAAAATGTAAGTAAAATGCTACTATTTTAATATTTATTAATTTTTCTTGCCATACACGTGAGCGAATAATATCCAAAAATAACAGAAAATTGAATCAATATATCTAAAATATCAGTCTTTCTAATTCCTAAAATACCAATACTATAAAAGAAAAACCTGCGGAATGAGTTTCAAAATAACTCAAATACCATGATTTGATAAGCTAACACATTTTTTTATATGGAAAATGTTTCAATGTGACCTCATCCATGATGTTTCAATGTTAGTCTAATAGTATTGTGGAGGTGATAATGTCTAAAAACATTCTTTAAAACAAGGCACAGAGGGAAATTTCCTTTAATAATACCTTACTCTCCTAATAAGTTTTTATACATATTTATTTTTTAATTTTATTTTTTATTCTTTAATTTTCTCTTTTATTCCAGTAATTTAATAAGTACAATTGGTTTGCTGTCGATATAAAATATGTGTTTGTAATAGGGTAAATTACACCTATGGTACATAAACTTTATCTAATTTCACAGTATGGTACACAAAATTCCTTTTTGCTCAATAAAATATATGAACTTAGTGGTGACCTGACATTAAAGTACATATAACCTGTAATCAACGGTAAAGTAAAAAAAAAAATTGCAGATAAATTACACCTATGGTACACAGACTTTATCTAATTTCACATTATGGTACACATACTTTATCTAATTTCACAGTATGGTACACAGACTTCATTTTTGCTCAACAAAATACATGAACTTAGTGGTGACTTGACATTAGGATACATATAACCTGTAATCAACGGTAAAGTAAAAAAAATTACTGATGAAGATGAAGCTCCGCTGGTGCCTAATAAAGGAGTAACAGAATGTATTTCAAAAAATAGCAGAAATCGTTTTTGAATATGAGAAAGCAGATTCTTGATGAAATTGTTGGATATTTTGAAAGCGAAAAACATATAAATCTCATAATTGGATTGAAAATTATCAAAATTTGGAGAGAGAAAATTGATAATCGGAGAGTCGTTCACCGGTTTTGAGAATCGGAGAGCCGTTTATCAGCAATTTTTTTTTACTTTACCATTAATTACAGGTTATATGTACCCTAATGTCAAGTCACCATTAAGTTCATATATTTTGTTGAGAAAAAATGAAGTCTCTATACCATATTGTGAAATTAGATAAAGTATATGTATCATACTGTGAAATTTGATAAAGTCTGTATACCATAGGTGTAATTTATCCATAATTTTTTTTACTTTACCGTCACCACTAAGTTTATGTATTTTGTTGAGCAAAAATGAAGCCTGTACACCATACTGTGAAATTAGATAAAGTCTGTGTACCATATGTGTAATTTACCTATTTGTAATATTAGAAAGTTAACCGTTTATTTATTTATTTATTTTTATTTATTTATTTTTTTTATGGTTCAAACATGTAAATTGTAATTTTGAAAACTTTTGGATCTCATGTTATAATCCCTTCGAGTATTCAATTCATATATGGTGTGGACTTTTAGGAATTAGAAATATTAAGCTAAAATGCCATAAGTGACTTTTTGATATTAAAACGCCTTGGACTTCAATTTTCAATTATTTTCGAATTCAATGGAGGCCTGGGCCCAGAGAATCCATCTTTCTGAACTCATAAATTTGATGGGCCAGGCCAAAATTATAGACTAATTCATCTACTTCAAATCAATCAATTATTTCATCCAAAATCATTTTTCTTTTTACCAAATTATCGTGTCTCCATAATTCTTTAATAACTAGTCTTAAACCCGGGCATTGCCCGGATCAGTTTAATATTATTTAAAAATAAGTAGAAAATTATATTTTAGATGATTTAAACATGAATTATTCATTTATTTATTAGTATTAATTATTTTGCATATATTTTCTCTCTATATTATTCATGGGTTTCAAAGTTTATTTATTTTAGTTATAGTTATTCATGGTCAAACATATAAAAAGTAGATTATATAGTATATAGTAATTAACTATAAATCAATAAAAGAAAATACAAATAGAATTCTGCTCATCTTATAAACATATAATATGATACATGATAAATGAGTGAAATTAATGATAATCTCACAAGTTAATTATGTAACATAAGCATTGAATGATTTGAGGTATAGATAAAAGATAAATGATTGAATTGAATTATGCAATTGTTGTTGGACGGGCATTAGGCTAATAATTTCTAAATGAGGGTACTTTTGGTATTTAAAAAACAACAACCGGGTCGATTTGGGTCATATATAATAAATTGAGGTGAAAAGACTTTTATTGGGTTACAATTGAGGTGAAAAGACTTCTATTAGGTTACAATTACTTAACGGAAGATTAATTTTATTTAAATTCAAATACTTATCAGAAATATTTTTAATTAATTTTAAATTTTAAATAAATTAAATATTTAACTAACTAAATCTTTAAAAGTTAAATAAAATTAATTATTAATAATTTAGAAAAACTCAGAAAATGACAAGTCAGCAAGATGTATCCGCTTTTAGCATAGATAATAGATTATATTTAAGTTTATAGTTTGACTCACCATATTTGTTACTAATATAACATTGGATCGAATTGTAAGTTTAAGTGAATTAATCAAAATTAAAATTTGTACATGTCAGCCGATAGAAATCAATAAAACCAGGGGCGAAGCCAGGGTAACAACTTTGGGGTGCAAACCTTCACCGCAGAAAAATGAAGAAGGAAAACGGTGGAGAAGTTGACTGGTGGCGGACATGGGCAGGAGCAACTGAGCAATCGAGTAGAAGCTGAGGGTTGGGTCAATGGGTGGGGTGGCAAGGGGAAGAGTAGCGGACTAGGAGAAGATAGCTTTTGAAAGTAAAATGAAAATACTAAAAAAAAAAAAAAACAAAGAGAACAATGGCGTCGATACCATAGAGGTCTAACTAGTTTTATTTGTTCTTCTAACTCACATATTATTATTGTTGTCGGACATTAAATTTGTTCTTACTTTTTACCATGATTGAAGGCACTTCAATAGTTCAACTTGCACCGAGTTTCATTAATTTGCCGGTCTGTGGAAAAGTCCAAGAATTCCAAGTTTTTCAATTTGTAGTATTATATATGGAACAAGAGCCCTTTTCATGGTATATTAATATCTATTATATTTGCAGGCTCAGGCTCACCAGTTAGTCACATTGCCAGTTAGACACAACAAGAAGAAGAAGAAGAACAAAGGCTTGTACCCAATTAGTTGCAAATTTTGTTTCTGATGAAACCATTAATCTAATGAAATTTAGAAGGATTTTCCTGAATGCATAAGAAACTGGAATAGAAGAAACAATTTGCATATTTTAAGGGGGGTATCATACAAAAGAATCTGCAATATACAGGGGATAAATGGTTAAGAGACGTGTACCTCAAGGCTAAATTCCAACAAACTACTACATGGGCAAGTATACCCGTTCCATATTTTTATCCTTCTTCACTAATCAACCAGCAAACTACATTCAATCCACAAAAATTGAAATCAAAGAAGAACACTGCACAAAACATCCGTATATCCAGAAGCAAGGAATCCAGACAAAAGAATGCAAAAAATTTAACGCAACGCTGCTAATATCCCCTTCCGTCACACTATGCATATAAGAGCATCAACTTCGTATGGATACCGGAGACTAAATTGCTGTTTCACACTTGCGTACTTGAGAGACATCTCCACTGCCTTGTGTGGGGCCCTTTGTCCAATAGCAGCAGCAAACCAACATTGCTTGCCGAAAGCCCACACATATACCTGCCATAACAAATCACACATCAGCAACTAGTCACATCACAAATTTATTCTGTATGCCTCTAAATTTCAGGATTGTATTCAGTTCTGTTATTGCTACATTACATGCAATACAGTTGTTTTAGACTACATCTAGCACTCAAAGATTCTGGGCTTGTTCCATTCCAAGTTTTCTAGATCTTTTTCACGATTGCTCAAATGAATAATTCCTGGTGAGATTCATTGAATCAAGAAACAAACTCTTATAGAACAAAGAAAATTCTACTCTGGTTTCATATCATCATCTTAAAAACTCTCTGTGAATTGTTTTCTCCACTCCACTTTCTCCACCTTGGGACAGATGGAGTTGATTTACAGCAATTTATGCATGCATCATCTTGAAGGGAGAACCTTTGATTTATAATGCACATGTGACTGCGTGATTAAATTAATGGAAATATCAAAATTATGTCAGATATGTAGATATATTCATCTACTCACTTGCTTCGATGAGCTTTCTTTCTCCAGAAAATTAAAGACACGATCCACTGAATACACAAAATGAAAGACAAGTTTAGTACCAGGGCCAAAAAAGAAAAAAAATTATGCAGGAAGATGTTCATAAGATAGCTTTAATACTTCAACAACTGGTATTTGTCAGTTTATAATGGTTCCACATATGTAAGAAAACTCTAACAGAGAGACTAAATTAAAATAATCAACAGTAAAATGCTCTATATGAAAATTTGAATGGGAAACATGCATAAATAGAACCATATGATCACCATCATACGAGTAACTTATTTGCAGATAACAAAAAGATTGCCAATAAAAAACCAGAACGCCAGATAGCTGGAGATGCAAGCAACAAGCACTAGAGCAACCCATTACCTTGAAAATTGACATAAATGAAAAGGCTCCAAGAAAAGATGGCTTTTTCACAGTGATTCGTCTTTCTGGTGACATTTCCTTGCACAGATGTTGGGCTATTTCCTTGAGTAGCACCATCTGTGCTTTATCAGTTCGCATTGAAATAATTGCCTGCCTCATGGATTCCCTGTCAGCTTCAAGCGCCTGCAGCCTCGTGTAGAGCTTTTTGACATCATGATCACTTATATCAGGCCGAAATATATCCCTTGGAGAGGATATATTGTCCTCATAAATCCCAATTCCATCTTTAGATTCTGTAGCACCATTATATGGCCCAGTATAGACAGAATCAATGGTATAGATTCTGTCACTCGTCTCATCCCCAAAATCTGATGCATTATCCACCTTCCTCAAATTGGAGTAGTTCTCCGAATGAGAAACATAATCCATCTTCTTAAAGCTATTGTTAAAAGTAGGAGATTCAGTGGAAAGATCAGGACCAACTTCTCTAGATGTCCCCATTGGTGAACCCGAACCATCCCCAGAAAACATCCTACTAGGTCTTGGCCACCTGGGAGAGTAGCCAACTATTATCTTCTCCAGAACATTCTTTCCTCCAGAAAATTCCCCATCCAACTGACTGCTGGTAGTACTTTTCTCCATCTGATTGATCCTAAATTCCAAATTCTTCAACTTCTGCTGAGGACGGGGTGTTTCACCAAAAGCATATTTCTCAATATCCACAATATCATCATCACCGTCCAAATTAGTTGGGTTCTCATTCAAATTGCATTTCAGAGGCGGGTAATTGTAGGCTGGATATTCAAATGGGGCAGCATCAAAGCTTTCAGTCATACTCAGGTTACGGCTAATACCAGTTTTGTCGCTCTTCTCCCCCTCCACCTCCTCTTCTGTGAGCCCATAACTCAACATCCTATGTTTATAAGCCTGTGCCTCACATGTAAGGGATTGAATGGCCTGTTCTCGCTTATAAAGTACATCCTCCAAAGCTTGAATCTCCTGCTGGTCATGTGCCATCTTCTCTTCTGCAAAACGTTTAAATTGCCTAGCTTCCATCTGAGTCTCTGCCTTCTCTCTCTGTAACCTCAATATCATTGACATGGCCTCATTTGCAGCTGTGGACGAGGCATTCCTCTCCTCATCTAGCTCAGTGAGCAATTCCTGTATGGTTAGTTGTTGGCTACTAACTGTTTCACGCAGAGCAGCACATTCATTTTCGATTTGCACACGAGGATTTGAGAAGAAATCAAATCCAGGTATAGAGAATCGGTTTCCATCCTCGAATTCATCATATTTCCGTTTTACAGACCGAATCCAAGACACAGAGGAGGAAGAAATTACTAAAGAACAACTACATCCACAATCACAACATTTCACCAAATCCTTAGGCCGTGAAGGCAAAGAGGTGGATGCAGTAACTTCCAAATCCATAAAAGCATCCGAGTTCAATGTGCTTGAAATTCAATTCACAACAATCTTAATGAAACAGATATACGAGCTCTCAATATCCCTCTGACTGCAAATCCTATGGTTCTTTGGATAAAATTTCTTCCCCGCCCAATTCTAATTATCAGCTTACTCCCCTCCGAGATCAGTTTTAACACTGTAACACAAGAAATCCTACATAATTTAATTACGATAGAAATAAATATTAAGAACATAGTTCTATGCTTTAGAAAAAGAAAACAGAAAAGTCGTTTGCAGCTGAAAATCTTCACGAGGCAATTAGACAGCATCTTAAACAAAACTGTTTTCATCAAATTTCTCAACAGTGGTAAATAAAAATAAAATGAGTCTCAAAAGTGGATGTATTTTCCGAGAAAATTGTTGCAAAAAAAATTTACATTAAAACAACAAGCATCAGCATTAAGAGAAATACCTTGTGAAATACCTGATTCAGAGGAGAAGCCGGAGAAAGGAGCTTTGGGAGGCGAAATTTTCCCGGGAAATATGAATTTTCCCAGAGAAAACAGCGGGAAAAAACGAGATCACCGAGCAAAAACAAAAGAGCCGTGAAAAAACGTTCTCAAACTTTCCCGGAAAACAAATAGGGTTTGGAGGGAAAGAAAATTAAGAGGGAGGTAGATAGATGGGGAAAATGGAGGGATTTAGAAACCCTAGATTTTTTTGTTTCTTTGAAATTTTTATTGTTCTTTAGGAATCTGTTGTTTTTAGTTGTATCGATTCTCGTGCAGGAAGAGAGAGAAAATAAAAAAAAAAAAAAGAAATTAAAGCTTAATTGTAAGTTGTATTTTTGGAGAAGAGATTGAGCTTAGGTGGATTTTTTTTTTTTTAATTAATATCGAATTAGTTGGATTTTATTTTATTAATTTTTTACAACTAATAACTGTTGTGCCCTTTTCTTTTCTGTAATTTTTCTTTTCTGTTTTCAATTTTGTAATTGGATAAGATTGGAATAAGTCGTATATAAATTTTAACTATTGATAATAATTTGATGAATAATGCAATTTTGCAATAATTCAGGATAATTTTACAGTGATTTTAATCTTTGTGTCACATTTGACAAAATAATATTTTCGATAATTATATTCACGTCAATTTTACTATCGTTTTTTTTATTATTAAAATATCACCTCCTTTGTTAGAGTTTTCATACCAAAAAAAAAAAAAAAAAATTGTTGTACTGGATTATATTATTTTTTTTAAATAACTTTTATTGTAAAAGTATTTTATGTAGAAATATTGTTAAAAAAATTAAATCTATTTATTGCTTGCAATGTTATATTTAAATTTATAAAGAAAAATATAATTATAAATAACTATTGCAGGCGTAAAGAAATTATTTTTGGTATTTGTATTTTATCTATTGTGAAAATTGAAAAGTAATTATTCTTTTATAAAGAAGTTGTTTCACTTATTTTTGAACTATTTTTCTTTCACTAGTAAAAATAACATATAGGCCCCATTTGTTTCGCATAAAATATTTTTCCAAAAAGCATTTTTTTCATTTTCTTATGTTTGTCGGTCAAAAGGGAAATAAATCAATTAAAATATTTTTTCAGTTAAAAATTTTTTTAAAAAAATAAAGAAAAATAACTTACCATTTTATAGAATGAAAGTTTATTTTAGTAAAAAAAAAAAAATAAAACACGTTATATATATTTAAATATCATAATTATTTTATCACCATATCTTTATTTTATAAATATTAATATTACACAATAAATAAAAAAAATTAATTTTCCACGAAGATTATTTTAATAAGGGAAAATAAACAAACGCATGTATTTTAGAATTGTTCCCCATCTTACAACCGTGTCTAATCGGTCGCTGAATTTGACACAATTTTAAACTAGTCAATATAAGCGCACAAATAAAAAGAGATGAATATTATTACTATTTCTATGGCCAAAAACAAACTGGTCAAATATCTAAAACATGCAGACATTAAATGGGTTTCTCTTTGTCTTTGATTTTTCTTTCTTTTTTTAATTGCAATCATAAGATCTGATTATACATCTGACTAAAAAACCAACATATCACTGAATATTGCATTTTTTTTTAATGATGAATATGACAACAGAAATTGCAGAATTTGATTAGGTGAAAGTTTGTATATTTCGTTAATGGAATATTAATTTCACACCTAATCAATTAAAAGAAAAATGCATATAACTATGTAAGGTTTGATTGGTGTTAAGAAATAAATATAAGCAAGTAACAGTAATTGATTAGTTAAATGTATTCTTTTCACTTTATATGTTTGCAACTTTCAAGATTTAATTTTACTTCTACATTTCTTCTAATTCCGGCAGAATAAATTATTTTATCAAATTATATAAAATAAATAAATTTAACAAATTATTAATTGTTTTTTTAATTCCGAATTGAAATATAATCTTAGGAGGTGTAATTATGTTATTATTATTATTATTGTTGTTGTTGTTGTTGTTGTTGTTTTATATATATATATGAAGTATTTATGTTAGACTTCAAGTACATTGTTATGTGCAAGTGTATGTGGATCCACATTTAGTTGGAGATCAATTTTTATATACTACCAAATTTTAGGGTATTTTAATTTTTATGGAAAAAAAAGCGGAATATTTAAATATTTAGCATAAACTTCTATTGATAATTTAATTCTCAAACTTATATCGTTAAACCTGGATAAATAAATATTCAATAAATTAATAATCTCGATTAAATTATAATTTTTTCCCATCCCAACTTAGGTTAATGGAATTAAATAATAATCTCACTAAATGTATAAGATAATAACTTTTAAAAAATCTCTTAAGACCCACTAAAAGTATAAAAAAATAATTCATTAAATACCTAAATTACTTATATAATTCATAAAATAAAACACTTTCTAAATAATTTTATTTCCAAACTTTATTATTACATAAAATATGCATATATAGTCGCTTATTTTTTCTTTTCATGCGAATTAAATTCAATTTCACCTTAAACTTTTTTACCACATATTCAATATATTCTTCTCTTATTGAAACATATAATTTTTCAAGATCTGTACGACAAGAAAAGCTTCTTTTAGAGAAACATGTAGTAAAAATGGATCTTGATTGTCATCAGCCGGCACATTCATCATTAGGGGTGAGCATCGGTCGGTTCGGTTACCGAACCGAACCGAATTTTCGGTTAACCGAACCGAATTATCAGTAATAATTAAAACCGAACCAAACCAAACCAGGATAAAAACCGAACCGAACCGAACCGAAATTTTTTGGTTCGGTTCGGTTCGGTTCGGTTATTACCGAAATTTGGTATTTTTACAAAAAAATAAATAAAAAAAATATTTGAAATGATTTTTAGGGCAATTAATTGAACCATTATATATTATTTTTGTAATTAATTGTTATTTAGTCATTTTATATTTTTTAATGAAATATAAAATTCAATTAAGTAAATTAGAATATTAAAAACCTAATATATATATATATATATAATAATTCGGTTCGGTTTCGGTTAAACCGAATTTTTTTACGGAAAAATCGAACCGAACCGAATTACCAAATATATATATAATTGTTACCAAACCAAACCAAAAAAAATTCGGTAACCGAACCGAATTTTTTTTTCGGTTTGGTTCGGTATTGGTATTCGGTTAATCCGGATAGTGCTCACCCCTATTCATCATTTGTTGAATAATTTTTTCATCTGTACACGGTACCAATAAAGTTTCATTTTTACTGGGATAATTCAAAATATTCTCAACATTAATAACTTTTGTATGATATAGATTATAAATAACTTTTTTTACGCCATGAATATCTTCAACGTCACAAAACTTTTGTTCTACTGACATACATTTATCTGACATACATTTATCAGATTATATTTTACAATATTGAAAATAATATACACTATATATAAAATATAAAATTATTCTTTAAATTAATAAATGTTAATTTATCAATAAATTAATAAAATATTAATTTATTAATAAACCAAAAAAATATATTCATTTATTACTAAATTAATAATTTATATAAAATAATAATTTTTTCTTATCCTAAAATTATTTATCCATAGAAGTTTTGTTGCACGACTACATTGATTTTATCTTTTCAAAGACGGCTAAATTATTGAAAATATCAAATGATATCAGTACAGCTAAAAAGCATCTATATATATATATATATATATTATAAAAAAAAAAAGTGACACCATAAAAAATTTTTAGGGCAAATTACAAAAAAAAAAAAAAATTCCGTGGATTCATTTTTTTTGCAAATAAAGGACTGTAGTTTTTTTGTTTAAAAAAAAGATTGTGTTTTAAAATGTTAACAAAAAAAGGATAACTAAAATTAAATCGTGACATTATATAGGGTATTCTTGTTCATTTTGAACTCAAAATTTTCAAGTTGGTTAATAAAAATACAATACACATGAATGATAAATTTTGAAAATTTTTGAAAAGCGCAAAATATTTTTATAAATTAAATAATGATAATAGATTTTAAAAAAATTATAACAAATTGAAAAATCTTTGAAAAATATTCAAATTTTGATGTAAAATTCTTAAATAATATACATAAATTATTGGTATGTTAAATAACTAAAAATACCCTCCACTATATCATCATTTTTAACGGGAAAATGTTAGTTATCCTTTTTTCGTTAACATTTTAAAACACAATCCTTTTTAAAAAAAAAACCACAGTCCTTTATTTGCAAAAAAGTGAAACCACAGGAATTTTTTTTTTTTTTAATTTACCCAAATTTTTATTAACACAATAAGATAAATAAAAAGGAAAATTACAAGAGAAACGGTTTCGTTCGAGTCCGTCCAAGCATCATATAGTGAAGTCACTGGTTAGGCCGTTTGGGTGAAGACGGCGCCGTATATATTTGGACATCACCGTTTTAGTGTACGAGCCGGGGCGTTTGAGGGCCGTCGATCATGTAAGGCGTTGCAGTTCGAGGACAAATCCGTCAATTCAATAATAACGGCACATTATTCAAAATGCCAAACGTTTAAATTGAAACCCTTTCCCAAAAAACACTTTCCTATTGCTTCAGAAATATATCGATAGTTGATAATACTCAATCGTAAAGTTTCATTCGAAGATCGGAAAACAGAGCTGCTTCTTCCTCTTTTAGAATTACGAGAATCGCTTCCTTCATTCTGCTTCGCGCGCTGTCTCTTTTTGTTAATTTAGTTCTTCATTCATTCTCGATTATCGTTTTTACAAGTGGGTCTTTCTGTCTTGCAGGCTTAGTTTCGTCTGCGAATATGCATTCTCGAATCCCTTTTCAAGATAGATTTTTTCAAAAGAAAGATTCCAATGAAAATGTGAGTTAATTATTAAGTTTTCTTCCCTTTTGTCCTTTATATGTCGATTAATCCGTGTTCTTGCATCATTATTCTGTTCTCGGTTGTTGTCTTTCAATTCGTCCAAATTCTAGTAGGTGTTCGCTGGATTTCTATAATTTCGTTTTCTTTCGCGGTTTGAAGATTTGAAGTTCCATGGAGAAATTAAGGAAGGAAAACAGAAGAAAATTGAAATTTGATTATTACTTCTTTTTTTTTTTCTTTTTTTTTTTTTTTTCCTTTGAAGAAACCTAAATTTTACTACGATGTAAATTTAGAAATTTGACTATAATCGTCTGATTTAATTTCACTTGGATTTAACAGCTGGATAGGTTTATACCCAATAGATCAGCGATGGACATGGATTATGCACATTACATGTTGACAGAAGGTAGGAAAGGCAAAGAGAACCCATCCATATGGACTTCACCATCCAGTCAAGCATACCAGAAGCAGCTTGCTGAGGCTTTCAACATGAACCGGACCCGAATTTTGGCCTTCAAAAACAAGCCACCTGACCCTGTTGATCCAATTCCATTTCATCTGTTTTCACCACCACCACCACCATCTGCTCATCGTTCTAAACATGTCAAGTCTTGTCGCCACATTCCTCAGGTTTTTGCCTGTGTATTTTTGGATATTTTGGTGTATTTTAATTTGGGAATAATTGTATGTTTAATTGCTTGGAATTGAATTTAATAGGGTCCAGAAAGGACATTGGATGCGCCGGATTTAGTGGATGATTTCTATTTGAATTTACTGGATTGGGGTAGCAACAATGTGCTTGCCATTGCACTTGGAGAGACAGTTTACCTATGGGATGCTTCAAATAGTTCTACCTCAGAACTTGTCACTGTTAGCAGTGAAGATGGTCCTGTTACTAGCCTCAGCTGGGCTCCAGATGGCCGTCACCTTGCAATTGGCTTGAACAATTCTGATGTACAGATATGGGATTACATTGCTCATCGACAGGTTATTATGTATCCAGTTTGCCCCTTGTCAGTTTGTGATTAAGGCTTTGTCGAGTTGAGTTGATCATTAATGGCCAAAATGTTGATAACTTATATAAATCATGCAGATAAGATTACTAAGAGGTGGCCACCGATTACGACTAAATTCACTGGCTTGGAATAATCACCTTCTTACAACCGGAGGAATGGACGCAAAGGTTATAAATAATGATGTGAGAATAAGAGACCACATTGTTGAAAGATACAGAGGACACCACCAAGAAGTTTGTGGACTAAAATGGTCAGGTTCAGGCCAGCAGTTAGCAAGTGGTGGGAATGATAACCTTCTTTTCATCTGGGATAGATCAATGGCCTCTTCTCGTTCGCCGACCCAATGGCTTCACAAGATTGAAGACCATAGGGCTGCTGTGAAGGCCCTTGCTTGGTGTCCTTTCCAGAGCAACTTGTTGGCTTCTGGTGGTGGAGGGGGTGATAAGTGCATTAAGTTCTGGAACACTCATACTGGAACCTGTTTGAATTCTGTTGACACCGGCTCGCAGGTTTGTGCTCTCCAGTGGAACAAGCACGAACGTGAATTGCTCAGCTCTCACGGCTTTACAGAGAATCATCTTACCCTGTGGAAATATCCATCAATGCTAAAGATCGCTAAGCTCACTGGTCATACCTCTAGAGTTCTATATATGACTCAGGTACATGTATAATCAAAAGTTCTTTTCTTTTATAAACTCGTAGATAAATATGATATTTATAGCTTAGGTTCTGATCTCTTTGTACAATTGTTTCTCTTCAGAGCCCAGATGGATACACGGTGGCATCTGCAGCGGGGGATGAGAGGCTGATGTTATGGAATGTGTTTGGAATTCCAGAACCACAAGTGGCTAAACCTGAAGCTAATCGTGAACCATTTGCTCATGTATCGCGTATCCGATGAAGATCAAGGTTTAGTGTTTTGATTCATTGACATTGTTTATGATGCATCGGTGGTGGCCGCTGATTATGTTGAAGTAGTAATTAGATAAACATGTTACATATCAGTATAGTTTAGTAATCTGAGAGTTGAGAAGAAATTTTTTGCTCGTCGCTACCTGAACTTACTTAGTTTGGATTCTTGTTTGCAGAACTCATACATAAGAAAAGTTAAAGAGTATTGCCATTCTTATATCATCATTTATCATTTGATTTTTACAAAATTCTTTTATTCTAATGGGATATCAAGTGACTTTAATAGAAAAATGATGCATATAATTCTGTTAATATCGTCAAAGTCACCTGAGAATGATGAACCCATCATATAATAATCACAATTTTGACTAAAAAAAAGCTATATCCTTGAAAGTTCATAATTATTCAGAAAATCAATAATTGCTTTACTTTTCAATAATATATATCTAAACTCTGCATTATAATTGTAAAGCTAAATTGATGACCCAACCATCTTTTATAAAAGACAGATATAGACATAGAGTTCTTTGGCTATATTTCTTTTAATTTTCACTATCAACATTACAATTACAAAATTTGTAGTTGGAATATGAAACAATATTCTTCTTATTTGAAATAATGGAAGCAAAAGTAGATGGCTGGTCCTATTCAAAGTATGTGCCTTTTTTCCTTCTTTTTTGGTTATTATTTATAAGATGCATTTTGAAAGCAATCCAAGTGCAAATTTGAAGCCAAATTGTGTAGTAAAGTAGAGTTCACGTGTAAAGGTGTTTAATTTACATGAATTTGATCTTAATTTTTTGATTGAGTTAATTGGTTATATTTCTGTCATAATTAATGTCTATGTACATTCAATTTTTTTTTTTTTTTTTTTTTTATGAAAATTATGAAGCATGAATTGTAAAAACAATTTTAATGTTTATAAATAAACTATATGTTATATAAAATTGTGACAATTAATTGAAAGTATTGAAAATAACTGGTAACAGCAATAGCATCGAAAGAAATAAAGTGGCGGTAACAGTTGGTAATAGTTAGTAATAAAATTTAAACTAAGGTCAATGGAATTGGTAGTTTTTGTTTTTAGTATAAAGCAATACATTCGCATTTTTTTTTTTCATATAATGATTATTATTCAACACATAACCAAATAAAAAGAAAGGACGTCTAATGAATTCTATCCATGATTTCAAATGATCACACTTGATTACTATAATCTTCATCAAAGTCCATAGTAATATTTGTTGAAATCAGTTTCCTTTTTTTTTTTTTATCGTGATCATTTTACATCATTTGGATTGGCAGATTATGTTAGTAAAGATAGGTGAAAGTGGGCCCATTTTATCATGAACTTTGTACAAATAAAGTTCATATTTGGAAAGTTAACTAAAATAGTCAAATTTAACTTTTATTCACTTGTACGGATGTAATTTTTCAAATACACTGATTTGTTTGTAAAGTTTGCTTTTATTTATTTATTTATTTTTTCCTATGATTCTCTTGCCTTTTTTATTTTTTTAACCTTCATTTTGTTATATATTTATTAATCCGTTAATTTTTTTATTATGCTATTTTAGAATATTTTTATCATTTTTTTTTCTCTTCAAAACGAGATCCATATGTATATATTTTTTTGGATTTTTTTTTTCCAATTTTTAGAAATATATCAGAATTGTATCAAAATGATTTTATTTGTAATGAGAAAGTAAACTTTTTTTTTTTTTATGAAAGCTAAATAAAAGCTAACCTTTTAAAAAAAAAAATAAAGAATAAGGTATATTGTATCAATGTCTAATTGTTGATACTTTATGATACATTTCTGATACTTTACGTACTGTGTTTTATATATTAATTTCACTTGTTTTACCTGTAGCGAGGAATCACTTAAATGCTTTTTTTTATTATTATTATGAAAGATAAATAAAAGCTAATACACGTAAAATTAATGTATAACACATTACATCAAGTATTAGAAATGTATAAAAAAATGTATCATAAAAGTATCAGAACTATATCAAATATACAATTCTGATACATTTTTAATAATCAGAAAAAAATTCGCAAAAAATATACATGAAAATCTCGTTTCAAAGATAAAAAAAAAAAAAAAAAAAAAAAAAAAAGAACTTGCTGAAATGGAAGTAAAAAAAGTGAACAATTTGAGAAATAAATGAAAAAATAACGTTTAAATTACAAAAAAGAAGATAAAATAATTTGGAAAGTATTATAAGAATGTGTTATAGTTTGAAGCTTAAATTTGAGATTTTGAACACTTGAGTATTTTTGGGATAATTATTGAAAATAAAGGTATTTATATAAATTACACTTCATATTTTGATTAGTTATTTCCCCAGTCCAGTTATCATAGATCCATCTTGGCAGCTGCCTTTAAAAAAAAAAAAAAAAATCAACAATAGGAGCCAAAGCATTATCATAATAGTATTTAGGTATAATTATTGTTAATATAAATAATATATAACTAATATTTGCACTTTCTTCATCATTCTTCCCTTTTTTTTTTCTTATAAATATTCCAGAAGTGAGTAGGGTGAAACAAACAACCTCGAGGTCCTCAACCTCACAAAATGGAAGTGTACCAACTGAACTAAATTACTTTGCTCTTTCTTGATCATCCTTAACTATTAACAACCTGTAAAATCTTGTACTTAGTTTTATACAAATCATGAACAATGACTGGATAAGAGATTTTGTTTTTACTCAACAATGGATGCAATTCTGAGGGACGAATAAAATAACAAAGAAAACAGAAACAATGTGAATTTAGTAACCGTCAAATCATTCTATACCAGAAAAATTTAGTTTATAATAAAACTTAACTTATTTTCACCAACTAATTAGACTAATACACGTTCGAAGGAAAAAAAGAAAGAAAAAAAAAAGAATAATAAAAGATTTAACAATGGGTACCCCCCAATTTCTCAGTTATGAAATTGGTCATATGGGAATATTTTTGTCCACATTATCCGAAGCAAAAACATCAAATAAATCTCCAATAATTCCAGCCATTTCACATTGGGTGATTCCTCATTAGAAACTGGCAACAACAATTACGTGTCTACAGTTTCTAAAGGAAATATTCCTCCAAACGGACAAGATCTTCCTAACCATAAACCAACAGGGAGATTTTGCAAATGGAAAATTAATATCTGACATTATTGCCAATAATTTGCGAACTAAAGAATTTGTGCCTCCATTCTTGAAGCCAAATCTAACAGAGAACGAACTCGTTTCAGGTCTTAATTTTGCATCAGGATTGCAGCTTATAAAATAAGGCTCTTTCAATTCCAAAGCAAATTAGGCTCTTCAGAAACTACAGTGTATTGGCATTGCTGAGAGAAGTAACGCTAAGGAAATAATTGGGAATGGTTTGGTGATTATTAGTGCAGGTCCTAATGATTGGATTATTAATTTATACATGATTTCCCTTCAAAGAAACGTTTTGTCATACCCCTTGATTGGACTTAACACATTAAACTCATGATACACTTTGAATTCCTAGTTAACACTCAACAAGACAATTAAATTAGCTATGAATATTCTCGGTTAAGACTGCATGGTCTATTTAGTAAGCATTTAAGAATGCATTTTTTACTATTGAAACTGTAGAGAATGCAATATTCAATGCAAACGAAATATGCCACACACGGTGTTCATAACCAACTCCCTTATTAATCAGGGGCTCAAAGTCTGCAATTGTAATTGATCTATTGTTAAATGTGTCAAATTGAAAGATCAATGTGTTATAGCACAAAATTGAAACGGATTAGAGGCTTCATGAAGTCTTTTTCCTTTCTCTTTCTCACATTTAATGTCAAAATTATTTCATATATATATATATATATATAGGAACTCTATGATCTTGGCTGCCGAAGAATAGTTGTAGTAGGGCTTCCTCCACTTGGTTTTATACCAGCTCAAAGAACAATATTCAAAGTTTTTGGTAAAGAACATTTAAAAAGCAAAAAAATGCAGATGCTCGATCTTACAACAGGCAGCTTCTTAAATTATTGCACCACTTGGAAAATGAGCTTGAGGGCAGCAAATTTCTCTACTTGACACTTGTCATCCTCTTGTTGACATGATCGCTTATCCCACAACATATGGTTGACTTCAAAACTATTTTTCTCTCAATTAAAATTCTACACTTCATATGGAAAATGGAAGTATAGATTATGGAAGTTTTTTTTATTTTTATTTTTTATTTTTTTATTTTTTTTACAGGATTTCTGGATACAACTAAATGGTGCTGGAGTGCTGTACCTTTCAAAGGTGGTCCAAATAAACCTACACCGTGCAAAAATCCTTCACAACACTTATTTTGGGACTCGGCTCATCTAACGCAAGCAGCACATGATTAACTTGCCCCTAGACTGGATTACAGCCACTGATTTAATCGATGAGTTCAACATTCTAACAGCATGCACAAAGCTAACCATTGGGATTGCGCCTATTTGTTTGACCTGTTATATGTCCTAATCACATTTGAGATAGAAGCTTGTATCATTTTTCCTTTAGAATACAATTTCAGTTCTGTTCTAAAGATGTAATATCCAAATATCCTAGTTGCAATGCAAAAAAATCAAACAGCCAGGCAACACATAATTGTCGAGGTCTTAATCTCTTATGAGAAAGTAAAGACTTCGTTTCCACAAATCCAAGTTTGGTGCGTGAGGTTTTAATGACAGTAGAAAAGAAATAATAGATCGAAAAGGAATACTTTGAGAATTAACAATATAACAAGTTGAGCCAAATTCTGCATATATCACAAATTAAATTCATTTGCAAATGAAATGAATTTCATCAAGAAGAGCTTAGAAGTGCGAGAACTTATATACAGCAGAATGGATATGCAAGTCCATGTAAAAATGGCTTTCACCTACCTCGCCAGATACCACAAGATTTCCAGGGAGAATTAGCTGGCTTCGAAACAGTATGGCTGGCAAATGCAGTCAATAGCGTGCATCAACTTTCTCCGAGGGCCTACTGCATCTGCACCCATATCCTTGAGCTTCTTCATGGTTAGGTTAACCAACTGAAATTTACTGATATTGCCCCGAAAAATCTTCACGAATTGACCAAGACCAATCGAAGCTAGCCACCTGCTTAAACCCCCTGCCTTTTGAAGCTTCTTCTCAAGCAGCAATGCTCTTAGACTCTGATTCAGAAGCACTCTTCCATCAAGAAACCGCCCTTGATAATGCATTAGTCTTGGCTGCTTAATTGTTTTTGAGATGTTTGATATTGGAAGCATATTATGCGACTTGAAAGTATGGGTTCTGCCTGGATCTACATTTAGTCTAACTAGGTTGTGTGATATCAGTGTCTGCTTTCTAGGACTCTTTGTAGACACTTTAGGACCTATATCAGTGGCCACTGAAGCGGCCTTTTCGAGTTCATCAACTAAAGGCATCCGGTTAGAAATCTCAACAGGGATCATTGATTTATTGTTTACCACTTTCACTTGCATAGCTTCTAGATTATTTGGTCCTGGCTTTGGAATTGTCGATTTCCTGGCATGAGGCAGGGGAGGTATAAGAATGGTGACTCTCTGCTTCTTAACTATAACCCAACTATCATCTCTATCCGCATCTATGTCACTCAGAAAGTCATCTTTGCTTGTAGGTATGGCCACCTGCTGTCTTTGCTTTGGCTTTCCCATTTAAATGTAGTCCTGCCAAGTGCCAATTAGCATATAAGAAATTGCACTGCTCACTATAAAATAAGATAACATTTCCATACTCCAAAATAAGATTCAACGGGGCAGCCTCACATTAAGTTTCCTGTCACCTCAACTGATGAAAGAGCTCACAATCACAACATTGACAAGTACAAAAAAATTATACCTATAAAAAGGATAGGCTAGCTGAAGAGTCAGCCATTAACAAAAAGATAAAAATGAGAATTGTTGGTCCCTTACCCTTAGAACCGTCCATATCAATAGTTTGTAATAGCTTTTACTAAAACCAAATAACACATTATTTTTCTTCTATAATCATGAATGGTGTATACCAATAGATATTATATGAGTCAAAGGAGTAACAAGACTGGCAAAACTACACTTAGATAACCAAAATAAATAGCTGGAGCATGCTTAGATTTCCACTACAATCCTCACATGTTCAATCAAACACGACTTAGAATATGCCTCAGTAATTTCTATGAAAATTTGCACAACAATATCATTTTGGATTTCAAATTGTTTCTGTATATTATATCCAGAAATGATAGGCAAGCCTTGGACATGACAGATTCAAACTACAAAAGATTAGCCTCAAAACAGCTTTGTACGCAGGAAATCTCCCAAAAAAATCATTTTGAAGGGTTTAACTAAAAACTAAGGCGGAAAGAGACACTATTGGTACTACAACTCATAAAGTTACCAATCATGCATTCGGACCCAATTTAAAAAGGGGATATAAACAATAATCGAGCAAAAAGGTTTAACCTCTAATGAGGTAATTTTCGCAGCTAATTATTACAGCAATTAAATTGAAGCAGCAGTGGAGCTTATGAACCATGGAGAATTCGCACCATTAGAGATAACAATCCAATGAAGAAATTAACCCCTAAAATAAGTAATTAATATTGATATTAAAAATCAGCAAATCAAACCCAAAAATATTTACCAAATATGAAGGTCCGAGTCCAAAAAGAGAAATTCCAGTCAGAAAAGTGGAGATCTGCCGAGCAGCACAGATTGAGTAAGAAGTGCGGGAGCTCAGATAGGAGGAAGAAGAAGAAGAAGGAACAGAGGAGAAGAAAGAGTTAATAGGGTAAGCTTACTGTAGATCGTTTTTAACCAGAAGGCCTTCCTCCGAGTTCCCACTTGCCAGGATTAGTGAATAAAACTTCATTAATGTTTGAAGGATAATAGCATAATAAATCCCTCCTCCCGAAACGGATGGTCCCCTTTGAAGCTTTTAACTAGTTTTTTTAAATAGCAGTTTTTGTTTTGATTTTTATTTTCATGCGTTTTAAATTATAGTTTAATTTTCTAATTTTAATTTCAAATGTTCTTGTCTGATGTACTTTGTTATTCAAATAAGGTTATATTAATTTCTACTTTAACCAATAAATTGAACTATCAAATTTAGTGGAAACATATAAAAATAATTTATGCCTAAAAATTTTTCCTTAAATTATATTTATAAAACATGTGAGTATTTAAACTAGATTATTTTTTGGATCGCATAAAATAGTTAGTGTAATTGGAAACTTAGTATAAAGTAGCATATCCTTTTACACGTTATTTTTCCTATTTAATTTAATGACTATTAATTTTAAATTGAAATTAATAAATGTAGTTATCATTTGTAAATAACAATGTAGATTAAATAGAACCAAATTGGAAAATAAAAAAAATTAACTAAAGTTTTTTTTTTAAAAAAAGTAAACCATAATTTGTTACGAAGTAAAATAAAAAAATATGCACTTGTTGGAGTGGATTGGAGAGAAGAGTTGAGGAATTATCCTATTTGTATGTATTGTATTTGGACCTAAACTATCCTCCCCTCCCCTTCAATTAGCCCAACCAAACAAACTACACCATTTTTCCAATGTGTTGAATAATTTGTTCGATTGTCTATTTTAAATTATGAAAGAGAAAATTTCGCAATTAGGATTTTTTTTTTTTTTTTTTTTTGGTTATTGTGGATTGCCTTCCCTTTGCCCTGATCAAAATTTCAGTGTTCTAATATGCGGCTCTGGTTACATAATTTCATTTCATTTTTACAAACCATTTTTTTTTAATGATAATGGAAAGATTCATGAAAACAAAGACAGTATACAAGGAGGGGGGAGAAACAAAAACAATGTTCTCCGCACAAGAATCGGCAGTACTGGCTAAATTATGAGCATTACAATTTCTAGTAACAACTTGAAAAGAACGTACAGAAAAGTTCTCCGCCATAGCTTTGCAGTCTGCGATAATGGAACCAGAATAAGATTGTCGAGGATAATTAGCCCTAAGGGCATTGAAGACAATAAGACTATCCATCTCAACAACAATCCTATCCAGGTTGCATGATTTAAGCCATGCGAGGGCTTCTTTCGTGGAAAGGGCCTCTACCAAAGTAGGTAGGTACAAACCAAATTAATTGAAAGAAAAAGGTTATCTAAATAATTTTCCTTATTATCCAAAATATAAATATATTATAAAGTGACTAAATTTATATTACACAGTTTTATTTTTATTGCGAAAAACCAACAAAGATAATTAAATTTATAATCCTCAACTATTATAAATGGAATATATATAATCAAAGATTTAAGTCATGAACAATGATTTATTATTTGCTTCACCTACAGTGGAACAGAAGAAGAGATGTGAGACATGATGGATCATACTTAACAAGTGTATGTAGTTTAGATATTTTTATTTTTTATTTTTTTGGTTATTTTTCTGTTATAGTGTACATAATATAAGAATTAGAAAATAACATATTTTAACAATTTTAAAACTTTTTAGTATTTTTTTATAGGAAAATTTCTAATATGGACCGAGTCCATTGTCGTCCGGACGTTGGATGCTTGACACGTCATCTTGACATGTCAAACGTCCAACGTACGGATCACGATGGACCCGTTCACAATAAAATTTCTTTTTTTAGAGAGTCCCCAGGCTAAAATTAGAGTATTTTGTAGAGAAATTTTATAGTGGACCGGGTCCATGTGAATCGTTTTGCTGAAAAACTAATACGTAAATAAAAAATACTTATATGTAGGGTTGTAAATGGGGAGGGGCGGGGCGGGGATTGCATTCCCCATCCCCGTCCCCAAATTAATCGGGGATCCCCGTCCCCGCCCCGTTTATTAATCGGGGATAAAAATCTATCCCATCCCCGTCCCCAGCGGGGAATCGGGTCCCCGTTTAGCTAATTTAATATTTTATAAAAAAAACTGTAAAATTTCAATTTTTACCTTCAAATTTATTCAAATGTGCATCAAAATACAAACATAAAATTCTTAAAACTCAATTCTTAAATACATTAATATATAATTAATAATTATACATAAAATAACATTATCAACTTGGACCCTTTCTCCAATTCCAATCTTCATTTTCATGCCAAATTTCCAATTGAAATCTAGCAAATTAGTAATATAAAATTCATAAGTTTCAAATTTTCTTAAATTTCCAATTGACAAATGAGAGAAACAGTGGAAGAAGGAGTGGGTTTGGGGGGGCAAATAACTTTTATTAAATTATCAATTGAGCCTCGGATTGTTACATGGGTTGTGTTCTCTTTGCTCTCCAAATTAAAATCCACAACAATTAAACATTTTATTAATTACTTTAGCATATAATCAAATATTAATTAAATAAATTAACACGGGGATTCGGATATTTTATCGGGGATCCCCGCGGGCTTTAAACGGGGATGGGGACGGGGCCCGCGGGGTGGGTAGGGGTATTACCATTCCCGTCCCCGATTAATAAACGAGGACAAATTCATCCCCATCCCCGCCCCGTGGGGATTTTAATCAGGGATTCCCCGTCCCCGTCCGGACGGGCCCCCAACGGGGATGGGTCCCCGTCACTCGTTTGACAACCCTACTTCTATGTCAATTTTTTTATTGGGAAGGTCCATGTAGACCGGATCCATTGTATAATTTCTTGTATTTTTTAATATAATCCTGTATACGTGTGCTGCATGCAGCCCATAAAAGGCCCATTACGCAGAATTGTTAATCCCGAGAAAAGCGCGGGCCTATGTTCTTGGTTTAAAGTTTAAACCTACGCAAATACCTTCATCTTTTCTAAAACTTTCCCCTCTCTGCGGCGAAATTCTTTACATCTTAATCGTTATTTCGAACTATTAATTATCCCATTCAGGCAGATCCTTTGTTTGAGATTTTGCACTCTAATTATCTTTCTTATTCTATTTTTGGATTAATTCCCGAAATTATTTTTTGTTCAATTTTGAGAAAATGAAGTTCGGAGAAACATTCATGGAGTATTTACAAGGAGATCAAGGAATGTTTTTGAATAAATGCTCTCATGTCGAGTACAAGAGACTCAAAAAAGTCCTTAAAATCTGCAGGACTTGTCAAGATTTACAAAGTTCTAGCAAGAACGAACAAAATCATGGAGATGATGAGAATTCAATGTTATCGTGCCAATGTCAATCTTGCGCATGTAGGTTATTATTTATTTATTCATGTTTCAATTTGGAGTTCTCTTTTGTTTGATAGATCCAATTTGTTATATGAAAATATTTGATCTGATATTGCTTTCTGAAATTTATAGTATGCGATCAATTGTTCTTCGCCGAGCTGATGAGGGAAGCTTCAGATGTATCTGGTTGCTTTAATTCTAGAGTTAGACATCTGCTGCATCTTCATGTTGCTAAAGGAATGCAGAGATATGCATTGGGGCTATGTCATTGTTTTAAAAACAATCAGCAAAGCATGGTAGAAGAAGGGAGGATGTTGATGGAATATGTTACAATGAATGCGATTGCAATCAGGAAAATCCTAAAGAAATATGACAAAGTATGCACTGATATTTCAAATTGCTGTTGTTTTTTTTTTTTTTTTTTGGATTTAATCTTATTTAAAGAAAAATTTTGTGAATTTCTAGTTGTCAATGTAGATTCATAGCTCTGTCAATGGCAAAAACTTCAAATCCAAGTTGCGCGCAGCGCACATAGAGCTTTTGCAATCGCCATGGTTGATTGAGTTGGGAGCCTTCTATTTGAATTTCAATGGCTTACAAGATGGAGATGTCAGCGTTTCATGTGATCTCAATGCATCAGAACCAGTCATAAAACTGGTGCTTTTGAATTCTATCAAACTAGATTATAGTCTTACATGTGCCATTTGCTTGGTATGGTGCTTCTCCTGTGCATTTTAAGGAATAGTTTTACATATTTTTTTTCTCTTGAATAATTATTTTTGCCATTATCTTTCAGGAGACTGTTTTTAATCCATATGCTTTAAGCTGTGGGCACCTGTTTTGCAAGTCTTGTGCTTGCTCAGCCGCTTCTGTAATGCTATTTCAAGGCCTTAAAGCTGCAAGTCCAGATGCAAAGTGCCCGGTTTGCAGAGAGGTTAGTATAACTTTAATGAAAAACGGGCTTAATCCACCCACTATGTACATTATATCAATTGCAAATGATTTATGAAGTAAACATGTTTTGTCTAACGACCATTTCACTCAAAAAAACTTAAGCTACGTGCGAGGTTACAAGAATAGTTTTATTATCTCTGATAGGTCTCCACAAGAGCAAATGATCCTTGGCTTGTATTCTGTGCAAATTGGTCTCACTTTACTTTGTGTTCTGAAATTTCAGTAATGAATTAAGTTTCAACTGTCGGAACATCATTCTTCCTAGGTGGTTAATCCACCCACAATGTATACTGCATCAATTGCAGTTGATTTATGCAGTATACATGTTTTGTCTAACAATCATTTCACTCAAAAAAACTTAAGCTACATGCGAGGTTAGAAGAATAGTTTTATTATCTTTAATACGTCTCCACACCTGCAAATGATCCTTGGTTTGCAGCCTATGCAAATAGTCTCACACTACTTTGTGCTGAAATCTCAGTACTGAATTTAGACTCAAGCGGTGATTTGGTTTCAACTGTCGGATCATCATTCTTCCTAGGTGGTTTAATTAGTTTTGTTCAAGTGGTGTAGCATCCACACATCCTGTGGGTGATTTTGTTGAGTTTGAACATCACCTTTGAAAAATTTATCATTTGTTTCCACAAGGGTTTATATAATTGTGAGTCTTAATTTTTTAGTACTCGACTTGAGAAAACCGTTGATATCCTGTTTTTAAGCAGGAATTGATTGTCCAACAGCACAAGTTAATTTTCTGTGCAAATTATATTGCTTCGAGTGGGTGTAATTTAGAACTAAAGCTCCTTTCATATGCAGGCCCGAGTATATGCAAGATCGGTGCACATGTTAGAACTAGATCTGCTATTGAAAACAAGGTAATGGAATAAAAAGAGCCATTTAATTCTTTTTTCTTTTTCTTCAAATCTAACCACTTGCGTTACGCTTCAGGCGCAAAGAATATTGGAAGGAGAGGATGATGGATGAACGAACTGAGATGGTTAAACAAACCAGGGAGTTTTGGAATTCGCAGACAAAATTAGCAATAGGGTTTTGATTTCATGATTTTTGGGATTTTGCTGACAGAAGTCCTCGAATATAATTCATCTATTATCATTGTCGACGTAGTACAAGTTTTGCCATTTTTCGCGTATGTTTATGTAAATAATTAAATTGTCAGCAAGAATTTCTATAAAAAAAGGAAAAAAAAAAAAATCTGTATGCAAATTTAAAATGTCAACAAGCCTATGATATTGTTATATGGGTCACTGAAGTTTGTTTGATGTTCGTACGTTTAAGGATAGAGTGATTGTTTTGGAGAGGTTTATAAATTATCGATAATTCTGGTCTAAGTTCTCTCCCCAAATTCTTCACAAGAATTTCTTTGCAATTCTTTTAATTTGGCAAGAATGAAATCTTAAAACTTAAAACTATCTGAATAAGTGAACTCTGTGGCAAATTAAGGAACTTATCACCCAGTTCTTTTAAGAATAATTGAAAAACTTTTACAACTTCAGTTAAGAAACTTTACCTAAACTCTAATTTAATTTTTTTAATCTTCAAAGTACAACATTTGTCAAAAAAAAAGAAAAAAAAAATCTTCCAATTACAACACATTGTTATACTGTTAGTTGAAATTTTTTTTTTTTTTTTTTACTAGTCTTCAGGGTCTAACTGTGTGGAGCACATGATATGTCTTCTTGTCTTAAAATAAAACTTTACCGGGTGGATGTACAAGGCTACAAGCTTATAATATGGAATTGGATAGCTTAAGAAAGTAGAAGTTTTTCCTTTTTTTCATAGGCTCAGCATGATTGTCTGTCTTTATCGTCCAGCTAAAAGTTTAAAATAATATTTGATTAAAAAAAAAAAGGGACCTGTGACAGTCTCTCGCTATCTTACTCGTTCAATCAAATCCTTCATTCTCCATTTTCCTTCAATCTTCTTCTTGAGTAGCGGCAATCAGCGACGAGCCAGACATGGCTTTCGTCTCCTGGATATCTCGCCTCCGTTCATCTTCCAAGACTGCCTATAATAATCTCCGGAACGCCTATTTCTACAATCTCAGAGCCCAAAACACTACCACCACTGCAGAAAGGTCATTTCGTTCATGGCCTCGTTCTCTGCTTCCTCTGACCCTCGCTGTCTCTGCTGGATCGCTTGCCTTCCATTTGCAACCTCAGCCTTCTCTCTGTGACGCCTCCAATCTCGATTCTCGGTATGCTTCTTTCTTTCATTGGCTTTTTGCTTTCTATTATCTCTGTCCATTGTTCATCTTCTTCTATTTTAGGTTGTACTTGTTTCTAGTTCCCATGAAATTTGCATTTACTTTCTATTTATCAACTTCTCTTGTACGCGTATGCATATTACCAGTTGTATCACTGTTTAGTGGTTTGATTATAGGTTAATGCGTCTGTTTTAGTTTTAATTCGTTGTTTTTGCATGATAATGGCAAATAATTTGCGGATTCTAATTGCATTTGTTTTTGGGGCATTTTTAGCATTGGAGGCAAAGATAGTACTGATTTTGTTGTGAAAGGTTCTTACAAGAAGGTACCTCAAGAGCTTATTGATGAGTTAAGGCATATCTGTGAGGTATATGCACAATCTCTCTCTCCCTCTCAAATTCAGTTTATTTGTTTATTTGTTGGGCATATAACAGCCAGAGAATCAAGTAAATGGAGTTTTGACGTAATGTTTTTTTAGCACCTGGGCGTTGTGTTACTTTCTCTGTTTTTAGTTCTGAACTTTCATACACTTTAGAGCTTAAAACTTTATTTATGGGCTCTAAATCACAATAGGATACTTTTGGGAATTACAGGATAACATGACAACGGATTATGATGAAAGGTACTTCCACGGGAAGCCACAGAACAGCTTTCATAAAGCAGTAAATATCCCTGATGTGGTTGTTTTCCCGAGGTCAGGTTGATTTTTTGAAGTTGAAAATGGCTACTTGATATTTCATCATCATTTTTTTTATCCTGCTAGATTTGATTTTACATAATGATATCATTCTCAATGTGACTAAGCTTTTTACTAATAGATCCAAAATTACAGTCTTGGCTGCAAATGCTATCAGAGTCAGATGGTTATTATTTATAATTGCACGATGTGTCCAATACCAATGCAAACATTTTCCTGAAGAAAATGCAAGATGCATAGAAAAAAAAAAAGAAAATAACCTTTCCGATTTCATTTAGATAATGAGTCACAATCAAAAACAAAGGAGCTATGTGTGAGTCCACACTTTTCCAAATCCAGAAAACAGATGGAGTTCTAGGATTCTTCCTTGGGACAAGTACTTATATACATACTTATGAGCATAAGAAAAGAGCGCTGGATCCCTGATCCATGTTCATTGCCCGAAAACCATAAGTTATTCATCATTGCCGATTCCTGATTTAGTACCTTCATGTATCAGGAACTATGATTGAGTGAAAATTCTAATTTGATAATATATTTCATTTGTCCATGTGGTTTATGGCTGTTTAGATTTTTACAGTTAGTATGGATCTAAAGAACTAATCTATGATATTATGGCATGAACCTAATGCTATGACAACATTTTAGTGAAAGCAACATCAAATAAATTGAAATTAACTTGCCTCTTTGCAGGAATATGTGAAAAGAAACCTAGACATGCTATCTCTCACTTGATTTTTGCCTTATTACAGAGTGAACTGAAGCTAAAGTTTCATGCAATTTTGAGTTCTGAAAAGTTTATATATAAGGCAGTTTGACAATGGTGACTATAGAAATGTGGGAAATGAGGCTATGCAACCTAGATCTAGCCGGAAAAACAAACCTAGCCTTTTTGGATGTAATGCCTGTTATTGTGCTAGTAATGAGGCCCTAATCATGCTTTTAGCTAAAGGAATTTCTTGTCACTTGAAGGCAGCCGTGATAATGGTGCTCTATATTAAATGGCAACTGTTACGACATCGCTGCTTAAAATCATGCCTGTTCTTCCTTTATTTGCTGAACGTGTTCCAAGGAAAAAATGTAGTTTATGTTTGAATTCGAACCATGCATCTCATTGTTAAGTCAGTTGCCAACATGCAGTCATTACTATTAGAAACATTCTAAAATGTGACATGCCAAATATTTATCATAATATCAAAATGGTTGTTGACATGGGACTCATGGTCAGTTGGTCACTAATTTTGGTGTCATAGTTGGGAGAGACAGGGAAGGAGGAGTTGGGTGGTTGGTGAAATGATATTGGGTAGTGGTAATGTCTTTGTTACCAGTGGTAATTTTGTAAGGAAGATAGAGGACAGTGCTCTTGTTGTAACTATTTGGATGTTGGCGGTTTAAAGATGGACGGGCCAAGATTATGCTACAATGAAGGATGAAACAGTTACCAGATTATAGGGTGGAAAGTTTGAATTTCAAATTAGTAAGATGGGTCCTGAAATGAAGTTCTTCAGTGGGAATAACTTCAAGTTTGACCTGTTTTCTTTAAAAAATGAGTGTGTCAAAATAAATATATTGGATTTTTGTAAAATAAGAAACGTGTAAACCAAAAAAAAAAAAAAAAAAAAAAGCTAGAACGCTTTGCAGAGTGCATGTAAAGTTGTTCTACTTCTCATTCACAGTCAATCAATTGTATAGCACAGCTTCTTTCTCCCCTCCCCCTTCCCCACCACTTTTCTTTTGCAGAATGAATGCTGAGTCAGTTTGGGTTCTTCCAGGTCAGAAGAGGAAGTTTCAAAAATTGTGAAATCTTGTGACAAGCACAAGGTCTGATTCATTTCTATGAAATTATTAAAGATCTGTATAAACATTCGACAGTTGTCTTCTTGTAAATTATATTGCTCTTGACACAAATTTTTTTTTTCCATTTTAATTTTGTTGTGTATCTTAGTTATGAGGTTGCTTCTTGCTGACTGTAATATATTAATGTCATAACAGTAGTTTCTTTCATCAAACCTTGAATTTGAATATCAATAATAATTTCCTCAAAAGAAAATGAAAACCTCAATAATGGAAGAGGTTTCAATGTAATGATAATTTTTTGTTGCTTTGCGTTATTGGTGTTCCCATATTAAGCCAGCTATATGGATTACTTTTATCAGGTCCCTATAGTACCATATGGTGGAGCTACATCAATTGAGGGTCACACCTTATCACCTCAAGGTGGTGTTTGCATCGACATGTCTCAAATGAAGGTATTGGTAAACAGTTCTGCAATAATCCTTGTTGTACTAGTATATAGGACAAGCATCTTTTCTGCATAAATTTGGAATATAAAATATCTATAATATGTAAATAGTCTAAGATCTATCTTCAAGAATTGATCCATGAGAAATGTTGTCTTAAAGGATACAGACTGATTTATCACATGGATTGCTGCTATGTTCATGAATGAACAAGGTGTGGTAAAGGTACATATACAAAGTCAACATTGCAGTTGCTTCTTGCAAGACGCATCAAATCTCTTTGTTTCTTTTCATCCTTTCCTTTCCCTCTTTCATCTAAGAATGTGCTATTGGTGGAAGTTTTTTGAAGTCTTCAGTTAACACAATCATGTTCATCCCTGAGGCACTTTTTGCACTTTTAAATTCATCCACATAAACGTATATTTGGACATTACTTTTAGATTTGATATGTATGTTTTAATGATTGTTAATCTTTAGAGTGTTAAAGCACTGCATTTAGAGGACTTGGATGTTGTTGTTGAGCCTGGAATTGGATGGATGGAACTTAATGAGTATTTGGCACCATATGGTCTGTTCTTTCCCCTTGATCCAGGTACAATTATTCATATCATGCATATATGTGATCATGATGGTCTGGTCCTTTTATACCTGAAAATTAATTCCAGAAATTTCAGCTTTGACCGAAGCTTTTTTAGCTGTGCAAATGTCTAATGTGAATATACCTTCTTGTTTTTGTCCCTGAATGTGTTGCAAATAATTAACCTACTAATACATCATGATAAGCTATTGCTTTTCATTTTCAGTTTGCGATTATTGTGATCATCTTTCACATGGATGTTGACAAGCAGGTCCTGGTGCAACCATTGGGGGAATGTGTGCTACACGGTGCTCCGGTTCTTTAGCTGTAAGGTAGTTTCTCTGCTACATCAGCGGTCATATCTCGTTTATCATTAGTGTACCATTTCATGTGGAGTTGCTTCCCAAAAGTAAAAAGTAGCTGTATTTCATTTCAGTTCATTTTTTCCTAGCAATCAATATCCATGAAAAGTCAATTTTTAGCCAATTCTTATTTTTTAAGTTCTCCTAAATTTAGAAATTCTTAGTTTACTAGTTTTGAAATTCTTCAATTGCCATTTTTTCTTCAGAAATCATTTTGGTGTTTCTTTTTCTTAGCATGTTTAGACATGTCCCTTTTCATTGTTGTATATACACCATCTATCCTTTTTTTTTTTTTTGAAATCCTATTAACTGTTGGAACATGTGCTTGCGGCAATATTGTGAACCATCTGCTTCAACGGTTGATTAATTACTCCAGAATGATGAAGGTCAACGTTTGCCATGCCTAGGGTAGAATCTTGAACTATCTCAAAATTCTGCAGAAAATAGGTGCTATTTTTTTGTGAATCTTAGATACCAGAAATATGCTTTGCCATCATTTTGTTGGTATTCTTGTTATCTTTTTGTTTTCTCCTTAATGTAGGCAAGCTTATTTTCGGCTTCATTGTCTCTTGGTGAACTTATATATGGATTTTATTGTCTCTCAAAAGAACTTAGAATTGAGTTTGGTTCATCCATTTCTTGCCGTCAACATATTTGTTATTGATTGTTACTTCTGTGAAACATATTATGAGTAAATTGGCCTTGTGATGTGAATGTTTATACATAAATATCAACTATGAAGTGCTTAAGCTTGCTTTAGCTATGAAGATTCCTAGGCTTTTTTTTTTTTTACTAATGAAATAACTAAGTTGTATCTCTATGATGTAGCAAAACATAGTGTAATGCAGCCCTTAGTTAATATATTATGTGGAAATAATAATTTCACATGGTATGCAAAATAAATTTACCATTCTAGCAACTGATTGGACTAGAATTTCGTAAAATTAAATTATATACTTTTCCTTACCAAGTTTTCCTGCTGCATGAGATAGCCAGGATCACAGTCTTTGTATAATCTCCATTATTTGTTACATTATGCATTTTTTTCTTCATATTGTCTTTTCCTAACAGATATTTATTCATTAGACTTAATGTTCTGCTCTTAGCATGTAGGTACGGAACCATGCGAGATAACGTCATCAGTCTGAGGGTATGCTATGTCCCCTTTTAGGTCTCATTCATGAATATGAGTTTATTTCCTAACATCATTATTTGCTCTAGGTAGTCCTTGCCAATGGAGATGTCGTCAAGACAGCTTCTCGTGCTCGAAAGAGTGCTGCAGGGTGAGTTCTTGCTCCTTTTTTTTTCTATTTACTGTAGATTTTTTACACAAAAGCTAGTTACTAGTTTTCTATCAAGCATACCAGTTAAAATTTAATGAGGTAAAATTTGGTGCTGATCAAACTAATGGGCCATCATCCCAAACAAAAGAGAAGATTACAACTTCTTGGTGAAGTTGGACTGTTTAGTACAGTAATCGATAATTGTCACTCCCATCCAAGTTTCATATGCTCCGCAATGGTTGCCATCATAGTGGTAAAAGGCATGCTTCACGTGATAGGCGTAGGGCCTCAAAATGCCAAAGGCAGTGTTGATTCAGAGGTGCGCACATGGGCACGCCTTTCCTGGTTATGAGAGGCTTTCCTTTTCAACTTGAGGTTTTCTTTTAGGGTTTCAATCTTTTATTAGGTGGTTTAATCTCTATCAGTCATTACAGTATCATTTAGGATCCAAAATAAGCAAGGAAGAAAAAGAATGAAGTCTTAGAAAAACAAAACTTATACAAACGAAAAGGGAATAAAAAAATAATAAAACTTAAAAACTCTCCCAAACTCCTACAGTTCTTAGAGATGTGGAGCAAGAAGAAATCAACTGAGTATAGTGCAGATGAGGAGGATGAGAAGTGAGAACCTTGAAGATGATAATAGTGGTGGTGATATTGATGAATATGGAGACTCTTGATGAAAAGTAGTTAACTTGGGATTTGGTTGATTATGGAAGTTTTAAGAGTAGTTACTTTGGGTTTATTGCATGTTAGAATCTATGACCAAGATTATGGATATGATTTAGTATTTGTTGCATTTTAGAATTTATTACTTTTTGAATGTTAATTTTTTTCATATATGGTTGTAAATATCCTCATTCTTTAGTGCACCTTGTGTCGCTTAGGTGCGCGCTTGCTTCTTGCACCTTGAATAACTATAGTTGCCATGCATTTACTTTCTGCAGATTCTTTTCTGCTTCTCAGTTCCTGCAATAGATATTTTCTTTTAATTCTGTGATCAGATGAGATTATTATTTTCTTTTATATTTGTCACTGGTTGATTTTATTGGATTTATATCATAGGTATGATTTGACTCGCCTGGTGATTGGAAGTGAAGGAACACTTGGAATCATAACAGAGGTCACTCTAAAACTGCAGAAGATTCCAGAACATTCAATGGTAAATTTTTTTTTGTCTTTCATCTGTCTTTCTCTTTGAGTAATGAAATCCTACTTGTGTGTAATTTTTTCTAAGAGGAATGTTTGTTGACTATTCAAAGGCTGTAATAGTAAGACTAGTCTTTGCAAATTATTATGTCGCTCTGATTGCAACTTTTTTTTATTAAACAAGCAGAAGGAGAAGGACAGAAACTAGGGCTCAAATATCATCAATCATGAATACATTATATCGTTGAATTTATAGCAGCTAATGAACTTCAAATTTTGTATTGACAAGTTACTATTGCCAAAATGTTTTTCATATAACCAAATCCTCAGTTGGCACCTCCACTTTGTGAGGTAGGAGGTTGTGGGTTCAATACCCACTCTCTTCAAAAAAAAAAAAAAAAAACACTGAGTAATTAAAGCACATGGCCCCAGTTTTCAACTGTAGGGCTACTTAAAAAATGTTTGGTTATCATCTCATTCTAATAATATCTCGCAACATTTGCCCAAACTAGCAAAATAATAAATTCTTATGGTTCCTTTATTTCTCATTAGCAGGTCTTAAAATTAACCACTATTTTGAAGTTTATATGAATTGTTTCCTTCCATGTACTATTTGTCAGAAGCATTGAGAAGTTCCATGTAATGGAGCAACTAGAATTCCTTTAAACGACTTCCAAATAACAGTTATTTCTTGTTGCTTTCTTTAAAATGCCATTTTAATCGTTCTATAAATGGTTGTGTTTTTTTTTTTAACAATTATCTTAATGCATATTTGTACATTTAGTTTACTTTTTATTGATTGATTTTAAAAATGATGCAGGTCGCAATGTGTAATTTCCCTACAATTAAGGATGCAGCAGATGTTGCCATTGCAACTATGTTGTCTGGCATACAGGTAGTATTCTGAATCTGGAATTATATTCAATCATTCTGTATATTTATGGTCCTACTGACTGTTTTAGGTGTCAAGAGTAGAGTTGCTGGATGAGGTCCAAATTAGGGCTATTAATATTGCTAATGGGAAGAATTTACCTGAAGTTCCAACACTGATGTTTGAATTCATTGGCACAGGTGAGACATGGCTCCTTTTCTTTTAATTATCTTTACCTCATGTTTAACTCAGGTTTACATTGCTTCTTGTGTTCGCCTTGGTGCTAACTGACAATTGCAGTAACAAAGTTAGGTGAAGAGCTTTGGGTGTGGCCCAATCCTTTGCCATTGATTCTTTTGTATTTACAGATGAACCAGATTGGATATTTTTCTGAATGCAATCAACCAACATTCATAATTTAATGAAGAGGGTGCAATTATTATGTATACTTGATCATGCAAGACTACAATTTAGATTTTTTATTTACTGAAGTTATGAAACAATAAGCTGCATCCTCAAATCGGTGGCTTGAACAATGAGCATTTTGAGGAACCAATCGATTCCATGTTGTCATATTTTGTTCATCAAAGATATAAGGTTTTGTTTCTTCTTTGTTCCAGTTTGTGACTCCTCTTTATCTCTTATTTGTATTATCAGAGGCATATGCACGTGAACAAACACTGATAGTTCAGAAAATTGCTTCTCAGCACAACGGCACAGATTTTGTTTTTGCAGAAGAGCCTGAAGCAAAAAAAGAACTTTGGAAGGTAAGAAACTTTTGTTGGTTACTTGGTTATCATTCATCTTGTTTGTGTAGGTCGTTGTTTTGGTAGATTTCCTTTTGTATCAGACGTATAATATTTTGGACCAGTACTCAAAAAATATTAAAACGATAATGATGATAATTCTGAATTGAACTATTTTTTTGAATGGTCAGCTTTCCTTTGATTGCAGTTTTATTCTGTTTTTTTCCAATTGCTTTTTGGTTTTCTGTGTTGTGGTGCCGGAGAGGAGCAGGGATTGCTTCTTTGTTTACTGTTTCTTCTAATGCAAATAGCGATCTCTTTCTTTACGTGACCTTTCCATTTTCTTATGCTGGTATTGTTATCACAAATGTATCAGGTCAAAGGGAATGAGAATCAACTTATTTAGAGGGTAACGAATTGAAGTCATCACAAGAATTCATGACTTTATTTTTGCTTTTTTCCACTAATGTAAAAAGGAAAAAAAAATGTAATAGCCAGATTAGCAACTCCTTGAGTATGTGGTAGTGCATCGTTTGAAATGCATAAATGTTGCCTGATTATAGATGCGTATGAAAACCTGAGAGTTAATTCAAGACTGATAACAGAGGATGGTTATAATGTGTGGTCCGTATGAATGGGTGATTACTGCAGTCTGTGGCATTAGTTGAAGCACCTAAAATTATGAAAATTCAAATTCAAATGTCATAATCACTATCAAAGATGCCTTTACATTGTTTTATTTTCTAGATGTGTTCAAACATAGTCCTCTAAGAAATGTGGCAGGGTGAGCATAGATGTCAGATGATACCCAAACTCTTGTTTTCCATTTTCTGATTGTTGGCCCTCACAACTTTTATAGGCAGCAGAACCAACATTTTCTTGGACCGTCTGTTACATATCGTCTCCAGTTAGTCCAATATTGGATTATGAATAGCATCTTTTTTATTGCTGAACAGTTGAAGGACCCATCTCAATGCCCATGTTGATTTGAGATTTATCATTTCCCAAAAAAATATCTACAGCTCCATTTAGTACTCGATATAGTTTCTTTTAACACAAGCTCTCTTTGATATGATGACGTAGCCCATCAGAAACATGATCCAATATATTATGTAAACTTAGTAATTCAACTTGTTCTCTGGTGCAGATAAGAAAAGAGGCTTTATGGGCTTGCTTTGCAATGGAACCCAAATATGAGGCAATGATTTCTGTGAGTTGTGCCCAGAATTTTATTACATTTCTAAATTCCCGTGTCTCTTTTTGTGGAAATTTAGCCATTTTAACTTCTTAGTTTGAGGTTACTATTTATGATCTCTGATCATTCTGCTAAATTAATATATATTGCACGGGATTGTAGTGTAATTTATAGGGCATTACTTTTCATTATTTTTCATTCCTTCCTTCAGAAGTATGTATCTTTTGTCAGCTATTATATACTTTGTATGGCCATTATTCTTCATTATTTGCTTTTCTTTGCGTATTTTCTGATTTATTATCTCGATTGCTGTCCATAATTCCTAATTAAAATTTGTATAAACAGAAATATCAACCCCCTCTTTTGTCTTCTGGAAAGAATGAAAGGAATCAACGAAGTATCATTCAATTTTATATACATAGGGATTAAAAGAATTATGAGCACATTTTATTTGCTTTTTTTCCTTGACCTATATCATCTAGCCGCTATCGCTCAACTTCTCCTGTTTTAAATACATTTCTAGTAATTTAGAGATTCTCATGACTCAAAAAGTCTTAATTGAAAATATCTTTTATATATTTTTCACTCTTGGCTCTCTAGATGACGTTTAGATTTTCCTTTTTTTTTTTTTTTTTTTTTTTGGGTATTCAATCACCTGTTTAGCGATGTTTTATATATGATTATATAGGTGGTAGCAAAAGTTGGTCAGTGGTGATGATGGACAGCAATTCTTTGATTATATTGTTGGTAATTGTGGTTCATTGGGCACTGGTGATAGTTCTTTATTGCTATTTAAAGCCTATGGCAGTGTTTTTTTTCACGGAAGGTGATGGTTTTAGATTGGGTCATTAATGGCATCAGTAATTTTGGCTCATATAGTGTTTCACTAGTTTCGGAGCTAAAGGCAAGTCCACTTGTAGTGGTGGTGATACCAAAGATTAGTACACATTGTCTTCTTGACTGGCATTGGAAGCCAATGGCAATCTTGAAATGCCAAAATTTTGCTTTACTTTGATCAACATTTCTTCAAATGCTTATGCTTTTAGAGATATTATTTTTGTCATCTAACCAAATAGTTTCTTTTTTGAAAAACAAAAACGATAAGAAAAAATCTTTGGAGGCATGTATCCCAAAAGCTTATTGTTGTTTGTGATGTTTGACTTTCCTTCTAGAATTGTGTTTTCATAAGTGATTGACAGTTTTTCATGTTTCTATACACTCTTCCTCTTTTCCTAATTTCTTCCTTTTATGTAGGATGTATGTGTTCCTCTCTCACGGCTGGCTGAATTGATATCAAGATCTAAACAAGAGCTGGATGCATCATCACTGGTTTGGTATACATTCGAAGTTACTATGGTTCTCTATCTTTATGTTTTTTTTTCCCTCTATTTAATTGAGAAACACCAATGCATGTTCCTTCTTCTCAAATTCTAGCTCAGTTATTGCTCATGCTGGAGATGGGAACTTTCACACTATAATTCTGTTTGATCCTAACGACAAAGACCAGCGCCAAGAAGCCGAAAGACTGAACCAGTTTATGGTCCACACTGCTTTGTCAATGGAAGGTACCTTCTTATGGATGCCTGTTTTGAGTGCCTTTGGACAAGGAAATAAATTATAAAAGGATTGTAGGCTATTAGTCATGAATATTCACATTGTTACCTCTTGTACAGAGAGAGTGAGATATAGGTATTCATAAGATTTATGCGGTTGGGGTTGTAATTGTTTGATACTTGGAGTCAAAAATGTCAATCTGGAGAATTCCCTCTGCTAAACATCTTTTTTTGTGTCTTGGTAATAATGGCAGGAACATGTACTGGTGAACATGGTGTCGGCACAGGGAAAATGAAGGTATTTCGTTTGTGCTATAGTATAGACCTATATTCATATCATGTCAATTGCATTACAATTTTTCTGTAATGACAATGGATGTACATTTTGTGTTTCTAAACTTGAATTTCATGTTTTTAAGTGGAAACGAAAGGGGATTTTAATTTGACCAACTCTATTTGTTGAATTGCTATACTATTTACTTGCTTTATCACACATAGGATCATGGCAAATTGAGCAATATATTTGTTTAAATTCAATACTGAATGAAAAGATGCTCTTTAATTATATACATGTACTTTTTACTAAATGTTTGAGGTTTCTTGGATAGCCAATTCTAGTTCTTGGCTGAGAATAAGGAAATGTTATGAATTAGGTCTGATTGGTCAGCTAAAAAGCTCTGGTTTCTTGTTTATCTTCATGATAACATACTAAGTGGTTTCATGGGATTTGTCATTGTCTTATGAAATAATTGTCCTTATGGTATATTATGTTCTGTGGTCCAGTATCTCGAGGAGGAACTTGGCATCGAGGCCTTGAAAACAATGAAAAGAATTAAATCAGCTTTAGATCCAAATGATATCATGAATCCTGGAAAGCTCATTCCACCCCATGTTTGCTTCTGAAAAGCTTGTGTGCTGTGGCTTGGAGGCAATGGGGGGCACCCTATTTGGCATGCCTCTCCTAGGAGGAGCTGTACCATTCCAAAAGGTCCTTTTCTTTTACCTGTACCATTTAGAATATCTGGCCCTACTTGCATAATCTTTTCATTAAACCCAGTGCTAATATTGACAGATGCTGTTCAGTGGGTCCTCATATTGTAATATTTCCAAAGTGCCAAGTAGTTCAGACCATTTTTTTTTTTTTCTTTTTACTACTACTACTACTACTACTACTATTACTGTATTAGTTCTTTTCAAGCATGTGTCGTCTATGGTACACTTAATACACTTACACTCTATGAAATACATATTCCTTTTAAGAAGTTGGTCTTTAATCCGTCAAATACCTATCCTATTTTGCTTCACAAAGCAACGTAATATCTGGTTATTTGAGGCTTGAATTGTTATGAATTTTCCTTAGTTATCATATCTTCTTTTAGACATCAGCACATTATCCCTAAGTTGAAGCACTGTATCAAATGCGGCTAGTTGCAAAAATGATTAGGCCTGAATTGGGATGTGTTGAATTAGAGAGAGAGATATTAGAAGATTTGCATTACGGCGTGAGAGTAGACGAAGCATGGAACAGTTTTGTTGGCTAATGTAAAGATAAAGATAAGGCCGTTGGTTGGTACCTGTCCAAAAAGGATGAAAAGGTGTTTGGTCTTGCACCCTTAATTTAGCCATGGAATGAGAAGAAAATTCAATTCAGTAAGAAGACAAAAGAAGAGTTAGGACAAATTACAACCCAATATTTCAAGGCTTTTTAATGGCATAGAATCAAATGATTCCTGTTTAGAATCTAGTTTTGCATGCGTGTTCTCAAATGTTCGAGCTAGGCTGTTGAGGATGTAATCTATATTTAAGGAAGGACAGGAGTGACCTTAGCTGCTACTTGGACTGAGGTTGCCACAAAATGATTCAGTAATAGCACTAGCAATGGTATTGTCAATCACTTTTTTGGCAAAAGGACCATCAAAGGTATCAATTCAAGTTGTTGTGTCATAATTATTATTGTGTTTCATATGCTTATACATAATATAAATGTAACAAAAATGATAATTCTATTAAACATATTTAATCCTTTCAATTTTAACTTTTATTCATAAAAGATTGAATTTGTAAATAAATATCTAATTAAGTCCAAAAAGTACCTCGAGGGGTTATGATTGCTTCGATAATATAAGGAGTAATATACTCCTATAGCGAAACTATGTGGGAGTCCAACACAATTTCACTTTAATGTAATTGAATGCTATTGATCCTTTTGGGGAATACACTTCTAGAATTGCCCTGATGGGAAATTATGTTGCGTGACAACTGGAGAAAAGCAGAGACAATTGTTTATTTGTAGATCAGTGGTCCATATTAATACCTCAATTTTTACTAGTTTAAGTTCTAAATCAGCTACTCAAGGGAAAATTATTGGCAAAACACGACTAACAGATGTCTTATTGGATAGTTTTAACAGTGTATTGCAAACCACCGGATCCAACTGAAAAATGTCTGAAAGCTCAAGTTTTGTATATGGTCGGTCTTGGTCAGTGCATCAAAATGCTTTAAATTAAGTGCCAACAAATCACATGGCAAATGCATATGCAACCCTAAGAATGGAACATGACCGGAGCCAACTTTATTTATGGTCGTGTTCCAAAAAAATACGACAGATTAACCAATGACCATAAATGCATATGCTAATGCAATTAGCTAGCCATCTTTATCCACAATATCAGGATCACAATTACAAAACCACCCTTGCCTGTCCAAATCACACTCGCTCATTTTCCCCACTTTCCTTCGTCTTCCCATGCTTGCTTATCAAAATGTATGCCTCCATCGCCTTTCCAAATTCCAACCCATAATCATCTTCCAAGGAAATATTCGCCCCTTCCAAATTGATTGGCTATTTTTATCCTCTACGTAAATTAAAAAATATAGTTAAGTTTGTTAAAAAGCAATTTTTAGATATGAAATTCTTACTTTACCCTTATTTAACTAACTAATAGGACTAGATGAGTATTAATTAACGACAATGTTCAATAAAGTTTTTATTGGAATTGAAAAAATATTTATAGTAATGGTGTAATTTATTGATTATTATGCGCAATAAATAAGAGTATAAAGGTAAAATATAACTAATATTTATAAATAAAAATTTGTCTATAATTTGAGATGGAGCAAAATAGCAAAGTGGTCTATCAATTTTGGATAAAAAGAGTAGCAAAATTATAAAAATCAAATTATAAACCAAACAGAAATATAGCTTAATGCATAATTGTTCATCAAGATAAATGAGTATTAATTGGATTATTAAAATGATTATTTATCCGCAAGAAATTTTATAATAATTCATTTTCACATGGATTCTTCGAGTGAAATCCAATTAAAAAAAAAAAAAAAGCTCATCATACTTAGGTTTTGTATATTTCTCATTAGTTGAATGCATTTTTGCCTAATATAATATCTCTTTTTACCTTTAACAATTCTCTTCTAAAACTTTACTTTACATCATGGCTTGATTATAAAATTGTTTGATTTAATTATTGGATCTCTCTTTTAGTTTATAATAAATAAAATTTAAAAAAACTTGTCAAAATTACAAAAACGCCATATAAAATGAAATAACAATCATTTATGTAAAATGTCATCTAATAAGAATAGGAGTATCTCTTGAATTTAGCACAAGCAACCTAATGGTATATTAGTAACTAATTGTACTCTATACTGTTTGAATGGCCCTTCTTGAACATCTGAATTTGACAATTTTGTGATATATACCTCATTGTTAACATGTCCATTGGATCATTTTTCATTAAAGGAGCGTCTAGGGTTTTCTCTTTTCTCTATTATGAGTAGTGCTCTTCAGAAATCATGCTTGCAAAGATAAAGATTGTAAAATAATCAAATGCATCATGATGAAATGTATTTAACTAGAAACATATATAAATCTTCTGTATATTGCTCTTTGAATTAAGGTTTTCGTTGATCAGAATCGATTTTAATATCAAACATTTTCAACTTTTTTCTTTAAACTCTTTCAAAATCATGCTGTCTCCTCTGAATATTGCTAGTTATTTGCGAAAATTAAATAATGCTCCACACAATTCAATTTTTAAGGTCCATAGGAAGAAAAAGAAATATCCACATAATAGAGATTTCAGGTTCATAATATATTATGTATGTGATTTCTGACGTGTCCTCCATCGAAGTTCAACTTGCCACATGTTACTGTTCTAATAGTTATAATGTCAGGTTATTTAAACATTTATCTCTGGCATCAACATACCAGCATTTAGGTAGAAATTAATTATCAAACTCAGGTTTATGGAAGGCTGTTTCAAAATATTGAGCGTCAATATATATATATATATATATATATATATATATATATATATATATGATTGTTGACAAGTTTAGGTGTGATTTTATGAGTAAAGTTAAAAGGAAAAAGTCAAAAAAGAAAAATGTTAGATTTATGAGCAAAAACTTTTGTAATAAAATAAATTTTGTTACGAAAAATTTTTCAAATAGCAATATGTAAAAGTTACCGCTATATGTATATCAATGACAATAAAATCATATTAAATTTTACTGTAAAATGCATTTTCTTGCAATTTTATAAAAGTAACATGCAATAAATTATTTTTATTTTTTTTTTTAATTGCTATTCACCATGGGTAATGAGGATGAAAAGCTGCTGCCTTATTGAAGTCAATGGAGTATGCGATTAAAGACGAAACAAGAGTAGGGCAAAAATACAATCTTCCATTCTGAGCGAAAGCTTTTCTAAAAAGTTTTTTGTTTGTTTTTGTTTAGCAAAAATAAGGTGGGAGATAAATGATTTTTCTTTTTTTTTATTACGATGAGAATTGAACTCATGATTCCCATCTTCACTCAGGGAAGGTAATAAATGAAAAATAAAATCTCTAATCTCGTAATTCTGTTATATGTTTTATTAATTTTGTTTGAATATGATCACTGTGATGTTGGATTACAATGAGAAAAAAAAATCCCCATCCATTTACAGTTGTGATTATTATAGAACTCATCTATATAATTATAATTATTAGCCGAGCTTCTAATATGTGGTTGCAGATGCAATACATTTGTCATATTTAGGACCATATTATTCAAAAACAAAAATTCAGGATTAGTTTAAATTACTGTAACCAAGTTTGCCAGTTAAGCTTTGGGCAATAAAACGAATTTTGATTGGCAGCTCGTTAGTCAACATTCCATCACTCGATTTGAAGTTATAGTAGTTGGAAGTTCTCCGATCAACTAATTATGACGGTAAATTATACAATAGATTCGGTTTATGTGGACATTTTTCAATAAAAAAAATTTACACAGGTATTTTTTATTTTTACAATACTCATATTGTTTACATGTCAGTTTTTTATTAGAACGGTTTACATGGACCCGGTCCACTATAAAATTTCTCATAGTTAGAAAGAAAACCACCTCACTTTAATCTATACTTAGCTCTTAAAAAGAAATATTCGAAATTTTCTGGACATGTATATGAACTCTACAATAACACATTAGTACAACTGGTGATGGCCTATCCAATCGTCATAAATAAGTCTAGTTTGGAACTACTATAAAAATTTCGAATAGCATCTAAGTATTTCACTGGAAGAGACTATATATAAACCAGATCCATAATATAATTTTTTGTGTTATCATACGAATACGACGGCTATCAATTAGTAATCTTTTAACTAATCAACTATGTTGTCTTTAGTGGCAGTTACCCTCATGAAGATATATACGAACTCCATTATTTGACTAGTTTTGTTTAATCTAGAAACAAATACAGTACAAACATGATTAATTAAGAATTTCGGATAATTATTGTTGACCGGCGCCTGAATTACAAATCAGACTGTGACTAAGAGTTTTAGTGCTCCATACACGTGTTAAAAAAAAACCTTTTTATCCAAAAGCTACCACAAAAATATATATTTACACTTTTTATATTTCTCATTCTGTTCAAATTTTTTAGACATATCTGCCTATCTGGTCTCCTAAGAAATTTTATCTCTTAATATCTTTATTACCAAAACAACATATTATATATTTACATTGATTTAATAGATTGGAGTACAATTAAAATAAGTGAATTTAGAGAAATCTGTTAGAAAATGAATAATCAAAATGAAAGGATCAACTCTCGTCCCACATCAAAATCTGGACATCTAAACCCATAAAATTTATACAAGTCAATATTCACGAGTATTTATTGATTAGTCATTCAATAAATTAGGTGGTTATGGTACCAATTCAATTAAAGACATTTGTCACAAGATATTCCAAACGAGAACAATTACTATTGAATAAACTCAGATCCTTCCTAACTTAAATTTGGATTTGATAGCATCGGGTTAAATGCATTAATCATCACTTAACTTTGTCTATTATTTTACTACTTGTGTTATAAAATTAATTGAACTTTGATTTTTCGTCTTGCTAAAGTCAAAGCCTGAAAATTGTATTGATATAATATTGCTCTAACCATGGATCAAGCCATATTATTTTTGAAAAAAATTTTAGTTAAGAGTAGGGTTATCTATTCTCGAAATCAGAGTAAACCACAGATTTTGAGAGAGATTTATAGTAGAATTTACATATCGTCAATCAACAAAGATTAAATTTTAACGGATTGGAGAAATTGAACCCCAAACTTATCAAGTAAGAGTTCAACTACTTACCACTCGAACAACAAATTGATGAGTGGGATATTATTGTAACCGACAACATGCCAATATTCATTGAGTTGAATTGGCATCTTTTATACTTAGACATAACTCGAATGCATAGTTAAATTATGACATGCCCGAATTGATTAAAAAGGACAAAAGTTTAGCCACCATAATCAAACAGTATTAATAAAACAAAATTGAGTTTGCATTGAACTCTAACTAACAAAACAAATAAACTGCAAGTCCAATTCATTGAATTTAATTATAACATTATCACATGGCTCGTAGTTTTCAAAATCCTCCATGAAATTAAACACATTATTACCAGAGCCACCAACTTTATCTATGGTCCTTATTCGAATCAATAAGATGATGAACCAATGATGATTAATTAAAATATATATGCCATCTTCTTCCTCACCAAATTACACAATTACCCTTCCATTACCAATACTTCCCTTCTATATATACCCCCCCACCCACACCCATGATCATATCCAACAAATTAAAATCCAGCTTACTTCATTTATTTTTGAGAAAAAAAAATGGGTTCTTTTCCTCATATAGTAGAAGACTGCCTGGGTATTCTTCAAATCTTTAGCGACGGAACCATCCACAGGTCCAAACACATAGATTTTCTCACTTCAGTTGTGTCTGACAATTCTATCCAGTTCAAAGATTGTCTTTTCGACAAAACTCATAATCTTTATCTCCGTCTCTACAGACCCGCTTCCATTCCGCCGTCAAAATCTAAACTTCCGGTCCTTCTTTTCTTCCACGGCGGCGGTTTTTGCATCGGTTCTCGTGTTTGGCCCAACTGTCATAACTGCTGCCTAAGACTGGCTTCGGGCCTCAACGCCCTTGTGGTTGCTCCGGACTACCGTTTGGCGCCGGAACATAGGTTACCGGCCGCCATGGACGACGGAGTAAGTGTCCTAAAGTGGCTCCAGAGTGAGGTTTTGAGCGAAAATGGGGATGCATGGGTTCGTAATGATGGGGTTGACTTTGACCGGGTCTTTGTTATGGGTGATTCTTCTGGTGGGAATATTTCTCACCACTTAGCGGTTCGGCTTGGTTCTGGTTCACCCGGTTTGGCTCCGGTTCGGGTACGAGGTTACATACTTTTGGCGCCATTTTTTGGTGGAATTGTTAGGACAAAATCGGAGGAAGGACCTAGTGAACAGTTTTTGAACCTAGAGATACTAGACAGGTATGTAACTTAATTAATTAATTTTGATGCCCTATTAATCTTGATTTAATCCATCTTAATTTTCTAGCAAATTATTAATTCCTTTAACATATACTAGAGTTAATTGATCATTCTAACTAACCCATAAATTTAAAATTTGGCAATTATTTGACTTGATTAAGTAATTCTTCTTACAAGTTCGAATATATATTGTGTGTCTTTTTAATTTTTTTTTAAAAAATTAGTTTATCTAGCTATGTTTTTTCTACTGGTGAAATTTTATCCTTTATTATTATTATTATTATTATTTAGAAAGCTAAGAATCTGAATCTAAAATTATGAGAAATTAAGACTATAAATTAATTTTCTTAATTGGTTCAATGAGTTGTCATTTAAGGACTATACATATATAGTAGTAAAAGTATTGTCCATATAAACAGTTCAAATTTTAATTAACCCAAAAAAAAAAACCATAATACATGAGTAAATAAGATACGAATATCTAGAAATTGGATTAAAGTGACACCACTATACATATAACTTACACGTATCTCAGATTCATGATTAGTTTAATTATTTTCAATAAAAGTTATAATTTGATATTAGCTATTGAAGATCATGCTTATGCAAGTGGTGGTACTATTTTTCTATTTTCCTATTTATATTAGTTCAAACATTATATATAATGGTTCTTCCAATAATAACGAACTTAAATCAGGCTTCTTCTTCTTTTCCCTGATTAAACACATATCATCCACTAAAGCAAATAATACATCAAGTGTAAAAGAAAAATATCCCCATCAAAATTTAAGTTAAAATTAGATAATAAAAAATTTCACAAACAGATAAAAAATCTATATATAAAAAATCACAAAAAGGTAAAAACATAAAATAAAACCTAAATAGACTGTGAACTGTAATTTGAAAATCAAATCCTATTGCTTTTTTATTCTTTCAAATTGAATAAGTAATTAATAAATTTATTCATCTTTTCTACTCTCTCTCTTTTTTTTTTTTTTTGTTAATGTATTTAAAAGAATATCATACTCCAAAAATATTGTAATATTTAATTTCATTAGTGGTATAAATATAATTACTTCTACCTAATAATCTACAAAATATACAAAGCTTACCTATAATATATGGTCCAAAATCTACAAAGCTTAGCTATAATATATATTTTTGATTTGATAAACAAATCTGAAAAGGAAAACTGCGGATTATCAAGAACATAACAGAAAAGAGTTATGATATATAGAGAGATATATCAACTTGTCAAGTAATATTACTGCAACTCATAGTAAAAAAGATACAGGTTCAGTTTTTCCACTAATCTGATCCATCAATGACTATCTAAAATATCTACAAATTTTCTTGATTAAGAGGAAGGATAAGGCAGATATATTTTTACAGTCAAAAAGACAAGAACTAATTTTTCTGTTAATTAATCTGCACAAATGAATAATGACTACCTATAATTAATGATTATAAATGAAATGTTTTACCTTAACGAAGGAAAATGAAAAATTAATTAAGTAGAAATTTTTATTTAATAATGTTAGAAAAGAAAAATATGCTTTCTACTATTTGTTCTAGTTCCTAGAAGAATGAATTAACTTATTACGAATAGTAGGGGTGTTAAAATGGATCATTACATATACGTTAATACGATTCGTATAACACGTAAATTTAACGACTTAGAGTTGATGTTATGTGGACAAGTGTTGAAAATGGATCGAAACGTTTAATCCACGCAATAAATAAATGTATTAGTACTAACTCGTCAATCTCTTCAAAGATTAAACATAAGTGTAAGTTATATATTAATACTACAAGAAATGTTAGATATAGCAGCAATACCAAAAAATTATTGTCAAAAAGCACATTTACAGTAAAATTATGTTAATTTTTTGCTATAAATATTTGTGGTCACAACTTTGTAGGAGTAACATGCAACAAATATTTTATTACTGCTAAATGTTGTTTTTGGCAAAAAAAAAAAAAAAATGAATATTGCTGTTAAATTAGCTTTTTGGCATCAATAAAACAGTTATGACATGTTGCTGCTGTAAAGTTGTGACCGTATGTATTTGCAAAAAAATTCGATATAATTTTACTACTAAATATGTTTTTTGGTAAGAACTTTTGAATATTACAACTAATTCAGTTTTTCAACGGTTTTCTATTGTGGAGATAGACCATATAAAAATAAAAAATTTTAAAAAATAAATAATATGACGAATATCATTAACTTTATACTTCTACTGCTAATTACATACGGATCAAAGTAAGAAAACAAAGGGAAAATTAAAAAGAAAGAAAAAAAAAAAAAAAAAGAAAAAACTACAAACCAGATCAAAGAATATAAATGTAGCATAAATTAATTATAGCACTATAAAAGTAGAAGAATTAAAAAAGAATTCCAGCCATTGGTGATGAATAACATACAACTGAAATGGTTGGATTGGTATTTTATTAAATTTTGTTGTGGAGTTGGACCACCTGAACTTTACATTAAAAGGGATTGATAGTGCTGACTCTTTGGGTCTGTACAGATGGAGGGTGCAAGTTGATAGGTGTGGACTCCTCTGTCTTTCTCTTTCAGATTAATTCACGTTGAATTAATTCCTATATAAATTGCAAAATATAGAAGATTTCCAACGAAATATAATCAAATTGATAATTGTGGCATCTTAGAGTTTCATTGTCAAGAAATTTTTGATACCCGAATCTTTATTGGTAGAACACAATTCGACACGTAACAAGCTCATTAATAATTGTGTCTCACATTATTGCTTTAACGACTGTGATTTTTGAAACCTATTTTATTCATTCGGACTCAGATTTCATAAATTTTTCATTTTGTCTTTTTTTTTTTTTTTTTTTTTTTTTTTTGAAAAGTAATACTAGTAATTGACAGGCATATTGGTTAGGTTTTCTACCTTAGTACTGGTCATGTTAGTGGTAATTGCTTTTGTCTTCATCTAGTAATTTTCCCTTTTACCAATTGAATAAATAGTTATTCAAATTTATGAACATAAGAGAGAAAATGAACTTTCATCATCGATGAATTGAATTAACGATTACAAGTGAGAGATTCTCACCTTAAGGCTTGCAACAGAATTTGTTTCATTAACAGATTTTCCCTCTAAAATCGTTAGGTGACATGTGTCATGCTCTAATGACCATTATACCCGTGTATAATCTCATATCCCCCCCTCAAGATGATACTAGTAAAGCAAAGTTCATCTTGCAAAGATCAGGAGCCATGTGTTGAGAACTCAATGGCTTAGTAAACAGGTTAGCTAGTTGCACAGAGATATATAGGAATCACTAAGCATGATATGGTAACTAGTGAGAGATTTCCTTGTTGTTTTAAACTTGGCCAAATCAGCATCACAATAGGCATTCAACTGTGTTAGATCAGAAGAGCTAGAATATAACAAGCCATGATTCATTGTACCTTTAAGATACTTTAGTAGATGAATTGCTGCTTTTAAGTGATGTTGAGAAAGTTGTTGCATAAACTGGCTAAGTTGATTGGTTGCATGGGCTATGTCTAGCCTACCGAAATCTAAATACAATAATCTTCCCACCATCCTTCTGTAAACAGTTGGATCCTACAATGGTTCTCCTAGTTCACTAAGGACAAGCCTTTACAGCATAGGACTAGTTATTGTTATTATCAGTGATAATAATAAAAGCTATAATTAGGTCTTACCTATAAGCTTAAGATTTTGGGTCAAATGGTGTCATGACATGGTATCAGAGGCACTTGGACCTAGAGGTCGAGGGTTCGAATTCTGGTAACTCCATTTGTTGATTGAAATTCAACACATGGCAGGGTGAGCTTGTGTTGTACACTCTTTAAGCCCAAGGAACAATCACTTGTGGGAGAGTGTCAAAGATAATAATAAAAGCTATAGTTGGGTCTTACCTATCATCTTAAACTTTTGAACCAAATGGTTCCATGACAAGCATTAGCCTTATGATGCTTTGTAGGTTTCTTCCCTTTGCCGTTTGAATTCAATTTCTTGGATTTAGGATGTCACTCGGGATATCCTATAATCTTGAAGCAAGTTGCACGTAGTAGAATCACAATTATCACATATCATATCTTTCTTTAGAACCTTCACCATAAAATTGTCCTCTGCCCTGACTTTCATATCCACCTGTTTTATTGTCACTCCTAGTAAAACTATCCATTTCTACCGTGTGCATTAATTAGATTTCATGTTGCTCTCAACTTTGAACAACATAACAAATGCCCTATTTATGTTTGGTAAAGGATCCATGAGAGGAATTTGATTCTCGACATGATCATAGGTCTTATTTACCCCCATTAAAAACTAAATCAACTTAGTTTTTTCCATGAAATTTGTAATTCATTCTTTGAAATACATTACAAATGCAATTCTTAGAAACTCCACAATGGCAACTTGGCACAAGTGTAAGAAAACTCAAATCATGCCATAAACGTTTGATCTTGTTATAATACTACAAAATAGAAAGATTGCCTTGAGTCATGAGACTAATCTTTCGCTGGATCTTGTACAACATAGGGCCATTGTTGGTTCCAAAATGATGCTCCAACTCTGTTCATAATTCTAGAATAGAAGATACATACTGAAAACCATCCGCAATATCTTTCACAATAGTGTTGATAATCCATGTTGTCATAAGACTGTCAATCTTCAACCATTATGATATCCCGGATCATCTTCGTTAGGAATCTTTGAATCTTTCAGAACGAAACTACTTTCTTTTTCACATTCAAGGCTCGAATTATAGCTATGCCCCAAGGAATCTAATTGTTTTCCATTTAACTGGAAATTGATAATCCAAATTCCAGGATTATCTTGAGCTTGTGAAAAAGCCTAAGCAAAATTCCTGCTGAACAGGAGGTGTGCGATCTGTATTCAACTCTAGATTTGTTACATTCCTTTGATTTCTAGATTTTTCACTCTAATTATCGTGATTCAACTCTTCATAAAAAAACTATACAACAGGACCAATTTCTCTTACTTTCGACCTTCGATTTTGTCTCACCACTGATCAATTTGAACCTTCATGCTCTGAAACCATATGAACACTAGAGGGAAAATGTACATTCATTATGTGTGTGACATGTGTCATGCTCTAATGACCATTATACCCTTTATTATCTCTTTAAATTCTTATGGTCAAGTTACTTCTTTATTCTAAAAATTTCAAGATTGAGATCCAAATACAAATTTTTTTTTGACATCTAGCTTTGTCTTATTGGTAAGTCTATCTCTTTCTTAATGGAAAGTTTAAAGTCTGAGTCTCTTTAAAATCATGTATCACATCCTTAAAAATGAGAATTATAAAAAAAAAAAAAAAAAAAAAATCTAGAAGTTTTCTTGTGGATATAAATATAACAATTTAAAAAAAAATCATAACTTTTTGTTTATAGTAATAAATTTATCAACTAGAAGGATTTAAATTAACGTAGATTAAAAATATCTATATATATACTTGTTAATTAGTATATTATAAAACCGCTTTGAATATGTGGGACAATATATATATAAATATTTTTTTTTTTTTACATCAGATGTATCTATCCAATTTTTTCCATTTATATAATATACCTGAATAATTAAAAGCATCTCTCAATAAATTTTTTTTTTTAAAAAAAAAATGAAAATAATTCTACTCGAATCATTAAAAAAATATCTCAAATAGGTTAAAAAAAAATTGAAAATGTCCACGTTTATAAATCTCTTGTAGATACGGAGAATATGATATTGTCAAATCTCTCTTTATAAAGAAAGTGACATATCGTACCCAAAGAGCAAAAAAATAAAAAAATAATAAAAAAAAATTGTTAGAAATGATAAGTTAGTGGACAGGCCAACAAGTTGTGATTGTGAGGTCGAAATTATCTCTCTAGTGCTTTCTCCAATAATAAAGATTAAAGTTAAAACTCTGAGTTAATCGTGTGAATTTTGGCACAGATTTTGGAGGCTTTCAATGCCAAAAGGAGAAGGGAGAGACCACCCGTTGGCTAACCCATTTGGACCAGAGAGCTTGAATCTTGAATGTTTGGTTCTTGATCCAATTTTGGTGATTGTTGGCAGCAAAGAATTGATGAGAGATAGGATTCATGATTATGCTTTTCGTTTAAAAGAGATGGGCAAGATTATTGATTATGTTGAATTTGAAGGAGAACAACATGGTTTCTTCACTAATCATCCTTACTCTCCTCCTTCTGATCGACTTCTCCATATCATCAACAACTTCATCCTTAACAATTCACCTCATCTTTGATTTTATCAGTTAAACCATTAATTAATATTCTATCTACCTATTAGCTTCACTTTATTCTGTTTCACTACTTAATCTGTTCAGCATTAAACTATGAGTCCAGCTTGTATCTGTTTTTTTTTTTTTTTTTTCTTTTTATAAACTTAAGAAGATTATGTATAAATTAATTATATCTTTATAAACTTAAGAAGGCGTTTAATACTTTCTCATTTATCTCCCTACTTAAATATTAATTATAAAATAAATAATACTATATAATCAAAATATAATAATTATTTAAAAAAAATGCCATAACAGGCTATATATACTACCTATAAATTGGATGGTAACCTTTTTCTAATATCATTCAACAATATTGTGCAAGAATTCATTTATATACACTTACCAATGAAAGTTTGTTAAATAAAAATGTTTTGAGTGATTTATCTTAAATTTGTTTGTAGTGTATATTAGATATGGTGTCGACTTGATAACTCTTTATCGGGTTTCTCTATAAAAAGAAATTTGTCCAAACCCATCCTATGTCTAATTAAATTTTTTTGGGGACTCAAGTTGGGCTAAGCTTGGTTTTAAATCAATTTTCAAGTCTGATCCGAATCCACCCATTTAATTTTATTAATGAAAAAAAAAACTTTTTGTTAAGTATATATATATATATATATAAAAAATTTTTTTCTGGTAAATCTAACATTTCTTGTAGTGCTAGCTTCAACTTTGAACACATTCGTAAGCCCAATATATTTTCAAACTTTAGCAAGTTCAAACGGACTATTTTAAAATATTTATATCCAAATCCAACTCACAAAGAGTAGGCCTGAACGAATCGGTACTAACCCCATAAATAGGACCAATATACCTAACAATTTCTAGCTAGAAACAAATACCTAAAGAGTATCTTATCTTTAAAAAGAAGTTTCATGCAATATTAATTAGTAATGAATCAATAATAACATTAATAAAACTTGATCACATGTTATGGATTTAAATATATAACTTAAACATATATAAGTACCCTATGAATCAACCCAAAAAAGAAAAAAAAAATCCATGAAATAGTAAGTATATGTAGGTGGTGAAATAGTAATATTGTGATATGATCAACTGGGTGTAGATAAATCGGTACATCTTTCAAAGTGGATGTGTGAGGTCATGGGTTCAACACCTAATTTCTTCAAAATTCATATTTATCAAAAATAAATAAATAAATAATATTGTGATATGAAACTTATCCACTTATCCGATATTACTAAACAGTTGGTAATTCCCAATTAGCTGTAGGAAATTAAAAGATTTGGACTTTCAAATAAAAAAACTTCATTGATCTTCTCTATGGTACATTTTACTTTTAAAGTGATATCTAGATAAACAATTGCCAAAATGACTACTCAAGTTCAAAGCAGACATAATCATTGAAGCTTTATCAGCAACCTTTTTATTATAATCAATCTGATCAATTGCATAATTAAATTTATTATTCTTCTGTAGCATATATTTCAAACTGTAGCTGAACAAAGTATTTAAAACTATCCACCAAAATGTCTATTCTAACTTACTATATTTATACATATATCAGTCAATATATTCTATAAATAGTTAATAATCCATAATATCTAAATTAATTTTGTTTCTGCACCAGATATGTGTCCCATTATGAAAAAGTGCATGTGGATTTCGATATGTTGTTGCTATTAATTTCCTCCTAATCATATTAGGAATGACACGTAGCATTAATTAATCAAACAAATATATGATTATGAAATGGACACGATTAAATTAATTAGTGGTAATTACTTTTCTGATAATTATTTCCACTGTGAATAAAAGCATTATCATCACCGGGCTTAGTGAATTATTGGGTCACAGTATAATCAAATGGGAAGCAAGATTATTGTAATTATATGTATTAAGGGAAAAAAAAAAGGAAGAAGAAGAAGAAAGGATATACATTTGCATAACCCCATATGAAGTTTCACTCAATAATAGAAAAATACTATGGAGATTGATTTATATATTAATTATGAAAATAAGCATAGATATATAAGAGGCAAGTCGATCTTAATCCTTTTCTTTTCTTTTTTTGAGTGCAAAATTATGTTTCCCCCTTTTATTTTGTGATTGCAATATTTTCTTTGAATGAATGAAACAAACCTATTGAAACCTTAATGATGAAATAATGGTAGGTCAACGTTCAAAATATGCAACCTTTTTCCAATAGGATAACTTAATTAATTGGTTTTTGCCTCTCAAATTGTCATTAATTTGAGCAAGTTAGGGTAAAGTACTTGTGATTGCTTTTACATATAATGATGTATATTTTACATTAACTGTCTGGATGGAAACTAAGAGCATTAAAATGCATAAAAATTATTACATAATTAGAGAGAATTGGAAATAAATCTTACATAATTAGTCGTGAGGAGTTAGATTGCTCAAAGATTACAACTATGAAGGCGAACTACGGCCAAATTAAAATACATAAGGTTATTAAAGAAACTATAAACTCAACAAACATAGAGCCGAATCACCAACATATGACTTTTGCCCATCTTTTAGCAGACAAAGTATAGGAAAACATTAATAAGTGGTGAGCAAAACCAAACCGCGAATCAAAAACCGAACCGAATCGAGACTGACAAACTGAATCAAAACGAACTAAACTCTATTTGGTTTTAAAAAATATAATAATTTGGTTTTCATTTCGGTTTTTGTTAAAAACTAAAACCGAACCGTAATAGAAAAAAATATTTTTTAAATATAAATTTTGTTTAGCTTATTATATATTTATATTATTATATAGTTTGTATCTACGAAACTTTAGTAATATACATGTAATATAAATCCTTTTTAAGTAATACTTTACATGCAATTTATAAAAAATAATGAAATTAAAAATTAAAAAAATTGAAATTTTTGTTGACTTGTTTTTAACCGAAACATATGAACTTTGGTTTGGTTTTGGTTTCTATTTTTCTTCTACTTTAGTTTTCGGTTCGGTTTGGTTTTTGAACCGAACCATGTTTTGCTCACCCCTAAAATTAATGGTTGAACATGAAATTTGGTACTTAGCTCACTCTCTAAAGGTATCTTGAAGAGAGAAGATTCTCATACTCTTATAAATGACTCGTTACTTTTATACCTAGTTAACATGGATACTTAATACACACACTTCTCACATCGAGGTTGGACATTTGGAACGTAAAGTTTTCATAACTTAATTTTAATTTGCAAAGGACTCAACATTGGACTAGAAGGCTCTTCCATCTTAAACTTGGCTTAACTTCCTCCCAAAAGGCACATTGAAGAAGGAAAATATATTCCTATACACTTATAAATAACTTATTGTTTTTATAACTAGCCAATGTAGGATACTTAATACTATAAGGTGTTAATTTCTAAAAAATTATCATCTCCAATTCATCATATTCGAGAACATCCTTTAACTTGAAGCATGTGCATTATCAACTCGTTCTATCATTGTTCTGAAACTTCTTTCTTCGTTTTCTTTCTTAAGAAAATTTTATAAAATACGATATCTCTCAAAATTAGGCTAAGAAATTTTGAAATCTAAGAAATTTATTAAATGATTTATATATAACTCTGCTTATGGAAACTCCATAAAAAACAACAAAAATTGAACTTTATCAGGTGTATCACAGAAGCACTTTCTTATTGTTGAGTCTATTTTTTAATTAAGCTAACCCTTTAAAAACTCCATAATTGATGCTTCATTTTCTCGAGGCCGTAAGTCGATAATATTAACACACCATACTAATATATCCTCATCCCTGAACTTTTATAGATGTTATAATTAGCCCCTTATCAATTTTTTCAATATAATAAGTATATAATTTTTTGGTTTCAAAAGTACTAGCTCCAAACTTGACATCTTTATCTTGCGTGGATTACAGCATCTGTTAACTAACACATAGCTTAGTTCTTAATAGAATCTTCAAGCCTTATATATATCATTAATATCATTGTTTATATATATCAAATATTTTTTATAAGTTAATGAGATGCCGTATCAAATCTCTGGCTGATGCAATTGCTGGAAAATAGGCCCATCATTTTTTTAAAAGACAATAGGCCCATCAATTTAGTGAATATTGAATTGAAGTTTTGGGACTTCTATGGGACAAATTAAAGTTTCAATTCAAGGCTTTTTTTTTTTTTTTTCCCTAATAAATTGGTTCGTGGACCAATTAAAATCAACAACAATTTATAATCTAAACTGTTGACTTAAGTATAAAATTGTACTCTAGTTATACAAATATTTAACTAATGAGTTAAGATTGAAATATCATGTGAAAGGTTTCAGACTATAGTTGAGCTGGTGTAGCTTCCTTAGATCTGTATCCCTGCATTGTTTATGATGTAGATTTCTTCCACCGCTTTATTTATTTATTTATTAATTTATTTTAATCAGGGGCGATGGGACATCCAGAAGGCGTAAATTGTTTGATAGCTAATTAATTTACAACAGAATTTTTCATTTAGTTTTTAAAATATAGCTTAAATTTCCTTTTTTTATTTATTAAATTATTGCTGAGTTGGCATGCCTTTTTTATTTTGATCGTATTTATGGTAATGTAATTTACAAGTTATAACTATGGCCTTCCCAAAATAATAAAATTAAGTTGTGTGTGCAAATTATTTCAATAAAACCGGTTAAATATACGAATTTTATTTTTCGAAGAGTTTTACTTTCCCTGAATGTTTTAACCCGTTCAAATTTCACAGTCGTGTATTAGAAAAACAAAGTTGATCTCACCAAAAAAAGGAAAAAAAAAAATAATTAAAAGTTGATATATTTGTTGCACTGTAAAAGAATTATCTTTGCAATTTGCCACGGGAACTAAATACTCACTAAATTTTAATAACTGTTATTTAATTATTTATAATCTATTTGAGAGAATTAGTATTGCTATTTTTACAATCATATTTCATTTTCTAAAATATATTTTTACAGGGGAAACTTTAAAAGTCACCCCTATTGTTCCATCTTGTAACAAATCAATAATTATGTTTTATTTTTGTCAAAAAGAGGACATATGATTTCAAAAGTAAACAAAAAAAAAAAATGATAATTAGCATTAAATCATGACATTTAAGAGGACATTTTTATCCATTTTGAACTGAAAATTTCCGAGTTGGTTAATAAATACACAATAAACTTTTACGATAAATTTTGAAATTTTTCGTGAATCATAAATATTTTTAATTAAATAGTTATTATAATTTTAAATAAAAATTTAAAAAAAATATGAAAAATATTGAAATCTTGATGTAAAATTCTTAACTAATACGGGTAAACTATTACATTGTTTAATGGATAAAAATGACATATGTCACATAATTATTTTTTAATGAAAAATGTTAGTTATCATTTTTTTAACCAATCCTCGATTTGTCAAATAATAAAACTACAAGAATGATTTTTTTGAAGTTTTTCTATTTTTATATGTACAATAAGTTTAGTAAAATATAAAAGAAAGCATGCCGAGTTAGTAATTTAAGCAATTAAAAGTAATAATATTCCATGTAAAGGTAGAGTCCATGGGTTCAAATTTCATGATTTTCAAAAATTCCATCCCAAACAAATTTAAGAAAAATGGGTCAAAAATTAGGCCTTTATTTGATTTTTCTAAAATTATAAAATTTAAACTATTAAATTTTGATAGCCGATATCTTAATAGAGAAAATCTCGGAAAATTGAGTACATAGTTGTACTTTTATCTTACTTTATAAATACCATAAAACATTATTTATTCTTATTTTCAATTCAATAACGTTTTTAAAACATTAGAAAATTTGTTATTTATTTAATTAGATTCCATAGATCATTAGATACCGTATTAATTCAATAAAAGGGTGAAGAAATATATTTGTTTTTTTTTTTTTTTTTTTTTTCAAAAAAAATAAAACTTGCCTTGCCTGTACTCTAATCTACCTTCAACATTTTCTCTAAGAACCTCACCAAAAGAAAATATTTTCTCTAGAAGAATTTAAAACCAACTTATTCTCTTTAAACACTATTAAGAAAAAGGAAAGAAATTTGGGGAAGAAGGAGGAGATGGGTAGTGAATTCGAGAGCTCTTCAGTTCCCCTTATTCAATCTTCATCAACAGGAAGAGGAAGAGGAACAGCTTCTACTATCCAAACTTTAGGCAATATAATTGTATCAATAGTTGGTACTGGTATTTTAGGCCTTCCTTTTGCTTTTCGAGTTGCTGGTTGGTTTGCTGGCTCTCTTGGTGTTCTTCTCGCTGGAATTGCCACCTATTATTGTATGCTCTTACTGGTTAGTCTCTGCGATTTTCAATTGTGCTTTTCCTTCTTGTTCGTTTTGATATAATTATTTTATTCCCTTTGTTTTGCAGCAGTTTCTTTCCAGATTCAGTTTTTTTGGAGTTAGATGTCTAATTCTTGGGATTTAGAATCTCTGATTTTGCTTCTTTGTTCATTGATGGGTTCTGTTTCATATTTTACTTTACCGGACCAGATTTTATGTTGTCTCTATATAATGATGACTGAGAAACAAAAAGAAACTAATAATTTTGAGGAATTTGACATGGTCAAATCTCTATTAAAAAACACAGATTACTTTATAATTCTTTATATTTTTTTAATCAATTTCTTGAAAGTTTGCGTTCCTTTTGGTTAATGGAATTATTCTTTACTTTTTGCTGCACAGGTTCAATGCAGAGACAAGCAGGCAGCTGAAGAATTAACACAGGAAACCAAAACATATGGTGATTTGGGTTACAAATGTATGGGCAATGTAGGCCGTTACCTAACAGAATTTCTCATTTTCACAGCCCAGTGTGGAGGATCAGTAGCATACTTGGTCTTTATTAGCCAAAATCTTTCATCCGTATTCGGTAGTCATGGCCTCACCTTACCATCCTTTATATTCTTGTTAGTGCCTCTAGAAATTGCTCTTTCTTGGATTGATTCTTTATCAGGTTTAGCGCCTTTTAGCATTTTTGCAGATGTTTGTAATGTATTAGCAATGGCAATTGTGGTGAAAGAGGATGTAGAGAAGGTAGTAAATGGTGAATTTAAGTTCAGTGATAGAACTGCAATCACATCTAATGTGGGAGGATTGCCATTTGCCGGAGGGATGGCAGTTTTTTGTTTCGAAGGATTTGGTATGACTCTAGCATTAGAGGCATCAATGAGAGAAAGGGGGAGATTCCCTAGTTTATTAGCCAAAGCATTCTCTGGAATTACCCTTGTCTATGTGCTGTTTGGATTTTCTGGTTATATGGCTTATGGTGACCAAACTAAAGACATTATAACTCTTAATTTGCCCCATAATTGGTCTACCATGGCTGTTCAGGTATCAAGTTCTTAACTTCCCTCAGTTTTACAGCTTACATGTTGCTGCTTCTATAGCTTTTTGTTTTACAATCTAAAATTGTCTGGCTTGATAAAATACTTTTTCTTTATTCCTAAAAGCTCCCATACAGTCTGGAATTGATATGATAAATCTGTCTTAAGAATTTGGATCTAGTTCTTTATGCCGTTTGCTCTAATACATTAACATATGCCTTCTTACATGTCCACTTTGTCATTATCTCTTAATTTTTCATTCACCCTCCCATCTCAAATTGGTGTTCTTTGTTTTTAGCATGCACCCTTTTTGTATAAAGCGAAATATAGAATTAGTGGATAAAGATTCATAGGCATAAGCATTATGCACCCATATCCGCACCTCTACTTCTACTTTGATTCTATTCACCGATTACTTTATTATATTCATTATTGGAGACAAATGAATTCTTATCAGATATAATTATTTTTAACAAGATTCTTTTTATGTGGACCCTTTATCCTTGCAAAAGTGCTCCTACAAGTGGTGATTTGGTACTGTATCTAATAAGTGCAAAAAGTGAATATGAAAGTTTCTTGCTACTTGTTTATAGTTCTTAGCTGTTGAATATCAAGCAACAAAATTCCTAAGCTGTGCTGATTCTAATTTTGATTGGATTGAACAGATTGGACTTTGTTTGGGACTAATGTTCACGTTTCCCATAATGGTACACCCGGTTCATGAAATTGTGGAAGGGAAGCTGGAGAACATTGGATGGCAACAAAAGCTCTATTACAACGATGGTGGGAGTTTAACAAGAGTCGGTATGATTAGAAAATATGTGAGCCGCGCAATTTTGATAGTTATTTTGGCGGTTTTGGCATCGTTTGTTCCTGGGTTTGGCGAATTTGCTTCTCTGGTGGGAAGTACAGTATGTGCACTGATCTCATTTGTTTTGCCCGCCTCATTTCACCTTATATTACTAGGTCCGTCTTTGAATATGTGGCAGAAAGGCTTGGATTATTTCTTTTTGATATGCGGATTGCTATTTGCGGTATATGGTACTTATAACACCATTGTAGGTGTTTGATACCATTTCACAAGACAGATGGATGTTGTTGAAACAGATGCCTTGTAATAAACACAAGGTAGGAGGAATCAGTCTCCAGAAAGCACACACCTTTAGCCTTGGTGACTGGAATTAAGCTTTGTGGTTTTCAACATGACATCCAATCAAAACTTAGGCAAGACTCTTTTTAGCATTTAGCTGGTAGGCTGTTGCATCTTAAATGTGCTGTTTTATTTTGTATATACTGCTGTACTTTGAATTCAATATCTTAAAAGGTATTCAATCAAAATATTGCTAGTTATCATCTGAAACATGTGCTAATTATTCATCTGAAAATATCACTAGACAGCAGAGTGTTGATGACTTGAATGGGAATTTGAAATTAGGAGAGTAATTAATGACCAGACTCTGCTATGCTATGTTGCTGTGGTTCAATGCAATCATTTCTTTGTTGCTACTGCTTCCGTTCATTTTCTTGTAATACTACATGCTTCCCTTGTCCCTCTCAGCCTATTTCAGAGAAATATTATTCATTTATTTACTTCGGCCCTATAATGAGGATATTCTCCCTTTATAGAAAATACACTAATAGTCAATATATGAAACACTCTTTTAAAATATAAAAGATATGAAAGCTATCTTTTAAAATATACAATTATTCCATTCTTCTATTTAACATAATAAAAAATATATATATATACAAGGACTTGTATTAATTATTCAATTAAATTAATGTATCATTATATTAAACTAATTTGCATTATAAATATATATTGGTTTTTAAATTACATATATTAGTATTTTAAATATTGTATTAGAGAATCTAGTATATACAATTAAGTGACCTAATAGTTTGAAATTTGTGAGGATAAAAGAAAACCAAAAATGTAGAAATTCCTTCTCCCTCTTCTATTCAACTGGGTGATATGGGCTTCAACCCAATAATTCCCCCAAATCCTTAAAGTGGAACTTTCATGGTTATTGAGAAATTTACAAAATTTGATTAGTTTTAATATTATACCATTTTCTTTTCCTTTTTCTTTTATATATCAGTTATGTTCATTTGTAACCTCCTACAATTTTGCAAGAGAGTTTTATAGTAAAACTAAATTCATGTATATTTATAATTTTGAAAAAGTTAAAATATACTTTTGTCATCTTATTTTTAATGGTTCAATATCGTTATTTGTTTTTTTTTTTTTAATCTTAATTCTTTAAGAAGCCCTTCATTGTTTGTTCATATTTCATATGCAACAAGGAAACAATAATATATCCTGCAATTATTTGTGACAACCAATGCTATTAAAACCGGATCGGATCAGTCCCTTCAACTGGTTTAACTGTGCGATTTGATATAAAATTTTGGTTTTAAAGAAATTGATGTTGACCGATTCAATAGGTGATCGAACTGAAAAACTGGCTAGTTCAACCGTTGATTGACTATTGATTGAGTAATTTTTAAAATAAACTAATTAAATAATTTTTAAAAAATTTTTTTTATTAAACTAGTAATTTAACTAGTTAAACTGTGAACTGATAGATTTGTTGGGCAATCCAATTTTAATAACATCGCTTACAACACGGCATTATTGAACTCTAGAAATCAATAACAAGAACATGATAATTTGTACAAATAAGTTATGCGAATGTTCCCAATAGCTGTAGCATCATTTGAAAATGAAAAGATGCACTTAATTCATATTGGCATTTTTCAATTTGTTTAGATTGGTGTGTGGCCACCATCATCAACACCACTAAATTTGTAGAGATGTGGAGATTCTCCATTCTTGAAATCTAGACAATTGATTTAGAGATCAGAGCCAATACCAATAGTGTCGTTAAAACCTAAATTATTAAGTTCATATTTTAACTCTGCATAATTATACCCACTTGTTCATTAATTAGCTCGGCTCTTCATCATGAGCTAATTTCCATATCTTGATCCACTTTCCCCCTAATTGTTGGTGAGGTCACCTCGTTATGTTGGTCACAATAATAATAAATAACATATACTTTACGCTACTTATATTATATGATTTGTTTTATTGGATGCATAATTTTCTCCAATACTACAACTTTTATCAATTATGCCTACCCTATCACTCTGATAATCTCAAAATTTTTTCTTTATGGGAAACAAAAATTTAATCTTAATTTGAGATGGTTTTATGAAATTCCAAAAATGTGAAAAGTCAAAGTGAATGCTTAGTCTCATTGAACATCTTTTCTTAAGTTGAAAAGAAGAATATTTATTTAAATGATATATTTTGTTTGTCACCTATAAGTATTTTCATTGAGAAAATTATGCTTGAACTGAAGTATAGAAAGATTATTCATCTCTTCCTATTCATGTGTTCATTGAGGATTGAACTCGAAATCTCTTTCTACACACAATCACACGAACTAACCAGTACAAAATATATACGGATTAATATGCTATTAAATATGTTTTTATCGAATTATGATTGATCTGATGGTAATAATATGCAAATTTTGAATTGTGTTTATATCAACCCAAAGTGATATGAATATTTGAAATTGATACTATGTTTTTTCATATTTTTACATGTTCACTCTTTTAAATATATATAATAAAATTATATAAAAAATGGGTTTTGTTAATGAGATTTTGGATTAATTTAAATTGACTCGATAACGACGCAGTAAATATTTTAGTCAAGTTAGAATTGACTTGTTGGATAGGCAACAAGTACACAAACTGATGTAGAGGAGCAAGATTTAGCCTTTTTGGCTAAATTTTATGGTGAATAGTGATTTTGGAAAAAATGTCCGATTTAAGTGATTTTTTAGCCTAATTTTATTGGAATCGGGCCAAAACATCGTTTAGGGCCTAAAAATCGTAATTTACTGTTTTTTAGGCTTTTTCGGTAATTTTTTTTGTTTTTATTTTTTTTTTCCTTTTTTGTTTGGATTTTCTAGATTGGTTAGGATTCTGTTTAGGTAAGGGTTTTCCTGTTTCGGCTAGGTTTATTTGTAGCCTATAAATAGGCCTTTCTTTTGGAGTTGCAAGGCGTTTTTTTTAATCAATAAAATTTCGGATTTTATCCATTTATCCTGCTTTTGTGAAATTCAATTAGTAGAATACTAAATTCCGGCATCGTGCGTGATCAACAGATTTTATTGTCCTTTGTTCGAGTTTCCGATGCATCACAAACACAGCTCATTTACATGAATTCTCACTCTTGTAACTTTCCACAAACTTAGCTTTCATTATCAAATCAACTAAAACTTGTAGGTAAAAAGAAATTGATAAATGTCAATGAATTTCGCTAGAAAATATCAAATTACAATCGAAGCGAGTTGTTGTCTTTATGAACTGGAAAACCTTAATTGGAAAAAGATGATGTAAAACTAAGAAATCAGGACAAAATTAGAGGAGTAAGAGGCAAGAGGACCCATTTGTCTGTCCAAACATTAATCATTGAATTGTCCTGTACTCTCCTTTATAAATATATAAAAAGGAAGGGGCATCTTTCTTTGGATGATTAATGTAGGTACATTAATGCAATCTTTATCAGGTATGAAACATTCTGGATCCATTAAAGGCTAATGCTCAACCCACCATGAAAAGCACCATCCAATGCCACTGCCAATTCTTCTTCTTGAATCCTTGATGAATATATTTATATAGGGGGGGGAGACAGAGAGAGAGAGAGAGAGAGAGAGAGAGAACTTTGGCATAAAAAAGACCATCCTAGTGAAAGCGAAAGAGAAAAGAAGAAGAAGACAGATTCTCGTATCATTCATCATTTATTTTTCTTATTTCACAATCAACCAAAGAATAAAAATCATGAAAAAGCTTCGAGTCCCTTTCCAAAGCAATACGAGTGTGTGATAACTCCCTCTTCATTCCTCTCACTAATTATAGCCACAAGTTTTTATATTTATTCTTGGTACCTAGCTACTTAAGTTATGTCATTTCAACTAAGGTATTCATTCATGTGGGACAGGATGCAACCATTTTCTATCACCCAAACTTCATATATTATTTGGGTTATCTGCTTCTCTATTTTAATTTTTCCTCTAATTTGTTAATCTCAAATAGATCAGGAATAATAATTTTAGAGGGTAAGTAGATGATAACTTTTTTTTTTCTTTTTTTTTTTTTAGATATAGGTGTTTAGTTAAAATTATCAAACAGTTGATGTTAGTTGTTTCAGAGTAAAAAAAGTAACTATTACAATAGCAAATAATAAATTGCTACCATCAACAATAAACAATAAACATTAACAACTAAACCAAACAAGTTCTATATAGGATTAAATATTAATAGAAATTTTGTTGGATCAAAATATAATTTTTTAAAAGTATTTTAAGTAAAAAGATTAAAAAAAAAAACTTTGCCCAATAAAATAAAAGACAAGTGGGAACTTAAATTTTTTGCAATAGATAGATAAATAATCTATGTTTGACTTCAATAAATTAAATTTCAAACATACATAAAGAGTCGAGAGCTGAGAGAAATAGAAAACTTTATAGAAGTTCAACTAACAATGTCTACCCCTCACTCCAAGACAACGTCTTAAATATTTCCACTAGGATTCTTTTAGTCGGACAAAAATTAAGCATAATGTTACTTTTTGCAAGTTCAAGTAACAAACTCAATATTAAAACTGTTATAACAAGCTTCAATATTGGGTACTTGTTAGCATTAGTTGGGTTTGTTATACTAACTTACCAGATCGTACTAGTTTCGACTGGTATTGAAAGGGGTTAGTTAGTTATAATAGGCTCAATTAGAGAGAGGAATACAACTATCTTGTACACCTACTTTTACCAGATTTTTCCCTATTTTTGCTGAGTTGGAAATTAGTTACAACAACTTGTAATAGGGCGGGAAGGGAAAGTTCTGGGCCTCTGCTTATTGTTTTCTTTGTGGGCTTTTTGTACTCTAGTATAAATAGCTTATGCTTGTATTTCATCTACTTACTTAACGATTGAATAAATGATTTTTCCTCTGTTTTGTTTCATATGGTATCAGAGCTCTAGGTGCTCTTCCGGTGATGGCACGTAAACATAGGAAGAAAGTGACCGAGGTTCCACAAGGCGAGTCTTTTCCCGATGTGGAAACTGAAGACAGAGAAGGGAGCAACGCACGGTCTGCAGATCTGGTTTTCGATTGGGATTTTCAACAACAAAGGGGAGCAGATTTGAATTATCACGGTACGGGCAATTTTACTTCAATTCCTAATCTGATTCAGATGCAATCAACCGATAATCCAGGGGCAACCGTCGTTAATCTGCAATTGAATGGGAATAATTATATTGCTTGGAGAAAGGCGATCGTTAGGGCTCTTTGTGTCAAATAAAAGAGTGATTACGTGTTGAAAGATGCGACAATTCCAAAAGAAGGATCTCCAGGCTATATGGAATGGTTAAAAGCATATTGTTTGGTGACATCTTGGCTAATCAATAGCATGATCAAAGATGTAGCTGAGGGTTTTCAGTATGCATCCACTTCAAGAGAGTTATGGCAAGATCTGGAGCATAGATTTGGTGGAAGTAATGGTCTAATGCTCTATCAAATTCAGAGAGAAATAAGCTTGCAAATACAAGGAAACTTACCGATTATGCAATATTACAATAAACTGAAGAAATTATGGGATGAGCTAAGTTTCTTGTCTCCGATGCCGAACTGTCAGTGTGGATTTGCACGAAATTATGTATGCAACGCTTTCCAAAGAGTGGCAGATCAGAGAGAAGAATTGGGGTTGATGCAATTTCTCACGGGACTTAATGAGACTCATGAACATGTCAAAAATCAAATATTGTTAATGGATCCACTTCCCACAATTAACAAAGCATACTCAATGTTATTGAAGGTGGAAAAGCAACAAGAAGTGACTGCTGTTACGTATACTATGGATTTTGCTCACTTTGTTCAGGCTGAAAAATAGAATTCTAAAGGAAAAGGGAAGAAAACTTATGTTGAATTGAAAGCAGAGAAGGCAAATCTGAAGTGTGATCATTGTGATGGAACTGGTCACACCAGAACAAATTGCTTCAAGATTATTGGATATCCAGATTGGTATAAAGGTTCAAAATCTCAACAGACCACTAATTCCAAATTTAATAAAGCAAATGCAGTTTATGCAGGAGGTGAGCCTCCGAAACAAGCAACAAAAATGAATTCTCACACTGATACAGAAGTTGAGTTTGAGAGTTTTGACCAAAAACAAATGGCTTACATGGTTCAAGAAATGTATAAAGCTTTCAAATGCAAGGGTGATGCAATTTCAAATTCACCAATACAGAATCTGGATTTCACAGCATTTGCAGGGTTTTCTGGTAAGAATGACCTCAATACTAAACTTGTTTCCAATTTGGCACACTGTTGGATCCTTGATAGTGGTGCAACTACCCATATGAGTCCAACAAAGAAATGGTTCTCCGATTTTACAGTGTCAAGAATGCCACATCGAATAGTGTTACCAACTGGTACTGTTAAGTTGATTAACACAGTTGGTACGGTACCTTTATCCAACAAATTTCAGTTAAAAGGGGTTTCATATGTTCCGGATTTCCATTATAATTTGTTATCTGTGGGAGCATTACTCAAACAAGTTAATATTGAAGTGAATTTTCAGCAAACTTATTGTTGTCTATAGGATAAGGAAACTCATGAAGTTATGGCTGTGGGATGGATGGATGAAGGTCGTTACTTACTGGATAGGAGTTCTTTTTCCACAGAAGAAATCATAAAGTGTCAACAATTATGTTTTAGCAGTACTTTGCATTCATAAACTATTGATATATGGCATGACAAATTGTGTCATGCATCTTTTGACGTATTGTCCCACATAAATAGCACAGATTTGCAAAATAATTCATCTGCTTGTGTTGTTTGTCCTTGTGTAAAATAGCATAGATTTTCCTTTACTCGAAATCATATTTCTAAAAATTCAAGTTTGATTTGTTGCATGTTGACATTTGGGGTCCTTATAGAGTCCCAACTTATAATGGAGCAGGATATTTTTTGACAATAGTTGATGATTACACACGCCTGACATGGGTTCTGTTGCTGGCTTCTAAACAGCAAGTTTCTTCTACTTTGGAAACTTTCTTTCAACATATTTCTTGTCAATATAACACTCAAGTTCGAGTGATAAGAAGTGATAATGGTTCTGAATTTGTAAACATCACTTGTGCTAGTTTGTTCAAACGGTTTGGCACCTCCCATCAGCGTAGTTATGTGTATACACCTCAACAAAACGGTATTGTTGAGCGCAAGCACAGACATCTTTTAGAGATTGCATGGGCTATTATGTTCAAGCCGGGTTTGCCAATTGAATATTGGGGTGAGGCCATTCTCATGGCTGTTAGGATCATAAATGTCTTACCGTCCAAGTTATTAAATTGGGAGTCTCCATATTTCAGATTTTATGGATCACTTCCTAATTACAGCCGTTTTCGTGTTTTTGGTTGTTCCTGTTTTTACATAGATTTGCATCCTCACAAAGACAAATTTGTGACGCAAGCTCAGGCTGCGGTATTTTTAGGATATGAACACGGTAACAAAGGATACAAGTGTAAGCACCGGAATTTTCCGTAAAAAAAAAAATCGCACGTGTCACACAACTATAACATACAGTCGTGCGACTGTCATTAAATTATAGTCATACGACTGTAACGCCGGAGCAGGTACAGAAGCCCATACCTCTGCAGCAGAAAAGAGAAGAAAAGGGGGAGCAATTAATGCTCCGCCCCTTGCAGCAAGAAAGTCAGAATAAGAAGGAGAGGAAGAGAAAAGAGAGAGGACCTTTAGAGAATTGATTTCTAGTCTTAGGGAAAGATTTTTAGAGAAAGGTTTGGGAGAAAAAGGGAAGAAAAGGAAAACACATAACTTCAAGCATTCTTTTTCTCCTCTTTTTCTTGTTAAATCTTAAGGTTTGAATTAAAAATCTATTAGAAATCAATAAGTTAATAATCTGACTCTCTAAATAAATTAAATTTTAGACTAGAAACCCTAAGAATCCCAAGCATTTTGGAGATTTTGGGCCAAACTTCTTAACCTCAACTAAAAGAGGAAAAGAGCAAATTTAAGTGGATTGGTGCAACGTCAGGGGTCATTCCTATGGTGGATTAGCGCCTAAGAAGTAAGCACACCTCATCCTCTCTTTTTCTCATGCTTTCTGGGTGATTGGATGTGATTTGGTGCATTTTATTTCAATTTTCTCGTATTCTGTTTCTGGAAATCAAGAACAGCCGTACGACTGTTCTTGAGTTGAAGAACAGTCGTACGACTGTAAATACAATCGTATGAGTGTTCTTGAATTCCATTAATTCTCAGCTTTATTTTGAATAATTCTGGCGAAATCCTGCATCTAGGCCATTTACAGTCGTACAACTGTAATTACAATCGCACAACTGTAATTACAGTCGCATGACTATAATTACAGTCGTACGACTGTAGTTACAGTCGCACGACTGTAATGCTCGTTCAATTGCAGAATTTCCAGAATAATCCCTAAAAATTTCTAAAAATCCTTAAAAATTCAAAAAAATCAGAAAATCATCAAAATGAATTTTGTTGTGTGCATTCACGATCCTAGATTTAATTTTCAGTATTATTGCATTTAGAACAATACAATGACGGAGACCCGATTCTCCAGAAAACCAACCCACCTCACATGCTAAAATTAAATTAAACCGGAAAATAAATTGTTTTCAAAATGATTTTCTCACAAAACCAAAAATACATAGACGTTTCAAAATGTTTTCCAGGTCTAATCGGGCCGGCTAGCCGAGCCGACTCGGTTATCCCCTAATTGTATATTCCCGAATTCTTAAGATCCCTTTCTGTCTTACTTGAGTCCTATTTGTGGCGTGCCGTATATTGTGCTAACCCTCTATTTTACAGCTTTTTACTTTTATTTTTGATGTATTTAATAGAATTATTCGTGTATTTTAGGTGATTGTAAATTTTTAGATCACCGTGTATATTAGGCGGTTGTAAAAGTGAGGTTGAGAGTTTTCCTTTTTTATTCAATTGGGTTGTATAATTGGCCTCTATTATTTTTTGTATATTTTAAATGTATGTTTTATTTTTCTGCAATTAATTTTCTACATTTTGCCTTAGCATCGGTTGATTAAAATAAACAAATTGGGATTAGGGAAAGATAATAAAGCGAATTAAACATGGTAATATAAATTGTAAAGTGAAAGCAAGCTAGAGGTTAAGTAAGTTATTTGTCTGGACCCTAAATCTCTGGATTAGTTACAGCAGTCTGTCCTCAGTAGGGAGCTGTACCGGAATTCCCGGATGAGCTGATCCGGGTGGCGACTCTGTCACTGATCTCGGGATTTAAGTTTCGAGGTCTTTAAGCTAAAAACGGGAAAATGTTTTCTACAAAAGAATTTCCAAATTAAATCCACAATTTTCTAATTTAAGATAAACAAAACCCGTTTTCCAAAATCCAAAAATCAAATCAAATCATTCTTTTTTTCCCCGGTCCGCTTTGCCGCGTCCCGTTTAAAGGTCGTCCGTTCACAACAAGGTATTGGATTTGGCAACCAATAAAGTTGTTGTTTCTAGAGATGTTTCTTTTCTCGAAAAGAGTTTTCCTTTCAACTCTTCTACTTCTTCTGATGTTTCTCTTGATACAAGGATTATTCACTCTGATAATGATTTCTCTGTTGTAGCAGCAGATACTTCCTCCCTTCGACGCTCTAGTAGAGTTGTTAAACAACCTGGCTGGTTACGAGATTATGCAACTTGTGCTAAAATTTCTGAGATTTCTCATAATTGTTCTCCTACTCATACTGTTTTTTTGGCTCAGATCATAGCTGTGAAGGAACGTGCTCATTATCACGAAGCCCAACATGATACGGCTTAAGTAAAAGCAATGAATGTTGAACTTGAAGCTCTGGAAGCAAATCAAACTTGGGAGTTAGTTCCCTTGCCTCCAGGTAAGAAACCTCTTGCTACTAAATGGGTCTATCGGGTAAAGTATAAACCTAATGGTGAGATTGATAGATATAAGGCTCGGTTAGTAGCCAAAGGGTATAACCAAACGTTCGGAGTAGATTATATGAGAGTTTCAGTCTAGTTGCTAAAACAATCACTGTACGGTTATTTCTTGCCATAGGGGCAATAAAGGGTTAGGTTATTAAGCAGATTGATGTTAATAATGCATACCTTCATTGCTTCCTTGATGAGGAAGTGTATTTGCAACCTCCTTTGGGATATCACAAGGCTGGAAAAGGTCAAGTTTGTAGGTTGATCAAATCGTTATGTGGTCTTAACCAAGCCAGGAGGCAATGGCATAAGGAAATTTCTAGTAAATTGATTGCTTATGGTTTTGATAGGTCTAAACATGATCATAGTCTTTTTTTAAAGAAAACCAGGGGTTCTTTCCTAGCCTTGTTGGTTTATCTTGATAATATACTTTTGATGGGGTCTCATTTGGATGAGGTGTGCGCTGTAAAGGATTATTTACACTCACTTTTTACTATTAAGGATCTTGGTTTAGCTCACTATTTCCTTGGAATTGAGTTGGATCAGACTTCTAGCGGTATTTTGTTATCTCAAACAAAGTATATAAATAATTTGTTGCTTGATGCTGGATTGCTGGATTGTAAAGCTGTTTCTAGTCCTATTTTACCTGCTGTTGTTTTGACAGATCCCGGTCCTTTGTTTTCCAACGCTAGCCCCTATCGTCTTCTTGTTGGCCGACTACTTTATTTGGGTTTTTCCCGCCCTGATATTTCTTATGTTACATAGTAATTAAGTCAGTACATGCAACAACCAGGTGAGCATCATTATCAAGCTGCTCTCCATGTTCTTAAATATCTGAAAGGCACTGCCAATTTGGGTTTGTTTTATCCTTGTAATTCTGATTTGACTCACCTTACTTCCTATTGTGATTCTGATTGGGCCAAGTGCTAACTCACATAACGTTCCTTATCTGGTTTCTGTGTTTTTATTGGTTCTTCTTTAGTTTCGTGGAAAACAAAAAAACAGAACACTGTTAGTCGCTCCACTGCTGAAGCTGAATACATGAGGATGGCTTCCGTTAGCTGTGAGCTTAAATGGCTTACTTACCTTTTGGCTGATTGTAAGCGCCGGAATTTTCGGTCCTTTATTTCAAAAAAAAAATACAGCGGTATCACACGACTGTAACATACAGTCGTATGACTGTAACCTCGGAGCAGGTGCAGAAGCCCATACCTCTGCAGCAGGAAAAAGAGAAGAAAAAGAAGGAGCAATTAATGCTCCACGATTGACAAGAAGGAACCAGCAATAAGAGGAGAAAAGAAAGAAAGGAGAGGGACTCTTGGACTTTGGTTTAAGAAACCAGAGAGAGAGAATTGGGGAAAAAGGGAAGAAAAAGGAAAAAAAAAACTCAACTTCAATCATTCTTTTTCTCTTCTTTTTCTTCTTAATTCTCAAGTGTTTAGATTAAAAATTTATTAGAAATCAATAGGTTAATAATCTAACTCTCTAAATTTAATCAATTTCGGACTAAAAACCCTAAGAATCCCTAACATTTTGGAGATTTTTGGACTCAACTTCTGAACCTCAACTCAAAGAGGGTAAGAGCAATTTGAAGTGGATTGGTGCGTTGCCAGGAGTCATTCCTACGGTGAATTAGCGCCAAAAAGGTAAACACACTTTAATCTCTCATTTTCTCATGCTTTCTGGGTGATATGATGTGTTTCGGTGCATAAAATTTCAATTTTCGCGTTTTCTGTTTCTGAAAATCAAGAACAGTCGTACGACTGTTCTTGAATTGAAGAACAATCATACGACTGTAAATACAGTTGTACGAGTGTTCTTGATTTTCCGTATCTTTTGTTTGTATTTTGAATAAATTTTGGTGAAGTCCTGAAATTGGAGGATTTACAGTCGCACAGCTGTAATGCTCGTCCAAGATCAGAATTTCCAGAATAATCCAGAAAAATTTCTAAAAATCCCTAAAAATTCAGAAAAATCAGAAAATCATCAAAATGAATTTTGTTGTGTGCATTCACGACCTTAGATTTAATTTTCATTGTCATTGCATTTAGAACAATACAACGACGGAGACCCGATTCTTCCGAAAACCGACCCACCTCACATGCTAAATTAAATTAGACCGAAAAATAAATTGTTTTCAAAATGATTTTCTCATAAAACCAAAATACAGGGACGTTTCAAAATGTTTTCCAGGTCTAATCGGGCTGGCTAGCCGAACCGACCCGATTATCCCCCTAATTGCATGTTCCCGAATCCTTAAAATCTCATTCTGTCTTACTTGGGTCCTATTTGTGGTGTGCCGTATGTTATGCTAACCCTTTGTTTTGCAGCTTTTAGTTATTTTTATTTTTTATTTTGGATGTATTTAATAGATTTATCCGTGTATCCTAGGCGATTGTAAATTTTTAGATTATCGTGTATTTTAGGTGGTTGTAAAAGTGAGGCTGAGAGTTTTTATTTTTGTTCGATTGGGTTGTAAGCCATTTAATTATTTACTACTTACTTTTATTTCTATTTCATCTATATGCGCGCTGTATGTTTAACTTAATGTAATAAAATTGACTTTAGAGTTTTAAAATACCATACTTGAACATTGGCCAATTTTTATTTTGATTAGACACGAAATAGGGGACTTGTCCGCACTTAGATCTCTAGATAGTGTGGCGGCCGTTCGTCCGGTTCAGCTACACTAAAATTTCCCGGTTGAGCTGAGCCAGGTGGCGACTCCTACATTATTCATCGAGACTTAGGTCTTGATTCTTTTATGAAACCACTTAATTTTCTAAAAACGAATTTCCATTATAAAAACCCCACGCGAGGGAGGGTACGCCCGAAATCGAGTCACCCCTTCCGAAAGGGAGTCCGCGTTCGGTCGAAAACGTCATCCGCTCACACTGATTTTGGTATCTCGGCTTCTCTTCCTATCTCACTTTTCTGCGATAATCAGTCTGCAATTGCTTTGGCAATGAATCCTATTTACCATGACAAAACTAAACATGTTGCTATTGATGTTCATCTTGTTCGTGAATATTTTGAGGATGGATTCTTATTGATATGTTTACTAAGGCCTTGTCTTCTTCACATCTGCTTCCTTTTCTGGTCAAGCTTGGCCTTGTTAATATGGCTCCAGCTTGAGGGGGGGCTATTAGCATTAGTTGGGTTTGTTATACTAACTTACTGGATCGTACTAGTTTCGACTGGTATTGAAAATGGTTAGTTAGTTATAATAGGACTATCTACCAAATTTTTCCCTATTTTTGCTGAGCTGGAAATTAGTTGCAACAACTTGTAATTGGGCGGGAAGGGAAAGTTCTAGGCCTCTGCTTATTGTTTTCTTTGTGGGCCTTTTTGTACTCTAGTATAAATAGCTTATGGTTGTATTTCATGTACTTACTTAACAATTGAATAAATGATTTTTCCTCTGTTTTGTTTCATAGTACTTGTAAAATTCACTTCGCTCTTGAGCTCGAGTGAAAAGCTCAATATTTTTTCAATGAAGTATTAAAACTTTTACATCACTTTTATAGCTTAAGTGACATGAACTTCCTCTCACATACACTTTGTGCAGAATAATCCTTACATAATGATTTTGAAAGAATTAAGTAAGAATGTTGAATACTTCAACAATTTTGAGCTTTGAAGTATTTTGGAAGTCTTTTGTTGATAATGCTTGTTTTATTGAGTCTCTCCACCTTGGAATGAAGCTTTGATGCTCTAGTTATACCTAAAAAGAAACAAATACTAGTAGTTTATTCATGTTTATGAACACAATTTTCAATTCAATTTGTTAAATTTGTTGTTTTAAAACTGGTTCACTTATTTTCATCCAAAGTGAACTAGTCTACTAATTTGCGTCGACCTTACAGTTTTAGCAATTCTTAAATTTTTAACTCATAATTAAAGTTTACCAACTCGTACCTTAATATTTTTTTTTTTTTTTTTGGAATGAGATTAGAATTCTTTGAACAGATTTTTATTCACAAGTCTCCCAAATCACTATTAAGTAAAAATTGCGTATGAATCTCTATTACAGCTGAGAATTATAATTCTAATTGCTGCAATTCTATTTTCTCTCTTCTGCCTTCGATATTTTTATTTTATTTTATTATTGTTGAGAAATTTTTTTTAATTGCTATTATATATATATATTTATATATTAATTTATTGTATAATTTATATATATATATATATATATATAACATTATAGAATTATGTAATTTAATTAGATTATAAAAGTAACTCTCTAGTAGATGATTTTTGTATTTTTTTTTTTAAAGAAAAAAAGTGTTTGTTCTCTGCTTTGTTTTGTGTTTGTTTTGTTTCTTGGCTTTCTATGTATTCACAAAAAGAAAAAGCGAAACGAGAAAAACAAATAGTATCCTAAAACAAACTACACAATCATACCCATAAAAGGGGTTTCTGCCTCTCTATTTCTGGGGGCATCATCATACGGATACCAAACCTTCATTAGTCCTTTATCGTCAACATACTCTCTTTTAATCTCATATACACGTGGCATCACTTGGGAAAGTAAAAATAACATAAAAGAGGAATCCAAAACCATCAATTAAAAATAAAAAATAACATGATTTTCCCAATTTTTAACCAACTCAGAGTGGATCGCTTTACCAACTGGATTTTGTACGATTGGCAATTCTGATCGAAGGGTGCTATGGTTACAGGATAAGTTAATTCGAAATTCATAATTTTTTCATAATTCGAAATTTTATTATCTTTTTTATAATGAAAATAATATTGTAGAAATTCTTTACAATTTTTTTTATTTATGCATTATCTCAATATTTCATTTTCTAAAAAGAATATCAACATAAAAAAATCAATGGAGCGAAATATCCATAATTATTAGTAGATTTTGTTTTGAAATTGAGCTAGAGCATAATTGTTGTGTGGCAAAATAGTACACTAGTATGGTATGATTTTTGAAATTCTTTATTCTGAATATTCTCACTAGCTTCTTACCATTAATGATCTTAATTCTTGACTGGTACACTCATTTTGCTCTTTTCAAAAGTCTCCACATGTTGCGTAGAATTTAATTAAAAAAATACTTATTCGTATTATTCATTATTTTTTCCATATTCAAATGATAAATAAGGAGGGAAACAAATCCAATTTAAAAACTAAACTGAACGCGGATTAAAAAAAAGAAACCAAACTGAACTAAATGTAATTTGGTTTCTATTTTATATATGTTTTTAATCTTCAATTCATATTTATTGGAAAGCCTGAAAATTCAGACATAATCAAATTCCAAAAATAATATTAAAAACAATAAAATATGGATATATCTTGTTTAATTTTTTAATACGAACACAACTTCTAAAATTTGTTGGATTTTACATGTCATTTTTCATTGGAACAGTCCATATGGATCCGGAATCAATTTTTAGTCATCCATAAATCTTATTTAAATTTAATTTAATTTAATTTTATTTAGTTCGATATAAAATCAAACCAATTTTTAGCCACCCGTAAATCTCACTTAAACTCCAACTCTAATTTCAAGCTGACTTTTAATTGGATTATAATCCAAGAATCTAATTAAATTTCGTGGTTTAGGTCTTTAATTCTATTCGGTGACTAGCTTAGTATTTAATTATTTAATACAACCGAACCGACGAAGACCGAAGGGCCACCACCTATAAACAAAATATTTGAAAAAGCAACTTACTAAATAATACATTAATACTATCCTTAAGTCAGTCAAATTCCTTATTCAGAAATATACACACTCTCTTCGTATTTTGCTTTTCCATAGGGAGTTAAAAAAAAAACACAGGGTCCCACAAATATCCCTACCTCTCCTATACTTACACGTGTATTTTCACTATAGGATGCCCTTCTGGCCTCTACTGTATTTAGCCTTATCATATTACTGTAATTTGGAAAACTATTTATTCTCTATTTGGATTTTTTTTTTTTTTAAATAGAAATCATTCTCTATCTTTTATTATCTATATACTAGTATCATTTTTTTTTTAATAAATATTACAACAGTTGATGTCCAAAAAAATAAAATAAAATAAAATAAAATATTAAACTATAAAGGAAAAGTAGTCAAAATGTATGTAGAAATTTTTTCATTTTTCTCCTTTATATTTTCTTTTCATTTCTGTAAGTACTTATTGCATTTTATAAGGGTTAGTCAATTAGACTTTCAAAACTAAATTATGTATTGAACTTTTTTTTCCTTTTTACTTTCAAAACTTTACTTTTAACACTTTTAAAACCAAAATATATAGTTGATGTTTGAACTCTATTATTATTATTTTATTAAAAAATATTATTAAAATATCAATAATATTATTCATGAGTGATAATTGATAATTAGTGGTGAGAAAAATGAGATAAATATTACGAAATGTAATAATTTGAAACAGAACTATATCTTCGTACAAAATTTTATTATCTTTTTTATAATGAAAATAATATTGTAGAAATTCTTTACAATTTTTTTTATTTATGCATTATCTCAATATTTCATTTTCTAAAAAGAATATCAACATAAAAGAATCAATGGAGCGAAATATCCATAATTATTAGTAGATTTTGTTTTGAAATTGAGCTAGAGCATAATTGTTGTGTGGCAAAATAGTACACTAGTATGGTATGATAAATATTACGAAATGTAATAATTTGAAACAGAATTATATCTTCATACAAAATTTTATTATCTTTGTTATAATGAAAATAATATTGTAGAAATTATTTTCGAACGAGACTCATTCTTTACAATTTTTTTTTTGTTTGTTTTTTTAAAATATTCTAACATACAATATTTTCAGGTTTTTTTATTTATTGAGATAAATAGAAGATTTTTCATTTCGTTCTATTTATTTTATGAAAAATGTTATTAAGAAATTATTTTTGGATAAATAAAATAAATTATTTTCTATTTTATAGATGATAAATTATTTCAAAAAAATTAGAAGTCTTTAATAACTATAATTCTTTTATAGATGTTGATATTATATATCAAATAAATAAAAAAATATTTTATTTTATTTTTTGAAACAAGAGAATGAACAAACCAAGTTTATATTGTACAAATATTATAAAATCCTGACTTTTTATATACAGGAAAATTTTAATTTTTTTTTTTTTTTTTCTAAAATGCACTTTGAAGAATTCCATAACTGACAGAGAAGATAATATTCGGGAAATCAAATTTTCTAAACAATTGTTTAATCAATAATTAATTACAATTAGTTTTTATCATGAATATTTAATTGTAGATATAAAAACAAGTGAATATATCATATTTTAAGATTCCCACTGTGTTTCCTCCTTTTCTACTGTGAATCTCTGCACCCACCACATTCTGTCTCCATTTCCTTCTTCTTCTTCTTCTTCTTCGCGTTTTGACATACTCCCTTTCTCTGTTTCTCTCTAGAGTGGAAATGTCTCCGCCTCTTACCAAGCCCACCGCCTCCATATTCTCCGCTGCTTCAAAACCGCCGCCACCTCTCTGCACTTTCCTTTTCTTTATCATCCTCTGCATTCTCGGCTTCTACACACTATACCACCCTCATCTAAACCTCAGGAATCCCCAAATCGACCTGTGCTATCGCAGTCTCTTCCTTTCCTCTTCCTCCAACTCCACTATTGCTTCCTACCTCCGTAACCTCACCCTCCACCCTCATCTCGCCGGCACGGAAGCTTCGTTAGATACCATAAATTACGTCCACTCTCATTTTCGCAATCTTAATCTGGAAACGCATAAGGTGGAATACAAGGCGCTTGTCTCTTATCCTGTGCACGCATCACTCTCTGCTCATTTTAGCAATGGAACGACAGTCATTTTTTCCTTGACTGAAACTTCCGGAAAAGTCGGGCCGGGCGTTGTGCCGCCGTACCACGCGTATTCCCCGTCTGGCGCTGCGCATGCGGAAGTTGTTTTTGTTAACTACGGGCGTGAAGAGGACTACCGTGCTTTGGGAGCGGTTGGGGTGAGTGTGAGCGGGTGTATAGTATTGGCGAGGAAAGGTGGTGAGTTGAGTAGAGGGAGAGTGGTTAAAATAGCTGAATCTAAGGGTGCGCTGGCAGTTCTATTGTACACTGAGGGGGATAGAACGAGGGGCGGGGAAGGGGGAGTGGAAAGAGGCACTGTTATGAGGGGAGTAGGGGACCCACTCAGCCCTGGTTGGGCAGGGGTGGAAGGAGGGGAGAGGTTAGGTTTCAAGGACAATGAGGTCCTGGACAAATTCCCAAGAATTCCATCTTTGCCCTTGTCCTTCCAGAATGCTGACGTCATTTTGAGGTCTCTTACTGGTCCTAAGGCGCCGCCGGAGTGGAGGAATTCCGGACGGTCTACGGTTGGGCTAGTGGGCCCTGGTCCGTTCACGGTCAACTTCACTTACCAGGTTGTTTGTTTGTTTGTTTTGATTAACGTTTATATTGTAGAGGTTGAAAAGTTATATGCTTTTTTGGAATAGAATTTGGTTTTTGACTTTTGGGCTTTATTGATATAACTTCTCTGTGGAAATTCTGGATAATTTGATATGCTATGTGTTATTTTTAAGGGTGGTTATGTGCTTTTTTGGAATAGAATTTGGTTTTTGGTTTTTGACTTTTGGGCTTTAATGATACAACTTCTTTGCGGAAATTCTGGATAATTTGGTATGCTATGTGTTATTTTTAAGGGGACTGTACTCTTTTATTGCATATGATCTTTGACAAGGCTAAAAACAAAAGTAATTATGAAGTTTTTGGACATATAAGGGAAAGAATGTTTTGATTTTGCACACCCTGTAAAAGAGCTGTGAAGAACTCTTTATAGTTCCCACCATAGTACTATTTGTAGTTAATCGAGTACTGGTGCGAGTACTCCCCCTGGTACTAGTATGCTTATATTGAAACTTTCTTGTTTGAATATCCCTTCCCACATAAGTTTCTTGACTCAAATTTCTTGTTTTACTTTAGGGGCAGGAAAAGGAAGTGATAATCTATGATGTTTTTGCTGTCATAAGGGGCCTTGAAGAGCCTGACCGCTATGTGATCCTTGGCAATCATAGAGATGCATGGACGTATGGGGCCGTTGACCCTAACAGTGGGACTGCTGCCTTACTCGACATTGCTCGAAGATATGCTCTTTTGTTGCAGAAGGGATGGAAACCAAGGAGAACAATCATCCTCTGTAGTTGGGATGCTGAAGAGTTCGGGATGGTAGGTAATGCTCTGTCTTCATTGCTCACTTATACCATGGTCGGGTTAGAGTTTGTCTAACTGTAATTGTCAAAATTTCAACTTGCACTTTGTTTTGATTATGGTGCATCATGATCATGGCATGAACTATGATCATGCATATTGAGCAGTGAAGAGACCCATTGGTAATGTTCTGAATGAAGAAGGAACCATATGCAGATGAGCTATATTTTTCAGACTTGTTTTGCAATTTTTACTTTGAATTAACAATAGTGTGACAACTCATTTTAAGTTGTGCGCCTTGGAGTTTCTGCTGTCACTTGTTGCAATGCTTTCCTTGAACGCATTGCATATTGTGTTGAAGGATATCACTGTTGTCACTACATAAGTTGCTTAAATATTTGAATTTTTCATTCTTCAGCCAGGGATTCAACTTTTTATTTCTTCGCAACATGATGAAACTTTTAGCTATTTAAATGTCCTGCCTTGTGGTCATGCTTGCTATTTATAGTTGTGCTGCAATGTGATGTGGCTCTCTGGTTAGTAACAGGCTGCAATTTGTTATTGTTTTAAAAGGATAATACCATAAATGGTCGGATTTCTTTTATTTTTTCGGCTGCCTATATATATTTGTGGAGGACCCTTTCCGCTGGCGTAAGTTTATTGGTCTTGCGGTTCTATACTTGCTTACGACTGTGCCTGTTAATTTAACACGATTTCTGAATTATGGTATTCAAGGAAGCTTGTGTCTATGAAATACTTTCCTAAACTAAAACTCTGCAAATATTGGTTGCTGAAGGATCTACTGAGTGGGTTGAACAGAATCTTGTCAATTTGGGTGCCAAAGCAGTAGCCTACCTTAATGTAGATTGTGCAGTTCAAGGACCAGGATTTTTTGCAGGTGCAACTCCTCAGCTAGATAATCTTCTGTATGAGGTTACAAAGAAGGTAAATGATAGAAGCATAATATTTGTTCGAAATCTTTTCTGCAATTCTTTGTATTTAAGCTGGTTTTTCCTGCTGTTTGACCAGAGACTTGTCAAATTATCAACTAATATTGTAATTAATTTTAGGTCAAGGATCCTGACTCAGAGGGTTCAATGATATATGATAATTGGGCAGCCACAGATCAAGTCATAAGTGTAAGTACATCCTTTTCTTACTTTAAATATTAAGTGCTTTCGAAGTTCTTATGGATGCTTAATTATATATTTACATTTTAATGAAGAAAACTTAGTACAGTACTTTTGTTTTTGCCCATTTCAAGAGAAGTAAAATGGTGGAGATGTCCTAAATGTAGGAACTACAAGTGAATGCCTTTTGGCTGCTTGTTTTTCTTATAGAGTTTAAATAATTTTTTATTACTGTTATCCTTGTGTAGGTTCGACCTTCTATTAGTTGTTATTAAATTTTATAGCAATGCTCCCTTCATCAGCACGTGGTTGCATATTCTGCAGTATTGCCTTTTGCATTGTTAAATTCGTAGTTGAATGAATTTATTGTGTAGATATGTTTGTGAATTATACCTACTTCACTTAATTGGTGCTTGTTTTGGGTTATCCTTGACTCCTTGTCTCCTGTGCAATTTCAGATCTTGTATTGTTTCTGTCCTCTAAACTGTATTGTGGTCAAGCATGATTCTATAGAATTTCCTACGTAAGGTTTTTGAAGTACCTTTCTTGTTTTGGTTATGCGTGCATGTAATAATTCTGTTATTTTCTTGTCTATAGTTTTGTGCAATCTTGGTGCTGCATAATTTAATATAATATTTCATTTGGCCTTCTTAGAGGCCTGAACATTCTCTGACTGCTTGGTTGAGAATGTTGTTGCTGGCTTGCAGATGCAAAGACTTAGTGGAGTTGATTCTGATTTTGCCCCATTTCTACAGCATGCTGGGGTTCCTTCGATGGATATATATTATGGCAGAGGTATATTTTCCATCTATTTGGTAACCATTTCATGGTTTCTCATCTTGTATGTTAATAAATTTGAGATTAGCAGTCTGCTGACTTTTTTTTTTCCCATTCATTCAGATTTCCCAGTTTATCACACTGCTTTCGACTCCTATGAGTGGATTACTCAATATGGAGATCCTTTATTTCTCCGTCACATGGCTGGTTAGTCTCTTTCCTGTCATCAAGTTTGCATTTAAACATCTCTGAGAAAGGTCGATAAATAACAGAAGATGAAGTATAAAAAGATTTTTTGTTTTATTTTTTCAGTTGCTGGAGTATGGGGACTTGTAGCTCTTCACCTAGCTGATGATTCTGTTCTTTCTTTTGATTACCTCTCTTATGCAGAGCAGTTGGAGGTATGCATCTAAATTTTTCCTGGTTGTTAAACTTTTATTTGGAATCACAAAAACTGAACCAAAATATTTCACAGTTGTATGCTATTTTAGCCAAATATTTTAGTGTCACTTCTCTCTTTGAAAAAGACAATGAAATTTAATTTCTTATAAGTTTAGGAGAAAAATGAGTTAGTCCAACACGAAATTCAAATCTCTGTAATAATGGTAGCATAACGAGTAATCATATTCAGTGTGTAAAAACTTAATAAGAGCTATCCATGTTTTCTGAAACACACAAATTGTTCTTAGTTTTGATATGTAATAGTTCTTTGTATTTTCCTTTTTCTGGGGCCTAAAAGACAGAAAGAAGCAGATTGGCTGATTATTTTTCCACAAGGTTGATAGACATTTATTTTCATATTTGTGCTATTAGCTTCTTATACACAGGCACACACATATTAGTCTTGTTTTTCACAGTCTAAGACTAAAACTAGTACCTTCTTGTCAGAGGCATAAAGCTGTATTGAGCAACTTTTTGAATAAGAGTATATCTCTTAATCCGTTAAGCAATGCAATTCAAGGACTTGCCCTGGCTGCCAAGGAAGCTGAAAATGAAGCAAAGGTAATATTTGGAATGTAGTTATTACTTGTTAGGCTTTTGCACATTGAGATAGATGAGAAAAAAAAATAGCTCTGTAGCATCTGAATCTTGCTGTGATTTGCACTTTGCTGCTGTGTGTCTCTTCTCCTCCAATTTCTTGCAGTTGTATTCTATATAATTCTGTCGTGTTGAGTGCAGATACTTAGACAGCAAGAAGCTAGGGGTGACTTTGTGGCTTTGAAGTTGCGTGCATTAAATGATAGGTTGATGCTTGCTGAAAGAGGCTTCCTGGATGTGGATGGGCTGCAAGGAAGGCATTGGTTTAAGCATCTTGTAAGTATTTGTTACCTTCAGTTCATTTCTGTGATTTATAGGTTTGGAATATTGAATGGAATTAATGGCCTCAAAAGGAACAAACTATGGCCGAACTGTATAATTCTCCCCTATAATTGCATTTTATAGCCTGTGCATAATGTGTAAGTTGCACTTGTAGCCAAAGCCTGAAATTCCTCCTTACAGTCCTGTGATGTGAGCATTGTTTGCTGGAACATATTTATGTAAGTTCATTCAGAATTTTCATTTTGAAGATGAAAAAATTGATTATCTTTGTGCACTGTGATCATTTGACATTTTTACCTGTGCTCAGATAGGTTGTTACCAGTCCAATTGACTTGAAGTTCATGAAAAACACTAAAGACACTAGTGTTCCATACATGAAAACTCGGATTGGATTTTGACCGTTGTTGCCTTTTCTCCATCTCGCTAGAATTTTCTGATGCTTTTAACATGTCAGCTAGAATTTAAACCTATGTTTGACTAACTGCTTGAAATTTGTAAATGTTCTTTGGGAGGAGTTTTGCTCACATGTTTCAGCACCTTTGCTTGATAAAACAATATCTCACATGTATGGGATTATGATATGTGTTTGGAATATTTAGAGAATGTTGCAAGCTTATCACGAAAAAGAACGAAAAAGAAATTGTTGCAAGTAGTAGAATAAGCTAATGGGACAACAAATGCAGTAATTACTAAAACCACTGTAGTGGTAGGTAGCTAATCAATTTTATGATGTGTTGTAGATTTATGGACCTCCTGGTGACTATGAAAGTAAACTGGATTTCTTCCCTGGAATAGCGGATGCTATTTTTCAATCGATGAGCATGATCGGGGAGGATCGTGAAGCAGCAATTCAACATGAGATCTGGAGAGTTGCTAGAGCGATTGACAGGGCAGCTATGGCTCTTAGAGGGAAGTTCATCTGAAAATTTACAAGGAAAACGTGTAGGCATTTAGGCGGCAGAGGCATCAACTTGTATATACGAGGAGGTACTATGTATATATCTGGTTCCGTGGTAGTGCAGTTCAAACATCCGCAGTGGTTGTAAACTATAAATATCAAAGCAATGAAATACGTAGCTATTTTGGCCTAATCTTCCCTATTAGCTGTAGGCTTTGCAGCCTTTAGGAATATGCTAAATTTTAAAGATTTGGTAAAATGGCAAAGGAAAAAAAAAAAAAAAAAAAAAAAAAAGAAAAAAAAAAAATGCATATCAACAATTTAAAGATGTCAATCCTGAAATACAATTAACAATCTGAGGGTGTATACGGTCGGTTAACAGGTCCATGTGGATTTTTACAAACGGTTAATTGTTTGAACGGTTTTTTTAATTTACTAACCATACACTGTCCATTAAATTCGGTTAACCATTAATTTCGGTGGGTTAACCATTTCTTTATGGTTAACCATTTACGAAATAGACATTATGATTTTGCTAAATTTATAATATTTGAAACCTTAAATAAATAGATTATAAATTTCAAATTTCAAATAAAAATATAAAATTACAAGCCATAGTGTTAATTATTAATTAAAATAACATTTTAACCATAAACTCCAATAATTAAAACATTAATAAAAAAAAGTTTATGAATATAGAAATAGTTGTACAAGATAAAACATTAATTAATGAAATTAGAAGGGAATGACCGAGACTACTTTGTGTTGTATAGTAAGAAGGTAAAATAACATCAAATATCCAAATATTTCACTTATTATTCATATTATCTATATATATATAATTACATAATTTTTTAAGAAAAATATTTATAAAAAGTCTGTTAACTGCGAGTCCATATGCACTTTCGATAATAACCGTTCATTTTTTAAAATAAAACCGTACACTAGTTCATCGGTTTTTGTTAATTCGGTTTTGGTTCGATTTCACGGTTTGTTTTGTGCACCCCTAAAACTATTAAGGCCAAAACTGTTATCATTGAAAATGAGGGACAAAGTTCTAAATTCTAATTAGATTAAAGTAACTGAAATTGAAAAAAGGAATTGCGCGCCAGGAAGGGGTCGAACCTTCGACTTTCTGCTTAGGAAACAGACGCTCTATCCACTGAGCTACAGGCGCTCACTGGTTGTTGTGTAAAATTGAATAATGAAATTATGAAATACGATAAGCTTAATTATTGTTTCAAAACAACTTCAGAATTATAATCTATCTGCGATGTACAAACTTTCACAAAAGAAAAAAAAAAAAAAAAACACTGTAATCTACAAACACTCAAACAGATTGGGATGAAATTTGCATCTTCATATTGGCATATTTTGAGTTCCCATTTTCTTAGGAGTTGATGGTATCTCCGAAATCCAAATTATGTAGAGATAAATCAATTTTCCAGCTGCCATAAAATGATTTCTGCTGGCAATTGATCCTGTTAGCAATTAATCCACCAGCTACACAAAATCGTCCCCCATTGATATAGTCACCCAACAATTGATTATATAAAATCACTTTTTTTAATTTTATTTTCCTCACTTTCACTATGTTTCTTTCACCACCAAAACGCACCTTCGAGGCTCAGATCGCCAACCCACCATCCCAAAACAGCCATAGCATCTCCTCTAAACTTACCTCTGTTTGTGCACCTTTCTCCTGCAGATTTCTTCTTTCTCACGCGCGATTTGGAAGTCGAGATCTGGCCAAATTACTGCCATTCCCCGCCTTTACACCATAAACCGCCGTGGGCCACCGTATGTTCTCCCTCCTGTCAATCCTTGCTGCGAATATTGTTGTCAAGTGCGAGATTCGTTAGTGTGGCAGGAAAGATTGACAAATCTTCATTGATAACTTTGATCTTATTCTAATTAAAGGAAAAAAAAAAAATTCACAACATCAGAGTTGAAAAGAGAGAGAAAACAGAGAATAAAGAAGGCACATGATTTATAATTGAGGGCAATATAGTAATTTTTCATAGATTCAAATGGTGAAATAATGCAAAAATCAAACGCGCCAGGTAGGGGTCGAACCTACGACTTTCTGCTTAGGAAACAGACGCTCTATCCACTGAGCTACAGGCGCTAGCTTTCCAACTTAATCAATTTCCTTTTATATTAAATTTATTTATCCACTGAGGTTCAAAACATAGAAGAGCGGCAAAAGCAGAAACTGAATCATAATCAACAGACAGGATGAATGATTCAATTGGTAGATCAAAATCGAATAGCGAGATAGAAAGGTAGAACAAAATGGAAGAACAGATCAGTATTTTCAGCAAAAGCCTAACATCCTTCTGCAACCATCTCCAATCCAGCTGCGACGCTCTCAAGCTCTCACTAGACCGCCGTCCCATCCCTCTCGGTACTTTCTGTTCTTTTTTGGTTACGCAGCAAATAAGTTATGCTAATTTTCTTTTATGGATTACTTTTTTCTTTTTCGTCTTTTTAAATTATTCACAGATTCGGCTTCATCTACTTTCATACAATCCCTTAACCGTCGCGTTTCGACCGCCAGCACGGATCTTAGCCTGCTTGAATCCATGTCGTTTGGTACAGTATCTTTTGAGGAGTTATTAGGTCACTGCAATGAAGTTTACAAGAAGAACCAGACTGATCTTCTTCAACTAGAAGATCATCTTAAGAGCTTCGGCTATGTCTCTGGTACCTTAATTTCCCTTCCGTTCTTACTCGTAGCTTTATCTGATAAATTGCGCCTGATTGTGGTGAGCAAAAACATATAAATACTTTGAAACTTACGATTTTTATTTACTGTTCTTGCTGCTGCTGAAATTAGAGCTCGAGATTAATGGCGACGTTGATGATCCCAGGAAATTAACGCCTCTCAGTTTAGAAACGGAGGAGGGATTGGACCTTCCTTCTTATAGCAATCCTGGATCTGTAACGAGCTCAATCTTGAAGAGTTTGGAAGAGGACTCTCTGTATCCTAATATTGTCTACTGTTTGATTCTATTCAGCTTTCATATTTCTTAGATGGCTAATATTTGTGTGGTATGAAGGATCTCGTTGATGTATCTGAGCAGAATTGAGTAATGTTTTTAGGAAATGATTCACATACAGCTTCTGTTGAAGTTTCGATTTGTTATTCTATAGATTTTTGCTTTTTCTTGTTAGTGAAAGAGTACAGAATAAGTCTAAATTTGTATAAGGGCCAGATTAATATAGTTTCTCTTTCAAGTTTTGAATTATTTGTGTTTTCTGTCACCTAAAAAATTTTAACCAAAATTTAATATGCTTGTGTCGCCTGACATGTTACATGGAAATTGATGGAAGGCCACAAGATGTAACTTTTCTTTAGGTTTTCAAGTAGCTTAATTTAGATATTAGGAAAAATAGAAATTAAAAATCAAAGAAGAAGTATCAAAAGGACTAGTTTGCATATGTGAGATTTTGAACTTGCTGAAGAATTGAGGACAAATGATCAAAAGTTCATTAATAGTACTTGTCATTTTAATTAATGCATGGTTACAAGGTTTTAATTCATTTCTTCCTTGATTTTAGACAGAATGGATGAATCAATGAATTTGAAAAGTCTTGGACTTTCAGACGTCTGTCTTGCAACTTTAGCATCTGAAGGTGAGTGCTAATTTATGTCTCTCGATGTCTATTTCTGATGCTTTACACAATCACACTCCTAAATCACAACTTTGATTGGCTTCTACTGAGACTTCTTTATGCTATATGGCTTAGTCTGAATAATATCTAACGTTTCCTTTTGCTTCACTAATTTGCGCTTTTTTGTGCACTTCATCATCCTGTGCAGCAAATAATGACATTGCTGATCCAGATATGTTTATGAGAGAACCAATGAAGTAAGTTCTCGTATTAGAATTTTTCAGGTCATTTATAATACTCAAGAAACGTTCAGTTTCTGCTTCTGTCATGCTTGTATATTATATACTTCTTAGGCATTATGATGGCAAACTACAGAGTGCAAGTAGTCTGGACCAAACAGCTGAGCTGACATTTGCAGTAACTGGAGGTTAGTTACAACTCATTAACATTTCTAAATCAGGGTTTTCATACTCATTACGTTTAAGGTGTATGAGAAAAACAATAACATCACAATCAATTCTAGTGAAAACAGAAGATGCTCTAAAGCCAGTTGATGTTGTTGGGTCCATTATAGAGGTATCGAAAGATGGGTACGAAGGTCTGCCTTCCTACTTGAAAAATCTGACATCATGGGAGGTACGTTTTCAGTCTATGTTCAAAAGAATTCGTTTACTGTTTCCTGGTCTGTATCTATAATTTTGGTCAGAGACCATCAGGCCAGAAGGCAATGCTATGGTATTTGCATATCAATAATTAGAATGGTAATTCCATCGGAATTATGATTTTGTTTCTTCTGGGAATTGCTCCAAATTGATATATGATTTAAATAAAAAAATTTTGGTGAAGTTTGATCGGTTGTGCATCATAAAAGCAACATAACCATAACAAATTAACGCTTTTGGTCTATCCCATTCTTTACAAGCCGTGGCTGAAAGTTTATCTTTTTATAAAAACAGGTTTTTTATTTTTTTTTTACCTGTTGAAAGAGTACCTTTACATTAGCTTCAGACTCTTAACTTGGTAAAAAATTCATTCAGCCTCTTATCAGTCTGATGCATCATCCATAATAATATTGCAGGATCTGTTAGCTGCTGTTGCGAAAATTAACTCGAGCTTTACAAAGAAGGAGAAAACAAATGGAATTAACTACTTCCGGCAAGACGAAATCTCAGCATTGGGACTTGGTATGGCTATTTTAACTGTTGTTAGAAATATTACATGAGATTTTGAATCATCTTGTCTTTTAATCCGACGCATATCTTCTAAGTGAGATATGCTTCAATCCTTTAGCTTTAATTAAAAAGAACTGGTTTTGTTGGTAAGATTGAAAATACAATGACAATAAACTAGAAAGCACTGTATTCTAAATTGTCGGGGGTCAAATGCAACTATAATCATTTAAAAGTCAATACTACTTTTTTCTTTTCTTCTCCACACTGTTATGAATATCAAGTCAAATCTATTTTGGCGGAATCCATGCTAGCATTGTGTTTAGTAAAACCCGCATAACAATTTATAAATAACAATGAATTGAAGTTTGAGGTGTTTGGTGACTTGATATTAGTGAAGTTCGGATGACATTATTTTACTCCATAATTAAATTGTACATTCATTTTTGGTATAGAATCGGTCGAAAATTTATAGCAGTGACTTTAATAGGAAAAAAATAAAAGTTTAGTTACTTTTATGGTCTTTTTTATGACAAATTAAAAATTCAATCACCTTTGTGAAACAATTTGTGAAGTTGAGTAATTCCCATTGCATTATAAACACTTTACATTTTGAGAAAGCGCATATGATTAATAGGTTGGCCGAAACTTAATGGTTCTTGTAAATTCTGCATTTATTCATTTCCCAAAAACACTTGAAGCACATGGTAAATTAATGTACAAGCAGAGCCTGTAAATATTGTAGGTTTTCTCAGTGTAATGGATCTATTTGTTGGCGTAGGGCCTAAAGCGAGAACTTATCTCCTGCTGCTAGTGCGCATGAATCATTTGGTTGTCGACACAATTGATGGTTCGATTACGTACAAGGTTGTGTAGATAGTGTCAACACCAAAGTTAGCAAACTTGGATGTTTGGGTTCTTCAGAGACGAAGCTCAAGTCTCTTTGATTGTTCGTGTTCTTTTTTTCAATATTTGTAAATTGAGTTTATTTTTCAATTTGACACGTCTCCAGTTACCAAATTATTTAGCTGTGCATTGTGAAAATAAATTCACAATTATAAATAGTTGAGAAATCAAGAGCCTAACTCCTTTTTAACTGTTTCTGTACTAAGACATTATAAACATAAACATGGCTCATACAATTGAACATTTCGGCATTTTATTTCACGTCCGGAAATAATAGAACAAAAATCGCACCTGCACTTACATCTGATATTTTGTTTAATCAATCGCTAACGAGATGATCACATTGAATCCCTTTTTTCTTTATATATTTTGCGAAGTGGCAATCCAGAATGGAAATGATATTTTGCAACAAATATATATTACAAATAAGCACCAGGGACATTTAATGACTGGTAGTAGAAAGTCCTTTAAGTCTGCGGTCGAATGCTGTCGATCAAACAAAAGATGAACTTTTGACGTTTTTATAATAGGGAAAATATCAAACACTAGCTCTTTCGGGAACAAATGTGAAGAAACACTATGTGAAAGAGGAGGTCATATAGAAACCAATCTGGACTGAAGAGCATTACAACACTAATCCAGTGCCCAGAACTGTTGCAAATTCAACCAACCATTTTACAAAGCCCATCCCCAAGACAAAGATGTTGATGATGATGACGACGATAAATATAAAAGGCAAAAGAATTAAATGTCAAACGCGGCAACAACTATACCCGGTATACATCCCCTAGTCAAAATCCTGCTATGTACTGCTAAATTACACTGGAGCTGTATATTGGTAAACCACCAATCTCCAAAACCGAGGAGGTACCCTCATTGGGAGGCAAGCAGAGAAGAGGAGAGAGCTCAGACCGAAGTGTATCCTACAAAACCAATTACCTACCCCTACATAATCACTTTTTCCTTTTGAGCTTCATTTGTTTCCTTCATTCAAATTGTGCCACTCATTTGTCTTCTGCAATCCGTTATATCGTGACATCTGATTCCAAATGTGCAGGTGGACCCATCAGCTCTTCCCTAATTGTATATTTTCACTGGCTTCTCAAAAGTATGACGATTCTGCATTATTTTGAAGCCAAACAACCAAAACAATCACAAGTTTTTCATCAGTTACCCAAAATGCATTAGAAATATGAATTAGAATTTTCAAAGAACACGTCAAAATATATGCACCTGATTTACTGCATAAGACCTTTTGGGTGTGTTATCAGAATGCTCTAACCCAAGGTACTGCTCCCATGCACCATAGACATCTCTTCTCTGAAACAATAAAGTAAAAAAAAGAAACAGTTATTAATGAAAAAAATAAAAATAAACATCGCTACGATTAGTTTGTTTTTAAATATTGACCAAAAAAATTGTAGACGCACCTGGAAACGGGTGAACACTATGTCAGAATCCTGCAGGTACTCTGGACGACCCAGTGACAAAAATGCAAATTTCCACTGAACAGTCATAAGAGGGAGAAGGAAACCAATTTAGTAGTTGGAAGATACGAACCACACACAAAAAAGCATGATTTCACTAAAGCAATGCAGGGCAACGAGTAAACTAATACTTGCTGGTTGATATATGCGTCTGAATGTTCATCTATTTGTTAAACAGGGAGTGAAGTGCTTACCTTAGCAAATTCCTCATCAGGGACCTGCAATTTCTTCTGTATCCGCACTTTAACTTCAGCTAAAGTTTCACCTTCATGGATGACCAAGAAAAATGGCTCCCCAAAATTCTGCACTTGCTGGGGATGCAAAAAAATAACGGCAACGAGATAAAGCTAAATGAAATTCGGCATTAAGGTTAAGAATAAGATGGCAGAAAAAAGAAAAAGCAACTCCAGTAATTGATTCATATATGTTCAAGTACCATTTGATTCTGGGCTGTCTCCTTTGTAAAGTGATACACATGAATCAAGCGATCATGGGGACCAAGATTCTTTTCTTCCTCTGGGATCTATTGATAGACAGAGAGACTCAGATGTTAGTGTCAACTGAAGAACACTGCTACCAAATGGAAAATTACACATTTGCATAAACATCCTTGGACTATAAGCCACTAGATATATCTCTTTTCAGATCATCTTTGTTCACAGCGCAATAGCGAAAAGCATGGCAGCAGCTGATAAACTGGATTTAAATCGGTAGTCCATAATATGACTTCTAAGTTCTAACCCTGCAACTCTAAAAATGATGCTACTTTATAAGTCTACCCAGGATAAAACAGGGACAGCTGAGAAAAACCACCAACAAACTAGAAAATATTCATATGCTTGAGACAAGATAATATAAGTAGCCCATTCTCAATGAACACAAGCTGACTAGAGCAACATAGCTTCAACAGAATTCAACACTAACACGAGCACCAAAAACAGTTTGCCTGCCAGTATAAAGCCTGTAGGAACATCAATACGTATTTGACACAGTGCATCAGCACACTAGAGAAATTACAAGGAAGTCTCACCAATTATGCCATGAACATATTCCAATGACCAATTATGCCATGAACATATTCCAATGTCATTCCAAACTTCTCTCATACACAGAAATATTCATTTTAAGGCCGGTTTGTACATGCATCTATGACCAACAAACATTTGCATCTCTATGCAAGTCATCTAAGTTCAAACTTGCCACTATATCCAATAGGAGAGGCAGCAACTTGAATCCACTTGGAGATGATACAACGCACTATTCTTTGAAACGCAAAGCAAAAAGATGGACACGAATTACTTACCTCCTCAGCACGCAGTGTCCAGTACTGGTCATTTATGTTCTCAATTTTCTCATGGGGAGGAAAGATCTGCAAAGGCAAGGTAACAGGAACATCAAAAACTCGAAACAAAGTGTATAAATAGTGCCAGGAAAACACTGTAAAGAATAAAGATCAAACTACTTCAGAAGATAAAAGTTTAACCTAGAGAGGGAAAATGCAGATATAATTTGATCTTTTATAATATAATCGATTAACGAGCTTATACATAAAAAACTGATGCATCAGCTACAAAGCTACCTAATATACAGTATGTGGATTGTTGATTGTGAACCACAATAGAAAAAAAGAAAGGAAACTGAAATATATATTAGCATAATTAAAGACACTTCAAGCATCAATCTATCACAAATCCAGTGATTATTAAACATGGAACGACAAGTATCAGTCTGCTACTATCCACAATCCAGTAAATAAAGCCATTACCTTGTATATCTTATGATAGAAAACTTCAAGAAGTCTAAGTTCTGCATTGGGGTGAGACAAGTCCACCTGTTTCCAAGGAAAATAGAATTAAGAAATCCTTATTGTGGGCAATGGTATAAGATAAGGAGTGTAAAGAGATAGAGAAATGTCAGAAAGATAAACTTTCAAAAGTATCAACTCCTAAAACAGTCTACCTAAGAAAAACTAATTGGACCTGTTGAAGAACATCAGTGTGAATGCTGTTTCTATATCATAATATATTTACCAAATCATAAAAGCACTAAAAAAAGGAGCCTCAGCAACCATTACATATGCATATCAGCAAATGCATAGCTGAAGTGCAAAAGTCTACTAATATAAATTTTTATTTTTATTACAAATTAAATTATTTATTTATATATAGAATAATTTTATTTTTTAATTAAGAATTCTTACCTTTGTTTTAAGTTCATTAATCACATCCCCCACAGTGCTTTGTTTAGGTAATCTGATATTATGAATAACCACCTGAAGACAGTTTTAGAATGGTTAAGAGAATTCGGTAAAAGAAAGTAAAATAATTATGACATGGAAAATAGAGTAACAGTGAATAACAATTTAAAACTCACTTCATCTTTAATGGCATGATGGAATGCAACTTTCAGATTTTTTAAACCTTGCAATTCTGGAAGAGGAATGTCCAGAACTTCATAATACAAAATATCAGATGTCTGTGAAAGAATAAAAGCAGGCCATCATGAGATACGCAATTTTAAAGAACTCAGACATGGGGAGCAGTTTCTTAGTTTATGGGCATTTGCCTGATTATAGTGAGCTAACATATCTGACAGATGCTCAACTCCCCGGTATTTAACTGGCTGGGGCTTGGGCTGCTGAGAGTAGCAGTTGTGAGATGTTAACCTAATCTTGGATGGATCATCTAAACCAATTTGGCGAGCCACCCTTTCCACAACATCATCATATGTATGCAGTTTTGACCTTGACAAACACCAAGTATAGTAGATTATGAACATCTTTATAACAATACTATCTGCAAAAATCAATCTGTGGGATACAACTTACAACTCCAGACAAAAATCATCATCCTTGGGTTTCTCTAGAGATCGAAAATGAACTACCTGAAAAGATCAAATTATGAAATAAAATTAAATAGATAATTGACATGCAAGCCAAACCTTTACGATGTACGAAAATGGATATCAGATGCAATTTTACATATAGTCACATGACAATCTCTTAGCAAGAACAGTGAAATATTATTTTTAAACCAGCTTACTTGACGATTATGCACATATTCCAAAAATGAAGGTACATCTGGGTATCGACACTCTTCTTCACTCTCTACAGGAGGAGATTTCTGAAAGCAAATTATATCCCCATCCTCAATCTGGACAAAAGAAACCCAAACATGTCAATGATTATATCAGAAAAAACTACCTGGGAATTTGCAGGAGAACCAGAGCACAAAAGAAACAATACCTGACTTAGACGAAATGAGGTCCTCTTATCAAGATGTTCACACATGACACATGGTTCAAATTTTATTTCCTGAAAAACATGCACAATCCAGAATATGTTATCCAAAACGAAGTATTTCATGAACTTGACGTGGTGCTTTTTGTCAAACTGCAATCCAACTCTTGTTAAATCTGAATCCACTTTTAGTGGATGTCAAGCACAAGTTGGACATATGCATGCATGTATTGATGATTAAGGGAGATGGTAACTCTGACAAGTCAAACCTCATAGAGTTCAATCTCTTCATCAGGTGCAAATCCAGCCATTTGATTAATCTTTGACAAAATTTCCATTGGCTTACCAGAGCTCTTCACAAAAAGCCTACCTACATATCTGACATCATGGAAAAAAAATTGTAACATTAGAAAGCAATTAAATAAATTCACTGAGCGAACAGAGGCAATGAGAGGTATTTTCAGCACCGTAATTCTCCTTTCTCTGGATCATAGAACTTGAAGAAAAGAAGAATATCTTCTTTGGTTTTGTCTGGTGGAGCAATAGGATGTAAATCCTGAAATTGCACATACAAATTTAATTTTATTAAGGAAAGGAAATGTAAAATTGAGTGTTATAAATAACATCATTAAAATTATGATATTACCAGTCCAAGCTCTACTTCCAAGAACAACTTCAATTCTGCATTGTGTGCTTTATTTGACACCTCCCTCAGTTGTCCAACCTATATTCACAAAGTAACTATCAGTGGACTGCACATTTTCCAAAAAGGGGAAAAAGAAAAAAAAATGTCTGAAAGCATTTTAATGGAGATAAAATTTCATCAACGAGGAAAATCCAAAGCATGTTTTCAATTAGAACTTCTGAGCATGGCAAGAATGAAGCAGGGAAAGAGAAGACATAAATACTATAACATCAAGATAGTTCTCTAGATTTTCTTGCCATTTGCATCATGAAAAATCCTGATGATAGGCAAAAGAAAATCTCAAACAATATAAATATATACAACCCATGCCAACGAAAACTGTGGATTGTAGTAATTACAGATTGTGCTTCCTCTTGTGGTGTCAGCGGTCGGTTGGGACGATATGTATGGTTCTGACGCTTAGCCCATATCCAGAAACGTTGAAATTGAACTGGTATGCCAAACTCTTTTGCAACCTCCTCCTGTACATCAAACATATGTTAGAAAAGATAAAAACTTGTGGACACGGTATTCAGATGCATGCCTGAGAAATCTGAATTCAGCAATCAGCCAACAGAGGCGGCAAGGAAAATAACAAGAAAAAGAAGGAAAGATAAACTAGGAGGGGAAAGGGAGTTTAGCATTAAAAACATTCTTAGCTGTTAAAAGTAATATCAGTCAAAGAAGAGTACCTTAAAATGACTAAATGGTGTCTGTTTCTGGATACGGAAATTCCGGACCTTGTCATGATCCACAAGGTCAAAATATATATCCCTTCCAATCTGCTCTTTAAGGTCTTCATCTCGAGCAACCTAGATGGAAGAAGCAGAAACTCTTCAACTTAATATTGTTATTCGGATGAGCTGCTCATCAAGCAGAAAAGAAGAGGCCCTGCTTGATAGACAAAAATATTGACAGTAGAAAAACCTTTATGATGGTATAAAGGTGGGCTTGAGCTTTATATCTTCTCTTGTCTTCCTTCTCTTCTTGTTCTTTCTTCAACCTAATCTGGAAAATTACATGCGTGAGTTTATATCTACACACATCTGGGGACTCATAAAAAAAAAAGAACAAGAAGATTACCCTTAGGTGTTCGGCAATATCTATTTCATCAACATTACAGATTATCTTGTCCTTGTCGCTTTCACGAATATAGACAAGCATGTATGCATTTGAGTATTTTGTGAACTTAAATGGAGCATTATTGAAACCGGGATTTGTTTGTGGTAGCTGGTAGCAGGGGAAAAAAACAAAAGAAAGATTGTTACTTGACCATTAATCTTAGACATCACTCATAAATTTAATGTTCTATTCTTAAATCGAAGTTAATTTCAATTACAATACCTCTTCCTCGCCACCATACTGCTCTTCTAATGCCCTCTTCATATCCTCCTTTGTCACCCGCTCATCATCAAATTTGAACCTAAAACACTAACACTATCATATTGTGACAAAATACAGGTCCATATAGTACAAAGCAACCACAATGAGCAGGCTCGGATCAAGGAAATCATTTATAACTATGCAAAAGCACTCTGTTGATCCTGCCCAAGTAATTGATAACTAGGAAAAAGAAAAAAGGTAGAACCCCTGAGAAAAGCATCCTAATCACACCTCAAAAACTTCTTTTCTACAATCACATAACTGAAGACCTCTACATCCTCTTCCCACACAAAAATGCAGAAAACATCACACAATTCAGATGGTCAGAATTGGGAAACAACGGGTAAGAAAAAATGTGTGAGCAGGAGCATATGCAAGTGTATGATGTGGGTGCACACTCATGCAAGGGCAAGAGAGAGAATGGAGAATAAGAAATGCAGAACTATTTCCATAATTTTTAACACAGACAGTACATACCATTGATCAGAAAGAGTTGGCCGGATAAAGGCATAGTAATGCCCACCATGCACTCCTCCACTATGAACCAAGACACTGTATAAAGCAGAAAGATGTTAGCATACAAACTCAAATAGTTCTAAAAAGCACATACACAAGGGGAAAAAATGGCAGGCACGACAGTGTTTAACTTCCATCTTTTTTGCCGAACGTAGTCAAGTTTTCAGCATTATATACTTTTATGTCCTTAGAAACTAAGCCAATTTACAGAAACATTAACTATAGTAACTGAATCAAAGAATGAGGAAAAGAAAATTAAACATCTCTAAGGATGTAATAGTATATGAAAAAAAATATGGTCTAAGGCTCCGTTTTTTTTACAGAAACTATTCTTCCAAAAATATTTTTCTTATTTTCCAATGTTTCTAGCATAAATGGAAAAATAAGTCAAAAGAAAATACTTTCCAAGTCAAAGGAAAATCTTTGATAAATAAGGGAAAAAAACTTCCCATTTTATTTGCTAGAAGAGAAATATAAATCACTACTAATTTGTCTATGTTTACCATAATTCTTTAATAGCCATATTTTCATTTTACATATTTTCATATTACATGCCAAACAAAGAAAAATATTTTATTTCTTTTGAAAATATTTTCCATGGAAAATATTTTTACAAGGCAAATTATTCTCCACGAAACAAACAGAGCCTATAAGTAACAAAACCAACTTTTGTTAGAAAACAGGAATGGAACAAAAAAATAATAACAGAAAGCTAGGCATTATAGCAACACCAATGGCTGATGAAACATGAAAACTAAACAATAGCAGCAAAGGCTGAAGTCCCTGCAGTGTTGTCTCCCCACACAGATGTAAAGCAATATAATGACCAATGCAGATATAATTAAGATAAAATTATGCAGCAGTTCTAAGCATAAGAAAGAAAGCATGAGTTCAATCAGTACAAAAGAAAAACAAGTTCAATCCATGGAATACCTATGAAGCGTGTAGAGGTTACGAACACTCCTGTCCGCTTCTGGTGATAAATATTTTCCATTCTCCCTATCAAGGTCAAGTTGGAGAGGGAACTCATAGCGGTCATTGATCTACCAAAACGAAAAGGTAAATCCCTATAAGTGGGTAGAACAATTCATACAAGGCTGAAGAACCAATTTAGCGAAGTTCACTTATAGCATACAGCACATGTAGACAGGAGAAAACATGTAAAGCATTTAGCATATAAACTAGGTGCAATACAGACCTTCACCATAGTGTCTCGCATAAAATCATATTCAAACCGCTTTAATTGCAGTTGAAGTACAGGGGGGAAGTCAATAAATAAGACACCCTTCTTAGCGTCCTGCAGGAAATAGAATTGAAGCACTCTATGTCAGAACCACCCCAAATATGAATCAACTGTCAAGAAAATAAGAAGTAAAAATCACCTAACATCAATTAGGTTAGGGCTCAACTCACCATAAGGACTCTGATAGAACATCATAATATACAAGAAACCACAAAGCGTGACACTAGACAGGGCTAACATTTCTCAATGCAATCAGGACCCAACTTCATAGATACTTTTCCTTAGGGAACTGACAGAATGCCACTAGTTTTTCTTCTAAAACTAACTCAAATACATCCCAAAAGCTTTTCCAAACACCATGCATTTAAACTGGAATATTTTTTATAAAGATCTCTTAATGGATGATGCAGGTAGAACATAAGTACACGTTGACACTATAATCAAGTTCAAGACATTACACTAAAAGGTAAGAAGTCAAATAAAAAATTTGGGTGGCCTGAAGATGGCATAACACAGTAATTTCATTCATATAAGAATCAAAAGGTGACAGCTAATCCACAAGATGGAAAAAGAAGAAAATTAGAAAAATCACCAGTTATTAAAATTTGGATATATTGCAGTATAGGAAAAAATCTTTTCAAAAAATGTTGATACATTGATGAAGGGATAACTCTTATTCTATCAAAATGGCTTTTAAGAAGATGACTAGTCACTCCTTTCCTATACTCATACAACCTCATGGAGTTCCAAAAAAAAGAGATTGCTCCCATCTTTTGTCCTTTTCCTCTTTTGTCCTTTTCCTTTCCAATCCCTCCATCGAACCAAATCTTTGTTTAAAATATGCACTCTTTCTTAGACCAAGGAAGTTCGTTTTGGCTACCATATGATTGCAAAACTTACCTGCAAACCGTGTTCTTCAGCATGATATTTGTTATCACCCTCAAGTCGTTCCACTTCTACATATTTGTCAAAAGAGGCATAAACATCCCGACAACCTTTAACATCGAGCTGGAGATCTGCCATGTAGTATCAATTTGAGCATCCTCAGAAGAACTTTTAACAGCACATGAGGAAAACATAAATTCAAACATAAATACCATAAAATGATTCCTTTCTTGTAGATTTATAATCCACATTAATGCATTCAATATAATTCATGTGGTGACCCTCAAATAACTGCTGTATTGTCCCCTCCACAACAGTCCCCTGCACCAGCAGAAGAATATTTAATAAGTCTACTCAAACAAAAATATGCACAACTGATGCTAGTAGTAACTACCTTCATCTTATCCTCTAGTTTCTCACACAGGACTCTATTCAGCTCTTGTACATCATGTTGCATGAAGGAATCATACGTATCCCATCCAAAAGATTTAGTTAATTCCTTTGTTGCAACACTGGTGTCATTATATTGCAGCTTATAGAATAGACTCTGTAAAGCCAAAGGAATGCTTCCTGTAGGCATATCATTCTCTGTTGTCGGCATGTGGTACACAGCCTGAGACACCTTTTACAGTTAGGGATTTTGCATAATGATAGATCAACTGAATCAAGGCGAGCTTAGAAGCCTGAGAACATGCTGACCTTTCTAAAGTAAGGAATATGGTAAAGTGTCTGCAGGAGAGAGTTCATGTAACATGTTGCTCCTTGGTTCTTTAGTCCTACATAACCAGTCTCCTTTTTAGAGTCATATGACCAATAATCAAGAACCTTACGCACAGCAACTTCAGCTTCAACAATAACTGTATCATTCACAAGATATCCTCTAGTGGGATCATAAAGATCACTGAGGGGCATAAATGAGGTAAAACCCCAGTCGCTCTCCCTTGCATTGAATTGATGTTGAGTGTCTGCATTTTTTGAGAAATAAAAATATGGTTATTGTAACTGTCTAAAGACAAACTAACTTGCTTTTCAAATGCTGCAAAACGACAATGTAAATCTCACACATGCACCCAAATATGACAAATGTAACAGACAGCCCCAAACAACCAGAATCCTTACCTGTTTTGATGAAACATAGAAGTTTAAGGCAAAATATGATTCATCCGCTACTGTAGAATGTAACTACTTAATAAAGTTACCGAGTCGCTATACAGAGAAAATAGTTAAAACCAAAAGCAAAATTGAGTGCCATAAGGTCTCATCACAAAGATGAAAGATCAAAGGTGTGGGCGCATAATGGTGTTTCTGTGCCAATCTTACATCCAAAATATTATGAAATTTTACTATCAAATTCCAGTGACTGCGATACCAATACCATTTCAAGTGTCTTTGGATGTAAGACAGTTGATTCTATCATTCATAATCTGCTATTCCTTGGAATTCTACCACTAATCATAAACTATAACAAGATTTCAAAAAGAGACTATCAATTACTGATTAAAATTACATTAAACACAAATTGTTTAAGCTTTATGCATACCAAACATGATTTAATCACCAAAAAAAAAAAAAAAAAATAGAAAGAAGAATCCCGATAAAACGATTTTAAAAAGATCACAGGAAGAGATGAGCACATTGACTACAGACATATACCTTTTCTAATTGAGTACTTGTTATGGGCTTGGTTGACCACAGCCAAGCTGAATTGTGCATATCTGCTCCATCCATATGGCAACGTAGAAGAGTCTGCAACATCTAAATACATAGACAAGTGGTCCACATTGTTTCCCTTGGGAAATATAAGTATCCGCCTGCCAGAAAGATTAACAAAAATGAAAATACTTGTGAGCAAATCTTGGCAATACATCTTGCAGCTAAAGTTCAATACCGAAACAAAAGTGATTTGGTCAACTACCATTTATAACCGCCAACAATAAATACATCAGAATAGTGCTTCTTCGTATTCAGTCTTGCGAAATTCTCAATTGTCCATGTGAATTTCATTGAAGGGGGATCCTCCACAGGTTGATTTTCCACAGTACTAGCAGGCTCCACTTGTGCAACTACTAACACGTCAAAAACCACGCAATTTAGCAGCAAATTCAAAACTCTAACACCATAAACATTCAACCAAGCCATATTGCCAAACTACTACCATAATGAAGCAACAACAATTTGCAGATCCACTTGATCACCTAATACGAGTCGAAACCAAAGAATTAAAGCAAAAATAGAACTCTCTAACCTTCCATAGGCTGCGGACCTTCAACCAAATCTGAATGCGGTACAAGCATCTCCTCGTCTTCTTGCTGCGAATCCAAAAGCATGCGAAATCAAAGCTGTGATCGAGCAAAACACTGACCGTATAACACTAAATCAAAACCCTAGATACACAAAACACTATCAAAAACAAAGAGAAATCTCTCGCATAACAAAGTAAATCAACGACCATCCAATCCCGTTCAAAAGCCTCAGACGATTCAAATAATAAACCTAAAAATTGAATGCAAAGCGAAACAAAATGACAATTCATAGCAGAGCTACAAAAATTAGAGTGTTTAGAGGAGGACGCCAAGTGGAGCCCTTACATCTAACGGTGGTGGAGTCATCATAGTCATGGGCGGAGCGAGATTAGCCGGTCGATCGGCAAATCTGAGAATCGTCAGCGAAAGAGGAAGGAAGTAGATAATGGAAAAAGAAAAAAAGAGAGAAAAAAAGAAAGAAAAGAAACAGAAAATACAGTGAGAGAGATAAATAGAGAGGGAAAAGAAGCGAAAGCGGGCTCTGCGAAGGATAGAGACACTCGCGAAGGAACAATATGACTACAAAGGAAAACCCAAAACAAAATTAAAATTGAAAAATAAAAAAATGGTCAGAATTTTTTACTAGTAAAAGGGTATTTTTGTCATTATGTTATATTATGAGGACAGTATGGGAACTGCAGAGGATTTTTGGGGGTTCGATCATTGTGTCTGCTTTAGGGACATGGATGCCGAATGACCAATCAGAGGAAGACAAGTCAGTTATTATGTTTTGTGACGTTCGGATTTTTTATGCATCTGCAAGTCACGTGCGTCTCTGGTCGGTGACATTGCCTATTTTCTTTCGTCGGACTTTTAACTTTTTATATTATTTTTATCAGTTTTTTAACTGTTGTATATTAATGAAAAATGTATACCTAAGTTAGAAAGTAAAATTATATTTTTTTTTATCAAAAAATTATATTTTTACAATACTCGTCAAGTATATACTTTATTAGTTATAAAATATATATATATTATTTTATTATACTCTAAAAATTTTAGCAATAACCCTTATAGATATATATTTTTAATGAGTATTTCCATAAGCATTCTAAATTTTCCGAATTTCAGATTCTTTTCCTTAAAAAGCAATGTGGATAAATCAATTATCCGTCGTTGAAGTTTCTCTGAAGGAAAGAAAAATAAATGAAAGATGTGAAGAAGATAAGGAAAAAAAAAAAGGAGTAGAAATAATATTTAGAGAATATAAGTGAAAGTAAATTTGTATTTTATAAATCCTTGATATTTAAAATTTTAAAAGTAAAATTGAAGTATCGATAGAAACAAAACTTAGTACTCCATAATTTATTCATGAAATTATAAGATTGATTAGTGTATTATATAACATTTTTTACCCCGAAACTAGTTTAACTCTAATTTTTTTTATTCCAAATAAAAATAGTTTTTTTTTTTTTTTTTTTGGTATTGATCAATCTAAAATCTCTCTATATATACAATTTAGGGATAATGTATGAATATAATTATAACTAGATATGGTTATTGGACTAGGTATGCACTAGCCGTTCAAGCCCGATCTCCAAAAGCCATACTTGAATATGCGTTTTGTTATTGTATACCCTAGTCTCTGGATGTTCTGATCAAATTTTGTATATGTATATACATTAATTTATACTAATGAAATGCATAATCTTGTTTATTACTCCCTCCGTCTGTTGGATATGCCCTAGTCCCGAGGCATTGGACCTTGTATTTGTATTGTACATTTATTGGATTTATGTATTATACATTTTGTGTTATTGAATAAAGGCATTAATCCGTTTATTATATATCTTGTGCTTAATATTAAATAGAGTATCCAATGGACATATCCATATCCATGTTGACAAGTGTCATGCACTTGGCAGTAAGATCATGGATAGGGAAAACGATATGACCATAAAGTGATCCGTAGTTGTTCCAGTCATGGGAATGAATGGAACTAAAGACTATCATTAACCTGGTTGTATGGCGGTGTCTTACCTGTCATTGGACATGAGATGTCAACCAAGTTAATGGGTATATGCAAAAGGGGCATGGTACTGGATAGATTCACTAAACGAGAAATCCATATGGTAAAGCATCATACGTGATTCTCGTGTAGTACTTGTATGGATCCTTTGACATGACCATATGATGGTGCTGCATGTGAAGTGGCATACTTTGGTGTACACCTAAAGGGCCTGTAAAAGGGTGCCAAGTATGGGTACGTTCGGGTATATCACTAAGTAGGGCAGTACTATGGATATACAGAAGGGATATGTCACTCAATAGTCCACTGAGAAGATATCAATGGCCTCTTCAAGAATATGACTGATAAGAGTGCGGCCACACCCAAACAAGTTGGAACTTGTTTGTGAGCATCAGTACATTCGGTACCAAGTAAATGTCCACAAAAGAGGGTGATAAATCCATGCCTTCTAGAGTTGTCAATCGGGTAGCGGGGGCCCATCCTCGGTGAGGCCCGCTCGGATGGGGACGAGGACTCCCCGATTAAAATCCCCGCGGGGAGGGGATGGGGACAAATTTGTCCCTGATTAATAAACGGGGACGGGGATGGTAATAGCCCTACCCGCCCCACAGGCCCCCGTCCCCATCCCTGTTAAAGACCCGCGGGGATCCCCGCTTAAATACCCGAATCCCCAGTTATATTTGTTTATTTATTACTTATAATTTTATAAAATAAAATAAATAAAACTAATTTTAATATTTTATAAACTAATAATACCCAATTCGATTCCCAGTACTCTGCTATAAACTAATAATACCCAATATTTTATAAACTAATAATACCCAATTCTATTGAAATCCCTAACTCTCACTCTCGATGATGAAGATGGAAATGATGCGGTAATGTTTCATTGTCATTAGTCAATTGTTCCCGTTTAATTTTTTACAAAATCTAAAACTTATGAATTTTATATTGCTAATTTGCTAGGTTTGAATTGGAAATTTGGCATGAAAATGAAGATTGGAATTAGAGAAAAGGTCAAAGTGGGAGCTGATGATATTATATTGATGTTATTTTATGTATAATTATTAATTATATATCAATGTATTTGAGAATTGAGTTTTGAGAATTTTATTTTGTAGTTTAATGCATATTTTGATAAATTTGAGGGTGAAAATTGAAATTTTACAGTTTTTTTTTTTTTGTAAAATATAAAATTAGCTAAACGGGGATAGAGATCCCCGCGGGGACCCGATTCTCCGCTGGAGTCGAGGATGGGACAAAACTTTATCTCCGATTAATAAACGGGGTAGAGACGGGGATCCCCGAATAATCTGGGGACGGGGATGTGAAATGCAATCATCGGCTCGCCCCGTCCCATTTACAACCCTAATGCCTCAGTGTTGGACATCGATATCAATGACATAGGATATACAAGTTTAAACTACAGGGTTATGATTACAGTTGGACTGCTATCTCCATCTTTATTGGGGGCTGCAGTGGCTTGCTAGGGCCCGCCTGCAGTCTGTGGGCCAAAGGCCTACTGCCAATATAAAGATGGGCCCACAGGATCGTACACATTGAACGTCTGAAACTCGGATTTAAGGGATCCACTGTATATTTGGAGTATACATACCGGAGAGAGAGGATTGTATTAATTATATTATGCAGATCAATTGAACTGATCAAAATAATATGATTAATATTTATATTGGCCTTCTCATAATTAATTCAATGAATTAATTTATGAGATTATTTCCTAGGTAGAAATATTTTTACATGTATAGGTTTACATGTATTTAATTTTGTGAAAGTCTAATTTAATTCATTGGTTAAATTAATTTGTCAAATTAATTTTAATTTAAATGTATGTGATATATTATATGGTATAATACTGTCACATACATGTTGAATTAAAATAAAATTTGAAAATTAAATTGGACCGGAAGAATTAAATCAGACTTGGGCTTAAAAGAGAATAGGCCTGCATAAAATTAAAGGAATATGGGCTGAAATTTTTGAGAAAAAATTTCAGCCTTGTAGGTTAAAAATAACCTAGAGAATTCGGCCAAGGTAAGAAAAGATTGGCAAAAATTTCCAGCCACAAAACACTCTCTTCCGGTCGATCCTCTCGCTAGCACGGTTCGTGTTCGATAGCCATTCGTGTACGTGAACATGGAGGGAATCCATTTCGGTTTCTGCAACCATCTCTATAAGAGATATTCCTGGTGAGAATTGATTCTCTTCTATTTCAATTTTAATGTTTTTAATTTCCACTTCAATTGATCTGGGGCACGAATTTGAGGAAATCACCGCGTTCTTTCGCTTTTATCGGGTGATTTTCGGTGAAAAATCCCAACAGTGGTATCAGAGTGGGTTTTGATCTGTGGAAATTATTATAACTGGATTGAACCCTTGGTTTTGAAATGGATGGTTTTGATTTGGGATTCTTTGGTTTGGGGTTTGTGATTTTTCCCCTTGAAATTTTGCAATTGGAAATTAAAGTGCATATATGTTTATGTTGGATTTAATTTTCTGTAGTAAGTTATATATCGAGTTTTATTTTTAGAGCATGTAGAAAACTTTAATTAAATAACAAACTATATAGAAAGTATTTGAACTTAATGTATTTTAAAAAAGTATGAACAAGAAATGCGATTAGAAGTGCTTCTTACTTTATGACTTTAAAATTTTAAATAAAATTGAAGTATGATTAAATTATTATTTCCTATTTTCAATAAAGTTGTATAGTCCATATAGGTGGATTTAAATTTTAAGGCTGCAAACTGCAAAGGTCAACAAAAGAGAAAATGGCCTAATTTGAGAAGTGCACGGGAGGGTAATATAAAATATCACCAAAAACATATAATTGCACACGCTATTAATAAAATATCATTTGAACATGTAGACATAGTAAAATAAGTTTAGACTTGATTATGACTTTTATTTGGATACTTTGGCAGAGTAAATTTATTTAGAATTTTTCATTAAATTATTTTGACTAGCTGAACTGATTTTTAATCCTATTCAGAGTACTGAAATCTACATAAATAATTGATATCTCCCCGAAAAACAGATAATTTATATGATGTATTGGCCCAATACTATCAACACGTTCAAATACACCTGAGAAGCAAGTAAGACATACCAAAAAAATCATCAAACCGATGACAAACATATGATCTTGTATGATTACAGGGAATATGGTGAATATACTTACTAGCTCCTTGTACCATAAACAATGGGAAAACCTGATAGAGTATATAATATGTATTTGTATGTTTGGGTATATTTGTCATATATTTGTATAGGTTTAGGGTTCTCTTATTTTATATATATATATATAGTCATTAATCATAATACAAAGTTAAGTTGCCTCTCGATCTTCAAAACCAGGGTAAATATTTAGAAGCGCCTGTATTCATTTTAATATTTATAAATACAAATATAATAGCTAAATCATATATATATATATTGTAAAAATAATAAAATATGGAAGTTGACACATCTATAAATTAATGAATTTTAATACAGTATCAACGAAATGGATTTTGTTACATTAGTTAAATTATATTAACATCTGGGCAATTAAAAAAATAGGAACATTGATAACTCTAGTTTTTAACAATTTTAATCGACTAATATATTATACTAAAAAAGCATATCAATACTATACTTAACTAAGTATATAATATTTACAATTTTATATTTAATAATAGAATTATAAAATATGGAAGTAGGAAGAGAGAGGAACAAAAGGGAGCAGGTTGGGCTGTGAGAGAGGGTTTTTAACTCCGATTACTACTTAGGGTTGTAAATGGGGCGGGGATTGCGTTCCCCATCTCCGTCCCCAGATTAATTGGGGATCCCCGTCCCTGCCCCGTTTATTAATCAGGGATAAAAATCTGTCTCATCCCCGTCCCCATTTAGCTAATTTTATATTTTATAAAAAAAAATATTGTAAAATTTCAATTTTCACCCTCAAATTTATCCAAATATGCATTAAAATACAAACATAAAATTCTTAAAACTCAATTCTCAAATACATTAATATATAATTAATAATTATATATAAAATAACATCATCAACTCCCACTTGGACCCTTTCTCGAATTCCAATCTTCATTTTCATGCCAAATTTCCAATTAAAACCTAGCAAATTAGCAATATAAAATTCATAAGTTTCAGATTTTATAAAAAATTAAATGCGAACAATTGACTAATGACAATGAAACATTACCGCATCATCGAGATGATCACAATATTGAGCAAGAATTTTCTCATACATTCGAGAATCTAAGAAAGAAATAATAATTAGAATACCATATATTTAAAGCTCTTAAAATGCAAAATGATAACCAAATAAAAGAAATTAGATAATTATTTTTTAATACCTTTCTTTTGACCCCATATCCAATTTTGAATATACATTAGTGCCTCAATTGTATCTGGGCGAAGTCTACTGCAATGTTCACTTATCACCCTCCCACTAGTACTAAAAGCAGACTCTAAAGCCACAGTGGAAATAGGAACCGCCAAGATGTCTTTTGTAATTAATTTCAGAGTAGGATATTTATGAGCTTCACTCCACCAAGTGAGTATATCGAAATCATCAGTTAAAGGTGTCAATTCTTCTTCCAAGTAATAATCCAACTCTCTCATGGCAGTTTTTTCCTTTTGTGACCCATGAGAAGCTATAAAGCTAACAAGTTATTCATTGGGCTCCACTTACTATGTGCTAATGGTATTTGAGATTGGGAGCTAGAAGTGGATGACAAGGTAGATTTATTGGATTTAGCCTCTCTTGCTCTACTTGCATATTCAACAACCAAATCATAACAAATACTTTTGATCCTCTTAATTTTTTCAGTTGCAACTTCTTGAGAGTACATAAGAGGAGAATAATACTCCAACAAACCTATCTTAAACCTAGGATCCAAAATAATTGTAATCCCCAAAATTCCATGTATTTCATCCCAATACTTGTCAAATTTTGTACTCATTTTTAATGCCATAGTTTCAAATTCAATTGATCCACAGGTTTTCCATGCATTCAAAGACATTTTAATGTCACATATACTTGGAAAGAATAAATTACTAGTAGGATACTTTATCCCAGAAAAGATTTGAGTGACACTATAAAATATTTCCAACTTATCATACATTTCTTCAGGAAGTTTCCACTCTTCCTCAGATGGAAAAGACTTATACTGAAGATCTCATTGTTATAACCTATCAAACGTATCTTTATAAGGCAAAACAGACTCAAGCATCAAAAAAGTCGAATTCCACCTAGTACTAACATCTAAGACTAGCTTTCTAGTATAAGGAATTTTCAATTGATTCAAAACCTCTTCAAATTTTTCAACTCTTTTAGGTCCAGCAGTCCAAAAAACTACACTATCACGAATTTTTTTGATGCAATTACTAGCAAACTTTAACCCCTTCTTAACAACCAAATTTAATATATGGGTATAACACCTCATATGTAACAAAGACCCATCTAAAAATAACTTTTTCCTTGACAATCTACCCAACAGCAAAGGAATCAATGCATCATTAGTAGAACAGTTATCGACAGTCAATATAGATAACTTACAATCAAGATTCCAATCCATTAAGGTCACTATAAACACATCATGTAATGCTTCAGCAGTATGAGGAGTCATCACATAAACAAACCTAAGAAATAAATGTTAACTTATATTAATTAACTATTGAAGGCATAATTGAATTTAAGGCAACATAAATAATAATTACAGAAACTAATTATTAAAATTTTACCTTATAATTCGACTTTGTAAGTTCCACTCCTCATCAATATAATGTGATGTGATAGCCATGAAGTCTTTATTTTGGTTGCTCGTCCACATATCTGTTGTAATGGCGACTCTTGTTTGATTTTTTTTCAAACATCTCAATCATGTTTTTCTTCTCTTGCTCATACATCTTCATGATGTCAAACCTTATTGTATTCCAAGAAGGAATCTTGAAATCTGGCTGAAGGGACAAAACAAAATCCCTAAACCCCTCAAGTTCAGTAAATCTAAATGGGAATTCGTGCATTGATATCATTCTAACCAACTTTTATCTTGCATCAGCTTGATCGAAAGTGGGACCACTCGTAAGTACTGATGTTCCATCACTTCCCATGCCACCTTTTAGGATTGCTTGCCGAATATCATCAGCCTTCTTTCGTGGACATGATTTGATATGATCATGCAAATGTCTAATCCCCGTGTTTGAATCCCCAACTAGCTTTTTCTTACAAGCATTACATATTGCTTTCCATTTACCATCAATCAATACTTGGTCGAAATGTTGCCAAATAATTGAGGTTTTCCTCCTTTTACGCACATATGATTTAGCCGTGTCATCATCATTTGTTTCCTTAGTATTGCTACCTTGCGGATTGGTTTCATATGATTGTTGTGGTGGTTTTTATGGCGAAGATTGATTTTGTTCTTCCATAAGTTTATTAGTCTCTTCCTCATGTGCAAGCCTATCAATTAATTGCTGAGTTTCTGCATTCACTACTGAATTCATTTTTCACCTACACCAAACAAACAAACAATAAGCAAACAAGCAACTTAAACAACTTAAACAAGCAATTTAAATTGACCCACAATTTTCTTTTATTTTAAATTATTTAACTAATTAATAGAAATAGTTTTCATACTCACCAGAGTTCAAGTCAATAATTTGAAAAATCGATGATACTGATTAATTAACTGGAATTCCATAATTGGTTAATTAATTAATTGATTGTCAACACTACAATTTAAAATTATCGAGGGAGGGAAAACTAGTTAAGCCAGCTAACAGAATCAACTACTATTCAAGTTCCTATAAAACTGAAATACATGAAAATTAATTATTTATAACCTTTGGTAGATACAGATAACAAGCAAGCTAACACCAATTACTAGCAATTGGATTTTTTCAATGTTGGACAAGTAAAGATAGAGCTTGCCACCTCGGTTGACTTTTAATAAATAAAATACTCAGATAATGCCTAACTTTCAAGGTAATGCCTATAACATAATTCAAATATGATCAAAATGCATTGAAATCTAAAAAATTTAAGCACATGAAACCATCATAAAAAATTAAGAGCTCAAAATGCAGCTTATGAATCCAACAACCTTGAGCCAAATAGAACCAAAACAATTATGAATTAAAATAAGGGGACCAGGAGCTTCATTAATCATTTCTAATCAAATCCTAGCATAACTTATAGACACCTATGATAATTCCTCGATATATATCTTAAATGCAGCTCACAGAAACAGAGCAAATTTCCTAAATTTCAACATCTAATATAAAGCCCATGAAACAAAGATACAAGGCATTTAAAAATAGAACTTGTAATGGAGTTCTTACAAACATGTAAATAAACCCAGACGGCTAAAGCAGAAAAAAAATATCACACGATAAGAGTTTCTCAAGTAAAGTCTTTAATTGTGAACAGCAGTAAAAATTAAGACATATTTACTTTTGTCCTTATTCTTCTGTGTTAATTAATTATAGAATCAGAGAGCTATTCTTTCACATCAATTTCTTATAACTATAGTGTGTTGTAATTGAAGGTCATCTTCAACATTGATGCACCACAATCTAAGCAAGAACCTATCAGTGTTTTTCTTTTCTGGGTATAAATCAAGAAGCAATAATTATAGTGTTTTTAATTTTTGGGTATAAATCAAGAAGCAATAATCACTAAATCAAGTAATAATAGCTAAATCCAGTATGCAGGGAAGGTAAATCGTAGACTCAGATGAGGAACTCACCTTCGCTGGCAGGAACAAGCCCAATCGAAGGCTAATCGGTCGTGGACGGTGAACTCACTGGCTTATTAGTTGTCGAGGAGGATTTCACCTTCGCTGGTCGGAACAAAGCCCACCGAAAGTAGATGTCGCGTGGATCCTTAAACAGAGAAGTCCGGCAGAGCAAGAGAGCAGGAGACGGAGACTTGACCTGAGAGAGTTAGGGAATTTTTTTTTTATCAGAGACAAATAAGAAGAAGAAGTGGATGAAGAAGAATTGGGTTGGGGGCAATTATTATTAGTCTGTGGAATAAGTTTTATTTACTTTCTTTACTAAATTAATAAATAATAATAATATAATATAATATTAATTAAATAAATATAAACGGGGATTCGAGTATTTTATCGGGGATCTTCGTGGGCTTTAAACGGGGATGGGGACGGGGACCCGCGGGGCAGGTAGGGGTATTACCATCCCCGTCCCCGATTAATAAATTAGACAAATTTGTTCCCGTCCCCGCCCCGCGGGGATTTTAATCGGAGATTCCCCGTCCCGTTCGGGCTGGCCCCAACGGGGATAGGCCCTCGTCACCCGTTTGACAACCCTATTTCTACTCCAACAAACCATCTCCTTAAAACGTAATTGTTTGTTGTTCTTCCAAAAATAAAATAAAATAAAAAGGTAAATAGTTGTTTTTTTTTTACCTAGGAACAAGTTACAACAAATGTTTGAGTTCTAAATAAACACTTAAAATCTGCTGAAGCATAATAAGAAACAGTCATAAAAAGTAAAACCGAACACCCACTTTAATCTACGAAAGGCATAATAAAAATGGGATTTATATATCTTCAATCCTGCATCGTCTGTTTCGTGCAAATTGTTATAAGAATGTCATGCTGCAACAATTTATAAACCAATGAGAAACGAGAAAAGTTTCTCACCAGTCACCGGCGGCTAGCATATAATTTGTGGCACCTACTACCTCCCCCATTCTCAATTTCGCCTATGACTATAGGCTCTCGATTTTGATGAAACTAAAGTTTCTAATTCTTTTAATTCTTTGATTGATATAGGGATAATTACGCAAAAAAATCTCTGTGATTACACTCATTCGCAAAAAAATCCAAAAGATTTTTTTTGGAATGAGACTTAAATTCTAAATTCCCCAATTAGAAGAAATGTTGCATCATTAGAATAGAACTGAATGGGCAACATGTTAATATTACACTTTTTGTTAATTAATATTAATACATTTTTATACTATTAATTAATTAACAATAATACGAAGGTACATAAAAAGTTGATGCGTATTTTCAAAATAAATCTGAAATAAAAATACATCCGCGCATGTATCTCTTTTTCCACACCCAAATCCTGTTAGAACCAAAATATAAATATATAAATGGAACAAGAGATAATAGAAACAGAAACAATATTTTATTACTATAAATAAGAATACGGAATATGATTATAAACCTTAACCAGAAAATCGGATGGAAGAAATACTGAGGCCTGAAACAGTATCAGTCTCCTTAAGACAGATTAATTCCATGCAGAACTTCTATCTCCCAGGATACATCAGTGGCGAGAACAAACTCAACCGTGCACAAGATTTATCACCGGATAGATGAATCTAGCACAAGCAGCCTAAGTTTCGGAAAAAGAGAGAGGAAAAATCTTTTCTGGAGTTTTTGATTTTTGATACTCAAAACAAAATAAAAAATTTGAATATTAAGGCTGTTAGAGGATTGTCAAAATTAATTAGCAGTAAATAAGATTAATGAGAATTAAAACAAAGTAATTGTAATTAATTCACAGTCTTAATAGATAGGAATTAAAAAAGATTCTAGATATTTAGAGGAAAAATTAATCATGTCGAAGCAAAAGAAGGCAAGACCGTGATGATTCATTTTAGTCCGACATTTGCGGATGCGCATTCGGCCTTTGGAGGATCGACCCTGGATTTACACCGTTTTAGAGGAAAAATTAATCAGGCTGAAAAGAAGGTAGATCCCTGACGGCCCATTTCGATCCAACATTCGCGTCGCTCACGTCGTGGGGTGCGCATTAACTATGGAGAACCGACCTTGGATTTACGCCCCCCTGCGCATGTAAGAGAGAGTCTTTTGGCTAGATATTCTTACAAACTTAAGGAAGTGTAATTCCTTATAAATCACTCAACTTTCTCATAAACAAGGGATGTGAGATTTGGGAATTTCATAATTTTTCCTTTACAAAATCCCTTTTTTCAAGCTCATTTTGAGCATCAATTTCTCATCTATCCTTAATCCGTTTTAGGCGTATTATATACCTATTGAAAAATCTTATTGCATAGAAAACGATGACACAATCCATGTTATTCTAACCACAACATAATTAAATCTAAAGTTAACAAGAAAAAATCATTTGTCAAAAGCCAATTTTTTCTAACCGATCGCTTTTTAAGTGCAAAAACTTAAATATATGCTATTGGAGCTGGAATTAAGGGATTTCACAAGCTTATTTATTTATTTTTATCAACGCTCACAAATTTATTGAAATGGATCTAGAATAAATCTTTTAGGTTCGGCCCAAATGCGGTCTATTAACATGTCTATACTCTATACGTATAGGTGGTCAAATTGAACCTGAATCGGTTAAACCAGACCAAGTCAAAACCGGTCAAACACTGAACCAAATCGGACCGGAACCGGGCCTGTGGTTCAGAAGAAAAGAAGATTAAGGGTCAGGGTCAATCAACCCCTGAACCTTTGAACCGGTGGTTCAACTCTTAAATTTAACAAAGAGTTGAACCGGTGGTTCATTTCTTGGTTAAATGGTATATTTGTACAAATTATATTTTGTAATAATTTTTATATTATGTAAATTATTAATTGTAAAATAAAACATATGAGTTGTTTTTCATATTTGAGAAATTATATTATTTTGTTACGTATATTAATAACTTATCGAGAAATGTCTACATCGAAATCACACGTAAATTGAATTCTAAATGTTTATTCAAAAGGGTTGAATTTGAACCGGACCGAACCTGAACCTGGTCAAATCCTGAATCTAAACGGATCCGATCCGAACTGACGATTTATCACTTTTGAAGGTTAAGATTCAGGTTCAAGGATTTCTTGAATCTGAATCGACGGTTCATGAACCTTGACCGCTTATATCTATACGAAAGAAGAAGACATATAGAGAAATAATGAGGACAACGGCAAGAGTGCAAAATCATGCGTATCAATAAAAAAGCTACCAAAGTAATTGTAATTAATTCACAGTCTTAATAGATAGGAATTAAAAAAGATTCTACATATTTAGAGGAAAAATTAATCATGTCGAAGCAAAAGAAGGCAAGACCGTGATGATTCATTTTAGTCCGACATTTGCGGATGCGCATTCGGCCTTTGGAGGATCGACCCTGGATTTACACCGTTTTAGAGGAAAAATTAATCAGGCTGAAAAGAAGGTAGATCCCTGACGGCCCATTTCGATCCAACATTCGCGTCGCTCACGTCGTGGGGTGCGCATTGACTATGGAGAACCGACCTTGGATTTACACTCCCCTGCGCATGTAAGAGAGAGTCTTTTGGCTAGATATTCTTACAAACTTAAGGAAGTGTAATTCCTTATAAATCACTCAACTTTCTCATAAACAAGGGATGTGAGATTTGGGAATTTCATAATTTTTCCTTTACAAAATCCCTTTTTTCAAGCTCATTTTGAGCATCAATTTCTCATCTATCCTTAATCCGTTTTAGGCGTATTATATACCTATTGAAAAATCTTATTGCATAGAAAACGATGACACAATCCATGTTATTCTAACCACAATCTAACCACAATATAATTAAATCTAAAGTTAACAAGAAAAAATCATTTGTCAAAAGCCAATTTTTTCTAACCGATCGCTTTTTAAGTGCAAAAACTTAAATATATGCTATTGGAGCTGGAATTAAGGGATTTCACAAGCTTATTTATTTATTTTTATCAACGCTCACAAATTTATTGAAATGGATCTAGAATAAATCTTTTGGGTCCGGCCCAAATGCAGTCCATTAACATGTCTATACTCTATACGTATAGGTGGTCAAATTGAACCTGAATCGGTTAAACCAGACCAAGTCAAAACCGGTCAAACACTGAACCAAATCGGACCGGAACCGGACCTGTGGTTCAGAAGAAAAGAAGATTAAGGGTCAGGGTCAATCAACCCCTGAACCTTTGAACCGGTGGTTCAACTCTTAAATTCAACAAAGAGTTGAACCGGCGGTTCATTTCTTGGTTAAATGGTATATTTGTACAAATTATATTTTGTAATAATTTTTATATTATGTAAATTATTAATTGTAAAATAAAAAATATGAGTTGTTTTTCATATTTGAGAAATTATATTATTTTGTTACGTATATTAATAACTTATCGATAAATGTCTACATCGAAATCACACGTAAATTGAATTCTAAATGTTTATTCAAAAGGGTTGAATTTGAACCGGACCAGACCGAACCTAAACCTGGTCAAATCCCGAATCTAAACGAATCCGATCCGAACTGACGATTTATCACTTTTGAAGGTTAAGATTCAGGTTCAAAGATTTCTTGAATCTGAATCGACGGTTCATGAACCTTGACCGCTTATATCTATACGAAAGAAGAAGACATATAGAGAAATAATGAGGACAACGGCAAGAGTGCAAAATCATGCGTATCAATAAAAAAGCTACCAAAGTTATATAATAAATTCATTGATCCAAAGAAAGATGAGCTTTCCCATTTGTTTTTTTAATGTTGCAATAACATAACGTATAACTTATAATAAGTATATATCTGCATGAACTCCATCTGTCTAATTAAAATCCACGTGGACGTTTCTTACCCTATATAAAAGTACTATAAACAAACACCACCTACACAATCATATCACTTCACTATATATAATTAAGTTACAAATAAAGTAACTGTGAAAATGGAGTCAAGCGGAGCAATCCGAAGAGAGAAGAAGATGAAAGTGATGGTAGCAATAGATGAGAGTGATGGAAGCTTCTATGCTCTTCAATGGGCACTTGATAATCTTATCAATTCCCTTTTTACTGCTTCAAATGAACCCAGCGCCCTCGAAGATGGCTTCATCACCTTGGTTCATGTTCAGCAGCCCTTCAACCCCGGCGCTTACCCTGTTGGTCCTGCTGGAGCTGGTACTTCTATTTCGTTTCTATATTTTTTTAATGTCTTTAATTTTCGCATAATATGGGGTGTTTGTGGATCATCAAGAGGTCGAAAATTTGAATTTTGGCAAACCCATTTATTGATAAATAGATATTCTCTTGTGTGATCAGTCTCATGTAATATTGTGAAACAAAAAAAAAAAAAATTTAAGTTTTCTGAGTATTAATTATTTTAATGATATCAGCTTTTTATACGCCAACTTCAGTTATCGAATCAGTGAGGAAAGCTCAGCAAGAGAATTCTGCAGCATTGCTCTCCCGTGCACTTAAGATGTGCAATAATAAAATGGTGCGATTAATTAATTAATTAATTATTATAAATAATTAACTTCATGATTTCCTTTCCATATATGTTTGATTTCATTATTCGATGTATTTAACATCAAGTTAAACGTCTTAATTAATGGAATTATTTCATTGTTAATTTTAATTTGGGTACAGGTGAAAGCAGAAACTCTGATCCTTGAAGGGGATGCAAAAGACTTGATTTGTCAGGCCACTGAGCAAACGTACGTCGATCTCCTTGTCGTCGGCAGCCGTGGCCTAGGCAAAATTAAAAGGTCTTAATTTCATTATTTAATTTCTTACAAACCTATGAATTATTTGGTCATAAATTCATATTTAAATTCGAGTGTGCGCTTTGACTAATTAATTTTTTTTCAATAAGTTTCCCCACTGATTTGGATTTAGTAATTTACGATTACGATTTTGAAAAATGATTTGATTGAAGTGAAATGATCTAAATGAAGTGAATTTTATTTTTTTTTTTATTTTTTTTTCTTAACACATATCAAATTCCTTAATCAGAGTAGAAGGGTCTATCAAACAATATAGGTTACAAGTCGAAATATGATTTTTTTTTTCTCCAATAGTTTGTGTTGCTTATCTTTATAAAAGTCAAGTGTTAATCCAATAATTTTATACTCCCGCGCGTAAGGAAAAATAGTCTCTATGAGTAATATAACTATAAGTATTAATTATTTTCTCTAACATATTATTTATCTTGTATTAATAAAAAAATTCAATAAATATAATACTTAAATCTTTAAACTCAGAAATTAATTTTAAAAAATTAAAAGTATTATTTATAAAGGAAGTTTAAAAATTAATCCATTAATTAGTAAATAAGTACATTTCCTCCATGGATGATCTCAATGAATTTAGGAATATGCTATCCTTAATTACCCGATTCAGCTGAATCAAATTATTGATTAATTAATTAATTTTTATTTTATCGAGTTGATATTATTATATTTTTTTTAATATATTTTCAACTAATAAAATAATTTAACAATAAAATATTTATTTTTTTTAAATAATAAAAGAGATATAATAGAAATTAATGATTTTTTTTAATTTTATTTTTATCTTTTCATTTGGGTGTAGGGCCTTTTTAGGGAGTGTAAGTGACTACTGTGCTCATCATGCAAAATGTCCAGTCCTCATCGTGAAGCCACCAAGGGAGCAGTCTACGAAGTAGTCATTTTAATGTTTTCAGTCATTTATTAGTTTTAATGTACACGATCTATGTATTAAATATTTGCTCTTTTCTGAAGTTCTCTATTCTGTAATTCTGAGCTGGAATTTTATTAATCTACGGTGTTGATTGTTATATATGAACGTATTTTATATACAAAGAAAAGAAAAAAAAAAACACATTTTACAAACAAATTAAGTTTATTTCTTGAACAATTGATTGCAAATATTTTATGTGTATATATTTTTATTTAAATATTTAATTTAAATAAATAAATAATTATTTAATAAATAAATAATTAATTGTTAAGTGTTATTTTTTAATTGATTGGAGTGTGACTTGTTATAATGTTCTTGATTTAACATACAGATGATGTGGTGTGATAAATATACTCTATAATTTTCCGTGAAATAAAGGGAGAGACTAAATATATAAATAAATAATTAATTAGTACATGTTATTTTTTCATTGGTTAGAGTGTGATTTGTTATAATGTTATTGGTTTGATATACAGATAACGTAGTGTCCTCGTGAAACGAGGGGAGAGACCACTTATATCATTATGTTTTTAATATATACTTTAAGAAGCATTAAAAATCTATATACATTTAACATTTATAGTATGTACATATATGCATATAATTGTTGTAATTTATTATTTAATAAAATGTTTATAAATTTTTAGGATATATATATAAATTGGTCTATTATATGATTTTATAAATCATTAGGATAAATATATGAATTTGTTTATATATTTATAAGAATGTCAAAATAAATTTTATATAATAATAAAAAAATCATAAATTTTGAATTCTATCAAATAAATTCATTATATCTTCCAAGCAACAAAATTTTGCCTAACAGTGTTAGTGGACATGGAATAAAATTTCACCGTTATGTATCGGAAATTTACAGTAAAATTAGAATTTTAAATTACCGAAGATACTTTTTAAAGTTATATATGGACAAGTCTAGTCCGCAGGCGCAGATGAAAGGATTGTTGCTTTGGTAATAGAGATGGAGATTAAAAGACCGATATACGTCAAATTGATGTATTATAATAATGACGAAAGGAAGAAGATATTAAGGACTTAAAAGTAATATTTTCCGTTGGAGTTATATGCTGCAATGATATACATATAACGTTAACTATGTATTTGCATGAACTCCATCTGTCCATCTTTGCACTATTTATATGAACAAAATCCACGTGCAATGTAACTGAGAACACCTAAATTAGCATATCACCACATACCCGTATTATCCATACTCTGCAAATTAAGTTAATAAATAACCATATCATTAAGGACACAGTCAAACAAAAGAAGAAGATGAAGGTGATGGTTGCAGCTGATGGAAGTGAAGGAAGCTTATATGCTCTTCAATGGACCCTTCATAATTCCCTTTTTACCCTTCAACATGTCAACATCACTTTGATTCATGTTCAGCAGCCCTTCAACCCCACCATCTCCTCTCTTGGTTTTGGTGGAGCTGGTAACTACTTTAATTAATTTTTTCTTAATCTCTTCTTCTAGGTCATTAATTTCATGATTACTAACTTCAATTTTTTGTGTTTTGTTTTAACTTAACTTTTTTAAATATATATATATATATATAGCTTATTCTACACCACCTTCAGTGGTGGAATCAATGAGGAAATCTCAGCAAGAAAATTCTGCAGGATTACTCTCCCGTGCAATTAAGATGTGCAATGACAAGATGGTTTGACTAATTATTATTTAACTCCTTTATTTTTATATAATATTGTAATTAAATCCAAACAGGTAATATTATGAAATTAATTAGTACAGGTGAAAGCAGAAACTGTGGTACTTGAAGGGGATGCGAAAGAAATGATTTGTCAGGCTACAGAGCAAAATCACGTCGATCTCCTTGTTGCCGGCAGCCGTGGCCTAGGCAAAATCAAGAGGTCATTCATTCATTTTGTTGTTAACCAATTAATTAATTATTTTGATTCCATAATTTGTTGTTCGTTTTTAATCAAATAGTTCAATAAGGATATTTATTTTGCCAAGCCTCCTAATTTGGCGGCTTAATTTTTTAATTTTCATTTATTTATTTAATTAATTATTTTCACTTTTGTGTGTGTAGGGCCTTCTTAGGGAGTGTAAGTGATTACTGTGCTCATCATGCAAAATGTCCCATCCTCATTGTGAAGCCACCGAGGGAGCAGCTTAGCAAGTAGTCATGTGATTAATGTTTTTTGGTTTCCAGTTAATTAATTAGTTTTAATCTTAACCTTTAATATATGTATGTTTAATAATTTTTAAAATTAGTTTGGAGAATTGAGGCTCTCTACTCTGCCCTTTGTCAATTTCTATAAGTATCTTGTAATTCTAAACAGTATGTTATTAATTTAGGGGTTATTATTATATAGAAACACGTATGTGATTAATCTAGAGGTGTATTGTGAATATCCATTCTGCAACGATTTTATTTTATTTTTAATATAAACACATTTTAGACTTTTATGTTTGGATTGGATAATTGATAGCTATTAAGTATTAACTGTTATCACTAATTGATTTTCTAATTTAATAATTAATAATTTAATTTTGATAATCTAATTAATTTAATAGAATTATAGAATTAAATAATTAATAATATAATTAATATTTATTATATAGCATCATAGAATTTTATTTAATTTTGTTTAATAGAAAATTCAAAATAGAATTGAATATTTTAATTTTAAATAGAAATACTATACAAGTATAGATGATTATAGTTATTATTTATTCGTTAATGCATTATCTATACATTATCTGTAATGGCATAACAACAATTAAATATGAAAATATAATTTCTAACATGTCAAATGGTTACCAAGGATATGCTATCTTATTAAGTGATTTCTTTATATTTTATATATTTTTACAAATATTAAATATATATAACAAGCAACATATAATTATTTGTAAGACATAATTATTTATTTATTTTTATTATGAATAAACGTACATATATTAGAACTATTTAACTACGAGTTGTATTATTTTATCCAGTAAGCTTATCAAGTTTATAAAGTTAAATACATAAATACATCCAAAAAGTTAAATCAAAGATCCCCTAGCCCAAAGGCTATGGTTTTTTTTTTTTTTTGTTTTTTTTTAACATGAACTAAACATTCTAGTCTCTAGATAGTTGATGAGATATATGTACAAATATAGTAAAATTCATGAAGCACTAAAATTATAGTGCAAATTTTGGATTCAATTCTACAAGTGCCCTTCTCCAATGGGGTCTAATGTGGCAGGATTAACCCTTCAATTCCATGTTGATATTTAATCAAGCCATAATTTCCAACATGAATTATATACATACAAATTAATCAAGTTTTTGCCAAAAAAAAAGAATCTCTTCAGAACACGAGTAGTTCATTTCCAGTTCTCACTAAATCTCAACATTTCTGTGATATCATTTTACAAGTCTATGAGTGCTGCTTTCTTCCAACAAAAGTTAGTGGTTTTCTTTTCAAATATTTTCGTCCTGTGATCCTATCTACCTATATGTGTTGAAATGCTTTCACATTGCACAGCTTACCCATGTAATGGACTTCAAATAGGTAGTAATAAAGCAGATGGAACTGAAACAGTTGAATGGGGTTCTGTAGAGATCAATATTCAAAGAATTGAAGGGATGAGATTATGTTGCGATTCATCCCTGCACACAAGTCGCGCATATCCTTGGCTCAGAATTGAAACACAGAAGAAAAAAGACCAAATGAAGCAACAACTCTTAAAAACACGCACCTGTTGGCTCATAAGAATTTCAACTGCTACATTAAGATCCCCATCAGCAGCTGCCAGTGCTACTTCTGCTTGCGTCTGAAACAACACCAATACATTTGCATCAGCATATGATTATATAGATCTTTCCTTCCCAGGTTTTTATCGGTTAATCCTCTTTTGTTTTTGGCAGGGGATTTTTTGCAATGTAATTTTACCTTTTCAAAACCCATAGAGACAAGTTCTTGGATTTGTCCACCAGAAGCAATAGAGTCCTGATTCCAGTAGATCACAAACCGCTAAATTGTTAGAATCCAGATGATATCAAGAAAATTGGCAGTAAAATCCTGATATTTCAAGTAAAGAAACCTGATGATGCATGGGGCCTCCTGCACCTGCTGCAACTGTATCATCTACTGCCAACATCCTGCATTTAAAAGAGATATGATCTTTCACTCGCAGAGAAAAGCAAAAAGGAAAAAAGAATTAGAACATGGTAAAAAGCCAACAATAGATACTCTTTAACATTGTGAAGAATACAACTGAACAGCTTCTCCCAGATTACTGTGACTAACAGAACGTGTCCCAGAATAGAACAATTTATGCATGTATATTTGCACAAGTACATGCGTCTACCTCGCTGTACATGAAATTTTGTACTAATCATAGCAGATTAGTAGATTGTTTGCCTGCAATTTTATCATTTTTTGCTAGATTCTCTAATGCTTAAGTATCTACAACAAAAGGATCTGATGGAAACCACAAATAGCCAAACAGGATATAACAAAATAATAACACTCAAAGTAACATAATAAGGATGAAAGTAGTATATTAAGGGATGATTAATCTCTAACGGAAGACAAACAAAGAAGAACAATAAAATATAAATGATTGCGGCTATACAAACTCGCAATCCCACAGGAAGATGAATCTTCCCTCTCTAGAATACATTGCAGAGCCTCTACTAAAAGCAGCCTAACAATAACCAAAATCCTTTCTAACTCCCTTACTGAATTCCTCCCCCTAAATACTAAAGCCCTCTACTGATTCCCCTTACAACTCATCCCTTCTAGAATGTTCCCACTAATGGGTTAGGCCATTCTCCATCAGGATCAAAGCCCACAATCCAGAATTCTGACTAGAAAAATTAAATTAACCAGAGAGAGAGAGAGAGAGAGAGAGCAATTTGAAAATGGCTTCATGTCCACTAGCTGAAAAGTTTTTCAACAAACTATACTCAAATCGCACGGCTAGACCAGTTTTCCAAGGAAAAGAAACCTTTTAAGAACCTTCCAAAACGTTGTGACCTTTCACATTTTTCTAACACAACTCTTACATCTACATTCGACATTGTGAAGTAAAGAAACCCCAGTTTGTTTTTTTTTTCTTTTCCTAAGATGATCTACAAGATGAATGATAGAACTCTTCCTGATACCTTCCATCTGATAGCCTCCCTGCTGTACCTGCTCCAGCCAAATTTGATGGAAGGTCTGAGATGCTATTGTCCAAGAGCCTAGCCTGCAAACTTGAATCTGAATTTACAGAAGGAATAGTATTACCGGCAGAAGCAAGAGTCCTTCCCCTTCCAGGAAACCTGCTGTCTTGAGTTGGCTGCACTTAAAGACAAGAGATCAACTTGAATACCATTTCAGTCGAGCATTTCGTACAAAGTAAAAGACAAGCAAAAAACTATGCAGCACAATTTCCGTTTGTTCCACCAGAGAGCATCATCTAGTACTAAGTACCCTACATCATAACCTTACAAAACAATTTGTGAAGGAAAACTGTACTTGCATCTATATAAAAATGATGCTTCAAAAATCAGAATTTAAATCAAAAAAAGAATTGTGCCAAGAAAGTACAATGTAGAGGCATTGGTTTTGAGAAGTTCATTTCATATGATATTGCTCAAGTTTAGATGATACCTCAAAGAACAATCGTAAATTGCCTATTTTGTCAGGTACGATAGCCATTGTAATGGCCTTACAATAATAACTCAAGAATTAGGAATTAATTTAAAATGAAAAAAAGAACCTCCATTTACCTGAGAAGATGTTTCCCTCTGAGGCATCCAGGATGACAGGTTCCTCCATACATTGCCAGAAAATAATCCACTGTTCATTTAAAATTATCAAATTAGATATCCTGCAAGAGCAAATCTATTTCTTTAGCAAAGCAAATTTACCTTGAGGCTGTATTTTGGCTTGTACTTGTGGGTACGTAACTTGTAGGATTCCCACCAGTGCACATGATAAATTTAGGCCGCCTCACGCAAGAGGACTGGAGTCACATGTAACATATCAAACCCACTTATGGTTCAAGCATAATGAAGGTATGCATAAAATGCACAGGTCAAAGAAAGGAGAAGGATGATCATAAAGAAGAATAACTTCATGTTATTTGGTACTAGAAAGTGAAACAGGAGCTTCAAAATCAAACTAGGAACGTCATGAAGCTTTCAAAAGAACTCACTAGTCGATTTATTAAAAGCCGCCTTGTCCTATCGAAAATTCCAAGGATTGCACATCGAGTACATCAATCAACAGGCCTTACAAGTGATGCATGGCTCAAGCAGAAGACATAAAAAAAGGGCGGATTTGCCCCAAGTAACATAGTAGAAGGATTCAACAGGTTGGAGAGCAGAATGCAAACATTGAGTGAAAGGGCACATGGCAACAGGAAATGAAATACTCAAGTTTCAACTATTTCATCAGTGACATAATTTTTAATAAATTGAACCATCTGGATACACTGTCAATTGTTACCCTGACAGCAAGCAAGACTGGAACGTAAGAAATATGCAAATAACTATGTAAACTAAGATGTAAATAATCCCAGCCGAATATGTAGAAGCAATCTGATAATCCCAGCCGAATATGTAGAAGCAATCTGATATATAAAATCATATTACAAGCCAGTCCAGGACAAGAACTTACAAGCCAAGATGTGGACTCAATAGAAGAATAGAAAGATGTTCCAGGCATAAGAAAGTTCAATAGGCCATAGGTATCTGAAAAAGAAAATATAAATTTCAAATAGTTATATAGAAGAACACAATGAAAAAGGAAATCAGAAAAATTTAGATGGGCACAGGAATCACATACATGCAAATCCAGACAAGATGCCACATAGGTGTCCAAGTAAAGAGACATTTGTCATAAGAAGCTGGAATACTACTAATAAGATAAATGCATACCTGCAGCACATATTCAAGAATGAGATATCTTGTAACAGAGCCAAGAGATAAGATAATCATTCATGAAATATTTGTGCTATTGCAAAAAAGTTACAGAAATTACCACTTAGCTGGAACATTAAAGAGACCAAACACACTGCAAAATATAGGAAACAAGTCATGCCTTTGTTTGAGTACATTGACCAAACTAAAAAATATACTGAACAGCTAAAATAATAAAGATGTCAAGTAATCAGCCACAGCTACTGACCATACAAAAATCAAAGGAAATTGTTACCCAGAAAAAACTATAAAAAACTGTTAGTTTGGGAATTGATTTGAATAGAAAAATCTCATGCATATGCATCCATGTCAAGGCATGCTTCTAAGAACTGGAGAAAGAAAACAGGCGTTGCCAAATTAAAGAACTAAAGGAGAATGGTAATCACCTTCCAAAAACTAATTTCACAGCAAAGTTCAGTAAAAAAACAAACCTTCTTGACTGCACTCCACTTAAACTTGTCTCTATCACGATCATAGAAAATAAGATTCCAGAAAAGCCTATTGCACACTCATTCATGATATCTGGATATTCCTGAACAGGATTATGTGCTACCAACAATGCAATTACAAGATGAAATATAGCATTGCTTGTAGCCAATAAAATTGTCAAGTACAGCAAACGGACGGACCCCATGATTCTCTCTAGTTCAGAACCCAAAGGTACTAAAGCCAGCATGTTGAAAAACACATGAAGAAATGAACCATGAAAAAGAATGGATGTATAGACCCTGTAAACTGCAAATACAAAAGCATAAAGTGAACAACAATAAGCCTAATATGATTAGTTAAAAAAAGAACATAGTGTACAAGCCTGGCAAGAAATCAAATGCAAAGATTTAAAATCCTTTCCTATACCAAGATTGGCAACTTAAAACAAAACAAGAAAGAGAAAGTAATTTGAAATATCAGCATAAATCCACTCCAAGGAACGGTGCTACAAGAAAATTTATTCTTTCCCTCCATAATAGTGAAAAACATGCATTTACCTTGAAATTTCGATATCACAGCGGATGGCAAGAAGCATATCTCATAAAAGGAATCATATCCAACCAAGAGGCATACCAAGTAAATAGTACCACAAGCAATCACCACTGCAGAAGTTAAAAACGGTATGCTTTGCCACCATTGTCCCACTCTAGTGGGCAATCCTGCCTGTATATCAATAAAAAGAGAAGCAATTCAGCAACAACCTCATAAAGCCAACCTGACATAGTATCTTCTCCAATTAATTTTGTGCCAATAGCATATTCTGCTTAATCCAGCAAAAGAAACTATTTTTAACACCAATATTACATAATCAGTTAAAAATCTACAGTTATTCTTATTCATCATGGTAGTGACTCAGCTACAGTTCATTCTCAATCAAAGGACTAAATGAACAACATTTTACCATTTTCCATCTTTCATATAAAGCAACTGGAATCAATGGAATTTAGAAATTTAACATTGTAAAGCTAGCAAATTTGTAGTACGGATCTAGACGAAATCTAAGAAGACATTAATTAGGTTAGCTGCTGAATCAGCTAGAAAGTAACCTCACAAGAAAAATAAAAAAGAAAAGGAAAATCGACGAGAAGGGAGAGGCATAGAAATCAAATAAACCCTAACACTAAGCATTGAGATCAAAGGGAGAAGTAAAAGATGAAGCGCTTACCTCGGTTACAATGTTAGGCCTCATTTCTTAGAGTTAACTTCAACTTTTCTGTGCAATTTTGTTTTGAATTTTTCTAATTATAACTGTCAACTTCTCGCTCTGATATATGCTCCCAACTCTGAGTATTCTCTGGTTGGTTCCACTTCGGGTCTGGATATATCCACTCACTTCGGGTTTCCGGATCAAGTTATCATTTTTGTAGCTCACTCTATCATCTTTTTAAAATATACAAAAATTAAATGCAACTTGTTTTGAATTTTAATTGAATCTTCAATTTCTACAGTATTATTTTCCAATAAAATTAAAATTCCTGAAAATTGGAAACTGACCTAATAATTATATATATATTTTCGTATTTCTTTTATTTTTGTCATCTTGGAGGATCTCCCTGATGTCATCTACCATATAATTCAATCCATTTCATTATATGACTACTAGAATATAATTTTATTCATTCTTCCCCTTTCCACTTTATTTAATGCTTATAAGTTGTTATATTAGGAACTATAAATTTTCTAATGAATTTCTATATTTTTTGGATGAATTTGATTAATACAACTTTGTGGGTTCAAATACCCATCATCTTAAATGTATATATATATATTTTCCATTGTAAAACAAATAAATATTTTTATATATAAAAGCCAATTCCATTACTTAACAAATGATGGTTTTGTTATTTCAAATAGTCTTGTTTTGTCCATGTTTTCTGTTCAAAGTAGAACATACATTGAAATAACGTAAAGAGCTATCCAACATCGCCCACAAAATGCTTCAAAACAACAGGTACTCAAACTCCGAAATGGATAAATTTATCCAACAGAAATATTACATTACAAGCATTTTCAACATAGAAATTTTTTTTAAAAAAAAAAAAATTGTAAAAAGATACTTTAACTGCTAGCAGAAAAGAAGCGAAGGAATACAGATTCTGTAAAATATCTAAAAAGTTCCAACTTCCAACAACTTTTTCTGACCTCTCAAACATTTTGCCTCAGGAGTCGTAATAATATAGCACTCGAGCTGTAATCTACATCCCAATTTATATCCTTCCAATTCCATAATCTCTCTCACATTGACAACAAGCTTAATTATTGCCTTTTGAGATGATCCAGACAAAACTTCGGATCCGGGATGTATCACTTTCAGGTGCTCTTCAGGTTCAAAATGTTCAGAGCATTATTTTAGACAATATGCTGTGCTGCAATGCTATTCTTAAAAGGAAAATATATATATATATATATATATATATATATATATACACACACATTTAAAAAGAAAAACTTACAAATCCATGATAAGTGCGGATTTATTTCTCCAGCTCCCATCCTCCCAGTCTTGTTTCAGGGTCATAATCTGTAAACAGCCTAAACTCATTCCCAAGCTTGCTGGTGTGTTGAGGCTTAAAACCACATGGATGCAACCCTAAGAGTTCAGCAGCCCTATCTTTCTGCACCTCCCCTACAAGTCATAAAACAACGATCTGTCAATCTCTGATCTTGAAAATTTTATAAGGGAGAGTACAAATCCCTTCGGAAAAATGGAATATATATGGTTCTATTTTTCTTTTTTGGTAAGAGGTATATTACTCTTGATTACAGAGACCCAAATTAATTATCCTTTGGATATGCTAAACTAGGCCAGCACAAGCTGCCAAATATGTCAAATGAGGGAGAGCAACCATATTAAATCAACAATGTTATAAACATTGTAGAGAAGATTTACCTGTGAGAAGAAGCAAGTTGGATTTTCCCGGTGTTCTGAGAAAAGAAATTGTCTGTTGAACCTTTTCCAAACACTCTCTACTCTGCCAAAGGACGTGAAGTAGAGATAGTTTAACAGTGTGCAGTTTATTGACCAAACAAACATAAGCATCTGAGAACAGGTACAAGAGATGCCCTTCAAACATATCACACCACATGCTTGATATACTTGGTATCATTCATGAAAAATCTTTGATTAGAGCCTTTACAGGTATGCATCACTTGTGGTAGTATATAACAATATTACTCGAAGCATAACAGATGTCCACAACATTAACTTAATACGACTAAGGGGGGAATACAAATCAAAACCAAGATAATTAAGGATAAATATATGTTGATATGAAGGCCAAGCAAAAAACTACCAATTACTCGTGAGAATTGGTCATGTAACCACAATAAAATCTAATGCTTCCGGTACATACTATGCTCAATTTTGCCTTAATCGCCAACTAGTTGAGGGAAGTATATATGAATCTATTTTCCTCCACTCCACAGGTTACAGAATTACATTTACAGAAATAAATAAGGGTAAATAATTCATCTCTCGCTAGTTTGCCTATTATTGGATCAAAATTAGGCAATGTATCTGTAACTTATCCAGTCTACATGAAACTCCATCCTCAACAATAAATATATCAGAAATAATTAGGAATCAGTCAATTAACATTTTAACCATCTACAAGATTACCTATCTTTTTTTCTTGTTCCAATGCTCAGTCTCACATTCACAACATGTTTTTCGTTTAAGATATTAACTAACAAAAATAACAGTTTGCCAGCACGAGCAAATAATAACAAGATTTTTCCTAAAATGGGTAGAACCAGGGTTTTCATTTGCTTCCCTGGTAAACCAGGGTTTTCAGTGCTAATTTACATTAAAGAGGGATAAGGGAACGGATGCAGTGGAATATCTAAGAGTTCTCTTTTCAAGCTTTTATGCTCTTCAAAGTCTTGCTTCAGAATAATTAGGAAGTATAACATTACATAGAAAGATCCAACTTAGTTTAATGGAAGGAACTCCTTAAGGATCAAAGAGGAAGACAAAAATATGGCTTATGTAATCATAGCATTACAATGAAGCATTTCATGCTTTATAACTACACCATCATCTGACAATAAGCTCAGCCGAAAATGTTATATTACTAGCCAGTGGTATGGGTATTATATGGCATATTGATCCAATGCAGCGTGATAGTTGATCGAATTATTGAGGGATTACAGCTTAAACTGAGATAATGAGGAAATGAAATGTGTTTACTGTTATTCATTCATTCATCAGTATCCAAAAAGAAAACCTAATGCTTCCTCATAGAATTACCTCAATTTTCCTTTGTTCCATAAGATAAACAGCCATTATATCAGAAGAAATATGACAATGAATTCCTTCTCACTACTTTCAACATATTATTTGATCAAAATTACGCAATAGTTCCGTTATTTGGTCCACATAAACCTCAATTTTCTTCAGTAAAAATACCAAAAAAAGAAATTCAAAGGAGATTCTCAACAAGAATCAATGAATTAAGCAGCAGGAAAGCATCTAACCAGGTAAGGAGGATCAGCAACTACAACTTGGAAAGCATGGTTCAGTTCAGGAGGCAGTTCCTCGGGTTGGTTATAATCATAAAATGTAAAATCAGTTCCATATTGCTCAAATCTTTTGTCATATTCCAGCAATTGCACAGAAACACGAGGCTCAATCTTCTGCAAAAACAAACCCGCATTGTTAACTAAGACGAATAAGAAGGAAAGAAACACAAGAGAAATTCTTGATTCATATTTTATCACCTTGATATATGCATAGAGAGTAGGGCAAGCGATGCAAACCGCTCTCGAATTAGGATTTGAATTGTTGCCAAGTAAAGCAATAACCTCTCTTGCTACAGTTTCTGCAGTTAAAGGATCATACCAGAACTGACTAAGCCTCCAATCTTCTGATACTAAGCTCACTTTCTCTCCAGTTTCTCCCCTGGTTTCAGTGCTATCATCATCAACATTAAACTTGTTCTGCTCTTCCATGAACTCCTTTAGAGCCGCTAAAGCATGTAAGCTCAGCGTTGGAAGGTCATCATCCTCGTTGTCGCCATCTAATACGCTGTCGCTTGCCGGTCTCACTTGCTCTTCTTCCATTTCCACTGTAACTTGCTTTTGAAATCACTCCCAGCTGCAGATGGAAGCGAAGCGCACAATAGACAACAGGCGAAGCAATTACGGGTTGGGTTGTGCATGGGAGAAGGGCAAATTCTAGTATTGAGTAATGAATTTGGGCCGAAAGTGTAAAGTCCAGACCCAAACATAAGCAAACAATATGGCTTTCAAGTTTCAAAACCCTTTCGCTAAACCATCAGTGCTATTTTCCATCTCTGAGCTGAAAATCTGTTGTTACCCATCTTCTGCAGAAATGAAGTTTGCTGGATTAAGCAGTTTGCTGCAAGATATTAGTCGTTTTGGAACTCGAAACAGGTTCCATTCAAATTTTTACTCGTCGAAGGCAGTTCCAAGCAATAGATATGTAGGACCACGGAAAGGCAAAAACAACGATCTGTTCCATCGGATTGCTCCAATTGGAGATCCGAAAGTCTCAATTGTTCCGGTTCTTGATCAATGGATCGAAGAAGGACAATTTATAAATCGAGAAAGCCTGAACGACATCATCAAGGAATTGCGGTTCTATAAGCGTTATGGTCATGCTCTAGAGGTACTCCATTGTAGCATTTCATCAATCGTTTAAGTTTCATATTTCTCGAATTTAACTTTTATGGATGAAAATAAGCTCGAATACTTTATCTCCTTTTTATTTGTCAATTATGATTCTATTTCCTGCCTGTAATTTCTGTTTAAGAGTTAAGACTAATAGACCGGTGAAATATGTGGATATCTATTTATTGTTTAAACTAAATTGCGATTAGATGTTCTCATATGGTACATTTGCTATCTGTGGTTGAGTTACTGATTTTATTTCTCTCAATCATGGTGATTATTAATGTCCATGGAGATTTAGAAGAAAACAGAATTCGCTCCGATCTTCATGCTGTGAAATCTATGGAGAATTATGAATTTATTCTATAAAAACTTACCTCGATGATATGCTTGACGTTATGTCATTTTGTTCATCAGATTTCAATGTGGATGACGGACAAAAGATACTATTATCTCACTTCTTCTGACGTAGCTATTCGATTGGATTTAATTTCAAGATGTCAAGGGGTAGAACAAGCTGAGAAATATTTCAATAACGTCCCGCAGAAACTGAAAGACCTTAAAGTTTATGGTGCACTTCTCAACTGCTATGCAACTGCAAAATGGGTTGAAAAGGCTGAAGCAGTAATGCGGAAGATGAGGGGCTTGGTTGGTTCAGGCTTTGATAAGAAACCACTGGCTTACAATACCATGCTCACTCTTTATTTTAAGACTGGAAATATGGAGAAGTTTAATTCTTTGTTGCGAGAAATGGAAGAAATTGGCATTGCTCGCGACAAATTCACAGTTGCCATACAACTAAGTGCATATGCAGCTGTTAAGGACATTGAGGGAATGGATAAGATGGTCTCATTGATGGAATCTGATCCCAATATTGTTCCTGATTGGACTAGTTACGCTGCTGCTGCGAATGGGTATAGAAAAGCAGGGCTCATGGACAAGGCTCTGGAAATGCTGAAGAAGTCTGAGGCAATAGCTACAACCAGAAGGAGATGTTCAGCATATAATTTCCTTTTCACACAATATGCTTCAATAGGGAGGAAGGATGAAGTTCTAAGACTCTGGTCAGTCTACAAGAAGAAAGAGAAAGTTTACAATAAAGGATTTAGCTGTGTCATATCTTCTCTTGTGAAGTTTGGGGACTTTGAAATGGCAGAACAAGTTTTTGATGAGTGGGAATCCCAAGATCGAATTTATGATATGAGTATCCCAAACATTTTAATTGGTTCTTATTGTAGCAAGGCACTGTTTGAAAAGGCGGAAGCCTTAATTGACAGGGTAATGTCAAAAGGAGGGAAACCAAACGCTTGGACATGGTATTATTTTGCCACAGGGTACCTTGAGAATGATCAACCTAAACAGGCGCTGGAAATGATGAAGAGAGCACTTGTACGTTATGAACCCTTGTGGAGACCACAAAACAATTATTTAGCAGCATGTCTAGAGTACCTGAAAGGAGTCGGAGACTTAGAGCAAGCAGAAGAGTTTGTAAAATCACTGCTCGAGAAAAGTATTATTTCTTCAGACATTCAGGAAAAATTGTTGAACGCTGTTAAAGCTGAGAAGTCACTTGAAAATGGTGCGTTGCTGGAGTTGATGGAGGCAGAGGAAAAGATTGAAAACGAATCTGAAATGTTTATTTAGTTTGATGGCCTGTGGGGAACAAAATTGTGAGGCAGCTTAGGCTTTTTCTTTTTTCTTTTTTCTTTTGGTCTGATATTAACAGGGAAAACTATCCAGGGCTGCATACAATTGCAGGTTAAGTTGGCAGCAGTTAGGTGTAAAAAACTTGTCATCTTGCATAGATGTATATGTCAGTTGAAACACTCATAACTCAATCTTGCATTGGCATGCATAGAACATGCCACCTCTTTAGTTACATGCTTGTTCATCTGGTTTTTTTGTAGAGCCAGTAGGATATTTTACCCGTATGACATCAAAATATGAGCACATTTTCCTTCACTTAAACATTCTATGAAAGACTGTAAATTCTTTTTTTTATTTTTTTGAAGAAAGTTTTTGGAGTTGGAGAAATATCTACTGCTTAAAGGCCCAGGAAAGTCTCAAAGGCAGACGGACTTACGGAAGGACGTATTGTACACCAATATGAAGTCCAATAATGACAGTAAAATTTGAAGTCAGTGGAAGTAACACGATAATCGCTTCCTTACCGCTGAGCCACCTGAATTCATTCTTATTACCTCAACAGATTATCGATCAAAATCAAATTTACAAAAACAAAGAGTACGTAATTGTAAAGAGTAAAGTCCAAGAAATTTTGGCCGAATTGGGTCAGACTGGTGGGCCGAATAAGTAAAGTTCAGACCAAGTGTAAAGAACATTGCCCGTACCAAACCGCTTTCACTAAACCCTCGATAGTCAAGCTACTTTCCATCTCCGAACTGAAAATCTTCAGTTCGCCGGAGAATGAAGTTTGCTCGATTGAGCATTTTTGTGCATGAAATTAGTCTTTTCGGAGCTCGAAATGGCTGCCAATCAAATTTTTACTCGTCAAAGGCAATTCCGAGCCATACATTTATAGGACCATTGGAAGGCTCAATGACCGAGCTGTACCGTCGGATTTCTCCGATTGAAGATCAGAGAGTCTCAATTGTACCGATTCTTGATCACTGGGTCGAAGAAGGACGATCTGTAAATCAAAGCATCCTAAAACGATTCCTTAGGGAATTGCGGTTCCTTAAGCGTTACCGCCATGCTCTAGAGGTAACCGTACTCCGTTCCATCATATAATCGCAACTTTATTTTTTATTTCTCTCGAATTTAACTTTTGCATATGAAAATGGGTGTCTTGAACCATGAATATTTCTCCCCTTTTTTCTCCTTTTTTTTTTTTTTTTGCAACTGTGATTCTAGTTCCTGTAAAATTTTATTCTCGGGGAAGAAAATTGTTTTGATGCGTAACATAGATATATTTCTTACCAATTGATTTGATGTTGAGCAGATGATATCTTATTTTGTCAATGATGATAATTATTAATATCCATGGAAATTCACGTTCTGAACCCTATTCAAGGCTTTATGTTTTGAAACCTATGGAGAGTATCAAAATTTGTGTTCTCTCTATGCCAAGGCTTGTGGTAATTTTTAATTGCTAGGTCTTGATTCGATTATGTCATTTTGTTCCTCAGATTTCAACATGGTTGACTAACAAAAGATACTCTAACCTCACTTCATCTGATGTCGCCACTCGGTTGGACTTAATTACTAAAGTGCTAGGGATAGAACAAGCTGAGAAATATTTCAATAATGTTCCACAAAACCTGAAAGGCATTAAAGTTTATGATACACTCCTCAAATGCTATGCAACTGCAAAATGTGTTGAAAAAGCTGAAGCTCTAATGCAGAATATGAGGGATTTGGGTTTTGCTTATCAAGCACGGGATTACAATGTTATGCTCACTCTTTATGCTGAGACAGGAAATATGGAGAAGTTTAACACTTTGTTGAAGGAGATGGAAGAGAATGGCATTGTTCATGACAAATTTACACTTGCCATACAACTGAGTGCGTATGCAACTGTTATGGACAGTGAGGGAATGGATAACATAGTGAGAAATATGGAATCTGATCCCAATATTGATCCTGACTGGACTAATTACTATGTTGCTGCAACTGGTTATAGAAAAGCAGGGCTCATCGACAGGGCTTTGGAAATGCTCAAGAAGGCTGAGACATTTGTTGGCCACAAGAAAATGCATATGTATAATTCCCTTTTATCACAATATGCTGCAATAGGACTGAAGGATGAAGTTCTAAGAGTTTGGTCACTCTACAAGAAGAACGGCAAGGTTTACAACAACGGATATATGCGCTTTCTGGAATCTCTTATGAAGTTAGGCGACTTTGAAATGGCAGAAAATATTTTAGATGAGTGGGAATCCCACGGTCTGACATACGATATGAATGTCCCAAATATTATGGTTGACGGCTATTCGAGGAACCTCCTTCTAGAGGAGGCAGAAGCAGTAATTGATAGGGCAATAGCAAAAGGAGGGCAACCAAATGCTTTGACATGGTATTATTTGGCCAGGGGGTACCTTGAGAAGGATCAACCTCAAAAGGCAGTGGAAATGATGAAACAAGCGATTATGCTTTGGGAAAATTGGGAAACATCGTGGAAGCCGGACAATAAATATTTAGCGGCGTGTCTGGAGCACCTGAAAGGAGTGGGAGACATGGAGGAAGCAGAAGACTTCATAAAATTAATGTTGAATAGAAGTATTATTTCTTTAGATATTCAGGAAAAATTGTTGAATGCTTTCAAAGCTAAGAAGTGAGTACAAAATGGTGTCATGCTGGAATTGATGGAGGCAGAGGAAAAGATTGAAAAAGAACCTGAAATGTTTATTTAGTTTGATGGCCTGTGGGTAATAAAATTACGTTGTTTACGATCTAGTCTTTGATAAACAATAAACATTGGATATAAGGTCAAAATCAAGGGGTCATGTCAGCGCATTGAGCAATGTCTCTGAGCCTAGCTGGAGGGGTTGCTTAGGCACCCCTATCCATGGCTGGGTTGGGCTGATCGAAGGTGTTGAAAGGTTACCATTCAAGTATATAAAGAGGCTCACATGCATAGAAATTATATAGTGGATCCTGTGATTAAACCCGACCACAGAAAAATGAGAGGTATGCCACATTATTGGTGTAATAAAGAAAAAAGTTGTGTAATTGCATTTTCACTTGTAAATGTACAATGAATTGGAATCATAATAAAATTTCACCGCCTTATACACAATCTTATTTTTAAGTAGGAATTTCAAATTATAATAATATTAGTAGTAGTTATGATATTTTAAAATATGTGAAACCTAGACAACGATATTTTACTTGCAGAAAGGAGGGTCTCTTGGAGTCCATACATATGCTTGATTGATATGCTACTCATTTCAATAAAATGGTTTTTTTTTTCTACCACTTGTTGACTTGTGTGTTTAATTTATAACAAGTGATCGTATAGGGTGAGCCTTTTTCTTATGGCTTCACATTTTCAAGATTACAAGGATTTCATTAGGGTAATTCAATATGGTTAAATTTTAGACTAGTTAAGATTGGATATATGGTATGGTATGATTGGAATCGATGGGAAATGTTACTATGAAACAACAAATTATAACTTGACATGCGATGCGACGCTTATTTCAAAAATTTTATAAAAATCTCAATTCCTCTTCAACATATAGAAACCTCCTCTAGTCTTTTAATAGTAAGCCTAAAACTCTTCGAATTCCCAAATCCCTGCCCCAGTCAAGCATCTACAATATATCAATTAGTTAATTAAATATCAATAACAAAAATGCAAAATTCAAATTAAAATCAGATACAGATGGTACAGAGATGAGATTACGATGCGGTTGTGAATTAGCTTGGCGCCTTCAGTAACGGCACTGCCAGCTTGATAGATGACGGAGTCGGCAACATCACGAATGGTGCGTGTCAAGGGATTCTTTCCTCTGGCCTCTACTGCCCTATTCACCACGACCTTAAGCAGTAATGCAGGAGATGCGGGATTTGGGAATTTCTTTCGCTGGATTAGTTTACAATGTCATGCTTAAATATGGAGAAGTTTGAAGCTTTGTTGCAGGAGACGGAAGAGAATGGCATTGTTCATGACATATATGCACTAGCCATACTACTAAGTGCACATGCGGTTGTTATGGACATTGAGAAAGTGGATAAGATAGTGACAAAGATGGAATCTGAGCCTGAGTTTTTCTGTGACTGGCATAATTATGATGCTGCTACGAGTGGTTATAGAAAAAGCAGGGCTCACAAATAAGGCTCTGGAAATGCTGAAGAAGGCTGAGGCATGTGTTAAAAGCGAAGGACATGTTTTGTATAATCACTTTCTCACACAATATGCTGCCATGGGGAGGAAGGATGAAATTCTAAGAATCTTGTCCCGCTAGAAGGAGACATTCAAGGTTGAATTCTCTAGTGAAGTTAGGCGACTTTGAAATGGCAGAGAAATTTCTTGATGACTGCGAATCCAAGGATCAAATGTTTGATATCTATTATAATTGTTGATAGGGTAATAGCAAAAGGAAGGCAATGAAATGATGAAAAGAGCACTTGTACTTTGTAAACCCTCATGGAAGCCGAATAGCAAATATTTAGCAACATTTCTGGAGCACCTGAAAGGAGTGGGAAACATAGAGCAAGCAAAAGAGTTTCATAAAATTACAAGTGGATAAAAGTGTTATTTCTTTATATATTCCAGAAAAATTGTTGAATACCCTTAAAGCTGAAGAGTCGGTCCAATATGGTTCCATGTTGAAGGTAATGGAAGCAGGAATAAGATAGAACACAAATCTTGAATGTTTTATTAGCTTGATTGTCTCTGGGAAAAATGGTAATGTTATGATGCAGTCCACGATAATAAGAAGTAGCTTACTCTGTATTTGACTGGGGAAATTGCAGATCATATTGGCAGCAGTTTGGTGGGAAAACTTGCCATCTTGTATGAATGGATATAGTTTTATGCCTCAAAAAGTTCAATCTTGCATTTGTGCAGAACATGCCACTTCCTCGATTATATACTTGTTAATCACAGCGTCAAGATTTACTTGCATAGGGTTCTGGTCAATCAATTTGGCATGTTTTTCACAATTCTGACTGCAATTGATTTTTATTTTCCAGTCTTTTTCTACAATGCAGAAGCAATGAGTCTGTAATTGATGAAATCATAAATTCTCTTGATTTTGGGTGATTTATATAGACTTTATTTGTGATTTTGTGGATATATTTGGTGGATACTGCTGTGGTTTGGTTTTATTTGTGCAGGAGATAACTTTTGGGCTGATTTGGATTAATGGGAGCTGATTCCGCGCTATAATGGAGTGCTGTCCAGTTTTTGGTGATTAGCCTTGGGCGAGGCTAAACCTTCGGCGAGCTGGCAGAATTATTCAGGATTTAATTTCCAGCCTCCTATTCAGAAGCTTCCTGTATTGACTTTGAAGTGGTCAAACTTGTAATTTGCACAAATAGTGGGAGACAAATTAGTTATTTAGGAGTTTTATTTTTAGTAGGATTATTTCTTTACTAAGATTCTCTTTTAGGTTTTTAGGGAGCCTATAAATAGCACAAGTATAGGCTGATTTTAGGAGGTTTTCAACGTCCTTCTCTCCTTCTTTCTTCTAAGTTCTATTTTTCTTCAACATTATTTTTCTCTTCATGTATTATTTTCTTTTAGATATGAGTAACTAATTCCTCTACTTTGCCTAAGGAATTCAATGCTTGAATTAGTATTGTGAGATCGATTATTTTATTGTTCGTTTAATTCCCCTATGTTTTTAATCTTGCTTCAAGAGATTATTTTCTCTTTTATTATATTGTAATTTAGATTTCTTGGCCAGATTCTTAGATTGCAATTTAATAAATTGTTGTTAGTAATTAGATTCGTTCTAATCTCAATTATTAACTTGAGAACGTTTAAAGGGATTAAAAACTTGAATTTAAATTATTTTCGCTAAGAATTTAATTGGTTTAGGCTAGGCTTTCCTTGAACTTAAAGCTCCCATTGGATTAAACTCTAACCCGCTAAGGAGGGGTTGTCTTTCGGGAAGAGGTTTATTTGAGTCGTACTAGGTAAATCTGATTCTGGGAAGGTTGATCTCGATGCGCTAAGCTAGAGGTTTTAACTGGTCTAGGGGAAATTAAATGATTATCTTTAACATCAATGATCAATACTAACATTCAAGTTAACGAATGTCCTAGGGCGAAGTACATTTTTATATCATTCTTTTCACTCTATTAAAATTCCAGCAATAGTTAATTTTTGTTTTAGTTATTTATTCTTTGTTCTTTATTTCAACAATCATCAACAAAACCCCCCTGTTTTTAATTTTCTGTTTTAATTTATTTTTGGTTAAGAAGCAATTGTTAAATTGAGTAATAAATCCCTAGGGTTCGACCTCGACTTATCCAGCTACAATTATTTATTGTTAGGAATAGACGAGAAAATTCTTTAATTATTTTTGGCGGATTCGACAACCGACCAAATTTTGGCGCCGTTGCCGGGGATTTAATCTCACTTAATTTTCTTTTGCTTTATGACCAGGTCTGAAGTCTCCAAGGAATTAGAGTACGACGCTGAAATTGAAAAAACAGCAAAAAGATTAAGAAAGGAGACAAGGTTGAGAAGGGCCGAAGAAAAGCGTTCAAGTGCTGAAATTAGTTACGCTGAGACTGAAACTTCAGCAGACCCTTCGAGTGAATCAGAGACAGAAGCCGAGACAATGGCTGCTCGAACTCTCAGAGAACTACAAACCCCCAACATAGATCAGCAGCCCTTGTGCATTACGTATCCGGACACTGAAGCAAACTTTGAACTCAAATCAGGGCTAATACATCTGTTACCAAAGTTTCATGGGATGGAAAGTGAGAATCCTTATATGCATTTAAAGGAATTTCATGCAGTATGTTCAGGGATGAAACCCCATGGGATTAGCGAGGAACTAATCAAATTGAAAGCTTTTCCGTTCTCATTGGCGGATAAAGCTAAGACTTGGTTATTTTACTTACCTCCAGGGTCGGTTACAACTTGGGTTGATATGGCAAAATTATTCTTGGAAAGATTCTTTCCGGCATCCAAAGCAGCCATGCTTCAGAGTCAACTCAGTAGCATTAAGCAAAAAGAAATTGAGTCACTCTATGACTATATGGAGCGATTTCAGCATCTAAGAGACAGCTGCCCCCAACATGGAATGACAGAGTCAGCTCTTGTGCAACACTTTTATAAGGGAATGTTGCCGATTGAGAGAAGAATCATAGATGCATCAAGTGGTGGGTGTTTAATCAACAAAACGCCAACTGCTGCGTGGGAGCTGATTCGGAATGTGGCTGAAAATTCAAGACAATTTGAAAACCCAGCCGAGACCACTAGAAGAGCACATGAGGTGAACACTCATAATTTGGAAGATAAAATCAACTCACTGACTACTTTGGTTCGGTCTTTAGTAACTGGAGGCAGAGCCCAAGGCATGGTATGTGGAATTTGTGCAATATCAGGACACCCAACTGATTCTTGTCCAACACTTACTATGGATTCCGAGCACGTAAATGCCGCCTCAGGTTTTCCGCAACAAAATCAGAGGAGATATGATCCGTACTCTCAGACTTATAATCCGGGATGGCGTGATCACCCGAATTTTAGCTATGGAAATCGTTCTCAACAGCCACCTCACAATCTGTTTCCAGTGAGAAATCAGCCATCTTCATCCACCCAAAAACCCGGGATGTCTCTTGAAGATATTGTGCACTCCTTAGCTACAAATATGCAACAACATCAACAAGAAACAAAGGCTAGTATTCAGAATTTGGAGAAACAAATGAGTCAACTAGCCACATCAATGAGTGCCCTGGAGTCTAGAGGGAAGTTACCTTCCCAAACAATCGAAAATCCTAGGGAAAATATAAGTGCAATTACCCTTAGGAATGGGAAGGAAATTCCAGGAGCTGTTGAAAAAGATAAGGAAAGGGTCGAGAAAGAGTTAGAGGTCAGAGTCAATAAAGAAGCCGAGAATCTGGAAGGAAAGGAGCACAACCCGTCATCCCAGCACAAGGATGAAAATCAGCTTCGTCCCATTGTGATTCCTCCACCTTTTCCCGAGAGATTTGCAACTTCAAAGAAGAAGAGGGAAGATAAAGACATACTCGAGACTTTCCGAAAGGTTGAGGTAAACATTCCTTTACTTGATGTTATTAAACAAATTCCTAGGTATGCTAAATTCTTGAAGGAATTGTGTGTTAATAAATCTAAGTTAAAAGGTGATGAAAAAGTAGTCGTAGGAGCTAATGTATCTGCTGTCCTACAAAGAAATCTGCCTCAAAAGTGTAATGATAGGGGAATGTTTGCTATTTCTTGTAAAATAGGGAATACTTGCATAAAAAGAGCTATGTGTGATTTAGGAGCCTCAATAAATGTCATGCCCAAGTCAATCTATGACACTTTAAATGCTGGACCCCTAGAAAAAACACAAATTGTGATTCAATTGGCTAATAGAACACTTGTATATCCTGAAGGAGTTTTAGAGGATGTTTTAGTGCAGGTTAATGACCTTGTATTTCCTGCTGACTTTTATGTCCTTGACATGGAGGACGATAACTCACCGGAATCATCTGAAATATTATTAGGAAGACCTTTCCTTACCACTGCTAGAACAAAAATAGATGTCCATAAGGGTGTCTTGTCCATGGAATTTGATGGGAAAATGGTGCACTTTAATGTTTATGATGCCATGAAATATCCTAATGATATATCTACTGTTTGTGGTATTAATATAATTGACCCATTAACCCAACAATTTTTTCGAGTTAGCGGTGATGACAAGTTGCAGGTATTCTTGAGTGAAGACATCAATGAGGAAGCATTGGAAGAATTCCATCAAGAGGACTTAATCGAAATCTCAAGGGAAATAGCCACTTCAATAACTCAGGAAGAAGAGCAACAATTGGTAATGGTATTGAAGGAGTACAACTCTTCTTATGACGATGCTGATGAGGAAAGAAAATTGGAGCTGCTCGAGTTAGAAGAACTGAGGAACGAAGCTTATGAGAGTTCTATGGTCTACAAGGATCGAACAAAGAAATTTCATGACAAAATGTTAATCCGGAAGCATTTCAAGATAGGCCAGAAAATTTTGCTTTTCCACTCTCGGTTGAAACTATTTCTGGGTAAATTGCGTCCCCGATGGATTGGTCCGTTCTTGGTGGTGAAAATTTTTGATCCTGGAGCAGTGGAGATTCAAAGTTTAGGGAATGGAAAAATTTTTAAAGTTAATGGTCATAGACTCAAAACATTTTATGAGGGATTCGAGCCTAAAGTTGAGCAAGAGGTGCAGCTAGAGGAACCACCCAGGCCACCATAGCAACCTCAGAACTCATGTCTGGCCATAGACTCTAACTAGAGGCGCTTCCGGGAGGCAACCCGATTTAGCCTTGCCCAGGGCTAATTTATTTCGTTTATTCCTTTTTTCTTTTAGTTAACTAACATAACTGTCATCTTCAACCTTTGTTTTTCTTTTTTATGGGTGTCTGCAGATTTCTGGGCTGATTTTGAGAGCTTCAAGGGCCTTTAATGGTTTTTTGTTTTTAAAAAAGAAAAAAACCCATACATGTCGCCGCCTTCCTTCACTCCGCCCCTCAGGCCGCCGCCAACATCAGCCCACATCGCGTTTCCTTGAAAAACCGTGATCCTGTTCCTTTTTCCTCATGGATAGACCACAACCAGCCGCTGCTGTTCAGCCATCATCAGCCCCGTCGTCATCAGCAACCTCCAACCCAGCCTCCACATCGCAAGCCGAAGACCCATGTAAGTTTCTTTTCTTCTCCCTCCTTGTGTTTGCTGTAGCTTTGGGACAAGCTGTGAGTGGGTGTGGGGATGGTTTTATGTAGGTACTAGTGGTCTTTCATAGTCGAGTCTTGTGGATGCTCTGTTTGGATGCCCTTTGACAAAATTTTTGTTGAATTGTTGAATATTCCCCACTGAATTGAATTGTCTTGAGTCTTGTCATCTGTGCTGAAATTTTAAATTAGAACCCTAGAGAAAGATAATTGTCCAGAAATTTTTCCAAAATATAGAGTTTGCTTGAGTTAGAAAATTATCAAATTAAGGGATTCTTGAAGAAGCACTTTGTAGAAAAAAATCAAAATTTTGCTTGCTCTCTCACACAAAGTTGAAACTTTACTAAATTCTCTCTGTCAAGTCTGAATCTAATTATATAAACAGTAAATCTTGTGTGGAACTAAAAGAATTCTGCCATCCTGTGTAATAAAGGTTCTGTTAAGTCTTTCTTAAGAACTGAATCACATTTGTTTTCTTGGTTAAAAGAAAGGGAAATTATCTATTTTACTGCTCTTTCTTGGCTCCTGTGTCAATCTTGAATAAAGGTTCCGCTGGCCAAAGCGCCATGAACCGAGCTAGTAGCCGCAAGGGTCCGTGTTGTCCGAGTAACCGGGTGTATGCGGGTCAGAACCGGGTACCCTCGCGTCAAAAGGACATCTACAACCCGAAGTAAGCTTTATCAAAAAAAAAAACAAAAAAACAAAAAAACAAAAAAACAAAAAAACAAAAAAAACAAAAAAAAGAAAAAAAAAAATCTAATCTAATCTAATCTTTGTCCTAAAAAATTGGCAGTCTTTTCCCCTTTCTTTTTAACCAGGAAATACATTTGTTTGATAGGTCCATGGGCTGACTTTAATGGAGACCCTTGTTTACGAGATGGAATAAATAGAGAACTACAAAATATGCATGAATTAAAAATTGCGACTTGACATCGAGAATTAGAAAAGAATTAAAGCAATGTGTTTGTGGATGTAGGTTAAAAGGATGATTAGCAACTTTGTGTCTTTGAATAGATTCCTTGAAAATATTTTTCTTCCTCCTGTTGCTCTTGACTGGAAATTTGTTTTTGGGTGATTTTGTCTTTAAAAAGGATTCTGTTTAGAATTATTTCAGTCCATACTTGGGGACAAGCATGTAATGGGTGTGGGGATGTGATGAAATCATAAATTCTCTTGATTTTGGGTGATTTATATAGACTTTATTTGTGATTTTGTGGATATATTTGGTGGATACTGCTGTGGTTTGGTTTTATTTGTGCAGGAGATAACTTTTGGGCTGATTTGGATTAATGGGAGCTGATTCCGCGCTATAATGGAGTGCTGTCCAGTTTTTGGTGATTAGCCTTGGGCAAGGCTAAACCTTCGGCGAGCTGGCAGAATTATTCAGGATTTAATTTCCAGCCTCCTATTCAGAAGCTTCCTGTATTGACTTTGAAGTGGTCAAACTTGTAATTTGCACAAATAGTGGGAGACAAATTAGTTATTTAGGAGTTTTATTTTTAGTAGGATTATTTCTTTACTAAGATTCTCTTTTAGGTTTTTAGGGAGCCTATAAATAGCACAAGTATAGGCTGATTTTAGGAGGTTTTCAACGTCCTTCTCTCCTTCTTTCTTCTAAGTTCTATTTTTCTTCAACATTATTTTTCTCTTCATGTATTATTTTCTTTTAGATATGAGTAACTAATTCCTCTACTTTGCCTAAGGAATTCAATGCTTGAATTAGTATTGTGAGATCGATTATTTTATTGTTCGTTTAATTCCCCTATGTTTTTAATCTTGCTTCAAGAGATTATTTTCTCTTTTATTATATTGTAATTTAGATTTCTTGGCCAGATTCTTAGATTGCAATTTAATAAATTGTTGTTAGTAATTAGATTCGTTCTAATCTCAATTATTAACTTGAGAACGTTTAAAGGGATTAAAAACTTGAATTTAAATTATTTTCGCTAAGAATTTAATTGGTTTAGGCTAGGCTTTCCTTGAACTTAAAGCTCCCATTGGATTAAACTCTAACCCGCTAAGGAGGGGTTGTCTTTCGGGAAGAGGTTTATTTGAGTCGTACTAGGTAAATCTGATTCTGGGAAGGTTGATCTCGATGCGCTAAGCTAGAGGTTTTAACTGGTCTAGGGGAAATTAAATGATTATCTTTAACATCAATGATCAATACTAACATTCAAGTTAACGAATGTCCTAGGGCGAAGTACATTTTTATATCATTCTTTTCACTCTATTAAAATTCCAGCAATAGTTAATTTTTGTTTTAGTTATTTATTCTTTGTTCTTTATTTCAACAATCATCAACAAAACCCCCCTGTTTTTAATTTTCTGTTTTAATTTATTTTTGGTTAAGAAGCAATTGTTAAATTGAGTAATAAATCCCTAGGGTTCGACCTCGACTTATCCAGCTACAATTATTTATTGTTAGGAATAGACGAGAAAATTCTTTAATTATTTTTGGCGGATTCGACAACCGACCAGTAATTCTCTCTACATTAGTGCAGGTGCCTTCCTGAACAACTAGACTTGGTACACCTTCTAGTGGCCTTGGAACCACAGGAAACATAGCTTTCTGGAGAAGAAAAATAGTATTCATGAGATGTATCAAGTTAGCTATTGAGGTAAACAGATATGAGACTGAAGCAATGGATTTTCAAGTTCTTTTATCCTATTTTTACTTTGTGCCAAAGAACTTCAGGAATAGGTAGTTTAACAAAATTGCATTTGAGCTGTTTCAGAGTGAACAAAGCCATGCTTTACTTCGAAAATAAGAACCCGAGAACAATCGGCTGATTCACCATTTTCTTTTTGTTCTTGAGGAATTAAGGTCGCTCGAAGCACACCAATTGCCTATAATTAAGAGGAAAAGTTTTTGATAGAAGGCCTAGCATACAAATTGGTGATTACTTTTCTAATGATCGGACGGAATATAAATAGAACAATGGAATATCGCTGTTTCGGTTTAACTCTTTTTAGTTCTCTTCCATTTTTATAATGGATATTTATTGGTTTTTTTTTTAATGAAAAATCAAAATTTCATCGCAGCAAATCAGCTGAAATAACATCCATAATTGTAAAAAAGAAGAATGTCTAAAATAACAGAAGAGCTATAAGATACAGTTAACTGAGCAAGACAATGGACTACTCGATTAACACTTCTCTTAATAAAATTAAACTTATATTACAAAACTATGTCAAAAATAAGCCAGCAATTAATCCTACATACCCCGAGCCTTTCAAAGTTAATATAATTAATTGAGTATCACCCTCCACAACAACATTTTACACAAAGCGAGAATTTTTACTTATCTAAATTAAATTAATGAATTGAATATATAATTTAATTAATTTACAGAGAACATCTTTTCTAACATTTTTTTTTTTTTAGAATTCAATTCTAATGATTTTAATCATTGGATGAAAACAAGCCATTGTATATCTGACATAAATTAATAACATTATTTCTTTTATCGAAGATACCTAACACACCCTTAATAGAAGAAAATTGTAAAACATTATTAGATTAAAATTACAAATTCAATAATTCAAAATTTTCAAAATTTCTTAATTTAAAATGGTGAATTATGTTCTATATATTTTTTGAGAGTAATTTATTTGCATATCTTCCTATAAACATAGTATAGGGTTTGAAGTTACCTTCTCTAAAACCCTCAACTATTTCGCTTATCGGACCAGAAATTCTTCCGTCTGCCAGCTTTTTGGGGGAATGAAGCTTGTTCGATTAAGCTTTAAACTGCATGAAATTATTCGTTTTGGATCTCGAAATGGCTTCCATTCAAATTCTTACTCTACGAAAGCAATTCCAAGCCATAGATCTAAAGGACCATCAGAATCCTCAATAACCACCCTTTACCGTCGGATTTCCCCGATTGGAGATTCAAAAGTCTCAGTTGTCCCGATTCTTGATCAGTGGGTCGAAGAACAACAATCTGTAGACTTAGTAAAATTAATAAGCATCATCAGGGAATTGCGGACGTATAGGCGTTACAGTCATGCTCTAGAGGTGCTCATTTTCATCATTTACTTGATGTAGCATTTATCGGTCGTTTTTTATTTTATTTTTCTCTAATTTTACTTTCGCAATTCTATTGAAGAGATTTAGACTGATATGCTACTGACATTAATTGATTTGTTTTTATTCATGGAGGATAAAAAATTGTTTTTATTCGTATTTTAAATATATTCTTATCATTAATGTTGAACATATGAGGTGCAGTTGGTATCTGTAGTTGAGTTGATCATTTATTCTGTTTATCATGATACTTATTAATATACACAGAGATTTTTTGTGTTGGTGTTACCTCACTTTTGCGTAAGTATTTTATATTGTGAAGCAGATGTTGTGAATTTATTCTAATTCAATCGAAATTGTGTTCTTGCTATGTCAAGGCTTGATGATATGGTGAACTATTTTCTGGTTTGTTAATAGCTAGTTCTTGATTGGTATTTGTGATTTTGTTCCTCAGATTTCAATGTGGATGACTGATAAAAGATTTTATGAGCTCACTTCATCTCATGTTGCCATCCGATTGGACTTAATTTCAAAAGCTCAAGGGATAGAACAAACAGAGAATTACTTCAATAACCTTTCACAAGAACTAAAAGGCCTTGAAGTCTATGGTTCGCTCCTCAATTGCTATGCAAATGCAAAATGTGTTGAAAAAGCAGAAGCTTTAATGCAAAAGATGAATGATTTAGGTTTTGCTAAGAAGACACTGCATTACAATGCCATGCTTAATCTTTACTATAAGACTGGAAACATGGAGAAGCTTGACGCTTTGTTGCAGGAGATGGAAGAGAATGGCATTGCTTGTGACAAATTTACACTTTCCGTGCAACTAAGTGCATATGCAGCTGTTATGGACATTGAGCGAATTGATAAGATAGTGAGATTGATGGAATCTGATCCCAAGGTTGTTCCTGACTGGGCTTCTTACAATGCTGCTGCAGCTGGATATAGAAAAGCAGGACGCGTGGACAAGGCTCTGGAAATGCTGAAGAAGGCTGAGGCACGTGTTACAAGCAAAAGAAGATGTATACCGTATAATTTCCTTTTCACACAATATGCTGAAATAGGGAGGAAGGATGAAGTTCTTAGACTTTGGTCAGTCTACAAGAAGATTGGTAAGGTTTACAATAATGGATACATTTGCATCCTGAATTCTCTGTTGAAGTTAGACGACTTTGAAATGGCAGAAAAAATTTTCGATGATTGGGAATCCCAAGATCTATCACATGATATGAAAATCCCAAACATCTTGATTGCTGCTTATTCGAGAGAGGGACTTTTGGAGAAGGCAGAAGCCTTAATTGACAAGGTGGCAATATCAAAAGGTTTGCAGCCAAATGCCTTGACATTATATTATTTGGCCACAGGGTACCTTGAGAAGAATCAACCTCAAAAGGCGGTGGAAATGATGAAAAGAGCAATTGTACTTTGTGAAACCTGGAGGAAGCCAGACAGTAAATATCTAGCAGCGTGTTTGGAGTACCTAAGAGAAGTGGGAGATATAGAGCAAGCAGAAGAGTTCATAAAATCACTGCTGGATAAAGGTATTATTTCTTTAGGTGTTCAGGAAGCATTGTTGGATGCTATAGAAGCTGACAAGCCAATTCAAAATGGTGCCTTGTTATAGAGGTAATGGAAGCAGAGTAAAGAAAAGAAAAAAGATTGAGTACAAATCTGAAATGTTTCTTTGGTTTGTGGGCTATCTAGTCTGTGATAAACAAGCAACTCTCTTTTTCCCTGAAATTGACAGGGAAAACTATGTTCAAGAGAATAACAAAGCAATCTGCAATCCTTTGTTTTTATTGAAACTACGTTTACATTTAAGAGATTAACACCTAATTATCTCTTAAATTAGTGGAATGTAGTAGGACGTATTCTAGTTGTTAATTCTCTTGAACTTGAAGCCTTGGTTTATTTGTCCAATACCTAAGCACTTGCTAATTTCCATATAATTTCAGAATCTGTCAAGATCTTTAAAATAGGACATGTCATGTTAATCTTCGTCACTCTTGTAATTGTTGGAAATGCCCTAGTCCCGAGGCATTGGTCCTTGTGTTTGTATAATACATTTGTACATTAATGTGAACTTTATGTATTATATAATTTGTGTCAAGGAAATAAAGACATTAATCTATTTATTATATATGTCTTGTGCTATATTTTAAATAGAGCATCCAATGGACATATCCATATCCATGTTGTCAAGTGTGAGGCACTTGGCAGTAAGACTGTGGATAGGGAAAACGATATGACCATAAAGTCATCCGTAGTCTGTTCCAATCATGGAAATGAATGGAACCAAAAACTATCATTAGCCTGGTTGTATGGCGGTGTCTTACCGGTCATAGAACATGGAATGTCAACTAGGTTAATGGGTACATACAAAAAGGGCATGGTACTGGATCGATCCACTTAACGGGAATCTACATGGTATAGTATCACAAATGATTCTCGTGTAGTACTTGTATAAGTCCTTCGACCGGACCATATGATGATGTTGCATGTGAAGTGGCACACTTTGGTGTACGCCCAACGGGCCTGTAAAGGGTGCCAAGTACGGGTATGTTCGGGTGTGTCAGTGAGCATGGCAGTACTATGGATATGCAGAAGGGAATGTCATTCAGTGATTCACTGAAACGATATCACTGGCCTCTTGAAGAATGTTACTGATTAGTGTGCGGCCGCACTCAAACAAGATTGGATCTTGTTTGTGAGAATCAGTTCATTCGGTATCAAGTAAATGTCCAGACACAAAGAGGGTGATACTTTCATACCTCTGTGTTGGACACCGATATCAGCGACATGAGATTTACAAGTTCAAACTACTGGGTTACGGTGACAATTTGACTGCTATCTCTGTCTTAATTGGGGGCTGTAGTGGCTTGCTAGAGCCCGCCTGTAGTCTGTGGGTCTTGACCCACTGCCAACATAAAGACGGGCCCATCGGATTGTACACATTGAACGTCTGGATTTTAATTAGTCGGATTAAGTGTGTACTTGGAGTATACACGTTTAAAGAGAGAGAGACTTATTACTTATATTATATAGGTCAATTTGATGGGTTGGGTCCAAGAGCCGTTCGTGTACGTGACGTTGGAGGGAGTCTACTTTGATTCCTGCAGTCCGCATCCGTCTCTTTAAGAGATTAGCCGGGTAAGTTTCCGAACTTCTCTTTATGGTTTTAAGTTTTTGATTTCTACATCTTTAGCTCCTGGGCCGGATTCGAGGAAATCGACGCGTATTTCCGCTTTTATCGGTCGGTTTCCCGTGACGAATCCCAACAGTAATATCAAGGTCAAGATTTAAGTTTCACTATAGTTAAATTTTATTGAAAAATTGGATTCCAATTTAAGACCTTGCCAGCTCAGAATATTACTCATCGTATCCACCAAGGGTATTCTCTGTACTAACAAAATCCCTACTCACTCTCATTGACATAAATACAATGAGACTAAGCAGTAAATTAGCACCTAAAACAGAGCAATAAATGATTAGACGCTGATTACCTACAATTATGACAAAAATAAATAAGAGCAACAAATGTAATTAACCCCTCATACATGGATAATTAGACTATTACTAGATATATATATAAAAAAAAAAGACAGGAACAACCTAATTAGGTACCCACGCAGATAAGAAACAAGGAAGAATTTTGAAACTAATATAGAATGATGTCTGAAAAGTAATTCAATGGAGCAAGAGATGAATCTCATGAATTAGGAAAGGATTTGATTGAATCTCACAATCATTTGCTGTGGTGCAAAGGAACTCTGTTGGAATCAAACATTTCTGCTGTGAATACAATTTCTCTTGAATTTTTGGAGATGCAACCAGAATTTGGACTTCATTTGACTGCAAGTACTCTTGGTTAATATTCTGTTGCATAAAGTGAAGAAGCTGAAGCTGAGCCTGGAGGAACTTGACATAATCAAAAGCGGACCAGAGCATTTCAGCAGAGTGTTTGTCTTATTACCTCCTGGAATCAATTTTCCAAGCTCCCGTGTCTTTTCTGTTTATCTTCCTTCTCTCTTTTGCTGCTATGCTTTGTTTCTTCTTCACATTATCATTCTTAGGGCGTTTCGAGTTGAATTGTTGGTGTGGTGAAAGAGAGATCGAATTGTGTTGAGGAGAAGAGAAGGATTCATCAAATTCAAACAAGTAACTGAAGTTGCTATTGAAATAAAGAAGCTCATCATCAACTGCAGAATATTGTTCAGTTAAGCAATCCTGCTGGTTGTCAAAACTTGAACAGAAACTCATAGCCATTGAGAAGTAGTGATTAATGCAATCTGAAACCCTTATATTGGAATTAATTACTTAAATTGAATTTATTAAAAGAAGTATTTAAAATATATAAATACATGATCAAAGATAAAGGGAACCCAATAGAACAAAGATGGAGAAATTGGAGATTATAAAATTTGAGTAATACCCAAATGAGAGATAAATTCACAGTCGTAATTAATATAAAAGAAAAATATAAGACAAGAAAAGACACTGAAAGAGAGAAGTTATGTAATGTAGCTGCTGAAACAGAGAAGATAGTGGTAGACTTGATTAATTAGTTAATTTTAACTAACAATAACAACCTTATCAAACTATACTACAGTTAATGAAGGCAAAAATAAACTGGTACTTCGTATATAAATATGAGATAGAGAGAAGTGGGGAATTAGTCAAGCTACTTATGGGAAATTTACGTTTAATGTAGGTAATTGTATTTTTATTTTGTACTTCTTCTTCTTCATACTTTTCTACAGAAGATGTAGATTCTATAATAAACATTTTTTTTTTTTTTTAATCTTTTTATCTTTTCCAATTTCCAAGTATATATTTGAATAATATCTTCTAGGCCAAATACATAATGACTCCGAACACGTCTAAAAACGCCTAATACATCTCTGAATTTTCAAAATGTCTTATTATCTCGTGTACTTTTTAAAAATTATCCAGTTTGTGCTTTCTATTCACCGTGGATTTGCAAGTATAATCTATGAATTTGATAGCGTGAAGCTTTTTTTTTTTTTTTTTTTAACTTTATTAGACAATTCAACAACTCAAATAATTTAATAGTACATAGGGTTTTTTTAAAAAATAAAAATAAAAAATAACAGCAATTTAAAAAATTGAAAATTGAAAAAGCCCTCATAGTTATCGTACTCTCTTCATCGTCTTCCATGGCTCTCCTTCCATTGTCTTCAGCGTCGTCCCTCTCTGCCTTCGTTGCCACCGTCTTCCACCATGCGCGAGCTGCCGCTGCTCTGGGTGGCCTGCTGCCTTTCTTTTTCTTTGAATTGAATTTTTTTTTTCCACTATTCACCTTTGCTCTCGTTTCAATATTCATTTTTCATTTTTTTTTTTTTTAATAAAATGATTCAATTTGACATAAACTCTGCTGCCTTTTTTTTTTTTTTTTCTTAAATGCTATGTTTCCTATTTCAAATTGAACCCTCATTCATCCTTCCATTTTTTTTATTTTCTCTTTTTTTTAATTTTATTTTGATTGTTCTTACAGTTTTAGGTTTGTATTATTCAAACAGGGAAGATAAATTCAATTCCAGCTTAGTGGCTGTAATCAAAATTACAATTTCTAAACCAGCTATTTGGACAATAGATAAAAAAAATTTGTTAGAAATCAAGTGATAAATATGCAAAAATTTGTTTGTTACTTAATCAAGTTGATTAAAGAGATTCTATTGTCGACGAGTTTATTGTGGTTCGCATTGCGTGTCAAGTATCCAACGGTGTAGATTATATAGTCCCAGTTTATATTAGAAATTAAGTGATTGATGCTCTCATAGATTTAGCTAAATTAACACGTGGTGGCGAAGCTTGAAAAGTCATATTAAGAGAGTAATCGAACACTTTAAAAGTTTTCAAAGAGAGACAATTAGATGCTTTTGACCTACTTTAGGGGGTAAATATATATTCGACATATCTTCTAACTAATAGAACCAAAAAGGTCTTGTTTAATGATATAAGACCAGCTATTCCACTCTTCAAAATGGCTACAAACCTATAGAAATTAGTCGTTATTAATTTACAGATGGTTGCTAAAAAAAAAAAAAAATCTTCTAACCAATAGCAACATTTAAAAAAAAAAAAAAATTGACAACATGAACATATAACAAGATCAAGTGTGTGTCTCTAGAAGATGAATTTAATAATATTTGTAATTTCTGTGAAAAATCCATGGCCGAATCGGGTCAAAAGCATGGGCCGAATGTGTGAAGTCCAGGCCCGACATTACTTTTGCAAATGAAATTGGGGAAATTACCCCATTTGTCCATAATTTTGTAATAATATTTATTCTAGCATCCCTTATTTTTTGTATCTAGCTCATATATAAATTAATATTCTTTTTAACCCAACAATACACATGTCATCACATTTCAGAATAAATATTATTTTTTTATAATATTTATAAATTATTTTCATAATTTTTTTATTCTGGGGATAATTAACCCACCCACCCCCTTATCCTATCTCATCGTAACCACCACTTCCTGTCCCTATTCAAACTTCTCTCTTCAGACTTTCCCAAAATTATCGCGTCTCTTCCTCTCCTTCATACTTTCCAGATCACCGGCCGATTGAAAGTGGAATCGTTTACCGTCTTATCTTCTCCTTCTTCATACTCTCGCGTCTCTTCATCTCCTTCTTCATACTTTCCAGATCACCGTTTACCGGCCGATTGAAAGGGGAAACGTTTCGCCTCTCATCTTCTCCTTCTTCATACTTTTCTTTGCAGAAGCAGATCACGGCTACCGGCCATTTGAAAGGGGAGTTTGGTATCTCATACGAATATAGGTCAGTATATCTGCCCTTTTTTTTTCCCCAATTTTTAGGTTTTTACTTCGTTTTTCCAGCATGAGCTGATAACAATGGCTGATTCGGCAGAGAAATTAGCTTTATCAAAGAAGGTAAGCTCACACTTTGTTTTCTTGAAGTTTACATGTTTCATTATGTTAAGGAGAGACATGCTCTTACATCATTATTCTTTTTGTTATCTGAGTAGGTTGATGTTGGTACAAACCTTTCTCCTATCCAGGCTCCTGTATTTTCATATCAACTTGTTCTTAGTCAAACTCCACCGGGAACTAAGATTGAGGTTAAGCCCATGTCACAAATAAAGGAAGTAAATGTCTGTATCATTTTTTAAAGGGATCTTTTAACTTGTTTATTGGGTATAATTTGCTTATCTAGTATTTGTTTTGTTTTTACAATTGTTTTTGTAGGTTGAAATCCCTGAATGCGGCCCTTCTTTTGATCTTGGTATAACACCCTCAGAACCGAAAAGAATCACCAAACCAACACCCGTGATGAGATCTCCTTTCTTGAATGAGTTCAGCTCAGGTGCTAGCTTGGAAGATCACAGTGATTTGACTAAAATAAAAAAAGGTCTCTGCCCATTAGGTCATGATCCAGGGTTTTTAATGGAAGATCATCGGCTTATTAAATTTGAGACATGGCTAAAGAGGGGTAAAACAAGAAGTAGACTCTCGTAAGATTCATTTTCTGTAATATCTCAATTTAACCGGCCTGTCCCATTTCATTTTGTGTTGTAGCTTAGCTTTTTATATGTCATTCCAGGGGGAAGCTTTATTCACCCGAAGAAGGCAATTTGGAGCCGCCATTTGATTTTTCGGTTCAATTTGTTGTCCAAAAAAGCTGGTTTTATGACTTGTGTTTTCCTGGGCGATGTCTCGACACTTCGGTAAACTTCTCTCGCTATTCATGGCATATTTTATACTTATTTTCCAGTAACAATTAATATTAGTGTTATCTTTTGTAGTTACAAATTACCTACATAATACTTGTTAATAATTGTTATTACACATTTTGATCATATCATTGGTATATTAATCAAATTAATTTAGTCACATAAATCAATTTTTTTATGCATTGTTCATAGCTTTTCTTTTTAAATTTTTTTTATAAATATACCTAATTAGTTTTTCTATTTTGAACAGCATATAAATATCATATTCTATTATTTGCGAAAGAAAGGCAAATACCTGAATGGGTGTAACAGGAAGTTGACAACCACTGATTATTACTTTGATCATTACCTGAGATCTTTGTAAAAGTTTTGAGAATGGTAAGAGGGATATTTCTATTTTAATGAATGATAAGCACATCATACATTATATTCGTGGACACAAGGTGGATTGTGTGTTACCGTGGGTGGATGTGGACCATGTTTTATTTCCTGTTTTTGAGCATACAAAGAAACATTGGTTTTTGGGGAGGCTGTGTTTTCATGACAGGTGCATATACATGTATAACTCCTTCAGGAGTTCTCAAATGACTCGGTTATGTAAGTTAGCATTGGCCCCATATGCCGAATTACTCCCTTTATTCTTGGAGTTTACTGAGTTTTATTCAGCGCGGTTAGATATTGAACAAGATTCTAAGCATTTTATTGGGAAAAGTATTTCTGATCCATTTGATATAATTGAGACGCCGGCACTTCCTTCGTAATCACCAAAGTAAGAATTCGATCTAAATATGCTATACCTCAGTTATTAGTTTTGTTTGTTTTATTTTTTTTTTAATTGTTTCTCTCTTTTTTTTATTTTTTGTCTTTTTAGTGATTGTGGCTTGTTTACTATATCATTTGCTAAGTACTTCATTGAAGGCATGGATGTCCCCCTGCAATTTAATGTTGATATTCATCGCAAGAGGCTTGCATTTTTATTGTACCAGCATGGAAGGACGAAGCAGGATGAAAACTTTGAAAGTGATGCTGAGATTGTCGTGCCATAATATTGTTAGCTAATTAGCTATATGTGTTGAACTATTAATTTAGTTTTGTCATGGTTTAGGATATATGGTATTTTTTAATGTTTGCAGTTTCTAGTTTATATGGATTTTTTTTATAACCTCGGATTATTACATTTTATATTATGCATTAAAGGTTTTTAATACAATTCATCATTTTTCCTTTCTATTATGTAGTTTCTAGTTATTCTGTACCTAAATCTGAAAGATATAGGTATGGTAATTATAGAAAGACACATGACTATTGAGGCTCAAAGAGTTTTTGATTTTAAATCTATACTAGTAATTGCCCCCCAACTGTCATAGTTTATTCTTTAAGATTGATTACAGGACTAACCATTATTGCAGAAAACAAATGAAAGACTATCAACTTTATCATTATCCATGTTGAGCAATTGCTATCCTTTAATCAATCTACCAGCACCATGAGGGGATCTTATGCCTTTTAGGTAACTCATTATGTACAATGAAATATATAAATAATATAATGTGGATATATGATACACAAACATTATGATAGATTGGTTTTGGACACATTCTTTGTAACTAAGGGTTGTATTTTAAATTACCTTAGCTGTATGTTTTTTGATATATATTTATGGTATATTGATATAAAATTGTACAACAGCAGTGTATTTGTGTACAACTTGATAGTATATTTTAGTATCCATAAATGGTATATTCACGAAATATGTAGGTTATATTCTTAGATACATATGGTATATTCCTATAAAATTGCAGAATATTGATATGCAATTGTACAATAATGGCTACTGTATATACTTGTAGTAATATAATGTGAATATTTAATACACACACATTGCGAATTTTAGTAATAGATGGTTTATAGGACAACTAATAATTCTTGTTATTATATCTACTGACATTGTATGAAGGAAATGCACTATAAAAAAAATATAATGTGTAAAAGAGATATGAATTATTATTACGTCAAAAATAAATAATAAAGAAACTAATATATTTATTGTTGGAACAATCTAGTAATACTAAAAAGAATTTATGTAATGGCTTGTAGTATAGTTCTATCACTTAGGTGCATTATGGCATGTTTTCTTATTATGACCTTTTTTTCCACAGCGTGTACATCTATTTTTTGTTGCTTTTTCCCCTGGTTGCTTGAATCTTCTTTTTCTAGGTCGACCAGGCGGTGCTTTTCCTTTAGGAGGGTGGACAATACGGTTCTTTATTTCTTCCGGTACATCCCACACATCTTGCTTTGGAATTGCAAACACAGTGTATTGATATGTTGCCTTCATGTATTCTTTGCTGTAGAATGGTGAGCAAAACTTGTATGAATTCAGGTGCTTATATCTTATCACTGCCAAAGCATGCTCACATGGTATTTCGTCTATTTGGAAATGATTGCAAATGCATGTCTTGGCTGCTAGGTTGACAATATAATTGTCATTTCCAATAAAAGCACTATAGACATGCTCATTGGATTCTTTGACCTACACATGATTATGAACGATATAATATAAATATGCTTTTATATTATCTCAAATTAGACCAATTTTTTAACCTTGAAAGGACTGTAATTTTTTGTATGATTATAGATCAAGACATTAAAACTGATAAGAGATTGGTTTTGGACACATACCTTGTACCTTTGGCTTCTAATGTAGTTTTCTCTCAATAGCATCTCATGATCTGTAGTCATATTTGTCATTGTGGAAGCTGCTATCAGCCTATGGCTAACTGACCATTCCTGTGTCAATCCCCGTAGATGTTCAAAAAGACTAGTCACTGGTAATTCCCTAGCGGCCTTATTCACTGCATTAAGTGATTCTACTATGTTTGAAGTTAAACTTGAACTTCTACTATTTGGGCAATGGCATCTTGACCATCGTTCATAGCCAATATCAGCTAAATATGGTCGTATTGCTGCATCTACTTTGTCAAGTTCGGCCATGTAACTCTCAAAGTCTTTGATGGTGTATGACTCAGCAGCTCCTATGAAATTTTCACTTATTTTCTTTGGATCTTTTCTGAAATTTGACTTCAAGTTATTGAGCAAATGGTACATGCATACACAGTGGCATGCTTGAGGGTATATTTTTCGTGCTGCCCTTACAATGCTCTCATGCCGATCAGATACTATTGTTAAGCTTTCTCTATCCCCGTATGCCTCTTTGAACTTTATGAAGAACCAATCATAGGCTGCATTGTTTTCTGAGTCCACAACCCCAAATGCCAATGGGAATATAGACCCTGCAATAAACTTGTAATCAGCTTCAGTTTTACAAATACAGCACTAAATATAAATATATAACATATTCATATAATATTTATGGTATATATGCATGTTGTTTTTACAAATTATGTGGTGTATCATTTCAATACAAATTTCTATACCTGATGCATCCTTAGTGCAGGCTGTCAACAAAGTTCCCCCATATGTTGCCTTCAAGAAAGAGCCATCTACAACCAGCATCGGTTTGCAATATTTCCAACCCATTATGGAAGCATGTAAAGCCATGAAAGCATACACAAATGAATTGTTAAAATCTGTATGCATTTCCACAACTGATCCAGGATTTGTTTGCTGCACCATATAAAGATAACTTGACAACATTGCATATGAATCGCCAGGTTTTCCCCTTATTATCTCTACTGCTTTCTCTTTTGACTTCCATGCTTTTTGGTAGTTGATACCAACCCCTAGTTCCAGTCTCACATCATCTATTATATCTCTAGGTGTGTATGTTCTATGAATGTCCACATATTTATATTTTATGCACTCACCAATCAAGTACCTTGTTGCCTGTCTCTTTCCTGAGAATCTGATATCCAACCTGCATGTATGCGAATCCACCAATTTCTTAATTTGAAACGTGTCTGTATTCCCGCATTTACTTGCCCTCATAATCCAAGTGCAACTGTCATCAATACAACTCAAGTACAATTGCCTGGAATTTGATCTTTCAGTCTTGAATTGAAAGTGCATGTTTATTGCATAAAAGCTGATAGATGTTTTCAATATGTATTTGTCCTTGAATTTTTGTCCAATCTCAAAATTTGAGTGCCTTAGGTCATGGATTATTGTTGGATTATATGAAACTTCCTTGTTGGATCTGTAGGTGAAGTTGTTTTCCAGATTTGTGATTGTTTGCTGCGTCACTTGATTGACATACTCAATCATGTCCATCTGTTGCTGTTCATCATGCTGATTTGTTAATGACTGCACCCAATTCTCAGAACACTGATCTCCTTGTTCAATGTTGTTTTCATCATTTGCATTCAGTTGCACACAAGTTATGCACAATGGATATTTCCTCACATCAGTTTCATTGTTCTTCAATTGCAAGTAAAATGACAAGCTCATATCATTAGTTATATCAAATGGGTCGTCTCCATCTTCCAACTGTAAATTATACATTTCATCAATATACTGTCATCGTATAAATAATCTGTACTAAGTTATATAGTATAATGACAACTTATAGTTACATGCAAATGAAATTATGACACTGCATTTTATTGTCCAATGCAGTATATTGATGGTATAGTACGATTTTTTTACCTGAAATTTGATGTCCAATGCACTGTATTTCGTGTTGATTTTCATTTCATTTGATATTATGTTTTTCAACATGTGAAAGTTGCAACCCTGTGGTAGAATAACTCCTTGAAACTTGCTGTTCTGATATTTGTTGCTTTCCGTCCATGTACCACCGTATCGAACCACTATGGCTGTTCCTGTCATATCTTTCCTTCGTATATTCACAAAAAACAACAAAACATGATTTTATATTATCTGCTTTTTCTTTTTATGAGAAATATCAAATTATATTAAACAACTAAGATCTTCAGGAGTATCTTTATACAAGTATATTAGTATGCATACAAGTGAGATATTTGAAGAAATATTCTTACCCTTTGTGTTTAATATGTTGTGAGAATAAAGAACTCAGTGGTTGGAATTTCCCAATGGTGTATATTTCTTTTGGTTTTTGCAGAGAAAAAATATAGAATGCGGATTGAGGAAGAAAAAGAATGAGAATTAAACAGTATATTGCAGGAATGAAGAAATAGCGGTTGGAGATTGGTGATGGTGTATAATGTTTCTGCAGAATTCTGTAAAATGCTGCAAAATGCTGATGAAGAAAAAGGAGAAAAATAGAACTGTTTTTTGTTTTTTTCTTTTCTGTTTGCAAGGTTTAATGGGGGTGGTTTTTTGTTTTTTGTTTTCAGTTGAAAATGGTGGGTAGTGCTGCTGGCTATTGGCAATGTTGTATGTGTATATTGAAACAGATTTTTCAGCGTGGGTGGGACGTTTTTTTTTTTTTTTTCCTCTTGTTTGCAGAAAACGGTGGGCAGTTATTTTTTTGAAAAAAGTTCAGTTATATTAGGATTCTATGACTTGAATCCTAACAGTATATTAAATTTATTTATTTATTTATATATTAATATATTCCAAAAATCAAAATGTATTATCCTATATAGCATTTTTTTATTCATACCATTAAAGATATTATTTAGATATTGTGGTTATTTAAAATTTTATAATCATGTTTGGGATATTTAAAAGATAATTACGGAATAATGCACTACAAAGCTAATTAACCCAATGAAATTCGCTTTCACTAAACCCTGGAAGATTTTATCCTTATTATTTTCGAACTCCGGCCTGAAAATCTTCAAGTCGCCATCCATTCAACAAATGAAGTCTGCTCGATTAACCAGTTTGCTGCGTGAAATTAGTCCTTTTAGGTCTCCAAATGGCTTTACGTCGAATTTCTACTCCACAAAGGCAAGGCCAGGCCGTAGATTTAGTAGACTATGGGAAAGCTCAACAATCGAGCTGTACCGTCGGATTTCTCCGGTTGGAGATCCGAATGTCTCGATTGTTCCCATTTTGGATCAGTGGATCGAAGAAGGACGATCTGTAACCCAAGGTAGCCTAATAGACATCATCAAGGAATTGCGGTCCTATAAGCGTTATCATCATGCTTTAGAGGTACTCCATTGTAGCATTTCATTGATCGTTTTATATTATTTTATATTTCACGAATTCAACTGTTGTACATGAAAGTGGGCTTCTTCAAGCACAAAGATATCTCTATTTTTGGTGTAATTGTATTTTCTGTCTGTAATTTTTTATGAAGACTAATAAGCCTGTTAACTATTTAGTTTGGTTATACCTTTATTATTACTATTCGGTAAAATTGCTATCTTTAGTTGATGGTTTATTCTGTCCCTCATGACAATTTTTGATATCAATGGAGATTTTTTTTTTTTTTGGCAAGACCAAGTAAAAAGAAAATGGAATTTGAACACGTATTTTTGTCGTCAAATTTATGGAAAATAACTTGTGAATGTGCTTGTGGTTTTCTGATTGCTGGTCTTATGTATGTGTATGTGATTTTTGTTCCTCAGATTTCAATGTGGATGACTGACAAAAGATACCATTTCCTTGCTTCATCTGATGTTGCCATCCGATTGGACTTAATTTCGAAAACTCAAGGGATAGAACAAGCCGAGAAATATTTCAATAACGTTCCACAAAAATTAAAAGGCCTTGAAGTTTATGGTGCACTCCTCAACTGCTATGCAACTGCGAGATGCGTTGGAAAAGCAGAAGCAGTTATGCAGAAGATGAGGGATTTAGGTTTTGCTAAGACGGCACTGGTTCACAATGTCATGCTTACTCTTTACTATAAGACTAGAAATATGGAGAAGTTTGATGTTTTGTTGCAGGAGATGGAAGGGAACGGAGTTGTTCGTAACGGGTTTACACTTGCCATACAAATAAGTGCATGTGCAGCTGTTATGGACATTGAGAGAATGGATAAGGTAGTGACACTGATGGGATCTGATCCCAAATTTGTCCCTGACTGGACTAATTACACTTCTGCTGCTGCTGCTTACACAAAAGCAGGTCTCTTAGACAAGGCGTCCAGAATGCTGAAGAATGCCGAGGCACGTGTTACAAGCAAGCCGCCTGTATCTATTGCGTATAATCATCTTCTCACACAATATGCTATCATAGGGAAGAAGGATGAAGTTCTAAGAGTCTGGTCACTGTACAAGAAGAAATGCAAGGTTTACAACGAGGGCTATAAAAATGTCCTGTATTCTCTTGTGAAGTTAAGCGACATTGAAATGGCACAGAGAATTCTTGATGAGTGGGAATCCCTAGATCTAACATATGATATTCAAATACCAAACATCTTGATCGGTGCTTATTCCAGCATGGGCCAGTTTGAGAAGGCAGAAGCTCTAATTAACAGGGCAACTTCAAGAGGAGAGCAACCAAATGCTTGGACATGGTATTATTTGGCCACCGGATACCTTAAGATAAATCAACCACAGAAGGCAGTGGAAATGATGAAAAGAGCAATTGTACGTACTGAACCTTTGTGGAAACCAAGCATCACATGTTTAGCAGCATGTCTAGAGCACCTGAAAGGAGTAGGAGGCATGGAGGAAGCAGAAGAGTTCATGAAATTACTATTGAATAAAAGTGTTATTTCCATAGATATTCAGGAGAAATTGTTGAATGCTAGTAAAGCTGAGAAGTCAAATCAAAACTGTGCCATGGAACCTGTCAGAGAAGACAGAATACAAATCTGAAATGTTTATTTAGTTTCATGATCTGAGGGAGAACAAAGTTACAGTGTTATGGTCTAGCTGCCCATGATAAACAGCAAGCAGTTGACTCTGTTTTTGCCTGAGATTGACTGGGAAGACTATCAATGCAGATGAAGTTGGCTGCAGTTTGACAAAATGCACTTGTCATCTCGCGTAAATAGACGTATCAGTTGAACATGAACATAAATTTCTGAATCATGCTTGAGATTCAATCCTGCATTGGCATGAACATCAGTTAGAGATAATCTCAACAGTATGCAGTGGAATTGTTTCAAGAGTAAGGAGGCCTATGCACCGTATACTTTTGGTACAGCGGAAATGTTTATTGATGTAACTGTGACTAAGAATTTGAGACAAATTAAAACTGAGATGATTAGAGATGAAAATGTGTTGATATGACGATGAAGCCTTTTGTGGCCCTTTATTTTGGCAAATTGTATCAAAAACAAAGTTTTGGCATATGATCGTCAGTTTTCGAATATTTAATTCTCTATTTTTTTATTCATTTTATACAATGAGCTCCGTGAATTAAAAAAAAAAAAGAAAGTATGTTTGATATAAAAGACTATGGAACAAAAAGATAAGGGTATCTTTTGCCTCTAAAATTATTGAAAAATTTTACTCGTGTTGTACGAAACGGTGCAATATCTACCCATTCTTTATTCATTCTTCTAAATTTGAATTACTTTAACAAAAATAAAATAAATTTATTGTATGCGCAGAAATGATATCACTGAAGATTTAAGCTACTTTACATCCCTTCTTAAAACCCTCTAGACCCTCGAAGCTATTCTTTTGATTAGATGTTCGGGATTTATTTGCTATCTGAATGATTTATGCTGCCAATCGTGACTTGATAAAGTGATAATTGATACTGGCGATGAAGGTTTTCTGTTTGTACTACCACTTGAGAAGAAATTGGACTCTCTAGTCTGCACAACTCTTTTTAAGTGGAATTTAAGAGTGTAAGTTACTGTGATTTCATTTTATTTGCGTCAAAATTGTGTTCTTACTATGTCAACCCTTGGTTCCTCAGGTTTCAATGTGGATAACTGACAAAAGACACTATAAACCTCACTTCATCTGGTGTTGCTGTCCAACCTCACTTAATCTGGTGTTGCTGCCCAATTGGACTTAATCTCAAAAGCTCAAGGGACAGAACAAGCAGAGAAATATTTCAACAATGTTCCAAAAAACGTAAAAGGTGTTGGATTCGTCACGGGAAACCGACCGATAAAAGCGGAAATACACGTCGATTTCCTGGAATCCGGTCCCAAGAGCTTAAGATGTGGAAATAAAAAACTTAAAGCATAAAGAGAAAGTTCGAAAACTTACCACAAAGTCTCTCTAGGAGACGGATGCGGACTGCCGAAATCAAGTGTAGATTCCCTCCACCAATGCGTACACGAACGGCTCTCGGACTGAAACCCATGCTAGCGATTCGGACAAATCAAGAAGAGAAAGAGAGAGATAGAGGAAACTTTTCTTTCCAAAAGAAAAGCACCAAAAGTGGGCGGCCAAGCTAGAAAAATGGTGGCTGCATTTTTTTTCTTTCCAAAAGAAAAACAACAATTTTTCTTTCTCTCACCCATTTTCTTTCCAAAAGAAAATAAATGCAGAAGTGGGCCAAACATTCTTTCCAAAAGAATGTAAAATCGCGGCCAACAATTGATTAATTAAAGTGATGCAACCATTTCTTTTAATTACCAAAAGAAAGAATTAAAAATGAGAAGGCAAAGTCCAACTTTGCTATCCCATTTTCAAAATCAATGACTCACACCATGAGTTATCACTTTAATCATCATTATTTTGTCAAAAAAATGACCCATCCATAAGCCAAAGCACACGGCCAAAAATGATGAATGAATGAGATATTTTGCCTTTCATTCTTACCATAAGAATTGTACAAAATATCCAAGTAGCAAAGTCCAACTTTGCAACCCCAAAAGTCATCCATGACTTAATATTTACATTATCACTTTTGTCCCAAAATGAGTCATCTTTCTTGCCCTAAATCCCACCAAAATTTCAGCCATCTCAATCCCACTTAATGTAGACTTTATCCTTTAAAGTCCAAGCCTAAATTTTAATCCCATTGATTTAATTAATTTCAAATGCAACTTTAATTTAACATGTATGCATATATATTATACCATATAATATATTACATACATTTAAATTAAAATTCATTTGACCTATTAATTTAATCAATGAATTAAATTAGACACATATAAAATGAGATACATGTAAACCTATACATGTAAAAATATTTCCACTTAGGAAATAATCTCATAAATTAATTAATTGAATTAATTAAGAGAATGCCAAATAAATATTAATTATATTATTTTGATCAATCCAATTGATCTATATAATATTATTAATAAACCTCTCTCTCTTCAAATGTGTATACTCCAAGTACACACTAAATCCGACTAGTTAAAGTCCAAACGTTCAATGTATACGATCCGATGGGCCCGTCTTTATGTTGGCAGTGGGCGAAGGCCCACAGACTACAGGCGGGCTCTAGCAAGCCACTGCAGTCCCCAATTAAGACGGAGATAGCAATCAAACTGTCACCGTAACCCTGTAGTTTGAACTTGTATATCCCATGTCAATGATATCGGTGTCCAACACAGAGACATGGTTGATCACCCTCTATATGTGTCCGGACATTTACTTGATCCCAAATGCACTGATGCTCACAAACAAGATCCAATCTTGTTTGGGTGTGGCCACACTCTTATCAGTAACATTCATCAAGAGGCCGGTGATATCGTCTCATTAAACTAATGAGTGACATTCCCTTCTGCATATCTATAGCACTGCCATGCTCACTGACACACCCAAACGTACCCATACTTGGCACCCTTTTACAGGCCTGTTAGGCGTACACCAAAGTGTGCCACTTCACATGCAACACCATCATGTGGTCCAGTCAAAGGACTTATACAAGTACTACACGAGAATCATTTGTGATACTATACCATATAGATTCCTGTTAAGTGGATCGATCCAGTACCATGCCCTTTGTGTATGTACCCATTAACCTGGTTGACATCTGTAAGTGCCAGAATTTTCCGTCCTTAAAAAAAATGCAGCGGTGTCACACAACTGTAACATATAGTCATGCAACTGTCGTTACAGTCGTGCGACTGTAATTAAATTACAGTCGTACGACTGTAACCTCGGAGCAGGTGCAGAAGCCCATACCTCTGCAGTAGAAAAAAAAGAGAAGAAAAGAAGGAGCATTAATCACTTCGTTCTAGCAGCAAGACAACCAGCAATAAAAGGAGAAAAAGAAGAGAAGATTGGGACTTTTGACTCTGAAGCTTCAAAAGATCAGGGAGAAAGAAATTTGAGACAGAAAAGAGAGGAAAAGGAGGAAGAAAGATACTCACAAAAACTCAAGCTTTCCTTCTTCTTTTTCTTTTGATTCTTAAGTGTTAATGTCTAAAACCGGATAGAAATCATAGGTTAACGACTTAACACTTAAACTCAATCAATTTTGGACTCTAACTTCAGTCAAATCCGTGACATTTTGGAGATTTTGGACCAAACTTCTCAACCCCAACTTAAGGAGAAAAGAAGCAATTTGGTGCAGAATGGTGCGTCGCCAGGGGTCAATCCTACGGTGGATCAATGCCTAAGAGGTAAACACACTTCATTCCCTCTTTTTCTCGTGCTTTCTAGGTGATTCGGTGTCTTTTTGTGCATTTTATTTCAATTTCTGTGATTTCTATTTCTGGAAATCAAGAAAGAACAGTCGTGCGACTGTTCTTGAATTGATGAACAGTCGTACTAGTGTTCTTGATTTCCATTAATTCCTCAGTTTTATTTTGAATAATTTTTGGTGAAATTCTGAGTTGAATTATTTACAGTCGCACGACTGTAATTACAGTCATACGACCGTAGTTATAGTCACACGACTGTAATGCTCGTCCAGAATCAAATTTCCAGAATAATCCCCAGAAATTTCCAAAAATCCATAAAAATTCAGAAAATCATCAAAATGAATTTTGTTGTGTGCATTCACGACCTTAGATTTAATTTTCAGTGCATTTGCATTTAGAACAGTACAACGACGGAGACCCGATTCTCCCGAAAACCGACCCGCCTCACATGCTAAAATTAATTAAACCGGAAAATAAATCATTTTCAAAATGATTTTCTCACAAAACCAAATTACAGGGACGTTTCAAAATATTTTCCAGGTCTAATGGGGCCGGCTAGCCTAGCCGACCCGGTTATTCCCCTAATTGCATGTCCCCGAATTCTTAAAATCCCATTCTGTCTTATTTGAGTCCTACTTGTGCCGTGCCGTATATTGTGCTAACCCTCTGTTTTGCAGCTTTTATTTTTATTTTTGATGTATTTGATAGATTTATCCGTGTATCCTAGGCGATTGTAATTTTTAGTTAGATCGTGTATATTAGGTGATTGTAAAAGTGAGGACGGGAGTTTTTATTTTTTTGATTATTCAATTGGGTTGTATAATCGGCCTCTATTATTTTTTTGTATATTTTGAATGTATATTTTATTTTTATGTAATTAATTTCCTGCATTTTGCTTTAGCATTGGATAATTAAAATAAACAAATTGGAGTTAAAGAAAGATAATAAAGCGAATTAAATATGGTAATATAAACTGTAAAGTGAAAGCAAGCTAGAGGTTAAGTAAGTTACCTAAATCTCTGGATTAGGTACAACAGTCTGTCCTGGGTAGGAAGCTGTACCGGAATTCCAGGATGAGCTGATCCGGGTGGCGACTCTGTCACTGATCTCGGAATTCAAGTTTCGAGGTCTTTAAGTTAAAAATGGGAAAATGTTTTCTACAAAGGAATTCCCAAATTAAATCAATAATTTTCTAACTCAAGATAAATAAAACCCGTTTTCCAAAAAATAATCTAATCTATAATAATTTTCTTTTTCCCCGGTTCGCTTCGCCGCGTTCCCATTTAAAAGGTCGTTCGCTCATAGTGGCGACTCTGCTGGGGATCAGTTTCTAAAAGTTTTCATAAAAACTTAAGGAACTTAGGCAACTACCGAAATAAAACCGCTTGCAGTCACTTCACTAGTTCATATTACCATATTTATTTGCACATTGCAAATCATGACATTTTCTTCTTCTCAATCCCTCCAACACACTTATCGACCCCGGTTTACCCAAGAAGGTAGACTACCTCTTCCGCCAGGATTGGAGACACCCGACGGGGTAAACCACTCATAGCACCGCATGACCTTACATCGTGTTCTACGGTGGGGAAGTGTATACTCGCTATGGGAACCTGTACGACCCTTGGTTTTGACTTTGGCCCATATGTAATGGCTTAGCAACTTCCCCTAGGAATACCAAAACTTAAATTCAAAATGAACATTGAGCCTGTGCCTTTGGTAACCCCCGTTGATGCCAAAGGGATCCAACACCTAGGAAGAATGCGAGACCTACTGAAAGGAGAAATAAGGTCAGAAGGGAGTGCATATTTTTGCGTGTGCTAACGTTTGTTCTGTGTTGTTTTCCATTTTGACTTTTCACGAAGCATCAAACATGCATAGCTTTCGTGTGCCATACTAACCCACATTTCTATACAGCCATTTGCATTTTTATTTTCGTGTGAAGACATTAAATCATCTCTGTGACATTCACACTAACCTTTTCTTTTGCAGCCATAATATTATATTTGTGTGATTAACATTTTTTCATAAAGCATACACGATATTATTATGCGTGTCATGCATTCTAACCACGTTTTTGTGCAGCCATTTGCATCTTGTATGACATAAACATCCATCTCACTTCACTTCATCTAAATTAAGGGCATTCCAAGGATGCCCACCACAATCATATCATTTCATAACATATTGGGTATCCCAAATTACCCGTGTTCTGCCAATGCACCGGATTGCATTCGGCCATTCCACCAAATTATCTCATTTAATAGAGACCATAATGGTCCTAGGTTTACTTCCGTGTGACAATCCATATGATTTATTTCACGACATCATACCCATTCATCACAAATATCATATAACATTGTGATCCACATCGGGTTACTTCATGACATTACTACATTATTCAAGGCGCTCCTCGAGTGCCGGATTAGTACGCATGTAAGGGCATTTCATAACATTATCAAATCATGCAAGGTGTTCCACGAACACTGAACTTTTGTCCGTGTCTCGAGTAACACGCAACTCTCATGTCACATCATCTCATGTCGCACTGTTTCAAAAGCATCAGAACTCTGTCCGTGGGGCGATCCCTATGCGACCATTTCACTTAACGACATCGACCTACAGGGTGTCAAAACTCTCCCTGTGTGCCGACCCACACACGGCCATTTCATGACAACTCACTAGGTGCCCCGAAAGCACCGAGCTTATACCCCGTGTGACGGTTCACACGCAGTCTTCTTAGCATTATTTTGGCATAGCATGAGGTACTCTTGGAATGTCCAAAGTCAAAAGAATAAAAACAAGGGAATCATCCTTATTATCTCACGATGTACATCTCACTCATCTGTCAAATGTTCAAGCACTCCACAAGCACCAAGGACTTTACCACATGCACTGAGTCATTTAAGTGTTCCAAAAGGCTAGAAATTTCATCAAACCCCTTAGGTCTTCTGTAATCATTAGAAACCTCTTTCAGGTATTGATGTTCTGTGAACATCGGAAAGTGTCATTCCATATCACAGTACGAAAACCAGAGGTGTCCTGAGCATAAAAACCCTATCCATGTGTCCCGCGCACATAGATGAAACTTCTTCCCATGTAAGATCCGCTCTACACGTACCGCTCTAAATATTAAACTTCTTCCCGTGTAAGATCCGCTCTACACGTACCGCTCTAAACATTAAACATCCTCCCGTGTAAGATCCGCTCTACACGTACCACTCTAAACATTAAACCTCCTCCCGTGTAAGATCCGCTCTACACGTATCGCTCTAAATATTAAACCTCCTCCCGTGTAAGATTCGCTCTACACGCACTGCTCTAAACATTAAACCTCATCCCGTGTAAGATTCGCTCTACATGCACCACTCTAAACATTAAACCTCCTCCCACCGCTCTAAATATTAAACCTCTTCCCGTGTAAGATCCACTCTACACGTACCGCTCTAAATATTAAACCTCTTCCCGTGTAAGATCCGCTCCACACTGACCGCTCTAAATATTAAACCTCTTCCCGTGTAAGATCCGCTCTGCACGTATCGCTTTAAATATTGAACTTCTTCCCATGTAAGATCCACTCTACACGTACCGCTCTACACGTAGATCTAACCCCTGTATAAGATCTGCCTTATACGTATAAGCGCTTCGCAAGTATCACTTTGCTTCGATCCGTGGACACCCTGCTTGTCATTTTATCCATGTGGTGTATATTTATACGCCACGCTCTACTTCAGCATATAGCTTCATCAACAACATTCATTGCATTTTGCAGGTTTCCATTCTTGGCTTTGTGTGCATTTGACTAGCTTAGAATTGCATAACATGACATGGCATCACATGACATCACTGTTCATACATGCACGCATCACATCACGCACTCATGCCTACATCATCCTTTGACTTGGTATTCTTCGTGCGTATGTCCCAGTCAATGCTAACAAGTGTTTTTATCAGGGGAGAAAGGGAAGGAGTCTTGAGAATGGCTGGCCCAATGAACTTCAACACCATAACAGACGTTGTAAATAATTATATTGCTTCGTCAGGATTTCGAAAGACTGTTAGGGAAGAGGCAGCGACAATGTTGAGGGAGATGCTAGGAGGTGATCTTAATAGGGTAGAAAAGCTGACGACAAGATGCTCTGAATTGGAGGTGCATGTGATTGAGCTCGAAGGGGTAATAAGAAGGTTGACGAGTGAAGCAGAATCGAAGGTGCCCCCCAAGGCCGATACTGACATTGTTCCGCGACACACTGGGAATCCGCTTCCTAAGAGTAAAGGAAAAGGCATATCTCCATGGCCTATTTCGTTGTGCAGATTATTTGCTAAGTGTAGAAAGGAAGGACTGCTTCAGAGCATCAGGCCATATGTCCAGCCAGCGCCGAATCAGAAGAATAATTTCTGTAGCTATCATATGGTGACAGGTCACCAAACCAACATGTGCTTTTATTTAGGAAGGGAGATCCTGAAACTAGTCGCCGAAGGAAAATTGAAGATCCCGTCCACCTCTGACAGGCGACTAGGTGCAAGCAGGGAGACTGGCAAGGAAATTACTCAAACCTTCTGGGGAGGAGAATATGATGGAGAGCTCCAAAGTCTGGTCTGATGAGAGCGGGGCGGTGACACTGAAGCTGGGGCAGTGATTGGATAAGGAATGGTCAGGCGCTATGAGATCAATAACCTTAGAGGCTCCTTTTTGTAGGGAACTCATTTTGTTTGTAAAAGTTTATTGAACTTGTTTTGAATGCAATGTGTCTAGTTATTTTCTTACTTATGTGGTGATTACATGTACATGGCATTAAGCATGCATTTGATCATCTGAAACGACATGTCCATCACGTATAATATTAAGATGAATAACATCAATCTGAGTGTTGTAGGGAATCTAAAGGTGAACCTAACTCTGATTGAACCCTTTCTGAAAAATAAAAGAAGGGGGTCTGCGAAATAAATAATGGGATAGCGCCACTTCCACCAAGTTATTCGCCGACCTAAATCAATGATCCTTACAAATCACAATCCAAAACGCTGTTGGCTTTACCCTAAAGTCTCAATTTGAGCAGCCCACGATACACCCAAATCATTCCAAACCAAAAGCTATTCAGAGCCGATTCCCAAAACGAAACTTCAAATCTAATTCCATGCCCAAGAAAACATCTCGCAGCTAAAAAAAAAAAAACCCAAACTCGCCCAACGCACCAAGCCCTAAGAAATCCAAATGACCTATGCCACCCACCATGTAGTAAAACTCCGAAGCGGATACTGATTGTAGTGTATATATAATCTTGTCTGTAGAACATTCATGTGCACATGACATTACGCATGCATTGTTCATCCAAAAGACATATTAAACACACATGACATACATGAATTTGAATGCAGCAGGTGGATGTAGCTTGGATTTAGTTTCTTCTAAAAAAAAAGGAGATCGGTACAGACAGAAGTCTTTCTCCCTCTCATACATGGTCGCCATAGCTAACACTGGAGTGTCTCATAGCATCAAATGGTGGAAGTGAACAACAGTGGTTGTCCAAGAACCTAACCATTGGAAAGCCCAAGCCAAATAATAATGAGATCAACGCTAACCTCAGTGGGAAAACGAGCTTAATGATCAGAAATCTACCAAGCTAGTTCCAAAGACATAATTTGCTACAAATCCTGGTCAAGTGTTGCCCGGAGTAAAACAAGGATAAGCCTAAAGGGGAGTTTGCTTATGGTTTCCCTTACTTCCTTACGGATTTCAAGACTGGAGGAAATATCGGTTATGCATTTGTGAACTGCACCAACAGTGTTGGAATGACAGGGATTTACAAAGCTTTCAACAATCATGAAGGGGACGATGCAATCAACAGGAAAGCTTATAAAGTCTGCTGTGCTAATATTCAAGGGAAAGGTTGCATTTGTCGACTATTTCAAGAGTTCAGTCTTCAGTTGCAATAGAAGTGAATGCCTACCAATGATCCTTTCACCTCCGGAAGGCGGTGTAATTTGCTATAGGATCATTGTGAGCGGCAGGCATGTGAGAACCAATATCAACTCAAGTCATCTCGAATCAGACCATGTATTTGAGGCCTGGAAGCTGTGTCCATCTTTGGGAATTATGCCTGAACTGGAATCTGGGGTGATTTGAAAGCATGAATACGACACCAGACCTCAAGAGAGAATCCAGTGGTTAATTGAATCCATCTCAGGTTGTCCATCCACAGTGGCAACTCTATTCGGTGTTCGGCTATAAAAAAAAGAAAAAAAGAAAAAAAATCTCTACAATGTGTAAAACCAAGAAGGGCATATTGGTGATTTGAAGGGGAATCAATTAAAACCAGAGCCACATTTTAGATTTTCCTAATGCATCCGCATTCATTATGTCATGAATGTTTTGTATTCAATTTTAGTGTTCAATATGCATTTGTCATGTCATTGCATATCAATGTTTTCATATGAACTACATCACGCAGCAAACCTTGTCTATGGAGGTGTTTTACTCCCCAAACACAAATCTTTGATACCAGGGGCAAAGGAAAAGGCCGAACCATTGGATATAGTCAACAGCGATGTTCTCATAATTTTCGATGAACATATCGAGGCATATTTTCTGATCCCAATACAAACTATTGCAAAAGGGATCAACGCAAACGAAATGCCCATCACCAAATTTTTGGCAAAAAAAAAAAAATTCTGACACAGAAAACCGAAAGGACGTGTCGGTAACAGGAGATGGGTGATATACAAAGTCAGAGTCACTGTTATATTCCCTATTATACTCCTTCTGATGTTATCATTGCGATATTATGTATGTTTGGATTTCTGATCAGATGTTCATCTTACACGCATCGTGCCATTACATATAAACATCCATTAGTAGGACATTGCATCCAAGCTCTTGATAATACCACAGGAGCTACTGTTATACACACTGATACCAGATTGGAGCATTATACAGTACAGGGATGCAAGATCTCGTCCTTATCCTTTTGCTCGATCATACGGATCATCCATCGGCACAGCCTATCATCCACATCCACTGAGCCTGATAGCACTTCAAGATGTACAAAGGATAAAGTGGAAAGTCACTCAGGAGGGCCAACTCCTCTAATACCTAGATCAGCGTAATGATCAGTCAATCAAAAAATGTCGAAACAATCGGACTAGGTCAGTATGATGCAAAAATATGCTTAGAGTCAGGAAGAAGCACCCGTCTGTTTCAATGAGATTAAACCATATCAGTGTGGTGTTGCAAGTCATCTGGGTTACCATTGAGGCTGATCGCGAGCCACGAATTCCATCCCCGGGCTCGCACGGATACCAAGAAAAAAGCATAAGCGGCATGTTGCATACATACATACATTTAGAACCATACATGCATCCGTACATACATGCATACATTTAAAGTGAACACACACAATTAATATGCATATACATCTCAACCAATCCAGGTACGGGTATCCGGCACTATCATCGGGCCGTCTCAGATCAAGACCACTTTCAAAGCAGAAATAGTCCAATACTGGGGCATTCACCAGGCTTCAAGAGACAAGTTAAAGCCACGCGGGCCCTAAACCTCAACATTTCAAGTACCCAGGGACAAAGTAATTAAGCTGTATTTATTCCTGATTAAAAGGGTAAAAATTTTTTCTTCCAAAATTATCGATCAAGGAATAAATACCCATCCTCAACCAAATTCCAAAATTACCACTTCTAAAAGTTCCACCTCCCAAGCTTGATTTTGAATCTTTGAACTCCTTCAAGCGTGATTCATAATCCTTGACAAACCCTCTCAAGCTTGATTTTGAATCCTTGAACTTCTTCAAGCCTGATTCATGATCCTTGACAAACCTCCTCAAGCGTGATTTTGGATCCTTGAACTCCTTCAAGCCTGATTCATGATCCTTGACAAACCTCCTCAAGTGGGATTTTGGATCCTTAGAACTTCTTGAAGCCTGATTCTTGATCCCTGAAAACCACCCAAGTCAGATTTCGGATTCTTGAAAATCAATTCAAGAAGGATCCTAGATCTTTGAAGCCAATTCAAATCCTGCACTTCATTTTCTTTGCCTCAAGTAACCTAGACCCGGTATCAGCTTATTTCATCATCAATTCTGCCTCGGGTAACATAGACTCGGTATCGGCTTATTCTATCTAATCAATTCAACGCGTCACCACGACAGTGAGGTTTCAGCAACTCAGTTGCATGTGTATTTCCGGTGTCTGCCGTGCTTTGATTCGCGCTCTCAAATTCATCGCCTCAACTATTTCAGACCAAGATCAGGTGATGAATTTGATCACACGAGGGGCAGCTGTAAGCGCCAAAATTTTCCATCCTTAAAAAAAATGCAGCGGTGTCACATGACTATAACACACAGTCGTGCGACTGTTGTTATAATCGTGCGACTGTCGTTACAGTCATGCGACTGTAATTAAATTATAGTCGTACGACTGTAACCTCGGAGCAGGTGCAGAAGCCCATACCTCTACAGCAAAAAAAAGAGAAGAAAAGAAGGAGTATTAATTACTCTATTCTGGCAGCAAGAAAACCAGCAATAAAAGGAGAAAAAGAAGAGAAGATTGGGACTTTTGACTCTGAAGCTTAAAAAGATCAGAGAGAAAGAAATTTGAGAGAGAAAAGAGAGGAAAAGGAGGAAGAAAGAAACTCACAAAAACTCAAGCTTTCCTTCTTCTTTTTCTTTTGATTTTTGAGTGTTAATGTCTAAAATTGGGTAGAAATCATAGGTTAATGACTTAACACTTAAACTCAATCAATTTCAGACTCTAACTTCACTCAAATCCATGACATTTTAGAGATTTTGGACCAAACTTCTCAACCCCAACTTAAGGAGAAAAGAAGCAATTTGGTGCGGAATGGTGCATCGTCAGGGGTCAATCCTATGGTAGATCAGCGCCTAAGAGGTAAACACACTTCGTTCCCTCTTTTTCTCGTGCTTTCTAGGTGATTCGGTGTTTTTTTGTGCATTTTATTTCAATTTCTGTGTTTTCTATTTCTGGAAATCAAGAACAGTCGTGCGACTGTTCTTAAATTGATGAACAGTCGTACGACTGTAAATACAAGATAATTTTCTAACTCAAATAAACAAAACCCCGTTTTCCAAAAAATAATCTATAATAGTTTTCTTTTTTCTCGGTTCGCTTCGCCGTGTTCCCGTTAAAAGGTCGTTCGCTCACAACATCCCATGTTTTATGACCGGTAAGACACCGCCATACAATCAGGCTAATAATAGTCTTTAATTCCATTTATTCCCATGATTGGAACAGACTACGGATGACTTCATGGCCATATTGTTTTTCCTATCCACAGTCTTACTGCCAAGTGCCTCACACTAGACAACATGGATATAGATATGTCTATTGGATACTCTATTTAAAATATAGCACAAGACATATAATAAATAGATTGATGCCTTTATCTCTTGACACAAATTGTATAATATATAAAGTTCACATTAATGTACAAATGTATTATACAGACACAGGACCAATGCCTCGGGAATAGGGCATTTCCAATAAAAGGAATCCAAGTTTATGCTGCACTCCTCATTTGCTATGCAACAGCAAAATGTGTTGAAAAAGTAGAGGCAGTAATGCAAAAGATGAGGGATTTGGGATTACCTAAGATCGCACAAGATTACAATATCATGCTTAATCTTTAATATAAGACTGGCAATATAGAGAAGTTTGACTCTTTGTTGCATAAGATGGAAGAGATGGGCATTGTTCGTGACGGATTTACACTTTCCATATAACTAAGTGCATATGCAGCTGATATGGACATTGAGAGAATGGATAATAAGGTAGTGACACTGATCCCAATTTTGTGACCGATTGGACTGATTACACTTCTGCTGCAGCTGCTTATACAAAAGCAGGTCTCTTTAACAAGGTTATGCAAATGTTGAAGAAGGCTGAGGCAGTATTACAGGCAAGGCCGAGGCAGTATTACAGGCCAAGGATATGTTGCGTATAATCACCTTCTCACATAATATGCTAATATAAGGAGGAAGGACAAAGTTCCAAGAGTGTGGTCACTCTACAAGCAGAAAGTACAAGGTTTACAAGCAGGGATATTTGTGTTTCTTGCATTCTCTCATGAAGTTAGATGACTTTGAAATGGTTGAAAAAAAATTCTTGATGAATGGGAATCCCAGGATCGAACATATTGTATCCACATACCAAACATCATAAGCAGGGGGAATGATTGAGAAGGCAGAAGCCATGATTGACAGGGCAATAGCAAAAGGAGGGAACCAGATGGTTGGACATGGTATAATTTGGCCATTGGGTACTTTGAGAAGGATCAACCTGAAAAGGCAGTGGAAATGATGAAAAGAGCAATTTTAATTTGTGATCCTGGTGGAAACCGAATAGTAAATATTTAGCCTTGTGTCTGGAGCACCTGAAAGGAGTAAGAGACATAAAGCAAACAGAAGAAATAAAAAATTCACTGCCGGATAAAAGTAAAATTTCTTTACATATGCAAGAATCATTGCTGAATGCTCTTAAAGCTGATGATAGAAATTTAGAAATAGAAATCACTCACAAACTTGAATTAGAGAGGATTTGTAGAAAGAAAGAAATTGTGACAAAATAGAACATCACTCATTTATACGGGAAAGCAATTTCACAAGACAAACATGTACAAAATATCTAGAACTTTCAAGCACTAAGCTTACATTTGATTGGCCCTTACTACAACCTAGAGATTATCAACTAAATAATATTTTAATGTTATCTAGAGTACTCCTAATACAAAATATCATTTATTTAATACAAAAAGATCTTATTACAACACAAAAGGAGGGATTGTCATATGTTTGAGAAAAATTCTCAATTGCTGCAACAGCTGATAAGTCAGTTCAATATGGTTCCATACTGGAGTTAATTGAAGTAGAGAAAAAAGATTCAATACGATTCTAAAATGTTTCTCTAGTTAGTGGTCTATAGGGAAGAACAAGCAACATACTCTTTTATATATATATACATATATATAAATATTTTGCGTGAGATTGACAGTGGGAAACTATCAACTTTAGCATATAATTGATAAATGCAGTTTGATGATAAACTTGTATTATCTTGCATAAGTAGATGTATGCATTCCAGCATCAACTTTTGGTTGTATTGGGTTCTGAAATCTCATTTTCATGCCGCTTTTTATAGAATACTAATTCTGTGTTTGTTGTGCTTAGCTATAGTGAAGGCCATTTAACACAATCAGTCAATAAAGAAGTTTCCAAATACTGATATTAAGAAATGTGAATTTATCTTTTTCAAATAGTTTTTATGTGTTTGGTATGAGAGTGGACTGCTCTATATTGTCAAAGAGAAGGAATTATAGAATATGAACACCCAAGAAAAATTTGAAGCACATATAAGAAGGGAATGGTTTGGTCAAGGAGGGTAAGTATTTCTTCATTTTTCTACTTGTTTCTGTAGAAATAATTCTTGATGTGTGGGCGTCCCAAGATCTATCATATGATATCCGTATACCGAAAGTCATAATTGGTGGAAGCCGTAATTGACAGGGCAATGGCAAAAGGAGGGCAACCGGATGCCCAGACATGGTATTTTTTGGCCACTTACCTCAAGAAGGATCAATGCCACGTTCAATTTTCAATTTAATCCACATATTTTCCATTCAGATTCAACGTAATCTTCATAGAATTCATTTGTGAATCGTAGCTATTTTCTTCCTTATTGGCTTATAATACATTCAATTTTATTGAAAGTGCCTACAATGTTGCAAATTAGTTTTTAGAAGTGCTCCTAATTTTAAGGTTGACTAATTGCAAATGGTTAGTGGTTATTTAGTGGTGTTAGTGGCAATTAGCAAGTAGTGTTAGTGGCTTTGTAAGTGTGATAATGGTGTATTTTAGTAGCAACATGTTTGTCACTTTTATGGTTATTTAGTTATTTCCTAGCCTATTTAAACTTTAACATAGTTTTGTTTTTATAGAGTGAAATTAATGTAAGTTTTGCAGTATTTCAATTTATGTTCACTGCATTTGTTCTTGCTCTTTTGTTCATTATTAGAGAATTTTTAAATCATCCTTAGAGCATTTTTTCTAAAATAACCAATAAATTGGTATCAGAGCATTAAGGGTCTTAAGGACATGTGAGGATGGGCTACAAAATAAACACTTGAGAGATTAAATATATGTTTTTTGTGAGCAATAATGATGCTTGCACAAGGAGAAGTATAAATGGTTCAAACACAAAAGATTTGGTCACATACAAGAGTATTGCAGAATGCAAGAACAAGAGGAAGTTGCAAAACCAACAGAAATTGTTGAAGAAGAAGAAACACTTTTTTTATTAGATGGTGAGAAGTGCACCATGAAAAGTTTTATGGAGAGAAATGCTTCGATAGTTGAAGGTTGGTGAGATGTGTATCAACAAGTTGATTCGATGAGAAGTGCATCATCAAAATTGGAGAGAAGTGCTCCTTTAATTCTCAATTAATTTTTGTTTGCAACATCTTAGGCAAGGAAGAGTATTAAAAGTGCCTACAATGTTGCAAATTAGTTTTTAGAAGTGCTCCTAATTTTAAGGTTGACTAATTGCAAATGGTTAGTGGTTATTTAGTGGTGTTAGTGGCAATTAGCAAGTAGTGTTAGTGGCTTTGTAAGTGTGTTAATGGTGTGTTTTAGTGGCAACATGTTTGTCACTTTTATGGTTATTTAGTTATTTCCTAGCCTATTTAAGCTTTAGCATAGTTTTGTTTCTATAAAGTGAAATTAATGTAAGTTTTGCAGTATTTCAATTTATGTTCACTCCATTTGTTCTTGCTTCTTTGTTCATTATTAGAGAATTCTTAAATCATCCTTAGAGCATTCTTTCTAAAATAACTAACAAATTTGTTAAGAGTTAAATCTACATTAATATGTTGTTTCATTGCTGAACCACTCAGAATTGGGAACAAGTGTTTAGCTTCTTCAGCATCAGAACTTGAGAACAACTGTTTATGCTCTATCAGTTGAGGATTGTGAAAATGGGATTGAAAATCTTGCTTCTCCTTTATGCTCTTTTTCTTTGATCTTTCTTTAGTTTCAATGAAAGAAAACAGTTTTATATTCACTAGTAACTTATGTTGCTTGATGTATGTAAATATAATTTATTAAAAGGTAAATGACCTAAAGATGTTTTTTCCCCTGTATGCAATACCACGTACCAATGTGAGAAAATGTTAAAAATTTCACTTCACTTATAAAAAATATGTTACAAATAGTACCATTGTGTATAGGAAATTGTTAATACCCTTTCAACATTGCATTCCTTTTTTGCAAAACACATACTATTCCCTTTGAAACTTTTACAGATTTCGCAGTTGGTAATTTGATCAATTTTTTCAATATCTTGATTAAGTGTTTTGATAGTAATAGCCCCAAACTTTCATATTTGTCTCGCGTAGGCTCTAGTATCCGTTAAGTGGCGTGTCACAATTTTTGCATACATGTGAGACTAAATCGGATATATAGTGGTGACACCCTCGACTGATCCAACCGGTTCCACGAAGAGTCCAACCATTTGGGCCCGATGAAGGCAAGTGACTTGATAGGCTAAACTCGACCAGTCGGTCCAAACATAAAAAATCACATAAAAGATAGAAAGATCTAACGCTCGAATCACACGAGAAAAACACGCATCATGTAAAAGCGCTACTTTGAAAAGATTACACCATCAACGACCACGTGTAGGGCTACGATAAGTTCAAAAATATATCCTATGGTTTTATCCATTAACAAAAGGAGAATGATATTTTTTTCCTTTTGGCTAAAAAGTGTTTCGTGGTTTGATTTGTTATCAGAAAACGAATTATTGACAACATGAAAACATTTATTTTTATTTATTTATTTAAACTATAAACTATATAATTTATTAATATTTTCTCTCTGAATCTGTCCTCTATTTTTCTCTCCTTTCTCTCTTTCTCCCTTTATCGTCCCTTTTTCTCTCGTCTCTCCTTCTTTGATTTGGTGAATGTGGGGATTTACCTCTATGTAATGGTTTTCCTATTTTTGCCAACAAATTCATTTGCCAATCAACTAAAAATGAAATCCGATTTATAAAAATAAAATGGGAGATGATATGACAATTTTAGCTTTCAGTCCTATTTCAACCTTTAATACTTAACTCTCCATCCGTATCTAACAACAACGATGAACAAACTATCTTCTCTCTTTCAAGATTTATCTTAGAAAAATATACACAAATGTTTTCTAAACCAAATTGTTGAATCCAAAGCTCTCAATGACCAAATCTGATTATTTCAACAATGTTAATTCCATTAGTCTACTTAATTGTTCATGCAGTTTATTAAAATAGTTCCGTTATCTGAGTTAATATAGTTAGCTTAATTATTTATTAAAAAAAAAAAAAAATCCTGAGGGATCTCCTGGTTTTATTCAACAATGCCATCATTTTATTTAGAAATCAGCAAAAAATGATGATGTTTGTTATCTGAGTTCCCATTTTGAAGGAAAATGACAAAGAAGCTTGGAATTGAAAACGTGAACTTATCCAAGCAACGAACCAATTCATGTTACTATAGTATAGGACAAAAGATACGCTGAATGTGAAAAAGCAAATTTCAGCATTTAACATTCCAAATGTAACTTAAAGTGATTACCGAAAATCATAAATTATAAATGTCCGACCAATTAAGTTTGGTTTAAGTAGTTAATCCCGAGTCGTCGCTTAAGTTAGAAATCCCGAGTCTTAGTATACGTTGAAAATTCAGAGAGAAATCATCTAAAGAGTGTTGATTGACTTCAAACTGAGTAATCGAATATATTTACAAAAAATGGATAATAAACACTAACTTGAATTCTGCTAATCACTCATTCCTAAAAACATTATGATGGTAGAGGAATCAGATATTGACTCCATAAGATAGTTAATCTCATATATAGAGCACTAGCTTGCACGTACAAGCTGTACCCATTAAATTGGATACGTCATACATAGTTTGACCAAGCTCAAATCTGTCCAAACTTAATATGTTCGTTAATTGAGCTTGAAATTTTATATATATGAATAAAAAAAACTCCAAGCTCAGCACCCAATATCATGCATGTGCAATTTAGTTTGTTAATGTATATAATATATTTTATTAATACGTGCTGTTTCTACCTTTATTTAAAAACATATATTGCTTTTAAATTTTATTATATATATTTATAGTAAAATATAGAAATTTAAGTGTGTTGGATCAGATTTGGAAATTAATTTCAAAATGAAGTCTGGCCCTACTCAAGCCCAAATAGAAAGGCTGGGCCTAAACAAGCATTATTACGAAGTGGCCCATTAAAATCCAGCCCGAACTGAAAGTCCTGTAAATAATATTCCCTTTTAAAACCCTCTCGTTAAACCATCAAAACTATTTTACATCTCCCAACTGAAATTCTCAGTTGTTTTGCATCTCGAAGTGGATTTAATTCGAATTTCTACTCCACAAAGGCAATGTCAAGCAGCAGAATTGCAAGACCATTGGAAGGCCTGTACCGTCGGGTTTCTCCAGTTGGAGATCGGAACGTCTCGATTGTCCCGATTCTTGACCAGTGGGTCGAAGAAGGACGATCTCTAGATGAAGAAAGCCTCAAAAACATCATCACAAAATTGCGGTTTTATAAGCGATATAACCATGCTCTGGAGGTAGGTACTACATTTCTTCCTGTTCTTAAATTAACATTTCATCAGTCGTTTTGTATTTTATATTTGTTGAATTTAACTTTTGTATATGAAAGTGCGCGTCTTGATGTACAAAGATTTCTCCTTTTTGTCAGTGTGATTCTAGTTAACTATATGGCTATACCTTTACTCCGTGGAGGCGAAAATTCTTTCTAATCATTAGATGTTGAGCTGATATGGTATAATTGCTTATTTAGTTAACAATTCATTCTGTCAATCCTCACAATTACTAATATCCATGGAGATGTTTTTGTTGTTAGGAATTTATTTCATCAAATTTGTGTTTTATGTTATGGGGTTGATTTTATGTTTGTGGTTTTCTAATTGCTGCCTCTTATGCGTATGTGATTTTGTTCCCTAGGTTTCAATGTGGATGACTGACAAAAGATACTATGAGCTCTCTTCTTCTGATGCTGCCATCCGGCTGGAATTAATTTCAAAAGCTCAAGGGGTAGAACAGGCAGAGCAATATTTCAATAACCTTTCACGTAAACGGAAAGGCCTTGGTGTTTATTGTGCTCTCCTGAAATGCTATGCAATTGCGCAATGTGTTGGGAAGGCAGAAGCAGTAATGCAGAAGATGAGGGATTCGGGTTTTTTTAAGAATGCAACGGAGTATAATTCAATGCTTAATCTTTACTGTAAGACTGGAAATATGGAGAAGTTTGATGCTTTGTTGAAGGAGATGGAAGAGAATGGCATTGTTCGTAACAAATTTACACTTGCCATACAACTAAGTGCATATGCAGCTGTTATGGACATTGCAGGAATTGATAAGGTAGTGACACTGATGGAATCTGATCCCAATGTTGTTCCTGACTGGACTAATTTTGCTGCTGCTGCGAATGGGTATAGAAAAGCTGGGCTTTTCCACAAGGCTCTGAAAATGTTGAAGAAGGCCGAGGCCAATCTTAGGAGGTCAAATGTTGATGCATATAATACCCTTCTCACTCAATATACGAACCTGGGGAAGAAGGATGAAGTTCTAAGAGTGTGGTCACTTTACAAGAAGGCATTCAAAGTTTACAACCAGGGATATAAGTTTGTACTGATTTCTCTTGTCAAGTTAGGTGACATTGAAACTGCTGAAGAAATTTTAGATGAATGGGAATCCAAGGGTCTTACATATGATATGAAAGTCCCAAATATCATGATTGGTGCCTATTCAAGGAAGGGCCTTTTAGAGAAGGCAGAAGCCTTAATTGACAGGGCAGTATCCAAAGGAGGGCAACCAGATGCTTGGACATGGTATTGTTTGGTTGAAGGGTACCTTCAGAATGACCAACCTCAGAAGGCAGTTGAAATGATGAAGAAAGCAATTGTGATCTCTGTAACTAGTTGGAAGCCAGACATTGCATGTTTGAAAGCATGTTTGGAGTACCTGAAAGGGGTAGGAGACACACAGCAAACAGAAGAATTTGTAAAATCACTTGTGGATAACGATATTATTGCTTTAGATAAACTAGAAGAATTGTCTATTGACAAAGATGATACATTAAGGTGTGTATGAATCGCCTATTGTAATCATATGTTAGATAAATTAGATGGTAAATTCTAACTTGCCATACCACTAACTAACCTAAATGGAATTCCACATATATAATATTGTGGAATTCATTTGGAAATCCAAGATTGTGTCTTTGATTCAAATAAAGAATTTATTTCCAATTCTTTAGACTTAATATTCTGGATTTGATTATAACTTATCCAACTTCCAATTCGCATGAATTCTTTGTTCTCTTTTCAAATGAGATTAGTCCACTGTTGGAAGCTGAAATATTTGAAAGTATAGATTCGCCATTATATTAGTACGTTTTGAGTTTGATTTGCTCCTATAGCATTTACCGCCTACCTCCCGTCAAACTTGGCTATAATTGATTGGTTGTATGAATTCCTATCCTTGAAATACTATGCCTTTTGTTTTAAACCCTTTTCGTATCAATCAATTAATTAACAATTTATAAAAGCTGAACTATACACAAGTTTGAGCTTTTGACACATAAGCATTCTATGCTGATATGTAAACATATGAAAAATTGCAGAAATTACAAAAGAAATTTAATTATACTTCTAATATATTCTTTCTCCCCTTTGAGTTTGTCATCTTAAATGGGATTGTCTTGTCCAATTGACCTTTTTTTTTCCTCCACCCCTTTCATCGTTCATGTTTCTTTAATTATTGCTTCTTCGGTTAAACAAATTATTTCCGCATAAAAGCACTTCAACAGGAAGATATTGACATTACAAAAATACAATATAAAAGATTCAACCTATTGCATGCATGTTTGGTATTGTTATAAGCCAATCTACTGTACAGCAACAACAATATTTGTTCCAAATAGTAGTGACCGAAGATGGAATCCCTGCATGTTGGCAGTGAAGAGATGATTTATTGCCATGAATGGGCGCAACCTGCAACAACAAAACTGCAAATGATATGATAATATTTATAATATTCACAGATGACATGGGAGAAATGGTGAAGGCTATGGCCTATGAGAAAGCTGTAGATAGACAAGTCTATGGATCTGGGAGATCTTAACAAAAAAGGAGAAATGTCCACATTAAGTTCCTTCAGCTTATTTTCTTTTGTCAAATTTGTTTAAAGTGTTGTCACTTATTAGAATATAATCTTGTTTAATTTTTTTTATTAATAATGGTTCGATGTTGAATTTAATTCAATTTACAAAATGTAGGTTTCATTTTGTTGTTTATTTAGTTTAACTTATCTGTGTACAACTTAAAATTGGTGTGGTATTTGAAGTTTATAACTGTAACTTTACAAGCATTATATAAAATAGGTATTAATAAATAGTTTATATTCAAAATTAACTTACTTTCTTGGTAAACTATGTCTAATCAACCTGTGCAATTATAACTGAGCAAATATTGGATGTATTAAGTTGGAAGATTAGAGGCTTAATCAATAAAAATAAATTAAGAAGATCAAAGGTAGATATTAATTAAAGATAATATTGTAACCCGCAAATCGCACTGGTACACATCTAGTTTTATATTTATTTTTAAGCTCCCTTTTCCTATAATGGCTTACTTTCATTGTAATAATTTTTTAAGGACAAAACAAAAATGAACTTTGTCCATAAACGTTGTTATATATCCTTAAATCCTAACCTCTAAATCATAATCCTAACTCCAAAATTATAAGAGAAAAAAAAAATTAAAAATACTTAACTATTTATTATTCATTTATTCAAATAAAACTTTAAACTATAAAATATAAATGTTAGATCTTAAATTATAAACCCTAAAATCTAAACCTTAAACCCTAGATTATAAACCCTAAACTCTAGATTATAAACTTTTCGCCCTAAAATATAAATATTAAACTACAAATTACAAATGCTAGACCTAAAATATAAAATCCTAAATTCTAAACTTAAAAACTCCATATGCTAAACTTCTAAATCTAAAAAGAAATTCTAGAATACATTATGCACAACATGTCATTCGTGCATCGAACTAATAAATTAATATTACATTACATCTTAACAAATAAAATAATTATTAGTTAATTATTTAAATAAAATTATCAACCCTAATAAAGTCTAAGTTAATTCATAATTATTTAATATCGGTTAGTAATTTTAATAAAGAATTATAGTAAAGAAAGAAATTGAAAAATAAAAAGAAAGAAATTAAGGATGAAAAATGAGAAAAGAATTGAAAGGGAAACGAAATAAGAATTAAAGAGGAAATAAGTGGCATGACACATAAGGCGGTAGTACGCGGGAGTGGATGTGGACGGTAGGAATAGCATTTTTCTTAAATTTTTCCCTTGATATTCAAGGATATTTTATTCTTCAACTAACTCATATTATGTAGTTGAATAGTTTTATAAAAAAACCTAAAAAGCTAATAAATTCATGACATATTATATAAAAAATATATTTGATTTTATTTTAGGATTAATAATTTATAATTTTGGAGTTTAAATTAATAATTTAATGATTAAACTTATTTAAATTTTAATTAATATATGAAAATAACTATAATTATGAATTTTTTATTTTATTGAGGCTGGTCAAGTCAACCATCTCATATTGCCAAATTGGGTCAGACTGCTGGGCCGAATTGGTTCAGGCTGGTCAGTTCTCAGTGGTCCAAATTGGGTTGGACTCTTGGGCCGAAAATGTAAAGGCAAACCCTCAAATCACGTTTATTGGGTAATCTCCCCCTTTTCAAATCCTTCTGCTAAACCCTTAAAAGCTGTATGTATTTTCCATCACCCAACTGAAAAATCTTCAGTTCAAAATCCTTTTCAAGAAATGTTATTTGCTCGATTAAGCAGTTTGCTGCGTGAAATTAGTCGCTTTGGATCTCGAAATTCTTTGCATTCATATTCTTACCGTAAGGGACCACCAGATAGCTCAATAATCGAGCTGTACCGTCGGATTTCTCCGGTTGGAGATCCAAAAGTCTCAATAGTACCGATTCTCGATCGATGGGTGGAAGAAGGACGATCTGTTGATCGAAAAAGCCTAATTTACATCATCAAGGAGCTGCGGTCCTATAAGCGTTACCCCCATGCCCTAGAGGTATTGCATTCCATCATACACTTGATCTAGCATTTTCTCTGTTATTTTTTACTATATGTTTCACGAATTTGAATAGCGTCTTTCAATCACAATGATTTCGAATCCTTTTTTTGTATTGTAATTTTAGTTTAAGACTAATAGGCCTGTAAACTATATGGATAATTTTATTTTATTTTATTTTATTTTATTTTTGGTAAGTATATTCGAGATTGATAAATGTTTTTATATGCTACGAGAGTACAAATGGGGCGAAAAAACCATAAAGTTTTCTTCTGGATATTTTCTACGTAGGGAAATTTAGATAGTTTTAGTGAAATAGTTTGTCTTGGCAAATAGAGTAAACCTCAAGACCTGCGTTCTTAATATGCATCTTGATCTTTGTGTTGTTAATACCACCTTTAGAAAAAAATGGAATTCGCTCATGTTGTTATGAGTTTATAAATTGTGTTCTATATTAAATCTTGATCATTCGTTGGCTGGACCACGTTTTGTGGTTTTCTTATTGTTGGCTGTTGATCTTCTTATGTCAATTTTGTTCCTCAGGTGTCAAGATGGATGAGTGACAGAAGATACTTTAAGCTCACTCCATCTCAGGTTGCCATCCGATTGGACTTAATTTCAAAAACTCAAGGGATAGAACAAGCTGAAATATATTTCGATAACATTTCACAAAACCTGAAAGGCGTTCCTGTTTATGGTGCCCTCCTCAAATGCTATGTAAATGTGGGATGTGTTGAAAAGGCAGAAGCAATAATGCAGAAGATGAGGGATTCGGGATTTGCTATGCAGGCACTGGATTATAATATCATGCTAACTCAGTATTATAAGGCTGGAAATGTCGAGAAGTTTGATGCTTTGTTGAAGGAGATGGAAGAGAGAGGCATTGTTTGTGACAACATTACTCTCTGCTTACAACTTAGCACGTATGCAGCTCTTAAGGACATTGAGGGAATTGATAAGATAGTGATGATGATGGAATCTGATCCGGAGTTTGTCCCTGATTGGACTAATTACAATGCTGCTGCAAGTGCTTATATAAAAGTAGGTCTCTTCGACAAGGCTCTGGAAATGCTGATGAAGGCTGAGCCACTTATTTCAAGAAATGGAAGATATGTGGAGGTGTATAATAAACTTCTGACACAATATGCTAAAATAGGGAGGAAGGATGAAGTTCTAAAGCTGTGGTCACTGTACAAGAAAGGCAAGGTATACAACAAGGGATATATGCGTGTTCTGAACTCTCTCGTGAAGTTAGGCGACCTTGAAATGGCAGAAGAGATTTTTTACGAGTGGGAATCCCAGGATCTGTCATACGATATGCGTATCCCAAGTATCATGATTGGTGCCTATTCCAGGAATGGCCTTATAGGGAAGGCAGAAGCTCTACTCGACAAGGCAATATCAAAAGGAGGGAAACCAAATGCTTGGACATGGTATTTTTTGGTTGAAGGATACCTTAAGAATCAGCAACCTCAGAAGGCAGTGGAAATGATGGAGAAAACAATTGCACTGCTTTCTGGAACTGGACAGGAGCCAGTGCCAGAGGTTGCAAATTTAAAAGCATGCCTGGAGTATCTGAAAGGACTAGGAGACAGAAAGCAAACAGAAGAATTTGTAAATTTACTTGTGGATAAAGGTTTTATTTCTTCAGATAAACTGGAAGAATTGTCTATTGATAAAGATGAGAGGTCAGGCCACGGTTAGGATAACAATTCTTCTTTCGAGCTGGAGAATGCAATTCCTGCAGCAGAGGAGGATTAGGATTTGCTTAACAAGTCTCTTCTAGATGTTTTGGCATAATTTGGTTGATTGAGACAGAAATCACCAAAAAATGCAGTTCATGGAAAACAATAAGCAGCTTACTCTTTCTCTTTTTCTTCCGTGAGATTAAATTGGCTGCATCTGATTGCAGATTAAACTGGCAGCAGATCAGTGTGTGATTTATAAATAATGGCCAAAGAGTAGTAAATCACAAGAAGACAGCCATGGATATGATCAAATGACCAGTAGTGTTCAATTCAGACACAGCATACCATTGGCAGAGGTAGTGAATGGAAAACATGCAAAAACGTAAGTTTTTTCCTTTTACTGCGAATATTTGTAATTGTATATGATGTTGGTGTATTGCTTCAAAATTAGGCTTCAACTTAATACTGCTTTAGACCCATTGTTCACTGTTCCACAAGGTGTAGACAGAGCTACCTTTGCAGAAATTTTTTAAAAAACAAATGACCATTGATTCAATTCTTATTTCTTCTTTCATAGACCATTGGATCTAAGTATATATCCTCATCAGCACACATTGTAAAGTTTACGAGGAATCAATTAAGTTTTCTAAGTTCCTGCAAAATTACCTTTTCCTTTTTCTGTGTCAACGCTGGCTCTTTCATTCCAAACAACTTGCCACACGTTATTTGTTTGGTTGAGATTGTTAATTAGTTATATATATATATAAAAAAAACTTCTGCTGCAGTGTTTAAATGTTGTCTTAAAGTTGTTTTTTTTTTATACATAAAATCACAACCTTTATATTTGTTAAAAAAAAAATTGAATCTTTGAACTGTTATAATACACAAAAGAAGATTTAAAATTAACCTATTATGAAGCTATATCGTCTAATAATTCACTCGTATTATTTGTCCAAAATTCTCTAAATGAACAGAAAAGAGAAGTAAATAATAGACTGTTTGTCCATTGAAAGAAAGGAATGGGTCTATCCTTCTAAAACTCTCCAAATTCAATTTGGAGTGTCCAAAATTGAACGAAATAACAAAAAAGTTTATACTCAAAAATTTATTTTAGTCCTTGGTAAATATTTTTTTATTATATTTTGCCCCGCCCCATTCAAAGCATATTTATGCAATTTTTTAAAAAAATAAAAGTGCAAGCAACTCTATATTTTCTCTCTACTTTGTTCTTTTCACACCTTTTCTTTTTCTTCTAAAAGGGACAAGGATCATTTTCAACATTATGGTTATTAGGAAAAGTTTAACTTTATCATTATCTATATAGTCGAGTTTTTAGTTCAATTTCACAATTTTTCAATAAATATCAAGTAAATTTGCTTCGGCATTTTCTTAGGAGATGGTAAAGGCAAGAATTTCTATCATGACAATAAATCTTGAACTAAAATTTGTACCATCATGGCAAACGTTGTGATGTTTTTACAATACAAGTAAAATTGATTTTCCATACTAACATTAGGGAAAAATTTGACCCTTATCTCCTTGTAAATATAAGGTATGTTTCGTTACTCGAATGGGCACATTTTGCAAAATATATCCTTTTTTTTTTAAAGGAAATATGGAAAATAGATTGTTTGCGGAATTGGGTCGGACTATTGGGCCGAATATGTACACTCCATACCCGAACGTTCCCGCTAAACCCTCAAAGCTATTTTCATCACCGCACTTGGAATCTCCAGTTTACCATATATTCAACAAATGAAGTTTACTCGATTAAGCAGTTTGCTGCGTGAAATTAGTCCTTTTGGGTCTCGAAGTGGCCTCAGTTCAAATTTTTACTCCACAAAGGCAAGGCCAAGCCGTAGATATATAAGACCATGGGAAAGCTCAACAATCGAGCTGTACCGTCGGATTTCTCCGGTTGGAGATCGGAATGTCTCGATTGTCCTGATTCTTGATCAGTCGGTGGAAGAAGGTCGCGTTATCGATCAAATAGGCCTAAAAGACATAATCTTGAAATTGCGGCATTATAAGCGTTACAGTCATGCTCTAGAGGTACTCCATTCGGCCATCTACTTAATTGTAGCATTTTATCAGTGGTTTATATTTTATATTTCTCGAATTTAAACTTGGCTTGATGTTATGCTGGCTGGACGATGGCTTTGTGGTTTTCTAATTGCAGTTCTCTTCATGTAAATTTTGTTCCTCAGATTTCAATGTGGATGGCTGATAAAAAATACGATAGCCTTTCTTTATCTGATGTTGCCATCCGATTGGAATTAATTTCAAAAGCTCGAGGAATAGAAGAAGCTGAGAAATATTTCAATAACCTTTCAGAAAATCTGAGAGGGATTCAAGTTTATGGTGCCCTTCTGAGCAGTTATGCAAATGCAAAATGTGTCGAAAAGGCAGAAGCTGTAATTCAGAAGATGAGGGATTTGGGATTTGCTTTGAACGGGTTTGATCATAATGCCATGCTTAATCTTTACTCTAAGACTGGAAATATGGAAAAGTTTGATGCTTTGTTGAAGGAGATGGAAGAGAATGGCATTGCTCGTGACAGATTTACACTTGGCATACAATTAAGTGCATATGCAGCTGTTAAGGACATTGAAGGAATGGATAAGATAGTGAGTGTGATGGAATCTGATCCCAGTATTGTTCCTGATTGGACCAATTACACTGCTGCTGCAGCTGGATATAGAAGAGTCAGTCGCTTTGACAAAGCTGTGGAAATGCTGAAGAAGGCCGAGGCTCTTGTTACTAACAAACCATATATTTTGTATGAAGACCTTCTCACACAATATGCTAGTATAGGAAGGAAGGATGAATATGTAAGAATCTGGTCACTCTACAAGAAAGACAAGGTTTACAACAAGGGATATATGCGTGCCCTGAGTTCTGCTTTAAAGTTAGATGACTTTGAAATGGCAGAACAAATTTTCGATGAGTGGGAATCTCAGGATTTGAATTACGATATCCATATCGTGAATATCATGATTGGTGCCTATTCCAAGAAGGGCCTTTTGGAGAAGGCAGAAGCCTTAATTGAGAGGGCAATATCAAAAGGAGGGAGACCAGATTGTTGGACATGGTGTCCTTTGGTTAAAGGATATTTTCAGGTTGAACAACCTCAGAAAGCAGTGGAAATTATGAAGAAAGCAATTGTGGTTTCTAGAAAAGGATGGAACGTTGACCTTGTACAATTAAAAGCATGTCTGAAGTATCTGAAAGGAGTTGGAGATGAGGAGAAAACAGAAGAATTAGTAAAGTTACTTCTGGATAAGAATCTTATTTCTGTAGATAAACTGGAAGAATTGTCTAGGGATAAAAAAAAAAAAAAAGAGAGGATAAGCAGCGGTTAGGATAATAATTCTTCTTACAAGCCAGAGAATGGAGTTCAAGCAGCTGACAAAAAAAAGTAATCACTGGCTCGTTGCATATAAAGGAACAAAGGTTGAAGACAAATTTCAAAAGTTTTTCTGTTGAATTCCCCTGTTTACATATGCCGTTGGGTTTGGTAGTCCATGATAAACAGCAATTTGCTTTTTCTGTCTGAGATGGAGGGTGAAAACTGTCAGGGATTGTATCTTTTCAGCATTTACTATCTGCTGAATTTGAACCAGTTTCAAATATTTGTCCAAGTGTGTTTGCGTGATTTGTTTGACTGGACTTGAGACAAATATTCTTTATGAGAAACAAGTCACAAGTGTCAAGTGTATGCTCAACCTGATTTGTTGGTTTGTAAAATTTTGAAATATCGTTACGTTCCTTACTGTCAAGTGTCAGCCCTTGCAGGCGGGTTTAGAAAATAATCCTAGCTACTGTTTTTTACATGCTTACTAATATACGAGTCTGGGGGAAATTGAGAGTGGTTGTTATGTGCTGAGGAGATCCTTCTGTTCCTGGTAGTCGCATGTGGGACATGGAGAAATTACACAACTTGTTAATCTCATGGAAAGTAAAAAAGTCACGGGGCGTTTGGTATTTGATGAGGATAGGGATAAAAGATTGGGATAGGGATAGGGATAAAAGTTAAAAGTGGGATAGGGATAATATAATATATGTTTGGTATGTTGAATAGGAATATGGATAAATCAATAAAATTGACGATATTACCCTAAACATGTTAAAAATAATAAAATATATTTTACTTATGTGAAAAATAATAAAAATTAATCTATTTATAAGAAAAACTTGATACAATAACTTTTGTTAAAATAACTGAGCATAGAAAAGAATTAATCACTATTCATAAAACGAAGTAATATGCATAAAAAAGTACGAGAAAGATAAAAAAATGTATAGTAATAAGATTTTTTTTTGCAAGTAAAAGCAAAGTCGCGAGTGCGATACAATGTCGCCCTTGTGACCGAAGCTTTTATTGGCAGTATTGACTTACGTCGCTAGCGCGACAACATACCGCGCTGGCGACTAGTTAGTGAAAGCCAAGTCGCGCGCGCGATAAAAGCTTTTTAATGGCCGCATTGACTTGCGTCGCCAGCAAGAATTCAAAGATTTGTATATGAAGTAATAAGAATTCATACAAAAACTAATTATCTTGATAACTAGAATTCATGCAAATTTGTATATGTTTCTTAAGTACTCATTATACTTGAAGTACCGAAACTCAAATAACAGCCAGTCTCCATAATACATCAAAACTTCTGTTAGGACTAAAAAAGGGATACTTGTAATTATTCCGATGAATAATTACATTTACAATTTCATACAATACAACTTCTATACAAACAAAACAAGCATACGAGGGATTTTTTTTTTTAAAAAAAAAAAGGTAATCCTAACAATTGCATATATATTATATATTGCCATTTTGGAGTATCCAAGTTCAACCTCTTGACATTGATGGAAAACAAGAAAAAGAATGGTAAAAAAAATGGCAAGTTGTTGCCATAAATATTCAATTATTTAACACTTCTAGTTGATCATAGACACAGTTAGAAAGAATAAAACATTTCAAACCAAATTCACCCTATGCTACAAGGACCAGAAAAGCTTGACACTGTAAGAAAGGACAAAGGTGACTGAAAATCTGATTGTACAGAAGAGAAGAAACTAGAAACTTGGTTCAAGTGCTCCTTTTTCTTAACTTAAACTGCTTGTATACGACTACCTTTGCCCTAGCTCAAGTTTGACCCACTTACTGGAGCATTAGGATGGAATGCAGACTGCCTGGACGGTTCTCCTATCAACTTTAAGGACAGGGGTGAAGGCTCTCTGTGACCTCTCTCAGTCTCTCCTATACTAAGGTGAGACATGCCAACCAGTTCATCTACATTGACAGGCTCCTTGGGCAACATAGGCACCGGCTTTAACACCTCGTGACTTGAGGTCTCTGCACACTTGACTTCTTCAAAAGTGGTCGCGTTTGGAGGCCAAAATGGATAAGGGACCGGCATATATGCAGGGTAAAATCTAGGAACAAATGATTTGAACTCATTTAACTGAGTAAAACTCGGTGCATATTCATTTAATTGGGGAACAACGCATCTGCATTGTCATTTTCTCCATGACATGATGGCAACTCATGCTCTTCTGGTACAGATTGGGGTTCAGTGGCATGCAAACACATTTCAAGCACAAAAATAATTTGATCAATTCAAGGCTGAAGGGCGATGCACACGAGTATATATCTCCATCTCATGCTAACAGAGATTGACATAGCCATAGATTCTGCATCAGATTGCACATTGATATGAATAGCATAATAACAATTACTTCTGATTAAAAGCAGCAACTATATGTAATATTTTCGCACTATGGTATTACTTCTACATAAATGAATAAATAAATAATTGGTATTTTCAGAAGCCCAAATCACAACTGCCAGGTTAAAGCTAATGGTTACTGGCATTCTATTGAATCGGTACATGTAGAGCCAGGTACCAGTGTTTAAGTATTTTTATAACAAGTATATAGAAAAAGGACAAAAGAAAAATAACAAACCATGGCAAGAACCATTTCAAAAAGTCTTGACCGTCTGTTTCTTCGTATGGCATTACTTTGGCGGATGAAATACTTCTGAGCATGGCTTGCTACTTGAGTAGGAGTTCTAGAAAGCACATAGGTTTGAGCTATTCCATGCCAATCTCCTTTCCCCAATTTCTGAAGACCAATTAAAAATAGCCGATGCTCCTCTTCTGTCCATGGGACACCTAAAATCCAATATAAGTTAAATGAGTGAATAGATAGAATACCAGAGTAATATGAATTGTTTCAGTGCATAACCAACTCTTACATTGTTGACATCATAATGATCATAACCACCACTATTGCATTATCAGAAAAAATACAACACCCTTTACCACTTAATTTCCTATGATCCGAAAGGTCAAACACTAAAGAAACAATGATTAGCAAGAAAATTGTCAAGATCATAAAGCAAGTTTACTAAAATAGCACATATACACAACAATATGAACAATAAAAATTCATAACAAGAATCAAACCTCAAAGAAGATGTAAGCAAGTCCTTTGATACGATCATTTTGCTCTTGGAAGCTAATGACCTTTCCAAAGGTATCAACGGTAATCTTGAATATACTTAAGTAAGGCAACTTCCGTTCATCTGGATAGCTCATTATAGCCTCTTCTAGTTCCTCATAGCTACTCCCTTCTCCCCAAAGTTCATAGATGCCTTTTACAAGTATACCCCACTCTTTGGTACATGTACATCAAGTGTGATACATTTGGCCCCTCCACTTCAATTTTTTCTAGAATTTGGCTTTTGATAGACATTTCCATTCGCAATTTATTATGATTGTCATTAATCAATGGGAAAAAATAGTTTGACTGCGTGCTGATGCATATATACAAATAATAGTCTGTCAAAAGCCAAATCACCAATCAAGGGTTAAATTTTATAATAGATGACAATATTAAAGTCCAATTGTGCCAAGCACAGGGGCTAAATTTTAACCAATGCCTCTTGAACTCACCTCAATAAAATTAAGGTAAATGAAGATTGCATTCATAATTTGGAGAACAGACAACCAAGATGAGAAATTATCATTGTAGTTCTCACTGCACACAGCCATATAATTAAAAGAACACCTATTTCAACAGATATATTTCACTGGATTATTCAACAATTTATCAATTTATGAAATTCTAAATTCAAAGGAGCAACATTTGACAGACACAATTAACCATTGTTAAATCTTCCTCTAAATCAAATCCACAACAATTCAAATACTAAATTTCGTTTTTCATGATCCAAATATAACAAAAGGAAACCAATGGTGAACATCAACAACGCATAAGCCCACAAAATTAAAACAGAGAAAAAGAAGACTGACATACATGGCAACAAAGGAGGCAACCCATTTGAGAAAAGTACCAAAACCAAGTCCACCCAGTCTAGTAGCATCATTGATGAGTTTCTTAGCAGCAACACCAAGCTGATTGATAGCAGACTCTATCAATTTTTCCTTTGCATCATCCGTCGACATTTTCAAAAACTCTACTCGCCCCATTTCTAGAATCTCCTTTCACTTGCAGATCTAAATCAAAGCATACAAAGTTAACAGAACAGCATCAAAATAAAATAAAATTAAATAAAATTAAAAAAAAAAGACGAAAGAGATCAGCTAAATTAGATCAAAAATCATAAAGAAGGGAGAGAGCAAACGAGAAGCGGCGGAATTTGCAGATCGAGAGAAGAGAAACAGGATGCAGAGAAGAGAAACAGTGGGGAGAAATGGGTAAAAAGCCACAAGAAAGTTATCCCAAATCGCTTATACCTGGAGGGGGCTGAGATAGGAAAAGGGGATAAGGGAGGGATAACAAAATTTATCTCATCCCATACAATGATAACCAAACATTGGATAAGAGATGGGATATGGATAAGAAATCCCTATCCCACCTCTTATCCCCAATACCAAACAAGCTGTTAAGGTATAATTGTTATTTCTTTTAATTTGAAGCATCTGTAGAACAGTTAATCTCAACAAAATTAAATTCTTTAATACAGGTGCACAGAGACTGTCCAGAAACAATGGAGCATATTTTTTTTAAATATTCTTTTTCTGAGTCAGGTGGTAGTGGAGATTGATTTGAATCCACAACCGCATATTTGCATTCATTAGTAGTAGTACTAGAGTTTTCCGGATTGCAAGAATGGGTTGGTTTGTGTGATGACGAATGAGCAGTTTTCTCGAGTCTATGTTGTGCTTTGGGCATATGGAACCATCAAACGATATTTATTTGGACTCCCAAAAGGTCTACTCCTTCAATGGCAGCACATCATCATAATTGCTTAGTCAACAACAAATCCTTCTTCCCCGGTGTCTTCTGGGGCTACTGGTCCATCTCATTCTGGATCTCCTCCGCCAACGGGGCTGCTAAAATGCAATATTAACGAGTGTTGATTGGATCTTGAGAGATAAGATAAACCATGGAACTCTAGCACTGGAGTTGTTGAATTTGATTCTCAATTTCGTATCAGGAACTCAACTCAGCTATTTGCAGCTACATTGTTGCCCGCACTCCTATTTACGTATTCTAAGCAAAGAAGTTTGGCTTGTTCAGCACCCCCCTGCGACTTGGAATCGATCACTCCCCTGATTGATTAAGTTTATTTCCATAAAAACAAAAATTAACTAATTATAAAGTTAAATGTTATTAGATTACATTAAATTCTTTTAGAATCCAAGTAAAATCACTAGCAAAATCAATCTTATAATCAATAGTAAAACCAATTTTTTTTATGCAATGGAAGTACGACGTATTAACTCAGAAAACCTTCCAATTCTAATAAAGTTGACGAGGAGAGAGAGCCCGGAAATATAAAACCCAAAACCTTCCTGGGCACGTGAATTCTTGTTGCTTAAAACTACTAGATCCACCAAAAATGCTTTCACAATATTTGACCTGATCAAATAATCCAACCATATACAACTTTTTCTCTTCCATTATGTACATAATGTTTCCGTAACACCCAAAATTAATTAAAATGAAGGTAAGAATTAAGATTTCCCAAGCGCACCGTTGCCTGCTGTTTATCAGAGCAGTCATATAACAACAGAGCAAAGCATAGCTTACTTTCAGAAAGCTAGACTGCTAGACCATTAAATTCGATGGAATCAGTAGCTTTGACTTTGGCAGGACAACATAAACATAAAGAAAACATACCAATTACGAATGTGAAAAGCAACTTATAACTTGGGAATTTAAGAAGTCGCTAACTCATCCTCAATTAAAAAAAATAGATATCCAAACAAAAATATAGCAAATCTTTCAAAACAACCACCTGAACATCATTAGTATGTTCAAAAGAGTTTAAAACAGACAACTAAATAGTTCTGAGTAGCACAAAATTCGGTTCCAAATGCTGTATTGTTTGTCTTAACGGTTAGCCTTTGCAACTCTTTCAATCTCATCTTTTTTCTTGATGGCATAGCTGAAAAAATTGGGAACAAGTACAGTCAGTTAAAAGGCAGATACTAAGCACAGAGATCAAAAAGTGTGAACAGACGGAGGGATATCGAACCTGTTTGAGGAACCTTTTGCAGCATTGATAAGCTCATCAGCCAAGCATTCTGCAATAGTTTTGATGTTTCTGAAAGCAGCCTCACGAGCACCTGTTGTAAGGAGATAAATAGCTTGGTTTACCCTCCTTAGAGGAGAAATATCCACAGCCTGACGCCTAACAACACCAGCAGATCCAATACGAGTAGCATCTTCACGAGGACCACTGTAGCAATTGATAAACAAAAACTATTGAGATCAAGGATGCTTTTGCAAACACATAGTTATCTACCCAACAAGTAAATAAATGCACCACATTAGACAAGCCTTCGTAAACTAGGGATTCAATTATTACATCAGAGAAGAGCTGGCCATTTCCTCAATCACATACCTGTTAATCACAGCATCAACAATAACTTGAATTGGGTTCAAGTCAGTCAGAAGGTGAATGATTTCCATGGCATGTTTCACGATCCTAACTGCCATTAGTTTCTTTCCATTATTCCTCCCGTGCATCATCAGGGAGTTTGTAAGTCTCTCCACAATAGGGCATTGAGCCTTCCTGAAACGCTTCACTGAGTACCTTCCAGCAGTGTGTGGAACATAAGTTGCATGTTTGGCTGGTTGAACACCAATATAGTCACCTAGAGACATGTCATTGACCTGATCCAAAAAGATGAGTATAGAAACTTGTCACCAAAGAAAGGCATGACACTCATGAGCCTGACATATGCCCCAAGCAGATAGTTGTCATAGAGATATACTACTTGGCACCACAAAAGTAAACAGACTAGAGCAGAGATACAAGATCAATATGCCATATACTCTGGTTCAATTAAATGCACAAATGACTGGAAATCAAGACTACTCCGTGTTAAATTTCAAAACCAACAAGAATTGTAATCCCTCCAGCGAACAAATTGAATTGCAAAACATACAACTAACAAGGCAGGCATCATTATAAAAACAAAAAGGAACCTATAACGTAAATAAAACTACAATTCTTACAATTACAAAACAGTGCAGTAAAACGTTCCCTGATGACATCACTGAATTCTATCTCAATGAAAGAAAATAGACCAAATAAAGTGCCAACCAAGACCACCTCAGTTCTTTACGTTTGCAAAAATACGTTGGAAAATTATTATTTTCATTATCGAAAAGTAAAATCTTGCACGGAAGTGTAAAACGCAATAGCTGATTCTAAGTTAACAATTAAACCTATCCTAGAATTGCAGATAAAATAATTACGAACACACCATTGCAAAATAGATCGAATTATCAATTAGATACGATCACTATGAAATACAAAAAATGATGGTAAAGAGAAGAGAAAAGAGCTACACACATGAACATCCTCGAAGGTCCAGCGGTTGAAGAGCTTAACTTCGGTGTAAGGCTGAGTAGGATCAGGGTTAGCTGGGGCAGACACTGCAGCAGCTTCTGCCATTGCTTACCTACAGAAAGAACACACATCACAGGACACACAACAGTAAGCGAACAGGAAACAGAGTGACAGAGTCAACAAAACAGAGAGAAAAAGGGCCAGAAGCCATGATACCTGTGTGATTCGGCGAGCTGAAGGAGGAGAAAGAAAGAATCTGAGAGGAGAGGAAGCGGCTCCAGCAACAGCACAGGCAGTAAGGGCTTATTTTGTTCACGATACCTAATTTATAGCGGTACAGAATTAGGGTTAAGGGTTTTTTGGTAATTATCAAGTGCGGATGGGTCTACGATATTATAATAGAGCGTATTTATAATGGGCCAGGGTTTCAGCCCTTTTTAACCTCAGCCTTCAGCCCACAATATAATTATACGCAGAGCAGCAAGAAAGCTTTGAGAATTGAGATCGCGAAATTGGATTATTAGTGACCATATCAAAGAGTGCTGAAGTTGAAGGCCAGAGGCCAAGGAACTGGTTCAGCTGGTAAAGGTATGAACGAAGAGTAGGTAACGATTCAATAATCTCATTATTAATTGCTGCCTTGAATTTGCTTTTTTCTGTTCTATTTGTATTCTGGGTTTTGTTGCCCTTTTTTCAATTTCGGTCTTGGTATTTGAGTACAATTAATGTTGTTTTGAGTTTCTAGCTTCTTTGTTTCCATGGATTTTATGTTATCAAGTGGTCAAGCTTATCTACGTGAGAAAAACCCATTTTTGAACTGCTTGAATCCCTTACTGTAGTCTCTCTTAGAACAATCTTGGATACCACGTTGATTTTGTTATGTAATATGTCTAATATTTGATTCATATGTTGGAAAATGTTGGATTGAACAAGCTATAAGAATTAGAGACAGTGGAGCCATATGGTTGGTTCTTAGGGATATTTGTGAATAATCGAAAAAATTAACCATTTTTTGTTGCATTTGGCAATGACTAGTGCAGGAAAACTGAGTTGATAATTCTGAATTTAGCAAGTTGAAATTCTGTATTTCAATTTCATTGGTGGTTCTCGACTTTTTTTTTTTTTCTTTTTTTCAACTACTTAGCAAGCACAGATGTAAAAATTAGATGATCAGCTCGTCTACAAGTTCTTACAGCTTCTCTCTGAGAAGCTGTTTCCAAAGCAACTAAACATGATTGATTTCGTTATATTCATTTAGTATACCTGTTCCTCCATAGATCAGTTGGAGACTAAGAGTATATTGGATTCAAAAGCTAGAGAAGCAATGTTTTCATCGAACTTGTATTTTGCTTCTCTTTCTGATTTATGGTATAACTGTATCGTTTATGTTGAGTGTAATACCTTGTTGCTAATTCATCCCCTTGCAAGTATGCAATTGAATTCTCCAAGATACAAGCTGGCAGAACAAATTTGAAATCTTCTGGTGTAAATCATGTTGTATGTTCTTTTTGCCTCTTAAATTTCACCATTTCTGAGTTGTCTTCCTATGGAGTCGATACATCCCCAATATTATATGACTTATTTTATGTATTTTGATTCATTTCATGGATATTGTTCAAGATGGACGAAGAAGTTGTTTATATTGCTGGAATATTTCAGGTTCCACAATTTAATTTTATTAGAGGTTTTCCCAATTCAGTGAGTGGATTCATATCCTGACCACTGAAAATTCATGCCCAACTTTTTAAGCCCCAGTTTGCTTTTTCTCTTTTGCAGAAGATTTTGTTTTCGAGCATGTCATTTTTGAAGCACTTTTTGGTTGATAACAAAGTTAAAGCTGCGTTAGTGATGTATAGCTCTGCTTCTTTTTCAGGTCTAGAGTGCGTACTCAAATTTGGTTCATCTTAGTCATTAACTAAGATAGCTTTGTTCTGTAGATTCAGTTTATCAGAGAGTGAAGTTGGTTATTTTAACTTGGCAGAAATGACGGAGATCTTCAGTTACACGGCTTGCCGGCAGTTGTCTCAGATGTTCTTGTCAATTATCTTCTTTCATAGTTCTGAATACCTTCTAGCAGTTGGCATTCATGGAAAGTCAAGAGTTACTCTTAAATCGCTTTTAGTCAGCAAGAATTACCTTATTGCAATGATCATTTCAGTGCTTGAATACTTGGTTGAAATTTGTTTATTTCCTGGATTGAAGGAATACTGGTGGGTGAGTAACTTAGGTCTTGTATTGGTTGTCATTGGGGAATTTATTCGGAAACTGGCTATAATAACCGCTGGGCAGGCCTTCACCCATCTTATCAAGGTTTATCATGAAGAGCATCACAAGCTGATTACAAATGGAATATATAGATTTATTCGTCATCCAGGATATTGTGGTTTCTTCATCTGGTCAGTTGGAACTCAGATAATGTTGTGTAACCCCTTGTCAACAATTGCATTTGCACTTGTAGTCTGGCATTTCTTTGCAGATCGAATACCATATGAAGAGTACTACTTGAGGCAGTTCTTTGGGTCACAGTATGATGAATATGCTCGACGAACACCTTCTGGGGTTCCATTTGTGAAGTGAAGACCGCAATCTGATTGGCAGCAGAATCATAGTCATTTTGCCACCGTTTATTCAATCTTGGTCCATCTGAAAGAGAATCACAGAGTGATTTTGAAATTCCTTGAAACTGAACTAATCAACAATAGGCTGTTTATGTTTCTCTGCACTTTGTGAATTTGTTCTTGCTGCAAGCAGCTAACAACCAGCATGTAGTGAGACTAGTAGCAGAAGCTGATTGGTTTTGTGATTCTTTTTTGGCCCTAGACTTTATTGTGATTTACTATCATGTCAAACATACACAGGATCTCAAATATAGCCAGTTCTGCTCATCATCAGCTGAAGTTGTGATATGAAAGTTGGCGGAAAGATGTGTACTTTTTTTTTTTTAATGGAAGATGTGTACTTGTTTTAGATGTGTTGTTAATTGTCTGTTTTTGTGACATTTTGGGACCTTGTTTTATGCAAGTGTGGTAGACAGATAAGCTTCTTCTCTAAGTCGCATAACAACAATGATATGTCTAGCTCCGGTTATTTAATTCTGTAGAATTTACCTAAATACCTGGTATTAGCTAAACAGTAAGCACCATTTAAAAAGTTATTTTCTTTGCATAATTGAATGCGGCTGCTGACGCCAAACAAGTCAGGGGCCGAGTCCCAGACTTTGAAATGAAAAATCGAGTTTGTGATAAAATTGGCTAATACTTAGCTCTTACCTATTGAATTACATTGGTTATGTATTAGCGCATTCAACAGTAATTCATCTGAGGTTCGAATTGGAATAGAAGGCCTATGCTGTTTGTCCGTAGACTCTGTACTAATAATTTTATACAATAATTTGAGCTTAGAAGCTCATGGAATCGTTAACAGTATCTCCGAAGAAGAATAAGCATATAGGAAAGCCTGCGCGCACAATTTCTTGGCAATAGGTTCTTTTATACACATATATGCGTCTGTATTAGGTTCTTGCATTTACTCATATTTTGCCCCCACATTTGCTCAAAATTCTAACATTGAACAGAAACACTAAAATTTATAACATTAACTAAAAATTATAAAATTCAATCAATCAATTTTCATTTTTGACAAACTACTAAAATCCAATCGATCTATTTTGATTTTCATAAAAATTTAGGCTCTCATAAATAGATTCATCATATTTGCAGTAAGCTGATTAATATTCATCATTACACAATAATTTTTCGCATCAGCTAATTGCATTATTCCAAGAACCCATAACGAAGGGGCCACAATTTTAACCAACAAAGTCACTCAACTTTCACCCCAAAAAAAAATTGCTAAAGGCAAAGGCTAAGTGTTACGAACATTAATACCCCTCAATTCCTTAATTTTTTTACGGTTACTCATAACTTGGTGAATAAAAAAATAATAATAATAATAAATAAAACATAACCAGATAGTACTGACACCTAACTAGCCGCTAGCGACTGCCCTAAACAAATCCAAAATTTTTTTCATATTCCTTTTCTTCACACCAATCCCATCTCTGCTTCTACACAAAACTTCACATGCTGAAAATATCCAATACCTTGCATCATCTTCGATGATAAACAAGAGATTTCAAGGAGAAAATTGGCCAAGAGAATAAAAAAAAAAAAGAATGGGAAAAAACTTAGGGTAAGATTTAAAAGCTTCAGCATCATCCCAAATCCATAAAATAAAGATACATGCATGAACACTGGATGTGCCATAATTTGGTGATAGTATATAAATACCAGAAGCAAAACCATAAAGAGTTCAATTTGGCTCTTTCATACTCCAAAAAGTTCAAGCACTAACAAGAGGATGATCCGTAATCCAGTCTTATAGCATAAAAGATAACATAAAGAACATATAACAAAATCTCACAATGAACCATAATCAAATTCCTCTAGCCTACCATATCAAAACCAGACTTGTACTGCCACCAAAACCACAGAATCAAAAACAAAAGGACAAGTATAGAACAATCAACGGAGCCTCCTAGCTTCTCTCTCGGACTCAAGAAGGGTTAGCACATCACCTTCTCTAACTGGTCCCTTCACATTCCTCATAATGAACCGATTCTGGTCATCAAGAAACTTGACCCTAACTTGAGTCACCTGCCCCCTAGATCCAGTACGGCCCATCACTTTCACCACCAAAGCATGCTTAATTGTTGAATCCATCCTGTAACCATCCAAGCACAGAATTAACACAATCCATAGCCAGAGTCAACTATTACACAATAATTACAGTTTCCTTAACAAAGTTTCAAAATCAACATTGTAACCTCAAATAAATTGCAACGACAGCCAAGCGCTGGAAAACCTATTCTGCGCCAATCTAACAACGACCTAATCCAAACCAAGCTACCACTTAATGAAAATCATTAACACATTCTTTTCTTCCAGCGTTTGCAAAAATATCTAAATAACCAATCAACGGCCTCTATAAATTGAGTAATTTTGAACATGACATCCAAGCCTAGACAAAGAGATTTATATATACAGAAACAACTACACTTGAATAACTAATTGTAGAAGGATGAGAGAGAACTTGATCTTACCTGGACGAAGAAGATAGACAGGGAAACGAAGAACAGCAAGAGAAATTGCAGAAGACAGAAGGCAGCGGCTTGCAAAGAATCAGGGAAGAGCAAGGGCTAGGGTTTTAAAAGAAGGGTTGGATGTGGATTTACCATTTTGCCCTGAGCTAGGGTTTTATTCGCTCCTCTTGAGTCCTAATTAGAATTACTAACTACTACAATTATTTAGCTTACCAAAATCATGTACTAATGAAATAATTTCATTTTCTTTGTGAAAATAAAAAAATTATTTTCAAGAGCATGTGCTAGAATTCGATATCTCATTAATTCTGAGATAAAAAAAAAAAAAAAATAACAAAACAATTGAATAAAAAAATTGAATAAATATCAAAGGAAGAATTTATCAAATGATTTACTAATTTCTAATTTATTAAATCCTCAATCAACATACTATTAGGTCTATTTCTATCAGAACGTCTCTCAAAGGTAATAATTAAATGAAAAAAAGTATATATTCTTAAGAATATTTAATATTTATAATATGTAAATTAATATTTGTATTACATGAAACATAAATTCAAATATATTTTATCAATTTAATATTTCATTTATATTATTTAGGATTAGAATATCAATGAAATAAGATAAATCACTCTGAAAGAGTGAAAAATTTAAAGAAAAGAAGTTATCAAAATATAAAATTTATTCATGAATAGATATTTGTTTATGTAAATTAAAGAAAAAACGAATTCTATTTGAAATTTAAAATTAAAAAGTACAAAGAAAATTAGGAGAGTAAATATCCAGACCGGGGCCGTAAAGTTATTTAATGACCCATGGGGGGTGATTTAGCTAAAATAACAGTTTCAGGGGTTTTAATGCAAATAGGAAGAACCAAGAAAAAGAAAAGGCCTAGACTTGAGAATGAGCTCACTCGGTTCCTTTTGCTTGTTGCTTGCCACTAATCCGAACCTGGCGACTGTGTGAATGGAGTTTGCCTTCGCTCCCTCATCTTCTCTTAGAATTTCAGCTGTAACCTCCTGTAATCACCATTCAAAGTTACCCTTTCACTCCATCTGCAATTCACCTTCGAATTGGTCCTCCAAATGCTCTCAACTTTTGCCTTCTCAATTTCACACTCTCAGAAGTCGCTCAGTACTTGTACCCAACCCAATTTCAAGGCGTCATTGCATATGGGTATGCTTTCTTTCTGGTTAATTCGAACTTGCATTTATGTTCCTCTTTTCTGCTTTAGCATGTGTGCTTCAACTTCATTGTATTTGGTCATAGTTGAATTTAGCTAAGAGAAGCATGCTTGTAGCCAAGAATGGTATTTATAAATTCAATAATCAAGCAATTCAAGGGCAAATGGCTTTGTTTTTCTTGTGTTCATTGCATTGACTGATACAATTGTGGGACTTTCTGTGTAGGGATGTGTACTTTTTGCTTTTAGTTTTTCCTTTATAATGGCGTGGTTTATTCTTCTCTCTCCTATTTGTTTGAAGAAGTATATATTAAATGGTTTAAAGATTATATCCATAAAAAAATTCAGATGAAAAATTAAGTTTTCTAGTCCTGTATATATGTGCTTTATTTATGAGTTTCTGAATGGATTTTCTTTTTCCTTTTCTACTCTGTTTTAGTCATTTAGCCTTTTGAAACGAGCTTACTTATATTGTGATTGGATTACAAATTTTTATCTTATCTGTGACTGGAAAATGGCAATTGATTGGTTCCTATATGGTTGAGAATATAGTCTGCTGGTTGCATTCTTGATCTTAATATAACGTAAAACTTTGTTCAGTAATGGTTGATATAGCACTGGTTAATGCAAATTGTCCAATTTACCAATGGAGATGTGAACTAGATTCAACATGTTTAGTTAAACTGATTACATCAGTGTAATCTTTAGATACATTTTAAGGATTAAGATGATGGACATTAAGTAGGCCGTTGGATTATTTGTACAATATGTGTTTCACTTTGTCAGAAAGATGAGTAATGTTATTCTTGTGGACCCTATACTTTGCGAGTTTCTATGATGTGATCTCCTCATTAAGGCAATTTTGTTAGGACTTCAGGAAAAAAAAAAAATGACTTTGCAGAACTTTGGTTTGCCTGGTATATGAGATAGCATTAATGTGCAACTGGCTTCTGCCAGGCCTGCGGCAAAGTTGGAGCTGCTGGATCTGATCCGGTACTTAAAAAAATCTCTGATTTCAAAGATGCATGCTGGAGATTCTTAAGGCCCCATACGATACGTGGAACTGCTCTAGGATCGACGTAAGTGGCATATATGCTTTTGGTGAACTGTTATCTGTTGCCACAAAATGCTTGAACATAATTTCATCATTTATCCCTTTTGGCAGTGCTTTGGTGGCTAGAGCGTTAATTGAGAACTCAAACCTAATAAAATGGTCGTTGGTGTTTAAGGCATTATGTGGACTATTTGCTCTAATATGTGGAAATGGTTATATAGTCGGCATCAATCAAATCTATGACATCGCTATTGACAAGTAAGCTGCAATATTTTCTAATCAGTTATTTTAGAGTGCTTTTATGAATTATGTCAGGAAGTACACTGGGACTTTACATATTGTTACTACCAGGTGGACTTGATTCACAAACTTCTTATCACCTTTTAAGCAATTCAAAATCCCCTACGATAGATTGGAATTCTTAAGGTGTTTTTAATCCCATGAGCTTTTGGTATTTTTCTTTGCCTATTGTGGTTAACAAATCTGAACACCCGGATATAAAATTCCTCGTAGAAAGCTTAAGCAGCATTTGGACATATGTAAGCATGAAATTCTTTGATTTAGCGGGTCATTCTCTTTATTTTGCAGGGTTAACAAACCCTATTTACCTATAGCTGCAGGAGACCTCTCAGTTCAAAATGCATGGTTGCTGGTGATCTTTTTTGCGGTTTCAGGAATCCTGATTGTTGGACTAAACTTTGGTCAATTCATCTCTTCACTTTACTGCCTTGGTCTTTTCCTCGGCACCATCTACTCTGTTCCTCCTCTTAGACTGAAGAGATTTGCTGTTCTGGCATTTCTTATAATTGCTACGGTGCAGTATCCTACTTTTGCTTCTTTTCTTTTGGCTTTTAAATTTAGTTGTCTCTATATGGCTAATTGAATCTTATTTCCACATGAGATTGAATTGACAATTAGTTGCATAACATCTAAAAGACAATGTTGCTAGCTAAATTTGATCATTCCTAAAATCATACAGAGGAAACATTGGAATACTCAGGTTGCTTTAGTAAATGAAAGAAATTGGTTCTGAGAAAATGTTGTTACTCTAAATGATTAAAAAGAACTTATTCGTTTCTGAATTCATGAAGGAAAAAGCTTATATCATTTGTCATGCTATCCACAAGTCTTAATAATTGGTTAACAAGATTATACCAAATTTTGAGTACTTATAGTTCAGAAGCAACTTTGTAATTGGTTGACTAAGCTATACCAAACTTTGAGTACATATAGTTTCAATAGAAATTTCTATATTAATTTTAGTTCACCATTAAAAGATATTGATAATTCTGACCAGAAGTATGGAAAATTTATAACTCAAGGCGACAGTGCATGCGAGAAAGGCAACTGTACAAGTCTTTAGTTTCACCATAATCAGTATATCTTTTATTGCTTTTATGCATACATTTTCGATTGCGTTCCGTATAAATTTTTTAAAATGGTAGCCATTACTAGTTTGAGAATTTTAATTTAGTTAAGTTGGGATTGTCATTGGAAATTAGAATCAGCATATATCTTGAAGAATTGTTATTGTAAGAAAAAATTTAACAAAATTATTCTTTCAGGTGCGAGGTTTCTTACTCAATTTTGGAGTGTATCATGCCACAAGAGCTGCCCTTGGGCTTCCATTTGAGTGGAGGTGAATTTTCTTTATGCATATTTGCTTTATAATATAGTCAGGATGATGCGTTCTAAATCAGTGCACTTAATCCATGTGAGAGTTAAGCAAGTTGGTATTATGACTGTTGAAAAGGGCATTGGTAATATGAATCATGCTCAAAATTTTCCTATTCAGAACGTAGTTTATATTGAAATGCAGTTTCATGGCTTTGTAAAAAGTAATTGTTCTGTAGTATACTTGATAGAGAGTTTCAAGAATTCATGTCCATCTAGTTTGATTCCAGCTGCCTAGCAATCGGCATTGATCAAATGATATTTTGAACATCTATACTAGGAAATGAGCTGGTTAATTATCTGTATCTCTCTGTAGTTGTCTTGAATGGAGCTCTAAATTCCAATGTTAAAAATTACAATATAGTTACTCCACAGTATAACCAGTCCTATAAAATAAAATCATAAAAAATAGTAATGGACTGCTTTGGCATTTGTCTAATTTTGTTTATTCTATCAAGTATTTCATCTATAAGAAATATGTCCATCTGTTGATAAACTTCTCATCTTCATGCTTCAATTGCTTCCTACAGCTCTCCTGTGGCATTCATCACAACCTTCGTAACATTGTTTGCCCTGGTATTATGACTGTTGAAAAGGGCATTGGTAACATGAATCATGCTCAAAATTTTCCTATTCAGAGCGTAGTTTATATTGAAATGCAGTTTCATGGCTTTGTAAAAAGTAATTGTTCTGTAGTATACTTGATAGAGAGTTTCAAGAATTCATGTCCATCTAGTTTGATTCCAGCTGCCTAGCAATCGGCATTGATCAAATGATATTTTGAACATCTATACTAGGAAATGAGCTGGTTAATTATCTGTATCTCTCTGTAGTTGTCTTGAATGGAGCTCTAAATTCCAATGTTAAAAATTACAATAAAATTACTCCACAGTATAACCAGTCCTATAAAATGATAAAATCATAAAAAATAGTAATGGACTGCTTTGGCATTTGTCTAATTTTGTTTATTCTATCAAGTATTTCATCTATAAGAAATATGTCCATCTGTCGATAAACTTCTCATCTTCATGCTTCAATTGCTTCCTACAGCTCTCCTGTGGCATTCATCACAACCTTCGTAACATTGTTTGCCCTGGTTATTGCTATAACTAAAGATCTTCCTGATGTAGAGGGGGACCGCAAGTAAGTAGTGGTTACTAATACTTTTGTTTATGAATTTTCCAGCATATGGCTACTTGTTTCAAATTTTCTCTCAGCTTCAGATGGTGTTTTTTTCATCTTTACTTCCACACTTACAACTAACCATCTCTTTGTTATATAAACAAGAAATACTTTACTTATCTCTCATTAAATGTAACCATTGCAGATATAAAATATCAACCTTGGCAACAAGTCTTGGAGTTAGAAACATTGCCTTCCTTGGTACTGGGCTTTTGTTATTGAATTATATTGGTGCTGTATTGGCAGCAATTTACATGCCTCAGGTACAAGTTCAATTTGAAGTTATTCCTTGAATCTGTATGATTCAACTGATCGTGCTAAGTTTATGAGTAACTCGTAGAATGAGATAAAAAGAAAATTCTCCTAACTTTTTATAGCTTTGCAGAAGATAAAATCTAGTTTGCATCTTTTCAGGCTTTCAGGCGTAACTTAATGATATCTGCACATTCAGTCTTAGCAGCGTGCCTGATATTCCAGGTGTGTTTAATTGGACTTATGGTGGTACCTAGTAATTAGCACTGTGATTAATTAGGTGATATTTAGAGTGTGTTTCTTCATATACATTAGAAAATGGTACACATTGTTTTTACAATTTCTAAGTTATGTGCATCCTCATCATTTATTTATCTTGCAAGATGCATTGAATGCCTCTCAAGATATTAGGGCTCTGCAATTGGCTTGTGCCTGACCCTAACTGCAGGAACTTAGATGCCATTTTGGTTGAGGAAGAAACAGGGTTGGAATCAGAAAGAAAAATGGTGAATCCAATATCTGGTGTCTGATTCAACAAAAATGGCAATCCTATTCCTGCAATGGAAATCTAAGTGGCCCAAACAGGGAATCGCCCATTCCCCTCTTCCCCTGGAAGTGCTCTGTTATGTAAGAGTTCAGCAACTAGGGACTAAACCAAATTGCCAGATCTAATTCTGCAAAAATTCTGTTAGGGATTTCATCCCTGTTTCCCTCTTGAGGAAAGGATGCTGCTCTCAACCATTATGCATTCATATCTGTGAAGGCTGAGGCTATGATTTATCAAATTAAATTCCATACTTGTTTTCATGTAGTTTTAAACATACAATCAACCAATGGAGATGCATAGTAATGTTAACGTTAACTTCACTAGTTGCAAAACTGGCATGTTCATTATTTCTTCTGGTGGAACTAACATTGAAATAAGCTTGATGTTGGTAAAACCAAAATAACCTTGGAGGTAAGGTTTCACAAACATGAGGAATGAGACCTTTCAATTGGAAATTTCAAATTGCAAATTATCAAAATTTAATATTGTGCACAAATTTCCAAAATATATTGCATATAAAATCGAAAGTAAAATCATGGTGTTCTTTATCTAGATATTATTCACATGTATAAGTACTCTTGCAGCTGGTAACATTTAGTTTAATTTAACTAACTAATGTGCTTTTTTTTTTTTTTTCCTCTTGTTCATAGACATGGGTGTTGGAACGAGCAAATTACACAAAGGTAATGTCAACTTTAGATCACAGAGAAGTTAGAGATGCATCTCATTATTTAAAAGATTCTTTAATATAACATTCATTTTATAAACTTGGGTTTGTCTTCTCTTCCTTTCTCAATTTCGCTTTGTAGCACTCACATGATTACTCTATAGGGGCTGCTCCTGAAAATATAGTTATGCTTTCATCTATACTTGGAACAATTGGAAATTTAAGAACCTTGTAAATCTAAGCTTGACTATGAAAAATAAGAATTGAAAATGATTTGCCACTTCCATAAAACATACATATGGTTATGCTTTGCCAAAATACATGTTTTTTCTACATAAGCTCTCTTGTTAAACAAGCCATGCATGGAAAAAAAATTATAAAGCCTTGCTCCCAGTTTGTAGTTTATTCTTCTACTGTTAAATGTGCTCATTGGAAACAAATTTCACTGATAATAGGCATTAACATATATTTATTTCTACCAAAGGGAAGCATTCTCTCCTTTTTTCCAAACTTAAAAAGTGGATGGAGTGGCTTCTCGTGTTGGTAGTAACATAAGAAAGTTTTTAGTTGGTTTCCTTCTTGGGAAATTAGCTCTGCGTTGCTTAAACTTGCTTATTGTGTGCAAAATGTGCCAATTCTTTTTTTTTTTTTTTTTTCATTCAATTTCACTATTGAATGTTTTAAATACATAAACAGTTGTAAATTGTAAAATCTATGGAACTCCATTGTTTTGGATGACATCAGATTTATAGCTTGTTAAGTTTGGTGTTTAACAACTTTGCATAATCAGAATGAGAATTTAAGCCTCCTATTCTAATTAGATGCTTGATTCTATTCCACAGGAAGCAATCTCAGCATTCTATCGGTTTATTTGGAATCTCTTTTATGCTGAATATATCATATTCCCATTCATCTAGCTGTATGCCTTTTGTTGTTGTTGTTGTTGCTGCTGCTGCTGTTCACAGAGGCAGTACCCTTGTATATACATATTTGCCTTATTTGCTAGTAATTTTGTTTGTTGTAGCATGTAACAAGCAATAAACTTTCTGAATCAATTGAAATCCTCTTCTTTAAAAATGTGTCCTCTCTGCTTTGCTGGTAAGTTTTGTTGATGATATTGGAGCTTTGAATTTCAATCTCCTAGATATGTTGGGTATCCTATTCATTTTTCATTTATAAAGTCCTCTAGCTTTTCTGATCAAGAGGCATCAGAATCTATTTTGTAGCATGAAAACAATTACAGATAGGCTTATGCGGCTAAATGCCTGAGAAAATAACTCTTACATACAAAATATAGGATCCTGAAAAACTAATTTTTCTCTCTTAAGAGGAAAAATTGTGGAAGAATTCCTAAAAAACTCTTCTCTACACCAGAATGAAGCACAGTATGTCAGCTGAAAGTATACAAATTGGGAGTACTTAAGCAGAATTCTAGGGGCTAAAACGAGACATTATCCGGTAGGGTGCTCGTCTGTGTGATGGTGCTGATTGCTCTGAATTGGCATTTCTATTTCTCCGAGACAGGGTAACAGGTGACATGTGAGCATCCTCGAGAACCCGTAACTGTAGCTCAGACGGGTAATCCCTCATGCACCCTATCCGTGGCCCTGCTCCGGTTGTCCATCTGGTGCACAATTGCCTAGCAAGTTGATATGACTGCATTTCTTTATGTGAACTTATCCTTCTCATGATTTTTTCTTTTGGGACCACTTCTTCCTCTTCTTTATTTTCTTCTCCATCAAACAGATTCATTTTCAGAATCATGAAATCTGCCTCTGTCAAAAGCGAGTCTTCTTCTGCTGATTCGTAGCCATCTTCATTAGGTAACTTGGGAAGTTGGCCATTGCCACTTGCTTCAGGTTCTTCAACCTCAAAACTTACAAGACAATTACTCCTTGGTGGTACAGTAATTTTCAAAGGTGTGCTACGACACAGTTTTGACGTGAGCAGATCAGTATTTTTGACAGGATTAGAATCTTGTCCTCTAAGATTGATTTTTGTTGCTTTAGTAAGTTGAGGGCAATCTGCATTTGATTGGCTGTCTTGACTACTGCTGTCATCCTTTACACAAGTGAGTTCCTCTTCACCTTCCGTTGGACTTTTCTGAACACAAGTAGAGAAGAAAAGCATAAGAAATCAGACTTTTGAAAATACCGAAAAGAGAACATTCTTGAAATCAAACTTTCAGATATATTTTTATACCTTAACTTCAGAAAGATCTACATTGTGTTCCAGAAGGAAGGCCACAAACTCCTGGAAGTTTTCTTCGGTTGGTAGATAATGTCCGCTATGAGGCCAGATTGCCTTCAAAACACCATCTTCTACAACTAATCTTCCAGCAGAAAGCGTGGCTCCACCGGCCAAGAAACTTGAATGTTGAAAGTTTCCTTTGATCTTCATACCAACATACAAGGTCTTTGATGTACTAAGAACAAAAATCCATTTAGTATCTTTTGGTCCTCCTGTCGTGTCAAGAATCTTCCCACTTTGCTTATAAAATAACTTTCCATTCTCCAACAATATTTCATACGCCTCTCTTTCAGCCTACACGTGAAATAAAAAACCAAGTAAGAATGACTATATTTTCAGAAACCAATTCATTCTTTCCAACCTCACACAATGTAGAAACTACAAAATTCAGCTCATTAACACTTTCTTTCCCCTTTTTTATAACCGGTTTACAGTTTCAATTAGAAGAAATTGCAACTCTACTAAATTGACATGAGAGAATGATGAAGGGTAAAAAAAACTCACCGGACCAAGATACTTTATGCATTGTTGTTGAAGCCTTGATCTAGGACATCTTTCAAGGTTTACTTCTTTTCCTTCTCCAATGTCGAGCCTGCCGATTCAAAATTTAGGATATCAATAATATAAATAACCCATAGCAGAAGCAAAGATGTAGCTCATATTTAAGTCCCTGATTTCAAGTAATCTTACCAATAGAAGAAAGGCTGTTTACATTCACAGTGCAACCAGTTGACATAATAAAATTGAAGATTATGGCCATACCGATGACGGGGATCAATCTATTCAAAGGAAACAACAGAACAGAAATAAGTAAATGAATATAGCAGCTTTATGGAAAGGTTTTGTTTTCAAGACTGAAACTTACAGCTTCAAGCCAATGCTGCAAGGCAAGTTTCCTTGCCTTTGCATCCTTGGATGAGCCTTTCCCGACCTGAATAAATAAGAAATTTAGATCAGATTATTACAGAAACTTTAACGAGAATCATGTCCTGAATCAAGTTTCTAAGGATTTACCTTGGCAGCTCTTTTTCTTGCTCTAGACCACCGCGAAACAGCAGTTTCTGGGTTCTCAATGTCGAAGAAAGATATAGAGCTTCGCTTAAGTTCAGCAAAATCTAGCAATTTCCACCTGCAAAATACAATTATTGTATATTAACAACCAAATAATCAATCCAAAACAAACCCAAAATGTTCATCTTAGAAAGAGTTAAGCAAATGAATACCATCTCTGCTCAACAACAACTGCACAATCAGCCAACTGCCGTCTGGTTCTGAAACTTCTGTATACTTTCTGCAGCTTAACTGCAGCCTGGTGCCTTTGGCTGCCAGATTGAGCATTAGAATTCCAGTTTTCGGACTCTGAAGAGCTATCGTTTCTTGTCAATTGGTAACTCCTATCTCCGCTTTCAAAGCTTAAAGATCTTGAAAGCAACTGTGCCATGTCTGAAGTTTGAGATTTGCTAGAGACTAGCAACTTTCTGGAATCATATGATCTCAAGAATGAAGGTTCCGAATCACGACCATTAAAACTAACAGACCGGAAAGCAGTCCTCACAATTTCACCACGAAAACTGATTGCTTTCATTAAATCAGCATCCAATCGAGTATTTAAATCATCAAAGGAGCATGGTAATGCTACCCCCATCTAATTGGATTAGAAAATTGGCAAAAAATGTATCTTGCTTTCTATGGATTGTTGATAGCTGTTTAGGCAAAAAAGAGAGACAGAATTAATTCAAAGTAATAGAAATGCAACAAAGTTAGTTCACAGAGAAAAGCTTTTGAATGGTAGAAATGCAACAAATATACATTTTGGTTTATCTTTTCTCTAGATTGTGATTCCACATGTTTCTAGCCAACAACTACCAGAACAGGAGGCTACAGAAATCACAAATCAACCCAACCTTCTAAATTGAGAGTACAACTCCTAACAGTTTTTCACTCAACAACATTAATATGGGTTCAACAAAATTTAACCAAATTATATACCCAACAAAATGGGGAAAAAAAAAAGTGCAATTTAGATTTGAACTTGGATCCTTGAAGATCAAATTCATATAATGAAAATGAATTTGGACTAAGAAAAAGAAAATTTGAGCTAGACCCATTTAGGCATCAAAGCACAATAAGCATCAGAATTCGAATCATTAAAAAAATAAATAAATAAACATAGACCAAACTTTATTATTTATTTGTACCTCTTACAGCTTTTGATAATAAAGAAAAGCACTGTACAGATGTAGGCCATTTCTATCAAACTCAAAAAACCAATTGAAAAAACTTAAGGGAAACACATTAAAACAAGAATGACAACATAAACGCAATGGGATAAGAAATTATAAATGTGCCGAAAAAAATGAAAAATAAAAGAAGAAGGAGAAGGAGAAGGAGAAGGAGAAGAATCAAACAGGCTGAAATGAAAAATGAAGGGTATAATAAGCTTACCCTCGATGATGAGAAACAACGAGAAACAGAAAGAATGCGAAGTCGTTAGGCAAAAAAACGAGAAACAGATGGCAGAGAAAAGTTTGGAAATGGATTAAACAAAAAGGAAAAATAATTGAGATTATTACTGGTAAAAAGGAAGATTAAAGGAACAAATGAGAGAGAGAGAGAGAGAGCGAACAATGTGGGGGCGGATTTGTGACATTAAACAGATTAGTTATTGAATTAGAGCTCTCTCTCTGTTTGTGAAAAGAATGAGAAGAGTAAAGAAGAAATGGGTTGGGTCTGGTATGTGCATTTGCTATAATTGAAAGGGGGTATATAAATAGAAGCTGAGGAACCCATTGAAATAGAAGCTTCATAGCAATTAGCAGTACAGCGAGAGAGAGAGGGAGAGGGCTGACTGAGTGTAACAACCTCCAACCACGTGTTGTTGGCATACATTAATTTCTCTTTTTCAAATATTAACATTAAAAGCTAATAAATTTTTTGAAATAAAATGGGAATCAAAATTCTATTCCTCACCAGTCAAAAAAAAAAAAAAAAAACTGTATTCCTCAATCATAAAATTTATTATCAATTTCATTTTCTTCTCTTTGTATTGAAGATAAATTTGTTCAGTGGCTAATCATACTTAAAGCTACTTACCTTTTATGTGAAATAATAAAAAGTATATAGGGGTTATCCTTAAGTTAATGGGACGAAATAAAGTGGAAATAAAATAATTATGGAATAGGGGATGAATAAAATAACTATTAGTTTTCTCATTCTATTTTCATGTTTGGATCAATACTCAATAAAATATGTAATATATCATATTGAAACGAAAAAACCAAGAAAAATATGTGAAAATGGGTTAACCAAATATAAAAATAAATCAAACAACGAAAACAAAGAAAATAAGAAAAAATTGAGATTAAAAAAAAAAAAGAAAAAAGAGCTAAAACTAAGAAAAACATAAAAAAATACAAGAAATGGAAAAAAAAAAAAACGAAGAAAATAGAAGAGACAGAAAAACATAGGAGAGAAAAAATTAACATAAAAAATCAATAGAAAATAAAAAAAATGAATAAGATAAAAATTAATATTAAAATAAAATAAAATATGTAGTGAAGTATGGAATAGTTATTATTTGGTTCCATAAAATATAGATATTTAAAAAATAGATCTTTTTTAGTTTGAGTAATGATTGTTTCAGGAAATAGTTATCTTATACTCAAATATTGAAATAACTATTTCTCGTAGAATAGTTATTCAATTCCTTCTCTATTTCATGAATTAAACATAACAATAGTTTTAAGTTTATCCAAATATTTAAAGTTGATTACAATAAAATTAGCAAAGTGTTTCATATTCTAAAAAATATTTATAATAACATTTTATTAAAATAACATTATAATAAAATAGTAATAAATACAAAACACATCTTATGATTTAGCGTATTTACAAAGTCATTCTAGTGGTTTAAAATTTTACAAACTCAGCTATAAAATTTTCTTTATTTACAAAAGACATACTTTTTCACTAAAATCAACCAAATTTGTCTACATTGCAAACACTCAAAACAATTCAACCATTTTTTGCTCCGTATAATTGAAAACATTTTAAAATAGAAAAAGATCAAGAGGTTCAGGATGTGTTTTACCTATTTTTTTAGGATCAATCTCAAAAAATATCATGTGTTTACATAGTTTGCATAACGTGGACAATGTTTTTTTTAGTAAAAGAGAATACATGGTTTGCTCCGTTATAAAAAAACATAATTATTGATTAATTGGTTAAAATTGATGACATGACACAAAATATTTTTGGCAAAATTTATATTTTTATTTATTTACTTAAAATATAAAATATTTTTATTTTTATATTAACATTTCTCTCTTCTCCCTTTTCAACTGCTCCTTCGTCTCTCTAATTCGAAAAGAAAAAATTATTATCAAGGGCGAGAATCCAAATCTGGATTGGATTTTCCACCATTAACCAAATACTTCAGGTTGTGTTTGTTATGGGGTCCATACTCCATAGTTCCTCACCCTTGAATTGAACCAGCAGCGTTTGACAATGGGATATTCTCATTGATTTATTGTTGCTATTCTCACTTATCTCTATTGCTGCTCACGGAAGTTCGAACCGCTTCCATGACATCCTTCCATCTTCTCATCATGCACGTTAACTGTTGTGGAATAGAGACCTGATCGACACTCTCCTCTTCTCTTCTTTCTACCAAAAATCGATATTCCAGGGCTAATTGAGTTCACTGAACTCGTTGCTTTGATCCGACAAATCCGAAGCTTCCTAAGGTCATCGACGTATACTTCTCCAGCTCTCTTCAATGGGCATAAAATTAATGAATCACTAATTGAAGAAAACAAAATGAACAGAGGATGAGTGTAAAATTACCATAAATGAGATTGGGGACGTTATTGGGAACAAAATCAGGGTATGGGATTAGCTCGACCGGCGCCGTTGGTTCAGGTGGAGATTCAAGCATTGGCGAATTCAGGAGGCCAGCTTCGGGGGGAGCGAAAATTTCCGTAAAAATTTTCCTGACGGCGATCAAAAATTTCCGGCCAATCAAAAATTTCTTACCGGCCAACAAACCTGGAATTAATTCAATTTAATTCAATAACAACACAATTAATTTTATAAAACACAAATTCTCAATATATCAATCACAATTCAAATTATAACACAATTAATTATATTCAATGACAATTTATTACAATCCCTAAATTAGAATCCCCAAATGGCTAAACCCCTAATTAATCTATTTATCATATTAATAAAAAAAAATTGATTCAAATAATAGTAATACAATAAAATGCTAACATATTATTTGCAATTCCTAATCCTAATTCAACGTCATAACAATTCCAATCAATCTAATTTTAATTGTGAAATTTCAAATTCAATTTAGGGTAAAATATAAAATATTTAGGAATTGAAAAATGAAAATTACCTAATTGAAGAGCGGGCAGACGGACGGAGAGCAGCTAATGGAGCGGAGAGTGGCTAGGCAACGGCGGCTTGGGTGGAGGAGGCAGTGGAGGAGGATGAGTTTGTGTTGGGTGGTGGTGAGAATGAGTGGGAACAGAGAAAGAAATTGTAAAGAGGAGATGACCATCAATACATTTTTTTTTTTTTTTTTTTGTATCATCCCAGGCAAAACTACGTCGTTTTACCTGGGGTATATATATATAATAATAAAAAAAAAAAAACCCTAGGCAAAACGATGTCATTTTGCCTGGGGTTTTTTTTTTTAAAATACACAAGCAAAACGAGAATCTAACAAAAAAAGAAGACGAAACCCAAAACCAGAGATATCAAGGCAGGGGCGCCGGAAAACACAACGGCCTACCCGTGCCCCCTCCTGCCTCCGCCCCTAGATTCAAGTGGTGGTCAGAATAGTCGTAGTGGAAGTTGGTGAAAAGGAACAGGGAGAAAAGAAGAGAGAAGTGTTAATATAAAAATGAAAATAAATATTAATATATTTTACTCCATCTCAAAATGATATTATACTCCCTCCGGTTCAATATATAGTTCATTCTACAAAATTCACAGAGTTTAAATATACATTAATTAAGGATATTAAATTACTTGTTTGCCTTTAAATAATAACTCTCAAAAATCTCGTTTTTCAATGATGTAATCATAATCCCAAAAATGAAATTAGTGAGAGAATTTACTTTTTTTCTTGGCATCTTGAAAGTTATTTTGATTTATGATGCTAAGAACTAAATAAGGGTATAACTGAGAAAAAAATAGCAAAAAATACGTAGAAAACAGAAAAAAAACTTATAAAATTTTTTTTTTTGTTTTTAATAGAACGACTTATATATTGAAACGGAGGGAGTAGATCACTTTTCCATTTTGGTCTATCCCAAATTATAAGCAACTTTTTATTCATAAATATTGGCTATATTTTACTTTCTCCGTTATACTCGTATTTATTGTGCATAGAAATCAACAAATCACACTATAGTAACTTGAAATTATAAATATTTTTTCAATTTCAATATAAATTTTATTGAAAATCGTTACTAACTAATATTCATCTATTCCTATTAGCTAATTAAGGGTAAAGTAGAAATAGCATATATAAAAGTATTTTAACTAACTTTTTACTAATTTTTTCTTAATGTACATAATGGTTAAAAATAGTTTATCAATTTAGGACGGAAGAAGTATCACTACAAAAAAAAGGTCTATAACAACACAAAAAATTATCATTTGGTGACACTTTTCGGTGTCGTTAGGCTTTTACCAATGCTTTTCAAAGCGTCGTAACAAGTGTTGTTAAATCGCGTGTCGTTAATTTTAACAACGCAAAAACATTGTGTAGGTAAACTCAATTGCGACGCCATTTCATATAAAAAGCGTCGTCATACCGCGACACTTAAATTTTAGTGTCCTAAATTTTATCATATTATTTAATAATAAATTGAAAGATTTTCACAATGTTTTATTAAAGCGTCCTCGAAATTGTCAATGCATGCTTTTCTTATGTCGGTATTTCCCTTCGGAAAATATTAATAGCGTCATCAATTCCTACACTTTCATTAAGAAGCATCTCTAGAATCATGACACTTGATTATATAAACATCTATATTTGACTACATTACGAATTCATTTTGTTCTAAATAAGACGACAGTTTTTACTAAAAAGTGTCCTTAAAATGCGACACATAAATATTATTACGTCGTCAATATAACGACATTTTTACACGTAAACATCATAAATATTGTGACATTTAAATTTACGACAAATAATTATATATGTCTATATTTAGCAACATCAAGATACATCAAGTCACAATGCAAATGACATTTTTCACTCAAAAATTACTTCTCATATTCAACGAATCATTCAATTTCCACATGAAAGTAACTACATTAAATGAATACAAAAACCCAAATATTAAGCGTGCTATGATGGAATCTTAAACCACTTGAAAACAAGAAATGTGAAATCCTTGAAGCCTATAATTATAATCTTTTGGGTTGCAACAACCCATTTGCTATAATTTGAGTCATTATGACGAATCAAAGAAAAACAATAACTAGATAATCTTTCTATATTCTAAGCTTTGTGTGCCTCTCTAACCTTACAACCTAATTTCCTCAACTGTTTCTTTCTATCGTAAGCCAGCTTCATTATTTCTCTTCCTCTTAAGTTCCTGCAACCAAACACAAAAAATTAGTCATAACTGATTCTTAATTTGGCATGAACATTACATCTTTCCATCTATAGCATAAAAAACCAATATAGTATCAATAGAATTTTAAGAAAGCTATTATGATTTGAAAATAGCACAGTGACAAAATATATGTACATAAAGTTTAAGACATTAAATTTTTAAAATCTTAATGTTTTAGCAATTCTTACTACAAAAACATGTCTAAACTTCATCTCAATGCTTCCAACCTCCTTGCATCTCAATGCTCTTGTGCTTCAAAAATTCATGTGCCTGAACGGGTAGATAACAAATATTAGCAAATAATTAGACATTGTTTTACAAAAGAAAAGAGCATAAACTAAGAATATTAGCAAATATGTGTTGAGCTTTCTCATATAACTGATTCACTCTTGAGGAGGGAAGTAGACAGTTGTACCTATCTTATAGGTAACTCAAATTACTTACATTATCTTCGAGAAAGGAATTAAAGCACAGCATCAGGAAATAGCACAAGCATTTATGACAAAAGTTCCATATATATGAAGAAAATAACTCAACCCAAAGAATAAAAATAAAGAAAAGAAAAAAATGCTCACAACATAGTGAAGGTAATCAAATAACAAAACGCATGCCACTAAAGGACTTACGAAATGATTCTACAAGTGCATTGCAGCAAGATGTAACTCGCACAGGAAATACTTAAAAAAAGCAAGGAAATTAACTTTAAATTATAATTTTGCACTACAGTTAGATTGCAATTGTTGTGACTAAAAAAGTGAACTACATTGACACAGTCAGCAATTACATGTGCATCTTCTATTGACAAAAACTTTGTTTTTCCTGAATCATAAAGTAAATCAATTCACAATTTAAGCTGTCACTAAAAGAATCACAATCTCAGTAGCAAATTTCATCTCCATCTCCATCCAATTGAAAACCCCTAAAGGAAATTAGCAAAAATTGATGAAAAGAATGAGCTACGACTTCGAAGGGAGGCCCCTCATCACGATTACCACGTCCACCAAAACAGAGATTTCAAAAATAGAGATTTCAACCTAAATTACACAAACTGCTTTTCAAGGAATCAAAGGAAAGAGTCTTAGGACTTATCTGTGGAGGCCGAATACGTCCAAAAATCTCAGGAAATCTCACGAAATCTCACGAGTTAGAGATGCCAGGATTGAGGCGGCGGTAATCAAGTGTGAATGACGAGAGGCGATGCTAAAAGGGCAACAACGATGGGAGACGGAGTCGCTCGAGTTTGAGACGATGGAAAGGGTGAAGAGAGAGAGCTCAGGCAACTGGAGTTCACTGCCAGACAAGGAGAAGATTTCCGAGAAAAGAAGCTTCAGGCGAGAACGAGACAGAGAGAGGGAGATCGATGTCGAAACCAGTGAAAAGGAAAGATAGGTTGAAAGAGAGAGAGCAAAGAGAGGGACAGAGGCGGCTCTAAGGAGAAAGTAAGATTAGGGCAGAGAAAGAACCCCTTTTTCAACCAATTGAAACGCAATATATAAGCTGCGTTTTGTTTTTCCTTCTTCTTCTTCTTCTTTTTGTTTTTTTTTTTTTTTTTTTTTTTTGCCATTTTGTAGAAACTTGAAATATTTGGTTTAAATAATTCCAGAGTTAGAAAAAAAAATCCATCCCTTCTAAATATTGAATTAATAGATTTCTGAAATTAAATTTTAGCCTTTATTCTCATATACAAATCAATTATTATTATTATATATATCTCTATTAATATTGGAGTGCGTAATTGTTGTGCTATAACTTCCAAAATAGAATTTAATCGAATACAATAAATGTCAACATAAAGAATAACAATTTTTGCCGAAATAAAATTTAAATTGTCTTTAACTAAAAATATATACCGATGTTTTTTTTTAAAAGTGTAATTAAGTTTTTTTTACAAATGCCAACAAAAAAGTGAAAGCATCATTAAGTGATAATGAGAGTCAACACAGATAAAAAAAAAAGGTCGTTGAATTTATAATTATAGAGATAAAATTAAAGAGTGTCTTAAAGTGAAAAAATGTCAAGACACTTTTTATTGACGCAAAATCTAAATTGTCTTTAACTTAGAATAAACTGGTGATGCTCTTTCTAAAAGCGTTGTCGAATTATTAAAATTACTAACAAAAAATAAAAAAAGTCATTAAGTGATAATAAAATGCGACATAACTAAAATGTGTTAGTAAATTGCCGATGCTTTTTCCAAAAATGTCATCAAATTTTTAAAAATACTAACAAAAGTAAAAAAATTGTCATTAAGTGATAATGAAACATGACACAATTAAAATGTGTTGGTAAATTTATAAATATGACAACACATTTTATTTGCGTCGCAAAAAATGAGTCGTTGTTGACCCATTTTCCTGCCAACAAGAAATCAGAAGTGTCATTAAATATTGTTGTAGATCGACACAAGTAAAAAATGTCTTCAAATAAAACAGTATCGAGACACATTTTATTGACGCAAAATCAAACTGTCTTTGACTTAAAGCGAAATATCGATGCTTATTTCAAAGCATAGTTAAGATTTTAAAAATTGCCAACAAAAAATTAGAAGCGTCATTAAGTATTGTTATAGGTTGATACAAGTAAAAAGTGTCCTCAAATTAAATGGTATCGAGACATTTTCTATTGACGTAAAATCAAACTGTTTTTGACTTAAAACGAAGTGACGATGCTTTTTTAAAAGTGTAGTTAAAATTTTAAAAATTGCCAACAAAAAATTAGAAGTGTCATTGAGTATTGTTATATGTTGACACAATTAAAAAGTGTATTCAAATTAAATAGTATCGAGACACATTCTATTTACAACCGTCGCTATATATAAAAAATGCCAATGATTTTATCAAAAGCGTTGCTAAATTTTTCAATAATTGTGACAAATATTTAACTGTGTTGTTAAATGATTTTAAAGCCGACATAACATAAAAAAGTGTGGCTATATTAAAAAAATAGAGACACATATTTTTTGTGTCGCTAAAAAAGTGTCGTTATTTTTCAATAATTGTGACAAATATTTAACTATATCGTTAAATGATTATAAAGACGACATAACATAAAAAAGTGTGGCTATATTTAAAAAAAAAGAGACGCATATTTTTTGTGTCGATAAAAAAGTGTCGTTATAATCGTTTTTTTTATAGTGTATATTTTAAATAAATAATAAAAATAAATATTTGGACTTAGATTCCCTCTATCACGTAATCAATTTTGACTAATTTATCAATAATTTTTTAATAGAGCAAACCATGAATTCTCTTTCTGCTTAAAAAAAAAGAAAAACTATCTTCCTTATTTTGCAAACCGCGTAAACTTGCTAGGTATTTTTTTTAAGACTATGAATTTTCACTTTTGATTGACAAGGCGGACGTATGACAATTATTAAAGTAAAATTTTGTGTTGCGATGCATAATATTAATGATTTTTCTACGGAATGTATTCCACAAGTAAACTTCCATTGACTAGAAGTATTCAGTTGAGTTGGAAAAATAAAAAAGACTTTAATTACAAGAAGTCAATTATAAATCAACTTTCAAGTAGGGCAAAAACTAAATTAAATAAAACGAATTGTCATTAGCTTGACTAAAATTGATCAAAGTCGTCTCTGCCTCTTATATATATATATATATATATATATATATATATATATATATATATATATATATATCAAATATGGGATAATGGGACCGTGTGAGAAGGGAAAAAAAAAAAAAAAGATTATTTCGGTCGCAATTATGCTTAGATTAATTTGTTTTATGCACTCTTCAAATCATATTTTATAAGTGGCAATACTCCTGGATTATTAATTTGTAATCATCACTTGAGTTCACACAGCTTTTGATTTGAAATAAGTTTTTTTTTTTTTTTTTAAACTTTTTGATTGATTTTTATATAATTCGGGTTTACTTCTTTGCAACTGGATTTCCTTATTGATATTCGATTTGACTACATGCGAAATAAAATAGGATAAAACATTGTTAATCCGCAAGAATATTCTCATATCTAAGTTAGCAAAAATTACCAAATTCGCCGATCGGAGAAGAATCGGCTTAGTGGGGTTTCCCCTAATTATCCATGATAAACCTTAAAATAATGGTCATGGTTGATTAGAAATCCCAATGATGTGGTTTGACAATTATATTCCACTTAAAAATATTATATTCTGCCAAGACTCACGTAGGAGACGGACTCCTAAGAGAAGCAACGAATGCCTGATATGTAGCTCATTTATATCCTTAAGGGTGCATAATTGTATTCTTTTTCTCTCGTTGGCTTCCCTGATCTGGCTAACATAGATTCTTGACATTAGTCTTACATTTGATCATTTACCATAGCCGGACTTCTCTTATGGATCCAATACTAACCAAATATATATTTGGATACTATTACTTTTTCTTCAATTAAGTTTATAATTTGTGCTTCGAGACAAATTAATTAATAATATAAGATTAAAAATAGTAATATTAAGTAATTAAAATTTAATATATTAATTCATAAATGGCAAAATACATATAATGAGTATATAATTACATCTTTATAAATTATAAGTATTTGTAATACACGATAATAGATTGGGATGTCCAAGGAGAGAGGGTTGCTATAACCGTTGACCTTGACTCATTTGTGGAAATGCATGCGTATAACTTTTATCCTCGTACCTAACCATATAGAAATGGATTATGAGAATTTAGCGTCAGGACCATATGCTTATGCGTACTACTTACTAATTACCTATTGACTTTAATTCATTAAACTATTAAAAGCAGAACCAGATAACTATATTCTTAACTTTTACAAAATTATAAACATACACCAATTTTAGTTTGATGTTTACCTGTAGCACAATTGGATGAATAAAAATAAAAAACTGGCTTTTAAAATAAAAAAAGTAGAAAATATAAATATTTATTAAAGATAATGAAGTTTTAATTTTTCTTTTTCTTTTTCCTTTTTCTCTCTGGTTCAAATATGACTAATTTAAATTAAATTTAGGTTAAAAATTATTATGAGTCTACTTACTAATCATAGCAGGTAGATGGCTTAATTAATTAGTACTCTCTCCCGTTTTTAATATATGACTGTTTTAAGAATTCTATTTTGTTCTTTTTATATGACGTTTTAGATTGTCAAGGTATGTTTGCTAATATTTTTTTTTTATATTTGTTATTTTTTAAAATAGGAGAGAAATTCAATATTTAATGTAAATAATCTTATCATGTATCTTAATAATTAAGAAAAAAGAAAAATGTGATATGAAAAGTAGAGTTTGGGAGAGAGCTATTATGGGTACAGTAGTCATTTTAATAATAAAAATAATATTTTATTAGGTTTTATGAACAAACTTAGATGACATGTAATTATCTTATTTATTAAATATATAATAATATTTTTAAGGAGTATTACATGGGAGGAGTCTAATCCCAGATAAGGATAATCAGTAGTAATATTTTTATTTTTTTGTTATCTTTATTTATTTATTTATTTATTTATTTATAGTTAAAATATCATTAGTAGCACTATAATTTATAGAGGAAACCGACAACATTTGAAATATAACAAGGCAAAAGGGGGTTGTGTCGGAAAGTCGTATGCAAGTAGTTAATGGTTAAGCCGCTTACTCAGCCTCCACCCACTCCACCGTCACTCATTCTCTCCCTTACACCGCTTGTACCATAAAGTACACATTCTTCTAATTATTAGATTTCGATCCACATGTTTAGCTTTTTATCACTTTCTCATTCCCCTACGGTTATCTAATGCCGCTAGCTAGCCAACTGTCATTTTCAGCTCCAATATATACAGCTGTGTACGTAATTTTGTACGGACTACCCGTCAAAATCTAGAAGAACACGTGGCATCACTCGGTTTGTATTCTATTTGGGATGGATTAGAATGATGCCACGAGTTTTACTGGGTAACTAATCCTTTTAACTCCTTTTTTCTTGTGTCCTTTTTCTTTTTTATTGAAACCATACAATTCAATAATGATGAATCAAATGAGATTCCATTATATACACCCAAAAAAAGTTGATGGTTCATAGTAACCAATTTCATCAGTACAACTGCAAATTAATTATTAATTCTCTTAATTTAATATAAAGCACCAATTTTAAAGAAAAATGACACTAATTAATTCGATCGGTTGAACTAGAAAACATGACCTTTGTGAATCACCAGATGAATAGTCTTTTTAATTAATTGATTTAACAAATAAAAATTCTGTAAACCGATTGAACTGCGAATCAGTAAATTTATCAGTTCACTACTAGATTCGAAAATAATATTGATAGTAATATACCTCCAATTTTATTGAAGAATAAGCAACCTTATCTAGAGTATAAGTTACATTATTCGTTGCCATAATAAAAATAAATTGCACCTTGCCGATCTAATGAGCAAGCTCCACATAATTTGCCAAAATAATTAGAGAATTACACATCTTGTGGCTCTTAATACTCAATGACAATTTTTTGAGCATTCAACTCCTAAAATATTGAATTTAAATTAAATATCTTAATCTGGCTCAATACTTCACAAAAAATTCATTGCTCACACTTAACATCAATAACACCAGATAACAAAGAACTACGCGCATTCACCATTTGTCCTATATTATGTAAAGGATACATCCAAGACCCATCGTTTAATGGTTATCAATAGCAGCATCGACGTTGCATTTCAAGTTTTCAACACTTCTATTGACGAAACATGTCATTCTGTTGAATTAGACATTTATGATGGTATCAACTGTTGTAACAACTGAGTTTATGTTTAACGCCAATTAATACTGCAAAAAGCCATATGAATTATTAATTTATTCATCTTTATATTTCACTTTGTATTATAGGATAGAAATTTTAATATTTAAGACATTATGTAGAAGATTAAATGATGATAAAATGAGAAAATTGGTAAGAAACGTATAGTTTTATGCATAGTTTTCAGACCCGGACCGGTCATCGAACCGGTGAAGGGATAGATTCATGGATTTTGGATTAAACCGAAATCGAATAGGATTTAATAAATATATTAAAATATTAAAATATTTTTATTTTTATATTTATAATATATGAAAATTTGAACATTTTTTATTATAATTCTTTAAGTTTAAGCATTTCAAACACAATATAGTAATTAAAAAGCTTAATTTATGAAATATAGTTACAATTAAATGTCAATTTAATTTAAAATAATATAAAATACAACCTATATTTTATTTTAATTAAAAACACCTCAAAATAATAAATTAAATTTTTAATTCAAATATATATATATTTTTTAAAACAGTCCGATCGAACCGCAAAACCGGTTCGGTTCACGGTTTCTAGTTCGATCAGCCGGTTCGACCGTTAATTGACCGTTATTGACTAGAGTGAAAACCGGATACAAACCGACCAGACAGACCTCCGGTTCGGGTCGAATCAGGTCCGACCGGCGGTCCGGTTTTCACAACTATGGTTTTATGATAAAAGTATTAAGATAATTATTCATTTTAATACTTCACTCATCGTGATGAAAAACTTTAAATGATATATAAAAGGGAATGGGGGTTAAATAAATTCTCTCAACAAGAACTAAACTATACAAGATAATTTGTATAATTAAAATGTTAATTTGTCCCTTTAAACTATTGGTTTGGACAATTAATTTACTTTAAGATGAAATTGAAATCTAATTTAAACTAGTTAAAAAGTGAAACGTACATGTTTGTATAGGATTATTCACCTTTTTATATATGTTATATATGTACTACTATTTTTTATGCTTACACATGTTAATTATTTTGACCTAATCTAATGAACTAATAAATATAGATAATAAATTTTATATTTGTTGGAGATGCAATAGGTTTCTATTAACAGAAACACCACACAAATTTCTTTTAAGGTGTTGATTTTTCCATTTTCGGTTTATTTAATGTAGAATAGTAGGTGTCCAAATTATTGATACTAGTCTGAAACTCTGGGAGAGAGTACTGTAGGCATGGGTATCTACTTAAAAAATAGAAACAAAACAAAAACACATCAGCTGGAGAGCATAACAATTACTAGTATTAGTATATAATAAATACTATGGTCAAAAGATAACAAAAAAATAATACAAGTCCAAAAAGAGAAATATTGGAATTTGAATTGGATATAATGGACAAGAGAAGAGACAGCTATTTTTATTTTTATATATATATTTTTTGTTGTTGTTGAAATATGGCAAGAGAGAATCTTAAAAGCAATATAATTTAATTTTAATAATAATAATAAAAAAAAAAAGTAAATAGATTCCGTATTATATAGTTATAAATGAAAATTTCTGACTTGTAATTGCAGGCTTTTAGGTCCAACGCGGTTCTGCAGCTAGCACACCGACATAGCATTTTCAGGACTTTTAATTTGGGAGAAAATTTAATTAAGAGATCACTCGTATAGTCTCATCCAATTTATTGTTCACCATTAGGTACAAAATTGATGGTCTCCTTCCTTTAATTAAATTTAAATATCCAAGTCAAGTATTTTTTTTTACTTATATTCCACAAGCTGCTGTACAAATTAGTTTTTTTTATAAGTCAATGTTCGGTAAATTGCTTTTTCTTAGTCTAGGTTTTGAAATGTTTAGACTTAGTTGATTAGTGTACTTAGAGTCAATAAGATATAAATAATATTATGAAATAGTTAAATTCTTTATCACAATAATATATTCATATATATCACTTTTTCTTACATGCATTTTGAATTAATATACCTCAATCCACACGCGCACAAAAAGTCAAATCTAAATTTTCAATGTTACATGCATATTCTACAAGAAAATCTGTTATTACCAACGTTATGAAAACCGGACCGGACCGGCCGGTTCGATCGGTTTTACTGCGAACCGGTCATTGGTCCGGTCGGTTTAATTAAATTTAACGGTTTAGTCAAAAACCGGATTTGATCGGTTCGAACCGTGAAAAACCGGTAAACCGGTGAACTGGTCAATAACCGGTTTCTTGACCAATTCTAAGTTGAAATTAAGAAAATGCTGAAAGTAGGATTTGAACCCATGTTCCCTCACTTAAGTTTGACATCTTATACCACTGAGCCATCCTGACTTTACTGATGGGTTTTACTTAAATTTTTAATATATCAATTAAATAAAAATGTATCATAAAGAAAGCATTTTCATGAAATTATTTGCTTATATCAGAAAATAATAAAATCAAAATGACACTTTTCGTCCTTAATCTTGAAAAACGTACATAAATTGAATTTGAATTTATGAATTTTTGTATAGTACAATAAAACTGAATATTCTATATTAGTTCATTATGTTTTATTGAATCCTACCATTTTGTAAGTTAATTTCTCATTCAAAATCCAGTTTACTACTTGCTTAATCTAGCAGTAATACCTTTGATTTTTTTAGTATTGCCCTTACTATTACTAGTCTCTGTTTTTGCCCTTGCTATTACTAGTTTATTTTTATTATTTAAGGCTTGTATTTAATTAAGTTTTAAAATATTTTGTGAAGTTATTTTGAATATTTAACATTTAAAACTTATGTTTGATGAATTTATAAGCTTATTTATTATTTAAATAATATTTTTTTCAAAAAATCAATAATCCGGTATAACCACCGGTTGAACCGGTAAACCACGTACCAGTAGCTTTACCGGTTTGATGTCCGGTACGGTTATGATAACATTGGTTATTACCAATGGAATTCACCTGCTGATCCATTGGTAAATGATTACATCGGTGATTACCAACGGTTTAATATTACAAAACAAAAAAGTCTTGCGTAAAACTCAATATTTTAACCAATTGCGAAGCAAAAGTTTATGGTTTTCCCCAAGGAAATTTAGAAAATTGAATCGCATACTATAAAAATGAGGATAAAAACAAACCATTTGAAAGATAAGGAATTTATGAAAATTAAACTTGAGTTTTTTTTAAGAAAAATAATGAAACGAAAAAGTCATAAACGGTGAAAGTTCTAGATTTAGCATGTTCTATTGTTTCAGTCGATGATTTCCTCCACGTTAATCTCTGGATTTGATCACCTTGTGGTGTTCCAGCTGCATTAATTAACATAATTCAAATCTATATATATATTTAGTGTTTGGTTTCCGATAAAATCTATAGAAAATAAACTTCTACATATAAACACAAATTAACAACCGAAATTAATAATACAATTTCTCCAAGTTTGTATAAGACTAAAAAGATAATTTGATAATACTGATATGAGGGTGTTTATGGCCATTTAAATTCTAAACAAAATTTTATAATAAACCCTATCCAAATGGACTCATAATAAAAAATCACATTTATACCTTTTCATTGTCTAATTTATATACTTATTTTATTCTCATTGATTTGGTTTACTAAACTCAATTCACTATAAAATTTATAGCAAATTTTAAATGATTAGTTTGTGTCAATTAGACATAAACTATTCCATCAGAAAATAAAATTAATCACAAAACTAGTTTCCTTACATTTCAATCATTAATCTTGTACTTCAGCCCTTTACAATTAATTATTAATCTATCACTTCAATCTATTAATTATTGACATTAAAAAAAAAAAAAAGTTACAAAGCGAGTTATTCATTTAAAATCGATATCTGATTTTTTTTTTTTTTTTCTAACTATTTTTATACTTTACGTTGCAATCAATATCTTAAGCTTAAAAATTTCCCCTGTAAGGTGAATTACTTGTGTGCCAAAACGTAGTTGGCTAGACTTTACTCGATTGATGTTGTCAACTTTGAAGTTTTAAAATTAAAAATCATTTTCTAATTCATTAATTTAGAATTTTCTTTTTTTCTTTTTGTATGTGTTATAAATTTCAATTTTTCAGCAATCAAGGATAGACATCATCAGCTATGACCTATGCAAGAAAAACGCTAAAATGCGCAATGCTAACAAGATTATGAGAAATCATAGAATATATCCGGCACACCATGTTATCTGTGTGTCAAACCAATAAAATCACGTCATGTCATATATTTTAACATCTAGAGTTAATAAATTAGCTTATAGGGTTTATATTTTAGGAGTTAGGATTTTTATTTTAGGGTTTAGAATTTTATTTAAATAATCAACTATTAAATAAATAAATAAATAATTATAACATGTTATTTTTTTATTGGTTGGAGAGCAGTTTATCATAATTTTATTGACTTGGTACACGGATGACGTGGTATGCCAGACGTACTATATAACTTCTCCAAGATAATCAACATTAACAATTACAACTAATAAAGATCCTTTCCTATTTTACAAGACTATATCACACTTTAAGAGACAAGCCTTGTAAGCTAATACTTCCATTGGTTTTGGCTCTTCTTTGTTGTTGTTACTTGATCCGTTCCCTTTCCCCTTCTTGAAACTTTGTTGTTGTTCCACCTGACTTCATGTTCACCACCATTTCCAAACAAAAATGAATCAACCAACAAGACTTATCGTGTCATAATCGTGTTCTAATGTCATCTGTACAGAGCGATTATATGTGATATGAGCAACGTAAATGACAATTGAAAAAAAAATAAAAATACAGGGGATTTGCTTACTCCTAGACAGAATTTCTGAGGGTGAAAACTGAAGCCAAAAGAATTGTCTGCTTTAATCCCCCTGAAATCTATCCTGGCCGAGTTATGATTACTGTTGGAGCTTGAACTTAATCCACTGTAAGAAGAGTTAGCAGTAGCAGCTTCAAAACTGCCTCCAAATGATCCAATGTCATCCTGAAACATTTCTTCAAGTAATTCTTGCAATTCCTCAAAGCTTTCCTCTCCATTTTCCTGTCAACTTTCATATCCATTTTGAACCATTTGTTTGTCATCTCATCTCATCAATTTATCCATTATACCAATAAAATCCAGTGGCATTAATGACTATCTGAATCATGTACAGGACAACCCGAACCCTGTGCATATAAGGGTAGGAGACGAATGAGCCTCCATAAAATACCCGTCGCGGGAAGGATAGGAAACGGGTATTATCTCTTAGGGTTAACGCAATCCATACCCGGTTACGTATGATTATTAAGAATTTATTATGAAAATTTTTACAATCTTTTTATGTAGAACTTCAAGAATTTGAATATAATTTATTTAATATTAAATTTCTTAATGATTTGTCAATTTGTAGAATATTAATTTTATGGAGAGATTATTTGGTACTTTTGTGATCAATTTATTTACTATTGTGTTTACTATTTAATATTTATATTAGACAGGTAGACCTTTCACGAATTCAGATATTTAACAGGTATCCTGAAATTATGCGTGACAAAAACGAGATTTACACTGTAAATAAAAATGGGTGATAAGACAGCACGGATTGGTAACGTTATTTGACGAAAACAAGATTTACACTGTAAATAGAAATGGATGATAAGACAACACTAGTGGTAATGTTATTTGCAGGTGCCTACCCGTTGCGAGCCCTAACCATCATTGGAGTTATTTTACAATTTGAATAGGAACACAAATTTACCAGTTATGGGCCCATTTGCTACAACATAGTCTTTTTCTAATGGGCCCATTAAAATCCAATGTTGTACAACATAGATATGAACAAGTTATCATACATAACAATTGTTGTAATTTAAAATTATTTCATACAGTGAGGTAAGTCCCACACAATATGTAGGTGATACCAAAATTATTATGTCTAATTAATCTCAATTAGATATCTAATTATACCATGATTGGTATTCTTTACCAAAAAATAATATTGTATTTTAATTGGCCTTTCCATATGATTTGTCAACTAAGCAAAAGTAAGGTCCATTAACAAATGAATAATATGCTTAAACTACATGGGATTTCACAAAAGGTAAGCTCAAATTCCAAAACTAATAAATTAATATTTTTTGCTAATCAATTTCTGTATAAATTAATCCAACATTGCATTATTAAAAAAAAAAAAAAAAAAATCACAGTTTAAGATTTATCAAATTTTCACCTATTCAGTAGCCAATATCCAAAAACAATTAAGCATAAATGTAACCCACCTTAATTATTTGAAAACTGGGAACTGGAAGCAGAAGCAGTGCCATTGGAATTTTGGTATTAGATCCAAAATCCAAGGAATAGAATTATACATTTTGGTCGTCATCACTGTCATAAGCACCTGCATCGTGCAAGAACAAGACACATTTTAATAATAACAATAATAATACAAGCATTAATTAATTAATTAATACTAATGATAATAATGGTATAATGCATGCATCCAATCGAAAAACAATTAATACGAGGAGAAGAGAGATTGGGATATTTTGGGAAGATTTGGGGAGTCCAGAAGGTTCTTAGTTTACTGCTATTGATCCTCTTCTAGGGCCACATAAAATACTATGGTTTTTTTTTTTTTAATTGCTTTTACCATTTTATTTCGATTATTGGGTTGGATTTGGATTTGGATTTTTTTTTTTTTTTTTTAAAAACTTGAAATATTACCCTTTATTTGAAATATCTTTATTGTAATATTTTTATTACTTTAGCTATTTTTTTTTTCATTTTTATTGTTTATGATTCAATTCAAATAATAAAACTAAGTTAAAATTAGCTTTTGGTAAAAAAATTCTATTGGACAAAATAAATTACCATTCTAATATCAATTTGTTGTTATCTTATAAATTTATACAATTATACGTATGAGGAAAATTTTCTTGTATAAATTTTTTATTTGAAAATTATATTTTTAATGATAGTTACTCTAGCCTAATTAACAATTGAATTATTTTTTATTATAAAATATTTTCCAAACATAAGAATTGATTTGTTAAAATAAATTGGATTGAAGTTTGATAAGAAAATTAAATTCTATTTTTGGATGAAATTTGTTTGAAATAAGAGATAAAAGTTCTTATATTATCAAATCAGGCTATAGAGCTATCTTCAGTGCGAAATTCCAATTTGGATATTGCTGGGTTCACGGAAAGTACATAAGTTTTTTTTTTAATGGAGAATTTGCTCTTGGACTAATATGATATCTAATTTCTTTTTTTGGCAAAAAATATAATAAGCTTACAATTTTAATAATAAATATATATATATATTCCCCTTTCTTTAGCTAGTTAAATGATTTTTTAGACGATTGGATTTATTGTTTAAATCCAAAACTCTTACGTGTATTTATTATAATATATACGTGCAAAAAAAATACTCGAAAATTACTATTTCATAATTTTCCTTTATCTTATAGTCAATGCTCATAAAAAACAGAAGTTTATGCCAAATTGTATACAAATATATTTATTGGAGTCAAATTTTCTAGAGGAATAACTTTGCATATCTACATGTAATTTAATATATTATTTAAGATTGTTTATGAGAATAAAAAAAAGCATTAATTAGATAATTAAAATGATTAATCTATTTTTACAACCTTTCATCTAAAACTTTATTATTCATACTAAAATTCTCTTTTTTCTCAATTACTGAAATTTAATATAAAACTATTCATATTAAATATTAAACTTTTCACCTTTATACAAGGTTAAATATGAGAAAATAATACCATAAATACATTGGTAATGTAAAATATCAAATAAAAAAAACAAAATAAAAATCCTAAAGATATATATATATATGTAATTGAGTACTGAATGAAACCACATCAACTTTTCTTGGTACTTGTTTCTTTTTTCAAGTTTTTTTTTTTTATATATCAACAAACATTATTTATCAGATTACTTAATTAGATAAAATTGTAAGGAAATATGCAAGTTTTTAAAAGTTTAATCCCTATTGAGTTTAGGCCTAAGTAAATCATCTTTAAAAGACACCTTAAATAAAATATCATTTCATTCATATAAGTGATGTGCTGTTATTTGTCAATTAGCTAAAATGAAATACTTAATAATATTATAAACACATGTTATTTTAAATTTATAAAATAACGCTGGCTAAATAATTTATTGGTTCATATGTTTTTATATATTACATTAGTTAGTCTATTCATAAACTTTAAAGTCTTTAAAACTCTTAGATCCTTTCATCTATTTTTGCATATGAAATACAAAACTATCATTGGTTATAAGTTAAAAAATAAATCTTCTAGCTTTTAAATTTTATAATAATACTTATAATAAATTTTTTGTAGTATATATACACGCACCAATATTTATATATTTATATATATTAGTTACAAAAATAAAATTTTTGCCATTATTTATTTTTACTTTTTTTATTAATTTAATATAATATTTTAAACTAACAATAAATGTAAATATAAATCTTGATAATTTTCAAATTAATTTTTTTTCAATGTTCATCATAAAGTCAAGATGAAATGTTCTTGTTTCTAATTTTATGCAATTTCACTCCTATTTTATATTGATAAAAATATTTATTTATTTATTTTAATAGATAAATTATACATCAATACATTAATTTATATAATTATATTAAGTTTAATACATTAATTAATATTAGTTCTATTGGAACTATGTAAAAATAAAATAAAATAGGAATAACGATACATTTTACGATTATAAATTTAGATAAAGGGTAATGTTAGCATTTTTAGTATAATTTGATCATTAATTGTAATAAAAATAATAAACAATTGATGGTAACAAACCTAACGGCTATATAATTATATTAGGAACTGACTAGTGTAATACGTAAAGACACAGCCAATAAAATTTATGAAAACGTTAACTCTTGATGCCATCTCTTAGCATTTTCTATATTGTCTAATCTACTATGATGATTAATATTATGCTCATGTCAACGCATATTAAACTTTTTAAGGTATATTGTGATAATATAAATAAATTTCATTTTATAATGGGAGGAAATTGAAAAGAAAAAGAATGAACAGAAATATTCCTGAGAAGCTGGCACCAATTAGGGGCGAGCAAAATAAGGTCTGGTTCAAAAATCGAATCAAACCAAAAAGTAACTATCGTAATTTGAAAAATTAAAACTAAACTAATTTACATTTAGTTTGATTTGAACCAAACTAAACTAATTTGGTTTGGTTTCAGTTCTGTTTAGTTTTGGTTCAATTTGGTTAAGCACAAAATTTTCAACTTTTCATTTTTTTAAAATATTATTATTATCATTAAATTATTATTAATTATATATATTATTACAAAAAAGGTATATTATATATATATATTATTAAAATCTCATAAATATAAATTATATAATAGTATAAATATGTAATATATGATCAAAATTTATTTTAACATATATATATTTTAAATATTTTTTATTAGTTTGGTTCGGTTCGGTTTTTATTTGGTTTTGTTTAATAAAAACCGAAATCAAACCAAAAATTAACTATTATATTTTTAAAAACTTAAATCAAACCAAACTAACTTTGGTTTAGTTCGGTTCTGTTATGTTTTTAAAGCTCAATTCGGCTCGGTTTTTGAGTTGCGAATTGGTTTTGCTAACCCCTAGCACTGATTGGGTCCATAAAAAATCGGCATGTGAAATTGTATAGAAATCATGGTTTTCAGACCTGCACCGGTCATTGAATCGATGAATGGATGAATTCATGGATTTTGGATTAAACCGAAATAAACCAGAATCGAACCGGATTTAAAAAATATATGAAAACAATAATATATTTACGTTATTTATATTTATAACATATGAAAAGTTGAACATTTTTATTATATTCTTTAAACTTAAAGATTTTAAACACAATATAATAATTAAAAAAGCTCAATGTATTTAATATAATTTTTATGATTACAATTAAATGTTAATTTAATTTAAAATAATATAAAAATTAAAATTATATTTTATTTCAATTCAAAAAATCTAAAAATCATATCCTAAATTATTAACTAAAATAATTTTCTTTAAGAAAAAGCCTGGTCGAACAGAAAACTAGTCCGGTTCATGGTTTTCTAGTTCGACCATTGGGTCCGACAGATCATTGATTGATTTTTTACCATAATTTAAACCGACTGAAAACCTATCGAATCGATCTCTGGTTTTGATTGAATCTGGTCCGACCGGCCAATCCGGTCGGATTTTCATGACTATGATAGAAATAGATTGAAAGCACGTGGATAATGTTAAGTACTTCCAACCATATTCTACCATTTTCCTTTCTTCTCTTTTAATGTAGAAGATAATGGCATTTAGCCCTAACTTGGAGCATACTTCTTATGCAGATATGTAATAGCTATAAATGTGTATCGTACATCTAATTTAATTTAACATGTCTTCAAAAATTGTGTCACGCACCTGTTAACGGATGCTATAGTCCATGCAAGAAAAAAATGTCAACTTTGGTCTAATACTATCATAACGGAAAAATTATGTACTCAAATGGAACAAAAAAATTATATACCTAATTATAAAATCCACGAAAGTTCAAAAAGCTCAAATTAGGTGTTGCCTTGTAAGAGAGAGAGAGAGAGAGAGAGAGAGAGAGAGAGAGAGAGAGAGAGTTGACATCATCCAAATTATGAAAGTAAAAGCATGACACAGTGGTCTATTATTAGTGGAGAACATGATACGACTTCTTAAGAAGAAATTAATTGTTGTAACCCAAAAAAAAAAAAAGAATGTGGAAATCTGATATGGTTCCAATTATTCTGTTTCTGAAAAGAACTAAGCACGAGACTCTTAAGTTGGAAAATTTCGAGACATGAAAAGAACTCGTTAAAGGTGAAACAAACTAAGAATGAAGAGTTTAATGACCATGCAAATATGAGGAGAGGAGAAAGTGAGTCTGACTTGTACATGAATATGAGAAAGTGTCAGTTTGGCCCTAACTTAGAGCGCCAAATAGGGGTGTACACGGTCAGTTAACCGGTCCATGTGGACTTTTATAAATGGTCAACCGTTTAAACGGTTTTTTTAATTTAATAACCATACACTGTCCATTAAATTCGGTTAACCATTAGTTGGTTAACCATTAATTTTGGTTGGTTAGCCATTTCTTTACGATTAACAATTTACGAAATAGACATCATATTTTGCTAAATTTATAATATTTGAAACCTCAAATAAATAGACCATAAACCTCAAATGTCAAATAAAAATATAAAATTATAAACCATAGTCTTAATTATTAATTAAAATAACATATTAACCATAAACTCTAATAATTAAAACATTAATAAAAAAAAGTTTCCAAACATAGAAATTGTTGTACAAGATCAAACATTAATTAATAAAATTGTTTTTCGCTGTTCGTTTTTTAGTGAGTATGAAATTAAGAATTGAGAGGAGATGAAATTGGAATGGAGTGACCGAAACTACTTGTTGTTATATAGTAAGGAAGTAAAATAACATCAAAGGCCTAAATGTTTCACTTATTATTCATATTACCTATATATATATAATTACATAATTTTTTAAGAAAAATATTTGTAAACAGTCGGTTAACTGCGAGTCCACATAGACTTTCAGTGTAAAAACCTAAACTTAAACCATAACTGTAACGCCCCAGATATAAGTTGACTTAGTTATGTTGTGATGTGTGCATATGAGTGAGCATTTTTGCATTTAACCGATGTTTTGTATGCTTATAACAATTCGTAGGCTTTGGCCTAGCGGTAGATAGTCCTGACTAATAGCTAGTGGTCTAGAGTTCGAACCTTACCTGGCTTAAATTTATTTTTTTTTTTTGTGCCTTTTTATTTTTGTGTTGGGAAGGTTGGAATTCCGAAAATCCATGATAAATATCCCATTTTTCAGTTGACCAATTCAAAAAAATTAGGAATCCTTAACCTAAGGAGAAAATCTCTCCTTAATCTCTTCCACTTTCCAAGTTTCACTCCAAGGCAATCTCTTCATCTCTATTAGGGTTAAAATTTCGGCCATTCCATTGTGTGGAGCTCCAGTGCAGCCGAAATTCTTAACTTTCTCTCCCTCACTTTCATTCATTCAGACTCTGCTTCATTCTTCTCCATTCCGAGTTAATTGCCTCAGTTGGTTTCACTGCAAACAGGGTAACAACTAAACCCTAAATGTCGGTTGGAAATTTATATAGGATGTATGGTAGATGAATTTGATCCTAGGATGTATTATTACTGAAATTATTGTTGAGACATGAATGTATATGATATTGGTGTAAGAAATTGCTTTTAGGTTAAAAGATTGGTAGAAATATGAAAATACATGTGATTGAGTCGAAATTGGTAAGCTGCTGTATTTTCAGAATTGACTGTTTATGGTAATTATGGCATAACTTCCGTTATATAACTCCGATTGGCATAATTCAACTTTCTGTGTTTTCCTGAGATATAGGTGTACAAGGTTGGTTTACATTATTTTGGAAAATTCCGTGAGTAAAGTGCTCATATTCCCTATTGAAACTGCCTTATGTGCATTGTGCCGATTTTTCTTGAACTGCTGAATTTCAGATTGTACAGGTTGTGATAATTTTAGCTTTATTTTCGTTATATAACTCCGATTGGCATGATTCAACTTTCTGTGTTTTCCTGAGACATAAATGTACAAGGTTGTTTTATACTATTTTGGCAAATTCTGTGAGTAAAGTGCTCGTATTCCCTGTTGAAACTGCCTTATGTGCACTGTGCCGATTTCCTGGAACTGCTGAATTTCAGTTTGTACAGTTTGTGTTGATTATGGCTTTATTTTCTCTCTGTAGCTCCGTTTGCCATGAAACAAAATTCTATGTATTCCTGAAATTCTGATGTTCAATGTTGCTTTATATTATTTTTGCTAAATCAGTGAGTAACACATCTGTTTTGTCTGTTGAAGTCAGACTATGTGCAGTGATCTGAAGTGAATTTACAGATTGCATGTTTTTAGTGTTTCCTTAATATCTTTTGCTATAGGAATCCGAATTGCATGATTTAAGTTGGCGTGTGTTCCTAAGATGTAAGGCTAAATTTACCTTTGTATTGCCATGCTGAATTCTGAGTCTAACCTACTGGAATATTATATGCAAGTTGAGGCATGAACTATGAATTCTGAAATTTTCACCTTAGGCCTTGAACTGATTTTTTTAATGTGTGCAAAGCATAATTTGATTCTAGGAATTTATGCTAGAACTCTTGACATGAAATCTAATAATTACATATATGGTTTGGTAAATTTAATACATGTTGGAATTATGAAATCGAGTTTGGGGTAAGTCCTATTTTTTTTATGGCACCATGTGTTTATTGATGTATCAGATTATGTTTTGGGGTAAGTCCTATTTTAATGGCACCTTATGGTTATTGAATTGGTTGGGATAAGTCCTATGTTAAAGGCACCTTTTGAATATTGATATAATTATGATAATTAAATTGGTGTTTGTAGTGGCATATACTCTGGTGTCTTGGTTAGTTTGGCTAAGTGTTTTCCATGTTTGATTGGTTGACACTAGGACAGCGCCCTTTGTTTCGAGGTAAGTCCCTTCGTTGGCACTCAGAGAGGTAAATCCCTTCGTGGTACTCTAATTTATTTTATTTTTGAGGTAAGTCCCTTCGTTGGCACTCTGTGAGGTAAGTCCCTTCGTTGGCACTCTGAGGTAAATCCCTTCGTGGTACTCTTTTCTTATTGATAAGGGGGTAAGTCCCGTTGTGGTTCCCCGAAGCGTCTGAGCCGAACTCTCTAAGGACATAGGTGTATAGGTCAATACAAATGATTTATACGCGTATACCACAAAATTAATAAAGGTTAAGGTATAATTGAGTTGATGTCAAGTTTGTGATGAAGTACTTTGATTTGGGATGTTGGTATGTATTTGTATGTACATGACTTATCTTGGAAATCTGAATTTTGATGATATTGATTATCCACTTGGAATGTTTTGTACTATTATTTGAAATAGATAATTATGTGATATGCTGAACTTGAACTTTATATGTTGTATGTGATGCAGCTAACAAATAAGGGTAAGATCCCTGATACATGATTGTTACTATGAGAATTATGCATGCTTGTATAAATTGATAAATTTGCTTTCTATTAATCATGATGAAGTATACTTAAGTAATGTAATATGAAATTTATGATCTGTCATCTTCCTATGTGAACTTTGAATTGATGTTTGGGATTTATTAGTTACTCGTCACTAAGTGGCGCTGTTGATATTTTCAGATTTTGCCGGTGCAGAATAGGAGATGCCTGATGTCTGTTCTCGGGGATTGTGTGGAGAGTTTCCGTCATGTTATTTTATCATCTATTCGTAGTTATGGATGTTCAAAGATTTATTTATTTATTTTTTTTTTTTACTCCGTTATATTACCTTTTGAAATACCTATTTATGTTAAATTACTGTTTTTGAAATGGAAATTTTCGAGTACTCATTTATGATTATGTTATTTTAAAGATAAAAAGGAAGTTTTGAAAATGATGACCTAAACTTTATGTAATGTTTCCGCCATTGCATGCTTGCAAAAGTTAGGGTTGTCACAGTTGGCATCAGAGCCCGCGTTGGTTCCAAGGCTTTGGTAGCATAAGTCACTTGGAACCAAAACTCAGAATCCTAGGATAGAGATTTGAACATAGTGTGAGGTGCATGGGTAGGTAGAACGGGTTTAATTGCTTTGGATTACTTGTTTTCTATTATTAGCTGTATGTATTATATGCTTAGACCTAACTAGAACAAAAATTTTAGAATGCCTCCACGTAGAGATTCCGTTCGCGATGACTCTCCTCAGCGACGTATGCGGCTGTTGGAAGATGCCGTGCTCGCTATGGCTCAAAGAAATCCAAATAACCAAACTGTCTTCGATCGCATTGCTCGTCACCGACCCCCAACTTATGAAGGATCTTCCGACCCGGTGGTGCTTGAGGGATGGATCCGGGAGATAGAGAAACTCTTTGATGTGACCGGCTGTCCGAACGCCGAGAAAGTCGTGATTGGAGCCTACTACTTGAAAGGCGAGGCTGATAACTGGTGGGGCATGGTTAAGGCCGAGTGCCTGGAATTGGCTGAGTTTGGATGGGGACAATTCACTGAAAGGTTGAAGAATCGTTTCTACCCAAGTGAGTTGAGGTGGCAGAAACGAGAGGAATTCCTATGCTTGACTCAAGGAAGCATGTCTGTTCAGCAGTACACCAACAAATTTACTGAACTGTCCAGATTTGCAGGTTCAGTCATCCCCACTGAAGAGGAGAAAGTGCAGTTCTATATCAAGCGGATGAGTCCCAAAGTGAGGACACATGTCCTATGTTCTAGAGCAACAACTTTCCAGAGAGCCTATGAAGTGGCTTTAGGAGTTTATGCACCCGTTCAGGAGGATGAAGCGGTGAGGCGGACCATGTTCTTAAAGAGGTCTCAGCCTACCTCGTATGTTCATCCGACTTCCAAGAAACCCAAGTATGTTCCGGCAAAGGAAGCTGCTAGTACCGCTCAGACTAGGGAGAAGAAGTGCTTCAAGTGTAAGAAAGAGTGGCACTATGGGAAGAACTGTGATGGGACGCCTGTCCGATGCTACACTTGTAAGGAAGAGGGTCACTACTCTCAATCTTGCCCGAAGAAGTCAGGAAGTAAGAAGCCCGATTCTAGCTCAGGAGGCCCTGTTCGCAACAGAGTCTATAACATGATGGAGTCCGAAGTTGACGAGGCAGGGAATGACATCGTTGCAGGTACCATCCTTGTCAAATCTTTTCCTGCTTATGTATTATTTGACACTGGTGCGTCTATATCCTGTATTTCTACTACTTTTGCTCAGAAGTTGAATTTATCTGTATCTGTTCCAGTTAATTCTGTGGTTTCCCTCCCTAATGGGGAGAGTGTTGCTTGCTGTCGTGTTTTCCCCGAAGTTCCCGTAGTTATCGAGGGAGTTGAATTGAAGGCGAATTTGAGGGAATTTCCATTGACCGAATTTGATGTTATCTTCGGTATGGACTGGCTGAAGCAGCATCAAGCGGTGTTCTATTGTAGGGATGAGAAAATTGTGCTGAAGGACGGTAAAGGGAAGAGGGTTTCTTATTCAAATGTTAAGATGAAACCAGGAGTGAAGGTAGTTTCGGCTATGAAATTGAAAAAGATGGCGATGAAAGGCGAAGAAGTATTTCTGTGTAGAATAAAGGATACCTCGGAAGAACTGAAGATCGAGGATATTCCTATTGTTCGAGAATATGCGGATGTGTTTCCTGATGAACTGCCAGGGATTCCACCAGGAAGGGATGTAGAATTTGCCATCGACCTAATTCCGGGGTCAGCTCCAATCTCTAAAGCTCCTTATCGGATGGCTCCCTCGGAGATGCGAGAATTGAAGACCCAGTTGCAAGAACTTGTTGATAAGGGTTTTATTAGACCCAGCGTGTCACCTTGGGGTGCTCCGGTACTCTTTGTCAAGAAGAAGGATGGAAGCATGCGATTATGTATTGACTACCGTGAGTTGAATAAGGTGACCATCAAGAATAAATATCCCCTGCCAAGAATTGAAGATTTGTTTGATCAATTGAAGGGTGCAGGTGTGTTCTCTAAGATCGATCTGAGATCCGGCTATCATCAGATTCCGGTAAAAGAAGACGACATTCAGAAGACTGCCTTCCGGACAAGGTATGGGCACTATGAATTCGAAGTAATGCCCTTCGGTCTCACTAACGCATCAGCAGTGTTTATGGATCAGATGACCCGAACCTTCCACGAGCTCCTTGATGTGTGTGTTGTGGTATTCATTGATGATATCTTAGTATATTCGAAGAATGAAGAGGAGCATGCTAAGCATCTCAAAATGGTGTTGAAAGTATTAAGAGAGCAGAAGTGGTACGCCAAGTTCTCTAAGTGTGAGTTTTGGCTTGGAGAGGTGGCTTTTCTAGGCCATGTGATTACCAAAGAAGGTGTGAAGGTGGACCCGGCGAAGATTAAAGCCGTTCTTGAATGGTCCAGTCCTACTAATGTGACCGAAGTAAGAAGTTTTCTTGGTCTTGCTGGATACTACAGAAGGTTTGTGCACAACTTTTCAATTATTGCACGACCTTTGACTCAGTTGATGAAGAAGGACTGTAGGTTTCAATGGACTGCAAAATGTGAAGAAGCGTTCCAGATATTAAAAGAGAGACTTACTTCAGCCCCAGTTCTTGCATTGCCGACTGACGGAGTAGAGTATGAAGTGTTCAGTGATGGTTCCAAGTACGGACTTGGGTGTGTACTTATGCAGTTGGGAAAAGTGATTGCCTATGCTTCAAGGCAATTGAGGGTTCATGAAAGGAACTACCCGACTCACGATTTGGAGTTAGCTGCGGTGGTGTTTGCTCTTAAAATTTGGCGCCATTACTTGTATGGTGTGCCGTGCAAGATATACACCGATCATAAGAGCCTCAAATATATTTTCACCCAGAAAGAACTAAACATGCGACAGAGACGTTGGTTAGAGCTTATCAAGGATTATGACTTAACCTTGGAGTATAAAGAAGGAAAGGCAAACAGAGTCGCAGATGCATTGAGCAGAAAGAGCATCCATTCGGTGAACTTCATGAAAAGACTTCCTATTGATCTTTGCAAGGAGTTTAGCAAGTTGGAAATTGAAGTGGTCCCGAGAGGAGTGGTTCGGGCGAGTTTAAATGCAATCAGTGTGGAACCAGTATTGTTTGTAGAATTGAAAGAGAAGCAGTTGAGTGATCCTGTACTTCAGAAGATTCGTGCAGCGAAGGAGCAGGGTAATGCTGTAGATTTCGAGATTCTTGCAGATGGGAGTATGAAATTTAAAGGCCGATGGTGTGTGCCTAATGATTCAATGTTGAAAGAGCAGATCTTAAGTGAAGCTCATTGCACTCCCTACTCTGTGCATCCGGGAGGTGCGAAATTGTACAAAGATTTGAAGATGCAGTTTTGGTGGCCTAGAATGAAGAAAGAGGTAGCTGAGTTTGTGGCCCGGTGCTTGACTTGTCAAAAGGTGAAAATTGAGCATCAGAGGCCTGGGGGATTATTGCAGCCCTTGGCTATTCCAGCATGGAAGTTTGACTCGGTTTCTATGGACTTTGTGTCGGGTTTACCAAAGGTTGCTAATGGTTTAGACACAGTGTGGGTTGTTATAGACCGTTTGACCAAGGTGGCTCGGTTTATTCCTATGAAGAAGACCTGGTCTATGGAGCAGTTAGCTGAGGCATATGCGAGTGAAATTATAAGGCTACATGGTGTGCCTAGGGAGATTGTGTCAGATCGTGACCCACGGTTCTTGTCACATTTTTGGACATCATTGCAAGAAGCTTTGGGCACTAGGTTGAAGTTGAGTACAGCTTTTCATGCTGCTACAGATGGACAGACGGAGAGGACAATCCAAACCTTAGAGGATATGTTGCGGTCATGTGCTCTTGACTTCCAGAAATCTTGGGTGAAATGTCTGAGTTTGGTAGAGTTCTCCTATAACAATAGCTATCACGCTAGTATCCGTATGGCCCCGTATGAAGCCCTCTATGGGAGGAAATGTCGTAGTCCGACATGCTGGGACGACATTAGTGACACATTGGTGTTGGGTCCGGAATTGATTCGGGATACAGTTGAGAAGGTGAAGGTGATTCAGGCGAATATGAAGGCTGCCCAGGATCGTCAGAAGTCTTATGCAGATCTCAAGAGAAGACCTCTTACCTTCGAAGTCGGTAGCAAGGTATTGCTGAAAGTATCTCCTATGAAGGGAGTGATGAGGTTCGGGAAGAGAGGCAAGCTCAGTCCCAAGTATATTGGTCCATATGAAGTGCTTGAAAGGATTGGGGAAGTTGCATATCGGTTGGCTCTACCACCGGAATTGGCAAAAGTTCATAATGTATTCCATGTTTCACAGCTACGAAGATATGTGAGCGACCCTTCTCACGTTATTGCTGTGGATTCGGTGGAGGTGGAACCCAATTTGACATATGAGGAGAAGCCTGTTCAGATCCTCGACCGTCAGGTTCGCAAACTCAGGAGAAAAGAGATGCCTTTGGTAAAGGTGCTTTGGCGTAGCCAGAAGTTTGAAGAGGCTACTTGGGAGCTAGAAGAGACCATGAGATCCAAATATCCGGAATTGTTTGCAACTAATCAAGGTTAGAACCTAGCTTACTCTTTTGTCCTTGAGTTTCGAGGGCGAAACTTTTTGTTAGTGGGGAGGATTGTAACGCCCCAGATATAAGTTGACTTAGTTATGTTGTGATGTGTGCATATGAGTGAGCATTTTTGCATTTAACCGATGTTTTGTATGCTTATAACAATTCGTAGGCTTTGGCCTAGCGGTAGATAGTCCTGACTAATAGCTAGTGGTCTAGAGTTCGAACCTTACCTGGCTTAAATTTATTTTTTTTTTTTTGTGCCTTTTTATTTTTGTGTTGGGAAGGTTGGAATTCCGAAAATCCATGATAAATATCCCATTTTTCAGTTGACCAATTCAAAAAAATTAGGAATCCTTAACCTAAGGAGAAAATCTCTCCTTAATCTCTTCCACTTTCCAAGTTTCACTCCAAGGCAATCTCTTCATCTCTATTAGGGTTAAAATTTCGGCCATTCCATTGTGTGGAGCTCCAGTGCAGCCGAAATTCTTAACTTTCTCTCCCTCACTTTCATTCATTCAGACTCTGCTTCATTCTTCTCCATTCCGAGTTAATTGCCTCAGTTGGTTTCACTGCAAACAGGGTAACAACTAAACCCTAAATGTCGGTTGGAAATTTATATAGGATGTATGGTAGATGAATTTGATCCTAGGATGTATTATTACTGAAATTATTGTTGAGACATGAATGTATATGATATTGGTGTAAGAAATTGCTTTTAGGTTAAAAGATTGGTAGAAATATGAAAATAAATGTGATTGAGTCGAAATTGGTAAGCTGCTGTATTTTCAGAATTGACTGTTTATGGTAATTATGGCATAACTTCCGTTATATAACTCCGATTGGCATAATTCAACTTTCTGTGTTTTCCTGAGATATAGGTGTACAAGGTTGTTTTACATTATTTTGGAAAATTCCGTGAGTAAAGTGCTCATATTCCCTATTGAAACTGCCTTATGTGCATTGTGCCGATTTTTCTTGAACTGCTGAATTTCAGATTGTACAGGTTGTGATAATTTTAGCTTTATTTTCGTTATATAACTCCGATTGGCATGATTCAACTTTCTGTGTTTTCCTGAGACATAAATGTACAAGGTTGTTTTATACTATTTTGGCAAATTCTGTGAGTAAAGTGCTCGTATTCCCTGTTGAAACTGCCTTATGTGCACTGTGCCGATTTCCTGGAACTGCTGAATTTCAGTTTGTACAGTTTGTGTTGATTATGGCTTTATTTTCTCTCTGTAGCTCCGTTTGCCATGAAACAAAATTCTATGTATTCCTGAAATTCTGATGTTCAATGTTGCTTTATATTATTTTTGCTAAATCAGTGAGTAACACATCTGTTTTGTCTGTTGAAGTCAGACTATGTGCAGTGATCTGAAGTGAATTTACAGATTGCATGTTTTTAGTGTTTCCTTAATATCTTTTGCTATAGGAATCCGAATTGCATGATTTAAGTTGGCGTGTGTTCCTAAGATGTAAGGCTAAATTTACCTTTGTATTGCCATGCTGAATTCTGAGTCTAACCTACTGGAATATTATATGCAAGTTGAGGCATGAACTATGAATTCTGAAATTTTCACCTTAGGCCTTGAACTGATTTTTTTAATGTGTGCAAAGCATAATTTGATTCTAGGAATTTATGCTAGAACTCTTGACATGAAATCTAATAATTACATATATGGTTTGGTAAATTTAATACATGTTGGAATTATGAAATCGAGTTTGGGGTAAGTCCTATTTTTTTTATGGCACCATGTGTTTATTGATGTATCAGATTATGTTTTGGGGTAAGTCCTATTTTAATGGCACCTTATGGTTATTGAATTGGTTGGGATAAGTCCTATGTTAAAGGCACCTTTTGGATATTGATATAATTATGATAATTAAATTGGTGTTTGTAGTGGCATATACTCTGGTGTCTTGGTTAGTTTGGCTAAGTGTTTTCCATGTTTGATTGGTTGACACTAGGACAGCGCCCTTTGTTTCGAGGTAAGTCCCTTCGTTGGCACTCAGAGAGGTAAATCCCTTCGTGGTACTCTAATTTATTTTATTTTTGAGGTAAGTCCCTTCGTTGGCACTCTGTGAGGTAAGTCCCTTCGTTGGCACTCTGAGGTAAATCCCTTCGTGGTACTCTTTTCTTATTGATAAGGGGGTAAGTCCCGTTGTGGTTCCCCGAAGCGTCTGAGCCGAACTCTCTAAGGACATAGGTGTATAGGTCAATACAAATGATTTATACGCGTATACCACAAAATTAATAAAGGTTAAGGTATAATTGAGTTGATGTCAAGTTTGTGATGAAGTACTTTGATTTGGGATGTTGGTATGTATTTGTATGTACATGACTTATCTTGGAAATCTGAATTTTGATGATATTGATTATCCACTTGGAATGTTTTGTACTATTATTTGAAATAGATAATTATGTGATATGCTGAACTTGAACTTTATATGTTGTATGTGATGCAGCTAACAAATAAGGGTAAGATCCCTGATACATGATTGTTACTATGAGAATTATGCATGCTTGTATAAATTGATAAATTTGCTTTCTATTAATCATGATGAAGTATACTTAAGTAATGTAATATGAAATTTATGATCTGTCATCTTCCTATGTGAACTTTGAATTGATGTTTGGGATTTATTAGTTACTCGTCACTAAGTGGCGCTGTTGATATTTTCAGATTTTGCCGGTGCAGAATAGGAGATGCCTGATGTCTGTTCTCGGGGATTGTGTGGAGAGTTTCCGTCATGTTATTTTATCATCTATTCGTAGTTATGGATGTTCAAAGATTTATTTATTTTTTTTTTTTTTTTACTCCGTTATATTACCTTTTGAAATACCTATTTATGTTAAATTACTGTTTTTGAAATGGAAATTTTCGAGTACTCATTTATGATTATGTTATTTTAAAGATAAAAAGGAAGTTTTGAAAATGATGACCTAAACTTTATGTAATGTTTCCGCCATTGCATGCTTGCAAAAGTTAGGGTTGTCACAATAACCGTTAATTTTTAAAAATAAAAACCGTACATTAGTCTATCGGTTTTGGTTAACCATATTTTTAGCTCAGTTTTACGGTGTTTTTTTTTTTTTTTTTTTTGCAGATTAGAAAATAATGTGTCCCACCAATAATGGGTGGCCCGAATGATAAGAAGTGGCTATCCATGCTTGACAAGTTTGGGACTAAGGTCCCCATTTAGTGAAAATTAAATCTTTTTAGCACTTTAAATAGTGGCTTTTTGAAAGTGAATACACATACTCTTATAAAACTCTATCAGACTGTTTGTTATATGAGATAAGAGGTGGGATAAGGAATTGTAATCCCTATCCCACTCTTATCTCGTGTTTGTTTAGGAGATAGAATAATTGGGATAAAAAAAAAGGTATCTATATTATCCCCATAAACTTATCACAGCCTCCCCCAGGTATTAGGATTAAGGATAACTTATATTTGTGAGAGTTTACCAAATTATCCAATATAAAAATTGTAAAGACAGATGATCTCTTTTACATCGCTATAGCACAAACCCAATTCCAAATTTACACCCTTTTTCTCCATTGATCTAATGATTCTAGGAAAAAAGGAATAAATTTCTTCAATAATTGAATAAAATTAAAAAAAATTAACAATAAAATTGATCAGAAAGGCACCTATTCGAAGAAAATTATAGTTTCTCTATCTAAGCTCCGATCAACGGCAAAAACGCCTCCCATGCTCTGGTCTCCAACCTACCCAAAGGTTCGTAGGGCTTCCGAATTCATTTCCAATGTCAGATTTATGAAAAGAAGATTGGAACATACCAGAACGAGTTGGGCAACTTGTACTACAAATTTTCTCCCTTTCATATTCTTCCAAACACTCAATTCCACAACCTAAAATTTACATACACGTGTAGCACATGTTGAAGTGGCAACCGAACAAGGAGATAGGAAGTCAGCAGTTAAAAATGAAAAGAAGGATGAGAAGATTTCTATGTTTCCTTCTCATAATTTAATCCTTATCTCTTTTTTACTTTACTTAATTCATTTTATAGAGAAATATTAATTTTGGTCTTTTATTTTATCATTACTTTTATAATTAATCCAAAAACTTTTATTTACATACGAAAGTATCAAATTAACCTCTATAATATAAACATACATAATTAATTGTACTACGAATTTATTATTTTTGAACGATTATGTTTATTTGATATATCCTAAATCAAAATTTATAATAAACAAAATTTAGAGGTGTATCAAGATATGACATTTTTTTTATTATTTTTTTCCACAAATAAAAACTTTTTATTATTTTTAGTTTTTTTTATTATTTTTAACATAGTTAGAGGTAATTGAATAATATATATTACTTTATCCCTATTCAACATACCAAATATATCCTATCTTATCCTCATCTCAATCTTATTTCTTATCCCTATTCCAATCTTAATTTTTTATCCTTATCACTATTCCAATTCTTATCCTTATCCCTATCCCCATCACATACCAAACGCCCACTATGTTTACCAAAAAATATTGACATGTATCAACAAACTAGAAATCATATACTGATCCGTGAATCCAGTGACAAAATGTCAAGTTATGTACCAAATTGATACTAGAAGTTCAATTTGGGACAAATTGTTCATGCAAGCTCAGTTAAAGGATCAAGATGACCTATCCTGCATAAATTTATTCAGGTCATATCTGTTTCTAAAACAAACTTTCAGAAAAACGAGAAGACAGCTTGTCCATACTTTTTGAAGGAATTTGCTGACAGCCTAAAGCCACAGATGAGGCCCCATAAAAACAGATGCCGATTGTTCATTCTGCATCACAGCTGAACCAGAGATTATACTTAATAAATATGAATCAGCACTTGTGTGAAACAAATTCGGAGTTTGTGAATCAATTTCTTGCACCAGGAGAAATGAGCATGTAGAACATTCTCATAAGCAGTTCTCATGGGCTTGATCTGTTCTTAGGCCTTTGATCCAATCAATCTCGAGCTTGAAATCACCTGGTCCGGATTTAGCACCATGAACACCGCCTCCTGCATTAACAGATAGGGACATGCCAAGAATACGAGATGGGTTCATTTCAAGGTTCGAATCTATAACATTTCCTCTCCACGTTGGCAGGTATCGAGCAAGGGGAATCTGCAAATTCAATTGTAATTAGCTGCCATATAATATTAGATTGATTTATTATCAGGAGACAAGAAATGTTAATGAGGAAAATAGGACTTACCTTTGCAATATACCAGTTGTCTTTGGGTACATGTACAAAAGCTTGCCATGAGTTATCTTCCATCTGTCCAGGCGAATTTATCCAATTCTCCGTATAAATCTGCATTAGCAAATTTGGATGAATGTTTAGAGATCAAAAGGCTACAGTAACAGCAATTACATGAACAAAGATGAGGAAAGCTCACAGTAGATATGTAGCATCTTCCATCACCTTTAATCTTCAGAGCTATTGTATCATACGCATCTAAGTCGATGAAACCATCAAACTGCAGGGAACACCCATTGTTAAGTTACATCTTATTGTGTATCACAGACACACTCATCCTTTGTGTATGCTAATGGTTTTTTTTTTAAGAATACAGTTCACCTTTTTCGACCGCATTCCACAGAAACCGCTTCGAGTTATGTTCCACTTTGAGTCCTCAGACATGTCCAGCGATAGATTCCCAGAGAAAACCCCTATAAAAATAAATCAAATTTTAATTTTAGGGGACTGCAAAATGACCACATACATAAAAATAAGTTCTTTCCCCTACTTTTACAAACAAAGCTCCATTAATTGTTACCCAGAGATAAAGATAAGTTCTTTCCTCTACTTTTTACAAACAATGCTCCATTACTTGTCATCCAGAGATACTTCATGAAGGAAATTACCAGTTATCATCGAGTTGTGTAAGTGAAAAAAAAAAAGAAGAAGAAGAATAAGTTCACAAGTGTCTCATAATGAGATGAATTAGCTAGAAACAAAAAGCTTGGAACAATGTGATCATAATCACAAAATGAAAAACCTTAGTTTCATAGACATTTCAGCAAGAAGTAAACTGTACCATAAAATATATATTTCAGCTGCCCTTGTGAACTTATTGATCCTCAGTTTTGCAGATATTTCAAAAAGTGTTCTTTCCTCTCCGTTTTGCATCTTTTGTATCTTCTGGTGTGTGGTAAATTTGACTCATAAAATGTCAAAAAATGAGTAAAAGTGTCCTAAAGCAGAAAAAAAATGTCTCTAGTTGTATCAGTTGAATAGGCTTATCATAACAAAAGGGGTAGACCATAACCTTTTAGCCCATTTCCAGCATCTGTAATCTCCAAGGAAGCTGAGGATAATCCTGGAAGGACAAAGAAATGGTAAGATCATACAAGCCTTTTTGATTACGAATGTAATCTTAACACTACTTTCTGCTCTTCGATAATCCATGTTTCGGACTGCATTTAACGAAAGGGTAATACGGTATTATAATGACTACAAACACCTAAAAGTAATTCAACCAAAAAAAGAGGTTGCAGCAAATTAAACTGTCCATTTCTGTCAATTTTTTTATCTACTGCACAATGGCACACTTGTCTCATGTCAAACTTTGTAACATTAAAATGAAAATGGGCATACCTCCATACTCAGAATCTGAATATAGATGCCACTTTTTCAGCTCGTCCTTTGAATTGAAACTAAAAATGAGCCTCTCAGCTGGGGGCATAAAATCTTCAACGTTCCATGTGAGAGCTATAAGGATGTTAAAGGGAAATTAAGTGTCCGAAGGGTATAAGCAATGATCACGCATAAACTGTTTATATGCACAAACAACAAAAAGAACCACAACATAATTGTGCATGGTACAATGGAGAATATCATTATGGCATATAATTTAACAAATGAAAAAAGGAGATTTTTGTTGGCCTTTGTACACAGAGAATATATAAAAGAATGCGATTGAGGAAGACAAGTAGAAAACCTATCAATTTTCTCAAGTCACTTTATGCCTCTCATCGGCAGCAACAGTGCAGTTTCTTTGGCTTATGACTTTCTGTGAGTTCTGTGGCTGCACTAAAATGCCCCTCTTCGTCAAGTAATTGCCAGTTTAAGTAAAATTTGCATGATCCGTAGATTACTGTAGCCAATTGCAATTAATTCCAAGTATGCCGATTATACAATAGATTAAACTACGCTTTCCTTCAACGTTTATCTGCCACTAAAATAGACAAGCAATACTCAATGATATCATTATGGATTAACCAAATTAGTACCTCACAGGTTGCTCAGCAAAAGGTACAAAATAAAATATTTTTCTCCTTCTCACAAATCCCAATAAATAGCATCTTCTGAGACACACGATCAAACAACAAGGCAGCAAAAAAACAGTGGTAATCATGAGTGGTTGGTCCAACACGTTCCCGTAGCAAGTTCATCAAGTTCCTTCCCACATTTCTCCCATTGCATCTCACAATACAACTAAAAGATAAAAAATATTTGATTGCCTATCAATTCTTAAGGATCATTGACCTAGTAATTTCCAAGTTCTCATAGCAATGATCTATGTAAATTGGCCAACATTGTTAGGGCACAGCACACACCAAGCAGGGTTTCAAGTATATTTCTAGTTTCTACACAACAAAACCATACATGGGAATAAAGTAGAAACATCAATAGCCTAAGCTCTGATTACACAATTTGATTTCAATGAAATAAATAGTAACTTGGGCTTATAAATAACCATCAAATACCTTTCTTTGTTGCATTCAGAGAAGCTTGCCAGAGCGCTCGGAACCTGGACATTACTCTTCCAGAAAACACCACTCTTCAAGGACGAATTCCTGCCAATCGATGATAGTCATTCTTTGTACTAAGGAGTGTCACTCTAGTAAGTCAGCCAAGCGGAGGCAAAGGGGCGGAGGGAGGGGGGGCCTTGGGGGGCCGGTGCCCCTCCAGCCGCCGGAAAAAACCCTTACTCGAGGTGATTAGCCGGCGGCCTTCGCCCCTTGAATTAGGGATTTCGGGGAGCATTTTGCCCCGCCAAATCAGAGAGATGAAGCCCTTATGCAGGAACGAACCTGTTGGATGCCGGCAAGCCATAAAAATCGGCCTTCCTTTGGCCCTTTGGCTCCTGCTATTGAACGGCGGAGTAGCAGCGTTGTTGTTCAGCTGTAGGTTTTGGTTTTCTTTTTCTTTTCTTTCACTTGAACAACTGTGTTCGGCAAAAGATTAAAAGATTAAGTGGGGGGTTTCTTTCTGCTTTTCACTTTAGCTTTTAGCTGTTCTACGTGGAAAAAAACGAAAAGTTTTTTATAATTATTTGGTTTTTATAAATTTATTCAGTCTAAAATAATAAATTATATTTTTATATAAATATATAGATTTTTTATAAAATTTTTTTATCTCTATAAATGTTAAAAATTAAGCGAGATTAATTCCGTAAATTACTAGTTTCACTTTTTTTTAATTTATTTATATTAATTTAGTCAACAATTAAAAACATATTATTTTAATACATTTTACATATATGAAACTATAATTTAAATTATTTTTATACACTTATGAAGTTGCTATTTAATGAAAATTATAATTTTTGAAGTGTAATAAAAATTATTTTTAAATTTTTTAATTATCTAATTATTTTTACTAATATTTATGTAATATTATTATTTTTGTATAATTACTGTATAATTGTATAAAATATATATCTGTATTAGTCTTTTTACATTTCAACAACAACAGCTGATACTAAATTTATCAAACGCTATCAATTAATTAGTTAACAGCTTACTGCAACAGCAAACAGTTAACATGAACAGCAAACAGCTAATAGCTGAACCAAACAGGCCCTAAGAAACTTAGGAAACCCCAAGTATCCACGTGTTTGTTTTTCCTTCTTCTCTCTGTCTTTTTTCCTTCTTAAAAAGGGAAGTACACTTTTTTGTGTGTATTTTATTTATTAAAAATTAATTTTATTTAAAATTTTATTTTTTTTAATAAAGTATTAATTAATCAGAATTTACAATTATTTTTTAATTAATACTCTCAAATTTACTTAGTTAAATATTTATTTAATTATTCAGGAATTTAATAAATTAGAATTTGTAATTTGGACTTAGTTATTTATTTGTTTTACACCAAAAAAAATTGTTAAAATATTGAAATTTGATAAATTGATACTTGAATTAAGCTAATTTGTAATCAATATCTATAATTTGATTTAATTTATATTTATTTGGTTTGAAATTGAATTAATTATTAATTAGAAAGTTAATTATTGAATTAATTAATTTGTGTTATAACTTATGTTGAAATTTGTAGATTATGAATTTAAACTTATGTTTAATATTTTGTTTGTGTATTTATTTTATGAATTAGATATATAAATGAGTTTGTTACTCCAACTAAGATAAATACGATAACGATTCTTGAAAATAATATCAATTTCGACTGTAAAAACACCTTTCGGTCGGTGGCGAGCAGCCGATGTCCTTTTTTTTACCTCCCTAAAGAGTCAAGTACTGGCTCTACATCTGAGTAGAGCTACTTAAGAGCGCTAAAAAAGAGACATAAAGATAAGATTTTGTGTGTGTGATTGATTTTGTACAAAGAAAATAGAAAAGGGGAGAAATTGAGGGGGAGAGTTTTGACAGTGTTTAAGGAAAGAAGGAGAATGATGTTTAGTTTATAAAAAAAAGGAGAAATTTTGAAAAATTCTTCAAATGCTTGATCATAATTTCAGTCTCTGAATTGAATTAAGTGTGCAGGAGAGGAGAGGTTTGCATGATTCTGCATCTGATTTTTGTGGCCTTCTCTATGAGGGAGAGAAATACCACGGATTATGGAGCATCTACCCACCCAAAGCGACGTACTAGTTTTTTTTTCATCCATGGCTGAAAATATTCTCCTACAAAATAATTTTCTTATTTTTTATATTTATTATTAAAAGAAAAATATATCAAATTAATTTTGAGATCTGAAAGAAATTGGTACGGCTTTCATAAGCGCTAATCAATAGGGACTAGCTCGATGAACAATGTTCCAGTTCTTAACCATAACTAACTTTACTAAATGGATTCGATTTCGCCTCATTGTGTCCCAAATATTGGTTGAAGCCCTCCTTTTCCTTCTAATTAATTAAATTAGTTCTTGTTAATCCCCATTTCTCATATTGTGCTTCACGGGGGAGTCAACATTTTCTTTTCCTTTTTGGTTTATTTTTAACCAACATTATCAATTAATACTTTGGTGATTTCTTTAAATCTAAGTTCATCTCGCCCAAATTCAATGAAAATCACTGACACTTCAAATTAAAATCATAATCGTTCGTCAAAAACAAACACAATGGTATAGATGAAACATGTTTCAAAATAAATCTAATAATGAAAATTGTATTATTTCTCATCCCAATCACATATACCTGCAAAATTGATAATAATATTTAATCATAACCACATATGATTAATCATAACAAAATAATTAATTAAGAACACAAAACAAAAGTAGTTTATATAGCGCAAATTGATATAATTTCCAAGTGTGTTACCTGCTTGTGACAATGGCATCCTCATGTGTCATCATCATCTTTTTCTTTTTCGTCTTCGTCATCAGCTTCATCTTCTTCAACTTCGTTTTTTTAAGATCTATGTCCCAGTGGTTGGTGCATTTATCTCTAAATGGAAGGTACATGATTCCAGTATTCTTGAGACAAAGTATTAACAAGTATTAAACAAGATTGGTTGTTTTTCATTTTTTTTCTTTAATATTTGTATTAGAATAATCATTCTTCAATGTTCACACTTTGTGGCTTGTGAATGTAAAGATCTTCCTACTTAACGATAGCAATTTTAATTCTTTATAAATCACTCACAATGGTTTATGAAAATGACCCGTTATATTTACATCTCATTCCAAGATCAAACGCATGAGTTGGTGAAATAAGATTAGTGAAACTTCCACTATTCATAAATACACCAACATCTTTGCCTTCTAGTTTTCCTTTGATTTATATGAAATGTAAAACCCTTGTCAGAAAATATGGAACTGATGGCGATGGAGGAAGAGGGGCGGTAAAGGATTCGTGAGAAAGCAAGATAATTGCAAAAATAATGAAACACATGATATCAACAAAAAGATTGATGCAAACTACAATATTTTATAGACAATCATAAACCCTAACTTCCACAAGATGCTCAATGAATCCCATTTAAACTTAAAAACAAATTAAGTGCAATTAAATATTGAAACCCTTGGCTTTGGCCTTCTCGTATAACCAAAAAAATCTTGAAACCCTTGAGCCTTTTTAGTATGTTGCAAGGAAAGTAAATAAACTCATTGTGAGTTAAATCATTTAAATTTTAAGCAATACAAAGAAAAATATAAAAGTTTGGGGAATGTAAAGTAGAGATTTCTTCATCAGAGGGTAAAACTATGAAGACAAGTTCATCCCTAATTAATTCTTACAACAACACAAAACAATCTGGCATTATATATGTTTATTGACAAATAGAATAAATAAAAAAAACAAAATCTATATATATATTAAAGTTATAAACATAACGCTGATGTGTCATTTTCTCAAATTTTTTCAAATTAATTTTTATATTAATTTTTTCTTTTCTTTTTCTAGCAATTTACCCACATTTTAATCCCTAAAATCTCTACAAGAATCTGTATATATATCTTATCTATAAATCAATAACTCTTTTTTAAATTAACTTTAATTTCTTTCATGTTTTATCCCTTTTGATTGATATTAGTGGGTTTGTTTTATAATTATTTAGTATGTAACCAGAACAATTTCTTATACAATCTTTTACTCACTTCCTTTAATATATTGTTTTTTCTTTTTCTCTAATTTAGGGATTGCTCAATTTATCTTTTGTTTATTTTCTCCAAATTTTGGCAATTTAATTTATGTTTTTATTTTGGTATGCTAATTTTTTTTGTATTATTTTTGGTGCTGGTGTGATCTGATTATATTGGATTTTGAAGTTTGTTACATTCAATTAAAAGCAGAGAATGTGCTATTTCTTTCGATTTTCTCCATTAGATAATAATTAGTTGATCTTTGTTTTTCCCATTTGACTAACATTTTATATCCATCTATAGGGGCGGAACTACATTGGGGTCCAAGGTGGCCATGGGCCCTACAAAATTTTCTATTCCATGAAGTACTATAATGTAATTTTATATTTTGTTTCTAGGTAATTAGCATTTTGGCCTACCATTTTTCAGATAAGAATATAATTATTTTATACTTATATTATGCAACATATTATTAATTGTGTATTTCACTTGAGTCAAGTTTTAGTTGCCCCTCCAATTATTTTAGATATCAAACAAAATTAGAATTATTTTTATATTATATATTATTAGTAATTCGTGTTTTTTTTGGCACAACAAGTCAATTCTTTGTACAAATATTTCTAATAAATGGTTAATTCAACTCTTGAACTTCATCTTCAAAAAAATAAAAAATAAAAAATCTTTAACTTCACATGTAAAGATTCCTAAAATGAAATTTAAGTATAAATTTGTTCATTCAATATGACAATTGGGTTAAATTATTCCAAAATTGCATTAGTTAACATAAAAAAGTTGATATGTGTTAAAAATTTACTATTATATATTGATATGTATCACTTTTAGATAATGGATTTAAATAAATACATAATGTTCAAAGCAAATTGATCATTGAATTAAGGGCCAAAATGACACTTTTTTTCAATATTGTTCAACTCACTTATCAGTTGGTATTTGGCCCCTATAGAGAAAATGGGTTAGCACCACCCCTATCCATATACATATCTTTTCAATTGACCAGTTGGATATATATTCAGATCTCTTATTTTCTTTTAGAGATCTGTCTTAAAGGTTGCTACAACGATTATTATGATTTTTTAATTAGGAACATTAAGATATATGGAGTTGCATGTTTCAATTTCTTATTTTTTCTTTGTTTAAATTATTATCTATCTACAAGTGATTAATGTAAAAGGTCAATTCTTTTACTCTGTATACACCTGTTTTTGAAAGCATAGATTTGTTTACATTTTATGATATTGACTTACTAAGCCAATTTTAATAGGACTCGAACTTGAAATATATCAAGATTAATTTGACACTGTTTTCAACATTTCCTATTTTTTTTTTAAATATTGACATTCTTAATTAAGGGTGTAGTATATGATCTATAGCTGGATAGGCTCAACATTTCCTACATTGTTTCAACATTCTTCCGTTTCCGAGGTTTCTTTCAGTTTCTTAGTAAAAATGGGTGACGGTGTTCTGCCTAAAGAGTAGACACAGGTAATAAATAAGAGAATACTAAAGATTCGAGCCATAGAATTTCTCAATTCTGACACAAGGTACTTATTAGATTGAAAAAGTACATTAGATCTAATAGAATTATTTTGCTGTATCCAGACTAATATTAATCCAACCCATTTCATGAATAAAATGTGACCAATTAACCAACCAACAAAACTACTTGTTACAAATAACATCTTGTTGTTGCATCGAAACATATAAATGTTGACTAATCTGACTAACATTGAGCTTGGTAAAATGAAATGGTTGAATAATTGAAAAATGAGATTATTTTATTTATTGATATATCGTTATTTTTTTACTAAAACAATAAAAAAAAAATATTCGAAATGAATAAAGAAAGTATAATTTTTTATACTTATATATTAACAATGTATCAAATTGAATCCATGCATTGCACGGGATTGAAATCTAGCAAATATAAAAATCACACTCTGGAATACTGATCGATATTAATACCTAAAATTTTAAATTATATTGTTTAAATTCAAATTACGAGGCGATTAATAAAAAAACCTCGTCAACCAAGTTTATACTAGAGAATTTCAAGAATCGGAAGCTACAAAGATGGACATGCATGGAATATTATACCACATAGTAATATTAATATATATTCTTAGTTTTCACGTAATTTCTTTCCGCTTACTAAAATAATTAGAAAATAATTGAAGTCTCAATCGATGAAATATTCAAAGTAGAGCAATGGCCTAGTGAGGGAGATAGCTAGTGATGGAATTGAAAGTGCAAATTATAAATCAAGTACTAATCTTATGTGTATGTTATGATTATTTTTTTTTTTATTTTCTTTTGTTCCAATTTTCCACGACACTTTCCCATTGTTTTCTTCATTTTTTAACTTATTGGATTTTATGTTGGACCAATGTGTATTAGTTGAAAATTCACCCTTTTTGCAGAATATCAAAATAAAGTGGAATACGATACCCAAACTTCAGGTAGACCTTCAGAATATTAAAATTAACTCCTCATCTGTGTAGTGTTTGCCAAGATTTTTAACTTGTTTACAATAAGTGTAAATCTTGTGTTGATGTTTGAAATAAATTCTTTCAGCTCCACTTTGAATAACTCATATTTTGTTATGTAAAGATTTATCTTTTCACCTTTGACTTGTTTAGTTCCTTTGTGAGTTGTCTCAAGTTTGTCTCAAATCTCTTTAGCTGTCGTGTAACTTGAAACACGATTAAATTCATTAATATCTAAGGCACATTGCAGTAAATTAATAGCTCTAGAGTTCAAAGCTAGTTTATTCCAAGTAGCAGCATCATATTCGCTTTCTTCTTTTGAAATGGTTATTTCATCGACAACCTTAGTTGGAATACTAGGTCATTCCTTGATAATTCTTCAGAGCTAAATATTCATATATTGTAGAAAAATTCTCATTCTATTTTTCCAAAAATTATAATTGTCACCATAGAATTGAGGTGGTTTATTAATGAAATGACCTTCCAGTAACAAAACATTTTGATTTTCCGATATACTAGCCCTAACTGAATTACTCTAAGGATGTTAGTCTTTTTGGGCAAGAGCTAGGCTCTGATACCAATTGTTGGTCCAAATAATGCTAGAAATACACTACAGGGGGTGAATAGTGTATAATATCAGTTTTAAAAAAATGTTTAAAAACTTGTCTTGATAAAAGTAGATTTTGCCCAATAAAACTAGTTTTACAAAAAAAAAATGTGGAATTAAATATGTTTGTAAAAATAGTAAAAATATAATTGTTTTTTATAAGATTAAACAATATCTCCAAAAAATAATGCTAGGGGTGAGCAAAACAAGGTTCGGTTCAAAAACCAAACCGAACCAAAAACTAAAGTAGAAAAAAATAAAAACCAAAGCCAAACCAAAGTTCATATGGTTCGGGTCAAGCCGAACTGAACCAGTTCGGTTCGGTTATGGTTTGGTTCGGTTCAAACCTAATCAATAAAAATTTTAATTTTTTAATTTTTATTATCATTATTTTTTATAAATCACATGTAAAGTATTGCTTAAAAAGGATTTATATTACATGTATATTACTAAAGTCTCATAAATACAAACTATATAATAATATAAATATATAATATGCCAAATAAAATTTATTTATATACATATATATATTTTTAAAAAATAATTTTCCTATTACTGTTCGGTTCGGTTCAGTTTTGGTTTTTTAACAAAAACCAAAAACCGAACCAAAAAGCAAACTATTATATTTTATAAAACCAAAACCAAACCAAATAGAGTTTGATTCAGTTCGGTTCGGTTTTTCAGTCTCGATTTGGTTCGGTTTGTGGTTCGCGGTTTGGTTTTGCTCACCCCTAAATAATGCTACTAATTTAAATGCACAATACGTAAATAGAGTAGAGATAGAGAAATTTAGAGACACATCGATTTTATACAGGTTCGGCCAAACTAGCCTACTCCTGTCCCTAAGTGAACCACTTGAGATTTTCCACTATGACTCCTTTAACGGCAATAACCACGCCAAGTGATCTTCTTTCGGTCCAAGATCCGGACAGTCAATCCTACTTCGGTCTAGGATTAGGACAGTAGTTGATACAAAGGTTGTTTTGTAAATGAACAACCAAACTTAGGTACACTTTTTAGTTTAAGTGTGAAACTTTACAATACCTTAAACAAGACCCCCCCTCACAGAGAGCCCCTTTTCTTTTGTGTGAATTTATAATTCCCTCTCTAAGTAAGTATGAATCTGATTGCACACTTGGAATTGTTTGTTGAAGACTTTTTCTTTCTTTGAATGCTTTTTGAAGATTGTTTTGCAAAGACTCTCAAATATAAGCTTGTATGTATGATTTTCTAAATCTGTTTTTCCACTTGTGAAAGTTGATTTGGCTTTGTATGTTTGGGTAACTTGGAAAACTAGTAGTTACTCACCAATTCAAATATAGCTGTTGGAGAATATTTAGCTGTTGAAGAATATGGTTGTTGAGAAATATAGCTGTTGGAGTTTTTATTCCAATTCTGTCCAAGGTCGCATCCTCCTGAAGCTTTTAGTTACAATTCTATATCATCCTGTAGCAGTTATTCTTGCTTCATCATTCTGTATCTGTTATTCAGTGTATCCTTATGCATTTGTTATTCTTGCTTCATCATTCTGTAACTATTATTCAGTGTATTTTCCTGAAGGTGACCTTTGTATGGTCTCCTGAAGATGACATTTATACATTATATAACTTTCTAAAGCTTCATTGACATATTCTACTAAATACCTTCAGACTTTTAAAGTAATGTGGCTTTATTCTCTTTTGTATAATAGTCTTTCATCTTCTTCTTCTTATTCTATTAAGTCTCCATCTTCTTGATGATTTAATGGTTAATCTTAATTTAATTACCAAAATAATTACTGTTGTTTTTATCTTTTCCAATTTTCTATCCACTGATTATTCTCGTCGAAACTGACTCAATAATTTTTAATAGTTTGGTATTATAGATATTTAATTATTTATAGTTTTTACCTTAACTGTGCATGAAAGACCACAGAATAATACAGCCAATTGGGCCTCAGTTGAGCCCACTTCAAATCGTTCAAGGCAATGGAACACACCATACAAACTCTGCAAAATTTCAACGCCGGCGGAGCATTCTCCGAAATCTGCAACGTACTGCATTTATCGCCGCTTTACTCGAACTTCCACTGTACGACGGTTATTTCGGTGAACGAAGGTGTTTTGCTATGGCTACGGCTACATACCCGCCACCGCCGCCGTATTACAGACTCTACAAAGATTATTTGACAAACCCTAAATCCGCTCCTGAGCCTCCTCCTCCTATCGAAGGGACTTACTCATGTTTTGGCGCCTCTTACACTGTAAGATCTCTATCGAACTCTCATCGGCGTTTCCCATTCAAAAGCAGTTGGGAATGGAAATGATGCAGTTTTTCAGAGTTTGTGATTTGTTAAATTGTTGTTTTGTAGACTGATTACGTGCTTCCTAGCTTGGAAGAACAAGGAGTGCGTCAGCTCTATCCTAAAGGGCCCAATGTTGGTATGTTTTAATTTTGCTGATATTTGCAATCTTGATGTGTGGATCAGGGGTTATTGCACAATGCTGCTTTTGATTTTTCTGTGCGTTTCCGTTGATGAAGTTTTTCCTATTTTCTGAGGTTGTACGTTGAATAAGTGGGTGCTAAATCATATGTTGTGTGGTCAGATGGTTATTAGGAGGGGATTTTGCAAGGATTAGCAAGAAAACCTTATGATGTATTTTCCTGCTAGTTTCAGCTCACTTCACATTAATAAATTTGCTTAAAGTTGTATTAAGAGGCGGGAGGGGAAATTCTGTGAGTGGAAATGCTGGAATTAACTTCTTATACATTAATTTTGACCTGAACTTGACAAAAATGGTTGTTTAGTGGTTTCATTCTCTGCATTGGCTTTCCAGTCCTTAATTAGGTAAAGCTGCTCCTTGATACCTGTTTTTGTTGTTTTAGATTTTAAGAAAGAGTTGAGGTCTCTGAATAGAGAATTACAGCTGCATATTTTGGAGCTTGCTGATGTACTTGTTGAGAGACCATCGCAATATGCACGGAGAGTTGAAGACATTTCCCTTATATTTAAGAATTTGCATCATCTTCTCAATTCATTGCGCCCTCATCAGGTAAAGCACTTTTAAGTTGTCTGAGCATGCCCTGGTTCTTGCTTGAGAGTCCAAATTATTTTGAAGTGGTTTTCCTTTCCAGGCTAGAGCTACATTAATTCATATTCTAGAGCTTCAGATCCAACGTCGTAAACAAGCTGTGGAGGATATTAAAAGGTATGTTTTTGAAAATCTTACTGAAATGGTTCATAATCAAACTGAATGACAATGAGGGGATAGTGTCCTTTATTTCTGAAGCACTTTGATAAGCAGATAGTATCCTTTCAGCGGTTAGTTTTTGAATAAGGCTTATTGAAGATTTAATCCTATAAATAATATCTCAACTGCTATGCAATTTGTCTGGAGAAGAGATCATTTCATTGTTGCAGTTTCACCATCAATTCTGTGATGGTATGGTAACTGCTTCTATCTTACTAGATTTGCAGATTATGCCGTAAAAATTGTACCGTAAAGGTTTAGTAGTTTTATATATGATGCCATTAAAATCGAAGCCTAGAGTTTTGAGAGACAGTGACCACTGCTTGCAGTTCTTATCGTTTTTTGTTCTCTGCCCTTTTCAATCTAAATGTATTTATTTACCATGATGTTACTGTTACTTTGATTGAATGTTTAAAGCCTTGCGTCCAACGGACCAGTAGTACATCACCTGTAGGCTTGGGAGAAATTATCGGGTTACAAGAAGCAATATTTTTAAGAATAGACATATCTTTTTTGATTGTCTATGTCTTGAATGCTGACTGGTTTTTGATGATGTCATGAAGGCTTAGCAAAAATAGTGATGGTCTCAGTCAGAAGCTGAGAACATCTCTGTCTGATACCGGATTATAGTTTCAGAATTTTGCTTTCTATGTCAGCAGGTGAAGCATAAGTCACTGGAAGTAAACTGATCTATATGTAATGAGGTCTGTTGGAATGTCATTGAGTGGACCAGCCATGGGCAGTTCCTCGTTGGTTGTCTATTAGAATGAATTGACAAGGAAAGTTAATTATCACATTAAGAGCATGCTAATCTTTGTTCCTACCATATTTCACCAGTCAGGCAGACCACCTTGAGGCTTGAAATATGTTGTAACATCAGTATCTTGTATTGTATTAGGCTATTAGCCGACAAGTAGCGCCTTTGTTGTATGCATTATATTTATGGTTAGGATGATCAACATTGAAGTGTAACTCTTATTACGCACTTGTGTTCATTCTGAAGAGGTTTTTCATTCTCTGGTCCAGGAGGAGAGAAGAAGCACAAGAACTTCTAAAGGAAGCTCTTGGAACTTTAGACGTGCAGTAATGCAGTAAATGTACCTTCAAGTGTTAAAGAGCATAGGGATGACTGCTTTTAGTTGCTGTTGTTTTCTACGAATGTGTTACTGTTGCAGTTAGCATTTCACAACAATTCAGACATTAGGGAATTTCAGTAGTGTATAGTTATGGCTGATTTAGCTATAGGTGACCCTGCTGCTGTTAAATCTTTTTCCGCCATTGTGACGAAATCTCCGTGAAGAACCCAATTGCTATCGTGAGATGTTCTTCTATGCTGTTGTAAATTATTCCACAAAAAACAAAGGCAAATAACATCTTGAGGCCCCTGAACTTTTATGGAATTTACAATTGGCCCCCTGATCAATTTTTTGAATACATTGGATACATGATTTTTTGTTTTAATAGTATTAGCTCCAAACTCGACCCTTTTGTCTCCTGTGGGCTATAGTATCTATTTACTGGTATGTGACACAATTTTCGTAGACACGTGAGATTAAATCGGGGGTATAATTTATATTCGTAGCTATCATAAAACTGTATAGGAATTATGATTCTGATCTCTCCAATCAACTCTAGAGTCTTCTATTTTTCTCAAAAATTGTGTCACGTGTTAGTGAATAAATACTGTAGCCCACGGGAGAAAAAAATGTCGAGTTTGGGGCTAATACTATTAAAACAAAAAGATCATGTACCCAATATATTTAAAAAATTGATCAGGAAGCTAATTGTAAATTCCATAAAAGTTCAGGGGCCTCAGGATGTTATTTGCCAAAAACAAATTGATAAAGTTTTCATGAAGTATTATACAAATCTTTTTCCAGTTATATGTTTAATATTATTTGTTAGTTAACTAACCTTTTTATTTTCCCTGTATTTCTTTTTTTCTTTGATACGAAATTCCATGTATTTTTCAGTTGTTTTATGGATTCGTCAATTTTCATGTCATCAAAAATTAAGTGTAATTGTTAAATGGCTCATTATTTTGGTAAGAATTATTTAGTAGTATTACACTTGCGTCAGAGAGGTTTGCATATCCAACCCTTTTTTTTCTTTTTTTTTTTCTCCAAAATAAATTTATGACATTTTGCAACTTTGGAGATTTTAGGATTGTTCCACAGTCCAAAATGAAGTGTGGTAGCTACCAGTTCTTTATGTATCTAGTGATAACAGTCAACATTAATGTAATTTGAAGCAGTGGATTCTTTTATCTGATTTTTATTTTTGAAACTTTATTTATGATCTACAAAGATAATTCATTCTTTTATTCTTAATTCAAAATAACAAATACTATAGATAGTGATTGAGCTTGTGTTTTTTGTTTTTGTTTTTTTTTCCTTAAAAACAAAAGGGGCCTCGGTCGTTAAAATTTTGTCAAATTTTATTTTGTTGAGTAAATTTGTTTACTTTTCTCATAATTGAATTTAGTTTTATGTTTTGATATTTTCAAAATTTTCATAAAATTTTGTAGCTTTCTTTTGATCCATCATTCAAAACTTCTGATGCGTTTGATAACCCAATTACGTACTTAAAATTAATAATAGTTAAAGTGTTTATTAATTTTAAACTTATTTGATAAGATTACTTAAAAGTTTTGGTTCAGTAAAAAAATTATTAGTTTCAAGCATAGATTTATAGAATTTATTTCAATTCTATAATTTTAGTTATTTCATTAAAAATATAAAAATTTATTTATAATTGAATTCCTCATGAAATTTATTTATAGATGAATTTTATATATCGTGATGATCTCTTTTAAGCGAATGCTCATTTTTTTGTTCATAAGATTCATGATTATTTATTTTACTATATTAAGTTGTGATCGTTGATGTTGGATATTAACTAACGCATCACTAATAATTATTTCATGATTGTGCTCTATATTTTGTCAAAGACGCATAAATTATATTTTGGATTGTTGACTTAATTTTTATTTTAATAGAATGTGGAGCGTAATTACAATAAAACTGTTTATGAACGCTTGACAAATATATGAAATAATAAGTTGTTTTTGTATTTTAACATTTTAAAAATAATCTAAGTCGGCAATTAAGGAGGTGTTATTCAATTGAGACTTTTATAGACTTTTTTTAAGTGAATGAATTTTATAGATTTTGATGACTTTAAGTAACTTTTAATGATTTTTAGAGAGTTTTTAGAAGTATTGGTGACTTTTAAAAAGTTTATTTCATAAACTTTTAAAAACTTTTATAGACTTATTAAAATGCTAAAATATAATAATCTACATATGTACAATGATAATACCAAAAAATAAATAACCATAAAAATTCCCAAACATAAAAAGTTAAAACTCAAATATCTGATACAGCTCAAAGGCTCAAAGATCCGAAATTAATTTGTCACAGAAAATAAAAACATTGGGTAGATTAAGCCTAAAAGCTACTGAACTATATGAAACTATACATTCAAGTGTAAGAAGTTAATAAATATGGAACAACATGCATACATGAGTAATGAGTATCAAATAGAATTTACAGAAGTTTACCAAGAGAATATTCCATTTAAAAGCGTAGACTATTGGAACATAAATTATAAAAGTAATTCATTTAAACAAAGTACAAACTCATCTTAAATATTAAAAATCATCTCAATGTGCATACTTGTTTGAATTCCATTTCAAACCGAAAATTTTCACCATAAATAAAGATTTAGGTCGGACTTAATGGTTGCTTTGCCTGCGGTTGATCAATTTCAAGGAGTTTGTTTCCTAGATTCAACAAAGAAAGCAAATAATAGAGGAAGAGACTAGACAAATAACTCATTAAAAAAATGGCAGGCTACTTAGAAAGGAGGAGTGGCGGAATAGAGCGGCGATAAGAGGAGAGCAACCAATCAACGACGGAAAGAGGGACTGAGTGGAGGTTTCTGGCGGCGATATGATGGAGAAGAAATTGGAGGTGGAGAAAAAGTGAGGAGAGGAGATTGAGAGGCAGTGGAGGAGGGATAGTAAAAAAAAAAATTACGATTGAAAGTGAAAATAAAAAATCTTCTATCAAAGTATATGACTTTTTTAATTGTAATTTGAGTTAAAAATTGTAAAAAAAGTATATAAAAGTTATTATTATCAATTGTTAATGACTTTTTGAATACATGAATAGAGGGGTGTCAATTCGTGTTCATGGGTCATCGTGTCGTGTTGAGGTACTTTATTGACACGTTTAAGGTCGACACAAACACGACCCGTTTAATTTCGACACGATTAAAAGAAACATGAACACGACACGGCCCGTTTTACACGATTAATAAAAAAAATCAATTATACGATATACCCATGTATGATACGACCCGTTTAGTGACTCGATTATATATATTAAAACCTAGCTAAATATTGCTAATTTGCCACTAAAACTTTAAAATCATTAATAAATCATCACTAAACACGATGGATGGAGAATGAAGATTAGAGATTTAGTCTTTAAGATGGCAGCATCAATGTAAATATGTAATGGAATTGGAATTAGGTTTTTTTGTTTTCAATTCTTATTTATATATGCCCTTAATTTAGTGATCAGTAAAATATAATAAAAATAAACGAGTTATCATAAACGGGTTACGTGGGTTGATCCATTTATCTCGTGTCATAAACGTATTGATCCGTTTATGACCCAAATCCGTTTAACCCCAACGCAGACCCGCAAAAATACGTGTCGTGTAAAAAATTATCATCCCTACATGAATACTTTTATAGAATCTGTAAAAGTTTTAATTGAATACTTGATGACTTTTAAAAACTCTTAAAAAGTCTTAATTAAATACTTAATGACTTTTAAAGATATCTAAAAAATATTAATCGAATACTAATGGATTTTAAAAGTTTTTAAAAATCTATAAAAGTATTCATCGCGTACACCCTAAGAGTTGCATCGGCAAGACAACACTGTAAAATTGTTCATAACAAACCAATTAATGTGGAAAAAAGTATGAAAAACTCGAAGTGGGATAATTGATTGGGGCCTTGTCTATAAGACAAACAACAATTAAGCCCTTTGATGTGTTTTGTCAGTTAAAAAAAAACATCCACCTTAACTATTTTGGATTTTCTCTTTTCATTTGTCATTATTGTTTTTAATAGTTTCAAAATTTATACTAAACAATACTATAAAACAAGACCAATTATTCATTTTATGTTACAGGGTGACCAATTATAATTTACAACAGGTTTCATTAGATATGACAATGTTTAATTTGTTTTACATATTTAATTTTCCCTTCTTATATTTTATTATTTATATCACATTTTGACTTTTATTCGTTTATTTTATATCTTTTCTCTATTAAAATTTCTAACATGATATATATTTATGGACAATTATGGACTAATCTCCTAATGGTCTAGATTCAAATTTCTCTTGAATAAATTTTTTATTGTTGGTTTTTTAAAAGCAAGTAAGACTTGAAGGATATATAAAATGTTTCATGACAAGTGAAATAATAATTTTGTGATGGAATATTTTACAAATTACAACTTTAATTTTATCCACAAATATATATTACATCAATAATTTTAAAAGAAAAGACACAAATTTTAAATGAAGTGACGTCATAATGCGATGGAGACAAAATACAAAATACAAAATTAATTATATAAATAAATAAAACAAAGTGTGACACCTAACTCCAAAATTTTAGGATGTTACACACATAGAAACATTAATGTATTGATCAAACTCGAGGAAAGTTATAGTTGTCAAAGGATGTATAATGTGGGATATAAATACATGCAGACTATTGCATATATATATATTTATATCTTAATATGAGAGAATGAGGTTATGCCTATCTTTTGTAGCGTAGCTGCTTCTAATTCGATCCTCGAATGAATGCAACATTAAGAATCTTGTTTGTATTTTCGGTCAGATTAGTATGCAAAAATGTTAGATAGTAATATGATTTCACAGTCTAAAAATCAAACGAACGAGAAACAGAGGAGAGATAGATTTCGGCCAAGGGAGAGACAGGAAGAGAGTTTTGTGTTTTGTGTAAGTATTTTGAATCACACTTGTGTTTTAATTAATTAGATTTTAGCCCTATATTTATAGAAGTAGTAGTTCTATCCATATAAAAGTAGGCGTTTAATTAATTATTAAATAATATAAGCCTCATGAATTGTTAATATATATTATTCAATTATCAATAAATCAATTAAATAATAATAGCGTAGTTCTATATAGATTGCTATAATATTATTTAATTAGATTAATGCGTGGATTATAATTCTATCAAGGTTAAATACATACGCGGCTCCTTCAATTTTAATTTTTGAGTCGTTTGACCCCCTCAACTATTTTAACGATCTATCTAACCCCTCATTTAAAAGTAAAATACATACTTAGCCCTTTTAATTTTTATTTTTGAGCCGTTTGGCCTCCTCAACTATTTTAGCAACCAATCTAATCCATCACTATTTTAAAGTGGTATTGTTAAACTTTTGAGTGAACATAACCAGACACAACAGAGTACCATGCATTACACGCGTCCGACACAAAAAACATGTAGGACACACGCTGGAAACTATATTCTATCTAATTAATGTTACAAACTATTATAAAAGTAAAGATTTCCCAGCAATTAATTAAACTCAAGAGGAGGAAGAAATACGACACATCAGTATTCAAATGTCTAAAAATACCACTTTAAAATAGATGAGGGGTTATATAAGTCGCTAAAATAGTTGAGGGGGCCAAGCGGCTCAAAAATAAAAGTTGAAGGGACTACGTATGTATTTGGCTTTTAGATAAGAGGTTAGATAGGTCATTAAAATAGTTAAGGGGACCAAATGGCTCCAAAATTAAAATTAAAGGGGCCGCGTATATGTTTGGCCTTCTATCAAATTAGTTTCCTTTCTATCATATCATTTTAGGTCAATTTTAAATAAAAAAAATTGATATGCTTACATACACACCAATCCCAATTATAGATTCTTGATATAAATGAAATATTTAATTTTTTTTAAAGGAATATAATTTTTTTTTTTTGAAAGTTTTTATTTTAACTAATTCTACAGAGAGTAATGGATTTACATACCAAAGAAAAAAAAAAAAAAAATTAATTCCATTGTTTGCAAAAAAAGAAAAAGAATCTGAAAATAAAATAAAAAGTTAAAGCTGAAAAGAAAACAGAAGAAATAATTTGGGTAGAGGATTTTGTGATGCTGTTCTGGAGTGTTGTTGGGCACACCACATGGAAGGAACCATTATAGCAGAGCTTGTACAGAACCACCTACATCCGTAGAAAAAATTCCATTTTCTCGAGAAACAAACGAGTTACCAAACCCTAACTAGCTTCACTGTCTACTAATTCAAATGGCGGTTTCTGAGGAGGAGTGCTCTAATGCGAAGTCCCGATCGTCGTCGTCCTCTTCCGCGGCATCGTCAAACGCCGCGCACTACCTATCCAAGTGCGTTCTTAGAGGTAGTGTTGTTCTTCAGGTCGTCTACGGTCATTTCCGCTCTCGTTCCTCCTCTGACGTCGTTTTTGGCAAGGTCATTTTTTTATTTTTAATTTTTCACTGAAGCTACTGTTAAGACTTTGATTGCTTTTGAAATGGCTTTGTTTGCTTAATTTTGATGTTACACGTTGTTTAGTACAGCTATCTTCGTTACGAAGTTGATTGAATTTGCTATTGTTTATTTGGTAGAGTTACTTAAATGCTGTGAGAAGAGCTGTTCTGAAGGCTTTTTTTTCCCTCCTTATTTATGGAGAAGCCTAATTACTAGTTGCTTATTAAAGAATGTGACTCCATCAGGAAAAGAAGAGCTTATGATATTCTGGTTCTGATCGTTGGTACTGGAATTTTCTGATTTTGAGCAGGATCGGAGGGCATGATTGTGCTTTTTGTTTAGTTGGCAATTTTAATCCTTTTCTATTGAAAAGTGTTTGATTATGCTTTGAATCACGATAAGTTGTGGTTCAGAAACTTATTTATGGAATTCAGAAATTGGAAATGTATTATTTGCATTGTAAGAATGTTGCCTGTGCTACTTTATGTCCCTCTTCTGCATTATTAGCTTAAACTGAAACTTGGTGGCATTTATGCAGGAAACCTCTATAGAATTGGTAATAATAGGTGAGGATGGAATTGTCCAGTCAATATGTGATCAGCCTGTCTTTGGCACAATCAAAGATCTTGCTGTTATACCTTGGAGTGACAAGTTTTCTGCACGAAGTTTACAGGTCGGTCCTTTTACACCGTTAGTATATTTAATAAGCTAAAGAGAACCATTGGATGAAGAAAATTGATGACCTTGAATACCAAAAAAAAAAAAAAAAAAAAAAACCATGTTTTGTTGTATTGAGAACATGTACTGGTATTCGGTAGTAAATTTTTTCTATCCTGAGTTATTCATGTGCCGCTCTAAATTAGTTTCTCTCCTTTTAGATGCAGGGGAAAGATCTTTTGGCTGCTATTTCTGATTCTGGGAAGCTAACATTTCTCACATTTTGCAATGAAATGCACAGGTTTTCTATTTCTCTGATCTATTTGTTTTTGCATGCGAAGATGTTTACTTTTTACGAAGGACATTTGTTCTCTGTAGGTAATGCTTTTTCTCTATAGGTTTTTCCCATTGACGCATATTCAACTTTCAAATCCTGGGAACTCGAGATATCAACTAGGAAGAATGCTAGCTGTTGATTCCAGGTAAAGCACTTATTTCTTATCAGCTTCTCTCTCGGTTTTTCATTTGTCCGAGTTCCTTATGGAGCTTATAATATAACAACTCTCAAATATTTTTTTCAGAGCTTTTGAAGTTTGTTGTTGGGGCAAAATTTCTTTTGTGACCTTTAAGAATTCTGGAGATCACTTGTTCTACTGTTTTATTACTAACAAAAGCAGCAACAATATTTTGAATGAGCTTTGAGGCTGGTTATTTTGGAAATAGCTTGCCGATATCTTTTGTGGTTGTGATACACATGCCTACCCTTTTCAGATATTTTATTGGTTTGTTTCTATGCAACCAGTAGTTTTCATAGAAATAATTGTTTAGATTTTGGTCAACGCTAGATCTGAAAGGGCACGGAATTTAGGATTTTGAAGGACTAGCTATGGAGGAACTGGGGCTGTACTTGTCAGAACCTACCTGGAACAGTGATTGAATTTGGAAAATTATAGAAGGAAGACAATAATGTGAAATGCCAAATTTTGCTTCTTTGAATTACTAGGCTTATGGGGATACTCCCTGCATATGCAAGTGCAGGCAGTTCATTACCGCTAGAAATTGTTAGGCATTGATCTTAAGAGAAGACAGCCAAGCAAATGCATGTGCACATGTGCAACCATTGTAACATACTCAAATTAAACTTCACCTCATCCTCAAAATAATCATCAGCACATATCTATGTTTGTCTACAAGCACACATCTTTGTTCCGTTGAATTTCATTCTCAAAATGATACATTATAGACCTATAGACAGCTACTGAAATAGAAAAAGTGTGACAAGGTGCCTTCAATTCAGCTTGTAGTTGCTGGCTTGGAAGTTGAGGGAACACTATAGACATGGCCATACATGTCCCTGATTGAGAACTCATTAGCTGGTTTCAGGAATATGCTACATTGCTAATTTTTAAATATTTTCTGTATGTCCTTGTTAACCTCTTTTGCTACGTCCATTACTGTTTGAAGGCTTGAATCATGATTCTCGAGTAAAATAATAAGTTTCATCATAGGAGAATATTGGCATCTCCGTTTTCTATTTGCATTCCTAACATTTTTCGTTGAAAATGCAGTGGTTGCTTTATTGCAACAAGCGCCTATGCTGATCGATTGGCTTTATTTTCCCTCTCAGTATCCGGGGGCAGTGACATCATTGATAAGGTTGATATTATATCTATTCTCATTCTTTACAAACTTTATGATATATTGTGATGCTTATCATACTAGATTTTCTAGTAACACAGTCAAAAAAAGCTTAGCCTATCAGTAGATTATAATGATGTGATTTCATATTGTATTAAATGTCCCTTTGCATTATTTCAGAGAATATTTTATCCTCCTGAAAATGAGGGGAGTTTTCCCAGAAGTTTCCAGAGGTCAAGTATATCTGGTACAATATGGAGCATGTGCTTCATTTCAAGGAAATCTAGTCAACAAAGTAAGGAGCATAATCCTGTACTAGCCATTATTCTAAATAGGTATGACTAATTGAGAATGTGTATGCTACTGTTTGAGGAACTTCTAACTCTTGTCGATGACAAGTAGGATGTAGGATCAAACTTTTCTCATTTGCATTTCAACAGTGTGGTTCATAACATAAATTGATATCTTTTCTATGCTGCAGGAAGGGTGCACTACTAAATGAACTTGTGTTAATGGGATGGCACATTAGAGATCATACTCTTACTGTCATTTCTGTGTATGTTGAAGATGGACCTATAGCGCTTGATATTGTTGAGGTCCCTCGTTATAATGGATTTGCATTTCTATTCAGGGTTGGTGATGCTCTCTTAATGGATCTCAGAGATGCTCGCAACCCTTGTTGTGTCTACAGAACAACCCTGAATTTCTTGCCTACTGCAGTGGAGGAGCAGAGTTTTGTTGAGGAGCCATGTAAGGTTCATGATGTCGATGATGACGGTTTATTCAATGTTGCTGCTTGCGCTTTACTGGAGCTTCGGGATTATGATCCCATGTGTATTGATAGTGAAGGCAGCAATGCAAAATCTACTTCAAAATATGTGTGTTCTTGGAGTTGGGAACCTGAAAATGATAAAAATCCACGGATGATTTTTTGCATAGACACAGGAGAATTTTTTATGATTGAAATTGCCTTTGATTCAGAGAGCCTCAAAGTTAATCTTTCTGATTGTCTGTACAAAGGTCTACCTTGTAAGTCACTTTTGTGGGTTGTGGGTGGTTTCCTGGCAGCTTTTGTGGAGATGGGAGATGGGATTGTTCTCAAAGTGGAAAACGAAGGGTTGCTATATAAAAGCCCAATTCAAAATATTGCGCCAATCTTAGACATGTCAGTTGTGGATTTCCATGATGAGAAATGTGATCAAATGTTCGCTTGCTGTGGAGTGGCACCCGAAGGTTCATTGAGGATTATTAGAAGTGGCATCAATGTTGAGAAGCTACTGAAGACTGCACCAATATATCAAGGGATTACTGGCATATGGACACTTAGAATGAAAGTAACTGACTTGTATCATTCTTTTCTTGTACTATCTTTTGTTGAAGAGACCAGGGTGCTTTCAGTTGGAGTAAGCTTTACTGATGTGACTGATTCAGTTGGATTCCATCCTGATATCTGTACTTTGGCATGTGGAGTTGTTGGTGATGGTTTGCTTGTCCAAATTCATCAAACTGCTGTTCGGCTTTGTTTGCCAACGAAGGTTGCCCATGCTGAAGGTATACCTTCGTCTTCTCCAGTTTGCACATCTTGGTTTCCTGATGATATGAGCATCAGTTTGGGGGCTGTTGCGCATGATTTCATTGTTATTTCTACTTCTAACCCATGCTTTTTATATGTCCTTGGAGTCAAATTACTTTCGACTTGTAATTATCAGATATATGAATTGCAACATTTGAGGTTGCTGAGTGAGCTATCCTGTATTTCAATTCCTCTGAAACAGCTTGAGCAAATGCCATCAAGTTCTAGTAATCTTGTGCGTGATAGTTATGCCACTACACTACCAGTTGGAGTTGACATTGGTAATACCTTTGTTATTGGTACACATAGGCCTTCAGTGGAGGTTTTATCTTTTGTGCCTAATGAAGGCCTAAGAGTTGTTGCTTGCGGAACAATTTCATTGACAAGTACTCTTGGAACTGCTATCAGTGGTTGCATCCCTCAAGATGTGAGGCTTGTACTGGTTGATCGGTCTTACATTCTTTCTGGTTTGAGGAATGGAATGCTTCTTCGATTTGAATGGCCTTCCAGCTCTTCTGAGTCTTCATTAGAATTACATGGTCATGGATATCCTGTTGATTCATATATGGTGAATGCTGGTGGTGCTGCATCCTATACACCTGCAGTTTCTTCTGAGCCACAAACATGTGCTGTTGAATTAACTAGCAAGACATCAGATAACCTTCCTATTAATTTACAATTGATTTCCAATCGTCGTGTTGGCATTACTCCTGTTTTTCTTGTTCCACTGTGTGATTCGCTTGACTCGGATATTATTGCACTCAGTGATAGGCCATGGTTATTGCAAACTGCAAGGCACAGCCTCTCTTATGCTTCGATCTCTTTCCAGCCTTCAACTCATGCAACACCTGTATGCTCAGCTGAATGCCCAAAGGGAATTCTGTTTGTTGCAGAGAATAGTCTAAATTTGGTAAGAGACTTAGTTTTTTTTTCCTGTTCTATTTTTTAGCTTCCCTTTTGTCAAAGCTACTCGTTTTTCAGACGGTTATTGAGAGGGCAAGGGGAGTATATATAAAAAAAAAACTCTACTATTGAAATGCAACCTCTCAAGGATTAACCAGTTCAATGTGACTGCTACATAATGAAACTGGTCATGTATGTGCAATCTCTAAGCTCTTTGATCAAGTGTTGTGTAGTTTTTACTAGAACGAGTTCAAGTTGAATTTGGATTCACACAATTATTAGGATCTAGAGCAGATCAAATGCACAATTTTTGTTGACATTTTGTACATTGGGACATTCTCATTGTTCTCTTATATCTGTTGGATTTTATTGTCTGCATTGGAGGTCCAAGTTGGAATTCAAATGTGATTTGTTTCTTGCACACTTCTATATATATGAGGACGAGTGAGATTTAAACTTAAATAGCCTACGAATGTAAAACTGGATTGTCGTTTATTCTCTATTGCTTAATAATCTTACTAACTTCTTGTGAATGAAGTGTCTAAAAGGGTGTATTTCTTGTCACCTGTCATGAGAAGATAACTTTGAACTAGTGTCCCCGTAGCTCTTGATTTTTAGTTTTTGAATGTGTTATCTCTATGTCGAGTTAGTTGGTGATTCTCTGCCTGGATTGTTCATCTTTTATGTGTCAGGTTGAAATGGTGCATAGCAAGAGGCTTAATGTTCAGAAATTTCATCTTGGAGGGACTCCACGGAAGGTCCTGTACCATAGTGAAAGCAAGCTGTTAGTCGTGATGAGAACTCAACTTAGCAATGATACTTGTTCATCTGACATATGTTGTGTTGATCCCCTAAATGGATGTGTAGTTTCTTCTTTTAAACTTGAACTTGGAGAAACAGGAAAATCCATGGAATTGGTAAGGGCTGGGAATGAACAGGTTCTGGTAGTTGGAACCAGTTTGTCTTCTGGTCCAGCTATAATGCCCAGTGGTGAAGCTGAAAGGTATATTTGTGGCTTTTTATTATGTACTTCATAATTGTTGCTTCTTAGCAACAGACAACTTAGCTACATTTCTTTGTTAAGTCATGATTTGTGACTTGATGGCTAATATTGAATGTAGTTGGTGTTCTGAGAGTTGTTCCAGTTTATTTTGAAATTATGATGTTCTAACTGGACTTTCCTCTACAGTACCAAGGGCCGTATAATAGTGCTCTGCCTTGAATTGCAAAATTCAGACAGTGGTTCCATGACATTCTGCTCAAAGGCAGGGTCATCTTCCCAACGAACTTCACCATTTCGTGAAGTTGTTGTTTATACTGCAGAACAGCTATCAAATAGTAGTCTTTGTAGTAGCCCAGACGATTGCTGTGATGGAGGTAGACTTGAAGAAGCTGAAGCATGGCAGTTACGATTAGTATGTTGTATCAAATGGCCTGGAATGGCCCTTGCAATCTGTCCATATCTTGATCGCTACTTCTTGGCATCTGCTGGTAATGCTGTAAGTTGCCAAGTCATTTCTTTACTTTTAAGATGTGAGGATGGTATGAAGTGGCTATTACTGATACAAAACTTTTTTGATTTATCAGTTTTATGTTTGTGGTTTTCCAAATGATAACCCCCAAAGAGTGAGAAAGTTTGCCATAGCAAAGACACGTTTTACCGTAATGTCATTAACTGCACATTTCAGTAGAATTGCTGTTGGTGATTGCCGTGATGGCATCCTTTTTTATTCTTATAATGAGGTAGGCCAAATCTTTGTCTTAAATTTCAGGTTGTATGTTATTGTATCATTTCTCCTTTTCTTCTTCTTCCTTATATTAAAACTTCCTACCATCTCTAGGAAGTTGGTTGTATTTTCCTCAACTTTTCGTTCTTGCTTTCTTTTACAATAGGAGACTAGAAAACTAGAGCAACTTTATAGTGACCCATCACAGAGATTGGTTGCTGATTGTATCCTTATGGACGATGATACAGCAGTTGTTTCGGATCGTAAAGGAAGCATTGCTGTGCTGTCATGTCCTAGTCATTCTGAATGTAAGTTTCAAAACTTCTGAATGTATTCATCTCTCCTGGTCATGTGATTGGATATCCATTTTTACAAGTTCATTTATTACTTTTAAATTTTAGTTGCTGGTTCATTTATGATCAACATGATTAGCATTTTGTTTTTTGTTACTGGATACTGAAAGATTTTTAAGAAAGAGTCTCCTGGATTGCACCATCATTGTCAAGTTGGAAATTTTTCAAAAATTTTCCCAAGTTAGTTAAATGGCTTGGTGCTACCATTTTTCTCCGGAAAAATTGCGAGGAAAATATGAAAATTCATAAATATTTTTTTTTTTTTTTGAAAAAAGCTTCCGTGATTGTGTTCATACCAATTTTGATTTATGTTCACTTTTTCTAGCTTAATTATTTTACCGAGTTCTAGTCTTAGGTTTACCTTTGTAAAATAAAGGAACGCTCCCCCTCAAGTTTTGCTTGTTCCAACCAGCGACAGCGTTTACTCCGTACTTAAAAAACGTTTACTGTTTTATATGCCAGTCTCATAGGTTAACATGGTAATTTGTGTTACATTTTGCTTGTGGTATTACTTGGATCGGAGGATGTGCTTAAACTTGGAAGAAGTCTTTCAAATATAACTAATTGGTGTTCTTGGTGAGTGAAAATACTTGAGCATGTATAGAGAATTAGCAAATTTGGGCATTAGGTTGGATATTTTGAGTGTGCGCAGAAGATTGAATGACTTTTGCAAACACCTTGTAGGGTTTCAATGTTTCTCTTTAGGGATCACAATAGATGTTCTTCTATGGAATGTTCGAGGATATATGAAAAGTTACAGGATTCAATAACCTTAGCTTAAGGGAGAATAAAACTCTTGGATTTTATTCTCTTCTTATGATATACATTAGGAGTCAAATCCCATATTTTGGCCCCTATACTTGTCTAAATTTTTTCAGTTGGCCTCTCTACTCTTATGTGGACTTAATTAGCCCTCGTACTCTCAGTTATTGGACAATTGCAAAACTTTACAGATTAGGGAGGAATCCAATCTATAAAATTTATAAATTTTACAATTTTGATTAAAATTAATCTACAAAAGATCTAACATGAAGTTGACATTTTGGATTCCAGCATTAAAAATGCAGTAACATATCCTTTTTGACCCTCAATTCAGAGTACAGGGGCTAACTAAGTCCAAATAAGAGATGGTTTCTTATAAATGTTAATAATTAATTAATAATTACGGTTGATGAGAAGCTTGAATGCTGAAGTAGAGACAAGTCCCTAGAATTATCATAAGAATAACTAGCGGACTGATGACATGGATGATAAAACGAAATAAATTGCAAGATATTGTAACTTATTTATTTCATCCCTTCAGTTTAAGTTGAGTGCTTATTGACATGGATGATATGAATCTTTGTTCTCCTATCATGTTTGTTCCAGGTAATGCGAGTCCAGAATGCAACTTGAAACTGAACTGTGCATATTATCTGGGTGAAATAGCCACGAGAGTTAGGAAGGTAACTCTTCATGTCACAGTACTTACTCTTATACATTGGTCTGCTAATGTGAGTTCGATTTTATAGTTGTCCTAAAAATTTGAAAATTGAAGGATATGATTAGTCTACTTGTTGTAGTTTAAGGACATTTAGTGCCTCAAGGTTCATTAAAACTTTTGGAATAGATTTCAGATGTAGTTCAAAATGACTACTATAGAAACAAAGGACGGTTGGCACCACGTTACATCAGACCTCAGGATAAATATTCTGTCTTTGTGTGAGAAAACTTATCAACTAGTGGTTGTAAGATACTGATACAAGACGTACTCATGGAATTATTTTATGCTAAAAAATTCTGGAATAATTGTTATATTTTTAGTTAAAAATGCAGATGGCTGGATGAAATAAGAAAGTGATGTTCCATTTTGTTTTTTTATTATTCTTGTTTATATGTTGTTGACTCTGTGTTGCGGGTGGTTTGAGTCTTGAGAGTCGAAGGCCAAACTTTTTGGATGGTCTATAGAACCTTCAGGCAGAACTTATGCAAAAGAAATTTTGAAGACCTCAAAGGGAATGGCAGCTGGTGTATGAGTAGTAGCAATTTATATAAATAAGGCTTAAGATTTTGCTCTTGCAACTTGATTTCACGAGTTTGGGTCATGGATTAACTGATACCTCTAATCTACTTTTGTAGATATGTTTCGAGAAAAGATTTCAAAATTGTATAGCTGTGGTTGGCTATGTTGAAATGTGTTAATGTGGTTTGGCCATTTTGACACTCTGCTGGTGTTATGTGGGATGACTTTATTATTGTCAAGGTTTTGAAATTGTTCTTTAATAGCTTTCAAACTTGTGTTGAGCCCTTGAGTTCCTATTAGGAATTTTGACATTGTTCTTCATTATTTGGAGAGAAAAGGAAGCGCAACACCAAGATAATTTTACTACACTCAAAAAATTTGATGAACTTTGTCATCTTATTAATATGATTAAACTGATATCTAATTATTCTACTTATTAACAATCACAAAGGTTGTTTTCATTGGACGTGAAAATTTTTTGGCCAAGGAAAGTAGAAATATATGGTAAAAAATCTTTGGCTCTAACAAGAGAATACAGTTTTCTAATGTCCATAGCAAGTGTTGTGCATTATTATTGATAGGTTGTTTTTTTTAATCAGTTATAAACATATTCTATGGTTACGTCTTCTCAAGACTTTTATTTTTCACATTTCAAACATCGTATACTGTCTGGAGATATCCTGTGTAGCCTGGAGATTTACATTCCTCGTCAATGATTGGAGGATTTCCATAGAATTATGGATTACACATAAAACTAGTCTCATGTTCTTGTTTAGACCAAATATAGGAATCCTGGATTCCCACCATTTTTAATCGTTGATCTTTTGAACCCAAGCAAGCAACTAAAACCTTTTTTTGGTTTAAATTTTTTTCCCTACTTGCATAGTTTGTATTTATTCCCTAAAACTGAGATGGTGCTTTATATTAAATAGTGATTATGCATTGTTCACTGTTGCTAATTGTCGATTGGATTTTTCCATAGGGATCATTTTCATATAAATTCCCAGCTGATGATTTCTTGATGGGATGTGATAGTGTTCCTGGGAATATTGATGCATCAAACAGCACCATCATGGCGAGCACACTTTTGGGAAGCATAGTAATTTTCATTCCCTTAACAAGGTACAAACTCACTTTTCTCGGAAAAAGGTTGATGCCTTCTCTTTTGTTTGTCTAGTTCAAATAATCTGTATGGAATTTTAGGGTACCTAATGATAGTACAGTGAAACTGTAGCTTGGAGTTATAAGTCTTGCAGTGATGAGTTTTTCATTGAACCGATGAGGCCCTTTCATTCTGACATATTAAGCTCTTGGTCATTTAAAAATTTATTTGTGAAGCCCTTGCTTTTATCTTTACACATTGATTCCTTGATCATTTATAGACCTACACATTGAGACATTGATTAGGGCTTGATTAGGGTTTCTAAATGATTCAATGCTTATATTTATAAATTGGCGGTCAATGGCTCAAGGCTCAATGTGTCAAAATAAAATGTCAAGGACTTAAAATTTACGTTTAAAAACGATCATGGGTTCAATGTGTCAAAATAAAAGGTGGCTCAATGTGTAAAAAATAGCAAATATGGAGGGACTCAGGATGCTTTATTACATTTTAAATTGCCTGTGTTGGGAGTTCTGATGAGCTTTTTAGATCGAAAGTAGTATAGTATTCAATCACAACTATGGTTTTCATGTTCATTTGAATTGGAAGGTCACTATGATCTTCAATTGGTCGCATCGAGGGATTAAAGCAAGTCCTTCTGGTTTTCATGCAATCCTCGATCAAGAGACTGACTTGCACTTTTTTGGGAGTTTCAATTGGACTAGAAAGAGAGGATTAGTCTAAGAGAAAGGAAATCAAGGTCGCCAATTGACTGAATTTGGGCACTTTGGGAGATAAGAAGCAAGAGGATGATATATTCAATTAGGTCCTGCTCTACTTCAAATTGCCCCTTTGTTTTCCTTTAGCTAATTATTGAGAGTTTGTTTGATACCGTCCTGAGTTCTGGATTGAGTTATGGGTCTTTGAACCCTAAAATCTTCTAGGGAAGAATGTTTAGATGTTTTCCTTCCTCTACCTATCTTGTTGAAAATAGTTAGGAGCTCGTTAAGAGAGAATTCTAAACTGCATAAACTGTTTGGTGAAATATTGCTTGCTTTCTTTATTGAACGGCAATAGCCTTTAAATAAGAATTATGAGCAGACTCTTTAGGAATTAATCAATGCTATAGAATAGGAAATCCTAAATAGGAACTAACTAATAAGATTATTAATCCTAATATTCCTAAATTAATAAAAATAAAACTATTAAAGAAATATCAGAATACCAACCTAATTAGGACTCTAAGACAAGATTTTAAGAAATAATAAAATACTAATTAGGATTCTAAAGCAACAATACGTTCCTATCAATGCCTTCCCCATCAAAAATGCGCGTGTCCTCATGCGCCAAGGAAGGTTGACGTCTCATTCCTTTCTCCACGATCAAACGGAAGCTCTTCTACTCCTAACTAGAATAAACGTTTACATTTGTGTTCCGGAGCATAAACTTCATCACAGTTGTAGCAAAGACCCTTAGCCCTCCGTTCCTCCAATTCTGCTTTACTCAGTTTTTTTTATGAAAGTAGGTTTTGGTGTCAAACTGGTGAAATCTCTTCTTGGCTCTACTTCATCGTTCATCACTCGTTGTTCATACAGACGTGCAAGACTCATTGCAGTAGTCAAATCAGATGGTTGTGTAACTCTACTTCAACAGCTATGGCTTCCTTGAGTCCGTTGGTGAATATTTCCACTTCTTGTTCAGAGGTTAATGAACAAGCACGTGCAGATAATTGTTCAAATTTCCGTTGATATTCTTACACCGCACCTGTTTGTTGGAGCTTTGATAATTCCCCCAGTTTATTGCTTCGGATAGGCAGCCCAAAATGCAGATTACAGTGCTTCTTAAATTCTTCTCAAGTCATGTTCGGTCTGTCTCTATCTACGTTGATAAACTAGAGTTGAGCGTCACCTTCTAGGTGGAATGAAGCTAGGCCCACTTTTTCTTCCTCATTGGTGCGCTGGTGCTGAAAGAAGTGCTCACACCTATTCAACCAACTCAAAGGGTCGTAGGACCCATCATACTTGGGAAAATCCAGCTTGGAGAATTTTAGAACCAAGCTGCCTCCTGTTGTATTTGAACTGCCTCGTCGTCCCGAATTACGATTCTCATCTCCGCTTTCTTTTTCTGTATCTTTGGTGGTTGATCGTTCTTTAGTTAGTTCCTCGAGTTGAACAGCCAAGGTGTTTTGACGAGCCTCAGCTCTCTCATGATCTTCCTTGTATATAGTCATGAAGGCGTCAAACTATTGTTGCAAGGTACGAATTTCACCCATAACTTCCTGCTCTGATACCAAGTTGATACCGTCCTGGGTTCTGGATCGAGTTATGGGTCCTTAAACTCTAAAATTTTCTAGGGAAGAATGTTTAGATGTTTTCCTTCCTCTACCTATCTTGTTGAAAATGGTTAGGAGCTCGTTAAGAGAGAACCCCATGATCTCTAGAGCTCATTAAGAGAGAACTCTAAACCTAATAAACCGTTAGTTGAAATATTGCTTGCTTTCTTTATAGAACGGCAATAGCCTTTAAATAAGAATTACAAGCAGACTCTTTAGGAATTAATCACTACTAGGAAATCCTAAATAGGAACTAACTAATAAGATTATTCCTAATCTTAATATTCCTAAATTAATAAAAATAAAACTATTAAAGAAATAACAGGATACCAAACTAATTAGGACTCTAAGACAAGATAATAAGAAATAATAAAATACTAATTAGGACTCTAAATCAACAATACGTTCCTATCATTGTTTCTATTGTGGAAGTTGGAAGATATTAAATAGGCTTGATGGGCTTTTTTAAAAGCTAACGATGGTGTCTTACTGCCGGCTAATGTTCTTGAGTTTCTATGGGCAAATGAAGGTCAGTCGAAGGTCTTTATGAATTGAACTACTTAGAATTTGAGAGAGATTGTATGGTCTCTGGTCACTGAACTGCTTGTTTGTGTGATTTTGTTTTTATTAGATTTTATTCTCAATAAACTAACTTTATCTCTCTCTCTCTCTTAAAATTAAAGGGAAGAACACGAGCTGCTAGAGGCTGTCCAAACTAGACTTCTGGTGCATCCTTTGACTGCTCCTATTTTAGGAAATGATCATAACGAGTTTCGTAGCCGTGAAAATCCGGTAATGAATTTTTTTTCTCTTGTAACATTTTTATTAAGGAAAAAATGCATAAAGATGTAATCTTCTGGTGTTATAGCTTGTTTAAACATGTTTCCTATGCTCTTGTTAGTTATTTCTCATGAATATTTGTATATATATTTTCTCAGATAACTGACTTCTGCATTTTGCAGTAGCTCCTTTCTGATTGTAGTTTTTCCTTGATTGGCAGATTGGAACGCCAAAGATTCTTGATGGTGATGTGCTGGCTCAGTTTTTGGAGCTAACGAGTGGACAACAGGAGGCAATATTATCATTGCCTGTTGGCCAACTGGATGCTGTCAAAAGAGGTTTAAAATCACCTCTACCGCCTATTCAGGTTAGTCAGGTTGTTCAGCTCCTTGAACGAGTTCATCATGCTATCGGTTAAATGCAGTCTCTCATAGCAGAACAAATAAACTTCGAAATTCAAGGCTTCACAACCAGTCAGGGGTGTGTATTTTTTAATTGACCCTTGATTGATACTCTTCTAGCCAAGTACCATGGTTTGGTTTGTATACAGAACTTGGCTGCAAGAAGTGTCCTGTTGCTGTAATGAGCTAACCAATAGAGACATTGAAGCCGTAAATCCTGCTTGTCATTGAGAGCCCAAGTAAAGCAGCGGAATCAGCATGCTAAGTCAATGATTATTGTTCAAGTGATATAATGCCCTAGGTGTGTATCATAGTTATTCATATTTAATATGGTGATTTAAAGGTTATAAGCTGGGGGACGTGATCAATGTATTGTAGCTTAATAGGCATTCTTATTCTTCGTATAGTATAAATCGATGTTTCTTGTAAAGTTTGTTCATGGGACAATAAGTAATATTGTGCATTTTCAGATATAAATTTTTCGTATTTTGAGAACTCGCATTGGGACTCGTTTGTGTTGATCAATTATATAGCTGCATATTGAATCATTTTTTTAACATCTGTTATGTTTGAACTTTACACTCTAGAAAAGAATGGTAAACTTATTTTTCTGCATATTGAGTCATTTCTTAATCTTTCTCAATTTCTTGCTTACTGCCAGTATCTCTATGGTCGAATCGGATTCACTAGTAGATGTTATGCAAATTGTACAGTGATTTACTGGCATAACACCTTTGATTGAATTTATAAAGCGTCTCTTGCTTTTCATGACCCTGAATGCTACGGAATTTTTTAAAACGGTATAATTATAAGGAAAAAAAAAAAAAATACATCATGAGGTTACTGAACTCTACTGTTTTATGCATAAGATTTCCAATTAATTACTATATCACATCGAGCCTCTGATCATTAATTTTGGACATTGACTGGTCTGGTCTCTCCCAAACAATGCAGTTACAATTGTGTTTCAAATTCCGCTAAAGAATCCTGAGCGGCTATTGACTTAGATTATTCAGGTATTAGTCAAATTCTTTTGTGGATTAATTTTTTGACATTAACTTCGTATTTTACTAATAATCCCATTGAGATTCAATTACACATTCATGTGATCTCGCAATTTGTCAATTGAGAAAGGCATTTTTTTTCTTTTAAGAAGCAGTGTGCTTTACGCCAATTGAAACAGAAAAAAAAAAGGATAAAAAATGTTAGTTTTTGATATGCAACTTAATTTACCACCATTAAACCACTGTTTTGGTGAATGGTGTAACATTTTTTTTTTTTTTTTTCAAGTATAAACATCCGAACATCAGAGGGATCGTTTGGTTAATTTTTTTTTTATTGAAAATTGTTAAGATTAAAGCCAACACTTTGAGTTAAGGTTGTGGATGGAAAGAGCGTGGCCTCCACATGGGGCAGCAACTGAAACACGTGCAGTAAAGGGTAGAGTACGCTCATGCTACGTGCTTGCCATGTGCTATACTCGTGTTCTTCTATTCCACCTTCTATTCGCTCAAGCTCCTTCGGTCTCAGGATAAAATAATACCAAAAAATAAACTTCTGTATAGGAGCAGGTTTGGTGCAACAAATTATAAGTTTTATTCTTTTGAAACCAATTGATGTCTGTAGATTGATACACATTTACTTTGATAAATTAAAATGTATTATTAATCTCTTATTTTATAATTATTATGTTTGATTTAAAGCACATACCAGTATTTTCTAGCCAATTAAATTTCAGTACTAGTTATTTATACATATACTCCTACTCATAAAAATGATAATAATTGTTTAGAGTAACTATGGTATATTTAAATCTTGCAAGGGAATTCAGGTGAAATGTCTTTTTCTTCAACATAATAAGAAATGTATTTTTCTCTAGGCTTTTAATACAAATTTCAATTATAAAAAAAAAAAAAAAAAAAAAAACCACAAGCAATGTAACTATATTTGATAATTGAACAAGAGAACATCATCATTAATTTTTTTTTCAGAATTATCTTAATTAATTTTAATTAAGAAATGATATACCTTAAGTATATGCTTTTCTAGATATACATATATATGTATACAAGTGATGATCATATCACAGTCCAAGCAAACCTTAATTAGCAAACAATAAAAGTAATCAACAACAATGTTAGCATTATCTCCTTCAACATTTCCAAATTTTTTATGGCCTTTAGAGGAATCAAGTGAACAATTCTATTTGTCTAGAGACACAATTGAGACCGGAACTTATTCTGGTACTCCAGTTTCGTCGATTCCTGATTATGTTTCATCTAAATATCCACCAGAATCATTAGATCAACTCCATCAATCCTCAGGCGACCCTGACGTGGTTAGGAAGCTTAACCATAATGCTAGTGAACGTGAACGTCGTAAGATGATGAACGATCTTTATTCTTCTCTCCGATCATTGCTTCCAGCCTCTGATCAAATGGTATACTTTTCAATTTGTTTTCTTTCAATACATAATAGCACAATAGGATTCAAATTATTTCATTTTATCATACATGCACGTAAAATTCATTTTCGACGTCTGAACTTTGATGCTTAAGTTATAGTTATTTTTTTTTTTTATATATATAGTTATTCATATTAATTAAGCAACCTCTAAAAAAAGACTTAAGCAATCATAATTGGATTTGTAACTAAAAATAGCATTATGCAGAAGAAATTAAGCATACCAGCAACAGTTTCCCGGGTTCTTAAATACATACCAGAACTACAACAACAAGTAGAGAGATTATCTGAAAGAAAGAAAAAGCTTATATCAAAGATATATGAGGAAAATGAATTGATAAACCAAAAAAAAAAGTTCACCAAACATGCTACTGATCTGCCAGTGGTATCAGCTACAAAACTTACTGAAAGAGAAGTTGTGATTGAGATTTCTACAGTCCAAAAATGTCCATTATCAGAAATATTGCTTATTTTGGAAGAGGAAGGCCTTTCTTTGATTAATTCTTCTTCCTTTCAGTCTTTTCAAGGCAGGGTTTTCTTAACTTTACATCTTCAGGTATTACCCTTATTATTTTCTAATTGTTGCCTTTTTTTTTTTTGGTATGGTTATTGGCTTAACATTTCGTTTCTGCTAAAAATGAAAAAAATGCCAATTTCTTTTTCAGGATAAGTGGCCCCAGTTTTACTATGATTACACTATTTGAATTTGAAATTTGAAATCTTATATATGCAGGTGGAAGGGACGTACAGATTGAAATGCGAAGCCTTAACTGAGAAGATTGTGTCTTTGTATGAGAAGAGCGATATTTTATTTCCATAATCCAATACAGCTTTTTTGGTTCATAAAAAACAGAAATTATGAACCCAACCAATGAAATGTTTACAAATATTAATGTATTGCTGACGTCTTCAATTTGCAATGACTGTTCAATTGTATAACTTTTTGCATATTTTGTATAATTATATGTCAGCTATGTACTGTCTCGAGAAGAGATTATATAAGAGTGTGAAGAGAGATAATTCATGGGGAGGAGAGAGATGATAATTAATAGATTGTAAATTGATAGTGTTGAGTTAAAAGTTTGACCGTAGCTCTTCGTATTACATTTTAATGAATTTGATCTCTCTGGTTTTGAAAATCTTTTTCAAATGAATATATGAATTTTCTCCGAATATATCGATATTAGTTCAGCACTTGAGTGATTTTGTAAACCTCCAGAGTTACTGGAATCAATTAGAGAGTGTTAACATTTAAATGGTCTTATAATTTTAATGAAATATTCTTCAATTGTCTAGTAGTAGTGGTTGTAGATATTATTCCTTAACCATATTAAATTCTTATATCCAATCGCAATAATTTTTCTTAGTTTTCTTCTTCAATTGCCAATTAAATAAAGGAATCATAATTGAGAAATAATTACCTGAACGATATATTTTTTTTTTTCTTTTTGCTATGCAATTGATTAATTAATTAAGAACGACATACAGTAAGTCCTAATACACACAATCACACTATATATAACAGAATACAAAAAGCAATGAAATTGGTGTAACTCAAAGAACCACCAAACCCATACATAGACTTATAATTAAAGTGATTTATACTAATGGAAAATGGAGGGATTAGGGTTAGCAAATGCGAGAAATTCAGGATCACCTTCTAATAACTCCATTATATCATCGTTTAAGGTGATCCATGCCTCAATTCCATCATTGTTCATGCTTTCCTTAAAAAGTACTAAATTCCTAAAGGCAGGACCAACTTCTCCCATGAAACTAACCCAAATTGGCTTCCCCCATCCAAAATCCAATTCATTCCCTCCGAAGTTCATCCAACTGCTAAATCCAAACATTTCTGGATTTCTAGAGTATATCTCCACTACTTGGTCAAGGAATTGAAATGCAACTTCAATCCCTTTCTCACCTTCTAAACTATTCAAATAATCAACATTAATTTTGTCCACAGATTCATTAGTTAATGCCACAAAATCTTTTAAACTCATTTGATTGTGATCAGCTACATTGCAGGTTGTCACCGCCCACCAGAAAAGATTGCCAGTAGAATATTCAGACAGACGAGGTCCAGTTCTCTGTCGAATGTTCACTGCATGGACCGACAAAGACATACGAGGTCCAGTTCTCTGTCGAATGTTCACTGCATGGACCGACAAAGACATTCTCGGAGTTGATGAGATTGAAGCAGAAGCCTTAGTACAACATTTCCAGATGAAAGAAGACAGTGTTTTAATCCGAGTTGGACTCATTTTGTCTCCTTTTTCATTTTGCGTCGCTGCTTTCTCCTTTAGGGACGAAATCGCCTTGGAATCGAAATTAAATCTTCGAGTAATCCGCTTGCGTTCGTTGAAAAGGAAATTCTCCATTATTGATACATATTTTTGATGAAATGGGGTTGAATTGAATGGAGGAAAACGCAATGATGAATCATCAAAATTGGGGATTATTTTGCTGCTGCTAAGATTGTCAATATTCTTGTTGTTATCAGCCCAAGCTCTTAAGAAAGTGCACAGGCTTTCAGCGTCGGCAATTTTGTGGGATATGCAAATACCAAGGGCGATTCCGCCGCATTGGAAAATGTTCAATTGAACATACAAAAGGGGTAATGTTTCATTTGGATATGAAACTTGAGAAAAGGGTTGGGTTGGTAGAAACTGATTCAAAATCTCCAACTGGGGATTTTGAAGAAATTCAGACAATTGAGAGTTGACTTTGGTTTGGATAAATGGGATTCCTTCATCGAAGTTGTGAACAAAATTAAGGTTGTCGTGGAGCCTGCCGGAGAAAGGGAAGAAAGTGGATAGGGTTTTTGCGAGTGAATTTTTGAGATTGGATGAGAATTGGGAATTTTGATTTGGTGTGTAAAAAAGGATGAAAGGGACGTAAGTAGTGGGTATAAGCTGGTCCAAAAAGGAGAGCTTGAAGGGTTTTGAGTGATTAATTGAATTACAAGGTTTGATGATTTGTGTTGAAATCGGACTAACAAAGTTGTCGTTGTTCATGATGAACTTGATGATGTGTATGCTTTTCTAATTTCCAGAAGTTAATCACATATAGGGCTACAAAGATTAATCATTAACAAATAATGTCTGTCTGTACGGGAATGCAAAAGAAAAATCTAGGCCCAAATAATTAATTACAGATCGAGCAATTCGAGGAAACACACTCTACGAGGCCATAAATAGCTAAAGTGACCTTTGTGAATTGACTGAGAATACGTGTTAACAAAATTAACTGAGTGTGCAGAAAAACCAGCATTGTCAATTGGGTGGTCAATATCCATATCCATTGTGCCTCAACCAATTAAGATCGAGAAATTTTTAAAACCTATTTGCATAGAGGCAGGGATGAGAATACAAATTATCTACCTTCTCAGGGATGAGTCGGGAATAACAATTTATAATCCATCCCTTGGGAATCCCTCTCAGATTACCATAGGATTACCTATGGGTATACATAGGGCTGGATATAGTTTGGTCTAATTCAGAGATTTAGAAATTTTCAGAATTGGATTGTTCTAAAAATTTCAGTCAATCTAGTTTGGGTATTCGAGGTTTCGGTTTTGATCCTATCTGGTTATGGAGTCTGGAGATTTAGTCCGATCCAATTTAAATATATAAAATAAATCGTAAAAATAAAAAAAAACACAAATATTTTCTTATATAATTTCAATTAAAAAATAAAAATTCTAATAATATCTATTAAAATATTATAAATTAAGTTCACTTAGAGGTTGGAAATAATTGTTTTTTACATATATTATAAACTTCTAAAATTAAATAATCTCTTTATATATGAAATATGAATTTAACACTAATAAATTCTCGGTTCTTTCAGTCTGGCCCTTGGTCTAGTCCAATTCACTCCGGTTCTGAGATAAATTATTGTCTAGTCTACTCCAGTTTTTTTTTTTTTTTTTTTTTTTTTTTTTTTTTTTTTTTTTTAAAAAAAAGTCAACAGTTCGGTCCAATTCTGGATTTTTTTCCTCAAATATTCGGTTCGGTCCAGTATATCCGGTTCTCATGTCCAGGCCTAAGTATACACATTAATATTAAGAAATATATACCACTAATTATATATAATACATTTTCGTTAATTAACTATTTTATTTTGTTGAAGACATGAATATATAACCATCCAGTTTTCTTTTCTTTTTTTTTTTTTAAGAAAAATTAACTATATAATTTTTATTTTTAATATATAATTTAGTTAATATTCATATATCACAAATCAGGATTATTAAAAATTATAATTTTATTGAATCTTTTTGCTGCTTTAACGAGATAATATCTCGAATTTTTCATGAATTGTCATATAATAATGAATTTATTTATATTATTTAATTTTTTTTTTAAGTTGTACGTAATAAATTAAATATTTTATTATTCAATATTAATTGGATAAGATAAAATGGGTTGGGAAGTTTTCATAGGGACCCATATACCTATTGGAGTAGAGACGAGAAAAATATTTTTCTTATTTTCTCAATGTGGTGGGTATGGTCAATCCTGTTAAGAATTAGCATAGGATGGAATAGCTCGCCCTATTGACAAGCCTCGCTGTAAAAACGTGAGTGATTAATGAGAAAATTTATGGCATATTTGACGTACTACGTCATTTGTGTGCAAGCTAATAAAACTATGACAATCCACACTAATTAATAAAAAATGACAATGTATAAATAAACAATTAATTATTTAAATAAAATTCTATTTTTTAATATAAAAACTTAAATATAAATTATAGAGACTAATTTATAAACTCTAGATAACTACACTTTTAATTGAGAATGAAAATACTCAAAAACAAATAAAATAAAAAGAATATATCCTAAAATTCCCAAACTACATGGACGTGTCCAAAAAATTAATTTTACCCTGCCTTAGACTTTTATTAGTTCAGTTTTTTTAAAATCTTATTAGTTAACAATTTAAATAACTAAACCTTTCAATTATACGCCTTTTTTTTTTTGGGTAAAATCTGTAATACTAATTGATGCCTTGTTATCTATCTGTCATCATAATACTCATAAAGTAATTTTGCATTACTTGTATTTTGAATAAATAAAAGTTCAAAAGAGAAAATTATAAAATATATGTTCATTAATTGGATGCAATATCTTAATAAGATAATAAAATTAAAAAAATAATAAATAATTGAAAAATATAGATGGAGTCACACCCAACGCATAATTTCACAGACTTCAGAGCCTAATCTTTCCAAAGGCAAGATTAGTCATTTATTCCAAAAGAGGCAAGATTAGTCATTTATTCCAAAAGAGGCAAAACTCCCTACCAAAAGCAGGTGCAATTAATTAAGTAGACTTCGGGCATCTTAAATCATCCACACAACTCTACAAATTATAACTCCATCTTTACATCCTAATGTTTCTGTCTTCCTCGGTAATGTATGCTCATTTTTTTTTAAAGGAGAGATTTAAATTTAGATCTCACTAAATACTTCTGTAGAGAAAGTTGATGAGTTTTATTAACTCTGACTGAACTCCGATTAGGATAATCTCAATAAAAAAACCTGCACTTTATACCAAAACTAACTCCAACAATAGAAGAATTAATATTAATCAATGAAAAATGGTTACTGTTGATCTGAAGAGGGATTGGATATCTTAGTTTTAATATTTTTGTCTATATTGAAAATTGTTAAACATTGAGTTTTCTTTTGTAGAGAAGGAGGCTTACAAATAATACTTTGTAACGATAAATATACATGAACTAATGGATATATAATTTAATGGAAATTACAATTATATCCGTAATACTTTTGATTAGAAATAGACATCTCGTTCTTATGTTTTCAAATAGTGTGGCGCTTTTGACAAGTTTTCTAAGACCATATTTCATTATTAGAACATATGAGAGCAAAAGAACATGCCTTGATTCATATGTAAATATAGTAAGTAAAATACAATGCAAAACATATTGATATATGATATAATTGTTACGAGTCATGGTCCCTTTTATAATTGCTCAAAGTTTCCTAAAACTAATTATGAGAATTATAGAATAATCTACTCTATGTGAGTGTGACCGGTGGTGGAACCAAGAGGGGCTTACTTGGGCTCAAGCCCCAAACACTTCCATCTAGTAGTATTCCACCACTTGATAGTTGTTGAATTATTCTTATTTATATATGTACTTTTATATTTTTAATTTTAACTAAAGGTATTTTTATTTCAATTTAATTATTATTTGTATATATTATATTATTAAAAAATTAGATTAATATATTTTTTATATCACAACCCCTTCATGATATTGTTCTAGTTCCAATGGGTGTGGCAACCTATGAACCATTTTCTGACAAAATAGGTACAAGTCCATTTTCTGACAAAATAGGTACAAGTTTAGTTTTGGAAGAACTTGCATGACATGATAAACCACATCTTTGAAAAACAATTTATGGTAAGTTTTTTGAATTTAGAAAAAATGTAAACTTTTGTTCTGCTTTTGAGATATATATATATATTTTTTTTTGTTTTTACAATATACAGATACATTTTCTTTATTCATGGTTGATGGAGTGATGATAGAATTGTTTGGAAGAAATATTGTTGAGCTTCAAAGTGATATGCATGAGAAGATGGTGAACCGTCGTAGTTGTTTGTCAATGATGAGTCTAGAATAAATAGCCAAGAAAAAAAGGAGCAAAAAAATCAATAATGAGTAGTTTTATACCAATAAAAAGGAAGACAAAATTTAATCCAAATCATCAAATTTTCAGGTTAGGCAACAAAAACATTATTGCCCATGATTGTTGAATTAAATTATCTTAACTCTGTAATTTTTTTAATTTATCACATCTGATAATCCTAAAAGTATCATGCTAATAAATCAAATTTGCGTAAGAATTTTGGTGTTGATCAAATTACATATATTGGTAAACATTGGTCAAACTTAGTCAAATTTAGTTAATTTATACCAATTTCAAATTTGAATTTGGATTCCCTCCAGTATAGAGTCAAACAACAAAGATATGTTTGATTAATCTTAGTTATTTCTTTGAAATCTATTTAATTAATGGATATACAATCTAATGGAAATTACAAATATTCGTAATACTTCCAATTAGAGATAGATATCTCATAATGATGTTCTCAAACAATGCGGCTCTTTTGACAAGTTCTCAAAGACCATGTTTCATTGTTAGAACATATGAGAAGTAAAAGAACCGACTTTGATTCATATGTAAATGTAGTAAGTAAAATACAATGGAAAATAGATTGATATATGATCTAACTATTAAGGGTCATGGTCCTTTTTATAATTGCTTGAATTTTCCTAAAGCTAATTATGAGAATTATAGAATAACCTCCAATACAGGGGTGAGGCAACCTACGCGAACCATTTTCTGGCAAAATAGGTTCAAGTTTAGCATTGATAAAGCACCTGCATGACATGATAAGCCACATCTTTGAGAAACAATTTATGGTAAGTTTTTGAATTTCTGAAGTTAGAATAAATGTGAATTTTTGTTCACCTTTTGATACAAATACATTTTCTCTATACATGGTTGATGAAGTAATGAGGGAATCATTTGGAAGAAATATTATTCAGCTTCAGATTGAGATGCACAAGAAAATGGTGAACGGTCGTAGTTATCTATCAACAATGAGTCCAGAATGAATAACCAAGAAAGAAAAAGAAGAAAAAAAATTCTATATCAATAAAAAGGAAGAAAAAAATCAAATATATGGGTACTTTTCTCATTATTATAATTAATTTGAACATTTCTATATTTTTGATTCTGTTCAACTCAATTTTATCAAAATCAGACTGGATCGGCCGCTTTGACTGGTTTTACCATGAACTGACCATCGGTCCATTTGGTTTGATTAAAATCAGTAGTTTAGAAGAAAACCGGAGAAGACCAGTTTGAACCCGAAAAAACCAGCGAACCAGTCAAAACTTGGTTTTCTACTATATTCTATTGTACATCATCGTTTTAAGTAGAGAAGGGGAAATTTAATCTGAAAATCGCGATCTCCAACCTTTATCATCAGCATCAATCTTTAGTTCATCGCTTTAATCTCCACCTTCAATTCTTCATCAATTCCGTTGCTCCCTAGCACCATTGCCGTTTAAACTCAAAGGCGAGATTTTCGATCCTCTGTTTCTGATAAGGTTTGTTTTCCAATTAGAAACCCTAATTCTGCTCCTATACTTATGATCAAACTTCGTCATTCTTTATCTTCTCTTTTTCTTTGGAATCTCCTATTGAATCTGTTACAAGTGATCCTCGTGATGCTAATTTTACCTTTGAGATGTTGAGGAGTTTGATTGAGAATAATGGTTTTTACTTAAGGAGTATAATCCTCATTTAGATCCTCCTCCTCGTTCTTCTTTTTCTACTGATCATCCTTGTGCCAAGTGATGGGCTTTTTTGGCTGGGGTTGTAGGAATAGTGATTTGATGAAATGGGTTGGTTGGTTTTTTTGTTTATTGAGATTGGTTTTGATGTAAATTAGGGTTCTTTTTTGATTTGTGAATCCATTTTATTCATTCATTCGTTGATGTTTGAGGGTTTGGCCTTGATTTCTCCTCAATTGAAAATTGGAAGCAAATTGTCTTCCATTAATGTATACAATTCAATTGTTGTTATTGGATGGAAATTTCAATTATGTCTATTGAACCTGAAATCGAAATGGAATTCTTTAAGTTGTATGTATTTTTCTAATTCATGGATTCAATGTTGCTTTTTTCATAGTGTGTGGAGCATTTCTATTTACAGGTTGTGGTATGAATCTTGTTGAATCTGATGGCTGTGGGAAGCAATTAGTATCGATGCTATATCTTGTTGAATCTTGATTTTTCATTATCTACTCCTATTCTTTATAAGCATAGCCAAATAAGCGATCCAAATGCCTTTGAATTCTTTCAAGTCTCAAGCTACTTACTTACCTATGATTTGTGTAATTTAGTACTGAACCAGAAACTTTTTTATATTTGAATGTTGTACTAATAAGTCTAATTTATTCCAATTTATTTAAGGGTAAAATTATTAAGTTTGGTGGCCAAAAGGACTAAAAATATAATTTTTTCTACTAATTTGGACTAAAATGTAGGTTGTTCAATATTGGAGGAATGGGCTGCATGTTTTCCTTGGGAAGCCCATGAGGAACGGATAGGCTGAGCTTGTTCAGAAGCAAGGAGCTGAAGAGTAAAGTGGATGCCAATTGTTCTTCATAATTGCCATTTTTTGTTAAGATTCTTTTGTGTAGATAGAAATTAGATTTGATTGTTCTATTTTTAGTTAAAATTCAGAGTGAGCAATCTGCTTCACTCCTTTTTGTAACCCTAATTCACCTTAGGGAAAATAAAACCTCTTTATTACAGTAAACACTTAACATATAACACTTGAGGATCTTATCTTCCTCCATTAATATTACAGTAGTTTCTTTTCTTCTCTCTTCTTTAAATTTCTACAAGCTGTTATTGGTGCATGAGGAGTGAGTAGTTCGTCCTTCGGGTTAAGACCAGCTATGGGCTGGTAGTTGTAAGTCCTCTCTCTCTCTCTTTTATGAATGATAAAATTTTGTGATGGTTGTTTAATAAAGTACTTCATGTTTTATGAGTTTGATCATATATTTAAGTTAAATAAATGCAAGGAGACTTGGTTTAGGAGACTGACCTATATTAAACATATGCTACGTGATAGGAGACTTGAAAATTTACATGTTAGGTGTTTTTGCATGAATATGTGAATTGCTTTTTTATTCTTAAAGCTTAGAGACAAGTTCATGTATGAGGAGACTCGGTTAATGAATTTTCATAGAACTTTTGCTGACAAGGAGACCTGGCCTTAAAGAGACCCTAAAACTATGTGCTTCATATCATTCATAGAAAAAGAGAGAATTTTGACTTACTTTACCTATTCACGCTGTGTTTTTAACCTGTTCTTTGTATTATTAAGTGAAGTTACTATTTTTACCTTATTTTGTTTGTCTGTTCACTAAATCTGTTGTATTTCTTTCTTTATTTATGCATTGTAATTGTAGATCTAAATGAAACCACTTTTAAAGAGGTTACTTGATACTTTTTTATTGTTTTACACTACAAAATTAGAGATTTATGCTTGTTTAATCTCCGAGGAGATGATACCCGAGTTATCATTGTATTATTTGTGGACCCAATGCACTTGCTAGTGTCACCTTTTGAGGGCAACACGTACTTAAATTGATGTTAATCCTGCATATTATATATTTGTAGACTTTGTAAAATTAAATTATTAAATTGTCATGTATATGAATAATGGAGAGTATATTAATTTATTTTTGGCTTGTGATGTTTTTATATTAATTTACATGATATTTTTTTTTCAAAAAAATCAATAATCCGGTAGAACCCCTGGTTGAACTGGTCAAATCACGTACCAATAGTTTCACCAATTTAATGTCCGGTACGGTTATGATAATAGTGGTTCAACTATAAAGTGATTAAATATTCATACTACCTTTATTAATTCGATAATCACTACAAAAAAAATGAAGAAATGACAATAAATTAGCAAAGAATTTAACTTTGTACATGTTACTTGGCAATCTGCAGATCTTTAGGAAGAGGCTCATTGTCAAAGAAACTTTTTATCTATCTAATTCATTCCAGCAAGAAAAATTTTATAATTTCCAATGGAATTTATGTCCATATCTTTTTTACTTTATATTTTTTCTCGCTAATTTGTTGATTTTTTTTAGTGAATGAAAATTTATTTTAATAACTTTATAAAAAAATTTATTTTAATAATATACATATACACATACATATAATAATTTTTCCTATGCAATTAGTTAAAAAATATATTAATATTAATAATAATAATTCTTTCTATGTAATTAATTTAAAACAAAAAGTAGATATTGTGAGTTTTAGCCACAATGACAGAATAGATAACTAGATACGGAAAATAATGAAAATGTAAAAATCAAAGGACAATTTTAGAAATCCAAAAAAGCACATAGAGATAAATGATAACAAAGCTTAATTACATTGATATCTAATCTTATAAAACTGAAATACAAAGATAAAGTGGATTAACAAATACTCCTTTGTATTCACCAGCCGAAGCATTACTAAGGACCAGTTTATGGCTGCGGAAAGCAGCCTCAAATGCAAAATTGGTAAAAGTCAGATTGTATTCAGGAAAGCACTGGAAAAACATTTAAAATTACTTTTAAAGAAAGCAATGAACCCTAGTTTTCCCTGACAACACTTTCACTAACAGCAATCCCAAACTGACCCTAAGAAAAGATTCTTCCTCCCTTTCTCTACACAGTATCTTTATACACTAATTTTCTAAACACTCGCTAGTATCCTCCAACTCAGCTGTCATTCCTAGATAACTAACCACTCTACATATCACGTGATTAGCATTCTTATTATCATAAGTCAAAATATTACCAGCCCATTAATTACTTAAAGAAAAATGACAATTTTCAGCACTTGACCAATCTACTAGATAATTTTGGTACTCCTGTATTAAAGTTACATATTTGAGACTCACCAATGAGATCCTATTACATTTGGGTCTTTTCAATCTGATTCTCACTACTTAAATCGAATAAAGTGTACCACATTTCTAATAAATCAATGTACAAGCATATTAGATTTCTATAAGTTAAATGCTACATGTACCAGATTTCCATATGGCAATTTGCAACTATGCAATTTCAATACACTAGCTCCAAAATACGCATTTAGTGGGATAGACCAGGCTCAAAATTTTTTTTTCTTTTTGTATTAATTTATCCTAAAAGCATAATTTGATTAAACTCACCGGCAATTAATTAAGTTTGTGAGAATAGTTTTTATTATCTCTAACAAATTTTATATTGAAAACCAAATTAACCTATGAATGGAAGATTATTTAGATTGCTGGATTATGATTAGTGGAAAATAGAGGGATTAGGGGTAGCAAATGTGAGAAATTCAGGATCACCTTCTAATATCTCCATTAGATCATCGTTTAAGGAGATCTATGCCTCAATTCCATCATTGTTCATACTTTCCTTAAAAAGTACTAAATTCCTAAAGGCAGGGCCAATTTCTCCCATGAAAGTAACCCAAATAGGCTTCCCCCATCCAAAATCCAATTCATTCACCCCAAAGTTTACCCAACTGCTAAACACAAATATTTCCGGATTTGTTGAGTAAATCTCGTTGACTTGATCAAGAAATGCAAATGCAACTTCAAACGCTTTCTCACCTTCTAAACTATTCATAAATTCAACATTAATTTCTTCTACAGATTCATTAGTTAATGCCACAAAATCTTTCAGATCACTCATTCTTGTATGGTCATATATGACGTCATAGACTGCCATCGCCCACCAGAAAAGATCTCCGATAGAATGCTCAGACATACGTGGTTGAGTTCTCTGTCGAAAGCTCACTAAATGGACTGAAGACGACAGCTTTAAGGTTGATGAGATTGAAGCAGAAGCTTTAGTACAACATTTCCAGATAAAAGAAGAAAATGTTTTAATCCGAGTTGGACTAATTTTGTCTCCATTTTCATTTTCCGTCGCTGCTTTCTCCTTTAGCGATGAAATTGCCTTGGAATAAAAAACAAATCTTCTAGTGGTCCATTTTCGTTCGTTGAAAAAAAATTCTTCATTATTGATAGATACTTTCGATGAGATTTTGAATGAAACGTAATTATGCCTCATCAAAATTAGGATTAATGTTATCATTATTATTTTTGTTGTTGTTAGTCCAAGCTCTTAAGAAAGTGCACAAGCTTTCAGCGTCGGCAATTTTGTGGGATATGCAAATACCAAGGGCAATTCCGCCACATTGAAAAATGTTCAATTGAACATATAAAATGGGTAATGTTTCGTTAGGGTTTGAAACTTGGGAAAAGGGTTGGGTTCAAAGAAACTGGTTCAACATCTCAATTTGGGGATTTGAAGAAATTCAGACAAAACAGAATTGACTTTGGTTTGGATAAATGGGATTCCTTCATTGAAGTTGTGTACGAAAAGGTTGTGTTTGAGTCTGCCGGAAAAAGGGAAGAAGGTGGATAAGGTTTGAGAGAGTGAATTCTTAAGATTGGATGAGAAATGGGGATTTTTGAATAACTGATCTCTACTGTTGCCAAATTAAACCGGTCCATGAAGTCCCTGAGGGATTCTCCTTGTTACGGTTTCGCATCATGCATAGTCCAGCTAGCCGTTCCTATAGGCACAGACCCATAGAACTTCATGCAGAATTGTTCTCTTAGCTGCTCCCAATTGTTGATTGAAGCTGGCTTCAGGGTTTCAAACCAATAGGAAGCCGGGCCCACGAGTGTTGATAAAAAAAGTCTGTACATCAGGCCTTCATTCGCCCCTGCTATCTCTATCCGGTTTTTGTAGTTTCTTGAGTGGACATAGGGGTCGGTTTTTCTATTGTAATTCTCAAAATTAAGCTGTTTGAACTTTGGATCGCATGGCATTTCCAGGATCCGGTTTGTGAGGCAGGATCCTCCACTTTCCCCTAGCGGCTCTTGGATTGGGACTGAGAACTGGGAAAAGTAATGCTTAAACAGTGCCATCATCTTTGGGTCGTCTGCCCCATCTGGTACGAACGCTGCCGTCGACGTTGGTGGTGGCCCTAACATAGACCTATGGGTAGGATGGTAGCTGGGAGGAGATGTTTGAATTAAGGTTTGATAACTGGGGAGTCTTACCTGTGACATTGCTGAGAGGCCTGACGGATTAGGTGGTGTTGTCATTGTCGGCAGTTGTTGGTATGCCTCCTGGAATCCTCTGTGCCCTGCAAAAACGAGGTTTGGCTGATTCATCTACCTTGTATTCCCTGGAAAAGAAAAAACCAACCGAGTCACCAGGTATTGCGCCACCTGTTTATTTTCAGGTTGAGGCTTTGGAAATAGGTTTCTGGCTGTTCCTGAACCAAAACCACCTACCATGCATGTGATCAAGGGGGATGTGCTACTACTAACGGTTGGACCTGCCATGCCAAAATTTTGGATTTGAAGAACTGCCTGTCTGAGGTCTCAAGCGTTGGCAGGGCTGAGGCTGCTTGTGATGCGGTTGATCACCATCCCTAGGGGGATACCGATGAGTTTAGTGCCGTCAATAATGGGGCTGTCATGACCGTGGAGGAGCCGTCAGTGGTGGCCTCTAAAGTTGTCATACTAGCGGAACCTGATGAAGTCATTGTTCAGTTTGTTCAGTCCATGCTCACCACACCAAATAATGGATTCGATATAACTCCTTTGTGAGATCCGGGTCTGAGTTGTACTGGGCTGGATCTGGTTGTGTTCCTGTAAAACAGAAAAATGAGACACCGATAACCTTTGGGTTACGCTCCGATGCCCAAGTCAGTTTTGATTATGTCAATCTCTAGCTATATTAGCTTTATGAGAATCAATTTATTTTTACCTCCACGCTCCCTCCTTTTATAAGGCCAGTTGTAGAGTTCGTATTGGATTAGAAGTACTCCAAAGCTTTTATCTTAGTCAAACTAAAAGACTTCCACCCTAGACTCCATATGGGACACGAGTCTTTCTTCAATCACAACACAGTAGGTAGACTGCGCCAAGAACTCCATCACCCAACTCCTAGAGCTTTCCCTCAGGTAGAAACAATATGGCCCGGATCTGGTGTTTACTAATCTACCGCATGCCTACTAGAGAACCAGACGAAAGACCCGACATTACAATGCCCAGATGGTAGACCCGGTATCATAATGTCCGGATGTCATCAGTGAGTAAACAAGGATGATAGGCATATAAGCTGTGGGTATAAGCTGGTAAAGAAAGGAGAGTATATAGGGTTTTAAATTGGGTTGTGAGGAACTAGGCTTGATGATTTCTTTACAAGTCAAACTCACAAAGTTGTTCATTGTACAGTAAAACCTTCATAAATTAATACTCGATAAATTAATAATCTCTTTAAAATAATAATTTCTTCTGGTCCCGACTTGGGCCAGTTCAAAAAATGATCAATTTTAATAAATTAATAAGATAATAATTTTTTGGAACAACCCTTTACAAATACATTGTTTTATTATCTCTATAAATTAATAATTTCTCAAATACATATGCCAAGTATATATAGATATATACTTAGGATAATTTAGCAAAATATGACTCTATAGTATTTTGTTTTTTCTTGAAATTTAAATCTAGTTGAATTTCATCTCTAACTATTCTTATTGCATTCAAAAGTTCTGGTGTACCCTTGTCAAATTGTAACAAAAAATTGCAAGGAGTGGTTGATGCTATAATTGCTTCTTTTCTTGTGACTGATTCCAAAGGTACCGAATCATCCTCAGCTTCATCCTCAATTGAATTTTCCATGACACTCTCCACAATTTCTTCTAAACTTTGGACTTATGAGCATTCATTGTTTCACCTGGATAATCTAATATTTGATTGACATTCATTTGATTGTGGTAACCAAGCTGACCAATCATTCCCTTAAGTTCATGAATGTCTTCTTCAGTGGTTGCTTCCTTTAAATTCGTTGAGACAGATTCATCCCCTGTACGAATTTTGCAATGTTTGAAACAATTTGCTATTGTCTCTTGTTTGATATCTATTTTCCAAGATGAGAGTGCAAGATTTATAGCATCTAACACATTAGCTTTTTCTGAATCGGAATGTCCCAACTCATAGCCTTCCAATAATTTCCGATAAAATCTCTTGCGATAACGCATCTTGAAAGATCTTATTATCCCAGCATCACATGGTTGAACTTTTGATGTCATGTTAGGTGGCAAAAAGAATAACTCCACATTTTGTAGGCCTTTAGTATTTTTTGAATGGGCAGGACAATTATCTACAACCAATAATATTTTTCTACCATGCATTTTCTTATCTAGCCAATGAACATATTCATCAAAAAGCATACCTATTATCCATGCTAATTTGTTGGCACGATATTGACAATTGAGGTTAGTCATGTTGACATTTTTGAAGCAACGTGGCTTTGCATACTTCCCAATAATCCATAATGGAATTTTTTCAGAACCATCCTCATTGCAACAAATAACAATTGTAAGCCTTTCTTTGTCCTGTTTTCTTCCTTCAAGTTGCTTTGTTACAAGAGAATGATCAGCCTGTAACCTATAAAATAAACCAGTTTTGTCCATATTAAAAACATCTTTCGTAGGAAACTGGTTTATTTTTTCCCTTATGGACTCCAAATTCTTCTCCACTTCTTGTGTGTCAGCTGAACCACTTTTTCCAAAACGACGAAATGCCTTGATATCATGTCGTTGCTTGAACTTCTCAAGCGAACATTGGGATAGGTTGAATTCAGAAGGCTCATGAGGATATAAAAGTTTCATCGTCTTTTTTGCCTTCTCCAAAATTAACTCTCATGTTATATTCACACGAGCTTGGTATTGGAGAAATCACTCATAAACAACCTTTTCCATGTCTGAATACTTGGTTGATTTGTGTCGCTTGATATCTGCTCCCTTTCCAAAATTAGCAGAAAGATATTAAGATGATCTTTTAAGAGTGTTAGATATCGTACCTTGATTAACTTTCAAATTATATGTTTCATTTAGCCAATTTTGTAAACCCTTTTGAGTACATGCAGGGTGATCTCTCTTGTATTCACACAATGCTTTTCTGATTTGATTGGTCATGGTTGACTTATTAACACCTTTTAGATGTGAAGCCATTTGCGGTATCATTTGAAAAAACACTCCATAGAAATTTATATAGTAATTCATTAATTATGATACATGAATATTTTTAACATAAGTACAATGAACTTTCAAATTCAATTAACTTATATAATGCACATTTAATTTTATTACGTAAAAATATGATGGATATAGTTAATTGATTTTAGACAAAAACTTTATTTAAATTAGTAATTTATAATTTATTTTTAAAAAAATTTAAAATTATTTTATAAATTAATAATTATTAATACATTGATTAATTAATATCTCTATTACTTCACATGCTTTTAACGAAATTTGAGGTTCTTCCAATTATCTTGAAACTCAAAATGTATAATTACTTTTTTTTTTTTTTTGACTGAAAAGGATTTATTGATTGATGTTGATCACCGAAAGTAACATCTGCGCACCATCTATTCACCTTGGATAGCTACTAAAGAAAATAAAAATTACCAAAAGCTTTTTTCCAAGAAATATTATCTGCCGACTACTTGTCAATAATATTGAATATTAATTGTACAAAATCACCACCATATGTAGTCCAAAAGCCATCTAAATCATTCTACTATACTCCATCATTTACTCAACAGTGACTTTAATATTTATTTATTATTTCTTTTTTTTTTTGTGGGCATCTGATTAGTTTTGTAGAATAATAGCCAAACTAGCAAGCATATCTATGTTATTTTAAATGAAAGGCTAATAATTAAACTAACTGAGACTGAGTATAGACATTTAAATACACACGGAAAATGAGTATTGAAAAATTAAAAACTATATTAAAAAAATAAAAAGTATGTATATTAAGTTTTTTATTGAAATCGAATCTATTATAAAATTTCTCTTGATATAAGAAAGTAATAGTTTATCTTCATCAATGGCCTATCTATGTCACCTTTTGCCGTCCCTAATTGCATTTCGATTTCTCCGCACAAGACTTTCTCTCGTATGAAACAATAATGTATTTCCACATGTTTAGTTCTTGCCTAAAATACTGAATTCTTAGCAAAGGGAACATCTAACTAATTATTGCAATATAATTGGACCTAGTAATCAACTGGTTGATAAAGATCTTTCATAAATTGTATTAGCTATGTACATATTCTTGAGCTGCTGTCGTGGCTGCCCTATATTCTAGCATGTTACTTGATAAAGAAACCATGGTTTTTCTTCTAATGCACAACGTAATGTAAATTGGAGTATATTATTATAGTGACTAGCGTAAAGATTAAAGCATAACACGACAAAGAATCAATTATTCTCTTATTTGAGGAATCCTTTTCTATGGGTAGTTGGATCATTTAACTTAAAAAAACTACTCCCCCTTCCAATTAAAAATTTTATAACACTCTACGAATACACCAACAGTTATAAAATGTAATTCATATTTTCTAAAATCAATATAACGTATTGATCAAATAACAAATGTATAGAATCCATAAACAGAATATATAAACAAACTTACAGTTTATGTTACAGCGCAAATTGTTTACGGTAAGATTCTGATCCACATAGGAAAACCGGACCATTCTGGTTGCTTTTCTAACGTATGTATGAATACACAGAGTACGGGTTTTAATCCGTGAATTCTTCCGACGAATCGAGAAATATGTGTATCGTAATTTCTCTTTGGGGGTGTTTTTTGTTCTTCTGTGCGTAATGAATATGAGAAACAACTTCTCTATTTATAGAGGAAATCCCAACTTCCATCTATTTATAGTGTTAGTCCAAATTACGCATTTGGTCCCTGTAAATTACACATTTGGTTCCCGTAATTTTTCATAATTACAGTTTAGTCATTTTAATAATTTAATTAATATTTTATTGGTTATGAGGAACAACCTTAGACGACATATATTAAAAACCGGAGGAAAGTATATCTCTATACTACCTATCATGAACTATGTAAGACTCAAACATTGAGATGAAACAAATTTTAAAATATAATTTAATAAGGCTATCTTAGTGAAAAGAGCATTAGTATATAAATATATTAATCACTTTTCTAATATATATGGATAAATATAGGATGATATTTATTAATATATATGGATAAATTTAGGATGATATTTATTATAAATTTAGGATGATATTTATTGTAAATAGAAAAATTTTTCAGGTACATTAATTATCGATAATAACTTGAGAATGTCCAAATAATTAGGTTGTTGGATTATTAATTAGTGGAAAATGGGGGGGTTTGGGGTAGCAAATGCGAGAAATTCAGGATCAGCGTCTAATATCTCCATTAAATCATCGTCTAAAGTGATCCATGCTTCAATTCCATTATTGTTAAAACTTTCATTGAAAATGGTGAAATTCCTTAGAGCTGGACCAACTTCTCCCATTAGACTAACCCAAACAGGCTTCCCTAATCCAAAATCCAAATCATTAATCCCAAAATTATCCCAACTGCTAAACACAATCATTTCTGGATTTGTTGGGCAAATCTCGTTGACTTGGTCGAGATATTCAGATACAAATTCAATCCCTTTCTCACCTTCTAAACTATTCAAAAATTCAGCATTAACTTCCGCAACTGATTCATTAGTTAATTCCACAAAATCTTTCAGACTACTCATTCTAGTATCATTACCAGCTGGATCCACCAAGTCATACGCCGCAACTGCCCACCACCAAAGATTCCCTATAGAATATTCCGGCAGGTGAGGTTCAGTTCGCTTTCGAATATTCACTATTTGGACCGCAAAAGACGTTCTCGGAGTTGATGAGATTGAAGCATAAGCCTTAGTACAACATTTCCAGATGAAAGAAGACAGTGTTTTAATCCGAGTTGGACTAATTTTTTCTCCCTTTTCATTTTCCGTTGCAGCTTTTTCCATTAACGACGAAATTGCCTTGGAATCGAAAATGAATCTTCTGGTGGTGCGTTTTCGATGATTGAAAAAGAATTTCTCCATTGTTGAGATTTGATGAGAAGGATTTGATTTGAACGGAGGAAAACGCAACGATGACTCATCAAAATCGGGAGAAATCGTTTTCTTGTTGGACGAATCATTGTTGAGACAAATATTATACTCGGACCAATTTTGTAGGAAATTAGTTATGGAATTGGCGTCGGCGATTTTGTGGGATATGCAAATAGCAAGGGCGATTCCACCGCATTGAAAAACGTTCAATTGAACATATAAAATGGGCAATGTTTCATACGGGGGTGAAATTTGGGTGAATAGTTGAGTTGGAAGAAACTGATTCAACTTGTCCAATTGAGGATTTTGAAGAAATTCAGACAATTGAGAGTTGACTTTAGTTTGGATAAATGGGATTCCTTCATCGAAGTTGTGAACAAAAAGGTTGTGATTGAGTCTGCCGGAGAGAGGAAAGAAGGTGGATAGGGTTTGTGAGAGTGAAATCTTGAGATTGGATGAGAATTGGGGATTTTTGAATATTTGGTTTGGTGGGTAAAAAAGGACGAGGGGAACATAAGTTGTCGGTATAAGCTGATCGATAAAGGTGAGTTTAAAAGGTTTTGAGGGTTTTGAGCAATGTTATCATAACCGTATTGGATATCAAACCGGTAAAGCTACTGGTACATGGTTCAACCAATTCAACCGGATTTAACCGGTGGTTATACCGGATTATTGATTTTTTGCAAAAAAAAAAAAATTATTTAAATAATAAATAAGCTTATAAATTCATCAAACATAAATTTCAAATGTTTAATATTCAAAATAACTTCAAAAAATATTTTAAAACTTAATCAAATACAAGCCTTAAATAATAAAAATAAACTAGTAATAGCAAGGGCAAAAATAGAGACTAGTAATAGCAAGGGCAATACTAAAGAATCAAAGGTACTACTAAGAGATTAAGCAAGTAGTGCACTGGATTTGGAATCAGAAATTAACTTACAAAATGGTAGAATATTCAGTTTTATTATACTATGCAAAATTCATAAATTCAAGTTCAATTTATGTACGTTTTTCAATATTAAGGACAGAAAGTGTCATTTTGACTTTATCAGTTCCTGATATAAGCAAATAATTTCATAAAAATGCTTTCTTTATGATACCTTTTTATTTAATTTATATATTAAATATTTAAGTAAAACCCATCAATAAAGTTAGGATGGCCCAGTGGTCTAAGATATCAGATTCAAGTGAGAGGGTGTGTGTTCAAATCTCACTTTTGGCATTTTCTCAATTTCAATTTAGCATTGGTCAAGAAAACCGGTTCGCCGGTTCACCTGGTTTTTCGCGGTTTGAACCGGTCAACTCCGGTTTTCTAATAAACAGGAGAATTTAATTAAATCGATCGGACCTATGGCCGGTTTGCGGTAAAACCGGTCGAACCGACCGGTCCGGTCCGGTTTTCATATCATTGGTTTTGAGAAGTTAGAATTTCCCCAGTAATTCCCTGTAGGAGTCCTTACATTATTCTCCAGCAGGATTCTCCACACTATCCCCCAGCGGAATCTCCATAAAGAATATTACAATCATTTCCCCAGCAGTATCATACATCTCCAGCGATCATCTCATTTCTCCAATAGTCTTCATACAATGCCCTCACAATAGCCAAAGCCAGCCAGAGGAACAACATAACTCTCCCTAGCGGAAAGAAGAAACATCAAATAGCATTTCTCCAATAGTCTTCATACAATGCCCTCACAATAGCCAAAGCCAGCCAGAGGAACAACATAACTCTCCCTAGCGGAAAGAAGAAACATCAAATAGCAGAAAGTGCATACATGCGCATATATATCATTATACATGCATACATAGCATACATGAACCATTCATCCCCAGCTAGTCTTCATTCATGATTGAAGAGGCAAAAATTTTTGTTCAAAATCTCTCGATCAAGGAATGAAGACTTGCCATTTTAAGTGCAGGAATTCATTATCCACAGCTTCGCATCTCCAGCAGATCCGCCTCAGGCAATGTAAACCCGGTATCTGCCCAGATCGGCTTCATTTCAAGTTCTCCAGTAGACCCACCTCGGGTAATATAAACCCGGTATCGGCCCAAATCGGTTTCATTTCAACTTTCCGGCAGATCCGCCTCAGGTAATGTAAACCATGTATCAGCCCAGATCGGCTTCATTTCAAGTTCTCCAGCAGATCCGCCTCCGGTAATGTAAACCCGATAAAAACCCAGATCGGCTTCATTTCAAGTTCCCAGCAGGTCCACCTCGGGTAATGTAAACCCGGTATCGACCCAGATCGGCTTCATCTTCAAATCCCCAGCAAACTTCGCCTCGGGTAACCTAAACCCGATATCGGCCTATCCGTGCCTCAGGTAACCTAGACCCGGTATCGGCGTATCTGCATTCCACCTTCCTTTGCCTCGGGTAACCTAAACCCCACATCAGCCTATCCACCTCCCATCTTCCTTTGCCTCGGATAACCTAGACCCGGTATCGGCCTACCCGCCTTCCACCTTCCTTTTTCTAGGGTAACTTAGACCCGGTATCGGCCTATCCGCCATCCACCTTCCTTTGCCTCGGGTAACCTGAACCTGGTATCAGCCTATTCGCCTTCCACCTTCCTTTGCCTCGGGTAACCTAAACCCGGTATCGGCCTATCTGCCTCCCACCTTCCTTCGCCTCGGGTAACCTAAACTCGGTATCGACCTATCTGCCCTCCACCTAACCTCGCCTCGGGTAACCTAGACCCGGTATCGGCTTATCTTCAATCATCACTACAACAACAAGCTTCTGCGGCTCAGGTATGTATTTCTTTCCTTCCGTTTACGGCGCTTTCATTCGTGTTCTCAAATCACCCTCATGTAACCTAGACCTAGTATTGAGTATTGAATTTGATCACGCGAGGGGCAGCTGTAAGCGCTGGGTTTTCCTAACCTCTATAATGAGAATTCTTGTGTTACCTGTGGACCGAACGGACTTGAATTGGACTTGAAAATGACGGAATGTTGCTTGAAGTCCCTCAAACGTCCTAAAAACCGAGCTATACGAGATCTGAAATCCCTGAAAAGGTCTCCCGTATGATTTCCAGGGTTTAGGGTACGCGTCGAACTTTCGAAATTTTGCCCCGGCTCTAGTAGGTAAGACAAGTTGCCTTGAAAAGCAAAGCAACTTGTCTCACTAGAGAAAATCGGGCATAATAAGAGAGAGTCAGGCGACCATTAAATGCTTGAAATGATACGTAAGAGGAGAGTATAAAATGAGAAAATCAAATCATAGAAAAAGGAGGAGGCTTTTCAATCTAAAAGAAAAAAGAAAGAAACAGAGAAGAAAAGAAGCAGAGAAAAAGAGAGAAAGGCCAAGCAAGGAGTTGAACGAAATACAAAAAATAAAGCTTAAAATCAATGTAAAAACATTAAACACAAGTTCTATAACCTTTGCTTATTGGTTGGAGATCATTTCAGATTCATTTTGGGTTGTTTTGGATTGTTGCGGTTTTCAGCCGGTTGGGTCCCTAGGATATATTCCGAGCTTCCAATCCATTTCTTGAAGTTCTAAGCATCAAAACAACATCAAGGTAAACTCTGAGAGGCCTTAAACCTGTTTGCATTGTCTTTTCTATGCGTTTCCTTTGTTTTTGTAACTTTCAGAATCGGATTGCCCGAATAGAGCTGTACGGCCCTATTCATGATACAGAGCCGGCCGGCTATGTTCATGATGAACAGAGCTGGCCGGCTCTAGTATTAGAGCCGTACGGCTCTGTTCTTCAGGGACAGACTTCCGATTTGTCCCAATCAGTAGAAAACAGTTCGTTTTCCTTTTTGTGCATTCCGCTACGATCATTTTCAGCCCAAATCCATCCGTATGCCATAAAATTTTGGTTTTTAAATTTTTATATGCATGGATGTTAGTGTTTTCGTATTTCCCAGGGTTTTATTTTCTGAGTTTCGGGGTAGTTTTATCCGAATCAGATCCATAGTTCAGCATTAGCGGACCCCCGAACCACATAAAATCACCGAAAAATATTGAAAACGAGCAAAATAGTATTTTTACAAATGTTTTTGGCGTTTTTAGTGCATTTTTGACCCTAGATGGATTGTGTATTTAGAAAACCCACACGAACGGAACCCTGAATTCCTGGATAACAGACTCACAAAAGTGGAAATTTGCATGTAACCTAGCCAATTGTTTTCCAGGACAAAAATTATAGGGCGTTTCAAAACCGTTTTCCAGGTCTAACCAATCCGACCGGTCGGATCGACCCGGTTATCCCCTAAGTGATGCCCCGGTTTCCTAAATTCCCTATTATGTCCTATCTAATTCCTACTTGTGTATGTAATATAAATTGTGCTAACCAATTTGTTTTGCAGCATTTATTTTTATTATTTTTAATGTATTTAATAGATTCCCGTGTAAATTAGGCGGTTGTAATTTTTAGATCCTCGTGTACTTATGCAATTGTAAAGTGAGGACGAGAGTTTTCCCTTTTTATTCGATTGGGTTGTATAATCGACCTCTATTTTTTTTTGTATATTTTGGATGTATGTTTTATTTTTTCGCAATATTTTCTGCATTTTGCTTTAGTATCGGCTGATTAAAATAAACAAATTGGGGTTAGGAAAAGATAATAAATCGAATTAAATATGGTAATATGAATGATAAGGTGAAAGCAAGCTAGAGGTTAAGTAAGTTCATTGCTCGGACCCTAAATCTCTGGATTAGGTACAGCAGTTTGTCCTCGGTAGGGAGCTGTACCGGAATTCCCGGATGAGCTGATCCGGGTGGCGACTCTGTCAATGATCTCGGGAGTTAAGTTTCGAGGTCTTTAAGTTAAAAACGGGAAAATGTTTTCTTCAAAGAAATTTCCAAATTAAATCCACAATTTCCTAACTCAAGATAAACAAAACCCGTTTTCCATAAACTTCACCAAATCAAAATCTTTTTCCCCGACCCACTTCGCCGCGTTTATATTTCATTTAAAAAGGCCGTCCGCTCACAACACGCATAATCAAATGGTCTTATACAAGGGTTGTAATGTAAGGCTTAGGTTAGGGGTATCAAAAAGGCTTTTTAGGTTAAAGGAATACCAACACAATTATAGCATACCAAAACAACAAGCAATCCATCTCAAAAGAACTCATGCAACCTTAAACAGATCAGGAACGGGAATACTCAAGAATTCAGATGCATTCTTATGAGCTAAAAGATTGAGCAAAGGAAGGAATATCAAGCACTCTGATAAAGAATTATAAGCTTTTTCAGAAATTGCATACAACTTGAAAAGATTTTTGAATTTGCTTTTTTTTTCAAGAAGAAACAATAATACAATTGAAGGCAAGCATTAATGATATGATATGAGGTAAGACTGAGCTTGCTCAAAATTTTGATTTTAAGCAGTCTTAAAGAAAGATGAGAATTCTAACTGCATTTTGGCAATTATTTAAAAAGGTGATTGCAAGGCATATCTTCTTAAAAAAGGGCTCATAAGAACACTTATTTTGGCTAAGATGAAATTTTCCACAAAAGTAGATTACACTATTTCAATCGATTTAGACTGCTTGCTATTCATAAACAATTCAATTTAATGCTATGGTATTCCTGGGGTGTTTTGGACAATATATTGTGAATTGGCTAAGGGAAAACACATCATGTGTTGAACAAAAATATCAGGCCTAAAGGCTCAAAGGGCTAAAAAAAATTGAAGGAAACTGTTAGGGAGGCTTTTTGGGATTAAAAAAAAAAAAGGTTAAAAACAAATGCCTTTATCACTTTATGCACGTGAAAAACCCTGTGGTCTTGACAGAGACAATCCACCAAGTTCTAGCTTAAAACTAAATATGCATGCCCACTCCGCAAGGAATTCAAGCAAGAATTCATATTGATTAACAAGGAAAACAGGTTCAAAAACCTCACAGAGAAATGCAGGGTTAATGCAACTGGCCTAATTCAAGCTATTACGGTGAAATAAATTTTAAGGTCTCATAGCCCTGGGCTGCTTAATCAGCCAAAACAACATCACTTAAAGTCTTTTCTAATCAACAGGCGATCAACTTTTTAAGTGTTTTACACAGATTTCGTACATCCTCAGGTTCAGACAATCTCACTGGCTGCCACTAATCAATTGAACATAGAAAAATAAAAAAATTTGGACAAATATTTACAAAATGCTTACTAAACTAAACTAACATAAAACTCACAAATCAACATAGAAAACTTAAGATTACTCAAAATAGCATATGCTCAAGCATGGATTCTCAATCACCAGTTCACCAATACCAAGCAATTCAATCAATCAATCAGGCATTCTTAAGAATTAACAGCATTTTCAATAATGATTCCACTAGGCAGTATCCTCTCCCCCACACTTTAATCATGCTTTGTCCTCAAAGCATCTAATTCATGCAATTAAAGAAAATGGAAGTAGGGCTAAAAGACAACCACCTATCTCATGGCAATAGAAAAATGGCGAGGGCAATCGTTTGAAAGAGACATACCAGAATTGGTCGAGGAGGAGAGGGGGAACTATCACTCATCAGGCTTTGAGGAGACTTGCTCCTCTTCTTCTTCGTCAGGTGCATCTTTGAGTTCCTCCTCTGATAGGTTGTCAACCTGTCAAAAGTTTAATTTAATATCTCCGGTTCCTTATACTGGGTAGCATGGCAAGAACGGGCTCGAACCACAGGGATTAATGCAGGTATATTTATTTGCAAAAAGAAAGAAACTTGATTGGATTGAAATAAAAATAAATGATGTGATTTGTGAATTTGCAGAATGTAAATTAAGACAGAATAAACCAATAGAAAGAAAAACTAGCCGAGATACTTTTCAGTTTAATTCCGTAATTCAATCACAGACACTAAAAATCCAATTCAATTATCCAAATAGACAGAGTTATAGTTAAAGGTGAAACGCACTCAATAACCAATCTTTTCTTAATGTATCGATAGTCCCGGGAAACACCCGAATAAACTGCTTCCCTAGCTAATAGATAATCTCCAAGAAACCTCTCAATAAGAATTAACCTATGGCAGCATTAAACACAAAAAAGATCTCTATCTTAGTTAATGAAATCGGAAACGCCGTAAATCATAAAGACTAAATTATTTAATTCCGTTAACTTTACATGAAGCTAACTTGCCACTATGATAGAACAACAATCACAGATATATTATTCTATTCGGCGATATGCAGTATAATCAATCAATTAACTGGCCAAATCAATTTGATTAAATCAACAGCAATAGAACAATTTATAGTACGAGAATTGAACAAATATTCGGATGAAAGAATACAATTAAAACATAAGTCTCATGAATCAAATGGAATTAAACTTCTAAGTACCTCAACTAGAAGAGAGTTTAGCTACTCATAACTAAACAAAAATCTACAGAAAAGTGGTGTGGAAACGTGCAGCCTACTCCTCTTGATAGCCTCAACAGAACGTTCCAGCTTTTTTTCCTCCCCCCAAACTTCTTTTCTTTCCTTCTTTTATAGTCTCCCCTTCTTTTAAACCTAATTGGGAGTCTCTAATTAACCTACTTAATTACAAGGCCTGCTGGAAATTTAGAGTGTAAGTAATGGGCCCCTTAAAGAGAAATCTGGCCCAGTTAGGGAATGATGTGCCCAAATAAGAAGAAAAAGTCAACAAAGGAGGGTTGACCCGAACAAGCTACAGAAAACCTCAGCTAACTTCTCCGATACAGCTCTAATTGGCGCGATTCAAGATGCTATGGAAAGCTAACAGATAGACTCACAATCTTACAGATAAATCTAGAGCTAAAACAGCCTCCAAGTTTTCCAAAAATCTAGCCGAAGTTCAGTCTCTAACAAATCATTTTCTAGTAGTCTTCCTAAATAACCAAAACCTACTCTTTAAACACCTAAAAGTGATGAACAACACTAAATAAGAATAAATAAAATAAAATAAACTAACTAACTAAGAAAATAATAAAACTAATACTAAAATGCAAAAATAACTAAGAAAATAAGTTAAAATGGACCTAAATATGCCTATGTGAATATGAGTTATCATCCTCTGAAGAATCTTCTTCCTTTTCTTCCTTCGGAATGTCCATCAGAATCTTCTCAACCCCTTTGGGTTTGCCAACCTTCACTTGGTCAATCTGCACCTCTTCAATGGTGTTAGAGCTATCATCTTGCTTTTCCAATTTAGCTTCCAAGTTAGCAAGCTTATTTTCCAGAATAGCTGTCTTCAATTTGTCTTGCCTAAAGATGGTCAATAAGATTCACCATTTCTGCCATTGTCATTTTTGAAACTCGTTCAAAGTGCTTCAACTTTTCTTGATCATTTAGAGTGAGGTCTTCAATAATCTGTGCCTGGTGATGTGGAGGAATGGGTAGCAGGTCTCTTTCTCTTTGCTGGGGTCTCTGAAGGTTGCTTTGAAGCTGATTTCGTGAAAAGCTCTTTTTCCATTTGAATGGCTTCATCCCAAAACATCCATTTACCCACTACTTTCTTGCACACTCCTATCTGATTAAGATTCACAAATTCAAATGGTGCTGGATGGCATTCTAGAGCGAGACCTTGCACAGAAAATTCTACCAAACACACCCTGGCAATCCTTGTTACATATGACCCACATAGAATTTTCCCTTGTGGCTTACTGTTTTCAATGTAATAGGCAAACCAGGAGCCAACATTCATTCTTTTTCCTTCTATCATGCACCAGAGGGCGAAGAGATCCTGATTTGGAACATAGGACTGGCTGTTCCTTCCAAAGACAAAGCTTGCTATGAATTTTTGGAGAATCTTATGGCTATATTTCTTGATGTACATGGTAGAGGAGGTTGTTGAAGAATACTCATTCCTACCAATTATCTCCTTCCAGAAAGTAGTAGGGTTGAATTCTGGGGCAAAGTCTGTGTATGCTTGAGCAAATTCTTCAGATTCCAAAAAAGCGGCACCAGTTACCCCTGGGTACTAGTTCAAATCAATTAAAGAGCACGTTTTTCTCTTTCCCATTACCCTGAAACTATATTTTCGCTGATCATTAAGTTCTGTGATATCTTGATTGTGAGCAAAAGTACTGAGAAACTCCAGCGTCAATTCTCTATAGGCTGGTTCATCGATTTGGGCATAGAATTCGAAACTCCCATTTTGTAATAACTGGTGGATTTCGTTACTAAGGCCAAGGGTAGGCAAAACATTCCAGTCGAAGGTTCTCGAAGCGGCAAAGGGGAGACCATTGAATTGTTCATATCTCTCATTCTCTCTGGGGTCAAAGGCTCTCATCTTGGCTAGCATCTTCTCCACAGTACTTGCTTCAGAGCCAGAGACCTGGACGCTAACGGAAGAGGAAGATGGCTTTGGGTGGGAAGCACTAGGGGCTCTCTTCGCACTTTTCTTTTCCCTGGCCATTAAAGCAATTTAAGCCAACAAGTGAAGGTTAAAAGATGCAGAAATTTTGATAGAAATAAAAGGAATCAAAAGAAATTATCAATTTCTGAATGACGAGAGAAAGAAAAGAGAAACGCTTAAAAATTGTTAAGGGCAGTGCATAAGAAAAGAGAAACGCTTAAAAATTGTTAAGGGCAGTGCATGCAGTTACCAATTTAAAATTCAAAATAAAACTGACAAGAGGAGAGAGAATAGGGAAGCGTAAGAGTCAAAGTATGAGGAGTAAAAAAGGAGAGAAAAAAATCGTGGCTGATGTGACGGTTGCACACTTCTCCACATTTATCTCTTACACTCATGTTATTACTACTTCCCAAAACTTATATAGTCAGATTTTCCAAATATTTAAAATTAAGTTTTTACGATTGGAAAACAGAAATAAAAAGCAAGTATGGATTATAACAAGAAGTATGAATTTTTAAAACTTGATGTTATCCTCCATACTAACTTCAATTATAGACCTACAAGAACCAAAGTTCATCTTTAAAATGTCTAGCAAAAAGTTATTAAAATTTTCAGATAATGGAGGGGTTGAGAAATTTCTCGAACAAAATTGCTTCAATTAGTGTTTGAAGTAGACACTGAGCAATCTATGGTTGCTTAAGGAGGTTTAAGATACTGGAGACTTCTAGCAACCTCTGAGGATTCCTACGCAAGATAAGGCTTTAATCTCTGACCATTGACTTTAAAGATTTCACCATTCTGATTCACTAGCTCAATTGCCCCATGTGAAAAGACTTGATTTACTGTGTAAGGACCAGTCCATCTTGCTTTGAGCTTTCCTAGGAAGAGTCTTAGCTTTGAATTGTACAACAAGACTTTCTGACCACTATAGAAAGTCTTCTCTTGAATTCTCTTGTCATGCCATTTTTTGATCTTTTCTTTATAGTTGATGGCATTTTCATAACTGAATAACCTAAACTCTTATAACTCATTAAGCTGCAGTTTCCTTTTTTCTCCAACCATATTCCTGTCAAAATTCAAATATGTTAGAGCCCATAAAGCCTTGAATTCTAATTCAACAGGTAGATGACAAGCTTTTCCATAAAGCAGTGTAAAGGGTGACATTCCAATAGGTGTTTTGAAAGCTGTACGATATGCCCAAAGAGCATTATCGAGCTTTCTTGACCAGTCCTTCCTAGAATTGCTAACAGTTTTCTTAAGAATTCGCTTGATCTCTCTATTAGAAATCTCAACTTGCCCATTGGTTTGTGGATGATAGGGCATAATAATTCTATGAGTGACTCCATATTTAGCAAGAAGCCTTTCAAACTGATTATTACAGAAGTGAGTACCTTGATCACTAATTATTGCTCTAGGAACTCTAAATCTTGTAAATAATTTCTTTAGAAATCTTACCACAACTCGAGCGTCATTAGTAGGACTTGCAATGGCCTCTACCCACTTGCTCACATAATCCACGGTGACCAAAACATATTTGTTACCATGTGAGTTTGAAAAAGGTCCCATAAAGTTAATACCCCAAACATTAAAAATTTCACAAATAATGATATTATGCAGAGGCATAGCATTCTTGGCAGAAATATTACCTGTTCTTTGGCATTCATTACACTCCAAGACAAACCTGTGAGAATCTTTAAAAATTATGGGCCAAAAGAATCCACACTCCAAAACCTTTGAGGTTGTTCGATTTGCAGCAAAATGACCTCCAGCTTCCTGAGTGTGACACATCGATAAGATTGCTTGGACTTCTTCTTGTGGAGCACACCTCCTAATAATCTAATCTGCACACAACTTAAACAGAAAGGGTTCCTCCAAAAAATAATATTTTAAATCCGAAAGGAATTTCTGTCTTTGGTGAGAAGTCAGAGAATGAGGCATAATATCACAGGCTAAATAATTTGCAATATCAGCAAACCAAGGTATAGAATGTACCGCATAAAGTTGCTCGTCAGGAAAAAAGTCAACAATCTCAGATTGCTTACCAAGGTTGCTTAATGGAATTCTGGATAAATGGTCCGTAGCTACATTCTCTGAACCTTTCTTATCTTTGATTTCAAGGTCAAATTCTTGGAGAAGCAAGAGCTATCGTATAAGGCGAGGTTTTGCATCCTTCTTTGCCAACAAGTATTTCAAAGCTGCATGATCGGTAAAAACAATAATCTTAGATAGAACCAAATAAGATCTAAATTTATCAAAAACATATACAACAGCAAGTAATTCTTTTTCTGTGGTAGTGTAATTCTGTTGAGTCTCTGTCAAAGTTGAGCTTGCATAGTAGATGGGGCGAAAATGTCTATCCTTTGTCCTAGCACAGCTCCAATGCAAGTATCACTCGTATTGCACATAAGCTCAAATGGGAGATTCCAATTAGGAGCAATCAGAATTGGGGCATGCACCAGTCTTGCTTTGAGGGTTTCAAATGCTCTCTTACAGGCTTTCAAAGCAGAATTGGACATCCTTGTGTAAGAGTGTTGTGAGTGGCTGAGCAATCTTAGAAAAGTCTTTTATGAATCTTCTATAGAACCCAGCATGACCAAGAAAGCTTCTAACTTCTTTAACAGTCGTAGGAGCAGCCAACTTTTCTATGACTTCAACCTTTGCTTTGTCAACCTCCATGCCCCTCGAAGAGATCTTGTGTCCGAGGACAATTCCTTCATTAACCATGAAGTTACATTTTTCCCAATTCAATATAAGATTGGTCTCCTTGCATCTAGTCAGGACAGCTTCAAGATTGTTGAGACAGGATTGGAAAGTCTTGCTATAAACTGAGAAATCGTCCATAAAAATTTCTACCTTCTGTTCGGCCATATCATGGAAAATCGCCATCATGCATCTCTGAAAAGTTACTGGAGCATTACACAATCCAAATGGCATCCTTTTATAAGCATAGGTGCCATATGGACAGGTAAAGGTTGTCTTCTCTTGATCTTGTGGATGAATGGGAATTTGATTGTACCCTGAATAGCCGTCAAGAAAACAATAAAATGCATAACCAGAAAGTCTTTCTAACATCTGATCAATAAATGGCAGAGGGAAATGATCTTTTCTTGTAGCATCATTAAGCTTTCGGTAATTAATACAAACTCTCCATCCGGTGACTGTCCTAGTAGGAATAAGTTCATTGTGCTCATTTTGAATGACAGTGATCCCACCTTTCTTGGGCACTACTTGAATAGGGCTGGTCCACACTGAATCGGAGATGGGGTAGATAATACTAGCATCAAGCAGCTTAATTACCTCCTTCTTCACAACTTCTTTCATATTAGGATTTAGTCTCCTCTGAGTTTGTATCACCGGCTTATGATCTTCCTCCATTAGAATACGGTGGACACAAATAGAAGGACTAATTCGTTTTATATCTGAGATTGTCCAGGCCATTGCTTCCTTGTTCTTTCCCAAAACATAGAGCAATTGGGTTTTCTGCTCTTGGGTAAGTTTGGCAGATATAATTACAAGAAGTTTGCTTGGTGGATCAAGGAATGCATATTCTAAGTGAGAAGGTAATGGTTTCAATTCTAAAGTGGGAGGCTCTTCAATAGAAGGTTTAGAATGTAGTGTAGGTGTATAGTTTAAGGGTTTAATAAATTGTCGGCTTCCTAAGATTGCTGGACATCCAATTTCAGCTTCAATTTGCTTTTCCATGTCTTCTTCTTCATTTTCAAAATCTGCTTCCTCAAATTCCTGCATGAAAAATGGGATTAAATTCACATCAGTAGCATCAATGAAATAACAGTATTTATCACAAGCAGGAGGGTATTTCCTAGCTTCATTCATCTTAAAGACGACTTCCTCGACATGAATTTTCAAAATCAACTGACTATTATGAACATCAATTAATACACAGCCTGTTGCTAAGAAAGGTCTTCCTAAAATAATAGGGACATGCAAGTCTTCATCCATATCCATCACAATGAAATCTGTTGGATGTGCCCTAGTCCCGAGTTATTGGTCCTTGCATTTGTATCATACATTAATTGGATTCATGTATTATACTTATTTGTGTTATTAATAAAGGCATTAATTCATTTATTATATTTATCTTGTGCAATATATTAAATGAAGTATCCAATGGACATATCCATATCCATGATGACCAGTGTCATGCACTTGGCAGTAAGACCATAGATAGGGTAAACTATGACCATAAATAGATCTGTAGTCTGTTCCAGTCATGGGAATGAATGGAACAAGAGACTATCATTAACCTGGTTGTATGGCGGTGTCTTACCGGTCATTGGACATGGAATGTCAACCAAGTTAATGGGTACATGCATAAGGGGCATGGTACTGGATAGATCCACTAAACGAGAAATCCAAATGGTATAGTTGTTGGGGAATTAATCGCACAAAAACAATATGCAGCGGAAAATAAAGGATTAATCCCCACCAAGGACCCATGTACATTGCATTGAATTGGAAGGAGGGTTAAAGAATTACCTTAATTCTTTGTAGGTTTTGAATCAATTAGGAACCAAAGTAGCTTCCCTCTACGGTTGATCCACACGGAGCAATTCATTCACCGCGTGCTAGCGCCGGGATTGAAGAACGATTTCTTCGAATGGAAAAAGCCAAAGTTTCGAAAACCTTGGGTGATGGAGAAGGGTTAGATTTCGGCTGGCACTCCAAAGGTGGCTGCTGGAAAAAATCTGCTTCCATTGATATGTGGGCTAGGGTTAGTGATTTTAGGTTATAAAACTTCCTTTTATATCCATTAAACTTAATTATAATTATAACTTAATACCCTTATTAGTTATAATTATAAATTAACCCACACAATTTAATATTAATTCTCAATTAATATTAAATCAATTCCATTCTCCATCATACACATATGTATATTTGATATTATAATTAATTATATCTCTATATAATTGAATTATAATATGTAGCATACTTTATGCAATATTAATCATATTAATATTTATACACATATATAAATATATATCACTATATATATTTATTCTCTTTCTCATTCATAAATTATTATCCAATAATAATTTATACCCGAAAAGATGAACTTCATTTTGCTCTTTGTGTGTGACCCCATAGGTTCATATTAATTGGCAATAAGGAGATTACCATAATATCCTTATAGGTCATAAGCGGACTCTAGCAAGCCTTTATGACTACCCAATTAACATGATTGGAATGATCCAATACCTATTTATAGAATGTCATATTCCCTTTTGTCTCTTTGATATCATGATTAATCATAAGACATGGTACACTTGTCAATCTTATATAATTAATCATATGCTTTCTCGATCTCAAAGTAAACTGTCCAGACAAATCAATTGATACTCTATCAATTATTTGAGCACGGCCATGCATTTAACAGTCTTACTTATCGAGGGGCCCAGTGATATCGCTCTCTTGATAGAGAGGGACAAAATCCCATATCTGTCACTCACATCCCAAGGCATGAGTCATATCGTACCCAATCACAACCTTTATAACTACTCTGTTACGAGCAGCGTTTGACTGCGTCAAAACACAACATGAGTTCATCCCGGAATCAATGGTGACCTCAGGTCAAAGGAATCAGCTAATGACACTACTATAATCAAGATCAGTTGTGACACATGACCATGAACTTAATCTCATAGTGGGTCTCCAGTAACATGTTCTCTAACATATTACCCGTGAGTATAATCTGTATCTGTATACACTATATTCATCTTATGAATATCCATTATCACTCACACTAGTCTTAGTTTGTTATTATTCCCATAATAACAATCGACCAGGGATATTTAGAATAACACGATTTATTCATGGATACTTATCATAAATGCTAACATACAAACATAAATGATAATATTAATCTATACTAGATTAATCTTAGAAGTCAAATTACATAATCCATTATTGGCCTTAGGGCACAATCTCCAACAATCTCCCACTTGCACTATGGCCAATCATTCATGTATCTCATACCCATTGACCTACATGACTTTCATGTATTCATTCGTGCAGGAGTCTTTGTCAGTGAATTATTAATTTTCACTTCCGTTGCTACTTTACACATTTTCACTTTTTCTTTAGAGACAGCCTCTCTAAATTAGTGAAAGACGCCTAAGTATATGCTTGTGTCATACAAGGTTCTTACGCATTGAACTATTGTCCCTACAATAGTCTCACAGGATAAGCAATGCTTAGAACAAAACACAACATTTTGTGATGAACTTCTTCATCCAAAATTTCCTTTACATCATATGTAACAATATACTTTGACTACTATTATAGATATTTAGCTATATCGTTTTATTTTGAACCTTTCAAAATCATACATCTCTTTTTAAGAGAATACTAGATCTCGACTGATATATTTCAACTAATTGCAATCAGTTGTATATGTGCAACTATTTACACAGTTAACATAAGCAAGCTTCTATTAAGTCTTTTACATTGAACGCTTTCAATGCTTTTGACTTAAGCCAAAACATTCTTTTAGATCTATCTGTATAGATTCCAAATTCAAGAATACAGGCATTCATGCTTATAACATTAACCGAAATTACTTTCTTAGCCAAGATTTTATTTCTTGCAAGGTAAGAATGTTATTTCCAACAAGCCATATGTCATCCACATATAGCATTAGGAATACCGATATGCTCCCACTGATCCTTTTTGAAACACAAGATTCATCATACTTTTTGATAAAATCAAACCATTTGATTTCTTTATCAAAACTATGATTCCAACTATTTGATGCATGTTTCGATCCTTATAAGAATCTTTGAAACTTGCATACGCTATTTGAATTCTTTGGATGCTCAAAAACTTTGGGTTGTGTCACGTACACATCCTCAATCATGTTTTCACGTAGAAAACAGATTTTGATATCCATTTGCCATATTTTATAATCATATTATGCGGATGTGGCGACAAGAACTCAATTTGACTTGATCATGATTAATGATGAAAAAGGATTTTATCATAGTCCTACTATGAATTTGTTCGTATCCTCATAGTCACTACTATGAACTTGTTTATAACCCCTTTTTGTCACTAGTCGTGCTTTATAAGTTTGAAGATCACCATTCATGTCGGTTTTCAATTTGAAAACTCACTTGCAACCATTGCATATGCATCTTCTAAAAGATTTATCAAAGTCTATACTTTGATTGTCAGACATGGACTTATCTTCAACCTTTGTAGCATCAAGTCACTTATTAGATTCAAAATCTAACATTGCTTCTTCATAAAAGAAGACTTATTCCAATCTAGTAAAACTACATCATGATTTTGAGAAATCCATATCTCTCCTATTCATGTCGTATTCTACTAGACTTTCATTGGACTTGTGTAATTTCAAAATTGATCATGAAACCATTTCCATGTTCCTCTTCAACGTTAATGTCACTTTGTGAATTACGAGTTTTGTAGGTGTACTTTACTCCCACTAACTCTTCTAGAAATTAACTCCCTCTTCAAGGGGAAACCATTTCTAGCTACAACTACTTTGTATCCCAAAGAAACACAGGAGTAACAACTCCTATTTTCTTTTTGAGTAATCCACAATACGACATTTAAATTTAGGTGCCAACTTATTCGAAATAAGCTTTACAGCCCTAAACTTATTCAATGAAACAATTTGGGTCTCTTACCCAACCATATCTCATATGTTGATTCATGAATCGTTTTAGACGGAACAATATACACAGCTGCTTTAATGGCATATTTTCGAGAAAACGATGATCAACTTGACTTCATCATAGATTGAACTATATCTGTATAGAGTTCGACTACTCGCTTTTCGACACAACATACTTTGTGGCGTACTTGGAGGAGTCAATTGTGAGACAGTCCCACAATCTCTAAGATGATTGTCAAAATCTTGACTCAAATATTCACCACTCGGATCATATCTAAGTGACTTTACTATCTTGTCAAGATACTTCATACTCCTTTTACAAGCTTTTGAACACTTCAAAAGTTCCAAACTCGTGTTTCATTAGATACTCTTATCTAGAGAAAAGTTCCATAAAGGTAATGAAGTATTAAAACCTCCTTTAGCAGTTGATTTATAATTCATATACATCCACATGTATAGTGCTTAATAAATCGATTATTCTTTAACTACTTTTAGCAAAGAACCACTTTATCATCTTTTACAATAAACAACATTCGCATGATTCAAGATGATTCATAATCTCATGAATCCAAAAGTCCATTCTCATGGAGTTTCGTAATGCGACTTTGCTTATGTCTCCAAGAGGACACTGCCAAAATAGGTTGAATCAACTATTTGATTCGATCCTTACAGTATTTATGTTACAGATGGGCTCCACATATAAAGACAATTATGTAAATCTACATTTCATAATCATGTCTTTATAAAGTTTATAATTCACAATTATAAAATAAACAACATTTGTTTACTCAAGCCAATAAGCTTAATAGGCAACAAGAGTTCGTAACTCACATGTAAAAGTTCATAACCTTTGAGTAACAACCTTTGCTTCTCTTGCCTATTTGCATTCTACCTTTCACCTTCATAAGGTTTCTATTCAAATTGCGATTCATCATATTCTACTAATATGAGATTCACAACGGTATCTAATACCTTTTGATATAGAAACAAGAGTAGAATAGTTAATAAATACTTAAGGTAGCAGTCTTACTGCCTTTCATCTTCTTATAGTTCTCCAAACAGAGTTTACTATTTCCATTCTAATGAACGATTCATTCTAGAAATGGCAACACCCTTCTTTTGGAGATCTCTCTATGCCAACAGCTTTGGTCTTTAAAACATGTTTCACCCGAACCTTTCGGTCTTTATGCTTTTCGACCTTCCTTTTATCCTTTTCCTTTTTGAACCATAAGCACACAATTCGAGGCGGCCTTATCCTTTATGGATAACTTAACATTCTTTTACATCCTATGCAACTAATTCACAATTTTCCCCATGTCATTCAAATGATAGTTCATCACCAATGACTATCAAATAATGAATTCAAGATCACATCTTAATGCCTTTTGGAGGCCAATGAGAAATTGTTGCCTCAAACACTTATCTTTTCTTGCTCACTAACTGATGAAACATTTCCATTTGTGATGTATCATATACCTCAAGTAAAACTTCCACGTGCGGAAGAATTGGTGGCAAGTGTAAGATAATAAATTTTAAACAGAGTCCCTTCGATGCTTCAAGTAAGCATCTTTTATACTCGTGTTACAATTGCTAGTGGTCCATTGGGCAAAAGGATTATTGAGAACATATGATTCCTTTTGATTTGAGAACAATTCTCAAAGTTTAATAACAATCGATACCATGGTAATAGCAATCATAACTATAATAAAGCGTGTAAAGATTTTTATTTAAATGCTCCCACTTAAATTATAAAACCCTTTAAAATATTCAAGTGGGTGAAGATCCAAAATCCATACTTAACCATAGCACTGCTTTGGCATGTCCCTATGATTAAATATAATTTCGGTAGGCAAAGACTCAAAATCATGCTTTAAACCATTTAAACATATTTTGGATGTGCACTTCTTTGCCAATTGCATCATTATGCAACTCTTCTAATTTATGAGATGCATGATATCATATATCATATTTAATTGTATGTTACTCATCTCATCTTTGCCTCGGGCTCAAACACCGTTTTGATTAACCCTTTGTTAAACCAATTACAACACAATGAGAATCACCATTTCTCATATTATCGCTTCGCTAAGGTCACAACATGCGTACCCGCCCTGGCGGTATACCATGATGCGAACATAGTACTTGACTAGTGTTATACGTAATTGGGTGGCAAATATAAACTTCTTAAGTTTATTTAGGGTTTATAAAATCCTGTGATTAAATTGTATCTTATACAATTAACATGGCATTAATATTAATCAACGTTTGTTAATATTAACTAAGCATGGCATCTTATGTCATCCATATGTCTAGCATGCATATTGAATATTTAGCATGGCATCACATGGCATTTAAATGTATCAAAACATGCATTTACATATATATATATATTAACATTTGCATCACATGCAAATGAATTTCTAACATGCATCTATATAAATTAACATGGCATCTCATGGCATAAAATAAATATAGCATGCATCAGACTCAAAACCGTGTTATGGTATGGTTTTATCTACATTGATTTTCATAGGCCAATATGAAAATCAACAAGGCCATTTCCTAGGTGGTTGTAACCATCGCATGGTCACAGCTCTCCCGCACCCCTTGGATCCGTCCTCACGTCTTTGTTCCTTGGCACCATCTCATGGATTTACATATTTTACAAAATTGTATCCTATACAACTTTCTAGTAAAATAAATTTACATATAATAAATTGCATCCTATACAATTCATCTAGAAAAATAAGATTATATAAATACAAACGACTCGCAGGCCGTATTTATACAAAACCTTACATCCATAAAACCAAAAGATACAAAACCATCCATGGGGTCCAAAAACCATACCAAAACACCATGCATAAAATTATCACAATAATTTTATATCTACAAGATTTAGGGTTCATAAAGGGTAAAATACAATCCTATTGTATTTAGAGTAATTGATTTGAAAATCGTAAATGTGTAGAAACAATTTCCACACATAAACGAAAAACACCAAACCCAACTTCCAGCGATCCAACTCGCTGCTGAGTTGGACGGGGGTACGGGGGCGGTAGCCCCTGTTGCGAAGCAAGCGCCGCAGGCAAAAAAATTTTTCGCGCAAAAAACAGCCCCCTCTGAAAATTCCCAGGTGGCACGCCGTGCCAAGGGTGGCACGCCGTGCCAAGGGTGGCACGCCAGCGTGCCGCCATTCTGGTCGCAACACTGGAAACGGTTTCCAGTTGGCACGGCGTGCAAAGGCCCAGCACGTCGTGCCATATGCAAAATTTTCAGGTTGGCACGCCGTGCCAAATCGGCACGCCCGCGTGCCACCATTCTGAACTCAAGCATCCAGGAACGATTTCCTGTTGGCACGCCGTGCCAAACCGACACGCCGGCGTGCCAACATGCTGAATCCAAAATTTCACCCCTTTTTCTGATTCAAAACAATTACAACCAAATCATTCACAATGATTCACATTAAAATCAAATTTTAAACATGTTATTCACAATAACATTGAACCTTAAATCAAGAACATACAACCCTAACATGCAATTTTGATCTAATCAAAATAACAAATCCAATTCAACCAATGCACAAGTGGCTCTGATACCACTGTTGGGGAATTAATCGCACAAAAACAATATGCAGCGGAAAATAAAGGATTAATCCCCACCAAGGACCCATGTACATTGCATTGAATTGGAAGGAGGGTTAAAGAATTACCTTAATTCTTTGTAGGTTTTGAATCAATTAGGAACCAAAGTAGCTTCCCTCTACGGTTGATCCACACGGAGCAATTCATTCACCGCGTGCTAGCGCCGGGATTGAAGAACGATTTCTTCGAATGGAAAAAGCCAAAGTTTCGAAAACCTTGGGTGATGGAGAAGGGTTAGATTTCGGCTGGCACTCCAAAGGTGGCTGCTGGAAAAAATCTGCTTCCATTGATATGTGGGCTAGGGTTAGTGATTTTAGGTTATAAAACTTCCTTTTATATCCATTAAACTTAATTATAATTATAACTTAATACCCTTATTAGTTATAATTATAAATTAACCCACACAATTTAATATTAATTCTCAATTAATATTAAATCAATTCCATTCTCCATCATACACATATGTATATTTGATATTATAATTAATTATATCTCTATATAATTGAATTATAATATGTAGCATACTTTATGCAATATTAATCATATTAATATTTATACACATATATAAATATATATCACTATATATATTTATTCTCTTTCTCATTCATAAATTATTATCCAATAATAATTTATACCCGAAAAGATGAACTTCATTTTGCTCTTTGTGTGTGACCCCATAGGTTCATATTAATTGGCAATAAGGAGATTACCATAATATCCTTATAGGTCATAAGCGGACTCTAGCAAGCCTTTATGACTACCCAATTAACATGATTGGAATGATCCAATACCTATTTATAGAATGTCATATTCCCTTTTGTCTCTTTGATATCATGATTAATCATAAGACATGGTACACTTGTCAATCTTATATAATTAATCATATGCTTTCTCGATCTCAAAGTAAACTGTCCAGACAAATCAATTGATACTCTATCAATTATTTGAGCACGGCCATGCATTTAACAGTCTTACTTATCGAGGGGCCCAGTGATATCGCTCTCTTGATAGAGAGGGACAAAATCCCATATCTGTCACTCACATCCCAAGGCATGAGTCATATCGTACCCAATCACAACCTTTATAACTACTCTGTTACGAGCAGCGTTTGACTGCGTCAAAACACAACATGAGTTCATCCCGGAATCAATGGTGACCTCAGGTCAAAGGAATCAGCTAATGACACTACTATAATCAAGATCAGTTGTGACACATGACCATGAACTTAATCTCATAGTGGGTCTCCAGTAACATGTTCTCTAACATATTACCCGTGAGTATAATCTGTATCTGTATACACTATATTCATCTTATGAATATCCATTATCACTCACACTAGTCTTAGTTTGTTATTATTCCCATAATAACAATCGACCAGGGATATTTAGAATAACACGATTTATTCATGGATACTTATCATAAATGCTAACATACAAACATAAATGATAATATTAATCTATACTAGATTAATCTTAGAAGTCAAATTACATAATCCATTATTGGCCTTAGGGCACAATCTCCAACAATAGTATCACAAGTGATTCTCGTGTAGTACTTGTATGGATCCTTTTACCTGACCATATGATGGTGTTACATGTGAGGTCGCATACTTAGGGGTACGCCTAAAGGGCCTGTAATAGGGTGCCAAGTATGGGTACTTTCGGGTATGTCACTTAGCATGGTAATGCTATGGATATGCAGAAGGGATTTGTCACTCAGTAGTCTACTGGGAAGATATCACCGGCCTCTTGATGAATGTGACTGATAAGGGTGTGGCCACACCCAAACAAGTGGGAACTTGTTTGTGAGCTTCAGTGCATTTGGGATCAAGTTAATATCCGACACAAAAGAGGGTGATCAATCCATGCCTCTGTGTTAGACACCGATATCAATGACATGGGATGTACAAGTTTAAACTACAGGGTTATGATAACAGTTAGACTGCCATCTCCATCTTAATTGAGGGCTGTAGTGGCTTGCTAGAGCCCAACTGCAGTCTGCGGGCCAAAGGCCCGCTGCCAACATAAAGATGGGCCCACGGGATCGTACACATAGAACGGCTGAACACAGACTTAAGGAATCACATGTATACTTGGAGTATACACTATGGAGAGAGAGGTATATATATATTAATCATACTATAAAGATCAATTGGATTGATCCTAATAATAAAATTAATATATTCAATTGGCTCTTCATAATTAATTGGATTAATTATGAGATTATTTCCTAGGTGGAAATATTCATATGTATAGGTTTACATATGATTTTGTTTTGTGAAGATTTAATTTTAATTTGATGGATTAAATTAATTGGTCAAACTAATTTTAATTTAAATGTAAATAATATATTACTTGGTGTAATATATTAAATACATGGGTATATTAAAATTGGGCTTGAAATTAATTTCAACCAGAATAATTAAAATTGGATTGGGCCTGAATTAAAAGATTGAAGCCCACACAGAATAAAAGGAGCCAAGCTGGGCCTAAATTCCCCTAAGGGAATTCGGCCACCCTAGGTATAAAAACCTAGGGTAAAAATTTCGGCCCCCCTGATGATAGTTAGCCACCATTGCCGAAATTCTCCAGCCCCTCTCTCTATTGTTCGTGTTTTTCCAACGCTAGCACTGGTTGTGTTCGTTAGGTGTTCGTGTACGAAAACGAGGAGGGAATCTAATTTGATTTCTGCAGTCTTCATCCATCTCTAGAAAGAGATATTCCGGGTGAGAATTTAATCTCTTTCTATTTCAATTTTATGTTTTACAATTTCTATTTCAATTGCTCCTGGGACTAGATTTGAGGAAATCATCGCGTTCTTCCGTTTTTATCGGGTGATTTCCGGTGAAAAATCCCAACAAAATCAACAGGTAGTATAAACTTTCCTACCTTAACCAAAACATCCTGAATTATTCCCCTAGGGTACCTTACAATTCTATCAGCAAGTTGTATAGAAACCCTAGTAGGTTCAGGGTCTCCTAATCCTAGTTGTTTGTAGATGTAATATGGCATAAGATTTATACTTGCCCCTAGATTGTCAATGCATTCTCAATATTAAGATTACAATACAGCAGGGTATAGAAAAACTCCCTGGATCTTTGATCTTGGTTGGCAAAGGTTGCTTGCTTTGAAGAATTGATGAGCAATCTCTGTTGAGTTGAACCATTGCTACATTCTCCAATTTCTTCTTATTGGCCAGAAGTTCTTTCAAGAATCTCACATACAGAGGCATTTGTGCAAGTGCTTCCACAAAGGGTATGTTGATGTGAACCTTCTTGAAGACTTCCAAAAACTTGTCAAATTGCTTGGCCATGTCATGTTGCTTGGCTCTCTGTGGATAAGGAATCCTTGGTTGATACACAGGTACAGTCTGCCTATCTTGAACAGAAGTGCATTGAACAGGATCTGATGTTGCTCGATTTTGATCTGGTTGAGCAGTCTCTGGTTGAGTTCGGGGTTGTTCAATTGTGTCGGAAGACTTCTCAGTACTCTGGGCAGTCTGAGGTTGTACGTCTTGTGCATTCTCAGGTTGCTTGTTTTCCTCAGTAGTCTTCTCTCCTGAATCTTTCTTTTCATCAACAATACTCATCTTATGAGGTTGCTCAGCATTCTTGCCACTCCGAAGGGTGATAGCTTTGCATTCCTCCCTTGGATTGGGTTCAGTGTTGCTCAGAATCACTCCCTTGTTCTTTGGAGTGACAATATTTGTAAGTTGCTGAAGTTGGGTTTCCATATTCTTCATGTAAGCTTGCATCTACTTCATGAATTGAGACATATTTTCCTTCATCTCTTCAACCTTGGATTTCTTTGGGGTATAAGATGGTCCAGCTTGTTGAACATTATGAGGTTGCTGATGTGGTTGGAAGTTGCTATGAGTCTGCTGGAAAGGTGCTTGAGGTTACTTGCCAGGTTGCTGATTCCAAGAGAAATTAGGGTGATTACGCCAACCTAGATTGTAAGTGTTGGAAAATGGGTTGTTCTGCCTTGGATTGTTTCCAATATAATCACATTGCTCCTGAGTAAGCGTAATGTCACAATCAATGTTTCTATGGTCACCACTATAGAATTCGTAAGAAAGCTTTGAGCTTGAAATAGCTGAAATGTTCTGTTTTGCCAACTATTTAAGAATCAGGTCTACTTTGTCGGAAAGCTTGGCAACAGCATCTGATTCAGCCATCTTTTCTTGATCTTCATGGGCTGAATGCCATTTATAACTGGTATTGACCAACCTTTCTACCAACTCATAAAGCTCTTCAGGTGCAAGTTCTTTTAGGTCTCCATTTGCTGCAGATTCAATTTGAATCTTATATGCGTTTGTTAAACCATTGTAGAAATTCTGAATTTGCATCCACATGGGAAATCCATGATTTGATACTTTTCTCAAGAGTTCCTTGTATCTCTCCCAGGCTTCTGACAAGGATTCATCATGTTGCTGACGGAAATGGGTAACCTCGTTCCTTAGCTTGATTGCTGGCCTGGGCGGAAAATACTTAGTCAGGAAGACTTGTGCCATCTCATCCCAAGTTGTAACTGAACCTGGTTGAAGGTTTTTCATCCAACTTTTAGCCTTATCCCTAAGTGAAAAAGGGAAAATCTTCAATCTTATCACATCATCTGAGACTCCACGATTGGTACCGAAAGTATTACACATAGTCACAAAATCTCCAAACTGAAAAGTAGCTTGAAGCATTTGAATCATATAAGGTTTGATCTCAAACACATTGTCCCCCTCATTAGGTATCACAATACAGAAAAAGTGTTCCTCAGTGATAGGTCTCGAATATTCTTTGAGCCTTTGCCTTGGAGGGGGAAGATGACCCTCTCCCTCTCCTTCTGGTGGTGGAGGTGGTGGATTTTGTTCAGCCATTCTTTGTCTTCTGCGAGCTCTTCTGGCAGCACCACTTCTTCTCCTACAAGTCCTCTCGATTTCTGGATCTATAGGAAGGAATACCCACTCTTCGCATACACCAGGAGATTGCTTAAACAGAGAATTTCTGCACAAAATACAAAACACCAAATCAAGCACACAAATTTACAGGAAATCTTTAAAAGTTCTCAACCTTTACTCCCTGGCAACGGCGCCAAAAACTTGTTGCCTTATGAATATGCACTAGCAAGTATACTAGGTCAATTGTAGTACTGGGCAAGACAAGTGTCGTATCCTTAGGGAGTAAAGGAAATCTCTAAGAGTTCCTAATAAATCAACAGATATAGAGATTTTCCAATAAAATTAGAACTTCAAATTTATATAAGCAGAGAATAGAAAGCATTTAGGGCAAAGTAAGAAAGATTGCTAATAACAAATAATGTTAAAACAATAACAGTAAAAACACAGACTTCCACCAGTTAGACAGGCAATCTCAAGATATCTTTCTTTAGAGTTTACTATGAATATGTAGGGACGTAGATCTAAGGTTTCTTGCACTATAATCACCAAGCTTATCTCTCAACCTCACTTGGATCTATGACCCGCAACCAAGCTTATCTCTCGACCTCACTTAGCATAAGAAGTCATGCATTAAGTCAAGCTAGAAACCCTTAGCACACTCCCAATCTCCTCTCAGTCTCATGGAAAGTGTGTGTGTGTGTGTGATTTTCCATACTCCTAAATCTCCTCTCGGTCTCATCAAGAATACTAAGAAATATAAGAGGGCCCTTTCCCATATTAAATTAAGCACTTCACCACACAATCATCAAAACATGATATTCATAACAAATACAGAGAAAGACTTCCTGAGACCACCAGCCTAAGCTGGCTTCAGCCTACTAAGAAACCTACTCGCAATACATGTTAACCATAAAAACGAGATTTTGCAGCCAGAAAGCCTTCAAGAAGAATAACAAGTTTAGACCAAGAATTAATGCCACACTAAAAACTGTTGTCAAAACATTCAATGCTCCCAACCCCCAAAATAGTAGACTATTTATAGTCCCTAAAAAAAAATCTAATCAACCTTGTGATGCAGCGGATAAAATCGAATTCCGTTGATCGCGCACGATGCCGGAAACGATTCTTCTAACCCTAGAATTTACCGAAAATTCAAAGAGATAGGAAAAAAAAGGTCTAAATTTCGTATTGATCAAAACTGCGAAATTCCTGTCTTACAAGCCTTTAAATAGTGTCTAAGACCTAGGGTTAAAATTTCGGAAATAACAGAATAACAGAAAAACTTTTACAAATTTGCAATTAGGTCCCTAAAAATATAAAAACGCAAAATTGAAGGACTAAACAGCATTATTTCACCAAAATCCGGTGGTGCCCAATTCCCTTAAAAATCCACTAATTTTGGGCCCAAATCAGACACTTGCAAAATTTCACCGCTTCGTTGATTTTTTTCCGTTTTCGACTTTCTCCAAATAGGTTAGCGCTAATTCCTCTACGCCATCACCTTGGAACTAGTTCCCAATTAAAATAATGGTTAAGAATTCTACAACCACAAAATACAATAGCTTCCTTGAGAAGCTAAGGTCAGTTCTGGAATTTCCTAAAGTAGAAATATCTCCTCCTCTCTTGGGCCGCGCCCTTCTCTTCCAATTCCGGCCCATCCAAGCCGCAGCCCGCTACATTTCTCTCTTCTTCTTCTGCTGCACTCTGAGACTTCCTAAATCGAACGATCTTGCTGAATAAGGCATCAGACCTGGAAAAGCTCAATATTAGCCATAATTTCTCAATTCTCAATAGAATTTTAATCAATTAACAGCTGAATTCTTGCTAAATTACTTGGTAATATTTTCACTCATCACTTTTTGCATATTTTGTATAATTATATGTCAACTATGTACTGTCTCGAGAAGAGATTATATAAGAGTCTAAAGAGAGATAATTCATGGGGAGGAGAGAGATGATAATTAATAGATTGTAAATTGATAGTGTTGAGTTAAAATTTAACCGTAGCTCTTCATATTACATTTTAATGAATTTGATCTCTCTGGTTTTGAAAATCTTTTTCAAATCAATATATGAATTTTCTCTGTGATATTAGTTCAACACTTGAATGGTTTTGTAAACCTCCAGAGTCACTGGAATCAATTGTAGAGGGTTAACACTTAAGTGGTCTAATAATTTTAATGAAATATTCTTCAATTGTCTTGTCGTGAATGTAGATATTATTCCTTAATCATATTCAATTCTTATATCCAATCGCAATAATTTTTCTTGGTTTTCTTCTACAATTGCCAATTAAATAAAGGAATCATAACTGAGAAATAATTACCTGAACAAGATATATATATATATATATATATATATATATATATATATATATATATATATATATATATATATATATATTTTTGCTATGCAATTGATTAATTAATTAAGAACGACAATTACATACAATAAGTCTTAATACACACAATCACACTATATATAACAGAATACAAAAAGCAATGAAATTGGTATAACTCAAAGAACCACCAAACCCATACATAGACTTATAATTAAAGTGATTTATACTAATGGAAAATGGAGGGATTAGGGTTAGCAAATGCGAGAAATTCAGGATCACCTTCTAATATTTCCATTAAATCATCATCTAAGGTCATCCATGCCTCAATCCCATCACTGTCCATAGTTTCTTTAAAAAATACAAAATTCCTAAAGGCGGGACCAACTTCTCCCATTAAACTAACCCAAATTGGCTTCCCCCATCCAAAATCGAATTCATTCACTCCGAAGTTCATCCAACTGCTAAATCCAAACATTTCTGGATTTCTAGAGAATATCTCCTCTGCTTGGTCAAGGAATTGAAATGCAACTTCAATACCTTTCTCACCTTCTAAACTATTCAAATAATCAACATTAATCTTGTCCACAGATTCATTAGTTAATGCCACAAAATCTTTTAAACTCATTTGATTCTGATCAGCTACATCGCTGGTTGTCATCGCCAACCATAAAAGATTGCCAGTAGAATATTCAGACAGACGAGGTTCAGTTCTCCGTCGAATGTTCACTGCATGGACCGACAAAGACATCCTCGGAGTTGATGAGATTGAAGCAGAAGCCTTAGTACAACATTTCCAGATGAAAGAAGACAGTGTTTTAATCCGAGTTGGACTCATTTTGTCTCCTTTTTCATTTTGCGTCGCTGCTTTCTCCTTTAGGGACGAAATCGCCTTGGAATCGAAAACAAATCTTCGAGTAATCCGCTTGCGTCCGTTGAAAATGAAATTCTCCATTATTGATACATATTTTTGATGAAATGGGGTTGAATTGAATGGAGGAAAACGCAATGATGAATCATCAAAATTGGGGATTATTTTGCTGCTGCTAAGATTGTCAATATTCTTGTTGTTATCAGCCCAAGCTCTTAAGAAAGTGCACAGGCTTTCAGCGTCGGCAATTTTGTGGGATATGCAAATACCAAGGGCGATTCCGCCGCATTGGAAAATGTTCAATTGAACATATAAAAGGGGTAATGTTTCATTTGGATATGAAACTCGAGAAAAGGGTTGGATTGGAAGAAACTGATTCAAAATCTCCAATTGTGGATTTTGAAGAAATTCAGACAATTGAGAGTTGACTTTGGTTTGGATAAATGGGATTCCTTCATCGAAGTTGTGAACAAAATTAAGGTTGTGGTGTAGCCTGCCGGAGAAAGGGAAGAAAGTGGATAGGGTTTTTGAGAGTGAATTTTTGAGATTGGATGAGAATTGGGAATTTTGATTTGGTGCGTAAAAAAGGATGAGAGGCACGTAAGTAGTGGGCATAAGCTGATCCAAAAAGGAGAGCTTGAAGGGTTTTGAGTGATGAATTGAATTACAAGGTTTGATGATTTGTGTTGAAATCGGACTAACAAAGTTGTTGTTCATGATGAAATTGATGATCGGTATGCTTTTCAAATTTCCAGAAGCTAATTACTTATAGGGGTTCAAAGATTAATCATTACTAAATGAATAAAGAGTATCTACGTGTCCAAATAATTCATTACAGATCAATCAATTCTACGTGTCCATAAATAGCTAAGTGATGTTTGTTAGTTGACTGAGAATACGTGTTAACAAAACTAATTGAGTGTGCAGTAAAACTACTATTGTCAATTGAGTGATTGAAGCGGGCCACAAGTAATAAAAAAGATTAACAATTTAATTTGGAAACAGTTACTTGTCATGGAAATAAACTAAAAATATATTTTAAATTATATTTTTATTTTAATTGTAAATATTTTATAATTAGGATTAGGAATAGATTTTATTCTAAGAATCCTAAATTGATAAAGATTTCTATTTTGTTTGTATTTTAATTTATTTAGTATTTTCTTATTTAATCTAATTAGGAAGTTTAGACTATTTAGAAATTTTGATTATTTAGGAAATCTATTACATTTAGGATACTCTGCCTATAAATAGGCTATAATGTAGTTCCTAATAGATAGTTTTTCTTGATCAATAATATTTTTTGAATTAATTCCAATTCCATGCTTTTGCGAATTTTGCGAAATTCAATTAGTAGAAGGCTAATTCTCGGCATCGTGCGCGATCAACGGATCTTAGTGTTTTGTTCTAAATTTCCGCTGCATCGGTTGGTATCAGAGCCTAAACCCTAGCCATCATTATGCCGCCGAGGAGAGAGCGCAGAGTAGATGAAGTAGCGGGACAAGAAGATATGAACCGATTAGAGCAGAGATAAAACAACATATCGATGCCCTAATAGACAAGAAGATGGAGACTATTATGGATCGATTGGCAGACCGAATAGATGGGCTGTTCGCAGCTCACATGAGGGCGAATCCTCGACAAATGAGGAACCCTAATTATGGAGAATTCAGAAACCCTTTTGTTGGATTGAAAGAGTTCTATGACAGAGAGAATGAAGTAATTTTCTTTCAAGAATCAAAGCTTGGAGAAGGTAAATTCTTTTATGTCACTTTACCTCCAACATATGATGAAGATTATGCTTATGTTGAAGTAGTATATTATGATTCTTGCGACAAGATTGTTGGTATTGAAGAAACTTTTCAGCCAATTTATGATGTATATAAAGACGAATATGTGAATTCTTATTGGAAAGGTGATATCAATTTTATTGGGGTCAATTATATTTTAAATATGGACCCGTTTAACAAACTTAAAGCTTGATTTCTTAACGGAAAAACTCGACAACGAGTTTTTTTCTAAGTGGAGGAGAATGATGTGGGCTACAAATAGTAAAAAAGATCAAGAATTCAATATGGAAACATTTGCTTATCATGGAAATAAATTAAAGATATATGTTAAAGTGTATCTTTATTTTAATTGTAATTATTTTATAATTTGGATTAGGAATAGATTTTATTCTAAGGATCCTAAATTGATAAGGATTCCTATTTTTTTTTCTGTATTTTAATTTATTTAGTATTTTCTTATTAATCTAATTAGGAAGTTTAGACTATTTAGAAGTTTTGATTATTTAAGAGTTTTATTATATTTAAGATATTTTGCCTATAAATAGGCTTTTATTTTCAGTTGTAAGAGAGTTTTTGATTTAAAACAATTTCGGAATTAATTCCCCATTTCCTGCTTTTGTGAGTTTTTGTGAAAATTCAATTAGTAGAAGGCTAATTTCTGGTATCGTGTGTGATCAACGAAATTTAGTATTATCGTTAGAAGTTTCCGCTGCATCAGTGATCAATGTCTATATCCATTGTGTCTCGACCCATTCTGATCGAGAAATTCTTAAAACCTATTTGCATAGAGTCAGGGATGAAGATAAAAATTATCTACCTTCTCGGAGATGAGTCGAGAACGGCAATTTATAATCCATTCCTTGGAAATCCCTCCCAGATTACCATAGGATTACCTATGGGTATACATAGGGCTGGACATTGTTCGATCTAATCTGTAAGTTTAGAAATCTCCAGATTGGATTGAAGGAATAAATCTCCAGAATTGGATTGTTCCAAAAATTTCGGTCCATCTAGTTCGAGTATTCGGGGATTCGGTTCCAGTCTTATCCGGTTATGGAGTTTGGAGATTCAGTCCGATCCAATCCAAATATATAAAATAAATTGTAAAAAATAAAAAAAATACACAAATATTTTCTTATACAATTTCAATTAAAAAATAAAAATTCTAATAATTTCTATCAAAATATTATAAATTAAATTGATTTAGTGGTTAGAAATAATTATTTTTTTCACATATATTATAAAATGCTAAAATTAAATAATCTCTTTATATATGATATATGAATTTAACAATAATAAATTCTCGGTTCTATCAGTCTGACTCTCGGTCCAGTCTAATTTAGTCCGGTCCTGAGATAAATTAAGGTCCAGTCCATTCTAGTTCTTTTTTTTTTTAAAAAAAAAAAAGAGTCAACAGTTCGGTCTAATTCTGAATCTTTTTCTTCGAATATTCGGTTTGGTCCAACATATCTGGTTCTCATGTCCAGCTCTAGATATACACATTAATATTAAAAAATATATAACACTAATTATATACTATATAACACATTTTCGTTAATTAACTATTTTATTTTGTTGAAGAAATGAATATTTAACCATCCAGTTATCTTTTCTTTTTTTCTTTTTTTTGAAGAAAAATTAACTATAAAATTTTTAGTTTTAATATATAATTTGGTTAATATTCATATATCACAAATCAGGATTATTAAAAATTATAATTTTATTGAATCTTTTTGTTGCTTTAACGAGATAATATCTCGAATTTTTCATGAATTGTCATGTGAATGAATTTATTTATATTATTTTTTTATTTTTTTAAAGTTTTATGTAATAAATTAAATATATTATTATTCAATATTAATTAGATAAGATAAAATGGGTTGGGAATTTTTCATAGGGACCCATATACCTATTGGAGTAGAGACGAGCAAAATATTTTTCTTATTTTCTCAATGGGGTGGGTATGGTCAATTCCTGTTAAGAATTAGCATAGGATGGAATAGCTCGCCCTATTGACAAGCCTAGCTGGAAAAACGTGAGTGATTAATGAGAAAATTTATGGCATATTTAACGTACCACGTCATTTGTGTGCAAGCTAATAAAACTATGACAATCCACACTAACTAATAAAAAATGACAATGTATAAATGAATAATTAATTATTTAAATAAAATTCTATTTTTTAATATAAAAACTTAAATATAAATTATAGAGACTAATTTACAAACTCTAGATAACTACACTTTTAATTGAGAATGAAAATACTAAAAAGTAAATAAAATAAAAAGAATATATCCTAAAATTCCCAAACTACATGGACGTGTCCAAAAAATTAATTTTACCCTGCCTTAGACTTTTATTAGTTCAGTTTTTTCAAAATCTTATTAGTTAACAATTTAAATAACTAAACCTTTCAATTATACACTTTTTTTTTTTTTTTTTTTTTGGTAAAATCTGTAATACTAATTGATGCCTTGTTATCTATCTGTCATCAAAATACACATAACGTAATCTTGCATTACTTGTATTTTGAATAAATAAAAGTTCAAAAGAGAAAATTATAAAATATATGTTTATTAATTGAATGCAATATCTTCATAAGATAATAAAATTTAAAAAATAATAAATGATTGAAAAATATAGATGGAGTCACACCCAACACATAATTTAACAGACTTCAGAGCCTAATCTTTCCAAAGGCAAGGTTAGTCATTTATTCCAAAAGAGGCAAAACTCCCTACCAAAAGCAGGTGCAATTAATTAAGTAGACTTCGGGCATCTTAAATCATCCACACAACTCTACAAATTATAACTCCATCTTTACATCCTAATGTTTCTGTCTTCTATGCTCATTTTTTTAAGGAGAGATTTAAATTTAGATGTCACTAGATACTTCCCTAGAGAAAGTTGATGAGTTTTATTAACTCTGACTGAACTCCGATTAGGATAATCTTAATAAAAGAAACCTGCACTTTATACCAAAACTAACTCGAACAATAGTAGAATTAATATTAATCAATGAAAAATGTTTAATGTCGATCTGAAGAGGAATTGGATATCTTAGTTTTGATATTTTTGTCGACATTGAAAATTGTTAAACATTAAGTTTCCTTTTGTAGAGAGGGAGGCTTACAAATAATACTTTGTAATGATAAATATACATGAAGTAATGGATATATAATTTAATTGAAATTACAATTGTATCCGTAATACTTTTGATTAGAAATAGACATCTCGTTCTTATGTTCTCAAATAATGTGGCGCTTTTGACAAGTTCTCTAAGACCAAATTTCATTATTAGAACATATAAGAGCAAAAGAACGGACCTTGATTCATATGCAAATATAGTAAGTAAAATACAATGCAAAACATATTGATATATGATATAATTGTTACGAGTCATGGTCCCTTTTATAATTGCTCAAAGTTTCCTAAAGCTAATTATGAGAATTATAGAATAACCTACTCTACATGGGGTGTGACCAGTGGTGGAACCAAGAGGGGCTTACTTGGGCTCAAGCCCCAAACGCTCCCATCTAGTAGTATTCCACCACTTGATAGTTGTTGAATTATTCTTATTTATACATGTACTTTTATATTTTTAATTTTAACTAAAGGTCATTTTATTTCAATTTAATTATTATTTGTATATATTATATTATAAAAAATTAGATTAATATATTTTATATCACGACCCCTTCATGATATTGTTCTAGTTCCAATGGGTGTAGCAACCTACGAACCATTTTCTGACAAAATAGGTACAAGTTTAGTTTTTGAAGTACTTGCATGACATGATAAACCACATCTTTGAAATACAATTTATGGTAAGTTTTTCAATTTTTAATAAATGTGAACTTTTGTTCTCCTTTTGAGATATATATTTTTTTTGTTTTTACAATATACAAATACATTTTCATTATACATGGTTGATAGAGTGATGATGGAATTGTTTGGAAGAAATATTGTTGAGCTTTAGAGTGATGTGCATGAGAAGATGGTGAACCGTCGTAGTTATTTGTCAATGATAGTCTAGAATAAATAGCCAAGAAAAAAAAGAAGAAAAAAATCAATAATGAGTAGTTTTGTCCCAATAAAAAGGAAGACAAAATTAAATCCAAATCATCAAATTTTCAGGTTAAGCAACAACAACATATTGCTCATGATTGTTGAATTAAATTATCTTAACTCAGTAATTTTTTTTAATTTATCACAGTTGATAATCCTAAAAGTATCATGCTAATAAATCAATTTTACCTAAGAATTTTCGTGTTGGTCAAATTACATATATTGGTATACATTGGTCAAACTTAGTCAAATTTAGTTAATTTATACCAATTTTAAATTTGGATTTGGATTCTCTCCAGTATAGAGTCAAACAACAAAAGATATGTTTGATTAATCTTAGTTATTTCTTTGAAATCTAGTTAATTAATGGATATACAATCTAATGGAAATTTCAAATATTCGTAATACTTCTGATTAGAGATAGATATCTCATTATGATGTTCTCAAATAATGCCGCTCTTTTGACAAGTTCTCAAAGACCATATTTCATTGTTAGAACATATGAGAAGTAAAAGTACAAACTTTGATTCATATGTAAATGTAGTAAGTAAAATACAATGGAAAATAGATTGATATATGATCTAATAACTATTAAGGGTCATGGTCCTTTTTATAATTGCTCAAATTTTCCTAAATCTAATTATGAGAATTATAGAATAACCTACAATACAAGGGGTGAGGCAACCTACACGAACCATTTTCTAGCAAAATAGGTTCAAGTTTAGCTTGATAAATTACCTACACGACATGATAAGCCACATCTTTGAGAAACAATTTATGGTACGTTTTTGAATTTCTAAAGTTAGAATAAATGTGAATTTTTGTTCACCATTTGATACAAATACATTTATCTATACAGGGTTGATGAAGTAATGAGGGAATCATTTGGAAGAAATTTTATTCAACTTCATATTGAGATGCATAAGAAAATGGTGAATGGTCGTAGTTATCTATCAACAATGAGTCCATAATGAATAACCAAGAAAGAAAAAGAAGAAAAAAAACTCTCTATCAGTAAAAAAGAAGAAAAAAATTAAATATATTGGTACTTTTCTCATTATTATGATTAATTTGAACATTTCTATATTTTGATTCTGCTCAACTCAATTTTATCAAATCGGACTGGATTGGCCTGTTTGACCGGTTTTACCATGAACTGGCCATAGGTCCATTCGGTTTGATTAAAATCAGTAGTTTAGAAGAAAACCGAAGAAGATCGGTTTGATCCCGAAAAACCAGCGAACCGATCAAAACCCGATATTCTATTATATTCTATTGTACATCATCGTTTTAAGTAGAGAAGGGGAGATTTTAATCTGAAAATTGTGATCTCCAACCTTCATCATCAGCATCAATTTTCAGTTCATTGCTTCAATCTTCACCTTCAATTCTTCATCAATTTCGTTGCTCCTAAGCACCATCGCCGATTAAACTCAAAGGCCACTTTGTTTCTAATCAGGTTTGTTTTCTGATCAGAAACCCTAATTCTGCTCCTACACATGTGATCAAACTCCGTCATTCTTTATCTTTTCTTTTTCTTTAGAATCTCCTATTGAATTGTTACAAGTGATCCTAGTGATGCTAATTTTACCTTTGTGATGTTGAGGAGTTTGATTGAGAGCAATGATTTTTACTCTAAAGAGTAAATCCTCATTTAGATCCTCGGCCTCGTTCTTCTTTTTTCTACTGATGATCCTTGTGCCAAGTGATGGGCTTTTTTTGCTGGGGTTGTAGGAATGGTGATTTGATGAAATGGATTGGTTGGTTTTTTTGTACATTACGATTGGTTTGATGTAAATTAGGGTTCTTCTTTAATTTGTGAATCCATTTTATTCATTCATTCGTTGATGTTTAAGGGTCTGGCATTGATTGCTCCTCAATTGAAAATTGGAACCAAATTGTCTTTCATTGATGTATACAATTCAATTGTTATTATTGGATGAAAATTTCAATTATGTCTATTGAATATGAAATAGAAATGGAATTCTTTGAGTTGCATGCAATTTTCTAATTCATGGATTCAATGTTGCTTCTTTCATAGTGTGTGGAGCATTTCAATTTATAGGGTGTGGTATGAATCTTGTTGAATCTGATGATTGTGGGAAGCAAATAGCATCGATGCCATATTTTGTTGAATCTTGATTTTTCATTATCTGCTCCTCTTCTTTATCAACATAGCCAAATAAGCAATCCAAATGCCTTTGAATTCTTTCAAGTCTCAAGCCACTTACTTACCTATGATTTGTGTAATTTAGCACTGAACCAGATTCTTTTTTATATTTGAATCGTACTGATAAGTCTATTTTATCCCTATTTATTTGGGGGTAAAATAATTAAGTTTGGTGGCCAAAAGGACTAAAAATATAATTTTTCCTATTAATTTGGACTAAAATATAGGTTGTTCAATATTGGAGGAATGGGCTCCGTGTTTTCCTTGAAAAGCCCATGAGGAATAGATGGGTTGAGCTTGTTTAGAAGCAAGGAGCTGAAGAGTAAAGTGGATGCCAATTTTCTTCATAATTTATTTTTTGTTAAGATTCTTTTGGGTCGACAAAAATTAGATCTGACTGTTCTATTTTTAGTTAAAATTCAGAGTGAGCAATCTGCTCCACTTCTTTTTGTAACCCTAATTCACTCTTGAGGAAAAATCAAACCTCTTTAGCTTAGATTGTTAAACACTTAACATATAACACTTAAAGATCTCATCTTCCTCCATTAATATTAGAGTAGTTTCTTTTCTTCTCTCTTCTTTAAATTTCTACTAGCTGTTCTTGGTGCATGTGGAGTGAGTAGTTTGTTCTCCAGGTTAAGACCAGCCATGGACTGGTAGTTGTAAGTCCTCTCTCTCTTATTTATGAATGATAAAATTATGGGATGGTTGTTTAATAGAGTACTTAATGTTTTATGAGTTTGATCACATATTTAAGTTAAATAAACGCAAGGAGACTTGGTTTAGGAGACTGGCCTATATTAAACATATGCTACTTGATAGGAGACTTGAAAATTTGCATGTTAGGGGTTTTTGCATGAATATCTGAAATGCTTTCTTATTCTTAAAGCTTAGAGACTAGTTAATGTATGAGGAGACTCAGTTAATGAATTTTCATAGAACTTTTGGTGACAAGGAGACTTGGCCTTAATGAATTTAGTGAAACAGACCCTAAACCTATGTGCTTCATATCATTCATAGAAAAAGAGAGAATCTTGACTTATTCTGCCTGTTCACGCTGTGTTCTCAACCTGTTCTTTGTATTATTGAGTGAAATTACTATTTTTGCCTTATTTTGTTTGTCTGTTCACTAGATCTGTTGTATTTCTTTCTTTATTTATGCATTGTAATTGTAGATGTAAATGAACCCACTTTTAAAGAGGTTACTTGATACTTTTTGGCTGTTTTGCACTACAAAATTAGAGATTTATGCTTGTTCAATCTCCGTGGAAATAATATCTGACTTATCATTATATTATTTGTGGACCCAATGCACTTGCTAGTGTCACCTTTTGAGGGCAACACATACTTAAATTGATGTTAATCCTACATATTATATATTTGTAGACTTTGTAATATTAAATTATTAAATTGTCAATTATATGAATAATGAAGAGTATATTAATTTATTTTTGGCTTGTGATGTTTCTATATTAATTTACATGATTTTTTTTTTCAAAAAAATCAATAATCTGGTAGAATCATAGTTGAATCCGGTTGAACTGCTCAAACCATGTACCAGTAGTTTCACCAATTTAATGTTCGGTACTATTATGATAACATTGGTTCAACTATAAAGTGATTAAATATTCATACTACCTTTATCAATTCGATAATCACTACAAAAAATGAAGAAATTACAATAAATTAGCAAAGAATTTAACTTTGTACATGTTACTTGGCAATCTGCAGATCTTTAGCAAGAGGCTCATTGTCAAAGAAACTTTTTATCTATCTAATCCATTCTTGCAAGAAAAATTTTATAATTTCTAATAGAATTTATGTCCATATTTTTTTAACTTTATATTTTTTTCTTGCTAATTCGTTGATGTTTTTTAGTGAATGAAAATTTATCTTAATAACTTTATAAAAAAAAATTATTTTAATAATATACATATACAGATACATATAATAATTTTTCCTATGCAATTAGTTAAAAAATATATTAATATTAATAATAATTCTTTCTATGTAATTAATTTAAAACAAAAAGTAGATATTGTGAGTCTTAGCCACAATCACAGAATAGATAACTATAGATACGGAAAATAATGAAAATGTATAAATCAGAGGACAATTTTAGAAATCCAAAAAAGTACATAGAGAGAAATGATAGCAATAAAGCTTAATTATAAAACTGCAATACACAGATAAAAAAGGAAAACAATTTATAAAGTGGATTACCAAATACTCCTTTGCAGCCGAAGCATATTAGATTTCTATAAGTTAGATGCTACTTGTACCAGATTTCCATTTGGCAATTTGCAACTATTCAATTTCAATACACTAGCTCCAAAGTAAGCATTTAGTGGGATACACCAGTCTCCAAAATTTTTGCATTAATTAATCCTAACAGCATAATTTGATTAAACTCACCGGCAATTAATTAAGTTTGTGAGAATAGTTTTTATTATCTCGAACAAAGTTTTTATTGAAAACCAAATTAACCTATGAATGGAAGATTATTTAGATTGCTGGATTATGACTAGTGGAAAATGGAGGGATTAGGGGTAGCAAATGTGAGAAATTCAGGATCACCTTCTAATATCTCCATTATATCATCGTTTAAGGTGATCCATGCCTCAATTCCATCATTGTTCATACTTTCCTTAAAAAGTACTAAATTCCTAAAGGCAGGACCAACTTCTCCCATGAAACTAACCCAAATAGGCTTCCCCCATCCAAAATCCAATTCATTCACCCCAAAGTTTGCCCAACTGCAAAACACAAATATTTCCGGATTTGTTGAGTAAATCTCGTTGACTTGATCACGTAATGCAAATGCAACTTCAAACCCTTTCTCACCTTCTAAACTATTCAGAAATTCAACATTAATTTCCTCTACAAATTCATTAGTTAATGCCACAAAATCTTTCAGATCACTCATTCTTGTATGATCATCTATGACGTCATAGACTGCCATCGCCCACCAGAAAAGATCTCTGATATAATGCTCAGGCATACGTGGTTGAGTTCTCTGTCGAAAGTTCACTAAGGGCCAATTTGGTAGAGCTGTCAGTGAAAGGGCTGTCAGGGAAATGGCTGCTGTTTGGGAAAGCTGATAAGTGTTTGGTAATATTTTTATAGAAATAGCTTTATTCTTAAAAGCAGTTTGTGAAGTGTTTGATAAAACTATTTATAAAAGTGTTGTTGATATATAAAATAACATAAAAGGACATATATGATATAATTTATTTTTACTTAATTTAATTAATTACATAATATTATAAATTAATAATTTCTTTCACAACCATTGAATAAAATAAAATTTTATTTTATTTATTTGTTTGTATAGTATTAGATATTAATAATTTTGATATTAATCTCTATATCACATACATATTATATAAATAAAAGACATATTTATTACAGGAACAACATAAAACAAGAAGCAGCACAAAAATGTTCACATAAATAGGAGTAATTTCTGCAACTTAGGAGTAACCTGAAGCTGAAGAACATAAAGGCACCAGAATCCATGATGATCAATCAGAAAATAATATGTGATTCCAATTACAAAGAATACTAAAAAGCTCCCTTTTTTCCCAATTTCAAACGATCCTTAAAGATAGGTAAAACATACCCAAAACAATGCTTTATCCCTACATGATGAGGGAGAGGGTATTCCTATTCTTTCTATACATGCTTTTAACAGGGAGTTCCTGAGTAGTAATGAAATTTCTTGGGAAGAGGATGACTCCATAGAAATTTCTTGGGAGGAGGATGACTCTATAGATTGCTTAGGAAAAAGCCATCGTTTATAACTTCATAATCTAGCTGTGTCATCATTAAGGAAGAAATGGAAAATGAAAGAAAAAAAGCAAGTTAAACTTTGCTTGTTTATCAAGATGCTTCCGATCAGAGGGCTAATCTGAGTGTGTTGGAGATGACACATTATTCATCATGTTGGCTGGTTGCTTGCTGTCAAGCTGTTTTTCATGTATGATTGTGCAGTTGAATTCACAATCTTGAAGAAAAATTTTAAAAGCATTAGCTAAACAATCGTGTTCCACACAGCAGCAAATGAGAAATCCCATTTTTTCGCCTGAGAAGAACAAACAATGAGAACTTGTAAACTATGAGACGTGAAATCAAATTAATCATGCAAATTCAAAACCAACAACTATAAACATATTCAGAGAAAATTGATCTAGACAAGTATGTAGTTGCAGATACCAAATCATTTGTGGGCAGAGGTGCTGCAGGTGTCATATACTTCTCATTGATAGTGTGCAATTTCACAACAAGATTAGGCAGCACTGAAGCAAGACCAGGCACAAAACTGAGTTTCCATATCAACTCATTCTCTATCCAGTCAAGGAGTTGATTATTACACATACAGATAATGAAAATTGTCTGCAAATAAGTAATCAAACATAGGGCAATAAGAGCCAGCACTATCAGCAATTCAAAATAAAACGAACATGTAAAGTTTTCATGTAGGCAACATTTATGAAACATTTTTGTGCTGCTTCTTGTTTGAGCTGAGATGAACGCAAAATCCATAGGAACCTGAAATTCCTCTCTCTACTTAAAGAGCAGAACCAAACACTTAAACTGCAGCATTTGTTTTTTTATAGGATGGTGCCTAAAAAGTTCATCAATTATATCACTTGATTCTATATGCTTTTAACAGAATAATAATAAAAGATTGGTATTAAATGAAAATCCAGTCAACATTTATTATTACATGTGATTATCCTAGCATAAAAAAGAACATGTGTTTCTTGAACAACTGCCTTTTATATAATGCAGTGCATAAATAAAGCAAAAAATAGAGTTTTATTTCTTCTTTCTTGTGATTTTCTAATGCTTTATTCAACCACTGTTATGTTCTTACAAAACCTAAATTCTTTCTTACTAAATCAACATATGTTTTCCCACCTCACCTAAAGCATTTAATACATATCTTTTCTCGTTCAATTTTTACCCCATTTAAGTGAAGGAAAAGGCCACATTTTACTCAAACATTCCACCTACTCAGCATTGTTCTTTCAACCAGCATGAATTTTGATATTGGTTTGCTTTCTAATACACTCTCTAAAATAATGAGATCTCTCTTGACGATGCAATCTCTTTTGGCATTTTGAAAAATGACATTTACTTGATGGTGTGGTGATTATATATTGGGGATCCCTCGCTGAAAGACAATTTCTTTTGGTAAAAAAAAATTATTTACTTCATGATGGTGGTACTTGTGCATTAGGTATATCTCTCAAAAATGAAATCTCCTTTGCAATTCAAACAATGTTCTTTACTTCACAGAGGTGAAGTTTGATTAATTACCTACAAAATGGTGCAAAAAGACCTTTATCCTTTATCATGCTTCACACTTCTACAATGGTTCAGACAGATAAAAGTAAACACCGTCACTGGTTTGACATAAAACCAGTACCACTAACATAATATCAACTTCATTCATTGGTATGATTAAGTAAGACAACTTCAGTCTCAAACAATGTCCAAACGAAGCATAAATAAGTGACAACTTAGATCAGTTAATAGAGAATAAGAACAAAAAAAACCAAGCAATAGCACACCAAGAAAAGATAAATGAACAGAAGGACAATTTCTGCTCCCAAAGGGCAAAGTCCTTCCCTAGCCTAATGAAGCTATGAGACCTAATGACTAATTTCTCCATTATTCTCCCTTTCCCTCCTTGTATACCCAACTAAGAGACTTATACACTTTTCTTCTTTAGTTTCTATTGTACCTATAGACCAAGAAATTATCTAACTGAAAAATGGTAGCACTACACAAATGGAAATGAAAATTGACAAGCCATTCATCAGATTTTGATTATATTTCCTCCTTCAAACTACTAGCATTCAGTACAAGATGTAATTGATACACTGAAGTACCTGTCACAGCCATACGGACCAGCTTCAAAACTTAAATTTATATGCTTTTCCCTTGCAGTTGTTACCCAAAAAAAAAATTCCCTTTCCTCTAAACAGTTACCTTTCCTCAAAGAGAAATCTTCATATAGAAACAACAGGAACACATATCCTAGATTTCAATACCAAATTAGGAAATAAAGTGATTCATTGAATTTGGAAACAAGAGCAAAATAAAATTTCAATTTTTATAGCTAATATTACAGTTTCCGACAGATTCCATTCAAAGAAACACAAATATAACTAGAGAATAGAAGTCATATACTTACAGAGAAGAGCTTGAGCAGAGGACAAAGAAGAGACAAGAAACTAGTTGAATTGGTTGTAGGTGGTAGAGCTTCAGAATTGGAATTGGAATTCGAGTCAACAGTAGACCTGGCTTGAAACCTATTTGCGATAGAAACACAATTTCCTCCAGAAATGGAAAAATTGAGGGAGAGCGGTGAGAATTTCAGAGTGGAATATGGAGCAGAAGGGAGGCAGAGAATGAAGAGAACGTTCCGTGAAGTTCCTGGATTTTCTTGTTTCTGGCTTTCAACTGAAATCCCCAATCTGTGACTTTCACGGAAAGGCGATGAAAGAGCTTTCCGTTCAAATGGCTTTCCCTGTTTCCTCTTTACCAAACACCCATTCCAGTTGCTTTTAGGGCTTTTTGTTTCTGAACGCAACTTTCTCAGTTGGGAAAGCCCTCCCAAACTCCCCCTAAATGGACTGAAGACTATAGCTTTTAGGCTGCTGAGATTGAAGCAGAAGCCTTAGTACAATATTTCCAGATAAAAGAAGAAAATGTTTTAATTCAAGTTGGACTAATTTTGTCCCCATTTTCATTTTTCGTCGCTGCTTTCTCCTTTAGCGATGAAATCACCTTGGAATCAAAAACAAATATTCTAGTGGTCCGTTTTCGTTCGTTGAAAAAGAAATTCTTCATTATTGATAGATACTTTTGATGAGATTGAAATTGAAGGAAACACAATTATGCCTCATCAAAATTAGGGCTAATGTAATCATTATTATTTCTGTTGTTGTTAGTCCAAGCTCTTAAGGGCCAGTTTAGGACAGCTTTCAGCCAAAGCATGAGGAAGCTTACTTTGGCTGAAAGCAACTTTTAGTGCTGCAGAAAGCAGCCTTAAATACAGAATTGGTAAAAGTCATATTGTATTCAGAAAAGCACTGGAAAAACACTTAAAACTATTTTTAAATAAAGCAATGAAACATATCCTTCTTTGACAGTACTCTCACTAACAGCAATCCCAAACTGACCCTAAGACAGTGCACAAGCTTTCAGCGTCGGCAATTTTGTGAGATATGCAAAAACCAAGGGCAATTCCGCCACATTGAAAAATGTTCAATTGAACATATAAAATGGGTAATGTTTCGTTAGGGTCTGAAACTTAGGAAAAGGGTTGGGTTGGAAGAAACTGGTTCAACATCTCAATTTGGGGATTTGAAGAAATTCAGACAAAACAGAATTGACTTTGGTTTGGATAAATAGGATTCCTTCATCAAAGTTGTGTATGAAAAGGTTGTGTTTGAGTCTGCTAGAAAAAAGGAAGAAGGTGGATAAGGTTTGAGAGAGTGAATTCTTGAGATTAGATGAGAAATGGGGATTTTTGAATAATTGTTCTCTACTGTTGCCAAATTAAACCGGTCCACGAAATCCCTGAGGGATTCTCCCTGTCGCTGTTTCACATCATGCAAAGTCCGGTTGGCAGTTCCCGTAGGCACAGACCCATAGAACTTCATACAAAATTGTTCTTTTAGCTACTCCCAATTGTTGATTGAAGCTAGCTCCAAGGTTTCAAACTAGTAGGAAACTGGGCCCATGACAGTTGATGAAAAAATTTTGAACATCAGGCCTTCATTCATCCCTGCAATCTCCATCAGGTTTTTGTAGTTTCTTGAGTGGACATAGGGATCGTTTTTTTTTTTTTTTGTAATTTTCAAAATTAAGCTGTTTGAACTTTGGGTCGCATGGCATTTCTAGGATCCTGTTTGTGAAGCAGGATCCTCCACTTTCCACTAGCGACTTTTGGATTGAGACTGAGAACTGGGAAAAGTAATGCTTGAACAGTGCCATCATCTTTAGGTCATCTGCCCCATCTGGTACGGACACTACTGTCGACGTTGGTGGTGACCCCAACATATACCCATGGGTAAGATGGTAGCTGGGAGGAGGTGTCTAAATCAAGGCTTGATAATTGGGGAGTCTTGCCTGTGATATTGTTGGGAGGCCTAACGGATTGGGTGGCGTTGTCGTTGTCAACAGTTGGCTGATTCATCTATCTTGTATTTCCTAGAAAAGAGAAAACTAGCGAAGTCACCAGGTATTGCGCCACCTGGTTATTTTCAGGTTGGGGCTTTGGGAATAGGTTTCTGGTTGTTCCTGAACCAAGACCATCTACCATACTTGTGATCAAGGGGGATGTGCTATTACTAACGGTTAGACCTGACATGCCAAAATTATGGATTTGAAGAACTACTTATCTGAGGTCTCTAGAGTCGGCAGGGCTGAGGCTGCTTGCGATGCGGTTGATCACTGCCACATGGGGGGACACCGATAAGTTTAGTGCCGTGAATGATGGGGCCGTCACAACCGTGGGGGAGCCGTTAGTGGTGGCCTCTGAAGTTGTCATACTAGTGGAACCTGACGAAGTCATCGTTCGGTTCGCTAGGTGCACGCTCATTGCACCAAATAATAGATTCGATATAAATCCTTCGTGAGATCCGAGTCTGAGTTGTACTGGGCCGGATCTGGTTGTGTTCCTGTAAAACAGAAAGAAGAGACATCAATAACCTTTGGATTACGCTCCGATACTCAAGTCAGCTTTGATTATGTCAATCTCTGGTCCGGATCCGGTCTTTACCAATCCGCCGCATGTCTACTAGAGAACCGGACAAAAGATCCGGTATTACAATACCCAGATGGTAGACCCGGTATCATAATTTCTAAATGTCATCAGTGAGTAAAAAAGGATGACATGCATATGAGCTGTGGGTATAAGCTGGTGAAGAAAGGAGAGTATGTAGGGTTTTAAATTGGGTTGTGAGGAACTAGGCTTGATGATTTCTTTACAAGTCAAACTCACAAAGTTGTTCATTGTATATTTTCTTTAGTGACGAAATTTATGCTATAGCCAATGTGTTTTCTTTCCAACATGAAAACCCCTTATTTAAATTGGTGCAGGTGCAGGATGAAGCAATAAATTAGAAAGACTCCACCTTTTTTCAAATTATATGCAGTTGATATCTGATCTTTAATTTAATTTTTCAGTTTAGCACTTAATTCATTGTAATTATATATTCACACATATTGAACTATTGACTAACCAGATAAATATCAAAATCTAGTAAAAAAAAGGCGTGGCTAATTTTATTGTGTGAGATGATAGTTTTCGCAATTGGAAAAATTTATTTTTATATGTTAAATGTCGCTATAAGTGAAGGATATTGATAGTATTTGTTTTTTTTGACTGAAACGGATTTATTGATCGACTGAAAAGGATTTATTGATTGACATGTTGATCACCGAAATTAACATGTGCGCACTATCTATTCACCTTGGATAGCTACCAAGAAAATAAAACTATCAAAAGCTTTTTTCCAAGAAATATTATCTGCCAGCTACTTCTAATTAATATTGAATATTAATCGTACAAAATTACCATCATATGTAGTCGAAAAGCTATCTAAGGGCCAGTTTGGGGCTGTTGAAAGCTGTTTTTGGAACTGCGGAAAACAGTTTCAAATGCATAATTAGAAAAAATCAGATTGTATTCAGAAAAGTATTGAAAAAACACTTAAAACTATTTTTAAAGAAAGCAATGAAATCTAGCTTTCCTGATAGCATTTTCACTATCAGCAATCCTAAACTGATCCTAAACCATCGTACTATACTCTATCATGTACTCAACAGTGACTTTAATTTTTTTTTTTCTTTTTTTATGTGTGATCTCATTAGTTTTATATGGAATAGTAACCAAACTACTCCAAAAGCCTGCTAAATAATTGTACTATATTCCATCATGCGTTCAACAGCGACTCATTTTTTTTTTTTTTTTTCGTGGATCTGATTAGTTTTATAGAATAGTAGCCAAACTAGTCCAAGTGAAATATTTACCCTTTTTTTTTTTTTGGATCTGATTAGTTTTATAGAATAGTAACCAAACTAGTGCAAAAGCCAGCTAAATTATTGTACTCTATTCCATCATGTATTCAACAGTGACTTTAATATTTACCCTTTTTTTTTTTTTTTTTTTGCGTGTGGATCTGATTAGTTTTATAGAATATCACCATCTAAATCATTGTACTATACTCCATCATCTACTCAACAGTGACTTAAATATTTACCTTTTTTTTTTGTGTGTGTGTGTGTCCAAAAGCCATCTAAATCATTCTACTATACTCCATCATTTCCTCAACAGTGACTTTAATATTTACTTCTTTTATATATATTAATTTTTTTTATTGAAATAGTCCATGTAGACCGAATCTATTATAAAATTTCTCTTGATATAAGAAAGTAATAGTTTATCTCCATCAACAGGCTATCTATGTTACCTTTTGCGGTACCTAATTGCATTTTAATTTCTTCACACAAGACTTTCTCTCATATGAAATAATAATGTATTTTCACATGTTTAATTATTGCCTAAAATACTGAATTCTCAGCAAAGTGAACATCTAACTAAATTATCGCAATATAATTGGACCTAGTAATCAACTGGTTGATAAAGATCTTGCATAAATTGTATTAGCTATGTACATATTCGTGAGCTGCTGTCGTGGCTGCCCTATATTCTAGCATGTTACTTGATAAAGAAACCATGGTTTTTCTTCTAATGCACAACGTAATGTAAATTGGAGTATATTATTATAGTGACTAGCGTAAAGATTAAAGCATAACACGACAAAGAATCAATTATTCTCTTATTTGAGGAATCCTTTTCTATGGGTAGTTGGATCATTTAACTTAAAAAAACTACTCCCCCTTCCAATTAAAAATTTTATAACACTCTACGAATACACCAACAGTTATAAAATGTAATTTATATTTTCTTATTATACTCTAAAAGAACATGCATTAACCCTTTTTGCTAATATTTTTTCAAATAAATACTATATTCTAGGAGTATTCTAAAACTTTTCCCGGTTCATAATACATGTCATTTTAGCCAATTTTATTTGTTCCAAAGTAGATGTCATTTTAAGAAACCAAGATAAATTTAGATTATTTTTTCCTGTTTTATCCTTGTATTTATTTTATAGAATAATTATTAGAAAAAAAAAAAAGAATGAAAATATTAATACTCCCTCTGATTTTTTTTTTTTTTTTTGCATGTCGTTTTAGGATTTATACTTTAGTTTTTTTATATGTCATCTTAGATTACCAATGCATTTTTTGCAATTTTTTCTCGTATGTACCCTTATTAAATGTATTAAGCCTTAATAATAAAAGAGAAAGAAAATTTCAACATGGAAAATAAAACTTTATAGGTGAGAGTTAATTATAGGTAGATTAGTTATTTTAATAATTTAATTAATACTTTATTAATTTTGATGAACAACCTTAAACGACATATATTAAAAAGTGGAGGAAAGTATATCTCTATGCCACCTATCATGAACTATATAAGAATCAAACATCGAGATGAAACAAATTTTAAAATATAATTTAATAATGCTATTTTAGTAAAAAGAGCATTAGTTTATCAATATATTAATCACTTTCCTAATATATATGGATCAATTTAGGAAATAGAAAAATTTTACAGGTACATTAATTATCGATAATAACTTGAGAATGTCCAAATAATTAGGTTGTTGGATTATTAATTAGTGGAAAATGGGGGGGTTTGGGGTAGCAAATGCGAGAAATTCAGCATCAGCGTCTAATATTTCCATTAAATCATCGTCTAAAGTGATCCATGCTTCAATTCCATTCTTGTTAAAACTTTCATTGAAAATGGTGAAATTCCTTAGAGCTGGACCAACTTCTCCCATTAGACTAACCCAAACAGGCTTCCCTAATCCAAAATCCAAATCATTAATCCCAAAATTAACCCAACTGCTAAACACAATCATTTCTGGATTTGTTGGGCAAATCTCGTTGACTTGGTCGAGATATTCAGATACAAAGTCAATCCCTTTCTCACCTTCTAAACCATTCAAAAACTCAGCATTAACTTCCTCAACTGATTCATTAGTTAATTCCACAAAATCTTTCAGACTACTCATTCTAGTATCATTACCAGCTGGATCCACCAAGTCATACGCCGCAACTGCCCACCACCAAAGATTCCCTATAGAATATTCCGGCAGGCGAGGTTCAGTTCGCTTTCGAATATTCACTATTTGGACCGCAAAAGACATTCTAGGAGTTGATGAGATTGAAGCAGAAGCCTTAATACAACATTTCCAGATGAAAGAAGACAGTGTTTTAATCCGAGTTGGACTAATTTTTTCTCCATTTTCATTTTCCGTTGCAGCTTTTTCCTTTAGCGACGAAATTGCCTTGGAATCGAAAACGAATCTTCTGGTGGTGCGTTTTCCATGATTGAAAAAGAATTTCTCCATTATTGAGATTAGATGAGATGGATTTGATTTGAACGGAGGAAAACGCAACGATGACTCGTCAAAATTGGGAGAAATCGTTTTCTTGTTGGACGAATCATTGTTGAGACAAATATTATACTCGGACCAATTTTGTAGGAAATTAGTTATGGAATCGGCGTCGGCGATTTTGTGGGATATGCAAACAGCAAGGGCGATTCCACCGCATTGAAAAACGTTCAATTGAACATATAAAAAGGGCAATGTTTCATACGGGGGTGAAATTTGGGTGAATGGTTGAGTTGGAAGAAACTGATTCAACTTGTCCAATTGAGGATTTTGAAGAAATTCAGACAATTGAGAGTTGACTTTAGTTTGGATAAATGGGATTCCTTCTTCGAAGTTGTGAACAGAAAGGTTGTGATTGAGTCTGCCGGAGAGAGGAAAGAAGGTAGATAGGGTTTGTGAGAGTGAAATCTTGAGATTGGATGAGAATTGGGGATTTTTGAATATTTGGTTTGGTGGGTAAAAAAGGATGAGGGGAACATAAGTTGTGGGTATAAGCTGATCGATAAGGGTGAGTTTTAGAGGTTTTGAGGGTTTTGAGGATGAGGGTTTGATGGTTTCTTTAGAAATCAAACTAACAAAGTTCTTCATGATTATATTTAGCTATGATCGTTAATGGGTTTGTGTGCTTTTTGTTTCCACCATGAAATCTCCTTATATATGGGTGGCTCTGTTGGGATTCATCATCGGAAAAATAACGTGGCGCAGCAGAATTACACCTTTTAAAATAACCTAGAATCTATCTATCGTGCCCGATTACCATTGATTAGAATCAAAACAAATTTGAATCAAGAGAGATTAAACTCACCGGATTCGTCTCTTCTAAAGACTGCTACAGAATCAATTCTTTAAACGATCTCCAAAGTTCGGTGCACGATCAACTGTCGAGTGAGAACCTGTGCTAGCCGAAGAAACAGAAAATTTGAGCTCAAAAATTCAACTAAGGGGGCCGAAATTTTCAGTTTCAATAATAGAGTAAGGGCTTATTTTTCCTACTTAAGTATGCACTCATATAGATTCATTGTCTAATTGGGTTTTAATTAGGTTAATTAAACCTAACCACACTATGATTATAATTACATAAATAAACTTTAATTAAAAAGTTTATACTATGTAATTTAATTCCATTTGGCTAAATTTAATTACCTCTGAATAAAATTAAATCATACTTAAGTAAATACATTACAAGTATTTAATCTTCTTACTTAGAAAAATAATTTAATTAATTGTTTAATTTATGTAATTCAATTAATTGATAAATTAATTAATTATATTATGCAAACTTATTAATTAAATAAAATCAATTCAATATTAATTAATTATCTTAACACCAAATATCAACTAATTAATTAACGCATTCTTTTCAATATACATTATATGTACAATTTCTATAAGTTCCGGCTCAGTTGATCAATGTACACAATCCTATGGGTCTGTCTTTATGTTGGCAGTAGTCCCAAGGCCCACAGACTGTAAGTGGGTTCTAGCAAATCATTATAGACTACAATTAAGACAGAAGTACAATAGTCTGTTGAAAACACTTACCTAGTAGTAATCTCATAGTGTCCTTTGCCAAATTACATCGATAGAAATAAACAACAGACACGGTGTCCGTCATTCTTTTCTGTTGTTTATTATATTTCTTGATCTTGAGTGAACTGATTAATCAAATAAGCTACCAACTTATTTGGGTATGATCATATACTTATTAGTCACACTCATCAAGTGTGTCCCACGACTGTCGTTACAGTCGTGGGGCTTTAATTACAGTCGTACCACTGTAATTGATATTACAGTCGTACGACTGTAAGATCGGAGTAGGTAACAGAAGCCCATACCTTGCAATTAAAAAATTGGTTTGATTTGAGAGCAATTAATGCTCGTTTTTCTCCAGAAGCAAAGTGAAATAAAAGGCGAAAAAGAAGAAAGAGAAAAGGACTTTTGGCAACAGAAAATTGAGAGAAAAATTGAAAGAGAAGATGAGGAAAAGAAGAGAAGAAAATAGGAAAAAAACCAAAAACTTCCATTTTTCTTCTACTCTTTTCTTTTGATTCTAGAGTGTTAAAGCTTAAAATTTATTAGAAATCGCAGGTTAAACTTGTCACACAAAAACGAAATCAATTCCAGACCTTAGACTTACGTAAATCCGTGATTTTTTGGAGAATTTCGGACCCATTTTGCAACCTTGACTCACAAAGGAAAAGAAGCAATCCGGAGCCAATAAAGGTATTTCCAGCGGTCAAACCAATGGTGGATCAGTGCAACAAGAGTAACTAAACTTGAAACCTTCGTTTTGCTTCATTTTCTAGGTGTTTTGGGTGGTTTTTGTGCATAAAACTCATATTTTTGGCTTGCTGTTTCTGGAAAATAAGAACAGTCGTACGACTGTTCTTGTGACAAAGAACAGAGGCACGACTATGATATGTCTCATATTTTGTGTCTTTTTGGCTATGTATGTAGTATGAAATGCATATGTTTTTAGCTTTTGTGTGGGCATTTTTGCTGGGTTTTGCTGTTTTACATCTGCAGGTACAATAATTGGAGGATTGGAGTTTTTAAGAAAAGATTTGGAACTAAATTGCTGCTGGGATAAAGATGAAGAATTAACCTTGCCCAAGGCTAAAGCTCATACGTGATGGAGCTGGCAGGCGGTTTTGCTAACCGTGATCAAGCAGTTGACCAATTCCTAAATGGGATATTTTGAAGACTCTATTTTAGGAATTATGCTGATTTAGAAGATGACTATTTTTAATTCCTTTTCTTTATTTAGCTATGTAGGAAATACACTTATTTCTTTTCCTTTTTAATTTCTTCCTTTTCTCAATTTAGCTAATTTAGGAATTAGGAGGATTTTCTTCTTCCTCTATTTTTAAGTGCCTTGACAATTCAGTTGGAGGAGGTTTTTGATTATTGAAAAAAATAGTTATACAATTTTCTCCACTCTAGAGCATTCTTTAGAACATTATGTGTAACTAAACTTATATTTCATCTAAGGGGATTTCAAGGCTTGGCACCTATTGATTGTGAGATTGTTCTTGAACTTAACTTGTTAATTTAATTTTCCATATTCTTATTCTTGCTACAAGAGAGAATTTTTCTTTCTTTTATTATCTTGCGTTTTAAATTTCCTGATCAGTTATTTAAATTACAATTTAATAAATCGTTATCGGTGAGGAGAATCCGTGATTCAATCCATTGAATTGAACATTAAAAGAGTAAGAATTTAGTCTTAAATTAATCTCGCTAAGAAATTAATTGGATTAGATTAGGCCTTTCTGGTTCTTTAATGCTTTCGGTAGACTAAATCCCAGCCGCTAAGGAAGGATTGTTTATTGAATAGGAAATTATATTGAGCCATGCTAATATACTTCAATTTAGGAGAGGTTAGTCTTTATACGCTAAGTTATCGACTAAACTAATCTGGAATAAATTAAATTGATTATTTAACAATCAATGATCAATCATAACAATTGCCAAATTAAGAAATAACCTTAGATGAAGTTTCCTCATTATTGATTTATTTCTCATAATTACTTTGCCTTCTTATTTAGTAAACTCTTCCTTAATTAATTATTCTCTTTTATAATTCTTCTTTTATTTAAGAATATCAAATCACCACAAAATCCCCTTTTTAATTATTTACTGTTTTACAATTGTCATAAGCAAATTAGTTAATTAAGCATTAATTCCTTAGGGATCGACCTCGACTTACCCACTACGAATTTTATTTGTTCTAGGTTTAATCGAGCATTATAAATTTATTTTTGGCGGTTCGTGCCACCCAAACAACAGTTGTACGACTGTTCTTAGTTTTTCCCCGCTTTCTCTTTTTATTTAAATAATTTTGGCGATTTTCTGCTAAAGGATGAACTACAGTCGTACGGCTGTAGTTACAGACGTGCGACTGTAATTCTCGTCCAGTGGCAGAAAATCCAGACAAATCCATAAAAATTCACAAAAATCATAAAAATTCAGAAAAACCAGAAAATCATCAAAAACGAATTTTGTTGTGTGCATTCACGACCTTAAATTTAATTTATGAAATTATCATACTTAGAACAATGCAACGACGAAGATCCAAATCTCCCGAAAACCGACCCAGCTCACATGCTAAATTAAAGTAAACCGGAAAAAGAAAACGTTTTCAAAATGTGTTTTCTCACAAAACAAAAATAGAGGAACGTTTCAAAACTGTTTTCCAGGTCTAATCGGGCCGGCTAGCCGAGCCGACCCGGTTACCCCCTAAATGCATGCCCCCGATCTCTAAAATCCCCAATTCTGTCCTGTTTGAGTCCTATTTGTGGCGTGCTATAAATTGTGCTAACCGTCTGTTTTGCTGCTTTTAATTTCTTTTTATTTTCATTTTTAATGTAATTAATAGTTTAAATCGTGTATTTTAGGCGATTGTAATTTTTAGATAAATCGTGTATTTTAGGCGTTTGTAAAGTGAGGTTGAGAGTTTTTATTTTTATTCAATTGGGTTGTAATAATTAGCTTATTTACTGTTTTATTTTTATTTATGTGTACGCTGTGTGTTTAATTCAATGAAATATATCTTTAGAAATTTAAAGAGTCATCAATGAACATTAGCCAATTTTATTTTGATTAGACATGAAATAAGGGACTTGTCCGAACCTAGATCTCTGGAAAGTGTAGCATTCTCCGTTTTGGTTCAAGTACACTGTAATTTCCTGGTCGAGCTGAGCCAGGTGGCGACTCTTACACTTTTTATTGAGATTTAGTGTCTCGATTCTTTTTCGTAATAACGATTTTTCCAAAACCGAATTTCCATCATAAAAAACCCACGCGAGGGAGGGTTGTTCAATATCGAGGCTCCCTTCTGAGAGAGTTCCAAAAAGCGTCGCTTGCTCACATATACCATTTAAAATTTTCTAGAATCCACCTATCGTTTCCAATTATCATTGATTAGAATCAAAACAAATTTGAATAAAGAGAGATTAAACTCACCGGATTCGTCTTTTCTAGAGACTGCAACTGAATCAATTTTTTAAACAATCTCCAAAATTAGGTGCACGATAAACTGTCGAGCGAGAACCAGCGCTAGCCAAATAAATGAAGAAACGGAAAATTTGAGCACCAAAATTCAGCTAAGGGAGCCGAAATTTTCAGTTTCAATAATAGGGTTAGGGCTTAATTTTCCTACTTAAGTATGCTCTCATATAGACTCATTGTCTAATTGGATTTTAATTTAGTTAATTAAATCTAACCACACTAGGATTATAATTACATAAATAAACTTTAATTAAAAAGTTTATACTATGTAATTTAATTCCATTTGGCTAAATTTAATTACTTCTAAATAAAATTAAATCACACTTAAGTAAATACATTACAAGTATTTAATCTTCTTACTTAGAAAAATAATTTAATTTATTGTTTAATTTATGTAATTCAATTAATTGATAAATTAATTAATTACATTATGCAAACTTATTAATTAAATAAAATAAATCTAATATTTATTAATTATCTTGACACCAAATGTCAACTAATTAATTAACACATTGTTTTCAATGTTCATTACATGTACAATTTCTATAAGTTCCTGCTCAGTTGATCTATGTGCACGATCCTATGGGTCTGTCTTTATATTGGCAGTAGTCCTAAGGCCCACAATCTGTAAGTGGGTTCTAGCAAACCATTACAGCCCCCAATTAAGACAGAAGTACAGCAGTCTGTTGAAGACACTTACCTAGTAGTAATCTCATAGTGTCTTTTGCCAAATTACATCGATATGAATAAACAAGAGATACGGTGTCCGTCATCCTTTTCTGCTGGTTATTATATTTCTTGATCTTAAGTGAACTGATTAATCAAATAAGCTACCAACTTATTTGGGTATGATCATATACTTATTAGTCTCACTCATCAAGTGGCAAGTGATATCATCTCGGTGTTACCCGAGTGGCAATTCCATCACTTCATCATCAATATCAATATGTTTACCAGTGCACCCAATCATATCTGTATTTAGCATCCTTTTACAAATCTGTTAGGCGTACGTCAAAGTGAACCGGATTCCATATTGATACTATAATGAAATCTGGTCTGAGGACAAAAGAGACCTACTCAAGAAAGATCTATAACATGACAACCATGTGGTTTTTTTGTACGGATCGGTCCAGTTCCATGTCAACGATATGTACCTATATTCACGACTGACTTTATAAGTACTATTACTAGTTGAGAACTACCATACTGTCATCGAATATATAAGTCTATGATTCTATTCGTTTCTACGACTAAAATAGACTTGGAATATGTTTTATGATTATCAATCAATAGATAATCTATTCATGTTATAATACAAGATATAAATGGAATAGATTAGATGGCTTTATTAATGTGACAAAAATGATGTATTCATACAATAAATTTTAATGTATAGTAAAAAATATAAAAATTAATACCTTAAGAATAAGGGCACACCAAGAGGCTCTAGGTGCATGATGGATCATTAATCAAAGGATTATCCAATTAGTGAGATTCCATTTGGAGTGAACAGTTTCTGTATTCAAATTTGGCACCGAGTTTGAATTTATAATCGTACGAAACTCCTTACTACTTTTCTGGTTGGTTTCTTTTGTTGTCAAATCAATTAATGACTTCCACAGTTCCTTCATGTTGCATCTTCAGTCGTTCTAATTTGGGACCTCAATTTGTTTTTGTATTACAGTTGAAATTATTTGAGATTTGAATATATGGGACTCCTTCTGTTTTGTTGCTTTTAATTTCCTCAATCATACGACACTCCTTATTACTTTTACAATTGGTTCAGAAAATTGACAAACTTCTTTTGTTGACAGATCAATGAATGAACAGTGACTTCTCACCAAAATAATAAATAAACAAACAGTGACTTCCACAGTTCCTTTCTGTACCATCTTCAGTCGGCACCTCAATTTGTTATAGACAAATGCAATGTTTTTGTATTACAGATGAAATTATTTGGGATTTGCGTTATTTTTTAGTAATTAATTAAGTTCTGTAATATTATATTTAAAAAAGAAACATCATAAGAATATTTGTTGATTTTTCGACTCAGACACATATTAAACCATCGTACATATATATCACATTATTTTATAATTAATCCAGCAGTTTATATATCGATTAAACTCTATGATTGAAATTCCCCTTCGGAGATTACAAAGTATCGCCTTTCAAGAATTTGTTCGGATATTTTTCTCCTGTTTTGTTGCTTTAGACTTTCTCTTTCTCTTTGGAAAAAAAAAAAAAAAGAAAAGATGATGAAAAGATTAAGGCTTCATATATTTATTGCCCCATTAGTTACCACAACCCTACGCAACAATGAACTTGTGCATTTAGCTATATAAAGCATTCATTTATTGGCCCATTGGTTTGTTACTACCACCACCCTACCCAATACTAAACTTGTGCATTTAGCTATATAAAACATTAATTTATTGGCCCATTGGTTTGTTACTACCACCACCCTACCCAACAATAAACTTGTGCATTTAGCTATATAAAGCATACATTTATTGCCCCATTGGTTTGTTACCACCACCACCCTACCCAACAATAAAGTTGTGCATTTAGCTACCTAAAGCATACATTTATTGCCCCATTAGTTTGGTACTACCACCATCCTACCTAGTGGCGGGGGTAGAAATTGGTTCAAAAAATTTCCGGCCGATTAATTCAATTCAAACACACATTCAAACCTAAGTTATGAATTCAAATCTAAAAGTAACAATACAATGTACACAATCAATTTATCAATTAATGCCTCAATTTATCAATTCAAACCCACATTCAAACCTAATTTATCAAATAACAACAGAACCAATTTATCAATTAATGCCTCAATTTATCAATTCAAACCTAATTTACACTAATATTTTTCTTTAAAACCTAATTGCAATAAAACCTAAATAAATTATAAAAAACTAACATTTAAAATTAAAACTAACCAGAATAAGAAGCAAGAAGGAAAGGAGGAGAGGAGAGGAGGACGGACGGCGTCGCACCGATGGCAGGCGGGCGGGCGGCAGGGAAAGCAAAGAGGAGAGGAGGAGAATAAGGGAGACAACAAGTGGTGGTGAGGGAGACAAAGTATATTCTTCTGTGTGTTTTATTTTGTTTCGTTTTGCCCTGGCCTGTTTTATTTTTTTTTTTCTTTTTAATTTGCCAGGGCAAAATGGTTAGTTTTAATTTTTTTTTTTTTTTTTTTTTTTTAACAGACCGGGGCAAAACGATGTCGTTTTGCCTTGGTCTGTTTTATTTATTTTTTTAAATTCCAGGACAAAACGATGTGGAAATTAAAAATAAAAAATAAAATAAGCCAGGGCAAAACAACGTTGTTTTGCCCTAGCAAATTCAAAAAATAAATAAATAAATAAATAAGCCCTGATACATGATTGCCCCTGTATTAAGGGAGCAAGGGCGCTGCCCCTGCTCTTAGGGGGGCGGGGGGCCGCCGAAAAACCCCTTACTCAGGGGCTTTTTCAATGGCTGGGGGGTCATCCCTTCTTTTCATCTCTCCTTTCCTCTCCATCTCTATCTTCTCTTGAAGTTCTCTCTCTCCTCACTCTTGTTTTCGGCGATCTGACCAACACCGCCCTCAGCCGATGCTGCCTTTCTCACCATCTTTTCAACAATTTTCGCCAGCTCCAACCAGTGCTCACCTTCTACCACGACAACTAATGATGCCGCAGTTCTTTTCTGACCTTTCCACTGCTGCTTTGCTCCCTTCCACCAACATATCCTATCGGATCTGACAACAATGCCTCTCCTCTCTAAATCATTTGTTCATCCAATTAAAGGTATTACTCTCTCTTCTTGCTTTTATTTTCTCCGATCTTCGAATTTAACATTAACCCATTACCTTTGTTTGCCTTTTTCTAGATTTAGAAGAAACTGGTCGGATAAGTTCGTAGGTAGTTCACTGGAATCTACTATGACCGAACGGCAATAGAGGTTTTGTGAGCTCCGGATGTAAAAATAGACTCGTGAGAAATTAGCACCGGATCTCGTAACATCTAAAATCATTTGAAGATTCTCTTCATATTTCACTAAAAACTAATTAAAAAGTGTTATTAAGCACCTAAAATGTACAAATTAAATACTCATTTTTTCTTAATTTATTTGATAATAACTTAAACATTTAGAGAAAAGTATAAAAAGTGTAGTTTTACTCTAATGTTCCAAATAGGATAAATGTGTTAACATTGAGGCTGTGACTAGACCTGTTCATGGGTCGGACTGGGCCCGGCTCGGACCGAGCTACATCGGGTTTGATATTAAAAAACTCTTGTCCAAACCCAGCCCAGCCCGCACTAATTTTATACCAGACTCGGGCCGGGCTGGGCCAAGCAATTGAAACTCATTCCCAACCCCAGCCCAACCCTCCGATCAAATAAATGTTTAAATTTTTTTAATATAACTTATATTAAACAAATTTAATTTATAAATAGTATTCATAGAGAAATTATAATCAAAACCACCATGATCATGTTAAAATTCATTATAATATTATAAGTTGAGAAGTACTAATTATAATTACATAATTTAGAGTTTAGACCATAAGCCCGACATCTAAAGTATTAAAAACCAAAAAAACCTCCCAACATTATAAACCCACCAACCCACCAAGTGCAAAAACTATACAATATTGCTTGAACCCCACTGTGCAAAAAAAGATTCAAAAGAGGATAACATAATATTCACAAAAACAAAATGAATATCTAACATATGTAATATATAATTATTCAAATAAAAATATAAAAGTATATGTTATAAAATTATCTGGACCAGACCGGGTCAGTCCGGGGTCTTATTGTTATTCCCAAGCCCAACCCATCATTAACTCGGGTTTTATAGATTCGGACCGGACTGGGCTTAAAGTAAAATATGTATGTCCAAGCCCAACCCAGAGCGGACGGGTCTGGACGAGCTTTGCGGGCCGCGACAGGTCTACCTGTGACTAATAAAATTCTTTATCTATCTGTCAATTTTGTTGTTATTTAGCATCTGACAGTACTTTTCCAGAAAAAGAACCCAAAATAAAATCTGCATGGTGCACCTAGAAACAATTTGCCAAATTGCTGGTCCAAAAACGAAGAGAAAAACCCAAGTTTCAGCGACAGTTCCTCCTTTTTCCTACTTCCTTCCCAAGTACAAGTAAAGCCCTAGAAACAAAAACTAGTGCTCAATTTCATGTTAAAGGCTCGTACATTGTTACAAATTTACCTCAAAAGCAAATAACCTTGTACTTTATATGCCACATGGTCAAAATTGATACATTTACATCCCAATTCTTATCGAACCTCCAAGAAAAATGCCACATTTCAATGGCCTTCGATTGAACCGAATCACATTTAACCTCAGCAAGCTTCATGTGAATCTGGTGTCTTCTTTGTTTTTTATTTTTTTTCCAGCTTGCTCACCAATATAGAACAACACGTCATCAATCTTCCTATAGTACAGAGACGATTGCATTCTGTATGATTGCAAGGTCAAACTGGAAACCAACACAGAACAAGGATTGATCACAATCAAGCCAGAGTGTTCTCTACGTATTCCATTGCTTTTTGCTTCACTGACTCAATTTTTTCTTCATCGCCAAGAGACTTCTCATACTCAAGATATTTCTTGAATAAGAACTGCATATCCCAATAATGAAAGTATAAGAACATAGTGAAAGCAAAAACAAGAATATCCATGTGTAACTGCGTGTAGTATTTGAACATACTTTCATCTTTTTAGGTGGGAGGCTCAGGCTAATGGCCCTCTCAAATAATGTCCGGGTTACATCTACATCTCCAAGTTTGATCTCCTGTTATGCACAGCAGAATAAGTAATAGAATTAAATAAAACCAACTTCAATAGCACACATAGTTGAATAACCAAAGTAGATGGTCTTACTTGATCAATGTAAACACTCCATAAATCTGTTCTTTTGGGGTACTCGCGCAAAATTCCTTCAAACATGGACCTCCCTCGGTCAGGAACCCCACATTTAAATTCAAGGATAGCTGTCTGTGAGATAAATTTAATATGTTTATGGCGGGGAAGGCTTAACAGAGCACGCTGAATAACAGCCTGAATGCCATCTTGCTCTTGCTTCAAAAGTCTCTGTACCCGCCGCAGCCATATCTGGAATTTCATAGAACAAAAGCTTTAGTCAGATGATCTGCCTACCAACCCTCAATGAGAAAAACACTAGTTAAGAAAACTACGCCTTGTCATTACCTTGCATGAAGATTTGAACTTTTTGACCATTCTGTCAAGAAGTTCGTCAGCCAATTTATGTTGCTCAGTCCTTTCATACACTCCTAGAAGTGCTAAATGGACTTTCTTGGGATCACAATACTGTAGTGCCCTTTGAAATACTTTTTTAACAGCTTCCTGGAAAAAAAAAGAGTTAATATAATAATAGTTTTTATTAATATTATTGAATAACTTAACTTAGTTTATGCTACCTCTGGAGGATTTCCATATTCATTTTCCATATTGAAGTAGGCCACCCAAATGTTAAGCTTCTCATTTTCTTCTCGAACATTTATTGTCCTCAAAGCCCTGCACAAATAAAAGAAACAAATATTGAAGTTAATTTCCAATCCAGGTCAAATGAAAATTGAAGCCTCCCACAATACATTTCCATAATGACCTTCTATTCTGATCGAACAACAATTTTACAAATACCTATAGATATGCTTCAGGATAAACAGCTTTCAAAAATATAAAGGTGCAGAGAAGGCAGAAAGCCAGCAATTTGCATACCTTTCAGCAATGGAGCGAGCTTTCTCGAAGTCAGCCAAATTAAGCATGAAAGCCATGTACTTTATCCAAATAAAACTGCTATTTGGAGAGCTGCGGATCAGTTTCTCAAATTCATCAGCAGTTCTTGGTATATCCTTTTCCAGCAGTCTGTCTTCAGCAGCTTTAATTTCTTTCTCCCTGCAGAGATAGTTTTCAGAATCAAATGACCAAGTCAAGATGGAAAAAAGAAGTCTAATCCGAACTAGTTGGAGTCTGCTAATATGGATTCCCACTCATTTATAACTAAGTAACCCATCACATAAGAGAACTTTATGAGATATAAAATGACCTTTCTTCCTTTGCTTTCTTCTTTGCCCGTCTATTGTTCTTCTCCTCATCATTATGCTCTTGATTTTGGTCAACTGCATCATCTGCATCAGACTGTTCCACATCATCAAGGTTGACATCAAGTGGAGGAATTGAAGCCCTTGATTCCAATTGTCTGAAAGCTAGAGGTTCTTCATTTTCAAGTTCAAAATCCATGGTTTCGATCCCAAGTGAACTGCCTTCCAGTGGCTTATTACCATCATCATCAGTACCACCATCTTCACTAATGGCCTCACTAGACTCCTTCCTTGAAGTGAGGATTCCAACACAATTTCCATTTTCCAAATCTTTCATTCCAAGAGATATTCGAAGTCTTTCCACATCCACCTATGACATGATATCGATAAATAAGCGAGAATACTCATGCCAAAACTTTTCAGTAAGGAATTTCGTTCCACTTTTAGCATACAATAGTCCTTTAAAAAAAAAAAAAAAAAAACAGATTGGTTTCCTAAAAAGAATAACAGATTGCTAAAACCAATCAAAAGAGAGTGATATCATTGCAAATTTGCTGATGGAGAACAAGACCATACATACAATGCTGGCATGATTTAATTTTACTGATCCATTGAAAAGGTGTTTAAAATCATGAAAACCACTACCTTCAAAATTCTTGCGGTGACCTTCTCCCCTGCTCTATATTTAGCTTGGATGTTTTCCACGTGATCATTTGAAAGCTCTGACACATGGCATAATCCAACCTAGGCCAAGATAGAGCGAACACAAAATTCAGAATACATAAAGGGCGTTTGTTTAGATCAAGGGAATAGGGGGCACAAAAAAAAAAAGAAAAAAAAAAAGACCAATATTTTTCATATATATACACCTGTCTGACATATACACAACTCAAGCAAGATATCTCAACTGGGGGCAAACAAATGCTGCATAAATCTGGAAAAAGTATTGTTAGGCTATTCAATTCATTGCGAAACTTCAAGCTAGGGTAGATAGGCACAGCCCTGGAATATCATTCACTATTGCCAAGATGCGGAGGATAAAACTCCATTTAAACCCATTTACTTATTCAACATATTGACAAGTTTTCAGAAAAAACTTATTCCTTACCAAGTTTGTGTGGTCAATTGCAATAAAAAGACCATATGGTTCCACCCTTTTAATCCTGCCAGAAATTACATCTCCAACATGTAGAAGACTCAAATCATTAGATCCAGATTTTGCAGCACTGCTTGCACTCAATTTTTTCAAAGTGACTTCTACTCGCTTAGATAAAGGTTCCACTGATACTACCCTGAAATCAAGTTATTTTAGCACATTAGGTTACAAATTATACCTATGGGATGGGAATATGTGCTAAGTACACCTACCTGCCTATTACCAGTTTGCCTGTGGGAAATTCTTTTTCAGGGTTGTCAACAAATTCATCAGATAAGTTTGAAATGAGAATTCTGGCATCAATCTTCCTTGATAGCAAAATGAAGCAACCTTTGGGTGTCACATTCTTCACATATCCCTATCAGGAAGATGATAAGCAACAAACATTCTGTTAACGGATGCTACAAATCAATAAAAGAATTTAACTGAAATTGGTAAATAAACATCAGATCAGCTATGTCTAACCCAAGGAATAAAACACTTCTTCTAGAACCACAATATTGTACTATTATATTACATTCTTTATTTTATATTATTGCGATAAAAGTTGAATAGAATGAAGAAATGCACATACAGAACATTCCACCAATAGGGCCACCTACCATGTAGGTATGAGAACAATGGAAGCCTACACTAAAATTTCATTTGTTGTACAAAATTCAAGGTACTCCCCAACAAACTTATTGATATTTGATTAAATTAGGAAGCTATTAACATTCTGGACATGCAAATGAAAGCATCCTCATTTATCTTTCTTTAACTATAAATGCTATCAAAATGTCAATAAGTGGCTGTTCAACATGATGTACATTTAGTCTCTATATTTGATTTTAGATTCTGAAGAGATTTTCCTTAAAGCAAATATATGATCTATAAGAATTTAAAATTTGAAAAGATATGTTTATTGTATCCCCTGCATGTTCATTAAATTGAGTTGCAAATTGACCTTATCAACTACTTGTGTTGCTGAGAATTGAGATATCACATATTTGACTCACATGAGAATGCAATAAAAGAAAAGAGCTTACATATTAAATTGAATGGAGAACAAAATAATGTGTCGGTACCTGTACAACTGTATTAGGATGCAGATCCTCCACCTTTTCAACACGCTGACTAGGAGCATCCCTACAAACCACAAGGAAAATTCAACAAACACAAGGCTATAATTAGGAGAAAATAAACAAATCTGGGGACTCCCATGAAAGGGATGAAAAACAATAAAAAGAGAAACTTTGTCTAATCAAAAGTTTGCATTAATTTTCCTTTTCCCACCAAAACTATTAAAGTGTCCTTGCATAATTCATTGACACACTTGCATGTAGAGTTAAGAAAGAAATGGGTAACCAAATTCATGATTTTATAGTATCACCACACTCTTTGCCGAGAAATTCTTATTTATGTCTATTCGAGCACAATCTCTAAGTAGAGATGCCGCATGCCTCACGCAAATTGACATATTAACTAGTAACAAAACATTTTAAGAGAACAAAATATGATTACAAGAAAGTTTAAAGACATACAATATGATTACAAGAAAGTTTAAAGACATACACATTCTCTGAGAGTTCAGTTGAATTCCGACTAAGCATGCCATCTAAAGCGGAACGCAATGAGAGATCTACGTGAATGGTTCCCTGGACAGAAGAGCTAATCTCAAGCACCTTGCATTGGACAAATTTCCCTTCATGATAACAAGACAATGGATCAGACACCCATGAGTCCTGAAGTTCAGTGAAGTGAACTCTGCCATGTAAATGTGGGCCAATTTGCACGACTAATCCACCAACACCAGGAAGCATTTTGGAAATTCTACCACCCACAACATCTCCTTCATGAATATGGGGAGAAGCAAGGCCATGTGGACCATTCTCATTCGTATTCTTAGCCTTGCCATCAATATGTTCACCAGGCAAAGCACAAAATGGACGTAGCACCAAACGCAACAATTTTTTCTCCTTGTTATAACTTAAAATGTTTCCTTTGATAGCCTTTCCCACAAAAAAGCATTTTTGGAATTCTTGAAGTTCATTGGGCTGATTTGTACTGTCAAGGATAAAAAGCTGTGCTTTTACATTTCGAGATATCATTATCCAGGCCCAATCACTGTCAACTTTATAGACATAACCCGCAACGTGTTGACCAAGTGAAAATTCATGATTCTGAGAAACAAGATTATCCCCTGATACACAAAAATCTGCAACAGTATTGGATTCGGTTAAGACATCAAAGCCGCAAATTAAGTAAAAGTCCTTTTTGTAAGTATCCGTTCAAACATGAGCAAGACAATTTCCAAAATTGGATCTAGAACAATTCATAATATTTAAATTAACAGAATACACATGAGAGAAAAAAGGGGAAGGGAGGGGTTAATATAAAAAGAGATGCTGCAAATGATGAAAAATGAAAATTGTAAAGTCAAGTAGAATACTGGATGAATAAGCATAGAAATTTCATAAAATTGTAACCAAATAGACAGCAGCGTTATAGTATCTCAGAAGTTCTACCATGAAAAAAAAGATCCTTTGATAAATCGTTCTTGTTTTAGGTACTGTTCCTGTTAGAAATATGGTGGTTAGTGATATTACTTTCCTAATCTGGAATCTTACAACAAGATGAATGTTCATTTTTAGGAACCCTAAACTCCAGGCTCAGGCAAGATCTATCATGCTGGAGTGAAACTCTCACTATCAAGCAGCATGATGGACATAAAGCCAGAGCTCCATTTAGTCTAGGCAGCAACATGTTAACCCATGGGAACACATTTACTATACTACCTTAGCCTAGACTTCCAAAAGATAATATGAAGAAAACAAAGGCCATATTTTATCTACCTGTAATCATTTTTGGTTTAACAGACAGCTCCCAGAGCTGGTTTTTATCTGATTTACCAGCTTTAGCAATAATCCTTGCAGTGACAGTTTGACCGATTTTAAACCCTTTGAATGGGTCGTCTACACAATCATCATTTACCTGTCACATGAGATGAATAAGAAATTCAGCAAAACTCAAACAATGAGAAACAATTGAACAGGAAGCACTCGAAGGTTGCTCACAGCATTCACCTCAGTTATATGAATCCTCCCCCGGAAACCAATGCCAAATTTCAATCTCATTTCAACAGACTTTTTTTCAGTAATCTGGAAATAGCATCATCACAGCACACAAATATAACATAATTTTCAGTCAAAGCGAAGAAAAAAAAATATAAAATATAAAGTAAAAAAGCATTTACCTTAAGACTGTGCTAGCTGTCATAACCATTTTGCAAATATGTAAAGAAAACATCAGTAGCTAATAGACATCAGAGTTAATACCTCAGCCTGTACCAGGGATCCAACATCATAGCCGGACTTCTTTTTTGCCTTCTTTGAGCTGGATGTCTCGGTTACCTCACTGATCGATTTGAGAAGCAAAAGCAACCTCCCTGCATCTGAAGGACTAGGGATTCCCATCACAGTTGCAAGTACACTGCACCAACGGAAACACTATAAGCTGAACTGCCAAATGTAAGTCACAACAATACATGAACAGAAAAGTAGTGCAAGAAAAGTAAATAATACTCGAACTAAACCTACAATATGAACAAGCAAAAGAAGAATAAGAAGAATACAGATAGCGTTATATGTGAACATAGCTAGCTGTAACAGAACAATTTTAGGAAGCAAACAGAGAAGCAATTATAGGGATTATGGTCCAGTTCCTATCCTCAATTTTCTATATAAACTCTTTATCTTTCCATATATAAAACGGAGTAGTTTTTCACCCAAACTCAAATTAAATATGTTTCTTCTCCTATTCTTTCTTTTCGGTCTGTGCAAAAGAGTAGCCACTTTCGGGGTCTTCCCTAGAGAGTAATTGCATTCAGGTCTGCCAAAGAGAGCAACAAGTTCAGGGTCTACCCACAGAGCAGCCAGTTTCAGGACTGCCCAAGAGATTGATCACTCTAACTCCACGTTTTCTGGACTTCTGTTTCGTCTCACCTCATCTCAGCCTTTGGTCACTTCTGGTCTCGTCTCTGCATTTCCAATGATAATCTCCGGTAACTTCACTTGGTCTAATCCCACCTAACAACTAGTTAATGTCTTTAATAAGGCTTCAGTGGGTTACCCATATTTGTAATTGTTATCTTAAGGGGTGTTTTGTAGTACGTATATATGTGGACATAGTAGAAAAATTTTAGGGAACGATCAACAAGAATTAGTATATTTGTACATTTCCAGTCCTCATTTTTGTATATTAACTATTTACTTATCTTTCATTATAAGAAAACGGGCAGTTTTTCTTCCAAACTATCAAACAGATCAGAAGGGAGAGGGATGTTAGAAACCAGTGAACAACTAAAAGAAATAAAACTAAAAAGACAGAATTCCCCGGCATACTCTTAAGAAGGAACGTACAAAGACTAACATGTCCATACAAGAAAGAATCAATGTATGAACATAATAATGTACTACGTGAAAAGTAATAATATGATAAGAACGCAAATTAAGATAGATTAGCTAGAGTGGTATGGGCCTCCACTCGCTTAAGCTAGGTCTTGAGTTCAATTCCTCAGTGTATGCAACTTTAATTAAGAGATGGACCACCTAAAGGGTGTCTATCAACCTCAAACCAGTCAACCGGCTCTATTACCAAGAAAAGAGATATAAAAAGTTAAAAATATATCCACCTTTGTCCGTTAATAAACTGTTTTTGAGGAAGCTTTTGCGTGTTGTAGTCTGATATTGATGCATATCCTATAGCATGGTTGTGCTCAGGAATTGAAAGAACCTGCTATGCAGGGCAGTCATGAGTATGAAGAAACGTAGATATCCTTTAAACCTAATCTATAATTAGAAAAAATAACAATATAAACTTACCAAATAGTTATCTTTTACAATCTCCACAACAGCATTTACTGTTTGATGCAACTCCAACTTTTTAGACACTTCTCTTTTGCGTTTCTAAAAAAAAAAAAAAAAAAGATCATTTATGAAGTAAATGTACTCACCATAATACGGAGAAGGATTGAAATTATTTGACATTAACATCATACTATAAAAAGGCTACAACAAGAAATTGTTTGATCTACTTTCCAGGAAGTCAACCTACTAAGCATGCTTCCAACAATATGAGGGTCATAACATCAACCCCTACACAACATTCTTTTTACTCTTTTCTTCACTTTTCATTGACTATCATCTCATCCCAGTTTACAAAGCACATACACAAAAATAGAAGCAGCAGAAGAAAAAATCAATGCTGCACCTTCTTGTGAGTAAGATTGTTAGACCTTTCCTCACTGGATTTATCAAGAAACTGAGGTTTCAAAGAAAGCTCCAGAAGGTGATCTCTCTTGTCAACATCAAGAATTGCAGCTCGAACAGTTGATCCTGTTTCTACCACCATTTGGCCCACTGTTGCAGTTACAAGTTAAACGATTGAAAAATATTAACCCTTGTAAACTATCAAATAATAATAAATAATTCTAATAATAACAAAACTTACACTGATAGTGCGCAATAAAACCTTTAACACCATTATATTTATCAACGTTGACAACAATTCCATATTCCTTAGATTCCTGAACTTTTGCCTCAATCACACTACCAATTTTAAAATCTTCAAGCCATTTTATGTCGGGTCCTACTGAATTTGAAGACTGTAGAATCTGCAGAAGATTAAAAGATAAGAAGCAAAAAACAAAACCCCACATCAATATCAATTTAAGGGTTCTAATTACAAATAACATGCAGAATGAAACATTTTTGCGGAAGAACGAAAATATTAACAGAACTGCAAGCAAGAAACACTTCGATGAAAAAGTAAAGTATACAAATTTTACCTTGTCCTCCAGATGAAAATACGATTCAAGAAAGGATGCATCTGTCGAAAAACATGATGACTGCTTCAATGACACTGTAATTCTATTTGTTTCACTGTTAACCTAGAAATGAAATTAATGGACTGATCACTAAAAGTTCGTGAAGTCATAAAGTTGGAAATTAAAGCATCATGTGGCTCACTCACATCAATTATATTGCTCCGAACAGATTGTCCAATGTAAAAGCCCTCTGCAAGCTGAGCTTTCTGGTCATCCATTGTCTGCAAGAATGAAATCTGATAACTTGAAGTTGCACATAAATGTAATTTCCTTTTTTTTTCTGTTCACCAAATTTTCATCTATCAATAGTGGTCCTACACCACAGCAGCCTTTTACTACATATTACGCATATAATTGTCATCACTAACATACAGCAAATGTAGGTTCACAATGTCCACAAACAGACAAATTTATTGCGCATTTGCACTACAAAAGATGGGGTTCATACTACCGTTACTCTATAACTTATCATGAGGGTCCTCACCTACAAGATCAAACTTCTATATTGAATGATTCTTTCAAACATGGTACTACAATTTGAACACTTGTTGACAAAATTTCAGAAAGTATATTAAATAAAAATAAACAGAACTTACCTTCTTTCTGGGGGAGAAACCGGTTAAACGCCCAAGAAATCGTACAAAGCAGCCTGTCTCAATTATGTTACAGATGTACCCCTGGTCAAAGAAAAAAATAAATTGATATTCATAAGTAAAACACCCTTAATCACTATTCCAGCTACTGCAAACATAAACATAGCAATTCTTGTTGCAAAGAGATGCAACAATAGTTAAACAACAGTTAAGACTAATAACTTAATTAGAAAAAGTAGGAAAACCATGGTACTCACATGCACAACTGACTGAGGGCAAATCTGACTAAATTCCGAGGGAATCTGACAAGCTGAGTTGATGAGAGAATATTTTGCCGAGAGAACCAAATTGTTGCTATCAATATCTACAATAATCAGTATGAACAAAAAAAATTAACGATTCATATCATAAACAATGTACAGACAGCATGACAAAGTATCAGAAAATAACAGAGCAAAGTACAGTTTGATGATTCCCCAAAGCACCAAAACAGCAGCATGGTGCTTCAGGAAGCTCACAAGGAGGGCCATGAATCTCTGGGTCATTCTAGCTTCACATGTTTGGTAATTCTCGCGGGGGATTAGCTTGTCATTTTGGCAAAGATAAAACATGATTATATGCCAAGAGTCACAAATAATTATAATGCTAAACATTTGATGAACAGCAAAAGATAATTAATAATATCCATGATTACGGATGATCAAGAATTCAAGATCACTCATGAAGATGATCAAGCTTACACTTGACTTTGAGCTCAACTTCATATAATTAGCAAATGACCTCAAGCAAGCATTTTTACCAACCAAACTTGAGCCAAAGATAACTTTATTGATGAAGGGGCAAATACATGAATCAATCCCCTTTACTGAATAGACAAAGTTCAACAAACTGACTAATACCCCAACTAACTGAATATCCAGGACACTTCCCAAGTTAATGGAATGTAATAGTCCCCATCCACCAAAATGAACCCGGCAAGGGAAGAAAGTGCAGAAAAGATGATGCAAGATTTTCCCATGTATCAAGTTAAAAGACAAAAAAAACGAATAAATACGAGCCCTTGAGACATAGTGGATGACAGAGAAATGCACAGAACAGCTAAGAGAACAACTTTATCTCACAATGATGACACCATAATCTATGTCCATTAATGAAATTTTTTCTTTCTCCATTTTATCGGCCATCTCTTTTATTATTCCGAATTGTCATGGAATTAGAAGGTCTATAGTAGACTTCAGAACCATGCAATTCTAAATTATTTTAAAAGGAAAAAAAAATGGGGAAAATAATAACATCCTTCACAAAAAAGTGCGAAAATACCTAAGACCACAAGTTGATCAAACTCGTATCCCAGCTTTAAGCCCGACTTCAGCTTAGCAGCTTGTTCTGCATAATACAAAATTATGGTTGGCAACTAAGAAAAACCAGCAACACTAGGATGCACTACTCACAAACCAAACCAAAGATTAGTACCCTGGTAATCAGCCAAATGTTCAGTTGATATTGTGCCTCTCGTGTAACCTTTAGAGTTGACGTATACTACTACAGCATGGGGCATTACTTTCTCAACAACCCCTGCAACAACACTACCCAACTTCACAGCTTCTTCTTCAGAAACCCTGTCATAACAAATTGATATAATTGCAATAAAATAATTACAAAAAGTAGTCAATTAACCAAATAACCAATAGTTGATTTACAAGAAGCAATCATTTATAAATTAATTAACAAGTATATTAATAGTAAATATCATGAGAAATATTGGTCACAATCTTATTTCCCTGTGAATCAATAGATTAAACTTGGATATCAGCAAATATTAGACAAATCATTAACAGAATCAATTTCAGAGTTCAGACCCATGAATTTCTAGCTCATAATTACCCCCAAGTGATGGTTCAACAGTCACTCAAGTCCTGTGAAGTGGTTGAAGATTCAAGCATCTAGTAGAGACAGCCGCAAGTCACAATAAAATAATATGATGAAAATGCCAATTTTTGTTTGGTTGATGTTTACACAAAGTGCTGAGTAGAAGAGTAGATGCATAATAAACAAACAAACCTTGTGGGTTTCATTGTGAAGCTAAGGTTAATGCGACGTGAAGCAGGAATAGAACTCACTACTCTGCATTTGACAACTTGTCCAACATGATACACTGCACTTGCATCATTTCCTGGCTCTAATCCAAGCTCAGATCTGGTTTAAAACGAGAAGAATCATTCAAAATTTACAATGATGCAACCCGAAACCGAAATCTAGCTTCATGAAGAAATAGACTGAGACAGCGACTTCAATAGATTCAAGGGACGTAACATCAGTGCAAAAAAGAGATCCATAAGCAAAAAGTAGGAAACAACGGAAGAACATAGAATAAGTGCATCAATCCCACCAGCCCCCCACCCACAACAAAGATTAGCATTAATGGGTGGCGGCAAGCACTTCAAAAATAGCATCCTTCAATATGAACCCGTATATAGCTTTCAACCTGCTCAGGTAATTTTGTTACCTCTGATCAAAGTAGTTATGCTCACAAGGTGAAGCATGTCGCAACAAGAAGTATCTAAATATGGTCTGCATGAGATGCAATAACAGAACATTGTTCAGAGTGCTAGATGACTCAAGGCAATGCACCTCAAACTGCACATGGCCCCAAGAGTTGACCTGAGAGCGAGCCACAAGTTATCGTCACATTCAAGGCTCAAGGCACAAAGCTTAAAGCCAGCAGTGGCTTCCTATTCCTTATATTTTCTGTTTCTTATAAAGCTGCAACAATATGGAGTCTTCTTGCAAAAAGTCCGGAGTTTCTTGTGTTCTTTTTTTCCTTGTATTTTCTGTTTCTTGTGAAATTGCAGTTTTCTTGCCAAAGTCTGCTGTCTTTCCTTCAGAATGAAAGAGACGAGGCAACTAATTTCTTCCCCAATAACAGTCATGCCTTTGACTCTTCCTATTCCTCCACTTTTATAAAAAAATATATTTGCTTTGCAAACTACAATCTTTCTCCTTTCTTTTAAAACCAAATTAATATGTAAGCTACTGTTACATTAAACTATATATTCCTTTTCAAGGTCCTTCCAATAAATAATCTTTCCTTTCAAAAATAGCATTGAAAGTTGAAACTCAAACATAAAAATAAAAAAAGACTAAAAAATGAATACCACTTTCGACATCACTGCAATACAATTTAAAAGCCAAAGTATACTTTAATGAATTTACACTTGCATGGATACAAATGACAACAACATGATGTGCCAAAACCTAATACTCGAAGAAAAATGAATACCAAAACCAAATAGTCTTGCTATTCTCTAAACGAGAAGAGAGAAAACCCCCTAAACAAGCCCATCTTCATCTAATCTTTTGGATCATTGATTAACTTCACCTAAATTCCCATGTCAATATGATGCTTTGGAAATTCCAATATATAACAGTTGCAGCATTCTTTTACATAAAAACAAGCGTATAGTACTTACTAGGGGAAATATGTACATGAGAGTAATTTTTAGAGACAATAAAAGATCATTGAGGATTTTTGTTCTCAACATATTTTCATGTCATATTTTTCTCAACAAATTAGATAATTCATAATATTTAAAAATGGAATACATTTTTTTAAGATCAATTCTAGTTATTAATTGCAATATTTTAATACTTATTACATTCATAATTAAAAATAATTTATATATCAAGAAAAATAAATTCTGAAAAAAGGTCTTTTATCATTAATAATTTGTATAATATAGCCTAGATAAAATATAAATTCACATCACCTGCCAGCTACTAATAGAAAACTCAATATTTAGTACCTTGGAGTAGTTATTCAGAGTAAGAAGAGTTATCAGCAAACTCAAATAACTAAGCCAAACACTGTGATTTATAACGCTACATTAATTCTATCCTATTGTAATTTATGCAAAAATATATTTAACCATATAAATTTCACAGGAGACTTTCAAAACATGTACAGAAACATGATGTCCATAACTGGTTTATACAAACTATGATGAGAAAACCGGAACTTAGCAGTAGCATGACATCTGAGTAGATTTTTTTGGACAAACCTGGGAGCAAATCCTTGGACCCCATTATAGAAATGGACAAAACATCCATGCTTTTCAATTTTTGTAATCCAACCATGTGTGATTAGCCCATCTGATGCATCAACATATGAACTTAAAATTGGAAGTTTGGATTTGACCTGTCCAATCAAAAAGTAATAACAGTAAGGGAATTAAATAATGAATTACAGAAAGAACTAATGACATATTTTACTCATTAATTTTTAAAATGTGTCTATGCAAACAACATTTACTCAACTAGGAGTCAATCATCAAAACGACTCATTCACGAGTAACAAATAGCACTCGCATAAGATGGGTACAATGTTTAATATAGTCAGAAATTATGAAATCCTGATTTGTCCCAGACAGAGGTGAAATATAACCAGGACACATCAGGAATTCTAAAGTAGAGTCGTTCACATATATTGAAGACACACAGGTAAAAAGTCAAACAGTATGAAAATGAGACAAGATTGACTATTCCACGCTATGGAAAGGTGATATAAAACCTCAATAAAATATAACATACATCAGAACATTATCCAAACATTAATAATTGCAGGGACTGTAGTGTGATATGTTGTAATCAGCTTTTAGTCTCCCCACGAAAATCCTACTTTCAGTTATCAAAATTACATGCCTAGAAGAAGGCATATATCAAGAAAGAAAGAACATACAAGAGTTTTCTTGTGCGTTACGGTTATCATTTTTTTCTTGCACCCAAGCACACGGAATAACAGCTCAGCTCCAACCTGGATCACAATATAGGTAAGCTTCAAAACATTTCTAGTATAGAGAAAATGTACTCCTCAAAATGCAAATGATTTCAGGAAGTGACCTTAAACTTTTTTCTCGGCTTTGCAATTTCAAATTCAGACATATGGCGTAGAGGACAGAGTGCCTTCAACTGACCAGGAAATTGCACTGTAGCACCAAAGCTCTTAACAGCTATGATTTTCGCCCTAACCACCATCCCAGGTTTGACATCCGAATGGGTGAATACAGTGCCTTCAAAGGCACTTGCCTGCATGATGTAAAGAAAATGAAAACATAGCATAAGCACCAGAGGCCACAATTATCTGAATAGAAGTTATAAGAACATAGAAGCACTCCATTGACATCTGAGAATACAATTCACTTTAGACCTCCAGATGTACCAGGAAAGAAGTATATTTAAATAGGTTGAAGAGATGAGAGATGGAGATGCTCGTGGTAAGAGTATTTAATACAACAGAAGCTAGCAACTACACAAACAGATAAAGAATCCATCTAACTGATAAGAAAGCGAAATAATTGAGCTGGCTTGAGCAAAGCATTACAGGTAGCGAGTTAATTGAGCTGGCTTGAGCAAAGAATTACAGGTAAAGATATACAAGGTCTGAGGGGCCAATAGAACCTAAAATCAGAATGAACTGAGTTTTAATAAAAAAGCATAGATTTTTTTACACTCTAATTAGTCTTGTCATTAATTATTCATCTAAGCCAATATCTTGAAGTCAAATGTTAAGATAATCTAACAACGATTTATTAGAGGTATTGCATTAATGTCCCATTATATTGCTATACGCTTGATGTTATGACATTTTATTATATAGTTAACTTTTACTGGGCACATTACTCGCCGATAATATTGTGACATGTCAACTTAAGCCTTGTGATAAATGCTTTGATGATTTAAGGATGGTAATATTGCTAGACTGCCACTATTTAACTAGTACATACCTACTTCCTCAAAAGATTAAAGAAAATTTAGTAAGGATTAGGAAGTTAGTGGTTCCCCTTGGGCTTTCAAGAATGAATTCTGTACGGCAATAATCATAATTCCAATGATGGAGTTTGTACTAGTTATTGATCGACTGACTGAAAAAATTCACGTTCTCTTTAATGGAGTTAGATAATCTTATTATCATTATTTTTTTCCAGAAACTTTTTTCGAAATTTATTAGAAACCAGTTCTACCTCCAATCCCAGTTTTTAAAAACATCGGAATATACACCTATAACAAAATAGTTTCACCTATAACAAAATAGTTTCACCTATAAGCCATGCACTATTAACAGTAAGAGGACAAAATCAAGACTGCTATGGAAATTAAGAGCTTTATAATCATGGAGAACATTGAAGCAATCCGACAGCAGCAATTTATACAGGTATCTCATATATAACACAAAGAAAGACACTAAATCAAGGGCCTTATAAATTGGACGGAGTAGGTGGCAAACCAGGGTTCAAGCCCCAGTTCCAGCATCAAACTCTCTTCAAAACAAATGGACAAATCCAGCTTACTTGAAAATGAGAGTATCTTTTACCCATTTTATATATTAGAAACACAAAAATAGGATAACAAAATTTCAAACACATGTCATGGTGTCCCCCACCCACCCTTTCCTCCCAACGTACTTTATGAAATCCTTACTGCAGATGAAGGATCAGAACTGAATTCTCCACAGGAAAACAATCAAAGATGACAGAGGAGACAAAAATAACCAGAATACAACCATAGCTCAAAATGTCAGGCTTTTATCGACCCTCTTTCAGTTAAGATAAGAGTTCAGCATAAATGAAACACAAATATAAACAATACAAAGGAAATGGCGCATAATACTCAAAAAATCTATTGTTTTCCTGCTGTCAAAGATGTCTTTTTTTGTCAGAATATGTACCAGTTTAATCAAAGAACAGTGTGATGTTTGCATTATAGTACTTTCCATAGAAAACTAACCTTCAAAATCCCAGTAGCAAGCCCTTCCAAATGCCTGTAACCAAGAATTCTCACACGAACTTTACTTCCCTCCTTAAACTTTTTCTCAAGCTTATGGACTTCATTTTCAGCTACATCAGATATCTATAGTTGACAATATATTTATTTAAAATAAAGTTCCATTTCCACTTTGATGGTCTAAAAGATTTTAATAAACAGACAGGTATAAAGAAACATACGCTAACATAAGCTGGAGTTGAGACTGTATCAGAAGGAATCTCAAGCAGAAGGCCCATGCCTTTATCTACCCTGACTACTTTTGCACTGTCATAAATATCCCCAACATTCACATGCTGCATTCAAATCACATATCAGTTTCAAGAAAAACCCGAATGAGAAATAATAAGCAAAGCTAGAGTTGAGATGATATCTATTTATGAGCTGATAATATAACTGATGGAACCAGAGCAGATAAAGATGAACTCATATTACACCAAAAACACCCCAGTGCAAAATGAGTAACAGTAGATACTGAATTATGACATTTCCGGACTCTTCAAGAAGCAATATTCAACAAAGAGAGAACTCAAATTTAGCTAATGCCTCAAACCAAAAGATCACAAGGGGATTCAGGGTTTAGTCATGCCTGCAGAGAAGATTAAAGAGAAACAAGAATAGCAAGAATAGGGCCACAGCGAGGCTTAGTTATGTATCTACATTTCCGCTGGCACAGCTTCAGGCAACCAATATTGTTAACATTCCAGCTTACAATTAGATGAAAGAAAAAAAATGGCCTCCCCATGTATGTATACGTTTCTTTTAAGATCAGAACCGCAATACTTTGGAAGGCATCACCTTAAAAAAGTACAGTGTATCACTAATTGTGGGGGAAAAGTCTCTAGCAGAAAAAGCTAGCTTTTAAACGAATATAATAGATTCCTATCTGACAGACATACCATTGGAGGAGCATGATTGTGAACAAGATGTTGATTGAGAGTCAAGCCAACAGCTCTAGTTGAGGGATCAATAAATAAAATCCTCGCTGTAACCTGAACCAAAATAATAGAGTTGTATCTTAGCAATAGTAACGAAGAAATTGAAAAAGAACCGGTCATCTTACTGGAAAAATAATGTTAGCAAATATGGAGCATGACAAAGAAAGGTACACAACAATAAATAGTCGTATTTTGAAATTAAAGAGGGTCAAAAGAAGGTGCCAAGATTAACTAATGGGTGAAAGTTACAACACCTTATCATTGTTGCTATAACCATCTTTCCAGTTTGAAGCAGAAAATGTATTTTGCAAATGAAACATATCAACCTGTCAACAGAGATTAAAATAAAATACAAAATATTTATGCCAATGTAAGGGAATAGCTGAAATCAAAAGCCACCTATACACAACTAGTTCTAAATTCTACAATCTGTTTTGAATAGCTGATGTGGTAAGGTATAAACAAACTTACAGTCCCAGCATAAAAAGTAAGGAATGATAACATAATTCCATTTTCAAGGGTTGACTGTACACGGGCATTAACCATCATGCCTGGAACAAGAAGATCCATTGATATTCCCTTAAGATCCTTCATCTGTATAAGAAGTTGATGAGTAAACGTCATAATAGCAGTAAACCCAATGGGACAGGGAATAGTGGAAAAACTGCACATACCACAAATTTAGAAACTTCATCAGAGTTAGAACTTAAATGAACCATATTCACATCAATTCTTTTAACAATCCCTTGCACCAGTTGTCCAATTTTCAGTTCAGCAGACCTGCTATCTACAGCCATCAAAAAAACATTTATTATAAGAATTATATAGATTTCAAAGCATGATATCACATGTGTGTGAGCTGTGCATGAGGTAACTCTAGAAAAAGAATAGACCAACATCCTGCTATCTAAAGGATGTTAAACAGAATTAACCTCCAAAACTGACAGATTGCCCCATTGTCACTTCAAGGATGTGTTACTTCAGGGGCCAAGAGCCCCTCAACAAAGATTGAAAGTAGCATATAATGAAAGCAGAAATTATGTTAATGCAAACCAATGAAGGCTTGATATTTGTCTAAATGGATCTGTTCTGGCAAGACATTGTTACCTGGACTCTGGGAATGAGCGTCTAATAAAACTAAATATAAATGTGCATGTCAGGGGTCAGACTCAAATACCTCATTCTTATATACTCATAATGCTAATACATATGTTTATCCATTTTGAACTTTCATAAGTGATAATAGATTGAAAGCTGATGAACAGAGAAGTATTCCTATTTGCTTCAATTCAATATCTAACTCGTCAGGGCCAGATTTCATTCACTTTGCCCAACAGGTACAAGTATGACTCTCAATCATGTTAAAATAATAACAGAATAAACAATAGATGTAAAAGGTGATTTCTATATAAACATGAAATAGCCACCAAAGAACTTTTATGGGAAACCCGAACCAAACCCAGAAGACCAAGATAGGATTGTTACATGAGATATAACAACCAACAACGGATGTAAAAGGTGACTTTTGATGTGGCAATGTAATAGCTAAAACAAAATGCATCTTGATTGTATAGATGTTGTAATAATGGTCTTTTGGGTAAGTTTCTTATTGTCTACAAGAATTACATGAGACACCTTTGCGAGTAGAGTCTCAACGGTCTTGAATGGTTCTGATTTCCAAGAAAAAAGGGTTCTCTCCAGAAAACAACTCTGTCCTGAGCCCAAACACAACTTGTTAACCTTTTCCAAAAACTTTAAATCAATATACCATCTATATTTTAGCTTTCCCTAATGATTTTTTACGCTAGTCTCAAAATGAGATTATGAGAAAAGTAAAAGTAGCAATTGTACATTCTTCAAACAAAAACCATCTGTTCATCCTCAGTGACATGTTCTTGAAACTAAACTGAAAATGGAACTAACTAAGGTAAATAGTTTTGTAAGGTTCAGTTAAGAGTCAATTCTGCAAGCCTGAAGATAAAATTAGGGATGATGCTACTAGTGCCCTCAAGATTTAGTTTTCTCAACCTAGAGATAATTATTCTAAGTTCACGATGCATAATTGTCTAACATTCCATTTTAGGTGCCTCGAATTATACTCCAGCTTTTCTGGTATTTGGTATGCATTGCTAATTGATGTTTCCTTTTCTTTGACATGCAAAAGAAGATTGATGAAGATGTACCAAAAAAGTCAATAAATCATATAAAAATCAAACCCAGCTTACAAGAGCAAGTAGAACAAAAATTCAGGTTACAAAACCATCTATATAGGAATATGGAAATGAGGATTTTATTCTTCTCCCCCCCCCCCATTAACTCAAAAAAGAACCTATGTGAGTATATAAACAAGAAACTTATGAGGGATCAACCGTTCCTTGTCTAACGTACAAAAGAATGTAGACCCTATCCCTAACCATAAATATAGTAAGACACGAAGGGTGTCTTTGGTAAGAAGGAAGGGGAGGAGAGAGGATGGAAAGTTGTTTTTCCAATGCATACATCTAGACTAATTTTTAACCAAATGCACTCTTTGATCCATCCTCTTAAACAAAAATACCTTAACAGATTGTGGAAACAAGTAACACCAACAACTCACTAGAAAGCAAAGGAAGATATTTACCACCGTGGCTGTTCTTTGGCAAAAAACCCTTCAAAGAAGGTGATCCAAAATGGAGCATGTAGCCATGATCTTCAATGCTTTTCACATATGCAGTGAGGACCTGTAATCATTTACATTGGCTGGAGATGAGCAGAAACACAAGGGAAAAATAAAAGCAAGGACTCTACTTATAAGTACCTATCACCCATCATACCTCTCGCAGTTCCTATTACAAATATAGGTTGTAAATGCTACTCCCAAATTCATAAACCAACAAAACAATGGGAAAATAAATTGATCTATTTAAGTTGATTAAGCACCATCATTTAAGATGAATCCCTATTCACCCTCACAGTAGCATGTCTCAGATAACTAAACCATAGAATTTATCATCCTATATGAGGTTAAGTTAATGAAACTAAAAGTTTTCTATTTAATAATAATAATAATAAAGAAAAAGGACAAGGAGAAGAATTGCTATCTTTTCACCGTACCATCCCTTCCTGAATGGAATTTAATAAGTCTTTCTGCAACAATGAAAGACGCAAAGAAAGCCAGATTTTTCTTTTTCCATTATCTTTCCTGTCATCATCCAACCGCAAGACAATACAAGAAACTAATTGCCCGACATCAAATACGCTTCCAAGGTTAAATTCAACACCCTGAAAAGAGGAATATGACAAAACCACGAAAAAATTATTGACAAAAAGGATAAAAAAAATCCAAAGAAATCAAAGAATAGTTGAGATATTATATAGGCTTGTAGTACCTCAACATAATGACCTAAAACAGGATCAAGGGCATCAATAGAGCGTACTAATCCACGTAAGCCACCAGGAAGACTAATCACAAGGTCCTTCTCATTTACTTCTGCAACAACTCCCCAAAGCTTCATTCCAGCAGATATATTCTGCATAGGCAGCCAAGGAGTTTTAGACAATTAATCAACTTCAATATTCCATTTGGACTATTTGAGAGATAAATTTTCAAATATGAAATCCGGGAGACAAAAGATATGAGAAATTCCACATAAATCAGGGCACTTATGTTGTTGAGAAGAAGTGGCAAATAGAACTGAAACAAGTAGAGATGTAATTCCCATAATAGAGACCTAGGTACAACGTACACCTGAAATAAATGAAAGAGAGCCCCACAAACAGCCACAAGAACATTTAGAAAGAAGAACTTAACAAGATATCTAATCACCTATACAAGTGACATAAAACAAATAACTGAACTTCCAACAAAAAGAAATCCATCTTAAAACTACAAAAAAACTTTGTAAATAGCATCACACCCTGACCACACAAACGTTGTAAACCAGAATGAATTCATTCCAAAACAGTTAGCATTTGCATAGCATCAAAAATCCTAAGTTTAGCATTTTATGATAATTCTCTCACTGGAAGAGGCTGAAAGATATTTTTTTCCCCCAATTTAAAAAAATTAGACTCAAGACATTCAATTTAGTTCAGAATTAATTCATCTTATATCCAAGTTAACCTAATTCTGAGAAGTCAATGAGACTAAGCTCATTGTAAATGGCTAATTTAGTCCAAATTTTACATGTTTACGAATTAAGATGCTTTTGGTCTCTATTGCATAGCAGTGATAGCCCACTTTTCTGATTTCTCATAAGAAAATAAAGACTAAAATAAATGACTTGAAAGTAATAACTTAAGAGTCCAAATATATCAGGCTACACATGAACTATTTGCATTGGCTCACATCCAAAGCCAAGTTCAATTCACCCAAACGTGAACTAGAGCTGGTCATGCACTTAGGCCAGTTAAGTTTAAGCACCAGAATACTCGACTTAATGCACACAACGCACAAACCTAATTGAGTTTTTCCTAATTTTACCCTTCCATCACATGTTTAGTCTTCATCTATTCCGTTCAATCAAAACTACATAATTTTGAGTTAAGTTATTAAAACCTAAAAGGTTCAATTGCTCCTTCTTCTGTCCCTTCTTCTCTCTGCCCCTCCCTCCCCTTCCTGAAGGGGCTGTAGTTCTCTTCCCATAAGCACTGGAGCTTTGAATTGCCACCAAGAGTGATTGCTGAAATAGAGACCCAAAAACAAAATCACAGAATCTGATCAAACAAGAAGTAACTGGGTACGAGCTGCACCAAGCCATTGCTCCGTTGATTTTTCGTTAGTTTCTTTGAAGGAACAAATCTGTCTAATAACTCTTCAAAAAATAAAAAATACTTTGTCCCCGCTGAATGCAAATTTGTATACTTTTCAAGTCAGCATTTTCATTTGCTTGGTTTTCAAGTAAATTTATAGGAGTTTTTCACTTCAAGTGTGTTCTGATTCCTTTTCACAGGTGCAGATTTGTGCCTGGTTATTTATCTTGCCTTCAATTTTTCATTCAATGTTGAGATGTTCCCTGGATAAAAGAATATACTACAGTCTTATGATTTTAGTAAATCTCAACTTTCTAATCTTTCCCGTTGTTGATCTTAGGTTTATGGTCCTGAATAGATCTTGCGAAGTTCAATTCCCATTTTTAAGCTCTAGTACTGACATAGAGGGAAAGGTAATGAAGCTACCTTTAGATTTCAACATTTACCCAAGTGAAGCTCATGTTTCCAATAAAGCAGTAACACTGAGAATTGAATTTGAATTTCAAGCAGGGAATTTTGGAAGTGAGTCAGAGCCAAGTAACACAATCGGCTTGACTTGACTTTATTGCACTCAAGTAATAGGCACAAGAGAATCTTTGGCAAAATAAGGATCTAATAAATATTTGAGCGGGCAAATTAATATGTGATCCTCATTTTTCACATAAGAAATAAATTATTCACCAGCATAAGTCAATTCCATTCAATATTTGGTGAAGACCTCAAATATGTCCAAGCAGCACTTTTTTTCTCCAAGTTAAAAAAAAAAAACACCTCTTTGTAAAGGAGTGAACTAACATATGATAAAATGTAACCTCAATGCTTGTACAAATAGCATTGAACTCGATTGTTTTCTTCAGCCTAAACAATGGAAGAATGATTTATTTCTTTAGCAACAATGAAGAAGCCCTCTAAGGAAGTTCAAAAAAAAAGAATAGCATATAATGAAATGATCTTAACGTTAATCAAGAATACACAAAAAAAAAAAAAAAACCTGAATCTGAATTCTCCTCCATTCACTCAAATTATTAGCCCATTGATTTTATCTATATCATTTTTGTCTATTGGCATGCAGCATTCACTTGATTCTAACCCTTAAATACTAATGCACTCCAAGCGAAGTTGATAAGAACATAAAACTAGACAATAAAGCTTCTATTACCGAATTGAAACCACCAAAATTAAGTAAAGATATGAGATTATATAACAACTTAAAACCTAAAAAAAAAAAAAAGATAACTTTTTAAAAATAAAAAAAGGGCTGGAGGGGAGGGGTTGAAGAGAAGTAGAAAGAGCAGGCAAGATTGAACTCAGTTCCATACCTTTAATGTGATCTTATTCGCAAATCTAGGAAGTTTGCCAGTCAAGCGATCACCAAAAAGCGAACCAAAATCATCAGCTTCAGAATGATTCTTAGTTCGCACTTTCTTTCCCTTTTTTTTCTTCATCAAAACCATCTCTCCAGCCTCGAATTCTGCATCAACTTCTGCACGAATTTCCTCGCGTTCTCTGTGGCTCAGTGAGCTTCCTCCACCTGAAAACAACGCAATGAAGATTACTTAAGAAACCTTTTACATGCCATTCGTGAATGCAAATAAGAAACTAGCAAGCTACTTTCTTTGATTTCTGCGACATCAGAAAATAGCAAGCTTCTCTGGCGTCCATTGAATGTAATTATTCAATTAAACTAAAACAAATTTGCTACCGCGCCATTTATTTTAACCAACTCATGTTCCCTATTCGTTTTTTGTTCTCAAGTAAACAAAGTCGACTAATTCAAACAAAATTGAAATTTAGCAACTTCAGAAACCAGAAACCTCTAGGAAAATCAGGGAAGTCATCTTCAATCTGCAGGGCCATGGCTTGAGGTGCAACGGCTTTGTCTACACCCTTCTTCTGAGTTTTAAACGGCTTCTTCGATGCTTTATTAAACTTCGGGCCATCTTTCGACTTCCCACCCTGAGTTTTATTCTTCGAAGGAGCTGCCATTTTCCGCTAAGATTAAGAAATTCAAACCCTAGGGAAGCTTTTCCTTCTCTTTCATAAGTTAGCTGCTCTGCTTACCTTTTGGCGAGGCAAAGAGGGGTTTTGAAGGGTTTTAGAGAAGAAAAGACTTTCTGAAACTGGTCTGTATCACTAGCCCTAAACCTTTTTGGACAAGTAAGGGTTCTATAATTGGCCCATTGGAACTATTAAAATTGTGGGCCGAAGGCCTTTCTTATTTTACATATGAGTTGGCCCATAAACTCTGAACGTATAAGGCTATATTGCAAAATAATCAAGAGATCTAGACCGTCAACTTCTATTCACTAATATGACATATGGTAAAGATCAGTAGTATCGCACGATAATACTGTGATCGCGTCGCATGATAGATAATCCTCGGTAGTAGAAGCTTCTGGAGCTTGACAACTCGTTTTTATTATTAGCCTGGCAAAGAGAAATCGGAATAAAATTTCTCTTACGCCTTGCGTTTTCTGGGAAAACCCAATCTATCAAGCGAAACATTGCTGTAAGTTTCTCGTTTTCGGTGTTTCTCATTGAATTTTTGTATGAATTTTGCGATTTCAGTGTCCTGATTCGGATTATTTGGTTGTTTTTCTTTCACCATTAGGTGTGTGTGGTGAAATATTGTTCTTGTCTATGAGTTTGGTTGTTGGAGATATAGGAATAAATGATAAGAAACTTGGTTAGGATTTGATTTCATAATTTCAAATTTTGCTTATAGGAATTTTTGAGAGTGTGATGAACACGAATTTTCGTATATCTGTCTTCGTAGGAGCTGTTAAAGTTTTATTTTCTTGAAATTACCTTGAACTGGAATATGTTTGATGCTAATTTATCTTACCGGTCCGTTTAGTTTTTGATGGAGAGAAAGAATTTATCCGAATCTTTCACACACATCGAGTTTGATCTAATATCATTTATATGGTCATGGATCATGAGGAAATTGTTTTCACTTGTGAATTTTAATATATTGGCCTTGATAATCATTTTCTTTCGTCCAAATGTCTGCAGGTTGTGATATTGGTAATAATGAGGGGTAGAAGCTACAGTTATAGCCCTTCACCTCCCAGAGGATATGGAAGGAGACACCGCAGTCCTAGTCCTAGGGGTCGTTATGGTCGTGCAAGGGATCTTCCTACCAGTCTTCTGGTTCGTAACCTTCGTCATGATTGTAGGTACGGTCCTCTTTTGCTTCGTGTTCAAGTTTTTAATCATGGATGGTGTGTAGTATAGCTTGTTCAATCTTGTACCTGGAATTGGAAGCAAATGTGAGATTGTAATGTCCATGATGTAGTTTTGGGGAAAGCTTCTTGTCAGGGGGAATGCATTTTAAGATTAGGTGGCACCAAACATAGTTGTGGCCTGTGTGGTTATATTCTTGTCATCCTTTGTTGTGGCTTAATCATATATGTACTGTTTGAAGGCAAAAGATGACCTCCTTCCAATCTTTGCATGATATCCTTAGCTTCTTTATTTGATTTTTCTTGGCAGGCCTGAAGATCTACGTGGACCATTCGGGCAGTTTGGTCCTCTTAAGGATATATACTTGCCTCGGGACTATTATACTGGGTAAGTATGAAAACTTGTGTGATCCAAGTAGTGTCTATGAGCTATGCCTATTGTCAATTTAGTTAGCTTGTGAGTGAGTCTATGACCTGTCATCCTCATATCTCTCTACCATTTGGTAATGGGGTTGTTTCTTATTATATACCTCTGGTTCATGGGAATTCGGTTGTTTTTATTGAAAGTGTTGAAGATACAAATGAAGTAAATAGAGTACTGTGATGAAGACAACAATGAAGTAATTAGAGTATTGAAGATTAGAGTATTTGGAGACACCAATCAAGTAATAAGAGATACATGTTCAAGATGTTCATAATGTAGACCAAGATTGAAGGGAAGTTGGTTTTGAATACAATGATACATTCTGAAGAAGTTCAAGTGTTGAAGAAAAACAACTCAATTAAAAATTGGCCATATCAAGGTTAGCAGCCATGATCATTTATGTTTTAATGGTATGAGGTGTTGGCTAATGTTGACATGGTAATACATGTTGCACTAAAGTCACGGTCATATTTGTCATTTTTTGCTGTAGGCGCTAAACACACAAAAGTACCCCCCACTGTTTCGTAATATCAGTCTTTTAAGGTTTTGATGTTCTGTCACATGGATTCAGAAAGTAATTAAAATGTCTTAATTGTGGTTTTATGTTGCTGATATATGCATATAAATAACTCCTCGGGATACATAGACCTTAATTTTACCGTAAGATGGATATATTTGGAAAAGAAAAGGATCATTTAATTTATTCATTTTTGGAAATTGACAAGATTTGAAATAGTCTTTATTTTTACATAATTTGAAATACTAAATTTTCCTGAAGAGGCTAAAATTGCGAAACGGGGGAGTAATTTTTATTTTCCTATGACTTCTATTTACCATTGTTGTATGTCTTCGTGTATGGATGTTGCAGTGAGCCGCGTGGCTTTGGATTTGTCCAATATCTAGATCCAGCTGATGCTGCAGATGCAAAGCGTCATATGGATGGTGAAGTTCTTCTTGGTCGGGAGCTTACAGTTGTTTTTGCTGAGGAAAATAGGAAGAAGCCTGCAGAAATGAGGGCAAGGGAGCGTGTAAGGTAATATTGGCTGCTTGTTTTTACTTGTGTTAATTTCATAAAGTAGATGATTTGATGTACCAAGTGCTTTTCTCCTGGATGCTTCTAGTCGGGTTGAATCTGATGAATCTGGTTATATGATATGACTTCCTATCTACCTTATGTAATCAATTTCGGTTGAACTCCTGTTTTGTTCAGCTGACTCATCTCTTGAGGGGTTGTAAATACTATATGATTGAGAAAAAAGAGTCTCTGCTGCTTCTTTCAGTTGTCTTTGAGTATAGTGTATATAGGATATTCTAATGAGCCTAATGAACTTTTTGGCTCCTGTCGTATCACTTGATTGCCCTTTTAGCCCCCATCGCTTCAAAGTTGCTTTTTAGTTCTTGTACTATACAAAATCATATCTATTTGAACCTCAAAACGAATTAAAAATGAAGGGCAAATTGGTCAATTATGGTTCACTTGGTATGGTTTTGAATAGCACAGGGGCTGAAAGGACAATCGATTAATAGCACAAAAGCTGCAATTTATCATTGATGTAAAATGATTTATGATCCTGGTTACTGGATTGGCATTGCTCATATGTGGAATTCTCAACAGAAGCCGGTCATACGATCGTAGGCGGTCTCCATTTGGCTATTCACGGTCGCCTCCTCGTTATGGACGAGGCTATTCTCGTAGCCCATTGTATTATTCCCCTTCTCCTAGGAGGAGCCGTTATTCAAGGTATAGCATTTTAATTAATTATAAACTCTTTAACATTGTAGACAGTTATTAGTTTAGTTTAGCCCCGTAATGTTGTTGAAATTGAATAATAGGGTGTAAACGATCCTTTTTGGTGCCTTCTGTGTTTGATGTGACAGGTCAATTTCTCCTAGAGACAGAAGAAGGTACAGAGAGCGATCGTACTCTAGATCTCCCTATCATAGTAGGAGCCGTAGTAGGAGTCGGAGCAGGAGCCTGGAGTATTCTATGTAATATGGTTTTAGTACGTGCAGTGAACAACAAAAGAAATATGCTCTGCTGTGGAGTCTGCTGTATTAGTGTGAGATCATTATGGATTTTCTAGGAATGTTAACTTGGTAGAAATAATGTTAACTATACCCTGAAGTATTAATTAATTCAGTTTGTGCACTGATTGTAGTTGGTGATTGTTATGCATATGCATCAATTTCACCTGTGTGCAAGTATCAGTTCTGTTTTTCCACTGATTAAAGTTCTTGGTTGTTGTTGATGCATGGATAAAAACCTGTGGTCTTCAAGTATGTTGGCAATACCACAAAAAAAAAAAAAAAAAAAAAAGAGCTGGCTGTAGTATTCTTGGGCTGTTGATTGATTTAGTAAATCTCAAAACACTGGTTCATCAGAAGTTCTTTAATAAATTATGTTAGATGTGCACTAGTGTACTTAGTTGGAATTCATCTTAACCCCAATTTAATATTTAATAAAATAGTTGAAATTTATGGATAAATTCAAAAAATGGTTATAAGCTTGAATTGTGTACTTGAACTATTTTGCAAAAGTCATTTCAGGGAGTGTGTGGGTGGATATGTTTTTAGACCAACTAAAATGACATGGAATGAGAATCCTGATTTCTACCCTGTCAATCAATTTTGATCTCTGTTAGAATTAAATTTATAATAATAATTAATATTTTTTAGAGAAAATAAAATACGTTCTCTCTTATGACCTCCATAAAGAAAAGTATTTTTTCTGCTACCATTTCTATGTTTGACAGATCTGGATTCAAATTCTTTAATCTTGTGATTATCTTGGATTGGATTAATTTACTCATACATACTCTTCTTTTTTATTATATTTTTATGAACAAAATCAAAAAATAAAACCAGAAAATCAAAAAGTGCAGTATCACTTTAACCAAGAAAATCAACATAAAGATGTTTCCTGCAATATTTATGAAATTTAATAATTGTTCTATTCAATTTAATAATTGTTCTCACGAAAATAGAAGAATAATTTGAAAAAAAATTCGTAGTTTTTAGTAAAAGCATTCCATTATGTCAAAAAAAAAAAAGGATTGTATGTGCATCCATCCTCTAAAATTATTGGTTGTTTAGTTTCGTCTTTTTATGAATACATATTCTTTCGTTATGTTGTATGTAAGGGTTGTACGTAATGGAAGATCTTTCCAATGGATTGTGTTACCAAACATGTGTAATAAAAATTTGATTCCGATTTCGAATCAAACCAAACAAAATGAAATAAATTGTGATTCTGAATCTGGTTCTTTCTTATTTTAATTCAAAAGTTTGAACCAAACATTCCCTTAGTGCTTTAATTTTAAAGATTATCAATCTAATTTTTTACATTTGACTTTTTACGTAATATTGACGCGGTACCTTTTTGGAAAAGAGATAAATGCTTTTCATTTGGTGTTTACATTGTAGAACCTCATGTTTCATATAATTTTTATGCGACTGAATACTATGTATTGTTGAAAGCTTAATTACTTACACTACAAGAATCCTTAAAACTAAGTACGGATTAGAAAGAAAATTAGATTCTCTAGTTAATTTGATTGGAAGAGAAAATGAATACAATGGGAAATCAAAACAAAATTTATTTTCCATTCGAATTAAAAAGATTATTATAATTCAAATCTTAAAAAGAAATTCATTTTTCCAAGTTAATCCCTTCTAAATTTTAGTTGTTTTAATTTAAAATAGTAATTAAATAATTAAAATCTAAACAATGAGTCAGCCGTATTTTTTCATCTTAGCTTGATTCCTTTAGTCATCGCCGTCAATCACATTCGTTGCTGTTGTTTTTAGTCGTTCACCCTATTTTCTTCAATATTGATTTCTTGTTATCCAATCTCCAATTTTCAGTTAAACTTAGCAATTCTTCAATATCCAGTTAAGCTTCTTCTATGATTCTTTATTTTTCGATCTGTTTTTGCGCATTGTCTATTCTCCCTTTGCATGTAGTTTTTTTTTTTTTTTAATTTGCTGAATCAGTATGTAATTTCATCTTTACAAAGATGAAATGGGTTTTGTTTTGTTCCATTGCTAAAATGTAAAGGGTAAAGATGTAGAATTTAGGGATGACATATATTTCCATGCAAATTTGAAACACTTATACCATTTCCTTTTCCTAAATTTTGCGACGACCGTAATGCCAAGGAGATAACAAGTTCAGATCTCCACAAAGCAACTAGATTGCACTACCCCACAAAACTCATCAGCCACATCCTCAAGCCTCTTCCATTTACCCTTTTGCCCTTCCATGTGATAAAATCCTTGCGGCCCACCTTCATAAGCTGACCCACACACCATTGCCCATTCCCCACACTCGACCCCACATCGCCCTCCTTTCACTTCAGACAGGGTCCCACCCCACCTCCTAAATCTCCCTTCTCCCTCCACCACGCTGACACACCACTTCGAACTCCCACTCTCCTGCCACGCGTCTTCCACTCGCTCCCACTCACGTGCTCCTTCTATTAGTAACTCCGCACTTCCCTCGAACTGCCCTTGAGACTCCGTTCTGTACCCGCCTATCACCCAGAAGCCCGACCCGAATACAACACCTTTGCACTCGTCTCGCTCCTGACTCATCCGTGGCAACTCACTCCACTCGTTTGCCGCCACATCATACACCCACGCCAAACTCAACGCGTTCTTATTCTCGTCGTGTCCACCGGCGATTATAACTCACCCACTCAACTGACCTAAAGTGAAAAAGGAACGCTTCTCCGGCATATCCTTCCCTTGCCTCCACTTCTGAACTCATATTTTCAAACTCATATTTTTTTAAAAAAGGAAATAAGAACTTTTTAATTGTTCCATAATATCATCAGAACAAAGAAAAATACAAACTATAAAAATATGAAAATAAGATCTTTGAATTAAAAACGTTGGTACCTTGAAAACATGAGGCCTAAAGTAGTTGATATATGGAAATTTTATAGTGGACTCGGTCTATATGGATTATTCCAATGAAATACTAATACATAAAACAATACAAACATCAGAAAGTAAAAAGTTTGTTCGAAAAATAAAAAACAGTTTTATATTAAATTTTCATTAAGAAAATCCACGTGGATCAAGTTTTTTTTTTTTCTCTAGCGAAGGATATTCTATTCTCAACCTAAATAGGAAGCATGCACGTGTAAGGAAAAAGATCACTCGATCATAACAAAATTTACACTTCCACACACCATGTGCTGCAAATAGTATACTACGTGAATATAACACTAAAAATTCTTAAACTTTAATTGTTATTTTACTATCTTGAAATTTATTGCCGATTTTCCTCTATATTCCTCTTATTCCCTTTTTTTTTTCTTTTTCGTTTTGAGTGAATTTATCAAAAATACTCTATTAAAAATTGATTTATAACTGCAATATCAATATATTTGTATCACTATCTACTTGGTTTACATCATTTCAAGTCCAACATAACGAGCGGAAACGTTTCTTTCTGTCAAACACCTTCGGTTATGGTCAGTGCATTTTATTAAAATAATATTTTCAGATCTATTTACTTGTAAGAATTATAGTGTTAGAACTATTATCTTACAATGGTGGATTGATCAATACTCGTTGGATATTATTCAAATTACATTTTATAGTCTAAGTTATTATTTTTTGTTTATACATCTGTGGATTTATTTTTTTCTTTCATGGTCTTTTTTTCAGTTTGCGAAATTTATTATGAGGTTCTAGTTTGGTTTATGATGGAATATTTTTTTATGTATTATTTTTCTTATTGAAATAATATAAGCTTTATTATTAAAAAAATCTATAAAATTATTAATTACACTTTTTCTTTTGAGAGAATATACTGATTCGATTTTGAATAAATAAATAATACTATGTTGGATTTTTGGATTAGGATTAACTTAATATTTTTTTATTACTTGTATTAAATGATAAGGAATTTGATCATCTGATCCTTTTGTTTTTTTTTTTTTTTTTTTTTGTCATTTATTCATTTTCAAACATGTGATAAGAATTAAAAATAAAAAAATAAATAATTACTCAACAGAGTAATGGACAAATTTTAGGAAGTTCTTAGACAGTGGAGATATAAATTGGAATCCAAATAATAGAGGATCATGATGACTATATAATTAATTATTTTATTTTATTTTATTTCGGATTTAGAATTTGATCTTTATTTTTCTCCATTAACCGAACCCAATAATAATTTTTGTCAAATACAATTTTACGAGTAAAATATTTAAGATACTAAATATAATTTATTTTATAATATCCTAAAATATATAGTAACTAAATAATAATAATCATCTAATGTTAATAATTAATCGATATATAATAAGTGCCACCGTACTATATGCTTAATAAGGAAAGAGTTAATTTGGAAAAAAAAAAAAAAATACATGGGAATCACCCATTAATTTTAATCAAAATTAACGGGTGAGAGGGGAATTAGTAGGTGATTCGTACATATGGGAAATGGAATGGTATTAATTAACCAAATAAATAATAGCAAAGGAACTATTGATTAATTTTCTGTTAGGATTATGGATTAACTTAATTTATCTTATTATTACTTAATTAAATTAAACGATAAGGAATTTCACGATTTGCTTTAATTTTCATTCCAAGTATTTGTCATCTATTCCATGCATAGTTGTGAAAATCGGACCGGACCGGATGGTCGAACCGGATTCGACAGAACCAGAGATCAGACCGGTCGGGTTCTGTCCGGTTTTCACTTTGATCAACAACTGATCAATCTTCAATCGGTCAATTAAAGATACAAAAATAAGGGTTAACCACCATTTTAGTTCCTAAACTTACACAGTATCAACTGATAAAACCCCTAATGAATTAATCTTCTTAAAAAGAACCAAATCCATCTTTTTTTTGACTGGATTAAAAGTTTGACCGTGAAGAGATCAATAAATTTCCATCCTATTAATTAAAAAGAAAAACAAAAAAATACACATAAGGTATGTCAAGTAAGTGGGTCACTCATTGCCGTCATCCATACCAACGTGCAAAATCTGTAAAAAATAAGAGAAATTTTATAATGGGCCGGGTTCATATGAACCGTTCCATTGAAAAACTGACACATAGGCAATATCTCCATTTGGAAAATAAAAAACGCTTACGTGTCAATTTTTCATTGAAAAGGTCCACATAGACCGGGTCTATTGTATAATTTCTCCAAAAATAAAGGGCGTATTTGGCTTTTTATATAATGTGGAGAATTTTTTAAGGAAATTAATTTATTAAGGGTTGTTAGCCAAAGAAACATAAATTTAGAGATTAAAATTGTGATGAACCCCAAAAATAAATATAATTACTTAACAGAAGGATGGACAAATTTAGATAAAAACGCAAAAGTACAATTTTGAGTTTCAAAGTGTCAATTAAACTACAATTTAAATTAATCAGAGTCGATTCGATGTGTGTCGAATTGAAAATTTCTATTTAAAGAACTTAATTAACCAATTCTGATTCATATATTTATATTTCTTTAATTAGTACCTATTATTCCTAATAAAAGAAATATTTACATATGATATTGAATTTTAGTTTTTTTTTTTAAAAAAAAAAAAAAAGAAATTAGAAAGGGTAAGCATTTAGATGTCACAATCAAAAAAACCAGACAGAGGGTTGAAAGTAATGGGTTTGGGTGGGACTGATAAAGCCTCGACATGTTCGTAGGAAACCGGTCATTTATAATCATTTATAATCAATTTATGGTTCAACTAGTCCGATTATTTGTTTATTTTACTCATGCACTTGGACCCAAATTAACATTGCATTTTACCATCTTAATCATGATTTATATTAACACCCTACTGCTCATTTATAATCATTGTTTTTTTAGTTTTGGCTATAAATGATCAGGCACTTCCAAAAAAAAAAAAACTTTTGGATTTATGAACAAATTTAGAAGATAATATATAAGGACCCGGCAATCCATAGTTCATGCGTAGGGTCCCATCGAAGCTTTTACATCTGATTGCTGAGTTGGCTGAACATGGATTTGTCTTTAGAGAAGTTCTCTGGTGCACCGGGAGAAACTACTCCCGGTGCTGACGTGTCAAGCAATGAATGCACCGGGTCCATTCCAAAATTTTTCTTGTCTTTAACAACCCAAGTCCTATGTCAACCGAATGAGACAGAACGTTGATCTATGCACATTCATTTATATATATATATATATATATATATATATATATTCACGCACAATATATTATAGGTATATCATTGGCGTAATACTCTAAATTGATACTTTATTAATCCTACTAAACAATCTTAAATATCACATAAAAAATACTAGAAGTAGTAATAAATAAGAGAGATTGTAATCTTCTACCAAAAAAAAAAAAAAAAGAGAGAGAAATTTTAATCAATTTATTATGTCTTTCTGCATAAAAATTTAAAAATGATTTTATGTGTTGGGTGGGATACATAGAATTAATATATCATAAAATTTTGTTTTGATTATTTGTCACATAGGTAAATTTGGATACATTTATTTAAGCATTTATAAAAAATAACCATAAAAAACTATTTATCCGACCTTACATGTTTGCTTATACTTTTTAATCAAATGATATAATATAGTATCAGAGGTCGTTAGACTTAGAGATCGAAGAGCATTCAAAGCTTAAAAATTTCGTATTATTGAAATTTTAATATATAGTAGAGTGGGTACATGTTATACACATTTTAAATCCAATAATTTAAATTTTTTGGTCAAATAATTGTATTTATGCATTCGTATAGTTTTATAGTTCAAAATTTTATTCGAGACCTACGATTTAGACATGGACAGAGACTATGATTTTGAAAAGGTTGCAAATTCTCAACTTGTAGATTTTTTATTAATTCAATCACTATTAATTACAACTGTAAATTCAACTAAATGTTTTTTTAGTATTGAGTACTTCTCCCATTTTAATAGATGACTCATTTTTTCAGTACTAAACTGTAGACAAATTTCCATTGATATAAATTAATTAAGTTTTACTTTTTTTTTTAAAAAAAATACATATATAATTATACCATTGTTTATTATGTATAAGAGCAACTCCGACGGTACTACAAAGCACCGTTGGAGCGCCAAATTGCAGTAAATTGGCCCTCCAATCTACTGCAATTTGGATGTTGTATTGTTTGCAGTACCCTAACTCTCCCCCAAAATCATAATAATATTTTTTTTTTGTTTATATATATATATAGGTAATGTGTCATTTATGTGTGTTTGTTTATTTTTTATTGCATAGTCTTAATATTACTCTTTCCGAGCTTAAAACGATATCATTTTAGGTTGTGGCACTTGAATTAGAAAAAACATTAAATGTCTTAATTATAATATTATTTTACTAAAATAATCCCTATAAAATATTTTTGAAAAGCAAATCACATAGTTAATTATATTGTAATCACCATTAGATGTAGAGATAGATTTGGAAAAAGAGCAATAAATATTCTCTTCATTCAAAAATAATAGCAATAATTAATTTAATAATTTAATTTTAATTTAAAACAATTAATTTTAGTTATATATTAATTTATTTAATTTTTAATTATTACATTAAATAAAAAATAAATTTTGAATACAATTTGTTAAATAACAATTAGAATATAACTGGTGTGAGGAAATTAATAATAATAATAATAATAATAATAATATATTACTATTTGGAATGAATTTTTTTTAGGGATTAAAAACGAGGTAAATGGATGGAGAAAAATTATTGTAAATATTGCATAATAAGGTTTGCAGTAGAGAATAAGAGGTAAATAGTTGGACTTTGATAAGCTACACCAAATAAACTACAAATTATAATTTTTTTTTAATCGAAATACAAAATTTTATTAAAAATTGTTACTATTAATATTCATTTATTTTTTTTATTATTATTAATTTTTTTTTTTTTGGTAAAAAAGTTTAGGAGAAGGAGAAATATCTCTAGATTTCTATTGATTAGTTAAATAAAAATAAAGTAAGAATGTTACATATAAAAATTATCTTAACTAAGAATCCTTTTTAAACGTCGTAAAGGGTGAAAGTGATTTATTAAAATGAAAAAGAGGTAAACTGTATGTTGGGCTTGGGTATAGTTATTCATGCAATTAATGTATGTCATATCCAATCACAAAAAGTATGGAAACATGGGGCAAGTGTTTAATATGATAGAAACAATTGAAGTAGGTGTAAGAGGACACAACACGCAAGTTTAGAAAGTATCAGAAAATGGCAAATAGATTAAGACATACTTAAGGCCATTAATGCTCCACATTTATAAGAAACACGAGTATAAGATCTCAAATATCTTAATCTCTGCCCCTAAGCATTGGAATGCAGATGTCGAAACAATAATAAAAAAAAAAAAAAAAAACCAGATAGACACGTATTGGTTCAGTAAAATAAATAAATAAAGGTTTGTAGTTCTTTTTTCATGAAAGTTTAATATCTTTTCCCTTTTGTGTTTTTTTTTTTTTTTTTTTTTTTTGGATGTAGAATAATCTTTTAACTTAACATTAAATAGATGGGCCAAACCCAATTACCATGTTTGTTATTTGGGTCTTGGTCCTAATAGGTTTGAATTCTTACTTATGGAGAAAACGTCTTTGAGCCCAATTTATAACCGGGCCTTGATTCAATTGAAAGTTTTTTTTATTTTTTTTATTTTTTTATTTTTTTATTTTTCTAATTCCTCTCTTTGTTTTATTATATAAAATTCAATTGAAAAGTTACAAATATTTGGTTGGTTTGTTTTCCCGTTTGTGTGTGAATTGTTAAACTATTTTACTCCTTTCTTTCATAGTTGTTAACTTCATATTAAAATATATTGTCTGTGACACCAAAAGTAAACACAATGTGGTTAGAGTAGCGGAGGATCATTTAAGTTTAACATCGGTTTATTAGCTCAATGCCCACGAAAATTGAATGCCAAAGTCTGCTTCTCTAATCTATATATTTGAATTGAATTTGGGCTTTAGTTGAGTTTGAAGTGTGTTAAGATTCATCTTCTTTAATGCATATGTTGCTTCTTCGATACTAAACAAATGTTTTCCTGTCTTTTCCTCAGTTACAAAAAAATTTCAAACTATCTCTCTTAAAAAGGATTTTGAACAATACACCCTTAATCAATAAGTTGTTCTCCTTGTTTCTTTCTATTCTTTCCAACAATTTATCCCTCACAACAATCCCTTATTCTACTTTTATGGTTATTAGGGGGAATTAAATCAAACCCTTACGTGAAAAACATTATAATTTTATGCCTAACGTTCTTAACATACATGACCTAATTTTAGGTCTCGCTGGTAATGACGCAGCAAGTTCGTGTAAAGAAAAAACGGAATCAATCAACGATTAATTCCCAAACAAAAAATTGTGAAAATTCAAGACGAAAAGTGTTCTATGTTATTGAATAATTCGAAAAACTACCTTACAACAAGCAAAGAAAAGCCTTATATAGGCTATAGTCAAACCCTAACAAGAAATTCCAACCCTAGCAAGGAAAACAACAACAACAAAAAAAAAGCAAAAATTACAAAAGTACTCAAAAACTTAAAACTGCCTAATGAAGGCCTACACAGCGTTTTTTTGGGCCTAAACAAAACTTATTACCATGGTTTTCAGACCCAGACCGGCCATCGAACCGGTGAAGGGATGGATTCATGAATTTTCGATTAAACCGGAACAAACCAGAATCGAACCGAATTTAATAAATATACTAAAATATTAAAATATTTTTATTTTTATATTTATAATTTATGAAAATTTAAATATTTTTATTATAATTCTTTAAGTTTATGCATTTCAAACACAATATAGTAATTAAAAAAACTCAATTTATGAAATATAGTTTTTATAGTTACAATTAAATGTCAAATTAATTTAAAATAATTTAAAAATACAAACTATATTTTATTTTAATTAAAAACACCTCAAAATAATAACTTAAATTTTATATTTCAAATAATTTTTTTTTTTTAAAAAAAGTCTTGTCGAACCAAAAACCGATCCGGTTCACGGTTTTCCGGTTCGACCATATGGTTCGACTGAAAATTAACCATTTGTTGATCAAAATGAAAACCAGATAGAAACCGACCGGTCTGATCTCCGGTTTCGATCGAACCCGGTCCGACAGGCCGGTCCGGTCCGGTTTTCACAACTATTCTTATTACAGTAAACCTATAATAACTCTTGCAGAGCTCGAAAAACATATTATAATACACAGTCGGACTTCTATGTAAAAAGTTACGTCTGATTGAAGATTTACTGAAATTAAAATTACTTATTTCCTCCCTTGGGTCTATGATCCTTTTTCATTCTTGATTCTTGGTCCAGCAACTCATCCTTTACCAGCTCTTCATTAAATAAAGTAGAAGAAATGGCACGTAATTGAGTTTAGTCATACATCATGTCGTTGGAAATTATAAATATAAATTAATATGCTACCGTACTTTTTTATAAAAAAAAAAGGTCGTAGAAGTTGCAAGCCAAAGGTGTGAACAGAGATTGAGTTGTATTATTGTTACTATTATTTGTTTTTGGAATGAATTTTGGGTTGTATTATTTAGAGAAAAATAAAGGGTGCAATTAATGTGTGTACAATTACGTAGTTGAAACACAGAAATTGTCCAAAAATGAGAAAATAAAAATGAAAATAGCGAAAAAGAAAACCACCAAACGCACCAGAAAAGATATAATGGCGAATAGGAAGAGGGGGGATGTGGACTCTTTGCCCGACTTGCCTCCCTTTTAAGCTCTCCCGCTTTTTTCTTTACCCTAACCCCACGCGCCCCTTTTCTTTTCTCTAATTTCTATTACTACATTTTATCCACAATATTAACTTTACCAAAATTTCTCACAAATCTCCTAATTCTGGTTACATGATTTTTACTTCCAAACCATAATTAGTATTGATTAATTAAATAATTAATTTATTAATACACGAAATAATGTCAGTAATTATAATATATTAATAACATATCCACCTCAATTAATGATGATTTCCATTGTCTATTTTCACACCAAGTTTAGTTAGTTAGCCTTTCTGTTCAATCCTTTTCCATTTGTTCCCATCTCCATCGTTATGATTATGCATCGCAATATTCTCATAGATATTATCATGATAACAAATTGATATTATTTCTTATTTCATTTCATCTGGTTGACCTTATGATGACTCTTCAAATTCAATCACAACTTATAATTATCTAATTTTTTTATGAATTTTTTTAATTTTCTTTCAAATTGCTTTTATAAATTTACTTTGACAAGCAATATTTCTTTGTGCTCGAATTGACTACGGTTTTGTTCTCGAAGTTTTTTAATCCCAAAATAACAATACTTATGTTTTATGAAAAATTTGTTTATGATCTTTGTTTTTGTGCTATATCAGTCAAATTGGGTACATGTCAATGTCTCATATAGTTAGAATTATGATAGGTGTTCAATGGGCTAACTTAAAAACAACAGGATGAATTGTCCCGAATAAACAAGTTATTTTGAAGTATATATAGGTTGAGTGATCTGTTGAAACATTTTGAAGCTTAGGATCTAATGGGATTAAGTGAATAAGTTTAGAGACGTTTAATTTATTAGGTTTTATCTCCATATGAATTTTTTTTTTCCCTTTTTGAAATCAAATTTTTATACATCTAACGCACTTTCACACGATACACATCGCTCTGAATAGTGTAAACTACAAATTGTTATAAAACAATTATAGAATCTAATTCAGTGGTGCGCTGCATCCACTCTTGGATTTTAGATCAATAGTGGACCAAGAGGAAAATATTTGAAGGGTAAAAATGTAAACTGAAACATTTTAAATATATATATATATATATATATATATATATATATATATATATATATATATTTGCAAGACAAAACTTTAAGTGTTCTGTAACTAAATGCATCCAAATCGTTGTCACAATGAATTTTGATAATTGTTGACAGATTTTTCATGGCTGGACTGACCTGTTGATAGAAATTAAGAAGTTTGGATATTTTTTTATGCTAAATAAATACTTTTGATATTTTTTTTTATGTCCAAACGATTGATTATCCTTCATGGTTCCCTAGTAATCAGCCTCTAGTTTATTTTATATCGAAGAACAAAACTATTATACTAATGTATATCTTTCTCAATCCGTCGTCATAAAATGATTATTTATCAGTTTCGATGATATGTTAAACTGAAATATCAAATGGTTCCAATTTTGACTTATTTTTTTGGTGAAAAGGAAAAGAAAGAAGAAAAAAAAAAAATACAATGTTTATGCTAATCCCAACTTCTGTACAAATTAATTGAAATTATAAATTTGTATGAATGAAAATTAGCAGTGAATTGTGGTTGAGAGGATTTTTAAGCTCATAGAATTGTCAATTCAGGAATTTTTGTTTTTAAAAAAATCAATTAAACTCTAACTGTAATCGATATTCCAAGTGAGCCCCACTTTTTGTGGAATATTTCATGACATCACAGATGCCATACGGACCTGCAATCAATTTTTTAGGCTCTGAAAAAGTTTCCAATTGCGTTTGTTTTAGAAGTACAAGACTAATACTCAGAATATATTTTTTTACGAATTAAATTGAGATAATTAAAAATTAAAGGCATTATAACAAATGTTACTATAAATCTTGATATTTTTTTGAAATTGATTTTTTTTGTTAATGCTATCTGTAACTTAAGATATGTTAGAGATGAAATATTTGTGTTTATTGTTTTACATAGTTTTACTCCTAATTTTGTATTTTTTTTTAAATATGTACTTATTTATTCATTTTAATGAAACGAGTTATACAACAATAGATTAAGTTTGTATAATATAAACGTTAATGAACTAATTAATTTTAGTAATATTGTGAAAAAAAAATGAAATACGAATGATGATATGTTTTAACATTATAAATGAAGATAAAAAGTACCTTTAGTGTTATTAGTTTATTTTAACAATAAATTTTAATAAGAGTATTAAACAGTTGACATGACAAAACTAAAAAACTATATAATTAACCGAGACTAATAAATTGTTTTAATCCAAAAATAAAGCTATCTTAACTTGATATGTGAAAGTTAGGTCTTATATCATATTTAAATATTTTGAAGATCATTTAGTGCATAGTTTTCTTTAATTTATTTATAAAGAAAATGAGAGTGATAAAGTCATCATCTTTTTCCTTAATTCTTTAAATTTAAAAGCTGCCAATTGCTTACCATCATTATTTATCTCAGTTGTGATAATTAAGATAGTTTATTAATCACTAATTATTTAATCTACCTTATTTTTTTATACGTTGTCTAAGGTGGTTTATCAACACTAATAAAGTATTAATTAAGTTATTAGTCCATTCTTAATAATTCTCTCCTGTTTTACATGTTAAGTTTATTTTTCTTCTTATTTATCAAATCTTAATATAGAACTATTGGTCTTCTACTTTAAATAAGGACAAATATGGTAAAATAATGCCAAAAGTAAAAGAACAATATAAAATTTTTAAAACAATATATGTTAAAAATGGGAGGAAATAATTGTTAGATCTTCAACTTAACATTATTTAATTTCACTTCAGGTAAAGAATCCTAAATTAGTCTTATTTATTTTAAAAAATGTAAAATATAAGAAAAATAACTTAAATAATAATAGTTATTAGTGTGAATTAAAATAGTTTTTATCACTTTATTTTTTTTATAATTTTATTTAAGAGATCGGTTTAAAATTGTTCAATTATTTTTAGACAACTAATTTTTTAATTATAACTTTTTATGTACGATAGGATTTAACTTCAAGATTTAGTTTAAGCAAATAAAAACTTTTAGTACTCAAGTCAAGTAATAGTTTTTATCACTTTATATCAAATATGAGGACCATTTAAACTAGTTTTTGTTGGTTAAATAATTAAATTAATGTTAGAGAGTTTAAAAAAATCTTTCTTTTTTTTTTTTTTAATGGAAAGCGAAAAGGAAGAAAAAAATAAATAAATAGAAAAAAATGAAGGCGAAAAAGAAAAGAAACTGAAACGCACGCACCAAAAAAGCGTGTGGAAAAAGTTGACAACCTTAGAGAGAGTTTCTTCCTTTAAGTAAACTTCGACTCTGATTTTCCTTCTCTGCTACTTCCTTCCTTCTTCCTTTCCATTTCTCTCTTTTTTTTCCTCTTTTCTCTCTCTCTCTCAAATCAATTTACAAACTAGAAACAAAAATCAAATGAATCGGCGGCTTGCTCCATTGTCAGAAGAACCCACCAGCGATGAAGAAGGCATCAACAATTGCTCAAAGAAAGGCCATTCATGGAAGAATTGGCTCAAGTCTCATTTCTCTATTATCTTCAACAAAAAATCTGACCTTAAGATCCTTTTGAGTGTTCTTGGTTGCCCTCTCTTTCCTATATCTGCCCATCCTGAAGAATCCACCAATGAGGTTTGTTTAATTTTCTCTTATCTCTGTTGAAATCTTGTAGTTACTTTTCTTGCATGTAAGCTATTTGATATTATTTTCCAAAGAAACTCGAGTTTGGGCTCAAGATTAGTTTGCTACTTTTTATTTTTTTACTTTCTTTGTGCCTGTCCATAATGTTTCCTCGGAGCCCCCACTAGGCCATGGTCATTACTCTACCACCATTAAAGAGTCCAATAGAGCACTCTGTATTACTAGCAGTATGTGGGTCCTATTATTAAATATTTTACTTCAATTACATTTTCTAAGGTTGAAAGTATGTGCTTTTGTAGACTGTTTGTTAGTTTTCTTTTTCATCCTTTCACATGTTACTTCATAATCCTAAGTGGGTCTCAACCTTTTTGATTCAATAAAGATGAATTATATATATTCAATGTGAAAGATATATATATATATAGTACATATGCTAGTTTCTTGTGGAGTGCAACTTATTATCTTTTCGATAAAGTTGTGATCTTTAGAATTTACCATTAACTAAAAGAATCTTTTAGGCCTTTATAGAAGTGGAAAAAGTTGTTATTAATTTAATATGATTACAATTTACAAATGTCTAGTTATATGATTAATTTGCTGAAAGCCTAATTCAATGAGCCAATCTTCACAACCATTATAACAGGTTACCAACTTTCATTGATGTTCGAACCATGTATGACAATATCTGATTCATTGAATAGGTATCCTCTTCAGCTCAATACATTATCCAACATTTTACTGCTGCAACTGGTTGCCGGAAATTGGAAGGGAGGCTGAAGAATATCTTTGCCACGGGAAAAGTCGCCATGGCTATGGTGGATGAGCTAGGCGGCTCACCCGGCTTAACGGCTGGAGCAACAGGTGATAAACAAAAGGGATGCTTTGTAATGTGGCAAATGGTTCCCAATAAATGGCTGATTGAGCTAGTTGTGAATGGCCATAAAGTTGTAGCTGGTAGTGATGGCAATGTGGCTTGGCGTCATACGCCCTGGCTTGGCTCTCATGCAGCAAAAGGTGGTGTACGGCCTCTCCGGCGAGCTCTTCAGGCGAGTCAAACTTATGAGCCCTATATGGGCATTTAATCACATGTGCTCTCATTTTTGCAAACTATGAAGTATTTCCTTCTGAAATAAAAAATAATAATATTAATTTCCTAGTGGTGAATAATTATCACAGGCAAGATTGATTATTTAACTTATAATTTGTGAGGCATATTTTTGGATCTTTAGCTGGTGAGTACCTATAAGAGATAGAGCATGAGTGGACCAATAAATAATATATACATAAATTTGAACCTAACTTAGATCTTAGCCTATGATATAGGTAATACATAGGTTGACCACAAGCCCTGCATTAATTTATTAAATATTAAAAATAGTACATATATTATTTTTTGCATTTATTAATTATTGCTCATCAATCATTATATGCGAAAATTGTGAGCAATTAAATATTGGTTTTACATATTTTTCCAACAATGAGTTTCCTATGACATATCAGCGATCAAAATAATTATTTGCTTTATAGAAAGTACTAATTGTTTTTTACCCTGAAGATCACTGTATAGAACTTACCTAGTCATGTCTCTCTCATAAGAACATGCATATGATGTAGGTGCTGATTGATTTATTCTAATTTTACATGAAACTGGATCCAACTACTCCCAATATGCCGGATCTTGCTTCCAGTTAAGTCAAATTTCTGTCACTAACCACTTATTTGCTGCTGTTAGGATTTAGAATAATATGGTTTATTAGTAAAGGAATATCTGTCTCATAACACATAAAACTAGAAGTTTTATTTTATTTTATTTTTTTTCAATTTTCTTCATCTTCAAGCGAATGTGAATTGAAATGGTCAATTATCTCTGTTTCTTTCAACAAAGAAATTGAAGTCTGTTTGAAATTGGAGCAGATAGTTGAAGGGTCAAAACCATTGCTAGCTTAGTTATCTCGTCATATACTATTCTTTTTTTTTTTTTTTTTTTCTATTACCTGATATGATCTAATTGATTACAATTTGAAAGATTAAAAGTGGAAAAATGAAATGCAGGGGCTGGATCCAATGACAATATCAGCTGTATTTTCCCCAGCTCAACACATGGGAGAGAAGTGCATATCAGGAACTGATTGTTTTGTATTGAAATTGTCTGCTGATCAAGCGGACCTAGCCGAGCGAAGTGATAGCACTGCAGAAATGATCAAGCATGTAATATTTGGCTACTTCAGCCAGAGAAGTGGCTTGCTAGTCTATTTAGAGGATTCGTATTTGACCAGAATTCAATCGCCGGGAACTTATCCGACATACTGGGAAACCACAATTGCCACAAAAATCGAAGACTACCGGACAGTGGAGGGTGTGATGATTGCACATGGAGGTCAATCCAACGTTATGATCACGAGATTTGGCGATAACTTGAAGGCAGGGCTTTCAGTTACTAGAATGGAAGAAACATGGACTATTGATGATTTTGCATTCAATGTAGAAGGGCTGTCTATGGATTGCTTCATTCCTCCTAAAGAAGTACAGAAAGATTTCCCAGATGAAAGTCTTGATTGGAGATCACCATTGCATCGACGGTGATCATGTCAATAAAGATGGCAATTTATAGGTGTTTAGGAGGATGGATCAGTTGAACCCTAAAATGCTTCAGCAAAGTTTGCTACATATTGTTAACTTCAACATAAATAGTTGACATATAATCAAAATCCTTCATTACTTTTCATTTTTGTCTGTACATATTTTGACAAGACAGTATGTGACACTCTATAATTGTTTTTGTCTCCTTCAAGAATGTATCCATGCATTTTGGTAGTGAGTATTTCGGTCCTGTTTTTGGCTATTAGTTACAAGAGAAGGAATTGGTATCCAAATAATCAGACCAAAGCAAAACGACAAGTCGTGTTTGGTTGACTTTGCCTGCGGGCTTTGCAAGAAACTTTGGAAACAACGAAAACGACAACTTCGCAGTTAACAGTTTTATTAATTTTGCCTCTTTAAAACTACAGGTCGTTTGTTGGGTTCTATTTTGTTCTTCTTCCTTCCCGCACACCAGTACCAGTAGTACCACAGACTGTATTATAATGTCCGCATCGGCCCGTTATAGCCGTTGGCTTTCGCGCTTCAAAAGCTTGCAATTCCAAAGCACGCAACTTGTCGCATTGTTCTCCTCCGCCGCCACAGCAGAAAATGGTAAACCGATTCTATCCGGTCCGCCGCCGATCCGTGTCGGTATTACTGATTCGGCTGGCCGAGGCGTTTTCGCTACTCGGAGGATCGGCGCTGGAGAGCTCATACACACTGCCAAACCTGTTGTCTCTCATCCTTCTCTGTCGAGAGTTAACGCTGTCTGTTATTTTTGCCTCAACAAGCTGACTTTAACAGAGTTTGAAAACCATACTGTTGCGTTTTGCAGTCAAGAGTGCAAAGAGAATGCAAAGGTAAATAGGCTTCCGCTGGAAGCAAATTAATGCGGTATAGTTATAACGCCTTTTGAGTTGGGTAAACGCCTACCATGTGTTCGATATTTTGCTTATGAAAGAAAGTCAGATGTTGGGCGTACCATTTTAATTAGTCTGATTTCGGTACTTCTGTTCTGTTCGCTCTAGTGATTGTGAAGACGCAAATTAAGTGTGCGTAACGCATTCTGCTGATTTGTGGACTCAAAATGGTGAGCTTAAAACAAACCTGCAAGCAAAGATTGTTGGACTTTTGGCCGGTAGTTCTTATGCGGTGGTTAAATTAGATCACTTGCTTCTGTCGTAAGTATAACTTCAGAGAGTGAGAGAGTTTAGTTTTATACTTCAAAGGTAACAGTTGAGAGTGCTGTTTTATATGTATCAAGAAATTTGTTGAGACGGACATAAGGGGCTATGTTTAAAAATCTACAGAGTTTATAAAAATCGCATTATTCGGATTTTATTGCATAACATTTTGTTTTTATTATTAAATTTGAATGATTAAATCTGACCATTTTGGGTAAGGGCATGCTGCTATTGCATTTAATACAGATTTTCAAGTATGCACCAAGATATCATGATCAATACGTGGTATAATTGTTGATTGCCATCTTTTCATTTTTGAATGCTCTCCCATTATCAATTGAAACTTAAGTCTAAATTTTCATTTCTTTTAGGTCTTTTATGATGTAGAGACAAAAGCCGACTGGTCAGCTTTTGATGACTATTGCCGGTATGAAAGTTTCCAGGAACATATAATGTGGTTTGTATATTGCTGATTTATTGTCAATTTGATTTGTAAACATATTTAAACCACAACATGCCTCGTTTCTGCTTTCTAGTATATCGATTATCATCTGTAAAGTGAATGCTGTGTCTACCGTGAATTGCAGTAGTCAAACATTTTCAAACATTTAAAAATATGTCCTTTTTGGCAAATATTACAAGGTTAATTATTCATTATATTTGTGACAGAGAATTTCCTGAAAAGTGAGACTCCAACTGTTCTTTTCTTTTATTATTAAATTTGGTCAATGTGTTATAAGGACAATATGATTTTCCATTGATGCACTTGACCTGTGGGGAAGTTCTGTTGTAATATTACTTTTACTTCTATCATGTACAGGAAGCAAGCTCTAAAGTATCCACTTATTGTAAAACGATTGGCTTGTATGGTTATGTCAGGAGCTGCATCTGCTGAAACTCTTGACATACTTCAACCTGCTAGTTTATCTCGTGAGATGATTAAAAAGGTCAGAAGATTGCATCAATTTTTGTTAATTCCATGTTGGAAATGTGCAGAACACATTATTTTTGGTAGCACTTCAGAATAAAAACTTTGAAAATTGTATTACAATATAAACAATAGTTGGCACCTTTTTTCCTTCTTTCCCTTTTTTCCCTAGTCTTCCAATGCCTTTTTGTGAGAAGCTGTTGTCAACCCATGTTTTCTTTAACAGAAACTAAGATCTTCATCTGCATGCTATGGAATTCATGTATATCTTGATGTGTAAGAAGTCCTGTTATGAATTATGATGGGATGCAATGCACATTAAAAATGGTCATGAAATCCTGGTTCTTTAATTTGGTATTTCCTCTTTCTCACTCACAATATTTATATGGTGGCAATTTACAGATGGAAGAAGGATTTGATTTGCTGAGAAGTGGCTTTGCCATGGCAAATATTCCTCACGAATGTATGGCATGTATCCTTCACATGACGAAGATTGACTGTATATTTTTATTTTGTTGTTGAGTTGTTAGCTTGCAAGTTATCTTTGACTTTTACAAGTCCTAACTAAAGAATGGTACAATGATGTGCTGGCACGGATTCGTATCAATGCATTCCGTATTGAATTGGCTGTAGGATTATATGAAGATCTTTTGTCGTCTGCTGCTGCCTGTATAGAGGCTGACGCTGCTGTTGGAAATGCTGTTTACATGCTTCCATCCTTTTATAATCATGACTGCGGTAAGCTGCTCCTTTCATCTACCTGTATCCTTCTGTTTCATGATTGAGTTACCATGCTCGCGTGTAATTTCAAGTAGATGGATCCGGTTTTTTCCTTTTTCCTTGCAAGTCCTGTGAGAAAATTGGGCATTACAACGGAATAAAAATTCTTTGTCAGTTCGGATGATTTATAATTTCATATTATATGGATAGTTGGACACTCTTTCATAAACAGACTTGGCTAATTGTTACTGCAGATCCAAATACACATATCATATGGATAGATAATGCAGATGCCAGATTGAAGGCACTTCGTGATATTGAGACAGGTTTGTCTGATGCAGTTCAGTTTTTAAATTTACTTTGGTCTTTGCTGTTCCTTTCTCCCGAATTTGCTTGGCTTCTAGGTTGTGCCATTTGTACCTTGCACCTTTGCAGGGCAATTTTGTATTTTTTTTTTCTTTTTTCATTGGAGCCAAGTATTTCTGTTGGTTTGCTGGACATTTCTGGAAATTCCACCTAGAGGGTGAATGAGCATGTCACTTGGTCTTCAAAAGGCCTGGTTGATGGGGTATGGGATTAAATTGCTATGACCTGTATTCACTTCGAGTCTTTTAACAGATGGTCACTGATTTCCTGATATTTTCCATAAATATCACAAACAACGTGGGTCTAGTTTGACGTCTCTAGTCTTGATGAAGGTGGTGTTTTTCTTCATGCTTAATGCGATGCCTCTCTCTCCCATTATGCCTGCTAAAGAGTGAAAGTAAAGGAGAGAGAGAGAAAGATGAATGAGTGAACAGAGAATCTCAGACTTGCAGATGGCCCTCTTCTTTAGTTACCTTTGAAGTAAACTATCTAGAAATGTTGCCATGTCAAAAAGTGGCATCACTACAGTAGTTCAAAGATTAAACACGATAATTTCTATGCAATAAATTTGCATAAAACAACTGAACTGAAAGTTAGTGGCATATCCAGTATCGATGAGCGTGTTGTCAAATATGTACTATATTTTTGTTGCAAATGGGAAACTTGTTTACAGGAACATGAACATTCAACACTTATATGAGTTTGGTCTCGATTTGCAGATGAAGAGCTACGGATTTGCTATATAGATGCAAGTATGGATCATGATGCTAGGCAAAATATCCTGCTTCAGGGTTTTGGTTTCAAGTGCAATTGTCCTAGGTGCTTATCAGGAGATTAATCAAGTGCCTCTGTTTTCTAGTGTGTGTTTTCATTTTCTTGTATTACTTGTATCTGAAAAAGGAAATTTTTGGATTAAGAGGTAGCAACATTTTGCTTGCTTTTGTATAAAAAATGGAAAAAGAAATGATTGTATCCTGCTTATGTTGTTGCCTTGTTGGTTTATCCTACTTTAATTATTGTTGTATCTCATGGTAAGATTTTATTAAAATTCTGTCAAAAGAAAACGAGGCATTAGTTGATATAATAGCACAGAAAACAAAACATTGAGTTCCAAAATGCGTTTGCCGGGAGTCGAACCCGGGTCTATTGCTTGGAAGGCAATTATCCTAACCGTTGGACTACAAACGCTGGATGTCCTCTTCTTAATTATTAAATCTTAAATCAATTAACTACAAAATATGGCTAATTTGAGTACCGAAAAATTATCATGATCTTTTGGTCATCATCATCATAAACAAAGTTGTCATTAAAGAGAATTTGGAATATGCATGTAACAGTAACCCCAGCAATATAATCAAAATTGGTATGTTTGAAATTGAGTTAAGGGTAAATGGGTAATTTAGATAGATGTGAAAGGGGCCTAAGTGAAGCCCAATCCATGTCCACTCCACCATCTTTTATTTGACTTGAGAATCTTTAGAAAATGGTTAAAAGAGTCTGTGAACAAGAATTAGTAATCAAATAAAGGATTTAAAGAGAGCACCCCGCCATCTTAGCCATTGGAGTTTAACATAAGAGGAGCGTGGCAAAAAGAGTCTTTTTCTTTTCCATAGAAAATTTCTCCTATAAAAAAAATTTGATTTTTCAAATATATATATAACCTAACCCATTTGCATCTTTTACTTAAATCCAAACCAAAATCCCAACATTTCTTTTCTTATAGAGCTTAGTTAGTTTACTTATTTTTCTTACTCTTTATCATGTTTTAGATAGTTTTTAGCTAGCATTTCAACCCAACAATTTTTTAACTGCAATTATACTTTTGGGTTTTGTTTGTCCACTTTCCTTTTTCTCCATCTCAAAATTATTATCACTTCACAAATGGGTTCTTTGTTCTTTAATTCTCCCCCTTCAATTCTATCTAATAATAAACAAGCAAAAACTTCAACTACATGTGAATGGTGCTCTTTTTCTTTGAGGAGGAAAATCAAGAGTATCGTGTATTGTCAAAGTGGTGGAAATAAGGCAATAAGATCAAGTGGTCTTTCTTCTGTTTTGACTGATAGATCATCAACATTACTTGGGAATCAAGATCATACTGCTGCTGTCATGGATTCTGTTGTTTCCACTCCTAATGGCAAACCCCATACTGAAATTGCCATTAAGGAATTTGATCATTCTTATAGTGGATCAGCTCCTCCTCCTTTATTAGAGATGCAACAAGGTATTGGCATTGTCAAATTTCTTGGAGGAAAGGGTTTCTTTATCACCGGTGCAACTGGCTTTCTTGCTAAAGGTACTTTCTTTACTTTTGGCCTTTTTTTTTTTACAAAGGATAAAATGGAGTTTTGGCCTTTCAACCTTTTTTTTTTTTTTGTCAAATTGGTCCAAAAGTGACACGTGTTGATTTGGTAATGTTTTGATATATAATGTCATTTGTATCAATGTAATCTTAATTACAAATCGAAGTATCAAATTATAATCAAAGTTGATTTAGCATGAAATTGAAGAGTGAATTACCTTTGTCCGTTTTATAAAGGATTGTTCACTAAATCATGTTTCTTGCAAATGGTACATTTTTTTTACTTTTTGGGTTCTTCTTACAAAGGATAAAAAGGTAATTTTGGCCTTTCATCCTTGCATAATTTGGTATTTTTTTGGTAGAATGGTCAAAACATGTAATGTCATTTTAAATTAAATATAATCCGAAGTTAGAAATCTAAAATTTGTTTTGGAGCAAATTGACCCTTTATCCGTTTTAGGAACTTTCATTAGATCATGTTTCTAGAAATTGGTACATTTGGATTAATCTTTTTACTTTCTTATTAAAAAAATCATGTTTATCAGTTCTTATTGAGAAGATTCTAAGGACTGTGCCTGATGTGGGAAAGATATATGTTCTGATCAAGGCAAAGAATAAGGAAACTGCAATGGCAAGATTACAAAGTGAAGTATGTTGTTGATTCTATCATTATATTATGATTAAATGATTAATGACATTTACAAGTTCCATTTATTGATTCCTAGTGAATTAA